>JALMGA010000003.1:102194056-104694056 GCA_023333525.1 Aspidoscelis tigris stejnegeri | reverse complement strand
TTACTCAAAGGCCCATTGGAGATAGAATCTGGGGAGACAGAGGGAGGAGATCTCAGGGGCCCTGATACATCCCTTGAAAGCATCCTTCTAGAACCATCTTTCTAAATGGCCGATGGAAGCAAGCCATGGTGTGTGCAAAACATCATGGCGTTCTGGAAGTCTTTGTGCAAATTCAACAGCGCAACTAGAGGCCAGTTTGCACCTGGTCCCATAGTCAGCAATTGGTTAACATCTGGGCAGGGCCATCTGCACTTGCAGGAGGCATTTACAACCTAGAAATGCCACCTGCCTTAACAGTTGTTAATTTATCATCATCTAGCATGAAATTGTGCCTCATACACAACCCTACCTTATCTAAAAGCTTACCTGTTGCATCCAGCCTGTGACCATTCACACCATTTCAGGTACGAGGGGTCATCTCAGGTGCTGTGCAACCACACTGGGACCTCAGATGACCCCAAACACGACTGAGCATGCCCAGAGCATCATCACCATGGTGATGGCGACAGCGCACACACAGTCACGGCAGGCTCCGTACACAAGATGGCGGCGCCCTTCCAGCGACACAAGTAAGTCTCCGGGTGCGTGAGGCTTAGTGCAACATGTACCAGCATTCCCAAGTGCAAATGCTAGTACACATTGGTGTATCACACACTTTCCCCATCCAGTGGATGGGAAGCCAAGCACGAATGCAGTCCATACAGACTAATGTTGTTACCTGCCTGAAAACCTCCAGGTAGAGGGAGGGAGGGAGGGAGGGAGGGATAAATAAATAAATAAATAAATAAATAAATAAATAAATAAATAAATAAATAAATAAATAAATAAATAAATAAATAAGACCAAGTATAAGCAGTCCACTTGAGTAAATATTTGGTCCTAATGCCTCAGAGCTCCTCCAGAGTTCAAGGTCCTTTTCCAAAATGGCAGCTTCCACTCAGTCCATGGGTTAAATGCTCCACCTGTGGTGTGCTGTCTGTGCACCTGCCGCTGCTCCCAGCAGCAAGAACAGAGAAGCCAAGGAACCTTGATTTCCTTGGTTCAGTGTTTCATCCCAGGGCCTCTTGCAGACCATAGGAAATGGCCGTGGAAGGTCGGCCATTTTCCTGTGCTCTTCAAACACTTCCTGGAAGATCACAGCTTTGCCCCCTCAATCCCAGGCTCCTCAGCAGTAGTCCATTCATGGCACTGAAAATGAAAATACAACACCTGAGAGTCTTCTTCAGGCACCAGGAGTGGTCAGTGGTGGAACAGTCATTGTGTTCAGCAGGCCACAAAGAATGACCTCAGGATCTCTTAATGCAAAACAACATTTAAAAAGTGTAAAGTAGAATAAATATCTTCAGGAATGTTGAGAGCCCACCTGGAGCTCCCCAAAACTAACCTGAGAGAAGACAGATATTTATTTATTTATTTATTTATTTATTTATTTATTTATTTATTTATTTATTTATTTATTTATTTATTTATTTATTTATTTATTTATTTATTTATTTATTTATTTAGCTTCCCAAAACTAACCTGAGAGAAGACAGATATTTATTTATTTATTTACTTAGCTCCCTAAAACTAACCTGAGAGAAGACAGATTTTTATTTGTTTATTTGTTTACTTTACTTTACTTTACTTTACTTTACTTTACTTTACTTTACTTTACTTTAAGAATTTATATCCCACCCTTCACCTGAAGGTCCCAGGGTGTGTCACAACAATAAAAAATATAGTATGAAATATACCTAAAAACATATTTAAAATATAACCCCTCCTTCCTTACACCCAGAGGAAGCTAAACATCAAAGGTCTGGGTGAACAAGTACTTTTTAACCAGCCACTGAAAACCAGGTGCTGAAAACTGAAGTTACCGCAGGTGAGTCCAAAGCTCTCAAGCAGCGCTTGACCAGATGTAGCTAGATCACTTCCAGACAGCAGTGTCTGCATCCTCTTCCAGGTGCAGTGGTGGAAGTGGGCGTGGTGGTGTGACTTCAGATCCCCCATGGCAATATCTGGGCACATGCCAGATGTTGCTGTGGATAACCCAGACTAGCCTGGTCTGGGCATCCACAGTTTCCGTGCTGCTGGCCCAATATGGGACTTATTCAGCGCTTGAAGTGTGGATGCCCACTGCCACTATGGTCTTTAATACTATAACAGTCAGGGAAGTGTGAATAGGCCCCTTGACTCAGATTTTCCAATTGAAAAATTTATGTTTGCGCCGGTATTCTTTCCAACACATTACTTAAAGGTTTCACTTTCTGTTATGAAAGAGAAAAACATTTCCCCACCATCATCACCTTTAGGGGAAAGAATGAGTGCTCTCTAAATGGAGAAAGTTTTGCCTGTTTTTCCATCACACCCCTGAGCACTGGTTGCTATCAGAAGTTCATCTTACAACTGTTGGCAGATCCAGTGACATCATGACTCCCTCCCTCGGTCTCAGAGATGATAGAATATGAGAGGTGATGAACATATGTCTGAATCTTGAGCAAGCTACACCTGCTGAAATTCCCCCTTATGCAATGTTCACAGTTGCAGAACCTTACCCCATTTTGCATCTGCCTGCCTTAAGAAATATACCTAGGCCATTTGCAGGGATATGAGAGCAGGTGCAGGTTTTGCCTTTGTCTCCTGCTTGAGATGCCCACAAGCAACTGTGGACCACTGTGTGAGAAAAGGATGCTCACCTATATGGGTTGGGGTCCCGGTCCAGCAGGGCTCTTCTTATGTTCCAAGGGGTTGGACAAATTCATGGAGGACAAGTGTAATGAACTGAGCCCTAGATACAGCCTACAGGTTGGAGGGGCAGGCAGGTTGACTTTAAAACCATTTATTTATTTATTTATTTATTTATTTATTTATTTATTTATTTATTTATTTATTTATTTATTTATTTATTTATTTATTTATTTATTTATTTATTTATTTATTTATCCTGCCCTATACCCGAAGGTCTCAGGGTGGCTAACAGCTTTTAAGATCCAGCCAATCAAAAAACAAAAAGAAACAAAACCAGCCATATTGAAGTTTAAAACCAACACATTAAAAACCAGGTGAAGGTTTTTCCTTTGTCTCCCGCTTCAGAATGCCCAGAAGCAATTGGTGCACTACTGTGCGAGACAGGATGCTTGACTATATGGGTTTTGTCCCAGTCCAGCCGGGTTCCTAGAACTGATGCTTAGGTTCTGCCTATACCTTGGAGAGAGATGCAGGATGCCTTTAAAACCATTTGCAGGGATTTGAGAGCAGGTGAAGGTTTTGCCTTTGTCTTCTGCTTGAGATGCCCAGAAGCAATTGGCGGGCCACTGCGTGAGACAAGGATGCTGGACTAGATGGGCCACGGCCTGATCCAGCAGGGCTCCTCTTCAGTTCTGATGCGTCCATCTGAATTCAGGCTCCCTAAATAACCATTCCTCCTACTTCCTGAGATTCGAGACGGGTGCAGAATTGCCTCCTTGGCACTCATCCATTCCAGATAATAACCAGCTGATTTAGCCAAAGATCTCTTGTTACAAATTCACTACTGGCTAGCTTTTTAATTTGCCCCCCTTCCCTTGTTCTCCCTTGAGCACAGAGTATCCTCTTCAGTATGCTGAGTATCAGGCATGTAACCTAGACCACTGCTCTCTTTTAAGGTGTTGCATTGTGCTTGGCAAGTCATTTCCCTCCCCCTCGCAAAAGGAAGCTGACTCAGAGGTCAGTTTTTACAGAGGGGACGGTCAGGAAACGCAGCCACCGGAAGAATGCAGCCTTTCCGCACTTGCCCTGCTGGGACAGCCACAGGCTGCTCCCACACAGAGTATGTGCACTTGTGCAGAGATGCTTCAATCCCGGAAGCAGCTATGCGCATGCCAGAGTGTTCTCCAGGTGCACTTAAAGGTGCTCTACACCTGTACTAGCCATGCAAGCTAGTAAGGCCCTGCATGTTTTGTTTGCACCTCTTCCAGGCAAACAGAATGTTAGGTGGGTGGCACAGCCACAGTTACACACCGTGTTGCCTGGTCAGCACAGGAATGGCGCCATTTATTTATTTGTTTGTTTACATTTCTATCCCGCCCCATACCTGAAGGTCTCTGGGCAGTAACAACAGATTAAAAACAAGATAGACATTAAACCAAGATACAGATTAAAAACAAGATGCACATTAAAAACACTTTTAAAAGAGTCAACAAATTTAAAACAGAACACTCCATATTCCATTACTAGTGACTGTAACTGGGGGGGGGGGGATATAGTCACCTCAGCCAAAGGCCTGGGCAAAGAGGTGAGTCTTTACTGCCTTCCTAAATATAAATAAGGAAGGGGCATGACGCACCTCGAGGGGGAGACTATTCCATAGTCTGGGTGCCATCACTGAAAAGGCCCTCTCCCGGGTCCCCAGCGTCAATAGTGAAGGCGGTGGGACAACCAGGACGGCCTCACTGCTAGATCTTAAGGCACAGGCAGGCCAGTATGGGAGAAGGCATTCCTTTAGATATTTGGGGCCCAAGTCATTTAGGGCCTTATAAGTGAAAGTCAAAACCTTGAGTTGGGCTCGGTAGTGAGTTGGCAGCCAATGCAATTCTTTTAAAACCAGCGTGATGTGCATCCAGCTAGCTGTTCCAGTCAGCACTCTAGCAGCTCCATTTTGCACTAGCTGCTACTTCCAGACCATCTTCAAGGGCAGCCCCATGTAGAGTGCATTACAAGAGTCCAGTCTAGAGGTTACTAGAGCATGGATAACCGTGGCCAAGTCATCTGTATCCAGAAAAGGCTTCAGCTGACGTACCAGCTGTAGTAGGGAGTAGCCACTCCTGACCACGGCCTCCACCTGAGCTTCAAGCGTTAGCAGAATCCAGGAGTACCCCCAAATTATGCACCTGTCCCTTCCACAGCATCGCAACCCCCTCAAGGACAGGGTATCTCCCAAGTACGTGGACTGGAGAACCTGTGACACACAGCACCCCTGTCTTGCCTGGATTCAGCTTCAATTTATTGGCCCTCATCCAGCCCATTACTGCCTCCAGATACCGGTCAAGTCCTTCAACTACCTCTCCTGATTCAGATGGTACAGAGAGATAGAGCTGGGTATCAACATGCATTAGGTATGTGCACAAATGTTCTAAACTTTCAAAATTTGACTGAATTTTATTCAATGTGGACATTCAAATTCAAATATAATGTATACACATTTGAATTTAAACATTTAAATGAGTTTTGAATGTTCAGAAACATTTGTTTGAATGATTCAAAACATCCGAAAGTATCTCATACGTATCGGTACGCTTTTGCGCTAATAGTACGGGATGAAAACGGGATGCACATGGGATAAAACAGGGTGCGTACGAAATGCGTACAGATACGTGTAACACATGCAAACCTTGTTGACATTTGTATCTGAACATTATTGACATCAGAGGTCTTTTCACACACGGGGTTTTCAAACGTGTGGAGAGCAGTTGGAGACGCAGCATACGCACTAAGCCGCCCCGGCGCGCCTCCAACTGCTCAAACTTAAAAGTGCTCTACATCCATCCACGCGCGTTCGAAGCGTCCCTGGCTGTTCGGGGAGGGAAGCATTCGCACATCCTTCCTTCCCTGACAGCCGCGGGCACACACACACATACCCCGCCAGCATTCGCCTGAACAGCTGACGGGGGCCGCGCTAATTACCTACCTTGCCTTGCTGCGGTGGTGACTGCGCAGACGCGCCAACCCTGGTAGATGGCAGAGGGGACCTGAATTTGGTGGGTCCCCTCTGGCGTATACCAGGGTCGGCATGCCTGCCGAGCACCACTGCAGCCAGGCAAGGTAGGTGACAGCCTCGCGCGGGGGTAGGAGGGTCCTTCCCGGCCCCGGCAGCCCCATTGAGGCTGCCAGAGTCGGGGAGGCACCAAGATCAGCTTCTTCTCATCCCTTTCTGGGGTGGGAGGAGGCCGATCTCGTGCTGGCTCTGGGCGAGGGGCTGAGGGACCCCTAGGTCGACCAGAGCGTGTCGTTCCAGTCAGCCAAGGCTCCCCCTCCCACCTGATCACAACCTTCTGCGGTGCATAGATGCCTGGATCAAGGTCCCTAGGCCCCGCAGATGACCCCCCCACTCAAGGGCCCAGGGATGCCTGGCACGCACACAGAGCTACCTTGTCGGTGTCCGGGCTCAGAATGAGCCAAGGACACCGGGAGCGCGCACCACGTGGGTGCGCCGCAGCTTCCTATTGGACAAGCAATTCACGTGGCCCTGGGGTGGGGTGGAGGTCATCTGCAGGACCTAGGGGCCTTGATCCAGGTGCCTACGCCCCACAAAGGGTCGTAATCAGGCAGGGGGGAGCCTTGGCTGACTGAAACGACGCGCTCTGGTTAACCAAGGGGTCCCTCAGCCGCTGCCCCATAGGCAGCTGGCCCCAGACCCCGGGGTGGGTGGGTGCCCAGGTGGCTTCGTGCCAGCTGCACAGGGCTCAATCGAGCCCTGTACAGCCAGCAGGAAGCGGGGGAAGGGGCCTGACAGGGCTGCCCGCCCCTGGGTGCTCGCACCCAATGGCAGGCAGCCTTGCAGGATGTGTGCCCGCCCCTGGCCGGCCTTTCCCGGCTACGTAACTTCGAGACGCTGCCCCCATTCGCGCACAGGCATGCAGGAACGTGTGTAAACGCGTTCCTGTGTGTCTGTGTGTGAATGGGTGTAGTGTCCCAAAGTTAGTGTAGTGCGAAAAGGCCTCTGGATTTGCAGGCACAGCTAGCAGCAGGGATTCAAATTGGATTTGAATAGCATCCCAAGAACCTTTGTATTGAATTTGAATCCTACCAGATTCAAAGGGCCTCAATTCGAACAAAAGTGAATTTCCTTGTGTTTGATTTGAATCAAACATGAAAAAACATTCCTGCACATCCCTACTTCCCTGAGATCTGTATTAACATGTAGACAAGGAGGCCTACATCCAAACTACAGGGGCATTTAATGTGGCAGCTAGTGTGGTCCTTCTACAACCAGTGTGAAGTGCATCCTGCATTCTGCACAAGCTGCAGTTTCCAAATTGTCTTCAAGGGCAGCCCCACTCAGATCACATTACAGTGGTCTAATCTGGAAGTTACCAGAGCATGGAACACTGTGGCCAGGCTGGCTGCCTCTGCCCAATAAGGGGTTATGGTTGATATGGCAACCCAGTATCTACCTAAAAAGCTGCATAGATTCACCAGGAGTTAATGCCAACTGGACGGTCCCAAACAGCAGCAAGAAATCCAAAGAAAGATTTCAGATGGCCTCAGAAGACCACAAGCCCTGTTCTCCGTGCATCTAAGCAAAGTGGGAAAGCATAATATGTGCACTGGGGCTATGGGATGGCTACTGAAATCCAACAACTCTGGGGAAACACAGGACTTCCCTATCCTATCCATCAAGTGGCTACGCTTTGTTTACACTGTTCAGTGAAAAGTGATGATCTTCCTCGCTCTCATTCACATTGGCTTTGAAAAAAGAAAATCACCTTGCTTTGACTGCCAGCCACAGAACTTGTGCCCACACGTACCCTGGCAGCTGCCATGCGCACTGAGCAGTGGTGGGGGTTTTTTTTGTTATAAATGTAGCCTTAGGTATCATGGAATCCATGCCAAGTAAAATGAGATGAAATTTCAGCAGGCGGGTCAGGACTGTGCATTCTGTGGGCAGAGCAGGCATCTGGCAGGACTCGGCTTCCTTCACAAGCAGGGCCAGAGACATCCGCTGATCGTATCTGAACTGAGAAGCATCTTGCACAGCAAGCCCTGGCTTGTGTGTTGTTTTTTTGAGAGAACAGCGTTGGACACGCATGCCAAGCATCCATTAAATGAACCCGCTTTCTCTTTGCCTCCTGGGTCAAAGAAACCTCCCTAACTTCCATTCTGTTTGGAAAGACAAAAGAACAACAAGCCATCCTGCTAGCAATCAATGCCCAAAGGACCATGGAAGGGGCAAAAAGATCTCTAATGGTTTCACTCCCCCAAGCAGATGTTCATGAGGCCAGCTGTGTTTAGTCCTATCTGTGCCCTAAAAAGTTGGCAAAACAGCCTCTGCCAACATGAGGCCTTTTTGGAACCCGGTGAGCACAAGGTAAGTGCCTCTCGCATGAGTCCCCACATAGGCCCATGCCCAGGGGGGTAGGTGCCCAGGGTGGTTCCTGCAGGCTTGGGGACCCAATCCGGTCCCCTAGGGCCTGTGGGAACCAGGGAAAGAAAAAGACAGGCATGCCCAATGGGAACAGCCGGAGGCGGGGCTTGCAGCTGTCAAGGAGGGAGCTTTCGAATGTACTCCCTCCCGAACAGCTGTGGGACGGCCGCGAACGCCCTGGGATGGGTGTGGAGCACAATTTCATGCTCTACACCCAGAACATGAGTGGGCACCAAGGGACGGGCTGGGGCAGTTCCGAACGGAACCGCCAGCCCAACGGGGCAAATGCTCTGTCCATATGTCTATGCATTCCATAGGCCCTCATGCGAAAAGGCCTATGGTGCCATCCAGCTGGTTTGGATTTCTGCACTTCTGATCCAGAACTGGATCCCTTGTAGTTATCTTCAGGGCCTCACCAGTCTCCATGTTAGTGAGAATCAGGGAGACCCCAGCCAGTACGCTCCATTTGCATTAGACAAAGAGTAATCCAGCTCAAGAGGCTCCTCATCGGGGTTACCAGTGGACCTGATTAAACACGTTTACTGGCATATCAGTGAGGGTAACCCAGAACATGGAGGCATGCAGAAGGTATGTACCTGGCCTGCCAAGGTTGGTTTGAGGTGCATTAGCACTCGCAGATGTAAATGCTAGTGCACCCTGGTGGGACTGCACTATTCCTGTCCCCCGGACGGAAGTGCAGAAAGGACCCTGGATTAAGGGCCTTCTTAATCGGGCTCAGACTCCGTCTGATGCAGATGAAGACAGAATTGGGGGGGGGGGCTCCTTGACCTGTAGATACAGGGACCTACATCCAAAGTGTCGGAATAGCCCACTCAAAGGATTCACACATTAACAGAAGTACGGTAGAGACAGCTTCACTTTATCAAGCTGATAGCGAAAGACAGCAATATCCAGTTTGCAGAACTCTAAGGCTGCGTTCCCATAGCTGTTTTAAACCGAATAGAATCTGAACTCGTTATCCAGAATTTCCATTTAATTTTTGCAAATCCAAATAGAATATGAATTCGGTATCCGCTGTTCCCATTTAATTTTTTATTCCTGGATTTTATGAGGAATATCCTGCAAAAATCCAAAGAAAAAAGTCCAGAGAAAAACTAGACTTTTTTCCCCTTTTGGAGCCAAGTCTGGTTCCCCCCCCCCCCCCCAAGATGGGAATGCTCCCGGACTATTTGAGGTGGAGATTTAACCTTCTGCCCAAGGCCTGCCATCTGTGGGTGGGATTCCCCCTCCCTTTTGCCATGTCCAAAATGCTAGAGCCCCACAACAAAAGGCAAAGGTTTGAAAAGCTGAAAAGGCAAATGCCGGTGGAGCTACAATCAATACAATTACACCAATTAAGGAACAGCACACTTGCAAGGCACGTCAGATGACCCCAGAGCACCAGAAGAGGGGGATGGTCACATCACTAAATGCTTGAGGTAAAGTTCTGGTAAACACTGGTTAAGATGTGGAGCATGATTTCGCGCTCCATACCTAGTCAACAATTAGTGAACTTCTGGTGAGGCAGGGCACACATGAGGTCTATTCGCACTTGGGCCTCTGTTATAGAAGTAGAACAGCCCTGGGACAGAGCATTTGCCCCCAGGGCCTAGGCTTGTCAGATCAAACTAGGTGGTCTGTGCAGGCGTGTGCCATGGCCCAATCGCAGGCTGCAGTGCGCACCTGCGCACAATGCCGCAGTTCAAGCTTGCAAGTCCCACCCCCCGGGGCCTACCAGTCCAACCAACAGAACAAGTAGGTCATGCATGGGGGAGCTGGGGGCAGTGTGGACCCTGTGTGGGGGTGGGCACCCAGGAGGCCCCTGTGGGCTCCCACCAACCTGATTGGGGTGGCGGGAGCCCACAAGACCCCAAGATGGGCCAGAACCAGGCTGCCAGGCAGTGGGCCAATTTGGTCCAGTGGCAGCAGCCAAGGGTGGGGCGCCCCACCCCTGCAGCAGCCTTTTTGGGCTGGGACACTTGGGGATGGATGCCCCATTTGCACCTGAACAGGGGATCCGTCCCTGTGTGCCCCAGCCTTAGTGCACTACAGCGAAAAGGCCTCTGGAGGCTGTAACAGCCTCCTCCATGTGCAGATGCTCTTCACCAGAAGTTCACTAATTCTTCACAAGAGGCCATAGTGCAAACAGGCCCCAAGTTGCCACTGATCTGATGTCCTGAAGCCCATCAGCTTCGTGTGAAGGGACAATTTCAAGTATCCAAGAATGAGTACACTGGGATATTTTTACTCTCTTGCTCCTCAGCTAAATTAATGGAAAGCCATTAAATCTGAGTTGAGGTTCTGAAAAAGGTCGAACAAACCTAGCTATTATTGGAGGAACCAATTAAGGCAGATCAGGAGAGCAAATGCATGTTAAAATTAGCCAAGAAGACCAGATGGTATACATCCTGAGGGGTTTAAAGAGAATTAGCTAGGAAAGTCTTCTAGCCATTATCTGTGAGATTCATTTACTCCTGGGCCAAGGGAGGCCTCAGAAGACTGGTAAAAAGGGGGCACAGTTTTGCTTCATGGGAAGGATTATCGTCCCAACCAGATTAGTCTCCATCTGCAGTCAATGCATCTGAGAGATTCATACTGTATGTTCCATTTCTGTCAAGAACAATCTCAATGTATTATTCATAAGAATATATACAGATCTGAATAAAGCTTGGGAACAGCCTTAAGTCATTAACAGAATCAAAATGCTCTTGGTGTTAAGATCACAAGACATAATTGTTCCATGCTGCTGCCCAGTTCTGGTTCCATATGTTGAAAAGTGACAAATGGTTCCACAGTAGAACAAGCAGATTGGGATGAGGAGGAGGAGGAGGAGGATGGAGAAGAAGAGGTGGCTTTTATACCTCACTTTTTCCACCCATTTAAGGGGACTCCAAGTGTCTGACAAAACTTCCTGTTCTTCTCCCCACAAGAGACAAACTGTGGGGTGGGTGGGGCTGTGAGAGCTCAGGAAGAGAGCTGTGACTAGCCCAAGGTCACCCAGCTGGCTTCATGGAGGAGTGTGGAATCAAACCCAGTATCTACAAGACATACGACCAACACTCTAACCACAAGACCAAACTGGCTAGTGAGCTGGAGTCCAGTTCAAAGAGCTGGGTATGTTTTACAAGGTCAAGAAAGAATGAAGAGTGCTGCATGGTAGATGCTAGCAAATATCTGAAAACTTGGTCTGCAGAAGATGAAGCAGATGTTATTACCTGTTCTGCCCATGGGTAGGAATTGCAGAGAGCCTGGAAGCAATATAGGCCCTCTGTACACTGGGCCTTATACTGGATTATATTCCAGAATAGAGTCCTCCCATCCACATGCTAATGCACACTACAGCAGCCCCAGACGGTGCACTGGGAAGCAAGTGTGGCCATATGGAAAGAGACCCTTAAGGCTTTCACATCTGTGGCCTCCCCAGGCCAGCAGTGCCGCTACGGCCAAAACGAAAAGGGAGGAGGCTAGGGATGCCCACAAATATTCAGAACACTCAAATTCAAATCAAATGTTGGCACATTTGAAGACTGACATTCGAATTTGAATCAAATGTTTGATACATTCATATGAAGCTTCGTATGCTATTCGTATGCATTTGTATGGGATTCATATGCTATTCGTATGGGACTGAACATTCATATCAAATACGAATCCTACCACATTAGAAGGAGGTCTGTTTGAACAATATGAATTTTCTTGCATTCAATTTGATATGAATCAAATATATAAAAGACTTTTGTGCACATCCCTAGAGGGGTCCCGTGATATGGGGCTTCTATTGAGACATGGCATTGTGGGAAAGGATTCAGTCCTTTGGTTCAGTGGTTCAATTCCTGCATAGTTCCAGCCTCCATTCCCATCAGCCTTACCAAAAGGTCTATGCAATCACATCACATCCAGGAGGTTGCCAGTAAATGCTGGTCCTATTTGAAAGCGAATCCGAGAAGGTGGAAAGGACTCTTACATAACCAGCATTTTACAGGATCAGAGCATTGACTCTCTGCAAGATCTTGGAAGCAGATGCCCTGTTACCATGGAATCGTCACTGCAGCGGCTGTGGATGGCTGTTCATTGGTTGCCAATGTCTTGAGTAAGCCACGTGCTGTCCAGGATTCCTCTTGGCCAGAAAGCACTTCCGAATACAGGCTGCTAAGCAGAGAGGAGTAAATCCCAAATATTTTGATGGCTGCAGCCTACGAAGGCACTGAAATCGGAAAGCCATCATCCCACAGGCATCCATGACTACAGCGAAGCATCTTGACTCAATTCCAATTGGCAACCCACGGATTAGAATGCCGGTACAGGCTTCTCTGCCTCTGCCTCTCTCTTTAAATTCCATGTAAAAGAACACCCATCAATGTATCCTCAAGCGCAGAAATGGGTGGCACATTTATTTTTATTTATTTATTTAGAAAACTTATATCCCGCCCTTCACCGAATGGTCCCAGGGTGGGTTACAATGAGATTAAAGCATGTCAAATGGTAAAACATAATTAAAAATATAACCCCTTCCTCCCACCCCCACCGTCCCTCCCTAACAGCATATATTTTGACCACATTTGTTTATTTAAAATGAACGTGAATATGTAATTCAAAAAGGAAGGAATCGATAAAGAAAATACAATACTTGGAAATTTTAGCAGTAGAAATGTCCCTTAACAAATGCTGACAAAATTCAGGCAATTTAGACACGAATGAGCAGAATGTTGGATTCCCTTTTTTATAAAACCTAATACTGCCACTATTCTTCCTTCCTTCCTTCCTTCCTTCCTTCCTTCCTTCCTTCCTTCCTTCCTTCCTTCCTTCCTTCCTTCGTGAGTGACAGCTCTCTTCTGAGCTCTCACAGCCCCACCTACCTCACAGGGTGTCTGTTGTGAGGAGAACAGAAAGCTTTGTCAGCCGCTTTGAGTTCCTTTAAATTGGTGAAAAAAGTGGCATAGAAAAGCCAACTCTCCTTCCTTCCTTCCTTCCTTCCTTCCTTCCTTCCTTCCTTCCTTCCTTCCTTCCTTCCTTCCTTCCTTCCTTCCTTCCTTCCTTCCTCCATGAACATCACTATCACCATTTCCACTGCAATATATAGGCTGTCTTCTAGCACCCATACTCATGAAAGAACCATGTTGTCAAGCAGACCATATGATATATCGAGGAAGAGGACCAGCATACGTAAGACAAATGGTACTGAAGCAGTATTTTAGCTTACAAGGCCACAGTCCATCTAGTCCAGTATTCTGTCCCACACAGTAGCCCACCAATTGCTTCTGGGCATCTCAAGCAGAAGATAAAGGCAAAACCTTCACCCATTCTCTACTCCCTCCAAAGGCCTTTAGATGCATCCTGCTTGTCTCTCTAATTGGAGGCAGTACATAGGCATCCATTGTAGTAGGCACTGATACACATGTTCTCCATGAATTTATCTAATCCTTTCTTTAAAATATCCAGGCTACTAGGATAGATCCCCAGGTACTGTTCCTAATCTACATAAAAGTGCATTTTGGGGACACTAGTGTATGGCTGGTAACACACTAAGCTGCTTTCAAGACCCTTTTTTGTAACTGTGTGCAAATGCAGCCCATCTCTGTAGCTGTCATTCTCTAAGACCTTTCCGCGCTTCCTTGTTATTCCAGAAAAAACTGCTCCCTGGTACTGTTTGTCCACATGCAAATAGTGCGATTCCATTTCACAACCATCTTCGGGGCTTCCTGTTCCAGAATAGCTGTTGACTTCTTTGAGGAGGCTCCTAGGCGACTGGCAGACCTTTTAAAAGAGATCTACCGGTATTCTGGTCCAGGTGACCATTTTGATGGCCTGGATTAGGGGCGTGTTCACAGTTGGCTTTATTCTGGAATATATCCCAGAATAGGGGCCTACTGTCCAGTCACTACTGCAGGTTACAGCAGGCCCCAAGTCAGGCCTGCCAGAGTCTACATTAGCATTTTGGATCACAGACTAGAGATGTGCACAGATTCATATTCATTCAAATAGATCCCCTTCAATTGTGGTAGGATTTGTACAAATTTGTACAAATATCCGATACATATCCAATATGTATCTGATACGTATCCCATAAAATATCTGCTCTGAAAGCATCAAATCTGCCCTGAATCCACTTTGAATCCATTCTCAATCCATGTCAAATGCACTCTGGATCTGTTGCAGATGTGACTGGCACAGACGCTTTCCAAGCTCCCGGTTCATGAATGTTCTTAAGACTCACACGAATGTTCCAAAATATTCATACGAATATGAATGTCAATATACGAATATCGTACCATTCAATTTGTATACAAATGTCCAAATTCCTATGGATTTGTACAAACTGAATGTTGCAGATGTCTACTATACTCCTATCCTGAGATATATTCCAGGGCTAGACAGATTTATGGATGACAGATGTATCAGTGGCTACTAGAATGGATGCCTAAGTACATCTTTCAGGCCAGGGGAAAAGCAGGATATTTCTGAGGCCATTTGCTGGGATTTGAGAGCAGGAGAAGGTTTGCCCTTGTCTCTGCCTGAGATGCCCATGGGCAATTGGTGGGTCATTGTGTGCAACAGGATGCTGGACTAGGTGGGCTGTGGCCTCATCCAGCTGGGCTCCTCTTATGTTCTTATGTTCTAAGAAGGCCTAGTGCAAACAGGTCCCAGGCTACACTCCAATCTAGTGCTGACTGAGTGACCTAGAAGAGAGCAGGTCCTCTTCTGTTCCACGTCATACTGTGGAGCAAGAGGTCCAGAGGGGCCTCACTCTACACCAGGATATCTTTAAGTGTGAAAAAGGCCTTTGTCTGCAATCCATTTGTGGCCAAGTCAACAGGAGGTTATCTGTGGGCTTTGAATGAAATTGACAAACCAGCAGAGCACCCACCAGTTCTGGGTGCTTCTGGATGCTGCCCCTAATGAAACCGTTTGCCCAACTGCGAAATGCTGCTGCCATTGTGATTTTACACTGTGGCTGTAGTAGCATCAATTCGGTATTTTTATTGATAGCTCTTGTTGGTTGTTGCTTTGTGACATGTCCTGGCTTTGTGGTGAAGTAAGGGAAAATGTACCACGCAGAAACAAGGGTGTTTCCGGACTGACTGCAGAAAGTCCATTAAGAAAAGATATAGGACACATACAGTACTTAGCTTCCACATTGGAGGCCAGATCCGGGACCCTTTGTGGCGGCCACTTCCGCACTCCGGCATGCGAGACCCGTTCTTAACGGGGTCTCACCGCCAAAAGATCCAGCCTCCCGGAAGACCTTGAAAATTAGGTCTTCCATCCGGCCCCTCACCTCGATCTGTTCGGATGCAAGACGCTTCCGCACACGGAGAGGCAAGGGGCCGGATGTGCCAGCAGCCGCCATCTTGGGAAGGGCAGAAGGAGGCTGGTCTGCCTCCTTCTACCCTTCCTCCGCACGCTGAACGCCGGCAGAAACACACAATGACTGGCAGCTGCATGCTCCAGTCCCATGGCTCCAGGGGTGGCATCGGCAGCATGGGAGGCCAGATGCCCTTTGGAATGGGTGCTGCGGCCTCTGCACAACACCCAGAGGATCTGGCCGGCAGAATCTGTCCTCCCCACGTGTGTGTGGACACGCAGCGCCTCCTCAGATCCTTCCCTATTTCGGACGGACCCTCAGGAGGACGGATCACCGAGAAACGGATTTTCTTAAATCTGTTTCTCGGCGGCCAATGCGGAAACACCCTAAATGTTCAGTCATAATGCTCTTTGGCTTTCAAGTCTGAAAAAAGCCTGGAAAAAAAAAACTCTGATAAAATGGCGGCGCTAAAAAGCGATATAAGCTTTAAAATGTGCGACCTGGCTGCCTCTGGTGACTGCAGCTCATTTTGCTTGTCCATTAGGAGCACCATATAAATAATACATAATATAAAATAAACAATTAGGCAACTAAGGCAGAACAATGGTGGAAGGAGATCAATAAAAAAAATCATTTATTTTTTTTGCTTTACTTCAGCTTCATGCTTTGTGGAGCTGAGCTGGTCTTCGGCCTCCATCATATCGGTTCTAAAAATAAGTGATGGAAAACAAACCCAGCAGATTGAAAGCCAGGAAGTCCCAGGGGAGACGCAACTAATTGCCGAGTGGGCACAGCAAACCAGAAATCTGACTAAATGATATAACAGGCGAAGGAGAGATGGAAACAAGGTCAAAGTCGATGAATAAAGTTTAAAGATGTTGTTAAGCTTTTATTGGATCCATTTTAGCCTTGTTCTCTTTTGCACTGAGCACAAGGTGGGGAACATAGGCCCCTCCTGGCATTTCTTATGTCTGGTGGAAGGGATTTGGTCAAAATAGGGATGTTTCAGTCAGCTAAACTCATTGGTCTGTGTAAAATCTTCCTCGTCTCCAAGGTTTGGCCCCTGGTTATCTGAAGGAGCACCTTCTCCTATATAGAGCTGCTTGAGCCTTAAGATGCAAGGGGCCAGGGACACATAACAGCACCTTTTCTGTGGTGGCCCCCTGACTCTGGAACAGCCTTCCCCTATAAAACTTCCTGCCTTAAAACTTCCATCAAGCTGTCCTACCTGTTAACCCACGGCTGTCATTGCCTTTCACCTTCTCTACATCTGCCCAACTCTTCCAAACTTTCTTCTGTTCTCTCTTTGTTCTCATGGCCAACATCTCAAGTCTCTATCCAAACCCTCCAAAATGTCTCCTTATGTCTTTCCGTCCTATGTCACCAACTGCCTTCGTCTAGTGGTTAGGGAGCCGGGCTCTTATCTGGAAATACCAGATTCAATTCCACACTCCTCCACTAAGACAGCTCGGTGACCTTGGGCTAGTTACAGCTCTCTTCTGAGCTATCACAACCACACCTACCTCACTGGGTATCTGTTTGTGGGGAGAAGAACAGAAGGTTTGTCAGCCGCTTTGAGTCCCCTTAAGTGGGTGAGAAAAGTGGAGTAGAAAAGCCAGCTCTCTCGCTCTCTCTTTACCTTTCTCTGTCCCATTTGCCCTTTCAAATCATCAAGTGCTGGTTCAGTTCCCACCAGTACTTGAAGTGCAGATGGCCCAGCCAGGTTGCCATGGCAATGGCCACAGAACATCTGGCATCCACTGAGACATTGCCATGGTGATCTACCCATGGCACATAACTGCGGTGCTGGAGCTCCACCCATGCCACCCCACATTCTTGCAGCATCTGCACCTGGGAGATAGTGAGAATGCTACAAATGGAAGCAAATCAGCTGGTCCCAGTAAGGTTGCAGACAGGTTTTGATTTGTCCAAAGTTATGGGAGATCAAGGTAGCTGGCCAATCAGAGCCGGTGGCGCATGCAGATGCACAAAGCTGCTGGCCAGGCTCGCCACTTGGAACCCGGCAGCGACGGGGTAAGTCATGTGCCTGCACGCGCGTCCCCACTAGGGGCCAGTCCAGGGGGTGCCCAGGGCGGAGGTTCCTGTGGGCTGTAGGTGGCCCAATCGGGTCACCTAGTGCCTGCAGGAACCGGTGAAAGGATGGGATCGGCCTGCCCACCCCTGAGTCGAATTCAACCCAATGGCAGCGGTCCTGGGAGGAGCGTCCCACCCGCACACCTGCCTTTTCAGGCTAGACCACATGGGGATGGATTCCCCTTTCGCACCTAGGCAGGTAGGAACACGTGCCCATGCAGTCCTTACTTGCAGGGATGCAAAAGGAGGACGCGTCCCTGAGTGGTCTAGCCTTCGTTCAATACAGCCATTGGGCTGTAGTGCGAAAAGGCCTTAGATTACAGATGATCCAAGCAGCAATGAGGAAGTATGGTGTGATTTTTTAAAATTGGTTTGTTTCTATTGAGGTAGATGAAAGCACAGGCCTGCAATGGGCGGCGTTGAGATAGTCCACACGTGGACCTAACAGAGCAAAAAGCTTCCATATTGAACGAACAAATCAGAGCCAACTGCTCTGCCAAAGTAATGTGTATAAAGGGGCACCTGTGGGAACATAATTTACCAACACGTCTGGAGTTTTTTTTGGGGGGGGGCAGTTAAGATGCAAGCAGCTGACCTGACTTCCCTCCTTCCTTTTTTTAAAAAGAAATTTGAAGCAAGCTTCCAGGGAAATGACCCCTGGCTCATAATGATGCTGATAATAAACATGAAAGTGGATGCATACTTTGCAAAGGCAAACAGAAAATTTTTGATGTATGTTTGGACAGAGCCCTGGTAAAAAATGCAGAGAGGTGAAAAGGCAGCGTTACAGTGCAACCTGAATAAACAAGAGATAAGGCAACGTGGACCCAGGCGATGCAGAAAGGAAAAGATGAAAGGGGGTAAAATAAGATGCAACTTGGAAAAAAAACGCAGAAGGATGAGGGTGGGCTATTGTGATGACCGTGCTTGTTTGAATGGAGAAAAGAGGGGAAGATTTATTTATTTATTTATTTATTTATTTATTTATTTATTTATTTATTTATTTATTTATTTATTTATTATGACCTTAATCTCTTTAATGCTGGTGTTTTGTGGCAATTTAGCCATCCCACTAGGACGGTGATGGCCAACCTATGACACGCATGTCACAGGTGACACACCAAGCCCTTTTGGGTGACACACCTGGTCACCCTGGCACCTGGGCATGTAGTGCTTGCTTGTTCTTGAAGTGTGTGAAATACCAACTTTCAACTGAAGATTTAGCAAATGAAATTCAGCAACAAAAGTCACTAATGTAACGAATTATTTGTTTTTGCTTTTAAAAAATATATGTATCAAAAATTTAACTTTTTTACTAGAGCTACCAATATCACAAAATTATGGATATTTCTAGATGTGACACAGCACCCGAGTTAAGCTAGGTTTTCTTGCAAATTTTGACACACCAAGATCAAAAGGTTCGCCATCACTGCACTAGGACTAAAGGTGCTGATGGGCCTGTTGTGTACACGAAAGATTAGATAAATTCATGGAGGACAGATGTATCAGTGGCTACTAGAAGTGATGCCTAGGTAGCTACCTCCAGGTTGGAGAGACAGGCAGGGAACTGAGAGCAAGTGAAGGTTTTGCCTTTGTCTTCTGCTTGAGATGCCCATAAGCAATTGGGGCCCCCACTGTGTATGGCGGGATGTTGAACTAGATGGGCTGTGGCCCAATCCGGCAGGGCTCCTCTTATGTTCTTATGGCCGTGGCAGAGCAGGGAGACATGTTAATTATCCCATCCAAACAAGTCCATGATTGGGGGCTAATGGGGTTGACTTATTGGTAAGCCAGCATGGAGGCAGGAGGGACTCAGAGAAACATGCAGGGCCCCATCTTACCATGCCACTCTTCAATGTTAAATAGCTCAGAAAATTCACCTTTGGAATAGATAATGTGGAAAGAAAATTACTGGTCACCTTGTTGGTGTGTGTTTTTGCTCTGAAAGTGGACTGAATTAGGGACGTGCACAAATATTCGTAGGCATTCAAAATTCAATTGAATGTGCCGAATTTCAACATTCGAATCTGAATAGAATGTCCCAAAATTCAAATTTAAACATTCGAATTGAATTTTGAATTCTGGATGTATTCCTTCGAATTATCCAGACATTCGTATGTGTACAGGTTCGTACATGATGCATACTTGAAGATCTGCATCTTTCCTGCATTTGTACGGGTCCGTACGGGACGAAAATGGGTTGCATACGCGATAACTGATGGATGCCTACGCACATGTACGGATGCGTACGGATGTGTACAGATGCGAGGAAGATATGTGTACAGGCATCTATGAACATTGTCGACATTCGTAACTGCAGATTTGAGTCAAAAATTTGAACGAATAGATTCAAATTTCTTTAATCCGAATTAAATCTTGTTAACTTGAAATTTAACAAATTTGAATCAAATTGAATTTTAGAGTATTCCATTTGAATAGAATGACAAAAAAAAATCTGTGTACATCCTTAGACTGAAGCTGGATTAAGCCTTAGATGTGACCACAGCCTTGGACTAGTTTTTAATGCCTTGTCAAATGATATTGACCTGAGTCCTTGCACGAATGCTAGGCCACGTGGGGACACATTCCCCATTCACACCTCGGTAGGTAAGGAACACATGGGATGCATTCCTACCTCCCTAGGTGTGAATGCGGAACCCGTCCCCACGTGGTCTAACCTGAAAAGGCCAGCATGGGGGCAGGACCCCCCTCCCAGGCCTGCCGCTGTTGGGTCAGGTTCAACCCAGGGGCGGGCAGGCCTGTCTCGTCCCTTCCCTGGTTCACCTAGAGCCTGCAGGAACAGGGGAAGAGACGAGACAGGACTGCCCGCCCGTGGGTTGAACCTGACCCAATGGCAGCAGGCGGGGATGGGGCCCGCAGCTGTTCCAGAGGGAGCGTGAGAATGCTCTCCCTCCCAAACAGCTGTGGGATGTCCAGGGACGGCCGGGAACAGGTGTAGAGCATGATTTCATGCTCTACACCTGGAACGCATGTAGGACTCCCTGGGACAGGCTTGGGCAGTTCCAAATGGAACCGCCGGCCCAGCAGAGTGAACGGTCCGTCCCAGGACATCCTACGCACATTCCAGAGGCCCTTGTGTGAATAGGCCTCTAATTTTGGCACATATTTTTCTAGTGTCCTAAAATCGCATTAGTAATTTTTTTTTTAGCTGCCTAAAAAAAATACATCCACACTTTCACTTGCCAGGTGTCATGACAGGTGTTGCCTTCATTAGGAGGTACCCACAGGGGTGTAACTGACTGCAGTCCTAGCTGTATTTGCTGCAATTCCCTACTCTTCAGAAATGAGAAAGATGGGGGAACCCTGCTGTGTTCCCCACCAGGCTATTCAATGTACAGTAAATGGACAGAGATGAATACATTCAGTTATAGTGTGATTCACATCCAACAGTGCACAGAAGTCAAAAGATTGGATACAGTAAAGTTGTTGGATCATACCATATCACACCCATAGTATTGGATCATTATTGTTGTTCAGTGATTAAATCATGCCTGACTCGTTGTGACTCCATGGATCACATAACAGGCCTCTCTGTCCCCCAGAGTTTAAAGAAGAAGAAGAAGAAGAAGAAGAAGAAGAAGAAGAAGAAGAAGAAGAAGAAGAAGAAGAAGAAGAGACCCTAACCACTAGACCAAACTGGCTCACTGTTTTCATGATGCTATCTATCAACCTCATCCTCTACCGTCCCCTTTTTCTTTTGCCTTCCATCTTTCCCAGTATCTTGGATTTTTCCAATGAATCCCACCACAAAGAAGACCTCACTACGAGCAAATGGCAAGATGACACTCATTAATCATTAAATGTGCTGGGAATTCATCCTTGATGAGAGCCATTACTGTACTTTCTGCATCTGTTTTCATGTGAGGGGCTCTTTAGGAGTTTGCTTGTATGAGCCTTTTTGCACCATACCAGACAAGTAAGGGTGAAGCGTGGTGGTGGCCTTTTGCACTTTGCGTGCTGGACTGTGCCCATACTTGGCCAGCATCGCGTGTAATGTTAATGGGCGGTTGGGTCAACAAAGCGAAGTTCAAATTGGCATCTGGTGCACAATTAGGGTATTTTTGCATCTTCCCTGGGAAAGCCTCCTGAGGAAGTGAAGATGAGGGATAGATCTGGTGTCTGCACTGAAGGTTGCCGGATCCATCCCTAACCTCATCAGCGCTTCCCTAAGCCCTGGCGAGGTGCAAACTGCCTCCACTACAGAGACGATTGCAGAGCCCTGGCAATGGCACCAGTGTGTCTATGTGGCATTGTTGCTATGGCAGTGAGACAACGTGGCACTAACCACACCTGTGCTGCTCCTCCCCAGGCTCCTTTTGAACCTCCTCCACCAGGAAGAAGTGCAGATGGAGCCACGCCAGGAGATAGGTAAGGATAGGTGTAGAGCAGTTCTAACATGCGCAGGGGGACTCCTGCATGCATGGAGCCACATCTGGTGAAGACATGGCTCTGCACAATGCAGATGATCTGTTCATGAGTTCCCCTGGTCTTCACCTTTTCACTAAGTGCAAAAAGGCTCTCAGGCGTTGTCATGGTGATCCAGAGGCTGTGTAACCTGCTCCCCTTTTAGAGAGAAAGGGCTGGAAAAGTGCTCACAGCAAGAGAAACGATAGCTGGAATTGGCAACTGCACTTTCTTAGAACCTTCACCAAAACCCTTGTTACCCACAGGGTCTTTTCTGGGCACACACATGTCATTTTCCTTGCTCCATAAGACTGGTGTTCTCAGCTCTGTTGCAGCATTTTACATAAAACCTCATGCAGATCATGAAAAGTGCAAATGCCCGCTAGTTCATGTGGGAAATGCTCCCAGGCGGAGCATGTGCACTTGAAGAAGCCATTCTTTACCAGAAACAGCTCCTTCCATGCAGGAGCATTCCCCATGTGAACTACCTGTGATGCACGTTTAAGTGCGCCATGCATGCACTTACCTTGCACTAGCACCAGAGGTAGTCAAGCTCTGGACTCCTCATCCATATGTCTTGCTATGCAGAGGGGCACCTGGCATGCTCCACACACACACACTGAAGTGGCACATCATGTGGCATGTCACACAGTTGCACTGTGCATGTGCATTGGTGCCATCACCAGGGATTGGAAGATGGCAGCGTCTGGGCATGCATCAACTTTCCAGGTAAGTCTGGGGGAGGGTTGGAAATGTCCAAAGCATCTGCAAGTGCATTCTGGGCCATTTTGCCTTCCTGTGGCCAGAAAGCCAAGTGCAGAAAGGTCCTCATGAGACATGAGAGCCCTGTCGTGCACCCATTTCACCTTTACCGGGCTCCTGGCTTTGCCAGGAGCTGATTTTTAGAAAGCCAAGCTTCCTTTCCTTCCTTTCCCTCTCAATTCCTTTCCCTTCTTCCTACTCAGTTAAGCTGACACGCATTCGACAAGATCCACCCTCAAAGCTGCCTCATCAGCCAGGTAATTGATGCCGTGCTACACTAATCTGACAACCTGTTTCCAAAGCATCTCCCAAGGTGCTTAGTTTGCTAGGTGAACTGATACAGGCACCTATCAAAACTGAAAGAAAGCCTGAATAAAGGGCGGAGCTATTCCCAAGGTTTCCTTGCAGGGCTTGAGTTGCTATGGAAATTATTCCAGCTGCCTTGAAGGAAAAGCGGTTTGGGGAAAGCTAAGGCAAACCTGCCCTATTTAGCCCAGATAGATAGATAGATAGATAGATAGATAGATAGATAGATAGATAGATAGATAGATAGATAGATAGATAGATAGATAGATAGATAGATAGATAGATAGATAGATAGATAGATAAACTTTTTCTTGCTTTTTAGAAAACAGCAATAGTGAGGGAGAATATTTCCTTTTCCTCAAAACCTAGAGCTCCAAGAATGTGTTTTTCCCTTTGTGCTTTATTTGAGGCCTCAGGATGCAAGAACCAGCTGTAACATCTGAGGTACTGTTGGTTACATTTAAGGCTGTGCACGAATGCAATTTTTGGGATTTGATTCTAATTGAATCGAAGATGCAGATACTCAAATCGATTTGAATGTTTAAAATTTGAATGTATTCACATTCCATTCGGATCAAATGTGTTTGAATCTATTGGTACAAATATTTTATTCATATTTGAAGATACGGATGTCGACAGCATCTGAATGTGTGCATGCGCATCCGTAGGCATTTCTACGTGTCCCATTTTTATCCTGTATGTATCCCGTTTTTGTCCCATACGTGTCTGTACAAATGCACACAGGTACGAATAAGATGCATATGTATCTGCACACATAAGAACGTCTAAATAATTCACCAAAATGATTTGAAAGATTCAAAAATTTTGAAAGTTCCAAATATTCATGCACATCCCTAGTTACATTACCTGCCCAAGATTTTCTAAGGCTCTTTCTGCACTTAGCTGGTCTAAATCTGGATCAGTGTGCCCAAAATAACCAGAAGCACCAATTTTTATCAGATGCGGCCAACACCTCCAAAGGCTCCAAAGCTCACTAGACACACATACGAGCACACACATACGTCTCCAAAGGTTGGGGGGCAGGGGGATGCTTTTCAGCAGCTTGGATTTGTCCCGGAACACAGAGGCATGCTGTCTACATACTCCACGTGTTCCAGAACAAGGCCCTTATTCCCCATGCTATTACCAGTTAAACAGCACTACCAAAGATCTGGATCAAGGGCCTCTTAATCTGGATCCTGAATCTGCATTATTGCGGATCAGAGATAAGTGCAGAAGATGCCATATAAACAGATGCTAGCTAGATGAATCTGAGCAGAAGAAAACATCTAGACTTTCCCACCTGCAGCACAAAACCCTGCTGTCAGCCAGTGGTTGTCAGAATATACTAGGAAATACGTGGGGCAGGCATTATGGTGCTGGAAGCAGTAGCAAGGATGGGAGAACCTTGCTCATCTGTCAGACTTACTTGTGGTGGATCCTCACTTGAGCTGTGGCTACACCTAATGTTTAATCCAACTTCGGTCCACTTTCAGAGCAAGAGAAGACATCAGTAAAGCGGCCAGTAATTTTATTTCCACATTATCTGTCTGAAAGGTGAATTTTCTGAGTTATTTAACACTGAAAGAAAGCAGCTTGTCACTTTACTGTAATAGACTCTCACTGAAGTGGACTGAAGCTGGATTAAAACTTAGGTGTGACCACAGCCTTGGTTTTCAGACAGCTGTGGACTGTTGCAAGTCCGGCTCTCGCAACCAAAATCCAGGGGCCTTGGGAAACTGAAGGGAGCAGCTGTGAGGCTGCTGGGTTCGGGGTAGCAGTTTGAGGGCTGGTACAATGGTCAATCTGTGATCCCTGTTTGCTGAGGTCCCCCACGTGTGTAATGGTGGACCCGAACAACTAGAGATGGTAAATGATCAGGCAGGAGGCAGGGTGCAGGCAGAAAGATCAACAATTTTATTTTCCCAGGTTTAAATACAGTAGGCAATAGGGGTGTGGAGGAAATGATGTAGGAGGAGAATCTGGGGAGGTGATTGGCTGGAAAGTTGCTGTCTTCCAGGGCAGAGGTCCTTCTGATGTCACATCATGTGGTAGAAGGCAGGGAAAATGCTCAAACAAGAAAAGAAGAGTTGTCCTTTTTAAAGCCATGTACTTTGCAGATGGCATGATGCCCAAAGGCAACTGCACAGAATGGAAAGAATTCAGCACCCTGGTGGTGCTAAGCATGTACTACAAGCCTATGGAAACAGGAAAAATGTTGCTCCTTTTACTCTCGGGGCTTGAGAATTGGAAGGGCTGAAGAAAAGGATGCCACAGAAAAGGCTGTGCAGCTTTTGTGGTTACTACAGTGGACCCAGACCGGTTGGGGCAAAAGGTCCTGAACTGGTCTTGGAACCAGGCTGGTTCAGAAGCTGACCACCACAGTGCCCGCATTTAGCAGCGTCTAGATTGGCAATGCTTTGTTCTGCAAACCTTTGGGCTGACCCTCAGAGTTTGGTGAGAGCCCAGACTCCCTACTCACCACAATAATTTGCTGGTTTTGCATCTGGGTTATTTCATTACATGATTGTCTTGTAATCTGCTCCAGGCCTTTACCGTAAGGCAAGTTATAAATATTCAATCAAATCAAAAGTCAAAATCTCTGAGGTCAGACTTTCAAAGAAAGCTCTCCTCCCGCACTGGGTACTACTATTATTTTGCCTTTTATTATTTATTAATCTATTTCCAGGCTACCTTCTTCATCACAAGAGATAGGCTTGGGATGAGAATATGAAGGCTTCATTTTTGGCGCATCCACAGACTTTGAAGATAGCCTAAGGCAAAGCCTGAAACTCCATCTTTAATCTTCAAGTCCCGCAATAATAATTAAGTCCTACCTCGTAGGGTTGTCAAGAATAATGAGTAACATAAAGGTTGTTAATTATTTTCTCCATTTTAAAAAACACACGATATGAGTGACAAGCACAACAGCTTTTAATCTTATTGATATCTCTGTCATCAGGGGTAGTTTTACACAGAAAAAAAAATACATTTAACTTCAACAGTTTGCAAGGATCAACAGTGCCATCCTAGCAGAGTTGGCTTTGGAGAATTAATCTGTATTTTGCTTGGGCAATTATGTTCCACCGTTTGCATTTTTTAAAAAAAACACCCTGAGGTGCTCTTTTTTAACCTTCTCCAGCTAAGCAGTCATGCCCTGTTTTGAAAGAATTAAAATGATCTCCTTTTATTGCAAGTATTCAAACTGAACCTTCCCTGTGTTGATGGTTTTGGATGCTTTCCGATGGCTCAAATGTGCACAGTGCTGGAAGAGTATTTTTGAAAGTTGTAATCTCTAACTTGCTTTGTCAGGTACAGGGGGGAAAAATCCCCACTGAATGCCGAAAGAGCTCTGGATACAATTGCACTGAAAAGAACAACCAGTAAGCAATAGGAGTTATGCTACAGTTGTGCAACGTCTAGAGTTAATTTTGGTGAGCTAATAATTCCTTGCATAAACTGCTGCTTCTAGTTTTCTGCAAACCACCTATCCCTTCCTTAACCCTTATTATGAGTCATGGGGCACACTTGTACCCCATCTTGATTCAAATGTTTACTAATCTTAGATCAGTAATATCACAGTTACAGAAATCCTCACAGATCCCCACCCCAAGGGAGCGCTAAATACTGCAGATTTCACCCTATAATCCTAAAAGGTCCAACCTTCAAGGTACAAATCAGCTGGGATCCAAAATCTTTTCTTTCTTTTTTTGCAAAATAGATGACTCAAAGTTCAAAGTACCTCCCAAGCTTTGTTGTCCAATCAATGTATGTAAGATGGATAGAACATTAACTTGGTTCCAGACAGGCTGGCTCCAAAGCAGAGCAAAACAGCAAAGTCACAAATGGAATTTGTATAGGAGGGAGGTAGGGATACATATTTACCTCACAAGCACAATAGAAGAAGATTTGGCTTTTCTAGCCCACTTTTCTCATCCATTTAAGGGGACTCAAAGTGACTGACAAAGCTTTCTATTCTTCTCCCCACAACAGACACCCTGTGAGGTAGGTGAGGCTGTGATAGCTCAAAAGAGAGCTGTGACTAGCCCAAGACCACCCAGCTGGCTTTGTGTAGGAGTGTGGAATCAAACCTGGTATTCCCAGATATGAGACCTGTTCCCTAACCACTAGACAATTGTGTTCCTGTGGTGCCTCTGAAACCCCTGATCTCAAAATGTTGATTTGTCATCCCTTTTAAGGAGAGTTTAAAAGATGCAGCACTGATCAAATCACTTTGAAATATTCCAGAGAAGAAAACCACGAACGTCTTTTTGTTCAATTATATTTCGGTATGGTATAGATAATGATTAAAACATCAGGGGGGTTAGCAATGACCTTTTTGTAAGATAGCCAGACTAGGAGTTCAGTGTTTTCATTCCAGTAGTTATTCCTGAGAGCTGGAGATAGCATTCCCAGCAGTTGATACTAGGCATACAAAGGAATCTGCCAGTTTTTGAATGTATTGAAACAGGTGGGGTGGAGGGCAAGACTGGCAAGATGAAGGGGTCTATAGAATTCACTACCAGATGGGATGGTGATGACCATTAGGATGAATAGCTTTAAGAAGGGGCTGGACAAATGTATGGAGGACAAGTGTATCAATGGATACTAAAATGGATGCCTACATACCACCTCCAGGTTGGAGAGACAGGTAGAATGTGTCTAAAGGTCATTTGCAGAGAATTGAGATAAGGTGAAGATTTGCCTTTGTCTTCCACTTCAGGATGTCCAGAAGTACTTGGTGGACCATTCTGTAAGAAAGAATGCTGGATCAGATGGGCTGTGGCCTCATCCAACAAGGCTTCTTTTATGTTCTTGCTTACTTATGACCAGGGGCCAGAAATAGGCAAAGCCCATAGTAGGTTAAACACTGTTAAGACTTCAGTTCTAGGCAAATCACTTGAACTTCCATAGGACTTTTGGTCTGGTGGTTAGGGAGCTCGACTCTTATCTGGGAATACCGGGTTTGATTTCACCCTCCCCCATGAAGCCAGCTAGGTGACCTTGGGCTAGTCACAGCTCTCTTCTGAGCTCTCACAGCCGCACCTACCTCACAGGGTGTTCTATTGTAGGGAGAATAGAAAGCTTTGTCAGCCACTTTGAGTCCGCTTAAATGGGTGAGAAAAGCAAGGTAGAAAAGCCAACTCTTTAATTTAAATATAGGCAAATGGTTCCAGGAATTTTGGTATATATTATGCTAAATGAGATAATGAATGATCAAGGAGAGATCTGGATGCTAACAAGACTCTACATGTATGGACAATATGTATAGCTGAAATGTTAACAATAATAAATTCAACACTACCAGAAAGATAATTTCTAATGAAATGGATTGGAAATATTACATGTTAAATTAAATTTTGGAGCTCAGGAAGGGATTAGGGGGTGGTAGGGTGGGGTAGGGTTACTGGTGAAGTGCATATAGTACCTAGAAGAAACCAATCATATGTATATTATTGATAATCAGAATATGTACAAAAGTCCAATATATTTTTAAAAAGCTATAGCAAAGAGGACACACCGTGCATGCACAATCACATCAGGGATCATCTGAGGTATCAGCGTTCTTGTGCAGTACC
Organism: Aspidoscelis tigris stejnegeri; assembly: GCA_023333525.1. Taxonomy (NCBI): domain Eukaryota; kingdom Metazoa; phylum Chordata; class Lepidosauria; order Squamata; family Teiidae; genus Aspidoscelis; species Aspidoscelis tigris. The sequence goes on along the minus strand of JALMGA010000003.1, from coordinate 104,665,480 downwards.
TCAGGTGACCCCTCACACTGGAAATGTGTGAGTGTTCACCATGCGGACACTACAGGTAAGTTCCCAGTTGTGACTAGGAAGGGTTGGGTTGCTTGCGGTGCATGATTTTGTACACCACAGCTAGTTCACAAGTAGTTAACATCCAGGCAGGCAGGGGGAGTTTGTAGGCTGTAGGTACCTCCTGTAAATACACCTGTCCAGATGTTAGCTAATTGCAAACTAAGAGGTCAAGTGTAGACTGAATTGGAAATTCAAGTTGAGCTGCTTTGCTGTGCCTTTCAGCTTTGCTGCTCTAGACAAATTCATTCAACAGCAAGGAGGTTGAAAAAGGGGGGTTGGGTTCCAATTAGCACTTAGTTAGCAAAGGGCAAGTTCACTTGTAAACATTTCAAAACAGCCAGCTTTGGAATTGTAATTTAGGTCCATGAGGAACATTCAGTCCTCTCTTTCTCTATCTCCACGGCGACCACAGATTGGGATGCAGAAGCACGTTGACTGTGGACCGGTTATCTCAGTGTGGAGTGAGTTGAATGCATGCCAGAGCATCCTGGCAGTGTTCAGGGAGCATGCATGATGCAAACAAGGAAGAGGGTTGACGCTAAAGTACATCAGGGACACAGCCTATACATCTGTCAGTTACCGCAGATCTGCTGGAAATATATGCTACTTAAAAGTAACAGTTTAATGTCCCTGCTTGCATGCTGCACACACAACATATCCTGATCAAAATATCAGGCTGTGATCAGACACAGCAAAATCATCATCATCGCCTCTCAGGCCCCTTAGAGAAGTCTCAGAGGTGGGATTGTTCGCACTCCAGCCTGCTTGTCCCCACCCCCCTCATGAACATTATGTGATAGAAAACTTGGATTAGAGAAGGGCTGGGAACACAAGGGCCACACACCGTCTCTCTGAGGCACCTCTGAGGCACTCCTTTTGTTATGTCTGAACGCAGCCTCCGACTGTACTTCTTTTCATAACATTTACATAGCTTTTGACTAGAGATGTGCATGAACTTTAAATCTCAGTTCCCTTCGTGGTAAACCTGGATCTGGCATAAGTCAACATAGAATCAGCCAGCCACTTCCTCAAAACATTTAGGGGAGAAAAAAGCTTGCTAGTTGGACCTTCCCCCAACATGTCCCAACCTACTGCCATCACATCCTAGTCTCCCAACCGTGCTAACCAAGCATGAGGTTCCCCCCAATCGCACCTCAGCTTCTCACCACCATCCCCAGCCTCCTAACTTCCCCCAACAAGCACACAGTCTCCCTGCAATTGTGCTCCGGCCTTCCCTGTTCCATTGATGTTCTTACCTCATCTGCCACACTTGAATTTCAGGGTGGGGCACACCAGGTCACAGCTGCCATCCACATAGCTGTTTGCCAGCAGGCTGGTGTGCTTCTGAGGGCTACTAGACTTTCCAGGAATGGAGGACCATGGGCCTTCCAAAGGTCCCTTCATGTCTCCGTCTTCTGGAAGACCTCAACTTTTGTCCTCGTGGGCTCCAGAATAGACATAGGGTGCCTCCAGACAGCAAGTTCAAAAGCCTGAGCTTACCTTTACTTCACAATAAAGTTGCTCCGCAGGGAGAATGGCTTATCCCCACAGTCTTTGATACTCCAACGCAGCAGGGAAGTTTTCTTCCATCCATGTGCTCAATCCCTTCCTCTCTAATAGACCGGCTGCCTCTCAGGTGAGGGCGAATTCTCATGAGTTCTTCTGCAGTTTATTCAAACACCCAGGAAAATGCAGAGGAAAGGAATACTCTGCAGCAAATGTCCTTGTAAGTATAACTTTTTTACTCCAGAGTATTGGATTACTCCAGGACTGCGGAGCATTGTATTGTAAAACTTGTCTGGCAGGTTGAAAGTTGCACTTCATCCCCTGAAAATCTTTGATCCTGTCTTTGCACAGCCTGAAGAATTAAGGGGGGGATAGCCCTAAGGAAGAACATGACAACTTAGACAAAGTTGTGAAGGAAAATGACATCTCACTGACAACAAAGATCACAATAATTTCTTTATGGCTGTGAAAGACCTATGCCTATGTAGTCAGGCAGCCTTCAGTTTGACAGATGAAGGGTGCCTCAGCAGGATCTTGTTTAGAACCTTCAATTGTCTTGTACTTCCCCTGCCAAACAGCAGGAAGCAATGCTGGCACAAACCATAAGAACATAAGAGAAGCCTTGCTGGATCAGGCCACAGCCCATCTAGTCCAGCATCCTGTCGCACACAGTGGCCCACCAAATGTTCATGGGCATCTCAAGCAGAGACAAGGACAAACCTATTCCTGCTCTAGAATCCCAGCAAATGGCCTTAGAAGCACCCTGGTTCTGCCCCGCCCCCAGCCTGAAAGATGCATTTAGGCATTCGTTCTAGTAGCCATTGATACATCTGTCGTCCATAAATTTGTCCAACCCTACCTTAAAGCCATCTAGGCTGGTAGCTATTACCACCTCTTCCAGCAGCAAATTCCAGAAGATTTCCTGTCATTTTTGACATTCGAATTGCAACAAATCAAATCTTAGAAAATCTGTATTCGTTTGTATAGATACCCTTCAAATGTGGTAGGATTCTATTCTATACAAATATATTCATACAAATTCATAGGAATATCTGATATGAATGAATACGTATCTGATACGCAGCCCGTAACAAATCCATGCTCTAAAGCATAAAATCCAACCTGAATCCACTTTTAATTCGTTCTCGATCCATGTCGAATGCAATCTGGATCTGTCGCAGATGGGTGGCGCAGCCGCTTTCCCACCACCCCAGTTTAACGTGAAAGTTGTTTGGTGTGAATGTTGATGTACAAATGTAACATTCGATTCATGTACGTAAATCCAAATTTGGACGAATTTGTACAAATAATGTATGTCACAAATATTTGTGCATGTCCCTAACATGAATGTAAGAAGTGCCTGCCCACTTCCTTTTGTTTACATTTCCTGCTGGTCCAGCTGTGTCTGCACTACACAGAGCCAGATCTGGATTAAGTAGGCCCTTAATCTGAATCCCATGTGAACCCATTTAATCAGGTCCACAAGAGGACCGAGAGCTTTGTTCTGGATCATGGGAGGTGTGCAAACAGCATGCCTCCATATCCCATAACTACAAGGGAGTGATTTTCAGTGGTGCACCCAAAAGCACTGCCTCCGGCTCTGAGGCTAGGAACTATTGTTCCTAGTCTTCAGAGGAGTGTGGCAGTTGCAAAGTTCACATAAACTTCACAGCTACAGAGACACACGAGGCCCTTTTGCACTCGGTCTGCTAGTACACATTGGGGCAGCTTCCGGAAAGGACCATCTCCACTTGCAGGAGGTGTTTTGTGCAATGCATGAGGTGTTTCCATGCCAGAAACATCCCCTGCTATCCCAGAAGCTACTCCACCGTCCACGAGTGGTGGTATACAAAATTGTGCACCACATGCATCTGCAAGCTTACCTTTCCCAGCCACTAGAGAGGGCATTCACATCTCTCCCAAGTGCCAGGAGTCACCTGAGCCGACACGCAAACATGCTGGCACATCAGGTGACCAAAAATGCAAGTCTGCATGCACTGTGCGTCACCATTGTCCTGGTAAAGGCAACCCACAGGTGCAGTCACACCAGCAACTGGATGACAATGTCCAGACCCCAGAGCATGGCACCCAGGCACATTTCTCCACTTTTGGTAACTTTCCAGATGTGTGGGAGGCAGGTTGGCATGCTCTAGCAATAGTAGGAGTGCAGTATTCCTGTCCTCTGGACAGGACAGGAAGTGCAGAAAGGCCCATGGGCTGGATCAGCACCATCAATCCAGATGGCAATGGTCTGGCCCATGTCGTCACGTAATCCAGATCAACAGGCCAAGTTATTCCAGACCTACTGATCCAAATTTAAGAGGAGGGAAGAAGAAGAACCCCGCTTTTCTCACCCATTCAAAGGGACTCAAGCAGCTGACAAACCTTCTGTTCTTCTCCCTACAACAGACACCCTGTGAGGTGGGTGGGGCTGTGAGAGCTCAGAAGAAAGATGTGACTAGCCCAAGGTCACCCAGCTGGCTTTGTGGAGGAGTGCGGAATCGAACTCAGTATTCCCAGATAAGTGTCCACCTCCTTAACCACTCAACCAGTGCAGAAAGGGCCAAGGGGGGCACCCATTTCTGCAATATCCCTCTCCCTTCTCCCCCACCCAGCTCCTGCACCTACCAGTGGAGATATGACCAAAAAGGTGCCACTTTATGGTGTTTTTCTTTATCTCTTTGCGACCTTTCCAGAACGCTTCCTTGCTGACATTCCTAAAGAGATGTTCAGATAATGTCATATGCAAATAAAAACAATTAATACCCAGGACAATACTGCTTTGTAAAGCAGCCAGGACGTGAGATTACATCTAGGCATTCCACCCTAGACCTTGGTCCACAAAAGCTTAAGCAATCATAAATTTGTTTCAGCTTCTTGTTATTATGGAACTCAGTGGAATCGAGCAAAGCGAGCAGCTCTGGAGAGGAAACCCTTGTTCTTTTGGCCGTGAGCAACGCCGTTTTTATGTCCCTCACATCCTGAATTTCAAGCAGAACACTAAAATGTAAAATCAGTTTAGGTGTTTTGCATCTGGCTGTGTTAAAGGGGCAGCTTTATTTTCCCTGCATCAGCAAGGAAGAGATTTATTTGCTAAGGTTGGGTACATCCGGCTTTTTCTCCCCCGCCCTCCTCTGTCCACTCCCTGGTGCTCTTTTGTTTATGCAAAATAAGATCTGGGCAATTGACAGGTCAAGATCAGCATCCAAAGTAGGAAGTATATGTTTGCAAAAATCTGCCTTTGAAAGTTCAGATGAGAAAAAAAAAATTCTCCTCCGTAGCATCTATAGGCTTGTAGGGCTGAGTGAACAACACACAAGACACATAAATCATAATGTGCTTCCTTTGTGGCCATGTTTGGGAGAATCTTATGACTACTGGCTCATGCACACGGCTGTCACATACAGTACTCCCCAGATAGGCCAGCATGGCTTTGTCCTTTAGATCACCAAAGTGCATTGCAGAAACAAGGGCTGAATTCGCACTTGGGCCTCTGCTATGTGATTAGGACAGCTGTCCCAATTGCATACCAAGACTGTTTCCACACAGGGGCAAAAAAAACCCGGATCTCCAGCACCCGGATTTATTAAAACCGGTTCCCAGGGCAACGCGCCTGCTCAGAACGCTCCTGAGGGCAAGGGTTGCCAGTAGCAGCCCCAGCCACCCAGGAGCCGCGCCAGACGCAGGCAGAATGATGCCGACCCTCGAGAGGTAAGGAGGGGATCAGCCACGCTCCCAGTGGGGTGGGCTTTAGGCAAGCTTGCCCTGGCTCCAGAAGCAGCAATCCGCCGCTTCTGGGTCCAGGGCGAGCCAATAGGTAGGAGCCCCCCGGCTCGCCATGCTTGGCTCCGGGGAGCCAAGCATGGCAAGCGGGGGGGGGGTGTCATCTTTTAGCACACTTGCGCTGTGCGGACACATCCTAAGTGGATGCGTTTTCACGGTGCAAAACCACTTGAAATGTGGTGTGCTAAAAACACCCATTAAGCACAGATTAAGCACGGGTAGGTGCGGACACACCACATGCCTCCGCAAGCTTACCTGTACCAACCAGCAGAAAGAAAGAATTCACACACAAGCGCACTAGCACTTCAGATTTCCATTTTCCATTTCCATTTTTATTTATATACTGCCTTTCCAAAATAAAATGTTGCCCAAGGCGGTTTACAACAAACAGAAAATGAAACATTATAAAAAACACATTATAAGAAGCACACATCATACAAAACATTGCAAATTGAGGCAGCTGAGGCCAAATGGAGTCCAGAGCAGCTGACCAAAGGTCCCAGTCCATTTCCATTTTTTTATACTGTCATTATAAAATCACCCAAAACTGTAGGGGAAAGGTAGCAGGCACCTCAGGGCAGCAGCCAGCCAGCTTCCTCCTCCAGCCACAGTTCTTATTACTCAAGGGGGGGGGGGATCAGGCAGAAAATGCCCAGGTGCAACAGCCAGCCCTGGGACACTAGCAGGTGTGCACAGCTCGTCACCGTTGTCCTAGTGATGACTGCTAGGACAAAGATAGCAGCGTCCAGCATGCATCCAGACCTCCAGTAGATCTGTGGACACTGGGGGGGGGAGGGGCAGCATGCACTAGCACTCACAAATGTGAAGGGGGAAAATACAGTGAACACTAACTGTTCGATCAAATCATTTATGTTTGCAAGTAGGAAGCTGGTTCAGTCCGTTGGATTTTTGGATATGCAAACAACTGCATGTTCGCTTTGCTGCAAATATCCATGAGCATGAACTATTTGCTTGAGTCTTTGAACACAAAACCAAACTTTGCACACCTTGATGTTACACTTCTTTGAGGGTGGGGGGTTGTTTGTTAGATCAAACCCTTAGCAAATGTGGCCCGACAAGCAAGAATGAGAGTTCAACTGTAGGGATGTGAATGAATATTCATGACATTTGAAATTCGTCCAAACTTGGCTGAATTTGGACATTTGCACTCGGATTAAATGTTGGCACATTTGAAGTCTGATATTCGAATCCAAATCAAATGTTTTGATACATTCGTATGAAGCTTCGTATATAGGATTCGTATGCTATTTGTATGCATTTGTATGGGATCTGAATGCTATTCGTATGCATTCGTACAGGATTCGTATGGGATTGTAGATTTGTATCGAATAAGAATCCCACCACATTTGAAGGGGACCCATTTGAACAAACACAAATTTTCTTGCATTTGATTTGCTATGAATCAAATGCAAATTAAAACTCATGCACATCCCTATTCACCTGAGCATACCTTGCTCCTGTGCTTCCCCTCTTGGCCTTTTCAAAACCTGAAGGTTGGGTCACCCATTTTTGTGTTGGGCCACATAATGATGTCATCATCCCATGCCACAGCAACACCCAGTTTGGAACCTGCAAGGACTTTCCCCCAACCCCTGACAATTTCTAAAAGTCAAATGGTCATTTGTTCCCCCTAGAAAACTCAGCACTCATACAGAGCGGTCATATATTTCAAAAATACCTACCTCCACCTAGGCCTCCTGGTTCTGACCACAGAAAAGCATGGTCTGGAATAGCACTGTCTGCACAGCAACAGCTATCCAGACCAGCCCTTGTTCCAGCCTTAAAGGGCACAGAAGCTTCAAGGCCAGGCTTCAAGAGTTCCAAGTGCTAGTAGGAACACCAGCCCTTGATGGAAGACTGCCAGAGACTACAAGGACCAGGTTTTGGATTCCACACTAGAAGGGATATAAACTGTATGTAAATAAAGGAAATGTGCCTCCCAAATGTGCCTGCCACACTCTTTCTTCCAGATGACCCAACCTTTCTGCTTCAGTCTGTAACAAGGCAGCTCATCCTTTGCATTTTTGAAACACAATGTCTGAGGCATAGCTGTGACTTCTACTTTTTATTACAATCTATGCCAAAGAAGGAGGAGGAGGAGGAGAAGGAGGAGAAGGAGGAGAAGGTAATCGAAGTTGAAAACGCATCCACTAAGTGAAGCTTTTAGCTTCATTCAGCCCACCTTGCAAATATGGACTGATCACAAACTTCTGTTTAAAGGGTTCAGTAGTTACGTTCCTTGCACTACAGTGCCATCTACAGGCCAAACATTTGTTTTTTTCCTGAAATGTACAAAACTGTACATTTACTTCAGATCCAAGTGCAGTTTAGTGGTTTGGGGATATCATGAACTGAAAGGGTATAGTATAGATATTTGGCCAGTCTTTTCCTTCATTTTGCATAAAAGCTGAGCTGTAGGTCCAGTCTTCAGGACAGCACATCTGAAAGATGGACAGCCTAGGCTTTACTCAGATACAGTTTCCATTTTTCATATTTCCATTGCTTTATTTAGAAAAAAGCCAGTTGAGTTCAGTGGATCCTCAGGGATTATGCTAATACATAACAAACAGGTAAGCCTCAACGATCCACCATTAACACGCCAGCAGATTACAGCCAGGAAAACCCTGCTAGAAATAAGACTGAATCCAGCCATGAAAGCCTACATTCAACCATTCTATTCATTTATTTAGGTGGGAATGTCCCACACCATGCTGAGCTGATTTATCAGCCAAAACAGGCACCATCCACACAAAAGCAACTGGGTCGATCTTCAAGGCAGTCATGCACAGTAGCAGGTTCCAGTGCAATTGGGTCACCAGAGCCTTCTCCAATGCCTCATCCAATACAGACACAATGTCATATAGGAAATATAGCCCCTTGGCAGACTGGTCGACAGTGTGGACAGAGCACTGGAGACTGCCAGCCTAAGCCAGACATCCCTGTGCCAATCCTGCCTCCATGTCTTTAGCTGAGGATTCAGGGTTTCCATCAGCTAATGTCAGTTCAGGTTAAATCTGATCTATGTCAATTTAGCATATGTTTTATTTTATTTATTTAAGAATTTATATCCTATCCTTCACCAAAAGGTCTCAGGGTGGGTCACAACAATAAAATAAAATGTATTTAAAATATAATACCTGCTCCCTCCATCCCACCTGCCCTCCCTGGCAGGACAGAACCCAGAGGGTGCTAAACATTAAGGGCCTGGAGGAAGAGGTGTGTTTTAATCAGGCACCAAAAACCATATAATGTAGACATCTGGCAAACCTCAAGAGGAAGGCTATTCCAGAGTCTGGGGGCCACCACAGAGAAGGCCCCCCTGTGCGTCCATACCCTTCACACATTTGAGAGAGAAGGAACTACAGTAAGGCCCTCGCCCTGAAATTTCAATACACATGGAAGGTCTATATGGATAAAGGTGAGCCTTAGGGTCCAGGGTCCAAGGTATTAGGCCTTGTTAGCATCAGCACCTTGAACTGGACTCTGTAGCAGATAGGCAAACGCTGCAGATCTTTCAGGATCGGCATGATGTGTATCTGGCCAAATACTCCCATTGTCCTGTTTAAGGCAGGAGTGGGCAAGAACTCATTCACAAACTCCATCTTTAGAACAGTACAAAGCAAGGGCAGCAGCCTGTAATCACTAGCCAGGTTGAGGAGAAACACAGCAGGAGTTAGACATTCCTGAATCAGCAGCGAGAGTAAAGAGCAACCCAGCAAGGATAGCACAATTTGGAGACCAGAGCCAGAGTTCAGAAGCCAGAAAATACGACAACAGTTTCAGGGAGAATCAAAATACCAAGAAGAGAAGCCGGTCTATGGGTCAGGAATCAGGTGACAAGGAACACAAGCAAGAGGTTGCAGATGTCCAGGTAGAACAATTCCCAGTAACAGTTTGCCTGCAAAACTGCACCTCCTTTTATGCTTCTCAATCAGAGCTCAGCTGGCCAGTAGGGTGAGGCTTAATCACTCAGTGGCTTCTTTGCAGTCTCTCTGGTCTATAAAGAACTGATTTCTCCCTGTGTCGCTCTGCCAGGGAAGGTCTTTCACCAATATCATCCGTTAAATCAGATTGTGTGTCTGGGAGGCTGGCCTCTGGGATGTCTCTGCTTATCCAACTTGAGTTTCGGGCTCTCTGACCTCCGTGTGCAGAATGACCAACTCAGAGGCTGCCACCAGATAGGGAAAACCATTATCTGAGATGGCATCCCCGCCCAAAGCAGATTGCAGAGAGCAGGGCATGACACCCATTAGCAGTCAAGCTGCTACATTCTGTACTAGTTTCAACTTCCAGACCATTTTCAAGCCCCACATATGCTCACTTTGAAAACCACTCCATCTCATTCCCATAGTAGTGCATTATTATTTTTTTAAGGAAGAAGTGTTTCTATGCAGCTTGTCAGTTTGGTCTAATGGTTAAGAAACCAGACTGTTATATGGGAATACTGGGGTTGATTCCGCCCTCCTCCATGAAGCCAGCTGGGTGGTCTTGGGTGAGTCACAGCTCCCTGCTGAGCTCTCACAGCCCCACCTACCTCACAGGGTGTTCTGTTGTGAGGAGAAGAACAGAAGGTTTGTCAGCTGCTTTGAGTACCCTTAAATGGGTGAGAAAAGCAGGGTAGAAAAGCCAACTCTTCTTCTACAGTGGGCAGTTCAGCATCTCGATTATCTGATGTCCATACAGGAACAGTTCCCTCTGGGAGCCACCAGGTTCTGAATATATCAATGTGTCAGAATTCTACTATGGTTGAAGATCTCAGGGATCTAATACAGGTTTGGGTTGAAAACACTGAGATGTGACAATTAATGTTAGATATAATTTGGAGAAGAAAAAGAAGAAGAAGAAGATTGTGATTCACATCCAACAGCGCACAGCAGTCAAAAGATTGGATACAGTAAAGTTGTTGGATCATAACATATCACACCCATAGTATTGGATCATTATTGTTGCTCAGTGATTCAATCATGCCTGACTCTCTGTGACTCCATAGATCACATCATAACAGGCCTCTCTGTCCCCCAGAGTTTGCAGAAGAAGAAGAAGAAGAGTTAGCTTTTATACCCTCTCTTCTTACCCATTAAGTAGATTCAAAGCAACTGACAAACCTTTCTATTCTTCTCCCCACAACAGACACCCTGTGAGGTAGGAGGGGCTGTGAGAGCTCAGAAGGGAGCTGTGACTAGCCCAAGGTCACCCAGCTGGCTTCGTGGGGGAGGGCAGAATTGAACCCGGTATTCCCAGATAAAAGTCTGACTCCCTAACCACTAGACTATACTGTTTCCTATAGGGATGTACACTTTTTTTGGATTCAATTTGTATTGAATCAAATGCAATAAAATTTGTATTCATTCAAATAGATCCCCTTTGAGTGTAGTAGGATTCAAATTCGATATGAATGTTCAATCCCATATGAATCCCATGCAAATGCATATGAATCTCATACATATCCCAAATTCCACATAAGAATCCCATATGAAGCTTCTTACGAATGTATCAAAACATTCAATTTGAATTTGAATGATAATCTTCAAATGTGTCAACATTCAATTCAAATTCAAATGGCCAAATTTGGCCAAATTTTGAATGCTACATATATTCATGCACATCCCCGGTTTCCTATATAACTCGGAGACAACCAATTTCAGCTGCACTGTAAAATCTTGTAAGAGGATTAACTTCCTGGTTTTCCAAGTTCACGTATCCATGAGGGGCACCCTGGACCGTTGTAGACAATTTTATTTAATTGATTAAGGAAAGACATTACACCAGGTGCAGGAACTCCAAGACTGAGTTTGGCATGAAAGCATCACAAGTCAGTGTGGAATGCACTAATTTATAGGGTGCTAACGATTCCCAAATCTGATCCGTCTGGAATGCCGCTCGTGCCTGTCTGCTGAAATTCTACCCTAGGTGACTCCACTGATGTTAAAAATAAGTGCTGGATTTCAGAATATGCCACAGTCATAGAGAAGAAGATGGAAACGAAGCGTTGTATAGACAAGACTAAACAGGGAATAATTAATGAAGAACTGCCAAAAGGTGAGAAAATGAGATTTCCCCCATTAAATTAGGAAGCTCTGAATAGGGATGTGCATGGATGAAAAATTCAAATTTGTTTTGTAATCGAAATGAACATCCAAAAATTCCTTTGTTTTGCAGATCATTCGTACAAATATTTGAACATTCGCATTTGCAGACAAACATCTTCACAGTATTTTTACTGCTGGAAAATCCTATTTTCGTCAATAAGATGCTACAAAAGTTCCAAAAAATTTGATTGAATTTTTGTATTCATGCACTGGGAGCCTTGCTCGGATCATTTCCGGGCAGTCAAATGTCCATACTTTCACTTTGATGCAAGAATTTGCAAATTCCAACATTTGACTGGATTTTTTAATGTGAATTATTCATGCACACATCCCTAGATCTGAACTTTGCTGCTGTGCAATGACATGGCAGGTCTGCAACCGACTGCCCATAATCCAGTCTGTCATGACACTTGGAGGGTACTCAGGGTTTGCAAATTCTTAGCAACATTGAGATGAGGAGGACAGGTCCAACATAGAATGGAAATGCTGTTGACAGGAATTATGCTAGAAGTATGCATAATGGTATGCTGAATCAGCATAAAGAGAGCCTTACTTTCGTGTGGGCTAAACCTTCTATACATTCACCTGCTTTCCAGAGACTTTGGGGTGGAGGAAAGTCCTGATAGAGTCCCATCCTGCCCATTTGAAAAGAAAGAGACTTTGTATATTGAACGTTGATTTTTTTCTACGGTAGAGGGGCCCCCATAACTTCATTGAGCTGAGAACTTTGGGCAATTGGACAAATATTTATTTATTTATTTATTATTTATATTTCTATCCCGCCCTATACCCAAAGGTCTCCGGGCGGGTTACAACTTTAAAATCCACCAAATCAAATAATCTATAATAAAACAATAACAACCATCACAATGTCTAAAATCCAACATGTTAAAACACAAGCAAACAAACAAACAAACAGTATCAATTAAAACAGTGGTGTTTGCAGCAAACATGGGGTGTTTTTCCACTGTCAGTAGAAGTACCCATTAAGTACCCATTAATGGGTACAAAAATACCATTACGTACCCATTAATGGGTACCTAATGGGTACTTCTAGTGACAGTGGAAAAACACCCATGGCTGAACATTTATCCAAAGGCCTGAGCAAAGAGGTGCGTCTTCACTTTCTTCCTGAACATGAACAGAGAAGGAGCCTGACGCACCTCAAGGGGGAGACTATTCCACAGCCTGGGGGCCACTATGGAGAAGGCCCTCCCCCGGGTGCCCACCAGCCTTGCTACTTAAGGTGGTAGGACAACCAGGAGGGCCTCTCCTGCAGATCTTAGGGCACAGGCATATGTGGTTGTTTGTAATTCAAACTACAGTTACAACTACAATCACAATATGTATTTATTTTATTTATTTATATTTCTATCCCACCCTATACCTGAAGGTCTCAGGATAGGTAACAACTTTTAAAATCCAGCATATCAAAAGAAACAATATTAAAATTTAAAATCCACACGTTAAAAAACAGCACAATATTAATTAAAACAGTAGTGTTTGCAGTGGGGGGCAAACATAACCAATGTTTAGCTGAAGGCCGCGGCGAAGAGGTGCATCTTCACCGCCTTCCTGAACCTAATCAGAGAAGGAGCCTGACGCACCTCAAGGGGGAGACTGTTCCATAGTCTTGGGGCCATTACTGAGAAGGCCCTCTCCCGGGTGCCCACCAGCCTCACTTCTGAACAACCAGGAGGGTGTTCCTGGTGTCGTAGGCAGGATCTGTACAACTGCAGATCCTTCCATTTTGGAGGCTGGAAAGCTTATCTGGTCCTCAAAGTGGGGAGCGTAAACCTCACACACTCACAACACTACTGTGTGTACCCTTTGGGGTCAAACCACAAAAGAGTGAAAGGTGCTGTTTTCCAAACCATTTAAAAAATGAAACAGAACCTCAGCCAGTTCAAAGTCCAAAACTTCCTTCTTACAGTAAACAATGATCTATCATAGGCTTTCTCAGCCTGTCTTGTACTCTTTCTTCTTGGGCAAACAATTAAACATCTAATTAGAAACAGTGGACAAGCCAAAACTTGTACAGGGCAATACCACTTCTGTAAATTCTGAGTCTTAAAACCAAGAAGGAGAAGATAGATAGTATTTTGGTTAAACACCGACTGTCTCCATGATCTTCTCTACTCAGAACTTGAGATGGGGACCTCTAGCCCCTTTTCCACTTACCAGTTTTTAATTCAGATTAACTAGATGGACGATGTTGATCTGGCCTCAGGCTGCCTGATGCTGCAAAGATATCAAGAGCTTCACAACCACCCGCACACATACACCCAATGGCTAGGGGAGAAAGTTCTTAGCCTCGCGGCTTGGAGTGAGTATTTTCAGCGGCTCAAATTAACTCTGAAAGCATCAAATCTGACCTGAATTCACTTTTAATACCTAACAGTCCCAGCCCTCAAAAGCAGTTCATAAGAACTGAATAACAAACTGCAGCTCAGCAGCCGCTTTGCCGCCTCCCCAGATTCATTACTATGACGAAGCTTCAAACAAATTCAAAAAAGCTTTGGATTCGAATGCCAGTCTTTGAAAGTAGTCGACATCTGATTTGAATTCAAATGCACAAATCTGAACGAATTTCGAATGTGGTGAATATTAATCCACATCCCTAAAACAACCATATGAACCAAAAGAGCTCATCTTTCACAATTTGCACTTCAGAGCTCTCCTTCAGAATTTACACTAACAACAACAACAACAAAAGTGTTTGAAACTACATATCTGGCTGAGGAAACAGCTTTTCCTCCCCACTTTCAAGCATTATTATTATTATTGTTGTTGTTGTTGTTGTTGTTACTATTACTATTACTACTACTACTACTACTACTACTACTACTACTACTATTACTACTACTACTACTATTATCATTGTTGTTATTTTAGTATGTTCTTTTTATCTTTGGGCGTAGGGTGGGATGGAAATATAAATAAAAAATAAATAAAATATTTGGGAAATGAGCAAAAATAAGGCACAAAGAAACACTTTATTAAAGAAAACTGCTTGCAAAAGGGAGGGTGTTAGAAGGACTATGAATGTGATGGTTATCGTTTCCTTTCTTTTTTTAAACAGAATTTTAAAAGAATCGACGTTAAGACTGAAAATTGCATTCTTGCATCCCTATGGGGACCTGTACGGGTAATCTAGAAGAAAAGATTTTCCCCCCATTGCCTCTTTCCCTCTTCTTCTTTCTCGCCTGTTGAATGTGCTTTGGAACACTTGTTATTAAATGCTATTTATTTTCTTTAGAACAAAGCAAATTCCAGTAACCCCTTGTGGCAAAAAAAAATACGCCTGCTGACTATGAAACCGCTACAGAAAAGAAAAGAAAATCGGCGATGGAGGGCTTTTGATAGGAACTGAACGCCTCTATTTTTTTTTTTTTTTTGTCCAGACTTAGCGATACCCCTTTTAAAATTCTCTTTTCTATCCCGCCTTTATAAATATGAAAGCTACTGCTTTCAACAGCCTCAGCTGCATCTGACTCTAATCTTGATTGTGGCAAGAGCAACTGGAAGGAAGGGGACCACAGAGTGGTATGTATCAGTCGAGAGAAACCTGAGAAAATTGCTCCAAACATCAACAGGGTTTATCACTGAAATGATTTCCACCGGCAAGATGGAGTGACCATAATAGGATGGCAAGACCAGTGTTACCTGTTAATTTACCTGTCTGGTCTCCTTTCAGGGAGTTTAGGTTACCTTTCATTACGTGAGAGCAGAGGGGGGGGGGGGAGAATTCTCCGAGCAAAACTGGAAATGAGAATAACTCCACTTATCTACCCGTCGGTCCTCTGACATTTCAATAAGCGTGTGCCCCCCGCAAGAATGAAAGGTCAGTTTAAGCAATGGCTTTTGTGTTCCTCAGAAATGGGCTGCGTATTTGAAAATGACTCGTCAAAGTGTGGCCCTTTCAAAGCAAAGAGACCAAAAGTATTGATGGCATCTCTCTAGTCAGAATTTTCAAAAAAAAAAAAAAAGCTGTAGTGAGGAGGAATGGAATTGCCCGCATTAGTTTCATATCGATTCTCAATTACCCTTCCTGGCAGATAAAAATGTATTTGTTCTTTGGGGCACAGATTCACCCTTCAAATAGCAAAGATGTATTCTGTAGACACTGAAGGCCTGTGTCTTCTTATTTATTTATTTGTATTTATTTGTATTTTTATCCCGCCCTATACCCAAGGTCTCTGGGCAGGTTACATCATATAAAATGAACACATTAAAACCAATAACATATTAAACATACTAAAACCATGGCAGTGTCTGAATGTGGGGAGGAAAAGGCTGTTCCTTTACTTAGCCAAAAGCCAGGGTAGAAAGACGCATCTTCACAGCTCATCTAAACACATAGAGTGAAGGTGCTTGATATACCTCCGGAGGGAGAATATTCCACAGTCTGGTCAATGACTATATCAATTCATGGGGAAGTTCGTACTTCCCACCCCATCTGGTGGGCGGGAGTGGTGGATTTCCACTGGCTTGTACTAGCATTCGTACTTGCAAATGCCAGTAAATGCCACCCCACCTTCCCACGTGCCCCTCTGTGCACCATGGAGGTGCAGATGGGGACACTGCTGGACGCTGCTGGCCACCACTGGACAGGGCAACTGCACATGTGACGCACGAAATTATGCTCCACACACAGTTTGCTTGCAGTGCTCTCCTGGACAGAAGAGGGCATTTCTGAGTTGAGAATGGCCCCTTCAAGTGCAGATGCCCTGTCTGGGAGCATACTGCACGCAAGCTAAGTGGCAAAGTTCAGAAAGGCACCATGCTTGAGAAAACTGATTGCCAGGAGTGGCTGGATTACTTCTGGATGCTGCGCCTGCACCTCTTGGTCTTGTGGTTAGGGCACCAGATTCACACCTCATAGTCACTGGGTTTGATTCCACACTCCTCCATGAAGCCAGCTGGGTGACCTTGGGTCGTAGCTCTCTTTCTTTGCTCTCACAGCACAACCTACCTTACAGAGTGTGTGGTGGGAGAAGAACAGAAGGTTTGTCAGCTCCTTTGAGTCCCCTTAAATGGGTGAGAAAAGCAGGATATAAATGTGTTTAGATCCCCATGGCTATGTCTGAGCATGCACTGGATGTTGCATTGGATGTTCCTGTGGCAATACGGGCAGACTCGGGCTGGCCTTTCACACCTTAAGCACAACTGGCCAGGTACAGGGCAAGTTTAAGGGCCCTTTTCCACTAGGGCTTAGAACCCTTCTAAGACCACATCAGGAACCTGATTAGGAACTGATTGGTACCAATTGGGAAGGCCCTGTCCGCACCTGGATCCCATTGAAGGACACATCTGCAAGGCCCTGTCCCCACAAGGGCAGGGGAAATCCGGATTTAATTTGTCCTTCAGGCCCTTAAATCTGGATTTCATGTGGACCTGATTAAAAGTGTCCACAATGGAGTCTTCAGGCATCTTTAAGATTTGGATCTCCAGGAGGAATCCATCTCAAAGATCTGGATCTTGAAGATCTGGATCTTTGACTGTGAGTGGAAAAAGGGGCCATCACTTGTGCCAATGGCTGCCACCACACTGCATCCTTACCAGCCTAGTGTGGTATTGTTATACCACCAGGCTGACAAGTGCATACCAAGCTGATAAGCACTCCCTTCAACTGCGCCAGGCTGACAATCAGCACCTTTTTCTTCTTGTCTGGTGGTTCAGAAAAGCAACAGATCAGATCCTCTGCTGTCGATTTTGTAACATTTTAGGTCTTTATCTTGCACAATGAAAGAAATAAAACAATAAACCAGCTTACTCAAACCAGATGTTCTTTTTTTTTTTTCTGGAACAATATCCCCCATTATGGCCAAAAAAACTGCAGGAGCTTTTTTCCAAAAAAGGAATCTTTCCAAACTCCAGCTCAAACAAATCAACAATGCAAATGATGATTGTTTAAAAATAGAGAAAAGGAGATCTGGGTCATTGGAAGAGTCTGTCTTGGGACCTTTCCACACGGCGGGGAGAAAGACGTGTTGTAGTGAAGAATCTACCTGCATTTTCTAGTAATGGGAAGTGGCACATGAGCATCCATTTTCATTTGCAACCATAATCTCCTTTAGGAATGCTTGCATGATTCTACCCCTCTGTGTGGGGTGCATTATTGCACTATAATGCATCTCTACCGAAAGGCAGCGAAGCCCTTAAAAGGAGAATCACCTGTTGTCTCTTGTCTCATACTTGGATATATGATTACACCCAAAGTGAGGTTTCGGCAATTAATTGTCTCTAAATGTAGTCAAACAAAACCAGCATAAACACACGTCTTGGCAGTTTTCATGCGCCAATGCCTCCAGAACTCTGAAGCAAGCAATGGATTTCGTGCCTGGTCCTCATTCTTCCCAACAAAGGCAAACAAACAGGTCACTTCAGAGAAACCTCTCTCTGTTGATTTAATGGCAATTTCTTCAGCCGTTTCACAACGCAGACTTCAGGCGGCATGGAGTCAGGTAGCTTAGCAACCAACAACACAGACAATAAACTACCCCACATGAGTTTTGTGCTTAACTGACTAACAGATACAGAATTTTCTTATCAGATGTGTATCTGTTTGAATTTGGTGTGTGTGCACACACGCGTTGTGTGCGTGTGCATGCGTGAGTGCGTGCGTGTGTGCTGCACATGCACCCACATACCATGGGCCAAGGAATTCCTCAAATTTCCTATTCCTTCCAATTATTTATCTAAAACTTCCCGACCCACAAGGCTCCTGAATGCCCTATTTTTGCTAACCCAATGACCTCCACTTTCAGGGATGTGCACAAATAGTGTGTTGTTGTTGTTGTTGTTGTTGTTTTGCATTTGATTCATAACAAATTCAATGTTAGAAAATCCGTATTCGTTTGAATAGATCCCCTTCGAATGTGCTAGGATTTGCTATGAATATATTTGTATGAATTCATACAAATATCAGATACATATCCGATATGAACGAATATGTATCCAACATGAACGCATACGTAACCGATATACGTATCCCATAACCTATCTGCTCTGAAAGCGTCAAATTCATCCTGAATCCACTTTTAATGCACTCTCGATCCATGTCGAATGCAATCTGGATCCATTACAGATGTTACTGGCACACCCACTTTCCCATATCCCCAGTTTAATGAATCTCCAAACTATCTGTACAAATGTTAATGTATGAGTCTCCTGACATTTGATCTGTGTCCAAGTAACTAATGTTACCAATATTTGTGCTTCCGTCTCTATTTTGCTTAGGACTACAAAGTACACTGACGGTGGTCAGAACAGTCATCTTGGGGTGTGTCCCCATGGAAGCCAGTTGCTTCGCTTGTGATGCGTGTTATAAAAATCCATGTTGTAACTCGCAATAAAGGGTCCCCATGTGGTCTGGGGCAACGCGGATTCAAATCATACATACCTTTCCCCATACAAGCCTCAGTGTGAACCCACATCTTTTTCTCCCCACCCACCCTCTCCCCTGATAGGAAGCCGGGTTGACATCACGATAACCCGTCCCACCCGCTGCAGCAATGATAGGCAAACAGCTGCAGCAATGGCAGGCAAACACTTCAGTTGCACTTCCACGAACACAAAGATCATTCCTTTCCTTGGCCACCATAGTTAAAAGCACAACCAAAAGTTAGTTAAAAGCATAACTAAAAGCAGATCATTCCTTTTCCTTGGGTTTAGCGGAGGTGTGCACATCCACATGATAGCAGGCACCCCTGACTTGCAACCGGCTCATAATTTTCTCCCAATTCAGGTCCCAGACTTGCTATCAGGGAAGGGGATGTAATAACTGTAGCCATTTATTTAAAGAAGTCCCCAAGCGGCTGCTGATCACAGCTCACACGGCAGGAACAGGGAGCAGAGGAGAAACCCTGCCCGCTCATACTGCGGCCGCCAAGCTCCATCCCAAATAACCCGGGAGCATCCACATGACCACAGGACAATACGTGCTAGCCTCCTATTTTGGAAGGAGTACACTTGCTACGTGGGGTTTTTTTTGAAACGTATTGTCTTGCATGTAGCCCATATTTAGGGCTCTGCATGGAGACGCTCCTGAGGCGGCCTCAGAATAATTTTGGAATATTCTCAGCATGGGGACGGGCCCTTGGTGTGGCTGATGTGAGAGCTGTTAATTCAAGACATCTGAATTAGCAATAGTCAGCACAGGAACAAGAATGATGGGCGCTGTGCTTCTGAATAGTGGTGGATAGTGGCTAGAGCACCAGACTAGAACCTGGGAGCTCCCAAGTTCAAGTTCCCAGTCTACCATCAAATCTCACTGGCCACCCTCTACAATTAAATCCACTTCGATCCACTTTCAGAGTGTGGGAACACATCAGCAAAGTGGCAGGCAGATTTTTTTCTGCATTATGGAACCTAGACAATCCACCTTGGGGTTAGCTAAAGTGCAAAGAAAGCAGCTTGAGTTGTCACTTTGCTGATGTGTTCTCCGAAAGTGGATTGAATGTGGATTAAAACTGAGGCGTAGCTGGAACATAGACAATTTTGGGCAAGTCGCACTGCCTTTCCGCACTTGGCCCTGTTGTTAATCCAGGGAATGCTCCCAGACACAGCATCTGCACTGGAAAGAGCAGTTTCTATGCCAGAAAAGGCTCCTTCCCTGCAGAAGCATTTCCTGAATTAGCTACGTGTGGCACAGGTTGAGCATGCACCATGTGTTGACTTACCTGCATTAGCACCGGAGCCGGGAAGGCTCTGGACACAGCATGTGCACCTCTTCCAGGTGCTGGAGGGTCACCTGACCCACTGCACAAATGCACTGACATGACAAGCCACACAAGCACACATACGCGGTCTGCCTCAGTTGCCCCAGTGACACCAGCAAAGAAGATGGTGGTGCTTGGACACCATCCGCACTGAAGGTAAGTGTTTGGACACATGGGGAGAGGAATCACATGTACTAAGCATTCACAAGTGCAAATAGTGAGTACACATGTGGGCACGGATGGGAAGAAAAATGTGTGAACTCCCCCACAGGCTGTCCCAGAAAGACACTGAGCCTTTCACACTTGGGGAAAAGGTGAAGACAGGGAGAACTGCTGCACGGTCCAGCTGCACTGCACCCACCCGCATCTTAACCAGATGCAGCTCCACCTGCCTACCTTCACTCACCCTTCTTCCTGATGGAGGATGTTCAAACGGAGCCTGGGAGGAATGGCGCAGGTGCAATCAGCGCCACATTGTCCATCTCTGTGGCAATGGCACTACACAGGTGCATTGGTGCCATTGCCATGGCTCCAAGATTGCTTCCATAATGGAGGTGATCCATCTGGTACTTAGGGAAGCGCTAGCGAGATTAGGGACAGTGTAGACACCAAATCCATCCCACATCTTCACTTCCCTGAGAGGTTTTCCTGGAGCTGAGGTTTCCTTAAGGCTTCAAAAATGTTCTTCAAAGCTTCCATAAGCTTTCCTTGTTGCATAACAGGTGCAAAATCTCCAGCACCATTTGCAACATTTCTGGCGCTAGGGGTCATGATCTCAGATGATCCCAAATGCAACTGTGCATGCAATCGGACACACACCTAGACACAGGTAAGTCTCCAGGGCACATGGGGTTTAGTCTGGGCTGTTGTAGCATTTCCAAATGCTAACATAAGTACACATTAGTGGGTTCTGCACTTTTCCCATGCAGCGGTTGGGAAGCCAAGTGCAGAAATGCCTATGGACTAGTTTAGGGCTGTAAGTAAAGATGTTGTTGATCAGGCACAGACCACCACATAATCTGAATCAGTGGGGCCCATTATTCCAGGCACACTAATCCAGATTAGCACAAGGGAAGTGCAGAATAGGCCAACGTTCTGATATAAATGGCCTTACCCAGTGTTTCGCCGATAAGATCTCCTTTCAAAAGCTAGCAGCATTTAGTCTTAAAATCCTGAATTCTCCTGGAGTTGCTGAGATCCTGTTTATAATGTAAAATTAATAAAGATTTAATGAGTTGGGCTTATGGGAACACAGGGAAAAACTTCGCCCAAGGCACAAACATTTCAGTAGGGTTTTTTTGTGTGTGTTTGTGTATTTGCTATTTTTTTTCTTTTTAATTAAGGAAAGTGCCCTAAAACCGTCCATTTCATCATGCAAAATGCCTAAAGTGAGGTTGCAATAAATAATTGAAGTTGAGTGAGCGGTATGCTAGTAGGAGAATTCGGTTACAGCTACTCTTTGTCTTCAGCTCCTTCAAATTTCTTTTAAATTGACAACGTGCTTTTCCAACCCAGAGTATCATCCCTGGCACACAAGGCTTTTTTATTTCGTCTCTTCCTCCAAGGGACTTGACGTACCTCATATTAGGGCTTTCCCATTTTGAATTTAAGTGGAATATAATCCTAAATTATTGGTTCCCAAAGGGACTTGTTACGTAGGCAATCGAGCCTTGGGCCTGTCTGCACTATGCTCACCAGAATGCTATTATTATACTAACTATTCCAGGGAACCAAAGACCAGGCAAAGAAGGAACCGTCTGCACTTCAAGTGCTGGTGTACTTCCCAGCCAGATCACCAGCACCTAAAGTGCAGATGGCCTGGCCTGGCCCAGATATCACCATGGCAACAGCTGCAGCAACTGAGGATGTGCACAAATGGCTTTTTTGACATTCGATTTGTAACAATAGGAATGTACCCATACAAATTCATACAAATATCCAATATGTATTGGATATGAACGAATATGTATTTGATATGAACAAATACATATCTGATACGTGTCCCATAACAAATCTGCACTCTGAGGGTGCATCCCCAAGCAATTTAAAGTGTGCTAAAAATCTCCTTTTGCCTCTGAGCGCCCCAATGCCAGGGTTTTTAATGAGCTTCCAGTGCTATAAAAGCAGGAAAACCCGTGACAAATTACGTGCCCTTCAAAGAAGAGTTTCTCACTCTTTTTGGAAGTCGCGGGTTTTCCTCGCAGCATTTACCTTGGGGACGCTCCGTGGCAAAAGGGGTGGGGATTGCTGCCTGCACACACTGCAGTAACACATTCACACATCTTCCAGAACTCCAGCAGCTTCCCTTGCCTTGCCTTTCTAAAGCACAGAACTTTCAAAGAGCCAGAACTGCGGAGAATTGCAACGTTGTTATCAGGCATGAAGTGTTATCAGGTGTGAAGTGGATGGATTGCAACATTGTTATCAGGTATGAAGTAAGTGTATTTAAAGTCACCGCTGCTCTACCGGGAGATTTAGACAGCGATCTGTGAAAGTGCTAAGAGTGAATGAGCAAACGATAGCCCGGCCGATGGCTGCAGCCGACACGGGAAGCCATTTCGGGGGACAGAGATCTGGCTATTTTTCCTTTGAACAAGAGAGGGGGCAGGGAGAAAAAGATGCGGGGAAAGGAAACACGCTTCTGTGGGAACGGAAGGTGCATTTTAAACACGCATTTTCCTGAGCCTCATGCGGACACTTATTCCGAAAGTGCAGGGCACTTTTAAAGTCCACTTGAATAGAGCGACAGTAGAGGGAGACTAGAGGGGCAAATAAGTATTTTGTGGATGCAGCCTGAAAGTATCAAATCCTACCTGAATCCACTTTTCATCCACTCTGGATTCATGTCTAACACAATCTGGATCCATTACAGATGTGTGGTGCAGCTGCTTTCCTCAGTTTAACAAATGTCCAAAACATCCCGTACGCCTGCCCGAAACATTCATATTCATAGGAATGTTAATGTACAAATGTGGTAACATTCGATTCATGTACCAATGTTCAAATTCAGATGAATAACGAATGTTAAGATATCCATGTACGTCCCTAGCAGCAACATCTGGCATGGACTGGGACGCTGCCATGGCAATCACCTTGTGCCACGCACCTCCACAGCCACAGCTGCATCACACCTCCCACCCTCAGCATTCACACCCAAAAGAGAACTCATGTGCTGCATTGAGGAGCTCGCCAGCTGCTCCTGGTTTTTACTTGTCCTCAGCTAACGTCCATCGAGGCAGCTGGAGGGAGCTCCCAGAGGCCTCAGCAATCTCCAGTGTGCTGAAGGCAGTATGGCATGCCGATGGATTTTCCCAGGAACATCTGCAGCTACTCCAGACAGGTAAGTGCAAACAGGCCCTTAGTCTCTTCCCTGGCCCACCCAGTTTTAAATGTGTTTTATCTTTGTTTTTAATGCCTCTTGCAAAACACTTTGATTTTTTTTTAAAAAAAAATTAAGAATGGTGTAGAAATGTCTTAAATATATAAATAAACAATAAATCAAAAGAGTACCTTTTAAGTGTACCTGGGCTCCATTTACTAGCAACTGCAATCATAGAGCCTTTCCGCACATGCCACCAAAAAATGGATCTATAAAGATCCGTTTTTTGGTGAGTCGTCTTTCCCGAGGATCTGTCCCTATTTGGGACAGATCCTCGAGGCCCCGCACGTCCACACACATGCAGGGCGGCGGTGGCAAGGCCAGATACAGAAAACTTATTGGGGTGGGTGCTGTGTGGATGCGTCAGCACCCATCCCCATCCGGCCTCCAAAGGCCCTCCCCTGTCAAAGAGGGAGAGCGTATATTCTCCCTCTTTGACAGCTGGGCCCTCCCCCCCCCCCCAGCCTCCCCAACTGGCTCCACTGGAGCCAGCACAGCGAGGCTGTCAGCCGGGTTCGCTGGGTTCCCCCTCACAAGAGAAGGGGCCATCTCTCCTTACAAGAGGAAACACGCAGCCCCCACACAAGTTCGCACACGTGCAATGTGCAACTTACCTGCTCACTGCTGGGCCGCTTCGGGCAGCAGGAAGCCCAGCGTGTGTGTCCATGCGTGCGTCATGGCTTCCCATTGGCCAGCCACCCTCACGAGGGTTCCTAATTGGATTCTCTTTGCGGAAGCCGCGTCTTAATCCCTCCCCAAACAGGCTCTAAATCCATTTTTAGAGCCAATGCGGAAAGGGACATAGACCCAGACCATAATGTATGTGCATGGGCATGCGCATGTGCACACACACAACACACACACACGAATATAATAAGACCACAAATACTGCTCAATTTTTATTTTTTTTATTTTTTTGCTTTGTTTAACTGATCTAACAGCTTGTTTCTTGGGTCTGCAGTCCACATCCTTGAAGTCGCCTCTAATCACAGTTTATGCATCATGACATAAAGTTGCCAGGCTGCCTTCAGAGCTCATAATCTGCACAAACATTTACCACACCTACCTGTGGGGTTGACAATGCATGCACCATCAGGACGCCAATCAGCTGAGCATTCCAAGCAATCTACCTTGAAGCCAGAAAAAGCCAGTTTCACAGTGGAGCGAAGGTGATATGAAGGATCCTACCACATTCAAAGGGAATCTATTTGAACGAATACGAATTTTCTTGCATTCAATTCAATATGAATCAAATACAAAAAAAAAAAAAATCATCCACATCCCTAGTGAAGCCGCACCTCTTTATCCTGGCCTTTGGCTAAGTAAAACAAGTTCCTTTTCCTCCCCACATTCAGACACTGCCGTGGTTTTAATATGTTTAATATTGGTTTTAATGTGTTCATTTTATATGTTGTAATCTGCCCTGACACCCTTGGGTATAGGGCAGGATAAAAGGACAGACAGACAGACGAGATGATAGATGGATAGATGGATAGACAGACAGACAGACCAGCGGCGGGGCTGGGACAGGCCTGCATGCTCCATCCACACCTCTAGTGTGGTCTAGTGGGTGAGCCAGTTTGGTCTAGTAGTTAGGGAGCCAGACTCTTATCTGGAAATACCGGGTTCAGTTCTGCCCTCCCCCATGAAGCCAGCTGGGTGACCTTGGGCTAGTCACAGCTCTCTTCTGAGCTCTCACAGCCCCACCCACCTCACAGGTGTTCTGTTGTGGGGAGAAGAATAGAAAAGCTTTGTCAGCCACTTTGAGTCCCCTTAAATGGGTGAGAAAAGCAGGGTAGAAAAGCCAACTCTTCTTCTTCTTCTTCTTCTTCTACTACTACTACTACTACTACTACTACTACTGGGTGGAAGAGGTTAACATGTAGGATGTGACCAGTGGCACAGGTGTGGTCGCACGCTGCATCACCTGATCACTTTGACGTTCCATGTGGACGTAGATGCTGTTTCCGTGGCAATGCAATTGCCTTCTTCATGGAGTCGATTCACACTTAGCAGGTGCCTAATTAAACGCCAGCTACGTTTCAAATGGTTTTGGCATTCGGAAGTGCAGACAGCCAAACCATTCCACAACTTCGCTTCCCTGGGACATTTTCACAGGAAAGTCAGAGCGCAAAAAGGCCCAGTGCACGCGTGTGCTTTTCACCAGAACTCAGATGTGAAAATGGTGGCACTTGAGTGACACCTTCTGGTCAAGTGTGGCACAAACTGATTTTTCACCTGGAGATAATGCCAGCTGTTTTGTCTTGTCTTGTTTTTTTAAACAGTGCAACAGAAGGAATTTCTGGGAACCAACCAAAGGCTGCTTGAAAACATCCTATCCATGGCAGAGTTCAGAAGACAGGTAACGCTACCAGGTGTAATTCATCTGAGGGATCCCCCAGCCCCCCAATTTTCCATTTTATTTGTATACCGCCTTTCCAAAAGAAAATTTGCCCGAGGCAGTTTGCAATAAATGGAAAATACACAATGCAAAATAATGGTCAAAACACTATAATAAAAATACATTACTAAAAGTGGGCATCATACAAAATATTGCAAAATAAGCCAAAATTGAGGCAGCTTGAGGCCAAGTGGAATCTGGAGCAGCTGACCAAGGCCCCAGTCCCAAAAAAAAAATCACCACCTCCAAGATGTCCATGCCCAGCCAAGCTGGAGAGCCTGGCACCACTAGACCTGGCACAAGACTCCTGTGAGCTTTCTTGGCAAAGCAGAGATTCAGACTGAGGGACTCCTATCCTAGTGTTCTCAACATTGTGCCACTAGAGGGCTGTGCAAAGAAAGCAGTAAAGCAAAGTCATGGCCTCCAACATTTGAGAGCCAAAAATCAGGTGAGGATGTGGGTAATTAGTTAAATTCTAGCTTCAGAAAGATCAGAAACCACATGTTACCAGCATTGTCAGTGTAAATAAGTTATTGATGTGTCCAGTTGGTCTAGTGGTTAGGGAGACAGACTCTTACCTGGGAATACCGGGTTCAATTCTGCCCTCCCCCATGAAGCCAGCTAGGTGACCTTGGGCTAGTCACAGCTCTCTCTCTCTCTTTCATCCAGAGCTTGGCACAACTGTGACAATGATGCTCTGCACACATGCAGTCAGGACTGGGGTGGGAGAGGTTTGGGTTAGGATGCGTGTGGTGCACAATTTCATGCACCACCACTAGTTGAGGATAGGGTAGCATCTGGTAAGGCTTCTGGGTTCGATGCACCTGCCCAGATGTTACCCTATAGTGGACTCCGGGGCCAAGTGCGAATTGGCCCCAGGCAAGCACATGGAAAGCAACAAAAGAAAGGGGCCAGACATTTGGCTGACTCCTGAAAATTCCCAGTGAAGCAACTTTGCATGCATCTCACCAGAAGAAGAAGAAGAGCTGGCTTTTCTATCCTGCTTTTCTCACCCATTTAAGGGACTCAAAGCAGCTCATAACGCTTTCTGGTCTTCTCCCCACAACAGAACACCCTGTGAGACCAAACTAGTTTTACAGGGCACATCTGGTAGGAGATGACCAGAGGCAATTGCATCCTTGGGAACTGTCAAAGCCATCCTATTGCTATTTATTCAGCACTAGGTTCAATAGCATTTGCAAAATGCAACAATCATTACATGTTTAGAAAGAACCTGCAAATTCTTTGTTGTGGTACCTTTTATTTTAGCTAAAATAAGCAAGATTTCCAGTCTTTGGACTTGGCCTCAACCCATCTCAATCTGCCCTGCCTTGAATTTTTTTTTTTGTTACAGCAAGTGACCCAGAAAAAAATGTCTTTGACTGCATAAGATTCTTTTAAAATCCCTCCCCCATACGTTTTACTAAAAATCAACCGGTTACCACATCCTTTGGTTTACCTGCCAAAGTTACTCAAAAACAGGAAAAATAAGAGGTCATTTGAAAAAAAAAAAGTGTCAAGAAAACCAACAGAGAATAACATGTACAAAATATAAATTAGCCAATACTGGATGCTACTGTTGAGGATAAATTCAATTGTTTTTCAAATGTAAAAGAAGTATAATATGTACGAAATAGCGCTAATGTAAATTTGAGATATATGTATACTATTTGAAATTAGAAATAAAAAATTCAAAACAGAGAGCATTTCAAGTTAGGCTACCTCCAGACACTAGCCATATATCCCATTAGCAAGTTATAATCTGGGGTCTTTCTGCACTTCCCGTCCAATCCAGGGAGGCGGAATAGTGCACTCCCGCTGGTGTGCCCTAGCATTCACATTTGGGAATACCAGCGCACGCCATCCCCATGTGTCCACAGATCTACCTGAGGTCCAGACATGTGCCTGGGTGTGGACATCCTCTTTCCAGAGCCTGGTGTGACTGCTCATGTACCATCACCATCACCAGGATGACGGTGACACGCTGTGTATGTGCACTCACATTTGGGGTCATTTGATATGCCAGCGTGCTTGCATGGCACTTCAGATGACTTGCCCAGCACCACAGAAGTGCAAATTGTCTTTACCAGAGATGGCAAGGCTGTCTCTGGTCAAGGTAAACATATGAGTGGAGCTTGCTCCATTGTAGCTTGGGTGCAGTATGCTCCTGCATGGAAGGGGAAGTTTCTGAACTGGAAATGGCCCTGTCAAGTGCAGATGTCCCATCTGGAAAGGCTCCTGGAGTATTGCCCTCCTGGCATTATTGCTTGCAGGCTAAATAGCACCATTGTGCATTTTAGTGATGCACCCATCCCGGTATTCAGCTATTGGTCTGGAATCCATGTCCTACAAGGAAAGGCTGAAGGATCTAGGAATGTTTAGGCTGCAGAAGAAAAGACAGAGAGGAGACATGATAGCAGTCTTCAAATATCTGAAGAGCTGTCATGGTGCAGAGGGATTGCCCGTTTTCTCACTTTCACGAGATGAAAGGACTAGAAACAATGGTATGAAACTTCAAGGGAGTCAATGCAGATTATATCTTAGGAAAAACTTCATGGCAGTGAGGGCAATCATTCAAGGGGATAGGTTGCCACGGGAAGTAGTGAGCTCTCCTTCACTGGAGGTCTTCAAGCAGAGGCTGGACTTACATCTGTCTGGGATGGTTTAGGTCAGGCATGTCAAACATACGGCCCGTATGGCGTTTCAATCCGGCCCGCGGGGCGTTTCAATCCGGCCCGCCGCCGCCCGCCGCCGCTGCCACCACCGTGGCCGCCCGCCTGCGGCTGCGGCCCACCGCTGCGCGACGCCGACGACACGGCCGGCCTGCTGACGCGGGACGTGCGTCGCCGACGCGCGCCGACGCCTGCCGACGCGTGCCACCCTCCTTGGGCCGGAAGGAGGTGAGGCGAGGCGAGGCGAGTGAGCGCGCGGGGGCTGCCATGGACAGCCAGCCCCTCCCTAGCCACGCCCCGGCCACGCCCCTAACCCTCCTCTTTGCCCCGGCCACACCCCCGGCCACACCCCGGCCATGCCCCAGCCCCTCCTCTGTGCCCCAGCCACGCCCCAGCCACGCCCCCCACCACGCCCCCTGGCCCTCACTTTTTTTTTTTTTTAATCCAGCCCTTGGCCGGATTGAGTTTGACACCTCTGGTTTAGGTAATACTGCACTGAGCAGGGAGTTGGACTCAATGACCCTAGGGCCGCATTCCCATTACAAGCTTAATACAGTTTCCCTAAACCAAAATAATAGAACCGGATGCAAACGCGAATTTGCCTGATCCCATTGCTTTCAACTTAATTGTGTTCGATCCGGATTCTGAGGATCGTACGTGGCGTACGTGACTCAAGGGGAGACTCAAGTGGCTACTTTCTAAAAGCCGTCTTTTGGGACTGCCCTGCCCTCTTCCTCCTGGCGTGAACGCACCACCCATAAGGGACCCCTTCACGGAGCCTAGCTGGGAGCTGGGTGGGTGGCTGCCGCTTGCCTGGATGGAGGAAAAACGGCACCAGGCAGCCAGCGATTCTTTCCCCTCCTCTCCCCATTGCCCAGGGCACACAGCAGCAGTGGCAACTCAAGCCCCCTTCGCCTGCTCACTGCCACAGCCTTAAAAACATTCACACATCTCCCAGAACCTGCAGCTGCTTTCCTTTCTTTTCCCTTTCTAAAGGTCAGAACTTTCAGAATTGTGCAAGATTGCAACATTGTTATCAGGTGTGAAGTGGGTGGATTGCTACAGTGTAGCAGCTGCTGTAAGGGGTGGATTTTTACAATGAAATCACTATCTTTGGAAGCAAGCTATTGAGGGAGGGAAACCCTAAACATGCATTCTCATCCCACTGAAAGTGTACCATTCTCACAGTAAGAAATGTAAAATGTTTCAAATGCACGAACCCGAGCGAGACCTGTTGAAATGAGTGTTAACATTTACAACGCTTTGGGGCAATTTGACACGCGGAAAGCGTGTTAAGCCAACCTGACGTGGGGACTGCGAGGATCAAAAATGTTTTGAAACCATTTTAAGCTTGTAATGGGAATTCACCCTAGAGGTCCCTCCCAACTCTATGATTCTGTGAATACCCAGAAGCGTACATCATGAATATCATATCTGCATGGTTCTCTTCTCCAGACCCCACACGTCATCTGTGGCCAGAGCTCCTTCCATAAGGTAAGTAATAGCACAATTGCTGGAAAATCCATCACCAGTGCCAGGTTTCCCTATGATGGGCTATTGTGCCTTAGGGAGAGATACTGCAGACCTATGGTGGGGTTGCAACAAAATCTTGTGGCAACCCCATTACAGTGTAGCCATAAAGATGTTATATTTCCCCCTATCTGGATGGGGTCTCAGATTTCAACTATCCTTCTGTGTTTGATTTTCTTTCCCTAATTTGTGAAGCACAATCCAGCAAAGTTAAGCCTGCAGATGGAGGAGGAGGAGCTGACATTCATACCCCACTTTTCTCACCCTTAAGGGGACTCAAAGCAGCTGACAAAGCTTTCTGTTCTTCTCCCCACAACAGAACACTGTGTGAGATAGGTGGGGCTGTGGGAGCTCAAAAAGATTGCTGAGACTAGCCCAAGGTCACCCAGCTGGCTTTGTGGAGGACTGTGGAATCAAACCAAGAGATTACCGGGTAGGATTTCAGCACAAGACCAAACTGACTCATAAATGATCATGATTACCCAGATCTTCAATTGATCCCTATAATAGCAATATTATGAGATATCACTTCCATATCTCATATCGAGAATGTTGCAATTACATATGGCAGCTCCAATATAATCTGGAATAATGGTGAATAAGAGACACTCTGGGATCCAGAAACAGGCATGCAATTTTTCCTCTGTAGATGGACACCTTCCCGAACTTGCCTATGACAGCAAGATAGAAAGAAGATGCTATTTCTGTACCTTAAATGGTTACCTAGGAATTTATTTTATTTATTTATTTTATTATTTAGATTTCTATCCCACCCTCTGCGCAAAGGTCTCAGGGCGGGTAACAGCCTTTAAAATCCATCGTTATCAAACAAAATGATATATATCAAAACAATAACAACCACAACAACATTTTAAATCCAGCACGTTAAAAACAAAACAATGTCAATTAAAACAGTAGTGTTTGCAGTGGGGACCGACATTTATTTATTTGTTTGTTTGTTTATCTGTTTATCTTTTTATCTATTTTATTTCTATCCTACACAATACCCAAAGGTCTCAAAAACAGTAATATCTACAACATTTAAAATCCAGGATGTTGATACAAAATAAATAAATATTTAAAACAGTACTACCTAAAAGTGTGTGTGTGGGGGGGTGTAATCATATTTAGCCAAAGGCCTGAGCAAAGAGATGAATCTTCACCGCCTTCCTGAACATCAACAGAGAAGGACCTGATGCACCTCAAGGGGAAGACTTTACTGCCAGCATTATGTGCATGAGAATATACATCTGCCAAAATCACCTCTTCCATGCAACTGTGAAAGGTGCTCAAGTCCTGTCCAAGCTTTCTGTGTGGGCATCCTTGTCTAGCTACGGGCTCCCATTTGCTGAAGCCACAAAATGCAAGAATCTTCAGGGTGCCGTGGAACAAACTGATTTGGTTTTGATACCAAAAAAGGGTTTCTACAGAAAGCACTCTCTTTGAAACCCTATCTTGAACCGCACATGAATTCTTGCACCACCCTTCCGACACAGAGGGCACAAAGAGCACTTTCAGCAGCCCACCCACTTCCCACCATCTGATAAGGCGTTTGGCTTTAGGTGTGCATATTGTGTGAAAAAGCTAGCTGGGCTCAGAGCTATTCTACAAGGTCTGGAGATTATTTCGTCTGTGGTTTTCAGAGAGGTTGGATAGAGCAGATTTAGGACAGCCCGATAAGAAAGCAAATAAAGTCATTTCCATATTTGTAGGGGGTGGACATTGGAATTGTTCCTATAGGAACAGCTCACTGTTGGAGCAACCCAGCTGTCTCAAAACAAGAAAAAGAAGAGTTGGCTTTTCTACCCCGCTTTTCTCACCCATTTAAGGGGACTCAAAGCGGCTGGCAAAGCTTCTGTTCTTCTCCCCACAACAGACACCTTGTGAGGTGGGTGGGGCTGGGAGAGCTCTGAAGAGAGCTGTGACTCGCCCAAGGTCACCCAGCTGGCTTCGTGGGGGAGGGCAGAATCGAACCCGGTATTCCCAGATTAGAGTCCGGCTCCCTAGCCACTAGACCAAGCTGGCCACTGGACCAACAAGGCTGTATCCACACTTTGGACAGCTGTTCCAGAACAGTCCCAGTGCAACTTCACCTTGCTGCCACCACTCCAAAGCTTGTGTGCGCTTCAGAGCCTGCTGCAAGTCCCCCAAGCCTCAGGGGCCTAGAGGGAGCCATTTTGGCAGTACAGTTTGGTGCACCATCCAAATGGGTCCCCTGCTAAACTGGAACAAGGAGGCAATGTGCCCTTCCACACACTTCTTGTTCCATGCTGGTGGTCCCTGGTCCACCAGGTGAAGATCATAGTCTAGGCAGACACAGTATCTCTAAGGCCGTGGTCACACCTTCACTTTCTTCCATCCATCTTCAGGTCTCACACCTTTTTATTTCTATCCTTTATATTTGTGGATTTTTCATTCAGGAAAGTCCAAATGAGGGGTGGGAAATCCACAGATACAATGGATAGAAGTGAAAAGGTGTGACCAGTCAGACTTAAAAGGACTAATCAGGGTAAAACGACTCAGTGTTGGAATTATCCAAATGCAAAATAGTCAACAACAATCTGATTAGAAGTCACATCTAAATTGGGTGCATTGTGTTTATGTATTCTCCATTATCAAGTTCCAAAAAATCGGAAAGAAAAAGAGACTTAATTTTCCATCGCGCACAGAGCAATTTCTGTTGTCCCAGGGCTACCTAAGTTCAAAAAGTGGTGCAACCTCTTATAACCACTTCAAGCTTATGTTACAGACAAGAGGGCATAGATATGTGTATTTCTCAAACAGTATTTACATAGCCCCAAAAAGGAATTTTGGTAATTAGTGACTGAGGTTTTTCACAGTGGTCACTCCATCATCCAAGCTGATGAGACCCAGGCCGCATCCCCATTACAAGCTTAATTCGATTTCGATACGGTCTTCTCACAGACCCCACGTCAGGTTGGCTTAACACGCTTTCCGCGTGTTAAATCACCCCAAAGCATTGTAAATATTAACCCTCATTTCAACAGGTCTCACTCCGGTTTGTGCACTTGATACGTGTTACATTTTTTACTGTGGGGACCGTACCGTTTTAAGAGATGAGAATCCATGTTTATGGTTTCCTTCCCCCAATAGCTTGCTTCCAAAGACAGTGATTTCAGTGTAAAAATCCACCCTTTACAGTAGCTGCTACACTGTAGCCATCCACGCACTTCTCACCTGATAACAATGTTGCAATTTTGCGCAATTCTAGCTCTTTGGAGTTCTGACCTTTAGAAAGGGAAAGGAAAGCAGCTCCAGGTTCTGGGAGATGTGTGAATGTTTAAAGCAAGGGGGCTTGAGTTGTCGCTGTTGCTGTGCGCCCTGGGCAATGGGGAGAGGAGGGGAAAGAATCGCTGGCTGGCTGCTGCCGTTTTTCCTCCATCCAGGCAAGCGGCAGCCACCCAGCCAGGCTCCATGAAGGGGTCCCTTATGGGTGGTGTGTTCACGCCAGGAGGAAGAGGGCAGGGCAGCCCTGAAAAGTGGCTTTTAGAAAGTAGCCACTTGAGTCTCCCCTTGAGTCACGTATGCCACATACTATCCTCAGAATCCAGATCAAGTTGAAAGTAATGGGATCAGGCAAATTCGCGTTTGCATCCAGTTCTATTATTTCAGCTTAGGGAAACTGGATTAAGCTTATAATGGGGGTGCAGCCCCAAAGGAAGGTACAGGGGGGGAAAGCACCTAAACTTTAACCCAGCTTCAATCCACTTTCAGAGTGAACTGTGTTCACACCTGTTTTGGTCTAGATTCAGTACATCTTCAGGGGAAAGAACTCTTCAGCAAAGTGACTA
Organism: Aspidoscelis tigris stejnegeri; assembly: GCA_023333525.1. NCBI lineage: Eukaryota > Metazoa > Chordata > Lepidosauria > Squamata > Teiidae > Aspidoscelis > Aspidoscelis tigris. The sequence continues at coordinate 104,631,504 of JALMGA010000003.1, read as the reverse complement.
ATCATTTTCTTTCCACGCCAAAGTGGATTTTCTGAGTTAGAGAATGCCAAAAGCAAACAACTGGTGCCTTCTCTCACTCTGAATGTGGACTGAAGCTGGATTAAACTGTAGGTTTGAATGCAGCCAAATTGCATGTCAGCCAAATGACAAGCAGTTTTCTTTTGGCATTCTCTTAAGAAAATATACTTTTGGGTTAGATAATGTGGAAATAACAATATTAGTCACTCTGCTGTTGTGTTTTCTCATTCTGAAAGCTTCCTGCAGCTGGATTAAAACTTAGGGCATGTCTCCATGGTCTCTTTTTGCTTCTCTCTTGCACTGGATTTTAAAAATGCACGTCATAATTCAAAATAAAACGTCCCCATGTGGTTTGGGGCAACGCGGATTTAAAATGCACTTTCCTGTCCCCATCTTTTTCTCCCCACCCATTGGCCAGCCACCCTCGTGAGGGCAGCTGGCCAATGCGGCCGCAGTGCACACACGTGCAGTGGATGCCGGCTCTCCCATTGCCAGAAGCCGCAGTGCAGCAACCAAGTATGTACCAGAGCGGCATCATGCCTTCTCGGGCAATGGGGAACCCAGGGAAGCTGGCTGCCGGCCTTACCAGGCCGGCTCCAAAGGAGTCAATGGCGGAGGCCGGTGGGCAGGGCCAGCTGTCAAACAGGGAGAGCACGCACTCTCCCTCTTTGACAGCTGGGCATGTGCCAGCAATCCAGCTCTTTCCCCTGCCGTTGCGGAAGTGTTTGCTTCCGAAATGGTTTCAGGAGAAAACCCAGATGTAAGACCTAATTTTTCAGGTCTTACATCTGGGTCAGATTTTGCCGGCAAAACCAGTTTAAGAAACCAGTTTTGCGCGATGACGTGTGGACGTGGCCTCCTCAACGGGACCCTAATTCCGTTCCCTTTGCAGAAGCCACATCTTAATCCAGTGATGAACCTTTTGAGCTCGGTGTGTCAAAATTTGCAAGAAAACCTAGCTTAACTCGGGTGCTGTGTCACATATAGAATTATCCATAATTTTGTGATATTTGTCGCTCTAGTAAAAAAAGTTATATTTTTGATATATGTATCTTATTAAAAGCAAAAACAAATAATTCTTTACATTAGTGACTCTTGTTGCTGAATTTCGTTTACTAAATCTTCAATTGAAAGTTGGTATTTTGTACACTTCAAGAACAAGCAAGCACTACATGCCCAGGTGCCAGGGTCACCATGTGTGTCACTCAAAAGGGCTTGGTGTGTCATTTGTGACATGCATGTCATAGGTTGGCCATCATTGTCTTAATCCCTCCCTAAACAAGCTCTAATTCCATTTCTAGAGCCTGTGCAGAAAGGCCCTATGTTTCAAACATTGGTTATGCTTTTAACTCTTGGCAGCCAAGGAAAGGAATGTTTTCATACACACACGTAAAGAGCAATAAAGATTAATGTAGCTGGAAAGACACTTTAAAGAAATCTGTATGCGTCTCCATGCTCCCAGGATAATCCGTGGTTTCCCCCAACGTTGGATGTAATACTGTTTGAAAGGGGTGGGTGGGTTGTCCTGCAGATTTTCCTCCTTTGCGCCTGAGGTAGCCCGGAGTAAAGCTGTGCATGAAGACGCTCTGAGGCAAAACAACCTTAAATCCGGAGTATTTTCAGCATGTAGATGCGCCCTTAGATGCGAATGCAGCAAAGGTTTATTACATGAAAAACCAATATCACACGTAAACGTGATGGAATTGAGAAATACAGGGCCCCAGATACTGCTGCTAAGAGTTTGTGGAGTTACTAAATTGCTAAAGAGGAAACTAAACCATTGAGAAGGAGATCAGGGTGATTCACACTTCAGCCCATAGTTTACAATTAGTCAACATCTGGGCAGGTGTATCTGCATTTACAGGAGGCACTCACAGCCTACAAGTGCCCCCTGCCTACCCAGATGTTGACTAACTATAAACTAGTTGTGGTGCTTGACATTTGGGCCACAAGCTACCTAGCCTTTACCGGACACAACCCAGAACCTACCTGGAAATGTCCAGCCAGCAAGCACCTGCACTTCTTCTGGCTAGGGAGGTTATCTGAGCTGCCGCACAAGCATGCTGGCAGCTCACATGACTCCTGACGCAACTGTGACTGCACAGAGTATCAGTGTGGCCATACCAATGGTGCTGGTGAACACGCAGTTGCGTAGGGCACCGGACTCAAGATGGCAGCGCCCAGGAGTGAATTGGCCACACAATCGATCTCAAGTAAGTGATCGATCGCGCAGGGGCTAGGCTGTCAATTACATTAGTCTCTCATGGATGGGAAAGTAATTGCGAAATAGCCCCAGGTGTCTGCAGAGCAAAGGCATCTGTCGGAGGAAGAGATGTAAGACAACAAGCTTGGAGCTGCAATGAACCTGGGGGAAGGTCACTGAGAAAGGGGAAATTTGCTTTCCCTGCCTCTGTGGAAAATGGGAGTGGCCAAAAAGGACGGTACAAGAGACAGTGTTACAAAAGAAGAACCCAGAAGGGGAAATAAACTGTCTTCCACAGAGAGGTCATGGAGCTCTGATGGGGTGAAGGTATACAACAGGGGACAGAAAGTCATAGGAGATACAAGACTTGCCCTCCTTTGGTGGGAAGCCAAAACCACTCTAAAGTCTGAGGCCAACTCAAGGGTCTTTCTGTAGGAGGAAATTTTGGTCTTTTATGCATGTACCTCAATTTTATTTGACTATTTAAGAATTTTAATAAGTTTGCAAAAGGAAAATCACAACAATGCATAGCAAGATCACATTTTCCCATTCAATACCATTAAAATACACCCTTCCTCTTCTCATGTGAATTCACGCCTTCTTGGCTGTGTTCACACATCTAGGTTTTAATCCAGCTTCAGTCCACTTTGGGGTGAGAGACTACAGTAAAGTGACAAGCTGTTTTCTTTCAGTGTTAACTCAGAAAATTCATCTTTGGGATAGACAATCTGGAAAGAAAATTACTGGTCGCTTTGCTGAAGTGTTCTCTCACTATGAAACTGAATTATACTTTAGGGCCATGATCCCACTTGGGTTGTTTAAAATGGAATTAACAAAAATGGATGTGAATCCGCATCATGCGCATTCCCATTTTTGGGGTTAATTCTGCTTTAAAAAGAAAAGCACAGTGGCGCTGCGGCAACAGCGGCGGCCGAAAGGAAGGGAGGGCAGTTGCCCACCCACCCGGTATTCCTCCTCCCCACACCCTGGGTGCTTGGCGGGAAGAAACTGCTTCTAGAAACTGCCTTCAACGTGGGCTGTTTCTGGGTACTCAGCTAAAGCAAGCCCAGACAGCAACTTCAGAGGCTGGGAAATATCATTCCTAATACACAGTGTCCAGACACAGGTCCTTTTCACATTCGGTCCTTTGGGAGAGCCAGGGGATGCTCTGGCCTGGAGCAGCCACACAGAGCAGACCCACTACCATCTGGGAGCAGGGTTGGGCATGTGGGGGCCGCCCCTTCTCTTCAGTAGTTCTGGAGCACTCAAACATGCTTCGCAGCTACCCTAGGAACACCTTAAGGGCTCTTAGAGTATGTCTTCACGGCACCCTTATTTCGAATTCAAAATGTTTTGAATCCTCGCAGTCCAGACGGCAGTTTGGCTTAACACGATTTCCGCGTGTTAAATCGCCCCAAAGCGTTGTAAATGTTAATCCTCATTTCAACAGGTCTCACTCCGGTTTGTGCGCTTGAAACGTTTTACATTTTTTACTGTGGGAACTCTTCCGTGTTAAGGGACGAGAGTTTCCCTCCCCCAATAGCTTGCTTCCAAAGCAAGCTGTAAGGCAGCAGCAGCCCGAATAGCAATTCACTGTAGCAAACAAGCAATTCACTGTAGCAAACAAGCAATTCACGCCTGATAACATCTTGCTATTGAAAGTGCTGGCCTTCTTAAAAGGGAAAGAAAGAAAAGCAGCTGCCATTGGGAGAGATGCGTGAATGCTGCTGCGCGCCCTAAGCAATCGGGAGAGGAGGGGAAAAAATCGCTGTCTGCCTGCTGCCGATTTTCCTCCATCCAGGCAAGGCAGCCACCCAGCTAGGCTCCGTGAAGGGGTCTGTTATGGGTGGCATGTTCACGCCAGGAGGAAGAGGGCAGGGCAGCCCCGAAAACCGGCTTTTAAAAGGTAGCCACTGGAGTCCCCCCTCGAGTCACGTACGTCCTCAGAACCCGGATTGAACGCGATTAAGCTGAAAGTAATGGGAACAGGCAAATTCGCGTTTGCATCCGGTTCTGTTATCTCGGTTTAGGGAAAGTGAAATAAGGGTTGCCGTGAAGACACGGCTTTAGTTAGCTCCCAATTCAATTCAAACTTTGCAATTCAAACTTTATTGATCAGTCATATATGACCATAACAAATTTACAAAAATCGTAAAAGCATATAAAGCATGCAAGGATAAAATCATAGGTCAGAAGAAATATAACTATTTTTTCTCATCATCCCCCTTACAACATAAGAACCTAAGAGGAACCCTGCTGGATCAGGCCCATCTAGTCCATCATCGTGTCTCACACAGTGCCCCACCAATTACCCATGGGCATCTCAAGTAGAGACAAGGGCAAACCTGCTGCTGATCTCAGATCCCAGCTTGACACCACATTTGATTCAATGAATAATTTCCTAGGTTGGGCAGCCTCAACAAACCTTTCGCACTTGGCCTTATTCTGGAATATATCTCAGGCTGAAATGTACTAAAGCTGGTATACATGGGGGACAGATTGACCATTCGCTCTGGCCGGTAAGTTGTGAATGGTCAATCCATTCTCTGCATGTACCAGCCGGAAAAGGTTGCCCTGCCCCAGGCAGACGCCATTGGGTTGTTTCAGCCTGCAGGCTGTCAGACCCTTTTTGGGGTAGGGCGAGACTGGGCCGGGGCTGTCTTTGGGTCCCTAAGGCTTCTGCCACCCCAATCAGGCTTGCGGCAGCCAGTGGGGGCCTCCTGGGTGCCTACCCCCACCCAAGAGTGTGCACCGCCCCCCAGCTCCCTGCAACCCACTTACATTATTGGACCTCTGGTTCGATGTGACGGGTGACGTCCCAGGGCTTGCTGACCTGACATCAGACAATCTCGTGCTCCACAGCCTGGATAGAAGTAGGCCAGCCCTGGGACATACTGGGCCAGTTCCAGATTGAACCAGCCTTTCACAAGAGCGAATGGCCTGTCTGTCCCAGGGCTGGCCTACTTCCATCCCAGGGCCTAAGTGCGAATAGGTCACTGTAGTCTTACATTAGCATGTGAACAGCAGGCCCCTATTCTGGGATATATTCCGGAATAAAGTCAAGTGTGAACAGGCCCAAAAAATGAAGCTACCTTGTCTGACCCCTGAACATTTTCTCCCTAAAGAAGGTAAGTCAGCTTACGTTCTGTGTCCCAATGGGTCACATTTTATAAAACAAGTTATTCTAATTGAAGAATACAGCTAACAGGCAAACAAAATATGAAAAAGATCTTGACTACTGTTACACCACAGAGACACAGTTTGGTCTCGTGTAGCTAGGGTGCTGGACTCTTCTCTGTGAATATTGGCTTTGATTCCACACTCCTCCATGAAACCAGCTGTGTGACCGTGGGCTAGCCACAGCTCTGTTCTGAGCATTCACAGCTCCACCAACTTTACATGTTGCCTGTTGTGGGAAGAAGAACAGAAGGTTTGTCAGCCACTTTAAGTCCCCTTGAATGGATGAGAAAAGCAGGGTATAAAGCCAACTCTTCTTCTTCTTCATAAGGTACCTGATGGTATCTCCCATACTTCACCATGGAGTCAATAGTTAACTCCCAGATACAAGCTTTCACACATACTTCCATGCCAAGGCTGTGTGGGCATGTTGTAGGGTAGCTGTGTCCGCCAGTAGCCATGGCAATGGTCAGTGCGCATGGCCGTTACCGTGATGAGTGGGATGCTCTGGGATGCCAGCGTCCACACTTTGGATAAGTGCAGGGGAACTTTTGGATGGAACCAGGGAAGGGAAGTGTGAAAAGCCTCACAGAGCAAGGGAAGACAGCCTTACAGTAAAGCTAGCTGATTAAATGTGACAGAGGGTAACACTAATTTGACCCCGTTGTCTTCTTCTCCATTGTTGTCGTGCTCATCTTCCCTCCCTTTCTTTACTTCAACTTCCCATGAACCACTGAAAATTACAGACAGTATTAATTTCTAATATTAGAGACTTTTATGCTTATGACTCAGACCTCATGTCTAGGAAGAAATGTCTGTTAACCACCATAGCAATTATTCAAAGGGGGAACCACATGCAGTTTCACTATCAGTGGGCTTTTTCCTTTCCTTTCGCAGGAGAGTCTTCCCTCCATTTCCCTACATGCTACTTTGCAAGTGGGCAGGATGGGAGGCAGTAAGCTGAAGCTGAATTCAGAGAAGAATGAGGCGCTGGGTGTCACAGGGTCTTGTGTCCATGAAGTTGGGAGGCGTCCAGTCCCTGATCAAATTTTAATGCCTTGGAAGGTGGAGGGGCTCTTGGACTCTGTGTTGATCTCAGGTGGAAGCGGTGGCCAAGAGCGCCTACTTTCAGTGACATCTGGTTCACCAGCTACAGCCCCTTATGGACTGATATTACATGGCCACAGTAATTCATGCTCTGATAATTTCCAGGTTGGTTTATTGTAATGTGCTCTACGTATATGGGGCTGCCCTTGAAGATGGTTTGGAAGTCAAAGTTGATGTAAAATGCAGCAGCTAGAATAGTGACTGGGGCAGCTGGTCAGATGCACATTATGCTGGTCTTAAAAGAACTGTGCAGGCTGCTAATTCACCAATGAATTCAATTCAAGGGGTTGATAAGGCCCTTAATGGCTTGGACCCAAGATATCTAAAGAAATGCCTTCTCCCATAGTGGCATACCTGTGCTTTAAGATCTGCAAAGGAGGCCTTTCTGGTTGTATCACCAACTTCACTAGTTAAATGATAGGAGACCTATCATTTTAGAAGAAGATGATGATGATGATGATGATGATGATCATGCTCCACACCTTTACTAACCTTACCTGGTTACTACACCATTTCTGGTACTCCAGCATCATCTGAGGTGCCACGCAAGCATACTGACACCTCAGATGACCAATGACACGACGGCATGTGTGCAGAGCATCAGTGTTGTCATGGCGACAGCACTGACACATGCGCAGTTGTGGGGGGCACCACAACCAAAATGGTGGCACCAAGAAGAGGACCAGCCCCGGGGATCGGTCACAGGTGAGTGACTAGCGCTTGATTCAAATGTCAATATTCGTATGTGCCAACATTCTATTCTAATCTGAATGTCCAAATTTAACCGAATTTGGCTGAATTCCGAACATTGCAAATATTCATGCACATCCCTAGTGAGAAAGAATGGTCTTTCCTGGAGTCAACACAACTATTCAAGCAGGGATCCCCCAGAAGGTGAGGGAAAAGGTGAATTAAAAAGGCAAGCAAGCTGGCTTTGTTCACTGTAACTTACCCAACAGGCATAGCTTCCCCCCAAATGTACTTGGCTTTCCAACTATCTGGCAAAGTCATAGGGCATAGCATTGGAAGGGACTTCTGGGAGCTTGCTGTGCATTTGTCCTGTTTTGGTTTTTTTCTCATGTGCAAGATGAAGTCTTCGAAGTCCCTTCCAATGCTATGCCCTATGACGTCGCCGGACAGCCAGGAAGTCAAATGTAAATTGGTTGAGTAAAAGATAACGCTGGATTTCTCACTACTATTTTTACTACGATATAACTGACTGATCACCTGTGACAGTCGTGACGTAAGTGTCTGGTGACCCGACCATGATGCCAGGAAGTTGCTGTCATTTTTGCTGGGTCTGGAAGGAACCCTCAATAGAGATGTGTAAAATCCAATTCACATTCAAATATTTGATTGAAAAGTTCATGTTCAAAGCTGTTTGCATTGAACTGAACAATGTGGCTTTTCGAATATCCTGGCATTCAGTTGAAACACACCAGTGCCCTACTTATGATTGCAAAGTATTTGATTAAACAGTTTGTATTTGCTGTGTTTTTGCCTTCGAAAAGGCAAAATGTTTTTTCCATAGAGAATTTTAAGCAGAAGCTGGGCTAGGATGTTCTAATTCTAGATTTGCTATATCAAGAGTCAAACAAGTCAGCAAGTGTCATTTTGCCTCTTTATAAATCTATGGTGAGACCACATTTGGAATATTGTGTACAATTCTGGTCACCATATCTCAAAAAGGATATTATGGAACTAGAGAAGGTGCAGAAAAGGGCAACCGGAATGATTCATGGGCTGGAACATCTCCCTTACAAAATCAGCCTGCAACGTCTAGGCCTGTTCAGCCTGGAAAGATGGCATTTAAGAGGGGGCCTGATTGGAATATATAAAATCATGCAGGGTATAGAAAAGGTAGAGAAATTTTCTTTTCTCGATCACACAAGACTAGAACCAGGGGGCACTCTATGTAGCTGATGGGTAGGAGAGTCAGATCCGACAAGGGGAAGTATTTCTTCACCCAGAGGGTCATTGGTTTATGGAATTTGCTGCCACAGGAGGTGGTGAAAGCAACCTAGATGGCTTTAAGGAAGGGTTAGACACATTTATGGATGACAGATGTATCAACGACTACTATAATGGATACCTAAGTACATCTTTCAGGCTGGGGGACAAGCAGGATGTTTCTAAGGCCATTTGCTGGGATTCAAGAGCAAGAGAAGGTTTGCCCTTCTTTCTGCCTGAGATGCCCATGGGCAATTGGTGGGCCACTGTGTGCAACAGGATGCTGGACTAGATGGGCTATGGCCTGATCCAGCAGGGCAAAAGGGGAGTGCTAGCCAGTCAAGTGCAAATTGGCCTCAGGTTTCCTTAACTGTATCTTGTACACTATCAAAAAACACGTCAAATTCTGATTTAAGCAGTCTACCATTGGAGCTGGCTAGGGTGCCATTTCACACTATAGGCCATTGTGTCACCTTGCCCCACGTAGATGCCGCATCCTACTTGGAGGCGTGACCTTCTGGTAGACTGCTGTGCAAGGTGGACAAGGCATTCCTTGGGGACTGCTACCCCAGCTTTAGTGTCCCACTTGTCATTAGCTCTTCCTATGGTAACCCCCTAAAGCCATGCCCTTGTGTCTCCCTTGGCCTCCACCCTATTCATCCAAAATTTCAGTGAACCATGCTGTAGAACAGGAAAAGGGCAAGAGGGGAACACAGCTCTGATTGGGACCAAAATATAGTTTGGAGAGATCAACAGCGCAGCTCCAATTGGAGCTTCACCCTCTCTCCTCTGCCTTACCAGTTCTGCTGGATAAACTACCACTGGACCACAGTGTACAGATGGAGTTTGGGGGAAAAAATGGAACTTTGCAGAGAGGAAACCCAAAAAGGGTGCGCTCCATTGAGTATTATTTCATGGTAATAATGTTCTTTTTCCATTATGCTACTGGTTATGAAGCCCAGCTTAATCATAGGAAATGACTTTTTTTTTTCCGAAGTCCCCTAAGTGGGCAGTGGCAAAACAATTGAGATGGTTGTGCAAGCTTCTTTTTTTTTCTTTTTCCTTTGTTTATGCTGTGAGCTAACACCACAACTGCCTGTTACTTCCTTTCCCCAGTTTCATACATGTGGGGAGAGAAATGTTGCTGCTAGTGCTCAAGGGATTCTGAATTTCCTTCTAGGTCTGCAGAAGAACAGGGTTCGTGAGGCTGAGGAGCACTGGAAACGGCATATGACAAAGGTAGCCCTGCTGAGTCTCCTTTGAGCAGACGGTGGTGCTCAGTTCTATGCCGGTCGCCGGGCTCTATGTTTGGTTTGGATCGCATTGGCCATGTGGGAAAGGGCTTTGAGTGCCGTTCTATCTGCACTCCCTCAGAGGAAATCCCAACGAGTTCACAGCCCCGCACAAGCGCACGCTGGACTGCAGTCTCAGGCTGGTAAGAGGTGCTGTGCATTCATTTGTATACTTCTGGAAAGGGTGCAAGATTTGAACATTGGCGGTAGATGCAGCTTTATCTACCACATTCATCTGCCTCTTGCATCATTTTTCCAGTGCTTGAGTGGTATTGCATATTATCCAGGAGTAATTTTGTGAGTAATTCTCATGATTTCTATTTTAAATTGTTCTCACTAGCAATTAGGATATCATCTGTTATATCATTTAAAAAGTGACTTTGGGGTAAGAAAGGGAGAGAGAACATCCCGCGTTGTCTAGAAACAGTAGTGTTAAGTGATTTTAAAAAATTTTATTATTATTATTATTATTATTATTATTATTATTATTATTATTATTATTATTATTATTATTATTATTATGAAGAAGAAGAAGAAGAAGAAGAAGAAGAAGAAGAAGAAGAGTTGGCTTTTCTACACTTTTCTCACCCATTTTAAGGGGACTCAAAGTGGCTGACAAAGCTTTCTATTCTTCTCCCCACAACAAACACCCTGTGAGGTAGGTGGGGCTGTGAGAGTTCAGAAGAGAGCTGTGACTAGCCCAGGGTTACCTAGCTGGCTTCGTGGAGGAGGGTGGAAACAAATCTGGTATTCCCAGGTAAGAGTCCGGCTCCTTAACCACTAGACCAAATGGGCTCACTATTACTGTTGTTGTTGTGTTTAATTAAAGTGCAGATCCTCAAACAAATCACAGCTAGAAAAGACTAAAACTACAAATATATGCTATTACTATTGAACAATGTGCTTGAACCAGTAAATGAATAACAATCAACAATGAACTCTAAGCATTTAACCATTGGGAGACTTCAAGAATATATCTTCAGCTGATCTAATAGAAATGTATATTTACAGAAGGCATGAGCAATTCCTCCAGGGGCATTAGGGTGACCTTCGGGGGTTGCCAGACATCACTAAATAATATTTTAGTTCAAATTCCTAACATCAGATTTGATTGGTATGTAATAAGTTCCAATGTAGCTAGAACTTTATTGGCTCCAGTTAGATTCCTGTGGGCTTTTGGGGTGCTATCCAACTTGTATAAATGAAGCAAAGCCATCCTGGGTTTATTGGAACAGTTTGATGAAAAAAATACTCGCTAGGGCTGCAGTCACACCTTAAATTTTAGGAGGACACCAAAGTGCATTTCTATTTTTTCTGAGGACTTTCCTGCCTGGAATGGAACTATCCAGAAATTGGATAACCCCAGCACTGAGCCCATTTCAGCCAGAAATAGATCCAGCCATGTTACCTCTGGTACCTCTGCCACCTAGGTGTGACCAGGCTGTTCAGGACAGAACCGCCCTCCCTGCTGCCAACATCCTGCCAATATTCTACCACCACCAATACCACCTCTGGTGACACCCAAGTACACCGGCTATCTGGGTGTGACCAGACCGTTTCAGCCCAGAAACAACCTAACTTCTGCGTCCATCCCTGAGAAAGGTTAAAACTATAAAATATGGCCATGACTCAAAGTGTTACATAACTTTGGGTAATCCTTGCACAATATGGTGAGTCTCTTTTACCACCCTCAGAACTCCTTGAGGTTTTTACCTCTCCTTACACACAACAGAAGGATTGTTGAGACAGGCAAGAAACAAAGAAACCCAAGTTCCTCATACAGGCCAAAAAATAAACTGGCTGACCTTCTCTGGTAATACTGTCCCAACTTATGTTTCCAGATCTCCAGGCAGACTGTAGACAGTGATAACCTACAACATAAGATTTGTAGTTGTTTTACTACATAAATCTACTCCACTAAGTTGTTTGTGAAGATACAACAGGTGAAGACCTATTCCTACATAATGAGCTCTGTTTAATGGGTCTTAATTTTTCTGGTTCTGACATCTGGATAGGGGTACGCACGAAAATTCAAAGGTATTCAATATTTGATCGAATTCGTCTGAATTTTCACGTTCAAATTCAAGTCGAATGTCCATAAATTTGAATTTAAAGATTCAAATGAATTTCAAATTTTGGATCTATTCATTTGAATTATCCAGACGTTCATATGTGCACAGGTTTCCACATGATGCATACTTGAAGATACGCATCTTTCCCACATCCATACGCATTTGTTCGGATCCGTATGGGATGAAAATGTGTTGCATATGGGATAACTACGGGATGGATATGGATGTGTACGGACACGTATGGGATGTGTAATGATGTTTACGGGCACATATGAATGTTGTCAACATTCATAAGTGCAAATTCGAATTGAAAATTCAAACAAATAGATTCAAATTTGCTTTATTTGAATCAAATTTGGTTGAATTCGAATTTTAAAGATTTGAATGGAATGGAATTTTTGGATATTCAATTAGAATCAAATCGAATCCCAACAATTGCATTCATGCACACCCCTACATCTGGATGGCTGTATTGGGATGGTTTGGTCCATACATTTGACTAAAAACCTGCGATTGGAAAGAGAGACTACAGTGTCTGATAGAAGTTCTGTCGCTTATCCATGTTGTTGAAACCAAAGCTTATAACCTGACTTAAAATTCATCCACTGGTTTTAAAAATGACTCATATGAAAGATGAATCCCTCCCAAATGAGGTTTTTTAAAAGAAAATAAATTTGCTTCACTGCTGAAGTATTGATCATTTAATGAACACAGAAAGGTCTGATTTTGGCTAGACAAAAGTTTTGTCGCCTACAAAAAGTAATGTGAAAATCAAACAAATAATTCACTTCATATACAAAGATATGTTTCATAACACTGGTGAATGAAGTTGTGGTGCTATTAGAGCCATATTTAATATTTTGTGTGACTTCCATGCGCTTGAAGGACTGCATCCATGCGTTTCGGCACTGATTCATACAATTTATTGATGAAGTCATCAGGAATAGTAAAGAATGCAGTTTTACATGCCTCCCAGAGTTCATCAAGATTATTTGGTTTTATCTTCCAAGCTTCCTCTTTCATCCTACCCCAAACATGTTCAATGATGTTCATATCTGGTGACTGGGCTGGCCAGTCCTGGAGCACCTTGATCTTCTTTGCCTTGAGGAACTTTGATATAGAGATGGGTGTATGAGATGGAGCAGCATCCTGCTGCAAAATTTGACCCATTTTATGATTGGGAATGTAAGAGGCAGCTAATACTTCTTGATATTTTAGGCTATTGATATTGCCTTCCACCTTGCAAATGTTTTGCACACCCCTATACTGAATGTAACCCCAGACCATGATCTTTCCACCACCAAACTTAACTGTTTTCTGGGTGTATCTTGGATCCATATGGGCTCCAGTAGGTCTACTGCAGTATTTGTGGCAGCTGTGGTGTAATTCAACTGAAGATTCATCTGAGAAATCCACCTTCTGCCACTTTTCCAGTGTCCATCCATTTAGTAGGCTGTGGGCCTTGGCAAATGCCACACGGTTTTTTAATAGCGTCTTGTTTAGTGCTGGCTCCTGGGCACTGATTCGACCATGGAGGCCATTTCGAGACAGAATCCTACGAACTGTTCTAGTTGACACAGGGACTTGAGGTGACCAGGCCTGTTGGAGCTCTGCTGCAGTGGAAGAAGGGCTGGCTTTTGATTTTCGAACCAACAAATGTTCCTCCTGAGCAGTTGTCTTGTGGGGTCTGCCAGACTTGGGCTTGTCAAAAACATCGCCAGTCTCCTCAAATCTTTTTTAATTCTTTGTACTTGACGCTGAGACACATTAAAGGTGCCAGCCACCTCTGCAGTGGATCTGGTCTTCAGCCTCTTGATAATCAAGGCTTTGGTCGCAGGGTGGATTTTTGGCATGTTGTCAGAGGTCAAGTTGCAGTTCAAGTGAAGGTCTGGGGTGCTAGAGTTCTTTTTATACACACCCACTAATTATCCAATCAATTAGTGAGCACAGGTGAGGCTGTAAACTAGGATTAGGTGCATTATATGACAAGGCGACAAAACTTTTGTCTAGCCAAAATCAGACCTTTCTGTGTTCATTAAATGATCAATATTTCAGCAGTGAAGCAAATTTATTTTCTTTTAAAAAGACTCATTTGGGAGGGTTTCAGCTTTCATATGAGTCATTTCTAAAACCAATGGATGAATTTTAAGTCAGGTTATAAGCTTTGGTTTCAACAACATGGATAAGTGACAGAACTTCTGTCAGGCACTGTAATGGATGCCTAGGTACCACTTCCAGGAGGCCTCTCAAAGCTATCTGCAAGGAGTCAACAGCAGCTAAAGCTCCTGCCTTTGTCTTCTTCATGAGAAGGCCCAGAAGCAAATGGTGGACAACTCTATGGGACAGGACACTGGACTAGATGGGCTATGGGCTGAATCAGAAGGGCTCATATTACGTTCTTATGACTTACTTCACTTGCTCTCATTCAACCTTGAAGGAACAGGTGGCAGTTATCAGGTTTTGCTTGACTAGAGAAAGCAACAGTTGTGAGGTTGATTTGTTTTTGATATTTGTGGAATACCCGTTCCTCGCATTGTGCACATTTGATTAGTATTGTGTGCTATTTGTGTTGACACCGCTGTGGGTACAAACTGCTATGTGTGGTTTACATTTACCACAAAATATTTTTGAAAGGCAAAGTGTGTGGTATTCTTTTTATTGCATAGTGTTCAAAAAGAATAAGGTTTGTGGAAAGGAAGCTTTTGAGTCCTGGGGCATTTCTGCATGTAGCTAAAGTGCATAACAGACTAACATGCTTGGGAATGCTAGTACATGTCAACCTAAGCTCCACATGTCTGGAAACTTACTGTGGTCCAGACACGTATCTGATGGTGGTCCACGGCAGGGTGCCACCATGTTGATTGTGGGGCCCAGTGCAACTACACATGTGCCGGCACCGTTGTCATGGTGATAGTGATGCTATGCACATGCACAGTCACAACAGGGGTCATCTGAGGTACCAGAGCTCTTGCGTGGTACCTCAGATGACCCTTCGCACAAAATGGTGTGAATGGTCACAGCATGGACAGGACAGATAATCTTCTAGGTTGTGTATGGTGCATGATTTTGCACACCATAGGTAGTTTGCAATAGGTTAACATCTGGGCAGGCTTCTAGGCTGTACATGCCTCCTGCAAGTGCGGATGCACCTGCCCAGATGTTAGCCTATTGCAAACCATGAGGTTGGAAGCAGCTTCACAGGGAAGTGTGTAGCTTTTAGAGCACTAGTCCAGGGCCTGGAAGATGATGGTTCAAGTCCACACTCGGGGCTAAGAGTCACCATCGGCTCTTGAGCCCATCAGTGGTTCTCAGCCTAAACTACCTCTTAGGCCCATTGTGAGAGTAAAATGGAGAGTAAGCAAACCATATTATGTGCTGCCACTTCACCATGGCACAAAAACAGTCACAAACCTCTGTGTTTCGTTTTGTGTTGTTTCCAATGGGACAAATGACTAACGACCAACATCTGTGTCGTTTCTGTAAGTTTCCTTTTTATTGAGAGAAATAACCTCAATTTGGCTGGGTTGCAAAACTCCCAGATTACATATTCAAAGGCCCTTTTTTGCAGTGCACTTTTTCCAAATTATATCAAGGAATAGGAGTTTGCTGTCTGCATGCAAGTGCCAAACACAGCTAGCTGCTATTCTGGGATATAATTCAGAATAAAGCCTAGTGCAGAAAGAGCCTATGTCCCATACTGGCTAAACATCTGGGAAGTTGTAGTCTAGGTTTTTTAAAAAAAATCCAAATGATTAAAATATAAACTCATTAAAAAAAACAACCATGCACTATTGAAACACCAGTTTTGCGATGCATATTTCAAACATGTTGCTTTGGATGCAAACATAGGCCCTTTCTGCAGTGGTTTTACTGGATCTACTGATCTAGATCACAGGGAGGCAAGAGCTAGATCAGCACTGTCTTTACTGACAGCACTAATATAGATCAAGCCTCCCTGTAGCTATGAAGCCCATGTGAGCTTCGCAGCCAATCCTTCCACCCACTAACAGATAGGGCGGTGGCTCCTGGGGATTCTAGATCTGCATGCCTCTGTGATCCAGAATACAGCCTTTGGTCCAGATTTTAGACCTGGTGTATCTTTTGCAGACACAGCCGACCTAACCGTGCAGGGCCTCCTTGATCTGAATTAATGTGCGGATCTGGAGACCCAAGATCTAGATCAGTGGCCCTCTGATCCATATCTACTGGCCAGTGCAGAAAGAGCCTATGGCCCTTATGTGCCTGAGATCTAGATCAATGGACCCAGATTAGGCCATTCCACTGATCTGGATCACAGGACAGCATGGTCTGGACCAGCACCATCTGCACTGACAGCACTATTCTGGATCGTCCACACCATATGACCTCAAAGCTTGTGGAAGCTTCAAGGCAAAATCTCTATGCCCCAGAGGGTTAGGAACTCTCAGTAGTCCTGGAGCATGGGCCAAACACCCACCCATGTTCCAGATCTGGATGCACTGTTCCCTCTAGTGGACCCAGAGAATTGGAACCATCAGAGATCCAGTTTAAGGCCTCCCTCAGTCCAGATTTCACTCTGTCTTGCGTAGATGGAATTGGACCAGCAACAGATGGGACCTCCATGATACACATTAACATGTGACTAAGCGGGCCCCCAGACAAGTACTAGCACAGACCCTTAATATGGATTAAAGGTCTTTGCAGAAAGGGCCATATAAGTATAATAGCTAAATGCAATTCCACATTCACACCATAGTGGTGGAACAGAAACCTTGCAAATAGCAAGGAATAACAGTATGATCACATACCTATGCACTGTATAGTCCAAATTGAATCCAAATTCGGTAACAACCGTCCCCATGCAAAGCCCTCTTTCCGGACTTTATGTGGACCAAATTGCCCAAATCCATGCTAAATTTAGTGCTGTAGAAAACTGTTCTCCTCGCAGTTTGGGAGCCAAGTCCACATCATTTTGGGTGCAGAATCCGTGCATGGGGAAGGTCCCAGGTTATTTGGGGAGGAGATTGACTCTGGCATCATTAGGAGGTGGGGCTTCATGCCGTTGCTGTCCTGTGCATTGGCGATCGCAACTGCTTGGGTATTTGGGGCAATAAATGGTGATTGAACAGAAATGATTCTCTTTCCATGACCATTATTCCACCCCCCTTCCCTGATCGCCAAGCCAGGCAAACGTGCAAGACAAAATAGCAGCTTCTGAAATGTGTATACAATTAACTGAGCACCCCAGTTTTACAGTGAAAGATGCAATCGCTGTTCCACAAGTCTCTTTCCACAACTATTATTCCACCCCCTTCCCTTATTGCCAAGCCATGCATGATAATTTAATTTAAATGACTTAATTTCGCTTATGAGCGCTAAACTGCTATAATGGATGGAGCGGAGTTGCACACCTCCACTAAACTGCTGCCAAACTTCATAGCGGCTTTGCAAAATGATCTGGCTTTAATATTATTATTATTATTGCCTTTCAGCCCTATGTGCCATGAAGGGGGGATGGCATTCCTTTTCATCGCTGCAGCGGGCAGCACAGGGGTTGATGACATCAACCTGGCTTCCTATCAGGACAGAGGGGGCAGAGAGGAAAAGCTGCTGTTTCCCCACGCAGGGGTTTAGCGTGGTTTGCACAGGGATGGACATTTTTGAATAGAACCCGCATTATCAGCAATTGCATGGGGACAGGCACAATTCAAACTCGACCCTGCATCTGAACTAAAAATATTCTAATTTGGACTAAACCAAGTGCATGGTGACATGGCCTATATGGAAACAACTCCCCTACTGACTTGTGGAATACAATGATCAGATTACCCAGGCAGATGATGTCCTCTTCTTCACTTAATGAGTTCAAGTGGAGGTTGGACAGTCATCTGTTGCAGATCCTTTAAAGTAGGGATTGAATTTGATAGCCCAAAGGAACTATTAGAACCCTCTGTCTTTACTGTTCTTTCTGCTACACTGATAGGCACTGATAGGGTCTTTTGCATTGGACCCTCTTCTTCCAGGGGAATAAGATCTTACTTTCAAATATAAAACTGGAACAAAAAACCTGTGTCTCTCTCTTTGGATAAGATGACACAAGCATCTTTTTTTAAAATTGATTTTGATTCATACCTGCCTACAAGTTATGCTACAGTATTTTGCTGAATACATCTTGAAAATACTGAGAACTGGAAGTTGACAGTTTCCAATGCATCCTTGTAGGCTAAACAAAAACAAAATTGGGAAAATATGAGTTCTGAGATACATGAGAGTTGTTTGATTTTGTTTTACCCACAAATAGTGAGGAACTCAAGTGCAACCAGCGTTGTGCAGTGGTGCACAGGCGTGTACTGGTACTAGGCATTGGGAATGTGCACAAATAGTCTTAACATTCAATATTCGGGTGAATTTGGCCATTCATATATAAATCAAATGCTACAACATTCATACATTGATATTCATATTTGTACAAATGTTTTTTACCATTAATACAAATGTTTCAGAACATTCATGAACTAGGGAGGTGGGAAAGCAGCTGCACCAGTCACATCTGCAATGGATGCAGAGTGCATTTGACATGGATTGAGAGCAGATTCAAAGTGGATTCAGGGCAGATTTGACACTTTCAGAGCAGATGTTATATGGGATACTTAAGGGATATGTATGGATATGTATCAGATACGTATTGGATACGTATCAGATACATATGCGTTTGTATCGGATATTCATACGAATTTGTACGGATACATTCATATTGAATAGAATCCTACCACATTCGAAAGGGATCTGTTCTAACAAATGTGAATTTTCTTATATTCAATTGGGTACGAATCAAATGAAAAAAAAACCCATTTGTGGACATCCCTACTAGGCTCTTCTCTTGTGTCCTTGCGCACTGGCTGCAACTTGCAGGATAAACATTCAAATAAATAAATGGAGCTTCCAAGGTATGTGTAAACACAGGACAGACACAGGACTGTCCCATAGATGCAGATCTGTGTCAGTGCTGCATTCAGTAGTCCTCCAACCCTTAATTTCAGTGGGCTACTAATGGCGGTGATAGTAACCTAAGCAACACAAGACTATGCCAGGGGGTGGATTGTCTGGAGTTGAGTTTTCTTGGGCCCTGGTCACACAAGTCTAAGACAGGAAGGCCTATTCATTAATTTGAACTGAGGTTGTACAAGTGCTGGTCACCCATAGGTCATCTTCAGGCTGTCCCCACCTTGGGCTGCATTGACCTGAACCTCCTCCACAGAACGTTTGGCTCTCCACCCCTTTTGCTGCATCAAATTACCTCTTTTCTTATTGGATGCAGTTCTGTTACTCAAAGAAGATGAGGGTGTGTGTTTGCAGTCCTTTTTAAAGCCTGCTCCCCCAACTCAAAGCCCCCCTTCCTTTTTTATCTGCTTTTCTTCTCCGTGCGATTAATTTTAAAAATAATAATAATTAATAAATTAGCGTAAAAACACTAGAGAAATCATACACATAAACTGAGGAGAGAAGGGGAGGGGCCTCCTGAATGCCACACGTGCTGATTGGCCAAAAAGACTGGACCCCACCCACCAAAGCACAGTTCAGCCTCCTTTAGCCTGTCGCTCTACTGACACTTGAGGAAGTGAAGATGGCCTGGAATGCCAGGATGGTTTGAGTCCTCCTCAGTCCTGTAAAAATGAGGAGTAAGTTAAGACAATCTAATGGGGGTAGGCCAGCTTGAAAAATGAATTAAATTAAAATAATGTGAGTACCACGACCTGAAGACGATCTGAGGTCATCCTAAACTACTTGTGTGACCGGGGCCTTGGTGAATATACAAATGAGCCCTTTCTGGAATAGAGGTCTGTTGTCCTTATGCTAATCCAGGCTACGGTAGGCCTTGCTTGGTGCCTGCCATAGCCTGCATGGTTTAGCAGACAACAGGTCCCCATTCTGGTATATAATCCAGAATAAGGCTAAGTGCAGAAAGGCCCATGGTTTCCCATTACCTTCTTCTCAATAGGAATCAAACTTGCAGTCCTCTGCTTAGTGACATTTGTTCTATGACTAAGCTATGTCCACTGGCAGAAGCTCTTTATTTCATCCACCATCTCACGGAATCTCCTTTTAAGTATCTTGCAAAGTTCACACTTGCAAAATGCAATCTTTCCTAACCAATACAGATTTTGCAGAGGCAAATAGGAACACAAATTGACAAATTTCTTTCCTAACCAATGCAAGTTTTGCAGGTGCAAATATGAATGCAATTCAATAAATTTTGCTTTTCTAACCAAAGAAATGTAAGTACAGAAATACACCTCTTGGGAAAAGAAATGTGCAAAACATATGTGTCCAAAAGAAGAGAGAACCTATGCATAGTGTAAGAGAGAACACATACAATAGAGATTAAAGATTCACGTATTTTTTTTTTACTGCAAACTGTTTTGAGAAATATAAGCCAAACTGTAGATCTACAAAATGAGGAACTTGTGAGCAATAAAAATTGAGAAAACCCTCTGACACTTTTTCTCTGCTGCTGAATGTAGACTTCCAGATAGCATACACTATTAAGAACTACTTCTTCTTTAAGGAGGTAGGTGGATATTTTGAATAGAACCTTGTGGTTGGCTTGCTGCCTATTTCTCTGCTCTGTAAGTAGGCTCCCTGCTGCTTCCTTTCCCAGCCATAGCTGCAGTGACTTTTGTTCTTGGGTTTAGGCGTTAGCTGACTGGTACTTCCTTTGAAGAATTTAGTTCTGGTGACATCCATTGCATTAGCAGCTTATTTTTAAGAGATGTTTTAGGTATCCTGCAGATCCAGTTCTAGGGGCCTTTGGTCCAGATCCTGGGCCTCTTCATCCACATGTTAACTGCAGATCAATGAGGACCCACCCCATTATTTATTTATTTATTTATTTATTTATTTATTTATTTATTTATTTATTTATTTATTTCCCGCCCCATACCCAAAGGTCTCTGGGCGGGTTACAACAGATTAAAATAGAATATACATTAAAAGACATTAAAAGTTCAACAGATATAAAACAGTATACAATATGTTTAAAATAATAGTGTTTGTACTGAGAGGGAACATAAACAGCTTAGCCAAAGGCCAGGGTAAAGAGGTGCGTCTTCACTGCCCTCCTAAATGTATATAAGGAGGGGGCATGACGCACCTCGAGGGGGAGGCTATTCCATAGTCTGGGGGCCATCACAGAAAAGGCTCTCTCCCGGGTGCCCACCAACCTCACTGTTGAAGGTGGTGGGACAACCAGGAGGGCCTCACCGCTTGATCTTAAGGCACAGGCAGGTCGATATGGAAGAAGGCGTTCCTTTAGATATTTGGGGCCCAAGTCATTTAGGGCCTTGGATGTTAGAGTCAAAACCTTGAATTGGGCTCGGTAGCAAATTGGCAGCCAGTGCAATTCTTTTAAGACCGGTGTGATGTGCATCCGGCTAGATTTATTTATTTATTTATTTAACAACATTTAAAATCATACTTTAAAAGAACAACAGTATATACTAAAACACAAGATGGAGCCAGATCTGGATTAAGAGGCGCTTAATTAGATCTATTGTAGGCCCGTTAAATCAGAGGCAAATTCAGGCCTCCCATCGCATCCGGAGGGCGGGAAAGGTGAACTTGCCCACGTATGTACCAACATTCCCTCCCCCACACGTCTGCAGACTTATCTTAAGTGCTGCCATCTTGAGTCCCAATGTTGGTGCTAGGGATGTACACAAATATTCAAATCTGACGAATATCAACATTCGAATTCAAATCGGATTTAATAACATTTGAATGTAAACATTTGAACGGATTTTTGGATTTTCTTAAACATTCATTCGAATATTCAAATGATTCGAATGTACAGATTCATAAGTATTACATACGTATCTGGGCAAAGATTATGCGTATTTGTGCTTAAAATGCGGGATGAAAATGGAATGCATACGAGATAAAATGGGCTGCATGCGGAATGTGCACAGATACATATAAGAGATACAAATGTTATTGACATTCGTATCTTTAAATACGAATTTGAATTTACGGATTCAAATCAGATTTTCAGACATTCAGATTTTAAAAATTTGAATCGAATCAAATTTTGGATATTCAATTCAACTCTAATTTGAATGCAAAAAAAACACATTCGTGCACTGTAGTAATGAACTAGCTAGCAGACAGGTCTGTCAGCAAGCATGTTCTAGTTTATTGCAGGTTCAAGTACAAAGCAGGTTGATCGTTATTGTTGAGAGTCAGGGCTCTTTATACCCTTCCATACAGCAGACAGTTATACAGTGGAAAATCACTACAGGATGCTCATAACTGTAAGGGAGGGGGACAATCTGGACACAACCAGATTGAACAGCCTAATGCAAGGATGGTGCTACATAGGAAGTGCCATATATGGTGTTATGGTGAGGAAGCTCAGGAACCAATAGAAGCCTGTCTCTGGGGCTTGCTTATGCATGTGGACAGCTCATGTAAGCTACCTTGAGCGTTGTATTGTTTACATGTACTGTAGATGTTATGACTTCTTGAAACATTCTTTGAGAGAGAGATGGCAAAGTTACTGCGACCTAGGAATTTATCCTTTGACCTAGTAACTTCAACTTAGCAACTGTTGCTTTAGCTGAGATGGGCAAATGGCACCCCCACAGTGCACACCCCTAGCTGGTGCCAGTGCACCCGTGCCATCACAGGGACAGTAGAACTAATAGATTTAAATTTGCTTCATTCTAATCGGATTTAGGTAAATTCAAATTGTAAAGATTCAAATCAAATCAAATTTTCATATATTCGATTTGAATCAAATCAAATCCCAAAAACTGCCTTTGTGAACACCCCTAATCAGTACACATGTGCAGTGTGTCATGTACTCTTCCAGCATCTCTTCCACCCAGAAGTGCAGAAGGAGCTTACCAGGGCTTCACTAGCCCCGCGCTAGTACAAGTGTGAAGCATATTTTAGTACTCCACGCTTTCACTGAGCATGGTCAGCTCTGAGACACTCTGGGACAGAAAGAGCTCCATGTTGTGTGTATGGCACGTCTTGGAGCTGACCACTGCTTCACTACTGAGGTAAGTGCTGATTCCCCCTTATTCCCTTGTTCCAGACCAAACATACCAGTATTTACAGGCAAGCACAAAACCCCCATAATAGCAATGATCGGCCTATAGGGGTAAGAATAGCTATGAATTTTAATCATGTTTTAATATTTTATATGCTTTATTTTTATTGTTACCTGCCCTGGGACCATGTGGTGAAAGGCGGGATATATATATAATATATATATATTAAAGAATAAAATAATTTAAAATAAAAAAAAATTATGACACAATCAAAAACCTAGAAAAGGGTTCCAAGAGGAGCCTCAGACATCTTATGAGAGATAGTACAGTTATGACAAATTGTCTCAAAAGGGATGTTCCAGAAAAAAATTCTGAGTCATTTTTCCCCCCGGTCATGACCACTAGGTTCAGAAAAGTATCACCATTAACAGTTTCTGACATTTTTTAACCAGCAGTCCCTAAACTTTTCGTCATAAGATTCTGGTATAACAGAACCAAAGTCTGTGTTCAGTCATAACAAAAGGGGGTCCTCGTTGGCATCTCAGGGAGATCGTGTGTGGCCCTTGTATTCCCAGCCCTTCTCTAATCCACCTTTTCTAGCACAGAAGGTTCAGGAGGGGGAGAAGGGCAGCCTGTCATGCGAACAATCCCACCTCAAAATCTTCTCAAAGCTGCCTCAGAGGTGCCCCAAAGCTGCTCTTTTTTTTACTGTAGGATCATAGAATTATAGTGTGGGAAGGGACCTCCAGGGTCATCGAGTCCAACCCCCTGCTCAGTGCGGAATTCCCTAGACTATTCCAGGCAGATGTAGGTCCAGTCTCTGCTTGAAGACCTCCAGAGAAGGAGAGCTCACTACCTCCCATGGCAACCTTTTCCACTGACTGGTTGCTCTTACTGTCAGGACGTTTTTTTCTAATATCCGATCCGTATTGACTCCCTTGAAATTTCATACCATTGTTTCTAGTCCTCCCATCTCGTGTAAGTGGGAAAAGTAACAATCCCTCTGATCACAGCCCCAGAGTTTGTGGGAGACACTAAGGGCCTATTCGCACTTGGCTTTATTCTGGAATATATCCTGGAATAGGGGCCTGCTGTCCACATGCTAGTGCAGGCTATAGCAGGCCCCAGGTGAGGCCTGCCAGAGTCTGCATTAGCATGTGGGTCACACACCCCTATCCTGAGATATACTCCAGAAAAAGGCCAAGTGCGAACAGGCCCCAGGTACTGGCCAGGCTACCCTCACAGGTGTCAATGTTTTATGAAGCATCATCAGTTCATGTGATTGATGAATATATATGAAACCCTAGAATAAAAAGAAACCTAAGTTTTATACGTTTATTCAAACCTGGGGTGTTTTTCCACTGTCACTAGAAATACCCAATAAGTACCTATTAATGGGTACTTCTAGTGACAGTGGAAAAACACCCCTGGAATCCATTGCTATGAGTGATAGACAAAATCAGTACATCTCAGGTTTCCATTAGATGGAAACTACTAAGGATAACACTTTCTCTTTCCATCTGTAAAGTCTACTTTATGTTCTGTTCCCCTTTACTTACTGCAATTTATAATATATGACCTATTCCATGTAACTGTAATGTTTCAACTAGGGATGTACATAAATGGGGTGGTTTTGCATTTGATTTGTGTTGAACCGAATGTAAGAAAATCCGTATTCGTTTGTAATCCTACCCTTCGAATGTGGTAGGATTCTATTCAATATGAATGTATTTGTACAAATTTGTATGAACATCCGACACATGCATATGTATCCGATATGTATCCCATAACCTAGCCACTCTGAAAGCATCTGATCTGCCCTGAATCCAATTTGAATCTGCTCTCAATCCATGTCAAATGCACTCTGGGTCTGTTGCAGATGTGACTGGCGCAGCCGCTTTCCCATCTCCCCATTTCACGAATGTTCCGAAGCTTCATACGAATGTTCCGCAACATTCATATACAATTCAGATATCGAATGTCTGAATTCGTGCAAATTCGTATGAATAACAAATGTTACGATTATTCGTGCACATCCCTGATTTCAACAACTGTATGATGCACAATTTATATATTTTGATATTCAAAAATAAAATGCAGTGATAAGGACTTGTGGGAAGGGTGGTCCCCAGATACAGAATACCTAACAGGGGCAGTACCTGGTGTGGGTCTCAGAAAACACATGCAGTTTCTCTATCACAATTTCCTGTGTTTAGATGTGCCCAGAGTCACATAAGAAGGAAATTAGAATTCTTTTGAAACAGTGCCAGACATATTTCATTGTAGTTTCAATATCCTCTTTCAAAACAGATGTGGTCATATAGATCCTCATTTTAGGAAACTGAAAGAATATGCCTTAGTAGAAGTTGGTTCCTTTCGCAAGAGAGAAGAATCCTACAAACGTTCCCATGATTCAGTGCACAGTGCTGTGTGCACATAAAAACGCCTTCAGACACAGGCAAACGACAACTCCAAAGTGAGAATATCCATCCTGCTGGAGGAAAAGACAATACCATCCTACTGGGGTGAAGATCAGGCACATAGGGAGGCACCCACACTTTGAGGGCTAGCGCACTTCCCAATCGAACCTCCAGCACTGAAGTGTGGATGGCCAAGTCCAGGCAGGCTAGATCCACAGCTACTGACAATCAGGACAGCTACAGGGAATTCCTAGATGCTCTGGGTGAATGATGTGGCATGTGGACAGGCCTTCCTTGGAGCAGCTGGACCTGTTCCGGAGAGGTAAGTGCGAACAGAGGCCAATTCTCACTTAGACATCTAGTCAACAATTAGTGCAGATCTTGTGAAGGGCATATGGACGTCCACTAGGCTGCTACAGCCTAGAAGCGTGCCACACTCACTAGAGGTGCAGTAACTGCTGATTAGGTGTGGAATATGATTTTGTGCTCTTCTGGGGAGGACAGGCTTGGAGGGTATATCAGGCTACTCAACATGTGTATTCCCCAGTGGTGTACTAATTATGCGCTAGGGGCTGTAGCACAAAAAGGTCAACCCCTTGTAAGTACTTTGGTTGCTTCATCTAACGATGTTTGCCAAGAGAAGGAGGGTGTGTGTGTGACTCTTTTAGTTCTCCTTAGTATCTCCTTGACTTCTGGTACCATTAACAACTGTATCTACAAGCAGCAGCTTCTGATATTGAGGGCCCTGTGGGAGGGAGTCTCTAGTGAAATGGAAGGATGGAGGTTCTCCTCTTCAGCCCTCACATTTGGGGTTCCTCAGGGTCAACCATCTTGTAGTACCACTACCCTCAGAAGGAGTTGTGGCACATGAGAGGGCCTTCCAAGTGTCAGCCCCCCCCCCTCCAGTTTTGAAATAGCCTCCCAGTGGAAGTATGTTAGGTACCATTATATGTTTTCAAGTTTACACAACCAAAGGGAAGAACCAGCAATTTACATGATAAATAACACACAAGCCAAACAAAACATCTATAGGCACCCAAGGAAGGATACCTTCAAATTACCCCAAATCTCCAGATTCACACTCCCAGCATTCCTCAGGTACAAAATACAAGGCAAAATATCTCAGCAGTATTACTTCCTTCCCTCCTAAGTGTATCTGGGTGGAAAACTAACACCCCAAGTTAGAACATCTGTCACACAGGAAATGTGCAAGAAAGCACATTTGCTTAAGTTTGCATCAGCTGTGCATGATGTCTTAGGAAGTATGTTGACCAGTTGCTGAGGTGTGTGCACATGTGTGCGTGCGTGTTTGTGTGTGGCCAGTTGGGGGCATCGTGGCGGCAGAGCCCAGAGCTGAATGTTTGCACAACAGTTTGCTTACAGGCAAGACATTCAGGAAAAAAGAACTGACCAATTTAAGAAAAAGATGGTTATGAATCTAAGAAACATGGAAAGATTCCGTTATTGTGGCCATACCAAAGAAGGGGAAAAATTTATTATTAGTTGGCTCCTATAGACTTATACGCTTACTAAATCAAGATTTTTGCAAAGGTATTGGCAAAATGGAAAAGAGCTTGGTTTTGATTCTCTTTGTTTTTAAGTCTCTTGGGAAACTCTCTTCTAGCAAAGACTAAAGCCACGTCCAGTCAGGGGAAATACTTCGCAGGGACTGCAGAGCAGCTGCCAGAAACCAGACAGGTGTTATGATGTCCCTGGAAAGCAAAGCCTGGTGCTCCAAAGTAAAAAGAAAGAAAGTACCTATGTGAGCATCAGCTGTGGAGTTTTCCTTTCCTGGGTATTTGGATATTAGGTGTGTGCACAAATGCCCAAAAATTCAATTTGATTCAAATGTTAAAGTTCAAATTTAACCAAATTTGATTTGAAGCAAAACTGTTTGAATTTTTTATTTGAATTTGCACTTAGGAATGTTGACAACATTTGTAGATGCCCGTACGCATCTTCCCTGGGTCCGTACACATCCGTACGCATCCTGTAGTTATCCCGTATGCAACCTGTTTTTATCCCATATGGATCCGTACACATGCATATGGATGCGGGAAAGATGTGGATCTTCAAGTACGCATCATATACGAAGCTGTACGTATGCAAATGCCCGAATAATCTGAAGGAAGAGATCCAAAATTCAAAATTTGAATCGAATCTTTAAATTTGAATTTAAGGACGTTCGATTCAAATTCTAATGTCAAAATTCAGTTGATTCGATCAAATTTCAAATGCATTCGAATATTCACGCACACCCCTAGCAAGAACTCACAAGGGTTTGTCTTCATCCAAGAAGCAGGAGACCTACCAGAGAGGGAGAGACTGACCACATGTTTGGAAGAAGATAGGGATGATCCTTTCTCCCTGTGGAACACCTTAACTGCTAAGCAAAAGTAACCTCCATATTTTGAACTTATTCTGGAGGAACCTATAATTGGTGAGCCATAAAAAGAAAACACAGTGCTCAAGATTTTAGCATTTGTTTGGTTGGGAGCCAACCTTTTCACCAGATCCATAAAGCTGAAACACAGGTAACTCTTCACTACATCGGACTTATTCAGCTCACTTGTGCACAAAAGCCTATGACATGATGTAAGAACATAAGAGGAACCCTGATGGATCAGCCACAGCCCATCTAGTCCAGCATCCTCTTTCACACAGTGGCCCACCAATTTCTGGGCATCTCAAGTTGAAGATGAAGGCAAAACCTTCACCTGCTCTTGAATCCCAGCAAATGGTCTTGAGAGGCACCTTGCCTGTCTCCCTCAGCCTGGAGATGGTACGTGGGCATCCACTCTAGTCACCACTGATACACCTGTTATCCATGAACATGTCTAACCCTATAAGAACCCGAGAGCACCCCAGATGGATCAGGCCACAGCCCATCAAGTCCAGCATCCTCTCTCTTACAGTGGCCCACCAAATGCTTCTGGGCATCTCAAGCAGAAGATGAAGGCGAAACCTTCACCTGCTCTCAGCTCCCTGCAAATGGTCCTTAGAGGCATCTTGCTTATGGGTTATGGCTTTAAAAGTGCTGCACACTTCTGTGTTTGACATAATTGAACTCATACCCTTATTTATGTAAAACGGGACAGGAAATGTTGAGGAAGGAAATGAAAATGGGTGGGTAGAAGCTAGACAGAGAAACGCTGCAGCTCCAACGCCCCACCGCCATGAAGCGTTTGCACTAGAAAGCAGTGGAAACACTGCATCTGGAGTTTATCAAGAGTGCCCAAGGCACTCCTGGGAAAGCTGTGGAGCAGTTTTTGCTGCTCCACAGCTAGAGTCAATCAGGACGGCCACACGTGCTCTCAGCCACTCCAGGACAGAGGTTGCCATCATGGTGTGCCCCAGAGCATGCTGGTCCATCCTGATTACTTCAGTGTGAAAAAGCCCTTCATGCGCTGGGATTAACTTGTCATATTTCCTCTTGTCTTCAGTCTCTTGTTTGCATTACAGATCCAGAGGGGGCCTAGATGAAGGAAGCATTCACTGGCTGATCTCCCATGTGCTGGCAACATGTGCAATTCCACCACCATGCCATACGAGGACAGCCGGCAACTTCTGGTTGTAGTCTACAGCGTCGTCTTCGTCGTGGGTGTGCCAACAAACTTTTTAACAGCTGCTCTGACTCTGGTTCAGATTTTCCGAAGGACCATTACCTCCATCTACCTGTTTGGCCTCTCACTCTGTGAACTGATGTACGTGAGCACCATCCCCCTCTGGATTATTTATGTTCAGAATGGCCACAAGTGGTCCATGGGGGAAATACCGTGTCATGTGACCGGATACATCTTTTTCTGCAACATCTACATCAGCATCCTTCTCTTGTGCTGCGTCTCTGTTGACCGCTACGTAGCGGTGGCTTACGCACTGGAAAGCCGAGGGAAGCGTTCCCAAACAATTGCCACAATAGTTACTGTTGTCCTTTCTGGAGCGGTTTTAGTGATCTACTGCCCTGTTTTCTTCCTGAAAGACATCCAGGACCAAAACACAACCACTTGCTTCGAAACGCCGCTCAACACCCGTCTGGCTTACTACAATATCATCCGCTTCTTTGTGGGCTTCTTCATCCCTTTTGCCCTCCTGATTTTTATGAACTACAAGATTTTCCAACACATAAAGTTCAGCATGAGTCTCAGCCCACACCAGAAAGCTAAAGTCAAGTACCTGGCGATCGCAATCATTTCTATTTTTGTCGTCTGTTTTGCTCCCTACCACTTTGTGTTGTTTGTACGGTCCATCATCTTTCTTCTGAACCCAGCTAAGTCATGCCAGTTTGAGAGAGACATATATACCACATCGGTGGTGTTCCTGTGCTTATCCACAGCAAACAGTATGGCTGACCCGTTCATTTACGTGCTGGCTAGCGAAAATGCTAGACGTGAAATACACCGGACTTTCAGAGCGTGTGGGATTAGGTGGCCCATAGGTCCCAAGACAGAAAGTAATACGGCCAATGACACCTTGAAAACACCAAAAGGAGACAGGTAGACCCAGCTCTTCTGTAAGGACTCTGTGGAGGAGGAAGAGGATAAATAATTTCTACATGGGAATGGAATGGATTCATCTGCTCCTTCTGAGGACCTCAAACCCAAGACAAAACTGTCTACTTTAGAGCTGTTTGGTAGCCCTGTTTGTTGGATGGTCAGGCTATGATATCATCCCCTTGAACACAGCAGCTACTCTGAATGGATTGTTCAACAAGCCCTGGCAGCTGTGCTCAGGGGGATGAGGTCATGATCCTGTGAGATGCAGCTGTGTCCCTACATGGCCCTGGACATGTGGTGGGACTCCACAATAAGAGAAAGTCTTCCTTGTGCAGTATCCTGCACAGCTTCTAGGTGCTTCATTATTTATTGACTTCTCTGCTGGCACGCAAATGCTAAAATGTGAGACTTGGGGAACATCTGAGCAATGCAAAGAGAGATGTCTGAAGTCTTTGGAATGTGATTGTGACTTTTGGCTCTTGTCACAGTGGTCTTTAAATGATCTACTTGTGTCTTCACTGTACGCCCTCCAGAGCTATTCTCCAGAAGCATAACACTGATTCCCAAATCCAGGAAAGAGGTATATAGGGAGATTCTGGAGCAGAAATGGGGGACAAATCCAAATAAAAGCTTATGTCATCGGTAAAATAATTGTGAGTCATTTGATCAACAGTACAAAATTTATAATCGAATGTGTCACCAAGTCCAGGAAATGTGGGTGGTTTATAAGGGACATAAAAGCCCAAAGGATTAAATTGATTTCAGTTTTATTTAAAGAAGGAAGAGGCAACAGGATCTGGGGAAAGCTAGTGACTTAGAGCGCATCCCCATGCACGTCTGGTCTTGTACTGAAATCGGGATCAGCAAAGGGTGTCCCCATGCATTTTAGATTTGGTCCGATTTCTGCAGATCAAATTGCCCAAACCCATGCTAAACCAGGACCGAATTTGGTACCTGATAAAACAAATCTGGGCACGGTTTGGACGATTTGGTCCGAGCCGACCCTGCACATGGGGACAGTCCCAGACTTCACGATCTTGGCTGACAGGAAAGAAGCTTGAGTTTACTTTGGGAGTAAAGCCAAGTCTCTTTCCTGTCTGCCGAGTTCGGAACACGGGGTGCAGAGGCTTGAGATTTCTCCCTTTTCCAGGGAGGCAACCTTATTGCCCCCCTGGAAAAGGGAGAAAACTCAAACCTCTGCACACCCTTACTCCCTTTCCCTTTCCCTGGGAGTTCATGGTCCCCCCATGGTTTGCGTGGGGACAGCTGAAGCCACCCCCAGCCCACATTACTGGGAATGGCATGGGGACAGTCGAGATTCAATCTCGGCTCTGCACCCGAGCCCAACCAGCTCCAAACAGTTTGCATGGGGATATAGCTTTACGGCACTAATTAACTTGATCCTCTTGAACTGGATATTTTATTGAATCTGTCTGATCCAAAATGCTCTTAAATGGAAATTGTGCAAATCACATACTGTATTTGGGAATTTCAACTTTTAGTGCAAAGAAAAATGCTTATTTCCTTTATGTGTTTTATGTAATGAAATGTCTTATTTATGTGGCTGTGTTTGCTTATAGATAGTAAAGTGAATCCTCGACTTTGCAAAGTATATGAAGGATCCATCTATTAAATTAAGAAGTTGCTTACAGTTGTCCCTTGCACAAGACTGTGGTTTGGTTACTGAACACCACAGTACAGTGAAAAATCACGTTATGAAAGTAATTGTTGCCTATGGAAATGTGAGGTTTAGAGTAACTGCTCTTTAGTGGCACAGTGGTTAAGAGCACCTAGGAATCCCTTGATTTGAATCCCTTCTGTGCCATGGGCCCTGGTCACACAAGTAGTTTAGGTTAACCTGAAGTCATCTTCAGGTCGTGTTACTCACATTACTTTTATTTAATTCGATTTCCAAGCTGTCCTACCCCCATTAATTGTCTTAACCAGAGTCCTCATTTTTAGAGGACTCAGCCTGTCCTGGCATTCCAGGATGTCTTCATTTCCTCCAGTGTGTGTGTGGGGGCGCTAAGGAGGCTGAACTGTGCTGGGGGGGGGGTTCCAGTCTTTCCTTTCATCCAATGTCTAGGGGAGGGCAGTGCATGTGGAGTTCATGAGGCACCTCCCCTTCTCTCCTCAGTTTATGTGTATGATTCTTCTATGTAGCATTTTTCTGTTTTAAAAAATAATAATCACACAGAGAGGAAAAGCACATAAAAAACGAAGGAGGCGTGGAGGGGATGGAGCAGGCTTAAAAAAGAACCACAAACACACACCCTCACCTCCCTTGAGTGACACAACGGCATCCAATAAGAAAGGAGGTAGATTTGACGCAGCAAAAGGAGCGGAGAGCCAAGAGTCCCGTGGAGGAGGCTCAGGCCAATCTCAGGGGAAAATGAAAATCAAACAGTACAAGGATGTGGTTTCACAGAACTGATGTGGTAGTGATGCAGTCAGTTGGGAGTTGTGCCTTCAAACAGGTTGAATGAACACACTTTTTCTTGGGTATTTGCAGTATCAGTGCTTTCCAATCCGTTTGTGCACAAGATTTTTTAGGGTGCCTTCGAGAAGGGTGGATTATCAGAAAGCTACTCTGGCTTAGTCACACTACAACAGATCGGTGCATTTTAGGGCACAACATGAGGCCAATTCGCACTTGCCCTCTGTCATGCCCCCTCTCATCAGTGCCCCTTCCTCCAAGGATGGAGGAGGAGTCGCAATGCCTAGCCAAGCTCAGGCAGGCTACCTGGCCAGACAAGATGAAGAATGCTTGCCACAAGCAGATAGTGAGGACGTTGAGCTCTTACTTCCAAGTGACAGCAGCTCAGGCTCAGGGCACACCGGGCGACGCCCTTTGCCAACCGGTCTGAGATGTGAGTGTGAACAGCTGAGTAAATCAACTGGAATCTGCACCCGTCAGCTGCAGCAAAAGAGGCATGACTCTGACCCGCCTATTTAAGGCAGAATATTTTGATAAGCTTTGTTGAAGACAAACGCTCATAAAGCTGCAGCTCCGACATTCCATGACCTTGCTTCCTGATTTACTGCCCAACACTCTGATCTTTGACCCTGGAACTCTACTGACGACACGTTTAACTCTAAAGCCCCCAAGGTACTTTGATCTGGACTTAGCTGGTGCTGACTGCAGCTGGTGCTGCTGTTCTATGCGTGTACGTGTGTTTGCTCTATGTACCTCATCAGCTGCAGACACAACAGCCTCTTACTTGGCGATAGGTTAACATCTGGGCAAGTTCATCTGCACTTACAGGAAGCATTTACAGCCTAGAAACGCCCCCAGTCTGCCTAGATGTTCACCTGTCTCAAACTAGCTGCGACCACGCTGCGACACTTCACACCATTTCTGGGGCGAGGGGTCATCTGAGGTACCACACAAGCACATGCAGCCACGCAGGGCGCCGTATGGTAAGTTTCCTGATGCACCAGGGTTATGCTATCATGTACTTACATTCCCTTCTGCGAACACTAGTACATGTTAGTCTGTTCTGTACCTTTCCTGTCCATACAAACTGATTGGAAAGCACTGATACTGCAAATACCCAAGAAAAAGTGTGTTCATAGATTCAACCTGTTTGAAGGCACCATTCCCAACTGACTGCATCACTATCACATTAGTTCTGTGAAACCACATCCTCATATTGTTTGATATTCATTTTCCCCCTCATTCCCTTCCCCCCTTTCCTTCAGATCTGCTTCTTCACTTTTAATAATCATTGGTTAGCCACCTGCAAGTCCCTCTCATCTTTTCTCAAATATGAATTCTACTTTTCTTGTTTCCAGAAACCAGGGGCGTTTTCACACTTCCCTTCCCATCTGCTGGACGGGGAAGGAGCGCCATGAGCCAACGTTAAATAGTGCTCATGCTTGTGAGCTCTAGGTGATGACAGTCCAAGCCCCACACGATTGGTCACTCACCTGGGACTGCTCCTGGGGCCAGTCCTCTTCTGGGCACCGCCATTTTGGCTGTGGTGCCCTCCACAACTGCACTTGCGTCAACGCCATCGCCTTGATAACTCTGCGCACGTGCAGTTGTATCTATGGTCATCTGAGGTGCCCGCGTGCTTGAACGGCTGCTAGAAAAACACCAGAGCACCGGAAGAAGAGTGAATAGTCACTGCCCAGATGCTTAAGGTAAGTTTTGGTAAACGTTAGTTAATGTGTGGGGCACGATTTTGTGCTCCACACATAATCAACAATTAGTGAACTTCTGGGGTGGGCAGGCATGCTTGGAGGCAGTAACAGCCTACTCCACATGCAGAAGCTCTTCACCAGAAGTTCACTAACCATGCACTACTGGCCATAGTGCAAATCGGCCTGAGGAATTCAAAGCAAACCTTTTCATGAAGTTGGTTTTTAAAACCAGATACTCATAGAACACTATAGAACATTTGTGTTTCTTCCTCCTTCCTTCCCTCTACAGAAAGAGGTGCCAGATAGTGGTACACATCACCTTTATCATATCCTGCCAAAAGGACACTTTCTCAGATCCCCAGTTCAAGTGTATGGATGCATAAATATGATGGATTACCTCTCTATCTTTTTAACCATATCGGGATATACAAAATTGCCACATTTTGAATTTTTATCCTGCCCTCTACTCAAAGGTTTCAGGGCTGATTACAACATATAAAATAAACAATATTAAAACCATAACATATTATACACATTAAAACCATAACATATTAAACATATTAAAACCTGTTCCCTCAAGTGCATCTTCAGGTAAAGTGGTGTGTCCTCACAGCTCTTCTGAACACACAGAATGAAAATGGCTGACATACCTCAGGAGGAAGAATATTCCACAGTCTGGGAGCCACCACTAAAAAGGCCTTATCCTGGGTTCCTACCCCTTGTGCTACTGAGGGTGGTGATACAACCAGGAAGGCCTCCTCTGCAGATCTTAAGGCACAGGCAGGTTGATATGGTAGAAGGCATTCCTTGAGATATTTGGAGCCAGAGTCATTTAGGGCCTTATAAGTTAAAGTTAGCACCTTGAATTGGGCTTGGTAGCGAATTAGGATCTGAGCTGATCATACCTTTGAGAGGGGAAACTCACTCCATGGGCCTACCTATGCAGAAGGTGCAACTCTCTACCTTTGGGAACTGCTGCTGCCCTATCCCCATGAAGTAGAATTATCCATATTCTTTGCCTCTCCGGCCT
Organism: Aspidoscelis tigris stejnegeri; assembly: GCA_023333525.1. Taxonomy (NCBI): domain Eukaryota; kingdom Metazoa; phylum Chordata; class Lepidosauria; order Squamata; family Teiidae; genus Aspidoscelis; species Aspidoscelis tigris. The sequence continues at coordinate 104,596,566 of JALMGA010000003.1, read as the reverse complement.
GCCACAGTAAGAAAAGCAGTAAAACAAAAGAAAATAACCAACTTTGTATTCCAATTTGCTTCTGTTCATTTCTGCTGATCCTTCTTCAATGGGCCAAATCCCAATTATATGTCACTCAGGTCTTCCCCAAAGGTCTGGAAACCATAAGATCTGTTTGTATTTAACTGCACAAAATGGTATAATTATACCATTTCAATGCAGGTTAAGATCGGGTGAAGGATGCATTCACACAACATGTGCTGGTGCAGTCCCCAACCGGACCAGTGCTTGCAGCGCAGATGGTCTAGCCCAGACCATTGGATCATTACAGCAACAGCCACAGCAATACCTGCCATGCACCCAGCTATTGCCATGGTGATTGCAACATGGTATGATTGTGCAGTCACAGCCACACTTCCCAACCCACTCGCAGCGGCCACAACCGGAATAGGGTGTGAACGCTGTTTCTAGGAGCTCACCAGCTGCTCCTGGTGAAGTTGTCCAAAGCTCACAATGATCAGGACAGCTGGAGGGAGCTCCAAGATGCTCTAGGACACTCTGGCTAAGCAGAAAGTCATATATGGACTTTCCCTGGAGCAATAAATGTGAACAGGCCCATATTCATGTTCCAAATTAAGGCATTAAGGATTATGTAGCTCAGATGCTTTGGCAGGTCCTTATGCCCTGGAGTCCTGTCAAAGATGCTTAAAATGGAGTCCGCAAGGACCGCCACCAAAGTCACTTCCTCACCCACTAATGAGGCCCAGTTGAAAACGAGCTGCAGCAAACCAGAGGTGACTGTGCATGCAGGCAAAGCCAACTTTGGCTTCCGTCCACAGGTGGAGAGGTTGCCCAACGAAGCCTCACACAACTAAGAGGAAGCAAAGCAAGCAACACTTACGCAACTCTGCAGGCGCCCCAGGGAAGATGCATTCTAGTGGAGGCCCCTGCTGCAAGCAACTTTGATAGATAAAATGGAGACACAGGCAGCAAAAAGAGCACCTCTGGGACACCTTAGAGAAGGCTTTGAGGTAGGATTGCTCACACGGCAGTCTGTCTCTTTCCTCTCTCATGAACATTCTGTGCTGGAAATACAAGGACTACACACTGTCTCTCTGAGGTGCCCCTGGGGTGCCTCTTTTGCTATGTCTGAACACAGCTTGTCATGATTAAGAAGATGGCTGACAGAAATCTCTGAACACTTCCTATGGACTTTCCTTCTGCTCTCCCTCCTTCCCCGCGCAGCTTTTCCCCTGCTTTGTGGGGAAGGTCCACTTTGAGAATTAAAGAGAGAATTTCAGAAGGAAATATTGGAAGATAATCTAGGCAACAATATATGGCACAAAAAACAAGGAATACACTGTGATATTACGTATATTTACACATCATACATGTATAAAAAACACAAAATACTCAGGCCGTGGCCACACCTTCACTTTAAACCTTCTTCAGGTCTGGAAGCTCACACTTTTCCATTTCTATCCGCTTTATTATTCCTTTGGACGTTCCTGAATGAGAAGTCCATTAATGAAATGAATAGAAATGAAAAGATGTGAGTAGCCAGACCTGAAGATGGACTGAAGAAGGTCTAAAATGACCTCAGACTATGGCCATTTCCACCCTTACTTCATTTAAACCGGATTAAGGAGATCTGGATATTTGGGATCCAATCCTTGGGGAATCCAGACCCCATACGTCCGCACAGGGTGTTTAGCACCCGATGGCAATGAGTGTTAAACAAGGCTCCTGTGCAGACACCATAGCACCCATCCCAAGGCTCCAATTAGGCCCATTTAGGCCCAAGCAGGAAGATTCACCAGTAGCACGGCATGACTGGCCCATGTGGCTGTCAGTTCCGGTTACATTGTGGCAGAGAGACAGGGCTTCATAGCTGCCTACATAGGGGCTACGAAGCTTGTGTTCAGCTTCATAGACTGCTACAAAGGAATCTGGAATTTGACGGCGTTTGTGTGGACAACACATTCCAAATGGATTCTAATGGGGCCCTTATGAGGGCGTCAGTGGGATTCTTCAGGCCCTGTGTGGAAAAAGCCTACGCTTCCCTCTTAGCGCAAGGCCCTTTCAGCTGCAGTGCATGACTGTCGCCCTCAGAGGGCGGCAAAAGCTCATTTTTGCCTGCCACTATAAATTTGGAAGCTGCGGGGAGATTCCAAATTTTCAACTAACTCCTTCGCTTTCATCAGCAAAGGGTGCTTTGGGCAGAGTAAGTATTGCATGCCAGCAGACTGAAGTGAGGAAGGCAAAGAACCAAAATTAGAGCAATACAGGAGAAGGAAGAAAGGAAGGAAGGAAGGAAGGAAGGAAGGAAGGACATCAAGTTGAAAAGTGCAAACTGTTGAGCACCCCTAGAAAAGGAAGGTAGCAGGATTGCTTTCCTTTTAAGGGAACACAGCAAGCGCGCAGTGCCGTAAGGCAGGAAGTGGAATGCCATTGGCTCTCCATTCTGTCATGAGAGGTGGAGCGAGATGGGCTCTCTTGTCAATCACCTGACCACCAGACACACACATGAAGAAATTCTACCCTCCGGTGCTAAGACTGAAAGACCCTACCTGCAGAGATGCAGGGACAAAACCAGAGTATTGGAAGAGGAAAGACAAGCAAGTTCAGAATTCTGTGCTTGAAGTTCTATAATGATTCCTATCAGTAGCCAGCTTGAATGAAAGCAATTCAGATGGGGTGAATCTTATGTATTTGTTTGTTTTTGTTTGTTTGTTTATGGCATTGATAACCTGTTCAATATCATGAAACTGTCCACAAGAACATAAGAACATAAGAGAAGCCTTGCTGGATCAAGCCACAGTCCATCTAGTCCAGCATCCCGTCGCACACAGTGGCCCACCGAATGCTCATGGGCATCTTAAGCAGAGAAAAGAGGCCTTTTCGCACTACATCCAGAACGAGGCCTGAGTAACTTTGGGACACTTTCAGCATTCACACACAGGAACGCAGGAATGCATGTAAACGCGTTCCTGCGCGCCTGTGTGCAAGTGTCTAAAGCGTTTGGAGACTTAGCTGGGAAAGGCCGGCCAGGGGCGGGGATACGGCCCACAAGGCTGCCTGACATTGGGGGCGAGCACCCAGGGGCGGGCAGCGCTGTCAAGCTGCTTGCCCCGCTTCATGCCAGCTGTACGGGGCTCAATCGAGCCCTGTGCAGCTGGCACGAAGGCACCCGGGCACCCGGGCACCCATCGCGGGGCCCGGGACAAGCTCCCTATGGGGCAGGACCCCTTCGTAGATCAGAGCACATGGCTCCGGTCTTCAAAGGCTTCCCACACCGAACGCACCCCTCTGCGGGGTGTAGGGGCCTCGATCCCCACCCGCCGCACCCACCCCCACCCCCACACCACACCCTCCCACCCCGATCGCACCCATCTGTGGGGTGTAGGCACCTGGATGGTGCCTACACCCCGCAGATGACTCCCATCCACCCTCAGGGCCCAGGGACACGATGCGCGCGCGCGGATCTCATACCTCTTCGGTGTCTGTGCTCGTACTGAGCCCAGGATGCCGGGAGCGTGCACCACGTGGCGTGCCACGGCCCCCTATTGGACAAGCAGTTCACGTGCGCACTCCCGGCATCCTGGGCTCAGTATGAGCCCGGAGACTGAAGAGGTAGGAGCTCCGTGCGCGCACACGCATCGCATCCCCGGGCCCTGAGAGGGGGGGTCATCTGCAGGGTGTAGGTGCCTACATCCAGTCGCCTACACCCCGCAGATGGGTGCGATCGGGGTCGGGGGGAAGCCTTCTTGAATGGAACCCACGTGGGTTCCGTCTAAGAAGGGGTTCCTCAGCCCCTCGCCCGCAGCCAGCCCGAGATCGGCCTCCTCCTACCCCGGAAAGGGGCAAGAAGAAGCCGATCCTGGTGGCTCCCCGACTCTGGCAGCCGCAATGGGGCTGCCAGGGCCGGGATGGACCCACGTCCCCACGTGCCAGGCCATCAGCAACCTTGCCGGGTTGGCGATCTCGCGGGCACACCGATCCTGGTAGATGGCAGAGGGGACCCACCGAATCGTGGGTAGGTGGGACAGGGGACCCACGAACTGGTGGGTCCCCTGTCCCGTCTACTGGCATTAGCGCGCCTGCGCGATCGCCAGCCCGGCAAGGCTGCGATCAGCATGGCCCTCATCAGCTGTGGGGCCGATTTTCGGCCAATGCTGGTGGGGGTGCGTGCTCACGGCTGTCAGGGAGGGAAGCGTGTGAGAACGCTTCCCTCCCTGAACGGCCGGGGCCGCTTGGAATGCAGACGGATGTAGAGCACTTTAAAGTGCTCTACATCTGGAACGCGCGGAAGACATCCCGGAACGGGCTGGGATGCAAACCCGGCCGCGGCAATGCGAATACTGTGTTCCGGGCTGTCTTCTGCACTTTCCAAAACCCCGTGTGCGAAAAGGCCTAAGGGTAAACCTTTTCCTGCTCTTGAATCCCAACAAATGGCCTTAGAAGTGTCCTGCTTCCCCAGCCCCCACTCCCAGCCTCAAAGATGTACCTAGGCAGTGATTCTAGTAGCCATCGATACATCTGCATTCCATAAATTTGTCTAACCCTACCTTTAAGCCACCTGGGTTGGTAGCTGTTACCACCTCTTCAGGCAGCAAATTCCATAAACCGATGACCCTCTGGGTGAAGAAATACTTCCCGTTGTCAGATCCGACTCTCCTACCCATCAGTTCAAGAACTCCTCTTCCAGATCTAATCTTTTAAATCTATTAATCACCTCAATTGCATATTCATAAGGGATATTTTGCTACTTCCATACTTACTGTCAGAGGCCAGAAACAGTGGCCTTTTTGCATTTGTTTTTGCCTTATTCCAGAATATATCCTAGAATGGGTCCTCCTGTCCTCATGCTAGTGCAGACTATGGTAGGCCCCAGGCAAGAACAGCCAAGTCTGCTTTAGCATGCGGACAACAAACCCCTATCCAAGTACAGAAAGAGTCCAAACCAGCTAGAGCAGTCCATCTATCCCAGAACAAGCCTGTCTACATTTGGACCCTGAATCTTGCAGGAGCTTTGGAGCGGGCCTCTGCAAGCTCTGAAAAGGAGCCAGAGTACTAAAGGGACTCTAGGAAAGAACCAATAATCTGTTATCTCTCTATAGCTTGATATTAAGTTCCTTGGACTACTTGTGACCTTTGTAGCAGAACATATTCTAGTGAATTTCTTAGTAGCTGACCATAGTCCAGGGAACGGCTGGTAAAGCAGAGGGCAAACAGCACACACACAACAAATAAGGGGAATTTTGGGCTTGCAAAGCATTCTACAGATGTCCCAGATGAAATAGTATGTTGCAAACACAACTGCTATGGTCAGCTAGCTGTTCCAAGGTACTGTTTGTGGTCAGCTAACTGTTTCCTGAGTTGTAAACAAGTATTACCTGACAAACTAAATTGAAAACGTATAAAAATTGCTGGGAATAATGTGGAAGCTAAGACACTTATTTTATTGATATGCAGTGCCTTCCATTGTTAACAATGTGAAGTTAAATTTTCTAACTGTTATAGGTATTTCTTTCATAGCTCTGAAGGCCAGGAACTAAGGTTCCTGGCCTTGGAGCCCCAGAGGACCCATTTTAATGGTGCGTCTGCACCATTCCACAGTTTGGTTTAGCTGTGGTGGCTATTTTATTATTATGTAAAACAACAGTTACACACAGCAAACGAGATCACTATGCTGGATTTCGTATTATATCACTAGTCGGGCATTTCCCAAGCACCTAGGACTGCGTGATGTATCGGCGAATTATGCGAGCAGAACCCAGTAAAGTGGCTTTTTGTAGTTGGCAGATGGATATCTTGACAATGCCAATGGTTTTTAGGTGCCCGCTGAGATCTTTTGGCACCGCGCCCAGTGTGCCGAGGATGACTGGGACCACTTTCACTGGTTTTCGCCAGAGTCGCTGTAGTTCAATTCTCAGATCTTCATATCTGGTGAGTTTCTCCAACTGTTTCTCCTCAATTCTGCTGTCACCTGGAATAGCAACGTCGATGATCCACACCTTCTCTTTCTCAACAAGTGTAATATCAGGAGTGTTATGCTCCAATTTTCGGTCAGTCTGAAGCCTGAAGTCCCAAAGTAGTTTTGCCTGTCCATTTTCAACAACTTTTTCTGGCATGTGATCCCACCAGTTCTTTGCCACAGGCAGATGATACTTTTGGCACAAGTTCCAGTGGATCATTTGTGCTACAGCGTTGTGTCTCTGCTTGTAATCAGTTTGTGCGATCTTCTTGCAGCAGCTGAGTGTATGGTCGATTGTTTCATCAACTTCTTTGCAGAGTCGGCACTTTGGATCTTCTCCTGATTTTTCAATTCTGGCTTTGATGGCATTTGTTCTTATTGCTTGTTCTTGTGCAGCAAGAATCAGTCCTTCTGTTTCCTTTTTCAATGTTCCATTCGTAAGCCAAGACCAGGTCTTTTCCGTGTCCACTTTCACAGGTTTTCGCCAGAGTCGCTGTAGTTCAATTCTCAGATCTTCATATCTGGTGAGTTTCTCCAACTGTTTCTCCTCAATTCTGCATTATTATTATTATTATTATTATTATTATTATTATTATTATTATTATTATTATTATTATTATTATTATTATTATTATTATTATTATTATTATTATTATTATTATTATTATTATTATTATTATTATTATGCCCCTTCCACCAAAAGGCAGAGCAACAAACGTATATAATCAACAAACAAACAAAAAATGTATACTCATATACAAAGCTCTAGCTATATAAATTCAACACCCAGGTTTGTTACCAGATACTTCACATCTCCACAGACCCATGTCTAGAATCAAAATGAAGGTCTTCAACCTCTTCCAAAAGCAGAGGATATCCTCTGCCAGCCAAAGATCTACAGGAAAACTGTTCCATAAACACAGGGCCAGGTTTTGAGGTCGCTGTACATGTTGATGGAACAGGCAATAAATTCTTGGTTGTAGAGCGCAACCATCTGTTCCATCCAGAGCAGAGAGGCCCTGGTCACACTTTTAGTTTAGGATGACTTCAGGTTGACCTCAAGTTGCATTACATTATTTTTATTCAATTCATTTTCCAAGCTGTCCTACCCCCATTAGATTGTTCTAACCAGAGTCCTCTTCTCCACAGGACTCAGCCTGTTCTGGCATGCCAGGCTATCACGAGGGGGGCATGGGCTAAAGGAGGTTGAACTGTGCTGTGATGGGTGGGTCCAGTGCACTCATGGAGTTCGTGAGGCACCTCCCCTTCTCTCCTCAGTTTATGTGTACGATTCCTCTATCTAGTGTTTTTATGCAAATTAATTTTTTAATCACATGGAGAAGTAAAGCACATAAAAAAGGAAGGGGGTGGAGGTGTGGGAGCAGGCTTAAAAAAGAACCACAAACACACACTCTCGCCTTCCTTGAGTGACACAGCAACATCTAATAAAAAAGGAGATAGATTTGACACAGCAAAAGGAATCCATGGAGGAGGCTCAGATGGATCGTGGAGAAAGGTATGAGCAATGCAGCCCACAGCAAGGACAGTTTTGGGACAACCTATAACAATCCAGGTGTAAACAGGGCTGGTACGACCTCAGTTTGAGTTATTAATAGGATGTCCTGTTTATATAGGTGTGACCAGGGCCAGAGAGTGCTAGCAAGGCTTCTTTAAACCACAATACTGGGTGGGTGGAAATCTCCTCGACATCTTGCTATCCTCAAGTGCAAGAAAGTGTGAGAAGGCCTTTCTTTAGGTCATAACTGCATGGCTTAGTGGCTTTCACTACTCTCTTCAACTTAAGTCTGAGGCCTATTCGCACGAGGGCTGACGGAACACGTGTAGCGTGCCCTGGGACAGAGCATTCGCTATGCTGGGCAGGCGGTTCCGTTAGAAATCACCCCAGCCCATCCCAATGTGTTCTAGACGTGTTCCGGGTGTAAAGCACTTAAAACTAACTTTTACCTCATGCTCGCCGGGTCCCGAAACGGCGAATCGGGCCGGCGGCACTGCGCACCTGCACACAGCAGCCACTCTGATTGGCTAGCTACAGCTAGCCAAACTGCGGAGCTAGCCAGTCTTCGGCCGTGGGGCCTATCTACCGGCATGCACACCTCTGTTCCGATGTGCTGACAGCTTGTGTCCCTTCTACCATCTGGAGCTGCACATTGTCCAACTGGCAAGAAAAAAAAAGGGCTTCAACCCAGTGACTGCTTTAAATTACCAAGCCCTGATTGGTGGAAGAATCGATGCAGGTTAAGATCGGGTGAAGGATCGGGCGATCTCGCAATCTTTAAAGCGGCCACCCCTGCTTCCAGTATCAAAAAAGAGGACATGTAGGAGGACACTTTTCGAGGGAAATGGAACTCACAAAAGAAGGACTGTCCTCCCTAAAGGAGGACACCTTATAAAATAAATTGGTCACCTTACAAAATAAATTATCCTTGCTCTACATCCATGTTCCTTTCTGCTGGTTCCAGCCTTGCCTTTTCTTGCCTTGCCTTGCCTTGCCTCCCTCTCCCCAAGATGCCTGCTGTATGGAAAGCTGCAGCCTGAAAGCTTCGCTTGCTGCTCTCTCCTTTATTTGGCCCCATTCTCTCTTGTTGCCTAGGGGGAGAACTGGCCTCCTCTCCTGCTTCCTCCGCTCCTGGAAGGGGAAGGCAGCCAGCCAGCACCCAGCTGAATAGATCACTCAAGGCTTTTTGAGAAGCTCAGCAAAAGGGTTGCCAGAGGTACAGAAGGAGAATTGGCAGGCGAGAAGGGAAGAGGGTGGAGGAGAAACCAAAAAACTTCAGGCAGCAGAAATATCTGGAAAACATTTTGCCAGAAACATCTTTTTAGAAGATCATCATCTGCCTTTCCTGCTTCCCCCACCATCAGATTTGCACTACCGCCAAACTGGGTGGGATCACAAAATGGAGCCACACAAAATCCTTATGCCCAGGCCTCTCTCAGCAGCATCCAAGGATTAGATCTCTTAGGTTTTCAGTACCACCTGTGATCTGCTGCTTAAGGTTGGGATAACGTGCTTGTGTCTTGAAAAAAAGAATTTTGGAAATTCATCATAATGTTTTAACATGCATCCTTATGGCTGCGTTCATACCTAACCTTTATTCAGTTCCAATCCACTTTCCGGGTGAACAGATTAGAGCTGCATTCACACCTAAGTTTTAATTCAGCTTCAGTCCACTTTCAGAATGAGAGAACTCAAATGACTGTTCACTTTGCTGAGGTGTTCTTCTACTCTGAAAGTGGAGTGAAGCGGAATTAGGTGTGAACACAGCCTAGCAAAGTGACTAGTCATTTTCTTTCCACTTTATCTAACCCAGGAAACAGCCTGACACTTTGCTGATGTGTTCTCTCACTCTGAAAGTGGCCTGAAGCTGGATTAAAACTTAGGTGTGAACGCAGCTTTGGGGTGTGATAACCGTGCTCTCCCAACAGAGTGAAAGGGTGTCTCCAAATGCAGGATACATCTCATGGTTTTCCTAGGGCTATATTGGGAATGTCTCAGTGTCTATTGTTGGTGGGTGTGCTCCATGCCGCTGCTGAGCTGGACATCAGCCCTTTGCCTGGGTCCATTTCTAGCTGAAACAGAGGCCAGACTCGCACCATCACTTTAAGCCTTCTTCAGTCCATCTTCATACCTGACTACTCACACCTTTTTTCTTTCTATCAATTTCGAGGAAATTCCAAGAAGTCCAAATGGAGGGTGAAGAGGTGTGAGCAATCAGACCTCAAGGTGAACTGAAGAAGGTTTAAAGTGAAGGTGCGGCCATGGCCAGCCCCAGTACTGGGATTATCCAATTGCAGAATAGTCCTATTGGAGGCAGGAAAGGCTGTAGCCTACATGCCCCAAAAAACCTCTCTTCTCTCTCTCTCTGAGTCATGGCAAAACCAGCAGACACTACCAGGCAATGCTGCCTTCTAAGTCTTATGGCAAATGTGATAATTGGCATTTATTAATTGGCATAAAGCTCGACATGAGAAGTTATGAGCATGTAATATCATAAGTCCAAGCCAGGCTTGTCAAAACAGAAATAATGCTTCTATAAAGTATGCTTTCAGGAGAATTTGGAACAGACCTTCCTGGAAGTTCTAAAACAGACAGACAAAGGATCCTCCCCCTTTGAGTTTTGCATGCACAGAGGAAAGATCTGAGGCCTTTTCGCACTACAGCCGGAACGGCTGTAATGCACATTGGCTAAGTCACTTTGGGACGCTTTCCCAAACTATCAGCTACAGTTAGATGGCATCAAGCATCTCACACTCCTATAGAGATGTGCACGAATGTTTTTTTTAACATTCTATTCAAATCGAATTGAATACCTGAAAATCAGATTCTATTTGAATCTTTTAAATTTGAATTTAAGAAGATTCTATTTGAATTTACCGAATTTGAATATATTTGTTTAAATTTTTATTTGAATCTGTACATACAAATGTCAACAACATTCATATGTCCATGTACACATCTTCCCCACATCCGTACGTATCGGTATGCATCCTGTAGTTATCCTGTATGCAACCTGTTTTCTTCCTGTACGAATCCATACAAATGCGTACAGATACGGGAAAGATGTGGATCTTCTAGTGCGCATCGTGTATGAACCTGCACACATACAAATGTCCAGATAATTTGAACGACTAGATCCGAAATTCAAGATTCGATTCAAATGTTTACATTCAAATTTCAGGATATTCAATTCGAGTTCGAATGTCAAAATTTGGCACACTCGATCGGATTTCGTATGCCTACGAATATTCGTGCACATACCTACGCTCCTATGGTAGAACCACCAGAAACACTGCAGCAAAGTGGCAGGAGTTAAGTAGCTATAGCTACAGGCAAGAAAACTGCCAGTTCACAGAGAGTGTGTGTATGTTTAAGAAGAAGAAGAGGAGGAGGAGGAAATGAGGAGTCAGGTGCCACATCAAACAGATTGTTTCATAAACTGTATAGAATACTACCCTGCAGCACTGGACCCCTGGAGTGCCACTGCATAGATGCTGCAAAAGAATAAAAGGAGGGTTCCTGTGCGTTTTTCAGAGACAACGTCGGTTGGGTTGAGGGGAGAGTTTTTTGGAGGGTGGAAAAGCAGGAACTCTGGGGGTGGGAACACCACAGACACAGGCACATCTAACATTGTTTCATAAACTATGCATACATTGAGCATGAGTGCTGATGTGCAGATAGTGAAGTAAGGGGCGAAGACAAAGGAGCAAACTTGTGACTTGTTTTTCAGGGATAGGAACCTGGTGGGTGGGAAGGCAGAGGAGGTGAAGGAGACCCCACCCCACCCCGTATAACAATAATAATAATTTACGGGGAATCATCCAATTATACTCCAGGAGAGGAAGGAGCAGGATTAGGCAGGCAGAGAGGAAAAGGACCCAGTGACAGTGACAGTAGAGACAGCAAGAAATGTGGATTAGAGATGTGCAGAAATATTTTTTTGACATTCTATTCGAATCAAATACCCAAAAATCTGATTCGATTTGAATCTTTTAAGTTCAAATTTAACAAAATTTGATTCAAATTTAAATTCGTTAAATCGAATTTTTGATTCAAATCTGCACATATGAAGGTCGACAATATTCATATGTGCACATACATATCTTTCCCACATCGGTACACGTCCTTACACATCACTATGCATCCCATAGTTATCCTGTATGCATCCTGTTTTCATCCCATATGGATCCATACAAATGTATACAGATGGGGGAAAGATGTGGATCTTCAAGTACGCATCGTGTACGAACCCGTACAGATACAAATGTCCAGATAATTTGAACAAATAGATTTGAAATTTGAAATTCGATTTGAATGTTTACATTTGAACTTCGGGACATTCTATTTGAGTTCAGTTGTCGAAATTCAGCACATTCAATTGGATTTTGAACGTCTACGAATATTCGTGCAAATCCTAATGTGGATACTAACAGGCTCTAAGCCAGTCATGTCAAACATACGGCCCGCGGGCTGCATACGGCCCGCGGGGCGCATCAAAACGGCCCGCGATCGCCTCCACCGCCGTCTCCTGGCGCCCCCCGGCGCCATCCGCTGCTCCTTTGTGTTGTCGGCTGCGCGCCAGCGCTCGCCACCACCGGCCGCCGGGAGGGCTTGACTTCTCCCCTCCCGCCGTCGCCGCCAACTTCGCCTCTGACTCAGAAGCACCGACGAGCGCCCGCCCGCCCGTGGCACTAGCAGCTGCTCCCGCGGTGGTGCGTCAGCCCAGGCGCAGGTTCCTCCTCTCGCCTGGAAGGGAAGTGGAAGGACCACGGGGCGGGGACCTCTCCGCCTTTTGCATCCGCCCGGCCGGCGGGGCTTCCCCGTCTGGGGAGACCCGAGGTAGGCACGGCGAGGCAGAGCTGGAGAGGTTGCGGGAGGAGGAAGGGCAGCCTGCGCCGGAGTCCCTGGCTCCACCAACGTCCCCTTCCGGTTGTCGTCTGGCAACCGCGCATCGCTTCCTAGCCCAGCCTCACCCACAACATCTCGAATGATCCCTTTCCCCTTTGGAAACCAAGGGCTGGAGAAAGTGGTCCTGGATGTACTAAACACCTTTAAAGCAAAGCTCTGACCACAAGGGAAGCTGCTATCGCTGGATGGGATCCTTTGAAGACCGGGATCATAAGACCATAAGAACCTGAGAGGGTCCCTGCGGGATCAGGCCATGACCCATCTAGTCTGGCATCCTGTCACAGAGTTCCTTCTGGGCATTTCAAGCAGAAGACAAAGGCAAAACCACCTGCTCTTGACTCCCTGCAAATGGCCTAGAGAGGCCTCCTGCCTGTCTCTCCAGCCTGGAGGCTGGAGCAATTGATACACCTTTCATCCATGAATCAAGTAGCCCTGCTGGATCAGGCCACAGCCCATCTCTAGTAGCAATTGATACACCTGTCATCCATGAATCAAGAGGAGCCCTCCTGGATCAGGCCACAGCCCATCCAGTCCAGCATCCTGTCTCACACAGTGGCCCACCATTTGCTTCTGGGCACCTCAAGCCGAAGACAAAAGCAAAACCTTCACCTGCTCTTGAATTCCTGCAAATGGCCTTGAGAGGGATCCTGCTTGTCTCTCCAACCCGGAGGAAGTACCTAGGCACCCACTCTAGTAGCTACTGATGCAGTGGTCCACCATAAAGGAAGAGGAGCCATTTAGTCCAGCATCTCACACAATTCCTTCTGGGCACCTCAAGCAGGATATGAAGGCAAAACCTTCACCTGCTCTCAACTCCCTGCAAATTGCCTCAAGTTGCTGGTCCAATCCCCAGTTATTCCCCAGAAGTAGGCAATGGAAACCACCTCTGTATCTCTGCCAAGAAAACTGAAAAGAAGTGCTCATGGAGATGCCCATCCAGTTAGCCGGGATTTGGCCACAATTCAGTGGTATCCAACACCAGCAACAATTCATCTGTTACTGAGCTACATTTTAAGAGTTCTTTGCTGATTAATATAAAGTCAGAAACTGCTTGAGGAAGGCTTTTCTTTCCTCCCAAATGGATACAGTATGCAGATGATACCCAGCTCTATCTCTCTGTGCCATCTGACTCAGGAGAGGCGGTGGAAGTGCTTAACAGGTGTCTAGAGGCAGTAATGGGCTGGATGGGGGCCTGAACCTGAATCCAGACAAGACAGAGGTGCTGTGTGTCACAGGGTCTTGGGAGACACCCTGTCCTTGATGGAGTTGTAATGCCCTGGAAGGGGCAGGGGCATAACTTGGGGGTACTCCTGGCCTTTGCAATAATGCTTGAAGCCCAGGTGGATGCCGTGGCCAGGAGTGCCTATTCCCAACAATGGCTAGTGTGTCAACTGAAAACTTTTTTGGACAGAGATAACTTGGCCACAGTTATCTATGCTCTGGTAACCTCTAGACTGGACTACTGTACTCTACATGCGGCTGCCCTTGAAGACAGTCTGGAAGCTGCAGCTAGTGCAGAATGCAGCCACAAGAGTGCTGACTGGAACAGCTAGCCGGATGCGCATCTAAGGCCATTTGCTGGGATCCAAGAGCAGGAAGGGGTTTGTCCTGTGTGAGACCTGATATGTAAGAGGCTGCGTTCACACCTAAGTTTCAATCCAGTTTCGGGCCACTTTACGAGTGAAAGAAACGTTTTCCACAGTGCTTGCATTCATATGGTTTCTCTCCAATGTGAGATCTGAAGTGTGCAGTGAGATATGCTGACTAGCTGAAGGAACTAGTATTAAGATTTTAACAACCATATATTATATACTATATAATTAAATAAATAAAATGTTACAGTTATAATAATTCAGTACGTGTTTTTTTTAATCCGGCCCTCGTACAAATTCTAAATTTAATATGTGGCCCTCCGCAAAATTGAGTTTGACACCTCTGCTCTAAGCAATGCACCCTTTTGACTCTGTGAGATTTAGCCACTTACAGACTGGAGTTCATGGGAGGAAAATCCAGACTAAACAACTACATCGCAAACAAATCCTAAGAAATAGCATATGTCTTAGCAAACATAAAGTCTCGAGTTTGCAGTTTAGTACATAATATTTCTGCTTTGACAAAGGTCGTAAGAGATGAACAATAATGTGTTACTGTGATGCCAATGAGGCTGTGATCAGACATAACACAAAGGCATCTCCAAGGTGCCTTTCACACACCAGACTGCCTCCCACCCCGCTGAACATTCTATGCTAGAAAAGATGGATTGGAGCAGGGTTAGGAACACAAGCGCCACACACTATGTGCCTCCAGGGCTTCCTGTGGTCCGTCTGCACTAGCATGTGAACAGCAGGCTCATATTTCAGGATATTATCTGGAATGAGGACCAGTACAGAAACGGCCCAAGTCAGAAATCATAAACTGCCAGGATTAGGCAATAAAAAGGGTCAAGGAATTGACTGAAAGGCAGTAATTCACCTAGTAAAGTGAAGAGGGAGTTTTATCATTAGAAGCTTATATATAAAGCCAGTTTGGTCTAGTAGTTACAGAGCCAGACTCTTAATTGGGAGCACGGGGTTCAATTCCGCTCTCCCCCACGAAGCCAGCTGGGTGACCTTGGGCTAATCACAGCTCTCTTCTGACCTCTCACAGCCCCACCTATCTCACAGGGTGTTGTTGTGGGGAGAAGAACAGAGGCTTTGTCAGCCGCTTTGAGTCCCCTTAAGTGGGTGAGAAAAGCAGGGTAGAAAAGCCAACTCTTCTTCTTCTTCTTCTTCTTCTTCTTCTTCTATTGCTAACCTCATATATATGTTCTATTCTTGATGCAATTTACATATTTTTTTCTGTACATTTTTTCATCTCCTTATAAATATAAAATCTGGCTTTGGTTGTTTTTAAAAGAGCCCTGCTGCGTGTTTTCTTTCTGTTTTTCCGCTACTGCTGGTATACCTCACAATCTAGTAAACATCTGGCAACCTATACACCCTCTTATACAATATTAAGCAAAAGGTTTTGGGTTGCTTTAAGGGACACTGGCAAAGCATCTCATCACAGGTATATCCAGTCCAGTATGCAGTATTAAAAATCAGTTTCCAAAGCTCCTGTTTTTCCACTACAGCACTCATGACCCTTCATGACTAAAGATCACTGAAGTTGTAATCCACAAAGGTCCTTTTTCAAAGTGGTAGGAAATGGAGTGAAAGCAATGTGAAAATTCTCCTAGCTGAAAATTATGTGCGCGGCTTTTCCACTACTCATCTGGTGCTCAACTGAAAGTAAAAGTGTTGTGCTTTGCACCTCACACAACAAAGCTGCTGCTGACCTCTGCTGGGTGCACCGCACACACGGACAGGTGGGACAATCTACTGGTGAAGTTAAGGCAGAAACACCATCAAAGTAGGAAAAGGTCTTCCTGAGGACCAGAGGTGAACACCCCAGCATTAGCCTCACCTGAACAAAGCTATCTTATATTCTGGTTTTATTGTTTTAAAATTTCTGGCTTCTGTGGTTTTAATGCTTTTTGTTTTCATGGATTATCTACCAGCCTGAAATATTATGCTGTTTGTGCTCTCAGATAAAAGAAGATGGACAGTGTGCTGGAGAATTAAGGAAGACAATAATCCTAGGGAAGAAAGGCAAGTCTGTTTCCCTGATAACAGAAATGCAACGAAGGTATTGTAATTTTTTTCCCCATTGTCGCATTGAAAGCTGGACATTGAAAGAGGAAAATGGGGAAAGGTAGATGCCTTGAAATCGTGGAATACTAGAGGCAGCACCAGATTTAGTAAAAACCTAGGGCTGTGTTTCAATTATTTTACCAGAGCTCTGCTACTTCACTTGACAGTCCGATCACAGTTCCTGACACTTGCAATCTCAGCGCAGTGATCGGCAATCTACTTAACCTGGGAGCGTCCCCATGCCCCCAGGATAATCTGTTCTTGCCTCCTAATTCAGGGCGAGAACAGTTAGAAAGGTGGTGGTGGGGTTGCTCCATATTTTTGGCTTTTGTCCTGCATGAAGCCCGCATTAGGGGCATGGGGACCCTTCGAGGCAAACTCAGGTTTGCCTTAGAGTATTCTGATCATGGGGATGCACCCTTAGAAACATTGGAGCAGATGTACCAGCTGAGAATGGACTGGAAGGCTGTAGATCCATTGGCATGGGAGAGATAAAGTTTCTTGTGAGCCAGTTTGGTCTAGTGCGGTGTGGCCAACCTATGACACGCGTGTCACAAGTGACACGCCAAGCCCTTTTGGGTGACACACATGGCCTCCCTGGCACCTGGACGTGTAGTGCTTGCTTGTTCTTGAAGTGTACAAAATACCAACTTTCAATTGAAGATTTAGCAACAAAAGTCACTAATGTAAAGAATTATTTGTTTTTGCTTTTAATAAAATACATATATCAAAAATATAACTTTTTTACTAGAGCCACAAATATCACAAAATTATGGATATTTCTAGATGTGACACAGCACCCGAGTTAAGCGAGGTTTTCTTGCTAATTTTGACACACCAAGCTCAAAAGGTTAGCCATCACTGGTCTAGTGGTTAGGGAGCTGGACTCTGATCTGCCCTCCCACATGAAGCCAGCTGGGTGACCTTGGACTAGTCACAGCTCTCTTCTGAGCTCTCACAGCCCCACCTACCTCACAGGGTGTTCTGTTGTGGGGAGAAGAATAGAAAAGCTTTGTCAGCTGCTTTGAGTCCCCTTAAACAGGTGAGAAAAGTGAGGTAGAAAAGCCAGCTCTTCTTCTTGTTCAACCTACCTTACTTAGCCACTGCAGCATCGGTGCATTCTGAAAATACACAAGTCCCTTTTGCTCCTGTTACAAGATCTGGAAATTCCCACAATTTGGGTGTAAGGGTGCTTCCGCACAGGCCCTTTAACACCCATTAAGCAAACATCTGGAAACGCACTTCCGCACACGCGTTGTTGTTTCAGACACATCCGGTGAGGTGTGTCCGCACAGCAAAATGCATTAAGAACACTTTTGCGGCAGCGTGTCCACATTTGCAGGCCTATTTAGCACACTTCCGGTTAGGTGCATCCGCACTTATCCGTACTTAAAGTTGCTAAATGGGTGTTACTTGCACACCACATTTGATGTGTGCTTGATGGGTCTTCCGCTGTGAAAACGCATCCATTTAGGATGCATCCGCACAGCGAAAGTGTGCCTAGCCAGGGCCCTCCCCCGGCCCGCCATGATTGGCTCCGCTTCTGGAGCCAGGGTGAGCTTCCCTAAAGCCCACCCTAGCCCACCCGGGGGGGAGCCCACGGAATCCCCTCCTTACCTGCTCGGCATCGCCCCGAATCTGCGAGGAGGAACCCAGGATGCAGCGCACCTCCTGAATGGCCAGGTAAGTGTCCTTAATGTGTTTTAAGGGGGGGTTAAAGTGGTTTCCGCAGCTAGTGCAGAAACACCCCAAGTCCTTTCCAGCCAATCAGCACGTGATAATAGATGAGGAGCTTTCCAATAGAGAGCAATTTAGGCTTTTGCTGTTGTTAATATTGAAATAATTAATTCTTTGTTTTTAATGGGGTTAGCACAGTTCTTAAAATAGAAAAACTATTGCTGGGGATAGACACAGAACCTGGGATTTAATTTTGCTGAGAATTTCTTGAGCTACAGTCCAAAATCTCTGGAGACTTGGGCAGGCCCACCACATATGATAATATGGACTGATGGTATCACAACCATGCCAGCATTTAGGTGATAGGCTGGTTGTTAATCCTGTGTAATTTTTTTTCCTTTATTTTTTTTATTCTCCATATCTCATTGTTACAATACTTTAATGATACTTTATATATGACTTCCTCCGTTCTTCCATCTCCTCTTCTTATAATCCATTGATTCCATGCTCTTCATATATACCTTTTATTATTTTCCATATGTCTTAGCCAAACCCCTCTGTCACCTCCAAGTCCTGTAGGAATTTCATAAGGGGGCTCCAATCTTGCAGAAACTTGTTTACTGTTCTGTCCTGGAACAAGTTTGTCAACTTGTCCATTTCCGCCATTTCGATCAATTTAATCATCCATTCCTCCTCCATAGGTAATTCTTCTTCCTTCCATTTCTGTGCGTATAACAATCTGGCTGCAGTCACCATATATATAGTATCAAAGTCTTTATGCTATTTAACCTACATCTACTATTCCTAACAAAAACAATTCTGGTTTAAGCATAATATTACTGTTCAAAATTCGTCTCATCAAGCTACCAGTTTTCACCCAGTACTTGCTTTTTCACATGTCACTATGTCAATATGAACGCAATACGGAGCGTAGTGTTTTAAATCTGTTGAATTTTTAAAGTGTTTTTAATCTGTATTATGTTTTTAACGTGTATCTTGTTTTAATGTCTATCTTGTTAATCTGCTTATAACCTGCCCAGAGAACTTTGGGTATAGCGCAGGATAGAAATTAAACAAACAAATAAATAAAATAAATATCCACCACATATTTCCAACATTTCCAACATCTCGTCGACATGTTTTGATACATTTTGCCCAGCTTGTGTGGTGTTAAATACCATCTATACATCATCTTATATATATTTTCTTTCAATGACACGCAGGCTGTAAATTTCAAATCTTTTACCCACATTTTCTTTGTATATCCTGCGTAATCTTAGGGGTGTAAGATACCATCAGGAGATTTTTTTGGGGGAGAGCTGCAAATTTCCAAACTTTTTTTTCCCCCAGATTTTACATGTTGGGGTTTAGTAATCGCAAGCACAAAACTCA
Organism: Aspidoscelis tigris stejnegeri; assembly: GCA_023333525.1. NCBI lineage: Eukaryota > Metazoa > Chordata > Lepidosauria > Squamata > Teiidae > Aspidoscelis > Aspidoscelis tigris. The sequence continues at coordinate 104,577,446 of JALMGA010000003.1, read as the reverse complement.
TAGAAACTGAGGCACAAATTGTCAAGTCTTTCATGAGCCTTTATTAAAAGATAATTATAGACAGTTTGTAAGCCCTTGATAGTGTCAGTGCTTTCCACGATTGCGATGAAAGGCAGCTGCCGGTCCGAATTTCGAAACAGTGCGTGTGAACAGGTTTTTTTCCACTGGTTCCGCATCCGGTTCGTCCTTTGACAAGTATTTGAAACTTCGGGCCTTTTCCGGGCAGCCACTAGGAGTTGAGGAGACGGGTCTCAGTGCCATGGCAACGGCTGGCGCCAATGACACGCCGAGTAGGAGAGACGACTAAGGCAGAGCGAGCGGATATAGATGGGCGAAGAGGGCCGGGCAGATGGGAGCAGTCGCCATGGCAACTTCTCAGAGAATGGTAGGTTTGATCTACGGGAAGCAAGTCGATGTCCAATAGGGAGAGAGAGGTGGCTGTCATGGGCGGGGCCAAAGCGCCCTCAGCAGCTCCGCCTACACCAATAGGAAAGCGGAGGGGCGGGGCGCCGAGGTCCCTTTGTGGAGCCTGACAATAAGATGGCGAGCGGGCAGGGGCGGTGCTTGTGAAGCCGTTGGCTCCGCCCCCTTTCTCTCAGGCGCGGAGAGTCGTTGAGGCGGGAGTGCTGCCGCTGCTCGTGGGCGACGGTCGTTGAGGCGCGGCGCAGTAGCGTGTGGGGCCGACGTAACGGCTCTGGAAGCCGGTAAGTGTACGGGGAGGAGGCAAGTCCCCGTGCGGGAAGGAGCGCTGGGAAGGAGACATGCGGCGGCGGCGCCAGGGGAGGAATAGGAGGAAGGCGGAGGGAAAGAGCCCGCCCGCCGCGCTGGGTCATTGAGCCACGGCAGCAAAATGGCGGCCGTGGGGAGGAGGAGGGGGAGGAGGAGGGGGAGGACGCCTCCAGACCCTTGCTCTACGGCGGCCGCGGGGGCGGGGAAGGCGAGGCGAGGTGGGGGACAGAGCTATTCCCCCCCCCATCCCAAGCTTAATTTGCTTCTCTTAGAAGAAACTTCCTCTTCCCGAGCTACCCCCACGGCTCTCCTTCCCTTCGCCGTGACTCCGTGTCTTCCCTCCTCCTAAGGGAGACGGGCGCGCTGGCTGTGTCGCCGTCCGTCGTCGGCCTTCCCCCCCCTTCCCTGTTTTGGTCTCATCCAGATCGTGCCCGCCCCTTAGCTTTCGCCCTCTTCTCTATCCCCCCCCCACACGCGTTACTTCACCCGCATTTGCACTCATTCACACCCGGGCTGCGTCCACACCTAAAATTTAATCCAGTTTCACTCCACTTTCAGGATGGAACAGTGCAACAGCAAAGCGGCCAGCAATTTTCTTTCCACGTTATCTATCCCAAAGGTGAATTTTCTGACGCTGTGGTCAGACCTAAGGTTTAATCCAGCTTCAGTCCACCTTCGGAGCGAGAGAACACATCAGCAAAGCGACCAGTAATTTTCTCTCCACGTTATCCATCCTAAAGGTGAATTTTCTGAGTTATTTAACAGTGAAAGAAAACAAGCGTGTCATTTTGCTGATGTATTCTCTTGCTCCAAGAGTGGACTGAAGCTTAATTAAACCTTTAAGTGTGACCACAGACCCAGTTTGGCTTCTGTTCCCCACTCTTACCTTACCAGAATGCATTCTGGTTTTATCCCATTCCCCGTATTTGCACGTTTGGTCACACAGTGAAGGCTTTATTCTAGCATGGGCCAACTTTGTTCCAAAGGGCTCTCTCAGTCCTTTTTTGTGTGTGTGTGGTTTCTGGACTTTCCCACCAGGAGCTGCAATGGGATCAACAGTGTTGCTATAGCTTTTTACTTGTATCACACTTTCCCATGCAGTATGGCTAAGGTGGCTTACGAATGAGAAAGGCAGGAAGTACAACAACCACCCCAAAAAAGTGTTTCTACCACCTCCTCATTGATTGTTTATCAACCTGAGAAGCAAAGGAAAGCCCAGGGATGGCATCTTTATTAACTACCGCTTTCATGGAGTCTTTGGCCTCTAATGCAGAAGTTCTATTTAGCTCCTTTTCTTCCCCGCCAGGACAGCTCATTCAGTTTTGCTGGTATAGTTGTCCAATACACAATATAGCACTTATTGTTATATTAGGGGGAAAACTGCCCCTATGAAAAGGAGGTGGTCGGGAAAGAGGCTCGGGGCGTTTTCAGACTTAGCGTCAAGTAGAACTGTCTCGGGGTTAGCGAACTGCAGGAGAGGTTTGGCCGTCTGCACTCACCACAGCAAAGTAGGTATACAAATGCGCAGAAGAGAAAGTGTGGGAAAGCCACAGCAAAATGAACTATATGCAAATTGCCTGCTACTGGAAGTACAGCCTACGTCGCAACACGGCACACAGATGTCACGCTGATGTGCAGGGGCTGAACCAAGGCATGGTGTGATCGAAAACAGCATCCCTGCGCCTCCCCACCGAATCACCAGTGCAAGTGCTGGACAGGTTTTGTCTGTATTCAAACACAACTTGTGTGTACTGTGGATTCAGACCCTGTGTTCCACGCATACATGCTGTCAACATCTGCCACGCAAGCCCTGCATGACACTTAGCATGTTTACGGAGAACTTTGAACTTCTCCACCGCTGCATGAGTGAGGCTAACATCTGCACATATTCAGCCATTTTGGGAACAGTAACCTCTCCAGGACACGCGGATGATGTGTGCAGGAGTTCCCCTGAGTTTGCCTACGTGGTAAGTACGGAACAGCTCTCAGTGTTAAGGGAAATTCAGTTTTATCAACTGGGTAAAGCAAAATCATCAGCCTTTCTGCATTTGGCCTTATTCTGGAATATATTCCAGGACCTGCTATCCGCATGCTACTGCAGACTGGAAAGCCCCAGGTGAGGCCTTCAATAGTCTGCATTAGTTTGTAGCCAGCACATTGCTATCTCAAGATATATTCCAGAATAAGGCCAGGTGCAGAAAGGGATTGTGCTGTGCCGCAGAAACCTTTAGATAATTCTCTGTGGCCATAAGAACCCCCACTTCCATCTTAGTTGCATTTGCACCTAAGTTTTAGTCCAGCTTCAGTCCACTTTTAGAGTAAGAGAACACATGAGCAAAGTGCCAAGTTGTTTTCTTTTGGCATTATCTAACTCCAAAAATGTATGTTTGAGAAGGAAAAGGACTGTTCATTTTGCTGATGTGTTCTCTCATTTTGAAACTGGATTAAAGTTCCAGGATTTTCCTTGCTCTAATTAATTGACCAGCATGTACAAAAACCACAGCAACATTCTATGCTTAGTGGATGGATTGGGTGACTGTATGTCTTACACCTGATCTTTGAGAGTTCTTTTCTAAGCAGACCATTCAATCTTTCTTCCTACCTGTAATCTTGGCATTTTAAGAGCATAAGAAATGTCTCACTGGATTGGACCCATGGCTTATCTGGTCTAGCAGTCTGCTCCCCCCATTGGCCAACCTGCACAGAGACGGCCATCTGCAGAAATGTGAGCACACAGCTTGGCCATGTTCACAGTCTCCAAGCAGCTGGCCTTTAGAGGTATGCCACTTCCTATTGCAAGTAGGGCTAAGAGCCATTGATAGCTCTGATTTCCATGGATTGGTCCAACCCTTTTTTGAAACCATTCAAGCTGCTTCCTATCACCACATTCTCCTGGGAACAAATTCCAAAGTTTAACTGTGTGTTGCGTAACAAAATATTTCCTTTTGTCAGCTGTGATTTTCCCCAACTAAACTTTATTGAATGACCTCTCTCTGTCCATTTTGTCCACATGTTTTATACACCTCCACACCATAATATAATGCAGTAGTCTTCATTTATTTCGGGTTGCAGTTGCTGAAGTTTCTGTGTTTCTTTTGGTAATTTAAGTTCGAATTAAATTTCGGTTGTTTCATCAGCTGTTTAACAATTCATTATTGATGTAATGCAGATAAGTGTCTGGATCAGATAAAGTTGTCTTAAGGCCAGGCGGGTAAAATTTTAAGTGGTCCCTCAACAAAGCACAAAATCTCATTAGTCAAAATAACTTAGCTTTTAAAGAAATACATCCTGAATAAGAAGTTTTGAATTATCCTGCACACAATAAAGGCAAAAACTCCCTTGTACTAGCAGTCTGTCCAGAATAATACTCTTCTGTGACATACTGGCTACATTTGAAATATATTGCTGACAGTTTAGTATTGCAAGAACTGAGCTGCTGTTTAATATGTGATCTGGATTGTGAAAATTTTTAGTAGTAATTTGAAATCAGCTTCTTTCCACTAACCATAGCTAATATTAGGCATATTTTGTCTGGATTTGGCCAGTAAGAAAAGCCATGCTAATTTTAAAAAAGGAATAAAAAAATTCCAAATTCATTCTCAGTATAGGGATGAAACACCCTTGGGGAAGCTGCCTGGTGTTCTTTTAAACTATCCTAAGCCAGTAAATGCCACTTTTTCTTAAGCCTATATGTGATCTGCTGCCCATCTATTTTATGCTTCTTTCTGCACATTTTAGCTTTTCCTTATAGTGTTTTATGTCATTTAACTTGGCAAGTTTAACAAGACTCCTTCATAACACATTTCTTGGTTTGTCATATTGTATAATAAGCTCATCTGTGGTGAAATACATTTTCAAGCATTTCAGTTTTGCCACAGTATCCAGAAATCTGATTGCCATGATATCCAGAAATCTGAAGGGAGCAGACTTATAAAAATCTTAAATATTTTTCCAGCCAGTCCAGTCCTTGCCACGTCACTTTACCAATTGCTGTCCTCACACCCTACATAATGTAAAATCCTCTATACTCTTTCATCTCTTATATATACATACTTCAGATTTGTATTTTGTGGTCTTTTATAAAGTTTGTTTTTAGTTTTTATCACTTGAACTAGATTTTCATAAGCATCCTGCTATAGATTTTAAATATTTTATTTAAAATAGCCCGTGGAACCCCACAAAATGTTATTGTAGCAATGTTTTTAAAAAACTGTTCTGCACACAGTATGGATACAGTCTTGTGTTGCCCTTACTTAAAGTTCCTAAAGTCTCATCTTGAACTTCTATCTATGTGTAGCGGGCCATAGAATAGTCCTGAGTATTTATTACTTTCATTCTTAAATGCCATATTGCTTGATCCATTTTAAGTTTAAACTGCTTTATGCTGTAGTGCGGTGATGGCCAACCTATGACACGCGTGTCACAGGTGACACGCCAAGCCCTTTTGGGTGACACACATGGTCACCCTGGCACCTGGGCATGTAGTGCTTGCTTGTCCTTGAAGTGTACGAAATACCAACTTTCAGTTGAAGATTTAGCAAATGTAAAGAATTATTTGTTTTTGCTTTTAATAAAACACATATATCGAAAATATAACTTTTTTACTAAAGCTACAAATATCACAAAATTATGGATATTTCTAGATGTGACACAGCACCCGAGTTAAGCTAGGTTTTCTTGCTAATTTTGACACGCCAAGCTCAAAAGGTTCGCCATCACTGCTGTAGTGGGTTCTTTCAACACTTTTTGATAGTGTAAGGAATACAGTGTTTTCAGATTGCAAATCTATCCTCAAAATCAGTGCTGCAGATTTTACCACAATAAATAAATCATTGGCTACAACAATAAATATTACTATATTGGTAATAATTGCCAGGTTTTTATCATACTATTCAAGAGACAAAATTGGCATTTAACCTAGTTTTCACCATTCCATAAGCTACTTTTTAACAGATAGTAATAGAACCCATTAGCTGGCTACATGAAACAGGTAGTTGTTCATTGCCTGTTGAAAAAACTGGAGGCTACAAAGAAAATACTAACATGTTTCCAAGTTCAGCATAATAACTAGAGATGGGAGTTGGGAATACAAAGCACAATTGATTGACATTAGATTAGAACAAATTTCTTCTTTACACCAGATCTACCTGATCGAATTCCATGCCACTAGCATCAGTGCCTTAAAGTAATTTGCCAGACAGTTAACAGATTAATGGAGTGTCCATGTGAAAGATTGTCAGTTATATGCAGAATATTAATATTAGCAATCTTGCATTCTGAGAGGAATTTACTAAAACATCCAGATCCTCATTTTTAAAATCCTTAAAATTAACACTAGAATTTGATATACGGTACTTGTTCTAGTGCAGTTTTGTAATGTGGAAATGGACATGAACATAAAATGCCAGTTCAGTTCATAACAAATCCAATGCAGCACTGGTGAAAATTGTTTGATTCTAAAACTAGCCTGAAGGATGTACAGTTGTGCCTTCGGTCTCCACCAATAGCAGCGGATCTTCTCCACCGATCATGTCCTCCACCTCACTGGATCACACCTCAGCTTCTCCCTCCCCCATTGTGTCCATTACCTGCCACAGTAATGCCCTAGCCTTTCCTAGCTTCCCCAGCCACACCTTCCACATCTCCCCAGATCGTGCCCTAGCCTTTCTTTGGGCTATGTCCAGCCACCACAACCCATCAAATGTGCAGGGTCTTACCTGGTCCCCAGAGGCCTGCATTGCTCCATTAGTCTTTGAGTCCTACACTGTAGAGAGCTTACTACGTCTCAAAAATGCCAGCTACTTTTGTCTTCCCTATATTGCATCCCCAGCAACTGCAGAACTGTGACCCTGTGAGAATCTATACTGGTGAGCTGTTTGTTCAGCCATCTACCTACTAGTTGCATTTGTTTTCAGACCAAACCCTGAACTTTTCAGAGGAAATGGTTTGCAAATAATATCTACAACTTCCCATCCCAGTTTTCGCAGAACCTGTTTGGCATATACCTCTGTAGTACACCAGTGCTGGACTTCGGGAGGCTACAAATCTTTGTCGCTTTGTTAAAAATACAGCTTTTGAATAGCACCCTTAAGCCATTTCCCATATCACAGGCTATCCTGCACTGTGCTGGTCCATGCTGTCTAGTCCAGCATTCAAAGACTACTACCTCGGCTGCCAGTTTCATAGGCTGAACCCAACCCTCGAACTTGGTGCCCAGACTTGTTTCCAGGCAGGCCCTTTTCAGTATATGCCAACTTCTTGCAGCAGTTCCTCAGGTGTTGCCAAAAAGCATTCTCCAGGGTATTCCAGACCATGGGTGGAGCTCTTTGTTAAGGTCTACCATAGGACCAGAATAGGGCACCATTTTGTCACGCCATCCCAATCCATAGCTTTGTCTAGTGCATACAAAGCATGCTAGGAGGAAGGAGGGCTTCTGCTGTTCCTCACTAGTATGGGCAGGTCCCTATCCGTCCGTCCATCCGTGCCCCCCCCCCCCCCGGGGCCACAATAGCAGTAAATGTGGTACGGGCCTGAGAGAGGTCAAATTATTTGTCTTTGATCATTTTGACTACCAGTGTGTCATAAGTTCTTGGAACAAGAAATGTGTTTGAGAAAATCTGGTTGTGTTGAATGACAAATTCTTTCTTCATACATGCTAAAACTGTTGAATAACTGGAGATTCTTCCTTCCCCACTTTTGGTAGGTGGTGATACACTTGCTGTATGGACTCTTGTTCTGTAATATGGAGGAAGAGGAAGGACTGCATCACACACAGTTATTTGTAAGTAATTTGAAGGGCAAAGGTTGTATGTTATTACTGAAATGAGGGAGTATTTGGGTCAAAAAGGTGCAGGAGCTTAAGTAGGTGTGTGGTGCCTCAGTAACAGAAACTTCCCCTTTGTGGTGGCATGGAGCCAGATGGGCTTCCACAGGTGAAGTGAAAGGAGGCCAAGATAGACTCTATTTTTTGTATGGAAAATTTATCTTTTGAGTTGACAGCAGGCATATGAATAAGGAAATCTATAGTTTGCCAGCACATTTCTAATGCTTGTGGCTTGAGAGCCAGGGAAGATGTTTATTTGTTCTCTTCTAGTATGGATTCTGAATAATTAAGCAGTATTTGGGAGTGTTGGTGCTGTGTGAATAAGAACAAACAAGCTCTGTGCTACTTTATTCCTGTCCTTATCCTCAATAAGTTGGAAGCATAGTTTGAAATGAGGAGGATTCTTTACTAGCCGAGGCTTCCTTTCATTTTGATTTTGTACACTTGTAAATTGCATCAGGAGCTTCTACGAGTTGAGAAGGTACCCTGTGTCAGATATGGTACCCAGGCTTTATAGAAAGCATTGAGGTTAGCAAAATGAGGGAAGGTCTTGGTTTATGTATCCGTTCCTGCACATACAGTGTGCATAATATGACCAGAGTAACTTTAATAGGAATAAAGAGTGTTTTCCATTTGAGGTTAGGGGAGCTGGAAGGGATTCCAGCTTGGCAACAATATATGCTTTGCATGAAGAAACTCCTGGATAATAATCTGGAAACACAAACCAGGCAGTGAAAGACCTACAAAAATCTGGAAACCTACTGTTACTCTGGAAATAACACTGGTTTAGATGGAATGGTAGTTTGACTTGATAATAGGTGTTTCATATATTGTACCCCTTAATTATATTGAGTCAGGCAGAAGTTACACTGAATATAACCAAGACTGGTTTCACTGGCAGAACCTGTCTGGCACTTTGAATGCTTCCTTCTGTCCCCATTGTGAACAGAGACAGATGCTGTGGCAATCACTTTCTAGTATTAAGTTTCTCACTTAAATGCAAGATGATCTGGATAAGAGTGAATTGTCTTAACGCAGTCTAGGCAAGATCAAGATGTTGATCTAGGAATGGATGAATTCTCTGTGCCATAAAGAGCTGAGTGCCCCTAAAACACAAATGAGAAGTTTGAAACACTCTGAGACTTGGTTCTCCATGTAACCTAAAGTGGTATTAGTTTTAGTTCATCTTTGGGAAGAATTCACTGGAGCTTGGATTCTGATCAGAAATGCATTTTTTGATCATAGGCTGTTCTTTGTTTATGATGTCCTAGGTGCCATAAAATATGTACTGAAAATCTGTTTGTGAATTCCAAATGTTGTTTTATTTACATTAGAGCATAAAATTCAGTATTAAAAACTTTCTGCCATTTCAAAGATATCCTTGGAATGTTCCATGATATCTGAAGGCATCTTGTAAACAGTTCAGAGCATTTATTATGATATTCCTGGACAATTATCTAGGAATAGACAGCTGAAAATAAGGTATCCCATTCAGGCAGTACCTGTAGAAACATGGAGTCTTTGAAAGGGGGCCTCAAGATTCAGTAAACAATCTGATAACTTTCCATTTCTTCTTGAAGAGCTCTAGTGAAAGAGAAAATACCCCTCCAGGAGATAATCAGTTCCACTGACTGACAGCCATACTGTCAGGAAGTTCCTCCTAAAGTTAAACCTGTATCTCCTTCTTTGAAGTTTCACACCGTCGGTTCCAGTTCTGCCCTTTGGAGCAAATGAGAATGAGTCCAATAGCTGTCCAGATATATGAAGGACTAGCATATCCCCTTCTGCAGTGAGCAAGGTTGGTCTAGTGGTTAGGAAACCGGACTCTTATCTGGGAATACCGGGTTTGATTCCACCCTCCCCCATGAAGCCAGCTGGGTGACCTTGGGCTAGTCACAGCTCTCCTCTGAGCTCTCATAGCCTAACTCACCTCACAGGGTGTCTGTTGTGGGGAGAAGAACAGAAAAGCTTTGTCAGCCACTTTGCGTCCCCTGAAACGGGTGAGAAAAGCGGGGTAGAAAAGCCAACTCTTCTTCTTCTGCTGGCTAACTGTTTTTCGTAGGGCTTGATTTCTAGACCTCTTACCTCCTTTGAAATTGTTTCAGTTTGTTTGTGTCTCTTTAAAATTGGGGTGGCCAGAACTGGACAGAGTCCTCCAAATGAGGCCTGACTAAGATGGAGTAGAGGGGAACAACTGTTTTACATGATCTGGACTCTGCTTCTCTTACTAAAAGCTGAGATGACATTTGCCTCCTTTATGATTACTGTTGACAAGCATGGAGTTTTAAATTGAAGTCAGTTCATGTTACCTAATATGTTTTACTCTATTCTTGGCAGGACACCATGTTTGTACGTGGACTAAAGAGAAAATGTGTTGATGGGGATGAAGATATAGAAGGAACTTTTGCTGGTTTTAAAGCTATCCCTTCATATAACCTACAGCGCCAGTCACTCCTAGACATGTCTTTGGTTAAACTTCAACTCTGCCACATGCTTGTTGAACCCAATCTGTATCGGTCAGTACTTATAGCCAATACAGTACGGCAGATCCAAGAGGAAATGACCCAGGATGGAACTTGGCAGATGATAAATGCACAGAACGTAGGGCCAGCCTCTCTGGATCGGCTGGTTTCAACAGATATTCTGTGTCGTCCCTCTAAAGAGCAAGCGGAAGAAAAACTTGTCCAAGGTTACAGTGGATTCTCCAAAGACTTTGAAGACACACAGTCACAAGAGAGTTCAGAAATCTTAAGACCACCTCCACTACAAGCTGTCAGGAGTCTGCCAAGTAATGTGTGGGAAATGGAGAGCCCACCAGAAAATCGAGGAAACTTCCATAAGTCATTAGATCAAATATTTGAAACCTTAGAAACAAAAACTCCTGACTCGGTTGAAGATCTTTTCTCAGAAGTTGACAGTTCCTACTACAGTCTTGATACAGTGTTAACTGGGATGATGGGTAGTACAAAAATGGGACACTGTGATGTACTTGAAGCATTTCCTCAAGCAACTGCAAATGCTAACTCTAACTGTAAATCTGACCTTAATGAGCTTGATCATTTTGTAGAGATTCTTGTTGAATCCTGAGGCAAACGGTAAAAATGTTTTTTAAAAAAATCAGAACCTTGGTAGTAAAGCTTCCAAATAGCTTGTCCTCTCAGAGCTGCACATGATCTTCCAAAAAGTACTTCATTTTGCAAAGGTGTCTTAATGCATAAATTAAGCTGCAGTTTGAACTAAGACTACATAATGTCACTGGCCAAACTTCAGGGAGATATTTTAGGCACACTTATGAATTAACCATGTGCCTAGCATGCCTTCCACATATTGTTTCCTTGAACATCACAACACCTTGTGCCATGTCACATATTGCTTTTGAAGCATCTTGGTGTTTCAGGAATGTTGTGACATTCTTCCCTATCTCCTCAAAAAACAGACAGGTCATCAACCCTGGTATTATTGAAAGAAAATACTTATTTGTATAATGGCTAACACTTTAAAAAAAAAAATCAGTTTGTTGTCTTGATCCTGCCTAGCTTTTTGGAGGAAGATAATCGCAGGATTTGTCCGCACCTTCAATTCTTCTTCTTCCAGAAAGGCATGTATGTTAGTGAGACTGCAGATCTCAGCATACAAAGCATGTCTATAAAGTCTTCAGTTTAGGTTAACACCAGCACCCTTGTGTTTTTTCCTGATGTCTTATCAGGACTCCATAAACTGGCATGAGGACCAAAGGCTTCAATGTAAGTGCTTCCCAAACTGCTTTTCCATCAGCTCTTGAAGAGCTATAAAACAACATTCATTTCCCATTGTCACTAACTTTTTTGTCACTCTAGTCTGTTACTTTCTGTTTTTTAAGTATAGCTATAATTTTAAAAAAAGTGTTTTATCAGTGTTTGGAATCTTTCAGCTATTTTCTGAAGATATATTTTTGCTACAGATCTTTTGCCAACTGCTTGTTTAGTATCTTGAAATATTTGCAGTTGTATTTTTTTAATCACTTTGAAAAAGGGATTTAAAAAAGCCGTGGGCCTCCCTTACATAGATCAGTACAAATGTAAATATGCAACTTTTAGAGAAGGAGCAGTTGTCAGCATTCAGTCTTTGAGTACTATATTAAAGGTTAATTTAGTGTGTTCTTTCAGGCTGCAGGAGTTCTAAAAATAATTACACTTTGTTTCAGGTCACGCTTGTCTTAATGTGGAACATAAATTATGAGGGTTTTATTTATAATTATTTATATGTTTATGCCATCAAGTGGATTTTTCAGCTGAAGTTTACCATCCAATATCAGTGTTGGGGGAACAGACACCCCCAGCTTGCACTGTTACTCAGACTGTTACTGACACCTTTCAAGAGCATTCTCTAACTTAATTTGCTCCACTCATGCCAAGGTATGACTATTGAACTGTGTCATGATTAATAGATGTTATTACGGCAGGTCAATATTCAAGGAGGAAACTGCACTTAAGTACTTGTGTGCTGATCTAAAAAAAACCTAAATGCAGCAGTTTCCATTCAGACGGTGATATATCTGCCAAGTTTTTTCCTCAGAACAGTAGTGATGCAGAAAACATAACTAGATGGTTGGAAAAGGGAGTTTTGAGTATTTTTATTTTGAGTTCATGTTCTCATTTAATTGTTACAGATTGTTTCTGCTATCCAGTGGATCATTTCGGATGTTTTGCACCAGTTTGCATTGATCAACATTGCAAATCTTTTTGAAATTTATTCTAATGTCAAGACACCAAAACACGGTTCTCAGAATGAACGCCTTATCTCTGAGCACTGAATAATAGATACTGCACTTCATCTTTTTGCAGGTCTAGCCTTCAGAGCCAGTCCTAGTTTGCAGCACCATGCACAACCAGAAAGTTCTTCAAAGGAAAGATCTTTGTATGTCCATATAGTTAAACGTCTTTGTCTTAGTTTAGGGTACAATCTGAAGCCATTTTGCAGCTAGTCCTGCCTGAAATTGTCAAGGCTGCTTAACTAGAAAGCGGTTTCATGATTGCAGTCGGAAAAATCTGAAATGCTCTTGGAACATCTGATTTGAAAACAGCATCGTATGTTTTTCAGACCTGGCAGGTAGTTGCCTATTTCTGTAATTCATTTTTTTGTGTGTGCCAGACAATGCAGTTTGTAAGGGGACCTTTCTAATAAGTTTGATGTCTTTTATATTAAAGTTGAATATGAAGTGTTGCTGTTAGTAGATTCTTTATGGACTTATTGTAAAGAACTGGGCCCATGAGACATCTTTGTAAATACCTTGGGCTGGCAGTCCAAAAGCAACTTGAGCCTAGTGTGCCAGCCAGCATCTAAAGAAAAACACCTTGGGGCAGGGAAAAATGTTCTAACTTAAAGCAGCAGTTCTCCCCTTTCTCTCAAAAATCCAGAGGTACAATACTCCTTCTAGGTTCTCTCTCCCAGCTCGAGCAACCAATAGACAGTTTTCTTGGTTGTAACAAACATACACAGCCAATAAAGTGAAAGTTGTCACAGTCTTTAAGACTAAAAGCTTCTAGGTTCTCTCTCCCAGCTCGAGCAACCAATAGACAGTTTTCTTGGTTGTAACAAACATACACAGCCAATAAAGTGAAAGTTGTCACAGTCTTTAAGACTAAAAGCTCATTGGAAAATGGCTTCAGAATAACTAATCCCTGATCGAGGGCCACATGTGATATAATACTGAGCAGCCGAAGAGAGAACCAATTAAACCTGTCCAGCCCAGAACTGACCAAAGTACTGGTAAGTTTGCAAGGTATTTTGAGTTGAAGGACAACTAAAACTAGCGTTTCTTTGGTCCAGAGACTTGTGCAAATTGCTTTGGTACTTTGTACATGCACAGAGGCTTAAGAGCTTTTTAAATATATTGGACTTGGTTCTTTAGGGAAGGGGGAAGTAACTAGAATAAGCAATCCGTCCCCTGGTGGAACAGATGGCTTCTAGTATGGAAAAAGGCCTTTGACATAGCCTGTCCTGTGCCAACTCTTGTGCCAGTTCAAAGTTCTTGACAGCTTTGGATTTGGCATGAAGGGGGCACTGAGTCGTCTAAAGTTCAGGAATGGAGCTCCTGGAGAGGCCACTTCAGCAATTTGAAATGGGTCCCCTGTGGCACGGTGGACCAGAGGTGTATCTGGAACATGGCATAACAGCCCCCAAACTGCTACAAATGAGGCACAGGTGTGTGCTGTTTTGAGGTGTTCTGCTCCAGGCTATGCTCCATTCTGTGCAGATGGAGCACACTAGGCAGAGACGGGTCCTTCCTTCAACCACATCATCATGCAGAAGGGAGGCCCATTGACCTAATTCTGCCATACTGACGAGTGCAGAAACAGTGAAAGGCTTCTGGACTTTTGTTCATGAGGCAACGGAGCACCTGTAGCATAGCACTTATGTGTCAACCACCAGAATAAAGCAATACCTTCTCCACCCAGTCATCCTTAATTATTCACCAGTGTTCTGTCCCTGGAAAACCTCATGAATATGAAATGAGGGAAGAGGAAACTGGCGTTTTCTAACACACACATCCTGCCTTAGCTGAAACAGACATGGGAAAGGTCAGTTTCTGGCACAGAAGTGTGTGAGTTTATGCTAGGGGTGTGCATGAAGGCATTTTTTGCATTCGAATTTGAGTAGATTTGAATATTTGATTCAAAACTGGAAAATGAGGTACAAATCCAGGTTATCTGGATCCATCCTTTCAAAAATCTGATTTGAACTCGAACATATGAATGTCCACATTCGTTTCCAATTTTCGAGCATCCCGTTTTTATTGCATTTTCATTCCATATTCATCCCATTTTCATCTTGCATTATCAACAAACATGATATTCAGATGCGCTATAAACAGATCTATTCAGTCGAATCATTCAAAAATCGGTACTGGATTTTTGAATATCTGAAATTCGATTGATGTTAATTCAGATTTTTGAAAATCCGATTCAAATTTGAATATCAATATTGATCGACTTCAGAGCGGATATTCGGATTTTTGAACATCCGTGCACATCCCTGGTTTATGCGAGTGAAAGATATCAGAACCCAATTCAATTTGGCAGTCAGAAAAACGCACAAAACATGCAGCTGTTAAAACCTTGAGTAACAAGGGATGATTGCACAAATTATAGGGGGGGAAATTGCATGTTTAAAACTTCTGCCCCCAAATGATACCACCCTGACAAAACAGTTGCACTTTGAGGCAGTCATGGCACAGAAAACAAGATTCCACTGAACCCACTTTCTGTCGCTTGCATGAGGTCCTCCACGAAGCGTCTTTGGCGTGAAAGGTTAATCTTAAGCAGTTCCCTGACAGCATGTAAAACGAGAGCGAGCTGTTGCTTAGCAGTGATTTACCGTGAGTCATACCACTGTTTAATTATTGACTCAGATTGTTCTCCAGTGATCTCAAAAGAGCTCGTGCAGTTTTGCCAGGCGTAATCATTTGTGCAAATCCTTTTTGACTCTGCAAGTTTTAAGGGAGATCGGTACAACCGCCGGGCAAATGGTTACAGTTATATTGCAGATTATAACTGACAGTGCAAGGTTGGATGAGGTCTTTTTGGGTGTTTTTCCACTGTCAAAAAGTACCCATTTTTGCACCCATTAAGGACCCATTTGGGTGTGAGCTGGATGATCCCATTTCCACCACGGCACCCATTTGGGACCCGATTGTTTCCACTGCCATGGGGGAAATCCGGATCAAATAGGTACTTTCTGCCCTTTAATCCGGATTTTCTGTAGACCCCATTAATAGGGTTTACAATGAGGTCTTCTGCCAGAAAATCCAGATTAAAGGGAGCCTGTTTCCACAGGAAACAGGCAATGGGATCTAGAGGAGGCTAGGGGGAGGGGATGCACCCATGGGGAGGGGAGCCCCGAAGTCCCAGCTTCAAAGTGATTTCGGAGTCATTTCGAAATCATTCCAAAGTGACTCTGAAGTCCCTCCTAAGAGATCAGCAAAGACTTCAAAGCTGCTCCGGAGTCCCATCGGAACGCCTCCGAAGTCTGCGCTGATCTCTTTGGAGAGACTGGCAGTGAGACTCCGAAGTCCCTCCAAAGCGATCGGCAGAGACTTCGGAGTCTCGCCGCCGGTTTCTCCAAAGAGATCAGCATAGACTTCGGAGGCACTCCAAAGGGACTCTGGAGCGGCTTCGAAGTCTCTGCCGATCTCTTTGGAGAGACTTCGGAAGGGAGCCCACGCGGTCTGCGCCAATAGCGCATGGACTGCGCTGACAGCTCCGGAGCCTCTCCGAAGTCATAGAATCATAGAATCATAGAATGGTAGAGTTGGAGGGGACCTCCTGGGTCATCGAGTCCAACCCCCTGCTCAAGGCAGGATCTCCTAAACCATCTCAGACAGATGGCTGTCCAGTCTCTGCTTGAAGACCTCCATCGAAGGGGAACCAACCACCTTGGTGATCTCTTCGGATGGACTTCAGAGTCATTTCGAAATGATTTCAAAATCACTCCGAAAACACTCCTAAGCTGGGACTTCGGAGATCGCCCCCCCTGTCCCCATCCCCAGAGACACCTGGGGTGATGGACCGACTCCTTGGGGGTTGATCTGGATTCCCCACATGGGTGCAAAGGTGTTTCCATGGCAGGGGGGTTAGCAGCCATTGCTAATGGGTGCTACACCTCCCGTGGAAACACATTGGGTGCTTCCCTTAATCCAGATCTACTACATCCGGATTAAGAAATGTACCCATTCCTTAGATCCGGATCTTCTTAGAGCCAGATCTAAGGGCTGCGATGGAAAAACACCCTTTAAATCCAAAACTGCCCTTCCTTGCCAAACAGAATGTGACTTAACTATTTAGTAAATAAAATGGCGGCACCCTTGTTCTACACACTACAATATTAAAGTTCTTATTGACGGGCAGTGCAAGACTCGGATCAGAGTGACATCAGTTGTTGATGCCATTCAGTTAGGATAGGCTGGTTCATGATGACTACGGTCCTTTCTGAACTCACTTGATCTGGTAGTGAAAGGAAACGTCAATGCTGTAAATAACAATATTGTATAGGAACCTGTAATTTCAGATCTATGAACCTAAGTAAGCTAGATGTGGTCAGACTTGAGATGGCAAGATTAAACACTGACATTTTGGAACAGGAATGAGCAAATTTCATTTAGATAGCCATTATGTCTACTATTGTAGGCAAGAATCCCTCAGAAGGAATGGAGTAGCCCTCTTAATCAATAAAAGGCTGAGAAAACTACCACTTGGCTACAGTCTTCAAAATCACAGAATGATTTTGTTGCAGGATGTGGTCGAAACACGTGTCTTATGTGGGGAAATTAGCAAGTCCAACCACTGGCCCCAAAATGAGATTGAAACCTACTGGCTTTAAAAGCAATAAATTGGCAATGTATTCCGTACCGCAAGCAAGCAGCATGACAAAACAACTCAGTTTCTTCAGTAAAAGGAAAGTTTTTATTTAACTAGCAGCAGCAAAACAAAAGAGGAAAGAGGAAAAACAGCAATTTCAGGCAAATGTTTGACAGACAACTGTCACGCAGACAGAAATAGTAAAAGGGAACTTCCATTTCAGTGACATACTTCTCAATCATGCTCAAATGTGGAAGTTGTCCAAATATGGAATGGCAACTCAGCACACAGATTTTATGAATGAAAGGGTGGCCAAGGTGAACTTTGGCAAGTTAAAAATACGGGAGGGAGAGGAAAGAAAGAACATAGCTTAAATTGCCCTATACTACCCTTAAAATATCTAGCCCTTCCAGGAGCAGATGGTTTCTCACCCCCATTGATGGGGAGAGCATGTTCAGGTAGATGGGGTGAAACCTTGGGCCAGGAAACCGCTGGAGCCACAGAGATGAAGAATTGGAATAAAACTGAGTTTTGCTGCCTTGCCGACTAGCTGGAGCACAATTAAGGGGTAATAGGTAAGCACGTCAGCTCGAATGGAATTTGGATGTAGCAAATTACTTCAGGCTAGGAAGGCAACACGCAGCAACAACTTCTAGGTAGCAGGAAGAGCAAAACAAATTGGAAAGGCTTCTTCCAGTGATGTAGTGGTAAGAGACAGCAGCATGGAGAAAGGACCGTATTGTTAACAAGCAGAGAACCATGGTAGTGTTGGGAAAGAACCATAGAGTCGGACCCCTGTATACACTGATCCTGTAACTGCAATTTCCCGCGGTGACCGGATCAGCCCCACCACACCCCTTGTGGGTGCCATTACACCTACCTTAAGCTCTTCTGAGGCCAGGGCCGGCAGGAAATGGCCCAAAATGGCATGCAATTTCCCAGGAATCATGGCAAATCTCACTCGAGATACATTCCATTTCCCATAATTCCTGTGAAATCCTGGAGGATTCAGCTGGCCATCTACGCAGGTGTAGGTGCCAAGCAAATGAGGGGCCGCCCCACGAGCATGCACAGAACGTCCCCGGCCTATTCTAGCCAGAATCGAGCTGGCAGCAGCAGGTAAGCCCCGTTTACGCACATGCGCGACAACAGGGTGGGTTGGGGGGGTGCTAGGTGGGGGTCCCATCACTTGCATGGGCCTGATCCTGGCCAGTGCAGATGGGGAACTGTACTCAACGCGTTTGGGCCGAAGTGTCCAGAGGTGTCTTTGCCTTACAGCGAAAAAGCCTATGGTCTTGGTACTGATCTAACAGAGATTTTCAGGTTTCCTAGTTATTCCTCTGTACATGCAATTTGTGGGAAAGATTGGAGGCAGAAAAGGTGTTGTGGGATCAACGAGCGTGAGTGTGGGCGAACTCCAGGAGACATTGGTAGAGAGATGGGCCTAGTGTATTGTAGTCTGTGAGGTCAAAAAAGAGTTGGACACAATTAAACAACACCTTCCCACATGTAATTCAATTTGCATTCTAAGGGACCATTTACTGGGTTCCCCTCCCACACACCACTGAACATAAGAACATAAGAGAAGCCCTGCTGGATCCAGCATCCTGTCTCCCCATTTAACCAAAGGCCAGGGCAAAGAGGTGTGTCTTCACTGCCTTCCTAAACATGTGCAGTGAAGGTGATAGATGCACCTCAAGGGGGAGACTATTCCATAGCCTAGGGGCCATCACTGAGAAGACCCTCTCCCGGGTGCCCACTCCTTTTGCTGCTGAAGGTGGTGGGACAACCAGGAGGGCCTCTCATCCAGATCTTAAGGAGCACTTAATGCTGCAACGCGTGTAGTCACCTGGCAACGAGCTCTGGCACAGAAGGAGCTGATTCTGGTTTGAAAACAGCTCCTTTACATGAGAGTGCTCCATTTCAGAGCTCACTGCAAGGTGGTTACCAGGCCAAGTGCAGAAAGGCCCATACCTAACTCGTGCACCTGGGCGAAGAGAGGTACAGCCCACAAACATTAGGAAGGAAGGAAAAATAACCCCTTCCTTGTGAAAACTGTTCCTTACACCTGTCCCACCTCCACTTAAGCCTGTATGGGTTGTTCTTTTCCCCTTTCCTGCTTCACTTCCCTGTCTAGATTAGGCACGCATATGGGAACACCGGGGGACATAAAGATTTGGGTGGTAATAATGACATTGTTGTGGCTGTAGTTGAGTAACCTGGAATCGTGGCTGACATCTGCTTGAGTGCATGGGCACTTCTATGCAGTTTTCTTGGCAGAGATACTTAAGTAGTTTGCCATTGCCTACTTCTGGGGAGAGGATGGGGATCGAACCAACAACCTTCTGCTTTTCAGGCAGTCTGCTCTACCGCTGAGCTACAGCCACTCCAGTAATGACATATTTATTTATGATAAGGCCATAGCTGATTACAGAATAAAAGTTTATACAAGATGTAAATGGAGTTATGCTTCCAAGCCTTAGCAAAAGGAACACACACGCAGTGCGTAAAGTTACCAGTCTGTGCTTTTCTAGCCTTGCTTTTCTGTGATCACCACCATCACACAGAAGGGTGTAAGGAAGTGAAAAGGTTAATTTCCCTATGTCAAGCTGCCAGTTTACCCCTTGTCAGTTTACCTGGGGGGACCCATTTTGGCAGTACACAAAACTGGACCCCTGAAATGGGCCTCCAGTAGGCTCTAAGGCTAAGAACTTTGGTCCCTAATCATCATAGAATCCAAAAGATGGTTTTGAAAACTGCATGATTCCAAGTGCAGAAGAGTGGTCCAGTGACTGTAGCCACTCCAGCCTGGCCCAATCCTTCTGTACCAGGCCAGTGATGCCTCCTGGCTCTGCTCGGAAGTCTAAGCTCCTCTTTTTGCCTTAATTCCAGCTCAGAAGAAGCTAAAAAGTCACTATGCCCAAAACACAACCCACAAAGTATACAAAATTTTAATGTTTACTCATGGTTCATTCGTGTTAAGTTGCTCATGTCTGTGAATAACAGATGTCATATGTTCTTTCCTGCTTAAATAATCCCAGGTGCTTCCAACTGTCCTCAGAAATGTCACCACTGTTGGCTTTTATCAGTGGCTTGAGTCAAAACTCGCTTCTGAGTTAACAACCACAAAGCTACATTTTATTTATTTAATTTATTTGCATTTTTATCCTGCCCTATACCCAAGGGTCTCAGGGTGGGTCTCAACATATAAAACAAACACATTTAAAACCAATAACATATTAAAACCACGGCAGTGTCTGAGTGTAGGGAGGTAAAGGCTGTTCCATTTTTTGCCATTGTGATTCATATTTTTCTGTGCTGGAACTGTGTAAGTCACTTGGAAGCCTCATTTTGATTGTTCTTGTGTTTTGTTTTGTTTTTGAGGGGGATGATATCGAAAAACTCTTCCCCCCTTTCAGTCCCAACCTCTGCTTACCATGCTTTTGAACTCAAAAACTATGATGATGATGTAACACCAGCAGTTACACACAGCAAACGAGACCACTATGCTGGATTTTGTATTACATCATTAGTTGGGCACTTCCCAAGCACCTAGGATTACGTGATGCATTGGTGAATTATGCGAGCAGACCCCAGTAAAGTGGCTTTTTGTAGTTGGCAGATGGATATTTTGTCAGTGCCAATGGTTTTTAGGTGCCCACTGAGATCTTTTGGCACCGCGCCCAGTGTGCCGAGGATGACTGGGACCACTTTCACTGGTTTTTGCCAGAGTCGCTGAAGTTCAATTCTCAGGTCTTCGAACCTGGTGAGCTTCTCCAACTGTTTCTCCTCAATTCTGCTGTCACCTGGAATAGCAACGTCGACGATCCACACCTTCTTTTTCTCAATGATCGTAATGTCAAGGGTGTTATGCTGCAAAGTTTGGTCAGTCTTAAGCCGGAAGTCCCAAAGTAGTTTTGCTTGTTCATTTTCAACAAATTTTTTTCTGGCTTGTGATCCCACCAGTTCTTCATCACTGGCAGATGATACTTTTGGCACAATTTCCAGTGGATCATTTGTGCTACAGCATTGTGTCTCTGCTTGTAGTCAGTTTGTGTAATGTTCTTGCAGCAGCTGAGTCTATGGTGTATGTGTATATTATTATTATATTATTATTATGTAAAAGCAGCAGTTACACACAGCAAACGAGACCACTATGCTGGATTTCGTATTATATCACTAGTCGGGCACTTCCCAAGCACCTAGGACTGCGTGATGTATCGGCGAATTATGCGAGCAGACCCCAGTAAAGTGGCTTTTTGTAGTTGGCAGATGGATATCTTGACAATGCCAATGGTTTTTAGGTGCCCGCTGAGATCTTTTGGCACCGCGCCCAGTGTGCCGAGGATGACTGGGACCACTTTCACTGGTTTTCGGCAGAGTCGCTGAAGTTCAATTCTCAGGTCTTCGTATCTGGTGAGTTTCTCCAACTGTTTCTCCTCAATTCTGCTGTCACCTGGAATAGCAACATCGATGATCCACACCTCTTTCTCAACAATTGTAATGTCAGGTGGTGTTATGCTCCAATTTTCGGTCAGTCTGAAGCCTGAAGTCCCAAAGTAGTTTTGCCTGTTCATTTTCAACAACTTTTTCTGGCTTGTGATCCCACCAGTTCTTTGCCACTGGCAGGTGATACTTTTGGCACAAGTTCCAGTAGATCATCTGTGCTACAGCATTGTGTCTCTGCTTGTAGTCAGTTCGCACGATCTTCTTGCAGGAGCTGAGTATATGGTCGATTATTTCATCCACTTCTTATTAATATTATTAAGTGCTACCTTGGAAGTTCGAAGTCATGCAGGCTGAAGCTTCTTTTCTTCACTGCCCAGATCTACTAAGGGTTGGAAAGCAGAATCCAGGTCAGGGTTCCAGTATCTTTCAAAGGTGAGGCAGAAGTTCCTGAAGTCTGACATACACCTGTATATAGGTGTCTATAAGGAACCCTGAGCTGGAATCTACAGAACCGTCTCCTTTTTCGTCGCCCTGGACAACGCCATTTCGTCCCAAATAATCTCACGCAGCCATACACGCAGAGCTCCCCTACCAAGTCACCTCCCGCGTCCAAAATCCGCGCACGCGCAAACTTGCGCCTCCGCCCACACACACACACTAGTCGGTATAAGGGCTGGCGGAAGGAGCGCAGGAGCCTCTCATTGGACAGCCGCCCAGCCCCGGGGCGGGCCCGTTGGGCGTGGAACTTCCTTCTGATTGGCGCGCGGGACAAACCAGTCCTCCGGAGCCAGGTAGGCTGCCTGAAACCGGTTGCTGGGCAGGGTGAGGCGTGTCTGTCCAATGGCGAGAGAGCTGGCGCGGGAGGGGGAAGGAGGCGCCCTCGACGAGGCTGCTTGGCGGCGCGCCCAGGCTCAGCCCAGTCGGTCGGAGGCGAGCGTGTGTGCGCGCGCGCGAGCGCTGGGAGCGCCCCGCCCAACTCTGTGGCAACCAACCGTCCCGCGCGCGAGGAGGCGGCGGAGGGGAGGGGAGAGCGGGAGGGGGCGGAGCAACGGCTCTTGTTGTCGTCGCCCCGTGTCCTGCCTCTTCTTCGTCTTCGTTCGTTCGCCGGCGGCGGGTGGCCGCCGAGGATGGGTGGGTGGGGAGCGCGCTGAGCTCGCTGGCTGCCGCCCCCGCCGCCTACGCCGCCGCCTTTTCTCCTCCTCCCCACACGCACGCAAGCAGGCAGTTGCCCGCCCCAGCCCTCGGGAGGGAGCTTGCCTGCCTGCCTGCCCGCCCGCCCGGCTGGCTGGCTGGCTAGGGACGGGAGTCGGCGCAGCGGAGGAAGCGGTCCGGGTAAGCCGGCGGGTCGGGGTCCTCGCCTGTGCCTGGAGCCCGAAGCAGGTGGGCAGAGGGGGGACCATGAGGTGGACTGGGGTGGGCAGAGGGGCCAGGGAGGGAGGGCAGGCGGGGTCGAGGGGCCGCAGGGGCGGCCAACTGAGGGAGGTGGCGGCGGCGGAGGGGGGGGCTACCTGGCTGGAGCTTAGGGTGCAGAAGGGTGATTTTGGGTGGGGAGCAGGGTTAGGGTGTGTGTATGTGTGTGTGTTTAACCTAAGGGGTCAGCGGGGCAAAATTCACCAGAGGGGGTTCCTGAGGTGGATAGGGATATATATGTGGAATATTAAACATAGATATATAGATATAATATGGAAAATAATACTTAAGAGTGTCAACGGGCACCTTAGATCGAGAAAATGGTGAGTACCTTGGGAAAAACGCCTCCAAGGCTGTGGGCACACCTAAGGTTTAATCCAGCTTCAGTCCGCCTTCAGCCAGAGAAGACATCATCAAAGTGACCAGGAATTTTCTCTCTTTCCACATTATCTACCCCAGAGGTGGATATTCTGAGGCTGTGGGCACATCTAAGGTTTAATCCGGCTTCAGTCCACTTTCAGAGTGAGAGAATACACCAGCTGAGGCTGTGGGCACACCTAAGGTTTAATCCAGCTTCAGTCCACCTTCGGAGCGAGAGAACACATTAGCAAAAAGCGAGCTGTAATTTCCTTTCCACATTATCCCAAAAGGTGAATTTTCTGAATTATTTAACTCCGAAAGAAAACAGTTTGTCACTTAGCTGAAAGTGGACTGAAGGTGGATTAAACCTTCAGTGTGACCACAGCCCAAATGTTCTTTCTTTCCCACTCCTGGTCTGCAAGGGTTCACTATTGGGGAGGAAAGAATACAGTCGCCCATTAGAGGTGTGAGACAGTGTAGGGGGTTGAGAGGAGGGGAGAAAAAGGAAAAGTGGGGAGAAATGTCCCTGAAACTCTGGGAAGGAGCCCTGGAAGAGGACCAGGGTGATCAGGGCAAGTGGTTGGGGCTTGGAGTCAACCCCAGGGGCCAAGGTGTGGGTGGCTGATGCTGAAAAGTGGGCGTAATAGGAAGGGGCTTTCCGTTGGGGTACTTGACTGGGGAATTTTGAGAGATGTTCAGTCACTGCTGCTGAAGATAATATCAGGAGGGACAGTCAGGAGCTTGTTCTGTGACTGGGGGGCTTTAGGTAAAGTGGCTAAAGATAGTTGGTTGGTCATGGGATGAGGGACTGTTGTGTTTTAAGGGGGAGGTTGGTTCATTGGCAAAGAAAGTTAGGCTTGGATTGCAGTCCTATGCTTCCTGACTTGGTCGTAAAACCACTTTTCAATGCGCTGGAATGTATTGCTAAGCAAAGATGCGTAGATTGGGGTATTTGCTGTTCTGGGAGCCAAGCAGTGGCATGCTGAGGAACGAGATGGGAGGTAGAAGGTGTGGAAATTACCAATAGCTGTTGCTTGCTTGTGAAGCCTATCTAGATCTGGTGGGTGCAAACTAGCAGCAGAAAGTACAAGTAGGAGGTCTCTGTGTTTGCTGACGATAGATCCATAGTAGCACTAGGATAATTGGGGGCTTCACAGGAGGCAACCTGGGTTTTTTTCTCTTTCTTTGGAGTGGGTAGGAGTCTTTCTAAAATGAGAGCTATGTGGAATGCTTGTAGGAAGCTAGCTTGGTAAAATAAGGAGAAGGAGGATGATAAATCTATGATGCAGAATGAAGCAATTTGCTGAATATAAGTGATATTTGTACAGAAGCCAGCAAAGGTTCTTCATTTAGATGGAGCATTTGATGAAGATGTCGCAAAGGGCAAAGACAAAAAAAAATGTTCATGTTAAGGCACAAGTAGTAGACAGGAGTGTAAGAGTAGAGTAGGTGATATGTAGAGAGAAGTCAGTAGGATGTTGACTGTTAGTAGGTTGGTAGAAGAAGTATTCAAATAAATTGTAGAAGGAAGATGGTGAAATGGTTTTCACTATTTTCAGAGTGGCAGAGCATTTGGTTGCTTGCCATAGTACTGGATTTGGGTAGTAGGATATGAGAAACAATTTTAAAGACTGTGGATAGGAAAAAGGATCAGATTAGAACGATCAAGCTCAACATTCACCAACCTTTTGCTGCCCAAATGTTTTGACTGTCATTCCTTATAGGTCGACCAGCAGGGCTGTAATGGGCAACAAGGACATGAGGAGCCCTGATGGATCAGACCACCAATTGCTTCTGGGCATTCTCAAGCAGAAGACAAAGGCAAACCTTTACTTGCTCTTGACTCCCTGCAAATGGCCTTTAGAGGCATCCATTCTAGTGGCCATGGATACACTTGTCCTCCAGGAATTTACTTTCTTATAGCTATCCTGGCTGGTTGCTGTCACCACCTCTTCTGGTAGATGGCTTTCTAGGTGAAAAAATATTTCCCTTTGTTATTCCTAACTCCCCTGCCTGTAGAGGTTGTATCCAAAACATGTGGGAGAACATAATGCTGGCAAAGACTGATCTGACTGGCTGTGGAGGGACTGATGGCAAGAGATAGGTTAGGTGTGAAAGCCACTGTGGGATGGTGAACTGGGTGAAGGAGCAGGAACTGGAAAGGCCCAAGTTAAAAACTTTAGCTATGAAGATTTCAGGGTGACCTTGAGTCTTTCTCAGCCTAACCTTCCCTTACAGGATTGTTGGGAGGAGAAACATGAAAAGGAAAGGATTGTGCTGTCTTAAGCTTCTTGAAGTAAAGGAGTGTCTGTCTCCCAAAGTTCAAAAGATTGGACTGGATTGTACAGGATGGTCAGGGATTGACATTATTGGGTAGTGGACATGGGAATTAAAATGAAAGAAGAATTAGATTAAAAAGAGAAATATCCAGAATAGCTGCTGTGAAGACTAAGTGGAAGAGGATAAGCAACTGGAAACTGGTGTTACGTGACTTGTTGTGACAGCTACCTGCCTTGAATGAGACTGCTAAGGGATAGCAGGCAGAGAGCTTTATGCCAAGAGCAAATTTAATAAGGAAAGGCTGAATTACCATTTTATCACTGAGGCAAAATAATCAGTATGGCTGGGTGGGTTTTTGACTCCATTGAGTAGTAAAAGAGGTTGCTGATAGAGTAGTGTAAGACTGGCTATGGGGACCTACAGAACAGTCTTGCAGAATAGCCTGGCCCACTGATCCCAACCAGGAAATAGCATGGATGGAATCAGTGCTGTCTACACGATGGCACTAATCCTGGTCACAACCCTGAAGGCCTCCAAGGTGAAGGAACAAACATTCCTAGCCTTGGGAGCCACACGGGGATGGCATTTCAGGGCATGATTTAGTATGCTGCCAAAAATGCTCCCCCATAATCCCAGACATGGAGGCATGCCTCTGCACCACACTTGTCTTTGTTCAGGATTAGGACCCGCTTGTCCACCTGATTAATTGTGACTACCAGTTTTCCCAAACAGGAGCCTTCTATCAGGATTATGATCTGGTGAATGCATATGGAGCATTCCAGCAGGTGACATGGCTGCATAGATCCGTATTACTATGCAGATCTGTATGGCCAACAACCTTTCTATGCAGGCCCTTAATCCTGATTAAAGGCCTGTGTAGAAGGGGCCTTAGGTAAATGAGTTTGGTGGGAAGGAAGTAAATGTGGACGATTATTGAAAAGGTCTTGGTACTTATGGGTGTTTAGAGTGGATGGGTATGAGTAGAAAAATGAGTATAAATTCAGAGGAAATTGTGCTAAAAATCTGCAGAGGGAACTTTCTGGGAACTGAAAGCAAGAAAGGAGTGGCTGAAAATAAGATACATAACTGTAAATATTCATGGATACTGATCTGTTTAGATATCTATGAAACCTTAATATTTTCCAGAAAAGGGGTGCATTTTATTTCAGGAAAATAAGAGAAAGTGTCTCAGTGTCACAGAACTGAAGTTAAGAATAGTCAAGGAGGGCCACCTGATTACTGGATCCAGGCAGGAATCAGATGTGGTTGCTTGTTACCCAGGGGCATGCCCAAATTTAGGCTAGGATGCCTTCAAAGAGATCTTGGGCCCTCTGAAAAAAGGCTGAGGATTCTGCTCAGGGTTGACATCAAGCAGAAGAAATCATTCAGCTCAAGGAAGGAGTGAGCAAGGTAGAATGAGATGCTGCTGCGATACATCACTGTACTTTATAAACCCACTGCTACCAGCCTCAGGCTTACCACCATTTTGAGATTTATTTAATGTATATCCCGCCCTCCACTGAATGGTCCCAGGGCAGTTTACAATGAGATTAAAACATATCAAATGATAAAACATAGTTAATCTTAGTCTGTCAAGTTTCAATATGGGTGAATCAGCCCTTTCCTCATCTTCCTATGTAGTCCATGTGCAGCAGAGGCTGCAGAGTTCTGCCCTTGTGAAGACAGCTCACTGCTGAATAATTAGTTGTCATTGCCCACTGTGAGGAGAGGAAGGAGATCAGGAACTGGCATTGAGACCCTGCCCATTCTTTGCCCAGGGCAGCAGAAGGGAAATCCTTTCCCTGCCTGGGGCCTGGATAAGGAATACGCTGTCAACCTCCTAGATAGTTTCAGGTAAGCCTTGTTTTGTACTACCCTAGGTAGTATGGGTGGTGGAGGATTTACGCTATCTCCTATGCTTTCCAGGGCAGTGGGCTTCTGTATTGGCTTCTGTATTGGCAATAAAGAATAAGTCATGCCCGTGAGCAGCCTTAGATATAGGAGGGGTTTTCGTTTCTGCTTTCCTAAAGTAAATAGTGAAAAACAGTTCCTTGTAGCCAAGGAGAACACCTTTTCCTTGTGCAAAGAGGAGGAGGTAGCAGTCTTTTCTGGTAACCAAGAATAATTACCCAGGCAGCAACATTTTTGAAAGTCCTCCTAACCTGGGTGGAGGAAATGCCTGCCTTCAAGGGGAAGAAATAAGGATTGTGTTGGGCAGAAGAAGACCCTAAATAAAAAATCCAGTTCCAAGTTGGAAATAGATATAGAAAACATACCAGCAGGAGTGGCTCAGTCTTTCTTCCAGAGCCCAGTGACATTTCACCAAGCTTCAGAAGAGAGCCCACTTCCAGGGGAGTTTCTAGACACATCACTCTATTGTCCTTGGCCTGCATCTTCAAACTAGGGAACGTTGGAAGGTAGGATGGGCTGGCATGCAATGGGCATCATGCCCTATTCCTGACCTCCAAAGTCCTTTGAGTTCTGAAGGTGAGACCTTGATGAAACGGGGGCGTTTCTGCACTTGGTTTCCTGTCCACTGGATAGCAAAAGTGCAGAACCCACCAATGTGTTCTAGAGTTCACACTTGGAAACACTAGTAGATGATGAACTAAACCCCACATGCCTTGAAACTTACCCTATCTTCTTTGTGCTGGCCAGTGCACATGCTCTGGCATCATGGTGACCGTGGTGCGTCATGCATGCACCGTCGTGTCTAGGTCATCTGAAGTGCCAGTGTACTTGTGTTTCACCTCAGATCACCCCTAGCGCCGGAAATGGTGCAAATGGTTACGTCTCTGGACATGCGTGTGGTGCATGGTGTCATGCATCACTGCTAGAAGATCTGGTAAGGCTGGAGGTGTTTCTGGGTTGGAAACACGGATGCTTCTTACCAGATGTTACGCTTTCATGTACTACATGAAAGTGCAAATTGGTTTCTGGCTAGGAAGAATATTACTTGGAACAGCATTGAACTCAGGTAGATGTGGGTGTGAGAAAGGACATCATGACATTTAGTATAAGATGGTTTCCCTAGAAAGAGAAAAACCACTGGCTTGGATATAGGAAGAAGCAGGCTGGGTTACGATAAGTGGAAAGTGAAGACAAGTTGTTTTGAGTAGGGAAAATGCAGTTTATTGGTTAAGTAAATCAAGGCTGAGCTTGGGAAGGGGGCTGCCAACTTGGCTTTCTCTTGGGTCTCATTTCTCTCAAAATCTGTCTTGAAATAATTTCAAATAAGAGTCGTAAGACTGAGCTTCAATAAGGCTAGAAGCTGCAGTATAACAAAAAAAAAACCTGTAATGCTTCGGAAGGAATTTTGGAAGAAGCTTCCTTTAGTGCCATTTTGTGTATTTCTTCTGTTTACAAAATGGGGAGGGGCAGGAGAGCAATGGATTTGTGGGGGTGTTTTTTGGCTACGTCCTGCGGAATAGTGTAGCTCATTGGAGAGGCTGGTTGGCAGCTCGGAGCAGAATTGGGGTGAGGTTGTCTGTTTTGTTATAAATAGCTGCTGAGAGGAGAGAAGAGTAACTTTTCACTGTCCAGAGAGCAAAAATGTTATTGTAAGCTTCTGTCTTGCCACTGTGGGAGGCGCCAGCAGCGGCTTCCAGGAAGTTCTGCCTGATTTCTTTTGGTGTACTTTGTTTCGAGAGAGTTTCCCTTGTAACTTATAGGAGGAAAGAATATTATTGCTCCGGCACCTTATTTTAGACTTTATGAACTCTTTACCCACATCATTTCTCCCTAAGGACTTAAGAAATGCCCTGCCGGATTCTACCACTGGCTCCTCTGGTTCTGTGTCTTGCTCTCACAGTGGCAGTCAGTGGCAGATGGAATCCCATAGGCCGGGCATAACCACAACACATGCTGTGCTTGCAGTCTCCCAACAGCTGGCTTTTGGGGCCATACTGCCTTTTCGGTCATAGGAAAGCCACACAGCCATCAGAGCTAGTAGCTCCTGACAGCCCCGTCCGTCGTGAACTATCCCAAACCCTTTTTGAATTCTTTTAAGCTGATGGTCAACAACACAACTTGTGGTAGTGGATTTTGAAGTGCAACTAAAAAATCTCTTTGTTCTGACTCCTTTGAGATTGAGTGACCCCAAGCTGCAGCTCACACTTAAGGACTATATCTGTGCCCTGGTTCTCAGAACTCTCTGAATCATTTGTAAAGATTTGGATGTTGGTCTGATTTTAATCATTTATATCCCTCACCAAATAGCTTAGGAGTAGACATGATCGTAATTTCTGTTCTCAAGAGTGGAGTATTGAAATACAACAGCAATATTCAGGAGAATGAAAGGACTAGGTACTAAACTACAGAAAGCAAAGCAAGTGAATAGTGCAATATTGAGAAGCTGCCGCATGAAGGATGTTGTGGACAGCCACATACACAACTTTTGCATTAGTGTGTTAACAGTGATGGGTTGCTGGTCATGGGCTAAGTCCTTTAGTGTTGCAATATGTTTCCTTGAATCTGAACTATTGAAAAACCATTACACATGCAAGCATGAACCAGTCTGGTCTAGTGGTTAGAGAGCTGGACTCTTTTCTGGAAATACCAGGTTTGATTCCATCCTCCCCCATGAAGCCAGCTGGATGACCTTGGCTAGTTACAGTTCTCTTTCTGAGCTCTCACAGCTCCACCTACCTCACAGGGTATCTGTTGTGGGGAGAAGAACAGAAGGTTTGTCAGCTGCTTTGAATTCCCTTAAATAGGTGAGAAAAGTGGGGTAGAAAAGTCAGCTCTTCTTCTTCTTCTAAACACAGACATTAATTATCCTGTAAGAATTTTCTGAAGATGTAGCAGCAAATGATTCTGCAGATATTATCCTTTCCATGTGCTTCTGTGTCCTCAACTAAAATCTTGGCCTTATTTGTGATGGTGCCCACTCTCTGAAACCATCTCCCCTCTGATACTTGTTGGGCACCTATACTTCTGGTTTTGAGGAGCTGATTGAAGACTTCTTTTTACCTAGGTCTTTCCTGTGTGTGTGCGTGTGTCTGTGTGTGTGTGTGTTTCTGCATCATTAATTTTAGTCCTGTTTTTATATACCAGCTATGATTTTAGTCATTTTTATCCTCCATGTTTTATAAACTGTTTGAGATTATATTTTAATGAGAAGCAATATAGAAATGCTTTAAATAAAGTAATCTGTGTTAGCTTTTTTCTTGCATAATCCTCAAAAGGTTGGTTGAATCCTCTCTGCTGTGAGAACATAAAATTTAAGAGCCACCTTTGGGTTGGTAGTTTTACTGGTACCAAGTAAAATATCACAATCTACATTGAAGGCTTTTAAGTTTGCTAGGATTATTTTGAGTTTTCTTGAGTAATCATTAAGCAGAAAGGCAAGAGATCCTGGGAGGAAGATGGGGAAAACAGCTGTTACATTGATGACCCAAAACTGTATCAGCATCATGCCTGACCTCTTCTGTTCTAAAGTATGATAGCTTTAGCTTATCCCAAGGAAGGTATTACTGTGATTTCTGATTTGTCTTCAAGTGGATCTGGATTGTTTGGAACAATGGAAAATGACTAGTGTGAGATAATTGTCTGTTGCAGTTTCTAGTTTTTGGAAGCAGGAATACTAAGGCCAGTTTGGTCTAGTGGTTAAGGAGCTGGACTCTTGTCTGAGAGTACCAGGTTTGATTCCACACTCCTCCATGAAGCCAGCTAGGTGACCTTGAGCTAGTCACAGCTCTCTTCTGAGCCCTCACAGCCTCACCCACCTCACAGGGTGTTCTGTTGTGGGGAGAAGAATAGAAAAGCTTTGTCAGCCACTTTGAGTCCCCTTAAATAGGTGAGAAAAGTGAGGTAGAAAAGCCAACTCTTCTTCTGGCCAAGATAACTATGAAGTTTGCTGCCCTTTCCTGGATCCTGTGGCATGCCCTGCCCTAGTGTTAACAAGATATAGGGCTGTTGTGGATGCATCCATGTACAGCAGGCTTTTAACTAGAAGAAAACTGAGAGCAGCTAGGACAACCAAACCTGATTACAATTGTGTGGCACAGACAGATCCCTAGATTGATCTCTGTTGATGGAAACAGAGAAATTTGTGTCAAATGCTTTGGGGAAAGTGCAAGAAAACACCAAGGATCTGTGCGTAAGAGTTTGGCAGAAATTCATAAAGCTGTACATCAGTTAATTTGTTTACTTCTACACTGACTTTTCAAATGCTGCTCAAAGCAGTTAACACAGCAAATATATATACCATCGGAGTTCCATATCTGTGGAGGATAAGTTCCAGGTCCTACCTCGATATGGATATTTTGAACACAAGGAAACTGCACTTGATTTCCCGTGATTCCTGTGAAATCCTGAGATTTCACAGGGATCATGGGAAATCGAGTATGGGTTTGCACAATTTCCTGAGTGCCCCAGACCTCTGAGAAGCCTTGGGTAGGCACCAGGGCAGAGGGAGGCTGATCTGTCCCGACAGAAAAATGAAACCATGGTTGCTGGATCAGCGGATACAGAGATCCGACTGTGTAAAGTCTTATTGGTAATACAAAATACAGTCACAATAAAGCAATCACTAGAAAACAATGATAAAACTAACCCTAATGTTCCAGCTATGTATTTCACTATTGTCATGCTCTGTGTCATGCTAATAAAATGTATTAACTGCATTAACTAATTGCTTGTCTTATTCTTTCCCAAAGTTTGATCCCTTGACTGGACAAGATTACCTGTTGTTTCAAATGAGCTGTTTCTGCACTGTATCTGGAATATTCTGATCTGAATTCCTTTATTTTTAAGGGTAAGTCCTTGTTCTTCTTTCTTTTTTTAAAGAAGTATGATTCCCTGTAATTTCCAGACATCACAGAAATTTTACTCTCAGAACGCTTGCTTAGATGTCGCAATAGAAGGTAGTAGATATTTAACTTGCTGCTGATTCCGAGCGGTAACTTATCTGCTGCTGGCGTCAGAACAATGCATTGCCGTTTGCTGTATTGAAGGGTGCGGGTGGATGGTTGTGAAAAGTGAGTTGGAGAAGATGGCGTGGCTGAACAGGGAGCATAAAAGCCTGTCTACAGCGTGAAGCGTGTATCAAAAGTGTATGAAGATTCTGTTCTCCCCCACCTCCTGCTGTGTTCCAACAGTTACCACTAAGAATTCTCAACAGCCTCAAAAGTGACGAGGAACTCAGGTTTTTTTTTTTTTTGCTGGCAGTGGTTAGTGTAAAAAGTGGGTATCCCAGAATTCAGGTCTGAACAGATCATGAAGAGGACTGGGACACTAGTCTCTGAAGTGCAAGTGTTAAGGATCATCTAGCACTGGCAAAAAAAAAAAAATTGAGAGAGCTTTTAAAAACAACAACATGTTGTCATCACCTTTTTGCTACTACTAGACTTCTGTGTTTAAGAGAACAGCAGTAATTTTAGCTATTTTAGGAAGGGGCCAAGCACTCAACTCTACTATAAATTAAGAATTGAAACAAATTCAAGATAATCTGTTCTCAGTTTCTTGCAGGACACTGACTATCTGAACAGTAAAAATGAACTTTTTTTGTCAACTTATGTCACAATAAATATGCAAAATAATTCACAAGGGTGTAGAATGTTCCTTAATTTAAAAATGAGCAGTAATGACGTTTTAGTTGCGCTTTTGACTAAATACATGCTGGTACTCCAAAACTTGAGATAGCTAAAAATAACCATGTTTCCAACTAATCAATGAATTTAAAGTTTATTCGGAATGCAGTGCTTCACTTGTACCTGCTGAGGGCCTCTGTGTAACAGAACATGAAATATGCTGATAGAAATGCCAACAGAATATTTCATCACCGAAGACAGAACAATGGAATGACTAAAACTGGATAAAATAGGAAGCAAGAGAAGCTTTGTTATATTCTATTGATAGTGCAGCCTTTACATCACCCAAAACACAAGAGCAGCTCCTCTTTTTTTCCTTTCTGCTTATGGTAGTGAGAAGGGGGAAATCAGAGATAGCTACTTTGTTTTAAAAACTGCCCTAGAACAGTTATTTTGATGGGACATAGAATATAGTACATGTAATAATATAGTATATGTAATAATATAGTATATGACAACACTCTGTATGCCCCACAGACCAGGAAGTCCATAGTTTGGAAAAGAGTAAAGTATATAAAGAAAGATTTCTCTCCCCTTGTCGTCACTTGGACTTAATTAATCAGGCTGACAAGGGAGATAGAAACAGCTTTCCTCCATTTAAGAATCTCAACTCCAATTAAAGGAACCTCCAGACAGAACAGGCTAGTTACTTGTTAAAACCAGTTTGGAACAAACCAAGTGAAATTAAGTAATTTGGTATCAGAACAAAATGAACCTCTGGTTCAGAAGGTTCTGTTCAATACTTTGGTAAAAAAATATTTTTTAATAGTTGTATATAATTACATACGTTTAACATAAGCTTGTGCATGCACTTTGTCATATGGTATTTCATTCATAATAGCAGTTACAATTATTATAGCTTACATTTGTTTGATTGATCCCAATTAGGACCATTTATTGATGAGAATTCCAATTTAATTTTACCTGGCATTTGTATCAAGTCCCACTGTTTCTTAAGTTCATCATTCCTCACATTCCCCATCATTTGAGTTTTTTGGTATTGTGTGCTCATTTATTACACTTTTGCCAGTTGTTTATAGTTGTTCTTAAGCATTATTTGCATAGATTGTTTTGTCCTGAGCCAAACTGCAGGCATTTGAATCAAATGGTTTGTTTGGTTTGATCCCCTTGTCCACCACCGCCCCCAGTTGCAAACCAGTCTGCCCCAGTTTGGCAGAAAAGCTATGCAGCTGGGGGCTACAATCTGGTGTGAGTGTCCTGGAAGGGAGAAGCTAAGGTGCAGTAGGGAGTATGTTGCATATACCGTCTTTTATTTATATTTGAATCCCACCCTGTAGCCAAAGGCTTCAGGGCAGGCTTCAATAAAAAATATAAACCTCAGAGGAATTTAGCTCAAAACAGTCAAGCTGATGACATTTTGGTTCAGATCTGTTTTGTTTGTGGCATGTGGGATCATATATCCAACAAAAAGTCTTGAAACACTGTTTTGGAGAGATAGAAACAGAGTTAGGTGTTGCAGACAGTGTGTGTCTATATATATTTGAATTTTTATTCCGCCCTATAGCCAGCATAGTTGGCAGATTGTTGTGGCTTATACTTATATGGACGGGTGCTGAAGGACTGTGTGATTTGCAATATATCCTGTGCTGTTCTCTGACTGCCTGTTACGCTTACTGTGCTTTACAGTTTTTAGGAGGTTTGGTAAGAAAAAAAACCGTGACAAAGGATACCTTGTCTAAAATGAGAGCCTTTTGCAAAAACAAAACCAAAGTATGCCACTAGAACATCCAGGAACATTATCAAACCTTTGGGCAGAGCAGAAACATTTCTGTATGCTCTCCGCTGCAGTGACTTAAAGCAGAGCCATATACATATAACATAACAATATAAATGAAAGCACTTAAACACTGGATTTGTCACTGGCTTCTTCAGCATGATTCCTGTTGAAATGGTAGCATTAAAGGCACCGCAGTAGACACTGCACTGTCCTTGGTGGTCACGTGGCAGCAACCCCTTGAGAACAGCCCCCCTGCACACAATGTAGCTGTTAGGCTGGGTGTGACTTGAATGATTTGCTAATACATCTCTGTCCAGGACCCTACAGGTACCTCACTTTGAGACCCCAAATGCAGAAACTCTACAACATACCGCATTCCTTTCTCGAGTGATAATGCCAGAATAGACTGCTGAATACAGGTAAGCAATGGAATGGGATAATTATCTACCAAGTAAAACTGCTGTTAATGTGTGAGTTGGGTCCCCCTTTCGTCATACATTCCTGCTGTGTCTTGCTTGAATTGTGTAGCTGTAGCATTTCCCCCAACAGTGGGGGGGCAGGTGTTCTCCATAGAGAGGGAGCACTCACCCCCCACCCACAGGTAAGCCTTCTGTTGGCAGAAGTAGACAGCTCGCTTGGTGATTGTCAGGCCTGGTCAAAACACAGTCATGTTTGTCTTGCAGGGTCACCATTCAAATGGCTTGAAACCAAGCAAGATGCCTCCAGACACAGTTCTACAGCAAATCCCAGGGAAGAAGGGGAATGCATACTCAGTCCCATCGCTGTTCCGCTCCCTACATTTGCCTGTGCCAGGGCATGAACAGTGGCAGGGCCCAGAGGTAGTATACTTCTTCCTTCTCATTTTCTCACAAATGCCTGTTGATCATCCACGGTCTCTTTCGTTATTGCCAAGGCTTGCTAAACATTGTTTGTGTATGTCCTTTGCTCTCCACAGGCTACTCTTCCACAGGTATAAGCCTCATTGCTTCATTCTCTGCATACCCTGAGGGAAGTCATGGAAGTCACCCATGTTCAGCAAAGGTGGCCATGCTATCCTTGACAGTTGCTTTGTGGCTAACCATCTTGTTCTAGGCAGACTCCTCTCTTTTTGCAAGCCGTATCATGAGCAGTCCAGGAACAAAAGGAGTTGGCGCCATATAGAACCTTGCATCTTTCATCCCACTGTCTGACAACACTTTCTGGAATATAAGAGTACTGCGGAACTGATTGTTTGACACCCCAACTCATGTATCTTTACTTTCTAGGATCCCCTCTATCCTGGATGCTTTTCAATAAAGGCTCTAACATTGTTACAACTATTGATTCTTTGTCTCTCACTTAATATTATCTGGTTTCAGGTGGTCTTGAAACAGAACTTATAGGTAATGCATTGATGCTCTCAAGGGCACTATCTACTTCATCTCCTCCTTGCGTTTTTGGGGATATTAGGAGACAAATCCCTTATAGCTACTAGCAGATACAAGACTTAGCTATCATTCTAGATTGCTGTTTTGTTGTACTTGGATTGTAGAATCAAGCTGCAGGAATTCCGGTATTATACACTTATTGAGAGTTTGTTGAACCTCAGAAGCCTGGGAGGGGAATCAGTGGGAGAGTTGGGGAAATGGAAGCAGATTAATTCTGCTCATAATCACTGCGATACCCTCCTGCCAGCAACAGATCTTCACAACTTATAACTAGCCTTCTTTGACAGTACGTATGCTTTGAACTAGCATATCGTGTTTCCCCGAAAAGAAGACAGGGTTTTATATTAATTTTTGCTCCAAAAGAAGCATTAGGGCTTATTTTCAGAGGACGTCTTATTTTTCCATGAACAGTAATCTACATTTATCCACTGTAACTATAACTAGGGCTTATTTTTGGAGTAGGGCTTATATTCTGAGCATCTTGAAAAATCCTGAAAAATCATGCTAAGGATTATTTTGGGGGGTAGGTCTTGTTCAGGGAAATAGGGTACAAATGTTTTTCTGCACAGCCCTTTGCTAGATCAGCATAAAAAGGATCCGAGTCATTCTTTGGATTTTGCCTTTCAATATCATATGTGTTGAGGGTTTTTCAGGGGGTTTCATTTGTGTTTGGCAAATGACCTTTTGCCTCCTATATAGGTCTTATCTTGTCTAAAGTGCTTTATCTTGCAGGACCTGTTGTAATGTGGATTTTAGCTGGATTTTTTTAAAAATGTAAAGATGGCATATAAGCCCAAGAATAACCAAAGACATATCATTTTCTCTTAATTCCTAGTATTATTCATACTTCTTTATCCCCAGGAATCAACATGGAACCTCCCCCCAAAATCATTACATGCATTAGTCAGCAATGGGTGAATAGCCATCAGAGGACAGTTGCTTTACTAATTACTCTGGTTACTTGCAGTGATAGCAAAAATGAAGATTCTTCCTTTCCAGCATTTTAGATGAACTTTAGGCCTATTAGATGCTTTGGATGAAATGCAGGTCATTTTAATTATTTTAGAGGTCTCTTATTTGCAGGATGAAAAAGATGCTTTCCTCAGGCATTGTTTTCAGGGAATGCTGTGGTGGTTGTATTGTGGCCTCATCTTCCTCCAGGTTATGTCTCTTCTCTGCTTTTCCAAGAACTATTATGATATGTGCCAGTTACTGAACACATGTATACCTAGAGCATGGCAAATGGGGAGTGGAAGGTTAAATGACCATTGTGGGTTATGGAGCTTGATCGTAGGAACAAGTCCAGATTAGCTCCACAAGGTAAACATGCAAAGCAACTTGAGATGACTATTAATTATCCCAACCACTCACCCACCCCCCCAAAAATTGCTTCTGAGATCTTGTATTTGCCTTTGGCTTCTTCCCTACCGGACGAGGTTCCATAGTCTTTGTGATACAAGAATGTACGCTAATTGTTTGTGGTCCTTCCAGTGATGCTGTAGATGTACCTGGCCTTTTTTGTTGTAATATGTTTTCTTCCTAGCAAGCTGAGCTGCTTCAGGCACAACCAGTTCTTGTACAACGGTAACCTGCACAATTCATGTATGGATTTGCTTTGACCTGTATCATGGAAGCAGCAAACGTGAGCTTATAATTTTTTGAGATAGCTGCTTCGAACCTTGCTTGATGCTTAGGCATTGCCTTTCATCCAACAAGACAAGGGAATGTTGAATATATATCATACCTAAATCATAAGAGGAAAACAAGGATGGTACTTTTGGAACTGCTGCACATATTTACTCATAGAATGCTAAAGAAGAGACAATACAAACAGAACTCTGCTTCTTCTGCCATTCTCCCTGGGGTGTCTTGCAGAAGAATTACAAATTTATTTTTATTTATCCTGTGAGAAATTTAGAGTCCCAGAATCCACATAATACTTTGTTTTGTCCTTTTGCTAGCTTTATCCCTATACCCAGTATTTCATGGCTTTTTTGTTGTTGTTGTTGTTTCTGCCTTAAAATATCAATGACCAAAATCCCCTCATCAAAATCAATGATGGAACTTTTCTACAGGACATCATGAAAGTTGAGGAAAATTGTTCCATTTTCTATTCAAATATACTTTTGTCCAGCGCAGTCACAGGATCAGGCTGTATAACAGTAATAAGCTTAAATCTATAATGTGTAAGTATGGCATATCAAACACATTACCTTCTCAAAATGTTGGTTCATTATAGAATACTCTTGGTATGTCACTGCAAAATAAGAAAAATTGAGGATGGTAATAGTCATTGTGGTTATTTAGAAATGTGTATGTGAAAGACAGTGCAACTATAGTTGTTAGGTAACATTTTTGCCCCTTTTCCCTTTGATCTGATTTTTTTGTCGGTTTTTGAGAGGAACCATAACTGCAAAATCAAATTAACCAGAAACAGGAAAGGGACCAGCGGAGAATATTGTCTTATGCCTGCCCTAACTGTACTCTGTTGGATGTTAGGAATAGCAGAGTTCTCCTGCTCCAGGAAATGAAATATACATTATGAAAAACGTTATATTAAAGTTGCTCAGCCTTAAAGTGACTTGTCCCACCCTTCTGTTGCAGCCTGTGAGTACAGAGGGAGCCATAAACCAACCATTTCTGGGAAGGAAGGAAGCGATATACAAAGCTCCAAGGCAACATTTATGATTTCAAGCAATGAAGGTTCAATGGATCACTCCCTTGCAAATAAACAAATCTAGCTAGTAATAAAACTATAAATATGAAGTGATTGCTCTCGTTGCTTCAGTAGGAGAGCACTATCCAAACGTGGCAATTGATTCATTGTAATAATGGAAATTCCCTACTGATTGATTCAGAACCAGCAGTTTTATTATGACCCGTTATAATTAGCATAGCCTTCAGTGTTGAAGTGCAACTTTTTTAGTTTTGCTTTTCTCAGAAACCAGGAGCCTTTTTGGACTAGGCTAAGAGACATGGGGACACTTTCCCCATTCACACACAGGCAGGTAAGGAACATGTTCCTACTTGCCTACATGCGAATGGGGGAAGCGTCCTTGCGTGTCCTAGCCTAAAAAGGCCGGCATGGGGTGTGGGACCCCACTCCCAGGCCTGTCTGCCATTGGGTCCACCTGGACCCAGGGACGGGTGGGCCTGTCCAGTCCCTTTCCACAGTTCTTGCGGGCCCTAGGGGACCCAGTCTGGTCCCCTAGAAACGCAGGAACCGGGGGAAGGGACCGGACAGGCCTGCCTGCCTGCCTGCCCCGGATCCAGACAGACCCAATGGCAGACAGGCCTGGGGAGGGGCCTGTAGCTGTCAGAGAGGGAGTGTGCGAGTGCTCTCTCTTGAACAGTTTTGGGACGGCCCCGAATGCCTTGGGCCGGGTGTAGAGCACTATTTACACCCGGAACGTGTCTAGGGCGCTCTGGGGCAGTTCTGAATGGAACCGCCTTCCCAGAGGAGCGAATGCTCTGTCCCAGGGCATCCTTCACCCGTTCCAAAAGCCCTCGTGCGAATAGGTCTCTTTATCTTAAAAGGTATACTCTTCACGTTTTCTATGGGCCGAGGAGGCGGCATTATCAAAAGCTACAAGAGCTAATCTTGAGAACCCTGAGAAGAATTTTTCCAAGCTGGTATGTTCAGGATGCCAGACACTTGGAAGAATTTACAAGGCCTAGCTTGATCTGTGATTTGCGACTGGTGACTGGGATCGACCCCTCCCCTCGAGGAAAAGCTAAAATTTTGAGCAAGTTTGGAAACTCACTAGCAGTGTATTCGGAAAGTCTCATTTTGACACTGTGAGGTTGGCAAAGAACTCCAGGAAATGGTGACTGAACTGGATAAATATTGCAAATCAATTTCCAGTCATATTTCAAATTGGGTAATGGTCACTTTGTAAGCAATGCATGTTTTGTTAAGTTAGTTTAAAGTTGTTTTTTGTCCTCCCCATCAGAACTGTTTTAACCACTATTTTATTGCGATGCAAATACTTCATTTTGTGAGCTTCTTTGGCTTACAAGTGAGAGAACTTTTTGTAATTGGTATAACTGTGGGCCACCCAGAGCTTGAGGCTGAATATTGCTAGAAATAAGTCATGCTGTGCAGCTGTTGGAGGTTATGTCTCCTGTTTTAGAAGGACTGTTTCCTGTTGATTGTGATATCTCGTAAATAACATTTGAGCACAGCAGCTTGAAAGGGACAAGCCCTAGAAGAACCCTATATGCTGATGACTTTCTTGCATCATAGAATAATTTTTTAAAAAAATCTCATTGTGTTCGAATATGTAGTGTCAGTCTTGTTTTTGCCAGTCTAATCAGCAATTTGGTTGTCTGTGCTTTAAAAAAAAATCATGCACTGCTTATGCATGCTTAAACAACCTTGGTTGTACATACTTTTCTGAGACAT
This sequence comes from Aspidoscelis tigris stejnegeri, assembly GCA_023333525.1. NCBI lineage: Eukaryota > Metazoa > Chordata > Lepidosauria > Squamata > Teiidae > Aspidoscelis > Aspidoscelis tigris. The sequence goes on along the minus strand of JALMGA010000003.1, from coordinate 104,536,898 downwards.
TCTAAAGAATAGTGTTTCAAAGTGCCTCCAGACAGCAAGATCAAGAAAATCTCACAATTGTCTCTTTCTGCTCCCACCAGATGAGGGACCCAGCCACAGGCTCTTTTTCCCCCTTGCTCTGTTGGCTCCTTTCATTATAATTCTTCTTGGAAATACCTGGAAGTCAACCAAGCACCTGTGCACTTCCCTTTTGGGGCAGGAAAGAGGGAGGGTTTTGTTTTTTGTTTTTTGCATGCCTTGTTGGCTTCTAGGTGTTTGCAAGAGCAATTCCAGCAAAAGGAGCTGGCAGACAGAAGTAAGTGAACGCTATTTCGGAAAACCCAGCATTCTTGCTGGTCTGCCATAGTAGCAATAGTACAAGATACCGCCTTATATAGTCCCAGGGGAATCATAGGTTTAGCCCACTTCTAACAGTACCCTGAGTTAGAGATGGAGCCTTTGATCCAAACATCACAGGGTTAAATTCACTTAAATGATGTTCTTGGATATATGGCTCTAGGTCAGCGGTTCTCAACCTTCCTAATGCCGCGACCCCTTAATGGAGTTCCTCATGTTGTGGAGACCCCCAACCACAGGGGTGGAGCAGCTGGGAGGTGGGAGGGAAGGGCGGTGGGAGACTCGTCCTGACCCCTCTGAAAGGGTAGTTCAACCCCCAAAGGGGTCCCGACCTCCAGGTTGAGAACCACTGCTCTAGGTCAACATTTCAGCCATATGGCCAGAGTTCGGGCTCTGTGGACCTGTTGTGGGCAGGTGTAGTGGAGCAATCCATCTAAAACTAGCTGGGAATCTCAAGTTCCTCTGATGCCACTGAAAAGAGATTGCAAGAGCCATGTGAATAAATACTAAATTTTGAATCACACGTTTGCTTTGTTAGAAAAGTCAAGTGATAGGTATAGGACAAAAAAAAATCCACAGGGACTACATTATCTTGAAACAGCAGCAAAGCAGCAGTAGAATATTTGATTAAAATGCAGTTAGGAATAAGGCTTTTAAAAAATGGAAATGAAGCTGATGATTTTGCTGGTGTGTTTCTTAGTACTGCTTTTTCTTCCTTTTTTTTCTTGCTGCTGCTGCAGCAGCAGGTAATTTCTGTGTCATGCAACTCCCTTCAGGATGGTAGTGCTGGAAATATTACTGTCACTTTGAGGGGAGAAGTTTAAGAGGATTTCCTGTTTAACCAGGCCTGAAAATACTAATGGAGTTTCACATTCACAGCCTTTTGGGCCATTGAATGTATTCTCCAGTGACCATTTCACACGCCGATTGTTTTGCAGCATGGTATCAGCTCACAGCATCTTTGTCAGTGTGTATCCATTGTCCAGCACACTCTTTTCCTCCCCAAATCTCCTTGTACTTGTACTGTGGTTTCCTAGCTGGCCAGTGTTTTGTGCCTGCATCACGCTGTGACCGTTTCTCCTTTAGCACAGGCAAGATTAATAAGGACTGTGATTGGACTTAGTCTGTCATCGTTGAAAAAAAGGCAGTTGCAATCTGAACAGATCGGTTTCATCGTCTCATCATCATTACTTATTGGATTGAAAGAAGAGAACCACAAACTTATCTGTAATCTGTTTTCTTGCTGGACAGACAATTCATAATTCCGTGATCTACATCTTTGCAGTTACAGGGAATATACTTTTTATGAAGACACAGACACCCCGTATTTTATGCGTATTTGCTGTATTTTCTACTTAATTTTATAATTATTTATGTTGGATTGTGTTTCCTTTTGCTTTTAAACTACTGTATCTTGAGCAGCTTTCTTGGAAAGGCAGTATACAAATAAATGTGATGGTGGTAAAGATGGTATGTATTTTTTGTTAGACTGAGGCAAGGGCATGTACGACATATCAGAATATTATATCTAATTGGAGGAAGAAGAGCCAGCTGTTTCTATATCTTAGGAAACTAGAGGTTTTCCTTTAGTATGGAGCTGGCAACTACTGTGGTGAGCTGGCCATACCCAGGGTTGAGATGAAAGCAACTTAGAGAAGCCTTCTGAAGTCTGCGTGACACTGGCCTCAATCTGCTTTTCTGCCTCGGAGGTACACAGTTTTAACGCTATTACAGATTTTGGACCCAAAGAACTCCAGATATTTACTAGCAGTATCCACCCGTTATTTTGCTTCTGCGTGACTTCAGACTGGTGGCTTTAATTTTCTTTTGGCCTAGAGCAAGGAAAGGTCTTACGCTCTTTTCTTGAGTCCAGAAATCTGCTTTCAGCCAAGCACTACTCAGACATTCCCCTAAAAGAATCTAGATATTTCTAAGATATTCAAGAACATTGTATACAGATAGGCTTACCAGGTTAGCGAGTGACTGTAGCCCAGTGGTAGAGCATATTACCTGGAAAGCCAGAAAACTGCACAGAGGTGCCCATGCAGTTGACCAGGATGTCGGCCACAACTTAGTGGTATCCAACAGCAACCGGGCTTACCAGTTATCTACCAGTATATAAAATGAACTTTCATAATGAACAGTTGTTGGACCGTCCACAGAACTCATGTTGTATTAGTAGCTTTCAAGAGCAATTTGAGTAGAAACTGACTACTTTTCCTCCCTGGAATGGGATTCCATATAATAAATGGGATGTGATTTCTTGTGTATCTCTGATGGAGGTTTCCTGGATATCCACCTTTTAGTGCAGCACTCACCAGGAAGCACTTTGGAGGATGAAGGAAACACGCTGGGATGCTGTTGGTTTATTTCTTTTGCATTTTTCTTTTGCACTTTTCTCCCTCCCCACCTCCAGAGTTCTCAGGGTGGGGTACAATAAAACATATCAACACACAATTAAAAAAGGATAAAGCGTGAGGGGGCCGAAGCAGAACACACCTGCAAGGTTGTCTTGCATAGGTGCCTTTCCGTTGGTATAACACACCTCTGATCAAATCTGTTGCCATGAGCCGTAAAGGGAACGTTGTTGTGGTGCGTTGAAGATCTACTGAGCAATTGTAGCATATACTCACTGAGTCACTTTTCTTTTTAGAAAACTGCAACGTAGAGAGTAACATAAGCGCATTGGTGCGTCTGCAGACTAAATTTCAAAAACACAATCCTTGACCCTAGAGGACTTATTTCTTCTTGTTCTAGACTTATATGGCTCTCCCGTGATGTTTTTTCAATTAATTTGCCTCCGTATGTCAACTTTAGTTTTCTTCTGACATTTCCGTGAAAGAGAACTGTGATGGTTCTTTTGTGAAATGATCCCTCATCTGAGAGAGCCCTGGGGGAAGGTGGGCTGGCAGCCTGCTTTAGGTTTTGGGAAAATCTTCACCACCTGCATGCCCCATCTCCCAAACTGTCCCAAGGTTCAAAAACAATTCAGGAATCTATAATTATAGGAAGGGAAATCCCAATCCCATGTGCTTCTTCCGAAGATGCTGCTTAAATTTTGCAGCAGATGTACATTGCATTAAATGAGGTGGAAAAAGCAAAAGTCTGAAGGATAAGTATATGGCTGATTAATTGGACAATGAGCTTTGTGTGCTTTGATCTCTCATTACTGTAGAAACAGCAGTTCCTTATGTGACTTTATTTGAGAACTGTTGATGGTGCAGTCGTTCCTCTGTCCTCTCCCACTCAGTTTTATTCGAGGGTTTTCCCCCCTTTAAGTGGTAAATATTCCACTAAAAGAATTGACATTTATATCCGGTTTTTATCCAAAGGTCCCAGGCACGGGTCACAGCATACGGCAAACACACGAAACAGACTTATTTAAAATGTAACACACCTGCCTTCTCTCCTTCCCACCCTGGGAGGACTACATTCAAAGGAAACTAGGCATCAGAGCCCAAGTGAAGTATGTTTTGGCTTGGCTCAAGGGATGTGCACGAATACTCAAGATTTCGAATATTCGATTCGAATCCATTGAATGTCAACATTCAAACTCGAATTGGATTTTCAAAAATCCAATACAGATTTTCAAATAATTCAAATGTGTAGATTTGTATCTGTTGTATACGAATCTGCGTGAAAATTATACATATCTTGTGATTAAAACGGGATGCGTACGGATTTTTATGGAATGCGTACAGATACGTATAACAGATATGAATGTTGTTGACATTCGTATCTTTACATACGAATCTAACATTCAGATGTACAGATGTGAATGTTAGGGATTCGAGTCGGATTTTATGACATTCGAATCTTAAATATCCAAATCTAATCAGGTTTTATGACATTTGAATCTACTCGGATTCAAATGTCAAAAATACATTCATGTACATCCCTACCTGGCTCCCAAAACTGTATAAAATCTACACCTGGCATGCCTGCAGTACTACTGCAAAGCCAATGAAGGGGGAGGAGCTGTCAAGAAGGTCCTCTCACATGCTGCAACCCCTTGCCCCTCTGAAGGTAACAGGGCTACAAGAAGGCTCTCGATTTATGATCTTACCGCGGTCTCTAGAGCACATCATGGTTTGTGATGCTGAACAAAGGCATTGAGTTCATACTGTTTATATAAGGAAGCTGTTGCATGTAGAACAAGGCTTGTACCAAGAGCATTGTAGCAAGTCTAGGAGCTTTTCCAAAAGCTTATGTCTGTGTCTTCTAAACTCAAGGTCTCCTTTTCAAGTAGAGAACAAAATAATTCTTTGTAAAGCCTTGGATCTGCCCATCCCTTAGTCCAGGTAACAGGTAACAAATGGTAAAAGCTTAACCTGGAATTTTTCAGGAGAACAGGAAACAGTCCTCAGACTCTCGTGATTGGTATTGAAAGTACAATATTTCTCAAATAGAGTGCAAGTAGAAAACACAACCTAAAATAAAAATACAAAAATTAAGCAAACAAGCATGATTTCTTGTTTGTTTGTAGCCAGTTCTCCCTCTCCTAATCATGCAGGGCATAAGCAGCTACAGCTAAACCACATTCTCTGGTCCGTGGGAATACTGTTCTAGTTTGGGATTTTACTGGCTATTGCCTGTATATTTTTACCTAGATCATGAAAACTAGAGAGATTTGGAAATGTAATATGTTAATGTTTCAGCTAGGATTCTTGAGCGATTCAAATGGTTTCCTGTGGTACTGTGGCATTGTAGCTTATGAAGACACCTGGTTGTGCTAAAAGCTCCATGAATATGGAGTCTTCTGGAGTGGCCTTTCTTCCTGGTCCCAATACAGTAATTAGTTAAAAGACATGTCTAATGCAGTGGTTCTCAACCTTCCTAATCCCGCAACCGCTTAATGCAGTTCTTCATGTTGTGGGGATCCCCAACCACAGGGGCGGGGGCAGCTCATGTGAGGATGGGGCGGGAAGACGGGAGACTCGTCGCGACCCCTCTGAAAGGGTAGTTCGACCCCCAAAGGGGTCATGAACCACAGGTTGAGAACCTCTGGTCTAATGCCATCCAGTATGATACGCTTCTTTTAAGATATAAATGTCTTGTTCTAGGTTATGTCAGGAGACCACCAGCTTCAGTTCCATGTTCAAGGAGTGGAAAGAACACAAATGTGACAAATGGACTGGAAGTATTTGCTTTCTTGCTTAATTGTCTACACTGAGACTGAGTGATTTCTCATGGCTTTATTTTCTTTTTCAGGTTCATGTTGGGGAGGGGTCTGAAACGCAAGCTGAGTGATTATGAAGAGAACATGGCTGGTGTGTCAAGTGCCTTTGATGCCAGTCGCAATCTGCCATACCCACTCAAGAGGCAGCTGGTACTCAACGTGTGCCTCAACAAACTGCAGACTTACAAAATGCTGGTGGAACCAAACTTGCACCGTTCTGTCCTTATAGCCAACACAGTCCGGCAAATCCAGGAAGAAATGAGGCAAGAGACTAGTCAACAGCTCGTGAATATGTACAGTGGCCTCAGCACCAGCTCTTCTAGTTACCTGGGCTTGGATTTGCTTGGAATGCCTTCACATCTCTTTTCAGGCACAAACCAACAAGAGTTCAGTGACTGTGAGGCTCGACCTACGGAAAGTCCAATTGACAATAGCTTGATGATGATCTCTGATAATGACATGTCATCTGCAATCTCCTCAATTCTCAAGGACTTGGACTTCATGGAGGATGAGTGTCCACCAACGTACCTGGCAGGATCTGGAGAGGATCCGATGAAGGCTTCTGAAACGCCAAGTCTTCGATTAGAAGATGACAGGCTAGACTTGAAGGGAGTAGAATGTGCATTTGGTTCCTTTGAAATTTCAAATTCAACCAGTTATTTGAAAGACTTGGCCATCGATGACATCTTTGAAGATATCGACACTTCAATGTATGATTCGGACTTCGACTGCCCCTCACTGACTCCGCCAAGAGCCTCACCGGTGGCACCGGCAGAAGAGATAGTGAAAACCTTCCCTTCTTGCAATTCATCATCAGGAAGCAACATCCCAATGCGTAGAAGTGATCTCAGTGATTTGGACCATATCATGGAGATTCTTGTAGGGTCATGACCGTTGGAAAAAAAACACTCAAAGACACTTTTGCCTTTGCTGCCACAGAAAGGAAAAGAAGGAGGTGCAGAGTATTATGATTGAAGCGCAGCGAGAGGTTCTCAAAAACCTCTCTGGAACAGATAATAGAAACCAAAAAGAGAAAGAGAAAAGCAGCAGGTGGTTATGTAAAACAAAATATTTATTAAACCGATTGTGCAATTTCATTTTATTTTTTGGTCCTTCTAGGGAATACGCAAGGAATGTCTCTCTTGTACAGCCTCCTTAGTCCTACCAATCTCACTTTTTTAATGTGCAATTTTTAATCTGAATAATTTGCATAGCAGCAATTTTCATAAGGGGGGGAGGGGAAACCTTCTGAAGTCTAAAGAATTTATTTTTAATATGAGTCTACACGCTGGACTTGCAGTCCCTGGCGCTGCATGCTTTGACTTTCAGCCTCGGAAGATGCAGATATATTTTCAAAATACATAAAGGACTAGATCTCCTTCTCTTTTGTTAAAGGAGCTTCAAAGTGATTTGGCAGCAAACTCCCTTGCATTTTGTAAGGCATTTGAAACGATCTATTTTTGTAAATTTTATAGCCTTTTTACATTTTCCTACATTGTTCCACCATAGTTTGGAGAAGATAAAAAATTCTGGTTGGATGTGGCTGGCACTACCTCTAAGCAGCAGTGTTTTAACATTTCCCCCTAGTGCTTTGTCTAACACTGCAGATGATCCCAATCTCTTGAATGACACTTCCCCGATCCGGTAGCTTTCAGATGGCTTCCATCAGCCCTAGCATGTATGGCCAGCAGAACAGTGTATTAAAGTCATGGTCTAAAACGCCCGGAGGGGAGGCTGCCTTGATTAGTGTTTTGTGATGTTACGGAAAAGAACTTGTTCACAACTGGTTGACTGGTAATTTTTTATGGTATTTAATTCTATACATTTACAAGTGTAATTTATATGTAGATTGTACAATTTCAAATTTGGTCAGTATTATGTGCATTAATTTAGGGGATAATGTGGGTTTTAAATATATATAAATATAAATATATATATTTACTGTACAGGTAGAACTATTTTAACTCCTTGGAGGAATATTGTTATCTTTACAACCGTTTTTAGATTTTACGTGCAATATATCACTTAAGGAGAACAATTTTGCACACAATGTATTTGAAACAAGAGTATTGTAGGCAAAAGGTTGTGAATCGTACAAGCGGCTCTAGGAGACTCAAGTTTGCCCAGGTCCTGCCTCTGCTGAATGTTGGCTGTCTAAGAGCACAGCTGTGAGTGTGCAGAGTTCCCGTTTAGTTCAGACTCAAGATGCTCATTGCAGATGGGGGAGGGGTAGCTTTTAGGGCCTTTTTGTTAATTCTTTCTTCCCATGAAAGTCGGGACTGACAAAGCAGCCTCAGGATTGGACCACCATCAGAGATTTGGGAATTCACCCGGTTGTATAGTCATGATGCAAAGGGAGCCGGACTCTTATTTGGGATTCTGCTGGGTGACCTTGGGCTAGTCACAGCTCTCTTCTGAGCTCTCACATCCCCACCTACCTCACAGGGTGTTCTGTTGTGGGAAGAAGAATAGAAAAGCTTTGTCAGCCACTTTGAGTTCCCTTAAGTGGGTGAGAAAAGGGGGTTAGAAAAGCCAGCTCTTCTTCTTTTTGCTACTTCTTTGGATAGGCCCGATGGCAGCAGTAACTCCACAAATACACAACTCCACTTTGCATCGTGACAACGGGCCAGGTGAATTCCATTCATTTCCATTTCACTTGCACACAGCCTTTCCAAAAGACTGTTTGCCCAAGGTGATTTACAACAAACAGAAAATAAACAATATAAAAGAATCTGCCAAAACCTACTATTCGTACAAAATCATACATTGCAAAATAGCACAAAATGGATCAACAGTGAAGCAAGGGAGCCAGGTGGAATCCAGAGACAGCAGGCAAAGGGGCCCCAGCCCTGCAAAGAATCTTCTCAGAGAGATCAGTGCCAGGCCAAGGAGGAGAGGTAACCAGAGGGCAGGTGGTCTGGGCTGACACAGCTAAAACAGACCAAGAAGGACAGGATGGGTCGGGTCTAGGATCTCAACAACGCAGCAGTGTCCACCAGATCTGCCGTTTGCCTGGCCTGTTTGTTCAAGGGCACATTCTTGTGCTCTGAACAGTGGCATTGCCACCAATTTGGGCCTGTTCCTTAATTAGCAACATTAGTGAGAAGGCATCTCTTGGACGGAACAGTTGTTGGTAAGAGGCAGACAGACTGACAGACCAAATCCTGTAATGATCTAGTTGGGGTTTTTTTTTTCCTTCCAGGAATTTATCAAAAAGTTCAGTGGTCCCTGCTCTGTCCCTTCATTGGTATTTCAAAAATCAGGATGGTTCTTTCTGCCTATCAAAAGCTCAGCTTCCCATTATCTTCCAAAAGAGTGAAGGCACAGCAGGGAATATTTGACTCTTATTAAATAAACCTGTTGTAAAAAATGAATAATTGGGGGTGAGGGAGAGAAAGGAAGCATGCATGTTTATATTCTGCACATATTGGTAGAATCAAACCAAGGAAGACGAGTCCTGGCTAGCTGAGCTGTGCTCAACTGTGGCCCTTCAAATGTTCCTGAACTACAACTCCCAGCATTGTTTCGTCAGGTGGGAGGGAGCTGAATGCAGGGAGATATCTAATTCAGGAACATTTGGAGGATTGGATTTGTGCTCTTAACTGCAGTGCCTGGAAGGTCGTGACAAGGCTACCACCAACCATGCTAGTTCTTGTCTCTATCCTAGCCTGGTGTTCATTTGCTTTCATGCATCAGAACATGATCTACAAGCAGTGTGATTAGCTCTCCTTGGCCTTCCAGGTTAGGAAGCTGAAAATAGCATCTTCATTACTACTTGGAGCAGAATAGCTACCTGACTCCTACAGGAAATGCACCACCATGATAGTAACACTGGCTAGACTTTAAGTAACAATCATGACACGTGGGGGCAAAATAGTGGACCTCGAAGTAAAGGGTGAAGGGATGTAAAAGTCTGTTGAAACTTGGTGTTGGGCCATTGCAAGAACTTGGTCCCTTTGCGAAGAGTAACAGAAACGGTAACCTGTCCTGAGATGCAAATACTATTCAGTGTAATTCATGTCTGTTCATCTCAGAAAGAAACAACAGTAATTTGTTTGGTGTCAAGTACAGCTTGTACATTCCCCTTGAATATGGTGAAAATTCACTTACTGGATTAGCTGTTTCACCCTCCCACCCGTATTCATCACTCATTCTAGGAACATAACAGTCTCAGGATGCATCTGCTGCAATGCATTTTGAGCTCCAGACCTGCTCAACAGAAATGGGCTTTGGGAGAAAAATAAACTGATTGTTACCAGCAGGTAAGCAACATCCCAGGAATATCTTCTGATATAGAAACGTCTGGTGATCTCACATACAATTTTTAAAAAATTGCCCAGCGATATGGATGTGAATAAGTGTGTATTGCTTTTGTCTGATGCTACATGCCAGCCTTGGTTTCCTATCCGTTGCTTTTGATATTCATTTTAGTGTTGCAGGAAAGTTGTCCTTCTTTTAAACAAAAAAAATTGAGAACCCTACCCGCTCAATTTTTAAAAGAAATTAGCTTTAAGACTATTTTCGTTTGTTCATTGCTAGTTCACAGCTTCACACCAGACTTTCCAAATAACAGAAAGCTAATGCAGAGTAATCCCATTATTTTGGGCCCAATGCATAGTTTGGCAAATGAAATGTATTTTTGTATGTACGAACTATGCAAATAGAGCTAAACCACAGCAGCGGACATTTTGTTAAAATATCGTCCTTATTTGACATAAAAGGGATTTAGTAGAACGAATGTACACAGATTGTGCATAAATGTTTCTTTGTATATAAAAATATGAGTTGCAAATGGTGAGAACCTTCTGCACTGTGATGAAGCAGAATTGTGGTTAAAGTATTTTTAAAATTCCTGTAATAATAAATCTGTAAATCCAGCGTGTTCTGCTTGATAGAGGTGGTTCTTGGCTAATTTAAAGCCTCCATACCTGCCAGGTATTTTAAATGCATTCCTGTTTTGTCCTTACATTTTTCCACTGGTGCTTTGGAAGGCAGGGCCAGACTCCATCATTGCCATTGGCCAGACTGGCTGGGGATATTATGGAAGTTGGAGTTCAGAAAGATCTGGAAGGCTGCAGTTGAGCAGCCTTCCTTCAGAGTCTGGTTAGAAATGGAAAGATCCATGTTAGGTCTCCATTGTACCATTCACTGGGTGTCCTTGGGCCATTTTCTTTGTTTTGTCCTCATAATAGTCAATCCTACTCTCATGGGCCTATCTCCTCAATTTTGGTCTCATCCTGCTTCAGTGGCCTGCAACCAGCAGTGGATGGCAAATACTTTTTAAAAATGCAAAGAAATAAAATAAAAATGTGGGACATCCGAAAATCGGAAACAAACCTTCAAAGGCTGACAAAGAAATGCTTATCATTAAGACACAACTTATACATTGCTCTGGCCCCTAGTATGATACTGGAAACAGTATTCCCAACCATGTTAAATCACCTCTGGCGATGTTAGTAGGCCTTTGGGGGCGAAGACATTACACAGTAATCCTTTCTCCTTTATTTTGGCAGCATTTTGAAGTCCGAAGGCGTGATGACTGTTTTCCACCATTAAAAGAACTGGGATTTGGCAAAGCAAGATTAATGTTTTTTTGGCGGTATCTGCTTCCAGGTCCAATTCAAATATTGATTTTGATCTATACAGACCTGAAGGATTTAGCTCCAGAATATGCCTGAACCTGTGTCTCCTGATTAATTCCTGTCCTATGCCCTTCACTCTCTACCTAGATCTCAAAATTCCTGGCTCTCATGAGGTATCTGGAACCAGGGCCATGATGGGCAACTTTTCAGTTGAGCCCCTGCCCTCTCTGGAATTCTTTGCTGACTGAGATATAGGCAGCCCCTTTGCTTTCATCTTTTTAAAAGTATATATTTAAAGACATACTTGTTCATCTGTGTCTTTGATGACGATGTTCCATAGCATGATGGTCATCATTTCTGTTTTAATGTTTATCGTCCTTTGTGTATTTTGTCCATGAACCACACCAAGGGTTTTTCCATACACTGGTGATCCCAATAGTCTTCTTCAGGGCTGGCGCCTTCCACATAAAAGTGCAGACCAGGGGACCCCTCCTTGCATTGGAAAGCTTCATTTGGATTGGGCGGAGTGGCCACCTAGTCCAGGACAACGACCAGCAGTCTTATCACCAGGTAAACTGAGCCACGGAACTGTATGAACACGGAGCACACCTCTGTTACATTTAGTGGGGGACCCATTTTGGTGGCACATCAAAGTGTACCATTGGAATTGGCTGCCCAGGGGCTCCAGAGCCATGAAGTTTTATTTATACTGTTGGAAACGTTTTCAGGCTGCCTCTGGAGCTAGGGTGAGCTTTCGGGGCCAGCACAATAGCTTTCTTGTCTCAGAACAGTCATCTAAATGTGGATGGGGTTCTAGAATACGTGGAACCATCCAGCTGGTGGAACAGTCCAGTAGAAACAAACCAGCTGGAGTGGTCCATCTGAAGGTAAGTGCAGAAATGGCTTGAGTCTTTGCAAATCTGTGCTGTGTAAATCTGTGCTATGAACTTTTGTTCTAAATGGAGTCATAAATTGGTTAAGATGCCACAAGACTCCTCTCGTAAAGCAGCAAGCAGCTATTCTAGTTGTGAAAATATTGCGGCTTTGTTGGTGGACCCTTACAATTTGCTAAATAATCATATGTTATCATTCCAGGGAAGTGAGGTGGTGGAATGCATCAGGTGTTCGCACTTTAGCACAGGCTGGGTAAAGGGGAGGCATTAATCATAGCAACAGCCATGTGTACCGGCCATTGCAATAGCAACTGTGCCCCACACACCATTCATTTGGAAGAGATGCGAATGGCACATGCAAGGTTATGCTAGCTACATCTAGCTGTGGAACACTTTTTACTGCTCCACAGCTATCTGGCCAGGGGACTGTCTACAACATACAGGTGCTATGTGCCGGAGCATCCCAGACCTTCCCCACGGCCAGGTGCAAAAAGTCCCTTTGACTCTGACTCAAAGATTCTAAGCAACCAGGAAAACAAGCCTCCTGTCCCCCAGGCTTCCTGTCCCTCCTCCCCCTCCCCACAGCCTCCCATTGCCCCACTTACCTTATGGGGCCGCAGCCCCTCTTTTCTCCTAGGCCTTCCAGTTCTGTGCCCAAGTGGAAGAACCTCTTTGACCTCTGGGGAGCTCTGAAATAGGATCCAGGGACCAACCGTGGCCTCCCCCCCCCCTTATCTTCTGGGGAGGTTGCAGTGGCACCCCGGATCTATTTTGGTGCTCCTTGGAGGCCAAAAAGGCACTTCCAGGTTTGGGCTCACAGCAGTGGAGATGGTGGTAATGAGGACAAAGGGGGGAAGGGAGGAGGGACCTTCACTTCATTTCATGCACCAATATTCATGCACCAATATGAAACCCTCCACATTCGTGGGGATGGGATTCAGCCGAAGCTGAATTATTCCACATTCAATTCATACCGAACTGAATGTGGGAAATGGGCTTCATGCGCACCGCTAGCTGCTTTCCCCCTGCTGTGTGCAGTGAAGCCCTTCCCTTAGATCTGCAAACTAAAGGAAGACCTCAAAGCTAACTGCTAGTGTGGTCTGGGTGCCTGATTATTTGGCTCGTTTCTTACTATGATATTTTTTTTCCTTCTGTGTCCAGTAGTTCCTGCCCCCCTCCCCCTCCCCCATGGATGGTTCTAGTTGCACATTAAAAGACCCGAGTGGTTCTTGGAGGAAAGGAAAACAGCTGAGCTGCTTTGTTGGCACAGAGCAAGCAAACAGCCTGGCGGAATACAGTACTTGCAGCAGAGCTTCTCTAAAACCTGAAGTTGCCCACTTTGCCCAGAGGGAAACCTCACATAACCTCTGAAACAAGAATGCTGCTGTGCGGCTCAGAAGTCTAAGGGGTGGAGGACAAACAGTCGGAAGCGAAGCTCAGAAAAGTGGCTGCAGAGAATGTCCCAAAGGTAATGGAAAAAAACTCAGTGGTTCAGCTTAAAGCAATTGCTGCTTGTCACCTTTCATTTATAACGAGGTTGACAAAGCGGTTTCATGCAAGAACTGTTCACTGCTTAAAGAAGGAACTCGATATTCACTATATTGGTGTGTATTAATGGAGGAAAACTCTCCAGTGCTGAAGCAGATCCTATATCCATAGTAAACGTTTAGTTCTGTGGGCCTTTTCACGCCTTCACCTCCCTGGATTGGGCATCCACACTTCAGAAAGCATTCCTAGGCTCCCAGACTTCACTATGTGCTAAGTGTGATTGCTGCAGCAATGGCCATGTGTACCAGCTCTTTACAGAGCAACTGGGCACAATGTGACAATCCACTGTAGCCGTGCTGCCCCACCCTGTGCGCCCTTTCGTGTTCCACCGCTATCTGGCCAGCGGATGGTCTGGCACAGGTGGAACTGCTCCCAGAATGGAAGCAGGTGTATGCAGGTGTATGCTCCATCTAGGAACATTCCTGTACCAGCCCTTTTCACCAAAGTGCAAAAAGGCCCTGTATTTGCATATGATAAGCCTCACAGGTGAAGATTTCCATCCTACGCTCGACTTAGGAAATCGTTCATTGAGTTGAATGGGGTGTCTTGTAAGGGTGACGGGGACAAATATTTTTGTTTCTTAATTTTATCCTTGTTTTATATGATTTTATCTTTGGTAAACTTGATATGGTTAAATGACTAATCAATAAAGTTCTCTTTTTTTTGTCCTATTGTCCCCCTCAAGCCACTTTAAACTATGAAGCACTGATTGAAGAAGCCTGTCTGAGGAATTACAGGCTTGATCTAAAGCTTTCTTTGCTCCTTAGGGAAAGTTTTGGTGTGTGTTTTAATCCAGAGGGTCATTGATCCCTATTTAGTATCAAACACGGGGCTTTTTGCACCTTGATTAGGCACAAAGGCCAGATAAGCCATGGGATACAATAGTTGTCTGCACCATGCAAATACTTATGTATCTGAAACTTACCCGGTGGTTCCCCAAGTGCCAGGCAACTGTGATTGCCGCTTAACGGTGATCACCTTGTGGTGTCATTGCCATGGCCACTGGATATGGTGTGCAACTCTGGCTGCATCACCTTGCTCCTCTGCCTGGAAGCATACTAGCCATGTCTCAGCTGTAGCTAGTTATAGCTGTAGGGCATGATTTTTATACCAGGTGGGGGGCGGTCCGGTATGCATGGATACACTTCCAGGATGGAAGCATCTCTGCGCAACACCGATGCTTTGCCTTGGAACATTCCTACTGAATGTTCTCCAGTTCGCCAAGTGCGAACAGCCCATGGTGGTGACAGCAACCAGCCTGGATGCTTTTAAGGAGTTGGCCAAATTCACGAAGGACAGGCATTTCAATGGCTACTATAATGGACACCTAGGTAAATCCGGCAGACAGCATGCCTCTAAAAGCCATTTTCAGGAATCTGGGAGCACCTGAAGGTTTTGCCTTTGTCTTCTGCTTGAGAACTCCTGGAAGCAATTGGCGGGCCACTATGTGAGACAGGATGCTGGACTAGATGGACTGTGCCCTGATCCAGCAGGGCTTGCCCTATGTTACGTTCAATGTGTTGTTTTTTAAAGGCCATTATTTATAGAGTGTATTAAGAAACTCCACACATGAGCCCATAGACTGTGAGATAAGTGGTGTGGCACACACAGAAAGCACAACCTCTATATTGTGAATATTTTATTAAAGGCAGTGTTACAAAAAGGATTCAGCGCAGATTTGTTTGTTCTTAGTCAACTGTTCTGTAAGAGTTGTGAATTCCTCACATCTCAGCTTGGTCAGCGTTACAGATCCTCTCACGCGTGTGGAGGCGTGCCTTAGTCACCGTCTGCACTTTACACCACACATTTTGGCCCACCTGTTGCTAAGTAATCATTACACAAAGGCTGCTCGAAAGTTAAACTAGAACTATTGCTATCGACATGAGTAGTAGGCAAGCAAAAACGGTACCAAAGGATATTTAGCCCAGAACTGAGAACACACAACCCACACAGCTTTTAACGAGACTGTATTAAGTAGTAATGACAGAATGTTTTAAGTGTAGTTTTATGACAGACCAGGGGCAAAGGAAGCTATGGAAGCAAGCGATCCTTCTCCCCGTAACCTTCATGAGGGAAAGATCTGGGTGCAAGTGCTTTTTAAAGTGCCAATGCAGAAATTTACTGACGCAAACTGAAGTGTGCCATGAAAGTATACAGAACAGGAGAACACTGAGGCTGTGCAAGTGTCATTTCAAGGCAGGGCCAAGACGGAGCTAATTAAAAGAAAAAAAATGCTACTAGATGAGGCCTACACCTCCTTCCTTAACTATATCAAAACCTTTGCTCTAGTGCAGCGTTACACAAACTACTAACGTCCCTCACAGGAGTGACCTGGACTTGCTAACTAATCTCTCCAAGAGTAATCACAATCGCTTCCTTCCATGTGAACAGTGAACACATTCTACGGCTCTCAGTGCAAAGCTGCGGGTGCTTTTCCTCAAACAAAATGCTCGTTCCGAGTATCTTAACGGACATTTCCACATCCAGGGCTGCTCAGCTGACAAGATGGAATGGAATGGAAAGTGCTGATAGGAAAACAAAGTCAAGAACAGTGCTATAAAACTCTTTCACAGGGCCAAATGCAGGCCTACTCTTTCTCAGGGGCAGTTATGGTATTTAATCAAGTGGAGATACCTTCTAAGTTACTGGTGGAGGACCAATATTAGCAGTCCGTTTGTCCAATATACATCTTTTGTCCACTTAAAGCCCCAACATTTGACCCATTCAAATCACTCAGTGAAGTTGTCGCCAGGGTTACCTTGTAACAGCAAAAGCAAGCGTTTGGAGCACAGCAATACCTTCCTCCTATGTAACAACAACTCTAGCTTATCTACCAGGAGGCTGGAAGTCTTGGTGTAACCATCTCGTATCCCCAATTGTAGAATGAAAATAAATACAACAGATTAACTCTTGTTAGAAGTTGTAACATAATTCAAAAGATTAAAAAGTGATAAAACAACAGAAATGAGTTTGTATTAACAAACATTGCTGTTAAACATTTTCATCCTCAGACTTTGGGTAGTAAATATCCTCTTCTTTTGAGGAACTGTTATATATTGCATATTTCCATGGGATGAGGTCTTCTTGAAGAACAGGTTATAAGAAAAGAGATGGCTCTGTCTTGGAGAAACAGAAAGCTATGTGAAATGAGACAAAAAAAGCAATGTAAGGATATCTCACACATTAATAGAGAAGCAAACAAAGAAGTATCTAACCACGCCCAACTGAGTAATGTAGAAGATGCACGGTTTTTTAAACATGGTTCCAAACTAAGGTTTTTCAGGCCTGGTGGAAGTTCCTTATATAGACTCTTTTCACACTTACATTATAAGTGCATGTGGAGGACACTATCTGCCCTTCAGTTTGGTCTAGTGGTTAGGGAGCTGGACTCTTATCTGGAAATACCGGGTTCGATTCTACCCTCCCCCATGAAGCCAGCTGGGTGACCTTGGGCTAGTCACAGCTCTCTTCTGAGCTCTCACAGCCCCACCTACCACACAGGGTGTCTGGTGTGGGGAGAAGAATAGAAAAGCTTTGTCAGCTGCTTTGAGTCCCCTTAAATGGGGTAGAAAAGCCAGCTCTTCTTCTTCATGGAACCCTTTCTTTAGCAGAAATGGCTCCATGTATACCGGAGTATCCTCTGCGTCATACAGGCATGGAGAAACCGCTCCACGCCTACACTAGCCACAGGCTCCTTGAGCCTGGCACACTCTTTCTGCACTTTCTCCTGTGGAAGAAGCACAGAGGGAGCACATAACCAGTGGCCCAGGTGCAATTACACCCTGCAATGCTAAGTCGCCTAAGCAATGGCAACATGCAGGCGCACTGCTGCCATCACTGGGGTTTCATGATGCCTCAAGAATTCTAGTGGTTTGCCTCTCAGTGACGAGAGGCAAAGCGTGAATTTGCCCGTAATTTCTTCCCTCCCTCAGGTCAATACCTTGGCATTTATAGCAGAATCACCATTTATTTACAGAAATTACATATAGGACTAATATTCTTTATACAGTACACTTTTCAGCAACTAGTTTTTAAAGAAAGTTTACTATTTAATTTATTTATAATCTATATAAATATATATTCATAATAAATATAAATATACATTATAATTATATTTATTTAAATTGTCTGTTTAGATCTTTCCCAAAGGTAAAACCATTCTGCATAGTTAGGTGTGCTTCACCTCGCATCTGCGGTGAAGGTGTCTTTGCAGTGCTTTCAAAGGCACCGCCTCCCTACCGGGATGTAACATTTGATTGACGGGGATGTAGCAAATTGCATTGGGTGCTGTGGACCAATCGCACCATCACGTGCGTGGTTTGCAAGAAGTAGTATGGATCCAATGATGTAGAACAGGGCGTAGGCGTCTGCATTGCATTGCTCTTTAGCACACAGTTGCTGCGTGAAAGCTCAATGCACCGCAGATGCCGCAGCATCCTGTAGATCCAGATCTAGCTGATCGGGATCTCCTTTTGCACGATCTGGATTAACAGTAAAAGTGCAGGAAGGGCCCAGGCTCCATGCAAGCCTCTCTCTTACACCAGATTTGGCGTGGGTGACACTGGATAAGCAGCCGTAGCCAAAGCAGAACCACCAAGAGTACCCAAAATCTGAAATCAGCAGATGTGAGTTCGAATCACCCAGTTCAATGTTTTCTATATAGGTGCTTTGATGGCAGAAAGGTACTCTCAGAGGAAAGGAGAGAAATTATCATTGTCATCAAATTAGGAGTTTTGGTGTAGTTTCCATCCACAGAAATCTTTGGCTCTTTGCAAAAGCAACAAGACTTAACAGATGAAGACGGACTTTCCCAAACCAGGGCCTTTGAACATTCTGGACTACAGTTCCCATCAGTCCTCACTAGGAAGCAGAGTCTGACTCCCTCCGCATATAAAACTGTCAGTATTTCCTTGATACAAACCATAATAACTACATAAACAAGAATATCTAAATAAGCCTCTTTAGTACGGTATTCTTACCTTGGTTTGTATCAGTGCTTTACAAGTACTAATGTTGAATTTGTCAGCACTGGAATCTTCATTTTCTCTAAAGTCTGTTTTCTCTGGAGGATCATCTTTGCTTTCTTGAAGGGCCTAACAAACAGGAAGCACCATATGAGGGGTGTGCAAACAATCACGCCTCTTCAGACCTGTTATTTAGAAATGTAACTTTTCCTATACAGCATTTTCTAGGATCATTTTAAAACAAAATCCTATTAGTGCCTGGAAGCAAAAACACTGGGCCTCCAAACTGAGGGAAACGCATGAAGAACTTACCCGTCGTTTCATAAAAATGTAAGAAATGCCCTGCTGGATTGAACCAGTGGTCCATCTGGGCCAGAAATCTGTTTTCACAGTGGGCTATCAGCTGCATATGGAAGCCCTCTAGGAGGACCAGAGGCCTTTTTGCACTTAGGCTGGTAGTGAATAATTAGGGCACTCCTTGGGAAGGGCATGTGCACCTGGAGGAGGCTTCTACAGCCTCCAAGTGCCCCCTGCCTGCCCAGAAGTTCCCTAACTATTCACTAGGTGTGGAGCACGAAGCCTTACACAGGGACTTACCAGAAACATCCAGCTGTGAGCATCTGCACAATCGCAGAGGACACTGCAACCAAAATGGCAGCGCCCTGAAGAGGACCGGCCCCGGAATCAGTCACAGGCGAGTGACCAATCACGTGGGTCGTGGGCTGTAGTCACCTAATGAGCCAGTTTGGTCTAGTGGTTAGGGAGATGGACTCTTATCTGGGAATACCAATTTGATTCCGCCCTCCTCCATGAAGCCAGCTGGGTAATCCTGGGCTAGTCACAGCTCTCTTCTGAGCTCTCACAGCCCCACCTACCTCACAGCATGTTCTGTTGCGGGGAGAAGAATAGGACGCTTTGTCAGCTACTTTGAGTCCCCTTAAATGGGTGAGAAATTGGGGTAGAAAAGCCAACTCCTTCCTAGTGCTCCCTTCTCACTTCAGCAGCCAAGCTCCCTAGCATTTTGTTCCTGGGCATTTCAAAAATTTCTTAATGCAAAGAGTGCCACATATAAGACAGGACTTATACAGACACCAGAGCCACTGATTCTTGTCTCTCACACACTTTATGTCATACAGTACAGAGTTTTAGAGTCTCTCTTCCTCTTCACAATCTACTTTTCAGGGCAGCCAAAACAGGCTGCTGCAAGAAAAAGGAGAAACAATCTGCAAGCAATGCAGACATCAGGAAATATTTCTTCTCACCATGCATAGATAAACTATGGATTTGACTACTTTGAGATATGAAGCTAGCCTCCAATTTGGATGGCTTCAAAGAAGGCTTGGACAAATTCATGAAAGGCAGGATTGTCAGTGGTGAGGAGCCATGGTGGCCAATCCACTGCATCAAAAGCTCCATCTCAACACTTATAATGCTCTTGCACAATCTAATGTTTTCTGTTGTTGACCTTCAGTTCCCATCTGCCCCAGGAAGAATGGGCAACGATTGCGGTTGGAATGTAGCAACAGTTGAAGGATCAGAAGATCATGACTCTTGAATTAGGGCTGGCTAAACTATGGCTCTCCAGATGATATGGAACTACAAGTCCCATGAGCCTTAAGCAGTCCAGACAGTAACATCTGGGGACAGCATAATTTGGCCAGCCTCCCTCTATTCTTGATACACAGAAGAACCAAAATTGTGGAAGAGGACACCCAGGTGCCTATTTTTACCATACTGAATGCACGAATGCAATTTTCGACATTTGATTTGAATGTTCAAATTTGTACAAATAGAGAAAAGAACGAATGTATTTAAATTCAAACCGATTCAAATACAATCATATCTGTTTGTAAAAATATTCAATTTGTAGTTGAAGATACAAATGTCAACAACATTCATATGTGTCTGTACGCATCCCGTTTTTATCCTGTATGCATCCTGTACGTTTCCGTACAAATGCATACAGATATGGATAAGATGCGTATGGATATGTATGTAATGCGTATGTATCCATACACGTATGAATGTCCGAATAATTTGAATAAATGATTCAAAACATTCAAAATCCCTTCGAATGTTAAAAAACAAATGCAGAGACATTCAATTTGAATTCAAATGTCCGAATTTGAATGAATTCAATTGAATTTTGAATGTTTTGAATATTCTTGCACACCCTACTAAGTACACGGAACTCCAGATACGTTCATGCAGTACTTATCTCCATCAACAACAAAAATCCCACATAACTAAAGGCCCTGAACATTATCCTTGCTAATTACTCTACCTCAAGGAGACGATAAATATACCCATGGGGTTCCATAACTTTCCAAACAAAATTCTGAAGAGTATCCTCTCTGCTGTTAATATTTCAATCATAAACAGTCACATTTAGGGAGGAGCAGCAGCCCTGAGAACACAGCTCTGCAACCAGCAGGCACTCCTGCCCTGAATCTCTCCATGAACTGTGAGGAACAAGAGGGGCTTGTGGTGATTCTGTAGTACTGAGAGATTTGAGGGGCTTCCCCTAAAGCAAAAGAGGCATTATGTGATTTCCTCCTTCCGCTGGAAAGAGAGAGGGAGCAGGCAAGGCAGTTTGGAAGCTGCAGCTGGCTGAATGCACAGCATACAGGCCTCAAAAGAGTTGTGCTGGCTGCCAATTCGCTACTGAGCCCAGGTCAAGACATTAACCCATAAGGCCTTAAATGGTTTGGGCCCAAATATCAAAATATCAACCTGCCCGTCCCTTATGATCTGCAGACGAGACTCTCCTGCTTATACCACCACCTTCCACAGTTAAAGCAGGAGGGACTGGGATGGGGTCTTCTTAGCGGCAGCCCTCAGACTGTGGAATGATCTCCCTCCTAAGATGCGTCAGGCACCCCCACTCCGTAGGTTCAGGAAATCTGTGAAGACACACCTATCCACCCTGGCCGTTGGCTGAGGAACCGCTTCCTCTTACCTCTTTTGGACACCATTATTGTTTGTAATGTGCCCATTTGATATTTTGTTTTTACTGCTGTAACCTGCCCAGTGACTTTCACGTTACAAGGTGGATTAGAAATGCAAATAATAAATATCTAAGCAAATATTAGTCATTGATTGCTAATTCTTAGTTAATTAGATATCATGATCTTACAAACAAATGCAAGATTTCAGAAAATGCTTTAGAAGAAATACCTTTTGATGAGAATCTATTCCAAGTACAGCTAAAAGGTTTGCCTGATAATGAGATTCATTCCAAGGTCGTCTTAAATTGGAAGAGATTCTAGGCTGAGTAAGGGTCTTCCATAAATTCTTTGGGTCAGCACTTGAAGAGAAGAAAGAATTCAGTTTAATCCTAAAATCTCGAAGTACCATACACCATTTTTTCAGATCTCAACTCAAATACAGCATCAACCCCCCCCCCCAAAGATTCCATAGCTACCATATCGATTATTTAGCTGAACCTCAGGATAGGTATGGGCAAATGTGCACGTTTCAAGTCTTTGGATAAGTCTTTGGCTGAATTCAGACATTCAAACTCAAATCATAAGTTATGATACTCATATGCTAACATTTGAACAAATACGAATGTTTCCAGACATTCTTATGAACAGTTTGGACATTTGTTAAACTAGGGCAGTGATGGCAAACCTTTTGAGCTTGGTGTGTCAAAATTTGCAAGAAAACCTAGCTTAACTTGGGTGCTGTGTCACATCTAGGGCCTATTCGCACTTGGCTTTATTCTGGAATATATCCTGTAATAGGGACTTGCTGTCCATATGCTAGTGCAGGCTTCAGCAGGCCCAACATGAGGTCTGCCAGAGTCTGCATTAGCATGTGGGCCACAGACCCCTATCCTGAGATATACTCCAGAAAAAGGCCAAGTGCGAATAGGCCCCTAGAAATATCCATAATTTTGTGATATTTGTAGCTCTAGTAAAAAAGTTACATTTTTGGTATATGTATTTTATTTAAAGCAAAAACAAATAATTCTTTACATTAGCTATTTTGTTGCTGAATTTTGTTTGCTAAATCTTCAATTGAAAGTTCGTATTTCGTACACCTCAAGAACAAGCAAGCACTACACGCCCAGGTGCCAGGGTGACCATGTGTGTAACCCAAAAGGGCTTGGCGTGTCACCTGGGACACGCGTGTCATAGGTTGCCCATCACTGAACTAGGGAAATGTATCAGATACGTATCCATTTGTATTGGATATGTATTCATTTGTATCTGATAAATATCGAACGTCTGTACAAATACATACAAATAGATTCGTATTGAATAGAATTTTACCACATTCAAATGCCTTCTGTTCGTACGAATACGGATTTTTGAACATTCAATTTGTTTTGAATCGAATGCCCCCCCCCAAAAAATGTGTGCACATCCCTAGTTGTGAGTTTAAGACCTATATAAACGTAATGCACACTGTACATGCACTGTTGAGCTTTACTGTTCCAGTAGCCATAAAGATTAGCTATCAGACATGTGCAAGACATATGTTTGCATGCTGTTTGCAGCACAAGAACCACGCAAATAAGGGTGGGCTTTCCTGGCTCTTTGCAAATATGACTACTAAAGGTGCTTACAGGTAACACGCCCCTGCCTCCTGATTTCCTTTTGCAGTTGTCTTTAGAGCCAGGAAGAGATAGGGCTATGCAGACCGGAAGATGATCTCGCCATTCTGCCTGTTGCAAGCTCAGGGTTCCCAGGACTTCACCAGTCCATGCCAAGCCTGTGTGTACACAAGCCCGATATTTGGCAGAGGCAAAGGGAAGCCCTGGGAGCTCCAAGATTGCAATGGGCAGCATGGAGACTTAAGAGTTCAGTCATGAACACATAGATAATAGCTTTGCCCCACTGGCTCCTAAGCCAATCATTCATTTGGTTTGTTTCTACCCCACCCTTTACCTGAAAGTCTCAGGCCATGTCACAATAGAGCAAGGAAAAAATTATATAGAACAGTAAAAGTGCATTTGCACAGTGTCAGCTGCACAGTGTCACACCCTCCCAGCTGCAAAGATTGTTGTGGTATTGAGTGCTAGCTGCAAACGCCTTTCATAATCACCTTTACAGAAGGCTGGATTTGTAATCTGTTCAGTCTTAAAAACCTTACCCTCTTTGGGCTGTTCATATGATGCACTGAACATCTGCATAGGCTAACAAAGCAATTGTGAATAGACATCTCTAGCCTGAAAATATGTAATTTTGGTGCACTAAAAAAATATTCCCAACTCCATGACAAAAAACACCCAGCTACAACATTTCAGCTCCTGAGTCTTAAGCCTCTTGCTTTCCTGCAAGAATCATCCATATCTATACTGTAGAGTTAAAAACAATCTTAAAATATACCAAGGTTAGGTTCTGGAAGAACACTGTGAATACTTGCAAATTTCATGGAGACACTGAATAACTAATTTTAATTCCCTTCGGTACTTCTGCTCCCAAAAGTCAGCTGTTTGCTGCTTTTTTATTCCTGAAGAAAAGGTCACAAATCCTCATTTGTTAATACAAAAACTTGTGGTTTCTAAACCATTAAAACTGCTCCACTGGAGTTAAGCAAATTTAGATTTTAGCAGAATCAAAGAACTAGACATCAAAATGTAGTATCAAGTTGCAGAACAAGAACTCAAGTATAGTGTAGGTGATTCTCTGTAAGAAAATTCCATATCCCAGGAAAGAAGATACGTAACAGTGTATGCATGGAACACATATGAACAAGTACAGTATGCATGAATTTCAGGGGAGGGGTATCTATGGAAGTGCATCTTAGCCCTGTGCGACTATCTCATTTTAATGTAAATAAAAGCAACATTATTTGAAGAAGAGTTGGCTTTTCTACCCTGGTTTTCTCACCCATTAAAGGGGGCTCAAACCGGCTCACATTTCTCCCCACAACAGACACCCTATGTGGTAGGTGGGGCTGTGAGAGCTCAGAAGAGAGCTGGGACTAGCCCAAGGACACCCAGCTGGCTTCATGAAGGAATGTGGAATCAAACCTGGTATTCCCAGATGAGAGTCTGGCACCCTAACCACAAGACCGAACTGGATGCTAAACTAGCTTGATTTATTCTAGAAATTTTATACACGTGACTCCAAAAATCAAGTGCCAACTCCCATGTATGAACAAATGACCACAATTTAAAAACCTGAGCTCAGTTTAAATGTTCTCAATAGTATCAGTGCACACGTTCAGCTAAGAACCATAAACCATGGGCTCTAAAAGATACTATAAATGATATTAACCAGAAAATGTAAGGCCCAACTGTCTCCGAGAAGCAATCCTGGTTTCTTTGTCTGATTTGTTTTTGTCTGTCCACCCACTGTTTTAATTTTTAAAATCATATTCTTTAACTGTTTGAAAGTTTTTATGCAATTCACTAACTCCTGGGTTCTTAACCTGTGGTCCATGGCCCCCTGGGGGTCTGTGAAGGTCCCACAGGGGGTCCATGAAGGTTTGAAGAAACATTAAGATGGCATTGGGCCAGGCCAGGTGTGGGGCAGAAGCAGTCTTGGGGCAGGGCAGGGTAGGGTGTTCTAGGATCAGGGCTTGGGGAAATAAAGAATGAAAGGAATCGGAGGGCAGCCATGTCTAACGGCAGGACTGGTGGTCTGTGGCAACAGAAGGTATTTGAAGGGGTTCTGCAGTAAAGAAAGGGTTAAAAACCTCTGCACTTAAGAGATTACAAGTCATCATTTAACAAGTCACTGGAGGAACTCAGCAGTACCCCATTTTATAGACTTGAAATCAAGCTTTAGTTGCTTATGTAATGGTAAGCATAGCACGGAGGTGAAAGTTCAATCTGGAACTGTTCTATTTAAAAGTCATCATACTCTGCCTTTCTAGATGATATTGTAGATACTGATATTTCTAGACAGTATAAAATACGGATTGCATGACAGCCACTCCTAAGGACAAAACTGAAGATAGCATTCCTAACACATAACCTGGAGGAATTTGCTCTATCAGAAATTGCCATAAACTTTTTGTTGAAAGAGATGGAAATGCTACATACTCATATTATAAGGCATATATATCTCATATAAATTACTGCTAGTATCAAATCAAGAACTGTATATATGTTATTATATGTAACACAACCTAAGTTTTGAAACAGTTGATATTGTTTATCTGTTAACTTTTGTCTTATGTGCACAATTTGTGTACTAAGTTACAAACTGTTTATATAATTGATAAAAATGTTGGATTAAAATTTAAAAAATTACAAAAGAAGCACACACAAATAAAACTGAAGAAAAAGGAATCTGCAATATTCTCAAATATATTACATATTCTCTGGGTGGCCAAATGGAACTTTTCATGTGTATCTGCTGATCCTAAGTTTTCCATCAGGCTTTGTCATTGGCTAGAGTAGACAGGCCTTCTGGGAACTGAAATTCACCATCTCTAAAGGGCGATACTTTATTCACCCGAAGCCAGCTGGGTGACCTTAGGCTAGTCACAGCTCTCTTCTGAGCTCTCACAGCCCCACCTACCTCACAGGGTGTCTGTTGTGTGGAGAAGAACAGAAAAGCTTTGTCAGCTGCTTTGAGTCCTCTTAAATGGGTGAGAAAAGTGGGGTAGAAAAGCCAACTCTTCTTTCTCTTCAATTAAATATATACTACTCAAACCACTGGATTTGACTTGGGATCTGGCAATCTAGCTCAGCCACTATTGACATCAGTTATAGTAATCTGTGCAGCCGTGATGGCGCAAGAACACTACATTTTACTTTTGAGATGAAATACCTACAAAAAATTTTTTTCTTTCAGTAATATCTACTCCTAGACTTAGGCTTTGTCTCTTTGATTTTCTTATAGTTATTCAAGCTACAGACGTCTTCAGATTATGTTTTCTTCCATTCAAGTAGGAAAGGGAGGGTGAAAGGGACCACTTGATTTCTTTTCATAGCCATCGATCAGGTTTAAATTTAGTTGATCAACCTTCAGAAAAAAATAACTTTCTAAAAGAGATGCAACAAATTCTAGATATTAGGTTGAGCTTTATTGCACAATTGTACTGTATTTTCTGGCGTATAAGACTACTTTTTAACCCAGGAAAATCTTCTCAAAAGTCAGGGGTCGTCTTATACGCCGGGTGTTGTCTTCTTATACGGCGAGTATATCCCAAACTCTGTATTTTAACTGGAAAGTTGGGGGTTGTCTTATACGCCCAGTCGTCTTATACGCCGGAAAATACGGTATTTATCAAATGTCATTTACGATTACCCTGGAGTTATACTGATGTAACCCTAAGGAAAGCAGCAGGTAAGGAGGCCAGAAGCATGCATTTGGGAAGCCTCCCAGAAAAACTGCCTCGGGAGGATTTAGTGAGAATACTTTGACGAATGACAGCAGCAACCATCCTGGGGAAATAAAAAGAGTCAGAAGGGAGTCGTTTTTGCAGAAACAATAACATGTCGACATGCAGGAAAGAGATGGGAAACATAACGACAATTAACAGAGTCTTGGTTTATTATGTGGACTGTCACCACTCCATGCTACTATATCTGTAGACTCGATGGGTGGTTCAATATTACATGCACCCACCCAATGTTGCCCAGCTCCTCCTAAAGCTTTCTGTGCTTCTGGAAAGCAGTAAAACATAATTACATATACAGGAACATGTATTCAGAATTATTACCAAAGCTGATTCTTTGTACTTTCAGGAATTTCTGCATCTTCTTGTTTTGTATACAGTACTTGTTCCAAGGTGCTTATTTTGTCCAAAAAGAATGGTACAGGAATTTCTGGAAAGCTCTGTTTAATAATATCTTCAGCACTGAGGACATCCTATTGGAAGAAGAATGTTATTAATTCATTGATGCAAATGTTGCAGCATTTTATACAATAATGAAACATACAGCCTGGGAATTGCAGGTGAACCTCTGTATGCACTGATCTGGCAGCCACGGTTCAATTATCCACGGTGTCCGGACCACCCTCCCTCTCACCCTGCCCCCAGCCGCTGCCATTATGCCCAAATCAGGCTTCCTGGAGGCCTGAGACAGTGAGAAATACAGTGCAAAATCATGTGAGATTTCCCATGATTCCTGTGAAATTTCATGGGATTTCCAAGGAATCATGGGAAATTGGGCGCAAAAAAGTGCTATTTGAAATACTCACAGTTTTCAATAACTCTGGCAAGGCCTGAAACCTATCCCCCTGCAGATATGGTTCAACTGTATTAGACTAGACACAGAACATTCTATTTGCCTGTCCTTCACTAGTTATTCTTAACCTATAGGAAATAATTCACATAATACAAACCTATGCCATCTTACACCATCTCACTGCTGTTTCAATTATTCAACAGGATTGAATCCCCCATTCATTACCCAGGGAAAGAAAAAAATAATGATTTTCTCATGAACTGAAGAAAGATTAACTTAAAAATGTCATCTCTGTGTGCTGCTGCTGTTTTGGTTAATACAGGGTCAAATTTATGATCTTATAGAAAAATTATTCAATGCACAACACCTACCCATACAAGTAGCCCAATGAAATCGACACAGTACCTCAGATGTTCCCAGGATTATTTGGAGGAATCAAAACTAAACAACTACATGTGCACCTCCTAATAAATGTTGTTCCCGTGATGCCTACAGCCATAATGTGCTATATTATGAGCCAGTTTGGTCTAGTGGTTAGGGAGCCGGACTCTTATTTGGGAATACTGGGTTCGATTCCGCCCTCCCCCATGAAGCCAGTCGGGTGATCTTGGGCTAGTCACAGATCCCTTCTGAGCTATCACAGCACCGCCTACCTCACAGGGTGTTCTGTTGTGGGGAGAAGAATAGAAAGCAATGGGTGTTTTTCCACTTAGCGCTTAATGGGTCCTTAATGGGTGCTTAATGAGTCTTTAATTGGTACTCTAGTGCTAGTAGAAATAAACCCTAGCACTAGAGTACCCATTAAGGACCCATTAAGGATTCATTAAGGGTCCTTAATGGGTTCTTAATGGGTCCTTAAAGGGTACTCTAGTGCTAAGTGGAAAAACACCCTTTGTGAGCCTCTTTGCGTCCCTTAAATGGGTGAGAAAAGGGGGGTAGAAAAGCCATCTCTTCTTCTTCTATAAATTGGACAATTCTTTTGACCAGTTTCTGTCATAATTAGTGGCCTTTAAATCTTAGAAGCTACCAACGACTGAACAAGAGACTTATCTATTTTTGTCCCACCCTCATTTCACACGCTTTGTGGAAATCTTGCAAAACCGGTGCCCGACTTCCCTTGTTTCACTGTGCTCAGGTTGTGCAAAAGTTCCAAAACCTGCACCCTTCGTCTCATGTATATTTAAGGACACTGTTCTCAGACAATGAGATAAAATCACTGAGCTGCTGGTTCAGGGGTGGGGTTCAAGAGGCTGGTACAAAGTAGAGATATTTAGTACTGTTTGGCAACAAGCAACACAGAAGCTTTAAGTTTGTTTCAGAACTCAAAAGCAAATTTAGATAAACATAAATAGATAGCCCAGACCAAAAAACAAAACAAAACACCATCACCGGAAGACAGCAGTACTAACTTAGGCAATAAGGAAATGACATGAAGATTCAAAGTAAGGTGGGTTTTTTCCCTTCAAATTTTACAGAGAATAATACTTTTCCAAATCTATTCTCAACAGTGCTGGGGTTCCCATGGTTTCTTGCATTTAATAGAACACTCTGTTGCCAAACATCTAATATGAATGACACCCTGGAAAACAAGTGTGACAAGATAGGATGTTTAGCAAGAAGCAAAGAACACATGGCTCTGAATAGTGCTAATTATTCAGAACTTCTCAAAACTTACCTTCACTGAAACGTTAGCAAAATTATCTCTTCTGTTGTATTCAGCTTTGGAAAAGATCTGTCTGCATGAGGTAGGAGTACTGTCAATATGAGCTGTATTACAAGTTTGCTTTTCGTTTAGTTTTTGCAAAGACTCTGTGTTGTGTAAGTTCTCCAACTTGACCTCGCTGAAACCTTCAAAGTCACCCCACGAACTGCTAGAATCCATAACGTTGGCATCAAGCGCGCTCTCTTCGTGAACTCTCCCATCCTCATCCTTGCCAGAAAGGTGTGGCTGAACGATTTCCAGTTCCACATTTTCATCAAGATTTCCAATTTGAGTCAGGCAATCTGCATCGGCTCCCTCTATAATTTCACACACAGCTGGTGAAACAGAGTTCAAAAGTGACTGGCTTAACACTTCCACACTGCTTTGCTTTCCCACTGAATCCTGGCCCTGCATTGTTGTGTTACTGCAGCAATGAAGGACCATTTGTGAATATCAACACAACAAACCCTGACATGGCTGATGAACGACCTCTGATAAATGCTTTGATGGGGCTTCTGCTGAAGAAGACAGGATATGTCCTTCAGGGTCTCGCTACGCCATCAGCACGGAGCTTGTGTCGGCTGCAACTTCCAAGCCAAGTTTCAGACTGCAAAAGAAAGGTGAGTCCTCTGTGATAAAACTGCGTGAAAGGCTCACAAGAGATAAGCTATTGGGTAACAAAAACGTTAAGACTTGGAAAAACACATTCCAATGTAATCGGCTAACTACTGGCATGCAGTCAGTGGTGCTGTCTAATATGGCCAGGTCTGCACAGCTAGTTTCAACCATTTAAAGGGGGAGTTGTATCCAATTTTCTCCAAGAGCAACCTTCGATGCAACCCAACGAGCTACTTTTAAAGCTGCCTTATTTTCCAAATGCTTTTACAGGCAACAAAAAGAAGTTGCAATGATAATTCTCAGGATCTCATACATTTCCAACCATTATTATGTGCTTTGCTTAGTTGTGCACTGGTCTTGAAAACCACAATTTGCCATTACGCTATAAAGATCTATGGCTTGTATTTATCCTGTGTACACTAAGACTGCAGATAAAGTTTGGTTTTCCAGGCAAGCACCTTTCCTACTGTGGCAGTTTGAGTATAATCAAAAACTATGCCTTCCTGCAAGCCAGCGTGAGACAAATGCAAGCTAGAGGGGAAGAACTGTGTGCCAAACCCACACTGAAGTTGTTCAACATATTGCGGGTACCGTAAATTACTGAATGCCATCTTGTGACTACCTGCAGCAAGGCCTTCTCTGTAGTGGCACCAGCTGCCTGGAACAGTTTCCTTTTTCAGTTTCTGACCTTCAAGCACCATCTCTTTACCCAGGTCTTTGCAGAGTAAATGTTTTTGTTTTGTTTTTTCTATCTTTTGTTTTGAAGTAATGGCTTTAGCTGTTTTTGTGGTTAAAATTCTGTTAACTTCTTCAATATTATATTTCAATGGGAAGAGGTAAATAAATAGACAAATACAAATACATAAATTTAATAAAAAGGTGTTTAATAATCTGTCCACCTCCAAAGGGGAAAGTAAACTTCAGTGTTGGTGGGCATTCAAGGAATCTTTCTGCACTTGTTGGTGATCTGAATCAAGGAGTCCCTTAATCTGGATTACAGGGCCTCCTGATCCACATGTTAATTTGGATCAAGGAGGCCCTGCCCCTGCTGGTCTGTCTCTGCCTGCAGTGGATGGAGCCAGATCTGGATTAAAGAAGCCTTAATCCAGATCTGTTACAGACTTGTTTAATTGTTCTGGATCATTGGAGGCATACGACCCAGAACTACCAGGTAGTATGTTTCAGCAAGTGCACAGAAAATAATTCCTTCAAGCTCTGAAGATAGGAACTGTTGTTCGTAGGCTTCAGAGGCATAAGGATTGGTGGCTGCAAAGCTTGCACAAGCTTCAAAGCCATGATGCAGCATGAGCTCGATCAGCAACATCAGTGCAGCTCACACTGATCCAGCCCACGTCTCCAAATAATCTGGACCAATAGGCCTCCACATAATCCTGATCAGTGGGATCTGCACAAAAGATAAGTGCAGAACAGGTCAAGATCTTTAGCTAAAATGTGAACAACACTAATTTATCCATTGTTCTAATGAAGCAATTTTCATGTATTTATGCTTAAAAAAAATCTCCATGCTTATTTCAAATAAACAGCTCAGAGAATCTGCATATGGAATAATCATTGACAATGGTAATACAAATGTTTTCTTTTAAAATTACTGTCATTTCAGTTTTGAAGCAATACTGGTGAGCAGACAGAAAGCTAAGATATCCACCCATAACTACAGCCAATCCAATCCAATCCAATCCATCCATCCATCCTATCCCACTCTATATCCAAAGGTCTCAGGGCAGGTTGCAACCTTTAAAGCAACAAATTAAAACCAATATTAAAGCCAATAATATACATAAAACATTTAAAAGGTTCAGCATATTATGAAATTGTAATAGTTTGATTTCCATGTTACACTGTATAATGCAAAGCAATGTTATGCAAGTAACTGCCACCTACAGAAAATCAGCAGTTAGTGAAACTGCAGACACCCAGTCCACAAATGTACATCAAAAGGATCACAAGTGTTACTCTTAAGTTTATAAGATCACATTAAACATGTAACATTTTAGTATCAATGCAAAAACAAAAGTGTGCTACTTAAAGTGAGACAACTGTTTATACCAGTTTTAAAACCAGAACTGAGAAGAAATCCTTAATCTGTGTTCATATATACAAACAATCTGTGCATTCTAACAAGAATTTAGACTTTGTTCTCAGACATGATATTTATCTTGCCAAAAAATGTAGCTTGCTTCAACTAAGAAGTTTTTGTACAATTTTATTAGGATGTAAAACTATTGGCTACTCTCTCAACACTCTGAATTAACTGGAAAGTGGTAAACAATATACCTTCAAAGAGTAATTAAAAAAAATACAGTATATTTTGTGTGTCCCATAGTTTTGGGTTAAGAAAATATTTGTGGGCAACAATAATTTAAACATTTCAAAACAGTTCTGGAGATGCAAAATAGCCTTCTGATTAAAATTTGGATTTACCCTGTTTCTCCAAAAATAAGACCTACCCCCAAAATATGACCTAGCATGATTTTTCAGGATTCTTAAGGATGCTCAAAATATAAGGCCTACTTCAAAAATAAGCCCTAGCTACTGTTCATAGAAAAAGTCAATTTAAATAGTATCCAGGCAGCTATACATGTAAAAAAGTAAAATCAACTGGAGCAAAAACTAATATAAGACCCTGTCTTATTTTTGGGGATACAAGGGAATTTTACATAAGTTCAAAGATGCCACACAAATAAATCACAGTCTACTCTGAAGTAATTTATTTCCTAGTAAATACACTTGATATCCTGATCACAGGGTAAAGAACCTACAGGGATTTAGCAAATGCACAGCTTAGAACTGGAAAATGTTTCTAATAACAGCTGTGCAGCCAACTGCATGTATGTTTATTTAAAAGTATGTCCTGCATCTTCCACATGACTTGCTTCTCTGTAAGTCTGTACAGAATCACAAACTGACCTCAACACAACAGTTCATTTTCCTGTCAACCTGACTACAACAGATCATTTTCATGACAACCAGATCCAGAAAGACATATTTTATGATTTACGCCGCTTTTAAAACCTGCCAACTCTAGCTTAGCAAAGACAAAATTAAGTCTTTTGTTTCTTACAACATGCTCCTTCACAAATGCTGATTTTGATGTTACTGTGTTAGGATTTCAACTCTCAACTCTATTTTTACACTGTGAAATAACTGCCATTAATTGAGGCGTCTACAGTTGCCCAAACTTAGCAATATAACAAATGGGAGAAAGAACAGATTCTGAGGAAGAATATACTGACCGCAAAATATAACTATATACTTTAAATATGAAGAAAAAGGCTTAATCACCTTTGAAAACCAATTCAACTTCCTCAGAGTTATCTGCTTGCAAAAACATTACAATTATCGAGTTATATGTCCATGGGTCAAATTGCATATACCCAAAAGACAACAGAAACAAATAAAAAAAGAGAAAAGAGAAAAAAAGAGAAAAAGTAAAGGAACTCAGTCTCAATTTTGATGACTTTACAGACCTCTCCAAGAGGTTTTCCCAGCAAAAATATTTAATTGGTTTGCGGCTGTTTTCTTCCAGGTAAAGGAAGGGGGGTTTTCCACTTAGTGCCTTAATCCGGATCTAAGGAATGGGTCCTTCAGCTAATCTGGATTTGCTAAATCCGGATCTAAGGAGGTACCCGATGCATCTCCAGGGGCAGTATAGCACCCAATAGCAACGGGTACTAGCATGCTCACAGTGGAAACACCAGAACACTCATGTGGCGAATCTGAATCTAGCCACATGGGACCCGCCCGTCACTCCATGTTTTGGGGGGCTGCCATGGTGTGTGTGTGCAAACTCCATTGACGCTCTGGAGATTCTTAGAAGATTGTGGCAAATCGCTCTGGAGGTTCTCCGGAGCTTTGGACAAAGCTCCGTAGAAATGGAATTGTTCTGATGGATCATCTTCGTAGCCTGTGCCATTCTTCAAAGTTTTCTTTAGAGCCCATGGGTGGCCCCCTCAACCCCCCCCCCAGACCTCATTGCCTGACCGTGGTGGAAACGCGCTCCATATAGTCTGGATTTGATGCCTGAAGACACCATTGTAGATCCCAAATCCAGTTTATAGGTCCTGAGGGACCCATTTAATCTGGATTTCCCTAGAACAGGTGGAAAAAATGTGGTTCTAATGGGGGGTCTGCAGTGGAAACGGGATCTTCCTGCCCTGAGCCTAATAGACTCTTAATGGGTCCCTAATGGATACTTAATGGGTACTTAGTGCTAGTGGGACACACACACCCCAATATTGCATTACAATATTAAATGTCTCCAGGATTACATTAAACCAGGAAAGTCACATTTGTTAACCTTTGTAAAAACAAAACTTTCACTCGAGAAATATTGTTTCAGGAGATACATTTGTTCTATAATATACTGTTGCACAGCTTTGCAAGTTTAGTAAATTAATAGAATCCATGAGCATTGCTATCATGATCAACTTGCATTAGCTGGTATTTACAATTTATTCTGAATGGAATGTAAAATGAGACACTATCCTGCAGAATCCTCACAGATCCTCATCATAAGTTCTTGCTTTTGAGTCATATCCAAACAAGTTAGGAGAAAGAACTCAACTGTACAGCATATTCTGCATTTAAATCGCCCAAATTCAGTCTCCAGTTATCTGTATTTAAAATGAGTTCACGCAGATGGTAGTGAAATTTCTCAGAAAAAAATATCTTCCCTTTACAACATCACATAATAATATTGGCTCCAAAGCACTGCTGAGCTTTCCAGAACAGCTAATCTGCCAACACAGTTACTGTTGCCACTCGCTGCCTTAGCAAGACCTCTGTACTAAGAAAAAAGGGAAAAGGAAAAGAAAAAAACTAAGATGAGCTCCAAGGAACTCAGAACATTATTTCCTTCATCAATAATACTTGACAGAATAGGTAGCCAGTTTCACAGGTCTTAATCTAATTTTAATTAGCAACCCACAGAAACCTTTATGCAAAATACTTAATTGCTGCTGCAAACAGGTGTAGAAAAATACTAAGATGAAGCAAGATTTTGATTCATATTAGTGAGTTCATAAAAGACTAGCTCACAGAAATGGAAATTCCCAGGCACAGTCAAGCAACATCTTAAACACGCAAACTAACTCCTGAGGATCTGAAAAATTATTTCCAGTCAAAGTGTTAATATCTTTAGAGCTACCTTTAACAGCAGGAAGCAACACGTTCCATTTTGCTGTAATACTTATTCCAGTTTTAATTCTGAAGTTGCTAAAAAGTGTGAATTAACTACGAGAAAACGTAGATCCTGAATTAACTCCAAGCAGCAGATGTCTTCACAAAATCACAAGGTCATGTTTTTAAATATGCTTCAAGAAACCAGTGGCTGATTGCAAAAATGTGAGGAGGGTGTGAGGAGACTAAAAGTTGGCATTTTTTCAAGAAATATGTAGTATTTCTTTCATTGTTGCAGTTGCCAAGGGTTTGTAACACAGGCATGAACTTGTTAAGAATGGAAACTTTTAATTACTTTTTTGGCGCTAATATATTACTGAATGGCTGTGTAAGCACCCCAGAAACAATCAATTATAATTAAAAAGCAATTTTAAACACCATGTCTAAACAGTTAGTGCCATGCTCACATAGTCTACATACACACTATTTTAATATCTCACAGCATCTGGAGTAGAGCCAATACATGTTAAGATGCTCTTCAAGACCTGACCTAACAATGCATAGCTGGGTTTAGGCTTCATAAAGAATAAACATACACAACATTAGTTAGCATTCACCCCTAACAAGGGCAGTTTTCTCACCCTCAAGTCCCCATTGACACTCCAGGTTTTCACAGGAATACTGTCAGCTTTAACAGTTTCACTTGTAAGGGCTACCAAGGCGATCCACTGGAAGCGAATACTGCCTCACATTGCACTAGACTCTAGTTCTGTCTTGCTAATATAGGTTGCAGTGGCTTTGGAGGATTTCATATAGAGCAGTGGTTCTCAACCTGGGGGTCGGGACCCCTTTGGGGGTCGAATTACCCTTTCAGAGGGGTCGCAACGAGTCTCCCGCTGCCCTTCCCTCCCACCTCCCAGCTGCTCCGCCCCTGTGGTTGGGGGTCTCCACAACATGAGGAACTCCATTAAGGGGTCGCGGCATTAGGAAGGTTGAGAACCGCTGATATAGAGGCTTCCCTAGTTCAATCTGGAAGGGTCAAGCATTGAGCCTGAAGCTCTTTGCATGCAAAGCGGATACTACACAACTGACTTATAGACTCAAACACACAGTCCAGGATCCTTTAGCTCTCCAGAAATTCTCAGACTAAACTCCCCATCACGCCTCCCTCTCAGCTACAAGAGCAGAGAACCCAACAACATTTGGAGGGTCACTTACTGAGTTAAATACTCAAAACAGCAGACCTCAACAAGCAGATGTAGCATTCAGATCTCTACCAAAACACTTTTGTTGTTGTTTCTGTTAAGGTTTGCTTTATCTACCGTGCTTCAGAGTGCTGTAGGGAGCAAAATATTGTTGGGTACTGTACTGTTGAGTTGTGGCCGGCCTCCGGTTGCCTGCATGGGCACCTTATTCAGCCTCCTTGGTAGAGACACAAGAAGTGGGCTTGCCGTGGCCTATTTCCAGGGAGAAGCTGGAGAACAAACCAGCAACCCTCTGCTTTCCACAGAGCTTGCATTACCATGAAGCAACACCCCTTGAGGAAGTTCATTTGGTGGCCTAATATTTAATATTATTACTTGTAATGGAGATCTGCCACCTTCCTGAAAGCTCTGCCCTGAAATACATATCACTTTAAAGTTAAACAAGCAACCTCCAGTTCATTAACGGCTTTATTCTGGAGTGACTCCTAATGCTTGATTCAAGAGAAATGAGCTGGTGTTTTGAAGTCAATGGCACTTCGCTTTCTTGCTTACTATTCTCGATTTGACCCCACTCTCCCTCCCAAGGGCTTTTATATCTTGAAACAAAAAATACTTTTTATACAAGGTAACACTATGTTATCACCAAGTTATTACCAATATCTTTGATACTTTTAATGCAAGGGAGAACTACATTATCATCAGGCTATTACTATCATTTCAGGTACTACATAATCGCCAGCTATTACCATTATTATTAATACTTTTAATGCAAGTCTGGCAGAGGGTGAACGCCAGTTCGGTCTAGTGGTTAGGGAGCTGGACTCTTATCTGGGGATACCGGGTTTGATTCCGCCCTCCTCCATGAAGCCAGCTGGGTGACCTTGGGCTAGTCACAGCTCTCTTCTGAGCTCTCACAGCCCCCCCCCCTCACAGGGTGTTCTGTTGTGGGGAGAAGAACAGAAAAGCTTTGTCAGCTGCTTTGAGTCCCCTTAAATGGGGGAGAAAAGTGGGGTAGAAAAGCCAACTCTTCTTCTTCTTGCTCCATGAAGCCATCTGGTTGACTTTAGGCTAGTCACAGATCTCTTCTGAGCTCTCGCAGCCCCACCTACCTCAGAGAGTGTTTGTTGTGCGGAGAAGAACAGAAGCTTTGTCAGCCGCTTTGAGTCCCCCTAAATGGGGGAGAAAAGCCAGGTAGAAAAGCCAACTCTTCTTCCCTTTCCTTCTTTCTTCTTCTTCCTTCTTCTATATTCCCCCCAGGTTATTACAAATTATTTGTAATTGTTTGAATACAAGACAACACTATCTTATCGCCATATTATTACTGTTGTTTCTGTTCCTCTTTCAGAATATTAAAATGCTAACACACCGTATTTCCATACCCTTTTCCGTACTGCTTAAGCAAATTTTAAAGAAGAAAGCGAGGTTTTTAATAAACACAGAAGCAGAAATTGTCAGGTCCTCCGCAGTTTCTCAGGCAACCTACCTGGGACCTGTCAGCCTCTTCGCCCCCTCGTCTTCACCTCCGCCCGGGCCGCTGAGTGAGGAAGCAGCTGGGCCCCGGAAGGCCTCGCTGAGGAGGAGCCACAGGCCGTCAAGAGGGGGAAAGCCCAAACAGGAAAGGGACCCCCACCACCACTCGCCCGCCCTGCCACCCCGCCTCGCCCACCTTCCCCACCGCCCGCAGCCCTCCTTCTGTTCTGACGAGCCGGCGCGGTGGCGGCGACTAAGAAAGGGGGCGGGGCTAACAGCAGGTGCCGGCCTCGGACCCCAGGAAGCCCGATTGGCCAGATTCGCCTAACGGGGCGGAGCTTCATCTCTCAGCAACCGTTCCGGCTGGAGAGGGAGGGGGGAAGCAAAGCGGGCTCCGCCCACTAGGGGGTGTGTCCTTAAAGGGCCGTTGCGAGCGAGCGTTCGCCTCGCGCACCACAGAGCCAGGGAAATGAAAAGGCGGGGTAACATGACGCTTCTTGGTAGGCGGGGCTTCTTCTCTTGACGCACACCTCTCCTCACGGCCTGCCCTGCGCAAAAGGGTTTGCCCATAGAGATTAAAAAATGCAGAGATATAAAGACAGTAAATAACTTTTTAATGGTATTTTTTACTAACAGTATTGGATGAGCGTTCCTGGTTTTGAGCTTATCGTAAACCATCTCGGCTGGTGATTAAGAATCGTTAATAATAATAATACTTTAATTTCCAGCATTCAATGTAGTGGAAAGGTTGTAGCTTGCTCTTGTGGTACAGTGCCTGCTAATTTTTGCATACTGTACAACACACAGTAAGGCAACATGCAGATCAGCGTGTCGACTTATTGCTCTACACCTAAGGTTTAATCCGGCTTCGATCCACTTTCAGAGTGAGAGAACACATCAGCGAAGTGGCAAGCTGTTTTCTTTCAGTGTTCAATAATTTTAAAAAAATCACCTTTGTGATAGATAATGTGGAAATAAAATGACTAGTCACTTTGCTGATGTGGATTGAAGCTGGATTAAACCCTAGGTGTGACGACAGCCTAGAAAGCATCCCAATTAATGAACTTTATTGGTCATATGACTGTATCAGGTTTACAAAAGATAAAATCCTATAAAACATACAAAGATAAAAACAAAAATAAGAATAACATAACTGTTTGTCCCCATCACCCTTACAAGACACCCCATTCAACTCAACAAAGAATGTTCTATATTGGGCAGCCTTAACAAAAAACAAAGCCACGGTTAATGTCACCTGGGCATTTTCTCCCTGCAGAAGGTAAATTAACTTGTGCTCTGCATTCCAGTGAGACACATGGCGTCTAGATGTATCAATGGCTACTAGAACGAATGCCTAGGTGCATCTTTCAGGCTGGGGTGGGGGAAGCGGGTGCTTCTAAGGCCATTTGGTGGGATTCAAGAGCAGGAAAAGGTTTGTCCTTGTCTCTGCTGGAGATGCCCATGAGCATTTGGTGGGCCACTGTGTGCAACAGGACACTGGACTAGATGGGCTGTGGCCTGATTCAGCAGGGCTTCTCTTATGTTCTTATGTTCTTAAAACGTGCATAGGTAAATGGTTGCCTTAACTGCTGGGCCATTTTATATACTAAATATTTTTTGAGTTGGAAAATAGATTTAGATCGTGCTAGCCATTTTAGTGATCTCAAATTAGAAAGACGAACGAATGTCCATCACATGCGGCTTCAAAATCTCTTTGGCTAACTGGCTGATATGCCCCAATATTTGCAGGGCCTAGGACAGTGATGGCCAGCCTATGACATGCGTGACACGCCAAGCCCTTTTGGGAGACACACATGGTTACCCTGGCACTTGGGTGTGTAGTGCTTGCTTGTTCTTGAGGTAAACGAAATACCAACTTTCAATTGAAGATTTAGCAAATGTAAAGAATTATTTGTTTTTGCTTTTAATAAAATACATATATCAAAAATATACCTTTTTTACTAGAGCTACAAATATCACAAAATTATGGATATTTCTCGATGTGACACAGCACCAGAGTTAAGCTAGGTTTTCTTGTGAATTTTGACACACCGAGCTCAAAAGGTTCACCATCACTGGCCTAGGAAGCAATAATGCAAAGTATTGTTCCCTAGAAATCCTTGTTGGTGGTACTGTCTTGGCGCATTATAAGTCACATGCACATCGAGGATACCTGGATGTACTCACTGTCACCTCTGTGCGCTCATGGACACCTGTTTTGGTCTCCATTCATGCACACTGGCCCGAGCAATTGTGGCAGCTCTGTCCGGAAGGTAAGTAGGTGGCCTAAACAGCACTACTGTTGGAAAAGCTGTACCCAGCCATAGTTCTCATTTTTAAGGGGGGAAATAGCAGGGTTATAGCAGGGTTTCCTCTCATATGTAAACAACCACACCATAGCACTGTAACAGTGCTGTATTGTCCTGTCTGGACAGGGCTTGAGTCATATATGACTCCTGATTGACTGCATAAACACTTCTATACAGTTTTCTGGGCAGAGATGGAGGAGTGAGCTGCCCATGCCTACTTTCAAGGAGAGTCTGGGGATCGAAGTGGCTACCCTCAGCTTTCCAGGCAGTCTGCTCTACTAGTGAGTTACAACCACGCCCAGATGTAACTCCTACTAGTGAGTTACAACCAC
The DNA here is from genome assembly GCA_023333525.1 of Aspidoscelis tigris stejnegeri. Classification (NCBI taxonomy): domain Eukaryota; kingdom Metazoa; phylum Chordata; class Lepidosauria; order Squamata; family Teiidae; genus Aspidoscelis; species Aspidoscelis tigris. The sequence goes on along the minus strand of JALMGA010000003.1, from coordinate 104,496,524 downwards.
TGCTAGATTACTGGAGAAGCCCATGCAACAAGATACTTTCTATGGAAGGTATTCCTGCACATGCTGCCACTACCATATGAGAATCAGGGCAGCAGGTCAGGACTCCTATAACTTAAAAAGCTTTATGCCAGAGGAAATAAACTTTCCCTTCACAACTGTTAAGCGCACAGAAGACTTGTCTTCGTCTCACTAGATTGCAACAGACTTTAGTGTAGTCAGTTGTTAGCCTTGCAGGTTGAACCTTGTGAGACTGGCTTATACACCTTATTGTAAGTCTTTAGATCCCAATAAACCTTCCATTGCAAGCTGTCTTCCAGGCTGAAAGTCAGTGCTTAGTCACATACAGCACTGTGTTCCATAGATTTCGCTGCAAACAATTCTGGTGATAAAGGGCAACTCTATGCCTATCAGAAGCAAGATCCATTGAGAGCAATGGAGCCTATTTGCAGAACTAGTGCACTGGATCTCCTTGCGCATGCCAGTGTGATTTTTATTACTATACAATTATTTTTTGCAATGAACCTTAAGAGAAAAAGGTCTCTCCTAATCACCTACAGCAGCTGTCGGTTTACACTTAAGTTTTAATCCAGCTTCAGTCCACTTTCAGAGGAAGAGAACACATCAGCAAAGTGACCAGTAATTTCCTTTCCACATTATCAACCCCAAAGGTGAATTTTCTGTGTTACTGAACACTGAAAGAAAATAGCTTGTCACTTTGCTGATGTATTATCTCACTCTGAAAGTGGACTGAAGCTGGATTAAACCTTCGGTGTGACCACACACCCAGTGTTTAATTCCTGAGTGTAAAACACATATCGCTGCATAATTTCCTATCTGCTACAGACTTGTGTTTTTGCATTGCTTTTTATAAGCAGTTCTTGCTGGGTGTGTGTGTGAAGAGAAATGAGAGATGCTTTAACATTTCCCTAAGCCCCTTGTCGTTCTATAATGTTCTGAGTCTATAAACAGAATAAGCGCGCAGGTTGGTTCGTTAAAAAAGTGGGCGGGGCTTTTTGGCGGTTTATTATCTCCATGGCAACCGTTGTTGCTCTGAAACATTCCTGGTGTTTCATCATAATGCTAATTTCAGAGAACTTCCCCCCCCCTTAATTCTGAGCCTGCAGGGAGGAACTATTTTTATTTTTATCGCCCTTATGTAAGCTGATCTAGAATCCTGCACAATGCTTTGAAATAATAAAGGCTCCCTCTTTGTTCTTACCTTTTAGCATATACCTTTTAGCAAATACTGCTAGTATTTTTTAAATTTTGTGTGCTCACCTGAAAGTAAGAAATTATCAGATACAGTTAACAGCTTCATTAAGGCTACCATACCCTATTGCCTCTTTATGGCACTATCTTTGGGTGTTTGTCCACTTAAGCACTAGAGTACCCTTTAAAGACCCATTATGGACCCTTAATGGGTCCTCTAGTGCTAAGTGGAAAAACACCCTTTCTCTCACACAATTGGTCCTTGTGCTTTAAAAAGTAAAAATGAAAGTCCTTTAGAAAAATGAAAAATACTCATTCAATGTGTCATAAAAGCAATCACAGCCCCAAACAAAGCGTACACATTAAAGCAGATAATGTAGATAAAGATGCCACCACCAAAATCCAGCTCAAATCCAAGCAAAGTTTTGCCATTGGCTTCTGAGGGGATTTTTTCAATTTCATAGTGAAGTATATCTGGGATTCCCAAGTGGTCTCCCATCCAACTACTAATGAGGCCTGGTATATTTAAAGGGAAGGGGTTCCATATCCAGGTTGCCACTAATGTAATACAGTATTAAAAAGGAGGAAGGGTGCAACTAGATCCCCTTTAAAAAAAAACTGATCCAGACTAACATGTCTTTGAATAATACAGTGTCATTAGGTGATTTGACAACAATTAATTAAATGGGATATGCCTAGGCATGTATGGAGAACGATCAAGAGCATTTTTAAAAAAGAACATATGAGAAGCCCTGCTGAATCAGGCCACACAACCCATCTCGTCCAGTATTCTGTCTCACACAGTAGCCCATTCATTGGTTCTGGGCATCTCAAGCAAAATGTTCTTACATTCTTATAACAAAACAGGTGTGTAGGGTGAAACTGGTGGTTCTCATAAGTTCTCATGACTGGTGGTTCTCATTCATAAGTAAACACCAGCTCTGAAGCTTCTCACAGGAAGCCAAGACATCTCTGTCCAAAACGGGCTTCAACAGATGCGCCAACCATAGTTGGGAATAGGCACGCTTGGCCACAGCCTCCATCTGAGCTTCAAGCGTCAGTGCAGAGTCCATTTTTTGCATCATCATCCTCACTTCAGAATTATTATTATTATTATTAGTTTATTTCTATAGCGCTGTCTTTGTACTCAGAATGGTAGGGGAAACATCATAACAGCCCTCTCACTTGCATTGTTGCGCCCAGTTGTGAGGTCCCTTCAAGGAGGGACACCAGAGACTTGACCCTGGAGACCCTTATTTCCTTTTGATGGTGAAAATTGTTGGAATCAGCAACTCAGCATGCCTAGATATTGGAAGAAGGGTATCAATGGCTACTAGAATGAATGCCGGGGCGGGGGGGGGGGGGAGCAGGATGCTTCTAAGGTCATTTGCTGGGATTTGAGTGCAGGAAAAAGTCTGTCCTTGTCTCTGCTTGAAACGTCCGTGAGCATATGGTGGCCCACCATGTGCGACGAGGCACTGGACTAGATGAGCTGTGGCCTGATCCAGCAGGGCTTCTCTTATGTTCTTATGTAAATCTTTAAGTTGTTCTTTGTTCTCACTCTCTCTATGTCTGGGGACTACCCTTCTAAGAGCGCCTCCAGACACAGTGAAAGATGTGCCATTCCTTTGACTATTGTTTAATACATCATTTTGTTCTCAACAAATTACCCAATTTATATCAGTAAAGATTTTCAACTTGAATCTTCTGTTCATTGACGTCTGACGTGCGATTTAAGTGTTCCCTTAATTTTTTTGAGAACAGTGTATTTTATAAACCTTATACAAGTTGATAAAATAAACTTATAAAAGTGAACCAGTTTGGTCTAGTGGTTAGGGAGCCAGACTCTTATCTTGGAATACTGGGTTCAATTCTGCCCTCCCCCATGAAGCCAGCTGGGTGACCTTGGGCTAGTCACAGCTCTCTTCTGAGCTCTCACAGCCCCACCTACCTCACAAGGTGACTGTTGTGGGGAGAATAGAAAAGCTTTGTCAGCCGCTTTGAGTCCCCTTAAATGGGTGAGAAAGTGGGGTAGAAAAGCCAACTCTTATTATTATTATTTTCCTTAAAATTCAGCATTCACTTTCTGTTGTTGTGAGTAATTCTTTGTATTGCTTTTGTGCAATTTTTCCAACAGCTCTGTGATGTTGTTGCTATCTCTGTGTATACAGCTCAAAATTGGTTTGCCCTAGTGAACTGCACGCCAAAACCAGGATCTTAGTGTGCTACAATAGCTTCCATACATGCAGCTTTCAAAGATATTAGTTTTAATTTCTATGCTAATTAACCATGTAATTACAATTTAGATATACAGACAGGGCTCTTTTCTTCTTTTTTATACCATAGGCAAATTATGACTTTTGTGCTCCTTGACAACCGATTTAGATGGGTGAAACCAAAGCCCGCTATGCATCCTGTCACCATTTAACTGTCTGGGCCTGCTTTTGCAATGTTTGCTTCTGAAAAATAAGTATCATGTACCTTGAGCTACAGAATAATCTGTGTTTGTTATCTGCAGACAATATTAAATGGAGAGGGGGGAAAGTCCACTTCTGTGTAACCTAATGCCCCTACAAACCTGGTAATCACATCCACATCTGACCAGCCTACACATCTGTTCTCATATCCACTCCTGTCTTATAAAGTTGTTGTGAGGAAAAAACTGATAGCCTCAGTCCCACAACCTCACACTGCCTCACAAATTTGTTGCACGGATGACAAGCGGCTGAACAGAACCTCAGCTATGAAAGAGCTGTGCTCACACCTAAGTTTTAATCCAGCTTCAGTCCAATTTCAAAGAGAATATATTAGCTATGTGACATGTGGATTACTTTCAGTATTATATAACTCAGAAAGATAATATGAAAATGACCAGTTACTCTGCTGCTGTGGTTCTCTTACTCTGTGAATGGCCACCCCAGACAGTTTTGGTAACAGAGTCTGGGCAATTTGACTACCATTATCACCACCTTTGCACATTAGGGATGTACAAGAATATTCATAGGCATTCAAAATCTGATCGAATGTGCTGAATTTTGACATTCAGACTCGAACGTCCCAAAATGTGAATGTAAACATTCAACCTGAATTTCAAACTTTGGATCTATTTGTTCGAATTATCCAGACATTCGTATGTGTACGGGTTCATACATGAGGTGTACTTGAAGATCCGCATCTTTCCCTCATCTGAACACATTTGTATGGATCCGTACAGGATGCAAACAGGTTTCATACGGGATAACTACGGGATGCATATGGACATGCACAGATGGATACGGATGTGGGGAAGATGCGTACCTGCACATACAAATGTTGTCAACATTCGTATGTGCAGATTCAAATTAAAAATTCAAATGAATAGATTCCAATTTTGTAAATACGAATCTAATCTTGTTAAATTTGAATTTAAAATATTCAAACTGAATTTGATTTTCGGGTATTTGATTCAATTCAAATAGAATGTCAAAAAAACATTCGAGCACATCTCTATTGGACATTCATAGTCAGCTGTTTCAGTCCTCAGAAAGGTAAGTGGGGCTGCTTCCACACCTGCCGCTGAAAAATGGATCTAAAAAGATCCATTTTTTGGCCATCTGTTCTTCCGAGGATCTGTCTCAAATAGGGACAGATTCTCCGAGGTCCCATGTGTGGGTGGCTGCGGCGAAGCCGGATCAGGTGGCCAGATTGCTCAAGTGCTGCGCGGAAGCCGCAGCACCCAGGGCCAAAGGCAGCCAGATTCCCTCACTGCTGACGTCGCCCTGGGAGCATGCAGCTGCCAGTCACCGCGTGTTTTGGGCAGCATGCGGCGCGCAGGGGAGAGTAGAAGGAGGCAAACCAGCCTGCTTCCACCCTCCCCAAAATGGCAGCTGCCAGGACACCTGACCTTTGCCTCTCTGTGTGCGGAAGTGTCCTGCTTCTGAAATGGATTGAGGCAAAGGGCCGGATGAAGACCTAATTCTTCAGGTCTTCCTGAAGGCCAGATCTTTTGGCGGCAAGGCCCAGTTAAGAACGTGTCTTGCCTGCCGATGTGTGGAAGCGCCGCCGAACATGGTCCTTGATCCGGCCTCCTGCGCAGAAGGTAAGTTTATATGTTGTCTGTATGTGCGTCCAATTTGTGTTTATATGTGGTTTAAGGCTTGTGCGGAAACACCCTGGCTCTGTGAAAAGCACTATAGCTGGATAAAATGCATATATCAAATTATGCACGGTATAGAAAAGGTGGATAGAGAAAATTTCTTTTCTCTCTCACACAACACTAGAACCAGGGGGCACTCTATGAAGCTGATGGGTAGGAGAGTCGGATCCGACAAAGGGAAGTATTTCTTCACCCAGAGGGTCATCGGCTTATGGAATGTGCTGCCGGAAGAGGTGGTGACAGCTACCAGTCTAGATGGCTTTAAGGTAGGGTTAGACAAATTTATGGATGACGGATGTATCAATGGCTACTAGAACGAATGCCTAGGTGCATCTTTCAGGTTGGGGTGGTGGTGGAACTGGGGCGCTTCTAAGGCAATTTGCTGGGATTCGAGGGCAGGAGAAGGTTTGTCCTTGTTTCTGCTTGAGATGCCCATGAGCATTTGGCGGGCCACTGTGTGACGGGATGCTGGACTAGATGGACTGTGGCCTGATCCAGCAGGGCTCTACTTATGTTCTTATGTTCTTAACCCATGACCAGCGCTGGGTTGTTCAACAACAGTCCAGAGCGCTCTTCAGGGGCCAAAAACCGGGCTTTGGTGGTATTGCCTATCATATGTGAGGTGACCCCATTTAAATCTTGAATGGAAATGCAAACAAAAAACAAACAAAAAACCAGACCTAGCTGCTGATTTTAAAACCGGATTCAATTGCCGAGTGGGAAGTTGGCCTCAAGTTCTTTGCTTTTCCTCCCACGATGAACAAGCTGCAACTGCACAAGCCCGTCTCCGTGATTCATGACAGTCTTCGTCCCGTTTCCGCTCAGGGAATCCATGCCTGCCCCTCCGCTCCCCCCCCCCCCCGGCTGTCAGCGCCCCCGTAAAGCTGCTCGCCTCGCGCGTCTTCGTCCCCGCAGACGCGCCTCCTCTGACGTCACGACGGCGACGGCGTTGATTGGTCCTCGGCCCCCTTAAAACGCAAAGAGCGGGCATTGGCGCGGGTCGGTCGCTCGGGCTGGCCGGCGGCACGGGAGCAGCGCAAGCAGGCGCCGGCCGAGGCGGGGTCGGTGGCGGGAAGACGCTGCGGCCATCATGTCCGGCACCCGAGCGGCGACGGCGGCGGCGGCAGCGGCGGCGGCGGCAGGTGCTGCTTCCAACGACCGCGCCCCTCACCCTGCTGCTGCTGCTGGAGGCGGCGGCGGCTTGAAGCGGCTCCGGAGCGAGCCGGGCGGCAACCGCGTGACAGTAGTGCTGGGCGCCCAGTGGGGGGACGAAGGCAAAGGCAAAGTGGTGGATCTTCTGGCCACCGAGGCCGATGTCGTCTGCAGGTGCCAGGTGGGTGGCGGCATGTACCCGTTGCCAGTGCCCGCCGGGTTGCCAACTTCCTTACTGGTGCCCGCCGGGTTGCCAACTTCCTTACCGGTGCCCGCTGGGTTTCCAACTTCCTTGCCGGTACCCACCGGGTTGCCAACTTCCTTGCCGGTGCCTGCTGCGTTGCCAACTTCCTTACCGGTGCCTCCCGGGTTGCCAACTTCCTTACCAGTACCCGCCGGGTTGCCAACTTCCTTGCCGGTGCCTGCTGCGTTGCCAACTTCCTTACCGGTGCCTCCCGGGTTGCCAACTTCCTTACCAGTACCCGCCGGGTTGCCAACTTCCTTGCCGGTGCCTGCTGCGTTGCCAACTTCCTTGCCGGTGCCTCCCGGGTTGCCAACTTCCTTACTGGTGCCCGCTGCCTTGCCCAGTCGGAGCCGAGAATGGTGGCCCTGGGAAAGGCATAAGAGCAGGGAGATGAAAACGTTGGCAGCCCCGTTGGTAGTCAGTCCCTCACGCTGGACATGCAGCTGCCTGTATCTAATTTGCTTGCTTGCCACATGGCCCTTTGTTTTTGCAGCCTCTCGTGCCGGTTTGTGCCCGCGATCCACCCTTTTGACCATTTGGATGCCCTTTCGTTCCTCTCCATATGCCTTTGAGGAGGAGCAGTTAGGAGGGTTGTTGGACGTCGAGTCCCTAGCGTGTGACCTTGGGCTAGTCCCTGCCTCTCCACCTAAGTACCTCATAGGGGTGTTGTGAGAATAAGATGCAGGGAACGAAAACAATTGGCTACTTGTAGCCTTTAGAAAGAAGGGCAAGGTATAAATGAATGAATCGTTCTGGCGATTTATCTTCTTCACCCTATGCTTTTCTTTATCTTGATTTTCAGTTTTGAAACAAAACTAGAAGAAATTTCTGTGGGCCCCAGACTGGACTTTGTATCCATCTATAAGGAAATAATAATTTCCCCTATTTCATACAGGTTGACTGACAGAAAAGAGACACAGATTAAATAACTTAGACATAATATTTTAAAAATACAGATACCAAAAAAGCCCCTTAAGCCAGGAACAGCCCTGGAGTGATTGGCTGGATATTTGTACTTGCAATGCCTGTGATAGATAAACTTTTCCAGGATATCTGTTAATTTTCCTCTGTTTCCGCATCCAATTATTTGTTTCCCACTTCATGTGATTTCCCATCATGTATTTGAAAAGTAAATTTGTTATTCTGTGTTTGCATTTTTGTCCGACCCTATTTACATGGTGTTGTTATTTATTTTGAAAAATAAGGATCTCTTTGACGCTTTCGTTCTCACAGCATTAGGCTGAGAGCATTTGACTTTCCTGAGGTATATGGTGTCTTTTGTACGGTAGGCTTGCAGGGATTTGAACCCATCTATCTGGTTTTTTGCACTCACTGGCCTGCATATGTGCTTCACACTTTTTTCTGCCTCTTTTTTCTCTTAGATGTCCCTTCCTGAGTTTCCTCTCTCCCTTTCTTGTTTTGTTTCCTACCTGTCTGGAATGGAGAAGGGAGTGAGACAGTTTTAACATTTGGTTGGCGTCTCGGCGCCCCTTGGGATAAGCAGGGGTAAACACCACAGGTCTGGAGCTATAAATAAAAATAGCTGACCCTTGGCGATAAATGACATAAGATCCTGTGGTCCAGACAAGCGGGGTGCGCGTGAATCGGGAGCGTGTGGATGGTGGCACATCTGCTATGGGGGAGGGAGCAGCGGGTGTCGGGTAACAGCCTCCTCCAAGAAAGGTTGCTGAAGGTGACCAGAGAATTACAAAGCCGAGTTTAGAGTGACATTGCTGGGAACGGTTTCCATGTGGTGGTGTGCTCTGTGCCTTTTTCCAAAGCGGGATGGCAATGTTTCTGAATGAGCCCCTGTGATTCTAGTACAATGTTGCGCTGACAATGGGAAGAACACGTTTTAAGTTGTTCCCTCCTCATCGCTGTGATGGTGGCTAGGATTCATGGCTGGGATTCTGTGAAAAGCGAAAAGATGGCAGAACAACTGAATGTGCTGTCCTAAATAATTTGAGGGAAAGTTGGGGTCAGAGTTAAGAGAAATTAATTGAGGTACCCAAGGAAAGCTGTACTCATTTCACATGTTTTCTTCCCACTTCTGTTGTCAGTGTTGAGTGCTTAAAAGTTATATTTTAAATTTATTTTAAAACATGTATACAGTTCTTTTCATGCACTTTCCATAAATACAGTAGCAAAGATCAGGTTATTTAATTCAGCCTCTTGTTGGAGGGACAGAAACATTTGGCCTTCTAGATGTTATTAAATTACATACAGTATTTCATCCTAAACTCTGCTCTTCAGGCTGGGCTTTGTGGCAGCTGAACTCTGACTCAAGGTTCTTCATTTCTTTTGCAACTTCAAGTAGCGTATCATGCTAAGTATTTGCAACAATCTTGTATAAGCCTTCCTGCATGTTCTAATATAAAACATTGTTCTTGAACTTGGCATCAATTTGTGTATTTGCTATTTACTTTTTTTCCTTTTTAAAGGTAGTCTTGTTGGCTTGCAAGAAAAAAAATATACTGTACAAAAGTGGCCATTGAATCATGTTATTCTGGAGAATATGTGTCACTGGGTTGTAGTGTTTCTATTGTGGAAAGCTCTTGGAGCTTGAACTTTTTTCTCTGCAAATGTTTTGCCCCAGACTAGGTAACATGCCCAGGGCAAGTTTCTTCCTTGGTTGGTGATGATATTAATAGTACCGTATATGCTGTCTACTATAGGTATTCACTGTGATTTGTTACTGTTATGTCCTTTCTGCTTGCTTTACATAAGAACATAAGAGGAGCCCTGCTGGATCAGGCCACAGCCCATCTAGTCCAGCATCCTGTCGCACACAGTGGCCCACTGTTTGCTTCTGGGCATCTCAGGCAGAGACAAGGGCAAAACCTCTCCTGCTCTCGAATCCCTGAAAGATGTACTTAGGCATCCATTCTAGTAGCCATTGTTACATCTGTCATCCATAAATTTGTCTAACCTTACCTTAAAGCCATTTAGACTGGTTGCTGTTACCACCTCTTCCGGCAGCACATTCCGTAGACCGAATTTTTGTGTTAGGATGCTACTTACCCTGGTGGCAAAACATTTGCAGAGAAAAGATCAAGTTCAGAGAACCTTCTACACTAAGTCAGTAATGTACATTTGAAGGGCTGAGAAACTATATAGTGTGGCAGCTTTTGGCGTCTCTTGAACTCTTAATCAGATTACATAATTTTTTTTTAAAAAGTACAGGGGAAGGTGAGGAGTAAGAAATAAGATTTCTGGTATTATTTCTTGCATTACTGAACTAAGTTGAAGTGTGAAATGAGAGGTTGTGAACATGGGTGTTTTTCCACTGTCACTAAAAGTACCCATTAAGTACCCATTAATGGGTACGTAATGGCATTTTTGTACCCATTAATGGGAACTTAATGGGTACTTCTAGTGACAGTGGAAAAACACCCCATATTAAATGTTTAAGAGAAAGTGGTTTGGAAGAAGTACTGTACTATAACATAGAACTATAAGTATGGAGGAGATTAAATGCATTAATACTGGGACAAGACTGGTTTTAATTAAGCAGCATATGTTTTATAACAAAGAATATAAGGATACAGTACGCAGACAATTAAGCAGTTTTGAAAAAAAATATAAAGAAAAGTAAAGTGATGAATAAAGGTCTTACTGCAGTGGTATATAAACTTAGGATTTGAGTGAGTAACACAAAATAACTCAAGTGTGGAATGAGGTGCTAGGAACACATATAAATGGAAAAGAATGGGACAAGCTGATAAAGGGAAATGAGGAAAATATTAAGGATATTAAAATTAATCTGTAAATGGTATTTCACGGTAATTGGTCATATATACATGCTTAGAACAAAAGGGAATATTCTCATATCTGGTGGGAATGTGTGGAAGTCGAAAAGATTTGGTAAACAAATGAAGATATGGCATGTCTCTAAGAGAACAATTGCCAGTGTACACAGAATGGTGAGGAGAATTAAAAGAAATGTAACATTTACTTTCAACATTGTTATTGGTAGCAAGATAAACTATGGTGTATAGATGGAAGGATAAAAGTCAATGGACTGTGAAGAGATGGAAATATTTGTATTTTTTATTATTAGGTTAAAGGAATAAGGATGGAAGGAAATAAGGTAAAAAAGAAAAAAGGACAAATATGGGAATACATGTATGGGAATATGGTTGCAATGTAATATAGAAACTCAGGAGGGCAAAGTTGGAATAGAGAATAGGATTTTTGTAAAGAAATAGAAGAACGAATGGAGAATGTGGAAGGGTGGGGGGTGAGGATAGAAAATTATAAAACATTGAAACACTTTTTACTGCAATTGATTATATTTGTATTCATGTTTTGGAATACTAATGTATATACACCAAGTATGAGAAGCTAGAAAGAGCAAATATTCCCATTAAGTCCTTCCAGGTGCCCTCTAGTGTTTTGAGAAGAGCAAACAATGGCTTTTCTGTGCCTTCAAGGTCAAGAGGTTGTTGTTCAGTTCGGTCAACTTTGAAAAGATTCTGTACCGCTGCTTATTTAAATATTCCAAAGTGAATTATAAAAGAAATTATGATGGAACTAAATCAGTAATAAAAACAACTAAAACCTCCATTAATGATCTGGGTTTATTGATTAGAAGAAGAGTTGGCTTTTCTGCCCCGCTTTTCTCACCAATTTAAGGGGACTCAAAGCGGCTGACAAACCTTCTGTTCTTCTCCCCACAACAGAACGCCCTGTGAGGTAGGTGGGGCTGTGAGAGCTCAGAAGAGAGCTGTGACTAGCCCAAGGTCACCCTTCTGGCTTCATGGGGGAGAGCAGAACCGAACCCGGTATTCCCAGATAAAGAGTATCTTTGGGAGCCATTGATATTCTTAAATCTGCCAAGTGGTTAAACGGTGGGCTGGAAAGGCAGGCAGACTCAGTGCTGTGTCAGTGGTAAATTCATACACATATGTATCAGTGGATGCTTTGGTACCATTTCCAAGTTGGAGAGACAGGCAGGATGTCTCTTGTAAGGGCCATATCTACTAGACGCTGTCCCTTTATGCCAGTCCCATAGCATCCTCACACTGTTCTACATAAGAATCTGCTTTATATAGAACTGAACCACTGATTTAGCATTTCTTGGCATTGAGTTCCACCAGTTCTTCTAATTTTATTTATCTAAGAATTTATATCTAGCCCTTCAACAGAAGCTCCCAGGTGGGTGACAACAATAGAAAGATGAAAACTATAGAATGAACTAAAATATTGCCTGCCCGCCCTCTGACAGGCCAACACTCAGAGGAAGCTAAACATCAGAGGCCTACCTCACAGGGTGTCTGTTGTGGAGAGAAGAACAGAAGCTTTGTCAGCCACTTTGAGTCCCTTAAAGGGGTGAGAAAAGTGGGGTAGAAAAGCCAACTCTTCTTCTTCTTCTTCACCACCAAGTGCTTGGCAAACATCCAGAGAGTGAATGTTCAAAAGCCTGGAGGATACCACTTGTGTGTCATCACTCCTTGTGCCTCAGAGAGGTAGAATTAGAAGAAAATCCTCTCCTTCAGATCATAGTTCTTGGGCAGGTCCATTTAGGGCTTTTGCCTTCAGATATGTCCTATCTAGAAGTTATTGTAGGATTGATTGAACTTTGCAACTCTTTTGTGCAAAGCAACGCGTACTGGCAATCCCCAGCAGCAGATTTTGAGAGGGAAAAGATGTATGGAGGAGGAGGATGGAGGAGGAGGAGGAGGAGGAGGAGAGTTAGCTTTTATACCTCACTTTTCTCACCTATTTAAGAGGACTCAAAGCGGCTGGCAAAGCTTTCTATTCTTTCCCCCACAACAGACACCCTGTGAGGTAGGTGGGGCTGCGAGAGCTCAGAAGAGAGCTGTGACTAGCCTAAAGTCAACCAGATGGCTTCATGGAGCAAGAAGAAGAAGAGTTGGCTTTTCTCCCCCATTTAAGGGGACTCAAAGCGGCTGGCAAAGCTTTCTATTCTTTCCCCCACAACAGACACCCTGTGAGGTAGGTGGGGCTGTGAGAGCTCAGAGGAGAGCTATGACTAGCCCAAGGTCACCCAGCTGGCTTCATGAAGGAGTGTGGTATTCTAACCACAAGACTGGCTTGGAAGATAAATGCTGAGATCTCTCATGTTCTTGGATTCTTGGTTGGGTTATAAATTTGAAGGCATACTGTGGGCACAGTCTCCTCTGGCTGCATCCTTTCCCCAGTTTACTCTAAACCCCTCTCCCTTCAGGGCAGAAAGAAAGAAATGTACAGATACGCTATAGTAGTTGTGCAGAAAGTCATGGCTTTTCTAGTTTGAGGATTTGAAGCAGGTTGGGAAATATTAAAAAGTATGAAGCTTTAAAGAGCTGAAGACACTTCCAGCTGTTTGTACATATAGAGGAAAAGGCAGCTGCTATTTCCACCTCATAAGAGAAGGTCACTGAGTGGAGGACTTAGATGCTTTATGGGCACTATTATAAAGGTCATCAAGCTGTTTTCTAGTGACAAGTGAAAGTGAATTGTACAAACACCTTGAGCAGTTGCATTGTGGATATACAGTTGCATCACTGGATATGAATTTTCAAATAAATTTAAGACTTGCATGCAGCCATGCGTCATACACCTGGCTTGCTTTCTGCGCACTGTATTAAATCCTTGGGAAGTTTAAGTATAGTCTCAAACAAGGAATGTGCTGAATTAGTTTGATGTGAACTGAGTTCATACTGACTGATAGATTTCATGGCATTTGCTATCAAAGTTTAGGATTTGGCTCGGGGTAGAATTTAACATATGGTTAGTTGGTTTCATTCTGTCACACACTACCCTCTTCTTCTGGATCGCCTCCTGTCATGCTCCCATTGTCCTAACAAGCTGCGACCTGCTCTCTTCAGGTCCACACCACTTGTGGTGTTGCTGACCAAGTGATCTTAGAAAGGCTGCAGCCTGGGGTACATGGTATCGTCAAGACTTGTTACTGGATCCTTTGTAATGAAGGACCACAAATCTTCTTAGAAGGCCTTATGTATAGAAGTGCATGTATCTACTTCCTGCAAGGTCTCACATGTAAACAATAACATTTTAGTCTTTGCAGGAAGTGAACACATGTACATTCATGTGCTAGGCCTGGGAGGACTTGTAGTCCTGCACTCCAAAAGACCCAGTAGTAGATCTAGAAGATGCCAAAAGACCCAGTAGTAGATCTGGAAGATGCCAAAAGACCCAGTAGTAGATCTAGAAGATGCCAAAAGACCCAGTAGTAGATCTGGAAGATGCCAAAAGACCCAGTAGTAGATCTGGAAGATGCCAAAAGACCCAGTAGTAGATCTGGAAGATGCCAAAAGACCCAGTAGTAGATCTAGAAGATGCCAAAAGACCCAGTAGTAGATCTGGAAGATGCCAAAAGACCCAGTAGTAGATCTGGAAGATGCCAAAAGACCCAGTAGTAGATCTAGAAGATGCCATCTGGGTCAGTTGTGGTCCTGCACTGTGGACTGAAGAGTCAGTGATATGGTATCTCCAGTTTTGCTTGGATTCATCTTCAGTTTATTGGGCCAAATCCAAACTATTATTGCCTCCAGGCAAAAGTGAAACAGCTGAACTCCTCCTGAATTAGAGAGATCAACATACTGATGGAGCCTTACTCCAAATCCTCTGAAGACCACTTTCAGCAGCTTTATATAGGTATTTAAAAATGTGAGAAATGAGACTGAGTGCTGAGGAATCCCACCCGAAAGGGTTTATTGCAAACAAGATGGTAGTTATCTAACAGCTCTGAATACAGGGTTGCAACGATAGCAGAAGTATGGCAGGCAAGATAATGTCCTATAACCTTTGACTCTTAATAGGATTTGTGCTAGTTGCACTCTCAACTTTAGAACCTCCCTGCTTCATCACTCCTAGTTACATGAAATAACAAGGGGCTTTACGGGTTCCGCATGGAGGACCATCATTATTTTGCAGTTCCACAGCAAGACCAGCACTTCGACAGGAATACCATGAATGTCAAGTGGAGAATTTCTCAGGATGTTCAAGAATTGCTCAGATTCCCACGTGAGCCATCTTAGTAGGTCTTCCACCCCTGCAGAGAGTTGCTGTCCCTATAAGTCCAAATCTTTTCAGCAGATGATCCATGTATGACAATGGAATTGATCACAAGCCTCCCTGTCAACAGATCACCAGAGGCCCTGTCTGTAACAAAGACCAAGTCAAAGGTATATCCATCTACATGTGGCTATAGTGCACTTAGGCTACGACACTTGGGGTCTCCATGTATTCCTACCTGCCTACGTGCGAAAGGGAAAAGTGTCCCCAAGTGTCCTAGCCTGAAAAGGCCAGGACGGGGGCAGGCCTCCACTCCCAGGACTGTCTGCAATTGGGTTGGCTGGACCCAGGGACGGGCAGGCCTGGTGCGGTCCTTCCCCGGTTCCTGTGAGTTCAAGGGATTGGGATCGTGTCCCCTAGGGCCCACAGACCCCCATGGGCACACTCCCCCCACAGGGACAGGCCTAAACGGGAACATGCATGAGAGAGAGCTGCCTGCTTGCTATTCCGGGACCCAGTGAGCACGAGGTAAGGGCAGCCGGAGGCAGGGCCCAAACCTGTCAGGGAGGGAGGTATGCAAACACTTCCTTCTCTGAACAACTTTGTGATGGCCCTGTATGCCATGGGCTGTGTGTGGGCACTCTAGGAAGGGCTGGGGTGGTTCTGAATGGAACCACCTGTCCAGGGGAGCGAATGCTCCATTCCAGGACATCCTTCACACATTCCAACAGCCCTTGTGCAAATAGGTCTCAGGAGGCTTCCGGGCAGTAAGTTGTGTGGTACATCATTGGCACCCCTATTCTGTCCTTCAAGCCCAGCGTCAGGAACACTCCCTCTCAGCTGCATTTGAGGACACAGACTAGTCTCCTAGCAAAAGGGATGCAATTGTTGGTGGACCAGAGCAACTCGCTCTCCCTGCCCCACTAGTCTGGGACAGTGCTGCATCAGGTATTCTGGGAATGCAGAAATGGGTGAGTGAAGGGTACTCCGATCATCAGCCTGGGTCTCAGTAACACAAGCCAAGGATCAGGCAGTCGATGACAGATGATAGGTGACCTGTATCAATGCCATGCAAAAGCAACACCCCCAGGGCATTTTGATACAGAGCAACAGCAGGTATAAGGGCTGGGTTTAGAGAATGATTTGCTTGAATAACTGGCTATGGTCTTCCCAGTGCTTTATACTTGTTTCTTTTGTCTGTGCTGGTCTTTGATCATAAAAAAAATTAACAATTACTAATAAAATGCTGTCTAAAAATGTCTCTGACTCTTAAGAGGGAGAAAAACAACACCAGATCACAGACTTCCTTCCTTCCTTCCTCTTTCTTTCAGAGCAGATTTCGAAAGAGTCTGGGCTGCAGATTAAAAGTTAGACAAGAATAGACACCAACTACAAAGCAAAAATGAACAACTGAATTAATCATGGCCACCCTATTAAACGGTTCCAAATGGACGGATGAATAAATATATTTTTAGATTTTTTTAAAAAATGGCATCAGGAAGGAGCTGCCTGGATTGCAGTTATAAAAGAATTTCAAAGAGCAAGGCTGCAACTGAACAATATTCTCTTCCTGGCCCTGGTTCCTGTTAGTTGGCCAGGCATTTTTAGATCTAAAGAGCAAGTCAAACATGCAGGATGGCTACTAGCTGAACCACAGATATGAATTTCCAGTTTGCAGGCATCCTTCCGTTTGGTTAGTTAAAATCAGATTAGAAGGAGAGATAGCTTTAATGTATCTAGACCTCCTCTTAACCCATCTCTTCTGCCATCATAACTCCCCATGCAGTCATAGAATCATAGAGTAGGAAGGGACCTCTATGGTCATCCAGTCCAACCCCCTGCTCAATGCAGGATTTCCTAAACCACCCCAGACAGATATTGGTCCATCCTCTGCCTGAAGACCTCCAGCAAAGGAGAACCTGCTACCTCCCATGGCAACCTATTCCATGGACTGATCATGCTTACTGGCAGGAAGTTTTTTTCTAATATCTAATCTGTATTGACTCACTTGAAGTTTCATACCATTGCCTCTAGTCCTCCTATCTGGTGTAAATGAGAATAGGGCCAATCCCTCTGCACTGTGACAGCCAGATCCTTGAAGACCGCTCTCCGTCTTCTCTTCTGCAGGCTAAACTTTCCTAGATCCTGCAACTGTTCCCCGTAGAATATGGTTTCCAGACCACTAACCATTTTGGTACTCCTCCTTTGAATACAGGAATAGGTCCTCTTCCCCTCCCTCCATTCTTGCCTGGCCACTAGTCCCAATGATGGAGCAAGCAGGGCCAGGTGTTTCCAAGAATATTTGCCTCCTAGGACCCAGTCCTTGGGAACTGGGATTGCCGCCCAAGGCAGTCCTGAAACAGGTGAGACACTCCACTAGAACTAAGGGGCATCTAGGAAGCCGATAGGTAAGAGAATTAGATCAGACAAGGGGAAGTATTTTTTTCACCTAGACGGTCATCAATCTATGGAATTTGCTTCCAGAAGAGGTGGTAACAGCAACCAGTGCAGATGGCTTTAAGGAAAGGGTTAGAGTCTAGGCAAATTAATGGATAGCAGGTGGATCAATGGCTAGCAGGATGTATGCCTAGATACTTCCTCCAGGCTGAAGAGACAGGATGCCTCTAAAGGACATTTGCAGGAGTTTGAAAGCAGGCGAAGGTTTTGTTTTTGTTTTCTGCTTGAGATGCCCAGAAGCAATTGGTGGGGCACTGTGTGAGACCCAGTGCTGGACTAGAGAGATTTACTCCTGGCTGTGGCTTTCATGACAGCATGTCCCATGCCACAGCCTAGGAAAGTACTGAAGTGCCCACTTCCAAACATCTCCATTGTAACAAAACAAAAAAGGGAAAAGAGGAAGGTGCTGATGGGGGGGAAGAAGGGACTATGGGATGGAGACACCACTTTTCTGGACACCCTCAAGGAGAAGCATTGGCTAAAGAGGGTAACAGAAACCCTCCTTCCATCCTCCCAGGAGAGGTGTGGTACGTTCAAACCCTGAAAGTATAAACAGACTGGTGCTCAAAAGGGAGGCCTATTCTCACTTAGGCCACTAGTCAACAAGTAGTGAACATCAGGGGAAGAGCATACACACGTCTACTAGGCTGCTACAGCCTACAAATGTGCCTGCCCTCCCCAGAAGCTCACTAACTCTTGATTACCAACATTTAGCTAAAACCTACCTGAAGTGTCCGGTGACATGACCATTCGCTCTGTGTCCGATTCACTGCGTTCGGTGGGCAGGGAACATGGCATATGCACAGTTGTGGTGGCATTGCCAGTGCTGATGGACCCATGCTATGATCAATCGCTCACCCATCCCTGGGATATGCGATCGATCGTAGAATTACGAAAAGGGCGTTCGATCACGGGTTAGCCTGTGATCGAACACGCTCCTCTCACAACGGCACCTGAGCAGCCAATCGCAGCAGCGAGGAGGCGGAACTTCCGGCTCCGGACGCATCAGCACAAGCTGGTAAATGGGAGAACCATTAGCATTTCAGACCATTAATGGACACTTTAGGGAAGCTTTCCTCCCGGCAAACGCAAATGGTCCAGCTGTACCTGAAGTTTACCAGCCTTAGTTCATGACAGCCTAATCACCTAAGTGCAGAAAGGCCTGGGGTTTCAATCCTGGGATAATCTGAATAGTAAATGGAATGGATTGAGAAGTAAGGCTTGGAGTTTTATTGAAGTTAAACAAGAGATCTGACCGCACCCCAAGTTACTCAAATCCTCGCTCGGTGTTTTAACCTCTTAAATCACAGATTTTCAAAACTGGGTGACGAGGAATGATGCGGCTGTATATAATATTAAGATCAAACAGTTGTTGCTTTTCAGCTTCTTTAGTCTGCCTGTAGGAGTCCTCATTAAGATGAGAAAAACTTTAAAAGGATGCATAATGTTAACGGGTTGTGCTTGTCTGGATCTAAAGAGAAGGCTTAACATGTGGGAGGCCTTATATCTGTGTTGGAGGATTTAAAACTACATGGGGACACTGCTATTTTAAACTTGGGCCTCTCCTTTGGGTACTGATAAAATCATTCCAGGATCACTAGCATTATATGAGAAGGTCAAGTTTAAAGTTACCGGAGCTCCGTAAGAAAACGACAGCGGCTCTCGGCGACCTTTGTGGGACTCTTTTAAGTCTGTACTGGTGGATAACAATTAAATCCAGCTTACTGAAAGTGGAGTTCAAATGAGATGTCTTGCTTTTTTCTTGTTCACATTTCACAAGCTTGCGGGGAAATTAAAAGCAAAGTTTGATTCCTCATTAAGCACTGTAGCTGACTTGGCTGCCTAGAGAAGTCGTTTCGACTTGGTAAATAAGAATGGTAGGATTTTTTCTTTAAACCTTTGCTGTGGTTTTATGTCTGGGATCCCGTCAGTGTAAGAAGTGGACCACATTTTGGATTATGCCAGGGTGTAAGGCCAGATTACTGTGTGCTGTGATTGAAAGGGAATTCTTTTCAAATTCTAAAGATGCCTCTTTCAAAAAGAAGAAGAAGAGTTGGCTTTTCTACCCTGCTTTTCTCACGCATTTAAGGGAACTCAAAGCGGCTGACAAAGCTTTCTCTTCTTCTCCCCACAACAGACACCCTGTGAGGTAGGTGGGGCTGGGAGAGCTCAGAAGAGAGCTGTGAGTAGCCCAAGGTCACCCAGCAGGCTTCATGGGGGAGGGCGGAATCAAACCCGGTATTCCCAGATAAGAGTCCGGCTCCCTAACCACTAGACCAATTCTACATTTTATTTGTTTGTTTGTTTTTCTATCACCAGTTTGGTCTTGTGGCTAAAGTGCCAGAATCATATCTCGTAGTTACTGGGTTTGATTCTGGGTTTGATTCTGCACTCTTCCATGAAGCCAGCTGGGTGACCTTGGGTTAGTCACATCTCTCTTTCTGAGCTCCCACGAAAAAAAGATTGGGGATTATTGATCTATGATCTTCTCCTTTGAAAAAGGACTTCCTGGCTTAGTTGGAGACCTACCAGTAGTCAAGCTTCAGAAGGACACAGACAGAACCAAGGGATGTAACCTGCCTTAGGTCCTTTCTCCTCTGGGCCTTATTATGGATTATATTCCAGAATAGGAGCTTGCCTTCTGCACGCTGGTGCAGAATTGATGTAGTGTGCACCAGCATACAGATGGCAGGCCTCCATTGTGGGATATAATCCAGAATAAGGCCCAGTGCAGAAAACGCCTTCATAAACTTGCCTTTCCATGCCATATTCATACCCAGATACAGGTTGTTGTTGTTGATTCCCTTTCTAGACACATCCACTAGTAGAGAACAGTTCTGGATCTTTTCTTCTCCTTTCTTTTGTCAGTATAACCTCTAGTGATCATGTAAGGGCAGGGATATACTCCTGCCTTCCCTTTATTCTACTACTACCCAATCAGAAGTTACAAAACTCCTGCGTATTCTCATCAGTAGAGTACCTGTCCCCTCCGCCCCCCAAAATGCCTTAAATTAGAAATGGAGGGTTTTTTAAAAAAAAACAGTTTTATATGTAGAGGTTTCACAAATATACATGCATAACACATGCTTCACCCCATCTCCATCCTTCTGTTGAGACACACTAGAGCTTCACTTCCACGTTTTTTTGGACAAGGAACTGAAGTCTTTTTAACTGGTTTTGAAGGCAAAAGGGGCCTAGGGAGCATAAGATGAAAGCAAGGGCCAAATATATTTTGCATTAAGAATCGTTTTATACATTTTCCCATAAATATCAAAATTGTTTGCTCACATTTAGTTGTGCAGGCATGCAAGCTTTATTTAAGAAGAGACTGTTTCAGTGTCTGATTCTGACTATTTCTGGCAATAGTACAGTGACTAGTAAACATCTAGAAAGCAAGGGGCAGAGCAGGATCTAAACAAGACCCCATGATTGCCTCTTGCCTCTCTTCATCAGATGTGAGGTGCAATCCTGGCCTGGTATTCCTGGGTTTACCTCCACATCTGTTGGCGGATTTCATGATGGGGTCGATTGGGCCTACTGGAACCCAGCCAAGTGCCAGCCCCCTTCCTGTTGTTGGTTTTTGTGTGCTTGGCTGGCTTCCAGTCGCCCCAATCGACCCCATCATGAAAGGGATGTGCACATTCGAAGATTGACGTTCAAATTTGAATCAGATGTTTTGATACTTTCCTATGAAGCTTTGTATGGGATTCATATGCCATTCGTATGGGATTCGACATTCATATCGAATACAAATCCTACCACATTCACAGGGGATCTATTTGAATGAGTACAAATATTCTGGCATTCAATTTGATAGAAATCGAATACAGAAAAAAATGTGCACATCTCTACTGCTGGCATAAGTCAAAGTAAGCATCACTATTATGAGGGACCCGACAGTACTGCTGGATTTCGTATAATACCAGTCACGACACCTCAAAAAGGATATTGTGGAACTAGAGAAGGTGCAGAGAAGGGCAACCAGAATGATTGGGGGTCTGGAACACCTCCCTTACGAAACCAGGCTGCAGCGTCTAGGCCTCTTCCGTCTGGAGAGACGCCGTTTAAGAGGGGACCTGATTGAAGTATATAAAATTATGCATGGTATAGAAAAGGTGGATAGAGAAAATTTCTTTTCTCTATCGCACAACTCTAGAACCAGGGGGCATCTATGAAGCTGATGGGTAGGAGAATAAGGTCTGACAGGGGGGAGTATTTCTTCACCCAGAGGGTCATCGGCTTATGGAATGTGCTGCCGGAAGAGGTGGTGACAGCTACCAGTCTGGATGGCTTTAAGATAGGGTTAGACAAATTTATGGATGACAGATGTATCAATGGCTACTAGAACGAATGCCTAGGTGCATCTTTCAGGCTGGGGGGGGGGGAACTGGGGCGCTTCTAAGGCCATCTGCTGGGATTCGAGAGCAGAAGGTTTGTCCTTGTCTCTTCTTGAGATGCCCATGAGCATTTGGTGGGCCACTGTGTGCGACAGGATGCTGGACTAGATGGGCTGTGGCCTGATCCAGCAAGGCTTCTCTTATGTTCTTATGTTCCAGTATTATGGACTTTCAATCAGCTAAAACAGGGTTATAATGAGAATGCCTGAGATAAACGTGGGTTTACCACACGACTGGAGGCAGCCTAAATTTATAGATTTTTTTTTTTTTTTTTGCAGATCTAACAATATTCTGAGTAGTGAATGTTCACTAACCATCATTGATGACCCATCTCTAATCCATCCTGTTTATTTTTGTCCAGATAAATTTGGGGTTAAAATTGCTCCAACATAGTTTGGGGATATGAGATAATTTGCAGAAGTGATCAAGTTAAATTATAATATGTTAAGAAATTTGCTGAAGCCTAAAGGCTTAAGTAATACAGTAACTTCTTAAAAAATTGACCAGATAATTTACATCTAAATTGACATGTTCTTTGCTAATGATACAGAGAGAGATTAAATAAAATTATTCTTTTTGTTTCTCCTTTATCTGGCAGGGTGGAAATAATGCAGGTCACACTGTAGTTGTGGATGGAAAAGAGTATGATTTTCACCTCTTCCCCAGTGGTATAATTAATCCCAAGGCAATTTCGTTTATCGGTAAGTATCGATCTCTATTTTGAGTGTTTACTCAGAAATTTGCAAATGGATTCTGATTCACATTTTTCAGCACTAAATCCCGAATCAGATTAAATTTAAATTTGAAGGCAAGACAAATTTGGGGTGTTTTTCCACTGTCAAAAAGTACCCATTTTTGCACCCATTTAGGACCCATTTGGGTGTGAGCCAGATGATCCCATTTCCCCCACGGCACCCATTTGGGACCCGATTGTTTCCACTGCTGTGGGGGAAATCCGGATCTAATGGGTACATTTTGGCCTTTAATCTGGATTTCCTGTAGACCCCATTAATGAGGTCTACAATGGGGTCTTCTGCCAGAAAATCCGGATTAAAGGGAGCCTGTTTCCAGTGGGGTCCAAAGGAGGCTAGGGGGAGGGGATGCACCCATTGGGCCCCCCCTAAACCTAGGCTCCAAAGTCACTTCGAAGTTCACTCCAAAGATCAGCATAGACTTCAAAGGCACTCCGGAGCTATTTTGCACAGACTTCGAAATGACTTTGAAGTGAATTCGAAGACTGCACCCCCCTGCCCCCCAAAACACCTGGGGTAATGGACCGACCCCTTGTGGGTCGATCCGGGTTCCCCACATGGGTGCAAAGCTGTTTCCACAGCAGGGGTGTTAGCAACCATTGCTAATGGGTGCTACACCTCCCATGGAAACACATTGGGTGCTTTTCTTAATCCAGATCTACTAGATCCGGATTAAGGAATGTACCCATTCCTTAGATCTGGATCTGCTTAGATCCGGATCTAAGGGCTGCAGTGGAAAAACACCCTTGCAGTTACTTCTGCAGAAGATGACAAAATGACCAGAAGGGTTTGAGCAGAAGTAGGTCTCTTTCTCTGGCTTGGATACGGAGGCGAAAGCAGAGGCAGGTACATTCTTAAGAAGGAAAATAACAGCTGTTGCCATCCCACTTCATTTCTAAATCTGCTGCGTCTCCTATATCAGTGCCATTTCTTTTTTGAATTTAATTAACAACTTTATAAAAAATACAATGAATTCACATTTGGAAGCAGCTATTCTAGAGCCAAGACTGTAGAAGCTAACATTAAGTTCTTGCAGTGATATTTGAATTGAATTTCCCACTCAGTAGCTGTGCTGGCAAAAGCAGTATACATCTTTTATTTCCTGATGATAATAATTTTAATTAATGTTTTTCCATAATTATGCTATAAATAAATGATACCTTACATTGTCTGATGTGGGGGCTTGGTCCTTTCTTGGGGTGTGTACGAACACAATTTTTGACATTTGATTAGAATTGAAAATTCGAATATCCGAATTCGTATGAATTTTTGATTCTATATCGAAAGGGCAACCAGAATGATAAAGGGGCTGAGACACATTCCTTACAAAATCAGACTGCAATATTTAGGGATCTTCAGTCTGGAAAGATGTTGTTTAAGAGGGGACCTAACTGAAATATATAATATCATACGTGGTATAGAAAAGGTGGATAGAGAAAATTTCTTTTCTCCATCACACAACACTAGAACCCGGGGCCACTCTATGAAGTTGATGGGTAGGAGAGTCGGATCAGACAAGGGGAATTATTTCTTCACCCAGAGGGTCATCAGTTAATGGAATTTGCTTCCAGAAGAGGTGGTAACAGCAACCAGTGTAGATGGCTTCAAGGAAGGGTTAGACAAATTTATGGACAACAGATGTATCAATGGCTACTAGAATAGATGCCCGAGTACATCTTTCAGGCAGGGCTTCTCTTATGTTCTTATGCCCATGGGCAATTGGTGGGCCACTGCGTGCGACAGAATGCTGGACTAGAAGGACTGTGGCCTGATATTCTTATGTTCTCTTATGTAAATGGTGAAAAGCTTGGGGATTATTCAGGCCAGAGGAGAAGAGGCAATGGAGGGAAAAGCAAACCCTCCTGAGATTCCTCTCATCGCAGTCACCCTCACATGCCAGCTGGAGTCAAACAACCAGAATGTCAGCAGGAGAGAGAGAACCGGCAGAAATGTCATTTCCCAATTCAGTTCCTGCAGTCCAACTGAGAGGAGTAAAGGGAAGAGAAAAACACCTGGTCTGTTAACTCCAGTTTCACTTATCTGTGATCACCTGGACTAGCTTCCCCCGCCTTGCTGGTGCCATTAGGGCTTCCTGAGGCTTCCTGGAGGCCTGGGGCATTTAGAAATAGTGCAACCCCTCCCCCCCACACACACAATTTCCCAGGAATCGTGGGAAATTGAGTGTGATTTCCCAGTGTTTCAGATAACCGTGTTTCCCTGAAAATAAGACAGGGTTTTATATTCATTTTTGCTCCAAACGATGTGACAGGGCTTATTTTCAGGGGATGTTTTATATAACACTTATATTTTGAGCATCCTTAAGAAATCCTGAAAAATCATGCTAGGTCTTATTTTCAGGGAAACAGGGTATCTGCAGTTTTCCATATCCGCGGTATGACCTCGAACCTATCCCCCGCGGATATGGAAGTCGAACCGTACTGCAGTTTTTGACAGTTTCATTTTGTGCTTTTAACGGTAAACCTTTTATGTATCATTTCAGGCAATGGGGTAGTGATACATTTACCAGGCTTATTTGAAGAAGCTGAAAAAAACGAGAAAAAGGGTTTGTAACAGTTTTGATTTTTAATTTCAGAGTTTTTTTCATAAAGTATTTAAAAAACTCCCTGAAGCAGTGAGTATTATATCAGTGCTAGATGTAAGCAGACTTCAGAGTGAAGAAATAACTAGACTCTCTCTGCCAAGCAGTATCCTTCTGATATTTCCCTGGAATGTTACTGTGGGTGTAAAATAGCATGGTATCATTTCAGATTAAGTTTCTTGCTTTTGGCTTAAATCAAATAAAATATTTACTATACTTGTGCCAAGGGGTTTGATAGTGCCCGGTGGTACTTCGTTGTTTGAAGAGCAAATAGTATCACACCATTTCTGCAGTTTAAAGCAACCCTGCCCCCCGCCCCCCCAAACCCTTGCCATAGGATGTGGGAACTCCTGTTTGAGAACCCAAGTTCTCAAGGTCCAGTGCAGCCTAGAGTTAAGAGAAGAAGAAGAAGAGTTGGCTTTTCTACCCCGCTTTTCTCACCCATTTAAAGGGACTCAAAGTGGCTGACAAAGCTTTTCTATTCTTCTTCCCACAGCAGAACACCCTGTGAGGTAGGTGGGGATGTGAGAGCTCAGGAGAGAGCTGTGACTAGCCCAAGGTCACCCAGCTGGCTTCATGGGGGAGAGCAGAATCAAACCCCGTATTCCCAGATAAGAGTCCGGTTCCCTAACCACTGGACCAAACTGGCTCACAGGGACTTAAAGCTGGGCTCGTGGCGGGCTGTGGTGAACCACTTGACTTTAGAGTAGGCGCAGGTGTCTCCAACAGTCTGGAGCCAAGAGAAATGCAGGAATGGAGTAGGGAAGAAATCAAGATCTGGTAACCTGGAGCCAAGACCCAAAGCTGTAAGATCGATTAGCATACAGAATATCTAGCCAGGGATCAGTAGCCAAAGAGTCAAGTGGACCTCTTCAGGGTGAAAATCCGGCAGTATAAGACTGCTGCAGACTCAGCAGAGCCTTACAGAAGCTCTTAGCTGTGGGGTACTAGTTGCATCCCACTTAGTTCCCAGTGATCAAAAGGTAGTAACTCTTTATAATCAAATAATACTACATCAGAGATACTCGAAAGCCCCTCTGTGCTAAATTCTGCACTCCTGTTTAATCTACAGCCCATCATTATCTTTTGAAATGTCTTAATTGGGAGAATAACAACCCAAATAAAATGTGCCGGTTTTATCAAAACCTTGCTTAGGGCAGCTGAAGTGTGTTCTATACATTGCTTTTTACAACTGTATTGTGGGGAAGAGATCCCCTGAATGTTACACAAGGCCTCTTGCAAATTGTGTAGAAATGCCCTGTAAAATCTGAGTTTTTCAGTGCAACTAGTAATTAATGCTTTTGGAAACGGGATTTCTTGCTCTCTTTCCTAACCTTAAATACTCCATAGTGGAGTGGAGGCAGTGTTGTGTGTGTATGCGTACATACAAAGGCCCCAGTTCCACAAATAATGTGCCAAGATGTCTGTGCCCAGCAAGGCTGGAGAGTCACTCAGAGGGCAGAGGGGTCTAGGCTGCCACCACTAGACCACCCCCAGGAGAGATGTCATAAGCAGCTGTCCTTTATGGTCTCTCGTGTAGCTAAGACCAGGTGGAGTCCAAAGCAGCTGACAAGAAGGACCCAATCCTGCAGGGAAATAGCTCCAAATTATCAGGGCCCATCCAGGCTGGAGAGTCATCCAGAGGGCAGAGTAATCTAGGCTGCCACTACTAGATCTCCTCCCCCACCTCCCCGGAGGGATCGCAAGCTTTTCCTCCTCCTTGGGCAGGGCTTTGAATGTAGTTGTGGGTAATCATTTAAAAAAATCATAAATACTGTAAATGGAATAAACCCACTTTCTACCGCTTGCAGTCTGTTTGGGCTGGAAACCATCTAACTGTCATTTTCTTATGTGGCAGGTTTGAGAGATTGGGAAAAAAGACTCATTATATCAGACAGAGCACACATTGGTAAGTGGAAATTGGATGGAGAGTCTTTGCACCGACACATGAACATCCCTTGCATTTTAGACCTTTTGATTGGTTGTCAAACATGTCTCGTTCAACTGAGTTGTTCCTTGTAACATAAGATCTGAGTGATACCGTATATTCAGGCGTATAAGACGACCCCCAACTTTCCAGTTAAAATATAGAGTTTGGGATATACTTGCCATATAAGAAGATGACACCCGTCATAAAAGACGACACACGACTTTTGGGAAGATTTTTCTGGGTTAAAAAGTAGTCTTATACACCAGAATATACAGTATTTATTTTTATAAGGTTTTCTTTTGAAGAAAGAGGGGATTTTAAATTATCCTGCTCCTCTTGCAGTGGTACCCCTGGAAAGCTGTTGTGGACAGCTGTTTAAAACAATATGGAAGCTGTCCCCAGAGGGTGCCAGAAGAAGGAGAATTGTTGGGAAAAATCTTGGTCTTCGCTTAGTACTAGGGAATCCTTTATTACGGTGGTTCTCAACCTGTGGGTCGCGACCCCTTTGGGGGTCGATCTACTCTTTCACAGGGGTCGTCTAAGACCACCGGAAAACACATAGGAACCAAGACACCGCTCCTCTATTCGTCTCCAGACGGGTCTGCCCACATGCAGATACGGCCACATACGAGTACCTGGCGTGATGACATCATCACGCCAAACCCATCACGTACACCCCGTACAAATAGAGTAGAGAGCAACTACTGTGTAGAAAGCAGCAGTATGGGAGGGTAAAACGGCACTTATATTCAGCTGTGGTTGATGTGAATACTATGCTTTAATTATGTTCAATTTGTACCAATGAAAATACATCCTGCATATCAGATATTTAGGTTACGATTCATAACAGTAGCAGAATTGTAGTTATGAAGTAGCACCGAAAATAATTTTATGGTTGGGAGTTAGGGTTAGGTTGGGGGTCACCACAACATGAGGAACTGTATTAAAGGGTCACGCCATTGAGAACCACTGCTCTATTAGATCCAAATCTCTACCATGCTGTTCCATTTGCAGGACAGCATAGATTTTAACATAGGATATCTTTATTCAGCTGAATTGCTACTAAAATCATAAAAAAAAATGTTTTTTTTAAAATTTCCTTTTCTCTTTCTGGCTTTCCTTCGGTTATACAGTGTTTGATTTTCACCAGGCAGTGGATGGACTTCAAGAAGTACAACGACAAGCACAGGAGGGGAAAAAGTAATTATATGTTTTGATATACCTGAATTCTGCTGGTAGATGTGGCAAAAGTCTCTGGTGCTCAGTGCAGTGGGATTTTCCTGTTTTTGTTTTCAAGTATAGTATTATTGGCTTAAAAGGGGACACAGCGCTCCAAATTTGCAGGGATCACAGGTGGCATTTCAGCATCTTGCTCTGAAACAACACGTATCAAATACTTGGTTTAGTTATAAATGTTGTTGCCTGGAGTAATGGGCTCACATTAGAGGGGAGCTCCTAACTGGGAAACTCTGGTATAACAAGCTTTTGTTTTTATTTTTTAAATTAATCTGCCAGTCCTCTCTAAACTATTCAGGAATATAATATCAGGCTGTGTTCACACCTACATTTTAATCCAGCTTGAATCTACTTTCAGAGTGAGAAAACACATTGGTAAAATGACAAGCTGTTTGGTTTTGGCTTATCTAACTCAGAAATTCACCTTTGAGATAGAAAGCATGCAAGGAAAATGATAAATCACATTCCTGATATGGTCTGATCTCTTGTTACATGTGTTCTGATCTCTTTTTTAGTTACATTGTGATCTGATCTCTCTCATTCTTCGCCTCCCCACCCCACCATGTTTCAGCCAAGCCTGATTCCCTTAGCATGTAATGGTGAGAGCCCAGGGAAAAGGAGATGAAATCGTTGCTTATAATTGAAGAGGGGAAACTGAGGAGAATGCCCCTAAAGCATGGTTTCCTCCCCTAAAAAAACTGCTTACGTTCCCATTGCTGAGTAGTGAGGATTATTTATAAATCCAGCAGTAAGACTTTTGATTTGAATGTAGATAATCTGCGTTTTTGGACCTTTAATCCTCAGAAACTGTGGATTCTTTTAAAACTCTGGGAACGGTGAGCGCTCAAAACGAATTCAAAGTTCCTTAAATCTTGAATGGGGTCACAGCCATAGTGATCCATTTCCCATAAGAATCATGGGCCCTTTTGCACTAGGCCGCATTCTGAATTATTTCCTGGAATAGAAACCTGACATACAAATGCTATTACATAATGGGCTTGCCGTAGTCTGTACCAGGTTGCAGATGGCAGGGACCTATTCCAGAATATGATCCAGTATAAGGGCCAGTGCAGAAAGGGTCTATGGAATTTACTACCAGAAGAGGTAGTGACAGCAGCCAGCCTGGATGTCTTTAAGAAAGGATTAGATAAATTCATGGAAGACAGGTGTATCAATGGCTACTAGAATGGATACCTAGGTACATCGTCCAGGCTGGATGCCTTTAAAGGACATTTGCAGGGTTTTGAGAGCAGGTGAAGGTTCTACCTTTGTCTTCTGCTTGAGAATGCCCAGAAGCACTTGGTGGGCCACTGTGTGAGACAGGATGCTGGACTCGATGGCCAGATCCAGCAAGGATCCTCTTACGTTCTTATGATCGTGTAACATGTAACAAGGTTGTAGGATATTGCCAAGAAGATCCTTTCCCACATCCCCATTCCTTTAATTTCTGGTGGGTGTCACAGCCAAGGGTGGGGGGGGGGGGTCTCCTTTTGTGGGAGCAGAGATTTTCTTCTACTCTTGATAGCTGGCAAAATTTTCCAGGGTCTTAGACTTCCTTGCCTTTCTTTTTCTCACTCTGCCCCTGCCATGTCTATATACTGAATGATAATATTAGATAGGTCAAGGAGCTGGAAAGTGATACTCAGCTGACCTATTTATGATGCCACCTTTGAAAAATCTGGCAGTGCAGAGCAGAAAACAAGCCCACTCACAGGAGCATTGGAGATTGGCCTGAGCACCACAGCATGAGATGTCTTTCTTATTAGCACTACTTTCTGGTCTCTGGGTGTGTAAAGATGGCGGCTAGTGTGTTTACTGCAGTTCTGGTTTGCTTTACAGCGAAGGAACAGGGTTTCACAAGATGGAGGACTGACTTCTGTTGGATTTGATGTCTTGAGGAGGAGAGGCATTGCACGAGGGGCAGGGCAGATGGAAACTCAATCTAATTTCCTGGCTTGTGCCACAAATCGTAAAGAGGAATGTGTGAAGCGATAGCATCACAGAAATAGAGGCTCAGGCGATTTGCTTATGACTGGCCTATTTTGTTTATGGTTTGTTTCGATGCTGTCCTTTGCCAGAAGGCTAGACAGGCCATTTGGCAAACAACACAGTACCTCCTGCGCAGGAATAGCTGGGTAGAAGAAAACATTCCTGCTGGCGTATCTTGCAGTATAGGCAACAGCTGTTGTTGCTGTTTCTTCCCTAGAAATTTTAAAGGTGCAGGAAACTTTGTATGTGCCTCTAGGCACAGGCTGTGCTGTGCCACCCATGTGCAGCTTTTCAAAGTCTGCAGCAGTGGTGAAGTAGTTAGCTCTTACCTTAGAATGCCGTGCCGCTTTTGCGGGCGGTGGAGCATCCTGTTTGGAGAATGGGAGGTTGCTGCGAAGGGGCAGAGCAGCTTCTCACCCTCCCATCTGGAGGACCGGAAGCTGCTGCGAAGGGGCGTCAAAGCATAGTGCATGTCTGGAGGCACTGCCGGTCTCCTCTTCATTTGGTATCACTATCACATTCCAACATGCAGATGGCAGGTTCCTGTTCTGGGATAAAATCCAGAACAAGGCAGAAAGGCCCACAGTTGGCCTAAAATATAGGATGGTCAGGGAGACCAAAGGGGAGGAGTTACTGCTGAGTCTTTCAGAAAGCCACAGCTGTTTGGCTTCTACACATATTTCACCTTCAGCTGGTCTCAAAGTAGGGACGTTGCATCCCAGCGGTGCTGCTTTTGGTTTCATTTTATTTTCGAAGCAGTGAGAGCACAGTCTGGTTTAGCTGGCATTCAGTTGTGTAGATTGTATGTTATTTTTTAATATCCGCGTGATGAAGCTTGCCTGGAAAGATTCCTTCTTTATACGCAGAAATTAGCCGTGTACAGAAAGGTTAATTAAAAATGCAGGAGTCCTGCTTTGTATCTGGCCATTAAAGATAGGAGAAATAAGACAAATGGGTACAGGGTGGGATAGAAATGCAAATAAATAAGTAAACATTGACCAAATACCAAAGCTGTGCCCAGACTAGGTTATTTAAATTTCAGTATATCTCATGTTTCGGGCACTATTCATATACTCTCCCTAGCCTATCGGCCCCAATATCTTTTTTAGCAGTGTCCATGTAATGGAACCTTCATAGATTGTTAGCTTGAACTTGGTGTAGAAGAAGAAGATTTGGCTTTTCTACCCCGCTTTTCTCCCCCTTTTAAGGGGACTCAAAGAGGCTGACAAAGCTTTTCTATTCTTCTCCCCACAACAGAACACCCTGTGAGGTAGGTAGGGCTGTGAGAGCTCAGAAGAGAGGTGTGGCTAGCCCAAAGTCACCCATCTGACTTCATGGGGGAGGTCGGAATTGAACCCGGTATTTCCAGATAAGAGTCTGGCTCCCTAACCACTAGACCGAACTGGCTCACACTTGTTTGTATACACTACACACACACACACACACAAAGAATGAATTTAAAACTGTTCAGGAAAAACGAGCAGTTTCTCATCTACATCAAGCTGCCCATTTGCTTTCAAGCAAGTGTACCCCAAATTGTGGCACGTCTCCCTGCCCTGACCAAAATCTGCCGTGTACCTGAGTTGTTAGAGTATAGCATTTTTGAAAGGGTTAAGTCCTGTGAAACAATTCCTATTAAGCCCAATACTGCTTGTTCATTTTCTTTTATTAGCATTGGCACAACAAAGAAAGGAATTGGACCAACGTATTCTTCCAAAGCTGCGCGAACCGGTCTTCGGGTCTGTGACCTTCTGTCAGACTTTGAGGAATTTTCTTCAAGGTAAGCTTAACGTAGTTATGGGTGATTCTGCACTTGCTGTAGACTGGACAACAACTGTACTAGGACCTTCCCTTCCGCACACTGATGTGGCCTAAGGGAAGTCCTGCCTGTTGCTAGTCATCCATAAGAACGTAAGAGGAGCCCTGCTGGATCAGGCCACAGCCCATCTGTTCCAGCATCCCATCTCACACAGTGGCTCACAAGTTGCCCATGGGCATCTCAAGCAGAGACAAGGGCAAACCTTCTCCTGCTCTCGAATCCCAGCAAATGGCCTTAGAGGCATCCTGAAAGATGCACTGAAAGAGGCATCCATTCTAATAGACATTGATACATCTGTCCTCCATAAATTTGTCCAACCCTTCCTTAAAGCCATCTAGGCTAGTTTCTCTTACCACCTCGTCTGGCAGCAAATTCCATAGACCGATGACCCTCTGGGTGAAGAAATACTTCCCCTTGTCTGATATGAAACTCCTACCCTTCAGCTTCATAGAGTGCCCCCTGCTTCCAGGGTTGTGTGATAAAGAAATTTTCTCTATCCACCTTTTCTATAATATGCATGATTTTATATACTTCAATCAGGTCCCCTCTTAAACACCATCTTTACAGGCCTAGACATTGCAGTATGATTTAGTAAGGGAGGTATTCCAGCCCTTTAATCATTCTGAAGGCCTGGTATGGTGGGCTTAACCAGTCTACCAGTAGACCTCTTTTTTAAGATGGTATACTGGACCACGTAGGTGTGCAGACAGCATGCCTCGATGGTCCAGTATGCAACGGGACCCATTGCGCAGGGCCTTTGGAGCTCTTGGAGACTCCCCCTACCCCCAGCGCCAAAAGCTGATGTGAGGAACAGAACAGAACGTCCCAAAGAAAATGACCTTGTTCCACACCAGAAGCCATCTATCCAAGCAGGATCTGGTGTACTTGGTCTGATCCAACAAAGGCAAGTGCGGAAAGGTCCTCTATTTGATATCTGGGTTTCTTGCTTGATAGTGGTAGAAATTTCGGGTGTACAGTTGGACCTCTGTATCCAGTGATCTGGTAACCATGGTTTCAGTTTTACCTGAAGCTTCTTGGAGGCCTGGGACAGGAAATTTTGGGAAATGATGCTCAATTTCCCATAATTCCTGTGAAATCTCACAGGATTTCACAGGAATTATGGGAAATCGAGCATCATTTCCCTGCATTTGAATTATCCGTGGTTTTTCGTTAACCACAATAGGATCCAGAGCATATCCCCCGCAGATTTAGAGGTCCGGCTGTATTGTATTTGGTAAAAGGTACAGAAATATTTTTCTTAGCTTTTGTAGGAAGAATGGTACAATGTAAACTTTTGTGAATTTAGAGTTCCTAGATTTTGTGACATTTGTAAACTTGATGAAAGTTCTTTATGTAGCGATTTGTATGCTACTGAGCTGCTTATTTTATAGATTTAAGAATTTGGCTCACCAGTACAAGTCAATGTTTCCTTCTTTAGAAGTTGACGTGGAAGGACAACTGAAAAAGTTAAAGGTAAGTATGGGGCGTTTCAAGTTTAGATTGGCATGGAAGAGAGCGGGAACAAGCGTATCTGTGGGAACATTAAACAAATAGATCTAATAACCTCATCATTGTCCTTGAAAATAAGATGAAAATTTAAAACTGATGCTGTACACAGTATAAGTAGCAGTATACTGTTTTGCATTAGGGCCAAGCCAGGAGAGCTGGCCTTTCTTTCTACACGTTCCTGTAAAAGCAGCAGCATTTCTTATTGGCGCTAGCTGGGGCTGAAAACTGGCATTGTGATAGTTATTATCCAAAATTGCTTGGGGGGGGGGGCGTGGTCTGAATCAGTTGAAATAATGGAATTTATTTATTTGTATTTCTATCCTGCCCTATACCCAAAGGTCTCGGGGCGGGTTACAATATTATATTAATCTTAGACAGGTCCCTGCCCTCAGGCTTACAATCTAAAGAGACAAGAAACAAAAGGAAAAAGGTGTGGGAGGGAACAGGGAACAGCAAAAAGCAGCACTTGAGGTCTTCGGTTCCAATTCTTCTGTTCATTTCGTACTGCTGGAATTTTCCTGTTCATAATGCTGGAATTTTTCCTATTCTCTTTACTTTTCCTGTTCTCTTTCTCTTTTCTCTTTAATTTGACTTAGTATGGGTTCCCGTGCTGATTTGGTCAGCTACCACAGTGCCTGCTTTGAGTGGTTTCTAGTGTCACTAGGAAAGACACGCAGGACCTGTCCCCAAGCACGTTTGGTATGGTTCCTAGCGCCCAATTGCCGCTGTGCGTCCCCATGGGGTTTGGATTTGGCACACAAAGAGCGTACCAAATCCCCCCAAACAGTGCCAGAAGGGTGCCAGATTTGATAGCTGAAAAAAGAAGTCACGGCACTGTTTGGGGAGCCGGCACGCATTGCTCAGCGAGTCGGGAACGTACATGGGGACGCTTGCGAGCTAACAGGGAGGAGATTCACGCTCACGTCATGGATTCAGCAATCAGATTCAGCAGCGCCACCTCCTCTCCTACGCCAAATATCTAAAGGAACGCCTCCTCCCATATCAACCTGCCCGTGCCTTAAGATCGAGTGGTGAGGCCCTCCTGGTTGTTCCACCACCTTCAGTAGTGAGGTTGGTGGGCACCCGGGAGAGAGCCTTCTCTGTGATGGCCCCTAGACTATGGAATAGCCTCCCCCTCGAGGTGCGTCTTGCCCCTTCCTTATATATATTCAGGAGGGCGGTGAAGACGCACCTCTTTGCCCTGGCCTGAGTTGACTATATTTCCCACCCAGGCCACACACTATCATTTTAAACATAATGTGTATTGTTTTAAAGTTGTTGAATCTTTAAAGTCTTTTAATGTACATTCTGTTTTAATCTGTTGCTTGAAGGTTGTAACCCGCCCAGGGACCTTCGGGTATGGGGTGGGATATAAATGTAAATAATAAATAAATAAATAATAAATAAATAAAAGTCTGTGCCTCCTGTCAGGAATCAGAACTCTCAACTATCAAGCACCTACTGCTGCCATCAGCTTGCCTCTCTGTCGCATCCCCCCTGCCTTAGCGGCAGAGACAGCCAGGGGTGGGGTGTGGTAGAGTGGGGTGGGGTGGGGTGGGAGGCACAAAAAGAAACACAAATAAAGCTTCATTACTAGAAAGAACTTTTTTTAAAAAAATTTAACATTGAAAGCTGCAACGATTTAGTGGCAGTAGCCGCTTGACAGCTGAGAGTTGCGGCTTTCGATCTGGCTTCCAGAGGGCAGAGGGGGCGGAGAGGAGGTGGCGCTTCTCCCCCATGCCAGGGCTCGGCACGCTTGTCATGGGGACGCCTGCATCTGCGCCGAAACCAGCCCGCGTTGATGAGAATGACATGGGGACGTCCAAGATGCGTTCCGGTCCCGCACTCGGCCCATGCGAACCAAAACAGCGCCCAAACAGTGCCAGGTGGCCAGCATGGGGACGGAGCCACAGTATTTTCACTTTTGCAGGCTTCGGTTGCTAGAGGAGGCGAGCTAACCCATGGGAAATGCACTGAGTGAGCACTAAATTAGATGGGTATGATCAACCTTATAATGGAGTGAGTCCCCATTCCGCCCAAAAACAGATTAATCTGTTTTGCTGTGACTGGGTCCTTAGTATCATTTTATTGTAAGCAACCTTTAGCTCAGGGGTAGAGCAAACCACCTGGAAGGTAAGAAGACTGCGATCTTGATCGTTAGCCTCTCCCCAAAAGGAAACTGCATAGAGATGGTCCTGCAGGTTGTGAATCAGGAGTTGAATCCAGTGTGATGGTACCCAACAACATCATCTTTCTACTCTTGACTTGGAGCAGCCTAGCAGCAGCGTCCAATCCACCTAATGTGCGCATTGTCTCTTTCAGGGCTACGCCGAAAAAATAAGACCAATGGTCCGAGATGGTGTGTACTTCATGTATGAAGCCCTCCATGGCTCTCCAAAGAAAATTCTTGTGGAGGGTGCTAATGCGGCACTGCTTGACATTGACTTTGGTATGTGCACTGGCCTGTCTTCAGTGTTTCTTCTGGTACTCTCTGCAGTTAGAAGCAGCGTTACATGTTCATTTTGCAGGCAAAGTATGCAGGCATGTTTATGGTTTGTTTCTAAAAAAACAGAATGCAAGACTGCACAGACCTCTGTACACAAAAATTAACTGAGTACAGAAATTAAATATTAATAGATTCTTGATACTTGAAATGAGTCATAAAATGAACGTGAAGAGCAGCTCAAATGTGCCTTTGCAGTAGCTTGGAACAAATGTTCCAAATAAAAAAACGACAGAGGTTTAAGAAGAGAGTGGTACTTAAGAGACCACCTGCTTAATCTTGCCCATTCTACAGTACGGCGTAATCAATCTGTCTATAGTTTTATTTGTGCTTGATTTTGTAATTTATTTTACAGGCTTCTTCTTATATTTTGATATAATCAGTGTTACAGCTGCGCATCTGTTTCATACTCTTGTTATCAATTACATTCTTGAACAAACTCGGGGTTGATTTGCACCAGCAAAGATACACTTTGTCATACAAAATAATAGTTGTGCAATAGAGATCTAAGAACCCAGGTATCAGTTATTAAGGGTGCCTCCAGACTTGCTTTTCCTGAGACTATATTGAGAATGCCACTTGTTAATGGTGGCATTTCCAACATTGTCCTGGGATGCCTCTTAATGTTACTGTTTTGGGAAATCTAGTGACAACGTCAGGTTTCCTGAAATAGCAAGCCACTTACTTCTGTCTGCTGGCTCCTTTTGTTATCATCATTCTTGCAACTACCTGGAAGTCACTTAAGCCCATGAATAAACAACAGGAAGTGGGTGGGTTTCTGGCCATTTACAACAGATGAGAACAAGAAGAAGAAGAAGAATGATCTGGGTTTATTTATTAGAAGAGCTGGCTTTTCTACCCTGCTTTTCTCACCCATTTAAGGGGACTCCAAGCGCCTGACAAAGCTTTCTATTCTTCTCCCCACAACAGAACACCCTGTGAGGTAGGTGGGGGTGTGAGAGCTTAGAAGAGAGCTGTGACTAGCCCAAGGTTACATAGCTGGCTTCATGGGGGAGGGCAGATAAGATTCCCAGATAAGAGTCCAGCTCCCTAACTACTAGACCAAACAAAATAAACAGTCAAGTAGAAGCCCACAAATCCTTCATTTGTTTGGTGGTAACCCCAAATTATTCTATTTATTCTTAGGGAAAGAGAGTGGTCTAAGAACTCACCAGTTTGTAAGGAGCTTTCCAGAAATGAAATGAAGAAAAGTTGATTTGTTTTTTCAATTATAGTTTATCCCTTTTATTTGTTTGACAGGTACATACCCTTTTGTGACGTCCTCAAACTGCACTGTGGGTGGCGTATGTACTGGCCTTGGCATTCCTCCCCAGTATATCGGAGAAGTGTATGGTGTAGTGAAGGCATACACCACAAGAGTGGGAATTGGTGCCTTTCCCACTGAACAAATAAATGTAAGTTTTGACTCAAAGGCCAAAAAAGACCAGGGAATGAAATACTTCTTTTATCATTATCCTATACAAGGCTCCCAAAAATATTGGGAACAAGAAGATTTTGTTCCAGCAGTTAAGGCAACAGTTTACTTACACACAGTTTGAACTTATTGACTCCATGGTGAAGTATGGAAGATACCATCGGGTACCTTATGATGAAAGACTGTGAAGACTGTGTGTTGGTGGCACAGCAATGGTTGAAGATCTTTCCCGTTTCTTGCTTACCTGTCCCTTATATTCTTCAATAAGGACAACTTGTTTGGGTCCCCTTTTAAAAAATGTGTCCCACTGGAATGCAGAATGTGTTGACTTACCTTCTGCAGGGAGAAAACGCCCAGGTGACATATAGGTAGCTTTGTTGTTTTGGTAAGGCTGCCTGATTTAGGAAATTATTCATTGAATTGAATGGGGTGTTTTGTAAGGGTGGTGAGGACAAATAATGATGTTATTTTTATTTTATTTCTGTTCTTAGCCTTGTATGTTTTATATTATTTTATCTTTTCTAAACTTGATCCAGTCATACGACTAATCAATAAAGTTCATTCATTCATACACGGTTCCCAAATCCGCTTACAAGATGTAATATGAGAACAGTCCGGTCCTTATGTTTGAAGTCTGAAATGATAGATGGAGAAACTTTGGGTGTCTCCAGATGTGGGTTAAAACCTATACTCTGGAGAGAGAACAACCCAAACAATCAAAATAAGGTAGATCAACTCAACACAAGCAACACAAAAGATCTATCAAGAAGAGAAACTAAGGTCCTTCTAATATGAAATAACCAATAAAAGCCCTGATTCCAAAAAAGGAATATAAAACCTTATTATAAAGAATAATTGTAAATTTACTAATAAAAATAGTATATCATATAAAAGCTGGTAACAATATACAAGAAAAAATAAGGGGGGATGGTGTATAACAAATGTCCAACAATGAAAGAGCACCAATCTGAGAGTCCTCAGAAAAGATAAACAAGGAGTTGCGTCCAAGATATATACATATAGCAAAAAGAGGGTATCTTAAGCCAGATGCTTTTCGACTAATAGTCTTCTTCAGTGGCTCTTTTGATCATCCCAAATGAGGGTAACTCTTTTCAAATATACCAAAAGGGAGGCTCTAACACATA
Organism: Aspidoscelis tigris stejnegeri; assembly: GCA_023333525.1. Classification (NCBI taxonomy): domain Eukaryota; kingdom Metazoa; phylum Chordata; class Lepidosauria; order Squamata; family Teiidae; genus Aspidoscelis; species Aspidoscelis tigris. The sequence continues at coordinate 104,458,030 of JALMGA010000003.1, read as the reverse complement.
CACCAAATGTAAAACATATAAAAGGCAAATAAAGCATTTCTTTCACTCTAAAACAATGTAAAACTATCTCTCTTGGAACTATAATGCACATGGGTTAAAACCTGCAATTCTCCTGGGACTTTATTGGGAATGCCACACGTATCCGTGACATTCCCAATATGGTCTCTGGATATCTAGGTGATATTCCAAAGGATTGCTGTTACAGGTGATCTGGCAACAATGCCGTTTCCTGTAACAGTGATTGCTTACCTCTGTCTGCTGGCTCCTTGCGTTATTGTTCCTGTTGCAAGTACCTAGGAAGCTAAGCAAGCATGGCGAAAAAAATCATGGTTAGCATTTGCAACATGTGCAGTATCACAAGGGACCGGCAAATGGAGGTAAGATTCCAGGATGGCTTCCTGCCACCTGTCAGGAGAGGTGAGAGGTAATTGCGGATCTAAAGAAGATCCCACAATGACCGCCTGCCATTTGGAGACACCCTTAAGACAGCAGTTGAGAGAGGACCCTGAACATAGTACCAGAAGATGGTGATCTTCTGTTATAATAACATGCATCAAGATTCTCAGCAAGGGGCTCTTCCCTACCTTAGAAAATGCATCTTGTGCCAACTTTCAGTTATTTTAACTGTAATGGATAGATTACATATCCTTACTCTTGAATATATTTTTAGTGAATTTTTTGCAAGGTACGTTTCCGACATGAACTGCATTTTAACGTTCTCTGTCTGCTTAATTTGGGATTCTTAGTATATCACTAGTAGTTGATGAAGACATTTGTGACTACTGGGAAAATGATCCAAACAAAAGTGTTACAGGCGGCTCAGTTCAGCTGACATTCAAAATTATGGCTGGGTAGTTAATTATTGTTGGACTCCAGCGTTGCTTTCTTCATGTGTTCTGCTTAGGACTAATCATAGCTTGACCAGGCTGTCAAAACTGACCAAATTTGTTTAGTATTTGTTCCTAAAAATAAAAAAAACATGTTCTAAAACATGTTTCTGATGTTAATTCAAGAGTTCTTGGATGAAACCGGTTATCTGGACCCTTTTCAGTTGGATTTCATTTCAGACTTAGGTTTGGAACAGAATCAGTGTGGATTGCCCTTGATAGAGGGGGAGACAGAGGAAGCGCTGATTTGTTGTTCCGGCTTGATCTCTCAGTGGCTTTTGATAGTGTAGATCATGGGTTTTTTCCACTGACCTCCTTTAATCCAGATCTAAGGTGACCTGGATCTAAGGAATGGGTCCTTCAACTAATCCAGATCTAGTAGATCCGGATTAAGGGAGATACCCGATGCGTCCCCATGGGCAGTGCAGCACCCAAAAGCAGTGGGTGCTAGCCTGCCTGCAGTAGAAACGGTGGAGCACCCATGTGGCGAATCCAGATCGACCCACGGGCCTGCTCGTCATCCCAGGTTTTTGGGGACACAGGGGTTGCAATCTCCGTAGATGCTCCGGAGATTCTCCAAAGTGATCTTCCGCAAACTTCGAAGATTCTCCGGAGCCTTTGACAAAGGTCTGTAGGATTGGCATTGCTCTCGCATGGGGTCCTCTTCAGAGCCTGTGCTATTCTTCAGAGCCGGCTTCAGAGATTGTGCACAGGCTTTGGAGCTTTGGGTTTTGGGGTGCCCCCCCCCATGGGGGTGGCCCCCGGAGCCCCCCCTAGACCCCATTGCCTGATCACAGTGGATATAATCTGGACTGATGCCTGAAGACCCCATTGTAGGCCCCTTTAATGGGGTCTACAGGAAATCTGGATTATAGGTCCTGAAGGACCCATTCAATCTGGATTTGCCTAGAACTGGTGGAAACAAATCTGGCTCTAATGGGGTCTGCAGTGGAATTGAGTCTTCCTGCTCTGAGCCTAATGGGTCCTTAATGGGTCCCTAATGGGTACTTAATGGGTACTTAGTGCTAGTGGAAAAAACCTCCTAGTTATTCTTTTGGATTGCCTGTGTGGAATTGGAATGGGAGGCACTGTGTTACAGTGATTTTGTTCCTCCCTGCAGGAACGATCCCAGAGAATAATTCTGGATGATTGTGCTTCAGTGGCCGGCAGTGAAGCTGTGCTGTCTGACATCTGTAGGAGTCTGCTGGGAGTGGTCATCAGGAATTTTGGAGTGAGGTGTCATTACATCTCAGTAATGTGAGCGTTTTGAACTAGTTCTTGGACTCAGCGATGGCCTGGATGAAGTCTGCTAGACTAAAGTTGAATCCTGGCAAGACAGAGAGCTGGTGGACGGGTAGTTCTCAGTCAGATGCCAGCAGACTGGTATGATTACATGTCTACAGGCTTCCATCTAGAATGGCTTTCATGCAAGTAAACAAACTCTTTGTAACCAAGAATTAATGATAGCAACTATACTTGGACTGCAGAGCAGGTGAAGGCTTTGCCTTTGTCTTCTGCCTGAGTTGCCGGTAAGCGTTTGGTGGGGCCCTGTGTGAGGCGAGACTTCTCTTATGTTCTCCCGTTCTCATGTTCTGGTACTTGGGAATTTGCCTTTTCCAGATGGGGTTGCACTACCCTAGAACGAACTGGTATATAGTTTGGGGGTGTTCCTAGGGTCATCATTGCCCCTGGATGCCCAAATGACCTCTGTGGTTAAGAGGGCCTGTTGCTAGTTTTGGATAGTGTAGCAACTATGCCAAGGCCTGGGCAGAGATAGCCTGACTGATGTTGTCTATGCTCTGGTAACTTTATGTTGAGATTATTATAATGCACTCTATGTGAGATGCTCCTGTGCCTGCTCTGGAAGGAAGCTGCAACTAGTGCAAAATGTGCCAGCCACGTTGCAGAGTGGAGTACATCGTGCACATATTATTTCCACTAGTTTCCAGTTAGCTACTGGACCAGATTCAAGGTTTTATCTTTGGCATACAAGGCCCTTAACAACTTGGGACCAGCTTACTTGGCAGGCGGACTCTCTCAATATAGGCCTGTGAGATCTTTAAGATCTTCAGAGGAGTCCCTGTTTTGTGTGCCATGAATTACTGAATGCCATCTTGTGACCAGCTGCAGCTGGGCCTTCTTTGTGGTGGCCCCTACCCTCTGAAACAGCCTGTTGTTCATATGGTACCTCCATTTTTGGCTTTCAGGTGCCAACTGAGAACTTACCTTTCCATGCAGAGCTTTGCAAAGTGAATGTTCCTCCCCTTGATTTAAATAACGTTTAGCTGCTTTTATATGCAATGTTGCGTAAACAGCTTTGAGAGTGTAGTTTTAATGGGAAATGGTATATAAATGTTTTAGATAATAGAATAAATAAAATTTGGCTTCTTTATGTTTAATGTTGAGGCAAGCTCTGGGCAATGCTGCTAAGAGGAAATAAAGAAAAACCCTCAGGTCCTTTCTGATTCTTTAGCATTTTTTAAAAGCAAAGCCGGTCTGAGTTTAGCTGTTATCATTAGTTCTTTAACCAACTTGATATATTCTTGGTTACAAAGGACAAACTGTTATGCAGTTAACCTTGGAGGAACAGTGTTTTTCTAAGTAAGTAGGTTAGGTTGGTTTTCAGCTTTGGATACTCTGAAATTTGAACATATTTGGCTTTATCCAGATTAGTTGAATAAAATCCACTGTTGGAGGTAAAAGCACAGCTTACCTGCTGCAAAGCCACGACAGGCCGTCTGGACTCCAGCAGCCTCACCGCAGCTTTCTCAGAGGAGGCTGTGAGACTTCCGTGGGGCACGCGGTGAGGCGCATGTCAAGTGGGATGGGGCACTCAATGGGATCTGAGCATCAGGACCAGTTCTTGTTCGATGTTCTTACCATCCTATCTGAACTGGCAGAAAACTTCGAATTTGCCTGATACTACGGACCGAGTGCTCATCGTTCCAGACTAGATCAGTTCTAAGTATTGGCAGCATAATGCGCTGCTGCTACAAAGTATCAGGCATCAGGTGTGACGCCCACGCCCTGACTGCGCGTTGGAATGCGCAGTATCCATAAATCTGGACACACTCTTGGTTTCCAATTGTCTCTTGCAGCTCTGCAAAGGTGGTAGAGGTAGCTCCAGATTTAGTGAGTCCTGGGACACGTCATAAATGAAAGTCCCTCAAGCAGTGGTAGAATTTATGTCATTCCCTGCAAACGTAATGGCTGCTGATTGCTTAACTTCCGTAGGATTGCTGTGCGAAATGGTTCTCCTACATCTAATCTGAACTTGGCTTCTCTCGCTGAGCAGGAGCCAGTTGGAGTGCCCGTAGACACCCATCATACTTCACAGCTGCTGTCCTGCCACAGGTCACGTGACCAGAAGCAGGACGATTGATCGTCCGCGACAGCAGCAAGGAAACTGCACGGTTAAAAGCTGCTGATCAATCAGCAGCTTTTTACTTGGCAGCTTCCAGCGCATGCTGCGTGGATATTGCGGAGTACCGTCGGACCTCTGTATCCATGGGAGGTAAGTTCCAGGTCCTACTGCGGTTAATGAAGGACCGCCGATATTTCAAACGTAGCGTAATGCACTCAATTTCCACAGTTCCTGTGAAATCCTGTGAGATTTCACAGGAATGATGGGAAGTCTGACATCATTTCCTGTGATTTCCTGAGAAGCTCCAGGTAGGCCTAACGCTACCGGTAGAGGGACGGCAGGCTGGTCCAGTCACCATGGAAAACTGAAACTGTGATTACCAGCAGACGTGGAGGTCCAACCGGTTGTCCTGTATGCATGACAGAAAGAAGATACACAGGGATAGTGAAGTATTAAGGTGCTTAGAAGCACCCTTTGTCTAACAGGAGAGATGAGTCTTTATGGAATCTTTCCTTGTCTCTTCCATTCTTATTCCTGCAAAAACCACACCAGGCAATTATGCCACTGATGTTAGTCAAATTAACTGTTCTTCCATCAAACTCCGGTGATCTCAGATTGATATGTCCTCCCGAACTGCATCAAATTATCGCACAGGCCTGATTTAATGGGAATTATATTTTCTAAGCTGTAAAAATGCACAGGGACAGTATAAAAAATCACGTGGTAGGACAATGGCGCTCTTAATTTGGTGCAGATTCCAGAGTAGAGCAAATACATCCGGACGGGTATGAAGGCGCATCCTGATTGTTAAGATCTGTTTGAACGTGAAATGTGTCTTGGCCACCTGAAGCTCGTGACACCCATTCCTTGAAGGCTCATGGATATTTTTACCCCTTGCAGGAAATTGGAGACCTTTTACAGTCTCGAGGCCACGAATGGGGAGTGACGACAGGCAGGAAAAGGCGCTGTGGTTGGCTAGACCTTGTCATTTTGCGATACGCGAATATGATCAACGGATTCACTGCGTAAGCATCACAGATTTTGAGCTACACTTGGAACTCATAACTTTTTATCCTGTGGAATACCAATATGTAGGTAACATTAAGATTAGTTTAGCCAAGTATTTTGTTTGGTGCTTTAATAAGAGATAGTTGCTCCAGTATCCTAGGAATAATACCAGCAGTGAGGAGACTTAGGGCCTTTCGGCACTTCCAGGATAGCATGAGACCTGGCCCTCCTCTGGGCCTCTTCTTCCACACTGCTGGCATGGAGCAGGAGAGGTCATGTCCCCACTAGCAAGCTGTGTCCCCATTGGACGCCGTAAAGCCCGGCATAGGCAACCAAAATGGCAGCCTAGAGCAGTATGCAGGTACTAGTGTTCTAGAGATGGCCAGACCGGCCCAGAAAGGCATGTGCAAAGATGCACTCCTTCATGAGCCCCTTTAGCTGGGAAACCGTTTCAGCAGCACACAAAATTGCAGTGCTGAACTGGGTCTCCCTGGAGCTCTGGAGCTCATGCAAACTTTGGAGTTGCATGGGTCTGTCTCAGGACCAGCTGTGCAAGTGTGAACAGACTTTCTCCGGGCCAGCAGGACCACTCCGGCCCACTACCTGCAAGTGCTGAAATAGCCTTACATTCTCTGAGTGCAATATATACGTTCAGGCATAGAGAGATGGTGTTTTATAGTAATATCCTTGTTACTTGAACTTCACATTACTTAATTGCTTTATTGTTTTAAACTATTAGACAAGGAGATGCATAGTCTTTGCTTCATCTAAAAGTATTTGTTTATAGTATAAACCAAGCTTAATTGGATGCTGATGCAATAATTAACCGTGGAGAAAAGACCATAATGATATGTGTTCGAGCATAGAAGGGTGAAGGGGAGTCCGGTCACAAATACTGAGGGATGAATTATCTTTACTTTGAGCTGCTCCAATGTGCGTGTCTGCTGGAGGTGGTTTTCTAATTCTGTTTTTCAGATGAAAGATTTAGTTGGGAGCCCGCCGATTGCTAAACAACCTGATATTTTTCATTTTGGAAACGCAATTGGAATGCTTAAAAATGTATTTGACCCTCCATCATACCTAAGTTCTCACCTTGTGTTAAAATTTATATATTTAATAATATCACTTTATGAGCTTCTGAACAAGCAGTTCACGTGTCTGTAATATTATGGCTGTTAACTGTGTAAATTGCAGTTTAGAAATTTACTGAACGAGAAATTTTCATTTAATTACATACATCTGTCTGAATTTTCTGTGCAGGCTGGCATTGACAAAACTAGATATTCTAGATGTTCTTGGTGAAATAAAAGTGGGAGTTGCTTACAAGCTGGGTGGAAAACGAATTCCATATTTTCCAGGTATGTGTAATATCTTGGGATTTTAAAATAGCTTAATTTTTTTCCCACATTCATTTTTGCTGGTGCTTGTGTGAACAGTAAGCTTTGATTTTATAAAATAAGTGCCAGAATGAAAGAGGTGTGGTTTGTTCATTGGGTTAATAAATGTAGTTAGGAGCAAGATGTATTTCCAATCAACTAGGGTTTTTTACTGCTACCAGGCCCTACTGCAGTTAATGAAAACCCATGGGTATTTTGACAACAGGGACATGCAATCAAGTTCCGATAATTCCTGTGAAATCTCGTGGGATTTCACAGGAATTATGGGAAATCTTGCATCATTTCATGTGATTTCCTGTCTCTTCCAGGGCTCGGAGAAGCTTCAGGTAGGCCTAATGGTGCCCACGAGGGTGGGGGGCTGATCCACTCACCTCAGAAAACTGAACCCGCAGTTACTAGATCAGTGGAAATGGAGGTCTGACGGTATTGGAAACTGTTCATGTTAAATTGGTACTTATTATAAATTAATAATTCAATAGTTTATATGGAATCAGAGTTAGGGGAGGGTCTTTAAGGGGAAAAGGCTTTAGGGCACTGGGGAGAGATATTAAATGAATAATGTTACTTAATGGTCTGTTATTGTTGTACATGAGAATTAAAATAGAAAGAGTAGTTTATATGGACTCACTGACTAACTTTTGAAGCCAACCAGGAAATTCTGCAGAAAGTAGAGGTTGAGTATGAAACAATGCCAGGATGGAAAATGGATACAACTAATGCAAGAAAATGGGAAGACCTTCCACCTAAGGCCCAGAACTATATTCGCTTTGTGGAGAACCATGTTGGCGTAGCAGGTACATGTCATTTTGGTATTGTTCTTAGAAGGTAGGCTATGAGCCTGGGCAAGAGAAGGGATTTTGGGATATGTGCAGAATTCCTTCATCCCTCAGGAACTTTGATGTCCAGTTACGTAAAGAAGATGATGATAAAGAAGAAGAGTTGGCCGTCCATCAGTTAAGATCCTTTGAGCTGGCTCTTGCTTTTCATCACCTTATAAAACTAATGGTAGGGTGGACAGAGAGAGGGCTTTCTCTGCAGTGGCCCCCAGGGATGGAATAATCTCTCTTTACAGATATGCCAAGCCCTAGCACTGAGCATTTTCCAGTGTCAGGTGAAAACAGACCTATTCACTCAGCACTACTGTTGATCCGACAATTTAGATGGATATTTTTTTATGAACTTTGTATATTTTATGCTGTTTCGTCTTTTCTGATTAAATGTGATGACGGGCATACAGAAATTGCTTTAATGAACCAACACTTTCAGTTTCCATATTGTTACATATACACTTAAGAATTTCGCAGTGTGCAGAGTACAGTAAGTGGACATCCTATGACTTTATTACTCTGCAAGAGATTCTCACAACTCTTTCTCTTTCTTTCCCCAGTTAAATGGGTCGGTGTTGGAAAATCCAGGGAATCAATGATCCAGCTCTTCTAATTGCATGAAGAACTCTGGTGCCAAGAAATTATTGCTTACCTGTTCTTTTCTATACTCACACTCTGAAGATGTTGAAATCAAAATGTTCTCTCTAGACCTAGGCACCTTAATGCAACATCAATGGCTATGCACACCACCCGCCAGGTGTTCCCCAGCGTCTGTGGGAGGACTTGAACCCACTAAAACAAAAAATCACCAACTGACAGGACTTAGGCCAATTATGATGATTTTTATTTACAGTGCAGGCCAGGAATCCAAGGCATTTATTGTATTTTTTTTTAAAGTACAGTGTATCCCCACAACCCACCACCACCTTAAACTGTGGATTATCCTACAAAATTATCCTGTTGGTCACGGTACAAACAGAAATTCAGTGTGTAGGTGATTATGGTTTTACCAGAGAGATCCTGGAAACTAGCCTACACATATTTAGCCACAGATTGTGCTCTTTGGTGAAATGATGCTGAAAAGGCATTAAAAACTATGCCTTGATTCCATGTTTCTTTTACTTTGGTTAGGATGTTTACAGTATGGTATCTGCTGTTTGAAGTATGTCATCTTTTTTAAAATCCATGTTTTTAATGCCATAATGGCACTGAAAAGGTGAATCTGAAGAATTCAGTTGAGGGAGGTGAAGGTAATCTGTAGTGATGCAGCGTTAAAAAAATTTAAAAGGAAAACCATGCCATAAAACCCAGTGTTTAGGTTCTTCCTTTTCTGTCCATTTTGTGACTAGGGAAGGCAAAGCTTTTTCAGACTTTTACTGGTGCTTGCAGGATCCAAACATGTCTTATTACTAGAAATGCCTTGTACTGCACTATTTATGCTTTTGAAGTGCCAAACAAAATGAACAAAAAGAATTAAGGACATGATTAATCCCATAAGGATGAATTACAAGGTCATATGCTGAAATGAAATTTATGGCAGAAAGCAGTAAAGTGGTATTGCAAGGTGTGTGTGTGTGTGTTATTTAAAATTAGTCTGTTTATTCAGCACCACAACTGTGTAAAATCTGACAGAATAGAGTAATTCATTCAAGTCCAGCAGTTTAAGCAAATATTATTCAATTTGGATTTTTAAAGATCAGAGATTTTCAAATGAAAATGGAAGGAGAAACCGTGTCGTTGAAGCAAAGAAGCCAAAAACTGAAGTCGTTTTTGGGAAATGGATCAAAGAAAAAGGGATAAAATCTTCCATTTAAATAATCCAAATATACATTGTATGTGAAGCTTTCCAGAAATGCTGCTCTCTTCACTGGCAAGATAGCAAGAGAAACCTAGGAAGCTAGAAAATGCATTGAAAGTAGCCAATGTAATATTTCTCATGATAGCATTATTGTATGGCTTCCCTACAAAGTTCATTGCAGTTAGCTGTAATTTTCTACTTCAAGGCTTTGACTTTGAACCCTTTTTACTACTGATACTTGAAATTGTTCCTTTCATTTTGCTAATGATCATTGGAAAGGTTGCTCCATGACCTTTCAGCAGTCAGGAATACAGAAGTCTCATTACTTGATCTGTAGAAAGCTGATCTAGTTCTGTGGAGTTGTGGGCAGGTCTTTAAAATGCAAGGAATGCTCTCTACCCCAGCAAAATATGTAGCATGTGAGGAAGAGTGGTCTGGTTAGTACATCTGAAGCAGCAGAGTGGGTTTTGTTTGTTCACAGCTGTTTCCCTATGAAGTTCTTGGATCCTTTTGGGTTTGCCTTCATACTCTCATTGATGCCTACTATTGCAACAACAGGATCCACATATATTTAAAAATGCTGTGAAGCATAGATATGCCAACTTAAAATCAAATGCAGCAACTACGGGTCTACTTTCATTTTTGAGGGCCCTGACTTTTAGGGCATTTTCACTCTTGGTCAGGAGACTGAACCAAGCAGCAGCCTAGTATGCTTTGTCTGCATTGAGCCAGTGCTGGCTCTACCCAAGTCTATCCCAAAATGTCCCTAGTTTGGATTAGTGGTAGATCTATGTGAAGTCTGCAACTATACTAATGCTGTCTATTCCAGTCCAGGCGTCTGTGGAGCCCCATCTTCAAAGCTGATGCAAGCTTTGAAGATCATTTTTAGTACCCTAACATGGAGGTGGACACCCTACCTTCAAGGACTATTTTATACAGCCCCCACTCTTGTGTGAGTGGTGGGACCTTGGCCAAATGCTGGTGGGGGTAGGTGGTACCTTGGACAGGAAGTCAGTTGTGTGGACTGCAACAGCTGTCGTGCCGGTGGTAGTCCAGGACAGATGGCATCCCTTCTCTCAAGGTGTGGACGGCATCTGTTGTTCTTGGTCTGGAACAGGCTGAAGAGGAATAGTTAGGACTCAGGAAATGTCCCAAAACATGTTACTGCAAAACATGAGAGCCCTGCTGATCAAGCCAATGGGTTTTTCATTGCAGTACCCAGTTGCCAGCCAAGAAGACCACACTGCTCTGGTTTGAGATTGCCAGGTCTTCCACAAAGGCATACGATCATATACAGAAGACAATGCAGCCATGTTTGTTGGTAGCCCCTTCATAATTCCCAGATTTGCCCAACCTTAGGTCGTCTCCAGGTGGCGGCTGGAGGTGAAAATGTGGGAAATCCACAGCTGGCACTATCTTTGCATGTTTTACTGACTTGTTCACATGGGCATTTGGCCATCTGGAATGCCTGGATGTGCATTGGCACCTCTGTGCATGTGTGGACACTTATTCTGGCCTCCACACATGCGCTGTGGACAGAGCTATGGTGGTGGCTCTGTCCAAAAAAGTAAATAAAATGAGCTATTTCTGGAAAACCATGAAACACTGGATTTCCCGCTAATAGTTTTTAGTGCTTTTTAGGGGGACAATAATGGAGCTGTGGTAGGGTTGCCATAGATCTGTGAGGCATCATCACTATAGCGATATAATGGCACTAAATTCCCCCCATCTGAATGGAGCCTTATTTTAAAGCCATCTAAGTTGGTGGCCAGCAGTATGTTTTATGGTAGTGAGTTCTGCGGTTTTTCATCTGCCCTGTCTTCCAACATCTCAGCCTTATTGGACAAATTCTGGTTCATGTGATTTGCCAGGGAGATGAAACAGTCTTCTCAGCAATTATTTCACACAGATTGAACATGCCCTTTCTTTGCATCTTTACAAAATTAAAAAGTCTCTTGGAAGAAGGAATGGCCAACTACGTTTTCTTCGTAAAGGAAACCAGCTGGGTGCGTTTGTGTGGTCAGTAGTGTGACTGTGATCACCTTGAGAGTTAGATGAACTATCACGTTTTAGAAACAGGTAGTGAGAACACTGGACAGTTTGAAGGAGAGATGAACTTTGTTCTGCTGTGACAAGCAGACTTCATGAGTTCTTCCCCTCATAGTTCCAGTGTAGGAGCCAGAGAATTTAGCACAACCTCCAAAACAATTTCTTTTGCACAGTTTCCCTTTCCTCAATTTTTTGCCTGACCCTCTAGTAAATGGAAAGCTTGTGCATACGTTCTTTTTCTTTTAATTCTCCTTGCTGCCTGAAGGAATGTTTTTGAATAAGAAGGGCATTTTGTACTTGGGGTCCTGCTAAGATCTTCCCCCATGGAAATCTGGTCCGTACCAGAATGAAAGCTTAGCCTGAGGCCCATCAATACAATATGTGCCTACCTATTGCCTGTGAAGCATGAGTGATGGCATTCACAGAGGAAGCCTTTGTATACATGTAACCTTCAAGTGCCCGTTTAGGGATAGAGCGCTTGTTCTTTAAGACAGTAACTTTTTTGTTAAGGTCACAAAAATTTCTCAGAGCTCTTGAATATTTTGTTTTCAAATATCTAGGTTCATACCATGGTGTAATGTTGAGATCTGGCTGTAATCAGGAAGTCTTTGGTTTCAGATGCCAGGCTTTCATTTCCTTATTCAGTGGGTTCAGATGAGCTATTTTTAGCCTGAGTCTGAAATATTCGAGGTTAATAATAACTTCTACTGAGATAGTACGTTAAAGCTCTTTTGATCATCTAAAACTACTATATAAACAGCCTCTTCAAGACTGAAAGACCTAACATTAGTAAAAGACGTTGGAAGGATTCCCTGACGTGTGTTGCTGCTATTTTGTGTCTCCTTGTGAGCTTGTGGTTTTATGTCTTTTTAAAAAGCTGCAGTACAGTTGCATTTGACAGGTCAGATATGGAGGCAATATTTAGTTCCTTTTAATCAACAGAAATCCATACGCAGAGAACACTTGGGGGGGGGGGTCCACTGACCTCCCTTAATCCAGATCTAAGATGATCTGGATTTAAGGAATGGGTCCTTCAACTAATCCAAATCTGGGGTCCTCTTCGAAGTCTGTGCTGTTCTTTGGAGCCAGTTTCTGAGCCAGCTTCGGAGATTGTGCACAGGCTGCAGAGCTTTGGATTTTGGGGCACCCCCCCATGGGTGCACCCCCCCCCCCAGAGCCTTCTCTAGACCCCATTACCTGATCGCGCTGGAAACGCGCTCCATATCATCCAGATTTGATGCCTGAAGACCTCATTATAGACCCCTTCAATGGGGTCTACAGGAAATCCATACTTTAGGTCCTGAAGGACCCATGTAATCTGGATTTCCCTAGAACTGGTGAAAACAAATGTGGCTATAACGGGGTCTGCAGTGGAAATGGGGTCTTCCTGCTCTGAGCCTAATGGGTCCTTAAGGGGTACTTAGTGTTAGTGGAACACCCCCCCCCCCCGTGTTTATTTTCTTTCCCCCTTAACCATTACAGTTCATCAGAAAAACTCAAGTGTGCTTCAGTGTACTAAACCATGACCAAAATCTTTTACAGTGTTTTCCACTTTTTTATGCCTCAATGGGTATTTTGCAGGAGGAAGTATAAAACACCTAAGGCAAGTAGAAGCAATTTTGTCTAGCCGAATAGCAAGCAGTATTGTACTTAATTACTACAGGTAGACAACAAAAGCTGAAGTTTACCACTGTCATGATAAATTTGTCCATCTTTAAGATGCTACAAGTTTTTTGTGAAGACCTTAGTAGGTCTTACACTGAGTCCTAATAAGAACTGTTTGTCACAAAGGTCTTAGTGACGTAAGACCTCAGTAACTTAAGGTGAGCCAGTTTGGTCTAGTGGTTAAGGAGCCAGACTCTTATCTGGGTATACTGGGTTTGATTCCGTACTCCTCCATGAAGCCAACTGGGGGACCTTGGGCTAGTCACAGCTCTCTTCTGAGCTCTCAAAGCCCCACCCCCCCTCACAGGGTGTTCTGTTGTGAGAAGAATAGAAATGCTTTGCCAGCTCCTTTGAGCCCCCTTAAATGGGTGAGAGAAGCAGGGTAGAAGAGCCATCTCTTCTTCTTGTTTTGAGATGCAGTGTTATTGTGAAATACTTTAAAAATATACTGTTTGCAGGCAAAGATCTTAGAAAGCCATTACCATTCAACTGCATTTCTGACAGGTGCCAGCCTTTGCCAGAACAAGTCCACAAACCTTCCCTCTACCTGCTGAGCCAAATAGGAGAAGGAGCCCGGCTTTCAGGGAAAGATGTTCAAATGTGGGGCTTCCGTCCCCTGCCGCTACAGGACCAGAATAATTTTACTGGTCACTCCTTTGGCCTCAGCGGGTTTGTATGAACTTGAACAGAATTCACCACTGTGGCCTTTTACCTTCCATTTGCTAAGGCATCATTAAGAATAAGTTCCCCAAGGGTCTCAGCGAAGTTGAAAAGTAGGGTATTAGCAATCATTAGATGGGGGTCTTGTAGAGCATTTAGTCCTCACCTTCTGTTTGATAGAGAAAAACCTATGATAGATGACCCATCAAAAGATGACTAAATATTGAATGTAATGACCGTTGCATTAAGATTGCTACAGTCCTGTATTCAGTTTGCTTAAAAATCTGCTGAACCGCTAGGAGGTGCCCAGCCATAATTTGCTCAAAAGTCTTCTTGTGCAAGAATTAGGGAAATTATCCAATCTTATATACTGTAATGAGGCCTTTTAGTCTGCCCTATTATCAAAGGTGATCTTTTGTTCCTGTGGCCTTTATTTAGCCGGTGCCTACAGAAAGTGTTCCTGAGTTGAATCTTTCTTGAGTGGAAAGCTCCTTTCACACAGAGAAATAGAGTTGAATAAAATTTGGATATATATGTTAGGAATAGTACTGCAGACACCTCAGTGATGACATTAATAAGAAATATGCGTATGCACAATGCATGGCAGTTGATGTTCCTGTTAAATGTTAATTTGACCTTGCACATGGAATTTGTGTATTTAATATCACTTTGCTTGGTGCATAGGTTGTATGCAATATCAGTAACTTGAAAACAAAAGATTGATGTGTATGTGTGATGCAGGAAGTAAGAAGTGAAGACAATAAAAATGTCTTTAATTGTGCAATGCAGAAAGAACTCCAGTGAAAAGGCCAGGCTGTGATGCCCTGTATATCACTGCTGCAAGTTTTAAAATGGGTACCCACTACTCAAAAAACATACTAAAAATGCTACCTTGATTTATTTTTGTATTTGTAAATGAAGTTGTGTCCTTTTATCTTGTAGCTCTTTCCTTTGCCTAATAAAGTCTTAAAAGAGGAAGAGTATAAGATTTTGTCTCTTGAATTTTATTTGTGCCTTCAGTAAAAAATACCATATGCCAGGGTTGTGCATCAGAATTTCTGAAATTGGGTTTTAAGCCAGTTTACTTTTAGTATCATTGAAAAAGGGTTGTTTGAACTTCAGAGTTGGCAAACGTGTTTTCCTAATCTATCAACAAAACTTGAGGGCACATGTCCTTCCGAGAAAACCAGTAATACAGTAGTAAACTTTTTACTGATTTCTAGACCTTTGTTCATTAGGGTCACATTTTCAAAAATATTGGGAAAAACTGACTCATAGGAGACCTGCTGGATTGGGCCACAGCCTATTTAGTCCAACATCCTGTCTCACACAATGGGCCACCAATTGTTTCTGGGCATCTTGAGCAGAAGACAAAGGCAAGACCTCCACCTACCCTCAGTTCTCTGCAAATGGCCTTGAGAAGCCATTGATATAACAGTCCGCGAATTTATCTAATCCTTTCTTAAAGCTATCCAGGCTGGTTGCTGTCACCACTTCCTTTGGTAATAAAATCCATGGATTAGTGACCCTCTGGGTGAAAAAATACTTCCCCTTGTCAGTCCTAACTCGCCTGCCCGTCAACCTTATTGTATGTACCCTAGGTCTAGAGTCAGGTGACAGAAAAAAGAATTTTCTCCACCTAATTGGGAGATTTTCCAGCAAAGGCCCAATCTGTTGTTGTGCAACATGTTACAGCTGTTTAATCCAGATGTTCACCTGCCCATTTATCGAGACCTTAGGCCATCTGTCTAGAGAGAGCAGTAGTTGGAATGCCAGTTGTAGTTTCGTGCTTCAGCTGTCAGCTGAACATCTAAAGGAGATGAGAGTAAAGATGCTAATGCTGAACTGGATAAAAATAACTATCACTTGTACCTCTGGTGGGAGAGGGACTCCCACTGACAGACATGTCAAGTAATTAAGAGATTAACCTTCATGGTCCTGCCAAGTTATCAAAAACAGGAATGTGCGAACATGGCGGATTTTGCAGCAGTTGTGTTTGATTAGCCCACGAGTTAAGTGAAGAAAAAAGTCTACGGGCAGGAGATGCTGGTAAGATCTGGGAAGCAATGAAAGAACAAAGACCTGGCCTTGATGCCTCAGGCAGAATCTGACCTTTCGAGAAAGAAGAAGAAGAATTGGCTTTTCTACCCTGCTTTTCTCACCGATTTAAGGCGACTCAAAGTGGCTGACAAACCTTCTGTTCTTCTCCCCACAACAGAACACCCTGTGAAGTAGGAGGGGCTGTGAGAGCTCAGAAGAGAGCTGTGACTAGACCAAGGTCAACCAGCTGCCTTCATGGAGGAGTGCAGAATCAAACCCAGTAGTAGTAGAAGAGAAGTTGGCTTTTCTACCACACTTTTCTCACCCAGTTCAGGGGACTCAAAGCGGCTGACAAACCTGTTCTCCCCGCAACAGACACCCTGTGAGGTAGGTGGGATTGTTAGAGCTCAGAAGAGAGCTGTGACTAGCCCAAGGTCACCCAGCTGGCTTCATGGAGGATGGAATCGAACCCGGTATTCCCAGATGAGAGTCCGGCTTCTTAACCACTAGACCAAACTGAAAAAGAATAAGACTTAAGTTCGTTCCGCAGCCGGTGAACTGCAGCCTATTCCAATCATAAATATTTCCTAGGGAGCCTTTCTCTCTCCCGGATACATTTTAACTCTCATTTGACAGTCTGATCAAGGGCTCCCTCTGAGGAGGGTTGAGCAAAGGCTATGGGCCTCGTCTTCACTTGGCCTCATTCTGGAACAGATCCGCATGTCAGCACAGACTATGACCAACCCCAGGCAAGGCCTGCCATAGTCTGCATTAGCACGGGACAACTGACTCCTATGCCGAGATATAATTTGGAATAAGGCCAAGTGAGGGAAGGGCCATGGAAAAACAGTTTGGAGGCGCCTAAAAAGAATCCTGTTTCTAGATTCGGCCAATACTCAGCGACGACTGGGGCGCACAGAATCTCACAGCACACACAGCTGTGCGGGTGGGACAGCGGAGGCCACCACGCGTCCCTCCCTGCTGCTGTCATATAACCCGGTCGTCCTTCAGTTCCTGCCCGCAAAGCCCTCCCCACTCCCTCTTACTAGCCCCGCCCCTCGCCCCGCCCACCGCCTCCCCGGCCCAAAACTGCCTCTCCTAGCTTCTGTTTCAGCCACGCCCCATCCCCTATGTCGCTTTCCTGATTGACCGCCCAAAAGGCCCGCCTCCTGCCTTTCCTCCCTTCTATCTCAGCCACGCCTCATCTCTCCGTATCGCTTTTCTGATTGGCCACCCAAAAAAGTCCGCCTTCTGTCTTTAATCCCTTCTCCCTCAGCCACGCCCACCTTTCCGTAACGCTTTCCTGATTGGCCGCCCAAGAAGCCCGCCTCCTGCCTTTCCTCCCTTTCACTCCAGCCCCACTCCATCTCTCTGTAACGCTTTCCTGATTGGCCACCCAAAAGGCCCGCCCCTTGCCTTTCCTCCCGTCTATTCCAGCCCCGCCCCATCTCTCTGTATTGCTTTCTGATTGGTCGCCCAAAAGGCCCGCCTCCTGCCTTTCCTCCTTTCTATTTCAGCCCGCCCCATCTCTCCGTAACGCTTTCCTGATTGGCCAACCGATAGGCCCGCCTCCTGCCTTTCCTCGCCCGCATCCTGCATGTATCGCTTTCCTGAATCCTGATTGGCCGACGGGACGATGACGACGGATGGAAAAACAGGCGGGCGGCTCCTGTCTGCACTGCGTGCGCTGGTGTTGTTACCTCAGGAGCTGCTTATCGCGGGCCGCCTCCCGCCTCCCCCCCGCCCCCTTCTTCCTGCGCGGGAACAGGAGCAGCGGAGCAGCAGCAGCGTCGTCGTCGTCGGCCTGGCCGAGCGTGGCGCCCGTCGGTCGGTCGTTGGGGCCGGGCTGAGGGCCGGGGATGCCGAAGCGGTCCTGCCCGTTCGGGGACTCCTCCCCGCTGCAGCTGAAGACGCGCGTGCGGCTGAGGGAGCTGAGCCAGGGCGCCGCGGGCGAGCGCCACCGCCACGAGATCTTCGGTGAGGAGGGCGGGCCCGGGAGGAGGCACCGCTGCCCGTCCCGCCGCCGCCCTTGTTCTCGCCAGGCCGGCCGGACAGCGTCTTCTAGGGCGGGCGGGCTCTTGCTCTCCGTCTCTGGCCGGCTGGGGACCTTTTGGCCTCGCGCGAGAGTTGGGAGAGTCTCCTCGCGCGACTCTAGTGGTCGGGGAGCACCGGCTTGATTCCGCCATGGCTCCTCCACGAAGGCGGCTGGGGGACCGTGGGCTAGTCACAGCTCTCTTTCTGAGCGCTCACAGCCCCACCCACCTCACAGGGTGTCTGTTGTGGGGAGAAGAACAGAAGCTTTGTCAGCCGCTTTGAGTCCCCAGTTTGGTCTGGTTAAGGAGCCGGACTCATCTGGGAATGCCGGGTTCGATTCCGCCCTCCCCCATGAAGCCAGCTGGATGACCTTGGGCTAGTCACAGCTCTCTTTCTGAGCTTTCACAGCCCCACCTACCTCACAGGGTGTTTGTTGTAGGGAGAAGAACAGAAGCTTTGTCAGCCGCTTTGAATCCCCTTAACTGGGTGAGAAAAGCAGGGTAGAAAAGCCAAGTCTTCTTTTTCCTCCTCTTCTTCCTCCTCCATGAAGCCAGCTGGGTGACCTTGGGCTAGTCACAGCTCCCTTGTGAGTTCTCACATCCCTCACCCACCTCACAGGGTGTTCTGCTGTGGGGAGAAGAACAGAAGCTTTGCCAGCTGCTTGGAGTCCCCTTAAATGTGTGAGAAAAGCAGGGTAGAAAACCCAACCTCCTTCCTCTTTTAACTCTTCTTCCTCCGTAAAGGCAGGTGCTAGTCAGCTGTGGGGAGAAGAAGAGAAGGTTTGTCAGCCACTTTGAGCCCCCTTAAATGGGTGAGGAACCTCTCTTTTCAGAGATTCTTCATGTATTCTGAAGCCAAGACAAATTTTCAAAAGAGATGCTATGAGACCAGATGTTATTTGCTTTCGATAGGATAAGAGAATACTGGAATCTGTTGAGAAAAATGTGATAGTTTATTTTCCTTAACTCTCAGCAAAAGTGTGGGAACATTGCATTTATTTATTTATTTATTTATATCCCGCCCTATACCCAAAGTTCTCAGGGTGGGTACCAACTTTTAAAATCCAGCATATCAAAAGAGACAATATCAAAATTTTAAACCAACACGTTAAACAAACAAACAGCAGAAAGTTTGTCTGTGCACCAAGCACATCAACAGAAAATGTACAGTATTTGTAAAATCAAAATGGCATGTTGTCCTGCATCTTGTCTTCCTTCCAGTTACAGTTCTCATGTTCTTTAATTTTGTTTTGGGATTTGTAGAAGCTAAAGCCTTAAAAATATTTAGACGTCTAAGAAGGCACATGCTGTTGGAGATTTCTCAAAGTGTAGTGCGTGTTGTAAAGTCAGATTCCGTTGCCTAAGATAGACAGAAAAAACAGCAAGAATAAGTAGTTAAGGGTGCGGCAATGTGACCTGGTAAAATGAAAGTAATGATAAAAGCCTCCTGGAGTCCGTCACAATTCTTGATAGCTCTATGGACGCATCCATGCTGTTTTCTTGGCAACTATGCAGAAGAGGTTTGACTCTCCCGTCTCCAAAGAGCCATCAGATATTGAATAAAACCATAGAACCCAGAAAAGATCTTAAGAACCAAAACCCGTGGACCCTTATACAAAATCACCCTTATACAGTGATTTTTAATGTAAAACTATATGTATTCAAAAAAATGTGATAATTGCCATAAGTAATATACTTTGTTAGAACAATACAAGCCAAAGTGTGTGTAACTCACTTTTTGGTTTCTTGGGCCTGTTTGCACTTGGCTTTATTCTGGAATGTATCCCGGAATAGGGGCCTGCTGTCCACATGCTAGTGCAGATAACCGCAGGCCCCAGGTGAGACCGCCAGAGTCTGCATTAGCATGTGGACCACAGAACTCTGTCCTGAGATATGCTCCAGAAAAAGGCCAAGGGCGAACAGGCCTCTTGTTAAGGGAATTGTTCTTTCTTTTTATGTTTTTGTTAACTGTTTTTATTTTCTGTTTTCTTGTTCAGTATGGTGGTTTTTTAAATTTTGCATGCCCTGAGACTGCGGTATTGTGTAAAATACATGCATAGATGAATACATTATTTAATATAGACATTTCTAACAGGATATCATAAAAAGCCAGGTGGCCTCTAGTTGTATTTACCTGTCAGTCTCCTAAAAGAGGGATGATGAATAGAAGGATAAACATCAAAATTCTGGCAATGAAAGTCTTTATTTCCTTCCGTCTGTGTTTGATGTGAGCCTTTTTGAAGCGATTGACTCCCAAAAGGCTTTTCCAAAGATTGTTTTAAAAAGTACTTTTCAAAAGTAAGAGACCTGAATCTTGGCTCCAAGATTCCCATTCCCTGGAAACGTGTAGAGCCAAATAAATACCTCCCTTCTAGGCACCTTGATTTTATATCTCTGTTCATCACCCAGCATTGAGTGTGCATTGTGTTTTCAGTTCTTCTCCATTATCCTAAAAGAGCATATATATCCTGGGCAGGAGATTAGGGATGGACCAGGGGAAGTGTTTTTTCACCCAGTAGGTAATCGGTCTATGGAGTTTACCACCGCACAGCGTGGTGCCAGCAACTAGCCTGGATAGCTTCAAGGAAGGGTTAGGCCAATTCGTGTAGGACAAGTGTATCAATGGCTACTAGAATGGATGCCTAGGTACCACCTCCAGGTTGGAGAGACAGGCAGGATGCCTCTGAAGGCCATCTGCAGGGATGGGAGAGCAGGTGGAGGCTGTGCCTTTGCTTCTGGGCATTTGCACATATAAGACAATCAGTGGACCACTGTGTGAGACAGGATCCGGGAGTAGATGGCCTTGGGCTAGATCCAGCAGGGCTTGTCTTGCGTTTATTCAGATTTTGGCTTCTTTGCAGATACCACAGGATTATGACTGTTAACTACTGAACATATGTTTTTTATATTTTGGTGCATTTTTGCATTGGTTGTTTTATAAATCAATCAGCTTATATGTGCAGAAGATGTGTATTCGAGGATAATAAGGTACCTCAGAAGATGTGCAGTAATTTTCTTTGTTTCTGTTCTAATCAAAGTGTACTATTTGTGACTGAGGGCTGTTATTTTAATATAGAGTATTGCTATATAAAAGATTGTGTATTAATGGATCCTTCTGCAAACATATTCTGTACAACTAAATTATTACCTTCTGGGACCTAACATGTTTCTCTTTAAAACTGGACCTCTTTTGCATTTAGATTCTTCCTGTGCATTTTCCTAACCCAAGCCTGGCCCTGCCCAGATATCACCAATGCCCTGGAGTTCTGTTTTCAGAGATTCTTCATGTATCCTGAAGCCAGTTTGGTCTAGTGGTTAGGGAGTTAGGCTCTTATCTGGGAATACTGGGTTAGATTCCACACTCCCCCACAAAGCCACCTGGGTGACCTTGGGCTAGTCACAGCTCTCTTCTGAGCTCTCACAGCCCCACTCACCTCACAAGGTGACTCTTGTGGCGAGAAGAACAGAAGCTTTGTCAGCCGCTTTGAGTCCCCTTAAATGGGTGAGAAAAGCGAGGTATTAAAACTGACTCCTCTTCTGAAAATGGAAATATCTGAAACAAAGATAAAAACAAGGAGTAATTCACCTTCAGTACCCACCCACCCCGGTTTAGGTTCAAGGGTTTGTCCTTCTGATGATGAGCAGTGGGTAAAATGAGGACTGGAGTCATGGAATCTCTAGGAAACAAAGCACTCTCCAAATGTTTGGATTTCAGTCTCTTTATTTTCCAACCAGTGCTGTTCTTTACATCTTTCCCTTGTTTGTTTTGCAGAGAAAACAAAACAGTTGCTCTTCAGAGGTGCCCAAACCTATATGGAGAATGGCAGTCCAGCAGGAACATGCCTAATTGCACAGTATCCAGAAGCACTTGCAAACAGACCGAAAACTTTCTCTTGGCGTGGTTGCAACGGACAGATGTTAATTGGGCAGGATGGAAAGCTTCGAAAGCCATGTGCAAGAGAAACAGGCATGTAAGATCAGCACCATTAATAAGATAACGAAATTGCTAGCACATTCTGTATTATATAAAGCAGAGGCTTTCAGTTAATATTTGTCTGTATAAAGTTAGGCTGTTTCTGCACTGATCTGATTTTAGCTGGGATCAGTGGATCCAGAATAGTCAGGCTCAGTTATCTGACCCGCAGGCAGGCAGGATCAGGCCCACTGTCTGCATTGATAGTGCTGATCCAGTTCAGCCCACACTACAACCTCAAAGCTCGCTTGAATTTCATAGCCGCGGCCCCACACCTCTGAGGGTTAGGAACAAGAACCCCCAAGTGGTGTTACAGCATGCTGTTGAAATGACCCCCCTGTTAGGCCCCCTTCTGCGTGCCTCCTGGGTTCTGGATCAGGGCTGCTGTTAGAACCACTACCAGTGATCCATATTAAGGCCTCCTTAATCAGGATGGTGCTCTGTCTAATGCAGACAGTAAATCAGCAGGGAGTGTGTCCTCAGATCCGGATTAAAGTGCAGGTCTAGATGGGTACCACACAACCCATCTTTCTCAAATTTACTGCCCATCTCATAATTCTCTGTGTGGTTTGCAGGTAAAACACAGATGCAGTACGAATTATGTTTTGCTAGAGTGCTCTTATCTCATAGTCACGGGGTTTGATTCCTCACTCCTCCATAAACCCAGCAGGGTGACCTTGGGCTAGTCACAGCTCTCATTCTGAGCTCTCACAGGCCCAGCCACCTCACAAGGTGTTTGTTGTGGGAGATGAAATTTTATCAGCCGCTTTGAGTCCCCTTAAGAGTGAGAAAAGTGGGTTAGAAAAGCCAACTCTTCTTTTTCATCATCATCATCTGATCAAAAGCCTGAAAACACGCATGCTCACTAGGCCCAGAGTTTATATACAGCAGTGCCTAATGCATTGGGGGGGGGGGGTTATGCCACAGTCTCAGCACCACCAGAGGCCCACTGTTGTGCTGTGACCCAAGACAGGAAACAATGGGAGCGATCCTGATATTTTGAATCATACCAGAAGTAGCAGAACCACATATTTGTAGCCTGGCCCTCTTGTATGCTCTTTGTATGTAAAATAACTCCACTTTGGCTGGGGAAGAGTTTGGGCCAGGACATCAGATCATCCTAGGCTCAACTGTGATTCGTTTGGGCTCTTGATAATGTATTTTAAACGTGCCTGTTTCCATAAACAGCTTTTCCAGTAGGAGTTTCCAAGGCTTGCTCATCCTGTGTAAGGACAGTTGACGTTAAAGAGGCCTGCTCACAGTGCGACCGGCACATCTGTCAGAATTGCAGCAAACTCTGCATCTGCTGCAGCGCCGTGACTTGTTCCTTGTGTTCGGTTATAGAGTAAGTTTCCATGTTGATTACACTTCCAAGTTAAAGTTACAATAGTTGTGTTAGGATAAGTTTGTTGGAAGCAATAATCCCTGAAATACTTGGTTGGGAAGGGAATTTAATAACTGTACAGAAAGGATAGGCTTGTGCAGTATATTTTTAATTCTGGGGCAAATTCGGCAGTTCCCGTCATGTCTGGTGGATGGGAGTGGTGAACATGCCGCTGTGTGTACTAGCATTCACACTCACAAATGCTAGTACACACCAGCCCCCACCATGCGCCCGGACATTTACATTAGTGTGGACACATGTCTGAGGGCCGCCATCTTCTGTGTGGATGCCAGTGCGGGTGCACTGTCACCAGGACAATGGTGATGTGCTAGGGCGCACACACTGCTGCCAGCGTGCCTGTGTGGTAACGTCATGTGCTCTATGGAGGAGCAGATGGGCTTGCCGGAGGACGTGACAAGAAGGCAGAGGGTGTGATAAATCATGCTCCACGCGTAGTTGCCTTCCAGTGCGCTCCTACGTGGAAGGGACCGTTTCTGAGTTGGAAGCAGTCCCTTCCAGTGCAGCTGCTCCGCCTGGGAGCGCACTGGGTGGTCACTACCAGGCAAAGGCCCATGGATTGTAGTTTGAAGTCAGTTAATAGGTGCAAAACTATAAAGAGGGTGGAGATGGTGTGTCCAATATTCTTTTGTGTTGACTGGTGACAAATGTATCATTATTCTGTGACTTAGTGCCTGCGTTGCAGGTACCTTTCCAGAGTGGTTTCAGCCACTCCTGAGTAAGCGCTTGCGCATACCACCCTGCCTCCACCAACTGGGCGAATCCCAAAGCTTCCCTAATTCTCCGTAGTTTGGAGAAATGAAAATGTCTCCACAGTTAACCAGGAATGCCTAGAGCGCACCCCACTTCTGCGTGTGAAACTGCAAGGAGGCGGACCATCATGGTTGTGGCTGCACAGTTGCACATTGCCATTTTGCCATTGCAGTTTGGATGTTCCGGTGATGGGTCATTTACGCCACAAGCACTGCTGGTCCAGCTGGGGACTCACTGGCACTCATGGCCTGAACGTAACTGTGGTGGAATATTATTGTTGTGCCATGCCACACGGTTAAGCACACCCAGGCCCGTGAACTCTTGGTGGAAGCTTGAGCACCATCATCATTTGGAAAGGGGTTCTGAGCTGTGGGTCTGCAGGATCACTAGTGAGGTGACGTGAGCTACCCGCAGGATCACTAGTGAGGTTGCGCGCACGTGTGCGGGTTGCAAGGTAAAAGTTGGCATTGGCTTCTGTGTCCGTCTTTAGGAATGCTAGTCCTTTGTTATGCCTTATTTTCCCCATAAAAGTACATTTTTAAATTTTTTTCTATTGGCCATGGAAATCTTTTAAAAATAAATTTGTGAGATCCTGTTGTTTTGGAGCAGGGTACCCTGCTGTAGCCCTCCAGATATTCCCTAACTGCAAGTCCCAGTATTAACTAGGAAGTTGAATCCTGGGAGTTGTAGTTCAGAAACACCTGGATAGCTCCAGTTCAGCACTCCTGTTATAGACTGAAGTGAAAACATCCTGTGTTTCTCACCCAGCTCTGATGAAATAATGCAGTTTGAGAACAACCCTGAGCCAGAAGCATTTGATTTACTGGAGGCATGAAAGGTGGGACCAGAGACACTTCTCACCGGCCAGAAATGCGAATGGTCTCCTATACATGGAGTGTACTGGCCTGTGCCGCCACCTTGTACGCTGGTAGTCCCGCCCCCTGGCTGGCGTGATTGGGCTTTTCGTGGGGCTTTTCCAAGTGAATAGGATGAAGTTTTCATTTCAAAGTGTCTTCCTACTTGTTTGGAAAAGCCGCGTGATCGCCGAGAGGAGGGAGGGAGGGAGGCTGGCATGGGGTGAGAGGGCAGCATGGGGTGGCAAGGGACACCACTGGGTCAGATTGATCTCCCCCCCCCCCCGATTGGCTGCCTGCCAGCCAGTGCATCACAGAATGTGTGATGCGGGCAGCGGCAGCCAGTTGTGCCAGCCAGGGGGCGTGACTTGCACAGCGAGCTGGAGGAAGAGCAAATGCTCTCGCTGCCTGACGCTCCAGGTAAATCTGGGGCATAGGTTGGGATGGGTGTGGAGCATGATTTCATGCCCCACACCTCATCTGCAATCAAGGCAGCCCTTGATGAGGGTGAGGGTGGGGACGCTTCTAGGCTGTAGCAGCCTAGTTAGGTTGCGTGTGTCTGCTCTCTTTACCAAAGCTGTCCTGATTGCATACTGGAGGCCTAAGTGTGAATAGGCCTCTGGCTGTACTCTTCGCCTTCCCCCACATTGCTTATAGATCAACCTTGCTGCTTGATGTATGTCAGAACATATAGTGGTCATTGCAAGCTTTCAGTAGACTTCTAAACTTAATGCTTCTTTGTGACATACTGTGGATTTTGTTTGGGCAGAAGACTTGCTTTGATGCGTATAAAGTGAAAACTGAACTTTGCTTTTTGTCTAGATCTGATGCTGTGGGCGAGCGCGTCCTTTGCAACGGCTGCGCCATGTTTGAGGACTGAAAGGCCCTGAATTTGCAGGAGCGCGTTGGAGGGAGAGCTGATCTGCAGCAAGTGTACAGAAGCTTTTGTTTTTAAATAGCTGGACTGTTTCCCCGTCTTATTTTTAAAATAAGCCAGTGCCCTTTTCCAGTGTTATATATTTCTAACAACAGTAGTTTCAATGAAATAAAGCATTTTATATTTTTTTTGTGTGGCCTATTTAACAGAAATCTTGTATCCCTTGCAGCAGCAGGGCAGGGGGTAGATATTTCTAGCACTGATGCATCTATGCTCAGTCTAAGCCCTTAACTTTGGACCTCAAAAAATACGTTAGATGCAAACCTCCCCATTTACAACTTCTTAAATTCGTTTGTGCCCAGCCACTCATGATCCCAAGGGCCACAGCATAGCTGGCCTGCGCGTCCTCTGCTGTCTCCAGGGCCTTTTCTGCACTTGGCCTGCCAGGCACACGGTGTGATCCCAGATGGCGCATCAGCACCACACGGAGCCGTTTCTGACTTAGAAATGGCTCCTTCCGGGCAGGAGCACACTGTGGATTGACTGTGTGTGGAGCACGACTATAACATCACAAATGATGCTGTCCAAAGGCCTTAGGTGAAAGAAATGGAGATGCTGCCATTTGGAGCTGCTTCTGTTGTAGAGGTGGCTGAGTGGGCAGGGCCCTTTGCCAGCCCAGATAGCAGTAGAGCATACAAAAGTGCTCTGCAGCTATACTAGCATGGTCTAGGAGTCTTCCAGTGCCTCTTCCTTGGGAAGGGTAGTGCGTTGGGGTGCAGCATCGTAATCTCAGCCACATGCCACATCACCCGGTCATTGCGGCAATGGCCGGCATGCCTGGCTGTCACCATGGGGAGGCAATCCCCACTAGTACAGCAGCGTTTGCACTTACCTTGCACTGAGTGAACCCGCCCCGAGTTGGGGGCTCCTTGTGCGACAGCATCTTCAAGCAGGCCTTTACACCTGCCAAAGGATTGCAAGTGCTAAGATAGACAGGCCTTAAGGATGAAGCAGTTGCACTTAATACTTGCAGGATTGCTGGTAGCCACCAGTAGGGATGTGCATAAGTATTCAAAACATTCAAAATTCGATTGAATTTCCTTGAATTTGAATCAGATGTCTTTACATGCCTGCAGTTGAACAGCGACGGCCCTCTCCAGAGCCTTGCCCAAAAGCAGTATGTTAACCACTGGGCGATAGTTGTTGGAGGAGCAGCGCACACTTCTCCAGCACCAAAGTCGGTAAGACTAAGGATGCTGCATCCACACCTCTTCTGGGTGCTGTAGGGTCACGTGACATACTACCCAAGTGTGCTCATGCATCAGGTGACTTGGAACACAAGCATGCATGCATGGTGCATCACTTCTGTGCATGCAACATCACCAGGACCTGCACTGGTGCTGGCATCTGGGCCGAAGATGGCGGCACCTGGACATGCATCCACACCCAAGGGAAGTCTGCAGATACCTGGTTGGAGGGAATGCGTTCACTAGTGTTCACTAGTGCAAATACTAGTACATGTGGGGGAGGTTCATCTTTCCTGTCCCTGTCCCCGACTGGAAAGCAAGTGCAAATTTGCCCCTGGATTGGCTCAGGCATCTACATTTAGGAATAAACAAAATGCCGCTAGGTGCCAGCTATAATCCCTCACAATTGAAAGTCTAATGGTAAGAAAAAATGGGCTGATCTATGTCAGCAGTCAGGCAGCAGATGCCCAGGGATTAACACGAATCGGCACCCAGGAAACAGCACAGCAAGCAATGGACCGGGCTGGCACTATTGCCTTTGAAGTGCTTGCTTCCGGTCTCCATGTAGGGAATGCGAACAATGCATTCTTCCAGCCCACTGTCCCACGCGCAGCTGTGCTAAACTATATGCGGATTTTAATCTTGTACTGAGCTGACCAAACCGAGGAGCCTGTCAACTGTACAGGACAAGAACCCTAAAAGGGCAACTTTTATATCAAACAGATAAATAAGCGCATGTTTAATATAAAATATGGCCTTTTAGGACCCATGGCCTGCACTAGATCATCAGCAGAAAGGCAACAACCTTAATGTGAAAATCTAGTATTGGGAGGGCAAAGGCTTTGTGTGTTTTATACATGGAAACCTCAAGAGACCTTAAGAAAACTCTTAATATTCCACAATCAGCGAGGTTGAAACTTGACCTATCGGTATGTTCTGTAAAATATGACCAGGGGTGTTTTTCCACTGCAGCCCTTAGATCTGGATCTAAGAAGATCCGGATCTAAGAAATGGGTACATTTCTTAATCCGGATCTAGTAGATCCGGATTAAGAGAAGCACCCCAATGTGTTTCCACAGGAGGTGTAGCACCCATTAGGAATGGGTGCCAACACCCCTGCTGTGGGAACAGCTTTGCACCCATCTGGGGAATCCGGATCGACCCACAAGGGGTCAGTCCATTACCCCAAGTGTTTTGGGGGGCAGGGGCGCGCAGTCTTCGAAGCAACGTCGAAGCCAATGTTGGGGGGGTCCCAAAGGTACATCCCCTCCCCCTAGCCTCCTTTGGACCCCATTCCCTGTTTCCAGTGGAAACAGGCTCCCTTTAATCCGGATTTTCTGGCAGAAGACCCCATTGTAGACCCCTTTAATGGGGTCTACAGAAAATCCTGATTAAAGACCAAAATGTACCCATTAGATCCGGATTTCCCCAATGGCAGTGGAAACAATCGGGTCCCAAATGGGTGCCGTAGTGGAAATGGGGTCATCCAGCTCACACCCAAATGGGTGCAAAAATGGTTACTTTTGACAGTGGAAAAACACCCCAGGATTGTTAACAGAGAAAAAGGTAAAATGCTGATGAGACTTCGGCCATTTTCACACTTCCCTTCCTGTCCTGTGGATGGGAAAGGTGTGCATTCAACTAACCTTAACTAGCCCACCCCCCGGTGACTGGACACTCACCAGTGTTCGATCGCCAGACTGCTCCTCTGGGTGCCACCACCCTGAGAGCACCGTCACTACAATGAGCCTGACGCTCTGTGCAGTCATAGTCACGTCAGGGTGATCAGATCTTCCCAGCCAGCAGAGGTGTGAATGCTCACCACCAGGACACGACAGGTAAGTTTCTGGCTTCAATACTAGTGCGTGATTAGTGCACATCTAGGGAGGTAGGAGACGCTTGCAGTTTGAATATCCAATTTCAATGAATACGTACCAAATTTGTACTGGATATGTATACGACACAAATGTGTATGTATCCAATACATATCCTGTCACAAACGCTCTCTGAAAGTGTCAAATCTGACCCGAATCCACTTTTAATCCACTCTCGATCCATACTGAATGCACTCTGGGTCCATTGCAGATGTGACTGGTGCAGCCACTTTCCCACCTCCCCATTTAATGAATGTCCAAACTATTCATACGAATGTCTGAAACATTTGTATGACTGTTAATGTACAAATATAACATTCAGTTCGTGTACAATTCGTTCAGATAACAAATGTGAATATTCATGAACACCTCTACACAGGAGCCCTGCAGATGGTATGCTTCTATGCTCCAGAACTACCAGGTGGGGGGACTCTGAAGCTCATGTGGACTTCACAGCCACAGAGGCGTGGGCTGGATCAGTGCCATCAATGCAGACGGCGCTGATCCGGCCCATACCTCCACATAATCTGGATCAGTGGGTCTGGCTATTCCGGATCCACCAATTTAGATTAAAGAGAAATGCAGAAAAGGTCTTAATTTGCCCAATCCTTCTACTGGATGTGTTCATATATTAACTATAAGGTACTGTTGCCAGCTTGGTGAACGGTCTGCAAACAGTCTACAAATACCTCAAGGGTTGTCACAAAGCAGAGGGATCAGCCCTGTTCTCACTCTCTCAAGGAAGGACTAGAAACAATGGGGTGAAACTGCAGGGGAAAAGATTTAGTTTAGATGTTAGGAAAAAATTTCTAACAGTAAGAGTGATCAACCAGTGGAACAGGCTGCCATGGGAGGTGGTTGGTTCCCCTTCGATGGAAGTCTTCAAGCAGAGACTGGACGGCCATCTGTCTGAGATGGTTTAGGAGATCCTGCCTTGAGCAGGGGGTTGGACTCGATGACCCAGGAGGTCCCCTCCAACTCTACCATTCTATGAATCTATGATTCTATGATTCTATGGTAGGCCATATGCCCTTAAATACAGATATCGGTGTTTTAATAGCAGGGTGCAAAGTTGTCATGCTTGTGGATTTTTCCTGATTTTGCTGTACAACCTAAGATTCTTCAGCTGGCAGGATGAGTCTTCAGGTTGCTGGCATTCTTCTGTAGCAAAAGATAATGGAAAGAGCTTGGGCACGAACATACAGAAACTCTTGAGTTTCCTATGCTTCCGAGTCCCCCTCTGGCTTCCCCAGCATGATCCAACACAGCAACTGACACCAGGGCCCGTTCTGCACTTGGCTCCATGATTTTCATGCAGAAGATCTGCACTTGAAGGGGCCGCTTCCAATTCAGAAATGGAGCACACTGCACACAAACTACGTGTGGAGTACGATTTAGTGCTCCAGAGGCAAACTGGCCTTGACCAGAGTCAACCTTTGCCAACTCTGGTAAAGCCCATTCGCACCTCAGATGACCTCAAATGCCAATGCATGTTAGTCTTGGTGGTGGGGCTGGCACATGTGCTGCCACCACACAGGCCTCTGGGAAGAAGATGGCAGTGCCCAAACATGTAGACATGTGTGGGGAGGGATGGCATGCTAGTGTGTGCCAATGGATATGCACTATTCCCATCCCCCAGACAGGACAGGAAGTGCAGCAAGACAGCAGGTTGGCTACAGGAACTTTTTAGGTGATGACCCGAAGTCCATCCAACTGCCTCACAAGACAGGCTAATTTAGCCATAACCGGGAACAGCCAGTGAGCTTCCGTGGCCCCAAACTATGGAATCAGGTATCAACACTCTCAAACTCCCCCAGTTCATTCTGAGCCAGTTCTGCATAGAAATGGGCTGTGGGCTGATCCAGCAGGGCTTCTCTTAGCTTCTTCAATGCTTCAGCACATCAAAACAGAGAACGTAAGAATTCCACAACTGCAAATAAGCAACACTAGTTAGAATTTGCCACATCGGGATTTGGATTCATGAAGGCCCAAGACCCTAGACATTGTACCTCATGGACGGTGCTACCAACCAATAACCACAGATATCAGAAATCCCGGTCTACCTGAATAATGTACAACAGTTTCAAAACTCAAACAAATACTTCTGCAATTAGAAGAAAACACACAGACATGGTGGAAATAAATGCATGTATTTTAGAAATGAAGAACGATGGAGCTGGGAAGTAAATTCACGTCAGTTTTTGTTGTTTTTTAACATCCAATTGCTAAAATATTGAAAATCATAAATAAAATCTAGGATCCATCGCCTCTTAGTGGTTTGACCGGGACCTCTCTCTCCTCTGAATGCCACCTGGGCAGAGATGAGACATTTGAGGAAAGATGGAGCAGAGAACACAGTAGTGGAAACCTGATCAGTTTTGGGTACCTTCTACCAAAACAAAAACCAAGCTAACTTGTTAAAGCAAATTTTATTGAAGTATTCTGAGGGAAATTTTCATATCATAAGTAAAAATACTAAAGTTGAATGTTGTAAAAAAAAAAAAAACCACGCACACACAACAATGGGATTTCACGTAGAAGAAAATCTGAGGGTCTTTTAAATACATTCCCTTTCAAATAAAAAAAAATGTTAACGAGCTGCAGTATATTTAATCAATTTTATACAGATAAGAGAACAGAAACAGAAGCTTATCTAAAAGAACATAAAGCCACAACTGAATAAACTCATTTGCAGCAAAAGCAAGAGCGTAGAAGTTTCTGGCCCGCGTCAAAAAGGCAAAAACCGACAAGTTAGTCACAATGGCAGATCCAGAATGAAGTGGCTTCTACGGAAATACAAAATAAAAGTGGTAAGGAAAGCGCTGAAGGAAAAGAAATCTTTTGAATACCATCTTTTCTTGAACAGTTTTCATTCACCCGCTAATTCCATCTTTTTATACACTGTTGCAATTCCTCTCAAAAGTGGGTGTCTCCATCAAGCCCCAGTGATAAAACTTTCGAAATGTACATTTAATGGAGGACGGGGAAACATACGAAGGTGACGTGAAATGTGCATCTGATGTTGTCGCTTTAAAATTGTCTGTACAAACGTATGAACAAGGCCACTGCTTTGAGTGCGGAAATTTTACTGCCAACTTATTGGGTGAGATGTCTCCTCACTATGACTTGTGCGTTGTTGTTGTTTTAATATCTAGAAATGTTCCCTTATTCTAGCCAGACCTTTTGCCTGCTTAAAACCGCAGTTTCCTTTTGTTCGTGAGTTAACAGTAGTTGTATCAGCCTTGCTTTCCCAAGGAACAACTACTAGGAAACTCCAGAGCTCAATGGGAGAAGCCCATGTCAGCAAGCAAATATGAATGTTCCACTGTTTTCAACTGGATCAATACCAACTCAGTATTCAACTGAGTCTCTCAGAGTTGAGGGATTGGGTCAGGTCCCTGTATAGATGCCTGTAAAAACCTGACAAAGCAACCCTATAGGGAGAGATACTCAGACGGAAAAACCCACGGCCTTTAATGGGATTCATTTTGAGGCAAATTACAGATCAGATTCCGTTCAGCTCCATTTGATATGTAAGGTCTTGCGGCAGGTGAGGTGAACTCAATTTTTGCTTTAGATTTTACCTCATTGAGGCCACTTGTGGCATTCCTATCACAGGTTTCCTAAAGCCGCTGACATGTCTTTTGTGGTTCAAATGAAATCAGTCTTCGCACCTCCGGAGTTCGTTCAGCTTTTTAATCTTTGTTCTTTCGTATTGCACTACCTATATCTGTCTCTCATCCTAAATATACCTAATTGTTCAGAGTGCAGGGTCTCTACTTACATTATGTTCTGTACGAAATAAATTAAAAAAAAGAGCTTCTTTTTAATGGTGAACGCTGCTGCTATGTTGGAAAATCTTAAACTTCTAGAAAGAAAAGTTTTGGTGCATATTCGTAAAAACCTAAAACGTAACTTTTTTCAGAAGAGAACGCCTTCCCACCCCCCTCATTTTTAATAATCTTTTAAGAATGGAGTCTTCTATTCTTCCTTCTCAAAACTGCACTGAAGATTTTGACTCAAGGATGCATTGAGATTGTTTTAAATATACAACCTGTAATACTTCCTACAAATTCAGCTAAACTGTAGTACAGTACAAACATAGTTTGTAATTCATGTATCGTAGAGAGTTCTCTAGTGTCCGTCAAAATTAAAAGGTCCCCAAAATGCAGTCTGATTGGTTGCTCTGGATGGACAAGCAAAATGTTAAGCTGTTCCACTGGCAGAATAAGAAAACTGAGGGAAATGCGGCCGCCGTTCGTTGTCAATGCAATCCATACTGTCATCTGAAAGGAGAAAAATTGGAGAAAGAGGCCATTATGTCTACTGTTTCTTCCGCGGGTCTGTCAATGTGTGAGATGTTTCACAGAGTAATGTCAAGAGAACGCCTGGCCTTTTTATCTTTATATTTTACTTAGATTCTTTTATCTTTTGATTATCTGTGATATTTCCTTATTAAACCTATATTCTCCATTGGGGTATTTGTACCCTTTGAGTATTTAATTTGTTTTCATTGATTTATAAATTTATATTTTTAAGGAACTTAAAATTTCTAGTGGGGTATATTTTACCCTTTGTGTTGTTATACTAGTTTGGGACTCAACCCTTTCTGTTTGGTTTTTTGTTTTACCTTTGGGTTTTGATTAGGGATTTGTGTTGCATTACCTGTCATGCAGACTTGTGTCTGGATGCTGCTATCTTCGCCTCACGGGCCGGCCCAACTGTGCATACACTGGTGCCATCACCAGGATGATGGTGACACACCGTGCACACATATGTTTGGGGTCATCTGAGATGCCAGCGTTCTTGCACGGCACCTCAGATAACATGCCCGGGAGCACAGACGTGCAGATGGGCTTGACCGGAGATGGCAAAGGACGTTTCTGGTTGACGTAACTCTATGTGTGGAGTACAAAATCATCTGCGTGAAGCACGCTCCTGGGTAGAAAGGGCCTTTTCTGAGCTGGAACTGGTCCCTTCTAGTGCAGGTGTTCTCCACCTGGACCAGCACCCTGTCTCACACAATGGCCCACCAAGTGCTTCTGGGAATTCTCAAGCAGAAGACGAAGGCAAAACCTTCACCCGCTCTCCAATCCTTGCAAATGGCCTTGAGAGGCATCCTGCCTGTGTCTCCGGATTAGAGGCAGTACCTAGGCATGCATTCTAGAAAGGTTTTGCCATGCTTTGGATGCCCATGAGCAATTGGTGGGACAGAATGCTGGACTACACGGGCAGTGGCCTGATCCAGAGGGCTCCTCTTATGTTCTAACCCTTTCTTAAAGCTATTCAGGCTGGTTTCTGTTACCATCTCTTCTGGCAGCGAATTCCATAGACCAAAAAATACTTCCCCTTGATGGTCCTAACTCCTTTGCCCTTCAGTCTGCATCCACTGCTATCCAGAGATTTATAAGGTCCTGATCACTGAACTATGCGGACAGATATTCCCTAATACTGCTCCATGCTCTCTTTCGGCTGTGGGCAAATGCTAAAGTTCGTGCGTATTGAGAAAGATGCTGCAAACCAAAGAACATTTACCACCTCCACCTCCTGAATTTCTCTCTAGCAGCAGCCACCAAAATTCCAGACCATAAATACTTGCTCACATCAATGTCGTTCATTCTAATTATCTCTATATGTTTTGTACAATATGGTGGCAAGATCTGTGCTTTTAAGCAAGTGCTCTGCCCAGAGGCTTAGAGGAGAAAACTAATTAGAAGACAGAAAAAAAAATGTGTATTAAACCTCACCAGTATGGACAAAGAGTGACATTGTTTATGGGCAGTGGATTTTTCCTTGTGAGGGCGTCAGAGAACTGTAAAGCCATGCAACATGATCATACTTTTGAAAGCGCACAGAAAACATGCATCTACATTTTCACTTTGCTGGGGTACAAATCTACCCCACCTGTACAAATGAATGCCAAATAAGCAATGCTGGAGCTTTCCTGCTCCCTGTTGACTGAAAGAGAACTACTACTCCAACAAAACTTAAGAAATGTGGAACTTTTTTTCCAGCTGATGGAGAAGTTTTTCTAAATTCTTAAAAGTTCCATTTAGCACAACAGCACTTAGGGCTAAGGAGTACCCTCTACAAAACGAGCACCAAATCTCCTTCCTCTTCCAAAGAATCCCAGAAATTGCAGTTTAGTAAAGAAACTGGTCACTGGTTACTGGAGAACCCCAGCGACCCATCTCTCAAGCACTGAACTGTAATTTCCACATTCCCTGGGAAAAAGAGGATGGCTATTAAGTCATCAATGTAGCTACAAACATGTCTCCACTGGAGCTGCACCCCCAGCATTTTAGAATTCCCTGATCTGTGCCAATCGTTGGTTCTAAATAGCAGGACTTCGCTTAGTTGCTCATCCAATTACAGTGTGTACATGCATACATGTGCATGCACGTATACACACTCAAGGGTTCTCACTGGCCCATGCTAAAATGGGGGAGAAGAGGCTGCAGACTGCAAAACTGAAAAACCACCCAAAGGAAAACTGCTGCAGTCTTACCTTGGTCAGGGGGTGTGATTGTGATCATCTGTGCTGTGAATTCTTCATCAAAGTAGCGCGTATCCGTCTCAGACGTCACCTGTGGCTTAAAAGGTGGTACCAGCTGGAAGAAAGGATTGGACAGGGGTGCTCAGGTCACATTTTCTCAGCCAGAATTGTAGGAATACAGCCCAAAAAACACAACATTTATTTATAACACCAAACAATATACAGTTGGCAGACATACAACCGAGAAATATACTCTCAAAAATATTTTGGTTGCTTTTAACAGCTTCCCTTTTTTGCTTTTAATGACTTTCCACACTAGTACCCTTGGACTTCTAATGGCCATTTGCAGGGATTTGGGAGCAGGTGAAGGTTTTGCCTTTGTCTTCTGCTTTAGATGCCAATAAGCAATTAGTGGGCCACCTTGTAAGATTGTGGCCTGATCCAGCAGGGCTCCTCTTATGGTCTCTTTATGTTCTAGATGGGCTGTGGCCCAATCCAGCAGGGCTCTTCTTCCATTCTAGATGGGCTGTGGCTCAATCCAGCAGGGCTAATATGGAACTCAGATCTTAGTGCAAACTCCATTGCTGAAAATGCTTCTTAGATTATCCCAATATTCTTGTTTCTTGTGTCCAGCTGGAGAAAAAGAAAGGAGCAAGCTGCATAACAACGTGGCCCATCATTTCAAGGACATTCGGGGCTCAGCTGAACCCTGCATACTGTTAATGTAATTGCACGTGGCTATTTTTGCACGTGCAGTTTTTGGACTTCAACACAAATGCACAAAATGGAGCTGTGGATTTGAAGGAAACCACCTTTAAACATGTCAGCTGGAGATTTGTTAAATGATCCTGAATGGTAAAGCCTTTAATGATCCTAAACTCCGGGTGACACCAAATAATAATTAACCGAATCCCTATTAGCAATTCTCTGGATTATGATCAGTTACTAAGAAATTCACTAGAATATGTTCTGCCACAAAGGTCACAAGTAGTCCAAGCAACTTAATATCAAGCTATAGAGAAATAAAGGATTGTTGGTTCATTCCCAGAGTTTTAAAATGTGATGCCTAAAATGGCGTCAAAGAGAAGACTGAAGGACTCTGGGAAAGAACCAACAATCCTTTATTTCTCTATAGCTTGACAGTAAGTTGTGTGGACTACTTGTGACCTTTGTAGCAGAACATAACTCTAGTGAATTTCTTAGTAACTGATCATACTCCAGAGAACTGCTAATAATGCAGAGGGCAAACAGAGCACACACAACAAATAAGGGGGATTTCAGGCTTGCAAAGCATTCTACAGAAGTCCCAGATAATATTGGCTTTATTGATATGCCGTGTCTCCCGCTGTTAGCGTTAAATAAAATCCTCTGAGCACAGCTGACCTGTTTAAAGGTGGTTTCCTTCACAGTGGAGAAGTAAGAAAATACTCAAGTAATCTTTACAGGTTTGATAAAGGAGTGAAGAAAGATACGTTTGACTGACAACAGTAGTAACTACTGTAGTGAATGAGTCTTCCATACAGTTGCATGAAGCCTTTTCAATTACCCTGTATATCTGGAAATGTCCACACTGGCCTCAACGTTCAATATAAAGTTGATAAAAGGATCCAAGCTCAGGGTTTTTGATTCATAACAGACATCCACATGTGAGCCCCAATTGTCCATTTTTATCAACACACCCAGAGCTCCCTGGTCATAAACACTGGTAGGTGGTGTCACTAGAGAGCGCCAGTGAACCACATTAGGAAAAGCATGCCATGGGTCCAGAAACAGAGAGGAAAAATAGGGAAATGCTAGAGTATAAAGAGACCATGATTTGCAGGCTTTACACCCATGCTGGAAGAAAGGAGTAATAGCAGTGAAACTTTGCTGCTTTCGACCTTCTTTGTTTGCATGTTTATATTTCTATCTTGCCTTATACCAAAAGGTCTCAGGGCAGATTGCAGTTGCGTTTCCTACAAGTAACTTGTGTGAAAACCAATAGTAAAAGTAGAAGCACAAAGCAGGTGGGACAGATTGTAGACCTCTCAGAAGGTGGCCGCGGCCTTCAAGACCCTTGAGAGCAGCTGCTGTCACGAGGGAACACGCCATAAAGCCAGAGTGCTGACATCTGTCCCATTAAACTCAGTATTGGAGCCCTCAGAGACCTCTTGGAATAGGTCTGCAGAGTATTTTGAGGACAGGGTAGCTCACTTTTGTGCAGACTTGAATGCTTCAGTTGTCCAGAGCACCACCTGGTCTGGTATTATGCGATCACTTTCAGTTTTTAAGGCCTGATGATGCGGACAAGTCATTGGTGGCTGTTGGCCTCACAACACGTTGACTTGACCCTGGCTGACTGGAAAAAGCTGGGGTGGTGGGTCCAGGGGGTACTGAATACTGGGTGGGGTAGTGCCACCTGTGGTTCATCCACAACCCAAAAAGCCCTCCTTCAACCCTGGGTGTGTTCTAATTATTTCCTAGTTGCAAATACTGTTTTGGGGGAAGATGGTGGAGAGGGTGGTTGCTGTGCAAACTTTGTTAGAAGAAACCAGCTATCTAGACCCATTTCAATTTGGGTTCAGGCCTGATTTGGGGACAGAATTGGCTTGTATCTCTCTAGTGGATGGCTTTTTTGAGGGAGAAAAGACAATTAGGTACAACTCTATTGATTCTCCTTGATCTCTTGGTGGGCTCTGATACACCATCAACCATAACGTCCTTTTGGATTGCCTTCAGGAGAGGGGAATGGAGGACACTAGGTCACAGTAATTTTTCTCCTACCTACAAGGGCAAAACCTGGTACCTGTATATAATGATGGGCTGGATGAGGTACAATAAACTGAGATCAAACCCTTCCCCTGCTCCAGATGTTGTGTTAAGAAAGTCCATCTGTTCCAGCATCCTGCCTCACACAGTGGCTCACCAATTGCTTCTGGGCATATCACAAGCAAAAGAGGAAGGCAAAACCTTCACCTGCTTTCAATTCCTTGCGAATGGCCTTAGAGGGCAAATCACTGAGAGACGGCACCCCCTAGTGGCAGATTGAGTGGAGTAGGCTGTAGTGAGGTTAATTTAAAAAAGATGCATCTAATCGTGCAGTGTTGGATACTTTATAACAGGCATTACAAAGCTATGTTTTTTGCTTGCGCTGTACATCAAGATTGAGAAAATGTTCTACATTTGGCTAGTAAGAGGGAGGAGAATGTAGATTCAACACTAATGTGCCCAAGGGCTGTTCCAGGCTGCTAATAAATGACCTAGACTATCCCAGGCACTTTGCTGGCTTAGCAACATTTTAATTTTCACTGCAAGAACTTCAAAGAATCTAATAAACCAGTTCAAATATGAAAAGTGCCACGCTTCTGAAGACCAGCTGTTAGAGATCATGGAGGAGAAGAGCCCCGTTGCATTAATAGTTTGCCTGTGGTCTTCCCAAAGGCATCGGGTGGGTTACATTTTGAACAAGCTGTGAGACCAGATGGGCATCAGGTCTCATGGTTCTTCTGTGAGTCTGCTGTGCAGATAAACATTCCAGAAGTACGTCAAAAGGGAGAAGCTTCTGAAGTCTTTCCTGCAAACTATCTAAAAATCAGTATCTTCAGCGGAACTATAAATACCTTCTTTTCATATACATCTTGCCATACGATGCCAGCAAAGAATTTGTGTTGCATTATTTCCTTAGCATCATCTGGTCCGCCACCTAACCTGTGAAGAAAAGAGGCACCAACCATCACTTACTATGATGCACCTATTTTGCATTTGGACCTTGTAAACTGGTGCTAACGCCCTGTTTTTTCCACTATAAAAACAATACCTTTGGAAGCAGTAATATAAAAATCAAGGTTAACACTGAGCCACAGGGAAAAGGACGTTACATTGTTTGCATTTTGTGCAAAGTCTTCCATACAGTGGTTTTTAATGCTGTGGGAACATCTAACAGTTCTGTATGGGTGACTGACCCACACAAGCAAACTGGGCAGTGCCCACCACCCCCCTGGCTGTTCAGTGCTTGAGCCTGTCTTCTCCTCCATGTATGCTTAAATTCAGAGT
Source organism: Aspidoscelis tigris stejnegeri (assembly GCA_023333525.1). Lineage (NCBI taxonomy): Eukaryota > Metazoa > Chordata > Lepidosauria > Squamata > Teiidae > Aspidoscelis > Aspidoscelis tigris. The sequence continues at coordinate 104,418,794 of JALMGA010000003.1, read as the reverse complement.
TGGCTATTGTGAGCATGGCCTACTATGATCAGGGGGACACACCAAATGGTCTGTAATCAAATTTGTTTCTTCTTTGCCATAATTTGTTTCGTCTAAAATTGACCGCAGATGTAGTTCAGCAATGCCCTGAGCCATCTTTGCATTAAATCCTAAAAAAAAACTTGCTTTGCTCTTGCGGTTAGAGTATCAGACTCTTATCTGGAGGTCTCCTGGTTGGAGTCAGCACTCATCCATGAAGCCAGCTGGGTAATGACCTTGGGATAGTCACAGCTCTCGTTCTAAGCTCTCGCAGCCCCATCTACCTCATAGGGTATCTGTCGTGGGGAGAAGATCAGGAGGTTTGTCAGCCACTTTAAGTCCCCTTAAAAGAGGTGAGAAAGGCGGGGTATAAAGCCAACTCCATCCCTCCTCCTCCTTCAAATGAAGGTCACTTACGTTTTAACTCAGTCGCTGCTTCTAGGTGCACTGGGCCTTCCCCAAATCCTGAAAATTCATTGGACTGCTGTAGTGATCTTAACTCAGCAAAAGTACAGCAGGAATTTCTTGCTTAGTCTAAAAGAGGGTGTTATGGTCGTGCCTGTCTGAACCAATTTGGTGGCCTCAATCAGTTTGGACAATATTTCCCAAACCAGTGGAAGACTACTGCAGCTCCAGCTTCTGGTGCCATCTAGTGGCAAAGGAAAATGTTTGCCGGCACTTTTATTTTTGCTGATTAAACACTGCTACAGAAACCTAACCCTGCACACCCTTTCCTGTTTCACAAAAGATTCTGGAGCCCCTAATGAAACATTGAATGCGACACATATTAAGCATCTCTGATTTTTCACTTCAAATGCCCAAGACTTACCTTTGCTTAGGATCCTTCTTCAGCAAGCCTGATAGAAGAGACTTTGCTTCAGGTGACAACGTGCGTGGAAACCTAATCTCTTCCATCAGGATGAGTTCAAAGAGCTTCTCGTGGTCCTGGTTGTAGAAGGGGAGCCGGCCACACATCATTTCATACATGACAACTCCTAAGCCCCACCAGTCCACTGCACGACCATAGTCGTTATCTTCCAGCACCTGCAACCAATCAGAAGCTTTAGGCCAAAGGTGACCCCTCACATTCCATCCTTTTAACTAGATCTGGTTCTTGCACTTTTAATACACAAATGAACACGACAGTAGGGTTCTCATCATACTGAATTGGCTTGCCTATCACTTTCAGCACACTGATGATCTAGATCAGGAAAGGACACTAAAATGACAGCTTCCAACACCCCTTAACGTCAGCACCTGTCTCACACAGGGGTCCCCCAGAGGTAACTGATGGGCCACTGTGTGAGACAGGATGCTGGACTAGATGGGCTGCAGTCCAATCCAGCCGGGATCCTCTTACGTTCTCTTAACAATAATGTACATTGATGAGGGGAATCTGGTTCTAAACACACAGGTTTCTTCTTCCTAACCTAAACAAAGGAAAATAGCAGAGAGCTAGAAACCAAGACAGCCTATATCAGTGATGGCTAACCTTTTGAGCTCGGTGTGTCAAAATTCGCAAGAAAACCTAGCTTAACTCAGGTGCTGTGTCACATCTAGGAATATCCATAATTTTGTGATATTTGTAGCTCTAGTAAAAAAGTTATATTTTTGATATATGTATTTATTAAAAGCAAAAACAAATAATTCTTTACATTAGTGACTTCTGTTGAATTTCATTTGGTAAATCTTCAATTGAAAGTTGGTATTTTAGTGACTTTTGTTGCTGAATTTCGTTTGCTAAATCTTCAGTTGAAAGTTATTTCACACACTTCAAGAACAAGCAAGCACTACAAAAGGGCTTGGTGTGTCACCTGTGACACCCGTGTCATAGGTTGGCCATCAATGGCCTATACGGTCATCCACCATATAACACGGTGGTTCTATTGCAGGGAGCCACTGTATTATGAAAAAAACGTAGTAGGGAAATTGTCTTGGTCACGTTTCCCCTGCCTGTTTTACACTGCCTGCAATGGTTTGCACAGCGGAATGCAGTTTTGCCTTAAGGTGGCACTGTATTAAGTGAAGGAAGCTGCACTTTACTGACTTTGCATGAGGATGATCATGTTCTAAACATGGGGTGACCATTATCTTCAGAATATACCTACAGTACAAATTCCACTCATTCTCCAAGAAGATCACTTCACTGGTAAAGGTCAAAAGGAGCCAGGGGCTGATATATGCACAGGCACCACCTGGTGGAGGAAAAATCTTGTTCGGCCAAGCAAGTAGAGGAGACACAGACCCAGTCGTAATGAGGTCTGAGCTCCTGGAGAACATTCCTCTTCCAGTTTTGCCTAGAGGTTAGGGAGCCGGACTCTTATCTGGGAATACCAGGTTTGATTCCACATTCCTCCATGAAGTCAGCTGGGTGGCCTTGGGCTAGCTAGTCAAAGATCTCTTCTGAGCTCTTACGGCCCCACCTACCTCACAGGGTGTTCTGTTGAGGGAGAAGAATAGAAAGCTTTGTCAGCCACTTTGAGTCCCCTTAAATGGGTGAGAAAAGCACGGTGGAAAAGCCAACTCTTCTTCTCCTTCTCTTTCCCAATTATATTATTATTTTTTGGCATTTATAGTCCACTTTTCTTCTAAGGAGTTCCACATTCTCTTCCACTTTACCCTCATAAAGACCTTGACAAGCAATGGCTGTGGTCCAAGCCAACCTAAGCCTGTTCACAGCAAAGTGGCCATTTTAATCCAGGGATTCTTGCATCCTACTCAAGTCAATGCATTACACTGGGCCTTGCATATTGTTTAAGTTACCAAAACAGAATGCAGATTTCGTTCATGATATATGGCAGCACATATAATTCTCATAACCCAGGAATCAGCTGTTTGTTGCAAGAAGCAGTCCATAAAACAGCCAACAAATGCCACACTGACCTAGCTTGCATGACACAGTAAACCATGATTTATTGGCTGCTGTAAAAGTACCTATGTAGGTCATTCTGATCCAGAGCTGCAGAAGTTCTTTGAAGCATTCATGCTGCATTTCACAACTCGACAAGACTAGACCTAGGCAAAAGCCACTTTAACTTAATGGAAAATCCTCCAGAGTGTTCAGGAATCATTTTCATTCCGTGCGTCTCATGGAAAACAAAGGAACTTATCAGCCTATCAAAGGATGCTTGTGGGTGACAGGTGTATCAATGGCTACTTCACCTAGGTACATCCTCCAGGCTGAGGAGACAGGCAGGGTGCCTCCAAATGCTTGCATTTAAGAGCAGGTGAAGTTTCTGACTTCATCTTCTGCTTGAGATGCCCAAAAGCAATTGGTGGGCCACTGTGTGGGACGGGATGCTGGGCTAGATGAGCTGTGGCCTGATCCAGAAGGGCTCCTCTTATGTTCTAATCCACTCAGACACAAACACTAAATCTGAGAATGTGCCCAGCTTGTAACATATTGAGATAATTCAAGGATTTTCATGGAAGTTATGAAGACCTGGGGTAAATCACTGAAGACAGCCTTGGCATGGATGCCGAGATCCCACAACGTTACCTTGGAGTCTCCAACACCATATCCAAAACTTCCTCAATGGATTCAGATGGCATGGAATTAAAATATTAATTTTAATAAATTTCCCACTGAAGATTACCTGAAAATTTCCAAGCCTTTTGATAGACTCAAACCCAAGTCACATTCACAGCCAAGTTTTAATCCAGCTTCAGTCCATCTTCAGAGTGAGAGTGCACATAACCAATGTGATGAATAATTTATTTCACATTATCTTACCCAAAGATGGGTCTTGGCTGATGGGTTATCTTGCTCTAAAACTGGACTGAAGGTGGACTGAAACTTGCGCGAGAACACGATCTCAGGCCCTGCCCCCAAAAGACTTATTAGCCCCTCTCGGCTTCCTCTGCCGTCACTCTGTTATAGCTGACTTTAAAAGTACCCTCCACTTCCGGAATAAGCGCCCCCATGGTAGCCGCGATCTAAACGGACTTTCCGTCCCCATGGTAGCCGTCTTCTCTTTCCGGGCATCTCCCCCCCCCCCCGCCCCTCTCTTGTTAAAAGGAAAAATAGCCAGATCTCCGTCTCCTGAAACGGCTTCCCGCCCCTAGCAAAGGCAGATGATCGCTCATTCATTCACTTTCAGCACTTACTTTCACTCAGTTCTCTGTTAGAAAAGGCTTTCCGTCCCTGCAAAGTCAGCGGCTGCAGGCATCGGCAGCGCGATCCTTCGCTCATTCTCTTTTAAGGCTTTCACAGATCACTTGATAACAATGTTGCAATTCTGAGCAATTCTGGCTCTTTTTACAAAGGAAAGGAAGCGAACCTGCTGCATTTCTCAGATGTGTGAATGCTTTTTGGCTGTGTGTGCAGGCAAGCAATCCCCGCCCCTTTTGCCACGGAGCGTCCTCAAGGCAGATATAGCGAGCAAAACCCGCGAATCGCCGAAAGAGCGCTGGAACTCTTCTTTAAAGTGCACGTATTTTATCGTGGGTGTCTCACTTTCCTAAGCTCCCTAAGTGCCTTGTAAAGCCTGGCATGGGGCCGCTCAGAGGCAAAAGAAGAGTTCCAGCAGACTTTCAATTGCATGGGGACAGGGCCTCAGTGCCATCATAAGAATCTAGCACCATACCGCAAGCATTCAAGGCAAAGTCTTGATGAGTCTGTTCAATAATCCAGTCCTGGCTAAAATCATCTGTATTTCCGACATCTTTGGAGCGGGGAGAAGACCCTCAAGGGGGGAGTCTAAGGAAAATCAAATGTTCTGAATAATTCTGCAACTTCCATGTGGGCCAGGAATACGGGGTGGTCTCCAATCTTCTGATGGACCATGATTTGAGAATCCATGCTGGGTGGCTTCAAAGCAATTGAATAATGGCTTAAAAGTAGGGATGTGCATGAATATTCGTAACTTTTGATATTTGAACAAATTCAGACATTCATCTATATGAGTTGAATGTTAACGACATTCATACATTGACATCCATATTTTCCGAACATTTGTACAAATGCTTCGGAACATTTGTGAACATGGGCAGACGGGAAAATGGCTGCGCCAGTAACATCTGCAACGGATCCAGAGTGTATTCAACATGGTTTGAGAGTGGAAAAGTGGATTAAGGGTGGATATGACACTTTCAGGGCGGATATGTTACAAGATACGTATCAGATATGTACACGTTTGTATTGGATATTCATACCAATTCGTAAGAATATATTCTTATCGAACAGAATCCTACCACATTAGAAGGGCATCTATCTGAACGAATACGCATTATTTTACATTCAGTCTGATACAGATCAAATGCAAAAAAAACCCATTCATGCACATCTCTGCTTAAAAGCACCACTAAAATATCTCTTTTTAAAAAAACCTCATAAAACTCCCAATGAATGGTTCCTGCCTAATCATGTGTCACTTTCCACCACCTTCACCAGAATGTCAGCAGGTAAACAAACCCTCCAATTAAGGGCCAAGATGATTACAAAGATTCCACATCCTGAGAAGGGCAGGAGTGATCACAACCACTGGGAATTTGCTCTTCCCTCTGCCTGCCCACTCCTGTGTGCCCTCTAGGTGCTTTGGGCTCTGGGTTGTGTTTTTTTTTTTTTTGGGGGGGGGGGAATTAATGGAACCTGGAAGGCAGCCCATAGCAGAAAGCCAGAGGCTTCCAGGTATCGGATTACCCCACGCAGGTCTATTTACAGCAACTTCTGGCGTACGATTCGCACCAAGCGACAGCTGGCTCTACAGCTGCCCCATATATGTAGAAGACCAACACAGCTGCTTCGCCTGCCAGGATTCCAGGAGCCAACCTCATCATCCTTTATGAGCGAGCGGCGAGGGGGCAGTTTGGAGCGCATCGCATGCACGATCGTATGACAGCGGTGGCTACTGGTGAGTCATGCCCTTTTCCCAGGATACATTTGCTGTTTGCGTTTTGGCCCCCCAGCGTGGTTCCAAGCAAGAATAAACTCTCTGGTATTCTCGGGAACACATAGCAGGAAGGGATGGGACAGAACCAAGGCCTATCCCCATTAAACGAATCATATCTGGAGATCGGCAACATGTGACATTGTACCAGCCTGGGCATCCAGACAAACTCTGTGTGTCCTTTTTTAAGGCTGATAGAAGGCCCAGCAATTAGACCTTGGGCAGGTAAATTTTGCCACATGGCAACTGCTTTGTGTAAGCCGTAGATAAATGGTTTGTAGCCGAAAGGGCTGGATGGCTGATAACTGATGTTGCGAAGAAGATGATGAGGATGATTTGGCTTTTCTACCCTGCTTTTCTCATCCATTTAAGGGGACTCAAGGTGGCTGACAAAGCTTTCTATTCTTCTCCACACAACAGACACCCTGTGAGGTAGTTGGGGCTGTGAGAGCTCAGAGGAGAGCTGTGACTAGCCCAAGGTTACCCAGCTGGCTTAATGGGGGAGGGTGGAATTGGAACCCAATAATCCCAGATAAAGAGTCCGGCTCCTTAACCACTAGACCAAACTGGCTCACAAAAGGACCTCTCATGTATTACAACTGATCTAATTACACAGTGATTTAAATAAAGCTGGTTTTGTTTTATAATCCATGCAAGATGGCAAGTTGTTGACTGTAGTAAAGTTATGATGGAGATCTTACCAATGTCGGACGACTTATAGGGATTCCCTAAATTTTGGTGCAGGGTAGTCTTAAGCAATTTCAGAGATGGGGCAGTAGAAGCTCTCTGTGATTGGCCAGGCAACTGTCTGCAAACAGGCTGGGGCTGGCACAGGATGCTGGGAGTTGTGGTTCAGGGGTTGCCTGGAGGGACTGCAGTTGAATGCCCCCGGATGCTAAAGTTATTGCAAATGTCATGTTAGCAAACAGTGCTAATGAGGCTAATAAAAGTGCAGCTGAAAAATAACAAGATGGCTTTCTGGGAAGAAGTTCCTCAATTTGGAAATTGGGGATTTCACCTATTCTGGGTGGAACTGGACTCCCATAAAGCTGGAGGTACACAGTCACTGAAGGATCCAGTGGCAGCCTGGATAGCTTTCAGACAGGATTAGATAAATTCATGGAGGATGGGTGTATCAATGGCTACTAGAATAGATGATTCGCTACTGTCTGCAGGTAGGAGAGACAGTCAGGATGCCTCTAAAAGCCACCTGCAGAAGTCAAGAGCAGGTGAAGGTTTTCCCTTGTCTTCTGCCTTAGATACCCAGAAGCAAGTGGTGGGCCACTGTGTGGGACAGGATGCTGGCCTAGATGGGTTGTGGCCTCATCCAGCAGGGCTCCTCTGGTGTTCTTAAGAAATGGTTTCCAATTAAGCTGAGCTGGCAGGTTTCACAGCTTATGAGATGAGGATTCAAATCTTCACTCAGCCCTCGGTGTGACTTGGGGTCCAGTTAGGTCAGCAGTTCTCAACCTTCCTAATGCCGCAACCCCTTAATGGAGTTCCTCATGTTGTGGGGACCCCCAACCACAGGAGCGGAGCAGCTGGGAGGTGGGAGGGAAGGGCAGCAGGAGGCTCGTTGCGACCCCTCTGAAAGGGTAATTCGACCCCCAAAGGGGTCCCGACCCCCAGGTTGAGAACCACTGAGTTAGGTGGTTATGAAGACAGAAAAGGAAAAAAGCGAGGCCGTGTTTGCAGGACTGTTCACAGCCTGAAGCAGTTCAAAAGAAAGACGGAGATAGAAATGCAATGAATACTTTAAGAGAATGATATCCCATGGGATTAGAATTGTCAAGCAGCAGGAAGGTGAACTGAAGGGCATTTCTCGCTGTCCTGTGATCTCTACTATTTAATTGAGCCTTGATATCAGAGCTGCAAATGAGAATTTGAAAGAGCATTTCCCTCCCCCCCCCCTCATTTGCAGGCCTGGCTGGATCAAGGAAGGACAGCAGACTCGGTTCTTATAGGAAGACCCACATCCTCCCGGCTCTCAGAAGGGCTGGGAGGTGAGCTAGGAGTGAGAAAGGAGCTGGGGCGGCCACGGAAGAACCCTATGCCTGCCTCAAAGGATGCACACGAGCATTTAAAGTTGGCACCTTGCACGCCCCCAATCAAAAGTCTTCTTGTGCAGTGTTTTTCTGGTGTGGACATGTGAATTTGCAAATCTGAAACTATAAATACCGCAGTCTATAATTTTTTTTTAAAAAAAAACTAAAACAATTGTGTCTTGCTCTATCTTCTCTCTGTATGCTCCTGTCCCCTAAAGTTTCAGTCCTGTGGGACGTTACTGTCCATTGACTGGCTAATGGGCAATGGCATGCTTGGGATCTCTGTTAGAACAGTCACAGAACCACAGGACCTGTTATTTCTAAGCAACCCTTGTCTCTGCTGAGGTTTGGGGAGAGCAGGTTTGAAAAGAAGGTATCTCCCTGCTCCAAACCTTAACCACTGATAACATGCATGCGTGCACGAATGCACCCACCCACCCACTGGAGATCCTTCTCCCTGTGTACTCCCCAATGCCTCCAGCAAGTGTCATCCAAAACAGTTATCCAGGCAAGAGGTGAACAGATGCCTTTGTGACAGAGGGATTCATCAGGGCATGTCAGATGTTTCTAAACAGCCCCTCAGAGCTGAAGCAGATAATGATGCCTTCAGGACTGTACCCTACAAGAAACAAGATTGCGAGGAGGAGGAGGAGGAGGAGGAGGAGGAGGAGGAGGAGGAGGAGGAGGAAGAGGAAGAGCTGGCTTTTCTACCCTGCTTTTCTCATCCATTTCATGGGACTCAAAGCGGCCGACAAAGCTTTTCTATTCTTCTCCCCACAACAGACACCCTGTGAGGTAGATGGGGCTATGAGAGCCCAGAAGAGAGCTGTGACTAGCCCAAGGTCACCCAGCTGGCTTCATGGAGGAGGGCAGAATTCAAACCTGATATTCCCAGATAAGAGTCCGGCTCCCTAACCGCTAGGAAACTGGTCCCCTTGAGCCTGATGAACCCCATATAGGGATGTCCATGAATATTCGTTAACATTTGATATTGGTACGAATTCAGATATTCGTATACGAATCAAGTGTTACGACATTCATATATTAATGTTGGTATTTGTACGAATGCTCTGGAACATTTGTGAACCAGGGAGGTGGGAAAGCGGATGCTCCCATCACATCTGCAGTGAACCCAGAGTGCATTCAACATGGATTGAGAGAGGATTCAAAGTGGATTCAGGGCGGATTTGATGCTTTCAGAGTGGATAAGTACGGGACAGGATGTGCACGAGTGCAGTTTTTGGACTGGATTCGAATAAAATATTTGAATGTTCAAATCTGAATCAACAAAAAAAAGAATGTATTCAAATTGAAATTGATTTGAATACATTTGTATCTAGTCATACAAATATTCTATTTGTATTTGAAGATGCGAATGTTGACAACATTAGTATGTGTCTGTACGCATCCTGTTTTTATCCTGCAGCCATCCCATTTTCATCCTGTACGTATCCATACGGAAACGAATAAGATGCGTATGTATACATTCAAATTCATTCATATCTTAAAAAATGAATGTACAGCCATCTGATTCGAATTCAACTTTCCGAATTCGAACAAATTAGATCGAATTTTGAATGTTTCAAATATTCTTGCACACCCCTATTATGGGATACATATGGGATATGTATTGGATACTTATGCATTAATATTGGATTCTGGTATGAATTCATACGAATACAAATTTTCTTATATTCGAGTTGTTATGAATCAAATGCAAAAAAACCCAAACAAACAAACAAACAAACACATCCCTAAGCCCTTATTCTCATGCTCTGGTTATGAAGAAACTGTTACCCAGCCACACCAGCTGCAATGGGAAGAGAGCCAAGAGTGCAGCAAAGGCCACGTCACTAAAAGTAACACCAGCCTCCTTTGCAACACTGATGGACAGTTTCGAAACATTCAAAACTCCAAATGCACACCTCAATGTATACAATTCCGGTCACCACACCTCAAAAAGGATATTGTGGAACTAGAGAAGGTGCAGAATGTTTAAGGGTCTGGAACACCTCCCTTACGAACCCAGGCTGCAATGTCTAGGCCTCTTCAGTGTGGAGAGACGGCGTTTAAGAGGGGACCTGATTGAAGTATATAAAATCATGCACGGTACAGAAAAGGTGGACCAAGAAAATTTATTTTCTCTGTCGCACAACACTAGAAACAGGGGGCACTCTATGAAGCTGATGGATAGGAGAGTTGGATCCGACAAGGGGAAGTATTTCTTCACCCAGAGGGTCATCAGTTTCTGGAATTTGCTGCCAGAAGAGGTGGTAACAGCAACCAGCCTATATGGCTTTAAGGTAGGGTTGGACAAATTTATGGAAGACAGGTGTATCAATGGTTACTAGAATGGATGCCTAGGTGCATCTTTCAGGCTGTGGGGGAAGTGGGGCACTTCTAAGGCCATTTGCTGGGATTCGAGAGCAGGCAAAGGTTTGTCCTCGTCTCTGCCTGAGATGCCCATGAGCATTTGGTGGGCCACTGTGTGCGATGGGATGCTGGACTAGATGGGCTGTGGCCTGATCCAGCAGGGCTTCTCTTATGCTCTTATGTAACGTCACTGTGATGTGCCCACACTGCAGTATCTATAATGGTGGACATTTTATAGCAGTAATAATCAGTCCCTTCAGCTTAGAAACGAAGACCCTTTTTGGTGAAGATATTGCTTTTGCGCTGGACTGCAGCAGCCAGTATCAAACGTGAAAGGTATCTACAATATGGAAAGGCGTCAATTACAGGTACTTCTTCACATCCCAAGGTTTTTAAAGGTATGTTAGAGTTTGGGGTAAAACAGCAGAGCAAAAGAAGGAATAAATGATCACGTACGCTGCATGAGAACTTTGGAAGCATTATCCAGCCGTGATTTATAAGACGAAGGTGGGGCGAGCAGAAGGCAAAAGGATGAAAAAAAAAAAAAAGGGGGGGGAGTCATTTAACTTAAAATAAGCAGCTATGTCAGACTGGGAGCCAACAGCCCTGAACAGCTGTGTGGGTGGAATTTACAAGCGGAGGCACAACAGCTGTAAACACCTCGGTGACCGATGCATCTGACACATCAAAGGCGAAATGGTGGCAGGCACTGCCATCTATGTACCAAATTCCAGCGTGGCTCTAAAACAACTATGCAGCAACTGTATAAACAGGCTCTGAGGCCGAGTTCCAATTACAAACAGATGACAGGGACGCGAGCCCGGCCTTTTCCCTTTTGCAAAAAAAGGAAGGGTGACTTCATGGGCACAGAGTGCTCACCCGTGCGTGATCTTGGGATTATCTGGATGCTAAACTCCTCATCAGGTGACAAAGGCCTTTGGGATCTTTAAACGTACAACGCCACTGGCTGTAGAACAAGGAGAGGCAGAAACAACCCTCTTGTGATGGACGGCATTCACTGCCTCACTAACTATTGCCACAACTCTTGAGTAGGGATGTGTACAAATGGGTTTTCTGACATTCGATTTGTAACAAATCGAATATGAGGAAATTAGTATTTATTGAAATAGATCCCCAAATGTGGTAGGGTTGTATTCGATATGAATGTATTTGTATGAATATCCAATAGGAATGCATACGTATCCTGCTTATATATCCTCTATGTATCCTATACAAATCGGATACATATCCAGTACTTATCCCCAGTTTAACAAATGTACGAACTATTCATATGAATGTTCCGAAACATTTATATTTGTACGAATGTTAATTTACGAATGTCGTAACATTTGATTCGTGTACGAATGTCTGAATTTGTCCAAATTCGTACAAAGAATGAGTATTACGAATATTCATGCACATCCCTACTTTGAGGCATGAATCATATGGACATTCTGCCAACCTGGAATATCAAGAGCACTGCAATCATCTGGGAAACTGGAATATGGAGAACTAAGCCCCCACCTTGTTCCAGAAACATACCAAAGGGTTAATTTTCCAACCTCCAAGGGGAGCAAAAAGAACAGACTGGGCCTGGAGATGAGCCATGCACAACAGGCTGAGTCCTTTAGGAGGATGAATAGGCTAACACTGAGGCAATGCTGTAGGTTCAGGGGCAGTGTGGTTGCCTTACAGGAAGATAGTCATACAGTTCACTCTCCTGGGTGAAACCCCCGTCTGAAACTCTGATGACCCCCCCCCACTTGCCAGTCAGAGTGGACGAGGTAAAGGTTTTGCCTTTGGCCTCTGCTTCGAGAGGCCCAGAAGCAACTGGTGAGCCACTGTATGACACAGGATGAGAAACTAGTTGGACTGTGGCAAGATCCTGCAGGGCTCCTCTTATGTTCTTATGTTCTCCTCTTGTGTTCTCATCCAGAATGGATACTTAGATACTGCCTCCAGGTCCCTTTCTGCACTTGGCCTTATTCTGAAATATATCTCGGGATAGTGGTCTGCAGGCCACAAGCTAATGCAAACTACAGCAAGCCTCACCTGGGGCCTCCCACAGTATGCACTAGCGTGCAAATAGCAGGCCCCTACTCTGAGGTATATTCCAGAATAAGACCAAGTCCAGAAAGTTTGTAGAGACAGGCAGGAGGCCTCTAAAGGTCATCTGCAGAGAGCTGAGAGTAGGCGAAGGTGCTGTCCTTGTCTTCTGCTTGAGATACTCAGAAGCAGCTGGTGGGCCACTGTGTGAGACAGGATGCTGGACAGGATGGGCTGGGGCCTAGTCCAGCAGGGCTCCTCTTATGCTATTGTGAAATGAGGCCCTGTCCACAGAGAGGACAATAACAGTAGGGGAAGCGCTTCATGAAAAAGTGAGTTCCCTGCACTGTTTTCATGGTTCTCACTCACCCGCGAGTTGCTGTATTATTTATTATTTATATTTCTATCCCGCCCCACACCCGAAGGTGTGCTGAAGGCACCCTAGCGTTGTCCAGTGAGGCACCTTGAGCCTTTCACAGCAGTTTATGTTCAATGAATTGCAATTCAAAGCATCCCTAAACAAGGGACATTTGCTAGCATGTCATCAATGTATCCATCTCCTGGCATCTACCGTATTTTCCGGCGTATAAGACGACTGGGCATATAAGACGACCCCCAACTTTCCAGTTAAAATATAGAGTGTGGGATATACTCGCCGTATAAGAAGACAACACCCGGCGTATAAGACGACCCCCGACTTTTGAGAAGATTTTCCTGGGTTAAAAAGTAGTCTTATACGCCAGAAAATACAGTATTTTTTTTTTAAATAATGAATGCATCACTTTCCACAATACAATAAAGAGAATGCAGAAGTGTACCTCTGGTGCAAGGTATTCCGGTGTGCCACAGAAGGTCTTCATTGTTGCGCCATCCTTTATCCCTTCTTTGCACAATCCAAAGTCTGTTATTTTTATATGTCCATCTTTATCCAGCATCAAGTTTTCCAACTTGAAAAGAAGCACAGAACCAAAGAGGGAGAAAGACAGAAGAGTCAGCCGTTAGACCTGTAATGCTGAGTGCTGAATATTCTTTTTTTAATAACATACAATTGTCTCTTATATAACATGGCTTTGTTCTTGCCCATTTGTAAAATGTGATTTCCTTGGTACAGCAACAGTTTGAATACAACTGTTTTCTGCTCAGTGAAGTTGGTAAAATGTGGCTCCCCTTCATTTTAAGGCATACTAGGGACATGCAGTGACATGATGTGCATGTACAGCGTTATAGAAATAGACTATAATAATAGTAATAATAATGATGATGTGCAGCACCACCGGCTTACACTGGTAGACTGGGGCCTCCATGCTTCCCCTTAACCCTAAGTCCTCTTTTTCACAAGTGGGAATGACTTTCCTAACTCAGTTTTCCACCAGTTTTCCTGGAAATAAGCTACCACCTTCTATTCTACTTAAGAACACAAGAACATAAAAAGAACCCTGCTGGATCAGGCCACAGCCCATCTAGTCCAGCATCCTGTCTCACACAGTGGCCACCAATTGCAACCTTCACTTGCTCTCAACTCCCTGGAAATGGCCTTAGAGGCACCCTGCTTGTCCCCTGAGGCTGGTTTAGGCATCCATTCTAGTAATCACTGATACATCTTTCATCCATGACTTTGTCTAACCCAGTGGTTCTCAACCTGGAGGTCGTGACCCCTTTGGGGGTCGAACTACCCTTTCAGAGGGGTTGCAACAAGTCCTCCACTGCCCTTTCCTCCCATTTCCCAGCTGCTCTACCCCCGTGGTTGGGGGTCTCCACAACATGAGGAACTCCATTAAGGGGTACGGCACTAGGAAGGTTGAGAACTGCTGGAACCCTTCCTTAAAGCCATCTAGGCTGGTTGTTGCTACCACCTCTTCTGGCAGCAAATTCCAGAGACCAATGACCCTCTGAGTGAAGAAATACTTCCCCTTGTCTGATCCGACTCTCCTACCCATCATAGTGTGACCCCTGGTTCTAGAGGTGTGTGATAGAGAAAATAATTTTTCTTTATTCACCTTTTGCATGATTTTACATACTTCAATCAGGTCCCCTGTTAAACGCCATCTTTCCAGACTGATTCTTCCAATCAAAAGCAAGATCATCCTTTAAGGCAAGGCTGCCTTAAAGCCTTTATGACAAATGTGATTGTTGGCATTTATTAGTTGAATACCATAATTCCAAGCTAGGCTTATCAAAATGCATAAAGCTGGATGAAAGGAGTTATGAGTAGAAAATAATTCCTCTAAAGTACGTTTTCGGGGCAGAGTTTTCTGTAAATGCTGGAACAAAAGACCACTCCTTTGGTTTATTTATGCAGATCTGATAAGCACCCCTTGATGAGATGCCATCAACACCTAAGCATCTTCGCCTGTCCAAGATAAAGCCTTTTGTTTAAGATGCACAGCTGGAGACAGATGCTGATCTTAAGTGCTTGATGACTCATTAAGTAACTAGGCATGTGAGAAGTTCAGCCGTTGGAACTCTCTGGCTCTGCCCCTCCACAGATTCAAATCTCCTGCTCTGGATCTCATTGGTTAAGCCACTGGCTCTGCCCTACACCTGAGAGAATAAAAAGGGCCCTTTGGGCTCACAAGAGATGCAGTTCTATTTCTGAGGTCCATCACCTCTACTATGCTGCTGAATCACTGAACTACGAGCTGAATCACTAGCCGAAACCACTGTGCCTGCCAGCCATTTGTTCTGGGTCACCTTGACCCCTGATCCTGCACACATCTCTTCCTGCCTGGAGAGGGACTGAGAGAATTTGCTTCCCAGCTGCACCTAGACTTTTAGACCTTCTCTGATCCTCTGAAGAAAACCTGCTTGATCCAGTTCCTGCCACGTGGTCTGAAGAAGAGATCTACATTGGGTGAGACCCAGTTGAACTATAGCATAGGGTACTCTCAGAATAGGTTTCTTTCTTCCTTTTTCTCTTCTATATCCCTACATTGCCAAAAAGTGTGTGTGTGTTTTTAATACTCTGCCCTGTACCAAGCTATTGCTCCTTGCCTGAAATCTGCTTTGCTTATGTTTTGGCCTATTTGAAGCACTCTGCATAGTGCCTCTTCATTTTTTATTCTTTTAAATACTGATTATTATTAAAAAAAAACATTTTTCCTATTAAGAAAACAGACTCTGGGTCTCCTTGCTGTTAAGCACCAAACTGCTCTGGTGTTTTATTGAAGCCGTATACGTAAAAGGTCCCAAGAGCGCCCTGAGCAAAAAACCCAAAACATCAGGACATCTCCTAAAATTACCATCTATAAGAATAAAGGGAAAATGGGGAATTCAGACAACAGTTTTGTCTCCCTTTTTCAAATAAACTGAACAGCTTTATCACTATCTATTGCTTAACTAGTAAGCAAAGGGATCTAGCATTACCTTAGAGAATAATGGAAAGAAGTTGGTAGAAATGCTTTTGTAATTGCTTCATCTAGACCAGTGTTTCCCAAAGTGTGGTACGCGTACCCCCAGGGGTACGGGAAGAGTTTGGTGGGGGTACGCGTTGCACCGGAGTTTGGTGGGGATCACATGGGAATATCCACTGCACCATGCTTAGCTGCACCCAAAGAACAAGGAAAGAAATAGGTGCGTATCGCAGTTTTTACACGGGAACTGGGGCCATCGTACATTGTATCGCAACTCATTATGGCGGGAACTTCTGCGCATCCTTCGCGCAGCTCGGGTTCGGCCATTTTTATGAGGGGTACTCAGCGTTACGAAAATTATAGAAGGGGTACACATATGTCAAAAGTTTGGGAAATACTGATCTAGACAGCACTTACTTAATCCAAATTACAGTCAGACCCCCATGTCTGCTGATCTGGTAGCTACAGTTTCACTTATCCATGGTGACTGAACCAGCCTCCCACTCCATCCCGACATTAGACCTACCTGAAGCTTCCTGGAGGCCTGGAGCAGTGAGAAATAACAGGACCAAATCATGCGAGATTTCCCATATCACACAGATATGGGGGCCCAACTGGATAATCCAGAATAAAGCATGAATAATCTCAAACAAAATGTGTCTGGATGTGTTCTAACTCTGGATTATCAAAATAATGTGGATTAAGTAAATGCTGTCTGGATGACGCTTAAGACGACTTCACGAGAACATTAGGAAACCTTCTAGAACAAGCCAAAGCTATGGATAGGGGGAATGTTACACTTGATCCAAGATGGAACAAGACTGCTAGAGATTTAAGTTAAAAAAGTTGCAGAGCAGTTTTTCAATCAACCCTGGGTGGAAAGCTGATGGGACCCAGGCAGCACCTGGCCTGGGAAGATGCAAATTTGAGGGAGAAGGGTTGGACTAAATACAAGCTGAACGATGGAAGGAGCAGTCTACGAATTCATATTCTTCTGACGAAGTTGTTTTAGAATGTCTTAATGGGAGTAGGCTTGCACCAGAGGAGTGCCTACAGATGTGTGCATGCAAATGCCAGAAATCTCTGAGCCAAAATAGGGGAGCTGGAGTACTTGGTGATGGATCAAAAAACAGATATTATTGGCTGAACTGAAACCAGCTGGAATGGTGAAAACCCTATCCTTGTTTACAAACCCTATAGGAAGGACAGGAAAAGGCAAACTGGAAGTGATATAGGAGAAATAGAATCTAATGAATGAGAATGTCTAGGTGAAACTACTTCTGCCACAGAGGAATTGTGGGTAAGAATACCAAGGCAAAAAGCAAGCTTCCTTTTTTGGACAAGATATGGCTCTCCTAACCAAACCTCTGAAGATCAGCCTTTGGAAAAGGAGGTCCATGAGGCTTCAAAAAAAGAAAATATAGTTCTAATGGGGGAAATCCAACAATCCTTAAAGGCTGATTGAACTCTTGTTCAAATCATGAAAAAGAGATAAAATTCCTGGACATGCTAAATGATTGTTCCTTAGAACAGATGATTATGGAACCAATCAGGGTAAATGGATCCTGAATGGGATCATTAGTAATGGTCAAGATCTGGCACAAGATATTACTGTGGTTGAGCCAACAGGGAACAGTGACCACAATGTGATCATGTTTTTTAAAAGGAGACAGCAAGTTGCCAATAAAATCTAACACTGAGACCTCAAACCTTCATAAATGAAACCTCCTAAAAATGAGTAAACTAGTAAAAAGGGAACTGAAAAGGAAAGTTAAAAGGCTCCACTCACACAAAAATGCACGGAGACGATTTATAATCGCAATAATGGTGGCACAATTAGAGGGTGCCAGTATGGAATACAAATACAGCAAGGGAAGTCATTGAAAGCCAGAAAAACTCTTGCAGAAAATGGAAGGCTTGCCCAAATAAGAAGAACAGTTTAAGGCAGCTTCCCAATTAGCCAATTAAATCCACAGTTACATAAAAATATGCAGCTTACCTGCTGCGAAGCAACAACTCCTTGTCCCCACTCCAAACAGAGTTCCGCAGCTTCCTCCTCCGCAGCTGCAAGACTTCTGTGGCATGCGTGGTAAGGCACGCGCGGCACATGGGAAGGGGCAGGCAGTGAGAGCTGAGCTGCAGGGTCAGCTCTCATTCGCCGTTCTTGTCGTCCTGTTTGGACTAGCAGAAACATTCGGATTTACCTTATACTGCAGCACCAGTGTTGATCACTCTGCAGAAGGTAAATTCAAAGTAGCGGCGGCATAATGCGCCACCGTGATGCGCACCTTTCCTGAGAGTGGACACACCCTAAGAGCTACTGCATGACTATCTTCTGTTTTTGCTTAATCAAGGCCTCGTCTGCTATGCATTACTTCTAGACCCAGATTTCCTGTTGCTGCCACCTCAGACCCTGCAGGAATTGCCATCTCACCTACAGTACAGGAGGGAAGGCCTTGATAATGGAGGGGGCGTGGGAATGCGAGGGTGAGAACCTGATATACCCCAGCTTATGCTTGATTCTTTGTCCGTCAACCAAGCACTGCCTTGCGCCTGCCATCTCGGACAGGGTTTGCTGCCCAGCAGACGAAAACAAGGGGAAGTATTTTTTTTTTCACCCAGGTGCTAAATGTCTTCGGAATTTGCTACCAGATAGCAACCAGCCTGGGTAACTTTAAGAAAGGGTTAGAAAAAGTCATGGAGGTCAGGTGGATCAAGAGCCACTAGAATGGATGCCTAAGTTCTGCTTCCAAGATGGAGAGACGGGCAGAATGCTTCTAAAAGACAGATGAGAGTTGAAGGTTATGCCTTTGTCTTCTGCTTGAGATGCCCAGATGCATTTGGTGGGCCATTGTTTGGAAAAGGATGCTGGACTATATGGGCTGTGGCCTGATCCAACAGGGATACTCTGGCGTTAGGCCAAGGAGAAAGAGAAGGAGAAGAAGGGGAAGCTTTTCTACCCCACTTTTCTCACCCATTTAAGGGGACTCAAAGCAGCTGACAAACCTTCTGTTCTTCTCCCCACAACAGTACACCCTGTGAGGTAGGTGGGGCTGTGAGAGCCCAGAAGAGAGCTGTGATTAGCCCAATGTCACCCAGCTGGCTTCGCGGGGGAGGGCGGAATCGAACCCTGTATCCCAGATAAGAGTCCGGCCCCCTAATTGCTAGACCAAGCTGGCCTAGTGGTGCATGTCCTAGATATACATACATTTATACTATGTGGTGAAGACTATTTGTGTTTTTATCCCATCCTACATGCAAAGGTTGCAATAAACCAATATCAAATATGTTATACGACATGATTAAACAACAAAACCTCCGTCCTGCAAAATAACACAACCAAAACCCAACCAGCAATGCCAAATACTGTAAAAGGGCATTGCGTAGCTACTGACATCAACCTACAAGACTTTAAAAAATAAACAAATTCATGGAGGACAACGCTAATAATGGGTAGATATCTTGCCTGGACAGTGGTATTTATTTTTATTTAAGAATTTTGTATCCCTCTCTTTTTCCCTCCCTGAGAAGGTATCACTCAGGGGAAGCCAAGCATCAGTGGCCTGGGGTGAAAAGGCATCTTTTAACGAGGTGTCAAAAACCATCTAAGCAGAGGAAAGCTGTTCAAAAGTCTGGGGGCCACCACAGAAAAGCCCCTTTTGTGTGCCCATGCCCTTTACAAGAAGGTCCTCTCTTTGAGATCTCAATACTCAGTACAGGTAATGCTCTGTCTGCAGCTCCCTGAAGGCCTCCTCTTGGTCACAATAAGACATCCAGCCCTGACCTAATCCAGCAGGCCACTTACAGAATAATCCATCCCATCACAACAGTGCAACCATGAATAAAAAAACACCACAGGGGCTAATAGTCCTCCAAAAATAACTTTCCAGTAGCAAGGGAAAAAACAGATCAAAATGGCATCATTCCAGGCCATTGGAGAGAACCATGTAGCCAAACTAGGTGGAGATATCTGCCTTGGCAAGTCTTGTTTCCAAAGCTGAGGAGTTGTAGCCATGGGAACCGCCAGTGAAAATACATCCATGACCAGGAAGTAAAGCACAACACTTGCTTTTATCAGGTAAGAAACTGACACAGAGGAAGAAAGGAAAGGTAGAGAAGGACTTTTCTTTTTTTACCTGAGCTGTAAATTGAGGGCCTTTTCACACTTTGGTTCCCTTCCCTGGGAAGCAAGTATACATCAGGCCTAAGTATACATCAGGCATCTGCACCTGCAGATACTCAGCGCACGCTTAGCCCTCCCCAAAGCTTACCTGCAACGCAAAATGGCTGCCCAGATGGCAGCCATGTCCAGACCCTGGTGCTGGCGCCAGCAAGCATGCATGCGCAGCACTGTCACAAGGACGACTATGTGACATCCTGTGTCAGGGCACTTGCGCAGCGCATCACATGCCCCTTCAGCACCTGAAGATGTGTGAATGGGCTGACTGGAGTCTTAGTAACTCTGGCACCAAGGAAAGATAGGCGCATGCTTGGTGCAGTTCAGCCTGTACCACGCATACGCCACGAGACGTGAGCTCCTGCACTGAAGAAGCTGCTTCTGGTTAAGAAATGGCTCCTTCAAGCACAGAGACTCTGTCTGGGAGCATATCTTGTATGGGCTACTGGGAAAAGTGCAAATTGGCCCACTGTCTGTGTGTGTGCATAGCATCCAAACTGTACATGCAAAGTAGTTTCAAAGATGATATTCTACGGACACCACCCCTAAGGTGCCAGAGTTGCTCCTGGGCTTATCTGAGAACAAACTGAAACGATTTAAACAATTTTTAAGAATACAAGTGATTAAACAACATTCAGCAAACTTCTACCCACTTCATTTGTGATGCCACTGATTTCCTTAAGTCTAAACTACGGCCTGAATCCAAAGCCAATCTGAGTTGGTGTCGTGACTTCAGACGTACCTTCATTACCTGCACCAGCCCTTCTGACATCTCACCTGTGAAAGTGCCGCTGACAGGCAGCCCTCCTTCTAATCTCTTCCTGAGGTCTAAATATTATCCATACTTTACTTCCAGACTCCTGAGGTACAGATGTGGCAAAGTACAAGGGGTTTAAGGGGTCTAGAAGAACAGACCTGGCATTACTTTTTAGAGATTCACTATGTTCCAAGTACATACCTTTAAATCTCTATAGACTACATTCTTCTCTGAATGGAGATAGTCCAACGCTGAGACTATCTCGGCTCCATAGAACCGGGCACGATCTTCCGAAAATACACGCTCTCTTGATAGATGGAAGAAGAGCTACAAAAGGAAGGAGACCATAGCATTTATTGACAAATTCACTGCTTCCGCTACAAACCTGTAAGATAACCATGATCATCTACAGAATTTCTGTTCCAAGTGTCTCAGAGGCTCGAGAATGTTGCCTTGTGGGTACCTACAGAGGCCTTTTCTGTGGTGGCCACTACCCTTTATAACACTATTCCCTCTGGTGTCTGTATCATCACCAACACTTACCGTACTAAAGACATTTTTCCTCACCCTTTCCTGTGTGAATGACTCCTTCCCACTCACTGTTTTTAATTGTTTTTGTAAAGTTTTATTGCATTTTATTTAACTGTAATATGTTTTAATTAACTTAGGGTCTGGGCAGTGAGCTGTTCCTGTCTCTTTCTGTTCCAGTAAATGTTTTCTGGCTTGTTTTTAACTGCTTTGGGATCACAAGAGGAGGAGAGATATAAAAATATTTTAAACAAGCAAATGACATGAACTGATTTAGTATTAAGAAGAGAAGGGCCACAGCTCAAGTGGGAAGATGCAGGTTTACTTGCAGAAAAAAAATAGTCCCATTTTTTAATCTGTTCTTATTGTGAGATTATTGTGACCCACCCTTAGACTAAAGGGCGGGATAGAAGTATAAGGTCCTGTCCCCATGCACTATATAATCTGAATCGAATCCGAATTCGGTATGGACCATCCCCATGCAAAGCCCCCTTTCCAGACCTTATGAGGACCAAATCACCTAAATCTGTGCTAAATTTAATCCTGAAGAAAACGGTTCTTGGCACCATTCTGGAAGCCGGAGACGTGCATGGGGATGGTCCCGGACTATTTGGGAAGGAGATTGACTATGGTCTCATTAGGAGGTGGGGTTTCACACTGTTCCTGCCCTGCGCATTGGTGATCACAACTGTTGGGCATTTGGGGCAATAAATGGTGATTGAACAGAAACCAGTCTCTTTCTGCAATCTGATTGCCAGGCGAACGTGCAAACTTATCAAATCAGGTTTGACAGCTAAGGATGCAGCAATGGGGGTGGTGGTGTCAATTGGCCCTTGCTGTGCCATGGGTCTCTTTCCGCGAACCTTATTCCACCTCCCTTTCCCGATTGCCGGCAAGCCGCTTCTGAATTTTGCCAGCTAAAAAGCCAAATTGCTCACCAAGGCTACTACAATGTTTAGCGGCAGTTTAGCAGAGGTGCATACCTCTGCTAAACTGCCTTTAAACATTGTAGCAGCTTTGGTTAGCAATCTGGCTTTTTAGCTGGCAAAGTTCAGAAGCTGCTTGTTGGCAACTGGGGAAGGGGGTTGGAATGGGTCGTAGAAAGAGACTGGTGGGACAGCGAGGGTCAATTGACCCCCTCCCCATTGCTGCATCCTTAGCTGTCAAACTGGGTTTGATACGCTTGTACGTTCGCTTGGCGACTGGGTTGCAGAAAGAGACTCGTTTCTGTTCTGTCACCATTTATTGCCTAAAAATGCCCAACAGTTGCAATCGGGGAAGGGGGTGTTGGGTGGCATTCCCTGTCATTGCTACAGCAGGTGGCACAGGGGTTGGTGACGTCAACCTGGCTTCCTATCAGGAGAGAGGGGGCGGAGAGGAAAAAATCCTGTTTCCCTATGCAGGGGCTTGCATGGGGACGTCCATATTTGAATAGAGCCCATGTTATCAGCAAACATTTGGGGATGGGCACAATTCAATCTCAGCCCTGCATCCGGATTAAAAACAGCCCAATTCAGCCTAAACAGGGTGCATGGGGACAAAGCCTAAATGAAACAAATAAAATCCAGGCCAATCCCTCATTCAAGTGGCCAAGGACCAGCTGGTAAGCTGGACACTGGAGAAGGGACTATTGGGAAACATGATTACATGACTAGGCTGTCAAACACTTTTCTCAAAGCAAGACACAGAAGAGTTAACTGTTTGATATTTCCTGGCTCTTCAGGCATAAGACAAAGTCAAAACGTCCACCTGCTCTTGAATCTCTGCAAATGGCCTTTAGAGGCACCCTTCCTGTCTCTCTAACCTGGAGGCAGGAAGTAGGCATCCTTCAAGCATCTAGTTTACCACCA
The DNA here is from genome assembly GCA_023333525.1 of Aspidoscelis tigris stejnegeri. NCBI lineage: Eukaryota > Metazoa > Chordata > Lepidosauria > Squamata > Teiidae > Aspidoscelis > Aspidoscelis tigris. The sequence goes on along the minus strand of JALMGA010000003.1, from coordinate 104,395,762 downwards.
AACCATCGTATGAGCAACAAATGCACAAAATCTTACAAAACCTAGGCATGCCTAATGTATTTGGGGCAAGCTGCATTTTAAAGTCCAACCTTTCTAAAGACCATTTCACGACTTTAATCTTGTTCTCCATAACCCAAAGTGTTTGATGACCACCTCTGGATTAAATGGCTGTTTTGTGTCTGTCCTATTTCTTCTGTTTTGTCTCCCACCTTGGGGCCTTAGACTAAAGGCCTGCCTCAAGAAAGACAAAAATAAAAGAATCATTTGATTAACTTCATCCTTACCTCACCTCCGTTCGCATATTCCATTACAAAGCATAAGCGGTCGTGCGTCTGGAAAGAATATTTCAGAGCCTACAATAAAAAGAAGAGAAAATTGAAAAGGCATCAGTACTGTCTGGTCACCAACAGGGGGACTGGGTAAAGTGGGAAGTGACCAACCACATCAAGGACCTTTCTCCCTTTCTCCTTCATGCATGTTTCAGTCAAGGCCTGGCTAATGTGTGCCTACTCTACTACAGATATTTCCAGCCTGGGGTACACGTACCCCCAAGAGCACGAACCAGGACATTTAGGGGCACATGAAAAAAAATTGAATAATGGTGGAAAACTTGAAATAATAGCAATTATGCAAATGCTTTGCTAATGTGAAGAGTACAATTTATGGAAATGCGCTGCCAAGGGGTATGCGAATGAAAAACGTTCTTTGCTCTTCCAATGAGTCAGGAACTTGAGTGAATTTAGATACATGACTGTGGTGTCTGCTTTTAGCGCCATCTAGTGCCAGCAAGAAATGCTTGCCAGAGTTTTCTTGTTACTTTTCCTGCTCTCTTTTAACAACATTAGCACAGCTTATCAACAGGATCGGAGGAGGGACCACACCCCTGCACTGTCCTGGGGATCTTGTTGCTTTTTTTAAAATTAATTGCCATTGCATCTCTGAATTTTAAAAACTGGGGTGAGGACATATACCCCAGCATTTATTAGGCATGGGAAACCATTTTGCTTCCAAAAATACCTCATGACTTTAGTTACCCTAGCAATTAACTTTGATTTGAGTGCACCCTTTCCTTTAGCAGATTCCAGCAGTAAGCATGGGGCTAGACTAGATGACCTCTAGTGGTTAGAGAGGCGCAAACAATTTTTGTGAGCCAGTTTGGTCTAGTGGTTAGAGGGCTGGACTCTTATCTGGGAATACTGGGTTTGATTCCGCCCTCCCCCATGAAGTCAGCTGGGTGACCTTGGGTTAGTCACAGCTCTCTTCTGAGCTCTCAGAGCCCCACCTACCTCACAGAATGTTCTGTTGTGGGGAGAAGAACAGAAAAGCTTTGTCAGCCGCTTTGCGTCCCCTTAAATGGGTGAGAAAAGTGGGGTAGAAAAGCCAACTCTTCTTCTTCTCTCTGTAAAATTTGCCCACCTGATCCCAGCATCATTTATCTCCTTCATGCTCTTTGCTGCAGCTCACAAGATGGCAACTGGCCAGATGGGACACTCCATCAATATAAATCCAGAGTGAGGTTGCCAACAGAGAACGTGCAAAGAAAAAGGAGGAAGGAGATTTCTTTCTCGCCTTCCTTCTCTCTTTACTCCTCCAGCCATTCCCAAGAAGCATCAAATGCTCCCGGCCTGCCCACATTACACAAATATTCCTGCATCACAAGTGCCATCCACTTAGTTCAACATGCACTCTGTTTTGTTTCGCTTGGGCTGCGGCCCAGAAGTTACAGCTGGGCTTTCGGTGCCAAAGGAGTAAAAAACAGACATATCTATAAATAATAAATTTTACAGTCTCCATTTTCAAAGGAACATGATATTTTTTTTAAAAAAACATCTTCCCGCCTAGCAAATTCTATTCAAGATCCATTGATTATTGCTGAATGGTTCTTTTCAGAATAATCTCCTTAATTTTCTTAATTATGCTTTATGCTTTCATGGTCAAAAAGGAACCGTAATCCTGTTTTCTTCATCCCTACTTCACTACTAAGTTTGCAAGACCCTACAATTCCCATTATTTTGGAGGAAAGCTGAGAATGAGGGATAGGGGCTGGACTCTTATTTAGGTTTCTGGTTGCAAGTCCATGTGCCTAGCACAGGGGTCCTTGGCACTATCATTTGATTACTATCACAAGTGCCAGATTTGTTTTGAATAAGCTTAAGCCTTGCAGATGTTATTTATTTTGCCAAAGATCAGGGCAAAGAGGTACATCTTCACTGTTTTCCTAAACATGTAAAGTGAAGACGCCTGATGTAACTCAGGCGAGCGACTATTCCATAATCTCGGAGCCACCACTGAGAAGGCCCTATTCTGGGTGCCCAGCCCTTTTCCTACTGAATGTGGTAGTACAACCAGGAGGATCTTAAGGCACAGGTAGGTTGATATGAAAGAAGTAGGGATGTGCACAAATAGGATTTTTGGCATTCGATTTGTAACAAATTGAATTTTAGAAAATCCATATTCGTTTGAATAGATTCCCTCTGAATGTGATAGGATTCTATTCAATACCAATGTATTCATACAAATTTGTACGAATATCAGATACGTATGCATATAGATCTTGGATACGGGTCCTGGATACGTATCCTATACAAATGCATACATATCAGATACGTATCCTTTACGAATGCATACGTATCAATACATATCTGATAAGTGTCCCCAGTTTAATGAATGTACAAACTATTTGTATGAATGTTCTGAAACATTTGTATTCGTATGAATGTTAATATACGAATGTCGTAACAGTTGGTTTGTGTATGAATGGCGAAATTCGTACAGTTAATGTTACTAATATTCATGCATGTGCCTAGAAAGAAGATGTTCCATCAGCCCCACGCACAAACACTGATGGGAAAGGTAATGCAGATCTTCTAGAGGGACTGGTTTAAGTCATGTCATGAATACAATCCAACCCAATACAGCTCAATATCACTGGTAAACCCATTCCATGAACAATTCCATCAGCTGCAAGCGCACTGGCATCTACTGCTGTGTATATGCTAAGATACAACACATTCACATTTCTAAAAGAACAAACATCACATGCTTCTCAGTTGCAAAAAATGAGGAGCCCCAGGTGGCATTTGGACGATTTCTTAAAAGGTGAAATACAAAGCAACCTTTGGACCACACATCCAGCTTCCTGACTGACTTATACTTTTGATTAGCTTAAGTCTTCCCTTTCATTCCAGCCAGGAAAATAAACCATGGTTTGAAGTTAGCTAAATAATCTGGCTTGTTCCAGAGCTTTTGGACATGGATGGAATGACACCCTGTAGTTAAATTGAAGGCTTTTAATGGAAATAAACAAAACCAGGGCGAGAGTAAACAGGAACTGAACGCACAGCGGCATGGGCTGGCACCACAGGCTTCCTGGAAATATCCCGAACTAGTGCCAGTTCATCAGTGTTTTTTGAAGTCCATCTTTTTTTTTTGAATTTTTATTTTTAAAAAAGACAGTTGATGAACTGATGTGTGCCAGATCTGAGCACTTTGGGAGGCATCCTACGCTGCTGGACACTGCTGAGACACAGCAAATGGGATCTGCCATATTTATTTATTTTTAAATGATGGCCCACATGCAGCCTATGCATTCCAACAAATTTTGTTTAGCACATGAAAACGCCTCCAAATGCCACACAAAGGTCAATAAGCCTGATTAAATCAAAAGGAGAATTCAGCAGAAACCGCGGTTTGCTTAAACTCACACTTCCACATTTAGAAAAGCACACCCATTTCTATAAATTAATTAAAATAACCACCTCCAAATCTCCAGTCCCCATTTTTGGATGAGCACCTACTGTTAAGAAAGGATGCCTAGAATTCTGCAGGACGCGGTTTTCGGTCAGCGTATGCGCAACTTCATCCTAGGGTATAAGCCAGAAAGCCATGAGTGAGAAACAGCCATTGACGCCAATAAGCACACAAATGCATTCCGTCAGCCAAAAAATTTGTTCTCCCTGACATCTGTTTAAGTTGAATCACACATTTAAAACCAAAATCCTATTTCAAGGGCAGAAGGTTTCAATCGCAATGCCAAGTGTGACAGAATGAAAGCCCAGGACGCATTTCAACTGGCAACGTTTAGAACAGTGGTTCTCAACCTTCCTAATGCTGCGACCCCCTAATGCAGTGCCTCATGTTGTGGAGACCCCCAACCATGGGGGAGGGGCAGCTGGGAGGGGGGAGGGAGGGGCAGCAGGAGACTTGTCACGACCCCTCTGAAAGGGTAGTTTGACCCCCAAAGGGGTCCCAACCCACAGGTTGAGAGCCACTGGTTTAGAAGGTCCACCTGATACCTACCAACCACCTCTACAGGAAGACCAACCAATACGTCAAGCTTGTAAAAGCCATAGATCATAGAGCGTTTCTGCACTCACGTCTCTGTGTCTGAACCAGTGGGTCTAGAGCCACCAGGCCTGCTGGTTTGGACCACAGAAGGGTATGATTTGGAACAGCACCATCTTCATGGCAGCACTGCTCCAGATTAGCTCGCAAGAGCTTCAGGACCAGCCCCTTACCCACTCCAGAAGCCTAGGAATGAAAGTTCCTACACTCTTCATTCCTAGCCTTGGAGTTCCTGGGGGACCCATTGCAATGGCATGTTTCAGTGCACCACCAAAATGAATTCCCCGGTAACCTGAAGACAGAAATGTACTATCTGCACACTTCCGTGTTCCAGACAAGGCTGTGCTGATCCACTGGTACCAGTGATGGGCAAGGCCTCACAGACCCACACTGATGAGGTCCTGAAGCTGACTTTGTGGTCCTTGTTCTGGTTTGAAAGGAGGTGTAGAAAGGACCAAAGTCTGCTAGGTGGTGAAGGTCATGAAGCTCAGCATAGGCTTCCTCATGCCCTTTTCAGAAGATGTGGCTTTTCGGACAATATCTATTTGATGTTATGGCCAACAGTGCTTATATTACAAAGGAAATAGTTGAAGAATGGACAAAAGAAAGAAAAAGCACGAAAGATCAAATTTTATCCATGTAAGGATAAATCACAGTTCGATGTAGAGTTGGCCACAGACGCTCAAGTCAGCTCCAAGCCACTTCACATTCACTTCAGATCTGAACCAAACTGACCAGGATGCTCCTCCTTCAGTTGGGTCACCAAGCAAAGGATGAGAAGAGAGAGGATGGTGAGGAAAGAGCTACCTGCCAAACAACTGTCTGGTGGAGGCTTTCAAACTGGTAAAGCACTGCTGCAGCCATTAGCTGTTCAATACAGCTGATTCTGCCCTGAACATCTCCTCATGAAGATGCTGTAATGCTCATTGGGACATTCTGGCTTTTTGATCTGCCACCATTATCAGCTGTTCCATGACAAGGAGTTTTTTCTTCTTCTCAGAGAAGAGGGAAGGAAGGAAGGCAACTGAATACTTGACCAGGTCCAGCTCAGGAAAGACTTAGGTGAAACAACAGAGGTGCTGTTGGGGAGAGCTGGCATCCAAGGTAATCCCTATCCTTCAGCAGTGGAAGGAGACAGGTCCTTCCTAAGAGAAATTGCTGCCTGCCACGTTACATCATATGGCTTCCACCTCACTCAGGTCTTTGATATTTAGCTCTTCTGAGTGTTGTCCTGCTAGGTGAGGGAGTGTCATAAATACATTTTACACTATTTATGAGACTATATTTTGTTGTTGTGACTTGCCTGGACATTCAAGTAAAGGGGTGAGATAGGATGGGTAAATGGACAGACAGACAGACAGACAGAGGTTGGCTCAGGAACACTCAGTCATGTGACACAGATTTAACACCACCAGGGCCACGGTTACACCTTCACGTTAAACCTTCTTCAGTCACAATGCTCACACCTTTTCATTTCTGTCCTTTTGATTGGTAAACTTTCCACAATGGAAAGTCCAAATGGAGGGTGGAAATTCCACCAATAAAATGGACAGAGAGGAAATAGTGTGAACCCTGTAATCAAAGGTGGGACTGAAGAAAGCTTAAAGTGATGGTTTGACCACGGCCTTAATAGCAGCAAGAAATGCTTGCTGGTGCTTTATTTAAGAAAGCTCTTGTCCCCTTTCACTTTTTCAGGACATGGGTTAGCAACAAGTTCTGCCAATCCAGGGGGTCTGGTGTGTAATAGACCTCCTGCTGTACAATCCCCTCCAAACGTGGCTGAAGCAGGTGCCTGCTGGCTCTGGGTTAAACTGAACTAATTCTTCTGGTCCTCCTTTCTCTTCAGTGTACTGTCCCCAAGGCTGCAGTTCCCCCCTTCATCACTCTGTTTCCAAAGTAAACAGATATCATATTGAAGCTTGATCCATTACCTTGGCAACAATTACTTCTTTCTTCAAAATTTTCATAGCATAATATCGCCCGGTTGCTTTTTCTTTCACCAAGATGACTTTCCCAAAAGTACCTTTCCCCAGGAGCTTAAGATATTCAAATTCATTCATAGTCTGTTGAAGAGATGTTCTTTAACATTAGAAATTTACAAAACACCTTCTTTAAAAAAAACAAAAACAAGCAGCAGCTCAGTTACATTCTGCAATTGAGTTTGGTTGGGTTTTAATAAGAGAGGGTGCAAGGGGATATTTGCCAGTTATTTCCCAGAACACGCAGTAGGGGTGTGCACGAATGCAATTTTCGGGGTTTGATTTGATTAGAAATGAATATCCAAAAATTCAATTCGATTTGAATCTTTAAAATTTGAATTTAGCCAAATTCAATTCGAATTAAGCAAATCTGAATATTTGTTCGCATTTTTATTTGAATTTGTACTTACGAATGTCGACAACATTCATATGTGCCTGTACGTATCATTATGCATCCCATACGCATCCATACACATCTGTACACATCCTGTAGTTATGCAACCCCTTTTCATCCCGTACAGATCCGTACAAATGCGTACGGATGCGGAAAAGATGCGTAGCTGCGAATACGCATCATGTACAAACCCGTACACATATGAATGTCCGGATAATTCAAATGAATAGATCCGAAATTCATTTGAATCTTTAAATTTGAATTTATGGACATTCGACTTGAATTTGAATGTCAAAATTTGGACGAATTCGATCGAATTTCGAATACTCTTGAATATTCATGCACAACCCTAACACGCAGATTTAGAACTACTTATGTGAAACAGCAAATGCACCAACCAAGGAGGTTTTTATCATGCAATCTGTGGATACAAATCAAACTTATCTAAATAATGATCACTACACAAAGCGTGCCCTGCTGGATTGGGGCAGCATCCTATTTCCCATACTGGACAGCACAGGACATGAGAAGTCCAGAAAACAGGTAATTACAATCAGCTGCCTGGGGGATAAAATTTGATGGATGTAGGGGCATCTCTTTATCCTAGTTTCTGGTTGAAAAGAGAGTTCACATTAGGGATGTGCACAAATGTTCTAAATATTTGAAATCCAATCAAATTCGATCAAATGTGGACATTTGAATTCAAATAGAATGTCTTCTTCACAGTCGAACTGAAACATTTGAACAAATTTTGAATGTTCCAAAACATTCATTCAAATGATTCAAAACATTCGAAAGTCCAGATACATATGTATTACATACATATCTGTACGAATCTCATACGTATCTGTATGTCAACCCATGGCCCGCCAGATGTGTTCTGACACCAGTTCCCATCAGCCCTGGTAGCACAGCCACTGTTCAGGGATAATGAGAGATGCAGGTTCTTCAGTGAATATACGACAAGGATGGGGGCTCTCTGCCTTGGGGTCTTTGCTGATATGTCCTTAGCACGTGCCCAATCATGCCACCCACTAACACCAAGGAACCAAAAGATGATGAATATAACGGGCTGTATCCAGACATTGGTTACTTATTCTGCTATACAGTCACACCTCCGTATCCGCTGTTCCGGTAACTACAGTTTCGGTTTTCCACGACGACCAGATCAGCCTCCCCACCCCCACCCCGTGAGCACCATTAGACCTACTTGAAACTTCTCCAAGGTCTGGGACAGTCAAGAAATCCCGTGAAATGATGTGAGATTTCCCATAATTCCTGTGAAATCCTGCAAGATTTCACAGGAATTATGGGAAACAGAAAGTATCTCAAGGTGCAACAATATTTAAATCTTCTTGAATGAAGCACGGAAATTCCAGAATATCCATGCTTTATTCCAAATATCTAAATACAGTGGGATAAGTAACTGATATTTGTATGCAGCCTTGATTCATTACATGAATTCCATGAATCCTAGCCAGTCTGGCCAATGGCAAGGGATAATGGGAGAGGTGATTCAGCAATTTATGAAGTGCCATGAATCAGCGTTTCCCTAAGATACTCAGGCTATAGGAATTACCACTACTTAAGCACAGAGTGCTGGATGATATATTAACCCAATACTTACTACTTTGTGTTTTGGTTTTGTCATAGAAATTTCCATTTCTTCAGCACCTGAATTGTCACTAGGGGAGCCAGATCTAAAGTCCATGCTTTCTTCTTCCTGTTTCTTCAGGCTGTCTGCCACGGTTTGGATGGCTTTGGTCCATTCTTCCCTAAGAAAGTTAAAAACGACAGCTACTACATGTGTTAAACAGATGCTGACATGAAAAACGAAGAAGGTGGTGGAAAGTACACATGTCAACTTCTTTCTGGAAAAGTTACACCAAGGGAATGATTCTCTGTGCCCACGAAGGGTAGATTTAAGGAAAGACAATTAGGAATTATTTCTTGCTCCTCTTTGTCTTGGTCTCCTGCTTCTGATCGACAGAGTGGCAGTTTTGAAGGACTAACCCAATTCCTCATTCTTAATCTTTCTTTCTCTCTCTCATACACACAGCATGGGATTTTCTATCAGATCTTCATCTTTCCTAATTAACCTTGTCATTCTGGGATTTAAATGCTCTATCTCTGTTTTACAGATGTGATGTCAGTAAGGAGAATCTTGTGTCATCTGACATCTTCAACAGCTTAACTTTCAGGAGTTTTAATACCAAAAGAGATAGTGACAGCAGCCAGCCTGCACAGCTTTAAGAAAGAATTAGATAAATTCATGGACGACAGGGGTATCAATGGCTACTAGAACGGATGCTGAAGTATTGCCTCTAGGTTGGAGAAGCAGGCAGGATGCTTCTAAAAGGCCATTTGCAGGGATTTGAGAGCAGCTAAAAGTTTAGCCTTTGTCTTCTGCTTGAGATTCCCAGAAGCAACTGGTGGGCCTCTGCGTGAGATGGGCTGTGGCCTGATCCAGCAGGGACTCTCCAATGTTCTTATCAAGAATAAATAGCTAGGTACCAATCACAAGATAGGTGGAATATTCCTATGGGTGATAAACAAATTTCCTGACTCAGAAACAAAGATTGAAAATCAAAGTCTCCCCCTCTGAACTTGAGTGTCAAAAAGGGAATAATTAATTAAATTCAAAAATGAATCCAAAAACGTGAACAGGGCTAGGAGGCCTAAAAACAACAAAACCAGGATCATGTCCAAGATCATTATCTGGACACAACTGTCTCTCCTCACCCAAGACTTCCAGGTACATATTTTTTCTGTACCTGCAAACAGCACCCTGTGATACCTCCTCAACCTAAGAGGAAATGACTTGCATTTTCCCAGTTTGGCTCTTTCCAGGGTTTGTGGGAAGTGGGAAATCTGTTTCGCCACGCTATACATTTGTCCACAATTTTGATACTTGTGATTTCCATGTTCACAATGTCTTCCAGTCCTTGTAGATGCTTGCAGATACTGCAATAACTCTGTATTTTTTAAAATGCCTGTCTAGAGACAAATGTAACGCATCTTCATTGCGCTTACGGACAGTTATCCCTCACAATTCAAAGTTTCATTAATGTCAAGATTTGTGTACCCACAATTGCAGGATCATACAGGGTTTTGACATCTACTGCTAACTACACCTGTAAAAACACAAGAAATACCCTGCTGAAGTGGCTTGGGGACCCACTGAAGAAGGGTTGGCTTTTCTACCCTGCTTTTCTCACACATTTAAGGGGACTCAAAATGGCTGCCAAAGCTTTCTATTCTTCTCCCTGTGCGGTAGGTAGGGCTGTAAGAGCTCAGAAGGGAGCTGTGACTAGCTCTTTGTGGGGGAGTGCGGAATCAAACTCAGTATTCCCAGATTAGAGTCCAGCTCCCTAACCACTAGACCAAACTGGCTCACTAGTTTGAGGCTGTATCCAGACATCACTTACTTATTCCCCTATATTTGGGTATTCCAGAATAAAGAATGGATATTCTGGAACAAAGCTCAGTCTGGATACAACCCTAGTCTGTTCTCATAGGGGCAAACGGATGCATATGGAATCCAACAATCAGGGCATGAGAACACATGGGCAAGTACAAACTTGGAAATACATGCATTTGCAGAGGTTGGTGCCTTCTCACTTTCTAGGTGTGCAAGAGTATGAAAAGGGGGTTGGTGAGTCCAGAACTGTAAGTCCAGAACTTCTAAGCTGTGGCACTGGTTAATTTCTTCAGGAGTGAGTTCTCCAGCATTTCTAATACAGCCCAAGACACTTGGAAGTCAATGACATCTATCTGGTGACAGTTCCTATGCCAATGAAAAGATTTAGGAACAAAACTGCACCTTTCCCCCATTTTTCCACAGAGTTTTCAGACAATATCTCCCCCTAACCCCTGTTTTTTCACAGGCACAATCATTTAATATTGGTAAAATCCAAAGTTCATTGGGCTTTCTAGAAACCTGGTCTTCACAAACAATAAAAGGGGGAAAAGGTAAACCTTGGAATATGTATGTTCATCATTCAACCGCACTCCATCAATTTTTGTCCCACCAAACTTAACCAGAGTGAATTTCACAGGATGTGAGACTCTAAAACCCGCTGCACCAGAGCAATGTTTAACAGAATCTCTGGTGAAGAAGCACACTAATAATGCTGAACACTGACATCTGCTTCAAGTTGATTTTGTACTTAAGTCTGAAGAAAACATACCGCTCTTCTGGAGTCTCCACGTGAAATGTTCTTTCAATTACTGTGGTCCACTGGAGGCACCTAATGATGAATGTGTTTGGTTTGGGTCTCTCTGTCTTCATCAACTGGCATTCTACCACGGATCGAAGGAGGAAAGTCATGGTATGTAAGCAGGTTTAAATAATCATTTGTCTTTATTCTTATCTAGCAAACTGTTGCAATTAATCAGGCATGGAAATCTCAGCAAGCATCTCTTCAGCAGAGAGAAGACAGCCTGGATTGCTGATTGAACAGGACAACATTGCTGCTAAGCTGCTGTGCCGTGACAGCTGGCCAGAAATATGAATTTGGGCATGGAGCAAGGCGTAAGTTACTTTTTAATCTAAATCTTTCATTGTTTATCTTCTGAGTTTTTTTAAAAAAATCTTATGGCAGTTCACGAAACACTGCAATACAGACACTCAACTATTTACTGTATAAAGCATAAATTTAGCAGGGGTCAGGAGTGTAAGAAACTATCCAGATTTTTACATAGGCCCCCAAGCTATATACTCCATGCTTAATTCCACTCAAAGCAACACTGCATTCACACATCTCTAAATTTCTGCAACCAGTACAAACTGAATTGGTTCACGTTTTTATTTCGCAGTTTTTATTATTGTACTTCAAGAGTCCTAGATCTGGTGATAGAGAAGCAAACAGCCATATAACTACGGTTGGTTTGCCAGCTATGGCCTTTTTTGGACAGAGACAGTCTGGCCATGGTGATCCATGATTTGGTAACTATTATAATCCACTCTGTGGGGTTGCCTTTGAAGACGGTCCGGAAAGGGCAGCTGATGCAGACCGTCCAAGGTACTGATGTTAACTTACAAAGCTCTAAACGGCTTTGGCCCTACATATCTAAAGGAATGCCTCCCCCCATACAGGTCTGCCTGTACTTTCAGATCTAGGGGAACGCACAGGAAGGAATTCACACTTATTACCCCAAAGTTATAGAACAACGTATCCTCTGAGGTGCATTAGGCACCTTCACTGTATATGTTCAGAAGACAGGTGAAGACGTACTTCTTTACCCTGGCCTTTGGCTGAGATAACAAAATCCTCTCCACACACATTGTTTTGGTCATGCTTTTTATGCGTTTTATCATGGGGTTATTCTAACACACCTGGGACCTTCTGGTATAGGGTAAAATGGAAATTTATGAATGGATGGATGGATGGATGGATGGATGGATGGATGGATGGATGGATGGATGGATGGATGGATGGATGGATGGATGGGCCTTGTAATCTTGTAACATAGTCATAACAAGTAAAGTTCCAGTGAGGAGCAAATGGTGTTATGAGCACCGGGATCCCATGCAGCACATAAGAACAGTCTCGATAACGATAGGTCTGATGTGCCCACATGGGGTGTCTGCAGTTCCATGACATCATGCTATTACACATGTATAGCTGTTTTCCGTTGTTCCTCTGAGATATAGCAAGGTATAGGAAGACAGAAACGATGTAGAAGATGTAGTAGTGTACATCTTCATATTAGTGGTTATATTCATATATTAGTGGTTAAGCTGTTTACCTGTATTCTTTTCATATACTCATGCATTTATCAAGTATATCCATGCATTTATTCAGTACTTACTCTGCAACCATAAAGCAATAAAACCTTTTTTTTGGAATGCAACCAAGTCTCTATTTGTGCATGTGAACTCCAAGCCCACATGCTATCCGCTGTGCATTTGCCAAGTGCAAGCTCTGTTATCCTTCTAGGTTCCAACAGGTTATGGCCTGAGGAGTTACCTGGAGTTCCTGCCTGGGATTTTAAGTAGTAGAGTAATTTGCTGAAACAGTCAGAGCTGTGCAGAAAGAAGCCTCTTTGAGCCAACTCTGAAGTGCCATTTCCTACCCCAAATATTTGTCAACTACCCATGTTTCAGCAAAAAGAGCTTGGACCCACAACTACAGAGCACATCCTTAATACCTGAAATTATGTCTTTATTTAAATAAAAATAGCCTACCATTATATCTATATCAATATATTTAAAAATTAAAAAAAATTATTAGTTCAATCAATTGGCAATAAAACTAGAAGGCACTCAAGAACCAAATATGTAAATGACAACAAGAATCAGATATATCAATGGCAATGAATGGTCTCAAAATCTAAATTCTTGGAAAGGAAAGAGTATAGGATGTGAAAGGTCTAAATTTTAGCTCCTGGAGCTACAGAGGATGGGGATGAGGAAGCGATCAGCAGCACCTGGTCCAGCAACTAATGAATGTGGCAACATCGAACAGCATTGCCTAAGCCAGCAAAACATGTTTGCTGCCATGTATTTTGCAGCAGCATCCGATTCATTTCACTTTTGCTTAGTCCAACGCAGAATCTCACACACTTGTGTGTTTGTGTGTGATTGACAAGCCCAACTCTCACCCATATGCCCCTAGAAGAACGGGAGGAATCTATGTATTCCATGTAGGCAGGATGCCTCTAAGGCCATATTTAGGGAGTTGAGAGCAGGAGAAGATTTTGCCCTTGTCTTCTGCTTGAGATTCCCAGAAGCAACTGGTGGGCCACTATGTGGGACAGGATGCTGGACTAGATGGGTTGTGACCTGATCCAGCAAACCTCCCCTTTTGTTGAGTGACTGTGGATTTAATTTAATGCAAGAGAGGAATGCATTTTTTCAATGGTGGGCTAGAAGGTCAGAATTTCACTTTTGCACAGGTCCCATAACTGAACTTATCAAGCACAAAATTTCAGATGTCAAATTGTAACACTGGCATAAAAAACAAACAAATTAATAAAGGCATGGTTTTAATCAGTTAAAACAAGTCAGAATTATATCAAAACTTCTTAAAAATATTTCCCAGAAGATTTGAATCTCACTCTAGTTAACTTGTTTGAAATTCTGACTTTTCAAAATATCTATTTTAAGTCGTGAAAATATGCAAGAAAATCAGTCCAAGTCTGATTGTATTATGTTATTTTTGGAAGCTACAGCTGCAACAATGGTTGCTGACAGTGCACTGGTTCACAAATGATAGCTAATAGGGTTAAAAGATGCTGAAAATCTTATGTCCCTTCTGCACTTACCTTTGGGCCAATCTACAATGTAGACTATGGGCTTCCTGTCTGCATCATACAAGGATCGAAGGTAGGCCCCACTCTCTGCTAGCATGCATCTGGACTGGTAGTGGACCTGATTGAACAGGTCTACTGTCAGACCAGTGGGTCCTGGTCCAGAAATCAGTCCATTTTCTGGACTATCAGGGAACACATTTCAGCAGAATACCAAAGCACTTCAAAGCTCTCAGAGGCTGGGTTCAAAATTCAGGAAGATGGCCATGATCCATACCACTTGTGTGCCATGACTTGGACTAACAGGCCTGATTGATCCAGATCCTTTGATCATGGTCTTTGAGTGTAGAAGCACCTTAGACAGGCCACATGCTGGAGTCAAGATTGCGACTTTTTGAGCCAATGTCTTGGTCAATGAATATGGGCGAAGAATTCAGGTTGCTAAGCTGATGATCACCAAAGCTGCTCTGGGACTGGCTCAGTAGCTCCCCCACCTCCCAGATCATCTTTGGACTAAACTGTAAAAGTCTGAGAAGGTCCCTGAGGTCTTCTATGCAAGCCTGGAGAAGAGCCACAAACATGTTCACTTGCTAGCTTTTCCACTTGCTTACAAAACCATTTTCATTTATTCTTGGCAGCACACCCTATTGAGTATGATGCCTCAAGCATGCTCCCAGTATTCTGCAGGTGAGCAAGACAGTGGCTCTCAGCAGATCACATTGTGAACCAGCAATGGATGAAGACGTTCAGGCTATCTGCAGGCAGTTAGGAAGTAGCACTACACAGACCTCACCATATACTATTAATGTGCACAATAGCTCAGACTATCTGCAGGTAGTTAGATGGTGTCACTCAGCTCACCTCAATGTGTACCAGTAACGTGCAATAGCTCAGACTATTCAAAACGTAAGAGGGGCCCTTCTAGATTGGGCCACAGCCCATCTAGTCCACCATCCTGTCTCTCACAGTGGCCCACCGATTGCTTCTGGGCACCACAAGCAGAAGACAAAGGCAAAGGCAAAACCTTCACCTGCTCTCAAGTTCCTGCAAAAGACCTTCAGAGGCATCCTGCCTGTCTCCCCAGCCTGGAGGATATACCTTGGTATCCATTCTATCTACAGGTGGATAGGACAGTGGTGCTCAGCAGACATCACTGTGCACACTAATGTGCGACAGCTCCAAGTTCTAGCTGGGTGTATTGTACATGATGTTTCATGCTTTCTTTTTTATCGTGTTGCATGCATTTTCTATCGTTTTTCCCTTGGTTTTGTTCAACGCAGTATATAAAAATCTTAATAAACATTAACAAAAGCATTACAAATCAGCTTGGACAGAACCTCAGATAAAATTCCACGAAATCTGGCACTTCTTTTTACTAATGCAACGAGGTAGACTTTCTTTTTTAAAAAGTGCTGTTTAAAAACATAAGTAACACATGTTAACCTACTTCTGCTAATAGGAAAAAGTCCTGTTTACAAAGCCTACTTAAAATCTCAGAGAATTATAAATAAAGAAATAAATATGACTATCAAGAGAATTTCCTTGACTTCTAACCACCAGCTTTTTGGATGTCTTCCATTCATACACTGGGGCATTAAGAGAGGTGCTATTAGTGAGGCAACTTAAAGAGCATGCTAGCTCTTAAAACTAAAAGCCTTTAATTTGCACACTTACAGCATGATTAAATATTTATTGCCATTTGCTGGATTTATCTTCCCATCTACCCCACCCTTCCTTCGCCGCTGTATTTTGGGCCATACATTTTATGCCTCATTTGCTGCTGAAAATTGTTCAGCTTCTTAGTGAATACTTTTCTGGGCTTTTATTCACAACAAGAAGATCTGGTTTTTCATTCATGGCACGCCAAGGTTGCACCACATTCTAGTAAAGGAGTGCAATTAGATTTAACAAGTGCATTAACTGGGTAATGAGAAGACACTTTAGCAAGTTAAGCAGACCGTCCTCCAAATCCGTAAAATCCATCACCAAAAGGAATCTCAAATCGCCTAGGAGATGCCGGCTTCGTTAACCTCAGGTTCTGCTGTCACTAATGAGCATTCTAGTGCCTAGAAACCTCCAGATTGGCACTGGCGGGAATGGAGGGTACCTAGATAGTTGATTGTAATGAGGCAGTTCTAGTGATGCAGGCCCCAGATCCATTTAGGGCCAGCTGGAAGGTCCATTAATATCTGGTGCTTTCACATTACCCCATCATGGAGGAAACAACAGGAAGACAAGAGAGTCTTTTACTACTTTTAGCACCACATAGGAAAACAGTCATCCATTCTGATGGTTAAACAAAGGGATGCCTGCTCAATTACAGAAAAAAAGGAACTGATAAACTAGCCAATGAAGAAGAAGAAGAAGAAGAAGAAGAAGAAGGAGTTGACTTTTATAGCCCCCTTTTCTCACCCTTTCAAGGGAACTCAAAGTGGCCGACAAACCTTCTGTCCTTCTCCCTACAACAGAACATCCTGTGAGGTAGGTGGGACTGTAAGAGCTCAGAAAGAGAGGTGCGACTAGCCCAAGGTCACCCAAGTGTCTTCGTGGAGGGGTGCAGAATCATATCCGGTATTCCCAGACAAGAGTCTTGCTCCTTAACAACTAGACCAAACTGGCTCACAAACCGAATATGAGAAGCTGAAAAAAAAAACCTTACTAATTTACTCCACAATGTTTTACCCCCTGGAAGCACTTTTTGGCAGATAGCACCCTATAAAGAAGAGTTAGTTGTGGGTAAGTCTTTAAGGATTTGCTTCTCTAGAAGACTCTCTGGGCACAATATCAACCTACATAAACAAAGAAAATAAACAGGGGAGTCTAACATTCTCTGGCAGAGAAAGATCAATAATGCATTTACAGCCCTGTATCTACTATTAATAACCATAGCTACTTACTGTAAACTCCTGAGCATTGAAAGTTTCACCAAGCATAGCTTGGAACCCACCAATCATACCCATTCCTACCTCTTACAGGAGAAATTAGGTCTCTAAGTTCTCATGGAAAGATCTCTTCTACAGCTTTGCAATTCAATAACATCTATTTATTTCAGTTCAAGGATGTTAAAGATCTTGAAGAACATGGACATTAAAACCATTTGCTTTCCCAATAATCTATGGATCTGCCTAGGCAAGGTAAAATACACAGCAGTTATAAGACCTCTGTTCAAGAGAAAAATGCAAGACCGTGGAGTTGGTTTGTCCAGCTGGTCCCAGCCAGCATAATTTTTTTCACCAACCCAGTAAAACCTATTGTTAGAAAATACTGGAACACAGAACCATAGAACAACCTTTCCCACTCTGAAACAGTCACATGGTATAGGACAGGTTAGATATGACCAGTACCCATAGACTTTCTGGAAGCACTGGTTTGTTCCATTTAATTATATAGTGAAGGGAAGGTAACAAAGCAGAATCTTATTGAGTCTTGTAACACATACATACATACATACATACATACATACCGTATTTTCCGGCGTATAAGACGACTGGCCGTATAAGACGACCCCCAACTTTCCAGTTAAAATACAGAATTTGGGATATACTCGTCGTATAAGAAAACGACCCCCGGCGTGTAAGACGACCCCCAACTTTTGAGAAGATTTTCCTGGGTTAAAAAGTAGTCTTATACGCCAGAAAATACAGTACATACATACATACATACATACATACATACATACATACATACATACATACATACATACATACATACATACATACATACATACATACAATGTGTTTCCACAGGAGGTGTAGCACCCATTAGCAATGGGTGCTAACCCCCCTGCCGTGGAAACACCTTTGCACCCATGTGGGGAATCCAGATCGACCCCTAAGGGGTCGGTCCGTCACCCCAGGTGTCTCGGGGGACAGGAAAGTGCGATCTCCAAAGTCCCACTCCGAAGCTGGGACTTCGGGGCTCCCCCCCATGGGTGCATCCCCTCCCCCTAGCCTCCTCTAGACCCCATTGCCTGTTTCTAGTTGAAAAAGACTCCCTTTAATCCAGATTTTCTGGCAGAAGACCCTATTGTAGACCCCATTAATGGGGTCTACAGAAAATCTGGATTAAAGGCCAGAAAGTACCCATTTGATCCAGATTTTCCCCACGGCAGTTGAAACAATTAGGTCCCAAATGGGTGCCGTGGTGGAAATGGGGTCATCCGGGTCACACCCAAATGGGTCCTTAATGGGTACTTTCTGACAGTGGAAAAACACCCATTTTTTTTTCACCCAGAGGATCATCAGTCTATGGAACTAATGATCCTCTGAAGAGGTGGTGAAAGCAACCAGCCATAGCTCTAAGAATGGGTTAGACAAATTCATGGAGGTCAGATGTACCGATGGCTACTAGAATAGTTGCCCAGGTACTCCTTCCAGGTTGGAGACAGGCAGGATACCACTAAAGGTCATCTGCAGGAAAGCTGATTGCAGGTGGAGGATTTACCTTTTGTCTTCTGCTTGAGATGCCCGGAAGCAATTGATGGGCTGTGGGAATGCTCACCTGCTCGGATGGCAAACCTCAGCGGAAGCATTCCAGAGCATGTCGACCCTTCTAATCTCTCTTAAGCATAAATGTGCACCATGCCCAACGACATGGTTTACACAATTAGTTCACGAGGACATCACGCGCTAGCTCAACCGCCATCTGAGTGTCTACTTTCTAACCAATGATCTATCCAATTTTACCAATAACAATGTATCCCGTGGAAAGAGATATAACTAACTGTGTAGCCTAGTAAAGCAAGAAATTCTCCTCCATTCTCGTATCCGTGTCATTCATTACATCAGTGGGCCACTGTGTGGCCCAATCCAACATGGCTCCTCTTATGTTCTTACGAGACTGCCATTTTCCAACAGCAAGGCCAAGACATGTCAGCTCAGAAAACAGCTCTAAGCTCACTCATCTTACTCGCTCCCAAATTCGGTAGGTGGAAAGCTACATGGCTGAGGCTAATCCTCTCTGTTAGCCCCAAATTGACCCACCTGTTATCCTTCTGAACTGGAAAAAGGAAGACGAGACATAAAACACTTAAGCAGTTGAAATTATTTCGACCTTAAGCATGACATTCTATGATTGTTTTTCAATACCCGAAAGGGAACAAGGCCAATTAGAATCGACATGTTTCCTCTAAATCAGTGCAGCCCCGCTAGATATTTGTTAAGCGTGCTGATGTAGCAATCTTTAAAAGCACACAGCAAGATGAATAATAGAGATTTGTCAGTTAATAACCACTATAATTCAAGTATGTCACATAGAAATGTTTTGTTTTGCGAACAATATGCTGTCTAATTATCCTGCTCAATCATTACAGAACACATCAAGGCGGAAATAACATTTCATCTTAAAATTCTTACAGTACTTTAAGAAATATATATGTTGTGTGCTCTGAGGCTATGTTTTATAAAAGTCACTTCCTGCCTCTTGCCTACGTTCTCCCCCAACAGAAGAAACTCGTAGACATGAATAGGGATGTGGAAGAATATTCAAAACATTTGAAATTTGATCGAATTTGTTTGAATTGAGACATCTGAATTCTAATTGAATGTCTATACATTCGTTTTTAAATACCGTATTTTCCGGTGTTTAAGACAACTGGGCATATAAGACGACCCCCAACTTTCCAGTTAAAATATAGAGTTTGGGATATACTCACCGTATAAGAGGACAACACCCGGTGTATAAGACGACCCCTGACTTTTGAGAAGATTTTCCTGGGTTAAAAAGTAGTCTTATATGCCAGAAAATACAGTACTCAAAACAAATTCAAAACGTTTCAAATCATTCGTACGAAATATTTGGAAATTTGTATGGATACATACACTTTATTTATTTATTTATTTATTTATTTATTTATTTATTTATTTATTTATTTATTTATTTACATACATACATACATACATACATACATGCATACATACATACATACATACATACATACATTTCTATCCCGCCCCATACCCGAAGGTCTCTGGGCAGGTAACAACAGATTAAAATAGAATATACATTAAAAGACATTAAAAATTCAACAAATATAAAACAATACGGAACATTACATACGTATCTGCACACATCTTCTATGTATCAGTACACATTTGTATGGATACGTACGGGATGAAAATGGGATGCATACGTGATAAAAACAGGTGCGGACGCATACGAATGCTTGTCAACATTTGTTTCTTCAAATATGAATCGAATAATCGTATGAATGGATATGAATGTATTCAAATCAGGTTTGAATTTGAATACATTCATTTTTTCTTTATTTGTACAAATTCAAACTTTTGAATACTCGATTCAAATTGAATCCAAAAATTATATTCGTGCACACCCCTAGACATGAAGAGGAAATACTTGGGCGCAGTCAGACACTGTAAGTATAATCCATATTGGGGGAGGGGGGTATGAGGACTGTGTACATGTCCCAGGTGTTCCCACCTTTGTATTATTACACAGACACAAAACACACTTGTTCATTCAGTCATTTTTCTCATGCTCAGCATGGGGAAATTGTATCTTTCTCTCTCCACCTCTCACCCAATTCCCCTCCCTGTGCGGTCAGCGATTGGATGCAGTCTCTCTGCCAAATCTTTACTCCAAAAGAGTGGGAAAGTCAGACTCCACCATTTCTATCTCCCTGCTGCCTCATCAGAACATGAATTCCCCTTTACTTCCACATCTAGCACACAGGAGAGCTTCTTTAAAGCTTGGTCTCAACTTCTTTTCCTGTATAATGGCAGATTTGCACTATTTTGCCATTTCAAAGCAGCACACAATGGGATGTTGCCGACTCTCAAACAGTAAGAAGGTGGAATGTTTGAGAGATTCAATATTCATGGTAATTAAGTCAGTTCAGGGAAAACCTCAGCCACTGCTTCTAAGTCTAACTATCTCACAAACTTTTTGTGAGAATAAATGGAGGGGACAGAATGCTATGTGGAAAAAATAAGAATGTAAATGTACCCGTGTATTCCGGCGTATAAGACGACTGGGCGCATAAGATGACCCCCAACTTTCCAGTTAAAATACACAGTTTGGGATATACTCGCCATACAAGAAGATGACACCCGGCATATAAGACGACCCCCTACTTTTGGGAAGATTTTCCTGGGTTAAAAAGTAGGCTTATATGCCAGAATACACAGTAAATATTAAAAAATATGTAAGGCTTCCTTTCAAAAGCAGGATGGGAAAGCTGTACATCTAGTCTCACCTATTCACAGAGAACTCTATATGCAACCACCTGGACAGAGAGGGATGTTCACAGAGGGGGAGGCATTTATTCATCTATTTATATACAGCTTCTCATTAAAATATAATCTAAAAATGAGAAAACATGGAGAACAAAAACAACAAAATCATAGCAGTTATAGAAAAATGTGATTGAATTCATGGATGGGGAAACAAATAAGCATTCAGATTTATGTAAGAAATGCCTGAGGGACACTCATCTTGGGGGGCACAGTACAGAAGGTGCTGATATATTTTTTTGAACTCATCTCCCGATTTTACATAAAATTTTACATCAAAATTTGTTGTGACCCATAATTTTTTCAGGTAGCCATGTTTGCAGGGGTAGCAGTGTGGCTAAGAAACAGACACAAGATCCATCCCAACCCTTCCCTGGAGTCATTCATTTGCAGCTACATCAGTTTGCACCATGGGAAAACTAAATGTCTTGCTACCAACGATTTCTAAATCAAAATGCACTAAGTAGGGATGTGCACTAAAGTTTTTTTGGGGGGCTGATTCGTTTCAAATCAAATACAAAAAAATTCAAATTCAAACAGATTCTCTTCAAATGTGGTAGGATTCAAATTCAATATGAACCTTTGACATGAATTTGATACAGATATTCGGTATGAATCACATACCAATTCCCTACATATCCGCTCTGAACGCATCAAATCCGCCCTGAATCCACTTTAAATTCACTCTGGATTTGTTGCAAATGTGACTGCCACAGCCGCTTTCCCACCTTCCCAAATTCACGAATGTAACAAAGGTTCATATGAATGTTCCAAAGCATTCGATTCGAATGTCAATCTTCAAATGTGCCCACATTCGATTCGAATTTGAATGTCTGAATTTGGACAAATTTCAAATGTTATAAATATTCGTGCACATCCCTAGCTACGAACTATAAAGAGACCAAAAGCGTTTTGACCCTTCTGCACAAAAATTAACCGTTATACTAGTAAAACTCTGGACTTAACAAACTATATGAGGCCTTTACATCTGAGAAGGGTAAGTGTAAGGGGAACGTTTTATGAATATTAAACTGAACTTTCTTGTTTACAGTCATATATAACATACACAGAATCCTTAAGAGCTTTTTTGGAGCTTTAAAAATTCTGCTGTCCACAGAAGAAGCCCTTCAACTGATGCAGGCTCGAAGAAAGGATCTCCCCTCAATGTGGGGATCTGCCAAAAATGTATCCCTCACATCAGAAGTTGGCAAAATCAAAGCTCATTAAACCAAGAATTCACTTTTATCTGCCTTTCTTCTGAGGAGCTCAGGGCGAAATAAAGATTAACTGGATTAATACCCTATATGGTAAATTAAGGCAACTCTCCCAGGGTCCATGAATACAGTGGAAGTCACTGGTCAAATCTAGTATTCTGCTTTCTTGAAAGTACCACATAGATTATTTTAAGTTTGGTATTATGAATTCAGGAAATGTACAAAACTGAAGGTCACCTGAGGAGAAACCTCCTAGAAATCCATACTTCCAGCCTGTGATAGAAGGCCCGACTTAATGGTAAGATAAGGATATGGAAGTATCAGGTACATTACAGAGCAAGAGGCAGAAAACACTGTGTGAGATTCTAAAATGGTGTCCCTTCCCCTTCTCCATAGAGATGACCAGAGAGTTACTTCTCATTTGGGCAACAAAATGTACTATTCAAGAGGGTGTGGTTGGCTGCAGAGCTTGGTATTTCTTTATCATTTTACTCTGTGCATGTTTCAGTCTCAGGTTGTGCTAACATGTAATAAAAAACAAAACAACACAGCTTAGAAACAGTTCCCAGGTGGGATCATTCATACACTGGTCTGCCACTCCCCACTCTCATGAACATTCTTGACTAAGAAAGGTGAATTAGAGGTGGGCTGAGAATACAAGACACTTTTGAGATGTTCTTTTTAAATATGTGAATGTATCCTCCAAACATGCATGATGTGAGGGGCTCGTATTGCATTCTTTGCCAAGAGTCTATTTTGCTCTATTTCTGCCCTATTCTTGCCTCAGGCACTGCTTCAGAAAAAGAAGAGTTGGCTTTTCTACCCTGCTTTTCTCACCCATTCAAGGAGACTCAAAGCACCTGACAAAGCTTTACAATTGCTTTGTCAGGTGGTTTGATTAATAAAAAGATTAAACAAAAAAAAGCACCTGACAATGCTTTCTATTCTTCTCCCCACAACAGAACACCCTGTGGCTTCACAGAGGAGGGCAGAATCAAACCCGGTATTCCCAGATAGGAGTCTGGCTCCCTAACCACTAGACCAAAATGGCTGACAGGAAAGAATTTACTACCTATGGCAGAGGAAATACAGATGCCCCACCATCAGGTCTCAACATTTTCCAAGGCCAATCTCTCTATACTGAAAAATGGAATTAATCCTAGCAAAATCTATTACTACTCCTTCCTGTCCTTCCTATTTCATCTCCGCCTGCCCACATACACACACCAAAACAAGGAAGTTTTAAATGCTAAACTAAGAACTTGTTGATTCGTTCATGTCAGTTGCGTGTCTTTTCCCATCTAAAAGTAAGGCAGGCCTTGTAAGCATTTCGGTCATTTAGTTGCAAGCTGCATTTAGGAAGTTGACTTCACAGGCTGTCAAAATATTTACTTTCCCCTGAACACTTGAAAGGGAAGGAGGAAAGAGAAACACATCAACAGTTGTGCAGTGAAAATGCTGAACCTACTAAGTGAAGGCCACATGCCAAGAAGGTCAAATTAACAGCATGGGCTTTTGCCAGTCTTGAGTTTGCCCAGTTATTCTGAACTATTAAAATCCTGTGGAGACTAGACCACTTCTTAACACAAAAACTGAATTTCAGAGGCAAGAGCATCATCTTTGTGGGCTGGGTGGACATTAAAGTACTTAACAGCTGTAATTCTGATCATGCAGACAGTTGCCCTATAGTAATTTGTTTCACATCTGGTGCTGCAATGTGTGTGGTTGGTTTCATCATCAAGTAATCAGCCAAAGGGGATTTCTACTCAGGCTTATTTTATGTTCTTCACTATCTTACACTCACTACATTTTAAGTTTTCCTCATGTTTATGGTTTTTTATATTCTGTTATTTATAGACAGATCTATTTACTTCAATCTATATTGTTTTCTTCACTCTAATGTCCAGGTCAGCTAATTCAGAAAAATCAGTGCGGACAGGTTAAAATAAGGCACATTAACTGTAGAACAGGATGGAGGAGAGACATTTTGAGGCCAAAATTAAAAGACATATCTCAACTAGTGATGTGCTCGAATTCATATTTATTCAAATAGATCCCCTTTGAATTTTGTAGGATTTGATTCGATACAAATGTTCCATACGAGTTTGATAGAAATTTTAGATACGAATCCCATGTTAATCCACTCAGAATGCATCAAATCTGCCCTGAATTTACTCTGAATCCACTTCAAATCCACTCTGGATCCGTTGCAGATGTGACTGGGGCAGCTGCTTTCCCAATCCCCAGGTTCACAAATGTAATAAAGCTTTGTAAGAATGTTCCAAAGCCTTCAATTTGAATTCGAATGTCAGCCTTCAAGTGTGCCAACATTCAAATCCAAATGTCCGAATTTGGTCGAATTTGGTCGAATCTGTACGAATAACGAATACAGTTGGACCCCCGTATCCGCTGGGGTTACATTCCGGCTCCTACCGTGGTTACCTGGAACTGTGGATAATCGCAAACAGGTGTTCCATTTCTGGAGTCATGCAACCACAGAACTGGAAGTGCTTTTCTGGCCTCTGGAAGACCTATTTCGGTTTCTGGAGAGGGTTTGAATAGCCATGTGATGCCACTGCACGCCTATTCCAATGCTCTACGGAGGCCGAAATAGGCCTTCTGGTTCTGGATGCTTTTCCCTTATGGTGCCCACAAGGGTGGGTGGGGGGGAACTGATCTGGTAACCGTGGTTAACTGAAACCATGGTTAACGAATCAGTGGATATGGGGGTCCGACTGTAATATGAATATTCGTGCACATCCTTAATCTCAACCAAATCCTTAAATACATACAGTGATCATTCCTGGCATATTTCAGAATGCAAAGACCATACCTCTATCACTAAGAGACACTTATGGAGAAGGATGGGAAAGAAATTTAAATAAAATATTTATATTAAATTAAATGGTCTTCTCATATTCTACCACTCCTCAAACTTCACAGGATGATAACACTATCAGAAAAATTATACCAACCTAAATATCACAGTAGCTTTGTAGGGAAAGAGGCATCTGAGGCCAGACGTTAGGGCCTTGAATAATGTTAGCACCTTACATTGGGCTCACTTGTGCAGATTTTTCAATTATGAGGAATTTCCTAATACAAGTCAAGCTCCTCAAACAAATCAATGAGTAACACTGATATAGTGTGTTGAAAAGCTCACTGGCTGTGCAAGCAGAGGCGAAAAAGGAGCTATACTCTAAAATGTTTGGGGACCACCAAAGCGGCACATTTCCAAATAAGTCAAAGCTTCAAAACATTTAACATGAGACACAAAAGAATGTTTCTTGAGAAGATACTTACGGGCCACAGAAAAGTTATTTAAAGGGGACTCCCGCTGGTCTACATCTTGTGGCCGTTCCTTGTAACCAATGAACGTCCCATCGTTCTTCAACAGAAAATACCTCGGCCTCCATGTTTTGATATACTCTCCTGGGGGCAGAAAAGAAAAAAAGATAAGAACTGGCAAACGCAAAGCACTTCTTAAATATGGCCAAAATTCCCACAGGAAGTGAGCAGTATGGTGTTAAGAGTCTCCACCTGGGAGTGCCTATTCGATGAAAAATGAAATCAATGAATATTAAAGCAATGATTATTTATTTATTCATTCATTCGTTTGTTTGCTTATTTACTTTCTTACTTACAGTCCTATCCTCACTTGCACTCAAAATGAGTAAGGTCTTGGAGGGGGGGGGGGAAAAGTGTTACAATAAAACCTATACAAAAAGTTTATTAAATTCAATCCATAAAAACAACAATAAAACCTCAAATAACCATTCCTAGAAGGGGAGGCACCTTTTACCTATGGCTATGGCAAAGTGATGCTATTACATAAGCAGAGCCCCACTGGATCGGGCCACAGACCATCTAGTCAAGCATCCTACCTCACAGAGTGGCCCTCCAATTGCTTCAGGGCATCTCAAACAGAAGACAAAAGCAAAACCTACATTTACTCTTGAATCCCTGCAAACGACCTTTAGAGGCATACTTGCCTGTCTCTCCAACCAGGAGGTAGTTACTATACTTCTAAAAGTATTCAGTGATAGAAGCTGATGTACTTTCAAAGGGGAGGTCATGATACAAGCCTATCAGGTTCAAACCAACCATGAATAAAACTGGATAGCTTTAGGCTAATCACACACACACTCCACACACCCTGCCCTGCAGGGACTGCTAGGTAACATTTACTGTGTGTGTTTAAATAAATAATTAGCACTTCCTTTCTAGAATCTCTAAGCAGTTAACAAAAGAAACAAAAACAACCAATAACATTAAAACTTTATTAAAAATAATTTAAAAGTAACATCCAAGTCAAACCATTAAAAACGTGGGGGGGAGGAGTTATTTTTTTTAAAAGAAACTGCTTTGTTTTTATTTCATGAATTTATTACATATTAATACATTGTACAGTTTGCATTACAAGTGAAAAAGGGAAAATGGTATAGTCTCTGCCTCCTTCCCCTTCTGTAAGCCTGTCTACCACCAATCATAAATTGAACATCATGTCAGATTTTGTTATACTATATCAATTAGATTTCAGTGTCTAGCTAATTAATATGAACCGTTTTCAAGTATACCCAATTGCTTCAGATGGGAAAGACCATTCAAAGGTTGTGACTAAATCTTCATACGTTGTTCATATTCTTTGCTAATTTCTGTATTCTTTGTTTGAAATTCAGTAAAATCAATGATGATAAAATCCCATACAATTTTATAGCACGTTTTGATTGTTTCACAGTTTTCTGACGTTTAGCTAAGTTTGGCAGAATGTTATGCAACAGTTGTATGGTATTGACTGATAAGTTTAACTTCCAAAGACATGGCAATAACAGAAGTGAGGGATCTAACAAATCTTCTGTGGGAAGATGTGTGACAGACATATCTCTGGGTATTTTCCAAAAATTTGCTCCCTTGGGGCATTCCACCACATATGATAACACTTTGGTTTGTTTACACACAGCTTCCGGCAATTTGCTCCTGATTTTTGTGCTATCTTTGTTATTGGAACTAGTGTTCAGTAGTAGGGGTGCGCATGAATGCAATTTTCAGGATTCAATTTGATTCAAACTGAATATCCAAAGATTCGAACGTTTAAAATGTGAATGTATTCACATTTGTTTAGAACCGAATACATTCAGATCTATTTGTGCAAATATCCAATTCGTATTTGAAGATACGAATAATGACAACATTCAAATGTGTCTGTATGCATTTGTATGCAATCTGGTTTTATCCCGTATGCATCCCGTTTTCATCCCGTACGTATCCGTGCAAATGTGTACGTATCCGTATACCTATGAATGTCCGAATAACTCGTACAAATGATTCAAAAGATTCAAAAATTCGCTTGACAAATTCAAATGTATAGACATTCAGTTTGAATTCAAATGCCCCAATTCGATTGAATTTCGAATGTTTCAAATGTTCATGCTAATCCCTATTCAGTAGCATCTAAACAAAACATGTTTTTAATAAATAAAGCAAAGACTTTTTAGGAGACACAGCTGAGTTAAAGAGAAAATAAGAATACAGTTTCATCTGTGCAAACAAAAGCTACACAATTTGCTGAGATGTCCCACTTATGTTTATGAATCTTCAGGAACAGGGAAGAAAAAGGATTGTAACATTCAAGCAAAATTCCAATTGACTGCTTTTGTTTCTTAAAATGAATAAATTATGCCTCCCAAGTAGGTGCTGAACATGCGGCTTCTGGTGCGAAGCAGCGAGCATCTAACTGTGGGCAGAAAATTGAACGCAGCAGCACTAATTTGTTTTAGTAGAAATGTGCATTTATATTAATTCCAATTTCTCTTCCCATAGAATTGCTAACTTTCTCTAAATTTTAAGTCTTTTTATACATATCGTTGTTTTAATTTGTTGTTTTAAAACTTGTAACCCGCCCTGAGACCTATGGGTATAGGGGGGATATAAACAAATAATTAAATAATAAATTTGACATAATATTAATCTAGCATTAATCCATTTTTTTTCTTCAAA
The DNA here is from genome assembly GCA_023333525.1 of Aspidoscelis tigris stejnegeri. Lineage (NCBI taxonomy): Eukaryota > Metazoa > Chordata > Lepidosauria > Squamata > Teiidae > Aspidoscelis > Aspidoscelis tigris. The sequence continues at coordinate 104,367,330 of JALMGA010000003.1, read as the reverse complement.
CACTCTGGTGCCTTATTCCTATAAACAAAGACTCAGAATGCTATTTTTATCCTGAAACAGGCAGAAAGATTTTTTTTAAGTACAGTATAGACATCTTTACATGTTAACATCCCCCCAAAATCTCATAAAATAGCAAAACTACTTCATTTTACTACCTAGGCTGCTTATCATTTAACTTTTGAATTAAATGTTATTCGCCTAGAATGCATTTTAAAATCCTGCCTTTCCACGAACACACATACACACTCACAAAAAGAGAGAGGGAAAAGAAAAAGGCACCCACAGCAGATGTCCCATGTATTATTTTTCTGCTATTGTCATTTTTCATTGTGACAAGTGAAGGTTTTTTTTTTACATTTACATTTTGCAGTGCTAGTGTTTTAAAACAATGGTTTATTTCACTAATTAGCCTGCTGTTTCTCCACCCAATAGTCAAATTTAAGCAAGTAAAGAAACAAACAAACAAACAAACAAACAAACAAACCTGACCTTTAAGGGTAAAATCATATATTACATTAAAAGTACATATTTTTCGAAAGGCGAAAACTTAATGCTGGTCACTTTGTTTTCGAAAAGAACAAGAAAACATCTGCCCAAGGTGAAGCAGCAAATTAACTCTCTCACCTCCAGGCTAAATTCATCCTCTGGCTAAGGCCATTAGAGACATAAGTACATAAACAGCACACCCTTTGGGCACAAAGAATAGCCAAGGAAGTAGATTCTTATCTGGAAACTTGATGCAGAGAGAGAAAAAAATCTCCTCTCCCAACATGCCATATTCTTAATCCAAATTGTGACCCCACGCAGCTGCTTTTTCTTGACAAAGACACTGATCAGTATTTAGCATTCTTCTGAGAAAGAACTGGCAGGAGTGGAGATACATTTGAGGGGAGACCAACATTTTGACAGATGTCCAGGAACAAACAGCCCCCCCCCCCGGGTAAACAGTAAACACTACGGAGGGCTGGATGTCTCACTTATGTACAGTCTAACTGACCTTTAAAGGAAAGAAAAAAGGTATAGTTGCACTCCGGCACATATACAGTATCTTACTTTCTTTAAGATGGCTCCATTCCACACTGTCTATGCTTCTAGAGCAGTGATGGCGAACCTTTTGAGCTCCATGTGTCAAAATTCTCAAGAAAACCTAGCTTAACTCGGGTGGTGTGTCATATCTAGAAATATCCACAATTTTGTGATATTCGTAGCTCTAGTAAAAAAGTTATAGTTTTGATATATGTATTTTATTAAAAGCAAAAACAAATAATTCTTTACATTAGTGACTTTTGTTGCTAAATCTTCAATTGAAAGTTGGTATTTCGTACACTTCAAGAACAAGAAAGCACTACACGTCCAGGTGCCAGGGTGACCATGTGTGTCACCCAAAAGGGCTTGGCGTGTCACCTGTGACACGCGTGTCATAGGTTGGCCATCACTGTTCTAGAGTATGCAGTGCTTTTATATTAATGTTGCAGTTCAGACTAATCAGTTTTAAATGTTTTAACTTGCCTTGAGCACACGAATCTGGCAAGTTTGAGGAATAGTCTCTCTCTCTCACATACACACACACCTGTTCCCTAGAATCTTTCCCCTTCTCCTGCCATGTGTTCTGTCGTCCACGCATTGTGCCCGCAATCCCCTCACCATGTCCAAAGGCGTCTCGCCGGGCCATGCCATTCCTTTGCCCCCAGCTGTGTGGTCTTAGAAAGGACACAGCTAGAATGATACCTTCTTAGCCTACTAGGCCTTCTAAAATAGAAGACTACATGCACTCTCAGATGGCCTAGCATACAGATGATCACACTCAAGGACTGCCAGAAGCAGAAGCGCCCATATTCAGAAGGCCAAGAGGACTAGAAGACAGTTCACCAGTCTTTGGCCGTGTCCCCATGGTGGCCAGTTCGCACTCTTTGGGTGCTGCATTGGTGCGCAGGGGCCGGCCACGGGGCCGGCCACACATTTCAAGTGTCCCCATGGGATGCACGGGAATGCACACCGGGTTCAGGGATTGGCGCGGATGGAGGTGTCCCCAAGCAAGCCGCGTCGAGCTCTAGCACGGGAAGCAGCTCCACCCCCTCTCCTCAGCCCCCCTCTCTCCCTCCCTCCTCCAGCACGAGCCCTCCTTCTCTCTCTCTCTTGTCTCTCTGAGTGTAGTGCAACCCCAAACGAGTGCCTGAAGTTGCCTTGACAGTTGCCTTGCTCAGCTGAGCAGGTTTCAGGTGGGGGTTGGGGCTAATATGTGTACGCTCAGAGGCTCGCTGAAATGAAAGCCGTGCTTTCACTGCTCTTAATCATTTTAATGGGATCTGACTGGGATTCCACCCTGTCTCTCTCTCTGTGTGTGTGTGTGTGAGAGAGAGAGAGGAGGAGGGCGTGGGTTGGAGGAGGGGAGGGGAGGGGAGGGGGAGAGAGAGGGGGCTGGAATCCCAGTCAGACCCTGTTAAAATGACAGAGCAGCGAAAGTGCTGCTCTCATTTTAGCGAGCCTCTGAAAAGGCTTTATTTCACATTGGAAGTAAAACCAGAAGTAAAATCTCCTCCCTGTTAGCCCACATGCGCCCGCATGTGAGTTCCCGGCTCGCTAAGCAAGCACACCGGGGGGCCCATACAGTGCCGAGACCTGTTTTCGAGGGTGCCAGATTTTGGGACCCTTTTGGTGCTGTATGGGCGGGTTTGGCACACTTTTCGCATGCCAAACTCAAAGCCCATGCAGACAGCAAGCGCTGATCCCGTTCTCGGCACCGCACCAAATTGGCATGGGGACACCCCCCTAGACTTTCCAATGCTATACAGTCAGTGATACAGGAGTACCATGGTCTTCAGGGGAAAAGATACAAGTTGTGGTTATAATAGTAGATATGATGCAGAGATGGCAGGGTGCACAGGGTGTGATAGAAAGAGTGGTAGACACAACAGAAGCAGCTGGGGGCACAATGTGTGCGTGAAATCAAACTAACGAACTGCTCATCAAATTTCCCACTGGTGATGTCTCTGTTTTTTAATATGGTGTCTAGATTTGGCATAGATTTGCTCCCAAGGAGTAACCATCTTTCAGTTTCACGGCCATAGTCACTATCTGAAATGATCTCTGAGCCCAAAGAAAATAAAATCTAAAACCACTTCCATTTCTTTCCCCTCTATCTGCCAGGAAGTTATGGGACTGAATGCCCTGATTTTAGGTTTTCTTAAATGTTGAGCTTCAAGCTGGCTTTTTATTCTCTTCCTTCACCTCATCAAGGGACTCCATAATTCTTCTTCAGTTTCTGCCATCGGAGTGGTATCGTCGGTGTATCTCAAATCACTGATATTTCTCCCAGTAATCTTAATTCCGGCTTTTGACACATCCAGCCTGGAATTTTGCATGATGTACATATACGTTAAATAAATAGGACAACAACATACTTCCTTGTCACACTTCTTTCCCAGTCCTGAACCAATCAGTCGTTCCATGTTTGGTTCTAACTGTTACTTCTTGATCTACATAAACATACTTCAGGAGGCAGATAAGGTGATATATAGTACTCCCATCTCTTTTAGAACTTGCCACAATCCGTTGTGATCCACACAGTCAAAGGCTTTAGTGTTGTCATGAAGTAGAAGTAGATGTTTTCCTGCAAGTCCCTTGCTTTTGTCACGTTCCAGACAACATTGGCAATTTGATATCTAGTTCCTCCGCCTCTTTGGAAACCAGCTTCCACTTCTGGGTAGCTCTCAATACAAAACACTGCTTAGCTTGTAGAATCTTGAGCACAACTTTGCTATTGTGTGAAATGAGCACAACCGTTTGGTAGTCTGAACATTCCTTGGTGAGCCAGTTTGGTCTTGTGGTTAGAGTGCCAGACTCATCTCGTACTCAGCAAGTTTGATTCCACACTCCTCCACGTAGCCAAATGGGTGACCTCGAGCTAGTCATACCTCTCTGCTGAGCTCTCACAGCCCCACCTACCTCACAGGGTGCCTGTTGCGGGGAAAACACAAGGTTTTTGAGTCCCCTTAAGGACGAGAAAAGCAGGGTAGAAAAACCAACTCTTCTTCTTAATCTGAACCACAGTCAGTTCCAGGTCTTGTTTTTACTGACCATATAGAACAGGAAATACCAGCTCAACAACTTCTATCATGGGGGAATAATACACAAAAATACCCTATTCCATATGTGCGCTGAGAACAACTACCTAGAAACGATGGAGCAGGGGCCATAAAAAGGGAATACTTTATAAGTGGAATTAAATTGGTTGGCGTGGTCTTCATCTTTCAGATTGGTATTTACTAGACGCGCTTTTTAAGCCACTAGAAAGTACCCAAAACTTTACATCGCATTTAAAATCTGTTCAGTTCTCTAGGAAGTTCTATGCAAACAGCTACCATGTGGCTTCTTTCAGAGACAACACAGGGACAGACGGAAGATTTTTTAGGTACTTTTTGAACATGAAAGGAGAACATAAACATTCAGTAGTATAACATCTCTTTCTCTGAAAAGTTAGGAAGAAATATGTACAGTTGGACCCCATATCCATCATTCAAGGTCCTACTGCGGTTACTGAAAATTGCAGATATTTGAAACACTGGGAAATTGCACTCGATTTCCCAAGATTCCTAGGAAATCACACCAAGAATCAATCCTCTGCCTTAAAACACAAGAGAGGCCCAACCTAAAAGGAGTACTTAGGTATCGATCTGAGTAGAAAACTGGAGTGGGTGGGTATGAAAGGGATCCAAGCTAAGTGTGACACACACAGCCCAAGCCTTCTATCACGTACCTTCCAAAGTGATTGCCTGGGCTCTCTGGACAGAATTTTCAAGACATTTCTCCCCATCCCTACTTACCTTTCTCCCCTCCACTCTACACTCCAGCTGTTCCACTTTCTTCCAAGGAAGATTTCCCCAGAGAACACAGGCCCTGCTCCAGACACGCCCCTGCAGATGTCCTCCTCCTTCACCCTTATCCCACAGACATCCTCTCCCTCTGTGGAGCAACCTGGTACCAATTCTCCACCTGCTACCAGCCCCCCCCCTTCCCATCTCAACATACAGAAGCAGCTGGTTGCCTAAGCTTGCTTGGGGACTATAGCATCAGTCTGCTCACAATATATAAAAAGCTATTTATAAAGGACAAAACAAAAACAAAAAAGCAAACAAAAAACAGTTTTCTGTATTTAAAGAAGTACATCTAAAATGAACACCAAAAAGCAAGCATTTCTACAAAGATGACATATGGCTCTTTCATTTATTAATCCCTTCTTGCAAGTCATAGGCTGAGTCCCTAAAAGACTTATTTGCCTCTCTAGTCTCCCTCTACTGTCACTGTATTCAAGCGGACTTTAAAAGTGCCCTGCACTTCCGGAATAAGCGTCCGCATGAGGCTCAGCAAAACACGTGTTTAAAACGCACCTTCTGTCCCCACAGAAGCATGTTTTCTTTCCCCACATCTTTTTCTCCCCACCCCCTCTCTTGTTCAAAGGAAAATTAGCCAGATCTCCGTCCCCTGAAATGGCTTCCCGTGCCGGCAAAGAGTAATCGCTCGTTCATTCATTCTCAGCACTTACTTTCACTCTGTTCTCTGTTCGAAATGGCTTCCCGTGCCGGCAAAGGCAGCGGCTGCAGCCATCAGCCACGCGACCGTGTGCTCATTTACTCAACACTTTCACAGATCACCCATTTCACACTTGATAACAATGTTGCAATTCTGAGCAATTCTGGCTCTTTGAAAGTTCTGACCTTTGCAAAGGAAAGGAAGGGAAGCTGCAGCATTTCTGGGAGATGTGTGAATGCTTTATGGCTGTGTATGCAGGCAGCAATCCCTGCCCCTTTTGCCACAGAGTGTCAAGGTAAATGTTGCGAGGTAAATGTTGCGAGGAAAACCCGTGACTTCCAGAAAGAGCGCTGAAACTCTTCTTTAAAGGGCATGTATTTTGTTGCGGGTTTTCCTGCTTTTGTAGCGCTGGAAGCTCGTTAAAAATCCTGGCATGGGGGTTCTCAGAGGCAAAAGAAGATTTTTAGCAGACTTTAAATTGCTTGGGGATAGGCCCATAGGTACCAAAAACGGGAAATCTGAGGCACGGTTCTCAAAAATAAAACAGTTCCTATTTTTCTATTGTACTATACTCTAACTAAAGCTGGGATTAGGGGTGTGCACAATTTTTTTAAATTTGATTCATACTGAATCAAATGCAAGAAAATTTGTATTAGTTTGAATAGATCCCCTTCGAATGTAATGGGATTTGAATTCAATACGAATGTTCAATCCCATACGAATCCCATACAAAGCTTCACACAAGTGTATCGAAAAATCCTATTCGAATTTGAATGTCAATCTTTGAATGTGCCAACATTTGATTTGAATATGAATGTCCATATTCAGTCAAATTTGTACAAATTCTGAATGTTACAAATTCGCATGGGATTGCTCAAAAGCGTAATGCAACGATTTCTGAACATTACTAGGCAAAAATCCACAACCCTTACACTAGCATTGCTGTCCCTATTATTTCAAGCACATGTTTAGGGATTTATTGGGAGGATTTTTATTCAAAAGTGTTTCTTCTATTCCTGCAGTCTTGTGTGTCTCGCATCTGTTCACATGTATGAAGAGGCACCCGGCCGTTGGGTGAATGGGGGTGCAGCTTTTTCTCCCCACTTTTCAGACATTTTTATTGTTTTAACATATTTGGTTTTAAACATTGTAACCTGTCCTGAGGCCTTTGGGTATAGGGTGGGATAAAAATGCAAGTAATAAAATAAATAAATCTCAACTGCTCATTCTCAGCCCTCTCAAGTTAGCTGGGGAAGGACCTCTTCTATGCATCCCTATTTACAGCCTCTAGCCTGGTACAGAAGTCCTGCTCTCTGTAGCCACATCAAATGAAATAAAAGGGCCTTCTCAGCTGTGGCACCAAGCCTTTAGAATCCCTTCTCCAAAGAGGCCCATGATCTCTGATCTACTGGCTAGGGAACTGGCGTCTTATCTGAAAATACCAGGTTTGATTCCACACTCTTGCAAGAAGCCAGCTGGGTGACCTTGGGCTAGTCACAACTCTCACAGCCCCGCCTACCTCACAAGGTGTTCTGTTGTGGGGAGAAGAATAGAAAGCTTTGTGAGCCACTTTTGAGTCCCCTTAAATGGGTGAGAAACGTGGGGTAGAAAAGCCTCCTCCTCCTGATTATGTCTTTTTCTGTAAGCTGTTAACATTTTTCACTTCATATTTTGCCTTGTTTCCTTTATAACTATCACAAACCATTATTTGTTCTGCTGTCCAATAAGAACATCAAAATATATCCGTAAAGTTCTCAGGAGCAAGACAAAAAAACAGAATTTAAAAGAGCATGGACTGACATGCGGTCATATTTTCTTAAAATGGTTGGGAAAATTAAAATGTCATAATCTGGAGCCTAAAAGCCGTTAATATTGGCACTAGGAGGGCTTTTTTGGAAGGCTGTGCTAGTATTTGGATACCACCACTGAAAAAGTAAATGCTCTGGATCAAGATCGGACCCTTCCTGCACCCATGTGAAAGCTACCATAAAAGGACTGGCATTAAGGAGCTGAAGTGGCAAGGTAGAACAACCAGAAGTCATGGGATAAGAATTGTAGAAGGACAGAAAACATGTTATTTTACCAAGTATCTTCTTCCTCTGGTGAACATAAAAGAAGCATGGAGAGGCACATGAGCAATGGCTCACATGGTATCTCCAGAGGTAGGTCAGCTCAACCAATCTTTTAATACAGAGAGCTTCCTTCCAGTCAGCAATGAGGTCATGTGGGAGATCATGCTCTCTCTCATCCTCTGTGTCGAATGGCAAAAATTTATGCACGTAATACAATAGAATGCCATCATTTCAGCCTGCTATATAACAGTCATCGCTAACTTCATAGTGCACTGACTTGGAAAACGTTTTGTCTGAGAAATCTTCACAGCATTGTTCAAGACTCAAGAAAAGCAGCCATTGGACTTGATGAATGGAAGCCAAGGTCATTTTGCTAGTCCTTCAAAACCTATACCCCATCTTTCTTTTCATGAGAACATCTACTTCAGCATCTCTAGCAGAAGACAAAGGCTCCAGGGAAGAAATGTTATTCTCTTCCCTTCAGTTTTATCCTCACAACCACTCAGGTTAGGCTGAGAGGCTGTGACTAGTCCAAGGTCAACCACTGAGATGTGTGGCTGAACGATCCCAAATGAACTCTGGTTCTCCCACATCCTAGTCAATGCTGCTTATATACAAATATCTAAAGCTCATATACAACTTCTACCTGCTAGAAAATTCAAACTGGGCTTGGCTTTAATCTTAAAATGCAGTTTTCTTGGCAGAGATACAGAAATGGTTTGCCACTGTCTACTTCCAGGGAAAGGCTAGAGGTTGAACCAGCGACCCCTTGCCAAGGAGAAGCTGGAGTTTGAACCAGTGACCCCCTGCTCCCCAGACAGTTTGTTCTACCATTGACCTACAGTCACTCCCAGACTCAAAAGGTAACTCTACGCAGTTTTCTTGGCAGAGACAGAGGAGTGGTTTCCCACTGCATACTTTTGTGGAGAATCTGGGGATCAAACCAGTGGCTCTCTGCTTCCCAGGCAGTTTGCTTTACCGCTGAGCTACGACCACTCTGACTCCAAAGGCACCGCTATGCAGTTTTCCTGGCAGACATGCAGAAGTGGTTTGCCATTATCTATGTCTGCGGAGAGTGCAGGAATCAAGCTAGCAACCGTCTGCTGTACCACGGAGCTACAGCCATTCCCCACAAATAAAGCTAGCTGCCTCTGAATGTTAAACTGTCGTGGTGGAAAGGGTTATATTTTAAGTATGTTTTATATGTATGTATGCATGTTTTATTATTATTATTTTAAATGAAATGCTGTAACCTGCCCTGGGACCTTAGGGTGAAGGGCAGGATATAAATATTTGAAATCTGAATAAATAATAAATAAATGAAGGAATTCTCAATAAGTAAATCTCTATGCAGTATTTATAGTGTACTGCATTTAAGAGCGTGAGAACCTTTCAGACTTGCTTCTGAAAGCCTCTAAGAGGAACCAATGAGAAACACAGAACTTAATGGGGTCCATGAACAGGACACAGCCAGGCCAACTTGGAGTTGTTAGCTGGGCTTTTAACGGTGCAAGAAGAACATGTTGCCTCTCTGGTCTAAAAAAAAAGTGTCAGCAGATCCAGGGCATGCAAATATATAAATTAGTTTTACCAGCACTGTAATTAGCAGAGCTTGGTCCTTGGGTGTTTTTCCACTGTCACTAAAAGTACCCATTAAGTACCCATAAATGGATATGTAATGACATTTTTGTACCCATTAATGGGTACTTAATGGGTACTTCTAGTGACAGTGGAAAAACACTCCTTGTTACAAGCACTCGTATCTCTGAGCAAAGATGAAAAAAAATACACCTTTTAACTTCCTTTTCTAGTTAGTACTAAACATTCCTGGGAAAAGGGAAGTGGGAATCTTCCATAACAACTACTACCTTCACGAGAAGAACCGAGTGTTCATTTTAAATGCAAGCACACCATTTCTTCTTATTGCACTGTAACTCGAAAGCAAGCAAACCAAAGAATGTGGACATCACTGTATGTGTAAACCTATTAGAGTAGGTGTTTTACTTCCTTTTTTGCACAATTATCCTATACAAAGCTTGAAACTGCTTCAACAGTAGATAACAAGTGAAATTTAGCAAACACACTGAAGAGGCACCTAATTTACTGGCAACATTTATAGGTGGTCAAACACAAAAACGCAGTGGTCTATGATGTGGGAGGCAAGGGGAACTCAGAAAAAAGAAACCAATTTTTAATAGGGAACTTTACTGGAAAAAGAAGGGATACGTTAGTGAATTATGAAAAGTACCACAATATGGTACACAGTGGGGGGGGGGTGCATGAATGCAATTTTTGGATCTGATTTGACTCAAATCTGATATTTGAATGTTCAAATTCGAATGAACAGAGAAAAAACAAATGTATTCAAATCTGATTTGAATACATTCGTATCTATTCGTATGAATATTCGATTCTTATTTGAAGTTACAGATGTCAACATCATTCTTAAGTGTCTGTACACATCCTGTTTTTATCCTGTATGCATCCTGTTTTTGTCCCGGATGTATGGATATGAATAAGATGTGTACATATCAGTATGTAACCTGTATGTATCCGTACACATACAAATGTCTGAATAATTTGTACAAGTGTTCCAAAACATTTGAATTCGTTTGAATGTTAAAAAACAAATGTATAGACATTTGAGTCGAATCTGAATGTCCAAATTTGAACAAATTCAATCGAATTTTGAACGTTTCGAATATTCTTGCACATCCCTAGTAAATAGTATACTCCAAGATCAAAGGAAAATATATAGATTAATAAAGCTGAAATATAATTGATATAAATTAATATTCAAATGAACAAAATATATTCTACAAAATGCAAATAAGCAGTAATTTGAGTTTTGATTTTAAAAACAAAACAAAACAGGAAGGTCCCAACAGAAACTGGTTCAACCGCATCTGTTCTGCAGGTCAATTCTGTTCCGTCTAACGCAGCATTTTCTGTTTTCCACCACAAACCAAGTTCCAAAGTCATGACTACCTTCCAGCGTGAACGGATACATGTTTTATGGAGTCCCACTTGCTGGCTTCACTACCGTAAGCCTCACTGATGGTTTAAAGCTGAAACCATTTCCTAGGACGAAAATTTTGTCCCCCTCCTCAGTATGAAGCTCCCTTCCGCAATGATTTTGGTGGCCTATTACAACTGTTATCTACCTAACCTGGATAAATTAGATCCGGAACAAGACAGCATCATACCACCTGGACTGAGGATGGAGAAACGGCTTGTGATCTGTGTTATATTGAAACATCATGCAGACACTGTAGCGCAGATCCATTTGGGAAGCACCGCCCAAAGACCTGCAAGGCCTCAAATTTGCTGCCGTCTGCACTGTGTAGGACATGTGAGAGTGCAAAGATTTGAATCAAATTTTTGGATACTCGGTTCAAATCGAATCAAATCCCAAAAACTGCATTCGTGCACACCTCTACTGTGCCCTGTGACGGCCCGTCGGTCTTCATGGAGCTTTACTCCAGCCCGCAGTGCAGATCATGGGTTCTTAGCAGCTCCCTATTCCAAATTAACTCGTAAGTTCAGAAATAGCCCAACAGACAAACTCAAATTCACAGTGGTTTTTGTTGGTCTAAATGTCTCCTGAATTGATTTATTCTTTTAAACGTGCCGCTAAGAAAATGCCGTGACTTGGAGGGTGAGATTTTGGCTTTGAGGTAGGCTTAATGCAGCAAGATGCTTGCAGCAGTTGGTAAACAAAGATGGATTTCCTTTTGTTCTTGCTGATACTTTGCTGTTCATTATTCTCTACTTACTTCCCAGGGAGTGGCAGCTGTTTCTGAAGCTCACCACTCGATCAGTTGCAGACAGCTCTCCAATTTGGTTAATACGCTGCAGTGGAAAGTTGAGTGGAAGAGAACTTAACATAATTCTGTCCTGCATCACTGTCCAATTCTCTGCAGAATTAACTTTTCATGAAACCAACAACAACAACAAAAAAGTTTCCTGTTCTGAAATATTTAAGGGCATGTGCACATAATCGCGTAGCGCATCTTCATCGGGATAGCTTTTTTTGGCACGGAAAGAGCATGAATTTGGAATTTTAATATGCTATGTACATGGAGCGGATGCATGATTGGGAACGCCAATTCATGGAAACAGCAGCTTGAAAAGCGCCTCAGGGCAAATGCTGTATTTGTGGGAGATTTTAACATCTTTTGTTTAGATAGGGGCAGGTTGAAAGGGGGTAGCATGACTTTTGTTTGCATGCTTAGTATTTCCCCTTCATTACAAGCTAAGGCATTACAGATCTCCTTATCAAACCAAAAATGAAACACTTTTATTAGTAAATGATTACGCTTTTGGTTCCACTTTATTAATAATACTGTAATTTATTAATATGCTTCTGGGGTTCGGGTGGCTTGCTTGGTGTGCCACCGAAATGGGTTCTCCAGTAGTCCTGATATGGGAGGCGGTATGCCTTCCAAATGCTTCTGAGTTCTGGACCAGGGTCTGTTGGTAGATCTCTACCAGTAATCCCAGTCAAGATCTCCTTGATCAAGATCATGCTCCCTCCTTTGAGGATGGAACACATCAGCAGAGAATAGGGCCTTACAGATCCACACTAGAGATGTGCACAAATAGGGTTTTTTTTCCATCTGATTCGTATCAAATCGAATGTAAGAAAATCCATATTCGTTTGAATATGGATTCCCTTCGAATGCGGTAGGATTCTATTCGATACGAATGTATGCATATGAATTTGTACAAATATCCAATACGAATGCACACGTATCCGATATGTATCCCATAATATATCCACTTTCCCACCTCCTTGTTTCACAAATGTTCCAAAGCATTTGTAGGAATGCTACGCAACGTTTGTATTTGTACGAATGTCAATCTACGAATGTTGTAACATTCGAACCATATACGAATGTCCTAATTTGTACAAATATTGAATGTAATAAATATTCACACACATCCCTACACTACAATAGTGACCTTGGGCTAGTCACAGCTCTCTTCTGAGCTATCACAGCCCCACCTACCTCACAGGATGTTCTGTTGTGGGGAGAAGTATAGAAAAGCTTTGTTAGCCACTTCAAGTCCCCTTAAATGGATGAGAAAAGCTGGGTAGAAAAGCCAACTCTTCTTCTTCAATGGGTCCCAGAAGGGGACTACAGATACTCCCATTTCCAAACTATGGTAAAGTGCAGAAAGACCCTGAGATTCAGCAGCCAGAACTGCACTGATATCCAAAAATTTGCATTATGATACAGGCAGTATTATCCTCCACCGTGTCCCTAAGGACTGTGAATTCAGGCACCACCTTTTCTTAGCTCCTGCCCCAGAGAGACAACAGATCTCCAAGCAGGTAAGAGAAAGAGATGCACTGAGCAGGAGGCTGCACTAGATGACCCTGGAGGTCCCCTTCCAACTCTATGATTCTATGATATTCACTTCATGCACCCTGTATCTTTACATCTACATGCTTCAATGCTATCTGTAGGGCTGTTAATTACAGATCTCCTTATCAAACCAAAAATGAAACTCTTTTATTAGTAAATGATTACTGGCCTGGCACAGTAATGGCCTAAAGCAGTGTTTCCCAAACTTTTGACAAATGTGTACCCCTTCTATAATTTTCGTAACGCTGAGTACCCCTCATAAAAAACATATGCTTTAATAAAAATCAAAATATATTTTTTTTTTGGTACATACACAAAATAAACTAAAGTTATTATAAAGAAGGATGAAATTGCTTATGTTAAGATGTGGATATTCCCACGTGATCCCCACCAAACTCCGGTGCAAGGCGTGCCCCCACCAAACTCTTCCCGTACCCCTGGGGGTACGCGTACCACACTTTGGGAAACACTGGCCTAAAGAGGAAAATTCTCTCCACGCACTGCATGGAGTTCCTAGGGGTAGGGGTTGAAAACCCGCAGCTCAGCCGAGCTCCTTACAGCCCCGTTTTGTTTAGGCAGCTGGAAACAGCCGAACCAGCTAGGGGAGAAGGAAAGGAAGAGCAAAGTAAAAAAAATGCCACTCCAAAATCGACTGCGGCGGCGAGTGACGGAGAGCTTTGGCTCACCTCTTTGCAGAGACAAGCAAAGTGTAGGTCCTTTTGATTTTATTTTTGTTACTGTTATCTCTCCTCCACACACACATGCACGCACACGCCCCTTGGACTCTTTGGCTGTGGAGGCTTTGCCTCCAGCGGACAGCTGCGAACACGCTGGCCGTGCTCCGCATTTCAATGAGGCGGCTGAGACTGAGGCGAAAGGTTGTCTCCCATCGGCGGGGTCAAGCCCAAGTCATCAGACTGTCTGCACCCAGAATTGCCTGCCTCCTCCCCTGGCTCACCCTAGCGCTTTGCCTTTCAGCAGCCAAATAAGGGAGGCTGCCCCGCCAGCAGAGGAAGGCTCTGAAAAAATCCGCGTGCCCCGTCCTCTGTTTCATTCACCATCTTCCTTGCTGTCGTTGGAGAGGACTGAACCCTTCCCCAAACTGTTTCCTCCCCCTGAAGCCACCTTGTGCGCCAGTGATCGACAGCGGTGGCAACAGGTTAAGAGGAAAGGTCTCCGCCTGATGCGCGCCCCCAGCCGCCCTGAACCGAAAGCCGTTTCTCACGGCCTGTGGAAAGCTCACAATAAGCCCGGCACCTGCTTCATTATCATTTCTTCAAGGAATCGGAGGGTAGGGGAGAAACAGGAGGCGGGGGGTTAGGGGTAGGGATGATTAAAATAGTCCCATGTTTGGAGCAACATTTACAAAGAAAGCAGATGGGGTGGTTTTTTATTTATTTATTTTCTTAACATCGTTGTATTCAGAAACATATCCATTACCAAAAGAAAGAGGGAGGGGGGGGGAATGCAGCCAATCTGTCCATCTGCACACATCTGCATTTAAGGAGCTAAAAACTGCCCCATTAGGTCAGAGCAGAGAGGCAGAAAAACGAAAGACAGACTAACTGATCAATGTGTTTTGCACTGACGCCAATGAACTTTGGGGCACCTCATGAGCTGTGGTTACACCTAAGGTTTAATCCAGCTTCAGTCCACTTTCAGAGCAAGAGACTACATGAACACAGTGACAAGCTGTTTTCTTTCAGTGTTAAATAACTCAGAAAATTCACCTTTGGGATAGATAATGTGGAAAGGAAATTACTGGCCACTTTGCTGATGTGTGGAAGTGAAGCTGGACCGAAGCTGGATTAAACCTTTGCTGGGACCACAGCCATGGAGCCAAAATCTCTCCAGCATCCTGCACTTCAAAGACAGACTGCTTCTGAAGATAAGATTTCATTTACTAGATCCATTGGAGCCTGATGCTCCACAGATTTGGAAGAGAAATCACTGTTTGCATATTTAAGACGTATTTAAAAACACACACGCAGTTTGTCCCATATGAAGGCATATTTGCTTACTTCCACGCGTGCAACACTTCTAAAAACATCAGTACACCAATGCTAAATTTTTATGAAACAATATGTACAAAAATGGTTACTGAACTCTGCTGCAAAGCGGCTGGCACAGAATGATGGGAGTGGAAAGCCAGCAGCTGTAGTTCTGGAACATCTGGAGAGCCACAAGTTGAGCAGCTGTGCTCAAGTGAGAAGCAGCAGCAGCAGCAGCAGCAACCTATCACTGCTACCTGATAGATAGGCAGGCAGAAGTTACATTCAGATTTTGTTTATAAAAAGGTGGATCTGAAAATGAGAATGAATCCGTCTTTATGGCACACCAGCATGTGCTAACCTGACACCTTCCCAGATGTTTTTGTGTGTACAGTCAGCTTAGTCAGTAGCTGAACACATGGATGACAAAAATTGAGATGTACTGAAGGAGGAAGAAGGAAACTGCAAACGAAGTAAACAAATTATTTACCTCTAGTCTTAGTGGCAGAAGGCACAGGGCAAATTGCAGAAAATGTATCTGACCAGTGGAGAAGGAATTAGATAGTGTTTAATTTGTTGATAAGGCCTGCTAACAAATCGTTAAGACTGCATGCCATCCATCTGAGGGTTATGAAAGAGCTCTGATATAAATCTGCTGACCTCTCTAATATGTAACTCTTTGCTAAGCTTGATTTCCATACCCCAGAACTGGAAAGAGGCCACTTTTCAAATAAAAGGAGTCCAGGGAGGCCTCGTGAACTTACAGAGCTGTTAGCTTAATGTCTGTTTAGAGGACCATTGATGAAAAGCATTAAGAAAGATCACAATATCAAAACACAAAAGAAAAGGAAAAAAGTCTTGCAAGACTTCAAAGGCTGCATCCAGACTTGCTTAAACTGCGCAGCCGCAATCGGGGCGTCACACATAACAATCGATGCATCGTCACAGTGTTGCATTATCCAATTGTTGCCTTAATGCTGATCTAAGGACACTCGCTGCGCAGTACAAAGAAAATTTGAATTTTCCCGCCAGTCTGGGCAGAACAGCGAGAGCAGGAAGGGCAGCTCAAATCTGATTGGCTGCCTCAACCCGTGTGACAGCACATGCTGACTCAGCTCTCACAGATTTTGATGGGAAGCTACAGAGCTGCTTTTCAAGTCAGGGCAGCAGGTAAGCTGAACTTTTATCTTTAACTGCAGATTTATGCCTCACGTCTGGAGGCAGCCTAAGTTAAGTTTAGCAGTTTATAGACAATTTTTGCAGTTTGTGAAAAGGGGAAGTCTGAGGATGCTCCACGACACTTCCATGGAGGGACACTTCCATCCTGGAAGCATTTCTGCACATGCCATAGCACCCCCTGGCCCAGGTTCGCGGCGGAACACATAAATATACTATATTATACAGCTATAGTAGCCGCCAGCTACTAAAGTGGTATGCACTGTCTGTGCTCCCTTCTGGGTGAATGTTGCATGTGTCAGGGCATCACAGTGGCAGCTGTGCACAGTGTCACGATGCCCAGCGATCCAGTTAGTGCCTGCCCTCTCTAGGAGAAGCTTGGCCCTGTTAGGATGCTGAGTTCGTGCAACGGCCAAGTGAATACTACAGTGTGGACACAAAACACTGGTAGCAAGTGTTTCAACAGTAAACAAAAACAAGTTTATTATTATACACAAGCAATACTAGAAGGAAAATAAGGTTCAGGTAGTTGTTGGTTTAAATTTGCAAGTCTCTTAAAGCTAGGAGCTACCCCTTTCTCTAAAGGAAAATAGTTCCCCTTTTAAAAGACAAACCTCTCCACGTTCCTCCCCCTCTGACTTGCTTGGCCACAGCTCAAGCCAAGCCAGTGTACCAGAACGTGGCCCTAGATGATCACAAGGTCCAGTCCGTCCTTGCTTGTCCGATCATCCAGCGTTGGATAGTTGCTAGCGAAGTCTCCCTCGGAGCCCCAATCTTCCTCAATTGTCCCCTTCAGAAATCGCTCAGCCAACAGCCCAATAGTCAGCTACTGGTCCAGCTCCCTCAGGATTCAGCTCTTCTTCTCCTTTCAGCTCTTGTCCCAGCATGAAGACATAGTCTGCTGTCTTCTGTGTTCATTTATACTCATCCCCCTGACCCTGATTGGCTCTAGCCGCAATAAAATGCTGCTGGAGACTCCTAACAGAGGTTGCTGTCCCTCCAGCCTGATTGGTGGGAACTCCTACTCTAGCCCCTCCAGCACTCAGATCCCCGGACAGCTTTTCCCTCCAAAACCTTACTCCAGCCAATCACTGCAACAGGGCCCGCACAGGATTTCCCGCCCTTTTTGCAGCCAAAATCCTGTGTTTGCAGAAGGCTGTTTGCACCAAGGCTGGCTATGGCAGCTTGCAAGAAGCCTGCAAAGCCAGAAAGCAAAACAGTCTGCAGCCTGTACCCAGAAACCGTCACACACAGCATCGGCCACTTGCCGCGGCAATGGTGCTGCACATGCTTGTTGCTGTTATTGCTGTTGGGATCACTTCCAGTATAGGGGGGATCACACTTACCCTGTGCTTGGTGATGTGAGGGTAAGAGAACATAAGAGAAGCCCTGCTGGATCAGGCCACAGCCCATCTAGTCCAGCATCCCGTTGCACACAGTGGCCCACCAAATGCTCATGGGCATCTCAAGCAAAGACAAGGATGAAACTTTGCCTGCTCTCGAATCCCAGCAAATGGGAAAGTTCTGAATGGATCAGAATTTGCAAAGTGTGTGCACTTAAGTTTTTTATTATTTACATTTCTATCCCGCGCCATACTCGAAGGTCTCTGGGAGGGTAACAACCTTAAAACAACAGATTAAAAACAGAATATACATTAAAAGACTTTAAAAATTCAACAAATCTAAAACAATACACAATATGTTTAAAATGATAGTGTCTGTACTGGGGGGCGGGCGGGGTGGGGTGGGGATATAATCAGTTCAGCCAAAGGCCAGGGCATAGAGATGCGTCTTCACCACCTTCCTAAATATATATAAGGAAGGGCATGACGCTTGATCTATCTACCATCTTCACTTCCCAGGGATACAATTTTGCAGGTAAGCGAAGGTGCAAATTTACCCACAGAATGAAAGGTAAGATCCTGTTACGGTTAAGGAACTGCTTAAAAGACAAGAAAGCAGAGAGTAAGGATAGAATTATGCTTCATACAACAGAGAGATTGAAGAAGTGAGCTCAACAGTAGTACTGAAACATTTTCTTAACCTTCCATCAGTGCTGGTAAGGGTAGGTGAGCTCAATCAGAAATGTCTCTTACTGCTGAGAGGTGGTTTCTCATCTTCCTTTGAAGCTGATGAATTGCCTTTCAGCAGTAGGGTGGGTGGGTGGGAGGGAGGGAGGGAGGGAAGGGGGTTCCATTTATACTCATCTGCACCACCTTCTGCCACTGCACAGCACTCCAGATGACCCAACTGTTGGGTACCATAAAGTCATGTATGACTCCCAGCTGACTGTGTGGGCACCTCCAGGGCAACTATGCAGTTTTCTGGGCATGGCTACAGAAGTGGTTTGCCATTGCCTACGTCCAAGGAGAGTCTGGGGGATTAAAAAATATCTTCATATATCTGGGAAGGGCAGCCAAAAGAAACTGTGATCCAGTCGGATAGGGATGTGTGGTGAGCATGCTGTCACGCTCCTCATAGCATACCAACCTCCCAGAGAAGGAAGGTTTACTAAGGATTATCCCTGCTATGGGTGTGCACGAATTGATTTTTTGCATTAGAATTTGAGGCGATTTGACTATTAAACTATTCAAAATTCGAAAATCCGGATTTTCGAAAATCCGATTTGAATCCGGATTATCTGAATCCGGATTTTCAAAAATTCAATTCAAACTCGAAAATACAAATGTCGGGAACATTCAAATCTGATTTTCGAATTCGTGCGCATCCCGTTTTTATTGCATTTGCATCCCATTTTATAAGTGCAAATAAATGCGATATTCGGATGTGATACATGACGTTCTATTCAGTCAAATTATTCAAAATCTGTATCAGATTTTCAAAAATCCAAAATCTATTTGAATGCGAAAATTCGGATTTTTGAAAATCCAATTCGAATTTGAATACTGATATTCGTCGAATTCGAATCAGATTTTTGAATTTTCAAATATCCGTGCATATCCCTAATCCCCACCCAAGCCGGGTCCTCTATGAAGGGGAGGTAAACATGAATCCCAAAGGAGATTGCAAGTAGCAGCCTTCTCTCCCTCCTCGCTTCCCCTCCCAGCTAGCTTTGCGGCCAGAAGGGGAGAGCAAAATGATATCTCCGCACAACCCATCGTGACCTCAGAGTTCCTGACCCTTCCCATAGCCCTTGCTTAGCCCGTAGGGAGAAGAAAACCATTCTTCTGTCTTGTACATAAGCCTGCTTTCCCTTTGCACAGTGTTTTTGGTTTAGAAGGTCAAAGCAGCAACTGCTGCCTATACTGCTTACAGCAATCAATTTTCACCAGCACGAGAAATTCCCACAGGAACGAAAGAGAATTAATCAGCATGCTGCAGAACCCCTGACTCTTACCTTTGGCGCAGCTTACGCAGACTAGTCCTTAACCTACAGCTGCCTCCAACAGAGAAAGGATGCAAATGAAATCTCATTATGCTCTTAAAAAAACAACCTATCAGCAACTACCTTCTTCTGTTTTCTCTTTTTAAGAAAATGTATCAGCTGTTTTTTGTTGTTCTTGTATCATATCAGCACCACCATTGCTTTAAATACAATCCAGTCTTGCATAATGCTTCCGTATTTGGCTTTCACAAAGCACCATGCGCTGCAAAGCCATGGTAAGCGAGTCATGGGCAGATATGGGGTGTTTTTCCACTGGCAGAAAGTACCATTTTTGCACCCATGAAGGACCCATTTGGGTGTGAGCCGGATTACCCCATTTCCACAACAGCACCCATTTGGGACCCAACTGTTTCCACTGCCGGTCGGGAAATCCGGATCAAATGGGTACTTTTCTGCCTTTAATCCAGATTTTCTATAGACCCCATTAATGGGGTCTACAATGGGGTCTTCAGCCAGAAAATCCGAATTAAAGAGAGCCTGTTTCCACGCTTGTATGGCAATGGGGTCTAGAGGAGGCGAGGGGGAGGGGGCACCCATGGGAGGGAGTCCCAAAACTTAAGCTTTGAAGTCATTTTGAAGTCGCTTCGAAGTCTCTGCAAAATAGCTCCAGAGCGTCTTTGAAGTCTGTCCTGATCTTCAGAGTGAACTTTGAAGTGACTCCGAAGTCACTTCGAAGTCACTTCGAAGTTCACTCCGAAGACCAACACAGACTTCAAAGGAGCTATTTTGCACAGACTTCGAAGTGGCTTCGAAATGACTTCGCAGCCACTTTGGAGATTGCACCCCCTGTCCCCCCAAACACCTGGGGTGACAGGCAGATCCCTCATGGGTAGATCGGATTCCCAAATGGGTGCTCCGGTATTTCCATGGCAGGAAGGCTAGCATCCATTGCTATTGGAAACACATTGTGTACTTCCCTTAATCCAGATCCACTAGATCCGGATAAAGGAATGTACCCATTCCTTAGATCCGGATCTTCTTAGATCCGGATTAAAGGAGCGCGGTGGAGAAACACCCATGGAAAAATGGGGGGTTAGGGGAACTGTGGAAGTGCAGACTTCCGGTTGAAATCAAAGGAGACACCAAGACTAGGGATGGGCAAAACATGCTCATCATCTTTGCAGTTCGTACAAACTGTGAAGGTTCGAAACTCTGCATTAGAATTGAATATTGGCTATATTCAGAGACTGACCTTTGCATGCGAAGTGAAAGACTTTGACCCTTTGTTAAAAGCTTCCTTACACTCGCGAAGGTGAGGAGCAGATTCCGAGCAGATTTGGAGGCGGCAGGAATAGAATGTAGATTCAAACTACATTCAAAGTGGTTCCATTTGCACAAATGCAAAGTTCTGTCCCATTCACATTTGATATAAAGTGAAAGGGGAAATGGGTTTGTGTGCATTCCTAGCCAAGACTACCAAAAAGACAATGGAGCTACAGAAGAGAGACCCAGGCTACCAGTGTATCAATTACATTCTGGAGGAGAAGCCCAGTCTACCAAAGTAAATCAATAGTGGCTTAGATATTGAATTACGTTAAGGATACCTCTTCCTACTGCTCTCCCCCAGATGGAAGGAGTAAACATGCAATTATTTTCCCTACTGCACAGCAATAGAGCCAGGAGTTACTCTATGAACCTGGTGGGCAGGAGAGTCAGTTCAGACAAGGCGAAGTATTACTTCTCCCAGAGGGTCATCAGCCTATGAAATTTGCTGCCAGAAGAGACAGCAACAGCAACAAGCCTAGATAGCTTTAAGGAAAGATTAGACAAATTTGTGGATGGCAGGCGTATCAATGGCTGCAAGAATGGACGCCTAGTTACATCCTTCATCCTCCAAAGGGCATTTGCAGGGATTTAAGAGCAGGTGAAGGTTTTGCTTTTGTCTTACGCTTGAGATGACCAGAAGCAACTGGCAGGCCACTGTGTAAGACAGGATGCTGGACTAGACGGGCTGTGGCCCAATCTAGCAGGGATCTTCTTATGTTCTTAATTTCTTTCAAAATCGGCTTGTTTGGGTCTACTGGATGCCAGTTATACAGCCACCCACTTCCTCTCGTTGTTTCCCATTTGCTCAGTTTGCTTCCTCTAGATGGATTTCCCATAATCGCGGTATTACAGGTCTGCAGCCCCTTAAAGTGGCACAATATTGGGAAAACCAGGTAACGAGAGAGATATCTCGTGTCTGGAGGCAGCCCATGTTTGGGGGTTGCATTAAAAACTGATGACACATTTCACCATTCATGTAAAAGCAAAACCTTGCCATAAAAGAACTGCAATATAGATCCTCTTATTTTTTTCCCCAGTCACCTAAGACGCACCTCTTTACTCAGGCCTTTGGCTCAACAAATAGCCTTCCCTCCACAGTCTCACCATTATTGCACCTCCTTGCAAATTCACTCCTTTTGCATGTGGAAAAGGAGAATAAGAACC
Organism: Aspidoscelis tigris stejnegeri; assembly: GCA_023333525.1. Lineage (NCBI taxonomy): Eukaryota > Metazoa > Chordata > Lepidosauria > Squamata > Teiidae > Aspidoscelis > Aspidoscelis tigris. The sequence goes on along the minus strand of JALMGA010000003.1, from coordinate 104,345,354 downwards.
TAAGTATTTAAAACAGCAGCACTGCGCACAAGAATTTTAAAAAACAGTAAACCTGTTGAAATGCGTCTGCTCACCTACGGGGAAAAGGGACAGAGACATTGCATGCATATCTGTGTGGCCAAATGCTTTAATGAGGATCTCCTTTCATCTCTTCTAAAGCTAATAAAAGCAAATCGTTTCTGTAACTTTGCCAAGAAAACTACGTGGAGGTGTCCATGTAATCCAGTGATGGTGAACCTTTTGAGCTCGGTGTGTCAAAATTCACAAGAGAACCTAGCTTAACTCGGGTGCTGTGTCACATCTAGAAATATCCATAATTTTGTGATATTTGTAGCTCCAGTAAAAAAGTTATATTTTTGATATATGTATTTTATTAAAAGCAAAAACAAATAATTCTTTACCTTTGCTAAATCTTCAATTGAAAGTTGGTATTTCGTACACTTCAAGAACAAGCAAGCACTACACACCCAGGTGCCAGGGTGACCAGGTGCGTCACCCAAAAGGGCTTGGCGTGTCACCTGTGACTCGCGTGCCATAGGATGGCCATCAATGATGTAGTCACTAGCATGATGGATGGATGGATGGATGGATGGATGGATGGATGGACGTACGTACGTACGTACGTACGTACGTACGTAGATGCCCCACAAAAACAGCAGAGGGGAGGGCATTCCAAAGGAAGGTCCTACCACTGAGAAGGCCCAACTTCAAGTTGTCAGAAGTTGGCATTCTGCATTTCATGGAAGCCGCAGAAATATCATTCCAGATTATCTAAGGACTCTTCCAGGGGAGGAGTTCTGATTTATTGAAAAAGTACATCCTTGGGGAACTAGGGCAAAACCATTTCACTTCCATTCAGCAGACACATTTCTTCAGACTTCACCGTCATTGTTCCGCAATCACATCAGCCACCCTAGTATGTAGATACACAAGAAAGCAGGTGAAATGCACCCTTGCTGGAGGCAGTGTTGGAACTAGGTGACCAATATAGGGAATTCTGCCCGGGGAGGGAGAAAAGAAGCCAAACAGGAGGCTGAAAAAAGAAAGAGATGATGCTCTGCAGCTGGTTTCTTTGGACACCAAGTATTTTCTTATCTGTCACTTCTGGTCTCTTTCTGATCATTCCTCGGCTGCAGCTGCTCAGAGTTTTGCTATTATTGTTGCTGCTGCTGCTAGGATCCAGCTGACAAGAGGCCACCCTGAAGAATTTTGCTGGGGCCAGCAACTTCAAGGAGGTGGAGGGGGGGAAGGAAGGAGGGACGAGCAGCCTGCATAAATGTAACATCTAATCCAGGACCGATGAACTTGCAGCCTTCCAGATGTTCCTGAGCCACAATACCCAGTGTTCTGTGCCAGCCACCAGCGTTGGCACACAATGCCAGCCTGAAGCTGGGCGGGTTTGCTCTTGTCCAATCGCCGTTACAGGGCTTCTCTACTGGGTTCAGCTGTATCAGAAGTCTTGCCCTTGCTGTTGAAAAAAAGGAAATGAGGCAGAAAGAGCCCCTCTTGACACACAGTGGGACAAAAAGGATTCTCTCCTGGCTGTAGTTCCTGCAGTAGTAGTAGTAGTAGTAGTAGCAGCAGCAGCAGAAGAAGAAGAAGAAGAAGAGAGTTTGCTTTTCTAAACCACTTTTCTCACCCATTTAAAGGAACTCAAAGCACCTGACAAAGCTTTCTATTCTTCTCCCCACAACAGAACAGCCTGTGATGTAGGATGGACTGTGAGAGCTCAGAAGAGAGCTGTGACTAGCCCAAGGTCACCCAACTGGCTTTGCGGAGGAAGAAGAGTTTTCTACATCACTTTTCTCACCCATTTAAGGGGACTCAAAGCGCCTCACAAAGCTTTCGATTCTTCTCCCCACAACAGAACAACCTGTGAGGTAGGAGGGGCTGTGAGAGCTCAGAAGAGAGCTGTGACTAGCCCAAGGTCACTCAGCTGGCCTTGTGGAGTAGGGCAGAATCAAACCCAGTATTCTAAAATATGAGTCTAGCTCCTTAACCACTAGACCAAACTGGCAGAAGGCAAAGGAGCAAGCTGCCATCTTCTACCTTTAATTTCTTGAAACTTCATCTGAATATTATTAAGCTTTTTACAAATCTATTGTTATCTAGATGCTTTAGGCTGAAAGGTTTTCAGCCCCAGTGTAGGCAGGTAGTCCAAAAAGACTTGCGGGGTGTGGAAGAGGTGGAGAGAGAAAAATTATTTTCTTTATCACCCAACACTAGGACCAGGGGGCAATTCTATGAAGCCGATGGGCAGAAGAGTTAAAACAAGGGAAAGTATTTTTTTAGCCCAGACGGCCATCCATCTATGTAAGAGGTGGTGATAGAAACCAGAAGAGGTTAGACAAATTCATGGAGGAAAAGTGGATCAATGGCTGCTAATATGGGATTCCTAGGTACTTTCCCCCAAATGGAGAGACAGGCAGGATTCCTCTAAAGGCCATTTGCAGGGAGTCAAGAGCAGATGCCCAGAAGCAATTGGTGACCACTGTGTGAGAGAAAATGCTGGACTAGATGAGCTGTGGCCTGATCCAGTGGGGCTCCTCTTACATTCATATATAACAACTTCAGTTAATGGGATTGGTGGAGGGCCAAGCTGACTGTAATTCTAAGACATATAAAAGAAAAAGCAAAGACAGTCCAAAGAGGCGTTGTATCTAGATACTTGTCCAAGTCCTATTGAGCTGTCTCACAGTGAGCCAAAGTGAGGCATTACTGTTCTTGTGTTAATACTGGTTTTAAATGTTGCAACCCACACTGAGACCTTTGGGTATCAGGCGGGATAAAAATGCAAATAATAAATAGATATAATTCACTGTGAACCAGCTGTAAAGTGCCACAAATACTTTAAGGCACCACAAAATACCCATAAATGCCCTGGTTGGCACACCAAGCTCCCTTTGTAATCCTTTTGTGGCTGTGGAGACCCTTTATGGCCTCTGTAAAGCACAATTGCTGCTGCAAAAACACCTCAGAGAAGTCAGAAAGTACCACCAGTCTTTTACAACTACTTTGTATGCGTTTTGCTGCCACTGCAACCTTTTACTGCCTCTGTGAAGTGCTAGTACAGCTTCAAATTTCCCATAAATCACCACTGTAGACTTTAACAAGGCCTGACTGAGCCTCCTGACTGAGTCTAGTGAAGCTCAGCTTACCTTTCAATTAACTATTAAGTACTGGTCTATATCTACTGCCTGTTGTTGAGCATGCATTGTCTGTGTCCATACATCCACAGTAGTAGGATACAGAAAGACATGATGTTGCAGGACACTATAAAAATGATTTTGAAAAACAAGATCTGAATTACGCTAGAGATTATCCAGTTGTAGTCTGCTGGCCACTAACGTCCCATAATGTGGTCCACCATAGGACTTGGGAAGGCTCAAGAATAGTTGGATGTGTTAGGACGTGCTCAGCCTAAAATGCGCTCCTAGATAGGATAGTGGCTATTACAGTTGTAAATCCTGAGACCTTGGGGAATATACTGCAATATAAAGTGAAGCATAAGAACATAAAAGGAGCCCTGCTGGATCAGGCAACAGCCCAACTAGTCTGCAATCCTGTGGCCCACCAATTGTTTCTAGGTATTCTCAAGGAGGCCAAAGACAAAACCTTTACCTGCTCCTGACTCCCTGCAAATGGCCTTTAGATGCATCCTACCTGTCTATTCAACCTGGAAGCAGTACCCAGGCATCCATTCTAGAGAAGAACACATGAGAAGCCCTGCTGGATCAGGCCACAACCCATCGAGTCCAGCATCCTGTCTCACACAGCGGTCCAACTTCTTATGGGCATCTTCCAGCAGAAGACAAAGGCAAAACCTTCACCTGCTCTCCTCTCCCTGCAGATGGACTTGAGAGGTATCCTGACTGTCTCTCCAACTGTAAGCATTCATTTTAGTAGGAAATAGATGGTAATGAAAGGTATATTTTATACAGGCAAGAGGGAAGGATAAAGGAAGCAAGGAGGAAGACATGCTATTAAGATCAAACAGACCTGACACAAAGGGTAGGCAACGAAGCATGGGTCAGGGATGAAACTCAAGAGGGAGGCTTTCCTTTGACTTGCGTGAGGATCTCTATGCCTGAAATCAACCTCAAACATTGAACTCCAGACCCACAAGGTCTGGAAAAAGTCTCCTGAGACTACATCAGGAACTGGAAGTCCCTAAAGCCACCAGTCAATAGCAGTGAATGGTGTGTCCTGCACACACACCTGAGTTTTCCCAGATAACAAAGCCATTTTCTTGCTTATTCCGCTCAGGAATTCTTCCCCTTTGCTACACTTATTCTTGTTGGTCTGTCCTCTGTCAATTTATTATCATTATCACAGATTTAAAATATAGTCAAACTGACTTAAAATATACTAATGCTATAATAATATAAAAATGAACGTCACCCTCATACTGGATCTTTCAGAAGCAACTCTTCCTTCACAGTACTGTATGGCAAAACCCAGATAAGTATGGCTTCTCTGGTGAAAAACTGCTTAAGGCGAGGATTCAGGCCCAGGTATCTGCTTATCTGCTCAGTCTGGGATTGGGTTGTCAATGCCCATAGACCGATATCCAGTCTTCCTGAGATGACAGAGAACAAAAGCAGTCACAGCAGCTTCTAGGTTACAGCTCTCTGAGATTTTCAGGCTTGGGTATCTCTAATTTTGGTTCTTCCAGCTGGAAAATAGGAAGCAGCCTAAAATTATGGTGACAGCCAAGGATTCTTGTAAGGAAGACGCTGAGGGGGCAAAATAGGCAAGAGGGTGTGGATGGTCTCAGGAAGCATCTAGGTTTAAGAAAAAAATAACAACAAACCCTCAATCCAAGCTCTTGTTCTTAACACTCATTTCCCTCTTCAAATCCCTGATAGATGTCATTACCCTTGATGGGATTATCCCAGGTGGTTTGTAAGGATTCTTAAATCTGCACATTTTCCTGAGGTTCTCCTATGGAAAAAGGAGGCAAGCAAGAATGTTGCCTTCAAGGACAAACAAAATACAGCACACAAAATGGCCCCCGTCTGCTTCCCTTTTCGCTTTACATCAGCCTGTAAAACCCTCAACACTCCAATCTCTTCTTCCATGGGGTTCCTCCAGACATCACCGACTGCACCGTGGCTTTGGCGTCCCTGTGCAGGGGCTTCTGGTACACCAGACTGGTGGGCCAGAAGTATTGCAGGGATGCCATATTAGCTTCTGGTCTGCCAGACTGGGGGACTGGAAGCTCTGGCATCCCCACGGAGCGACTTCTCATACGCCAGACAGGTAACTCCATTGCCCACAGCGGTATGTATAAGTGTGTATTTAAAAGATGCTGATAAATCAACATATTTTTAATGCACAGGGAAATAGAACACTGAAGGCAACGGAAGCAGCAAAGGGACTTCACTGCTTCCATCCTCGTCTGGAGGCACCCATGGTCTGATTTCTACTACATTTACACCTGTGCATACCATAGACTGATTCCTAAAGCAGCTAATCTCACAGTTCCAGGCAACTGTAAAGAATAAAGCCCAAAAAGTAAAACTTGCTCATTATACTGATGTTTAAGAAAGAAGGTTCTTTTACATGGTCCATTTAATTACAGCAATTTTCAAACAGTATATCGGGGGGGGGGGGGGGAGAGCAGGAACGTACACCTGCGTTGATCTTTCATACCCATTTTTCCTCTTTGGTTCCCCCTCTTCTTTCTTGTTTCCATTCTGAACTCCAACCCTCAACTTCCTTCTTATTTTTAAACCCCACCCCTGCACAAAATTATGCTTGGATCCCTCTTTTTTGCTGCACTAGTTCGAGGTCTGGATAACAGTGGTGTCCAAAATATTGTCTTCTAAATATCAGTTTGCTGTAACTCCCATAAACCCTAGCCAATCTTGCCAGCGGCAAAGAATGCTGTAATCTGTATCTCAGCAACATCTGGAAAGATAGTCCAGTCCTAGAAAGTCCTGGCTTAGGTTCTCAGATTAACACATCCACAAACACCAATCTCATGAGCATGCAAACAGGGTGCAAGTGGAGATCGGAAAAATTCCCACTGCAAGTGGAAACTCCCAAAATCCACTTTCCAAACTCCGAGAGTAAGCCAATAGGGGGCAATTTCTCAGGTTTCATACACTCCAGAAATCAGCTTCATCCCCTCTACCCAACAAACTCTGGGTTCTCGGGGTGGGTGCTGAGCCTGCTTGCCCCACAATCATGCCATGGGATAAAAACTGTAGATGCAAAACAAGTGAAATCAATTCTTGGAATCTGTGTGCCAAACGGAGGAGAGACGGCCAGCATTCTTTTTGGTTTCCTTAGCCCAAACATTTACAGATGTGGCTATGCTGAAGAACAAAACAAAACCGAGTTATGATCCACTTACATGAGCATTTGGCAATGAAACAGAGGGGAAAAGCGAGATGGGAGGTTACATTAGTGCTGATTACCCATTTAGAGGCAGAAGAGACAAGTTAGGAAAGCAAACAAAACTCAACAGCTCTTTGCTCCCATCTCTGTCTCGCTGGAAGTTTAATATACATTATTGTGGAGCTACCAGTGTTCAGAAAATTGCTGGATAAACACTTGTGTTAAACCCAGCAGAATGGCGCCGCGCCAAGCATAAAGCCAAAACTTCTCCAGTTGTGAAACGAGCTGTTTTTACACACCAAAGTAACCACGCAGCAGGCCTGTGGAGTCTGAAGACAGCTGACAGAGATGACTGTGGCCGTCCCCCTGTTGTACAGACATCCATCCAAATACCAACATCTGCTGCGCCACAATTTACTTTTTACACAACATTTAGCAAAACAGCGCCTCTCGACTGCGGCGTCATTAAAAGAAGAGGATCAACAAATAAATCGCCGAGACGCGGGTCCCACCAGACAATCGCAAAATTAAAGAGCAGCTTTGCTTGCCTGCGCTGAGCTTTAGTTTCAGATTTATCTGACTTCTGACGGCACCAGGAAGAGAAGCTGTTTTATTATTTTATTTAAAAAATGAAAAAGAAGGAGAATAAGAGCCTGAACGGGGGGGTGGCGGGAAGAAAGAAAGAAAGAAGGAAAGAAGGAAGGAAGGAAGGAAGGAAAAAGAAAGAAAGAAAGAAAAAAGGAAGGAAGGAAAAAGAAAGAAAGGAAGAAAAAAGGAAGGAAGGAAGGAAGGAAGGAAAGAAGGAAGGAAGGAAAGCCAAACACGAAAGCCAAACACAATCAATCATTACAGTGAAAATTACAGTTTGGAAGAGAGCTAGGTTGACGCAATGGGCAAAAAAGCAGATGTCGAGGAATCTTTCCAGCCAGCTCCAGCATTCCCACTGCAGTTCAAACATACAAGCAAACAACAACAACAAAAGAGATTACATTGTGCCTTAAAGGGTGCAGGGTGAAAAGGGCAGGGTGGAGGAGAAAACAGCTTTATAATGCCTTCTTCCTCCTAAATAATCCAAATGTTCATTTTCATTTGTGCAGCAAAAAATTCAGTATCCTAAAAGGGAAAGCTTCTTCACAGGCTGCTATACAAACAGAAACTGGGTTCACACCTAAGTTTTAATCCAGCTTCAGTCCACCTTCAGAGTGGGAAAACACATCAGCAAATTGACCAAGCATTCTATTTCCACATACTCTGTTCCAAAGGTGAATTTTTTGAGTTAGATAATGGCCAAAGAAAACAGCCTTTCTTTTATATATCCAAAGACCTAACGCTAAATTGTTAAACAACCTAACAGGTTACAAATATCAAAAGCAGATACAATGCTGCAGAGCAGAATACACATCAACCTTATAATCATGCTTGTAAGACAGGCTTAAATCTTAAATTTGTTGGTTCAGATTTCACAACCCTAACCCTAACTGCCTGACATTAGGGGCAAACCTACTATGAGTTCCACTCTGTGTTCCAAAGAAACTGCTAAAACTACATTTTTATGAATGCATTAACTGATGGAAAGACGAAAGCAGTTCATTTGGCTAGACAGGAAAATCTACAAAACGATCCTCAACTTCTCTAAAAACCAGGTTAGAAAATACAAAATAGGCAGATGGCATGCCCCTATTCCAGTATATAATCCAGAATAAGTATTCTTTATTCCAGATTGTATTCCAGAAAAGGGGCCTTCCATCTGCATATCAATGGCAGGCTCTTACTCCAGATTATATTCCAGAATAAGGCCAGGTACAGAAACAGCCAAATACTCTTCAGAAGAGGTCCAAACTGGCTGGCAAGTACTTCTCAGTATGGTCAGCAATAGGGGTGTACACAAATGCAATTTCTGGGATTCAATTTGATTTGAATTGAATATCCAAAAATTTGATTTGATTCAAATCTTTAAAATTTGAATTTACCCAAATTAGATTCGAATTAAGCAAACTCGAATCTATTCGTTTGAATTTTCAGTTCAGATTTGCACTTACGAATGTCAACAACATTCATATGTGCCTGAACACATCATTACACAACCCATACGCATCTGTACACATCTGTATGCATGCTGCATTTATCCCGTATGCACCTGTTTTCGTCCTGTACAGACCCGTACAAATGAGTACAGATGCAGGAAAGATGCATACGTGCAAGTATGCATTGTGTACAAACCTGTACACATGAATGTACAAATAATTCAAATGAATAGATTCAAAAATTCAAAATTTGTTCAACTGTTTAAATTTATGGACATTTGATTCAAAAAACAAATGCTGAAATTTGAACAAATTTGATTGAATTTCGAATGTCTTCGAATATTCGTGTACATCCCTAGTCAGCAACTGAACTCTATGGCTCCTAACACTGGGCATGCGAAAATGCATTCAAAGCCCACCATGCCACAAAAGTAAATTAAAAAACAAAACACAGCTGTCAACACAAGAGGAACAAAGCCCACCACTTTCTAAATAACATTAAGACTGCATCTTCTGGTAGCAGACAGAGGCTGCCTCCAGCTGATTGACTGGAGGAGATAGTGCAGGAAATTGTCCCGCTGCCATTACCACCACCAGTGCTGTCCTTACTCATTGTATTGACTTGTGCATCCAGGCCATTCGGCCATCCCAAATACCTGGATGTGCACCCTGGTGCCTCTGCACACGTGTGCATGGCCATTTCAGCCTCCATGCATGTGCAATGGATGGAACTATGAGGATGGCTCCATGCGGAAGGTAGGAAAAAGTGCTACTGTTGGAAAACCTGTGGCTAGCACTGTGACAGCGCTTTTTAGGGGGCAAACAGTGAGGCTATGGTGTGGCTGCCTCAGATGTTCCCCCCATCTGGTTGGGGGCCACATTCAGCAAAAAAGACCCTCCTTCAACAGCCATTGGCAAGTTGGGGGCGACCTTATCCTGAAAGATGCTACACGAATGAGCAACTGCCCAGCTCTGTAATTTTGCTGGTCGAAAAATCTTCCTCTCTCTGGAAAGCAATTGCAAAAGATACATAGCTGAGTCCTTTGCTGCCTAAAAAGAAGCCAGGAAACAGAGTCTTCAAAAATACTGTACTGCCTGAATCTCAAGCCCACTCAAATAACTGTGGGCCCACTAGTAAGTACAGACCCTGCAAAATCAGTTAAAAGCACTTCACCCAAGATCTCCGAGGACACTGTTAAATTTTCCAAAATTCTAGTGCAAAATGTCTTGCATGGAATTCCTACAATCAGGAAAACCTAACTCAGCCCACTGAATCTGGATGTGGTTTTTCCCAAGACTGCTTGGCTAGGTTCTTGCTTAGTTTGGGCCACCCAGCACCACTCCAAAAGAACATCTGCTGTAGAAATAAGTATCTGAGTAACCCTTGGCTAGACGGCAATAAGTAAGTCAGGCTTCTACACTGCAGGTCACTTCTGCCCTTCCTTCCCTCCCTCCGTTCCATTTAGCCACAGATATGAGGGAGGAAATGGCCATGGCGCGCAGAAGTGTAGTGTGAAAGACACGTACAGAGGCTGAGGCAGGAACGTGCATTCTGAGTCATCACATCCTGCCAGAGGCCATTTCACTTCTAGAGGAAGCATGGAAAAAATCAAGAATCTCAGGACCACAAAAAAATCCTTCCAAGGTCACACCCCATCTAGGCAGGCTGTGGAATAAACATCTCATCTGGCTAGAGGTATGTTGCTGAAGGAAGATGCAAGAGCATGGCCCTTGCTTTTCGCACGTTTGAAAGCGGCGCTAAGGGTGGGTGGGTGGGTGAGCAGACATCAGGACCAGATGGCAAAACCATAATTTTTGATATCTGCTCACTTGATAATCTCTTTGCTTCAACTACATCGGGGCTCCTAGATACAACAATTAACAAGCTCCAGTGTGGCACTGATACGTGGCAGACTTCATACCGTGCAGAAAATGGGCTGTTGATCACAAGAGTTTCCTGGAAACTCTGCCACCATCTACCATTTTACCCACCTCTCCACCTCTACCACAGACAGTGGCCACCTCCAGACATCACTTATTTAATCCACAATTGATCAATTTACTGGTATGAAGCACATCCAGACCATGGCCCTGTTCACACTTGGCTTTATTTTGGAGTATATCCTGGAATAGGTCCTGCTGTCCACATACTAGTACAGGATATAACAGGAACCAGGTGAAGCCTGCCAGAGTTTGTCATAGCATGTAGGCAACAGACCTCTATCTTGAGACAGGTTCCAGAATAAGGCCAAGTGTGAAAAGTCCCCATCACTCATCGTCTATACATTGGATCGATATTCTGTGTTCTAGCAATTCCAGACCAGCGTCACAGCTGTGGGATCTTTTTTTTTTCCATATGACCTAACACTCCCAAAAGCATATTAAGAACTTCTGCGTAGCGACAGCTGACACCACAAATCTTGCTAAACTTCCTGTGCCATACTTCAGACAGAGCTGCAATTATAGAACAGGATACTATGCTTTGATAGTGCATTTCACCTGAATAACGATAACCCAGTAAATTGGGTCTCTCTTCCAGGACCGTATCGGGGCACTGTGATCACATCTGGCAAATAAGGTACAATGGAAAATAATTACAGGTTTTTGATCCTGTCTGGTGGTAGCCAGTAGTTCTATCTGAAAACTGGCAAAGCTATGACACTTTCAGACATTGCAGGACTACAGCTCCCATGAGCCTCAGCCACTCTGACCAATGGGAAGGAATGGTAGGAACTGTAGCTCATGAACTTCTGAAGGGGCATTGGTTCTCCAAGTTGTGCTTTACCTGATATTTACGATAGCATTACACTGAGCCTTCCTACCACATGAGCCAGTCTGGTCTAGTGGTTAGGGAGCCGGACTGTTATCTGGGAATACCGGGTTCGATTCTGTTCTCCCCCATGAAGCCAGCTGGGCGACCTTGGGCTAGTCACAGCTCTCTTCTGAGCTCTCACAGCCCCACCTACCTCACAGGGTGTTCTGTTGTGGGGAGAAGAATAGAAAAGCTTTGCCAGCTGCTTTGAGTCCCCTTAAAATGGGTGAGAAAAGCAGAGTAGAAAAGCCAACTCTTCTACCATACATATTTATTTGACTTACATACTACAGATTCCAGAGAGACTTGATAAGGTTTACAAATAAAAACACAGAACCAGAACATGGCAAAGAACAGTTTCATTGTATGTGAACGTCATGGGATAAACGTGTGTGGACATCACGGGGTGTTAGGGAGAATAAATACTGCAGGTAAACACAGTAGCAAGAATGAGGCAGCAAACGCTGCCCTTGATCTTGTGCCCTCCAGATGTTTTGGATCAACACAGCTGGGGTTATGATACTGGCTGACCTACTTGCACTGGCATACAGAAGAAAACCTTTAAGGCAGTGGCTCCCTTCCTAGGGAATTCTTCCGCACTGCACATTAATCAGAAATATATTTTTTGATTAAGTGGTAATCATCTAGTAACTTCCACTTCGCCAAACTGTTCACTTTCAAATATAGTCTGACTAGGCCTCTACTGGCAATGATATATACTTATGATGTACCTATGTACAACCTGTGATGTTGCTGTTTGTAATTGGGGTGCCGACTGTCATTATGTCGGTTTTAAAGAAATCTGTCTGCTTTGTGCGTTGCTGCATTCCTTTCAAAGCTAACAGAAAGAGCAAAGGCCAGAGAGGAAAGATGGCTATGCTGTGGATTACGGTTCAAACTGAGGCCTTTTCTGCACTGGGCCTTATTCTGGGGACTGCCACAGTCCGCGCTAGCATGCCGAAGACAAGCCCCTATTCTGGGATATAATCTGGACAAAGGCCCAGTGTGGAAGGGGCCCATGAAACAACTGCAACTGAGGAAGTTAAAGTAACCTCCACTTCTTGAAGAGTATTCTGAGAATCTATCATCAAAAGACTGGGCATTCTGCCTGGATGTTTTAAAAACTTAAGGTGACTGAGCATGTTTCCTCTTTTGCCAGAGGTGGCTGAACATGTGTTCCCTCTCCAACTCCCATCACCTATGCTGTTGCCCACAGTTGCTGCTGGGCATGACCGTGACTCATACAATCCAGCATTATGCTGTCACAGATATCTGCCTTCGGGTTGGAAAAACAGGCAGGATGCCTCTAAGGGGCCATTTGCAGGGATGGAGAGCCAGTGAAGGTTTTGCCTTTGTCTTCTGCTTCAGATGCCCAAAAGCAATTGGTGGGCCACTGTGTGAGAGAAGGTGCTAGACTAGATGAGCTGCTGCCTGATCCAGCAGGGCTGGTTTTTATGTTCTAGGGGGTTGAACAAATTCATGGTGGACAGGTGTATCAATGGCTGCTAAAACTGATGCTTAGGTACTGTCACCAGGTTAGGCCATTTCCACGGATGGAGAGCTAGTATAGGTTTTACCTTTGTCACTGGTGGGAGACAGGATACTGGACTAGGGGTGTTTTTCCACTGTCACTAAAGTACCCATTAAGTACCCATTAATGGGTACAAAAATGCCATTACGTACCCATTAATGGGTACTTAATGGGTACTTTTAGTGACAGTGGAAAAACACCCTAGATGTGCTATGGCCTGGTCCATCAGGGCTCATCTTATGTCCTTATCTATAAAGAGCTCAGAGCATGTGCATAACAACTTGTGATTCTTTAGCACGGTCTTTTTAAAGGCACACTAAGGCTAGTAGCCACTGATATGTCCACCCCCTGGTAAATCTGTCCAATCAGCAACCCCTACAGGGTCACATGTTAGCCATGCCTTTTAAAGCATGGGTCTCCATTCAATATTCAGAGGAATGTGTTTACACCGTTGCTCTAAAAACAGTAGGTGATACTCTTTATGAATGATGCAGGAAATCCAAAGAACTATTCTGCTGGGCAAATACAGTCAATCGTATGTTTATGTTCTAACTAGCAATGTCATGTGAATGGCGGGTTTCATTTTAGACATGAATGCCTGCATTGTCAGTTGTTTGGGTATTTTTATTAAAAAGAAAAATAAGCTATTCTACTCTTTGTGTGCTTTAGTTCTGGAAAAAGTTGTAACAGAGGAAGGAACTGTTCCAACAGCCAGAAAACCTACAAAATTCTTACCATAACTTTGGCACAGAGCACTTTTTGAACATCACAAAAGTCCATTATGTTATGCAGCTATTTCATTCTTCCCATATAAAAAACCTCCTAGCTTCCTTTTCTCATCATGGATCTCTAAAGGTTAGTTTTACATAGATTTACTTTAAAAAAAAAGGATAAGTGTAGGGTATGGCAGTCCCTGCTAACTTCCACAATGTGTAGGCTAGAGAACAGTTACAAAAGATTAGCAGTGTGCAGGAATGCAATTTTTCGGATTCGATTCAAATACCCAAAAATTTGATTCAATCCAAATGTTTAAAATTTGAATTTAACCAAATTTGATTTGAATTAAGCAAATTCAAATCTTTTTCAAATTTTTCATTTGAATCTGTGCTTTGTAGATGCCCAAATGCATCTTCCCCGGGTCCGTACACATCCGTACGTGTCCATACACGTCCGTATGCATCCCGTAGTTATCCTGTATGCAACCCATTTTCATCCTGTACGGATATGGGAAAGATGCGAATCTTCAAGTACGTATCGTGTACGAACCCGTACACACACAGATATCCGAATAATTCAAACAACTAGATCCAAAATTCAAAATTCAAATTAAATCTTTAAATTGAAGGTCATTCGACTAGAATTCAAATGTCGAAATTTGGTCAACTCAAACGAATTTCAAATGCGTTCAAATATTTGCGCATATCCCTAACACAGATATACTGATTTTAGGGTGAAATAGAAAAAACTTCCTAAAAGCTTAATATACAATATAACTATAATTGTTAGTGTAACAGTTAACAGATTTGAGCACAAGTATGGCGAATTCTTAAGTGAAGCCTTGAAGATCTAATTCCAGCATCGTAGACATTTTGGTCTTTCTAAATACTTACAACACTTCTAGTGAAGATTATTAATTCTGGTCATTTTGCATTTATTTCAGCTAAAAGTGTAATATTTAATTTTTGTATGAATTCAATAATAAAATCTATTTTTAGATATCATATTTATATTTTCTTACATAATATGCTTAAACCAAAAGTTCCTGTACAAACAGCTTACCTGTCTTTTTTTATTAATTTTTTTCATAGATTTCTGAAGTAGGAAAGAAAAAAAATTCCTCTCAGTGGTATACAAACAAAAATACATAAAAATATTTTTAAAATACATACTTGCAAAAACACATTATGTATAGAAACAATATAATTAAAACAGCAATTAAAAATGAAAACAGATTTAAAACCCATTACAGCCAAGCAGGTCTGTAAAAGACTTAGGTTAATAAAAATGTCTTCACCTGGAACCTAAAGTATTTGAGATGGTGCCAGGAAATATCTCCAAGTAGGCCGTTCCAGAAGAAGAAGATGAAGCGTTGTATTTTCTAACCCGCTTTTCTCACCCATTTAAGGGGACCCAAAGCGGCTGACAAACCTTCTGTTCTTTTCCCCACAACAGACACCCTGTGAGGTAGGTGGGGCTGTAAGACCTTAGAAGAAAGCTGTGACTAGCCCAGGGTCACCCAGCTGGCTTCGTGGGGGAGGGCGGAATCAAACCTGGTATTCCCAGATAAGAGTCCGGGCTCCCTAACCACTAGACCAGTGGTTCTCAACCTGGGGGTCGGGACCCCTTTGGGGGTCAAACTCAGAGGGGTCACGACGAGTCTCCCACCGCCCTTCCCTCCCACCTGCTTCACCCCCGTGGTTGGGGGTCTCCACAACATGAGGAACTCCATTAAGGGGTCGCGGCATTAGGAAGGTTGAGAACCACTGCACTAGACCAAATTGGCTCACTGGGTGCCACAACTAAGGAGGCCTTTTTTTTTGCGCCAGCATCTATTTATTTCACTGGGAAGCACAAAGTTAATCTGCTCTAACCACAGAATATTCTCCAGGTTCACAAAGTACTCCTCTGTCTATTATCTTCCTACTACCTCCAATCACCTCCCAGATGCCCACCATCTAAGGCTTCCCTTAGGCAGATAACTTCTCTCTTACCTTTTACTGAGCAATCAAGTGCATCATGTTCTACTCTCTGAATGAGTCCTGTTTCTCAACCAAGAATCACAATTAGTTTTTCTCAAACCAACCCTGATAAGCCTACTTCACACTATGTCATATCTGGAGCAAAACACACCACAATTTTTGATTCAAAGACAAAACTGTGACAAAGATTATCTTCTAAGAACATCAGCAAATACCTCAAGGAAAGGGTAACTGAGCAGCTAGTAAGTAAACTCAATTTAGGAACTTTTTAGGTCAACTCACCTGCAGAATTTTACACGTTATCATTATTGTTCTTAATTGTAAAAATATCTATATACGTGGTATAATTTAAAAACTGATACCTCGATTGTGGTATGGGTTTCACCCTTGTGCACTGGGTGTGTGTTAAATGTGTCAAGCATATTTTGGGTTTTGCTTAATACTCTGGGACAAATGGCACTAATCCGCGGCAAAAAAAACCCTTTCCAACTGTTCTTGCCATGAATTAGGAGGCGATCACGCATTATCCTGGAGGCTTGGGCATGCTCCCAGGGTATTGGGGTTGGGGAATGGAGATTGCAGCATTAGCGGGCGGGGTTTTGCCTGTGCTTGCTGTTCCTGCCATGCGCACTGCGATTGGGGGATTTTTTCAAAGAAACAGAAGGGACGAGGGTGTCAAATGGCTATCAAAGGGTCTCCCCGGCTACAAGCATGACACCCCCCTTCTCTGATTGCCCAATCGTGTGGCTAAAGGGCTTGATTTAACGCACGAGCGCTTGATCGCCTTAATGGGCAAAGGGCCCATGGCTTCCCTGCACTCAGCTGCTGTCAGGCGGTGTGCCCGTTGACAAGCGGAGGGGCGCACCTCCACTGAAGTGATTGAAGCACAGCCGCGGCTAAAGTGATTGTAGCACTGAGCCCCCATTCTATCATTTTTAACCTACTTAAGCTGTACGTGGTGTTTTTGGAGGTGCAACTGGGAGGGGCTTCCCCTGCCATCACTGCAGCAGGCGGGACAGGGCACGGTGACACCAGCTGGGCTTCCTATCAGGGGGGAGGGAGTGGAGAGAAAAAAGGATGCGGTTCCCCAATGGAGGGGTTCACCGTGGTTTTCATGGGGACAGGCGGATTCGGCCTGAACCCACGCTGTCCTCAATCACATGGGGACATGTTAATTCGCACTAGAATGCGCACTGGGGCTGCCCCGATTCAACACCGGAATAAACGGAGCCCATGGGGACTCGCCCATAGAGAATTTTAAGAAAGGTGAATGGCGGAGCATTCTGCATGTACTTTCCCTTCCTCTGTATGGGTTGTACTATATTGCACTGAAATAAATACTTAAAAAGGGGGGAAGTGAATGATGGTGGTGGTGGTAATAAAAGAACAACATTAACATCTACAGCAGCTCTAACAGAAATTCCAGGGTCTTGGAAGTCCAAGGCATTAACCATCGTGTACCCAATCATGTTTCTTCATGATAATCAGCTGAAACTGCAGTACTGAGCAGCATAAAAATCTAAATAAATAAATAAACTTGCTAAACTATGAAAGACATCTAATTCAGAGGCATTTCTCATATAAAAAAACTGGAAAGCAAAGGCCCTTTCTACGCTTAATCCAGATGAAGGCGCTTCCGAGAACACATCATCTACAAGGGAGTGGAGTAGATCTAGATCAGATCAATGTGGCCTACATCCATGCTAGCACTCTTTAGCACACATCCGCTGTTCTAAAGGCCACTCAAAGCAGATGCATCTGCCTGTGGTTGATCGAGACCTAGGTAATCCAGATCTAGCTGATGGATTAACTGAAATAAGTGAAGAAAGGGTTAAACATTCTACCATCAGAGGCACCTATTTTAGCCAAGATTTCAGGTCACTGAGGAAGAGGCCTTGGTGTTCTCTTGCAGTGCCCACCACAGCTCCTTGAAAACAACAGAAGAACTCTGAATTCATACAGTAACAAGTACTGGTTAATCTGCATTCATTATGGCAGTTACCGGGATCTCAGAAGTGTGCCTGAAGATGTACGTAATTGACGGCTGTCAAGTTACAAACTACACTGCAAACTTCTAACTCACTGCAGTTTCTGCAGAGCCAATGTAGAAACAAAAACCAACACACAGGGACTCAAGAAGCATCTTTCAGTCCTGAGCTTCTAGTGAGGGTCTAGCATGTGTGTTACCAAGGACGGAGGGAGAAGGGAAGGGCCAAGTAGATGCCCTAGGCCATTGGTTCTCAACCTGGGGGTCGGGACCCCTTTGGGGGTCGAACTACCCTTTCAGAGGGGTCATGACAAGTCTGCCGCCCTTCGCTCCCACTTCCCAGCTGCTCTACCCCCATGGTTGGGGGTCTCCACAACATGCAGAACTCCACTAAGGGGTCACGGCATTAGGAAGGTTGAGAACCGCTGCCCTAGGCAGTACCTCCTCCCAGAATCTCCGCACAGAAAGAAGAATTTTTAGATCCTTAGAATAAGCTTATGAAGTGTAAGAACTAGAAGTTAACTTTTGCAGGTTGCTGGATTTCACAGAGGTAAGTTGACACAAGTTACCAATATGATTCCCCTGCTGCCTGAACTTCATCTTTTGAACCAACCCTAAACCTTTCGGTACAGGGCGAGATAAAAGTGCAAATATTAAATAAATGATTCTAGTGTTCGGGATTGGCTTGTTTGTAAGAACATAAGAGGTGTCTTGCTGGATCAGACCACCGTCTATCTCAGTGATGGCTAACCTTTTGAGCTCAGTGTGTCAAAATTCGCAAGAAAACCTAGCTTAACTCGGGTGCTGTGTCACATTTAGAAATATCCATAATTTTGTGATATTTGTAGCTCTAGTTAAAAAAAGTTATATTTTTGATATATATATTTTATTAAAAGCAAAAACAAATAATTCTTTACAATTGCTAAATCTTCAATTGAAAGTTGGTATTTCGTACACTTCAAGAACAAGCAAGCACTACACGCCCAGGTGCCAGGGTGACCATGTGTGTCACCCAAAAGGGCTTGGCGTGTCACCTGTGACACGCGTGTCATAGGTTGGCCATCACCGGTCTATCTAGACCAGCATCCTTTCTCATACAATGGCCTACCAACTGCTTCTGGGCATCTCAAGCAGAAGACCATCTGCTCTCGAATCCCTGCAAGTGGCCTTTGGAGGCATCCTGCCTGTATCTCCAACCTGGAGGTAGTACTAGTAGACATCCATTCTAGCAGCCATTGATAGACCTGTTGTCCATGAATTTGTCTAACCTTTTCTTAAAGCTATGCAAGCTGATTGCTCTCACCACCTCTTCTAGATGCAAATCCCATAGACTGATGATCCTCTGGGTGTAAAAACAGTTCACCTTGTCTGTCCTAACTCTCCTGCCCATCAGCCTCATAGAGCGCCCCCTGGTTCTGGTGTTGTGTGATGGAGGAATGGCAGAATCCTCTATACACCTTTTCCACACCATGCATGATCTTATCTACTTTAATCAGCTCCACTTTTAAACGCCATCTTTCAAGGCTGGCCTAGACATTGAAATCTGATCTCATAGGAAATGTGTTCCAGCCCCTAGATCATTCTGACTGCCCTTCTCTGCGCCTTTTCCAGTTCCATAAGATCCTTTCTGAGGTATGGTGACCAGAATGTTCTAACTCTGTAGTTATTAATCACAGGCTCCCTTTGCATAATTTTTGTTGCCCTGGACCCCTGCCTGCCCACCCCCATCCAACACCTCTACTGGCCTACTGCGGACCCCCAGTGAGATCTCTGGGTGGGCCCGGACCCTAGGTTAAGAACCGCTGTTCTAACTAGTTAGCCAGCTAGCTAACTACTGCTTTGGGAAAAACAAACAAATTGGAGGATGTACATTTCTTCACAAAATGGGCTACTCATGAGAGGCCAATTAAAACACCCAAAAAGCCTGGTTTAAAAAAAAAGCACTGCCCTCGTCTGGGACTTTAAGGACAGCAGGAAACAAAGAAAACGAACTTCCCCAGCAAAAGGGTTCTGCATCAAAACAAAAACAAGTTTTACACTCTCAGTTTCTATATTTCAGTTTGCTGGAGCACCCACACCATCGTTGCTGACTGTTCCTACACTATTAGTTTCTGTTTTATTTCCACCCCTTCGCCCAGAGGAAACCAGAACAGCTTACAAGAAACATAAAAATGTTACAAAAGAAAACTGAACCACATCGAGCAGATGCTACAACCAGCAGTGGTAGATTAAAATCCTAGAGCATCTAAAAACTCTTGATGAAAAAAGCAGGTTCTCAAAGATCCTGAACACAGCAGACTTTGGGGAACCTTCTCATCTCCAGCAACAAGAAGTTCTATAATCAGGATACCACCACATAAAAGGTTGGCCAGTCTGGATTACAAGCGGCAGCAATTCTGGATTAAGACCGAAATGCTGAACCACCTGCTTTCCAGATGTGACCCTCAACTCCAATCATCCTCAGCCAGCATGGCTGACATCATGATAGATGCTGAAATCTAGCATTTTCTGGACAGCTACAGTTTAGCCAGTCCAGATTTAAGAGTTTCAAAGCCTCGGATGTTGCTTTAAGTCTGGCAGGCAACTAAAGTTGAGGTTAAAATGATGTTATGGTGTAATGCAGCCTGCACTACTCAACCCTTTAGCAGATCCATTCAAATAAGCTTTCACCAATTTAAGGCCCATCAGATGTTGTGGACAACAACCCATCAGTATAAATCACAATGGAACCATAAACATAATTGTAAATCATCAAGAGAAGGTCCATGTTCTGCTCATCACTTGACTACTTTGATGTTCCTTCAACCAGTCCGTAGCATCTCCTCACTGCATGGTTGCAACATCTGTCCTGACTAGGGATGTGCACTAATGTTTTTTTGACATTCTATTTGAATCAAATACCCCAAAATCCAATTTGATTCCAATCTTTTATACTTGAATTTAATAAGATTTGATTTGTATTTACCAAATTCGAACCTATTTGTTTGAATTTTTTATTTGGATCTGCACATATGAATGTCGACAACATTTGTATGTGCCCATAAGTATCTTCCCCACATCTATACACTATCTGTACGTATCCCATATGCAACCTGTTCTCGTCCTGTACGGATCCATATAAATGTGTACGGATGTGGGAAAGATGCAGATCTTCAAGTATGCATCTTGTACAAACCTATATACATTAGAATGTCTGGATAATTCAAACGAATAGATCCGAAATTTGAAATTCCAGTTGAATGTTTACATTTGAATTTCATGACATTCTATTTGGGTTTGAATGTCAAAATTCAGCACATTCAATTGGATTTCGAATGCCTACAAATATTCGTGCTTTTAAAATGTATTTCATCTTTTCTAAATATTCTGTATCTTTTTATTGCTGTGGCCTGCACTGGGACATTCTGGAGAAGGGTGGGATATAAATTCCTAAAGGAATTAAATAAATTAATCAAAATTCATTGGCAAATTATGAGTGCAGCGTATATGCCAATATGTCCATCATGGAGCAAAATATGCTAGCTTTCTGGGAAGATTACACAGAAGCTGCTTCAGGTGAAAAAGGAGCTTTTTAAAAAACAGTGCACAAATTATACACAGCCTTCAAATCCTGCCCCCCTTCACTATGCGACAACTTTCACAATATGAGAGTTTACCACAAGAAGAAGAAAGGGAAGTAGTAGTAGGAGTTGACTCTTATACCCTGCTTTTCTTGCCCTATAAGGGGACTCAGCTACTGACAAATCTTCTGTCCCTCTTGCCACAACAGTCACCCTTTGAGCTAGGTCAGGCTCAGAAAAAGCGCAGCGACAAGCCCAGGGTCCCCCCCAGCTGGCTTTATGTAGGAGTGTGGAAATGGACCAGGTGACTACTAGATAAGAGTCCCTCACTATAACCACAAGACCAAACTGGCCATGCTGTAGCTCACAGGACTTGTTCTTTCCACCAATGAACTGATCTACAATCATGACCGCAGTGTAGTGGCAGGGCAACTGTCATGCACACCAAGGAGGCCCAGGGTCAACCCTCAGCAATTCTCTGAGAAGGACCAAGGTCAACTATTTTCCATAGCCACTGCCAGGCAATACAGAGAATACAGCTTGGCACGCCACACCTTCAAGGGACCTAACACAGCCATGCCCTTCCACGTGCTACAACTTCTGTTCCATAGTTGTGTGTGTCATGCATCCAGCAGAAGGAAGAGAGGAAGTGATCTGTAACTGCTGTGTCTTTTGATGACTGAATCCAAGGCTGTTGCAATTAGGATCACAGGGCTACTCGGCACCCATTGAGCTGAAAAGTTCATTCATGAGAAACGCAGGCAGCTGGCTTGAGGTCAGGGGGATGACTGGTCTTTCCACAAACAAAACATCTGCTGTCCTGGAAGTAGAGCTTCCTTTAAGTGACTGACTCATAGTCTTGCCAGGAACAGCCAAGACAGACACAGAGCAAGAGCCTTATTTCAATTCTCCATTTAGTGTAGGGGAAAAGCACACAGAAGGCCGCAGTGGAAACTTCTTACACCACTGAACCCAAAAATAAAATTCGGCAACACATTGCAACGCGCAGCCCACCACCCTCCCAAGCTTCGCCCAAAATCTGTGAAGCATGAAGCTACTGGCTGCAGGAAACTCCATTCATCAGTTGTTTTTAATTAATTCAATTGATAAAGGAAAAAAAACACGTACGCAGCCCAAAGCTCAACCTTATATTTAGCCCCATTATGATGTGAACAAATATTTGCTACATTTGAAATTCATTCGAATTTGCATATGCAGGTTCATACATTTGAATCTGAATCAAATATTGTCTATATCTGAAGACTGACATTCGAATGAAAAGTGAATGCTTTTGTGCATTTGTTCAAAGCTTAATTATACTTGTGAATGTGAGCAGGAGGCACATCTGCAGCGGACCCAGAGCAGATTCAAAGCAGATCCAGAGTGGATTCAATGCGAATTTGTAGCAGACCCATAGGGGATTTGAAGACATCACTGGCAACAGGGAGTTGAATTGGATTCAAACAGCCTTCGAAGAACATTCGCAGTGAACTGAAACCTACCATATTCAAAGGGGCTTTACTTATACAAATGAGAATTTCCTCACATTCAATTCAAATTGAACACACACAAAAAAAAATTTGTACACATCTCTACCCAATGATGAAAAAAGAGATGTAAACATTTTAGGTGCAAAGAACTAAAAGAACTAGTTTTTTCTGATAAATCATCCAAGATTTGTCTCTTCGAAGCAGCCAGCCCAGAAAGGAGGATCATAAACTTTAAAAACATCAATTTACTTAAACACACACACGCAGAGCAGAGGCCCTTAGGAAATGCAGATAAGCTCTTTGTAATCTCAAAACTGATAAAACATAGTAAAAGTTCAACACGGAAATAATACTTAAAATTCTAGAAAGTAAGAATATAAGAATCTGTCCAACACCTTTGAAGGCAAGAAGAGTCCTACTAGTCAAGCTTCTGGCAAAACCTTCACGTCTTCACCAATCCCTGCAAACGGCCTATGGAAGCATCCTGCCTGTCTCTCCAATCTCCAACTGGTACTTGGGCATCTATTTTAGTAGCAACTGATACACCTGTCCTCCATGGATTTGTCTAACCCTTTCTTTAAAGCAGAGGTTCTCAACCTTCCTATGCTGCGACCCCTTAATGCAGTTCCTCATGTTGTGGAGACCCCCAACCATGGGGGAAAGGTGGCGGGAGACTTGTTGCGACCCCTGTGAAAGGGTTGTTTGACCCCCAAAGGGGTTGCAACCCACAGGTTGAGAGCGGCTGCTTTAAAGCCATCCAGGCTGACCGCTGTCACTGATGCCTCTCTGTTACTGATGACTCTCTAAGTGAAAAAATACTTCCCCTTTCTGTCATAACTCTTTTGCCCATTAGTATCAAAGAGTGCCCTCTAATCCCAGTGTTGTGCAGTAGACAAGAATTTTTCTCACTCTACTTTTCCACATCATGCCTAATTTTATATTCTTCAGTCAGATCACCTCTGAAACACCACCTTTCAAGGCTAAATAGGCCTAGATGTTGCAGCTTAATTTCTTAAGGGAGGTTTTCCAGCCCCTTGACAATTCTAATTGCTACTTCCTGCAATTTTTCAGTTCCACAATATCCTTTCTACAGCATAGTAACACCACAAAATATGCTTTCTGAACTGTAGCAGCACCACAAAGCTATGAATCAGACAGTTTAAGCCAATATTTAAAATTTGTAGAATTCTCAAAGCATTTTATATCCAAAATTTTATATCTTCATCTTCTTCTAAATGAGGTAAAAACATCACTCTTTTCCTGCATGAGAATACTTACAAGTGAACAGTGAAGAGGAACAGGGGTGTTGATTTTATTTAGTTAGAGTTTACTTTTTATATGAATATATATGCATTTATTTGGTAGTCTGTATTGTATATGTTTGTTGTTCCACCCTTTGGTGGAAGAGGCATTATAAATAAACACTGTTATAGGATTACTTAGTGGAATCCAGTTCAGGGTTCCTATATTTTTAATAGCTGTGAAAAAGAGGGAATTTCAATGGAAATTGTTTCTAAAGGCTTGTCCCCATGCCCTATATACTCCGAAGTGAACCTGAATTCGACTCGGAGTGTCCCCATGCAAAGGCTGTAATCCGGGCTACATGCAGGACAAATTGCCCAAATCTGTGGTAAAAAAACCCCTTGCAGACCATTCTCACTGCGGATTTGGAGGCAAGCATGGATTATCTTGGAGGCATGGGGACACTCTCGGATTATTGGGGGAGGAGATTGATGCTTGCATCATTAGCGGGCGGGGTTTCACCTTTGCTCACTGTTCCCATCATGCGCGCTGCGATTGCACCTGTTTGGGGATTTCTTTAAATAAATTATGATGAAAGAGAAATGATGAGGGGGTCAAATGGCTCTCATCTGTCCTACAAGTGTCTTTCCAGCTACAATTATTACACACACACCTTCCCTGATCGGCAAGCTACGCATGGGTAATGGCTTGATTTTGCACACTAGCGCTGCATGGCCTTAATGGGCGACGCACCTGTGGCTTCCCTGCACCAGATGCAACATCAGAAGATGAAGCACAGAATTCCTCGAACCTGCTGCAATGGGTGTGTACCCACTGTCATACGAAGGTGCGCACCTCTGCTAAACTGTGGTGGCTTCAAGCAATGAGCTGTTTTTCCATCCTATTAGTTATGCCCCTTATTATCATTGTTTATCTTTGCTGTGTGTTGTGTTCGTGGAGGTGCAACCTCGAGGCATTTCCCTGTCATCACTGAAGTGGGCAGGACTGGGTACGGTGACGTCAACCCGGCTTCCTATCAGGAGAGAGGGGGTAGAGAGAAAAGGATGCGGTTTCCTGATGCAGGGATTTAGTGCAGTTTGTATGGGGACAGGTACATTCGACTTGAACCCGTGCTCTCCTCAATTGCATGGGGACTGGTTAATTTGAACTAGAATCCGCACTGGGAATGACCCGATTCAAACCCGAAGTAAACAGAGTACATGGGGACAAGCCCATAGACAAGTTAACACCTGCTAAAATGCTCCCTTCTGCACAACCATCAACACAAAAGCTTCAATTAATATCACTACTTTAACACTGCTACTGTTTTGTCTTATGAAGTATAAACATTGAATCTGCAATATTAGTGATAGCAGAACTGATCGACTGGACGTACTCACGGCGGATTTCATTAAAACACTGCGCAGCTTACAAGTAAAACATAAACTCAGAATAAATAAAGCAACTGTAATTAATCATTAATCATGAGTATTACTACTTTTTAATTTTTTTTTTAGTGCTTTTCTTAAATTGGTTTATTCTAACAGAGCTGAGTAGCAGCTGGGAGCATTGCCAAACCGTTGCCCATATACAGAAAAACACTGAGGACGTGAGATACGGAACTGTCAACAATTTTAAACTAACGAGTGTCTCAGAGCAGGGCTGGCAATTGGAAGCATAAACCTGAAGCAAAGTGGTCAAGAGAACCACAGAGAACTCTGCACGACAAGTGAGAAAGGCTCAAGTTTTTATTAGTTTGCCCTCAGCATCCTTTGGCCTAAACAAGACTATTTAAGACGTCCTGCCTCCAAACTCCCAAAGATCCAAATACTATTGTTTTAACTTAACGAAGGAACACCATTGTAATCTTAGCAGCAACATTACTAAGCCCTGCCATTGTAAGCAGGCCTATAAAAGCAAGTTCAAAAAGAAGGCAGTTCCGCAAAAAGGCCCTGGAGTGATCTGCTAATCAAAACCAAAACCATTGTGAGAGGAATCAATTAAAAATTGCTCTCATTCTGTATCAGCGCTGCTTAATACTGCTCTCAGCTACATTGGAATATTACTTACAGTTTTAATTACGGAATGTATTATATTCATTTTGCGTTTAATGAGCCTGAAAGATTTTGGTTTTTGTTTTATACCGTTTGACCGCGGTGACACTTTATATTTTTAAAGGACGGAAGCCATCTTGAGTCCTTGGAAATGGCGTTCCCAGTTTTTCTGAGAATTCCCTGCCGGGAATGTGGATAATCCCAGCACTGAGTCCATTTTTCTACGGAACAGACCCAGTCAAGCAAAGGCTTACTGCATCTCCAATGCCACCATTGACAATGCCCCAGTGTGTCTCCCCCATGTCACAAACACCTCCCAATGACAACATAACTGCCACTACTACCCTGAAGAAGAGTTGGCGTTTCTATCCCATTTAAGGGGACTCAAAGTGGCTGACAAAGCTTCTGTTCTTCTCCCCAAACAGAACACCCTGTGAGATGGGTGGGGATGTGAGAGCTCAGAAGAGAGCTGTGACTAGCCCAAGGTCACCGAGCTGGCTTCATGGAGGAGGAAGAAGAGTTGGCTTTCTACCTCACTTTTCTTACCCATTCAAGGAGACTCAAAGCAGCTGACAAAGCTTCTTCTTCCCACAACAGATGCCCTGTGAGGTAGGTGGGACTGTGAGAGCTCAGAAGACAGCTGTGACTAGTCCAAGGTCACCCAGCTGGTTCCATGGAGGAGGGCGGAATCAAACCTGGTATTCCCAGATAAAGAGTCTGGCTCCTTAACCACTAGACCAAACTGTCTTTCATCATGCCAAACCAGTGTTTCCTCCACTTGGCTGGTCCGGTTGTGTGATCCAGTTTGGTATGTCTGAACCAGCTCAGGTATTTTAGTTGGTCAAACCAACAACAGCGTGGGGACAAAACAAGGGTAGATTGCACCAAGCTCTCCTGATTTATGGCACACCACACAACCAGCTGCTAACCATCCCAAGAGAAGTTTAACGGGCCCAAAACGAAACTGCCACCTTGGCCTATTCCACATCATGCGTCAATGTTAAGAACATTGTACCTAACAAATAATCTAAGTTTCCTTTTTCCTCCCTCATCTCTCTCTCTCACACACACACACACACAGACACACACACACACCACCTCTTCTTGTTTTACATCACCTATTTCAAGAGTAGGGGGCTGTCCTCTCAATGGCACTGGCATATTTCTTGGGGGTAAGGCTCTCCTTAGCAATAAAATTTAAAGCCATTACTTTTCCTGTTGGTAAGGCACCAACCCTTTTTGTTGTTGACAAAAATGCACGCAGTTGCTCCACTTTTTTTAGTGAAAGAATTATGCTCTTGCATGTTTATATTATTGTCCACTTTAATTTTATTTTGCTAAACACTTTGTATTACGTAAAAAATAATGCTTCAATCGCTTAAGATGCAATTATTTTACCCATTTGGTGATCTTTCATCTTGATTTCATTTTAAAGATCTGTTGTTTGCCCACTGCTTCATGTTCCCTCCTAAAATGTTTTCCCCCTCCTGCTGTGGTCACACCTAAGGTTTAATCCAGCTTCAGTCCACTTTCAGAGCCAGAGAACACATCAATAAAGAGACCAGTAATCTTCTTTCCACATTATCTACCCCAAAGGGATTTTTTCTGAGTTATTTAGCACTTAAATAGCTTGTCAGATTGCTGATAAATCTTCATATTACACTGCACTTACTAAATCTACATTATTTGGATAATCTGGAATAAAATGGGTTTGGGTGTGCTTTATTCTGGATTATCCAAATAATGGGGATTAAGTAAGTGCTGTTCCTTCTAGTGGTTAAGGACGCAGACTATTATCTCGGAATATCGGGTTTGATTCCGCCCTCCTCCATGAAGCCAGCTGGGTGACCTTGGACTAGTCAGTCACAGCTCTCTTTCTGAGCTCTCACAGCCCCACCCATCTCACAGGGTGTTCCATTTGGCGAGAAGAACAGAAGGTTTGTCAGCCGCTTTGACTCCCTTTAAGTGGGCGAGAAAAGTGGGGTATAAAAGCTAACTTTTCTTCTTCCTCCAAGAAGCCAGCTGGGTGATCTTGGGCTAGTCACAGCTCTCTTCTGAGCTCCCACAGCCCCACCCATCTCACAGGGTGTTCCGTTTGGGGAGAAGAACAGAAGCTTTGTCAGCCGCTTTGAGTCCCCTTAAATGGGTGAGAAAAGCAGGATAGAAAAGCCAACTCTTCTTCTTCTCTCTCTCTCTCTCTCACACACACACCCCTATAAACAAAAACTCCAGGGTGGGAAATAACTATTTTAAGCAAGCAAGCACCCAGAGGGATTCTCCAAAACCAGGAAGCAAAGATGTTTCTTACCTCGTTTGTGAAGCCAGCCTTCTTTTACTATCGCCACTTCATTCATAATGTCAAACTGTTTCTAGGGCTAGCAAGAGACGCCAGAAGTCCACCCCCTAGCTGCACAGAAAAAACGATCTTCTTGGCTCCTTCTTCCTGCTTCCTTATTTCAGCCGTTCCTAAAATAAAGACAAGACGGGGTTGGGTGGGTGGGTGGGAGAGAACACCACCAGATCAATTAACACAAACAGGTACAAGAAACAAAGGGCGCCACAAATGCAAAGCCAGGGTAGCCACTATTTTGTTTTAAGGGAAGATGAGGGGGGAAGCAGCATAACATGGGGGGGGGGGGAGAGAAGACAAATCCCAAGGCAAACAAGGGAAGTTGACGTAATTGTTTGGGGATTCCTGTGTATTCTAGTGGTCTGGCAAAATACAGAAGCGGCCTTAGTTCCGTCAACCCCATCAGCAAGGAGACCCCCAGTTGGATCCAGAAAAACGACAGGGAGAGAAATGTTATCAGAATGCAAATTATTCTAGTAATGCACCATAACCTTAGTCTAGTGCTTATGTGTCACTAAACCACCTGATTAGAATCTTCATTCCAAGCCTTCCGTGTGGCTGAAAGTGCATGAAAGTCCAGCATTGTCTGCCAAAGCTAATCAGGAGGTTCTGTTTTGTTTCTGCTCCATAAATGGCACAAGGCTGTTTTTCCAACAGACCAAGACGTCTGCTTCCACTTAACTGCCTGGAAAGAGTATTCCAGCGCAGTTAGGTACAGGAGCGCTAGCCCATGCCTGCACTTTGCCATCTCCAACTGCACCACGGGTGCTCGCAGTGCAGACGATCCATCCCAGACTATTCAAATTGCCATGGCGACAGCGACGGCCACAGCAGCTTCCACCTCACATACAGCCCCTGCCACGAAGACTGTGATGCACTTGCACATTTGTTTGGCCACAACCACCGCCACCCCACAGGCACTGGAAGAAGGTGCAAATACCGCACCCGAGAGCTCATGAGGAGCTCCAGAGCTTCAGGGAATCAGGGACGCTCTGGGATCTTCCAAAACAGAGACAGCACCACAGCGGGTCCCAGAGTGTGCCCCAAAAGTAAGTGGAAACAGGCCCAAGATGGGAATCCAGAAAGTCTAGCTAGGACCAAGTCAGCTCAATGGTAACGCAAGGCAACCTGGAAAGTCAGAGGTCTACTGGTTCAAACCCCAACCTCTTCCCAAACATAAGCAATGGCAAACCACTGCTCTGTCCCTGCCAAGAAAACTGCACAAACAGGCTGCACGGAGGTGCCCAAACAAGAATCAGCCATGACTTGATGGTACCCAACAACAACCAAGTCAGGGCCATTTGCAGCCCTTTCTGAAGTAGACTATTTCATTTTGGCAATCAGCTTTACAGCTGATTTTACAGCATTTCTAGCTTTTCATTTTCTTTTTGAAGCAAGACGAAAGTTTAAAAAAAATTAAAATCCCACGATCAGCCACTTTTCCCACAAGCTGTCTGGTAGGTGACCCTCTTCTTGTCTGACTATTCAATCCATCTGGAGTTCCAAGGAGACGCCAAAGGAAACAGGTCCCTCAATGTCCCCAATGGCTGGAACCATCAAAATGCACCGATGTTTGTGTGTTTTGTTCTGACCTTAGGAAGCTCACAAGCACTCACGCACGCCTCTGCACAAGGGACTGAGCTTTATGATCTACCAAAGATGTGGGAGGAACAAAATATTATATTAGCTGCACGTAGGGGAAATACGCAGAGTGATTCAACATGGCAGCTGAGCATCAAAAGAGAAGTCAGATCTAATATCAGGAGGCCCATATGTACTTGGCTCCTGGGCTAACCACACACCTGTCACTTGCCTGCACTTAAGAAGAGAAGAGGAGCCCTGCTGAATCAGGCAACAACCCATCTAGGCTAGCATCATGTCCCACACAGTGGCCTGCCAATTGCTTCTGGGCATCTGAAGCAGAAGATGCAGGCAAAACCTTCACCTGCTCTTGACTTCCTGCAAATGGTCTTTAGACTCTCCAAACTGGAGGCAGTTCTTAGGTAGCAATTCCAACAACCACATCCACGTCTGTCTGGATGGGCAGCAACAGGTGACACTTCTAGCCACATCAAACTGCAGTCCACGTATCCCTGTCTTTACACTCCAGGTAGCAGATATGCTACCTTTTTGCTGAGCTCTCTTGCAACGATGCCTTCTGACAATGCAACCCTCACACTGTGAATTCTGAAATATGCAGCAGTCTGTAGGTTTGGTGTCCCCAAGTGCACAGCAAAGAGAACAAATGTGCTTGCTAAGGTTTCCCTAGTGTCCATAGGATGACCTGAACCCAAGCAAACAAACAGCCATCTAGTGTATTTTTTCTGCTCCCCCTGTTCTCTTCAATCTTTCGCCACTACGCAAGGTTTGAATATGTGATTTTTTTTCCTTTTCACTGCCAATGACAAAGCACCTCTCTGTTAATCCCTTTCATTCCCCACAGCCACGATTTTATGATCAGCCCCCAGAAGACATTCCCAGAATTCCATACATGCTCACATATCCAAAAGGTTTAGAGATGCCTGTCCAAATCACTTCTTATCGATGGCTCGTACCATCAAGATGGAGATGGTTCCCAGTGTGACTAGGTGGACATATCCGTGTCATTTTCTTGGCAAAGGTACAAAAGTTATTTTTAATCACTTTACTCTGGGGAGACTCCATGGAGCAAATCTGCAACCTTCATCTTTCCAGAGCTACAAACATTCATCTACAAACTCCCATGAACTCCATTATGCTAATTCTGCATGTCAAAAGCGTGATTTTACTTTTATTTATTTAAGAATTTAGACACACACACCCTTCACCAAAAGGTCCCAGTGTGGGACACAACAACAACAACACTCTCCCTGGCAGGACCATACCCAGAGGGAGCTGAACACCAAAGGTTTGGGCAAAGAGGTACACTTTAATCGGGAACAAAAAACCATACAATGTAGACACCTGGCAAACCTCCAGAGGGAAGCTATTCCAGAGTTTGGGGGCCACTGCAGAAAAGGGCCTCTCTTTCTGAGCTCTCACAGCCCCACCTACCTCACAGGGTGTCTGTTGTGGGGAGAAGAACAGAAGATTCGTCAGCTGCTTTGAGTCCCCTTAAATGGGGGAGAAAAGTGGGGGAGAAAAGCCAACTCTTCCTCTTTTTCTCATGGCTTGTGATTCAAGCCTTACTTATTAATACAGGACCCGCATGGACATGAAGGCATGTCAAGACACCCCATGATTAGGCCAAACATCCACCATGTGTTCCAAGGCTTTTAGATTTATTTCTGTCCCTCTTGGTTGTACTACCATCTTCCGCAGTCAAGGACAGGGCCTTCTCAGCGGTAGCCTCCATCATCTTCCCCTCGAGATGCACTAGGTACCTTTATTTTATACGTTCAGGAGATCTGTGAAGATGCACCTCTTTACTCTGGCCTTTGGCTTCACCTCCACACTTTTTTTTTATCACTCTGAAGCTTTCAGGTGTAGGGTGGGATTAAAAAATGCAAATAAATGAATAAAAATAAAACTTCTGGTGGGATCTGAAACTATTAACATGCCGTACTCCATGATTAACCAAACAACATAAAATTAACAAACTTAACAAATGTCCCGCAGCACAAGAGAAGGAAGTCAGGATATTTGTTAGCCAGGTTTGCAAATATGGCCATAAAAGATGCTAACCGGGGGGGGGGGGGGGGGGGACTATGACACTGACAATGAAAAGACCCAGAATTCTGAAATGAATGTAGTAGATAGACTTCTACACACAGCAGCAGCAGGCAAACTACCCCATTCAGCCTCTACCGACTTGCTAATTTTTCCATTTTTTTCTTTGCTGCAGACAGCTAGCGGATTTGTGCCTAAGAAAGCTACTATTAACTTCACCTGAATCTACATGTTGCAATGAGAATTAGATCAAAAACGGTTAAGTGGAATTGATGGCTTATTTTACAGATCAGACATTCTGCTTCATGCCACAAAGTACAGAGGGGAACAAACATATGCAAAGAAACCTTAGGGGGAAAAAGGCATTTTTTAAAAAAGGATCCTGCAGACAAAAGACCTAGAGGAAAAGGAAAATAGTTAGGGTGGCTGCTGCCTGGCTAGCCAACTCTGGTTCTGTTCCATACGGAATTTGCATACATTTATATTCCTTTGTGCTAACAAGAAGTCTACAGGAATCTTTCGCTCTTTGGCTGTGCATGCTGAATATTTTATACTTTAAAGCTCATTGTCAGGCCCAGCCAGCAAGGTCAGTTGCACACCATATATACTAGGTCTGAAGGCTACTTGTATATCTGAAGCTGTCCCTCGTCGCCTTTCTGCTTTTGTTCTAATTTATTTTGATGTATTTCTTTAGGTTTATAAATCACTATTCACCCTGAGGTCCCCAGAGCGGTTTAGACAACAAAAACGTATTTCAGATCAAATATTCAGATCTGGGACAAGGCAAGTTCTTGCATATGTGCTGTTCTTGTTTCTTTTATGATTCCTTAACATGTTTCCCTGGAAGGAATAGCCCAACTAAAACGCATAATGAGGCATGCAAAGGGACTTTTAAAAAGCGTTTTGGAAGGAATCTACAAGAAGTACACGCTTAGGTTCACTGGAGTGCTTTTCTCTGCTTCTGAAAGCGGCACAGGGCGCTTAACTGTGCACACCTGAAGTTCTTCACGCTTCCCAGAACCTACACAGGAATAAGCAACGTCTGTGGTATCACATTATGGCATCATCAAACTGGGTCTCACTGCAAAGACCTATTGGAGTTGTCTCCCAGTACCCGGTCAAAAAAATCATAAAGGTTGGAGAAACAAGCAAGGTGTCTGCCAAGGCCATTTGTAACAATTCAAAAGCAGGTGGAGATTTTGCCTTTGTTTTCTGCTAGAGATGTCCAGGGGCAACTAGGGAGCTACAGTATGAGAGGATGGTGGACTAGATTGGCCACAAAAAGGCCCTCTCTGATCCAGCAGGGCTCCTCTCATGGTTAGGGAATACCGGGTCCGATTCCGCCCTCCCTCATGAAGCCAGCTGGGTGACCTTGGGCCAGTCACAGCTCTCTTCTGAGCTCTCACAGCCCCACCTACCTCACAGGGTGTCTGTTGCGGGGAGAAGAACAGAAGCTTTGTCAGCCGCTTTGAGTCCACTTAAATGGGTGAGAAAAGCAGGGTAGAAAAGCCAACTCTTGTTCTTCTCATGTTCTTGAAGAAGAATTTTCTACCCCGCTGATTATTTATTTAAAATATCTTCCATACCATTTCCCATTAGAACATAATCTTGAAGTGGTGCAGAAAGAATAAACAGTTAAAATCTTAAATAATTATACAAAAACATTAGAAATTAGAATCAAGGGTGGGAGAAACAAGCAAATGACCATTCACTCTGGAAAGAGCCTGGCTCATCATTTAGCACATAAAAACCAGAAGCGGAAGCACCCTATGAATATCAGAGTGGATACTATTCCACAGTGCGGGGGCCACCACAGAGAAGGCCATGACTGCAGGTAGCCATAAGATGAATTGTGGTATCTGCAGCAGGACCTCCCCTGAAGATCTTAACGATCTCATAGGTCTTTGGTGAGAGAGGCAGTCTGCTAAGTGGATCTCAAGTTGTTAAGGGCCTTATATGACTCAGATAAAATCCTAAATTTACATTAGTAGATTAAGCACAGATGTGATACATGCATGGCGAGGTGTTCCACTCCACAACCTGGCCACCACATTTTCCACTACCTGTCTGTTACATCTATCTATCTATCTATCTATCTGTCTGTCTGTCTGTCCGTCCGTCCGTCCGTCCACCAACCTACCTGCCTACCTGTTTGCATCCCCTCTCTCTTCCAAAAATCTTCCAGTAGCATTTGCCAATCTTTTTCCTTCTGCCCTCAACGTTATCTTTACCGTACTCCATGACATAGGTTAGCTCCGTATAGGTGATATATTAATAGACACAAATGTGTGCCATTCTCTTCCAACATTTTTCTTCTAGAAAATCCAGATGTCTTCAGTTTAGACTCTATAACCTCCCAAGGTGTTTCCTTAATACTCCTATTTGCACTCCATAAAATGTGGCTAGGTTTTCTTAAACTTAATTACTGTCAGTCTGGCTGTGTTCACACCTAAGTGTTAATCCAGCTTCAGTCCACTTTCAGAGTGAGGGAATACATCAGCAAAGTGAACCATTTTCTTTCCACATTATCTAACCCAAAGATGGATTTTCTCAGACGAAGTCAAAGGTAAACAACTTGTTGACTTTGCATATATGATCTTTCAGTCTGAAAGTGGACTGAAGATGGATTAAATCTAAGGTGTGATCACAGGCTGTGTTCACACCAAAGCTTTACTGCAGCTTCAGTTCACTTTCAGACTGAAAGAACACATCAGCAAAGTGACTAGTCCAAAGATGGATTTTCTGAGTTAGATAAAGTTAAAAGTAACCAGCTTGTCATTTTGCTAATGTGCTACCTCACTCTGAAATTGGACTGAAGCTGGATTAAAATTTAGGTGTGAACACAGCCACAGCTTCTGTTGCCCAATTCCTACTGATGAAGCAACCTTTTGCAAAAATCGGAGACCTCAGCTAGATCTGCCATGGATCCTCAAGCATATTTATGCATAAAGCTTATAGTTTGCCTTTCACTGAACCAAGTCCAAGAACAGGTGAAAAGATGGTTCCCAAAAATACGTAACAGGACAAACAACAGATTAAATCATGCCATGAAAACGATCCATAAACAACAACATCAGCAGCTAAACTAACAAGCAAGACTGGATAAACAAACATATTTTTAACTTGTGGAGGAAATGAGAGTAAACCTCCTAGCAGACCACAAAGGGAAATATATTTCACAGAGTAGCACCACTACCAACAACACCCTCTCGCAAGTTAGAACATAACAGATCTTATAAGGGGGCAAGGCAGGGGCATGGCTAGAACCTAGATTTCCTTCCTTCCTTCCTTCCCTCCCTCCCTCCCTCCCTCCTTCCTACCTACCTACCATCCAACCAATGGTGTTTTGGTTCCTGTAGGGGTGCTGTGAAACCCCAGCAGATGTATCACTGTGCACATTGGTATCATCAAATGGCATAGTGTCCATCAGGGACATAACCCTAAATGCAGGAAGATTAGGGCCATTTCCACTGCTACAAATCTGGATTAAGTAGATCCAGATTGAAGAAATCAGTGTCTTGGAATTCTGGATTGCATAGTTCCAGATCAAAACGTAGACTCTGTACGTCCACATGGATCATAGCGGGACGGATGTCAATGCGTGCTAAATCGACAGGCCATGCGGATGCCATAGCACGCATCCTTGGTCAGAAATGGAATCCATTCTGGAAGAGCTGCCCAGACCGCCACATGGTTGGAGCCATTGCTCAAAGTGCACACCTGGGAACAGAGGGCATGGTGGTGAGGCTGTTATGGAGCCTCCTCCTTGTTATTGGGCCCACCCAAAACTTTGTTAATCCAACCTATGTGCGGAAGCTCCCTGCTTAATCCAGATTTCGCCACACAAGCACAGACTGTAGACCCCTTTTTCATGGTCTACATTATTCCAGATTAGAGGGCCCAAGGAGCCCATTAGTTCCGGATCTCTCTGATGTCCGTGTGGAAGGATTGGCCTTAATGGGTTAGTGTTAGGTTATGTGCCTAGCATATGTGTACCATAAACCTACCTATCAGGTGGTTAATAGTGTCTAGAGTACCCATGCAGAAACACCCTAAGGGTGTTTTCCCACTGTCACAAGAAGTACCCATTAAATATCCATTAACAGACTTAATGGCATTTTTGTACCCATTTATGGGTACTTAATGGGTACTTTTAGTTATAGTGGAAAAACACCCTAAGGCTCTCACATCCACCCTGGAGCCTAATAATGACACATTAGAATCAGCAAATATAACATGCAGATGTTTCAAAACATTGAAAGTGTCCTTTTATCTAACTCTACATTTTGGAATTCCCTACCTTAAGAAACAAGTCAGGTGGGAAAGAGGCTGAGTCAGTCACATCTGCAACAGATCCAAATTGCTTTCAATACGGATCGAGAACAGATTAAAAGTGGAGTCAGGTCAAATTTGACACTTTCAGAGCAGATTTGTTATGGGATACATACCCGATACGTATGTGTTCGTGTTGGGTACAATATCCGATTCATTCATATCAGATATTCGTATGAATAAATACGAATACATTTGTATCAAATAGAATCCTACTACATTAAAAAGGGATCTATTTGTACAAATATGGATTTTCTAACATTTGCTTCATTATGGAGCAAATGTCAAAAAATGCATTTGTTCGCAACCCTAAATTCTAGCTTTCTGACCCTTGGGCACTAAAGTTCATCAGAAAGCCCTAGTTTTACTTATAGGTTTTGCTTCCAAACGTAAACTACTTTGATTTTTTTTTAACACACATATGTATTTTTAGAAGGGCAGTATAAAAATGTTTCAAATAAATGCCAGAAAATCTTTAAAAACATCCTCTGGGATGCAGGCAGATGCCACAGACTCTCTATTAACAGTTCTGGGCTCCAGATCAACACCTGCGGGCAAAGCTCAGCCGCTTCTACTTGCAGAATCAGGTTACCTGCTTCAGAAGGTGGTCTCCTGAGAATATTTGCTTCCACTGAAAAGCTGAACCAGCTCCTCTTTGTTTCTAAAATGTATATGAATTAGGAAGTGTGCTGTATTCATGACAGTGCAATCATTACAAACCCTGTAACAGCAACAAACCAACCACAAAAGCCTACAGAGGAAATTTAAGCCAATCAGTCTAATGCCTTCTGCAAAACCACGGCCTGCCGGCAGTTCTTTGTGGTCTATGGAGCCTTATTTGGACAGTGTTTTGGCAGAATAACTTCAGCTAAACAGAAGATCATGTGATCTTTACTTACAGGATCCATTTCCTTCTCCCTTCCCTGTGTGTTATAGTAAACAACGTAACCTTCAATTAACCATAATTTCCCAGAAATCTGAGCCAAGAAACAATGGCTGTAAAGAGTGGAATAAGCAAGGATCTGACCTTCCAGCTCAAAGTGAGCTCTGAACACCATATTATCACCTCTGACTACTGACCGTGTTGGCTTGGGGACACGTCCCCCATTTTCACCTTTGGCAAATCATGACCTCTTCTTCTTCTCTTATCCTCAGTATCCCAATCTGTAACATGGGGGTAGTATCAGCATTCACCTGTTAAAGTGCCGATATTAAGAAACCAGAGATGTGCAGGAATATCTGAAACATTCAAAATTCAAACGAATTTGGACATAAGAACATAAGAGAAACCCTGCTGGATCAGGCAACAGCCCATCTAGTCCAGCATCCTGTCGCACACAGTGGCGCACCAATGGCCCATGGGCATCTCAAGCAGAGACAAGGGCAAACCTATTCCTGCTCCAGAATCCCAGCAAATGGCCTTAGAAGCACCCCAGTTCCCCCCCCCCAGCCTGAAAGATGTACCTAGGCATTCGTTCTGGTAGCCATTGATACACCTGTCGTCCTTAAATTTGTCTAACCTTACCTTAAAGCCGTCTAGACTGGTAGCTGTCACCAGCTTTTCCGGCAGCATATTCCATAAGCCGATGATCCTCTGGGTATAGAAATACTTCCCTTTGTCAGACCTGACTCTCCTACCCAGACATGCGAATTCAAATCAAATGTTTATACATTTGTTTTTTAACATTCAAACAAATTCCAATGTTTTGAATTACTTGTAACAATCATTCAGACACTTGTATGTCTACAGATATGTATGTGTTACCTATGTATCCGTATGCTTCTTATTTGTATCCACACAAATCTGTACAGATACATACAGGATGGAAACAGGATGCATATGGGATAAAAACAGGATGCATATGGACACATGAATGCTGTCAACATTTGTATCATCAAATACAAATCAAATATTCGTATAAATAGGTACAAATGTATTCAAATTGGTTTGAATTTTAATACATTTGTTTTTCGCTATTCATATGAACTCGGACATTCGAATATTCAATTCTAAGCGAATCAAATGTCAAAACTGCACTCGTGGACACCCCTATTCGAGCCTAATTTTAAGATCTCAAAAACCAATGGCTAGAAATGAAGGTGTGTACGTACTAGAAAATAAAGCTTGCTTATGGTCTGAGAGAGCTATTCTAAATGGGTTATGTAGGCGGATTCACCAATCACAGCAGGTACAGGTAGCAGCTATACCTTTAAAACAGGCACAGGGTCAGTTTCCAGATGAATACGGAAACCAAAAAGGCAAGGGAGCGTATAGGCAGGAATTCTGGTGGTCAGAATATAATGCCGTCCTACCGTCCAACCCCTCCCTGATTCTTCAAGTGACTCACACTTGAAATATTATGCCATGCATGTACACAACAAAATTTGAACAAATGTAAACTAATTGCAAAATCACAATGGTTTTTTCGCACAGAATGTGAACTTCTTTTTAATAAACATCTAGATTCTCTTCCTGAGCTTCCACGAGATTCTCTACTCCCAGCTTCCTCCCTCAATCCATGGTCCTCAGAGGTCTAACAGAAATAAAACGTTTTTAATTCTGTGGCTCATGGGAGATGGGCAGTTGGGGGGTGGGCGGATGACTGAGCTGGGAATAAACATATTCCTATTTAATCTCTGGGTTTCTAGGCTTTGTCCATGCAGAATCCAGTCCAGACAGACCTGCACTTAGCCGTATATGATCTTGTTTCGCAAATGACTCAGATTTTGGTATTTGCCTGGCTTGAAGCAACAGGTGAGTTTTAGATCAGATTTCTAAAGCTGGTTCTGCCGCTCCCCACAAGAAACCAACTGCTACTGAAAACATTTGTACAACCGAGACCCTACATTTTAAACCAGCTTCAGTCCACTTTCAGAATGGGAGAACATACTTGTAAAGTGTTGCCACTGTGTTACTCGGGAAATTGCCTTTCCTGCTTTTTGAATCATGACTAGACAAAAGAGTTTCCTCACCTGACTTTCCCTTTCCCTAATGCTCAACAAATGACTCAGACTTCATATCTCCCACCTGAACATGAATTCCAGTTCACTAGGTTGCTCCTGTTTCTTCCTCCTTTCCCATTTCCTTTTATTTTGCAGTTTGTTTTTATTACTTGCTTGCCTACACATGTTGTACGGTTATGTATAAATAAGCAAGTAAATAAATATCCTATTATGCAATTGTTAATGCTGGCTCACGCAGTTACGGTCCTCAAGTGGAAGGAAAGTAGTAAATGGGATTTAAGGAGATGGCTTCAATATATAGTAGAAGAGATATTCTGGTTAAAATATACAACAAACAGTAATTAAGGGTGTGTCCGAACTGGGGGATACTGTACATTCTGATGTGCAGCTGGTGTGTGGGTGTCACACCTACGCCCAATACTTTGTAGCGGATTTACCTGCTACAAAATGATCAGCACTCCTTCTGCAGTATTAGGTAAATTCGGAGTTGTGCCACAGAAGTCTCCCA
This sequence comes from Aspidoscelis tigris stejnegeri, assembly GCA_023333525.1. Taxonomy (NCBI): domain Eukaryota; kingdom Metazoa; phylum Chordata; class Lepidosauria; order Squamata; family Teiidae; genus Aspidoscelis; species Aspidoscelis tigris. The sequence continues at coordinate 104,305,808 of JALMGA010000003.1, read as the reverse complement.
GATGCTGAGGAGGATGCGGAGGACCTCCGTTTGGAGTGTGGACAAGTCGTCGCTTTGCATCCAGGAAAGCTGCAAATTTTTACATGTGGATCTTTATCAACTAGTCTGGAGGAGATTTAAGTATTGGGGATAAATTATGTACAAAGGTCTAACTGGGACAGCCATGAAATCAAAGCAGTGATCAGTCAGATCACACTATCACTGCAGCTGTTAAAGAAATGGCAGAGGTAGCCACAACAAAGCAGCTCAAACCAAGATAAGGTTTCAAAAGAAGCATCTACGATTGCCACTGAGCTGAGGATGGGTCTGGATCAGGCAGGTGCACAAACAGAAATTCATAAAAACCAAAACAGGACAATGGGCAGAAGGCAGGCAAAGCCCATGAATCACAGGATGATTACAGGAAGTGACATCACTGCAAGTCCCGGGAGGAGGCAGGCGAAGCCCATGAATCAAAGGATCACTGCAGGAAGTGACATCACTCCAAGTGCCACGTGTTCCTGCCACTTCCCAGTTGCAGTGCCGGCTGAGAAAGAAAGGGTGTGTCCAGGCAGGGCTAAAATTCTGAGTTTAATGCACAGCGGCATTTTATTTGAAAACCATGTTTAACCACTGCATTATACATGCAATACTCTGGGTTTTAAAAACAGTGGTTTTAGGCACTCTCACTGCAGAGTACCCTGCTATCCTGCAGCCTTTCACATTTGTGGGCAAACTGCTCAAGAACTAAAGAGAACCCGCCTTCACCTGAGATCATGATACATTCTATAAGAATAGAAGATTGTACACCTTGCTGAAATAAAATCTTATCAATTTTCAATGTTCTCTATTTAGGAGCTCCACTAATTCCATAAACGGGATTAAAGACAGATTAGAAAGTTCCTCATTTTTGATGTAATTATATATTGCATTTGCTATTATCCAGTTACCTTTAATTTTATTCATGGAAATGATTAAGCTTTGTAAAGAACCTCATGAATCTTTACAAAGCTTATTAACTTTGTAAAACTTACATTTAGATTTCCCTGCCGCCAATATGTCAATAGTGGCCGTTAACGTTCAATATGGCATTAATTTTATTCTCCACTTATTCCATATCTTACGATCTAGTATTAAGTAATAATTTCTTCTTTTCATTTTGAGTTTATAAACAATAATGTCTACAGATTTCCTTATAATTTTCAATCTCTGTTCTTATCCACTCTTTATCGTGCCTATACATTCAACAGTCCTGACCTCTAAAAGGTTTAATAACATAATAACATTCAACTCCTTGCAATGGTTTTATTGCTATCATAAATGTATCCTCATTTTTTTTCTTTTCCACATATTTCTCTTTTTGCCATTCTGTTATATGCTGATTAATTTCTACTGGAAGGGCATTTTAAAAAGTACAATAACTTTGGCTGCTATTCTACTCATTACTGATCATTTCTATTGTTGACTGCATTTTCATTTCCTTTCTTATTTCCCTGTATTTCTGGAGCTGACAGAATGTTAATGTATTGGCCAGGATTTTTGGCAAACAAGTACAGTGCCTGACAAAAGTTCTGTCGCTTATCCATGTTGTTGAAACCAAAGCTTATAACCTGACTTAAAATTCATCCATTGGTTTTAAAAATGACTCATATGAAAGCTGAAACCCTCCCAAATGAGGTTTTTAAAAAGAAAATAAATTTGCTTCACTGCTGAAATATTGATCATTTAATGAACACAGAAAGGTCAGATTTTGGCTAGACAAAAGTTTTGTCACCTTGTCATATAATGCACCTAATCCTAGTTTACAGCCTCACCTGTGCTCACTAATTGATCAGATAATTAGTGGGTGTGTATAAAAAGAACTCCAGCACTCCAGACCTTCACTTGAACTGCAACTTGACCTCTGACAACATGCCAAAAATCCACCCTGCGACCAAAGCCTTGATTATCAGGAGACTGAAGACCAGATCCTCTACAGAGGTGGCTGGCACCTTTAATGTGTCTCAGCGTCAAGTACAAAGAATTACAAAAAGATTTGAAGAGACTGGAGATGTTTTTGACAAGCCCAGGTCTGGCAGACCCCGCAAGACGACTGCTCAGGAGGAACGTTTGTTGGTTCGAAAATCAAAAGCCAGCCCTTCTTCCACTGCAGCAGAGCTCCAACAGGCCTGGTCACCTCAAGTCCTTGTGTCAACTAGAACAGTTTGTAGGATTCTGTCTTGAAATGGCCTCCATGGTCGAATCAGTGCCCAGAAGCCAGCACTAAACAAAAGGCAATTAAAAAACCGTGTGGTATTTGCCAAGGCCCACAGCCTACTAAACGGATGGATGCTGGAAAAGTGGCAGAAGGTGGATTTCTCAGATGAATCTTCAGTTGAATTACACCACAGCTGCCGCAAATACTGCAGGAGACCTACTGGAGCCCGTATGGATCCAAGATATACCCAGAAAACAGTTAAGTTTGGTGGTGGAAAGATCATGGTCTGGGGTTACATTCAGTATAGGGGTGTGCGAAACATTTGCAAGGTGGAAGGCAATATCAATAGCCTAAAATATCAAGACGTATTAGCTACCTCTTACATTCCCAATCATAAAAGGGGTCAAATTTTGCAGCAGGATGGCGCTCCATCTCATACATCCATCTCTACATCAAAGTTTCTCAAGGCAAAGAAGATCAAGGTGCTCCAGGACTGGCCAGCCCAGTCACCAGATATGAACATCATTGAGCATGTTTGGGGTAGGATGAAAGAGGAAGCTTGGAACACAAAACCGAAGAATCTTGATGAACTCTGGGAGGCATGTAAAACTGCATTCTTTACTATTCCTGATGACTTCATCAATAAATTGTATGAATCATTGCCGAAACGCATGGATGCAGTCCTTCAGGCTCATGGAAGTCACACAAAATATTAAATATGGCTCTAATAGCACCACAACTTCATTCACCAATGTTATGAAACATATCTTTGTATTTGAAGTGAATTATCTGTTTGATTTTCACATTACTTTTTGTGGGCGACAAAACTTTTGTCTAGCCAAAATCTGACCTTTCTGTGTTCATTAAATGATCAGTATTTCAGCAGTGAAGCAAATTTATTTTCTTTTTAAAAACCTCATTTGGGAGGGTTTCAGCTTTCATATGAGTCATTTTTAAAACCAATGGATGAATTTTAAGTCAGGTTATAAGCTTTGGTTTCAACAACATGGATAAGCGACAGAACTTTTGTCAGGCACTGTATTTCAAAACTTTCTCTGCTCAAGGAATTTTTCTTTCCTTCTCCCAAGCTGTAACATCTTCAGCCCTCATATTTAAATATAAATATGAGCATTTACTATTATTAACCTTCAACCCTATAGTTCTCATTAAAGCTAAAATCTCAGTCATGGAGCCTGTACGCACTAAGGCAATCAGGATGGCCCACCATGCTCTGGGAAAGAGCATACATATCCCACAGTGCCACCTCCATCCCAGAGTGGGACATAGCTAGCTGTGTAGTAGTAACAACTGCTCCACAGCTTTACCAGGAGCATTTAGGATGGGGTTCTCAAGAGGCTGCAAGGAGAGCTGTGTGCTCAGTGAGCCAGTTTGGTCTAGACTCTAGTGGTTCTCAACCTGGGGGTCGGGACCCCTTTGGGGGTCGAATTACCCTTTCAGAGGGGTCGCAACGAGCCTCCCACCACCCTTCCCTCCCACCTCCCAGCTGCTCTGCCACCATGGTTGGGGGTCCCCACAACATGAGGAACCCCATTAAGGGGTCGCGGCATTAGGAAGGTTGAGAACTGCTGGTCTAGACTCTGTCTAGTGGTTAAGGAGCTGGATTCTTATCTGGGAATACCAGGTTTGATTCCACACTACCCCATGATGCCAGCTGGGTGACCTTGGGCTAGCCACAGCTCTCTTCTGTTGTGGGAAGAATAGAAAGCTTTGTCAGCCGCTTTGAGTCCCCTGAAATGGGTGAGAAAAGCAGGATAGAAACCAACTTTTCTTCTTCCTCCATGAAGCCAGCTGGGTGCTCTTGGGCTAGTCACAGCTCTCTTTCTGAGCTCTCACAGCCCCACCTACCTCACAGGGCGTTCCATTGTGGGGAGAAGAATAGACAGTTGTGTCAGCCGCTTTGAGTCCCCTTAAATGGGTGAGAAAAGTGGAGTAGAAAAGCCAACTCTTCCTCTTCTTGTTGCCCTGCTGATGGTCTTTCCTATGTATCTGGTTGGCCAATGTGAGAGATCAGATTATTGAGCCGGGTGAGCTACGGGTACAATCCAGTGGGGCACTTCCAACATTTAAGAACATAAGAACATAAGAGAAGCCTTGCTGGATCAGGCCACAGCCCATCTAGTCCAGCATCCTGTCGCACACAGTGGCCCACCAAATGCTCATGGGCATCTCAAGCAGAGACCAGGACAAACCTTCTCCTGCTCTCGAGTCCCAGCAGATGGCCTTAGAAGCGCCCCACTTCCTCCCCCCCCCCCAGCCTGAAGGATGCACCGAGGCATTTGTTCTAGTAGCCATTGATACACCTGTCATCCATAAATTTGTCTAACCCTACCTTAAAGCCATCCAGACTGGTAGCTGTCACCACCTCATCCGGCAGCACATTCCATAAGCCGATGACCCTCTGGGTGAAGAAATACTTCCCCCTGTCAGACCTTATTCTCCTACCCATCATCTTCATAGAGTGCCCCCTGGTTCTAGTATTGTGCAATAGAGAAAAGAAATTTTCTCTATCCACCCTTTCTATACCGTGCATAATTTTATATACTTCAATCAGGTCCCCTCTCAAGCGCCGTCTCTCCAGACTGAAGAGGCCTAGACGTTGCAGCCTGGTTTCGTAAGGGAGGTGTTCCAGACCCTTAATCATTCCGGTTGCCCTTCTCTGCACCTTCTCTAGTTCCACAATATCCTTTTTGAGGTGTGGTGACCAGAATTGTACACAATATTCCAAATGTGGCCTCACCATAGATTTATAAAGGGGCAAAATGACACTTGCTGTCTTATTTTCTATTCCCTTCCTAATTATTCCCAGCATTGAATTTGCTTTTTTCGCTGCTGCCGCGCACTGAAATATACACACTGATTCCTTCCCTATCTACCGGTCACCACACCTCAAAAAGGATATTGTGGAACTAGAGAAGGTGCAGAAAAGAGCAACCAGAATGATAAAGGGTCTGGAACACCTCCCTTAGTAAACCAGGCTGCAACATCTAGGCCTCTTCAGTCTGGAGTGACGGCGTTTAAGAGGGGACCTGATTGAATTATATAAAATTATGCATGGTACAGAAAAGGTGGATAGAGAACATTTCTTTCCTCTATTGCACAACACTAGAACCAGGGGGCACTCTGTGAAGCTGATGGGTAGGGGAGTCGGATCCGAAAAGGGCGAGTATTTCTTCACCCAGAGAATCATTGGTCTATGGAATTTGCTGCCAGTCTAGATGGCTTTAAGGAAGGGTTAGACAAATTTATGGATGACAGATGTATCAATGGCTACTAGAATGAATGCCTAGGTGCATCTTTCAGGCTTGGGGGGGGGGGGAAGCGGGGCACTTCTAAGGCCATTTCCTGGGATTCGAGAGCAGGCAAAGGTTTCTCCTTGCCTCTGCTTCAGATGCCCATGAGCATCTGGTGGGCAACTGGACTAGATGGGCTGTGGCCTGATCCAGCAGGGCTTCTCTTATGTTCTTATGTAACTGCAGCGTTAAAGTAAAGATGCGAAGGAGGGGGAAAACATCCTTCACTCCAACCCTCTTAAACCTATTAATCATTTCCTCTATTCATCAGAATTTTATAGGTTGCAGGCCTTCAAACATCCAGGCCCTCCCCAGCCGTAAAAGATTTGGGCAACATCTTCATTTGTTTCTGAGAGGTTGTTTTTATCAGTATGTCAAGATCTGCATGCTCAGGAATCATCCACGGAATTAGACACAACGCCCCCCAAACTTCAAGTTCTAAACTTAGGGGAACACAAACGTTTGGATTTTCACTTTGAGTCATCTTACACGGGATTCGCCGGTAGCCATGTGTATGCATTATAAAACTTCCATTTTAGATGAACAGAATAAAAACTGAGAACTTGATTAGCTGCTGTAAGAACAGGACGCTTCGTACGCCATGATTCATCTAGCGCAGTAGTTCCCTTACATTCTGGTGCAAGACTATTTCAAATGACAACAGTTTACAAGGGTCAAAACAGTTCGCGTGTGGGAAAGAACAGCTTCAGCGCAACAATGCTGCAGAATCAAGGCAATGTGCCAGCAAACAGCTTTCATTTATCTTGAAAAGGCTTTTTAAAAAGAGAGAGAGAGTTCATTAATATGCAACTATGCAAAATTTAAGCCTGGCTTTGCAGCGTATGATGCGTTTCCCACACTGCAGCAGCAGCTAAGAGGAAATGTTCTCATCTCTGGGACTATTTAGGTAGAAGAAAAGAAAACGCTCTCGCTGGTTGGGTGACGACACGTATTGTAAAAATAAATGAACAAATAAAATTGGGATAGAGTGACCTCATTCGGGAACTGTTCCTAGAGTTACAGTGGAAAAGGGTCACCTGAGGCAAGGGCATGCTGTCTAGCCACTGACCACGTGACACATCAGGGCCAAATTTAAAGTAAGTGCAAAGATATAAAGCAACTTCCAAGGTGCTCAGCATCAGCATTGATTCAAGCAAATGCAACTCTACCCCATTGTGCAGTTTTAATAAAAAAAAAACAGTCAAGAAATTTAAGCCCACGGTTCATTGCAGTTTATATTGTGCTAATTTATTCATGCGTTGACCAAAGCACTTGAGCATCAATTATACCACAGACTGCTTTTTTTTGAACAGACAATCCCAGACAGCAAATTCTCCCCAGAGTTATACAGCATGCAACTATCCAAACAGAGAGGAAAAGCTCTGTCTCTGCCTCTCTGCTTAGAGGTACATCTTTCTGCAATTTGGCAACAGAAGGTAATGGTCAAGTCTCCTTGGATTCTCCTAGAAACACACTTGGAAACTTTGAAGAGCTGAAATGGAAAAGATTTGCAGCGTAGGAAGAGGATAAAAGCCAGGCAGGGTCCTGCACTCATAAATTTTATCTTGGTGGGAAGACAAAACCTTCTTTTCACTGAGGCTTGGAATTCCAAACTTTTGTATTCTCACTAGCCACCATATCCAGCAGGCGCCACGCTCCAAATCACAGTTCTTTGGTCTTGAAAAGGGTGTTTACGCTTATAGAAAAGTTCACAAAGCATTAGGTTTTCCATAGGAACAGAGTAATTTCTGGCCTGCGGTCTAAATGCGGTTCTCCAGGGTTCTGTATATTCGGCCTCAGGAGAACTCTTGGACTACTCTGCTCCACTTTCAGTATGTGTTGAGCACTTACTGAAAGTGCCATGGCCACATCCCCATTACAAGCTTATTTCGGTTCCAAACCGTTTTCAATCCTCGCAGACCCCACGTCAGTTTGGTTTAACACACTTTACGCGTGTTAAATTGCCCCAAAGCGTTGTAAATGTTAATCCTCATTTCAACAGGTCTCACACCGGATCGTGCGCTTGATACGTGTTACATTTTTTACTGTGGGGACCCTACCGTTTTAAGGGATGAGAATCCGTGTTTACGGTTTCCCTCCCCCAATTGCTTGCTTCCAAAGACAGTGATGTCAGTGTAAAAATCCAACCTTCACAGCAACCACTACACTGTAGCAATCCAGCCACTTCACACCTGATAACAATGTTGCAATTTTGCGCAATTCTAGCTCTTTGGAGTTCTGACCTTTAAAGGGGAAAGGAAAGCAGGGGCAGATTCTGGGAGAGGTGTGAATGTTTAAAGCGAGGGGACTTGAGTTGCTGCTGCTGTGTGCCCTGGGCAATCGGGAGAATCGCTGGCTGCCCGCTGCCGGTTTTCCTCCATCCAGGCAAGTGCAGCCACCCAGCCAGGCTCCGTGAAGGGGTCCGTTATGGGTGGTGCGTTCACACCAGGAGGAAGAGGGCAGGACAGCCCCAAAAAGTGGCTTTTAGAAAGTAGCCCCTTGAGTCCCCCCTTGAGTCACATACGAATTATGAAAATCTTTTTTGAGACTTTAACATGGGGTAAGGTGAACGCGGGGCAGAGAGGGGAGCCTACTATTTCAGACTACACTTCAACCAGAAGACAACCTTTTAAGTGTGTTTGATCACCCCCTCACTTGTGCATCGCAGAGAAATGTAGGTGGAATGCAGCACAGATGCCGACAGCCACCACACACACACAAACACACTTCAATTTATATATATTTATTTCTTTGAGCTTGGGCAAAGAAGGTTTCTCAACAAAACCCTGCTCCATGGCTTGCATTTTAAACTGCTAAGCTGTGATAAGTTTGTTGATAATGGACCTAACAACTATGAATAAGAAGGGATTACTACAGCTGTCCTTTGGGTTTTATACAGCAGATAAAAGATAGTTTTCCTGGTTTAATGCAACCTGGAAGCTTTCAATGTGAATAAAGCCTCATGACCACAGCGCCAGGAACACACCAGAGGTCTGGGCCTATGCTCCACAGCACCATGAAATAGTTGGCTCTGGGGCACCACTGACTTACACTGACAGCAAGTTGAAAGGAGGGCTACCAAGGTGGTGAGTGGTCTGCTAAGTATGTACCTACGAGGAATGGTTAAGGGATCTAGGAATGTTTAGCCAGCAGAAGATAAAACTGAGAGGAGACATAATACCTGTTTTCAAGTATCTGAAGGGCTATCACAGTGCAGAGGGATCGTCCCTATTCTCACACAAGGACGGACGGACTAGAATCAACATGATGAAGTTACAAAGGAGTAGATACAGACTAGGTATTAGAAAAAGCTTTCTGACAGTAAGGGTGACTGACCAATGGAATAGGTTGCCACAATATGTTCAATAGGAAAACCCATTAAAAACATCTATTAAAATTATTGCCACATGGCGACCTATCCTCTCCTTCATGCCAAGCTGACAGGAAATTTAAAGCAAATGCCTCAAACAACCATGTTTTTACCTTGTGCCTGAAGGAAGTCAGGCCTTCCCAGGAATGAATCACTCAAATGGGGAGTCACCACTACAAAGGCCCTGTCCCTTGTTGCCACCTGCCTAGCAGCAGATGAGGAAGGAGGAGAAGACAGAGAACGGCTTCAGAACCTGACTGCAAGGCCTAATCTGTATTGTGTGAAAGGAGGCGTTCAGAGTTAACTAGGCAAGCAACACAGGGAGCTTACAACAAAAATACCAAAAATACCTGATATCATGGCTTCTTTTCTTTTAGTGTTGCTTTGAGGGAAATGCATCAATAGTAACCACCAGATTCCAGCAACTAGTTAGCATTTCCCACCATAAAGGAAAGAAAAAAGAAACTAAACCCTCTCTGTTCTGACAATGGTATAATAAAAATATTTGTTCGCTTTTCACAGCACTTTCCAGACAACTCAAACTTATTCATGCATATCTTCCCACATCCTTATAACAGCTCTGTAAGGCAGTATGGTCCCTATTATGCTTAGGTTTCAAGGGCCACAACCTGGAAGACAAAGGGAACTTCAAAAGCAACTAACAGGTGAGTTCCTATTTGATGCTGACAAGAGTATTTGTTAAATGCTGAGTTGGTGCTCAAAGTTCAAATCAATCCTCATGCTGAAACAGCTGAAGGCAAAACTGCGAACACAGTAAGAAACTACTAGCATATGATGTAGCATTTTAAAACGAAACCAAAATCCTGGCTTCCTGCCTGGCCCAGTTCCACCTTAAAAAGAATCCACCACTTCCTCTGGAAGTGTCTAAATCTTGCAAGGCTTGTTCTTGCTGCCTGAAGCACCTGCTGCCAGGTTTCAAAGAAAATCACAATTTGTGGGGTACTTTTTAAACAGGTATATCACAATTTCAGAATGAATTAGCATTGTAAAATCACCCCCTTGGTGTGGGGGCTTTCCACTAACAGCAAGTAGTAGTAGAAGAAGAAGAAGAGGAAGAGGAGGAGGAGGAGGAGGAAGAGGGGGAGGACAAGAGGAAGGAGGGGGAGGGGAGGAGGGGGAGAGGGAGGGGAAGAGGAGAAGGGGGAGAAGAAGAAGAGTTGGCTTTTATACCTGGCTTTTCTCACCCATTTAAGGGAACTCAAAGTGCCTGATAAACCTTCTGTTCTTCTCCCCACAACAGAACACCCTGTGAGGTGGGTGGGCTGTGAGAACTCAGAAGAGAGCTGTGACTAGCCCAGGGTCACCCAGCTGGCTTCGTTGGGGAGGGTGGGATCAAACCTGGTACTCCCAGGTAAGGGTCCAGCTCATTAACTACTAGACCAAACTCTTCCAAACTGAGCAGCTCTACTCTAATTTTCTGGATTGTTCCAAGCTAAACTTGACACCTCCAACCTCCTTCCAAAACATGCTGCAGGAAACCATGGTTTTCTTTTCAAGCCAGACAAAAAAAGATTTAAAGCACTTTTGCAAAGTTGGAGCAGAATCAATCGGCCCATTTGCTGCACCTATGCGCCAACCCAAAAGACAATTTGGACTCTTGTCCTCAAAAAATGGAGAAAAAGATGGAGAAAAGAAACTCAACCTGGGGTGCGTCCACACTTCTTAACACTATGCAGTGGAATGCACAGCCAAGATTGAGCCATCACACACAACAGCTGACACTTCGTAGTGGCGTCGCATTATAGCGATGCTGCTACGAACTTACTTAATGCTGATATAACAGCATTCCCAGCTCAGCATTAAGAAAATTTGAATGTTCCCGCCATTCCGGCAGGACGTTGAGAACAGTCAACGAGAACAGGGAGGGCAGCTCAATTCCAACTGGCTGCCTCATCCCATGTAACACACACACCAACCAAACTCCCACAGCTTCCAATGACGAAGTTACGGGGAGGCTGCTTCAGTGAGGATGGCAGGACGTCACTTCGCAGCAGGGTAAGCTGAAGATTTTCCTACAACTGTGGATTTTATTCCGCTAGTCTGGAGGGGACCCTGAAGAGGGCTTTCCCAGAATAGCCCGCACTCACTGGAAGCTCTGAGTGCCTGTTCACGCAATGCATCATCAATGCAGAGCCAGGCTTGGAAAAAAAGATAAGAACATAAGAGAAGTCTTGCTGGATCAGGCCACAGCCCATCTAGTCCAGCATCCTGTCGCACACAGTGGCCCACCAAATGCTCATGGGCATCTCAAGCAGAGACAAGGACAAACCTATTCCTGCTCTAGAATCCCAGCAAATGGTCTTAGAAGCGCCACGGTCCACCACCACCCCAGGCCTGAAAGATGTGCCTAGGCATTCATTCTAGTAGCCATTGATCCATCTGTCATCCATAAATTTGTCTAACCCTACCTTAAAGCCATCTAGACTTGTAGCTGTCACCACCTCTTCCGGCAGCACATTCCATAAGCCGATGACCCTCTGGGTGAAGAAATACTTCCCCCTGTCAGACCTTATTCTCCTACCCATCAGCTTCATAAAGTGCACCCTGGTTCTAGTATTGTGTGATAGAGAAAAGAAATTTTCTCTATCCACCTTTTCTATACCATGCATAAGTCATCAGAAACCTTTTGATTTCTCCAGTATGCTCCAAAATGATGGGGAACGCAGACACCCTTTTGGTTTGGTTCCCACACTGATGGTACAAAAGTATTTTATGGGAGAAAAAGAACCTTTAGATCATACTGGTATCACGGTGTTATGAAGCCTGCTGTAGTCTGCACTAGCATGCTGACAGCACTGGTCCATATTCTGGTGTAAGGGTCTAAAAGTTTCCAGAACTCTATTAAGCATGGGAACTCACATCCTAACAACCACGTAAAATAAAACTCTGATATGCAAATAATTACCAGCTATGGGAAACTGGGGAGTCAGACAACTACGGAGGCCTTGTCTACCAATTTAAGTCTAAAGCGCCAGAGATTAAACCTGCTTAATTCATAAACCAATGGCACTGCAGACAAGAGACTCAGTCTACTAATAAATGTCAATAGTGACTCAGAAGCTAAAGCAAATTACTGTGCTGAAAGTTCCCTGGATTGCATTAAACAAATGAACCCAAATTTTACAGCACTATAAAAGGTACAACTTTATATACTGGTGCAGAAATGTTTTAAAGGACAACGTTTGGAGGGAGGAATTAACTTGGATAGAAAATCAGCAGGGGAAACCCTCCTCCACAGCTCATTCGAAGGACTTCGGGCAGGAAACACCGAGTTCTTCATTTCTTTAATACGTGTACTTATCTCTGTTTCAACTGTCAAATTTTAAATTCACCCTTATGTTGTACTTTTCATAACTGTCTGATGATGCATCTGACACAACCAAAATCTGTAGGCTGGCTGTATAAAAAAAAGGAGAAATAACAGCACAAGTTAGCATATTGACCTGTCCGTGTCTTAAGATTGGGAGGGGAGGCCCTCCTGGTTGTCCCATCATCCTCCACAGCAAAAGGGGTGGGCACCCAGGAGAGGGCCTTCTCAGTGATGGCCCCTAAGCTATGGAATAGTCTCCCCCTTGCATACTGCATTTATCACCTTCACTGTACACGTTTAGGAAGGCAGTGAAGACGTACCTCTTTGTCCAGGCCTTCGGCTAAATGGGACACATTTTTCTCTCCACTGGCAGATGCTGTTGTTGTTTTAAATGATGTTTGATTTTAGATGCTGTTAACTGCCCAGAGACCTCCAGGTATAGGGTGGGATAAAAATGTGAATAAATAAAATAAATAAATAAAATTACTTGCACTATTAAACAGTAATTTTTTGGTATTAGTACGTGCATTAAAAAAAATTCCTTGTTTTCACTCCAGATTTGCTTTCTGACAATAGATACTCACTGCTGCACATTCTACTGCCAGTAGACAATAAAATAGCCATTCCACCTCAGAAGTAGTTATAGCTAACATTAATACTTAAGGCTGTAAAACAGTGATTATAGAGATAATTGTGATGCATATGTATACACACAGAAGAATATACCTGTGAGCAAACTCCCCTTAACACAGAGGTATAGCAACTATTTGGGAAGCAAAGGGTTGCAGGTTTAATCTCTGCATACTGCAATAAGATCTCTGCGTATTAGAACCACTTCTGTATCTTTGGACGTATTCATAAAGTTACCTAGATTTGGCCCCAACTCAATGGACCAGAACAGCCATAATACTCTTCCTTAAATGCAAAGACAAAAACCATCAAACTTCTTAAGGCTCTTTCTGCACTGGGCCTTATTCTGCATTGTATCCGAGAATAGACAGCCATGCACATCTTAGAGCAGATCCTATTCTGGGATATAATCCACAATAAAGCCCGGTGCAGAGAGAAGCCTACGGCTATGTATCAAACCAGCACGACCCAATTAACAGTCTTTATTACTCTTTTATTTATTACATTTTTATTTCAACCTACATCAGAATCGCAGGGCAATAAACAGAAAAGAAAGACTATAAATTACCAACATCAAGGGGGAGAAAGTGGTAATAAACACACAGACACCAAAAAGACAGAACTAGTTACTACGAGTTAGGAAAACCTTAGGGAAATAAGAATGCTTTCACCAAATACTGGAAGCTCACTAGTCAGAAGGCCTGGTATATCTTTGAGGGAAAACTATTCCACGGCTTTGGGGCTACCACAAAAAAGGTTCTGTATATGTCCGTAACACCAACCACTGACAGAAAGGAATGATATTGCTTTTCATGGTCATCACCTTTGTCAAACAAAGATTAAAGGATCATCCTGTGTGCTGTTTTTCTGATTTAGGAGTAGTAAACATCTTAACTTTACATATACATAAGACAATTCAACCTTTACAAAACAACAGCGGTTTGTTTTAAACAACTCGGGTTTCGCTTGCTTTAGCTTGGCCTGGGACCTTCAGAGGAACTGTAAGCTAGAAATTTAAGGAAATAAAAATAATGCACAGGATGCGCAGCACAGAAGGCAACTACATTATTCTTGACTCTCCAACCTCAACCAAAATATCTCCAGCCTAGCACAGCCCACCACTTCCCCAACACAAAATGCTGGTACCTGTGATTCAGGAAAAACTAGAGGAACACAAATAAGCAACCCATCTTAGCACAGCCTATTCAGCTACCATAAAACTTCCCTAGATGACAGGTTCTTCCTAATGTTATTAAGCCAAAACCTATTTCCCTGCAATATCCATCCATGGATTCCAGCTACACCACTGGCACAACATAGTTTATCCCATTTTTGCAGCAATGCTTCTGAATTTGAAAATTGCAATCTTGTCCACTCTTAACACAAAACATATGCAATTTCTTAACTTATTCATCATAGGATGTGGCGACCACATCTTCCCTTGCCTTGGTCATCCTCTCCTGAAAAGACCTTTATAATATGCACCACCAAGAAAAGGACACTAAACCCTAGAGATGATCTCAACAGCAGAGATTATTCCTTACATTCCCATACTCATTTTCCCCCAGAAGCTGAAGATGGCTTTCATGTTTTTAGATCCACCTTCACAGTTATCTTTCCAGCTGAGACAGTCAATGGCCCAAGGCACATCTGATGGACAAGTGAGAATGCTCATCATGTGCAAGTGTAGGACTCCAGGTCAAAAGTAATTACTGAAGACCTGCAGATTCCACCTGGATATTCGGTTCATTATTTCCACCTTCTGATCATGCTCCCTGAGTTCATACCAGTAGCAACACTGCAAGGAGAACTTTTGAAAGACATGCTGTTGGTCTGTACTTTAGCCCTGGCACTTTGAACAACTGGTCCTCACAAACTTTACATACCTGGAGCTCCCATGTATAGTGGGAAGGGCTGCAGCTCAGTGGGAAGCACTGTAGCTCAGTGCTAATGCCAACAGCCTGGAACTCAAGAGGGGTGCTGGTTAGATCTCCATTCGCTCCCCGGAGATACGCAATGGCAAGCCCACTTCTATATCTCTGCCAAGAAAACTGCATAGAGATGCCCTTAAAAGTGCCCATGCAGTCAACCAAGATTGCTGGCCACCATTCAATTGTACCTAACAAGCTCCATCTACTGTGGGGCAATCACTGATTTCCTTTCTTCTTGTCTTTGCATACAAACATGGCTGCAGGTCTTGCTTGCTAGTAGGTGAAATCAATGGACCAGCAGGCTTAGATTCAGCCCTCTGGTCTCCCCAGAGTCAGAAGAATATATTTTCCTCATCTTCTACCTGATGGATTGTTTGACTCTGGAAATGCCAAGAATTGATCCTGTGTTATCTCCACACGAGGTCACAGACCTACCATTCTGCTGGGGCCCTTCCTTATACAGCCTGCGAGAGCTGCCAAGCTTTTAATTTATCAAAAGAACATAACAGGGAACGAGGAAAGCTGGGTATTTGGCGACTTAACTTGCTATTCCATTAAGGATACAAACACGGCATCACCCAGTTTTCAGAACAGAACGTTCAGGAAGGAAAGGCATCCTTTCTCTCCTATTATGACTGGGTTCAACAGCTGAGTAAGTATTAGCTAACAGGAGCTCCTGTTCATGAAGTGCCTATGAGTCTCAAGGGAGTTACTTTTTAGGAAACCAAGCTTAACTGAAGCCACAGGATAGTTCCTTGGCTCATTTTTGCTATCAAAAGCACAGCAATTAATACCCGACCATTACCAGTGCTATGCAAAACAAGTCTGCAGCCAACATTCACACTACATCCACCATATATATCCCCGCTGCTTCTATGTGGGCATGTGATAAGGTAGAGCACATCCTTCACACTCACTTACAGACGTTCACGTGCAAATACAAAAATGCACCAGACTGTGTAGGCACAAACAAGAAGCTACCACTAGGAACTCATGTGCAAAGTCCCACTCTCCATGTAGTGACTGGAGGCTATGAAAATGGTGCAGACAAGGATTCACCCCATGGATGGATACTCCACGGAACGTTCTGGAAAGTAAGAGAATGCCAATGTATAATGCAGTTTGGTATAATATGGAACTGAACCTGCTCAATGTGATTGAGACAGTCGATCTAGCCAAATCACCAGGCAGCTGATTCCCAAGCCTTCCCTCTACTTCAGTGTTTCCCAAAGTGTGGTACGTGTACCCTTAGGGGTACGGGAAGAGTTTGGTGTGTGGGGGGGAGGACACTTCTAAGGCCATTTGCTCAGATTCGAGAGCAGGCAAAGGTTTGTCCTTGTCTCTGCTTGAGATGCCCATGGGCATTTGGTGGGCCACTGTGTGTGACAGGATGCAGGATTAGATGGGGTGTGGCCTGATCCAGGAGGGCTTCTCTTATGTTCTTATGATTTCATTTTTTTTCTTCATATATCGGTTTACATTAAACATAACTCTTATCGTATATTATATTTTATGTATACTATTCCACTGAGATCCTTAGGTTCTAGGGTTGTTGTTTTTTGTTGTTGTTTCTTGAGGATTCCTTTTATTGCAGATTCTTTGGGCAGAAAGGACAGACACCTAGAGCTCCCAACCCAATGCACATGTATACTCAATTGGCTAAATATGACTATAATCCTAGAAACCCCTCAGTGTTACAAAAACATCACTACTGGCTTGTATTGGTAGAGTGAAACTCCTTGGTTCCCCTAGCCTCCACTTCTCCACGGCTGGCAATTACTTAAGTAACATAATTTTACAAATTAAAGCAATTTCTGGAACTGAATTATAATACTACCTAAGGAGTGATTATAGTAGCAGGACAGAATTACCCACAGACTTTCGCTAGCTACCAAAGTTATTAATTTTAATTTTTTTTAAAAAAAACCTATTTATATGAATATGACCCATTTTAGAGACAGCCTATCTACAGGGCAGCAGTACATTTAGTAGGAGGGTGTGTTCATACATGAGTTTAAGGATCCTCCTGGGGTGAATTTGAGACCTAAGAGACAAACAGGAAATTAAAAAATAACACTTACTGCATCCCCAAGCCTCTGGTTATTTGTTCCTTCCACAGACAGGAGAAAATAATTCTCAGGGCAATTCTCAGGGGTGGGAATCTACAGAGACTTCTATACCCAATAGTAATGGCTGCTAGAGGCTGGTCAGTCAGGAACCAGAAATCCTGCTGGTGGTAGCCCATAAACTAGTTGCTACAAGGGGTTGCCAGGCTTTAAGGTGAAAGAACAATAACATGTAGTAGGACTTCCTTTTTCGTGCATGAATGTGGAGTTTCTTGTGTTGAGTACACACAAGGCATGTTCTGCAAAAGGGGCATTTGAAAAAAGCTCAGTGTGATCACACCCATAAACCTTCATCTTTTGGTTCTATGTGGTCAAGTTTAAGAATACTGATCTGGCCCATATCAGAGGGCCAATTCTAGTCTTGGGGCACCCAAATCCCCATCTGTTTGGGAAGACATTATTTAAAATATAGAGGTTTTTCAAGAGGTTATTTTGCTCCAGGATCTTCAAGGTCAAGGGGAGTAGCTACTTTTATTGACCCCTCTATTCCCTTCAAATTAGGGAATATATCATAAGAGTAACAGTATATATTAAAACAATAGCAGTGTCTGGAAAGTGGGAATATGTATCCCCATTTAACCAAAGGTCAGAGCAAAGAGGTGCGCCCTCAATGCCTTCCTAAATGTGTACAGTGAAGGTGCTTGACACACCTCAAGGGGGAGACTATTCCATAGCTTTGGGGCCATCACTGAGAAGGCCCTCTCCCGGGTGCCCACCCCTTTTACTACTGAAGATGGTGGTAGAACCAGGAGGGTCTCCCCTACAGATCTTAAGGCACAGGCAGATCGATATGGAAGTAGGCATTCCTTCATAAGGTACATTCAAATGTTCCCACCAAACAAGTTACAGCCTGCCTTTCTAGATAAAATATTCTGTAAACTTTTCAAATTCTCTTCAAGCAAAATCATCATTGGAGGTGATTTAACCTTGGTGTGTGACCCTTTGCTATATAAGATGGGTTCAGATGAAAAGAAGAACTGGAAATAAGGGTAAAACATTATTAACTCATTTTAAACTGACTGATACTTTCCATTCTATTAACTTCTAGAGAATATACTTTCCTCTCAGTACGGCATAGATCTTCTACAAGGATGGATTACATTCTTACTAGTTCAAAATAGTGTACCGATATAATAAAAAGAATATTCATATGGCAAAAAAAAGTACATGGAATTTTAGGGAGACAAGAACCCTTATTGGCAGCTTCCAGATTAAATCCACAGTTATATAAAAATACGCAGCTTACCTACATAAGAACATAAGAGAAGCCTTGCTGGATCAGGCCACAACCCATCTAGTCCAGCGTCCTGTCGCACACAATGGCCCGCCAAATGCTCATGGGCATCTCAAGCAGAGACAAGGACAAACCTTCTCCTGCTCTCAAGTCCCAGCAGATGGCCTTAAAAGCACCCCGGTTCCTCCCCCCACCCCCAGCCTGAAAGATGCACCTAGGCATTCGTTCTAGTAGCCATTGATACACCTGTCGTCCATAAATTTGTCTAACCCTACCTTAAAGCCATCTAGACTGGTAGCTGTCACCACCTGTCACCATGCCATAAGCCGATGACCCTCTGGGTGAAGAAATACTTCCCTTTGTTGGAACTGACTCTCCTACCCATCAGTTTCAGAGAGTGCCCCCTGGTTCTAGTATTGTGTGATAGAGAAAAGAAATTTTCTCTATCCACCTTTTCTATGCCATGCATGATTTTATATACTTCAATCAGGTCCCCTCTTAAACGCTATCTCTCCAGACTGAAGAGGCCTAGACGTTGCAGCCTGGTTTCGTAAGGGAGGTGTTCCAGACCCTTAATCATTCTGGTTGCCCTTCTCTGCACCTTCTCTAGTTCCACGATATCCTTTTTGAGGTGTGGTGACCAGAACTGTACACAATATTCCAAATGTGGCCTCACCTGCTGCAAAGCCATGACTCCTTGTCCCCACTCCAAATGGAGGTCCACAGCTTCCTCCTCAGCAGCCGCGAGACTTCTGCGGTGTACACGGTGAGGCAATCATCATATGGGAAAGGGCAGCCAATGAGAGCTGAGCTGCAGGCTCAGCTCTCATTCTCACCCCCCTGTCTGGAATGAGCAAGTGTTGGTCATTCCATAGTAGGCAAATTTGAAATATTGGTTGCAATCAGGCGTCAGGTGTGACGCCCACACCACGGCTGCACATTCCTAAGTCTGGACACATTCAATGTATCCCACACCCAAAATGCCACCAGAATTTGCTGAGCAGGGAGCGGCAGAATCCTGTTCCATTGCAGTCTCCCAAAAATGGTGGTTGGGCAGCTCAGTGCAGAAAGGAAAGAAGCCAGAAGGCCCTTGAAGCTTGAGGAGAAGAGGGGAGAAGATACCTGCTGCCCACACACAGGAGTGTTATATAAAAACAGGAGTGTTTGCCTACAGGCACAATGGCACACTATTACACTGAGAAAAACAACATTCAGATTTATTTATTTAAGCATGCATATTTATTGATTTAATTAATTAATTAATTAATTAATTAATTTTATCTCGCCTTCTTCCCAAAGGTCTCAGGGTGGGCTGCAACATATAAAACGACCACATTAAAACCATGACATATTAGAACATATTAAAACCATAACAGTGCCTGGATGTGGGGAGGAAAAGTTGTTCCGTTGCTTAGACAAAGGCTAGGGTAAAGAGGTGCGTCTTCACTGCTCGTCTAAACACATAGAGTGAAGGTGCTTGATATACCTCAGGCGGAAGACTATTCCACAATCTGGGAGCCATCACTGAAAAGTCCCTATCCCAGGTACTGACCCCTTTTGCCGCTGAGGGTGGTGGTACAACCAGGAGGCTCCCAGGGTGGGTCACAACAATAAAAAGATGAAACATATAGAATATTCATAAAACCACATTTAAAACATAACACACCCTCCTTCCCTGGCAGGATGGCACTCAGATGTGCAAGGTATCGAAGTGGGAACACACTTACAAGATTTCCTTCCCTTTTGCTCTGTGCTCTGCTGTCACTGCACACAGCAAACTTACAGGCCCTGGCTTATTTTTGTAAATAAAGAAAATTAAAAGCATTAACCTATGAGTAGTTCCATCTGTTTGCTGTGAAGTTCAAATGTCTGGACATTAATAGTAACTGCTCTGGGATACATTCACCTTAGATAAATTCCCTAAAAACCAGCCTCGCAAGAAAGCACCCCCAGCCATGTCAGTTCCATACCTTTGACAAGGAAGGTAAACAGATGAGCCCCTGACTACTGGAATGGATGCCTAAGTACATCTTTCAGGCCATAGGAACAAGCAGGATACTTCTAAGGCCATTTGCTGGGATTCGAGAGCAGGAGAAGTGGGCCACTGTGTGAGACAGGATGCTGGACTAGATGGACTGTGGCCTAATCCAGCAGGGCTCCTCTTAGATTCTTATGGACTAGATGGGCTGTGACCTGATCCAGCAAGGCTCTTCTTAGGTTCTTAAGTTCACCATGCCATACGTACAGTTCGCCAGCCTAGCTGAAATGCACAACCAGGATCATGCAAAATACAAGTGCTCTTTAATATTTAAAAGAGAGTTAGCATTCACAGGATTGGATGATGCAAGATGACCAAATAATAAATATTAGTATTTCAGACAGCATAAACTATTTTATTACGAAAGTTTCTCCATATAAGGAGAATCTTCTCTAAGTTTAGAAAAACAGCACACTGGAGAGGAAACTTCAGTGTGGGTGCCTTGCCAATATATGTTAGCTTAGGGTTTTTATGTGGGCTGCCTGAATCCAAACTGCCCTTGGCAGCTTCTATTGCCAGAAGGACCCCATCGTGCCTGCTCTCCCGAAGACCAAAGCAAATTTTATCATCCCATTTTCACCTTGCCGTGCTGCAGACACTGGCCATTATCTTGCAAAATAACTCTCTGTGCTATGTCCAAAAGATAAGGATACAGGAAAGTTTATGCGCGGACAATGAACAGCAAAGGGCACAGACCGCTGGATCTAAAGATCATGAACGACAAACTCAGAACTGGGGCTAATATGTGTCTCAGAAGGTGGATTCACAAGCCCCAACAGCTTTTCAATCAGAAATAAACACCCCGGGGATGGGAAAATACAATAAACACCGCAAAGGCTATATCTAATCTTAAGTATATGGAGAGGGAAGAATGTTCTATTGACATTTCAGCATTGTTAGGATTCACTTGCGTACATACTGTATAGGCGAAGGGCAGAGCACTGCAAACGCTGCTATAGCACATCACAAACCAGGGCATTATGCCAGTACACTACTGCAATGGCCCTCTGGAGGTGTTGCAGATTCACACCAGGACAAATGCTCTGAAATTGCTATTGCAGAGTTCCAGCTACGGCTGATCTACCTGCAGTCTGAAAATTTGCAGGGAGCTGACTTCCTTCGACATCTGACTGCAAGACCATTTAGCTCAACAGGATTCACACCAGTTTTCACGTCCCCTCCAGATGTTTCCAACTATGCAGCTCTCAGGTCTTGTTAGCACAGTTTATGCTGGCTTAAGACTGATGGGGCTCATGGTCCAAAACATCTGGAAACTGCAGGTTAGTTAGGGAAAGGTGTTTGGGTTTTTCCCCAGTACTGGTAGCATCTTTCTAGAGCAAGGCTAGTCAAATTATGACCCTCCAGGTACTGCTGAACCACAGCACCCATAAGCACTTGCCAACCTAAGGACAGGGCAAGGGATGGTGGGTGATAAAGTTCAGAAGGATGTGAAGGAATATATTTCAAGGGGCCCTGATCTAAGGCATCAGAAAACAGATATTTCCCACCTGTGCCTGCAGAACAAACCCAACTCTTCCTCTGTGTTAAAGCAAATATCCCATCATAAAATTGCAGCCACCCCCACCCCCAAATGGTCAGTGACAGCTAATAAGAATGATTTTTGTAGTGCTGCAATACAGGCAACTGCTTTTACTCGTGATCAAGTTTGGTCTAGGGAGCCGGACTCTTAACTGGGAATATCAGGTTTTATTCCGCCCTCCTCCATGAACCCAGCTGGGTGACCTTGGGCTAGTCACAGCTCTCTTCTGAGCTCTCACAGCCCCACCATCCTCACAGGGTGTCTGTTGTGGGGAGAAGAATAGAAAGCTTTGTCAACCATTTTGAGTCCCCTTAAATGGGTGAGAAAAATAGGGTAGAAAAGCCAACTCTTCTTCTTCATTTGCCACTGAAACTTCCCCAACTTCACCTGGCATCTGTTACCCGGCAAGGATGGTTCTCCCAGAAAGCAAATGCTTCTTTACTAACTAACATACCATATACAACTAAGAACTTCTAACACCCACAACCTCAAAAGACAGCTCCCTCAGATTCTACAATTTTAGATGTTTCTGAGCAATACAAGTGCAAATAGCCTCCTATGAACTACTGAAATCATGGACAGGAGTATCAACGGCTACCAGAATGGATGCCTAGGTACTGCTTCCAGGTTGAAGAGACAGGCAGGATGCCTCTCAAGGCCATTTTCAGGAAGCTGAGTGCAGGTGAAGGTTTTGCCTTGGCCTGAGATGCCCAAAAGCAACTGGTATGCCATTGTGTGGAACAGGATGCTGGACTAGATGGGTTGTGGCCGGATCCAGCAAGGCTCCTCTTATGTTCTTAAATCACTTAAAGCGGCTTTTCAAGGATGTGGGTATAATTTTCAGGCCACTTCCACAATATGTGTGTGGGTTAGGGTAGGCTAAGGGCAGCCTATTCCAAGGGCAGTTTGGATTCAGGCAGCCCAGCCTCCAAAGGTAAGGAACAAAAGTTCCCACCTTCATAGTTTCCAGCCAGGCCCTTTAACAACTGCATCTGTTACACAGCTGGGATGTTCTCCCAGAAAGCAAATGCTTCTTTCCGAACTAACATACCATATACAACTGAGAACTTCTAACATCCACAAACCCCATCTATGAGAGGTGAAGCACATCAAATGTTTGTTATACTTGCTGTTATGCACCATGCAACTGTATGTGACTTCTGGTGACTACAGTCCATGGTGTTCAACTGCGGTCTTCCAAATATTTCTAAACTGGAACGTCAAGTATTAAACTCCAAGCATGCCACGCCAGCCAAAGCCACTAAATCTGGAAGGAACATCTGGAAGGTGACGTTGGGCACCTCTGGTATAGACCAATGCTTGCCATCTTGACCCATCTTTGGTAAGGTCCCATAGTTCTTCCAAGGACATTCCACAAATGCTTACATAATGAACATAAGAACATAATCTATCCCAATAGACTGCACATGGTCTGGTTCTAGGCCTTTACTGTCCCTATGCTAAATATTTTGCAGACAAACCCCTGTCTTCCTTCAGCTGCAAAGTATAGCATGAGGTTCTACTGTTTGGAAGAGTTTCTTGTTTAGGGCCTACAACTTCCATGATTCTTGGCCATCAGTCATTTTAGCTAAAGTTCATGGGAACTATAACCCAACAAATAAATGGATTTTTCCCCAGACTCCTTGGCCAAACTGACAGAATGGAGATCTACTTTACCAAAACCAAGTGCATTTCATATTCTCGAGAAAAATAATAGGCACCTCTTATCTGTTTAACTTCAAATATAATGACCATCCCTCCTCCCCAAATTCTTATCACCACGCAAATGCAGTCTGAAAAGAAAACATACAGGCTTGCCACCCCCTTTAAGAAAGCAGCAATTCAGGAACATTTAAAAAAAAACCCAAGATACATTTACAGTGCAGTCGTAAATGACATATTAATTTTTAAACTGCTTGGTTTCCCATGTTGTATATTTAAACAGGTGAGAGGCAGACACAGCTCAGCAACAAAGCAATTGGCTGGAAAGCAGAACATCTGAAGTTCAAGCTTTGGCACCTCCCCAGAAGAAGGTGAGGCAAACCACTTTCATACCCTTTTCAAGGAAATTGCTTAGATGAGTCCATTCAGTGGGTCAGGACTTGGCTTTGAGGACACATCATATGTTCATTCCCTCTAGTTTTTACCCTTTTGTTGTTTCTGCAGCTTTCATAGAAAAAAAAAATCTAGGTCTCAAGTCCATATCCCATGTGCTATACTGTACTTCATACTCCCCATATGCAACAGAAAATTCAGATCAACATAACAGTTGTACGCCCTGCTCCTCTGCCAGATAAATGTTCAGCGTGTTGTGGTACAGAGAACCTGTGGTAGAATCATACGCATGAGAATATCAGATTGGCCTGGGGAAAAAATGTCAGGTTTAACAGTATGAGAACAAATTTTGCCATGCACAGACAAATTACTACTTTCTGGGAGATCAAACTTAGAGACATAAGTTTTATTTAATTATGACAAGTACCACCAAATTGTGGGAGACTGCCAGTGAACTACAATGGCATCTCCATGCAGTTTTCTTTGAAAAAGATACAAAAGTGGTTTGCCGTTGCCTACTTCCAGGGAAAGGCTGGGCATCAAATCCTCCAAATCTCTTCTTTCCTCTATCACTGGACTACAGCCACTCCCAGAAACTAAATCCAAGGTACAAACCAAATGAAACAGAAGTTTGTTGTTGATGATGATGCCTGATACCACTGAATTGGGACCAACTTCAAGTATGACTTTGTGCTGTTTTCTTTGCAAAGACAGAGATGTGGTTTACCATTACCTTCTTCTGAGGCAATGCTTGAACCTGAAGCCACTGGACTTCTCTACCTAGAAGTTACAGACACGCCTCTTGACAGCTGCTAACTGCCCTCAGTTCAAAATGTTCCTTTCTTTTTCTTTCCACCTGCGTTTGCCTACTCTGAAAGCAAGATCTCTCACACAAAGGTGTTACATATCTAGAATCTCAATGAGCAAAGATTATTAAACAAAACTTTTGTGGTATTGAATAAGGAAGTTAACAGCTATTTTCTACTAGCAACACAAGCCCATTGAAGCGTTTACCTGTAAACAAATAAGAGGGTGAGAATTAACCTTGGCAGCTGTTAAAAAAAGGGGACGGATAGGAGCTAATATACAGCAAAAATTCTTAGCCCAGGGTCCATGAATCCCGGGGGTGGGTGGGTGCTGTCTTCTGGATGGACTTTTTTCGGGGGGGTTTCTGTGATGAGAATCAATTTTCAGTGTAACGTTCACTCAATATTTATCCAAGGACTAAGGGGAGTTCCTTGGGTTTCATCAGATTATCAAAGGCAACAATATTTTAAACGCTGCAATGTAGTAAGCAATCCTTCCATCATTTTCTCAGGACAGTATATAGCCGAAAGCAGAGTGCCACCCAAAAGATTCACAATGACATCTGCTATACATCTAGCCAGAAAGAAGTTTCAATAGGGCTTGCTCCTAAATGAATAAATATTGCAAGGCAAAAGAAGAATCTATCCATACCCTGATGTGTATGAACGTGTATGCATGACTGTATATGGACACTGCAGCTCTTACTCACTTCGGTTACTGATTTTTTTCATTGGGGAGACATACATTTATCTTCCCAACAACCCTATCAGACTGAAAAGCTGTGACGGCACACAGAATCACATGCAATCCTGCCCCATGCCTCCTTAACTGTCTATTCCATTATACTGCAACAATCCACATCTCCAGAAGTGTGCAATACAGGGTACCAAACCAGCACACCTCAAAAAGACTCTCATCTTTTTTAGGGGAATAATCTTCGCACAGGCTAGGCTGGATTTACCGGCACCCTGGTGGTGTAAAGTGTGGGGTGCTTCTCTGATTTCTGGGGGCTGTAGAGGAATGGCAAAACACCAACCAGAGCCCCCATATAAACATCACCTCCCTCCGAGGAACCTATTAAATGTGGAGAATCTTATGCAAAGATCAGGTTCCCAAATGAAAGCGAGGGACATCTGTCAGGATAGCACGCCATTTCTGCAAACTTCTAAGATGTCCTAGTGTAACTCTTGCACGACTGCCAAACTGCGCAGGAACTGCTGCCTTTCACATTTACCTGCACAGTATACCTGTCTGCTGAAAAGGCTGCCCAAGAGGTTTCCTCTGGATAGAAACACATACATTATGAACGGGCTTGAAAAACAACAGTTACACCCAAGTATATACTCCTGTGCAAATGAATGAAACTCCCCACACACTGTGTCTAAGATAAGATACCAAGAACTGTTTGACTATTTTTGCGCCAATGGTAGACACATACATGCTGCAGTCAAGCGTACCTACGCTCTGCCTCTCTCAAGGGTTTTGATTATGTTTCCACCAAAAGTGGCACTCCCCCCCCCCAAAAAAATACCCTGAACCTAAGCAAACACACAGTTTGGTTGTTTGTTGTAATAGGGGCAGATGAGGGGCTAATGAGTGTGGTGAGTGTGTGGGTCACAGATTTGGGCCTGGAACCAAGTGCACAGCACTCAAATGAGCCAGTCTGATCCAGTGGTTAGTAAGCCAGACTCTTATCTGGAAATACCGTTCAATTCCACCCTCCGCCATGAAGCCAGCTGGGTGACCTTGGGCTAGTCACAGCTCTCTGCTGAGCTCTCACAGCCCCACCTACCTCACAGGGTGTTTGTTGTGAGGGGAAGAATAGAAAAGCTTTGTCAGCTGCTCTGAGTCCCCTTAAATGGGTGAGAAAAGTGAGGTAGAAAAGCCAACTATTCTTCTTCTTCAGAAAGCTGAGGCCCAGCCTAGCTCTTCCAAGAAGCGCTCTTGAACAACGTACAGTTTGGACCCACTTCCCCATCACTATTTTCTTGTTTAGATGCTACAGTTAGAAAACCAAACAAGGGAACAAGTCTTGTTCTCTCTAAGCCAGGTTGGCAAATCAAAACAAAAGGTGGTGGTGATGAGCATGAGATGGAGAACCAGGGTCCAGCTTTATGGCGCTGGACCGAAGTTGCTATGGGAGGAAGCTTACGGCGGGTTTTCTTAAGAAACGGATCCTGCAAACCGAACCTCCTGAATTGCTGGGTTGCGGGCAGGGACCCAACTACTGCACCTAGGAAATGAGCGAGCGAGACTTCACCGCCTTCTTTCCTTTTCAAAACAGCTGTAGAAAGCAAACAGGTTAGGTAGAAGAGAGAGGTAAACAAACGCTGCCCAGTGAAGGAGGAGGGCAAAAAGGGGGGAGAATTTTTGGTGGCATCCAAAGGTGCAAACCCAGAACCTCTCTGCAACAGACCCCTCTCTTTAAGGGCATTTCCCCCCCCCTCAACTAAATCAGAGCAGTCAGCTGAGCTCCACACACACACACACAGTCCCGAAGAGAAAAAGGAGAGGAAGAAAGCGAAGGAATGAAAGGAGGAGGAAAATAAATAAAAGAGGGTGTGGGGAGAAGAGAGGTGGCAACTTTGAACGGGGACAAGATCTTCTTTCCCTGCGCCTACGAGCACAAAAGGGCGAATCATCCCCGCGTGTTTTTTTGGGGGGGGGGGAGAGGGCAGCAGCAGCACGCGTGTTCAAAACCTGGCGCCCATCTAGCCCCGCAGGAGCAAAGGAGGCGCCTGCTAATCACTGCTGCAATGCACTCAAGGGGGGTTGTAAATATATGTACACAGAGAAAGAGAGAGAAGAAAATGAAAGTCGAGGCAAGGCCTGCAAACGGAGGGTCCCTTTCACACGGAAGGAGGTTTGCATTGCGAGCCGCCCAGTAAGCAGGCATATGTAATACACAGCAGCAGCAGCAGCAGCAGCGCAAGGCGCAACGCAGGGGCGCTCCAGACAATGCACCAAAGCGGGCCAGTCAGTGTGATGCCACCAGCGCCCCGCAAAGGGGGCCAACCAAGCAGCCCTCCCCCTGCCGGCCCCTCCCCCCTCCCTGCCCGGGCACGGCGCGGTGGTGGGTCACTTACATGCCTGGAAAGGGGCAAGCGGAGCGGGCTGGCCAGAGCCGAGGCCTAACCCGGGCGGGCGGGCGGGCTCCTGCTGCTGCCTGCTTCTTGCAAGCACCGCCTCCTCCTGCTCTTGCTGCTGCTGCTGCTAGTCTCGCAGGGAATTAGCTGCCCATTGAGCTCCCGCCGCTGCTGCTGCTGCTGCTGCTATGAATGGAGCCGCGGGGATAGGCAGGCAGGCAGGCAGGCAGGCGGGCGGGCAGCAGGGGGGTGCCAGCAGACGCAGCAGCAGCAGCAAACGGCAACTTGAGCAGCGCTCGCTCCTTCTCCTCCTCCACGAGGCTGCTGGGCTGCGGCTGCCTTTGCAAGGAGTGCGGAGCCGCTGCTGCTGCTGCTCCTGGGCTGCTGCTGCTGCTGCCGCCGCCGCCGCCGCCGCCGCCGCCTCTCTTGCTACTCCCAGTTCCTGCAGCTTCCCTTCCTTTCCCCTTCGACTCACACACACACACGCACTCGGCTCGGTCTCTGGCCCGGACGCCTGCCTGCCCGCCCGCGGGGTCCTACCGCCCGCCAGGCTCCCCGTCCAGTTTCCACCACTCACTCACTCTCACTCAGTCTGGCGATGAAGTGAAGAAGGAGGGGAGGGGAAGCGGCGGCGCACCGCCGATCGACATGGCCGCGCTTTCCCACCCCCCACCCCTCGCCAAGCGGCCCCTCTCCGGCCCGCGAACCCGAGTCGCCCTCAGAGTCGCGCGCGCAGAGCGGGAATGCCATGAAGCGAGGCGCTCTGTGCTGTACGTTTCTCACAGCGCAGGGTGTTTTTCCACTTAGCACTAGAGGACCCATTAAGGGATCTTTAAGGGGTTCTTAATGGGTACTCTAGTGCTAGTGGGAAAAAAAACCCTTTCCTCCCTCTTCCAGGACAGCAGTCTCCCAAAATACGCTTCCCCTCAGCAGCACAACCACCCTTGGCTCCATTTCTCCCCCCTATGTGCGCGCGGAGTTTCACAACACACTTTCTCCTACTCGAACACACGAGCGTCACACCCACACACACCCACACACAAAAAAATCACTTTCACAACAATTATAATACCCAAGTTGTTGCCTCAGTGGAAACGCGTGGCACCCGCTCTCGCAATGTCTGTCTCTCTCTCTCTCCAAAAACACCCAAATTGGCTTTTCTCAAAACCATTCCAAAGCACTGTTTCACAACAAGGCTGTGGTCACACCTAAGGCTTAGTCCACTTTCAGTCCACTTTCAGAGCGAGAGAACACATCAGCAACCTGACCCATAATTTTCTTTCCACATTATCTATCCCAAAGGTGGACTTTCTGATGCCGTGGGTATACCTAAGGTTTAATCCAGCTTCAGTCCACTTTCAGAGCTAGAGAACACATCAGCAACCTGACCCATAATTTTCTTTCCACATTATCTATCCCAAAAGTGAATTTTCTGAGTTATTTAACACTAAGAGAAAACCCTCCAATCCTTGGCCCTCTCTGCACTGGAGGTATTCTGGATCCTGCCATAGTATGTACTAGCATGGGATGGCAATTCCCCGTTCCGGAGTATAATCTGAAATAAGGCCCAGTGCAGAATGGGCTCTTGCTTTTCCCCTTCCTTTTTGAGATAACATCTTCAGGGACCGTAAAAGGGCTGCCTTTACAATAGGAACTACTGGTTTGGAAGACACTGTGGCCCCATCCCCATGGCTCTTTGGTACGTTTCCGAGCACATGATCAGTGCGATCCGTCCACATGGGTTTTGGATTTGGCACGCAAAAAACAAACCCTGCCAGAAGGGTGCAAACGGCTGGCACCTCTGAGCTTTCCATGCTTTGAGTCTGCCTCAAAGTTTCTGCCCAGTATACATCAAAGTTTCTCCATAGGCTTAAAGCTTCTGTCCAGCATCATTAAGTACAGACAGGAAATTAATATTTATGTCCCAGCACCCACCCACCCACCCACCCACTCTCACTCACTCAATGTAATTATATTCCCTCCTTCACCAAATGATCCCAGAGCCTTATAACAATATAGAACAGCAATAAAATCAGTACAATGTTCTCAAAATTAAAAATATAACATCACCATCCCATTCGAAACATTCAAATGTGCAGATATGTATGTACTACATACGAATGTATTAGAGTCGAATCGGAATGCTTGGATATTTGATTCGACTCTAATTCGAATGCAAAAAAAACCCATTCATGCACATCCCTAGCACTAAGTAGTAGCTGCTTGCCTGGTCCCATCCTCTGTAGTCCTAGGTCAATCTGCTAGCAGTTGCTGTTTCCACTCCAAGGGTGGCTAGTGGATAGAACAGAGCAAACAGGCAGCAGAGTCCTTGCTTCATGCTGGACTGGAAAACGGCCGCATTATGGTGCCCTTACCATTGTTATCCCTCCAGATGGCAGTGGTGGAGATGCGTGATGAAGGCAAGAAGTCCTCTCAGAGTGCAAGGATTCGAGAGCAGGTGAAGGTTTTGCGTTGATCTTCTGCTTGAGATTCCCAGAGGCAATTGGTGGGCTAGAAGGGCTGTGACCCGATCCAGACGGGTTCCTCTTATGTGCACATAATAGAATCCACACAGTTCTCTCACTCAACCCTACATTCTGTTCTCCAGCTAGGTTACACATCAAGGGTCCACACCAACCTGCCCGCCACTTCAGATATCCAAATGGGCATTTGAATTGGCCATAATTGCAAAAAAGTACCATGCCTATTGGAGCATGCGAAAACAGCAATGGAAAACAGATCCTGAGATGAATCAGGGGCATCCTCTGCGCATTCTTGGGGTACATCCCATGGCTCTTTGGTGCGGTTCTGAGCGCGGGATTGGCAAATGGCATCCCCATGTGTTTTGGATTTGGCATGTGAAAAGCGTGCCAAATCCCCCCAAACCATGCCAGAAAGGTGCCAAATTTGATACCTGAAAAAAGAAGTCTCGGCATGGTTTGGGGGACCAGCACGCATTGCTCAGTGAGCCAGGAACGCACATGGGGACGATCACGAGCTAAAGGGGGGGGGGGGAGATTGGTGCTCAGGTCACTGGGAGGTGGCGTGTGCTTGCTGTCCCTGCCCTGTCTATTGAAGATCGCAGCCACTGATTTTTTTTTAAATGCCAGTCGCAAAGGCAGGCTGGAGAACTGCTTTGTTTTTTAATTTTCTGCCATTTCCATGAAAGTAGTTCCAACCCCGCTTCACGAATGTCAAGGCAGGCTGCATAATGGCTTGATTTTTGTTCCATTTGCAACCCCTGTTTCCCCATTCGTCAAGGCGATCATAAATAAAGGCTCGATTTTTTCCCTTTTAAAATTGACGGGTGTTCAGGCAGTCCCCGGTGGAACAGAGGTGTGCAAAACTGCTCAAGCGTCTACTGCCGTTAAACCTCATAGCGACTTTCAATGTTTTACATTTTTTTAAAGTTATTATTATGAATGAAGCTTCCTTTTTACTTGTTTCCATGCCCCCCACCCCAGTCCTGGCTTTCAGTGCCGCAAGAGAGGGGGGAATGTGGCACAGGGGTGGGCTGACATCAATCTGGCTTCCAATGAGGAGGGGCACTGCTCCCCCATACCAGGGTTCGGCACCGTTCTCGTGGGGATGCCTCCATCCATGCCCAAGCTGTATGTGTCCTGCGTTGCCAGGAATGACATGGGGACACTCGAGATACGTTCCCGGTCCCGGTACCTGCCCATGCATGCCCAAACAGCGCCCAAAGAGTGCCAAATGGCCAGCATGGGGACGCAGCCTAAAATTCTCATTTGTAGCAGTTTTGGGGCTGTTATGCCGTGTTCCTGGTTTCTTCTTCTGAGAACCACAAGGTTCTCAGAAGAAGAAACCTAGAAGATGGCATAATAGCTCCAAAACTGCTATGAATGAGACTGAATCCGGCCGTGAAAGCCTACACACATCCATTCTAAAATTGTCACTTTTAGATATAGCCAGTTTTGGAAAATTGGGCAAAACTGCCATTTATTTGTTTGTCTGTTTAGGTTAATATACCACTTTCTTTTAAAAGTCTCAGGGCTGTGTATGAGACCAGATTCAAAATAAAAATAAACATATGATAGCAAAAATGAAAACTCATTCAAAGCCCTGAAGAGATTTCTACAAAAAAATCACCCCAAACCAAGTCAAATACCATTTAATGTGGCCAGCATTCATTAATGTTTGTTTGTTTTGCCTTTCTGCATTAGTTCTGTGGTTGACTAATTATTTTGTTTGTTATAATAATCCTAATTTTTATTTTATCATCCAACCACCCCATTCATACATCTCTTCTTAGTATTATGGCTTTCCCAGACTGCTGTGTTTACATTGCTACCTCGCTGTTTACCTTCGGGTATAATGGCGGGTTATAACAAAACCAATATTATAAGCAAAGTTAAAATTCAATTTAAAAACACAAATAAAGTTGTGAGGATGACACGGAAGGGTACAGTATGTGCTGCCTTGAGCTCCTCAGGAAAAAAAAAGGGATAGAAATGTCAGAAACGAAAAGGCCTGTGGGCTTATTTTTTCCCTCAGTGTGATGAAGAGAGAAGAGAAAATGTTTAAAGCACCAAGATGGTATCAAGTTTAGTAGAGAATAATT
This sequence comes from Aspidoscelis tigris stejnegeri, assembly GCA_023333525.1. Classification (NCBI taxonomy): domain Eukaryota; kingdom Metazoa; phylum Chordata; class Lepidosauria; order Squamata; family Teiidae; genus Aspidoscelis; species Aspidoscelis tigris. The sequence continues at coordinate 104,273,591 of JALMGA010000003.1, read as the reverse complement.
TGGTTGCTTCAATGGAATCCACATTCCTGTCAGAATAGGGATGTGTTGAACTGCAGTTCTTCACAGCACAAGCTGCAGTTCGGGGTTCTGGACTGTCAGATGCTTTGCTTGACAGCCCTGGCTTCTCCTCAGTGCCATTTCGGCCCGTCATACCTTTACTTTAATCTTTCTTCAGTTCGTCTTCAGTCCCCACCACTCACACATTTTTAGTTCAATCTATTTTATTTATGAACCTGATTTCCTTCAAGTTCACTTTCCTGAGTCCTGATTTTTACAGATCTCAAGCCATTACAGTGTTTTGTTTTGTTTTTTGAGGAAGAAGTGGGATCAAATCTGCAACCCTCTTCTTTCCATGCAGTTTGCTTTACCACTGAATTAGCTACTCCCTACTACGAACTGGGGACATAGTAACTTCCAGATATGGCTTGTCTCCAGCTCCTGTCATTTCCAGACAATAGAGTCAATGGCCAGGGTTTATAGGCATTACACTGTAAAAGGATTAAGAGGGCACTCTGCCCACTTTTCCGAGATTACTCCCTGGTTTGATCCTGGACAAAACCATTGCTCTAAAGTCAAGTTTAACACTTGGGGACTTAATAGTCTCATCCACTCCAATCTCCTGGCAAAACTTTCTGGGAAATGTAGCAGACTGGAATTGAGACCTTGGCTGCATCTAGACAGAGATGACAAAGGCCTGGGCCGCACCTATATGAGACAGGACGTCCTATTCATAATTCAAACTGATGTTGTACCAGTGCTGGTCACAGATCATTATAGGTCATCCTCAGACCGTCCTTGCTTTGGGCTGCATTGCTCACACCTTTCTCCATGATCAACCTGAGCCTCCTTCACGGAACTCTTAGCTCTTCACGCTTTTTGCTGCATCAAATCTACCTCCTTTCTTATTGGATGCTGTTGTGTCACTCGAGGGAGCCGAGGGTGTGTGTTTGCGTCCTTCTTTAAGCCTGCTTCCCCACCTCCATGCCCCTTTCCTTTTTTATGTGCTTTTCTACTCCATGCAATTAATTAAAAAAAAAATAAATTTGCAGAAAAATGCTAGATAGAGGAATCATACACATAAACTGAGGGAGCTGCCTCACAAACTCCACACATGCCACCCTCCCCTAGACATTGGCTGAAAGGAAAGACTGGGCCCCACCCACCACAGTATCGTTCAGCCTCCTTTAGCCCTCCTTCCTCTCACACTGAGGAAGAGAAGATGGCCTGGAATGCCAGGAGTGGTGGAGTGGCTGAGTCCTCTGGAAAAGAGGGCTCCGGTTAAAATGATCTAACGGGGGTAGGCCAGCTTGGAAAACAAATTGAATAAGAATGTGAGTAACACGACCTGAAGTCGTCCTAAACTAAAGGTGTGACCATGGCCAAGGATACAACTGGTAGAAGCAGTACAGGCTATATTGATCACACATACAGCATTCCATACCCAGACAAAGCCTGATTAAGGATGCAAACATGAACCTATCTGTAGCAGTTCAGTTTGAATCAAACCAAACCAAAGCATAACAAAAAACATCATTTCAAACTGGTTTGGCAGTCTGTGAACTGGTTCACTGCCCTTTTATATACTGAAAAAGGCCTAAAGTAGATCAGAAACATTGTCAAATGATAATCTGTTCTGTTTTGGACTATTTTTATTTGTTTGTGTCTCTTGTACCAGCAGGAGATTCAGTTCAAATTTGAACCACAGGAATCCCCTGCAGTTTGTATCAATCATGTTTTAAAAAACCAAGCATTTTGTCTCATTATTTTAGTCACAGGGTGACAGAATGGATATAAAAACCCATCAAAACAAACAAATAGAAATTTAAAAAGATATAAGTAAAACAAGCTGATTGGTACATCTTCTGTTTCTCTCTTGGCCCTTTTAAACAGATAGGCCTATCGTATTGCCAGGAATGGTAGAAATGAGATGAACCCTTGCCTACCTCTGACTGCTGTATCAGCATAGCAGGTTCAGGCATGTGCTAATGCAAATAACTTGCTCTCATCCCAATCCTGCCCATGGCATTTTAAGAGTTGATGCTCCCCTCTTTCATAAAAAGCACATGTCACAGAGCTGTAACTACCAGGGACTCCTTTGGAAGTGTCTGTCATTTCTCCCCAGTGACCTAAATGAAAATGTTTGCCAACCTGGACTCCTGAAAATGTTTTGCTCTACAGCAACCATCATCTCCATCCAAACCATCTCAAGGATGTTCTGTGCTCTATGGAATACGAACAGCTGCAGTTGCCAAAGCAATGAGTTTCTGCTCCTGATCCTATAAAGTCTATGAAGCTGATGGGAAGAAGAATTAGGATTGACTAGGGGTAGTATTTTCTTAACCCAAAGGGTCTTAAGGGCCAGTAGAATTTACTACCAGAAGGGGTGGCGACAACAAGCAGCCTGGATGGCTTAAAGAAAGGATGAGATAAATTCATAGAGGACAGGTGTATCAATTGCTACTAGAATGGATGCCTAGCAGCCAGGCTGGAGAAACAGGCAGGATGCCTCTAAAGGCCATTTGCAGAGAACTGAGAATAGATGAAAGTTTTGCCTTCACCTTCTGCTTGAGAATGCCCAGATGTAATTGGTGGGCCGCTATGTGAGACAGGATGTTAGACTAGATGGGCTGTGGCCTGATCCAGCAGGGCTCCTCTGATCTTCTGTTATGCCCTTAACCTACAAATGCATTTATATATTTTTTGGTCTTGCTGTGCCATAAGACTAGACTATTGTAATGCGCTCTACATGGGTCTGCCTTTGAAGACAGTTCGGAAGTTGCAGCTAGTGCAGAATGCAGCAACTAGATTGCTGACAGCTAGCTGGATGCACATCACGCCAGTCTTAAAAGAGTTGCACTAGCTGGCAATTCACTACCAAGCCCAATTCCAGGTGTTAACTTTAACTTAAGACTCTAAATGAATTGGGCCCCAAATATTTGAAGGAACTTCTACTCCAATATCAACCTGCCCGTGCTTTAAGATTTGGAGGGGAAGACCTCCTGGTTGTCCCACCACCCTCAGCAGCAAAAAGGGTGAGGGAAGAGGGCCTTCTGAGTGGGCTCCTAGGCTGGTGATGGCCAACCTATGACATGCATGTCACAGGTGACACGCCAAGCCCTTTTGGGTGACACACCTGGTCACCCTGGCACCTGGGCATGTAGTGCTTGCTTGTCCTTGAAGTGTACGAAATACCAATTTTCAATTGAAGATTTAGCAAATGTAAAGAATTATTTGTTTTTGCTTTTAATAAAATACATATATCGAAAATATAACTTTTTTACTAAAGCTACAAATATCACAAAATTATGGATATTTCTAGATGTGACACAACACCCAAGTTAAGCTAGGTTTTCTTGCGAATTTTGACACGCCAAGCTCAAAAGGTTAGCCATCACTGTCCTAGGCTATTGAATAGTCTTCACTTTGAGGTGTGTCTATCACCTTCATTGTACACATTTAGGAAGGCAGTGAAGACTCACCCCTTTGCCCTGGCTGGTTAAATGGAGATACACTTTCCCTTCCCATTTGCAGATGCTACTGTTTTAATATATATTGTTATTGTTTTAATGATGTTTGATTTTAGATGTTGTTACCCACCCAGAGATCTTTGGGTTTCGGGTGGGATAAAAATGTAAATAAATATAAATAAATAAAATTTAATACAAATGCCCCATACCCAACCACAGCTAAGGGAAATGTATGGTAATCCAACTGCTCAATTAAATGATCCGTTTTTACAATTTAGGAGCTTTCCTTCACAGATATATAATGTCCCTGCTGCTCCAGGAAAAGGCATATCGTGACTATCTTGCCAGGTTTCTGCCTGACTGGGGAAAAAAAATGTTTTCTACCTCAAATCAAAGCCAAAGCCCCTGATTCATCTTCGACTCTGTCATTCTCACGGTGCTCACATATACCACACCCCACACGCATTCCCTCTGAAAATAATAAATGGCGTTCTTCTGGGAATCTAGCTGAAGTCATGCATTGCAGTGCCAGGCTGGAAAGGAGGTGCAGAGAAAAGCAAAATAACTTGGTTCACTGTGCTGAGTCACTGCTTGGACCAGAAAAAAAAATCTGACTTTTCTTATTTCAGTTAGGCAGTAGTTGCACAAAATGTCTTGTATGCTGTCGTTCTTCAATGAAGAGGAAAGGCTGATTTTTTTTTTTAACAGAATTACTTTTTATTGTTTTAGAAATCAGATCCTTACCCTAGCTGGGACTCCAAAAGCATCCCTTTACTCACTGATGAATCATTAACACCAAACATGGAATTAATCCTCCTGAATTCTGTGTCCCCTCCTCTTTCACTTTCTCACATGTTCTCTGAGGAAGCTAATCGGCATTCTCCTCTTGTTCCTCCAAGTGCTGAGGCAGTCAGATCTCACAATGCCATACTCCCGACTCAGCTGAAAAGCATCTCATAGAAACATGCTGCTCTGGGGCACAGACTGAGGTAAAGATACCCAAAAATTGACAATTAATGCTTTTATGGATTAAAAAACATACACCTGGCAACCACCCCAAACGTTTACAATAGGCACTTTTATAACAGTTTTATGTAACACAGTTTGGGTAAAAATCTTCCCTTGTTTAAGTCAGTCACCGGCTCCACTAGGCCTGCAGTCTGTGTTTATTTATTTATTTGATTTATATTTCTATCCTGTCCTATACCTGCAGGTCACAATAAAATCACTATAAATACAGTTAAAGATCCCCAGCCTGATAAGGTTCACATGCATAGATTCTGGACTGTAAAAGCGCAGCTTACTTACTGCACAGTGATGACCAGGGGGTCCTGTCAAAAGGCAGCTCTGTAGCTTCCCCATCGGAGCTGTGAGAGCTGAGTTGGCACATGCTGTCACACTGGTTGAGGCAGCCAATCAAAACTGAGCTGCACTTCCTGCTCTCATCTTGTCTTCTTGCTGTTCTGCCTTTGCTGGAGGGAAACTTTGGATATTGTTTATACTGGGTGGCGAGCGTCCTTGATCCAATGTTAAGGTAAGTGTGCCGTCCCAATCAGATAATGCAGCACCGCCACGGTCCATCAGTCGTCGTGTGTGACACCTCGATGGGGACTGCGCTTTCTGCTGCTCAGTATAAATGTGTTCTGGTGGATGCAGCCCCGCTGAGTGCATGATGGGAGAGCAACCCAGTCTGCTGTCTCTCTTCCACTCCTCTCAGGTAAGAAGGGTCATAAATTTCTGGTAGCTGTTGGGGGGGAGGGGCCCCTGCTGGGAGCACGATAGCAGAGCAATCTAGACTGATGTTTGTTCTCCAAAACCTTCCGGCAAAATGGGTCATAGCTTTCTACATTTGAGAGGCAGAGAGCACCCTTTGAGATGCCTCTCGTACAACTTTACCTTGGTCGCTTACTGTGGGTGGCTTACCTTGATAACCTTTGGTCCAACCGTGATTAAGAAGAGGACAGAAAAAGACCAACTTCCGTGTAACTACAGGGGACTTCTTTGGCAGTGCCTGTCATTTCCTCTTCAGTGACCTGAATGAAAACGTTTGCCAACCTTGGACTCTGAAAATGTTTTGCTCTACAGTAACCATCAGTTCCACCCAAAACACATGGAGGGTGCTCAGTGGAAGAACAGCTGCAGTTGATAATATCATCTGCACATGATTTGCATGGAGCCTATGTAAGGCATAGGTATGTTCATGGTTTGTTGTTTGTCACTGTTGATGTTTGAAAGTGGCTACATCATTGTTTTGTTGTATACACTTGGGGTGTTTTTCCACCGCACTCCTTTAATCCGTATCTAAGAAGACCCGGATCTAAGGGAAGTACCCAGTGTGTTTCCATGGGTGGTCTAGCACCCAATAGCATTCGGTGCTAGCCTCCCTGCTGTGGAAACACAGGAGCACCCATTTGCAAATCTGGATTGACCCACAAGGGGTCTGCCTGTCACCCCAGGTGTTTTGGGGGACAGGGGGTGCAATCTCCGAAGTCCCTTCGAAGTTGCCTTCGGAGGTTAGCAAAGGCTCCAAAGTCCCTCCGAAGGCAACTTCGAAGTAACTTCGAAATGGCTTTGAAATGACTTCAAAATGACTTTGAAGCCTAGGTTTTGGGGCTCCCCCCATGGGCTTCCCCTCCCCCTAGCCTCCTCTAGACCCCATTGCCTGTTTCTAGTGGAAACAGGCTTCCTTTAATCTGGATTTTCTGGCAGAAGACCCGTTTGTACAGAAAATCTGGATTAAAGGCCAGAAAGTACCCATTTGATCCGGATTTCCCCAGCAGCAGTGGAAACAATCGGGTCCCAAAAGGGTGCCGTGGTAGAAATGGGGTCATCCAGCTCAGACCCAAATGGGTGCAAAAATGGGTACTTTCTGCCAGTGGAAAAAGACCCTTGGCCTCACTTGTGGCCTTCTGCACTAGCATGCAGGTAGCAGGTCCTTATTCTGGGATATATTCCAGAATAAGGCCAAGTGCAGAAAGGCTCAAGGTTTGGATAGGTTTGGATCTGCAAGTGTGGATGCTTAGAGCATAATAGTGCTACGCCTCCCAGCCTACAGAAGCATACTCCAAATTGGCTCTGAGTTTAATGCTAAGTGGAGATCTTTTGTGTCTCCCTTACTCAGTCTTTTGCTGCTGATGTTCAGCAGCTGTTTCATGTTAGGAGCTCAACGCAAGCAAGTCTGGCTCACCAGCAAAGCCCAGAGAAGGACAATATCATTTTTCCAGGATGGGCTGTAGTGATGACTGATACGTTTGGTTTAGCTGAGCGTGGCAGCCAAGCAAATGGTGTTACTTCCTTGTTTTAGACTGCTCTGCTGTAGATTAGTCCTGGCTAAGACAGCCAGCTGTGCTACTTCCTAAAGTGTTTTACAAAAGAATGACTGATGGCCCCAGTGGAAAGCATTCTCTGATGGAGAGGTTTTCCTGCCTCGCTTCAGTTTGAAGATCAGGAGCCCCAAGAAAGACGAATAGGGATAAAGGCTTAGGCCAGGTTTGCACTCACTTCCAGGGAGTTATATACAAATGCAATTCCAGGCTAGATGGTTTGGGCACAGCTGGACCCATTTGCACTTAGTGCACTGTTCCAGCAGTGTGCAGAATGTTAATTGGTGGAATGAATCACCATTGCAGAGTCCGAGCCTCAGATTCAGACTTTGCAGTGTGATCTGTAAACTTCAAATGAAGAGGTGCAAAGATGTTGTTCCCAGGCTGTTCCTCACATTCCAGGTGAGCCCATGGACAACATTTAAGTTGCCCACAGCACAAACAGACCAGGAAGGGCTTGCACAACTTTAAGACCACAGTGGACAGCATGGAACATTCCTGCAGTTTAAGGGCAAAAAGGCCCTTAAATTGCATACTCTCCAGCGTGCCAGGGCCAGAAACCTATTGACTTTCAATGTTATCTTGTCCAATGCAGGCAGTCCAGGTGAGTGACAACTCACACAGAGACGAAGAAGGCCACAACTGAGGGAGCTGATGTTTCCTGCTATGAATGAGGCTGGCTTCCACAGCACAGTTCTGGGCACTCCAATTAAAAAAAAGACATTGACAAACTAGAGCAAGTCCAAAGGAGAGCTTCTAAATTGGTTAGTGGTCTGGAAACCATGTCCTAGGAGGAACGGTTGAAGGATCTAGGAATATTTAGCCAACAGAAGGGAAGACTAAGACATGATAGCGGCCTTCAAGTATCTGAAGAGCTGTCACAGTGCAGAGGGATTATCCCTATTCGCATGCAAGATGGGAGGACTAGAAACAATTGTATGAAATTTCAAGGGAGTAAATGCAGATTAGATATTAGAAAAAACTTCCTGACAGTTAGGGCGATCAGTCAATAGGTTACCATGGAGGTAGTGAGTTCTTTTTCACTGGAGGTCTTCAAGCAGAGGTTGGACCTACATCTGTCTGGGATGGTTAGGAAATCCTGCATTGAGCAGGGCGTTGGACCCAATGATCCTAGAGGTCCCTTCCAACTCTCTGATTCACTCCTGTACCTTCTTCCTTGGATGGAATGGCAGTAGTTACATATAAGGTGCCAATCACCTGAAACTGCCTGCTCTCAAGAAGACAGGTAATATTAAAAAGGCAACAGTTTTTCCAGCCAGGTAATCTGGGAAATATTGGAGACCCTGAAATGGTGGGACTGGCTTGCAAACTGTAGTGATTATTTCAGAGGGTTTTTTTCCACTGACCTCCCTTAATCCGGATCTAAGATGATCTGGATCTAAGTAGATCCAGATTAAGGGAGGTACCTGATGCATCCCCACAGGTGGTGCAGCACCCAATAGCAATGGGTGCTAGCTTGCTCACCGTGGAAATGCCGGAGCACCCATGTGGCGAATCCGGATCAACCCACGTGGGGCCTGTCCATCACCCCAGCTTTTTGGGGGGACAGGGGGTGCAATCTCCAGTGATCTGCCACAAACTTTGAAGATTCTCTGAAGCCTTTGACAAAGGTCCATAGGATTGGCATTGCTTTCACGCGGGGTCCTCTTCGGAGCCTGTGCTGTTCTTTGGAGCCGGCTTTGGAGATTGTGCACAGGCTTTGGAGCATTGGGTTTTGGGGCACTCCCCACAGGTGCGCCCCCCACCAGAGCCCCCCCCCTAGACCCTATTGCCTGATTGCGGTGGAAACACTCTCTGTATAATCTGGATTTGATGCCTGAAGACCCCATTATAGACCCCTTTAATGGGGTCTACAGGATATCCGAATTATAGGTCCTGAAGGACCCATTCAATCCGGATTTCCCTAGAACTGGTGGAAACAAATGTGGCTGTAATGGGGTCTGCAGTGGAAATGGGGTCTTCCTGCGCTGAGCCTAATGGGTACTTAATGGGTACTTAGTGCTAGTGGAAAAAAACCCTAAATTACCATATGTGAAATCTACACACTTAACTGTTGACTTTTCAGAAGATGTGCTTCCTTTTTCACAGTGATCTGGAAGAGTTCACCCTATTCTTGAATACCACTATGGTCCATTTGGTTGCTTCCTCAGTTTACTGCAGGGGTGCTCAAACAAATGGCCTCCAGATGTTTTTCAGCTCCAGCAAGTGCATTTATGGGCAAGGAACACTGGGAATTGTCGTTCAACAGCAACTAAAGGAACACCTTCTCCCATCTTAAACTGTCCGTGCCTTGAAATTTTCAGTGGAGGCCTCCTTGTTTTACCGCCAACTTCAGAAGTTAAAAGGGTGGGGACCTCTGATAGGGCTTTCTCAGTGGTAGCCCCATCCTATGGAATAGTCTCCCTTTTGAGGTGAGGTTCAGGAAATCTGAGAAGAGGCACCTATTCACCATGCCCTTTGAATGGGAAACAGCTTCCTCTCCTCTCTTTTTAGTGCATCAATTTTATATTTTGTTTTATTGTTGCAACCCACCATGAGACCGGAGAAGAATGCAAATAAATAAGTCTGGAGAGTATTGTCTGAGTACCTTGTTTTACTGGTTGGATCTTGCATCTAAAGCATGGCAAGATGAAAACAGGTTTAGAACTATCACATCTTTAATAAATGCATACAAGAGGGGACTGCAGTTAGTGTCGGCTGGTAAAACTGAACCTGCAGGGTGATGGGGAAAGAGAGATGCTGAATCTTGCTAAACTGACCTTTGATGAATAAAGGATCCAATGAACTGAACTTTCACCCACATTCTTCCAGCTATCCCTGATTTATTTATTTATTTATTTTTGTAGAATTTCAGTGGCTCCCTTTGTAATTTCAGGGTGACATACAAAATAGAACAATAAAACACCATAACTATAGGAATGAGACAATAAAACAATAGTAAAATATTAGGCCACTATATATATAAAAAAATCAATCAAGAGATTGGGTGTTTTCCCACTGTCACTAAAAGTACCCATTAAGTACCCATAAATGGGTACGTAATGGCATTTTTGTAGTCATTAATGGGTACTTAATGGGTACTTCTAGTGACAGTGGAAAAACACCCATTACCTAATTCCCAAATGCCTGGGTGAGAAAGTGTAATTTCACCAGGCACCTAAAGATGTCAGCAGAGGACACCTCGTGAATATCCACTGGAAAATTGTTCCAAAAAAAGGGGGCCATTACTGAGAAAGCCCTATTTCTAGCAGCTATCCCCGGACACCTGTCAAAGGATGGTTTGTTTGTTTGTTTGTTTGTTTATAGTATTTATTATATAACCAGAAGGGATTATCCTGATTATCTCAGATAGTAGGCTGGTCTGTAATTTGCCATGCTGGAAAAGACTGTAACTTTTCTATATAGCTATTAGAAGTGGAACAGCTTTGTCCTCTCTTCCATCTGGACACTCTATTATAGAAATACCTAGTGAAACTGTCTAAGCTCTACAGATCAGAATAGGTGTTGTTATATCACAGGAGTTGCCTGTAAGTCATGGGATTTTTTTGGTATTCTGAGTAGAACCTGAAAGTAGTTAATTGTTGACTTCTGTAATGTAGGGTTTATATTTTCCAGGCTACAGTTGCACAATAGTGTCTAAAAACTCTGCTTGTTTTGTAGACTGGTTTTGGTCTTGATTGATTGTAGGAAGGAAGTTGTGACATTCTTGGGGAATTTGTAAAGTGCCTCTTATCTGTGGGTCCAGATACGGTAATTCCAGGCCCCAAAGAGCCTTCTGGAGATAACTGTGAACATGTTAGTCAATTGTGATTTTTGGTTCCCCTCTGCCTGTAATGCTATCCAGCTCCGCTTTCTTCCATAAGTAGAATTATAGACTGCAAAAGGGCACTAGAGAAGTTCACTCAAGGTCCTTTTAGTGTGAGGTATTTCTTAAATTAAGAGATACTTCCATTCTGTCAGTACTTATTAGTCTTTCAGAACTGAAGACCTACTACCAGCTTGGACTGGAAACCATTAAAAATAAGCTATGTCTTTGCAATGAGGATCTATCTAATTGATTTGTATTTAACTGTAAAGAGTTAAAAAAATCTCTCTCCCCTCACACTTCCTGACAGATTCTTCCACTCTGTTCTGCTGGCTCTGAAACTGTGTAGTCAGATGTTTTACCAGATGTTTGCAGTGAGTGCCACATAACTGAAACAGTTCTGTATGCGTCCAGAACGTCTCCAGTCATGGCTTGATTGCAGCAAAGGCTGGGCTGGGCCTTCTTGTTGCAGCTGTTGATAAAGATGACCAAAAGAGCGTTGCACAGCTTTGCACAAAAATGTGATTTGGGGTAGGAGAGATGGCAGCTTAAGTGCCTTGCTTGCAGGAGCAACCATAGCAGAACTCTGTGGCAGTCAGAGCATAGATGGAGTGTCACATTCCCACAGGCACTGTCACAAGATTCCGCCCATCTGGCAATGAGACGAGCTGGAAAGATGCCTTCGTTGCTCCAACAAGGTCACAACATGTGTCCATTTCTGACATTAATTTTAACAGCTGATCTATCATTCGGTGGCCCAAAGGTTTCTGCCTAAAGCTGACCAGATGAGATCACCTGGAATACTTTCACGTGGAGGAAAATCATCTGGGCACATACATCTTCTCACACTGAGATGGAGAAAAAACTATCTAGGGAAATGTTTCCTTTCTTACAGAGGTTGGAACCTTATCTTTCTCTGTGCTCTAGCTTGCTCCTAAGAACATAAGAGAAGCCCTACTGGATCAGGCCACAGCCCATCTAGTTCAGCATCCTGTCGCACACAGTGGCCCACCAAATGCTCATGGGCATCTCAGGCAGAGACAAGGACAAACCTATTCCTGCTCTAGAATCCCAGCAGATGGCCCTAGAAGCGCCCCGGTTCCCCCGCCCCCCCCAGCCTGAAAGATGCACCTAGGCATTCATTCTAGTAGCCATTGATACATCGGTCGTCCATAAATTTGTCTAACCCTACCTTAAAGCCATCTAGACTGGTAGCTGTTACCACCTCTTCCGGCAGCACATTCCACAAGCCGATGACCCTCTGGGTGAAGAAATACTTCCCTTTGTCGGATCTGACTCTCCTACCCATCAGCTTCACAGAGTGCCCCCTGGTTCTAGTATTGTGTGATAGAGGAAAGAAATTTTCTCTATCCACCTTTTCTATACCATGCATAATTTGATATACTTCAATCAGGTCCCCTCTTAAACGCCGTCTCTCCAGACTGAAGAGGCCTAGACGTTGCAGCCTGGTTTCGTAAGGGAGGTGTTCCAGCCCCTTAATAATTCTGGTTGCCCTTCTCTGCACCTTCTCTAGTTCCACAATATCCTCATCATCATAGCTCCCTCCAGATGTGAGGTCAATGCCATGTTCCCCTTGGCATTGCATTGGGTTTGCTAGACCTTTATGTGGCTTTCCCAATGAAATACTTCCAGATTATTTCAGGAAATCCAGTAGTGAAACTGAGGCTGTAGTCGCACGTAAGGTTAAATCCAGCTTCAGAGCACATTCAGAGTGAGAGAATACATCAACAAAGTGACAAGCTGTTTTCTTTCAGTGTTAAATAACTCTGAAAATTCACCTTTGAGATAGGTAAGATGAAAATAAAATTACTGGTCACTTTCCTGAGGTGTTCTGTTGCTCTGAAAGTGAACTGAAGCTAGATTAAACCTTAGGTGTAACCACAGCCTGGGTTTCCCATGATAAAAGTCTCTTATCTTCATGTTCGACAAGGTTCATAAGACGTGACCTTACTGGGAACTTCTAGGAACCAGCAAGGGCGTGGAAAAATCATCAAAAGAAAGCAGGTGAATGCTCAGAAGTTCCCCATGAGGTAGCTTCATAGGCAGGCTCACCTGAGGTGAAGGTAAATAAATCTGCACTGAAGTTTGCTGCCGACATCTGACAGGCAATCACAGAAAGGAACTGTGGGATCTTTTAAATATCCCAAGCTACCACTAGCCATCTGGAGACAGACTGACATCACTTGCAGGTAGCATTTTATTATCTGAGGACTCGCTCCTTCTAAAAGCAAGGCAAAACTACTCAATCTGGTATCTATGGCTTTATTTAAATTGAATGCATTATTAATAGAAAATCAGGCCAGTTTCTCCTTCCTTCGTTTTCCACTTACACAAGCACTTGCTGGATGCAAGCCTATTCACAACTACTTTTTTTTGGTATTATTATTATTTTTTAAAGGCGTACAATTAGAATACAATTCTATGCTTACAAAGGAGAATGGAGAAGAAAAAATAATAGGAAAGAAAAAAAAGATTTGCAACTGCAAATTCACAACAATCAGAGTATAAAGCAAAAGACGATATTTAAGCAAAGCCTGAAAAATATGAATTCTGGGGTCATATTCTTTACAGAACTCAAAGAAAGATTTTTAGGTCTTTCTGACTCAATCTAATGACTGATAATTTGAGTTGTGGGGATTATTTTGAGAAACAACTGTATCCTCAAAAGTTTTCGGATCCAGTCTTCAGACCAAGGGGTGGATGTAGGCCAGTGTCACTGAATCTCTGACACGTATGCCGCCTGCCCCCCGCACCTTTCTTGTAGCCACAAAATGGCAGACACAATGAGCCGCGGCTGCTTTTGCGCTTTTGCAGTGCCAAACCCTTTTGGGGTGCCTGGACATGTTGTTCCTGTTTGGTATCTTGTAGGCTGCAGTTCAGTGAAAGATTTAATAAAAGTTAGAAGCCTGGAACAGACAATGAAAATAATTAAGTATCCGGATGTAGTAGTCTACAGCAGGAGTCCCCAACCTTTTTTGCACCAGGGACTGGCTTCCTTTTCCATGGCGCGGGTGGGGTCGAGATGGGGTGGGGCAGTTTGTTGTGGCGGCACTGCGGACTGGCAAAAAATCCCTACGGTCCAGCGCCAGTCCGCGGATCAGTGGTTGGGGACCCCTGGTCTACAGTACTTTGGAATTAAATGGTTTCCAGTGGGTGCGAATTGATGATTTGGAGATGCAACTTACAGAATTTCAAGACAACATCTGGGCTCAAGTGTTTCTCAACTTAAGGTTGAAACTAGAGAATCTGGAAAGGAATCACCTGGAGAATGACAAAGAAGGGCACAAGAACAGGAAATTTGGAGTGCTTGGAACTGATTACCGGACACTTTCAGCACCCTGAAAAATCTAGCGATGTCTTTACTCACAATTTTTCCCTCTACGTACTTTTGTGAGACCTTATTCTCAGTGTTAAATAATATTAAAGCCAGTAAATCTGACTGACAGATGATGTTAGTAGCACTTGAGCTTGAAATGTACAAAATACCAAACTTTAACTGAAGGTTTAGCAAATGAAATTCAGCAACAAAAGTCACTAATGTAAAGAATTATTTGTTTTTGCTTTCAATAAATACTGTACATATATCAAAAATATAACTTTTTTTTTTACTAGAGCTACAAACATTGCAAAACTATGGATATTTCTAGATGTGACACAGCACCCGAGTTAAGCTAGGTGGTTTTTTTTTCTAATTTTGACACACCGAGTTCAAAAAGTTCGCCATCAGTGGTGTAGACTTCTGTTTCTCTACATAACAGATTCTTGCTGCAAAGGATACATATGACACCACTACAGTTGTCATATTGTGGTGCACAAAGCCCTCTATCATGTCAACAAAAGAACTACACTATGTGAAATCTAGGGTAATCCTGTGTCCTTTCTGCACTAAGTCTTATTCTGGATTATATCTTGGAATAAGGGCCTGTTGTCTCCACCATGATCTGGACTTGTCCACATTTATCCCCATTACTGGGTCGAAGCATAGCTCAAAGTATAGATAAATTCCATACCCATCTCTAACTCTGAGTCTCCTCCATCACATAGGGCTTGTCCCCATTGGGCTGCCAATGCCTCGCAGTGGATTTGGAGCAGCCTTAATGCGAATCTTAATTCACATTAAGGAGTCCCCATGGTCATGGAGGACAGGGCAGGTTCAAGCCGAACCCACCTGTCCCCATGAAAACTGTGGTAAATCCCTGCATCGGGATGCTGTGGTTTTCTCCACCACCACCCCCTTGCCTGAGTGCGCAATCGCCCAGGTAAGGGCTTGCTTTACCCCTAACACTTGCCTGACAGCTGCCCTGCAGTCAGCTGAGCAGATGTCAGGTGGGTATAGGGGCTCTCAAGAGCACTGGCAGAGCTCCGGTAAAATGATTAAAACAGAAGCCGCATCTGTTTTAATCATTGTACCAGAGCTCTGCTCATGTGCATGACAGCCCCTGTACCCTCCTGACAGCTGCTCAGCTGACTGCAGGGCAGCTGTCAGGCGATCGTTTGGGGTAAAGCAAGCCCTTAGCTGGGCAATTGCACGCTCTGGCAAGGGGGGACAGTTGCGATTGCAACATTAGTGGCAGGAACAATGAAACCCTGTCCGCTAATGCTGTGATTGTAACCCGGGAGTGTCCCCATGCCCCCAGGATAACCCATTCTTGCCCCCTAATTTGGGGTGAGAACAGTTATAAAGGGTTTTTTTTAACTTCAATTTTTTGGATTTTGTCCCTCATGTAGTCCGAATTAGGGCTTTGCATGTGGATTCTCCCAAGGTGAACTCACATTCACCTCGGAGTATCCTTACCGTGGGGGCGGAGCCATAAAGAGAATTCCCGTGTAAATGTGGCCTGCTCAGTTTAAAGAAACCAGTTGCCTGTTGAGCTGTCGTCTTCCTATCATTTGAGATAATTGCTTTTGAAGCATTTTGAATAATTACAATCCAAAGGTGTCCCTTTGGGTGGGTCTCAAGTCTGCTTGGTTTCTGCTTCTTTACAATGTGATGAGAAAGGTTAATGAGTCCCTGGTGTATCCTGTCTTCGCAAGTCCTATATTAAACTTGGGTATTCATTTCGAGTTCATCATCCATCTTCTGGTCAATTTAGCAAGACACTTGGATGGATACTTAGTTTTTATCCCAGACAAAAAAGATAGAAAACGGGGTCAAACTTTTGTTGTCAGTACTTGGCTTAGGCCTGGTTCCAGAGAGCTTATTATCTCCACTTAACTTAATTTTAGGAATGTCTGCTGAGGTATCTGTCATTTAAGATGTCAAACGCTTGCCTCAGCATTGCTATATGCAGTACCTTCATATTTATCTCATGTACTACTCATATTCTAATCTTCCTTTTTCCTCAGTTCTCTGAATTAGTTCATCAGATTTGTTCAGGATTTGTTCAGGTTTCCAAAAACACCACCTGAAGCTGTTTTTATGTTTTAATTACTTCTGAGTTGACTGTTACAGAGAAAGGTTTTTCTAAGCATTGCTACGGGCAATGGGTGGAATTTTTGGAAGGGTTTTCTGGTACTTTGAGACAGTATTTTGAAAAGCAAAAATTGCTTGCAGAGTCACATTCAGTGCCATGGACACTTCAAATACACATTTTGTGCAAAGCACTGTATCTAATTATCATTTTTCAAATGTAGGAGGAGGTTTTTTTGGGAAGAAAACTGAAGGCCAACAGATGCAGAGAGAGACAGAATCTGTCCCCTCATCCTTTTGGGAAAATTGAAATATTTTAAATATATATATATATATATTATTTTCAGAAGCTTTTTTGCTAACAGAACCGAAGTGGCTTGTCGGAGTCTTCTTGAATCCTGGATGAACTAGGATAAAATTTTTAGTAAAAAACCAACACATAGTTAATCTTTGGAATTCACTAGTGTGAGGTGTGGTGTTGGCTAGTTTCAAAATGGGTTGGACCAATTCATGGAAATCAGGACTATCAATGGCTCTTAGCCCTGAAGGCAGCAGAAGGTCCTATGCCTTCGAAGGCCAGCTGCTGGGACACTGTAATTTAGAGGAAGCTGTGTACTCACATCATGCTGCTGGACTGTCTCTCTTGGCTACTGTAAGAGCAGGCTGCTGAACTAGATGGACCATGTGCCCATGCAACCCAGCCTAGTGGGACATTTCTCATGTTCTTAAGCTCTTTGATTATATTTATTACAATTTCCCAGTGAGGCCTGTAACTCTTTTCTAGTGCTCCTCATCTGACTACTAGCAAGGTGTGTGTACATTTTTGATCCGTATTTGCAAATATGAATGTCGACAACATTCATATGTGCCCGTAGAGATCCCGTTGCCATCTTATTTTCGTTCCGTATGGATCTGTACAAATGCGGAAACGATACCTATGGGCAAATACGCACCAGGTGCGTATCCGTACACATATGAATGTCCAAATAAGTCATATGAATGATTCAAAAATTCAAAATTCGTTTGAATGTTTAAATTCGAACTTAGACATTCGATTCAAATTTGAACAAATCTGAATAAATTTTGAATGGTTTGAATATTCGTGTACATCCCTCCTACTAACAGGCCTGCTTTGCTTAGACTCCATCATCCACCACCTGTGAGGATCTGCTGTCCCGTATTGTCTCTTTTCAACGTTTCAGTTTTGCAATTATCTATATAAATGTAACTCAGTTGATGCTCATGTGACTGTCTGTGAAAGCATCTAAATGGAGCTAAAGGGGCAGCCCATGATTGCTAAGGATTAGGACAGGTAAACAGTTGTTCTTGTTAGAATATGCAAATGCACATAAGTAGGTTTTGGGAATTGGCCTGCATAACACCAGAATACAATAATACCAGCTGTCTTATCACGCTTTGCTACCCAGCCATAACAATTGCTATTTCTATGTGAAACAGTACGTAAAGCCATGAGAAACTACTGTGTTTACTTGTAGCTACCGGAGTGACCAAATATGGTCATAAACACTATCCTGCCTTTTCCTATGTTGCCATGATCCTCATACGAGTATATCTGCTTCTATGCATCCATCTTATTATTGCGTGATATGTAGTATTAGAGAGAATAGCAGTATGCAATATATCCAGTAGTCTGTCAGGCCAAGTTATGCCAAGGCTTATAGTCATGATGTTAAGTGATCCAAAAGCTATTTGCTTCCTGTACCTGCTTTTATATTAGCTAAGAAGCTGTAACCTTTTATTCACATTAGAATAAGCTGTATACCTGTATTTTATTTCTCATATTCATGCAACCTGTACCTTGCATTTATGTAGTTCTTACTTGCACTCGCTAAGAATAAAGTGCCTTCTGTTTGGAATGCAACCACGTCTCTACAACCTCTGTTTGTGGTTCCAGTGTTCTAAACTTGTTACGGTGTGCAACCTGCCAAGTGCATCTCTGCTATCTTATCAATAAATCTCAAAAGCTCTTACCCCCAAGACCCAGCAGAGGCACCCCAGCTGGCAAGCAGGAAAACCTACCCTAGAGGTATTACTTTTTAAAACAAGTGTATACCCTGCTTTTCTCACCTTTTGATGGGACTCAAAGCGGCTGACAAAGCTTCCCATTCTTCTCCCCACAACAGAACCCTGTGAGTAAGGTAGGGTTGTTAAGAGCTCAGATAAAGAGCTGTGACTTGCCTAAAGTCACCCAGCTGGCTTTGTGGAGGAGTGCAGATTTGAAACAGGAGACTACCAGATGAGAATCTGACACACTCATCACACGGCCAAACATTAAAGAGTTATCTGTAGGCTAGTGTTTGGTGTGTTGCACTGGCCACTCTTCTGGTCTGTAGCTGGAGTTCCAGGTGGGATTTTGACATGCACTCAGAGCATTCACTATGCTGTTGGTCATCATGAGTCACTCTGTAGAGCGAAGAGGTTGAGGAAGGGCTGTAGTGCAGGTACTTGTTGAAGGAAGGAAGGAAGGAAGGAAGGAAGGAAGGAAGGAAGGAAGGAAGGAAGGAAGGAAGGAAGGAAGGAAGGAAGGAAGGAAGGAAGGAAGGAAGGAAGGAAGGAAGGAAGGAAGGAAGGAAGGAAGCCAATGTGATAGAGCTCACACAAGTATAGGGACATGGGCAGGGAGTTTGCCTCCTACTCAGTGGCTGTGAGATTGATACCTTGTCTTTTGCCAAGGAGCAATTTGGGTGCTCCTCCACTGTCATGCCAGGATCTGGCCCTCTAGTAGTGTAGCCTTACTTCTCCTTTTGACCTCTGTGAAGATGGTTGTGTCTGTCTTCTTCACGTGTTGTTTAGAAATGAGAAGGAAGATGGGTAAATTCCAAAATATATGCCATTTACCTCCCATAGATGGTGTTTGAGAACCTCATAGGTCAGGAGAACTCCTCTAGGGCTCCAGTATTCCTGAAATACAACTTCCAGCATTCAGCTCGCAGCATTTTGGGCTATAAAATGCAGAGAGCTAAATGATGGGAACTTCAGAAATACCTAAAGGGCTGAAGCTGAGCACTTGAGATGTAAGTAAAATGCTGGTGTCTAAAACCTGAACTAGTAAAAGGTCCTCTGACCAAAGGAGAACTTGGTTGGATATAAAGTGCTAACCAGATTGAGAAATGAAGGGGAAAAAAGCATAGAAGGAGGAATTGTTCAAAGTGGGATCAGTTAGGCAGCCACAAAACGCTGAGGTTCTTGACACACTAATATCCCCTTTGCACTACTTTCAGGGTTGTGGACACATTAAGCAAACCTTTCTGCCTACAACGTAGCAACAAGAAATTTAGCACAGGTTGTAGTGGGCCAACCCTGATACAAAGGTCCAGGGAGTTCAAAGCCGGTGGCAAAGATTATCCAACTTGTTTGCAAATAGGTGTGTCATCTGCATGCCAACTGGTTAATCAGAGTGCAAACACTGTGTGTGACTAGCCTGCCATCCAGTTCCAGTTTTCACTCTGAAAAAAGTATGTTCAACATGATAATTTCAGTAATCAGACCCCCTGAGTCTGCCAGTTTAAAGCAGACTCAGGAATCAGAGCAAAAGAAAAACAGGCTTGTCTTTATGGTGGAGGCCTCAACGCTGAGGCCTATTCGCACTTCGGCCTCCAGTTAACAATTAGTGAACTTCTGTTGAAGAGCATCCATTGCAGATGTGACCGATGCCCTGTTTTACCTCACGCCCAATCTAACAAATGTCTGAACTATTTGTATGAATGTCTGGAAACATTTGTATTTGGTACAAATGTTAGCATACAAATATCATAGTGTATGAATTAATATGAATAACAAAGTAACAAATATTCATGCACATCCCAGATCCAGCCTTCCGTCCTTCTAGGGGTGATGCTCCCCTTCTCTGAATTTGCCCCCCAACCGCTCTCTCAGATCCTTCCATAACTTGCCCAATGCCCTCCCATCGTGCTCCCCCCCCCGATTCCCTTTTGCTCCAATCGCAAGCTTGTGGACTCTGTCATTTAAAAAAAAATATGAATCTATTTTGCGCTAGATTGATAATGCTCTTTTCCGCTTTTACAAAAAATAGGGATTTAAAAATAAATGGCCAGAAAATGTTGGGCGCTTCCATTTTCCTTCAGCAGTGTGCAAGGGAAACAAGGTTCATCTGTTTGGGGGCACATTCCCCTCACCCCAACAATACCCTGCGTTAGCATTGAATTTGACATCACTATACAACTCCAAACATACCCTGTTGCCACTATTGATTAGCAGAACTTTATCCTATTGGGGTGCAGGTGGTGTTGATGTAATCAATAGGGATGGAGAACTAAAGAGTTGTGTAAAGGAGACTTGGGGTCATAACAAAAGGTGTGAGCATAGCAGCCCAAACTGAATGATTATTGGGGATTGGGTATGAACAGGATCAGGATGGCTTCAGTTCAGTTTCTTAACAGGACAATCTAGATCAGCCAGGTGTGATCACGGCTTTGGAGGCTTGTTAGCTTAGCTACCCAATAGTAGTGGTGGCCCATGGACCTCTTCCAGGTGAGCCTCAGGGACATGGTGAGTTTCCAGCTGGAATCCATCCTCTGATCTCACTGAACAGTGTTTTTTGTACGGGACACACAAGAGATAGCTTCCACCCATAGTTTCACGCTATCCCTTCATGGGCTGTGTTCACACCCAAGTTTTAATCCAGCTTCAGATCTCTTTCGGAGTGAGAGAGCCCATATCAGCAAAATGTTTGTTTCCGTTCCATATTATCTATTCCAAAGGTGAATTTCCTGAGTTAGATAATGCCAAAGGGAAACAAAGCCTCACTTTGCTGAAGTGATCTCTCACTCCAAAAGTGGGCTGAAGCTGGATTAAAACGTAGGTGTAAAAGCAGCCATGGACTGCCACCTGCCACTCTCTAGAGTATTTCAGCATTTCAGCTCCCTCAGAACTCCCCTTCAGCTTCTGCGTTCCTCTTATTTCAAGCAGATGCATTCGATATGGATCGACAGTGGATTAAAAGTGGATTCAGGTTGGATTTGACGTTTCCAGCGTTTAGGTATGTTACGGATACGTATCAGATACGTATTTGTTCATATCCAGTATTTATTGAATATTCATATGAATATGTACAAATAGATTTGTATCGGATAGAATTTTACCATATTTAAATATGATCTATTTGTACAAATATGCATTTTAAAACATTCAGTATGTGCACTCATGAACACACCGACCTGGATCCACCCACTCCAGCATGGTTCAGCCCCTCTAGCCCAGTTCCCTGCTCACATGGGACAAGCGAAAATGGACTGGCTCCCCAAGATGGCTTGAGTCCTGTGGAAAACCGGACTCTGGAGAAACCATCTTGGGAAACCATAGCCCACCACCAAGACAATCCCAGAAAAAAAGAATCATGAGCAATGTGAAGACAAGACAGCCAGAAGCCGTCTTGAACTATGGGTGTGATCACGGCCCAAGTTGTGAGCAAAGAACCAGGAGAGAACAAGGAAGGAGGTCTGGCCTGCTGCAGTAAACGAAGATTAGCAAAGATTTAAAGAGTTCATGTTTAGAGACCAATACAGAGCAAACTAAGTGGAAACACTTCTCCTCTCTTCTCTTTGTATTTGTTCCCTTTTAGAAACTATTTGCTTAGAATTTTTTCTTGTCCATAATACTGGTTGACCACATCCATAGCTCTTATCTGACACTTAGACGTCTTACCACCTTACTAACCTGGGATATATTTGAGATAGCCTCTGACAGCTTCCGTTTTCCTTCAGCCTATCCTTAGATAGCTAAGAATGTTAAGTAGAGTCAGACAATTGAAGAAATGTGGCTAATGGCCATTGATGATAAGTGGGTTAGCCCAGTGGGTGGGCAGATGAAGCTGATGCATCACAGTGTGTATTCATGCATGTAACTTTATTTCTTTGATCTCCTTCCTTCCTTCCTTCCTTCCTTCCTTCCTTCCTTCCTTCCTTCCTTCCTTCCTTCCTTCCTTTTACTTACTTACTTACTTAAAGGAGGATTTGTGAGTGCTACGTGGGCCTTGAACGAAGCCTGTTATGAACCAGTGCTCAGCAGTGAGAGAGGAGTTGGCTTTTTATACCCCACTTTTCTCACCCTTAAGGGGAATGAAAGCAGCTGACAAACCTTCTGTTCTTCTCCACACAACAGACACCCTGTGAGGTAGGTGGGGCTGTGAGAGCTCAGAAAGAGAGCTGTGACTAGCCCAAGGCCACCCAGCTGGCTTTGTGGAGGAGTTCAGAATTGAACTGGGAGACTAGCAGGTATGAGTCTGACACTCCAACCACAAGTCCACTTCTTACCCACGCTGGCCACTAGTGTAAAAGAGGACTGGAGGTTCAGTCCCTGGGATCCCCCTAGAAGAAGGTTACATGGTTGCTTCTGGATCCAGATATGAGGAGTCACTGAGTGTTGGCGTGAATTTGACAGCACCAAACAACATCCAAATCTAAGCTCTGGAGTTAAGCTTCTTTAACCTGGGGTGTAGTCAAGGAGGAATCAGACCTTTACAAAAAAAGAAAGACCACACAGACTGAAACCAAGAAGATGTGCAATGTGGCAATCTATTAATTGTAATATCAGCAACTAGCCAAACGCTTCCAAAGATGGTGGCGGGGAGATTTGCTCCCCATGTCCCCAACAGAAAGCCAGGCTTGCTCTTTTGACAGTTGTTCCCTTTCTCCGAGGGCCCCTGGGAAATGCAACCCGAAGCATCTGAAGGAGCATGCAAAGAATCTTTAACAGAAGTTTTGGTCCTCTCATGGAACATTTAATTCCTCCAAAATGCATACAACAGGTGTATCTTTAGTGTCCGTCACCCTTTCTGTTGAAAATGCCATCCCTCATTATGTTTCTTCTTTCCCTTCCTCCTTGGCCAATCAAGTTCTTATGTCCTCTGCAGGAGCCTTCTGAAAAAAATCAGTCCTTTCTGCCAAGCTTCTCTGGGCATCATCTTCTTCATGTTAATTCCTGTATTACAGGTGCTCAATTCTGCCTCCAGTTATCTCTTTTCAAGAAGGTATAGTGCCTTTTTCCCCCCAAGTTTTTTTTTAAATACTAGTCTTTGCCAACACAGCTTTTTTTTTGGAAAACACCAATGGGAAGAGTGTTGAACATAATCGTTCTGTTGTTGTTCCTTTCTGTGCCTAAAAGTGAAATCCCCACATTGTCCTTAGCTTGGCACAAAAGGGGAAATGACAGCCCAGTGTTACTCCAGGCTTCCAGCCAAAACAGCTTGTACAAGCTTGCCATAGTAATTGTTTTCTTGGGAAATGATTTTTTCCTCTGCTGGTAGACAGAAGAGAAGAGCACCCTCTTCACCATGGCAGGAGAAACAGTCTTATGTACTTTCTGCCTCATTCACTAGATGAACCAGTCGTACCCTTTTAGCTAAGCGTCGCCCCACAGGGAAGTTGTGCATATAAAATGGTACAGGTGGCTGCAGTATTCATGCTGCTTCAAACTCGTTGTGGGAAAATGGAGAGAGAAACTTGGTCTGTGGTCACACCGAAGGTTCAATCCAGCTTCAGTCCACCTTCAGAGCAAGATAATACATCAGCAAATGACAAGCTGTTTTCTTTCAGTGTTAAATGACTCTGAATATTCACTTTTGGGATAGATAATGCGGAAAGAAAACTACTGGTCACTTTGCTTGTGTGTTCTCTCACTCTGAAGGTGGTCTGAAGCCGGATTAAGCCTTAAGTGTGATCAGAGCCATGATGGGCTGTGTTCAGACATAAAAAATGGCCATCTCAGAGGTCTCTCTGAGAGACAGTATGTGGCCCTTGTGGTGCCAATATTTCTCTAAGGCTGCTTCCGCACAGGGGCAAAGAAATACGGATCTCCTGCACCTGGATTTAGTAAAGCTTTCTCTAATCCACCTTAGGGTGCGTCTACATGCCAAAAATACTCTGGATTTAAGCTTGCTTTGCCTCATAGCATCTCCATGCACATTTTTACTCCTGGCTACATCAGGAGGAAAATCCACGGCAGAAAAACCCCCATTTAAACAAGACTACACCCGACTTAGGGGGAAACCATGGATTTTCCTGGGAGCATGGAGATGCTTTCTCCACATCTTCTCCCATATTCCACCAAATGTTTAGGCATTTTTTGATCCCTTCAGAAGAACTGGCTGTCAGAATCAGCTGCCTGCATTCAGCTCTTTCAGCGCACAAGCAGAGCTCCAAACTGTCACATTGTTTCACTTTGCAGCTCTGCTTGTGTGCTAATCAGCTGCCATTATGTGAAAGCAGGCAGCTGAATTTGACAGCTGAAGGGAGCCTGCTTTCAGTTATGCTTGTAACTATGTTGCAAGCATTAGTTATGGAGAGAGTGAGCTGCTTTCAATTATGCTTGTAACTGCTTTTAACTCTTGGCACCCAAGTAAAGGAATGATCTGTGCTGTGTTCTGGAGGTTCAATTGAGGTTTTTGCCTGTCATCGCTGTAGCAGGCGGGGGCAGGAGTGGGGGTGGGGAGGAAAAGATGCAGGCTCACAAAAAGCAGCTTGCATGGAGACAGGAAAGTATGTTTTAAATCTGTGTTGCCCCAAACCACATGGGGATGCTTTATTTTGAATTACAATGCACATTTTTAAAATCTGACACGAGAGGGAAGCAAAAAGAGACTATGGAGATGCGCCGTGATCCATACTTTGTAGCCATATCTGAAAGCTTAAGTGCATAACAGTGTAACAACTTAAAAACTGTGGCGAGGTTAAAACCAGCCATAGTGGCCTCTGTTCTTCCAACATAGAGGTGGTCAGACACACAGCTAAAACAAAAAGTATCTCTGAGGCACTATGGATCACAGCAAAACAATCCAAAACTTGTGAAAGGTTAACAATAAATATTTTATTTTGAAAAATAATGCATACATGATAGGAGTGTTTAAAGTTGCAAACTTCTAAACCAGCTAGGGATGTGCATGAATCTTCCTAACATTCATTACTCATACGAACTTGATTTGGAATCAGATGTACATGAATCAAATGTCACAACATTTGTACATTCATACGAATAGTTCGGACATTCCATAAACTGGGGGAAACAACTAAGGGGGAAGGCCGATCAGAGAAACAGAAAGAGAGGCGAGGTGCGTGTGTGAAAGACAGGAGGGGAAGCAGGTTCGAAGAAGAAGAAGAAGAAGAAGAAGAAGAAGAAGAAGAAGAAGAAAAGTTGGCTTTTTTATCCCGCTTTTCTCACCCATTTAAGGGGACTCAAAGCGGCTGACAAAGCTTCTGTTCTTCTCCCCACAACAGAACACCCTGTGGGGTAGGTGGGGTTGTGAGAGCTCAGAAGAGAGCTGTGACTAGCCAAAGGTCACCCAGCTGGCTTCATGGGGGAGGGCGGAATCGAACCTGGTATTCCCAGATTAGAGTCCGGCTTCTTAGCCACTTGACCAAACAGGATCCGTTATGTATGCATCTGTATAAAATAACTATCCAGGATACACATGCATTCAGATATCTGTATGAATTCATACAAATACATTTGTATCGAATAGAATCCTACCACATTTGAAGGGGATCTATAGGAATGAATATTAATTTTCTAACATTCAGTTTCTTACAAATCGAACGTCCCAAAACCCATTTGTGTAGATCCCTAAAACCAGCCCTTGAAGCTTTAATGTCTTCTCAGCATAGGAAACAAAAGCTTTCTTACAACATGTATTTAATATTTCTACCATCCAAGTTGATATATAATGATTTAAAAGGGGTGCTTCTTCTCTCCTCCCGTTAATGCTATTTAGATCCATGCACCTTCTTTTTAATTGCCTTCTCTTCCAGCTCATCTCTCACACTTGGTACTGGCCACTACTAAAAAATCAGCCTATCAAAGAAGGGGGTTACCTGGAAAAAAAAAAGTTTTAATTCAAGACAACATCCCAAAAAGTATGACTCCTGACAGGCAGATTTAAAATTCATTGTGCATTGTGGTGGAACATCTGTGTAAAATGACTTCCAGAAGAACATTCTGGAATGGCAAACTGTTTTCTGGGATAGCTCAAGTCCTGTGCTAACATAATTGTGGCTTCTACCCAGCCTGGATTCTTTTTCTTTTTTAAGGCCTCCTTTAAAATATATTATGCAATTATATCTACACAATTTTTTTTCAAAGATAGCAACACCAGTTTTGAGAGCCTATCTTTCAACAGGATGTGTTTTCCCATGTTTATTTTTATTACTTAGCAGATTTGCACATGTTATGCCATATAATGTAAATGATTTTATTGCAGTGTAATTGACATGAAGTTGCCCTTGAAAGCAGTCTTGGAACTTCGGCTCCTGTGAACTACAGCTGTCTGCGTCCTGGAAGTCAAAAAGCGGAAACCGGACCAAATCCAAAATGCATGGGGACACCCCTTGCTGAGTGCGGTTTTGGTTATTAGACCAAACGTGCATGGGGACACGCCCTTTGTCTGGACTAATTTCTTCAAGACTTCTGCAATTTGTTGGCATAGCTGGGTCATAAAAGCGAGCAGCGCACCTGTTTACTACTAAAGTCTCTTCTTTCTTCTTCATGTATGTTTCAGTTCAGGGTTGGATAATAAATGGAGATCCCATAATATCTGGTGAGGTCAGTTGGGAGGTTATTCTAAAGAACTGCGGTCTTCTAGTATCTCAGCTACATTAGCTACAGTTGGACCCCTATATCCGCTGGGGATACGTTCCATCTCCTACTGTGGTTACCTGAAATCGTAGGTAATCGCAAACAGGCCTTCCGCTTCTGGGGTTGTGCAGTGGATATATCTGTCCATTCTCAATTCAGATACTGCAAAAAAGATAATTTGGGATTACAGCTTTGAAATGACATTCTTTCGAAGCCAGACTCTGGAAGAAATTGGTTCACAGGCTTGAGGAGGTTTGTATTGTTCTGGTTATTAGTCAGCATAGCATCATTTCCTAGGAGCCACAGACAAGTGAGAGACAGACTTGTCATACCTTTACACAGCCTGGGAACTGATGGCATATAAGAAGCTGCTGCTGAGGCGGGCCAAATGGGCTTACCTGTAGGCTAACAGGTAGTTATTGCATAGCAGCAGATAGGTTGTGACAGACTAAAAATCACACAGAAGCCAGACAAAGGTTAAGCAATTGCTTAGCAGGATCAAGAAGAAATACACGTAGCAGAGAAGCCCGTGACAAAACTGCTTTGTTAATTTACCAGTTTAACACAGCCAGTGAGGAACAGAAATGTATTATAGCATATATTGCTGTAATGCAGGAAACCAGGCTGCAATGCCTAGGCCTCTTCAGTCTGGAGAGACGGTGTTTAAGAGGGGACCTGATTGAAGTATATAAAATTATGCATGGTATAGAAAAGGTGGATAGAGAACATTTATTTTCTCTATCACACAGCACTAGAACCAGGGGGCGTCTATGAAGCTGATGGGTAGGAGAGTCAGTTCAGAAAAGGGCAAGTATTTCTTCATCCAGAGGGTCATGGGTTTGTGGAATTTGATGCCAGAAGAATGTGATAACAGCTACCAGCTTAGATGGCTTTAAGGCTGGGTTGGACAAATTTATGGATGACAGATGTATCAATGGCTACTAGAATGAATGCCTAGGTACATCTTTCAGGCTGGGGGGGAAAGCAGGACGCTTCTAAGGCTATTTGCTGGGATTCGAGAGCAGGAAAAGGCTTGTCCTTGTCTCTGCTTGAGATGCCCATGAGCATTTGGTGGGCCATCATGTGCAATGGGACACTGGACTAGATGGGCTGTGGCCTGATCCAGCAGGGCTTCTTATGTTCTTATATTCAAAGCTGACAGGAACTTAATATGGATCTTTTTTATTATTATTATTATAGCCCCAAGCATTTCACATATTGAAATAAGAGGAAGAGCTGGTTTTTATACCTCACATTTCTCACCCTTAAGGGGACTCAAAGCAGTTGACAAACCTTCTGTTCTTCCGACAACAGAACACCCTGTGAGGTGGGTGGTGCTGTGAGAACTAAGAAAGAGAGCTGTGACTAGCCCAAAGCTACCCAGCTGGCTTTGGGCAGGAATGCAGAATCGAACCATGAGACTACCATATACAAGTCTGACACTCTAACCATAAGAAACAAGGGTGGAAATTCAAATAGCAAAATATAATAAAACCATAAAAGCATGAAAACAGACTCTTAAAAAATATTAAGGTAGCAAACACATAGCACTTGACTAGATTCACCTAGAAGTAAAGATCTGGTGAATTACTTTTTTCAGTTATCATTCTAAACCTTTCTAAAAAAGGAGCAGCAGCCGGAATCCTACTTGAATTTTTATTTTTATTTTGCCACCTTTCACCATTTTCAGCATTTGATCAGTTGAGAGATGATGCTTGTAAAGTGGGTGAATTTCTCTGGCTTTCTTCTTCTGAGCATCATGCATCCTGTATGTATCCATACAAATGCATACGGATATGTATATAATGCGTACATATCTGTACACATACATATGTCCAAATAATTCATATAATTCAAAATATTCATATTCGTTCAAATGTAAAAAAATGAATGTATTCTTGCACATCCTTAAAAGACAGCTAAGTTAATGTCAAACTTTTGGACTTAGGCATTCCTATTGGAAGCATGGATTTATTCCTACATTTATTTAAGGGTTATTTGACCACTTTGCTTTTCATACTCTCTACAGAAAAGTAAATATGTACAATGTGACATTTGCTATTTTTATTGTGCTTCTGATTGAGAAAAGAGGAACGGCCTCTTTGCATGAAGATTTCAAATTGCATATCTGCAGGTATAACACAGTAGATGCAACCTTTACCAATCCAGTGCAGCTGCTATAACTATAATAGCTGCGAGTCATAAAAGCTGCAGCCCCAAACACTTGGAACTCACTTGGAACTCAAGGAAGCGAAGATGTCCTGGCATAACTCTGCCTGTAGTGGGCAGGCAGATCTGCAAAGACTGACGGTTATTCATCAAAATTGAGGGTAGATGTTTCTTACACTTAAGGTAGTCATTTTATGGTCATCAAGAGTTCCTACATGCCCCAACCACCCTGGCCAATGACCAAGAATTACTGGGATTGTAGTTCAGCAACATCTGGAGGGTCATGGTTTGGCCATCTCTGGCTTGCTTCAAAAAGAGATGTCAGGGGCAAAACCAGACCACAACATGCACAGCTGGATTGTGATCTTTCCTGAATAACTCCAGTTGAGGATCAAATACAGTTGTTATTATCAGCCATGGATTTTATGTCATTTTAGCTTATTCTAGTTCTTTTCTATACTGCTTTCCTTCTGAAGAACTAAAATGTTACTTTCTTCCTTTTCATTCTCTCAGTAACCAAGTCAGGAGGTAGTGGTGGACCCAATGGCTAACTAGAAATCTGAACCCTGGTTGTTCGTATCCCTGGTCACATAGGCCCTGGTCACACAAGTGTAAGGCAGGAAGTCCTATTCATTAATTTGAACTGAGGTCATACCAGTCCTGGTCACACCTAGTTGTTCCCAGACCGTCCTTGCTTTGAGCTGCATCAGTCACACCTTTCTCTGAGATCGACCCAAGCCTCCTCCATGGAACAATTAGCTCTCCACCCCTTTTCCTGGGTCAAATCTACTTCCTTTCTTACTGGATACTGTTCTTATTGGATTGTGTCATTCAAGGGAGGCAAGGATGTGTGTTTGCAGTTCTTTTTAAAGCCTGCTCCACCACCTCCACACACACCCTTCCTTTTTAATGTGCCTTTCTTCTGGGTGATTAATTAAAAAATAATAAATTTTCAGAAAAACACTAGAGGAATCATACACATAAACTGAGGAAAGGAGGTGTCTCAGGGACTTCGTGCATGCTGATTGGCCAAAGGAAAGACTAGACCCACCCACCACAGCACAGTTTAGCCTCCTTTAGCCCATCCCCCATGCTCACAACCAAGGAAGCGAAGATGTCGTGGCATGCCAGGACGAGTTTGAGTCCAGTAAAAATGAGGACTCCAGTTAAAATGGTCTAATGGGGGTACGCTGACTTGGAAAATGAGTTAAATGAAAATAATGTGAGTAACACGACCTGAAGATGACCAGAGATTGTCCTCAACTACTAATGTGACTAGGACCATAGTTTAGGCAGACTGGTCCAAGATCACAGCTTCTCTGTCCTTGCATTGCATCTAAGAACATCAAAAATGTAAGAACATAAGAGAAACTTTGCCATCTAGTCTCATCTCAAAAAAGTGTCCCTCCAGTTGTTTCTAGGATCTAGCAAAAATATTCACAAAAGTATTTTTCTTAGTTTAATTTTTTTCCTTAAACTATGCCTGTGTCTGTTGGAAATAAAATCCTATTGACAAATCTATATAACTTTACTTTATTAGGTGGTTGAGCACTGACTATTTTGTGGTAGATTTTTATGCAGTCATCTCTAACTTCATTATTATTATTAATTATTGTTATTATTATTATTATTTATGATGATGATTAGTAGTTCAGGCTTGCTGTTAGCTTGTTGCTCTGCTCATGTGGGATTCCTGTGGTTTTATTCTTTTTGGCTGTTAATCATCTTCAAAGGGATCTATTATCAAACAAACTTAAACCTCAAGTAACTCATTATTTGTAAGTTCGACCCTTCAAAGTACACACCAAAACTTGAAAATAAGTGGGAATTACTAGAGGCAGTTGCTTGCATTACATTATCTACTGAAAATTACAATTTGAACAACAGGGATGTAGGCCAGGTGGTTTGCTCCAACTAGAGCAATAATTAGCTAATTAGGAAAAAAAGTTTTCCTAAAAATCTCTGGGGAGCTGCACCTTGAACTCAAGTCTACATCTGGCTAATGGACTCATGCAAGAGGCCCAAGGTATACAAGAGTTTGTTCCAGATTTGCTTATAAAAGCTAACCGGAACAAACAAGTAATATATTTTAACTATTTGATTCATTTACAGCTTTAAATCTTCACCTGTTGGGATTTCAGCTGTTGCTTATTTACTCCTCATCGTGCAATTCAGATAGAACACCCAACATTTCCAAGAGTTAACATCAAGAAAACTCAAGTTAATAGATAATAAAGTATATAGATAACATGAAACAAACAGCAGTCATGCATAAATGAACATCTACTTCATAAGAGCTGGGTGTGTTGTCGTAAATATAAAAGTGTTGGACTCATCTCTGCTGAAAATGGCTAGCTCAGATTTCTACCAGATTAATAAATATTTCACCATAATTTGGAAGAGCCCTGCAGAGTCCACAGCCTCAAATGTGAGTTTATGACAGTGGTAATAGGTGTTTTAAAAACTCAAGTTTAAAGCCTTTTCAGCAAAATATTAAACAAGGAGAGCTCAGAATTGGATTCAAATCTCAGTTTAGCCATGAAAATTATCAGATGGTTTTTAAGGTTATCATCTCTTAGTTTGTTATTTTGTGTGAATTTCTCCCTTATTCCACAGATGCGGGATTTGCACTGCATCACTTAACAGCTTTGTGAGGTAGGCTTGGCCAGCTGAGGAGACATCTGACCTTGTGGGCTACACAAATGGAGCAGAGAACTGAACCCAAGCCTCCTAAGTACAGGTCTGAAAACTGGAGCTAAGTATGGACCTGTTTGAGGACTAGCCACCTTCTGCATTTAACCCCCGATCCATAAATAATTGGCTATTCAGCAAGGAATAATCGTGGCAGTAAGAGGGAAACGTACAGTAAGAGTTCTCCAACTGCAGAGATCTCAATTTTGAAGGTGAAATTTAATGCTGGCGAAGATGTTTAAAGGTATCAATGAAACTATTAGAAATTTAATAAAATAAATTCAAGAAACAAGAAAAGTAGCTTCAAATCCATATGATAAGGGGACTGTGAACAAGAAGAAAGTACAGGAACTATGTAAGGCAAAGAGACAATGATTGATAAGATGACAGAAGTGATTACCGTATATTC
The DNA here is from genome assembly GCA_023333525.1 of Aspidoscelis tigris stejnegeri. Taxonomy (NCBI): domain Eukaryota; kingdom Metazoa; phylum Chordata; class Lepidosauria; order Squamata; family Teiidae; genus Aspidoscelis; species Aspidoscelis tigris. The sequence continues at coordinate 104,241,670 of JALMGA010000003.1, read as the reverse complement.
CAGCATATAAGACGACTGGGCGTATAAGACGACCCCCAACTTTTCCAGTTAAAATATAGAGTTTGGGATATACTCGCCATGTAAGAAGACGACACCCGGTGTATAAGACGACCCCTGACTTTTGAGAAGATTTTCCTGGGTTAAAAAGTAGTCTTATGCGCCAGAATATACAGTAACTGCCAGAAGGATCAACTCTCAAATTTAAAGGCTTTCTGGAAGACTTAAACTTGTGGGAGCTGATAAATCTTATCAGATGAGCTGGAAACTAATACCATTTAGAGAAAAAAAAAATCAAGATAAAACAAAACAAGCAGCGGAAATGGCTTCTTTTCTACAATTGTCTTCTATTTTTCCACTCCTCAGTCTTAGCAGTCATTCTATGGGTTAAGATGAAATCATTTTTTCTTTTCTGGATTTGTTTTTCATTGAGTTTCTAACCTTGAGTTCTAGAAATTATTAAAGTTAATACCTCCATATTTAATAAATTGTAAGTAATTATATAATGCTGGAGGTGTAGAGCATGATACTTGGTTATGCAATATGTGGTTATTAGTTTTCTCTTTTTGAATTATATGACTGGTTTAACTAGAAAAATTAAGAATTGTAGGCTTTTGACACAATCCCATTCTATCTGAAACTCCAGACTTATCGTCTCTTCCTAAAAATAATCAAAACAATGTGTATCAGTGATGGCGAAACTATGACATGTGTGTCACAGGTGACACCTCAAGACCTTTTGGGTGACACACAGTGTCACCCCGACACCTGGGCACGTTGTTGCTGTTCGGTATCTTGTAAGCTACAGGCTTACAAGATACCAGGAGCGCAGACACACTGTCTATGCCCAGCATAGGAGGCGTTATGGAGTCACGTCATTGCACCATGCATCTGTGCTCCTGACAGCTAGAGGACTGAAGACCTGTGTGTGGCAGCAATGGCTTTACTCACAATTTTTCCCTCTACATACTTTTGTGAGACCTTATTCTCAGCATTAAATAATATTAAAACCAATAAAAGAAACCGACCTTCAATTGAAGATTTAGCAAATGATATTCAGCAACAAAAATGTCACTAATATAAATAATTGTTTTTTGCTTCAATATCAAAAATGTAACTTTTTTTACTAGAGCTACAAATATCACAAAATTAGGGATATTTCTAGATGTGAGACGACACCTGAGTTAAGCTAAGTTTTTTTGTGAATTTTGACACACCAAGCTCAAAAGATTTGCCATCACTGATGTATATGGTCTACATCACAGCAGACAAGATGAATGGATTCTGCACAATTTGGATATAGCAAAAACATTTAGAATATTTATAAAAAAACTTTACTTTAAACAGCCCAACCCCGCAGAACACCAGAACAGAAACAACTGCTCAGGACTCCCATAGAATCCAAGGAAATATCTAATGTCATTGACAAACTTAAAAATAATAAATCCCCTGGACATGATGGTATTCCTTTATCCTTATAAATGCTATGCTAACATCTTGATTTTACATCTAACCAAACTTGTAAACAATATCATACAAGGAGCAGAAATACCATCATTATGGTCCCAATCATATATAATCCCCTGCTGCAAACCAGGCAAAGCAGAAGAACTTGTAGACTTCTACTGTCCTATAGCTCTTATTAATCAGGATTACAAAAATTTCAGTTATTTTCTAGCTAACAGAATCAAACCACTACTTCACAATTTAATCAATAAAGAGCAGTTTGGTTTCATCCCTGACAATTAATTTCAGATCCTATCCATAAGAACATAAGAGAGGCCCTGCTAGATCAGGCCGCAGCCCATCCAGTCCAGCATCCTGTCGCACACCAAATGCTCATGGGCATCTCAAACAGAGGCAAGGACAAACCATTCTCTGCTCTCGAATCCCAGCAAATGGCATTAGAAGAGTCCTGCTTCTGCCCCCATATCACATTCAATTTAATTCGTCACAATAAAATAATCAATGCTCCCTTTGGGATTTTTGTACAAAATATCTGAGCTTTAGCTTTAATATTTGTCCTTCCAAGAACAGTCTGGGTTGATTTCCTTTAGCATTGAACACCCACATTAACCAACCCTAAATCAAAATATCTGCAAAGGAAAACTGGAGAGGGAAATTCACCTCCAAGACAATGGATACTGTTCCCTTATACTCATCCCTGGAATAACTCTTGAAAAGGGTTCAAGCTTGTGATGCCCACAGACGGCGGCCACCAGTTGCGAGACCCCAGCCGGGCATCCAGCTCTCACTAGTCTGGACACTTTAGCCACAGACTTCAAGTTCCCTTTTTAAGTAGGCCTCTGAGCCTTTTTTCTTCTTCTTCAGCACCCAGCTTCAAAACGTCAGTTACACTGTTACTAGCTAAGTTGCTATGACAACACTTCTCCCTCCCTTGAGCGACTTGAGTATATAACAGGCCTCAAGTGGAGTAACTTTGAAACTCATGTACGTGTAACTTTGTTTACAACTCTTAAGTCAGTTCAACACAAGTAGTTCACATTAACTTGTTTTCTTAACTCAGGACCCTGACTAATCCCTATCTAGATTCTCCTCAGGACCCGGATCTGTACTGTCTTAACTTCTTCCTAAGTCTAGCCCCAGTTACAGAACAACGGCTCTGACAGGAAGGCCCTTTTTATAATCCTCGCCAAGGTTCCGTCCCTTCTGATTGGCTAGTTCTCTCTGGGCTGCCCCGCCTTCTTCAATATGCTAATTGGCCTGGGTTTAGCCCCTCCTTCTCTGTTTACTAACCTTCCTGGTCAGTGCCTTTTACCCTCAACACATTATATAACATATACACATATGCAATTAAAGATACAACAAGTGCATTAATCAAGCTTGTGCTCCACAAAGCTTATTTCTCCAGTTCATATCTAACTGATCAGCAGCTTTGCTCTCTTCAGTGACACTCATGCTGGCCAATGCTCTTTTCAGTGACACTCATGTTGACTTATAAGGCCCTAAATGACTTGGTCCCCAAATACCTAAAGGAACCTGCCCGTTCCCTAAGATCTGGAGGGGAGGCCCTCCTGGTTGAACCGCCACTCACAGCAGCAAAACAGGTAGGGACCTGGGATAGGGCCTTTTCAGTGCTGGCTCCCACACTGGAATAATCTCCCTCCTGAGGTGCATCAGGCACCTTCACTCTATGTGTTTAGACGAGCTGTGAAGACACACCTCTTTGCCCTGGCCTTTGGCTAAATAAAGGAACAGCCTTTTCCTCCCACACTCAGACACTGCCATGGTTTTAATATGTTTAATATGTTATTGGTCTTAATGTGTTCATTTTATACATTGTGACTAGGGATGTGCATGAATATTCAAAACATTCAAAATTTGATTGAACTCAGACATTCAAATTGAATGTCTCTAAATTCAAATTTAACATTTGAATAATTTTTTGAGTCTTTCTAATCATTCGTACGAATTATTTGGACATTTGTATGTGTACGGATACATACGCATTACATACATATCCATATGCATCTTTTTCGCATCCATATGCATTTGTATGGATATGTATGGGATGAAAACGGGATGCACGCAGGATAAAAACAGGATGTGTGCGGATGCGTGCAGACACATTTGAATGTTGTCAACATTCATATCTGAATTGAAAATCTGTACGAATAGATTCAAATGTATTCAATCTGAATGGGAATATATTCAAATTTTAAACATTCGAATTGATTTGAATCTTTGGCTATTTGATTCAAATCAAATCCTGAAAATTGCATTCATGCACATCCCTAGTTATGACCTGCCCTGGGACCCTTGGGTATAGGGCGGGCTAAAAATGCAAATAAATAATAAATACCTCCTACATTGTTTGGTTTATAGCTTTGGCTCAGCAGGGAAGCAAGTTCTTCTGTTCCAGTGGAGTTCCCTAGATCATGTCCCCTTTGTGCTCAATGGGTGTTTTTCCACTGTCAGAAAGTACCCATTTTTGCACCCATTAAGGACCCATTTGGGTGTGAGCCGGATGATCCCATTTCCACCATTTGGGACCCGATTGTTTTGACTGCCGCTGGGGAAATCCGGATCAAATGGGTACTTTCTGGCCTTTAATCCAGATTTTCTGTAGACCCCATTACAATGGGGTCTTCAGGCAGAAAATCTGGATTAAAGGGAGCCTGTTTCCATGCTTGTGTGGCAATGGGGTCTAGAGGAGGCTAGGGGGAGGGGGCACCCATGGGGGAAGGGAGCCCCAAAACCTAAGCTTCAAAGTCATTTCGAAGTAACTTCGAAGTCTGTGCAAAATAGCTCCGGAGAGTCTTTGAAGTCTGTGCTGATCTTCAGAGTGAACTTCGAAGTCACTCTGAAGTCACTTTGAAGTCACTTCGAAGTTCACTGCGAAGATCAGCACAGACTTTGAAATGACTTCGAAGCCACTACGGAGATTGCACCCCCTGTCCCCCCAAACACCTGGGGTGACAAGCAGACCCCTCATGGGTAGATCCGGATTTCCAAATGGGTGCTCCGGTGTTTCCACGGCAAGGGAGGCTAGCACCCATTGCTACGGGGTGCTAGACTACCCATGGAAACACATTCCTTAGATCCAGATCTTAGATCCGGATTAAACGAGCGCGGTGGGAAAACACCCAATATTTACTAGGACAGCATAATTCCTTGGGCAAGTCACAGGCTGTTTGGATGGGCCAAGAATAACTTGCACTTCATAGTTTTTCTTCATTCCTTACTCCCAAGCCAAACAACAATGGAAGTTGCCAACTTGGCCCCTTAGGAAGTTGTGTGCTGCAGCCTTGTGCAGCTATTATGTAATGCACTATCCTCAAGAGCAGGGATTGTGAAAGGCTTGGAGGAAAAGACAGGAAGCCATTTCTTGCCAAAGGCCTGTGTTTAGGTGGACTGGATCTGTATACGTCTGACGTATAGAAACAGACCAATAAAGCATCTAGTTTAAACTGCAAAGTGGACTTTTTTTCTTTCTGCTCCTTCCCCTTTCCTTTTGGTCTCCAGACAAAGGCAAAGGAAATAGCTGCTTAAGTTTACCAGACCAAGTCATCGAGGTTGAAGAGTCTTCCTTCCTTCTAAACAATGGAAACTTCAGGCATCTGGTTAAGATTGGTATGTTCCTCTACTAAAAATTAATGCGATCTTTACAGATGCTATTCCTGACCTTTGGAATAAAAGTGTCTTTATTTGACCAGATGTGTTCCTCTGGAATGCAGCATTCAAGAATCTTGGGCAACTTGATGGGACAAAATTGGAATTAATGGATTACCACCTCGATAACTTTCTTTCTGGTATGCGACACCATTGTCTTGGTTTCGTAATTAAGCACGATCAGCTAGATACTAATAGACCTCAAAGGTGCAACAGGCCCCAAGACACAGACAGAAAGCATATGTATTTTGTACATAACCTGTAAGAACATGTTGGTCCCGTGCCCTTAGCTCCATAGGGATGCAGTGAGTCATTTTCCCATACCTTCTTGGAAGGATTTGTTACAGGACATGGGGCCTATTCGCACTTGGCTCTTTTTTGAAACATATCCTGGGACAGGAGCCGGCTGTCCACATTCTAGTGCAAGGTATAACAGGCCCCAAGTGAGGCCTGCCATAGTCTGCATTAGCCTGCAGACTGCAGGCCCCTACCCTGAGATATACTCCAGGAAAACCCCAGGTGCGAACAGGCCCATGGTCTGGACATGGGTACTATGTGGAGAAATAAGCCTAGTTCAGCCACGAACCAAAAAAAGAGCTTTGGCATTTCCTGGTTTTAAAAATAATAAATTGGCACATCCTCCCATTAAATTCAACAAGGCAACAAACAAAACGCACCTCAGGGACAGTTTCTTCGAATAAGTAATGATTTTATTAAGAAAGCAAACAGAACCGAGTCCCGATAGTGAAGGAGACACAAGGCTTGACCAAATAAGAAGTTATTAATTAGGAAGACAATTTGAGGAAGTCTTTGGCAGTCAAAGTGAAAAGAAAGGGAAAGGAGAGAAAATAAGCTAAAAACACCCTATACTAGTAACCAGTGAGAAGCATCAAGTTCTCACCGCCACCATGGTGAAGAGGACTTGAGACCGATGCTTCAGTAGACAGTGAAGCTGGAGTGGGGGGAAACCTCTTTATTGGAACTGTGAAAAAGAATTTTTGCAGAGAAGCCAAACTTCACTGCTATGCTGAAGCACAATTTAAAGGGCAGGCAAGCAAGCTGTCTGTAGGCAAAAACAACAAGCTAGCAAGAGTTTTAAAGAAGCAGCACATGGCTTCAGGCTGGATGGTTATGAATGGCAGCAACTGGATTGGGAGGCTTCCTTAGCAGCAATAGGACACTGGATCAAAGTATCAACGAGCACCTGGAACCTTGGAGAGATTATTATGATGGGAGTTGGAAAAAGAAGAGTTGTTTTTTTACCCTGCTTTTCTCATCCGTTTAAGTGGACTCAAAGCAGCTGACAAAGCTTTCTATTCTTCTCTCCACAGCAGAACACCCTGTGAGGTAGGTTGGGCTGTGAGAGCTCAGGAGAGAGCTGTGACTAGCCCAGGGTCACCCAGCTGGCTTTGTGGAGGAGTGTGGAATCAAACACGGTATTCCCAGAAACCAGCTTCCTAACCACTAGACTCAACTGTGACAGAATAACTGTATTGACAGAGGATTGTTCTATTGACGGAGAGAGAACTGAAGTACCAAAGTAATGGCAGAGGACCATACCTTTTTTATACATTCCCAATCTGGGGGGCAGAGACCCTGTCCTAAAGTCCAGTCTAAGGGGTGGGGTCAGGAGCCAATGGCAGATCTGGGCAGTAAACAAAGAAAGGAACAACCCAGAGGCAGGGGCTGAAGGTTCCATTCAGGTGCGGAGAGACTAGATGAACAGTGGGAAGAAAACCAAAGGGATTTGTGACTAAAGGGGATTCTGGTTATACAGTATATGAACTGATGATCTGGCTTCACTGTGAACAACCTAATCAAGAAGAACAAAAGATTTAATCAGAACCTGTTTAATCCTATTCAGCATTCCTGAGAGATCTCCAAATATTTATTGTAAATAAAAGATTGATCTCAGTTGCAAAATAGCTCCTTTTCTCTACTTCATTTTGGTACAGAAATCTCTAGACAGTGGCTAGACTGAGGTGATTAAAAACAACTCCTCCTGCCTTGGCCAGTCTTTGTGAATGCAGATGTAATCAGCTGCCTACTCCCTCAGACAAGACTATTTTGTAACTTTACTACCAAAACAGAGGCTTGACTTCTAAAAATATATTTTATATCTTTTAATATGACCTGTCACAATGTCTCATATTTCATGGTCATAATTTTGTACATTCAGCCTAGAAACCAAATCCCTTTCCGCACTTGGCCTTATTCTGGATTATATTTCAGGATAGGGGTCTGTTGTCTGCTTGCTAATGCAGGATACGGCACATCTTGCCTGGGGCCTGCCATAGTCTACACTAGCTGGCAGACAGCAAGGTCCTATTCCAGGATATATTCCAGAATAAGGCCTAGTGCAGAAAAGCCCCAACTGTAGTATATATAGTCCAGAGATGTCTGGGTCTTGGCAGCACCCAGGCTTCCCAGAGCACTCAAAGTGGAAGATTCTGGAAGCACATGGCTAGATTAAGGCTGATATCAGTTTCTTTGTTTAGATTAGCATAAAAATGCTTCCAAGGTAGAGATCAGCAGTTTTCCATCCAGCCTTCACCTGGGCACATGATTTGTATCACCTAACTCAAACCTCTTGTTTCTCACTGTCATCCATGCTGTCTGACCACAACCGGAATTTGAATTTCATGCACTCCATTGTAGCCTTTGCTGAGTGAGTTACCCCACCCCAAGGTAGCTTTGCAACTTCAGGAATTTTGAATGTTTGTACTTTTAGCTAAGGAATAATTCTGCAGACTCCTGCAGCTTTAAACCTCCATTCCCCCCCCCCACAATATTTTAAGAAGTCTTGGCAAACCTGTGCGTTTCCTGTGACATAGAATTCATCTTCCCTGCACTTGGAGGGTGAAAAAATATCTGTGTGATCTCTTTCTGATAATTTACCCTCCCTTTTGCCCTTCTATGCCCTCTCTATAACTTTCTTTCTCTTCTGTCAAAATTGTCTTTACCTGATTGCCACGATGCCCAGCGTTCCAGTAAGTGCCTGCCCTCTCTGAGGAGTAGCTTGGCCCTGTTAGGATGCTGGGTTCGTGCAACGGCCAAGTGAATACTACAGTGTGGACACAAAACACTGGTAGCAAGCGTTTCAACAGTAAACAAAAACAAGTTTATTATTATACACAAGCAATACTAAAAAGATTATAAGGTTCAGGTAGTTGTTGGTTTAAATTTGCAAGTCTCTTAAAGCTAGGAGCTACCCCTTTCCCTAAAGGAAAATAGTTCCCCTTTTAAAAGACAAACCTCTCCACACGTCCCTCTCCCTCTGGCTTGCTTCTGCCACAGCTCAAGCCAAGCCAGTGTACCAGAACGTGGTCCTAGATGATCACAAGGCCCAGCCCGTCCTTGCTTGTCCGATCATCCAGCCTGGTCAGTTGCTAGTGAAGTCTCCCTCAGAGCTACAATCCACCCGATTGCCTCCTTCAGAAATCACTCAGCCCAAAAGACCACTGGTCAGCTACTGGTTCCAGCTCCCTCAGGATCAGCTCCTCTGTTCCCTTCAACCTCAGTCCCAGCACGAAGACCCCTGGTCAACTACTGGTCTGGCTCCTTCAGGTTCAGCTCTTCTTCTCCTTTCAGCTCTTGTCCCAGCATGAAGACATTCTCTGCTGTACTCTGTGTTCATTTATACACACACCCCTGATCCTGATTGGTTCTAGCCGCAATAAAATGCTGCTGGAGATTCCTAACAGAGGTTGCTGTCCCTCCAGCCTGATTGGTGGGAACTCCTTCCCTAGCCCCTCCAGCACTGATCCCCGGACAGCTTTTCCCTCCAAAACCTTACTCCAGCCAATCACTGCAACAGGGCCCGCACAGGATTTCCCGCTCTTTTTGCAGCCCAAATTCCAGGGTTTGCAACAAGGCTGGCTATTGCAGCCTGCAAGAAGCCTGCAAGGCCAGAAAGCAAAACAGCCTGCAGCCTGCACCCAGAAACCGTCACACTGATCTTTTATTAATAAGAAAATCTCCGCTAGAGCTCTGTGGTAAGGATGTGCAAGAATATTCAAAAATTCAAAATTTGATCAAATTCGTTTGAATTTATACATTTTAATTCAAATAAAATGTCTATACATTTGCTTTTTAATATTCGACCGAATTTTGAATAATTAAAATCATTGTACGAAATACGTGTATGAATATGTGCGCATTACCTACGTATCTGTACACATCTTATTCGTATCCGTACGCATTTGTACGGATACATATGGGACAAAAAGGGTTAAAAACGGGATGTTTCTAGATGCATACGGGTATGTACAGACACAAATAAATGATGCTGACATTTGTATCTTCAAATACAAATTGAAAATTTGTACAAATAGACATGGATATATTCAAAGCGGATTCGAATTTGAATACATTCATTTTTCTCTATTCGTTCAAATTCGAACATTTGAATATTCGATTCGAATCCAAAAATTGCATTTGCGCACACCCCTACTCTGTGGAGTTGTCAAAGTCTTAGCACATGGAGTTAGTTTCTGCAGTGAGACATCTAGCAGAGGAAGCCCTTATGATGACATACTCTTTGTACTTTTGCCTGTGGGTTTTTTATCTATCATAATCAGCTGTTTTAGACACCAGGATTTTTTGTGTGTTTTTTAAAGTTCCTCTGCTGTATTTTTAACTAACTTTTGTGTTTTCAAAGAATGCTTTACCCGCAAACTTTTTATAGTGCTTGTTGCATTGTTTTACAGTTTCTTTGGGTGATTTTAAATTTTTAAAACCCAAGCCAAAAGATCCTACTTGCGTCTGGAAGAGCTATTTCCCCCTAAATCTTTACAACTCAAGACACTGCTCTTAATAACAAAGCTGAAATTCTTGCACAGCTTGGACTGCCAGGCAAAGCCAGCAATTCTGGTCACGCAGGACATTCGTGCAACAAGTTTAAATAAAACTCTGGCATGCTTTGTGTGGCTATGCCCTAAAGGAAGAAAAAGAAAGTATTCAGATTACAGCCTCTTCATTCTCCAGCTTATGCGAATTGCTGTTTCATGTCAAATAGCAGGAAGGCATAGTGAAACTGTGGGCAATACCATCTCAAACAAGTTTGCATGGCTGGAAATGACCCCAAATTCAGCAGACACAAACTCATCCATTCCCATTAAAAGTAATTCAACCTTCCGATTAGAAAAAAATCACTTAAGTGCAAACTGTAATATAGCGTTGCACGCTTGAACCAAATCAGTTTACTCCTGAGTAAACTTATGAGAAAGTGACTGTAGGTTAGTGGTAGAGCAAACTGCCAGGAAGGCAGAGACTTGCTTGTTGGATCCTCAGCTGTAGGCAATGGCAAACCACTTCTGCATCTCTGCTAAGAAAACTGCACATGGAATCAACTGGGAGTTGGCCATGATTTGGTGGACTCCGACAACAATAAAATTTTTTGAAGAATTTCTGCTTTTTACTAGACATGCTTAATTTGATTATTTGCAGGATTTATTTTCCCTTTGTTGAAAATAATTACTATATTGCAAAACAAAAGCATTTGTTTCATTAATCAGCAATTCATAACTGAAGCCCATATCTACTCAGAAGTAAACTCTACCGGACCAAGTGACACTTAGGGTGTTTTTCCACTGTCACTAAAAGTACCCATTAAGTACCCATTAATGTACTCTTAATGGGTACTTCTAGTGACAGTGGAAAAACACCCTTATTTCTGGAAAAGGGACATTAGTATTGCATGTGAAGCCATACTTGGATATACACTTACTTTTAGGGATATGCTCAAATATTTATAACATTTGATATTCGTACAAATTCATATACAAATCAAATGTTACCACATTTCTATATTGACATCCATATTCATACAAATATTTTGGAAAATTTGTATGAATCCTTCAGAACATTCATTAACCTGGGAGGTGGGAAAACGGCTACGCAAGTCACATCTGCAATGGATCCAGAGTGCATCTGATGTGGTCTGAGCGGATTCAAAGTGGATTCAGGGCAGATCTGACGCTTACAGAGCAGATATGTTACAGGACACTATTAGATACGTAACAGATATTTGTATGAATTTGTACAAATACATTTGTATCGAATAGTGTGCTGTTAATACATTCAGAGGGGATCTATTCAAACGAATACAAATTTTTTTATAATTCAATACAAATGCAAAATCTATGGATATCCCTAATCCCTTTCTGTGATCTTTATATTGCTGCAACATTGTCATAAAGGACTAATTTACTCAGAAGGAAGCCCACTGATTTCAATGGGAGGCACTCCAAGGAACATATATTCAGCGTTGCTAGACTTAAAAAGTGAAACACTAACTTCTTCAGTCCCTTAGGAGCAAATATGTCTGAACGCAAAGGAATTTACTTCTGAGTCCCGTGGTTAGGATTGTACCATAAATATTTATTACTCCTTAAAGTCTTAAAGTACTGGTTTCAATCTTTGTTGTTGTTGCACAGATCAAGAAGAGCACAAGGTGAGCGAAGATGACAAATTCCTCAAAAATTTCATCTCTCTGGCTGCATTCACACCTAAGTTTTAATCCAGCTTCAGTCCACTTTCAGAATGGGAGTACACATCAGCAAAGTGACAAGGGGTGTTTTTCCACTGTCACCAGAAGTACCCATTAAGTACCCATTAATGGGTACAAAAATGCCATTACGTACCCATTAATGGGTACTTAATGGGTACTTTTAGTGACAGTGGAAAAACACTCAAGCTGTCCCCCTCTCTCGCTACAGCAGCAAAGTTCTCTTTGCATTTTGGAGTGAAGCTCTCACCTGCTGGGTATAAATCAGTGATTAATATGGGCGTTCAGCTGACCTGCACCAATTCCCCAAAACGCCAGGCACAACCTTGCATCAAGAGTCCGCCTTACGCACTTAATCAGAAGCCACTATTTGCTGCCAGTAGCTGTGGTCAGAACAGTTGCAGTATTTGTGGTTTCCTGTGCTAATCCAAGGGCAACTTTCCTTAGGAAAAGCGTCTCGCTGGGGTCAGCTCGATCCTGCTCCCAATGGACCACAGCCTCAGGAATCAGACCATAGCCCTGTATGGAGCAGATCGGGTAACCACATTGGAATCGACTTTTGCGTAAGCCGCCTGATGCGTCCACCAGTGAAAATCTTCCACTGGGAAGAAGCGGCTCGCCGCTGAGGTCCGAACCAGGGGCCGGACTTTGGGAGAAATGATGCTGAGGATTGCCAGAGCGCGATCCTAAGCGACCGAGGCCCGCCTGCCCCGATCCTCAAAGTCCGCGTCGAGTCAACCGGGCTGATCTCTGCAACAGATCTACTTGCTCGCGGGTGGCCACGCGCGCCCGGCGCCTTCAAGCCCATCCGCGCGGCCAAACTTGCGCGGCTTGGGCGCTGCTGCTCTGTCCGGAGAGGTAACCGTGCCATCCTGGGAACCTTCTACCCTCGGATCCCAGCGATCGCCTGGCTGCCCAGCCGTGTGGCTCTGCGGGGCGCGTTTGCTTGCCCTTCCGCGGAGGGCGGGACGAACGAGGATCGTTGCTTGCGTGTTGGCAAGCAAACTACCCGCCCGACGCTGCTTTCTGGGCGTCCCAGGAGACGACGGAGGAGGAAGAGCGCACCATCATCATCATCATCATCATGGTGTCCCCCCCCCCCCGTCTTTCTTTAAAATAAAGGCTCCGGCTTAGCCATGCAGAGCCAAACTTTTTGTGCCCAAATGGAAGCGGTTTTTTTTAAAAAAGCATTTAAAAAGTCCACTTTTTCCAAGGCAAAGCAAAAAGGCCTGCAAAACGCAACCCGGAGGCGGCTCCTTTGCTGCTTCCCTTTGCTGCAGGAGTTTTTGGAGGCGCCCTGCAGGCCTGGACGTTGCAGCCTTGAGGACGCAAACACCACCTGCCCGCCTGCCTCTCCGTCCGCGGTTGCTGCTGCTGCTGCAGCTGCCCCAGCCGCCGCCAGAGGAGGAGGAGGAGGAGAGTGGCGGGACGGGGGGCGGTCGGCCGGCCGGCCTGGAGCAAGACGGCGGCGTCGGGGGCTGGCTTTTCAAATGCAAAGCAGCCCAGGAGGCGACGCAGCAGCAGAAGCTGCCGCCGCCGCCTCTACCCGGAACAGAGGCGACCCGTAGCAGGCAGGCAGGCAGGCAGGCAGCTGTGGAGACTCCAGGCAAGGGAGGGGGGGGTAGAGAGAGTGGGAGCCTTGGTCCCCCCCACTCTACTTTTTTTTCTTACGGGGGAGGGGGCTGCAACCCCCTTTAAGGGACAGCACCCGGTCGCCGAGCAGCGGCTGCAGAGGCGCCCAGCAGCCTGCAGGCGAGGAGATCTATTGTGCCTGCGCGCCTGGGAGGCTAAAAAAAAAAAGGGAGAGGAAAGAAAGAGACCCAGGAGGAAAGCGCGCACACGCACACACACTCACACACATACTGCAGGAAAGTATCGCGAGAGCACTCTGGCTAACAACCTGCTTCGCAACACACACACGCACACAGACACACGCACACACACACGGCGCGCGCCCAGGGCAGTGCGCGAGGCTGGCTCGCTGGCGGGGCGCTGGGGTTGCCAGCAACAAGACAGCGGGACGCGCGCACCAAGCTGCACAAGCGCGCGCGCGCGCACCCGGGGAGGAGGGATCGGGGAGGGGAGGGGGGGTGGAAGGCAGAAGAAGGCGCCCCCCTTGGGGAGTCCGAAGGCGCGGGCGGGCGGAAGACGTGTGGAAGCACATGCAGTGTTTTCGCAGCAGCCCCTCGGAGCAACACCCACCCGACAGGCTGGTAAGTAGTGTGGCTTCTTCGTGGGGGGGTGGGGGGGAAGCTCTGGCTCTGGCTCTGGCTCTCCCCCTCTTTCTAAAACTAGCCCCCCCTCCTTCCTCTTTTTTGGTGTTTTCTTCTCCCCCCCCCCACCTCCTGTGGCCACTCGGAGAGCCCCCTCGCCATTTGGGGCGCTCTCTCCTCCCGCACGCAGCGCAGCGCGCCCGGGCGCACAAAGGCGAAGAAGGCGGAGGGCGGAGGGGCTGCCCAAAGTTGGGCAGAAGTGGGCGCCGCCGCGGGGATTGGGGGGGGCGCAGAGGGGCGACCCTTCCCAAAGGAACCGAAGAGAGTGGCCTTGTGTGTGTGTAGGGGGGGTCAGAGTCTGTATCCCCTCCCCACACAGACAGGTCCCCGAACTTTAAACTTTGCAAAAACTACGAGATCGGAACTGCCCCCTCTCTCCTTGATCTCCCCCCCCCGACAAAAAAAGCCCGATCCCCATCACCAGCCCCGCCACTTTCTGCCACTTGCTGTTCGCTTCACCTCCAAAGGTCAACCTGCTGCTGCTGCGCTCCTCGCCTCCTCCTCCTCCTCCTCTCCATATCTAGCCAGGAAGAGTGAGTAAGGTTGATCTGGAAGCAACTTTCCCAGGCAGGGCGTTTGGGTCCCCGGACCGTGGGGGGGGGGGGCGGCGGCTGGATTTAGTGGATCGGGGAGGGGGAGCGAGATAGTAAAGAAGGAAGAAGGCTTCGATTTAAATTTGAGATTTAATAGATGGCTATAAATGGGGGGGGCTGTTTGCTGGAACTTTAAAAGACAGCAAGCTGTGGTTGGCTGGTAGCTAGATTTGAAGTAACATATGGCATTAAAAGGGGCACAGCTGGAGGTAGCATTTCCATCGCAGTGAAGTCAGAGCAGCTGACTCCACAGCTTGCGGTGTAATTAGCAAACGGAGCCCTCCCCCCTCCCTCCCTCCATACGCGCTTCCCTCCCCCCCCTGCACATGCAAGCATTCTTCCCTTACTGGCTAGCAAAAGCCCCTTCTTTTCCCCCCAGTCCCTTGGGCTGAGCACCTATGACTGCTGCTCCAGCTCTTCAGAACTGCCCCCCCCCAAATATTTCCTGCGGGGAGAGGTGTGCGCAGAGGGGGTCCCGTGTTCTTCCTCCCCATGGGCTTTTCAGTTCCCGCTTTTTGCAGCCATCGAAGGGAAAGTGTCCGAGGAACTACCTACCTGCTGCCTTAAAAGGAGAGTTTCCCTGCAGGTAATTTTAGGATAGGGTTGGCTTTTTGCTTTTTGCTTTTTTCACTTCCCAGACATAGTCGTTTATTGGTGTTGCTTTTTAAAAACCTGCTTTCTGCCTTTTTCTTTTCTTTCTCTGGGAGATTCGCTTAAAAACACCCACCCACCCAAATGAGATGTTTTGTGATGATTCCTGTATGAAGACGATTGGGGCAGGTGGAGAGCGTGGAAAGCACTTGTTTTTAGAAAAGACCTATAATAATTCCCTGAAGTTAAGACTTCCAGGAATGCACAAAACTCACTCCGAGTCTTTCTTCTCTCCTCTTAACCCCCCCTGTCCTCCCTCCCTCCTTCCTGTAAAGCTGTGAGTTGTGTAAAGACAAAGGTGGTTTGGAGGTGTAACTTCCTTAGTAGTACTGGTTTACTTTAGAGTCAAGTTTTTCTTGTTTCAGGAGCAGGTGTTCTGGTGTGGGAAGCTAGAAAAGTAAATGGGGGGGGGGAGGCGATTAAAAGAAAAAAAGATAGACAAGGAGCTGTTGGACGGTTATCTCCAAGGCTCCAGTTACCCTCCCCACCTCTGTAGGCAATCTGTTTGTTTGTTAACAGCTGCTTAGATGCCTGATGGTCTATAGTAGCATTCAAGTTTTTCCTGTTTTGAACAGGTAATGAAGGTAGAATGGAGTTTCCAGACCATAGCCGGCAGTTGCTGCAGTGTCTGAGTCAGCAGCGTCACCAGGGTTTCCTGTGTGATTGCACTGTGTTAGTTGGAGACGCTCAGTTCCGAGCGCACAGAGCCGTTCTCGCCTCCTGCAGCATGTACTTCCATCTTTTCTACAGGGACCAGCTAGACAAAAGGGACATTGTGCATCTGAACAGTGACATTGTCACGGCTCCGGCCTTCGGTTTGCTGCTGGAATTCATGTACGAAGGCAAGCTGGAGTTTAAGAGCCTTCCTGTCGAAGATGTACTGGCAGCCGCCAGTTACCTCCACATGTACGACATTGTGAAAGTCTGCAAGGGCAAGCTGAAAGATAAGGAATTGTGCGCGGAGGAGAAAATAAGTAGCGGTGGCGCCCATTTGGAGAGAGACCCACACGTCCTGGAGGACGGGGTGCCCGTGGGGCAGGAGCTTAGCGCTGGGAATAAACAAAAATTAATTGCTGCGGAATATGAAAAACCCACGGGGAAGGAAAAGGGCAGCGGTTACCCAGGCTGGTCTTCTGACGTTGTGAGTATCAGCTCCGTGTTAGCCGAGGCAGAATTGGACACCGTGGCAGCTGAGAAAACATGGAGAGCGAATGTCAGTAGTTCAGGGGGACCTTTGTCCCAGAGGTCTTTCCCCCACCCACTGGCTTCAAATGAGGTCGAATGTGCTTTAGATTTGTCTTTCAAGCCCATTGCTGGAAGAGATTCCTTCCACCCCTCCTACGTCTTTGGACAGCTGGCTTCCGACGGCCAGCAGCAGCAGGGCGGCGAGGCGCTTGTTAAGGATGAACAGGAGTCTCTGTCGGAAGAGGAGGACGGCGAGGCGAGGAGCCCAGAAAGTCAGCACTTTGGGAATTCTGCCAAGAGCCTCATGCGGGGCCTAGGAAACATGTTTGTGGAAAATGGGGGTTCCCACGTCCCGGAGGAGAACACAGACCAAGAGCGAGAGGTGAGCGAAGATGACATGGATTCTTCTGAGGTTTCCTCCTTGAGCGTCTTAGTGCCACCAGGCCATATCTGTATTTGCCCGCTCTGCAGCAAAGTCTTCCCGAGTCCGCACGTGCTACAGCTGCACCTCAGTTCTCATTTCCGGGACAAAGATGGCTCCAGAACCCGGCTTTCTCCCGATGGCTCGGTGCCCACGTGTACGCTCTGTGGCAAGACGTTTTCCTGTATGTACACCTTGAAGAGGCACGAGAGGACTCATTCCGGCGAGAAGCCGTACACCTGTGGCCAGTGTGGGAAGAGCTTCCAGTACTCCCACAACCTCAGCCGCCATGCGGTGGTGCACACGAGAGAAAAGCCGCACGGCTGCAAGTGGTGCGAAAGACGCTTCACCCAGTCGGGCGATTTGTACAGACACATCCGCAAATTTCATTGTGGCCTTGTGAAGTCGCTGGTGGTTTGAAGGCAGTTGTGTTACAAGTCACACCGTTGACTTTTTAACGTCCTGTTGGTATTGGGGAGGGGAGGAAAAAGGAGGTTCCGAGTACCAATGTGGAAGGCAGCTTTGGTGGTCATTCCCACCTTCTCTAGGCCTGCAGCTATTACCATTTAATTCTGTGTTTGTCTGTGTGCAACAGGTAAGATTAATCTTGGTTGGTAAATTGTTCGATCCACGCTCCAAGGAAAGAAGCTTTTATTCCCATGATTGGGGTACGGAGGAGGAATATTCTGATGTGGGGACTACATTTCTAGTTTGGTGGGTTCTCTGGCTAAGTTGGGAGTGTAGTGAAAAGTTCCTGACAGAGAGAGAAAGATGTTTGATCCAGAACTGGATCTCACTGGGTTGAGGGGCAGACTGGGCAGTTGAAATACAACTCTCTCCCCTCATAGTTTGCTCATAGTTTGAGGTCCCCCCATTTCTCTTGCTTCTCTGGACATATTCTTATTTCCAATTTGTTCCAAATAAGATCTCACAAAATGCGTTGGGTGGTGTTTCCAGTGCAGACCTGAAGTTGTGTGCCTCAAAGCGACCGCCTAGAAGCCTAACGGAATAGCCAAGGCCTAGAAATTTAGGATGTTTGAAGAGGCCTTTGGTCCTCAGCAGCAGGTGGTCAAATGTTGGGCTTCCTGCTGACTCAGGCTCCTGTTGCCTTAATTCTTTTTTTTTCTCTCCATTTGAAATCACAATTCTTGTGAATTGCACTCAGATATTTATTGCTTTCTGCGGATTTGGGAGGTACCTCAGTTTATGTCTTAGCCCTCTGCAGCTGACTGGATCAGATTTTGGATGAGCGAAGGCAGCTTCTGTATGTAAATTTATCCCTCCTTTAGAATATAAAAACACTGCAGTCAAATGTGTGGGGTGCCCCATTGCTAGGGTAAGCAGACTCAGGAGAGAAGAGGTCTCTTCAACCTGGAATAGTTGTCTTAGAACAGGGAATTTTAACAATTGAACTTTGCATGAAAAGTTACTACCCGATGAAATGCCCTTTTTGCCACTCCTGTCAGAGGTGTGGTAGTCTTCTCATTT
The DNA here is from genome assembly GCA_023333525.1 of Aspidoscelis tigris stejnegeri. Taxonomy (NCBI): domain Eukaryota; kingdom Metazoa; phylum Chordata; class Lepidosauria; order Squamata; family Teiidae; genus Aspidoscelis; species Aspidoscelis tigris. Next base: position 104,223,421 of record JALMGA010000003.1, on the reverse strand, counting down.
TTTATGTCTAGTCACCAGACATTACTTAATGTATGAATAATAGACCTGCTTTCGAAGCAGAGTACATGGCTGGGCCTTGCGGTTGAGGTAGGTCAGCCAGGAGACTTGGACCAACAGAATATAAGGAAGGACTTCCTTGTGTAAGTCTTTTATTCATGGGCCGTGTAGGCAGTGTGTGAAGGACCACTTAATGTGGCGTGTGCTTAATTCCCCAGGGCTGACAAGTCTCTCATCCTCTGGAGAATTTTATTAATGTTCTCCTTCCAACCCAGATATTTTAATGCAGTTGTTACTGAGAGTAACAGTGGACCTTGAGTGATGGGACCGTCTTTCTCCAGCTCAAGGCCCTTTCTGCATTGGTTCTTATTCCAGTGTAGAAAGGGCTGAAGTTTCCAAAGGCATCAGTTTCCTCACCCAAGCAAAATACAGTTGGACCCCCCTATTCATGGCAGAATAGTTCCACATCCTACTAAAAATTGTGGGTACTTGAAACATGGGGGAATTGTACTCAGTTTCCTATAATTCCTCTGAAATCCATGAGATTTTACAGGAATCATGGAGAAACTCCCTCAAGATTTATTCAATTTCCCATAATTCCTGTGAAATCTCACAGATTTCAGAGGAATTATGGGAAATCTGGTGCCATTTCAGGCTATTTCCTGCCTGTCCCAGGCCTCTAGAGTTTTAGGTAGGTCTAATGGTGGTGGTGGTGGTGGGCTGATCCTGTCACCACAGAAAACTGAAACCATGGTTACCGGATCAGTGGATATGGGGGTCCGACTGTAATCTCTTCCTGTGATAGGCGTGATTTGGGAAAGATATGGGACCGTAACACCCAAGTTGGGTCAAGCTTTTTTGGACTTGAAATGTTGGCTTCTTGGAGTTGTTCGCTCCATGCCTTATCTGGTAAAGAAGTAGAGGGTTGTTTCCTGCCTTCCCCGCTTCCAGCTGTCTCCTTCATACTTTGTGCAAGGTACAATTACAGTGCCTGTTGGCTTTCTGGAACTGTAAGTAGGCTGATGCTGATGACCCCTTTTGGTTTCGGTTGGAATCTTCAACCCTTTCTGCACCGATCCTTAAGTCTGTATAAAGGGTCCATGTAGTACACATTCTGGGCCCCTGTGTCCACATGTTAATGTGGACCACACATTAATGTGGACCGCAGAGGCCCCATCCCACCCTCACTGGTCCAGCTCCATCTGCGTGAGATGGAGCCTGATTTGGATTAAAGAGACCCTTGATGCGGATCTCTGATAGCACCATTTAATGGATGCTGCCAGGGGAACCCAGACCTTGAACCAGAACACGGGAGGAGTGCAGCCCCACCCGACCCCATCCAAAGGTTAGGAACTTTTGTTCTTTGCCTTCAGAAGCATGAGTTGCAGCTGCGAAGGTCATGCAGCATCAGTTAATGCCAATCACCACTGTCAGTGTGGATGGCGCTGATCCTACTTGGACCTCCCTGCCGTCTAGATCTGGGGCTGGGCTAATCCTGACCCATTGATTCTAGGCCATTGAAAGGTAAGTGCATAAATGCCCATCAATGCTAAACTGGCTTTTAGCAGTAGCTCAAACCGCAGCCAGAGAACACCATGTAAATCTTTATTTTTGTTTTTGCATTTCAAAGCAGGCCCATCCCAGGCAGCTTAGCAAATGATTTTTTTTTATATGTTCATAAGCCTCCTAAATTTTAAGTTAAGGAGGCAGCCAGTGAAATCTCTCCCACATGCATTTTAGGGGTTCACATGGAGATGCCTATATATTCTTACCATATGTGAATTCTTTTCTTACACTCTTTGTGCTCTCTTCTTCCACTTATCTTCATTAAAAACAGCTTGGGTTGGATTTCTGTGAGCATCTGGAAGTTGGGAACTGCCATAGGGAATAGGGAACGAACTGGGGATAGATCTCCACTTTTTACTTATCGGTTTTCTTTTCATGTCTCCTTGGAAACTTACTGGGCACTTCCTGACCCTTGGAAAAAGCACATCTGGCTGGCATGGCTGGTGGAGATAGGCCTGGGGGGGGGCGGGGATGGAAGGACAGGGGTGTTTCCAGCTGAAAGAAGCCTCAAGGAACATCATAAAGGGAGAAGACTGCTGTGAGTTGCATTACAGTATAATTTCCTTAAGAAAAAAATATGAGTTTCTTAATTAGCAGGTGATTAAGACCAGTTTCTTTAAAAGAGTCATTTCAAGCTGTAAGAGTTGTCTGTCTTAGTCCAGGAAATTAGTCCTGTGAGATGTGTGTGGTCCAGTTTCCAAGAACTGGGAAGGACTTAATGTTAAATTTACCCACCCACCCCAAATTGGTCCCTGTTAACTGTTTGTAGGTCAGATATTGACCAAATTTAGCTGCTTTCCCAAATGTCAACCTCTCTTTGAGAAGAGGCATTTGAAATGGTTCAGAGGAGTAAAAATCACAATGTCTGAGGGTGTTTTTCCACTGTCACTAGAAATACCCATTAAGTACCCATTAATGGCATCTTTGTACCGATTAATGGGTACTTAATGGGTACATCTAGTGACAGAGGAAAAACACCCTGAATTACATGTGTCGTACATATATATATATTTTATTGAGAAATTGAAGTGATGAATAGTCAGAAGAAAAATTGGCTTGCCAATTTACATATTTCTACCTAATGTCATAGTCTATTCTTTTAGTCTATTCATTTCATGGAATGTCAAGCTATCCCTCCTGATAACCATTCAGAATATACTTTGGCATATGCCAAACGTTGGGGGCTAGGGAGGATAGAGAGATACCTGTGCTTAAATATTATTTCTTTGACATTAATGTTTAATGGGCAGGTCTGTAGAAGAATAACCAAGTCAAATTTATTGATATGTTGTTGTTTTAAGTGAAACCATCTCTTTTTGGATTGCTATTATTTTTAATATCCAAGCACTGAAACAGCTTGTCCTGAAAATATCTTGTGCAAGATATATTATGCTGCAGAAGAAAACCTTGCCCAGAATTTCCCCTTTAATTCTTGGGATTCCCCAACACCCCACCCACCAATCCAATGTGGGAGGAACACGATGCCACAGAAGGGAATTTTATGTTCAGGAAAAACTCTGGTTTTATTACGGCAGTTCCCACTACTGAAGAACATAGCTTCTAAGGTTAAAAGACATTTGACTCTTCAAGTTTAGGAACTGAACCAGAACTTTGTGTGAATTTCATGGTTCTGAGCACCTACTCTGCTTTGATTTTCAGGCAGTATATTTAGGAATTGCTGCTATGAAGGATCTGTGCAAAGGTGAAACATAGCAATGATTTAGGGCAAAGTAACTTCTTTTTTGTTCAATAAGGAACTAATTGGTTGCAGGATCCTTGTATTCCTCCTTTAAACTGAAACGCACATATAATGTGAAATCCTACATCTATATATAGTACATTTAAATTGAATTCGTTTGTTACTTTATAAATATTCTTGCTAATGCATGCAAGACTTGTTGAGAGCACTAAAAAGCCTGAGAGATGTGACTATAATACTGTGGTCTTCAAGTTTCCCCCCACTTGGATTCGAAGTAGCACTGAACAAAACTTTCAAAAATTAAGTTATTCCTTTTTTTCCTGTTTAAATTTTAAGTTATATATATGTGTGTGTGTGTGTATAAATATATATTTCTCCTGGCAATACTTGAGATAGTATTTATTAGTTTTTTTTAATGGAATGCTTTTTTTTTTTGAATAACAAGGCTTGAAATCTTTAATATTTTTTTACATGTTTAAAAAATAAGCATGTGAAACGGTGGTTAGAATGTAGTGCTTTCCATCTTGGTCTTGAACCCAGTAGGTATAATGGAGGTGGGTGTTCCATGCCACCCATATTTGGGTCCCTGGTGTCGGTGACTGCTAATGTGCTCATCACCTTCACCAGCCAACCTGGGGGTTCTCAATGTCTTTTGACTCCCCCATGTCCCATTATTCCCAGTCAACATGTTGGAGAGAAGTACTTGAAGAACATCATTAGATTGAAGGCTGGAATTGAGGAAATCTCTAGTGGTCCCATCGACAAGTTAGCCTTCCTCTCTTAACCAATAGGAGAGCATGTAGAATTGCTCATGAAATGCTGTCTACATTTCTTGATTATGGCACTTGGTTTTTTCCAACTATGATTCAGAAAAGTCTTCTTTTTCCTTCCGAGTGCCATATGCCACCTTTTGAGTGGATTGATATAAATAGTTGAAACAAGTTTGATCTGAGTTTTATCTAGAGATTTTAAAGTTTAGTAAGAGGTATGCTTGGTGAAGCATTGAAAAAGATTGCAGATGTGCCCCATTTCAGTGAATGGTTGGAATGGGTTGTCTCTTGTTGATTTTTCCCAATGTTTCTGGTTTTTGTTTTGTTTGTTTTCTTAAAGAAGTTTGCACTTTTATGATAACTTCTGGATTTTGTTCTTCAGTTTTTTTTTTAAAGTTCCAATTGTTATGATTTTTTATGAAAAAATGTCTTCTACACAACAAAGTACTAGACTTCATCCTTATTACTCAGTGGTTGCCCTCTGTTGCAGAGAACCTAATTAGAAAAGCTCATTTTTGGTTCCTGTTTTTTTTGGTTTAATTTCTCCAGAGTAAGGATTTTACCTTTGTACTGCTTCACTTAAAGAAAACACTGGATTTGTCTTCTCATCCAAACTGATACTGTGAAGTTTTGAAAGGACAAACAGAGAGAAAGATTGGTTATTTTTAATTGCTTTTAATCTTGGTGCCGTCAAATATGTATATTTAAAGACACTAATTTTGGGAGAGAGTTTTTTATAGTATACAGTATGTAGAAAAAAAAAGCTATTGGAACGAGCTATATTTTATAACAACAACAAAAAAATTCTTTCACTGTTTTATAGTGAATTATTTCCCTTCTGCCCTCTGTCCCGTTCTCCTCTGGTGTTAGTTCTATGCTCTGTTTAGCCTAGGGTTGACAATCACAGAACAGGAATGACGTGGTCAGATTTCCCATAGTGCTTAGTTTCTGTGTGGAGTTTTTCTTTCTCTTTTGTGTCCCTGCAAATGTGTATTGGTATGTGATGTTTAAAAAAACTGTGACAATCGTGACTAGAACTGCTGTCTACATTGAATAAAAAAGTTAGAGTTCCTAAATAGTTTGTGTTTTAAATTTATAAAAGATTGGGAAGTGTGTAAGGGGGGGAGCAGGTGGGGCCCCTTGGAGTCCTTGACAATTCCTCCACTTGTGCATTTGATTTCTCTTTGTGTGCCACAGGGGAACATTTCAAGTTATATATGGAGACAAGACCCTATTGGTAATTCTGTGGCCCTTTCTGTTCTGGGCCTAAATGTGGATTATATCCTGGAATAGGGCCTGCTACTCTTATGCAGTCTGCACTAGGGGTGTGCACGAGTGTTCGAAGGCATTTGAAATTTGATCGAATTTGTCCAAATTCTGACATTTGAATTTGAATCCAATGTCCATAAATTCAAATTTAGCAATTTGAACAGATTTTGGATATATTCGTTCAAATTATCCGGACATACACATGTGTACGGGCTTGTACACGATGCGTACTAGCACGTGTGCATCTTTCCCGCATCCGTACACATTTGTATGGATCTGTACGTGACGAAAACAGGTTGCATACGGGCACAAAGGAATGTTGTTGACATTCGTAAGTGCAAATGTGAATTGTAAATTCGAACGAATAGATTGCTTAATTTGAATCAAATTTGGTTAAATTCAAATTTTAAAGATTCGTATCGAATTGAATTTATGGATATTCAAATTGAATCCCAAAAATTCATGCACACTCCTAGTCTGTACTAGCATGTGGATGGCAGGTTCCTATCCGGAATACAATCGGAATAAGGCCCCGTGTAGAAAGGGCCATAGACTTTTCTGGAAGCTACATGTAGCCACAGCTTTCTGACTGGCCTTTCTGTACAACATTTAGGTTTTTATCTCATTTATAACTGATGCATACTTGGTTTGTGGTTTAGAAACAAGACTCGCCATTAATTTAAATCTCTTTGAGTTTCTCTTTTTTGTGAAGGGGAAAAAATTACCAAGAAATAAACAGTACCACAGCCAGTAGCAGTTCTATATAAAGTTGGATCTGGGATTGCTAGCAAAGCTTGTGGAAGGCCAGTATATGTCCCTTTCTTTGATTTTCAAAATAAAATATGGGTTATATAAATACCTGATAGAGTAATGCATGAGCTGAGCTGTTCTCCAGAATGGAAGAAATGTATGCAATGATTTAGTTACACATTTTAGACTATTTGTTGTAATTAAAATGCTTTATATACCAGAGTGAAAATATAGTATTCTCCCATACTTCCTAGGGCAAGTAGACAATTGGGGCTATACAGTATTCAATTTTTCAGAACATTCCTCAGTGTTGTCACAAATGTATTATATACCTCAAATATGTTGATTTAAAAAAATCATTTTCTTTAATTTTAAGACCTTTAAAAGTTGTATATGTTAAGAAACAAGACACAGCATGTACTCATTTGCATTTGGACTAAACTAGGCAAACATGATGCCAGCTTTGTATGTTTTTGGGTGCCTGGTTCAAGCATACCACTTCACCCAGGCCTTTGGTGCACTTAGGAATGTAAACAACCCCCCCCCCCAATTTGCTTTGCATCCAAAGCAAATGGGACAGAACTTTGGATTTGTGCAGATGGAACCACTTTGAATGTTCTAGGAGTGCGTTTTGAATCTGCTGTGAATCCCTGCCGCCAAGAGTCACGCGTCTGAATCCACTGTGAATCTGCTCTGAAGCTCCAAATGAAGGCACAAAAGCTTTTGCTTCACGTGTGAAGGTCAGTCTTTGAATATAGAAGAGTTGGCTTTTCTACCCCACTTTCCTCACCCGTTTAAGGGGACTCAAAGCGGCTGACAAAGCTTCAGTTCTTCTCCCCACAACAGAGCACCCTGTGAGGTAGGAGGGGCTGTGAGAGCTCAGAAAGAGAGCTGTGACTAGCCCAAGGTCACCCAGCTGGCTTCATGCGGGAGTGCGGGATCCAGATAAGAGTCTGACACACTAACCACAAGACCAAACTGGCTCACTAGTCAATATTCTATTCAAATGCCATTTTGAACCATCACAATTTGCAGAGATTGTGAAAGGGATGGGCTTTTTGCCCATCCCTACATTCACTTTCCTCTGAATGTAGTCCTGTCAGGGTGGGTGGGTGGGTTATATTTTAAATATATTTTAGTGTGTTACATGTTTTTATTGTATGGTATGATCTGCCCTGGGACCTTTGGGTGAAGGACATGATACAAGTGGTTATCAACGAAGAAACAAATGTTTTCAGTAAGTCTGAGGAAGGTAAGAATTTCATCTTTTCCCCACATCATTTGAGTCTTTTTTGAGCTGGTGAGTGCTCTGGTGTTTTGAAAAACCAGCAGATCAGCTCATTCTCAGACCTTTGCAGGATTTCATAGAATCGGAGTTGGAAGAGACCACCTCTATGGTCATTGGGTCCAACTCCCTGCTCAATGCAAGATTTCCTAAAACCATCCCAGACAGATATGTAGGTCCAGCCTCTGATTGAAGACCTCCAGTGAAGGAGAGCTCACTACCTCCTGTGGCAACCTATTCCACTGACTGATCGCCCTCACTGTCAGGACGTTTTTCCTAATATCTAATCTGTATTGACTCCCTTGAAGTTTCATACCATTGTTTCTAGTCCTCCCATCTTGTGCAAGTGAGAATAGGGACAATCCCTCTGCACTGTGACAGGCCTTCAGACCATGATCATGTCTCCTCTCAGTCTTCTCTTCTGCAGGCTAAACATTCCTAGATCCTTCAGCCTTTCCTCTTAGGACATGCTTTCTAGTCCTAGTTGTCTAGTTATAGTCTGAAAACCTGGTTTCAGAAAAGCCGAAGCATTTCTTTTTTCCACTTAACTTGTGGAGGCCACATCACACGTCAGCCAGGTTTCTTTTTAATAAAATCCAACAAAGTTTGCAGGTGCAGTAGCACCTTCTGTTGAAGGCTATTAAATTCAAGGCTGGCTAAACTGGTCATCCAGAGGTTGCTCACCTACAGTTCCTATAAATCTCAGGCCATCTGGCTAACGGCAAAGGATGATATAGTTCCGGAACATCTGGAAAATTGCAGTTGGGCCTCTCTGTTTTACTTGGATAATTTGTATTCCAGTCTCCTGCAATCTCTGTGGTTAGCAAAGCAGGCTAAAACATTTTAAAAATTATAAGTTAATTAAATTATAATTATAAATTAAATTATAAATTGAAACATGCTCAAATTAAAGAAACCCATTTCACCCGGCACCAGAAACTGCTCACTTTCAGTGCCTGACCTTTCTCTACAGAAAGATCATTCCAAAGTCTGGGGGCCGCCACTGAAAATGCTCTGCCCCCCAGGGCTTGCCCTGTGAGCTTCCTCAATTGGTAGAATCATAAGGAGAGAGCCTCCCCAGAAAATCTTAATTGTTGGGTAGGTTTATATGGGGAGGAGAGTGCTCTTCCAGACATCGGGGGGGGGGGCATATTATGTAGGGCTTTAGATGTCGGCATTAACATGCCCATGCAACCTTTTAAGGACTGATGTCGTGTGGCCCTGATGGCAATTTCTGGTGTGGCTTCCAAATTTCTTCTGGGGTAACTCCATGTAGAGCACATCAGTCATCTAGCCAGGACAGCATGACAGTCACTGCTAATGGAAAGAATACTGTACTTGCAAATTCCAGAAATATTGCTTCAGGGGTTTGCCAGCAAGAGTGCCTTACCCAAGTAGGGAAACAGCAATAGGATGATATTTGTCTTTTCGTTTGCAATTTTTCCGCGAAAGAAGCATGCATCATGAAGGTAAGAAATGTGTCAACTTTCCGGCATCTTAAAGCAGACTGAATATCCAGCATTTTCTAAGCAACTATCACTAGCAAACAGTACAAAACTAAATAAAACAAAGGGATCTGCTTGTCTCTTAGATATAGTGCGCCTGGGGAGAGATGCTTAATTTTTGCTGACTCAAAGGCAATTTTTTGCACATTAAATGCGCGTGAAATGTAAACGTGCTTACCTAGAGTACACTGTGCTCTTCACTGGTGTCATTCTCTCTCACACACAATTGTGCATCAGTTTCTTATATTGCAGAGGCAGAGTGTAGAAAAATTTAGGTTTTTAAGACTATAACTTCCATGATCATAAGGGTGGTTGTAGTCCAAACATTGGTTTGAGGCGTGTGCAATCAGACGCCCCATTTGCAGTTTTGCGAGCCCTTTTGCATCTCTCTCCTGGACACAAATGGGCACTTTGTTTTTAACTTTACCTGTAATTATACATGCGCAGATGTTTGGGGAACTTGGCAAGAAGGGGAAGGAGAAGAGGAGAAGGAGAAGTGTTGGCTTTTGTACCCCACTTTTCTCACCCATTTTAAGGGGACTCAAAGCGGCTAGCAAAGCTTTCTATTCTCCCCACAACAGAAAACCTTGTCAGGTAGGTGGGGCTGTGAGAGCTCAGAAGAGAGCTGTGACTTGCCCAAGGCCACTCAGCTGGATTCATGGAGGAGTGTGGAATCAAACCCGGAGATTCCCCCTTAAGAGTTTGACCCTAGCCACAGGAGCACACTGGCTTATGCAAGGCACCTGCAGGGGTAAAACATCTGGCAACCCCCAACTCCAATTCTCCCAGTGGGTGCCTGGGTCTGATTGCGCCCTCACTTAACCTACAGGCCTCCTTGTGGAAGTGGATTCAAGCTAGTTATTGTTTCTAATACAGCTTAACTCGGAAGCTTGGAACAAAAACGTTGGAGTTGGCAGCATTATTTTGTAGTTTGAAAGGGAATTTGCTCTCTGTGCATGTTCAAAGGGCTTAGATTTGTGGCTGGCTTCTCTAGTGGAGCAGGCCTCTTCAGTTCCAAGTAGTTTTGGAGTTAAGCTCCAGCTCTCAAAGGCACGAGACTGCTTTATTATAACAACGGACTATGTTAGCCCTGCCCCCAAACCCTGAAATTTGCACAACTTTCCACACTGTAGCCAAAGGTTTCTTCAGGCTCCTGACTAGCTCTTTTCATCCGACTCTAAAAATATTTGCTAACCCGGTTTTTAATTGAGGGAGCGAAACAATTTGCTTATTGTAATCTCCCCCCCCCCTTCCCGCTTGGTTCTTCCACCCCTTCTTTAGCACAGCTGCAGACTTCTGCACACACAGCTGGCACTTCTGTCCTTTTGGAATGATTTGCCCTAGAAAAGTAAGACTTGCCAACCTGGTTCGAGCAAAACAACCACCAAGAAAGCCATTAATATTCCAGGGTCTTTATGTGTGTTTCAAAGTGACAGCTTTTCCAGTGTCTCTGTAGGAGGGGGTTGGCGGCACAGAGCGGAGGAAGAAAGTCTGATGCAAAAGGCAGTTTCCAGCCAAAAACATCTTTTGTTGTCCAGGACTCAGGCCCCAGCCCCCCAAGTGTAAAGGACTGTTTGTGACAAAGTAAGATTCAGCCACCTGCTTAAACGTTTAGTGGACCTCTTTCTATAGGTCCATGCTATATGGTGATGTATTTCTATAGGGTTTACTTACTCTGGTAGCCACCAAATGTCCCTTGCTTTGTACGGCAGATGACAGACTGGAAGTGGGTTTTAATCTTCCATCTTTTGCAAATGGCTGTTCACATTATTATTAAATTTAGACATGCATCATGCAATTTTATTTCTCAAAGTTCCTTGAATGAAGTTAGAAAGAGCTAGTCATAAGAACATAAGAGTAGCCCTGCTGGATCAGGCCACAGCCCATCCAGTCCAGCATCCTGTCGCGCGCAGTGGCCCACCAAATGCTCATGGGCATCTCAAACAGAGACAAGGATGAACCTTTGCCTGCTCTAGAATCCCAGCAAACGGCCTTAGAAGTGCCCCGCTTCCCCACCCCCCAGCCTGAAAGATGTACCTAGGCATTTGTTCTAGTAGCCATTGATACATCTGTCATCCATAAATTTGTCTAACCCTACCTTAAAGCCATCTAGACTGGTAGCTGTCACCACCGTAGAGCGACCATTTTGTGGGAGTTCTACCTCCTATTTGGAGTGGCCAGCGGATCCTGGAGCAGCATCTACGAGCCTTCAAATCTCATCCTCTGTCATCTCAGTTCCTGGAAGGTCATCTCTGCAAACAACAACTTTTTAAATTCAGTTTTTGCTGTGTGAAGTCACTGAATCTGGAATGTGATCTGAAATGGAAAAGAATAAAGATGGGCTGTCTCTGTCTTCCTGAAATTGTTCCCCTATGTGGGAGAACATAGGGGGATCCTGCAGAGTGCATTGGCATCAGCTGCAGCTAAAGTCCCTCCCAGACTAGCGGAAATAAATCCACAGTTATATAAAAATTCTCAGCGACAAAGCGACAACCCGAAACAAGTCTGCAACTTCCTCTGCAAGACCTGCGAGACCTCCATGGCAGCCAATGGGCGCTGAGCTGCAGGCTTGGCTCTAGTTCGCTATTCTCACCATCCTGTCTGGGCTGGCGAGAAACGTCAAATGTACCTGATACTGTTAGAATTTTATTCATGAACTATCTTTGCCAAAGTTACAGAATATAGTAACGTAAAAATTCAACATGACAAAATTAACAAAAAACGTCAAATGAAAGATTAAAAACAGTAGAATGTGGAACACGTCAATTTTCAAGAATTGCGTTTCTGCTAGAAGCTCAAAATGCACATTCTCACTTTCTGAAATAAAATGGGCTAGTGAACCAAAATGGGCTGAGAACACTTAATCCAAATGCAAAATAGTCCTGATTTCAGCAATTTAGTTCAGAAAATTTACGAAAAGCCAAAATCTTGTCCGGACAGTGAGAAGTGCAGACAGCGTCTAAACTGATTAAATGCTATGCCTGAGCACTCATATAATTGTGATGTATGTTCTGAAGACCTGAACTAACAGACAGACTGAATGGAAGGAAGCGCTACTTCAGATATTTTGGACTCCACAATCATTTCAGGATTTAAACACTAATGTTAATACTTCGAATTGCGCTGGGAGCTGTGAGTTGTGTACCTTTGCTTCTGCTACAGCAGTTGGATAACACTGGAAGTCAGGAAGCGGACTACACCGTAAGGGTGTTTTCCACTGTCACTAGAAGTACCCATTAGGTATCCATTAATGGGTACAAAAATGCCATTATATACCCATCAATGGGTACTTAATGGGTACTTTTAGTGACAGTGGAAAAACACCCTTACATAGGTGTCTCTAGAGTCCCAAGTGTTTTACACTAGTGGGGATACTGCTACCCTTATCTAGAGTTACCATATGGACAGCGGGACAGGAATGCTGCAGCCTTAATGGTTGTATAGAAGAAGCAATTTCAGCAGGTGTTACCTGAGTACAGCAATTAAAGGTAAGAAACATAAGTGGAGCCCTGCTGGATCGGGCCACAGCCTATCTAGTCCAACATCCTCTCTCACACAATGGGCCACCAGCTGCTTCTGGGCTTCTCAAGGAGAAGTCAGGGGCAAAACCTTCATCTCCTCTCAGCTCCCTGCAAATGGTCTTTAGAGGCATCCTGCCTGTCTCTCCATACTGGAAGCAGCATGTAGGCATCTAATAGCCCTGGATTCACCTGTCCTCCATGAATTTGCGCAGCCCTCTCTTAAAGGTAGTGTTCCTGTCCTCTTTTCCATATAATAATTGCACTTTAATATGGTTACTATTGTTGCAGGATCCATTTTCCTCTTATAGTAGCTTCAAGATTTATTTATTTGAATTTTTTATTTGAATTTTTATCCTCCCCTACACCCAAAGTTCTCAGGGCAGGTTACAACATTAAAAACCAGTGAGCACATAAAATAAGCATTAAAACTATGTCAATGCCTGAATGTGGGGAGGAGCCATTTCCTTCTTTAGCCAAAGGCCAGGGCAAAGTGGTGTGTCTTCATAGCTCTCCTAAATGCATAAAGTGAAGATACTTGAGTATGACACACCCCAGGAGGGTGACTATTCCACAATCTGGGAGCCACCGCTATAAAGGCCCTATCCGAGGTTTCCACCCCTTTTGGTACTGAGGGTGGCGGGATAACCAAGAGGGCCTGCCCCCAGATTTTAAGCCACTGGCAGGTTAATATAAGAGAAGACATTCCTTTAGATATTTTGGGCCCAAGTCATTTAAGGCCTTATAGGTAAAAGTTAGTACCTTGGAATTGGGCTCGGTAGTGAATTAGCAGCCAGTGCAGCTCTTTTAAGACTGGTGTGATGTGTGTACAGCCAGCTGTTCCAGTAAGCAGTGTAGCAGCTGCATTCTGCACCAGCTTCAGCTTCCAAACCATCTTCGAGGGCAGCCCCATGTAGAGTGCATTACAGTAGTCCAGGGCATAGATATCTGTGGCCAAATAATCCCTATCCAGAAGGGCCCTAGCTGTTGATTTATTATCTGGCAGAGTTAGACTTTATTGCCCTAACCTCCAACAACTTACTCAGTTCACTGATGAACTGTGGAATACCCCCCAGTCACACCACTATCAACCCACTTCCATCACTGAACAAGTCTTAGGGTAACACTCTGAAGGTGTGCACTACTTTATTAAATGTATTGCAACCCTGTTTTCTAGTTTCCTAGAACATTGAGCAGTGATCTAATCTGGGCATCTTAAATCTGAGCAGTCTAGGTAATAATCCACAACAGGGATGTTTTCACTCTTCCCTTCCTGTTCGCTGAACAGGAAAGGAGTGTGATCACATGCATTTGCGAGTGCTAGTCACTAACAGCCTTGCTCGATTGATCACTCACCTGTGAACTATCTGGGGGTCAGTTCTCTCCTGGGCACCGTCATCTTCAGTGCGCCAGCACCTTCACTATGACAATTCCAACGCTTTGCATAGTTGCAGTCGTGTTAGGAAGTCAGCAGAGCTGCCATCATGCTTGTGTGGCACCTTTGCTGACCTCCCTGTCCAGCAGAGGTGTGGATGGTCACCACTGGACACTTCAGGTGCAGATGCAGTTGCCCAGATGTTGCCCAATTATCAACTACAGGCTGATGTGCAAATTGGCCCCAGGTCCAGACATCAGCTGCATATATCACAAGTGATATTCCAGAGTACAGCCCCTCTGAAATCGTCGTGTGCATTTTAGTGATGTACACACATCTGGGTATTTTGCCACTGTGAAATACCCAGAAGTGCACAATTGTCACTGCAGATGGACCCCCATCTGTTTTGGCCCCCGGATTTGCACAGTGGCCACAACAGTGATGGCAGCTCCAGCTAAAAGGTAAGTTATAATGCTTTTTCAGGACAGCCTGAAACCAGAGTCAGCTTTTCCCTACAATAAGCTATAGAAAGCTTTCAAGAGGATAGAATATGGCATTCCCACTGTAGTTCAGACATAATGGTGCTATATACCCCACATCTGGACAGGGCCCTGGTCTGCCTGTATTGACAGGCTGGCTTTGATCCCTTAAATGCCTAGTTGAAGGAGGAGAAGAAGACAAGAGTTGTTTTTTTATACCCAGCTTTTCTCATCCTTAAGGGGACTCAAAGCAACTGACAAACCACCTGTTCTTCTCCCCGCAACAGACATCCTGGGCGTAGGTGGGGCCATGAGAGCTCAGAAAGACAGCTATGACTAGCCCAAGGTCACTCAACTGGCTTCGTGGAGGAGTGCGGAATTGAAGTTTACAAGATAAGAATCTGACACTCTAACCACATGACCAAACTGGCTGGGAATGCGTAGTGGATAACTGAGGAAGACCTTTATGAAGCTGAGATATTGCACACCTTTGAGGCGGGGTGAACCTGGAAGATGCTGAGGGTCACACCTGTGACCTGCTTTCCAAGCAGTTGACGCACCACTGACCTACAGCCATTTCTGTCAACACAGTTATAGGGCTGGAAGCACCAAGTGGAAATCAGGTCCTGGTCCCATAACTTTTATACATGTAAGAAGAAAGATGTTCATCAGCTATAGCTTGTAATGCAAACTTTTCTAAACAATTATCACAGATATCAGAAACTGAACCTGGATTACTTACGGTAACCCTACATATTTATTTATTTGTATATATTTGTATTTCTTTCCCGCCCTATAGCCACAGGTCTTGGGGTGGGCTAAAATTAAGGATTTGAACAAATACCTTGATAGACTATCCTGTTGCAACCATTTTCTTCATGCATGTGATCCTGCTGACCACCCATCTTGCCTTAAGGATGGTTCCTTATAAATGTCCCTTTGCTGGTGGTTTCCCTTTATGAATAAGCCCTTTAAACCACAGAGCTGCTCTATTCCAGTTCCCTAAGAAGGGCTGGCATCTGGACAGATTGCATTCCTTTGGACCCTGTGATGGAAAGAATGAGCTCAAGAACAAAAGAGTCAAATGCTTAGATCCGTACCCAGGAATCCGATACTCAGGAAAGGGTACATAGGTTAACTGGATGCTTGGCTTTAAATGCCTATATTTCAGCTTTAGAGGGTAAATATGATTACAGCACCATCTTATTTATCCAAACAGTCTGGGAGCTGCTCAAGCCTTTTGAATAGTTTTAGAAGAAGAAAAAAAAGTATGCTATGTTCGTTAATATATTCTGATTAATTACCCCTGATCTGCAGGGATAATTTGCATGGAATCCCAGTGCATTCTGGGAGGGAGGCAGAGAGTCACTGCAACTAGGAAGAAAACTGGGAGGAGCTTCACCGCAAGCAATCAGAGGACAGTGGACCTTAGGGCATGCAAATTTTAATTTTCTATAAGCTTTAAATCAAATCTTGAAGTATTTTCTTCTGTTTAATTGTTCACGTGAAGGTGCCAACTAGACACACTAGACAAAATGGAACAGGAGATGAGCTTTATAGTTGGCTGCAACATATGCAGAAGGGAACCTGCACCACACCTGCCGGAACTGCAAGCTTGTCCCTCTGTTAGAAGAGAAAATATCTATGTTGAAACTTATTAGGGAAAGTGAGGACTTTCTCACCAAAACAGAAGAAGCTCTTCAAAGTGACTTAAGCGAAGAAAATAGAAAACCTTCAGAAGTAGAGGAACGGAAGCATGTGACACACAGATGCATATGGATACATTGGCAGTCTGCAGTAGTACAATTGAAGAACCAGTACATGGTTCTCACACAAGAGAACAATGAGGAGGAGCGAATGACAGTTCTCTCCAGAGAAAAGAGTTTAGAAAGCACTTGGGAACCTCTTGAGAAGAAAAAAAGGAAAGACTGCTTTGAAGAAGAATAGAAGGAGAAGAAGAGTTGGCTTTTCTACCTCGCTTTTCTCACCCATTTAAGGGGACTCAAAGCTTTTCTGTTCTTCTCCCCACAACAGAACACCCTGTGAGGTAGGTGGGGCTGTGAGAGCTCAGCTGTGACTAGCCAAAGGTCACCCAGCTGGCTTCATGGGGAAGGGCGGAATCAAACCTGGTATTCCCAGATAAGAGTCCGGCTGCCTAACCACTGGCTAAACTGGCTCCCTTTTTTGTTTTACACACTCCAGAAGAGTAATGGTTGTGGGGGATTCCTTACTGAGAGGAACAGAAGCAGTTGTGTGCAGATCCAACATGAACTCATGAGAAGTGTATTGCCTTCCTGGTGCTTAAATAAAAGATCTGGCTGAGGGTGTCAAGATTCTTCAGACCTACAGACTACTACCCATTCCTAACTAGTGCATGTAGGGACAAATGACACCACCCAGAAAAGCTTTGCTGCTATCTACAGGGACTTTGAAGGCCTGGGCAAGGAAGTGAAGGAACTGGGAACACAGGTTGTCTTTTTATCTATCCTCCCAGTGAAAGGTGACCAAACGAGAAGATGGAACAGAATTGTAAAGGTAAACAACTGGCTACGTTGATGGTGCCCTCAGGAAGGATTGGATTCCTAGATCATGGAGAGATGGGCTGCATCTTACTTAAAACAGGAAAACACATATTTGAGAGAAGCCTTGCTGCACTCATCAAAAGAGCTTTAAACTAGAGCAAAAGGGGGAAGTCCAGATAAAATTATATGGCTAATGAATACAGGTGAGGATCTTGCTGTGAAAGGGAAAGGAAAAGAACAAAGACAAAATCTAGGAAAGAAACTACAGGAGTCAAGCCAGTAAGAGGTATTTGCCACAAACTAAAATGCTTCTATACCAATGCACAGAGCATGGAGAAAAAGCAAGGAGAACTTGAAATACCAACACAGGAAAATAAATATATCATAGCATCACTGAAACATGGTGGGGTAATATACATGATTGGAACACAAAGCTTGATGGCTACAACTTATTTAAAGGGATAGGCTTAACAAAAGGGGAGGAGGTGTTGCACTGTATGTAAGGAAACCATTTACCTCCACAGAAATTAATCTTTCAGATAATAGAAGCCTTGTAAAAACTGTTTGGGTAAGAATACAAGGAGAGAACAATACAAAGGATACTATTGTGAGTGTTTACTATATAGGCCCCTGAACAAACAGAAGACATGGATGAACTCTTTCTACATCAGATGGCCAGGCTCTTAGGAAATCATGACATAGTGATTATGGAGGATTTTAATTATCCAGACAGTTGTTGAAAATCTCCGTCCGGCAAAAGTCACAGGTCCAATAAATTATTATCCTTTCTCATGGATAACTTCATCTGCCAAAAGAATGAGGAAAATACAAGGGGATCTACTATCTTCAATCTGATTCTTACCAACAGGGAAGAAATGGTTGAGGAAGTAAGAGTAACTTGGACCTTGGGAAACAGAAACCATGCTATCATTGAATTTTGGTTAACAAAGGGAGGGAAAGCTAGGACCACTAAGAATTCAAGATTGGACTTCAGAAGGGCAGATTTTGATGGACTCAGAAGGAGAGGTGCAAAGATAAATTGGCTGGATGTCCTAAAGGGCAAAAATGTCTGGGAAGAATGGGTTTAATTTTGCAACAGGAGATTTTGGAGGCATTATCCTTAATTCCCCAAAGAAGGAAGAATGGGAAACAACTGAAGAGACCAGGATGGATGAACCAAGAACTCAATAACCTTATAAATTGTTTGGTAGCTGCCTGTGGACCTAAGGCCTATCTATTCACACTACAGCCAGTAGTGCATGATTAGTGAACTTCTGGGGAAGGGCATCTGCACTTGGAGGAGGCTGCTACAGAAGTTCACTAATTGTTGACCAGAAGTTTACCTGGAGTGTCTGGGCAGCGGCCATTCACACCTCTTCCAATGCTCTGGGGTTATCTGAGGTGCAACGCAAGTGCACTGACACCTTGGACAATCATAGATGTGACTGCGAGTGTATGGGTGCAGAGCACCAGCATCACGTCTACGATGTTGACACCAACACAGGCATGGAAGGTGCTGCAACCAAAATGGCGATGCCCTGAAGAGGACCTGCCCCAGGATCAGTCACAGGTGAGTGACCGATCATGCAGGGCATGGTTTGTAGTTACCTAGCGCTCACAAGTGTGAGTGCTAGTTAACGTTGGGTCATCGCACTCCTTTCCCGGCCAGCGGATGGAAAGGGAACTGCAAAAACACCCCTAGTTTTCTCTCCAGCCAAAAGAAATGTGATTAACCCATGTCTACAACACAACTAAAGACTAAGGTAAATTAGAACTCCAGAAGGGGCTGTTTTCAGGGTGTCATTGTACTTATGTGCATCATACAATCTACAAACCTCTAGCACCTGGTTTTCTCAGATGGTCTCTTATCCAAATTATATATAAAAAAAATTGCATGTCCTTAGCTTCAGAAATCAGATGGTAGCTTTGTCGAAACATTAAGTACTTACAGGATCATTTCCATAAAGACAGTGGTAGTGTCTATAGCCCTGTCAGTAGGAGGACAGAAGGTTTAGATGACTGTCCTTTCATTACCTCTTCTCTGCAGTTGTTATATATGCCACACAGATGTTGGTATTCTTTTTTAAAAGTGTTCCTTTCCTCTTTTGCCATTGGGCTCTATGAATTATGATTGAGTGTTATGTATGTAATTGCTTATTTTTATTTTTACGCCTTCTCATGCCAGAGGGGCTTGTATTAGGGATGTGCATGGATTTTTCCCCTCTGTCTGCTTCGCATCAAAGGGAATGGGTCGGAAATTTGCATTCATGCGAGTGGAGCTGCTTCACATGTGCTGGGCTTTGAATTTGCTTTGAACATAAGAACACGAGGAGCCCTGCTGGGTCAGGCCACAGCTCAGCTAGTCCAGCATCCTGTCCCACACAGTGGCTTACCAATTGCTTATGGGCATTTCACCTGCTCTTGAAGCCCTCAAATGACACTTAGAGGCATCCATTCTAGAAGCCATTGGGACACCTGTCATTCATGTGTGTTACTGTTGTCTTAGCTATAATAATAATAATAATAATAATAATAATAATAATAATAATAATAATAATAATAATAATAATGTGCACAAAAAGTGCTGAAAAGATTGGTGCAATCAGGTTACAGTCCCCTAAGGACATGGCTGCCTTGGTCCTTATTGTAATGCTTGAGTTGGCCTCTTTATCCTGTTCTGATATAAGAAAAGGCTTGTAGCCATTTAACCTTGAGCATAACTGTTAGTTAAGGCAATTAAAAACCAAAGAGGGAATTAATGGACAGTATCAAGCATTGTGAGAAACATCTGGTACAATAAAAGTCTGCCTTTTTCCTTAATGAATAATTGATCCACTTTTTTAAAAGTTAGATTACCTCACGAGTGGAGACTGAGGCTGTGATCAGACACAGAAGAAAAAAAAAGCACCTACGAGGCACCTCTGATTAGAGATCAATTAGAGATGGCTTGGGAACATGAGGGCCACACACTGTCTCTCTGAGGTGCCTCCAAGGAGATTCTTTTGTGATGTCTGAACACAGCTGGAAAGAGAGATGGCCTCTCCTTCCACCACAGCAGTGGTTCTCAACCTGGGGGTTGGGACCCCTTTGTGGGTCGAACCACCCTTTCAGGGGGGTCGCGATGAGTCTCCTGCCGCCCTTCCACCTCCCAGCTGCTCCGCCCCCGTGGTTGGGGGTCACCACAACATGAGGAACTCCATTAAGGGGTCGCGGCATTAGAAAGGTTGAGAACCGCTGCACCAGAGGATTGGTGGTGTCCTCTTTGTTATTGGACAGATCTAAATGGACACGGCTAGGATGATGAGGGTTTTCCTGTATTCACACAAAGCACTCCAGGGTCCAATTGAGGTCCATTGGCACAACTTAGAGGGACTGAATTCACCTTAGGACAGGATCTTAATTTTTTTAAAACTAGGTTTATGCTTGCATCCTGCGATTGGAGTAGGGATGTGCACAGATACTGATAACGTTAGTTATTCGTATGAATTTGAATTCGGACGTTCGTATGTGAGTCGAAGGTTAGGACATTCATACATTAAGATTTGTACGAATACGAATGTTCCGGCCATATGAACAAATAGTTTGCGCACTTGTACAAATGATTCGGACATCTGTTAAACTGGAGAGATGGGAAAGCAAGCTGCGCCAGTCACATCTGCAGTGGATCCAGAGTGCATTCGACATGGATCGAAAGCGGATTAAAAATGGATTCAAGTCGGATTTCAGAGCAGATACGTTACGGGATACGTATATTGGCATATCAGATACGTATGCATTTGTGAGGAAACTTATTCATTCATATCAGATGCATATTCGTATCAGATACGTATCAGATATTCATACAAATTGGATATCCATAGAATCTGATACATTTGAAGGGGATCTATTTGGATGAATATGGATTTTCTCACATTTGATTTGTTATGAATCAAATGCCCAAAGACCCATTCGAGTTGATTGGAGTTGACCCAGAAGTCCATTGGCTTTACTGTAGACATTTGAACCAGCATGGCCTATGTTGGCATGGTAGGGATCAGGGTTGGAGCTTTCGAACCAGATGTACAGCATTTGCAACTTCTGACCATGCTTTGCAGGAACCTTGCTAGTTATGGGAACTGAGAGCAAGTGAAGGCTTTGCTTTTGTCTTCTGTTTGAGATGCCCAGAAGCAACTGATGGGTCACTGTGTGGGACAGGATGCTGGACTAGATGGGCTGTGGCCTGGTCCAGCAGGGCTACTCTTACGTTGGTTGTTTTTTCCTTTTGCTGCAGCATTGAGAAGGCCTAGTCTAGTGGTTAGGGAGCCGGATTCTTATCTGGGAATACTGGGTTCGATTCCGCCCTCCTCCATGAAGCCAGCTGGGTGACCTTGGGCTACTCACAGCTCTCTTCTCACAGCCCCACCCACCTCACAGGGTGTTCTTTTGCGGGGAAAAGAATAGAAAGCTTTGTCAGCTGCTCCGAGTGCCCTTAAATGGCCTCCATTCCAAGATGTGCCAATCTCCCTTGCTCTTCACATTTCAGGAAATAGATGAAGACGCACCTTTTTACCCATTCCTGTGTCTAAACGGTTACGGCACTAAGGCATGTACATTGCAAGTCCAGATGAATCAGAAGGCGAATCCCATGCAAGTTTGGTCTAGTACCGAAATCAAGTTCAGCAAGGGGTGTCCCCGTGCATTTTTCATTTGGTTCGATTTCTGTGGACCAAACAGCCCAGAACCGTACCAGACCAGGACCAAAATTGGTACCTTAAAAAACAAGTCCGGGCTTGGTTTGGGAGTCCAGCACATATTGCTTAGCAAGTTGAGCCTGCGCACGGGGACGGTCCCGGGCTATTCGGGGAGGAGATTGGCACTCACGTCATTGGGAGGCGGGGTGTGCTTGCCTTTCCTGCCCTGTGCATTGGAGATCGGAACCGCTGAGATTTTGGCGGAGTAAAATATCCCGATTGCCAAGGCAGGCAGGATAATGGCTTGATTTTTGTTCCTTTTCCAAAATATTCCACCCTCATTTCCTGACTGCCAAGGTAATCAGGATAATGGCGTGATTTTCTCCCTTTTAAGTTTGCCAGGCGCTCTTGTGGTTCCCGGTGGAGCAGAGGTGCACAAAACTGCTCAACCGTTCAACTGCTGCCAAACCTCATAGCGGCTTTTGGTTTTTAAAACTTATTAAAAATTTTATTAAACTTAAAAAATTTTCCGTGCCTCCCAGCCCAGTCCTGGCTTTCTGTGCCACGTTTGCGGCTGGCGGCACAGGGGCATTTGCAGCTGGTGGCACAGGGGTGGGCTGATGTCAATGCTGCTTCCAATGAGGAGAGGGGGCGGAGAGGAGATGGCGCTGCTCCCCTGTGCCTGGGTTTGGCGCAGTTTGCATGGGGACAGCTGCATCCGCTCCCAACCTGCACCCAACCCACTTTACTGGGAATGGCATGGGGACGGGCAAGATTCAGTCTTGGACCCGTTGCCCCATGTGTGCCTAATCATAGCCAAATGGCTTGCATGGGGACGTGGCCAGAGAGTCCAAAACGATCCTCCTTAAAAAGGCAATTTCAAACTTCCTTAAAGTTGCTCTTTGAGAAGGCACTGAAGGGCCATCATTCTGTGTGCCTTGTGAAATGTTGCTCTGTCTGAGCCAAAACAAGCCTTTCTACTCATTTTGATGTCCTCTGTCCCTCATCTCTTGTGTGCCAAAGTTGCTCAGCTTGCAGCCCTCTACATTCCATGCCAGTCCCAAGGAGTTGTTGCTAAGGAACATCTGGAGCACACCTGTTCCAGGCTTTAAACAGGATTTATATCCTGCTTGCAAAGGATGCCTTAGCTATAAAAAGCCTCACATCACAGAGAAATCTGATCATACTCCATGCTGCTTTGCCTTCCAGTTATCATTGATTTCCACCAGTTCCAGCAAGCCAAGCCAATAGCCAAGGACAATCAAACTTATAGTTCAGGAGCATCTGGAGCTGCAAGGAGCTCCGGGTAGTGGTGGTCTAGCCTAGACCCCTCTGCCCTCTAGATGACTTTCCAGCCTGGATGGGCCCTGATAATTTGAAGCTGCTTCCTTGCAGGGCTGGGTCCTTCTTGTCAGCTGCTTTGGACTCTACCTGGTCTCAGCTGCTTATGCCGTTCCTCCTGGGGGAGGTCTAGTGATGGCAGCCTAGACCCCTCTGCCCCTTGGATGACTCTCCAGCCTGGCTGGGCACAGACATCTTGGAGGAGATGATTCTTTGTGGGACTGGGGCCTTTGGTCAGCTGCTCTGGACTCCACTTGGCCTCAGCTGTCTCAATCTGTAGTGTGTGTGTGTTTTGGCTTATTTTGCAATGTTTTGTATGATGTGCAATTTTTATAATTTTTTAAATTATAATGTTTTGATTATTACTTTGCATTGTATATTTTCTGTTTGCTGTAAACCGCCTTGGGCAAATTTTATTTTGGAAAGGTGGTACCCAAATAAAATGGAATGGAATGGGAAAAAATTGAGAGGACATGGGTGGCTGATTTACCATGATGGGCCTTATTCTGATTCGGCGTGGTTCACCTTTGGCCATAACCCCCATAGTTCAAGATGTCCTCTGGCCGTCTTCTCTTCGCATCTCTCACAGGACTCAATCTGTCTTGGGGGAGCAGTCCGTTTTTGCTTGTGAGGAGGGAACTTGCGCTCAGGTGGGTGGATCCAGCCTTCCCTCCTGCCCAATGCCTGGCTCGACGGGTGCTAGACGGCCTGTGCAGATCTGTAGGGAAGATGCGGATCTTCAAGGACCAGATTCAGTGAGGGCCGAATAACAAAGATCCGGATCTTCTAAGTCCAGATTAACGGAGGTACGTGCAAAAACAGCCTAAGCTAGAGAGTGGCACCTCAAAAGTCAAATCACATTACTGAAAGTTTTGGAGGTTATATTTGAAAAGGCAAGTCACGTTTTAGTAACCATGTGAAAAAATAATTTTAGGCTATATTATATTGTGTTATACAATGACTATATCCACTGGATCTGAGCAGGATGTACCAAGTCCTTATTTATGCTTTCTTTGCTGCAGTCTTCACCAACTTGACTGTCAAAGTGGTATTTAAAGAAATAGGTTCACTTCCAATCTTTTTCAATAATCCCAGCCAATTTGACATTTTACAAACAATCTTTAAAAGGAAACCAAATTTAATTTTGTTGCAACAAGCACCAGATTAATACCATTTAATGTGCTTACAAGAATCCTTCATTATTCTCAGATTATGCATTTGCATGGGTGTGTAAATGCATCTGATTCTATTAATCTCTCTCATTTAAGCTTTTAAAAAGTACATGTAATTTAAGCAGCCGCATAAACCTCGTGTTGCTTAATG
Source organism: Aspidoscelis tigris stejnegeri (assembly GCA_023333525.1). NCBI lineage: Eukaryota > Metazoa > Chordata > Lepidosauria > Squamata > Teiidae > Aspidoscelis > Aspidoscelis tigris. The sequence goes on along the minus strand of JALMGA010000003.1, from coordinate 104,199,352 downwards.
ATGACTCAAGAGCCCCCTCTAGCGACTTTTTAAGGAAATGTAAACTTTTTTTTCACTTTTGTCAATATTTCTTGCAGCACTGTTGTGCCCTACAAAAATAAAGATTCTCTGGGTTTTTTAAAAATCAATTTTCTTGATCAAATAGAAAGGAAATATTGTAATATTAAAATTGGTATAAATATAATATTTAATTTTTTAAGGGAGAGGAGAATATTTATATGGGCATGATTTCTGGGCAGCAAAAATGGGATTCTGTATATACGTATATAATGGCTGCCTGTTTTGGAACCAACAGTTGACTCCCCCTCCCTGCTGAGGCCAAGTGATACATTTCTGTTGGAAGGTTTTGGCTCCAAGTTTAAATTGGTTTTGAAAAATAGTTATTGTTCATTGGTTAAGGACCAAACCCTGCCCAGCTATGAAACATATAAATATGCTGGGCTGTCTGTTCCAAGTTGCTCCCGACAAGAAATGTCCTAACGCTGAGCTGAAATAAATCACTGTTCATTTTCTTAATGAAAGAATCTTGTGATCATTCTTTCCCAGCCTGACAGTTTCCAGACATGCATATGAATAGTTTGGACATTTGTTAAACTGGGGAGGTGGGAAAGCTGCTGTGCCACATATCTGCAATGGATCCAGATGGCATTTGACATGGATCGAGAGTGAATTAAAAGTGGATTCAGGTCGGATATGACGCCTTCAGAGCCGATTTGTTACAGGATATGAATTGGATGCATATCAGATACGTATTTGTATCGGATATTTGTACGAATATATTTGTATCAAATAGAATCCTACCACATTCGAAAGGTATCTATTCAAACAAAAAAGGATTTCGTAACATTTGATTCATTATGAATTGAGTGTCAAAAAACCCATTCATGAACATCCCTAGATGAAATGTTATTGTATAGCTTGTGTACATGGGGGGAAAGCTTTAAGGCAGAAGTTCTCAAACGTTTTTTTCACGTAGACCACCTTCAAAATTTTACTGATTTCGGTGGACCCCCTGCTGCTACATTTCTACCATATTCCCAAAACTCGTAAAAAAATGTGAAGATTAGATCTTAACGATGGAAATGTGTGTCACGGCCGAGTTCCAACCCTAAATTTGGAGTGGTAAAAATAAAAATAGTTGCGGGTGGGCAGCACTTTGCAAGTCTCAACACGCATTGTACTGAATATTGAATATGCAAGTTTTTACAAGTAACAGTCGCTGACCTTCTTAAAATATTATCTCCCTACAGTGGTTGGCAAACTCATTAGTCAAAAGAGCCAATTATCAACAGTACAACGACTGAAATTTCTTTTGACAGCCAAAGGTTTTAAACTGAAACTATACAGGTAGGTATACTATTATTAACTTAATTAGGTTACTCCTAAGCTGGAAGAGCCACACTCGAGGGGCCAAAGAGCTGCATGTGGCTCCCGAGCCATGGTTTGCCTACCCTGGCCTACACTGATAGGTAAAGCCAAGCGAACATTTTTGTTCTTTACTATCAAAACCAGATAAATTTTTGTGGACCCCCACTTACAGCTTGTGAACCCCCCTTTTTTTCACGTCAACGTAGACCCCCATTGAGTCTCCTGTGGACCCCTGGGGGTCAACCTGGACCACTTTGGGTATCACTGCTTTAAGGGAAACAGTAAACCTGATTCATTGTTTTGACCTCCCCCCCCCCCCCATATCCACTGATTTGGTAACCATGGATCTACTCATCTGTGGTTGACCGGATCAGCTTCTTTGCCCCTGCAGGCGCTATCGCACCCTCCTCAGTAGCTGCCCTCATCAGGAATTGTGGGTGTTCCTGTGTGATTCCCAAGGAATCACGGAAAATCTTGCACAATGTCTTGTGAATCGTGGGAAATCTCATGCAATTTCCCATCATTCCCAGGGAAATCAGGTGAGATCTCCTAGCATTTGTAATATCTGCAGTTTTCTGTCCCTTTTGGATATGGGGGTAGGCCTGTATAATGTCTTGATGAGGTGACTACTTGCTTAGACAACCCTACCCAAAGCTGAAATAAGGCTGTAAAGATTATAAATTATCTTAGAATTTAGCTTATTATTTCACTCCATTTTGTATTATAAAGGAATGCTATATGTTGGTACAGTTCTATAAAGTTGATTGTTATAGGTCTATTTTTGTCTGTTTTTGTAATTAAGATTACATTTTTTAAAAATGAGAAAGTCTTAAGTTAGCTTCAGTATGTCCCATGGAAGTGGGTGTCTGGGTTGTGTTATTGAACTGTATTATTTTGAATATGATTTAGTTTATTATAATTGAGGCTTTTGTGATATGTTTGTGTTCATGTATCTGTATGTCTTTCAATTTGTATGCTTTTAGAATATGATAAAATTCCATTAAAAATATTTCCAAAAAAGTAAAAAGTACAGGAATTATTACACAACAAAGAAGACAACAAAAAAAGCAACTACAACATCCAAAAATAAAAAAATGTGGGGAAAAAAAATAATAACCATGTGACTTTGTTGGTTATTCAAAGTGTATTTTTATTTATTTATTTACATGTTTATCCCACCCTATGCCTGGTGGTCTCCGGGCGGGTAACAACATTTAAAAACAAATATTATCAAAACAATAACAGTATATATTAAAACAGTATTATTATATCTCTAACTACTCATTGCATACATTCCATTTTTACCTTTCCCAATAGATTACTCTTCAGATCCCACCATAGCATATTTTCTTTTTATGCAGAAGGTCAGTACAGGATCCCCGACTGTTTGATAAAGAAACAAAGGGAAATCATCCCAGGAAAGTGAAGAATACTGAGCTGAATTCAAGGTGTTAACTTTAACTTATAAGGCCCTAAATGACTTGGGCCCCAAATCCCTAAAGGAACACCTTCTTCCATACCGACCTGCCCGTGCCTTAAGGTGTGGAGGGGAGGGCCTCCTGGTTGTTCCACCATCTTCAGTAGTAAAAAGGGTGGGCATCTTGGGCAGGGCCTTCTCAGTGGTAGCCCCATAGTCCCCCATTTGAGATGCATCGATCACCTTCATTGTACACATTTTGGAAGGCAGTGAAGACACACCTCCTTACCCTGGCCTTTGGTTAAATGGGATACACTTCCCTTCCCTCTTTTAGTTACTGCTGAGACCTCTGGGTATAGGGTGGGTTATTATAATAGTGTGGGATGGATCAGGCACCTGCAGTTTGCTGCCCAAGGCAGAGACGGCCTGAGCACGACCCATAAAGATCTAGGTGTGATCAGCATTGGTGCAACCTCAGATCAAATTAATGAAAAGGCCATCCTGTCTTAGACATGTGTGACCAGGGCCCAGCAGAGACTCCTCAATAGGCTAGAAATGTAAAAGCCAGCAGGGTATCTGATGGAGTAAAGAGAGTAAGACATCAGACTATAACTGTCTTCTAGATAAAATATCTCCAATGATTTTTGGTGAAATAAAGTGGGAAGAGCACCTGTCTGTAGCAGTCTAAGGAAATAAATAATGGAGTGTCTAGAATAAGGCTAATGTCAGGAACCGTAGCTACAAACAAGCCTTCCTCACGCTTCAAAAGGAATTCTGGATGAAACTGCATGAGTTTCAGGTTAAAGAGAGGACAGACCTGAATAATTTAAAGACATCTAGTGTGGTTGTTCCCCAGACAAGAGCTCTGTCTGCCTCCTTCGGCTTCCTTTATGATGAAACCCCTTCCCCACACGGCATTTGATTGGTCGGCACAAACTGTCAATCAGTCCTCCAATGTTTCAGTGCTCAAGTGCATTCCTGGACAAAAAAGTGCCAAGCCTAACATGAATGCAGAAGTGTGGTCCTTCAGAATCCCAGCAAGGAGGAAGAAACAAAGGCCTTGTTAAATGCGGATTCCTTTGCGAGTACGCTGCAGAAATAGCAATCGCCAGCTGCCTGTTTCAACCAATTTCTTCCAGCAATTCTCTTGTAATCTTTTTTCCTTAAGCAAGCTGGACACATAACTGTGGCTCACTCCAGACTTGCGGAATAAATCTGCAGTTAAGGGGAAAATCCCCACTTACCTGCCGTGAAGCAGCGACCCACCGTCCTGACTAAAAAGCAGCTTTGTAGCTTCCTCCTTGAGAGCCCTAACCATGGCCTATAGTTCGGGACTATGAAATGGGAAAGGTGGTGACCTTGAGAGTCTGCCCCCTTTGGCTCCTGGAGCAATGTGTCACTGCAGGGATAACCAGTTTGGACAAACAGATCCATACAACACAGACAGACAGACAGATTAATGGAGGACAGGTGTACCCCTGTTCCCTCCCACACCATTTTCCTTTTGTATCTTGTCTCTTTAGATTGTAAGCCTGAGGGCAGGGACCTGTCTAAGATTAATATAATATTGTAACCCGCCCTGAGACCTTCGGGTATAGGGCGGGATAGAAATACAAATAAATAAATAAATAAATAAATAAATAATCAATGGTTATTTGAATAGATGCCTAGGTTCTGTCCCCAGGTTAGAGACAGGAATGCTGACTCAAGGCCATTTGCAGGGATCTGAGATGCCCAGAAGCAATTGGTGGGCCGCTGTGTGAGACAGGATGCTGGACTAGATGGGCTATGGCTCCATCCAGCAAGGGTCCTCTTCTGCTCTCCTGTGTTCTTAAACAAGAACAAAGGAAGTGATTGCCACAGTGGTTGAGAGATTAGCCATCAACATACAGAAGATTCTCCATAATTATTTCCCTTAAAACAGTTATGGAAAGTTTGCCAGTTTGGGAAGATGTGGTTACCCTGTGTTTGTATGAAAGTCACCTTGTGTGTGTGTGTGTGTGTATGACGTTTAATTGCTATAACATTGATGGACTTTTTACAGGCATTCTGTAAGAACATGGGAGGTGCAACGCTCCAGATGCATGAGTATACTGGTGGAAAATCCCAAGCACAGGGACCTCCCATTGCTTTGCGTAGGCAACCACAACAGTTCAGTTAAGCTTGTGTTTGTAGTATACACACCTATGCTCGGGGGTGTAACAGAGCTGTATACACCTTGACCTGAAGGGCATTTTGCAATGCCGATGGCAAGAGGCCATGGGAGGTATGGATATCAATCCAAGTACACATGCAAGGACAAAGCATGTATGGAGTCTGGCCCGCCGGAGGAGAGCCAGGTGCCGTCAGACAGGAAACATTATAAAGCGAGGGAAGGCAGCAAATTTGTTCCTGTGCCAGTTTGGTCTTGTGGTTAGAGGACCAGACTCTTATCTGGTAGTCTCTTGGTTTGATTCCACACTCCTACACAAAGCCAGTTGGGTGACTTTGGGCTAGTCACAGCTCTCTTTTGAGCTCTCATAGCCCCACCTACCTCACAGGGTGTCCGTTGTGGGGAGAAGAACAGAAGGTTTGTCAGCCGCTTTGAGTCACCTTAAATGGGTGAGAAAAGTGGGGTAGAAAAGCCAACTCCTTCTCCAACCAGCCTGTTGTCCTTTGATATAACTGCAGACAGAGGCAAGTGAAAGGGACGAATATGCCCTGGTAGGCCCCAAATCATGCCAGGCCATGCAGTGTTATTGATGTCCAACCTCATCCCCCAGCTCCAAAAAGCAAGGTGAGCTCAGGTGAAGCTCCCTAGGGTCAAATTTGCCGAGTCTCCCTGTAAGAGGGGATGTGGCTGTTTTAAATGCTTTGGAAAACTTTTTGAGACTTGCATTTTGTATGCCCCTGGGATTTGGGATCATGACTTCTACGATATTTTGCAACTGGTTATCTGTAATCATTTCGCCAGTCCCAGTGGACTGAACTGATATTTTTTCAGCCCCTAGAAAAGGTGGATTAGAAAAGGCCTGGGAATATCAGGGCCACACACTGTACCCCTTCTGTTATGTATGAACACAGCCATAGTCACAGCTACCTCTGATCAGAGAGACAATGCTGGTTGTTTAACCAGAGGTACTCTCACACTTGGTCCCGTAGTCAACACTTGCTGGGAGCATCTACAACCTAGAAATGCCTGCCTGCCTAGATGGGAACCAATTGTCAACTAGCTGTGGTGCACAAAATGGTGTACCACACGCATACTAACCTTAACTTAAAGCTTACCTGTTCCATCCGGTGCCTGATCATTCGCACCATTTCCAATGGGAGGGGTCACTTGAAGTACTGCGCAAGTGACCCTAAAAGTGGCTGCATGTGCACAGAGTATCCACAACCAAGATGACGGTGCCCTGTTGGTGATTGAACACGCGGCCAGACACAGGTAAGTCTCCAGGTGAGTGGGGGTTAGTCTAACATGAACTAGCATTCCCAAGTGTGGATGCTCATAAACACTAGTAGGAAAGGCACTTTTCCCGTCCAGTGTATGGGAAGCCGAGTGCAAAAGCCCTGCTGTGTAAGGCAGCTTCCCATATTCAACCTATCTACTGTGTCAGCAGCAAAATACTGTGTCTTTGCCTATCTAGCACAACAGAGCCTGAGCCCATCAGTTTCAGCAGTCCTGTCCTTTATCTTGCAGCTGCTATCATGATGGAGTAACTAAAATGCATTTTTAATATTTTATATCTTACTGTGTCTGTTATAGCAGGGAATGAATGTTTTTGATATGAGCTTGGAGTGATATAAACAGCCTACATAAATTTTTGTAAGGCAGAAGTGGAAGCAAAGCAGAAAGCCAATTTGAAGCCTCGTTTTCCCTCTCTCCACAGCACCAATGGAGGCCTGTGAGGGTGAGCGCAAGCCAAATCCCTCCGCCTGCTAGAAGGTGGCTTGGGAGCTTCCTTTGCAGGGTCCCATGGGTGATGACAGCCACCAGCCTGGAGAGCGTTAAGAAAGGATGAGTTATATTAATGGAGGACAGGTGTATCAATGCCTACAATGGAGGACAGGCGTATCAACGCCTACAATGGCGGACAGGTATATCAACGTCTACAATGGAGGACAGGTGTATCAATGCGTACAATGGAGGACAGGTGTATCAACGCCTACAATGGAGGACAGGTGTATCAATGTATACAATGGAGGACAGGTGTATCAATGTATACAATGGAGGACAGGTGTATCAATGCCTACAATGGAGGACAGGTGTATCAATGCCTATGATGGAAGACAGGTGTATCAATGCCTACAATGGAGGACAGGTGTAACAATGCCTACAATGGAGGACAGGTGTATCAACGCCTACAATAGAGGACAGGTGTATCGAGTACCACCTCCTTGTTGGGGAGACAAGCAGAATACCTCTAAAGGCCATTTATTTTCTGCTTGAGATGCCTGGAAGCAACTGATGGACCACTGTGTGAGGAAGGATGCTGGACTAGATGGACTGTGACCTGATCCAGCAGGGCTCCTCTTATGCTGTTTTTTAAAACACTTTTTTTTCTTTAACATTTGACAATAATACAAACCATTGACCACAATAAAGGCATCATCAACACTTTTTAACAAATAAAATGAAATTCAAAACTTGGGTTATAACAAGAGATGTTACAATAAATGGAAACTCTGAGTTTAGCAAGGTACTAGAAGCAACAATAAAATTCTATACTAGAGGGCAAATAAGTACAACGCTGTGACCCATGGGCACTTTAATCCGAATTCCATTCAAATTCAGGAAGGAGTGTATCCATGGCTACTGTAAATAATCCAAATAGAATCTGAATTCAGCACCCAGTGTCCCCATGCAATTCCTTATTCCTGGATTTTATGAGGACTATCCTGCCTAAATTTAGCAGGAAAAAAGTCCTGATGAAAACAGGACAGAGTCCCCTTCTTGGAGCTGAGTCCACTTATTTTTCCCCACCTGGAAATACCATTTGCATTCGAACAGAAATGCATTCAAACAGAATATCCAAACATTTGATTCAATCTGAATGTTTAGAATCCGAATGCAACAAAATATAATTCGAATAGAATACATTCGAATCTGAAGATACAAATGTTGTCAACGGGATGCGTACGAAATGTGCACAGATACATATAACACATGCAAAGTTGTCGACATTCGTATTTGAAGATACGAATGTCAAAAACATTCATATGTGTTATCCATATCTGTACGCATTTTATATGCATCCCGTTTTCGTCCCGTGCTATCAGCACAAACACATACATATATGCATGAGATTCGTACAGATATGTATGTAATACTTACGTATCTGTACATCTGAATGTTTCAAATAATTTGAACAAATGTTGCGGAACATTTGAAATTTGTTTGAATGTTTAAATTTGAATGTGCATTCTATTTGAATTTGGATGTCCACATTCGGTCGAATTTCGAATGTTTAGAACATCTGTGCACATCTCTGCTCTGAACATGACTAGCAAATGAACCAGGATGATCCAACTTTAGGGACCTCGCTCTGTGCTACGGAAGGCAGCCGCAGAATAGTAGATGGGTCGTGACAGATAGCGTAAAAGCTTGTGTTGGGCATGACCCATTTTCAGGCAGACTGTGCTATATATCCGTACTCTGGTGGACGAGTGACAGGATAGAGCGTGACACAAACCGTTTGCAGCTGGGAACTTAGATGCTTCGTGAGTGTAGGATGACATGTCACCAGAAAGCAAATACGAAGGGAGCAGGATACATCAGAGCAGCATTACGGAAAGGTTTTCTGCCTCCTGCTGCTCCAAAACTAAGAACCGAAGCAATATCCATAGGACTGTCTCCACTGATAAAAGAGCTGCCTGTGAGCCAGTTTGGTCTAGTGGCTGGGGAAAAGGTCTCTTACCTGGAATACTGGGTTCGATTCCACCCTTCCCCACAAAGCCAGCTGGGTGACCTTGGGCTAGTCACAGCTCTCTTCTGAGCTCTCACACCCCCACTTACCTCACAGGGTGTTATGTTGTAGGGAGAAGAACAGAACGTTTGTCAGCTGCTTTGAGTCTCTTAAATGGGTGAGAAAAGTGGGGCAGAAAAGCCAACTCTTCTCTCTCTTCTTCATCTTCTTCTGTGTGGGCACAGTAGTCTCAAAGCTAGCGATTCAGGGAAATACATGGCTACAACATCTTAGGGAGATTTTTCAATATCTGTGGGGCGTTGACCACGTCGTATTATACAGCACTGCACAGTGACTTCGTTTAGGGCTATGACCATGCCTTAATTTTAATCCCAACTGAGGCCATCCTCCATTTTTCAGGGGTCAAGATGCCAAAGTGGATTTGTTTCTTCTGATTGGGACTATCTTGCATTCAGCTAATCCAGCACTGAATCTGGTTCAACTGCAAGAAACAGACCCAGGTGAAGAACTAATGGCCTCTGCTTAGCTCAGCTCTGTTGTGGAGGGCAGCCAGCAGGCTCTGGTATCCAGATCCGAAGGGGCTGACTGAGCTGGCTCCTACCAGCTGGATTGTGGGTGCACCAGCCATGGAGCTGCTTCACCTCAACTCAGGAAGAGTAGCCCACTGTGACAGCCATGGTGTGTGGAAGGGAACCAGTGGGCCCTGCGGCTCATAGCCAGAGAGGGCAACATGAGCTGGACTACCTGATGGGCCCTCACCCACCTACTGCAGGTGGTGATATGGTTGTGCCACTCACAGACCACCTTGCCCGCGCTCCAAGGTAGATATGGTCAGGCTTAAAACCATCTCTGTTCCTGGTCCAGCCTAAGATGGTCTGTCATGTTGAGACGTGACTGCAGCCTAGGAACAACTTTTATTACCTCAGGCAAACATGTCCTCAAAGTGTCTGTTGAGGCAAACCCATTCCTGAAAATGTATGTGCCCAGGAGGAGAAATTCTACCTGCCTTTCCTGCTTCTTGGTTCCCCCTCTCTCTGCAATCTGGTCAATAGAATGGCACTGCAGGATTCTTCCAGCTCTTTTTTTCCAGGACACAAATTGGCCTGGCAGCTTGCATTATGTAAATTGTACTTCTGCGCTTAATAGAGGCCTGTTCTTTGGTCTCTTCCCAGCCTCTCGAGGAGAGTTACTCATCTTTCAGTTGGCAACCTTGTTATGTAGGCCAAATTGCTAGTTTCCCATCCGAATTCAAGGTTAAGAACATAAGAGAAGCCCTGCTAGATCAGGCCACAGTCCATCTAGTTCAGCATCCTGTCTCACACAGTAGCTCACCAAGTGTTTCTGGGCTTCTCAGGCCGAAAACAAGGGCAAAACCTTCACCTGCTGCCAAATATGTGCAGCTGGCCTTTAGAAGAAGCAGAAGCAACGCTGGCTTTCCTCACCCATTTAAGGGGACTCACAGCAGCTGACAAAGCTTTCTATTCTTCTCCCCACAACAGACATCCTGTGATGTAGGTGGGGCTGCTGAGAGCTCAGAAGAGAGCTGTGACTAGCCCAAGGTCATCCAGCTGGCTTCATGGGGGAGGGCGGAATCGAACCCGGTATTCCCAGATAAGAGTCCGGCTCCCTAACCACTAGACCAAACTGGCTCAGATTGTTCCCAGCAGCTGCAAAGTGCGAGGTGCTTTGTCAGATTGCTAGGGTCAGCTGGTGTCCTAAGCTTGGGAGGTCTTCTTCATTTCAATAACCAGTAGGGATCTTTGACATTCTACAGGCTTTTAATGCTGGACAATATGTCTGGGTGACAAAACATATGGAATGGGGGGAGGTCTTGCCAGTTTTGGGAAATGCTATGAAGATGCCCATTTCTCGGGTATGTACAATAGGGAATCTGGGGCCTGAGTTACCAGGTAATTCTGTCTCCTTTGCTTGTTTAACTAGAACTGCACCTAATACAATTTTATCCAGTAGAGGTGTATGTGCTGAATCTGGTAGTGATGGTGGGCCAGTTCCACAGTGCCATGATATCAGTTTTAGGTCTGCCAATCAGCTCTACATGCTCCTTAAATTCAAAGTTAAAAAGGATTCTGGATAGTGGTCCAGCAGAAAATACCACTATACGAACATAACCATTGCAATGTCTCTATGTGCAAGTGCCTTTTGAAGACAGTCTGGAAATTACAGCTAATCCAAAGCTTTGCAGCTGTGCTGCTGACTGAGGCTACAATCACACCTAAATTTTAATCCAGTTTCAGTCCACTTTCAGAGCAAGAGAACACACCAGCAAAATGACAAGCTGTTTTCTTTTGGTATTATCTAAGTCAGAAAATTCACCTTTGGGATAGATAATGTGGAAAGAAAATGACTGGACAATTTTCTGATGTGTTTTCTCACTCTGAAGGTGAACTGAAGCTGGATTAAACCTTAGGTGTGAATGCAGCCTGAAATATCTGGCCATGACAATTATCACTCCAGTCCTAAAAGATTTGGGCTGGCTACCATTATACTTCCAGGTCCAATTCAAAGGTGCAACTTTGACTTTTAAGGTCCTAAACAACTTGGGTCCTAAATATCTGCAAAAATGCCTCTGTCAGCTAAGATCTTCTGGTGAGGCTCTCCTGGTGGTTCTTCCATCCCACGAGGCCCATGGAGCCACAACTAGACATGAGAGTCTTCTCAGTGGTGGTCCCATAGCTTTGAAACAGCCTTCTCCCAGGGATATCCTAGGTCCAATGGAGTCTCTTTATCACTGTTCAAGTCTTTGGTTCTTCATAGGTTCCCCCTATATTATTTTATGTTTATAGGCTTTCATTTAAATGTGTTTTACTTTCTTCATTGTTTTACGTATACTAGAAGAGGCACTGTGAGCTTGATGGGGGTTTAATGCAAGAATCTTTTTCTGCTGGAAGGGAAACCAGTCAGGTCAGAAAGAGCTATGTAATTAGCTTTATCCACATGAGTGGTTAATTCTCACACACTTCCCTGAGGCAGGGCAGAATTGCACAAGGGAGCAGTTTTCATGCTACTGTGGTGGCTGCCTGTGAAAGGAAAGTAGGGGTGTGATCAGACAAGCCTAATGAGATGCCCTCTGGAGAAATTTGAGGCTGTAAGAGCAAACATAAAATCCCTAAAATCACCTTACTCCATTCTGTGGCCTGCAACAGTCACATCTGCAATGGATCCAGAGTGTACTCGAAATGGTTTGAGACCGGATTCAAAGTGGATTCAGGGTGGATTTGATGCTTTCAGAGCAGGGATATGAATTGGACACATATGAGTTCATATCGGATATTTGTACAAATACATTAATATCCAATAGAATCCTATTACATCCAAAGGGGATCTATTAGAATGAATACGAATTTTCTTACATTCAATACAAATCAAATGCAACCCCCCCCCCCATTCATTCACAATACTATAATGAAAGCACATTTTTCAGTTGTATTAGGCTTTGAGCTTCATAAGAAGAGAGGGGGGAAATGTAGCCAATCACACCATGGAGGGAAAGATGCTGCCATGGAAGCTGGGTAGGAGAGCAGCCAATCAGGGACGAGCACTTATTGTCAGGAAGGCCCTGCCAGACTTAGAAATAAAGGCAGGACAACCTATGGCAGTGTTTCCCAAACTTTTGACATATGTGTACCCTTCTATAATTTTCATAACTCTGAGTACCCCTCATAAAAAACATTAGGGATAAAAATTGTATTTTATAAAAATAAAATCAGTGGAACTTACTAAAGCACGATAACAGGCGCCCGGAACTATTATAGAAGTAAATTGTCTCTGTAATGAAGTGCAGTATATTCACGCCGTGTCACGCCTCACAAGACCGTTAGATAACACTGCAATTCTCCGCCGTTTAAACAGCTCCGCGGCTCAACGTCAACCGTTAATGTTCCCGCAGTTTAAAAATGGCCGAACCCGAGCTGCGCGAAGGATGCGCAGAAGTTCCCGCCATCATGAGTTGCGATACGATGTACGATGGCCCCAGTTCCCGTGTAAAAACTGATATGTGCCTATTTCTTTCCTTCTTCTGTGGGTGCAGCTAAGCACGGTGCAGTGGATATTCCCACGTGATCCCCACCAAACTCCGGTGCAATGCGTACCCCCACCAAACTCTTCCCGTACCCCTTTGGGTACGCGTACCACACTTTGGGAAACACTGACCTATGGAATCGTGTGTCAGGATGATTCTTTTAACTGTTTTAATGCCTTTTTTGGTGTGTCTTCGGAAGAGACTCATTGTCTAAAAGGGTCAATTGAAAAAAGCCCTGTGTGATTGCACCCTAGAAATCAAGTAGTAAAATAGGATTCATTGTGATTTAGGAATGGCTGTATGTGAGAATATGCCCTCTATTAGCCTTTTTTTTTTGAAAAAAAAAATAACAAAATAGATCTCACTGCTATCAAAGTGGAGGAACAGTAAAAAAACTAAACACTTTTTAGAACAATAGTATTTATACTTCCAAGTAAAAACCCTGACAAATTTCCATACATTAACCTTTTTCTGGGGCTGTGCAAAAATACAATTACAATAGGGCTAATAAAAATAATGGCGGTCATAAAAGCGATGAAAGACAGTGTGTCAAAATCCATTTGGGAAAAAAAATCTCTTCACAGAATATGCACTTAGTGTCTTGCTTTGTCACAGACAGGTTGGATGTGCCCCCTCCTTCTTCCCTTCAGAGAAAAAGATAATTATAAATAATATACATCCAAAGGCCATTCTCACCCAGAATCAGGCAGTAAGTGAAACAGCTGCAGAATACTCATTTATTATCTATTTTATTGGTTCTTGAACAGAGGTACCGGTTTTCCCTTATATTCTGTTTGTTTTTAATGCTGAAAAATCAATTGGGGTATTTTATTTTTATAGTTATTATTTGCATCTCTTCATGGTATTTTTGCAGCATCAAAAGCAAGGAAGAGCAGGCCTGAAGGAGTCTGGTTTAAAATGCACCATGCGTTACATGGATAGAAGAGTTGCATCTGGTCTGCATATATTACTTGCATTTTGGTCAGTCATGGGGTGCAAAGGATTTATCTTTCTTTTTTAAAAAGGAAAAAGGCAATAGATAAGTACACACTCCCGGCAAAACTGCTGACCTTCCACAGTCTGCTCAGAGATTTTAAAATATTAAACTAGTGTCGACATTTTACAAATCAATAAATTCCTCCCTCAGGAAAAAAATACACCCAGGCTTGCTTAGCCAGACTGAGAATAAGAAAAACACAGAGGAGAAAGGGCTGTATTTACCTTTGGAGAGCATATAAAATATTTTAATACATTTATCCACAAAAGACTAAACAATGAGCCCTTGCCAGGCTTCTTTGCAAAGGGTCTTTTTTCAGGAGAGATGAATTAAACCTTTTCAATGTTTGTTCCTGAATTTTCCTCCAGACAATTAAACATTTACACTCACATTGTGTGTTCTTTTTAAAAACACTAGTTCATGGCCTTCACTGTAGGGGCCCCCCAATAGTAGAACAAGCGTCAAATCCAACCGGAATCCACTTTTATTATGCTCTCAAATGCACTCCAGATCTGTTGCAGATGTTACTGGCACAGCTGCTTTCCCACCTCCCCAGTTTAATGAATCGCAAGAATGTCTGGAAACATTTGAATTTGTGTGAATGTTAATGTATGTATGAATCGAGTTACAAAGTGTTATAAGACCCCTGCACAGCTAGCTTATATAATTAATAATTGGTTTTCTAATTGCTGGAGCGGATGTGGTATGAAGGGCACATTCCACCATATGTGGTCGATGTGCCCTAAGATTATTCCTTTCTGGAACAGAATCTTTGAAGAGATTAATGATATAATGGAACTGAATATTAATATGTACCCAGAAACAGCATTGTTACAGGTTTATAGAGAACAAAACATACAAGAAAATAAAAGATATATGCTGAGCCAATTGCTTAGGGCAGCACTGGTAACTATAACTGTATCATGGAAATCAGCAGATAAATGTAAATTGGAAACGTGGTGCTATTATATTGTTGATCAGTTTACATATGATGTTTATAGACAAAAGAGATTGAAATGTATGGGTATGAATATAAGAATTTCTGCTGAAACGGCTTGGGAAAGGTTATATTTATACACTACAAGACAAGACAGAAATAAACTGAGAGATGATAAGAAATTTCTTATGAGTCTGGGTTGAATTAAATTGTATTAATTTTATTTCACTTGGGGGGGAGAAATTGTAAAATTTGTGTTTTGTATTACGTTTGGTAAGAAATGATGTTTTGTAAAATATGTAAGAGAACACAAACTAACAATAATAATAATTTAAAAATGACAAAAAAATGTATGAATGTTTCGATTCATGTACGATCATTATTATGGGAAAAAAGAAGTCTGAAGCTGGGTTTTTCCACATAGTGCTCTCACTTGCTGTTTCTGGCACTTGCTTGTGGACTTTTTCCTGATGAAAATACTCACTGAGCAAGTGAGGGGACGAAGCCTAGATGAAAATTCCCAGTGCACAAGAGCTGGGTATTTCCCAACTGGAAGCATCCTAAGAACATAAGAGTAGAGATGTGTACAGATTTTTTTTGATATTCTGTTTGAATCGAATACCCCAAAATTCAATTCGATTAGAATATTTTAAATTCGAATTTGGGACATTCCGTTCGAGTTCAAAGGTCAAAATTTGGCACATTCGATCAGATTTTGAATGCCTATGAATATTCGTGCACGTCTCTACATAAGAGGAGCCCTGAAGGATCAACCCATCTAGTCCAGCATCCTGTCTCAGACAGTGGCCCACTGATTGCTTTCTGGGCTTCTTCAAGAGAAGGCAAAGGCAAAACACTGATCTGCTCTCAGCTCCACCCAAATGGCCTTTAGAGGCATCCTGCCTGTCATCCCAGCCCGGAGGGTGTACCTAAGGCATCCATTCCGGTAGCCATTGATACACTTGAATGTTCTGCATGAATTCATTTAACCCTTTCCCAAAGCTATCCAGCCTGGTTGGTGTCACTACAGACCCAAGCCCCCCAATTTTTTCACCCTCCCCCAAAATTTAATTTTTAATCCACCAGATGTGACACCCCCAATATATTTTGACCTGGCTTTAGGTCTGCATAGAATGATGGCCCTCTGGATGAAAAAATACTTCCCCGTGTCCACCTGAATTTTCCTGCCTGTCAGCTTCCTAGGGTGCCATCCAGTATGGTAGGAACCCCCACCTGCCCCATGATTTCCTTTTGTTGTCTGGTAGGGGCCAACAAGATTCTACATCTTCCTCTCCCTGCCCAGAGGCAAGTGTGACCAGTGAGTAACACTAACAGGTTGAAGCTCCCCATGCGCAAGTCGCTTATGCGCATTATCATTGTTAACGTGGTATTTCTTTTCCTTAACAAAGTATCTGAATAGGCTTGTAAGCCCCACAGATTATCTCAATCCCTTGCTGATCATTTAAAATACCTTCCTTCACG
The DNA here is from genome assembly GCA_023333525.1 of Aspidoscelis tigris stejnegeri. Taxonomy (NCBI): domain Eukaryota; kingdom Metazoa; phylum Chordata; class Lepidosauria; order Squamata; family Teiidae; genus Aspidoscelis; species Aspidoscelis tigris. Next base: position 104,183,206 of record JALMGA010000003.1, on the reverse strand, counting down.
AAGCATCAAACGCTTTTGTTGCACGGCTGCACTCAGGAACCTGATCTAAGAGGAATTTCAACCTGCTTCGCTAATCCCCTATAGCGGATAAAAGAGACCAAAAATACATTTTTAATTAGATGGAGGGTATAAACATCAAAGCCACCTATCCGATACCACAGTGACAGAAAGGCTATCAAGAGGAAATGGCCCTTTGGGTGGATGACTATGAGAACAACATTGATATGCTATAAAGCAATACCTATTTTTAAAAAAGGGTTATTTAGCCATCTGAATTTATTGCGGCTCACGTACTGGCCAACCATATCTGTTTCTCTCAAGAAAACTGGATGGATACTGCCTCAAGCTCAGCAGGAACCAAACTGCAAGTCAGTTTATTTGTTTATTTAGGAATTTGTATCCTGCCCTTCAGCAAAAAGTCCCAGGGTGAGTAACGACAATAAATAAAAATAATCTTAAAACATCTTTAAAATATAACCCTCCTGCTCTCCCTGGCAGAAATATACACAGAAGAGGCTAAACATTAAAGGCCTGGGTGGTGGTGGTGGCAGTAGTAGTAGTAGTAGTAGTAGTAGTAGTAGTAGTAGTAGTAGTAGTAGTAGTAGTAGGCTTTTTTACTCTGCTTTTCTCACCCATTTAAGGGGACTCAAAGTGGCTAACAAAGCTTTCTATTCTTCTCCCCATAATAGACATCCTGTGAGGCAGGTGGGGCTGTGAGAGCTCAGGAGAGAGCTGTGACTAGCCCAAGGTCACCCATCTGGCTTTGTGAGGGAGTGCGAAATCAAACCCAGTATTCCCAGATAAGAGTCTGGCTCCCTAACCACTAGACCAAACTCGCTCACTGTTATGTGAGTGAAATAACACAATATAGGCATCTAGCATATCTCCAGAGGGAGGCTATTCCAGAGTCTGGGGGCCACCACAGGAAAGGCCCTCTTGCATGATCCTGCTCCTTGCATCTCTGAGAGAGAAGACGCTACAGGGAAAATTGATTAATACATAAATAAGGTATTATTTTCTTCCCCTGTTTTATCCTTGCAACAACTCAGTGAGACTGATTAAGCCAGGAGGCAATGACAAGGTCATCTGATGAACTTCCACAGCCAAGGGGGTCTCTCTTTCACAACTGGGCTCACTCATAACAACATGGTTAGGGTTGCTATGTGGAATCCAGATCAGGGGTCCTATATTTTAACACCTGCTGGAAGCATTTCTCTGCTATGACAGTACTAATCATAAAGAAACTGTGTTCTCATTTCCTAGGCACTAGTAACTACAGCCCTTTCTGCACTTACATGTTAATCCAGACTAGCGATGGTGCAGGAATATTCATAGGCATTCGAAATCTGATTGAATGTGCTGAATTTCAACATTCGAACTCAAACAGAATGTCTCAAAATTTGAATGTAAACATTCAAATCAAATGTCAAATTTTGGATCTATTTATTTGAATTATCCGGACATTCGTATGTGTATGGGTTCATACACGATGCGTGCTTGAAGATCTGCATCTTTCCCGCATCTGTATGGATCCGTATGGGACGAAAACAGGTTGCATACGGGATAACTACTGGATGCATATAGACGTTAACTGGATGTGGGGAAGATGCGTACGGGCACATGTGAATCTTGCTGACATTCATATGTGCAGATTCGAATAAAAAATTTGAACGGATAGATTCGAATTTGGTAAAAACAAACCAAATCTTGTGAAATTTGAATTTAACAGACTCAACTCGACTCGAATTTTCGGGTATTTGATTCAATTCGAATGTCAAAAACAACATTCGTGCACATCCGAAGAGCAGCTTAGAATTTGTTGTCTGCATGGTGATCCGGATCATGGAGTTGCTCAGTAAACATCTGAACGGGACTAGCGGAGATTCGCATCAGAACTGTGCAAAGAGCTCATAAATCCGGATTAGTGGTAGGCCAGATAAATGAGGTCAACATCTGTGCTCGCACTCTCTGGAGCCAGATCAAGGAAGGGGCATCTGTACATAGAAAGGATCTAGAAAGAGGGCAGGTGTGGTGTTGAATGACATGTGCAGGTAAAACGTGACTGTGAAGACACCTTCACAGCTCCTCCGCAACAGCAGACGTATTGACAATAACGGTGTGTTTGCAACCCTTGCGAAGACACCTCACATGCACGATGAAGGTGTCTTAGCATTCCATTTGAAGGTACTGTACCCCCTTACTACCCGGATGTAATGTTTGATTGACAGGGACATAGCCAGTTGCATCGGTTATTGGAGATGTTATGGGCCAATTGTACTGCAATGTGGGTAGCATCTCTGGGTTGGAGAGATGCCTGTAAGGCCACGGTTTACTTTGAACCTTCTTCAGTCTGCCTTCAGGTCTAACTGCTTACACCTTTCCATTTCCATTTGTTTTAAACAGAGAAGAAGAAGAAGAGTTGGCTTCTCTACCCCGCTTTTCTCACCCATTTAAGGGGACTCAAAGCGGCTGACAAACCTTCTGTTCTTCTCCCCACAACAAACACCCTGTGAGGTACGTGAGTCTGTGAAAGCTCAGAAGAGAGCTGTGACTAGCCTAAGGTCAACCAGATGGCTTCATGGAGAAAGAAGAAGAAGAGTTGGCTTTTCTGCCCAGCTTTTCTTACCCATTTAAGGGGACTCAAAGTGGCTGACAAAGCTTTCTATTCTTCTCTCCACACCAAACACCTTGTGAGGTAGGTGGGGCTGTGAGAGCTCAGAAAAGAGCCGTGACTAGCCCAAGGTCACTCAGCTGGCTTCCTGGAGTAGGGAGGAATCAAACCTGGTATTCCCAGATGAGAGTCTGTCTCTCTAACCACTGGACCAAGATGGAGGGTGGAAAGTGCACAAATAAAATGTATAGGTGAGCATTCAGACCTGAAGATGGACTGAAGAAGGTTTAAAGTGAACGTCTGACCGTGGCCCAAGGGAACACAGGAATAGATGAGGTTCTTGTCAATTTCATGCCCAAAAGCGACTGATGGGCCATTGTGTGAGATGGGATGCTGGACTAGATGGACCGTGGCCAGATCCAGCAGGATTCCTCTTATATTTGTTTGAAATCTAAGGCAAAGGCAAAACTTCCACTGGCTCTCCAGTCCCTTTAGGGGCCTCCTGCCTGGCTCTCCATCCCTGAGGCAGGACCTAGGTTTCCCTTCCAGTAGCCACTGATCCAACTCTCTTCCACGAATTTATCTCACCCTTTTCTAAAGTTATTCAGGCTGGTTTCTGCCACCATTTCTTCTGACGACTCCCTTAGGCTGTGGTCACACTTAAGGTTTAATCCAGCCTCAGTCCGCTTTCAGAGCGCGAGAACACATCAGCAAAGTGCCAAGCTGCTTTACCTTTGTTGTTAAATAAGTCAGAAAATTCACCTCTGGGATAAATAACGTGGAAAGAAAATGACTGGTCACTTTCCCTGACGCGTTCTCTCGCTCTGAAGGTGGATCGAAGCTGGATTAAACCTTAGGTGTGACCACAGCCCAAATAACCGACCAGGCGCGATCCCTCTTCGGGGTGTGGGGGGGACCTCAAGCCCAGCCAGCCTCCCGAAGGGCTTCCAACGTCCTCTCCTTCCTCCCGAATCTGCGCTCCTGCCGCTGTTCCTTTCTGCGTCCCCATCCCGTCTCCGTCCCGACGCTCTGCTTCTTCGGCTGCCGCAAACGCCTCGCCCTCTCCCCGACCTCGAAGGCAGCCCCGGCGGCGCTGGTTCACACGCCCACGGGCGGGCTGCGTTGCAAAGCCGTCCTGCGGGGCCTGCACCGCGTTGGCCCCCTGCCGTCGCCGGCAAAGCACCCAGGAGCGGCTCCCCGGTGGCGCGCCGGCGCTGGCGGCTAATGGATAAGCCCGCCGCCGTCACCTGATCTAACCTGTGCGCTTGTCGCTGCTGCTGCTGCTGCTGCTGAAGCTCCTGGCTGGAGACCGAGGATTAAGGACGACGGGCTGGGCTGGGCTGGGCGAGGGGGCCGCCGCGCAGGAGAAGAGCCGCCTCCGCCTCCTTCTCTCCTGACGTCTGGAACCTGCTGGGCAAGGAAGCGCGCAGGCAGGCAGGCAGGCAGGCAGGCGGCCGGGCAGGCGGGCAGGCAGGCAGGCAGGCAGGCGGAGAGGCGGTGGCGGCGGCGGCCGTTCCGCTGTCTCGGCTGCTGCTGGTCAGGCCCCGACGGGGGAGCGGGAGAGCAAGCAGGATCGCTGCCCGGCCGGCGGCAGGAGCTCCAGGAGCAGCAGGAGGCGGCAGACACAATGCGCAGCGCCCCCGTGGCTTAACTTCAGCGCCCGGGCAGCCGGCGAAGAGGCGAGAGGCAGCGCCCTGGGGCGGAGATCGGCGCCGGCTTCCCTTCCTTCCTTCCTTCCTTCCTTGCTTCCACCTGGCGCAGCGCTGGAGGGCGGAGAGCAGGCTGCAGGCAGCGGGTAAGGAGGGGTCTGGGGAACCGGCCTGGGGGCCGGACGGGGGGCTGGGCGGGCAGGCAGGCTGGTTGCGGCCGCGCTGCGGACTTGCTCCGCCGGCAGGACGCAGCTAATGGTGCCTCCTGCTGCTGCTGCTGCTGCTGCTGCTGGCCTCGGCCTGCGGCCTCCTCCTCCGGCCGGGGCGGCAGCAACACCTGGCTCGCCCGGCGTGGAGGGCCTGCCTTGGGGTGGTGGTGTTGGTGGTGCCCGAGCGGGGGCGGCGGAGGGAGGGACGCGTCCTCCCGGCTCGATCTGCTGCACGATCGGCCTGGGAACCGGCGGCCCCGATGGCGCTGGGAGGCTTTCCGAAGGGGGAGAGACGGGGCGGGGGGGGGGGGGGCGTCGGCGTCTGGACAGGCCTCGGGGAAAAGGCAGGACGGAGGCGGCGGGCGCGGACGGGCGGGCGGGCTTGAGATGGCCGCTGCTGCAGCGCTTTGATCCCGAGCCAGGTGAGCAGGAGAGGGGACGGGATGCAAAGGGGCCGCCGGCTTCTCCCTGCTTGGGACGCGCGGGGCCTTTGCAGTGGGAGCCCCGTAGGTCTGGGCTGGCGTGCGGTTGTGCCGAGTGGCTTCGGCCTTTGGCCAGCATGGCAGGAGAAAGCGAGAAAGCTGCCCTGCCCTGCCGCCCCGATGGCAAAGGCGCTCAAAAGCAGCTGATGCTAATTTTAGCCAAGCTTATGCTATGCTCTCCGTGAGATTGGAGAATCCCTGGATTTTTTCACCCCCCCTTCCTTCCCTCCTTCCTTCCCTTTATTTCTCTTGCTTCCCTAAAATAATCATCGTCTCCCCCATTGCAAACCTTCGGCTTCCTCTCCCTTAACAAAGAGACCAGGGTGCCTGGCATCTCTACCTGTGTGTTACCAGCCTGGTTATCTTTTTTCCTGGGAGGATTGGAAGCGGTCCATCTCCTTGTCTCTCCATCCAAGCCCCCCAACTGCTCCCTCCATCAAATGATTGGTGACAAATATATATATATATATTGATTTATCCAGCTGGCTGGTTGGCTGGCAAGCGGCTTCATTGTTGCACCTTGATTTTGGCTGGTGGTGGTGGCGGCAGCAGCAGCAGCAGCAGCAGATTCATACGCTCCCACCCGCTTTTCCCCTGGGTGTGGATGGCTGGCTGCTAGCAGAAGACGCCGTGTAATGGAGGCCACAGCAGGAGAACCACAAAGGCTATCAGGCTGCTCAGCCGGTTGAACCGACATCTTTGGCATCCGCCGCACACCGCCGGGCCCAGTGGGTGCTGCCAGTGCGCCTTGCGCTGGGTCGCATGTGCCCGGCCGGCATGTTTTCCGCCCCGCTGCTGAGATGCTCCCCAAGCGGGGCTTTTTGTCTAGCCAACCTTCTTCTCTCCTTTCTCTGCTCTGATTAAAACTCTGCACGTTTTTGTCCTTCGCAGGATTATGGTCGCTGATCAGCTGTGTGGGCCTTTCCTGCCTGTGTTTTCCCTTTAAGCCTTTTCCCCTCCTCCTGGGGAAATGCCCATAATAAGCATTAGCTGCTGCTGGATGCGCTGCTGCTAAGGGTTAGAGAGAAAGAGAGGCGATTAAAGATATGCACAGGCTCCAAATCGAAGCAAAAAAAAAAAAAAAAGAAAGCAAAACACAAGCTTCAGTTACGGCCCCGGCTTGTGTCTGGGCTGTGGCCAATCGCAGTTTGCCCGGCGTGTTTGTTCCGTTCTCCTCCTAGCAACAAATGCCAACATGTCTTTGCATGCGATGGAAGACCAGGCCAAAAAGGAGGAAAGGAAGAGAGGGAGAGAGAAGGAGAGAGAAAAGGGATTGGGAAAATGCAGTGTCAAGGAGGAAAGGGTGAGATCCAGGCCACTTAATGCTTTCACTAGATGCTCTTGGGTTTGACGGCGGGAAAACCTTGCTGGTCCTGAGTTCACAGCAGATGTGGCTTCGTGATCTGCCGTTTTTTTGGCCGATAATCAACAAACTTGAGTAGGAAAATGCCACCATAATGCTGCCGGTGATGGTTAGCAAGTGGGCTCGGTGTCTTCGAGATGGAGGTATCTGCGTAGCTTGCAAAGGAAGTGGGTTCTCCTCCTTTGCATGAAGATCAAGTGAATTTACAAGTGAAATGCTCCATGCCAGGGGTCCTTCCTCCCTCCCTTGCCTGCTAGTTTGTTGATAGATTGATAGGGAAATTCTTCTGCTGTCATGGACAAGTGTGTGCGCTGCCTCACACCCGGTAGCTCAGAATTCACAGGGCTAGCTGCGGTGTGCGCGGCTTGCCATGTTTGGTGTGGGCAGCTTGCAGGTTGCCTCTTGCAGAGTTGCAGCTTTCATAGTGAGAGGCGTACCAGTGGCTACTGGAATGAAAGCCTGGGTACAATCTGGGTACAGGCTGGAGAAGCAGGCAGGATGCCTCCAAGGGCCACTTGCAGGGCTTCAGGAGCAGGCGTTCGAAATCTGGTCAAATGTGCTAAATTTTGACATTCAAACTTGAATCGAACGTCCCAAAGTTTGAGCATAAACATTCAAATCGAATTTCAAATTTCAGATCTATTCGTTCGAATTATCCGGACATTCATATGTAGACTTGGAAGATCTGTGTCCATACATTTGTATGGATCCGTATGGGACGAAAATGGGTTCCATGTGGGATAACTATGGGATGCATATGGATGTGTACGGATGTGTAGAAGATGCATACGTGCATATACAAATATTGCCAACGTATGTGCTTATTTGAATAAAAAATTGGAACGAATAGATTCAAATTTGGTAAATTCAAATAGAATCTTGTTAAATTCGACTTTAAAATATTCAAACTGAATTGGATTTTCGGGTATTCAGCTCGATGCAAAAAAAAAAAAAATAATTTGTGCACACCTCTAATCAGGAGCAGGTGAAGGGGTTGCCTTTATTTATCTTCTGCTTGAGATGCCCAGAAGTGATCGGTGGGCCACTGAGTGAGGCAGAATGCTGGGCTTAGATGGATTGATCCAGTAGGGCTCCTCTTGCGTTCTCAGTGTCTTACTGACCTTTAGCTCTACTGAATCACTTCCCTATTGCTTCCTTAGCCTCAACTCCCTGCCGTCCCAATGAACATCAATCACAGCAGCGGTCCTTTCTGCACAGGGCCTTCTTCCGGATTATTTCCTGGAATGTGGACCTGCCTTCTGCATGCTAGTGTGAGCCAGTTTGGTCTAGTGGTTAGGGAGCCGGACTCTTATCTGAGAATACTGGGTTCGATTCCACCGTCCCCCATGAAGCCAGCTGGGTGACCTTGGGCTAGTCACAGCTCTCTTCTGAGCTCTCACAGACCCACCTACCTCACAGGGTGTCTGTTGTGGGGAGAAGAATAGAAAAGCTTTGTCAGCAGCTTTGAGTCCCCTTAAAATGGGTGAGAAAGGCGGGGTAGAAAAGCCAACCCTTCTTCTTCTTCTAGTGGGGACTACAGACCCTGGAGTATGGGTGGCAGCTCCCTATTTCAGGGTATAACCCAGAATAACACCCAGTGCAGAAAGGTTCTTTATCTGCCCCTTATTCAAAGATTGGAACCTGATGGAATACTTTTCTTCCAATCTTTTGTTGTAGCTTCTCCTTCAGAAACACATCTCTTTATTTATTATATTGTAAACGCTGAACTCTTAGCTTCACGTATTATACATATCCCCTCTTCCTTGGAGTTTTTTAAGGTCATGGGTTGGTTCAGCTTGCTGGCTGTGGTTGAACTATAGCTTCCACAATGCCTTATGATTTGTTTGCTGACTGGAGCTTATGGAGTTGTAGTTAAGTCCTTGGTTAAATGCTACTGGCTCCATCACCGGATGAGTGCCATGACTGAGTAAAATTCATGTTTGCTGGCTGGGGACCCATTACTAATATTTGTGGTTTTATTATGGACTTTTAAAAAAGAAATAATTTATTTTCTTTGTACATTTATCTTGGTTTGCTGTAACCTGACTGTAGGGTATAGAGTGGGATAGAAATGGAAATAGAGAGGGCCTTCTCAGTGATGGCGCCCAGGCTGTGGAATAGTCTCCCCCTTAAGGTGCGTCAGTCTCCCCTTAATCTATGTGACTGGTGGGTCTTGTCTCTCCTCCGTCAGCCAGGCGTCGGACGACATTGCATAGTGCCAAAAGATCAGTAGACCCATGGAACAAATCTAATTTTTATGCTATTCATTTATTTATTTACTAGATTTAGCAGATAACCACAGATTCTCTAGGTGGCTCACAATAAAAATACATTAAAATATTCAAAAAGAGCAGTGTGTGACAGAACAATGTGTACATCCTAAAGATAAAATAGGGCAAGTAAAATCACAACAGCCAGCAAGACCTCTAAAATGTGTGAGTACCTCCCCCCAGAGGCTATTCCAAAACCTGGGAGCTACCACTGAAAAGGCCCTTTCCCAAGTTGTAGCTGGTAAGGCCTTCTTTTGTTAAAGTTATGAATAAGGACATATGGTAAGGATATAATGATATGTTCTGAGAGCTGAATTTTTATGTTAACATTTTCCAGACTTGAATTTGAGTGGACTCTGGCAGCTTTATTGTCCGTTTCCCTTCTGATCAAAAAACAAACAGGAGTACTCAAGTGATGGCCTGGTAGATATTGCCAAAGCACAACTCCCATCATCCTTTGCTCTTATCCAGACTGGCTGTGGCTGATGTTAGTTATTCTGTGACATCTGCAGAGCCATTGTTTGAGCACCTAGGTATAAAATTTAGATGGACTATGATTTAGGAAGACACCCCCCCCCCCCCGCAACCTCAACTAAACAGACATGGTGAGGGATCCAGTTTTATTCACTGAAAGGTCCAAGCAGGACTGACTTGAAACAAAACAAAACCTTGGCTTGAAACCTTGGAGAGCCTTTGCCAGTTGCGGTGGACAATGGCAAACCAGCTGGCTTAGTGGATTATTTTAAAGGCGGCTTCTGATGTGAAAGTTATCTGCTACTTCAGGATGTGCCAAATCCAAAATTTATTTGGAATCTCCCTCCCTCCTCCCACGCAGGATGGTGAGACGTTGATGTGCCAAAATGAGTGTGACGTCATGGTTCCTGGTAAGCAGCGCCGGCATTCGCCACCGGCTTCCCCGGGAGATGATATTCGTCGGGAGAGAAGATTGTGAGCTGATGCTCCAGGTAACGGGGGTCTTTCCTCTCATCAACCAGCATCCCCTCTGAATGAACGATGGTGTTGCCTGCAGTCACAATACTGGGTCTACCGAACAAATCTTTCCTCCTTTTTGACTGTTGCTTTATCCATTTTTATCATTTACTCTGTTTTGTTCATGGCCTTGGGACTTTGGTGAAGGGTGGTAGAGAAATGGTTTGAAACGAATGAATAAAGCAAAAACCCGGTGCTCCTATGACTTGTACATCAGTATCCGTTGCAGAAAGAGGTAATAAAAGTGTGAAATTGGAACCTCTGTATGCGCTTTAGTAAGTTCATGAATTAGGTGAGATGGCTGGATTACTTCCCAGGCCTTTCCCAGAGTAATGAAGACTCAACTGATCTGAAAGGTATTTGCAGCAATGTTTGGACTTAACCCAAAGGAAGAGGCCTCTGGAATAGAACTATACAGTGGATCCTCAATTCACTTTTGATGTTGTTTTCTCATGGCTGTAGACAGAGATATCCAAAGTGTTGGTGCCATTTTTCTTTAGGCCTCTTTCCAGTATAGAGACTGGCTAAGGGCAATGGCGTTTCCTGTCATGACATCACCAAATGACATAAGAACGTAAGAGAAGCCCTGCTGGATAAGGTCACAGCCTGTCTAGTCCAGCATCCCGTCGCACACAGTGGCCCACCAAATGCTCATGGGCACCTCAAGCAGAGACAGGGACAAATCTCAGCAAATGGCCTTAGAAGCATCCTGCTTCCCACCTCCCAGCCTGAAAGATGCACCTAGGCATTCATTCTAGTAGCCATTGATACATCGGTCGTCCATAAATTTCTCTAACCCTACCTTAAAGCCATCCAGACTGGTAGCTGTCACCACCTCTTTTGGCAGCACATTCCATAAACTGATGACCCTCTGGGTGAAGAAATACTTCCCTTTGTCGGATCTGACTCTCCTACCCATCAGCTTCATAGAGTGCCCCCTGGTTCTAGTGCTGTTTGATAGAGAAAAGAAATTATCTCTATCCACCTTTTCTATACTGTGCATAATTTAATATACTTCAATCAGGTCCCCTCTTAAACGCCGTCTCTCCAGACTGAAGAGGCCTAGACGTTGCAGCCTGGTTTCGTAAGGGAGGTGTTCCAGACCCTTAATCATTCTGGTTGCCCTTTTCTGCACCTTTTCCAGTTCCACAGTATCCTTTTTGAGATATGGTGACCAGAACTGTACACAATATTCCAAACGTGGCCTCACCAAATGTGGATATAGCCATCTGTGATTGGCTGCAGAGCATGGCATTGTCTGCCCTGGGCCTTATTCCAGATTATATCCTGGGATAGTGATATGTCATCTGCGCACAATCCTGCCGTAGCCCACGCCATAATGCGGATGGCAGGTTCCCATTCCAGGATGTAATCCCGAATAAGGTCTGGTGCAGAAGGGACCTTTGGAAGTTCTAGTTTTGAATGACAACCCCTTAATCTATGTGACTAATGGCATTATGATGGAGAATTTCTTCAGCTGTTAGTATCTTTCAGTTCTAATCTTGATGTCTTGCGGACATAAATATTGACTTGGAGCCTGCAATAAAATGTTGCAGTCACCCCCATTCCAAGCAGTCATTTTCAGGCCAGATGGTTTTGGCAACACCCCTCCCCTACCAGCCGTGCTGCTCTTAGGCTTGTTTACTTGCCAGCTAAATACTTTTATTTATTTCCAAAGGGGTTTCATCCCCCTCTAAAGGTGGCTGAGACCTCCTAGGTGCTAGCTGGGCCGCATACAGATCTGTTCTCAAATAATTCATTCCCTGGCCAGCTGAGCTCTTCTGGAGCAGTCGTTGCTCTAAGATAGTGATGGCGAACCTATGACACGCATGTCACAGGTGACATGCCAAGCCCTTTTGGGTGACACTCTATGTCACCCTGATACCTGGGCATGTTTTTGCCGTTCAGTATCTTGGAGGCCACAGGCTGCTTCTGGCTTGCGGCCTACAAGATACCGGGAGCACAGAGGCACTGCCTGTGCCCCGCATAGTCACGTCAATGACGTGATGGAGTCACGTCATTGCGCTGCCAGGTCATGCACAGTGTATCTGTGCTTCCGGCAGCTAGAGGACTGAAGGCCCATGTGTGGCAGTGATGGCTTTACTCACAATTTTTCCCTCTACGTACTTTTGTGAGACCTTATTCTCAGTCTTAAATTATATTAAAACCGATAAAAGAAACCGACTGACTGATGAAGTTAGTAGTGCTTGCTTGGGCTTGAAGTGTACGAAATACCAACCCTCAGTTGAAGATTTAGCAAATGAAATTCAGCAACAAAAAAGTCCCTAATGTAAAGAATGATTTGATTTTGCTTTCAATAAATACATATATCAAAAATATAATTTTTTTTTTACTAGAGCTACAAATATCACAAAATTATGGATATTTCTAGAGGAGACACGGCACCCGAGTTAAGCTAGGTTTCATTGTGAATTTTGACACACCGAGCTCAAAAGGTTCGCCATCACTGCTCTAAGACTTTATCCAGACAGGGCCAAAAACCTGTAATTAAGTTGTAGTTGTACCTAATTTGCTAGATGTGATCGTGGTATTCCTGGGTGTTTTTCCACCGCGCTCCTTCAGAATCTAAAAAGATCCGGATCTAAGGAATTGGTACATTCCTTAATCCGTATCTAGTAGATCCGGATTAAGGGAAATACCCAATGTGTTTCCATGGGTGGTCTAGCACCCGATAGCAATGGGTGCCAGCCTCCCTGCTGTGGAAACACCGGAGCACCCATTTGCAAATCTGGATTGACCCACAAGGGGTCTGCCTGTCACCCCAGGTGTTTTGGGGGACAGGGGGTGCAATCTCCGAAGTTGCCTTTCGAGGTTAGCAAAGGCTCCTAAGACAAACCCCTTGCAAGAGCAATGCAAGGGAGGTGCATATTATTTAGCTCCTTGTGAGCACAGAGGAGTCAGCCTCATTAATATGCACCTCTTTCCATGCCTGCAGGTAACAGGCAGCTCCCAGCCCCATTGCTCTAGAGCAGCGGTTCTCAACCTTTGGGTCGCTACCCCATTGGGGGTCACGCAGCCTTTTCAGCGGGGTCGCCGAAAGCTCCCGCAGGCCCCCCGGCGTCCCCCCGCGTCCCCCCGCCATGCCCCGCGCCGCGCCGCCGCGCCGCCGCGCCGCCTCTGCTGTGAGGAGAGATTGGCGGGGGCGGGGGTGGCGGCGGGTGGCAGTTGCCTTCGAGGCGGCAGTGGGAGCAACCCCGGTGGCGCTTGAGGCGAGGAGGATGGCGGCGGCGGCGGCGACTGTGGGCAGCCCCGGGCGGCTGGGCTGGCCGATGAGGGCGGGTGCCCGCCCGGTGCTATGCCTGCCTGCCTGCCTGCCGGGCGGCGATGGCGGTGAAGGGCGCTGGACCCGCACTGCCTGGTGCCTCGCCGCCCACCCCCTTCGCCCGCTGGAATCCGGCGTCGCCCCCCCCAAGGAGGATTTCCGGGTCGGGGAGGACCGAACGGGACGCCAGCGCCCCTGGCCCCGCCCCTGGCCCCGCCCTGCCCCGCCCCCACCTCTGGCCCCACCCCTGGGGTCGCGGAGGCATTGGGAGCTGCATTGGGGGGTCGTGGCATTAGCCATGTTGAGAACCGCTGCTCTAGAGGGACTCCAAAGTCTTGGCTTTGGGGCACCCCCCCCATGGGCACCTCCCCCTTTCCCCCCAGCCTCCTCTAGACCCCATTGCCAGATTGTAGTGGAAACAGGCTCCATACAATCTGGATTTTCAGGCTGAAGACCCCATTATAGACTCCTTTAATGGGGTCTACACAAAATCCGGATTATAGGTCCTGAAGGACCCATTATGATCCGGATTCCCCTAGCTGTGGTGGAAACAAATGTGTCCCTGATGGGGTCTGTGTTGGAAATGGGGTCATCCGGCTCTCAGCCAAATGGGTCCTTAATGGGTGCTAAAATGGGTACTTAGTGACACCCATTAAAACCTGGTTTACTGATCTAATGTATAGAATGATGATGTTTGATAGGTCCAGATGTGCCTCATACTGGTGCATCTATAAATTGGAGAATAAATAAGTGATGTCTGGAGGCAGTCTTAGTGCTTCAGAGTATGTCCATGGGCCACTTTCCAACTGCTTTTCTCCTGATCAGGTTGATTAGTAAAGCGTTTTACATATTGAGTGTTAGTTCCAATCCTGGAGCATCACTGTTTTCTGTGAAACAGTGATTGGTCCGTTGCCGGTCCTTTCGTTCCTCACAGCACAAGAGGAGGTGAGGAGGAGGGCATCTTTTGTAATAGGAGTTGGATTAGCTCATCCTCAGGGAAGTTCCTCTCATTCATTCACCACCCTGCGGAGAAGGTCAGTCTAACCCTGTTCCTGTCACCCAACCATATTCCTTCGCTTGAGTAATTCAGTCCCTGGTTAGAGGAGCTGTTAAGGCCTGGTTGGTTGGCTAATCATTCAGTTGTTTTACAGAGTAGCAAGCAAAGGACACAACATTGGTGAAGGCAGAACTCCTGTCGTCGTGCTTTCATCTCGCTATGACACATGGGCCTCTCAGTGGAAAAGCAACGTAGAAGTTGCTTGGAGGTCTCTTTCCCCCACTTCTCCCACTAATATTGAAATGCACTGCATGGTAGTGCCGGGGGATTTTAATACCCATGCGGAGATAATCTCAATGGGTTGGATCAGCTCTTGATGATAACCATGGGGATGTCTCATACAGCAGGTCATATCTTCAGTTTGGTCTTTGTTGCCGAATGGATCGGTGAGGAACCTTTGATAGGTGGGCTAATAGTAAGCCTGTTGTCATGAATGGATCATTTGCTGGGAAGATTTGGATTTGCAGTGGCAGCTCCCCTGTGCAGAGGTGGCGGAGTGAAAAGGTGTTATTGCTCCGCTCCCATTGTGACCTCAAGCAGCCATCCAGCAGAGCTCTTTGGTGTTGTGAATGACCCTGTAAGATCAAGGCAAAAGGAGCAAGGGTGGAGGCCATAGAACATCTGCTGTGACAAATTTTCAGAGCTCTTTGAGGGCAAAGAGAGCTCTGATTCCTAGGAGATTGGATGCCACAGTTGGGAATGATCCAGAGGAAGTGTCCAGAGAACCATCTGGTCCATTTTGGATCAGTTTCAGTTATTGCAGCCTGAGGATGTGAACAAGCTGTTGCCTGGGCTTTAGCCAACCACATAGCCTCTGGACCCTTGCCCTTCTTGGATGATAAAAGTCAGCCAGTAGGGTATGATTGGATGGGTCCAAGGAATAATGAATGCCTCCTGGAGAGATGGGGCGATCCTGCCAGTTCTTAGAGGCAGTGGTGTGCCCCCCCTCCTTACCTGGATCTAGAACAGCCATTGCCTAGTGGCTAACATGCCTGTTTTGGGCAAAGTATTGGAGAAAGTGGTGCTTGTAAAACGCAGGCATACTTGGAGGAAGCAGACTATCTAGACCAGGCATGTCAAAGATATGGCCCGCGGGCCGGATGCGGCCCGCGGGCTGTATTAATACGGCCCACGGCTGCCGCCGCCCGCCGCCACCACCGCCCGCTCCCACCACCACTGCTGTCCTCCTTGGGCACAAAGGAGGCGAGGTGAGGTGAGGTGAGGCGAGGCGAGCGAGCGCGCGGCGGGACCCTCCACTGCCCGAGTGCGCGGGCGCCACCATGGACAGCCAGCCCCTCCTCTGTGCCCTAGCCACGCCCCGGCCACGCCCCGGCCACGCCCCAGCCCCCTCCTCTGTGCCCTAGCCACGCCCCCGGTCACACCCCCGGCCGCGCCCCCTGGCCCTGACAGTACTTTTTTTTTTAATCCGGCCCTCTGCAAAATTGAGTTTGACACCTCTGATCTAGACCCATTTCAGTTTCAGGACTGGGAATGTGACATTGTTGATTCTCCTGGATTTCTTGGTGACACTAGATGCCATTGACCATGGTATCCTTCTGGAAATGCTACAGAATTTCGAAGTTGGTGGCACTGTATTGAAACCATTCTGCTCCTGTCTCCAAGGTGGATGCCAGAGAGTAGTTGTGGGAGTTTTTTTGCTTGACTTTCTGCATACTCACCTGTGTGGTTCCTCAGGGGAAGATCTTATCTCCTGTGCTCTTTAAAGTCACTGGAACAGGAAATTGGGAGATTTGGAGTGAGGTGGCCTCAATATGCAGACGACACCCAGCTCTATCTCCCTTTGCCATCTAAATTGGGAGAGGTGGTTAAAGTGCTTGACAGGTGCTTAGAGGCCCTAATGAGCCACATGGGTGCAATAAATTGAAGCTTAATCCAGAACAAGATGATAGTGCTGTGTGTTACAGGGTCTCAAGTCCATGAAGGTGGAAGGCACGTTGTTCTTGTTTATTTTATGGGGTTTCTTTGCCATGGGAGGGACAGGTGCATAATCTGAGGGTGAACTGGGACTCTGGGCTGATATTTGAAGCTCAAGTGGAGGGCCAGCTATGGTCCCTTCTGGACAGAGGTGATCTGGCCACAATTACCTATGCTCAGGTAAGCTCAGTTTGGTCTAGTGGGAGCCAGCTCGGTCTAGTGGTTAAGGAGCCTGACTCTTATCTGGGAATACCAGGTTTGATTCCACACTTCTCCATGAAGCCAGCTGGGTGACCTTGGGCTAGTCACAACTCAGCTCTCACAGCCCCACCTGCCTCACAGGGTGTTCTGTTGGGGGAGAAGAATAGAAAAGATTTGTCAGCTGCTTTGAGTCCCCTTAAATGGGTGAGAAAAGCGGGGTAGAAAAGCTCTACCCACAGCTTCACCTGATGCTGGTTCGGAAGCTGAAAGATTCCTGACCTGAACCACTGGCTTGATGCTAATCTTAAAAGAGCTGCCCTGGCTCCCAGTTTTAAGACTTTACTTGGCCATCAGAGGTCAATGTCTCAGCATTGCGTGCCTCCCGTGTTAAGAATATTTATATTTATTTCATTTTTTAAAATTGTTGTGACGCATCCTTCTCGTAAAGGATGAGATAAAAATTCTTAGATAAATAAAATCACGAGAATTAGATAATATACCTAGAGAGATTTTTGCTGCTGTTTTAGTTTTATTCCTTTGTTTAATTTTTGATCTTAGCGGGGTTTTGGTCTTGGTGAATTCAATGCCCTGTATCAGAAATCTATCTCACATCTCCAGTTTACTATATTTGGGTTGGTTCCTATAACTTATGGGTATACTAACTACCCATATCAACCTGCTCGTACCTTAAGATCTGGAGGGGAGGCCCTCCTGGTTGTCCCACCACCCACAGCAGCAAAATGGGTAGGCACCCGGGAGAGGGCCTTCTCAGTGGTGGCCTCCAGGCTATGGAATCATCTCCCGCTTGAGGTGCTTCAGGCTCCCTCACTGTATTCGTTCAGGAAGGCAGTGAAGACACACCTTTTTGCCCTGGCCTTTGGCTAAACGGAGACACCTTTTCTCTTCCAACTTGTAGCCATTATTAGTTATTTGTAGACACTATTGTTTTCATATAGATTGTTTATTATTTTAATGTATTGGAATTTAAAAGTTGTTATACGCCCTGAGACCTTCAGGTATAGGGCGGGATAGAAATATAAACAAACAAACGTATCTCATGCCTCTTAGAGAAGTTTCAGGAATTAAACAGTATTAAATAGGGAAGCGGCCCCTTGGGAAGAAAACAGTTAAAAGAGGATCTTTAGAAGTGCTTAATTAGTTTGCATTGCAACTTTTTGACTCCCTGGTGCTCATTTCTGAGCTCAGAAAGGATATTACGGCACTGGAAAAGGTGCCGAAGAGGGCAGCCAGAAGGATCAAGGGTCAGGAACACATTCCTTATGAGATCAGGCTGCAATATCTAGGCCTCTTCAGCCTTGAAAGAGCATTTAAGAGCTGACCTGACTGAAGTACAAAGTCGTGCATGATTTGGAAAAGGTGGATAGAGAAAAATTATTCACCCAGAGGGTCATCAGTCTGTGGAGCTTGCTAACAGAAGTGGTGGTGACAGCAACCAGCCTGAATAGCTTTAAGAAAGGGTTACGCCTCTAAAGGACATTTGCAGGGAGTCAAGAGCAGATGAAGGTTTTGTCTTTGTCTTCTGCTTGAGATGCCCAGAAGCAATTGGTGGACCACTGTGTGAAATAGGATGCTGGTCTAGATGGGTTGTGGCCCGATCCAGCAGGGCTTCTCTTGTGTTCTCTTACGTATAGAATGCTGGACTATATGGGCTGTGGCCTGACCCAGCCAAGCTGTTATTTATTTTTTATTGTTGTTGTATACAGAACTCTGGTTCCGATAAACATTTTCTATTGCTTGCCCTACATTCCATAATCTGTATTGTACCCTTAATTTGCTTTGGTGGTATGCATTAAATTAGAAGAGTACTT
Organism: Aspidoscelis tigris stejnegeri; assembly: GCA_023333525.1. Lineage (NCBI taxonomy): Eukaryota > Metazoa > Chordata > Lepidosauria > Squamata > Teiidae > Aspidoscelis > Aspidoscelis tigris. The sequence continues at coordinate 104,165,327 of JALMGA010000003.1, read as the reverse complement.
TTGCAAATGAAAAGCATGGGTGTTATTCAGGGACAGAGTGCTTAATCTTTCAGGAAACTCTCTGCCTACCTTACAGCTTTCAAATATTTAAAATACTTTGGAGGATTTAGGAATCTAATGTTCAAAGTCAAGTTCCAATGAAGAAGAAGATTTGGCTTTTCTACCCTGCTTTTCTCACCCGTTTAAGGGGACTCAAAGCGACTGACAAAGCTTTTTCTATTCTTCTCCCGACAACAGAACACCCTGTGAGATAGGTGGGGATGTGAGAGCTCAGAAAGAGACCTGTGACTTGCCCAAGGTCATCCAGCTGCCTTCATGGAGAGGTGTTCTCTCAACTCCTTGTAAATTGCCTTTAGAGGCAACCTGCCTGTCTCCAACCTGGAGTTGGTACCTAGTCATCCATTCTTCACATAATCCATACTTTTTGGTTTTCTTCAGCTTTGACAGACTTGTGTTGGGGCTGATTCCAGCAGATGACACAATGGAGGCTTGCTAGGCTATTAAACCAAAATTACTTCTGTTCTCACTTTGGAGGAAGGGTCTGTCACGTGCTTGGAGGCCTGTATCATGCTCAGAGCATAGATTACATGGAGTCAGAAGAGTTTTAGGGTACTTCCCTTGCACGAATATTTGAAAATCGATTCGAGTCTGACGAATATTGACATTCGAATTGGATTTAAAAACATTTGAATCTAGACATTCAAACGGATTTTGGATTTCCAAAAATGCAATACAGATATTTGAATTATTCGAATGTACAGCTTCATATGTATCGCGTATGAATTTGTGCAAAAATTATATGTATTTCCACTTATAATGCAGGATGAAAACAGGATGTATACGGAATGCGCGCATATTCGTATAACAGATATGAATTTTGTTGACATTTGTATCTTTAAATATGACTCTAACATTCAAATGTACTTATTCAAATAATGCAGATTTGAACCAGATTTTTGGACATTCGGATTTTTAACATTCAAATTCGAGTTGATTTTTCAAATTCGACTCAAATTTGAATGGAAAAAAAAACATTCATGCAAACCATTACTTGCATTTTTTTTCAACCCAGTAGTGTTTACATCTGCTCACAGTTTTTATCTTGCTATTTCCCCACCACCTCGATCCATGCTCTGAAGCCTACTTGGTTCTTCATTCAGTGCTTAATTAGCCTATAGAATTCATTGCCCCTGGTCATTATGACAGCTGTTAGTCTCAGTAAGATGTTAACAGGAGGCTGGCTGTATTCATGCAAAATAAATCTATCAGGACCTATGGAGTTCTATTTCTAATAGCAAAGTTTTCATGAACAAGGTCAAGCATATGGGAACATGTCTGCAGCCCATTTGCTGAGTTTTAGAACACCTTTTGGACATCTGGCTTGATTTTGCAGAGCAAATAAGTTTTTACTGTTTATTGTTCCATCTGAATTCTGCCTTTCTCAAAATGGGTCTAAGTAGATTGAGTGGTTGATCTCATAAACACACAATAGGAGCCACAACCCATCAAGTCCAGCATCCTGTTTCTCACAGTGGCCCACCAATTGCTCTTGGGCATGCAATTTCCTCACCTGCTCTCTACTCCATATGTATGGCCTTTAGAGGCATCCTGCCAATACTATTTCTGAGCAAGAAAAGTTATCCTCCATGTTTCCTCCTGCAGCATTTTTCTAATTAGAATTAAGAACATAAGATGAACCCGGCTGGATCAGCCACAGCCCATCTAGTCCAGCATCCTGCCTCACACAGTGGCCTAGCAATTGTTTCTGGGCATCTCAAGCAGGAGACAAAGGCAAACCCTTCACCTGCTGTCAACTCCCTCCCAATGGCCTCTAGAGGCATCCTGTCTGCCTCTCCATCCTGGAGGTGGTATCTAGGCATCATGTTATGCCTACAGCTGCCCTCTGTGGTAAACTAGGCTGTGCTGGTGACTCCGAGTTGTGGCCAATCTAGTTTGGCATTTGGCTGTCCCAGCAGCTGGCTTTCAGAGGAATACAACCCCTGATATATACCTCCTTGAAGTTAGTCAGCCATTGAGAGCTGCTAACCCTTCATGGCCCCATCTTTCATGAGTTTGTCCAGATTTTTCTCTTCTAAACAATTCAAACTGGCCCAGACTGTATCTTCTGGTAGAGGATTCCAAAAATTAAATAAAGCTTCACCCAGATAGCACTTATTTATTCTGCATTGTCTGGACAGTTTCGATTAAAGCATGAATTTAATCCAGAATAAAATTCACCTGCATGTGCTTTACTCTGGATTATGCAGATAACGTGGAATAAGGAAGTACTGTCTGGATGAAGCTTTGATTCTTTTGTCTCTTGGCTGTGCCAAGATTTATGTTTATTGGGTGATCCCTGGTTTTTGTGTTTTCAGAAGAGAAGGAGAACATCCACTTTCTCTGTCCCATTCACAACTTTATATACCTCTAATGTATTCCCTCTGATCCTTTATTTTCTAGACTATAAAGCCCCAACAATTTCAGTCTTTCCTTGGAAGAATGAATGAATAAATTTATCACAGTCACAGGCCAGAAATACAAAACACATTTAAATAATTTCAGTTTGCTGACTTGTCAATTGTATTAATGGAGTATTAATGAATTTAAATATTTTCTGCACTGAATATACAAAATTGACCAATTTTTTAGTAAATGCAGAAATTTTATTTGTTAAAAGTCGTTGACAGCTTGTCTTAATTTTATAGCTGCAATACACAATGTAGCTGAATTTAATGTGATATGGACTTCTCTGTCATCTGTTAGATGCTTTACAGGTGGCTCATCTCCTCTTTCAGGGATTTGCTGCAAAATAGGATTGAGCCAGTTTGGTCTTGTGGTTACGAGTGTCAGATTCTTTTCTGAAGGTCTCCTGGTTTGATTCAACACTCCTCCATGAAGCCAGCTGGGTGACCTTGGGCTAGTCACAGTTCTCTTTCTGAGTTCCCACAGCCCCACCTACCTCACATGGGGTCTGTTGGGGGGAGAAGAACATAAGTTTTGTCAGCCGCTTTGAGTCCCCTTAAATGGGTGAGAAAAGTGGAGTATAAAAGCCAACTCTTCTTCTAAACGTTGAGCAAACCTCGCTGTAAAAATGACAGTGTGGTAGAGTATGACCAGGGGGTTCCACCCTGCATGGACATACATGTTCTATAATAAGGTATACCTCTACATTTCCCCTGAAGAAGCACAGATGGCATTATGTTATATCTAACTAAAATGAAGTCTTTCCTAAATTTGGGGAAGTCCTGCTTAGTAAATTGCTAGGGTGGAACATCCTCAAAACTTCTTTAGTGAGTACATAACTATCTCACTCAGCTGCCCTTGTAAATCCATATCCCAGATATGTTGCTTAATTGCACCTCTGGATCTTTCATATCCAGGGGTTATTAAGGCCTGAGCCCTAAGTTTCTCCGCTTCTCCTGCAGTATAGATTTCCATTGTACTAGAATGTATCTAATAGAGCTCAAGGGGCCAGACCACTGAGAAGAAAATCAACTTTAGCCAGTAATGGACCTTAAAGATTCGTACCCTGGTCTCAGTTCTCACCTGCCCCATTCCTCACAAGAGACTCTCTTCAGCCCTTGATCACTTCAGTTACCCTCCTCTGATTTTTCTTGCTTTCAATGCTGGCTAGTGGAAGTGTGTTTTCCTGCGTGATGCAGTCATGCTACTGTTATCTTGCCCGTTCTGATCATCTGGCCACACTTGTTCTACTGGTGGTCATGTTCAAGGAACACAAAACAAGACAAGAGTGCAGTCACAGCTTGATTTTCAGAAGAGTGGCGCCTTCTCTTCAGTCCTTGCTACAAGCAAGAAGAAGTTGAGCCAGAATGGGATGGTGTTAAAAGGGCAGATTTAATCCCCAAATAGGACCATTGAATATCTAACAGTTAAAAAAGCACCAAAAAAGTAAACTGATTTGGGTTCTTAAGGCAGCATAAAACAAATACACCAGTTGGTATTATACTTGTTAGTATTATACTTGGGCCCCAAATATCTAAAGGAACACCTTCTCCCATATCACCCTTCCTGTGCCTTAAGATCTGGAGGGGAGGCCCTCCTGGTTGTCCCACCACCTTCAGAAGTGAGGCTGGTGGGCACCCGGGAGATGGCCTTCTCGGTAATGGCCCCCAGGCTATGGAACGGTCTCCCCCTGGAAGTGCATCAGGCTCCTTCTCTGATTAGGTTCAGGAAGGCGGTGAAGACGCACCTCTTCACTGAGTGCTTTGGCTAAATGTTGGTTATGTTTGCCCCCCACTGGTATAGGGTGGGATAGAAATACAAATAAATAAATAAAATAAGTATAGGTACATCCTCCAGGCTGGAGACACAGGAAGGATGCCTCTAAAGGCCACTTGCTGGGATTTGAGAGCAGGTAAAGGTTTTGTCCTAGTTTTCTGCTTGAGATGCTCATAAGCAATTGGTGGGCCACTGTGTGGGACAGGATGTTCGACTAGACGGGCTGTGGCCCCCTATGCAGCAGGGCTCCTCTTATGTTCTGAGACAAGATGGGTGGGTTTCTCCTGGGGTTAGACAGCTTCCCATGTTCTTGCACCTTGCGTAAGAAATGAAGGAAAATGAACAGAATAGATGTATTTAGAACCACGCCTGGAATTAGAAATTTGCAAGCATAATATGGGTACTGCCCCCTCTGAGAACCACTGAGAATCTCGGGGGGATCACTGGGGAATCCTAATAGAGCAGCTTCCTCTCTGCTTATCCAGTACAAGCCAGTGTTGCTTTTGTCTATTGCTTCCTAGATAGCAATACTCCCTGACCTCAGCAGGTTATCTCGTAGCTGGTAATGGTCTCAATGTCATACTAAACAGAAGTCAGCTGTTATATATGTTTTTCAGATGACAGACAGTGTTGATAAAGTGAATAGGAATGACCTTTTCCTTGGTCTCCTCTAATGTTAGCTTGCTGTGAGCCAGTTTGGTCTGGTGGTTACGGAGCCGGACTCTTATCTGGGAATACTGGGTTTGATTCCTCCATCTCCAGCAAAGCCAGCTGGGTGACCTTGGGCTAGTCACAGTTCTCTTTCTGAGCTCTTTCACCTACCTCAGAGGGTCCTCTGTTGTGGGGAGAAGAATAGAAAGCTTTGTCAGCTGCTTTGAGTCTTCTTAAATGGGTGAGAAAAGCAGGATAAAAAAGCCAACTCTTCTTCCTCCATTAAGCCAGCTGGGTGACCTTGGGCTAGTCACAGCTCTCTTTCTGAGCTCTCACAGCCCCACCTACCTCACAGAGTTTTCTCTTGTGGGGAGAAGAATAGAAAAGCTTTGTCAGCTGCTTTGAGTCCCCTTAAATGGGTGAGAAAAGTGGGGTAGAAAAGCCAGCTCTTCTTCTTTGTGGGACCTATGCCCTCCCTCCTGAAGGGAATTTAAATGCAACTTTGATGTATTAAAAAAAAAATCTCTCTCTGCCAAGCGTTGGTGGTTTTGCTTTTGGCTGTGGACTGGGAAGGGAAAAGGGAAATAAATGTTCATCCAGCATCCCTGTGGCTTTGGGTCTGCAGCTGATTTATCAAAAGAAAGCAGACGTAAGATTTGCCCGCGTGCTCGCCTGTGTCTGTTAAATTATTTAGGCAGGGTCTTTGGAGCATGGGTTGTATAAATGCTTACCCTGTGCAAACCGGAAGTCATCGGACATTCTGTTCAGAATTTATAGAGTCTCCCCCCCTTTGCATATGCAGTGAAATTTGCATTCCCTGGCAAACTATTGAAAATAACTGTTTTCTTCCCCCCCCTGCCCCCACCACTGTGTTAATTTAGTTTAGAGAGACCCTGTAGGGCAGTAGAAGAGCTTCTTCTTTGCTGACACAAGGATCCCGATTCAGTCCCCAATGTGGTCCTGTAAGAAGCCTGTGGCAACACACTCCTGTATTGTTGCTAAGAAAACTGCTGCCAAGAAAGCACCATGGATTTTTCCATGCAGTTAGCAGGAGTCAAGCTTCTTTAGAGCCAGCCTGCCTTTGCCTTTCCAGTGGTTAATTTGGGTTAGGTTCTAATAGCAAATGGAGCTCTGAGCCAGGTGCCCAGAAAACCAGATGTTAGGGGGAAGGGATTCTGTGGTCACACCTAAGGTTTAATTCAGCTTCGGTCCACTTTCAAAGCCCAAAGATGAATTTTTTGAGTTACTTAACACTGAAAGAAAACAGCTAGTCACTTTGCTGATGTATTCCTCTCCCTCTGAAAGGGGACGGAAGCTGGATCTGACCTTAAGTGCGACCACAGCCCTAGTGATGGCTCCCTGAACATTTTATGGATTTTTTTGGTCTTCACAAATGATTTGAAAGTGGAAAACGTAGTCAAGTGAGCTGCTATCTCCAGTCTCAGGTGGTCCAAGGCACTTGCCTGCTGCATCTAAAAATTAAATATGGTAAATTGAAGTAGGTGCTACAGCTATATTTATATATATATATATATATATATAAATATATATAATAGTTCATGGTGGGGAAAAAGTGGAAAGAGAAAAAATATTTTCTCTTGTTGTACAACACTAGGGCAGGAGTGACTGTTATTCTTTCTTTCATCAGTCTGTGGGATTTACTACCGGAAGAGGTGGTGCCAGCAATCAGCTAGGATAGTTTTAAGAAAGGATTAGATAAATTAATGGAGAACAGGTGTATCAATGGCCATGAGCATGGATGCTTAGGTTGAGAGATAGGCAGGATGCCTTTCAAGGCTATTTGCAGGGAACTGAGAGTGGGTTGAGGTTTTGCTTTTGTCTTCTGCTTTGTCAGCTGTTCATAGGCAATTGGTGAGCCGCCGTGTGAGACAAGATGCTTGAGTAGATGGGCTGTGATCCAACAGGGCTCCTCTGATGTTCTGAAGTTCTTAACTAGACATGGTTAGCATTGTATGTCAGGTACGGATGTGCACGAATATTCATAAAATTCAAAATTTGGCCGAATTTGGACATTTGAACTTGAATTGAACGTTACGATATTCATATGCTAACATTCGAACGAATACGAATGTTTCCAGACATTCTTACATATAGTTTGGACATGTGTTAAACTGGGGAAACATATCAGATACGTATTTGTCATATCAGGTACGTATCTGTTTGTATCAGATATCTATTTGTTCATATCAAATATGTATTCATTCATGTCCGATACCTATCAAATGTTCGTACGAATATGTATGAATAGATTTGTATTGAAGATAATTTTACCATATTCAGATGCGATCGATTTGTATGAATATGGATTTTTAAACATTCAGTTTGTTTCTAACTGAATGCCCCCCAAAATCCATGCATATCCCTAATGTCAGGCCCTTACAGCATCCACATGGACTGCAGCAAACTACATACTTGGGGTGTTTTTCCACCGTGCTCCTTTAATTCGGATCTAAGAAGATCCGGATCTAAGGAGTGGGTACTTCCCTTTTTCCGGATCTAGTAGATCCCGATGAAGGGAAGTACCTGATGTGTTCCACGGGTGGTCTAGCGCCCAATAGCAATGGGTGCTAGCATCCCTGTTGTGGAAACACCGGAGCACCCATGTGGCAAATCTGGATTGGCTTGCAAGGGGTCTGCCTGTCACCTCAGGTATTTTGGTTGGCAGGGGGTGCTGTCTCTGAAGTTGCCTTGTAGATTAGCACAGGCTCTGAAGTCCCTCCAAAGGCAACTTCGGAGATTAGCACAGGCTCCGAAGACACACCCCTTAAGAGAGGTGCATATTAATTAGCTCCTTGATTGCATCTCTCCTGTGAGTACTGATGAGTCAGCCTCATTAATATGCACCTCTTTCCATGCCTGGAGGTAACAGGCAGCTCCCAAGTCAGCCTCATTAATATGCACCTCTTTCCATGTCTGGAGGCAAGGGGTTTCTCTGTGGAGCCTTTGCTAATCTCCAGAAATTGCCTTCAGGGGAACTTCGGAGCCTTTGCTAATCTCTGAAGGAAACTTCGGAAGGGTATTGGAGCTGCCTTTGGAGGGACTCCGAAGTCTTGACTTTGGGGCACCCTCCCATGGATACCTCCCCCCCTGAGCCTTCTCTAGACCTCATTGCTGGATAGTAGTGGAAACAAGCTCCCTACAATCCGGATTTTAAGGCTGAAGACCCCATTGTAGAGGTCTACACAAAATCTGGATTATAGGTTCTGAGGACCCATAATGATCCGGATTTACTTAGCTGTGGTGGAAACAGATGTGTCCCTAATGGGGTCTGTGGTGGAAATGGGGTCATCCAGCTCTCGGCCAAATGGGCCGTTAATGGGTGCTTCAATGGGTACTTAGTGACAGTGGAAAAACACCCTTGATCCCCAGTGTCTTCCCAGAAGAAGGTGATGGAAACCACTTCTGCATCAGCTCAACTAGGAATGTTCACAGTTTATATATTTATTTTTGCATTCAGATTTGAATCAAATTGAATATCCAGACATTGAATGTTTAGAATCCGAATGCAAGAAAAATCCAATTCGAATCGAATATATTTGAAACTATTCTTTCAAATGTTAGGTTTGACTCTGAAGATACGGATGTCAACAACATTAGTATGTTTTATACATATCTGTACGCATTTCGTATGCATCCCGCTTTTGTCCCGTACTGTCAACGGAAATGCGTACAGATACGTATGAGATTTGTACAGATACGAATGTCATACGTATGTATCTGTACTTTTGAATGTTTCGAATCATTTGAACGAATGTTTCAGAACATTCGAGATTCGTTCGAATGTTTACATTAAAATGTGTAGACATTCTGTTCCAATTCAGATGTCCACATTTGATCGAATTTGATCGAATTTCGAATGTTTAGAACATTTGTGCACGTCCCTAGTCACGATTTGACCAAACAATAACAAGAAACAAGTGACGTTCCCTTGAGCATCTCTGGCAGGGAGCGTTATTTATGAAGTATGGCACGTACCATGAGTACTTCAGATGGGACTCTAGGTTTGATCTTTGTGTGGGAGTGTCTGTTGGCCCCGTGTTGAGGCTTGCAGCTATAACGTTGTTATTTAGACCATCTCTGCTCTGGAGCTTTCAAATTCAATGTTGCTTTTTCTTTTTTTTGCAGTCCCGCAGTGTGGATAAGCAGCATGCTGTCATCAACTACGACAGAGAGAAAGATGAGCACTGGGTGAAGGATCTGGGCAGCTTAAATGGGGTAAGTGATGCACTTAGCAGCTGAGCAATTTGCATTACATGTACACGCTTCTGTCCTGCGGGTGTCTGGCCCTGTGTTCTTTGTTTTTCCTTTGCTGATAGGGACATATGCTGAGGACATTCAGCACAGCTGGGTTTCAGGTCACTAGGGCAGGCCTTTTGAAGAGAAGGGCTTAAAAGACTTTAAATGACTAAAGATGCTAGGGTCAGTAGCGCAGGATGATCTTGGGGTGTTCTGGTGGAATCCCAGGCAAGGCTATCAGCTGACCTTATCTGCCCTGCTTTGGATGCCATTACTGGGCCCGGTTGGATCTATCATATCTTCAAACAATTTTTTTTTAATACTGTACATAAGAGTGGTGGAAAAATGAATCTAATGATGGTATTCAGACTGTGCTTCAAGGCGATGGTGCTACTGCTTGGGCTGGTGGGACGAAGGGCACGACAGCCAAAAGGAAGTGGGATTTGAGGCTTGAGCAAGCATAGGTAATGGTAGGTGAGGCACCATAAAGCTGCATGTGAACACTGACCTCTCTGAACAACATGCTAATCAACCGTAAATGGAAGGGCACACCAAGGAGGCGGTGTTTCTTCAACTGTGGTCCTCCAGGCGTTCTTGAACAACAATTCCAAGCATTGCCCTGGCATGGAGTTCGGGTAGTGGAATGCTGGGCGTTGTTCAGGAACATCCGGAGCACCACAGTTTGGGAAATAGTGCGCTAAGAGCGGACTCAAGCTCTGAGCTGCTTGACGCATTGGGGAATTGTCCACTGTGCTCCTATGGTCCTAGAGATCTTTTAAATTGCGGTTTAGGACAAGACTTGTATGTATGTTGGGTTCTTTGTTGAACTAGATGACTGCAAGAATCATTTCCTACGCTTTAAATCTGATATAAGCATTTTCCCCTTTCCTCTGCCTCCCTACTTTGTATATTGTTTCTTCCCTAATTATGCTGCAGTAGCCTACAGTATTTTATTTATTTAAATCTGTACCTGGTCCAACCAAAATGATAGGTTTACTAAAATTCACAAATAGTGAGGGATTCAGAGGAGTGATTTCTGACCCTCCCGTTGCCTAAAAATGCTCTAGAAAACCATTGAACATGAAAGTCTGATGGACCTTTTAGATAATGTACGTAACTGAGTACAAAAACTCACAAACTACTGTATTAGTTTCTCCTAATCACATCCAAGCTGTTGAGTCCAGAGCGGGCGGCAGCAGCGAAGCACATGTATGCGCACAGCCAGTGGTAGCAAGGAGCCAAGTCAGCTCCAAGAGTTAGTTTGGATATAGAGTCAAACATAGACAATCCAGGAGTCAGGTTACCAGAGATTCGTCATCAGTCAGTCAGTCAAGGGTGAGGAGACCAGAGATTTACACGAGCTGGGAGTTGCCAGGAAAATCCTTTGTTTGCAATGGAGGCTGCTGGGTGGGACTTTGTTATGAAGAGCTCAGACTGTCCGTCCCTCTCTGGTGCAGCTGTTTGGCATGGAGGCGTGCGGAGCGCCACAGGTGTTCTCTCTCTCTCCAGAGAGAACTTGGCTCTGGGTGTAGCTCAGCATCAGAGTCCAAGCCGTCTGCATCTTGGGGGACAGAATCAGTTTCCAAGGTGGGTCCCTGAGGCGCGGATCCTCCATCTTGGCTGGCATGGGTGGGGACCTCATCACCAAAGGAGTCAGAATGGGCACGAGGCATGACACGAGCTTGTTCTTCTGGATAGCTCTAATCTTTTGATAACAACCAGCTTGTGGAACCTTAGGACCTCTCTGCCCTCAGGACAGTATTAATTTAACCCACTCTACTCAACTAGGGTTTGCATTTCAAGGGTGAGGATGCCCTCTCTCCTGGGCTAGGTTCCGTAACGATGTGGAAGCTCCATAGCTGTTCCAATGTGTGCAACTGACTCCCTGTCCAAGGCACCGCAGATCTCTGCCAGTGATTGACCAAGGCCCCATGAGGCTGTGGCATTTTCCTTGTCCAAGACCAGGTGCAGAAGCACTGAAGCAGGACTGGAACAAGACTGCTTGAAATGGTTGTAGAGGAAAGGTGGATAGAGAAAGAATACTTTGTCTCTTGCACAGTACTTGAACTAGGGGGCATTCTATGAAGCTGATGGGCAGGAAAATTAGGACAGGCAAGGGGGAGTATTTTTGCACACAGAGGGTCATCGAGTTTTGGAATTTACTAGCAGAGGAGGTGGTGACAGCACCTGTTTAGCTTTAAAAGTGGAGGACAGGTGTGTCAATGGCTTCTAATATTGATATTTCGGTACTGTCCCCAGATTGGAGAAACTGCCTCTAAAGGATCTGAGAGCAGGTGAAGGTTTTATCATTTTATTTTGCTTGAGATGTTCACTGGAGGTCTTCTTACGTTCCTATGTTCATGACCACCTTCTAGGGAAATGCTGGCAAATGAACCTGCATCTCTCTACCTTCCAGGCAGTTTCTCCACCATTGAGTATGTTGCTATTCCCTATTTAAAGGAAATAATACATTGGATGTATACTGTATTTTGACCCAGCCAGCGTCATTACGGAATGATGGTGGCAGTTATTTCAGAAATCTATACCTTGTATTTCAAAAACCTGTTCGTATTGGGATTTGAATGGCGCTGTGAGATTTTGGCTTTGCCGACAGTTTCATTTCTCGGTTTTGCGATTAACGCTTGCAGTTGGCTTCATTCATTTCGGTGTCTGTTCTGAAGAGGGTTTGGGTGGGCAGATAATAAAAGAGGTAATGACATTAGATAACGCGGGAGGGAGTTAATAAGGGAGTGATTCCATCAGAAATGTTTCAGGATTTGTCACTCAATTAATAAGAACGGTATCTGATTAAAAGCAGACACCTTGCCAGAAAATCCAGCTTCTAAAACAGTTTATAATAGCAAATTCCCCTGATGGCACCCAATGACATGGAGACGTGGTTTCTATTTATAGGGGAAAGCTTCAGGGTAGCTCACTCATGCACATAGGTTTGTTGCTAAGAAAGAATGTGGCTTTATAGATTCAAATGGTTGCTGGGAATGAGGGACTCAGTGGATTTGTCTGAGGGCTTGTATACTGGAATTACAAGTATTTCATACTCATGCAAGAAAACCCGGTGAGTCATCTTTAATTGTAGTGCGTGCCCCTGGATGAAATCTTCCCTCCTCCTGAAATAAAAGAATACTCTAAGTTTAAAATGTGTGAGAGAGAAGCGTGGCAGTAGCAAGTGAGCTTGTTGAATTCTCGACAAGAGAATGTAGAATTTGAGGTCATTAAAAATAGAGCCTATATAACCATATAAAGTGTAGAAGGCTTTTGATACTGTTAGGAGGAGAGGAGTTGGCTTTTCCACCCCCTTTTCTCACCCATTTAAGGGGACACAAAGCTACTGACAAAACTCCCATTCTTCTCCCACAACAGAACACCCTGTGAGGTAGGAGGGGCTGTGAGAGCTCAGAAGAGAGCTGTTACTAGCCCAAGGTCACCCAGTTGGCTTCATGGGGGAGGGTGGAATCGAACTCAGTATTCCCAGATAAGAGTCTGGCTCCCTAACCACTAGACCAAGAGAAGTCCCCCACTGGGTTGAGCCCCTGGCCTGTCTAGCTCAGTGGTCTGCTGTCCTGGCAACCGACCAGGTACATAGGGACCCTGCAATTACTACATGAGTCCATAGCTTGCTCTTTCTGAAGTATCCCAGCAGCTGGCCTTTGGAAGCATAAGGTCCTTAGAAGTAGCCCACTGGATTGAACCCGTGACTCAACTAGGTCAGCAATCTCCTCTCATGGTGGCTGCATAGGGAATTGTCAGAATTACCTACCAGCAGCCCTCAAGCCCTGAATGACTCAGTAATTTCTCACAGACATATATCTGCCATAGAAGCAGGTTCTTCCATTTATTCAGCTACTAGCAGAAGAGAAAGGGTAACGGCAAAGCAAGGCCATTATCTAGTAACTGCAATCATATCTGGTTCCCATGGCTTCCTGGCCTAAGATCAAGGCCATGGTGGTGTGAAGGGACAGATAGCTAGGGCGGTTGCCAAGGGAATATACCATTTCCTGCTGCCATCGGCGTTAATAGCCACTGACAGCCTTGACTTCCATGAATATGGAAATAGAAGAACTTCCTCACTAGATTGGACTCTTGAACTCTCACGGTGATCAGCTAGCATCCTAGGGAAGCCTACTAGCAGGACATGAACACACAGTTTGCTCTGCCTATGGTCTCCCAGGCAGCTGGACCTAAGAAGTGCCCCGCTGTTTTGGACCTATGGCTTATCTAGGCCTGCTTTCATGGTGGCCAACTAGCTTCACAGGGAAACCCACCAGAGAGCCTTGTTCCCGCAAACTGGAGTCTTTAGCAAATTCCTCAGCAAAAATGCCTGAGAAGTCTTAATAGCCATGGACCAAAAAAAAGACAGTCTCTCATGGATAATTGGTCAAGAAACAAGAACCAGAGAGAAGGAAATAGGGATCCCTGAATATTTGTATGGGGCCTATTCCAGTTTGGTCTTGTGGTTAGGGAGCTGAACTTTTACCTTGGATTGCCAGGTTTGATTCAGCACTCCTCAGTGAAGCCAGCTGGGTGACCTTGGGTTAGTCACAGCTCTCTTCGGAGGCCTCATAGCCCCATCTACCTCACAGGGTATCTATTGTAGGGAGAAGAACAGAAGCTCTGTTAGCTGCTTTGGGTCCCCTTAAATGGGTGAGAAAAGCAGGGTAGAAAAGCCAACTCCTCCTCCTCCTTCCTCCTCCTCCTCCTCTTCCAAAATCTGTCCGTAAGTGGTGTAGATGGGGGTGAAATGACGAAGCCATAAGCAGGAGCCATCCAGTGAAGGTGGATGCTAGAAGATTCAGGATTTCTTTATGCAGTGCACAGATAAATGAAATTCTATGCAAGAAGATGGAACAGTGTCTGTCTGTCCGTCCGTCCCCACCGGCAGCCTGCATAATAATGTTGTTCAGGAGAGATTTGTCTTGAAATTTTGGGAGCCACCATTCATCAGAATAGATGAATGAATAGGGTCAAATGAATCAGTGCTTTTGGGTATCATTTTTGCCAGTTATATGTCTTAGCATCCTGGCTGCTCTTTTTCTTATATTGCCTGATCTTACTACTTGGATGGGAGACTACCAGGAAATCCCAGAAGTCTTAAGATAGAACGGGATGTCAAAAAATAGGTTGGATTGCTAAACAACTTCTAGGGAGCTGTGACTAGCCGAAGGTCACCCAGCTGGCTTCGTGGAGGAGGGCGGAATCAAACCCATTATTCCCAGATAAGCGTCTGGCTCCTTAACCACCAGACCAAACTGGGATCGCTGTCCACACAGCTGTCCAGCTCCTTAACCACTAGACCAAGTTGGGATTGTTGTCCACACTGTTCTTAACTCTGCCTGAACCTATTTAATGCTCTGCTGTTGCTCTTGCTGTTAAAACCCAGCAGCAAACAGCTGCAGTTAATTTCCTGTCTCCGTTTGCTATGCAAGACCCATACACAGAAGACTGATGGCGCTTGGGATTTCCTGATATTATCATTCTGATCCAAGTCCGGTTGTGCATGGCTTGGCTTTTTCAGCTGGCCATCCCACGCTTCATCACTTGCAGTAAAATTTGCATGGCTGCAATTGGTGCAAGGAAAATGCGAGTTTTTGGTGCGTGTGCGTTTTTATTTCTGTGTTTGTTATACAGAACATTTGAACTGCTGTGGGTCACTGAAAAATGTATCCAGGAGTGTAATACCACTGAATGAGCCTAGTATCTGCGGAGACTCAGGAAGAAAAGAGGGGCCTAAGTGAGGATTTGTCTGGCTGCTAAGCTTAATATCTATTTGTTATTGCAATTGTGAATCTATCTATCTATCTATCTATCTATCTATCTATCTATCTATCTATCTATCTATCTATCTATCTATCTATCTATCTATCTATCTATCTATCTATCTATCTATCTATCTATCTAGTCAATGTGCATGGTCTTGAAGGGCCTGTCTGGCTTTCTTCCAGGAAGCTCATCCCATCCAAGGTACACCCCATATTTCTTAAATTGCATTATCTTTGCTTTTGATCTGGCCTTTAGTAAAGCTTTTAATGTGACCTTTAGTGCAGTAGTTGTTAATTCATTAAAACATTTATATGTGACTTCCCATTTAATGGCAAGGGCTTAAATGGTTTAGAACAGCATTTAAAACAACATTAATAAACAGTTGGAACAATTGAAAACAATGCCAGAATAATAAAAGCTGCATAGTATGCAGTATTCTAAAGAAAAATTTGTGAAGCTGTCCTTTCTGAAAACCTTTGGCCTCTCTCTCTGAATTCTCATTAAGAGTAATCAAAGTAGGGATGGGCATGAATGTTCTAAACATTAAAAAATTCAATTGAATGTGGACATTTGTTATTCAAATAGAATGTACATATTCAAATTTAAACGTTCAAATGAATTTCGAACGTTCTGAAACGTTGGTTCGAATCTGTACAAATCTCATTTGGGCTGATAGTAAAGGACAAAAATGGGATGCATACAGGATAAAACGGGATGGGTATGAAATGTGTACAGATACCTATAACACATACGAATGTTGTTGACATTCATATCTTCAGACTTGAATCTAACATTCAAATGGATGTATTCAAATGTATTTGATTCGAATAGGATTTTGTTGCATTCGGTTTCTAAATACTTGAATTGAATTGGATATTTGGATATTTGATTCAACGCAAATTCGAATTAAAAAAAAAAATATTCGTGCACATCCCTAAATCGAAGCAGCGAAGAAATTTGTGATCTCTAAATTTCTTACCTTGTGCAGTTGTGGAACTTAAACTGTGTCATGCAAGGGATGAGCTTTTTCTGTGATCGAGAAGTAGTGGGTTTTCCCCCTCTCTCCGGGACCCCTGGGATCTTGCTTTCTGCCAATTTTTGTTCCATTAGCTGGTGTTGGTAAACAGCACATCCATCCAGCCGCTCTAATTGAAGGGCATGTGTTAAAGGGATGCGCCGGAGCAGTATCTCTGGTCTCCACAGTATTTATTTCCATTTAATACCTACCTCCTTTCCTCCTTGGAATCCAGGGCTGTGTTTGCAGCTGGTATTATTCTTCCCTGCCAGCCCTTGCTCCTAGACTGGCAGGACTTTTGCTATGCCAGTTGTAGAAGTTGCATGCTCAGATCTTGCATTGGATGCCCTGTGGTAGAGTGGTGGGCGTGATTTCAAGGAATCTCTTCCACACGTTGGAAATGGGGCAACTAAAGGGTAGTCCTGTCACACGTTGTTGCATGCATCCTGCCCTTGATCCTTAGGAGCATGCTGCGTGCGGAGGGTTAATAAAGAGCTCTGAGGGTGCCTGTATAGCATTGTCTGGAATGGGCATGGTGTGTACTTCTGCTGGGAGCCTTTCTGGGAGCGCTTTTTTAAGGGTAACTCTTAAAAAACCTCATTTAGTACCTGTTTTTTTTTAAACAAGTCTAGCGTCAGTTTGGCCTAGTGGTTAGGGAACCGGACTCTTGGGAATACCGGGTTTGATTCCGCCTTCTCCAGTGAAGCCAGCTGGGTGACCTTGGGCTAGTCACAGCTGTCTTCTGAGCTCTCACAGCCTCACAGGATGTTCTGTTGTGGGAGAAGAATAGAAAACTTTGTCAGCTGCATTGAGTCCCCTTAATGGGTGAGAAAAGCAGGGTAGAAAAGCCAACTCTTCTTCTTCTTGAGATCTTTTTGTCTAGGAGCTTCAAACATTGGCTTGTTTCTGGTGGAAAAAAAAGTTAAAAGCAAGGAAAGACTGAAGTGGTTTTGTGAAAGAAAGTTGGCTGGAGGATAGGACTTAAGGTGCGATCACACAGGGCTGTTTTGAGGCATCTCTTTTCCAAGGAATTAAGAATAAATAAGCACTTTACACAGTTTGTAAAATTAAGTGGCTAAATTAAGCTCCTGCTTCACATTCTGTCCTTGTCACTGCTTGCCACTCATTGGCTGCTCGCAGGCTGGATTTCTGGAGCCCTGAAATTCGTAGTCACCTTTTTCAGGCTGGGATTGGGTGGCTACAGGAGTCTCTGTGTGGTCCTGCTCTATTCAGGCCAAACATTGAGTTGCTCTGAGAGTACTGATTTCTCACTTTTATAATTTATGCCTGTCCTAATCTGACCCTGGGTGTGCCCCTAAGCACATGTCTGAACATGCTCTTGGGCTGCCTCCAGATGGCAAGAGGAAAATGCAGGATCTTGTTTAGATCCCACAGATGACAGGCAAAATCGCGGAGCAAGTCCAAGTCCTTACCTCCTCTGGTGCTTGTTCCCACTATGGCATGGGGTCTACTTCTAGATATTTCAATGGCTTTCACAACGGTGCTGTCGGTATTTGTGGGTATTTGGGTCATATGACAAATACATGGAGGTGAGGTGTATCGATGGCGTCTGTAACTAATACCTATATACTGCTTCCAGGTGGGCCTCATCTCCTGGGAACCAAGAGCTGATTTGCCTTCTGTTTGAGATGCTCAGAAGCAATTGGTGGGTCATTCTATGAGATAGGATGCTGGACTAGATGGGCTGTGACCTGGCCCACACAGTGGCCACCGATTGGTTCTGAGCATCTCAAGCAGAACATAAGAACATAAAAGAAGCCCTGCTGGATCAGGCCACAGCCCATCAAGTCCAGCATCCTGTCTCACACAGTGGCCCACCAAATGCTCATGGGCATCTCAAGCAGAGACAAGGAG
Source organism: Aspidoscelis tigris stejnegeri (assembly GCA_023333525.1). Lineage (NCBI taxonomy): Eukaryota > Metazoa > Chordata > Lepidosauria > Squamata > Teiidae > Aspidoscelis > Aspidoscelis tigris. The sequence goes on along the minus strand of JALMGA010000003.1, from coordinate 104,147,512 downwards.
AAACCTTTGCCTGCTCTTGAATCCCAGGAAATGGCCTTAGAAGTGCCCCGCTTCCTCCCCCCCCCAAGCCTGAAGGATGCACCTAGGCATTCATTCTAGTAGCCATTGATAAATCTGTCATCCATAAATTTGTCTAACCCTACCTTAAACCCATGACCCTCTGGGTGAAGAAATAGTTCCCCTTGTCGAATCCGACTCTCCTACCCATCAGCTTCATAGAGTTCCCTCTGGTTCTAGTCTTGTGCGATAGAGAAAATAAATTTTCTCTATCCACCTTTTCTATACCATGCATAATTTTATATACTTCAATCAGGTCCCCTCTTAAACGCCATCTCTCCAGACTGAAGTGGCCTAGACGTTGCAGCCTGGTTTCGTAAGGGAGGTGTTCCAGCCCCTTAATAATTCTGGTTGCCCTTCTCTGCACCTTCTCTAGTTCCACAAAATCCTTTTTGAGGTGTGGTGACCAGAATTGTACACAATATTCCTAATGTGGCCTCAACATAGATTTATAGAGAGGCAAAATGACACTTGCTGACTTATTTTCTCTTCCCTTCCTAATTATTCCCAGCATTGAGTTAACTTTTTTCGCTGCTGCTGCGCACTGGGTTGATACCTTCATTGAACTGCCCACCAAAACCCCGATGAAGGCAAAACCTTAACCTCCTCTCAAACCCCTGCAAATGACCTTTAGGGACACCCTGCCTGTCTCTCTTGCCAGTATTTCACTCTCTTGTTCTTAGTTCTTTTATTTATGTTTGCATCTTCAACTTTTCCTATCTTTGTGGGATCTCAGATAGTTTTTATTACAGGTTGTTGGCCCTTGATTTGTAGATGCTTGACAGGGCTGCATCTGAGTACACCCTGCTCCAGAATATATTTACCACACATTGCTAACTTTTCAATGCTGTGTCTGCTGGCTGCAGCCCTGACACACATGAAAGTATGCCAGTAGTTAAAAGGCTGTGTGGAGATGGATGTGACATTCCCTTGATTTTATCTGCAAGATTGCGCTGGCTGTTCCAAGTGGACGTTTCCACAGATGGTCAGCATCCATCTTGCTAAACTGGCCTGTCTCAAGGAGTCCTGCAAAGATGATAAAACGTCTGCATGGCAGTTGAAAGAAAGGATTCTGTTACATATTAAAGAATTCTGCTGTGGAGAAGTACAAACATCTGTTAGTCTGATGGATTGTTTTCAGAAGGAAGGATAAACAAGCAAACAGAGAACATCTGGTAGCTTGAACTCCTTTTCCAGAATATATTCCTAAGCTAAAACAACTCCCTGTTTTCCTTCCAAAATTTCTTCTTGGATTTAGAAGCTTCCATGTAGAATTACTCCCAACAGGGGTGTAGCAAGGTTGGAGTAGACTTAGCTCGAGATGCCCCAAACTGAATCGGTTAGTTTGCAGTTCACAGCGAACTGGGGTGTTTGAATGATGCAAACCGAACCATCCTGCTATTAAAAAAACCTGTTCAAATTGAACCAGAATCAGGAGGTGGTCGAACAAACCGTACTGAAACAAGAGTGGTTTCCTATGGGGTGCTTGGTTAGAATGCAAAATGAACCACCTTACTGTGTTTTTTTTTAAAACCCAATATGAATGGAACCAAATCAAGGGTAGTTCGGTTTAATGCGTATCTCTTGACCAGTGGTTCTCAACCTTTGGGTCATGACCCCTTTGGGGGTCGATCTACTCTTTCACAGGCGTCGTCTAAGACTATTGAAAAACACATGGGAACTGAGACACTGCTCCTCTATCCCACATACGAGCACTTGGCGTGATGACATCATCGCGCCAACCCCATCACGTACACCCCATACAAATACAGTAGAGAGCAGCTACTGTGTAGGAAGCAGCAGTATTGGAGGTAAAACAACACTTTTATATTCAGCTGTGGTTGATGTGAATACTGTGCTTTAATTATGATCAGTTTGTAACAATGAAAATACATCCTGCATATCAGATATTTACATTACGGTTCATAACAGTAGCAAAATTACAGTTACAAAATAACTGTATGGGGGTTAGGGTTTATTTTTATTTATTTATTTATATTTATATTTATATCCCGCCCCATACCCAAGGGTCTCTGGGTGGCTCACAACATTTAAAAACAAACATATAAAAAACTATATCAATCCTAAAACCAGTACAAAGTTTTTAAAAACCAGCATTAAAAAATAGGGTTAGGGTTAGGTTGGGGGTCACCGCAACATGAGGGTAGATCCCAGGAAAGGGATCTATGGGTTCCAGTACTTTTCCTCAACTAGAGTGAAGACTGGGAACGGGGATTGCTAAGGATTGCCTGATGGCGTACTCTGCGTGTGAACAGTTTCCCTGAAGGAAGGTCATTTTTGGTGTTTGGCCAGGGACATCTGCTTTTAGTTCCATTATCTGGATGTCCTCTGGTGTAACTGGATAAGATCAATTCTGTGGTCCTCAAATTATGCCTTCCAATTGTTTTCCACTGTACTTTCTGGGACTGATGTTTGCCACTGGTGAAAAAAAAAATCTGATAGGCTGGAGAACCCTGATTGAATAAGTTTAGCATCCGATCTCCATAATGGTAATTTACTGATTCATGGGTTGTCACATGTGACCTGCAAGACGGATTGTAACCCCTCAAGGAATCTGCCCACACCTCTTTTAAAACTGATGGGATTGGTAACCATCAAATTTCAAGTGGAAGTTCCATAAGACCACCGCGCACTGCATAAGAAGTATTTATATATGAACATAATATTTTGATATGCTTTCTAATGTGGGAAACAGCTGCGTTAACCTGAGGGTGCTTCCTCAGATTGTGTGAGAGGAAACGGTCAAGAAATTCTTGGTACAGATTTCATCTTGGTTGTGAAATCGTTTCAGAGTGGCCTGCTAAGTCTCTCCCACCCACAACCTCCCATCTATAATAAGAGGAATAGTAAACCTGGTTTATCTTATAATAGTTTTGAGGAGATTACTCAACAATTATCTCTCTTAATAGGGCTAATCTATTTTATCTGCTTGTATAATTATTTTAATGTGGCCTGGTATTCAGGTATAGGATGAGATAGAAATATTAATTAATTAATAATCTTAGGGGCTAATGCAAATGCCATGTAGTTATTGTTCCTCTCGCGTCTTTGAAATGGGCTATTCCATAATCTTGAAAGAGCAGCCTTGTTTCTTTCTGACTTCTGGAAACCTTTCTATGGCAGACATCTTTGGTACATATTCCTGGATGCTCTCAAGAGCTTGGTGTCTTGTGCCATCTCTATGGAGAGAAATGATTATATGATTAACACTTTTCCTATGTTGGGAAACATGCTTTTTGCTGTATCCCCTGTATCTTCCTAGCTTTAAAGATGCCATGAAATTGTCTGTGCTCTTGGAAGAAGGAAAGGGGGTTGCTTGTTATAACCAATCCTGGTGTCTTGCATAAAACTGACATTGTTTTTTTTAAAATAAAATGGATTATTATTTTCAAACAAATAACATGAATAACAAATCCAACACGATATCCCATGTGTCTGAGGAATGAATGAATGAATGAATGAATCATAGATACATCTTATTTCATTAATATGAATTTAAGTGAAAAAATATATTGCTTAAAACCACCAGTTTATCACTTTGGGATCAGTTATAAATTCAATAGTAATGGAGCCCATACATTTTTGAAGAGGCTGAACATTTCTGGGTTATTTAATTCCCTAATTTTTCAAGATAGAAATGCGTTAATGGTAAAATCCCATACTTGATCGTATCACAAATCCAGACATAGGGGTTTTAAAAATCTTTCCAACGTTGTGCAGTTACTCCCTTAGCTGCTTCCATGTAAGAATTTCATTAGGTTCTTATTTAGAATATTTGCATGTTTTTCAGGATGAAGGTTGAAGAAGCATAGCGTTAAAGTAAGAATACCCTAAACCTGATTTTGTTGAGCTAATTGAAGAATTCTTTGCCTTTCTTTTCCACAGACATTTGTGAATGACGTACGAATTCCTGACCAGAAGTACATCACGCTGAAGTTGAATGACGTCATCCGTTTCGGCTATGATATCCTTTTGGGGTGCGTCTTAAGAACTCGTCTTGTTCTGCTAGGGATGTGAATGAATATTCGTTCAAATGATTTGAATGTACGGATACGTATGTATCACATATGTATCTATACAAATATTATACATATCTGTATGCATTTGTGCTTATAACATGGGGTGAAAACAGGATGCATATGAAATGCATACAGATATATATAACACATACGAATGTTGTCGACATTCGTGTCTTTAAATACGAATCTAATATTCGAACAAATAGATTCAAATGTAACGGATTCGAATTTTTTTTAGTATTTGGATTTTAAACATTCAAATAGAATAGAATGTTTTGACATTCAATTTGACTCAAATTTGAAGGCAAAAAAAATTTGTGCACATGCCGATGATCTGAAGCTTGTGTGCTGATTTTTCAGCTGCTGTTAATTAATTCTTATAGCTAATCCTGTCTATAAATGACGCAGTCCACTCAGAGGGTTTTTGTACTGTCTAATAGGGATGTACATGAATGAATTCGCATTCACAAATTCAGTTGAATTTTTGAAAATGCAGATTTTTCTGTCAAAGAGAAAGTACAGACAGTTGAACATCTGGATCTGGACCTTTGAACAATGCGAACAATGATCCTGACTTGCAAATATGAAAATTTTATTGGATTTTCGCGCTTTTGCTGTTTTTTACTGGAGTAAACAGGCTTTTTCAATGGAAAAAAAGTCGCAAAAATGTTTGTCCACAAATGTGAGAGTTTAGATATGCAAACACACGATTTGATAATGAAATGAATTTTTGGGCGTTCATTTCAGTTGTGAAACTAATGTGAATTTTTAGTTCCGGCACATCCCTACTGTCTAGATGTTTTGAAAGATGGTGTACCCTAGTGGTTAGAGGAGATAAAATCGGTGAGTGATCTTGGATAAGCTGTTGGTTCGTAGCCAAACTTCACAGGGTTATTTTTTCTTTGTTTTTCAAATATCTTTATTAACTTGAATATACAAAACAAGACGTACATCCTTCACAACTTTGCATTATGCCATTACTAAATGTATCTATTCTCCCCCACTCTCGCCCCCCCAACCTGGGGCTAGGCTGGCCTACAATGTAACTTCCCATTGAGATCAGTTTGGTTATCATATTAATTGTCCCTTGTTGGACCACGTCCTCTTTTCCTTATTTTTTCCCATTGCTTACCTTTTCCCACTATAGAAAATTTATGTAATACCCCAATGTAACAAATTCTGTGTTCTCTAATGAAATCAGACATTAATTGGTCTCCTAAATAATTATACCATTGTTACAATGTTGTTTCTTTTGGTAGTTTCCAATTTCTAACTATTACCGCTTGTGCTGTCAAACCAGAGGGCTACTAGACTGGATGTCTAGGTACTTCCTCCAGGCTGGAGAGGCAGGCAGGATGCTTCTAGTAGCCATTTACCAGGGATTTGAGAGAAGATGAAGGTTTTGCTTTTGACATCTGCTTGAGATGCCTGTAAGCAGCTGGTGGGCCACTGGGTGAGACAGGATGCTGGACTAGATGGGCTGTGGCCTGATCCAGCAGGGCTCCTTTTATGTTCTTACGTACCATCTTCATGGGGTTGTTATGTGCCATTGAGTTTAGCTTAACACCTGGCTACTCTGTGAGCAAACTCTTGCCCTTCCTTCCTTCCTTCCTTCCTTCCTTCCTTCCTTCCTTCCTTCCTTCCTTCCTTCCTTCCTTCCTTCCTTCCTTCCTTCCTTCCTTCCCTCCTTCCTTCCTTCCTTCCTTCCTTCCTTCCTTCCTACCTACCTACCTACCTACCTACCTATTTGTGTCTTTCCCTCTATCTTGAGCTCTCAGGGAAGGTTTCAGCAATTATAATACATAAAAAATATAAATAAAAAGCAATTAAAAACAGGACAGCTCTCTGAGGAGAAGTCACCTTGGCTCTTCAGCCAAAGGCACAGCTGAAGAAATGTGTCTTTACCAGCTGCCTGGATATATAAAGTGATGGCACACAACTGGCCATTTCTTTAGCTTCTGAAGGTGGTGACACTTAGAAGGAAGCAGATCCAGGAGATCTTAATATACAGGCAGGTCTGTATGGGAGGAGGTATTCTTTAAGTATGATGCTGCCCAAGTTGTTTACTGCTTTTAAATTTGTTAAACTGCGCTAGTTGTATCAGCAGCAGATCTAGAGTGCGTTCGACATGGATTGGGAGTGTATTAAAAGTGGATTCAGGCCAGATTTGATGCTTTCAGAGTGGATTTTTTATGGGATACGTATCAGATACGTTTTTGTTTGTATCTGATAGTTATTCGTTTGTATCGGATATGCGGAATAATTTGTACGAATACATTCGTATCGAATAGAATTTAACCACATTCAAAAGGCTCTATTTGTACAAATACAATTTTTCTAATATTCAATTTGTTACAAATTGAATGCCAAAAACACATTTGTGCTCATCCCTACGCAGCAGTGCCTAAACTAGGTGGGTGGGTGGAGCTGTTTCTTCGCCAAAGGCCAGCAGTAATCTTAATGTATATGGTGAAGATACCTGGCTAAGGGGGAAGACTGTTCCATTGTTTGGGGCGTACCAGCGAGAAGGCCCTATCTCGAGTATCCACCCATTTAGTTACTGAAGGCAGCATATTTAGTTTCCTGGTAATTAGAACAAGGCAAACTTCTTACCTTTTTTTCTTGAAGGACCCTATCACCTCCCCCTCTGTTCATTTGTTTTTCTAAGGTGAGTCATATAGGCCCTTGCTCGCCACCTGCCCATAGACCGATTGTGTCCCTAAACAGATTTTCAGCACAGTTTGTATCCTTCACCTCTAGATTCATAAGTTGCTCCGCGTAACCTCCAGAAAGCATGTAATGAATTATAACTGAAGTTGTCAAGTTGGATCAAGGGCTGTCTTCTACTGAGACAGTGTGTCAGAACAGCCCAGCCGCTGCCCTCGAGCCCCGATCTAGGCAAGGAATTCACACATACTCGCACATGGCACATACCTGCCACAAAGCAGGTTCTAAGATGCCCCCCAAGGAAAGGCAGGATTCAACAGACAGGCCAGGAGGGAAGGCCTTGTTTTAGTCAAGGAGAAAAGTTGGCCTTTCTACCCCGCTTTTCTCACCCATTTAAAGGGACTCAAGCGGCTGACAAACCTTCTGTTCTTCTCCCTACAACAGACACCCTGTGAGGTAGGTGGGGCTGTGAGCGCTCAGAAAGAGAGCCGTGACTAGCCCAAGGTCTCCCAGCTGGCTTTGTGGAGGAGTGTGGAAACAAACCCGGTATTCCCAGATAAGGGTCCGGCTCCCTAACCACTAGAACAAAGTATGGCTGGGCAGTGACTCTTACACAGAGGAAGCGCTGATAAACTAGCCCTGAAGTGACAGGCCACCCCCAGGCCTGGCCCTCCGGCCCATTAACTGGATTGCTGATGCATGGCGTTTTATGGCCACGTGGCGTACTTTATGGCTGCAGACAGAGCCAGATCTGTCCGTCACTGTTCTGTCAAGGGCTGCTTTGTAAGTGATCCAAAACAGCAGAGTGGGAGAAAATGCTGTTGAAGCACCAAGAAAGTGCTTAACCCCATGCTTTTCTTCTCCCGATTTTTCCACATCTCTGGAACAGGGCACAGAGAGCAGGCACCTTCCAGCGTTTGTTCATGTTAATGTGGCAACAGATGCCTGTCAGCTTTTTTCCTATAATTTTAGTGGCGGTGGCTTAGAGAAGCAGAAGGTCGAAGCAGAGGATTATACAGTGCAACAGTCTACAATGTGAGCCAGTTTGGTTTAGTGGTTAGGGAGCCAGACTATTATCTGGGAATACTGGGTTTGATTCTACGCTCTTCTACAAAGCCAGCTGGTTGACCTTGGGCTAGTCACAGCTCTCTTCTGAGCTTTTACAGCCCCACCAACCTCACAGGGTGTTTGGTGTGGAGAGAAGAATAGAAAGCTTTGTCAGCCACTTTGAGTCCCCTTAAATGGGTAAGAAAAGCTGGGCAGAAAAGCCAACTCTTCTTCTTCTTTCTCCATGAAGCCATCTGGTTGACCTTAGGCTAGTCACAGCTCTCTTCTGAGTTCTCACAGCCACACCAACCTCACAGGGTGTCTGTTGTGGGGAGAAGAACAGAAGGTTTGTCAGCAGCTTTGAGCCCCCTTAAATGGGTGAGAAAAATGGAGTGGAAAAGCCAACTCTTCTTCTTTTTTTAGAGTGTGGACTGGCATCCCTTTACTGCCATAGGTGGATGTTCCTTCTTTTCATTGCATGGTTTTAACATTTTAGGGAATTTTGACAGAAAAATTGGCCTCCTTTAAAGCCTTGTCTGCCTTCATTGTGCAATTTTCATGAATGAGATGTTGGCTTGCAATCTTTTTTTTTGTTGAAATGAAACACATAATTGTGAATGAAATCATCAGTTTATTTTTTTTTTGCAGGCCAGTCAAATTTACTCCATCCATTTCTGCTGTCGGAGCAGTGGTTTTGAAAGATCACATTTTCCATTGTTTCCTTGATCCGTGTTTCCGTAGCTGTAGCTTAGTAGTAGAGCAAATTGCCTGGGAAGCAGAGGGTTGCCAGTTCGATCCCCAGCCTCTCCCTGGAAAGTAGGCAATGGCAAACCACTTCTGTATGCCTGCCAAGAAAGCTGTGTAGAGATGCCCTCACAGACAGTCAGCAGTCGGCCATGACTCGGTGGTACACAACAGCAATACGGGGAGGCTTGTCAGCATAGCAAGGTGTGCAATTGTGCCCTGATTGTTAGCTGTCGTATGCAACTGGTTGTTGTTGTGAAAACAGGCTGCTGGACAGGAAAGACCAGAGATCTGACTCAGCAGGGCATTCTTTATGTTTTTTGTGTTTTGCATAACTTTGCTGCTCATTCAGAAGTCTACAATGTGGGCAGTACACCTTTTCCCCACCTATTTCTTTTTCAGAAGCTTTGAAACATGAGCTGCCACATTTGCACAAACATACAGAAAACTGCAGGTGTGACCGGATTGCCCTGATCTGGTGGCAAGCTGCTCCTCTTTATAGGGCTTGCTGAAAATCTACTTGGAATGGAAGCCATGGTTTTACCACTGGTGTTGGGAAGAGGGTACCCCAAATTCAAGTTGTAAGGGAATGGGTTCAGGATATTTATTTATTAGTATTTTTATCCCGCCCTACCCCCAAGGGTCTCAGGGCAGGTTACAACGTATAAAATGAGCACATTAAAACCAATAACACATTAAACATATTAAAACCATGGCAGTGTCTGAATGAGGGGAGGAAAAGGCTGTCCTTTTACTTAGCCAAAGGACAGGGTAAAGAGGTGCATATTCACAGCTCATCTAAACACATAGAGTGGAGGTGCCTGACGCACCTCAGGTTGGAGCCTATTCCGCTGCCTGGGAGCCACCACTGAAAAGGCCCTATCCCAGGTGCCCATCCCTTTTGCTGCTGTGAGTGGCGGTGCAACCAGGAGGGCCTCCCCTCCAGATATTAGGGCATGGGCAGGTTGATATGGAAGAAGGCATTCTTTATTTGGGGCACAAGTCATTTAGGGGATGGGAGGGGACTGGGTTGCTATATCCGGGGGGTCCACTTCCTTACAACACCAGTAAAGCCAGGGCTCACCAGCAGCTACTTAGAACAAGCCTCAAGCTTAAATCACCTTCCTATTGTGGGCAAATAACTCACTAGCAAGGGATAATGCAGGATATCGATTCCCCAGTATTGTCCCTTGCTAGCTAGACAGTGCTGCCCAAGGTGCGGTCTCTGGGCATTTTAAGTTACGTGTATATACAGGGGCTTCTGGAACACCCAGATGTGTTCTCCATCACTTCCACCCATGCCTGGATGCTTGTTTTGACCTCTGCACATGTCTGCTGGACAGAGCAACTGTGGCAGCTTTATCCAAAAGGTGGGCAAACCCGGTACTGTTGAAAAACCTGCAACCAGTGTTGGGTTTTCCACCAGTAGTTTTATTGTGTTTTGGGGGCAGGGAAGTGGAGCTATGGTGGGGTGTTTCAGATATGTGAGGCAGCTTCACCGTAGCGGTGCCATAATGGTGCTGCATACGCCCCACCTGGATCGAGTGAATGCCTGTTTCTGGAGTAGAGTCTTGGTGGTGGGCTTCGTGCCTTCATGTTGCAACATCCGTCAATGTCAGCAAGGACCAGAGTTGAAGATGCAGTCATGTTGGACCAGTGATTGCTTGTGATAGAGGAGGCTGCAATTTGCTTCGAATTTGTAGACAGTATGTGGGAGCACAGGCAGGTTTGATTCCACACTCCTCCACAAAGCCAGCTGGGTGACCTTGGGCTAGTTGCAACTCTCTTCCTCTCTACTTCACAGGGTGTTTGTTGTGGTGAGAAGAACGGAAGGTTTGTCAGCCACTTTGAGTCCCCTTAAATGGGTGCGAAAAGCAGGGTAGAAAAGCCAACTCTTCTTCTCCTCTCCATGAAGCCAGCTGGGTGACCTTGGGCTGGTCACAGCTCTCTTTCTGAGTTCTCACAGCCCCACCTACCTCACAAGGTGTTTGTTGTGGGGAGAAGAAGGTTTGCCAGCTGCCTTGAGTACCCTTAAGGGTGAGAAAAGTGGGATATAAAAGCCAACTCTATAAAACAAAACAAAACATCCTGGAGCATAGCAATTTGTCCACAGTTTCCAAATGGTGTTGTTGGAACATGTAAGTGTGCTCAGGATTTCCAGGCTGCACGTTGGAACATGCCAATGTTTCCTAAAAACCCAAGCTACATTGTTGGCATGGAGAGAGGAATGCAACAGCCTGCTTTCTGGTTATGCAAGGTCAGCATGGCACAGACCTCCCCCCCCCCCTTTTCTGCTAGTGTCTGAGTAGCATTATCCCAGTGGGAAAAGCTAGAAGTCCACTGGGGTTATGGAGTGCGCGCCCAGGCATGGTGGGATCTCAGAAGTGTTCCTGTTGCTCAGAAATCCTGGCACCATTTCTGTCCCCTGGCTGACAGGGCACATGAGTGCATCATGTGCTGTGGGAACGCTGAGAAACCCCTGAGGGTTAGACTGAAGGTACATCTCTAGGGCTACATCTGGAGAAGCAATTGCAGCACAGACATCTGGGGGAAATTGCAGTGCAGCGATAATTAAGTGGTAGTGTGTCGTCCCACTTTGATTCTCTCCTTGCTTTGGTCTCCTAAGAACCTAAGGGACCATAAGAAAAACCCTGCTGGATCAGGCCACAGCCCGTCTACTCCAGCATCTTGTCTCAGACACTGGCCCACCAATGGCTTCTGGGCGTTCTCAAGCAGAAGACAAAGGCAAAACCTTCCCCCCACCTCCAGTGATGAGTGGTACCTTATAAAGTCTCTTTTGTCGGTGCGTGAAAGCTTGCATGCGTAAGCATTTATATTTGTGGTTTTAGCTTTGCCTTCTGTTAAGGGTTTTTAAAGGAAAACACAGCTCCAGCTCTCTGTTGCAAGCATCTCTTTGTGAGAAACTCCTTGTAATGAGTAGAGTGCTCTTTGCATATTATAAGAGCCTGACGTTGACGGGTGCAGCCATTTAGGAATTCAAGGCTTTTGTCCTGCCAGCCGCTGTATAACTTAATCTGGATAGATAAGTGTAAGAGGATTGGAGGGAGAGAGTGGGGGAAATGCAGAGAAGCGAACTGATGTCATGGCGTTCACTTTCTCCTCTGCTTGGCTTTATGAATCACCCATTCTTTTCCACGGAACACCTGCAGGTTTTTTATTTCCCCCTAGGCATGACTGGCGCTTTAGTCATGGGCTAGTCTCAACTAGTGGCTTGCAACAGGTTTTAAAAAAGAAAAAGATGCAGTTACTCCTTCTTCCTTACAATTTCTAAAACGGTAAGCTTTTTAATGGAAACACTCATAATGCATGTGAGCCAGTTTGGTTTAGTGGTTAAGGATCTGAACTCTTGTCTGGGATTACTGGGTTTGATTCCACCCTCCTCCATAAAGCCAGCTGGGTGACCTTGGGCTAGTCACAGCTCTCTTCTGAGCTCTCACAGCCCCACCTACTTCACAGGGTGTTCTGTTGTGGGGAGAAGAATAGAAAAGGTTTGTCAGCTGCTTTGAGTCCCCTTAAATGGGTGAGAAAAGCAGGATAGAAAAGCCAACTCTTCTTCTTCCTCCACGAAGCCACCTGGGTGACCTTGGGCTAGGCACAGCTCTCTTCTGAGCTCTCACAGCCCCACCTACCTCACAGGGTGTTCGTTGTGAGGCGAAGACCAGAAGGTTTGTCAGCCACTTTGAGTCCCCTTAAGGGTGAGAAAAGCATGGTATAAAAGCCAACTCCTTCTCCTCCTGGTCCTAAAGTCAGTTTTAAAAGCAGTAGTTGTAATGAGGTCAAATGTGTGTGTCGTGTAGTATGCATGTGTGTAGGCAAGAGTTTTTTTTTTTGCTTGGTGCAAAACTTAGGAAACTTGAAATGTTGGGGTAGTACAGAAAATGCTGCTAAAATTTCTTTCCTTAACACAATTCCTACATGCCAACATGTATGTATTGGAACACATCCAGCACAAAGTTCCAGAAGAAGCACTGAAGGTGAGCGTTCCTATTCTTTTCTTTCCCCATGAATAGTGTGTTATCTTTCGCCTTATCTGAGGCTGTATCCGCATGCAGCAAAAAAAGAGAGGACCTCTGTGTTCTTTTGTGTTCATATGTTCAAACTGCCTCACTAATGGATCACAGGTGGGGTCATTCATTTGCCTATCTGCCCCTCCCCCCTCATGAACATTCTCGGTAAGAAAAGATGGATTAGTTATGGGATGAAAACATGGGTGTGTCCAGACTCACCTCAGAGGAACACAGCTTTCCCCTGCCCACAGCAGCAGCACTGCATCCCACTGAAGGGAGCAAAGTAAAAAGATGCTGGTCATTCGGCATCTTTTTGCTTACCATCTTTGGGGGCAAGCTGCGTCCCTGCTATGGGCAATGGTGCATCCCGTCTGACCAACGGGAAGCCGCTTCGGCGGGACAGCACAGCTCCCGATCGCCCTGTCAGGCGTATTGGAAGCAACTCTGCTGTGTCTACACGTGAGCCAGTTTGGTCTGGTGGTTAAGGAGATGGACTCTTATCTGGGAATACTGGGTTCGATTCCGCCCTCCCCCATGAAGCCAGCTGGGTGACCTTGGGCTAGTCACAGCTCTCTTCTGAGCTCTCACGGCCCCACCCACCTCGCAGGGTGTTCTGTTGTGGGGAGAAGAACAGAAGCTTTGTCAGCTGCTTTGAGTCCCCTGAGATGGGTGAGAAAAACAGGGTAGAAAAGCCAACTCTTCTTCTTCTTCTTCTTCTAATCGGTAGGTCAGACCAGTGGGAAGGGACAGTAAAGTATAGCGTGAGTCTGGGGCGGGATAGAAATGGAAATAAATAAATAAATAAATAAATAAAAATTTACCTGTGTCCTGAAGACGCTTTGCTTAAATGAAGTCAGGAGTTCATGGATTTGAAATCATGTATTATAACTGGTAAAATATAGAAGAGAAAATGTTTTAAAATGCCTCCCCAGCTCACAAAGAATAGCCAATCGGAGGAATATTCCAGGTTCTTAGGAGAACAGGGACCCTATGTACTGAAAAGGAATGTGTGTGAATCTCCCCCCCCCCATCCCTTTACGTTAAAGCGAATGGGATGGTATATCCCATTCATGTGGATGGAGACACTTCACATGTGCTTGGCTTTGCATTATCTTTGAATCCGGATCCCTGCTGCCATCAGTCACGGCTCCGAATCCTCTCCAGATCTGCTTCGAAGTTTCAAATGACGGCACAGCAGCTTTCGCTTCACATGCAATATTTGACTCGGGTGCGGAGTTTCAAACCTTTGCAATTCATATGAATTGCGAAGGTGATCAACATTCCCCCCCCCCCCCCCCGGTCCCTGGTACTGAATGGACCAAATTCCTGGCAGTAGTAGAAGTAAAGGACCATGAGGCAGCGCTAGAAAGTGTGCTTCGCACGTTCAAGTCAAGTTTACTGTTTGCCTTTCCAGTTAAATTGAAACAGACAGGAAGAAACAGGAAAAAACAAACTTCTCTTTGCTGGAGGTCCCAGAGAGCTGTTAGCTGCCGGTGTCAAGACTCTTTCTGATCACGTTGTGGAAATCCATCTGGCAGCTTCCTTGAAGCTGTAGTGATTTCTGCAAATGTGCCTTTTCTCATTTTCAGAGCACTGAAATATATGAAGCTGCCTTAAATTGAGTCAGATCCTTCATCAAGGTTTCACACTGAGCCTAATAGATGCCAACAAAATCAGCAGGCAGGGTTGGGTCAAAGCTGTTACCAAGAATATTTATGGGAGAGAAGCGGGATGTTATCGGCCCTTTCTGCACTGGGCCTTATTGCAAATTATATCTTGGAGTAGGCGCCTGCTATCAACATGATGGGGCAGACTACAGCAGGCCCCACCCAGAGAAAGATTAATGCACCCTTGTCTTTTACTTTCCATCTTTCTTCAGCTGTTTGCAAAGCCTCTTCCTTTTCTTTGGGATGCTTTTTGTTGCTGCCTCCTGTACAACACTGAGAACCTCTAGTCCGTAGCTCTTCAAGGCTTCTCTGCAAATGACCTTGCCTATCTCTCCATACTGGAGGCATTATCTAGGCATTCAGTCTAGATAAGAACGTTAGAAGAGCCTTGCTGGATCAGGCCATAGCCCATCTAGCTCATCAGCCCACCTCACACAGTGGGCCAGCAAAAGCAGAAACAAGGGTAAAACCTTCAGCTGCTCTTGAATCTCTGCAAATTGCTTTTAGAAGCATCCTGCCTCTCCAACCTGTATGTTGGACATTATGGAGGCAGTATTTAGGCATCAATTCTAGTAGCTGTTGATACACCTGTCCTCCATGAGTTTATCTAACCCTTTTTTAAAGCTATCCAAGTTGGTCTAAATTTCATAGACCAGCGACCCACTGGGTGAAAATATACTTCCCCTTGTCGGTCCTAACTCGGCTTAAGTTCTGCTGAAGTGTTCCTACTGCATGCATGGGTACAATTCATCCACAAGGGGTGTTTTTCCACTGTCACTAGAAGTACCCATTAAGTGCCTATTAATGGGTACTTAATGGCATTTTTGTACCCGTTAAAGGTTACTTAATGGATACTTCTAGTGACAGTGGAAAAACACCCAAGATCAAATGTGCATAGCATTCTAAGGCATTATATCTTGAACAATAATTGACTCCCTTGCATAGCCCCTGTGAACACATAATTGAAGTCATCTTGAGAGGAAACAGGTGTAGGGCTGGCACACCAAATAGTTAAGACTGAATATACAAGAGATAACACGTTATTCTACCTGAGTAGCTCTTAAAGAGGAAGATAGCTAGACAAGTGCTTTTGTATTAGAAAATATATCTGAACACTCCTTTCCACTTGGCTATGCTATCTTAATTCTAGATTCAACAGAGATATGAATCTTACATGTTTTACTTGTGATAGAGCTTTAGTAAATAGATCAGCAATGTTATTTTCCGATTCTATGTATTGGACATCAATAAATTGATCCTTTATGTGTTGCCTAAGAGATTGATAATGTACACCAACAAACTTGGAATGGGTAGGTAAATTATCTTGTTGTAATAATACATCCTTGAGAATCACAAAATACAGTTATTGGTGTGTTAAATGGAATACCTAATTGTTTAGCAAAACTTTCCACCCAAATAAGTTCTTGTTGTAATTGACTTAAAGAATCAGTCTCGGATTCTGCAGTAGAACATGTAACATGTATCTGTCTGGAAGATTTCCAGATAATGGGAACATCACAAACTTTACTTAGATTACCATTCATAGACAAAGTTTGGCAAATCAACCAAATCTTATTTTAAAATAAGCCCTTCAAAAATTAAAGAAATAAAAACAACCAGTAAGCATAAAATCACTGGCAATATTCAGCGCCTCCACTGCGGACAATGGCACGTCCCGTCTGACCAACAGGAAGCCGCTTCAGTGGGACACACAGCTTCCGGTCACCCTGTCGTGTGTACTGGAAGCGCCTTCCCTTCCCTGTCTCTGGGCGGCTTCCATCGTTGGGTATGACCGATGGGAAGCCACTTCGTAGGGACGGCAAAGTATATTCTAAGTCTGGAGGCAGCCACTATTGAAAACACACACACACAAAAACCCAACTGGTATTGTACTCTGGGTGTTAACATTTCTCGTTTTCCCCTCTTCAGCATGAGAAGTACACCAGCCAGCTTCAGATGAGTTTTAAAGGTACGGCCTTGAAAAGGGCAGAACAGCCGATGGAACATGGTGGAGACACCGAATTGTCCCAAGGAAAGTTGGAGAAAGGCGAAAAGAAAGCAACTGCAGGTATGGGAAAACCAGTTAGTCAAGAACTGACATAATCTGACCTTTTCCTTTGGAAAGGTCTGTGTGCATGGTGCGATAGATGGGAAGTTCATTGCAACAAAACTGCTGACCTTTATGCTTCAGATGCTATTAAATTTTTTTTTCAAGCCGTACATAGAAAACTTGCTATGAGGCAATAATGTGGGAAATCATCCCTGGGCGATTACTGTGTCTTGGCTAGACAGTGTCGCAGAATGCTCAGATCTACTTGGTGTCACCTCTGTGTGTGCGTGGACCACTGTTTCAGCCTCCATATGTTGGCTACATCTAGAACAGTGGTTCTCATCCTGGGGGTCGGGACCCCTTTGGGGGTCGAATTACCCTTTCAGGGGGGTTGTGACGAGTCTCCCGCTGCCCTTCCCTCCCACCTCCCAGCTGCTTTGCCCCTGTGGTTGGGGGTCTCCACAACATGAGGAAATCCATTAAGGGGTCACGGCATTAGGAAGGTTGAGAACCACTGATCTAGAAGGTAAATAAATATGCTATTGTTGGAAAAGCCACAACCAGTGTTGTGTTTTCCAGCAACAGTTTCTAGTGTGTTTTGGGGGAGGAAAAGTGGGGCTGCCTCAGGTACATTGACCCCCCCCCCCAAAAATAGCAGCACCATAATGGTGCTATATTTCCCCCTGTCGGGTGGGGCCTCCAAGCATTATCTGATAATGCTTGGAGGCCCCACCCCGACGGGGAAATATAGCACCATTATGGTGCTGCTATTTTGAAAAGAATACAGAAAAATTTGTATTCAATATGAATGTTCAATCCCATATGAGTCCTATGATTCCCATATGAATGTATCAGAACATTCGCTTTGAAATCGAATGTCAATCTTTGAATTTGCCAACGTTCTATTTGAATACAAATGTCTGAATTTGGCCAAATTTGTATGAATTTTGAATGTTATGAATATTTGTGCACTTCCCTAGTGAATCTTATCAGCGGTGCTGCATGCAACTTGTATTTTCAAAGTTGTAACCTAGCTCAGTTTGTAACCTAGCTCAGTTTGTGTGGGCCAGCCCTGTATACTTCATTGATCTAGGGCTCTCTTAGGCAAAACAACGTGTCAGGGTTTTTATTGTCATAGACTGACCAGTCCTGGAAGCCTGCTGGACCAAGGACCAAGATGTCACCTGTAAATAATCTCTGCCCAGTGAGATCTATTTGGGCACATGGAATGTTTGACTTCCCTCTGTTTCCTCTATTTTTGGGTGCTTGTACCTTTCACACTGAATTTTTGAACTGAGTCCTAAACTAGGAATTAGATCATAGAACCACAAAGGTGAAATTTATTTACATTTGTATCCTATCCTATATCCAATGATCTCAGAACTGGTTACAGGAATTCAAACAAAATAAAAAATGAACACTCTAAAAATAATAACAGTGCCTGAAAAGGGAGGAGAACAACCTTCCTCAGCCTAATGCGAGGGTAAATAGGCGTGTCTTCACTAATCTGCTCATGTGAAAATACCTGGTGCACCTCAACAGGGAGATTGTTCCATACTCTGGGGGTTACCAATGAGAAGGCCCTGTCTTGGGTCTTCACCCCATTTAACTACTGAAGGTGGTGATAGAACCAAGAGGTTTTCTGCACCTGGCTTTATTCTGGAATATATCCCAGAACAGGGGTCTGATATCTACGTGTTAGTGCAGACTATAACAGGCCCTAGGTAAGGCCTGCCGTAGTCTATATTATGTGGACAACAGATTCCTATTGCAAGATCTATTCCAGAATAAGACCAAGTGTTTAAAGTGTTTTTAACGTATATCTTGTTTTTAATCTGTTGTTTTAACGGTTGTTACCTGCCCAGAGACCTTCGGGTATGGGGAGGAATAAATAAATAAATAAATAAGTGC
The DNA here is from genome assembly GCA_023333525.1 of Aspidoscelis tigris stejnegeri. NCBI lineage: Eukaryota > Metazoa > Chordata > Lepidosauria > Squamata > Teiidae > Aspidoscelis > Aspidoscelis tigris. The sequence continues at coordinate 104,129,301 of JALMGA010000003.1, read as the reverse complement.
CAAAAAGGCACAGGAGGGCCTCTCCTGAAGATCTTCAGACATAAACAGGTCAATATGGGAGAAGGCGTTCCTTTAGAATTTGTTTTATATTAGCAAGATACAGTCTAATAACATATTTAAAAAGGACTTGGGAGTGTTGTTCCCAAACATAAAATGGAGATAGTGGTTTGCCAGAGTTGAATACTGGGTTTACATAATAAAAGAAAAGGGCTGGTTTTCCAACGTATTCTTCCTTGTTTTTATAATTTGCATTTTTGTCATGTGTGTTGGGCATGATTTTAAAGACATTTTGCTTCCCTTGTTGGATTTTCTTCTTTTTCACCAATTCAGGTGATCGCTCTTACTGGCACTTTGCATTTTTCTGTGTACAGCCCTTTCTCAGAGTTATCTGAAAAGACAGAGAACATGTAGTGAAATGAGAAGTAATAAGAAATAAAGCTGTGGTAAATAGCAAATTTTTGCCCTGTATTGTTTTCTGCCTTTATGCGTTGAAGGTCAGAGAGAAGTCCGTGAAACCAAAATAATCAGTTCTTCCATATTTCCACATGCACAGATAGGGAAAGCTGTTCTGCAAGTGTTCCATGTTTTTATTTGTAGGGCTCAGCTGTCTTGTTTTGTCAGATTTTTGGGATATTTGAAAGAGGGTACCTGCAAGGATCTCCGCACATCCATGTTGTGAATCAGTTTGGTCTTGTGTTTACAGTATCGGACCCTTATCTGCTAGTCTCCCGGTTCAGCTCTGCACTCCTACATGAACTCAGTTGGTTGATCTTGGGTAGTCACAGTATAATCATGCACGGTATAGAAAAGGTAAATCACACAACACTAGAACCAGCGGGCATCTATGAAGCTGTTGGATAGGAGAGTCGGATCAGAAAAGGGGAAGTATTTCTTCATCCAGATGGCCATTGGTTTATGGAATTTGCTGCTGGAAGAGGTGGTGACAGCTACTAGCCTAGATGGCTTTAAGGTAGGGTTAGACAAATTAATGATGACAGATGGATCAATGGCTACTAGAATGAGTGCCTAGTTACATCTTTCAGGCTGGGAGGGGGAAAAGCAGGACGTTTCTAAGGCCATTTGCTGGGATTCGAGAGCAGGAAAGGTTTGTCCTTGTCTCTGCTTGAGATGCCCGTGGACAGTTGGTGGGCCATCATGTGTGATGGGATGCTGGACTAGATGGGCTGTGGCCTGATCCAGCAGGGCTTCTCTTATGTTCTTATGTGCTCTCACAGCCCCACTTACCTCACAGGGTGTATATTGTAGTGAGAAGAACAGAAGGTTTGTCTGCCGCTCTGAGTCCTTTTAAGGGTGAAAAAGGTTGGGTAGAAAAGCCAACTCTTCTTCTTCCCATGCTAAAGTTCTGCCTTGCCTGCATGCCTTCCTAACAGATCCTCTGTTTCCTTTAGTCTCAGCATAGATAGCACGGCCATGGGAATTGTTATCTATGTAGTAGTACTGCTGGAAGAACCTTGTGCATGGGCGGAGGTGTGGGAAAACTTGCTGGTAATCTGTTTGCTATACTCTTTGCAAACCTGCAAATGTTTGTCTTCTGTTATTGACAATAAACAGAGGGACATGTCATGAACCAACTCCTGTCTTGTACCTGACTTTCTGGGCCCTAGGTGGTGAATCTGACAGTACCTGTGTGCAAAGAGCAATTTCTGTCAGCCTAATCTCCTCCTCAGATTTTAGGCTTTAATTATGCTTACCTCCAGCCAGTGTGGCCATTGACCAGCAATGAAAGGAGTTGAACGAATTTTGTGGAAACACAGCCTGGGTAGTGCAAGGCTTAAATCTAAGGCTAGGAAAGGGATGAGGCTTAAGAGTATATGTCAGCATTTCCTCTAGGATTCATGGAGGTGCACACTTGCTCCGCCTGGTTTATCTCCTGAGGTAATGGCGTTTCCTGTCGGTTTGTCCTTCTGCTGGTTTATCCTTCCAGCTTTTTGTTTTCAAAATCTTTCCAGAGTGGACCAACAGCCCCCCCCCCCCCAAAGCTTACATCAGTCGAAAAGTTATGAAAGAGATGTAATTAAAGCTGTTTGACTTACTCCTCTCTCAAAATTTATTTTCTCTGTCACACAACACTAGAACTAGGGGGCATTCTTAGAAGAGTCAGATCAGACAAGGGGAAGTATTTCTTCACCCAGAGCGTCATCTGTCTATGGAATTTGCTGCCAGAAGAGGTAGTGACAGCAACCAGCCTACATGGCTTTAAGGAAGGGTAAGACAAATTTATGGATGACAGATGTATCAATGGCTACTAGAATGGATGCCTAAGTACATCTTTCAGACTGAGGGGCCAAGCAGGATACCTCTAAGGCCATTTGCTGGGATTTGAGAGCAGGAGGTCTCTGCTTGAGTTGCCCATGGGCAATTGGTGGGCCACTGTGTGAGACAGGACACTGGATTAGATGGGCTGTGGCCTGATCAAGCAGGACTCCTTTTATGTTCTTATAAGAACATAAAAGAGCCCTGCTGAATCAGGCCAGAGTCCATCTATTCCAGCAACTGCTTCTGGGTGTCTCCAGCAGAAGACCAAGGCAAAACCTTCTCCTTCTCTCTACTCTCTCAGCTGCAAATGGCCTTTAGAGGCGTCCTGCTCATCTCTTCAACATGTATCCAGTACTTAGGCATCCATTGAAATTAAGAATGTAAGAGAAGCCTTCCTGGATCAGGCCACAGCCCTTCTAGTCCAGCATCCTATCTCACACAGTGGCCCACCAATTGCTTCTGGGCACCTCCAGCAGAAGACCAAGGCAAAACCTTCACCTGCTCTGAAACCCCTGCAAATGGCCTTTAGTGGCCACCTCTACAAAGAATTATTATTGTTTTTTCCCTGGGGGGAAAACAGATGAGTGGAAGTATCCTTTCCGTTCACTTAAAGCAGTGGTTCTCAACCTTCCTAATGCCGTGACCCCTTAATGGAGTTCCTCATGTTGTGGAGACCCCCAACCACGGTGGCGGAGCAGCTGGGAGGTGGGAGGGAAGGGTGGTAGGAGACTCGTCGTGACCCCTCTGAAAGGGTAGTTCGACCCCCAAAGGGGTCCCGACCCCCAGGTTGAGAACCACTGACTTAAAGCCTGTTTCATTCACAAGAGAAAGAGGAAGTGATCCTTAGAAGGTCTCATTCAGGTTAGGCCTACTTACAACCCTATCTTGTGACCTTAATCTTCTCTGCTGCCTATTGTTCTTGTAAAAAAATCCTCTTTTAAGGCAGGATTGAGTATTACCACAGTCTCCTTTTCCTGAAGCTAGAAGAAAAGATTGTCTAGCGAAGTATCTCAATTTCCTTCCTTCCTTCCTTCTTTTCTTTCTTTCTGTACTGTGTTCAGAAGAATTCTGCCCCTCTGCCTTCAGCCTTCATGAGTGTGAGCTATGTTTTACCTGTCATGGCTTCAAGAAACATGACAGGTACCATACCGCATTGCTAGAAGCAAGACAGAAGGTTGTCTTCCACAGCAAACCTGCCTTCCTGCGATTAGCTCTGACAGCACACAAGGGTGACAGGAGGTAACCATCTTCTCAGCTCTGAAGGAAGCTTCCCAGGGGCAGCGGTGGGTGTAACATGAGCCCCATGACTTCCTTACATTGGAAAATAGAACTGCCTTCCTGTGTTAATCCCCAGGATAATTAATTTTCATCCATCGCTGACTATTTTGTCAGCCGCTGGAGATTGTACAAGTGTATTTATGTTACAAGAGACTTAATAGGTGGCTCTCTGGATGGTCCTGAACTGCAAGTCTCACCCCTCTGGCCATGGCCTGTGAGGAGGCCTGGGCTGGGTCAGGACCATCTACACTGATGGCACTTATCCAGCCCACACTTCCACCTGACTACAAAGCTCATGCAAGCTTTGCACTCCTCCATTCCCCCACCCCACCCCACCCCAATACATCCAAAGGCTAGGAATAGAGGTTTAGCCTCAGGGGTGATTTTTGGCAGCACGACGTAGTGAACTGCTGAAAATCACCCCAGAGTATTCTGGGAACTCGGACATTTCCGCTAGAGATCTGGATTAGGGGCCTCTTAATCCAGATCTTTCTCTGTCTAGTATAGATGGAGCAGGACCAACAGGGCGAGGCTTTACTGGTGCTCATTAATGTGCAGATAAGGAGACCCAGAATCCAGACTATGTGGCCTGATCCACCAGGGTTCCTCTTGTGTTTTTATGTACTGAGAAAACCCTTGAATCAATCCTTGCTTCTTCAGTTGGCAAAGACCTCTGGTGGCATGATGGGAAGTAGAGATGGGGGTGTTCCTACTTTAGGCTGAAGCTCTAGGAGGAGAATTGTGATAGGTGATACCTGGCTAATAATACCCTCCAATATTTGAAATTCAGAATCTGGGTAGAAGGGGGGGGGGAATAAAATAAATACATAAAGAAATACCTACAGAGGATCCAGAAGCCCAGAACATCATGAAAATGGGACTCTAGAAATGTCTGTTTTGACTATATGCCTGGAAACGGTTGACAGTTCATAAAGTAAAAAGGCTATTTTTAGACTGTATTCAGACATAATAAAAGGGTCCCTCAGAGAGACAGTGTGTGGCCCTTGTGTTCCCAGCCCTTCTCTAATCCACCTTTTCTAGCACAGGATGTTAGAAAGGAGAGGTAGGCTGGTGTGGGAACAGTCCCACATTGAGCCCTAGAGTGCCCTTTTTAACAGCTAACAGATGCTCTATACCAGGAAATGAGTATTTACTGGTGATGACACAGTGGTCAGCAAGCCACACCTGCTGATACGTCCTGCTCTATGCAGAGGTTCAGGGATTCAGTCCTTTTCAACTGCCATGCTAGTCTTGATGCAAAAGAATGCCTTCCTTCCTTGAGTTAGCTTGGTCTAGTGCGGTGATGGCCAACCTATGACATGCGTGTCACAGGTGACACGCCAAGCCCTTTTAGGTGACACACCTGGTCACCCTGGCACCTGGGCATGTAGTGCTTGCTTGTTCTTGAAGTGTACGAAATACCAACTTTCAATTGAAGATTTAGCAAATGTAAATAATTATTCATTTTTGCTTTTAATAAAATACATATATCAAAAATATAACTTTCTTACTAGAGCTACAAATATCACAAAATTATGGATATTTCTGGAAGTGACACAGCACCCGAGTTAAGCTAGGTTTTCTTGTGAATTTTAACACACCAAGGTCAAAAGGTTAGCCATCACTGGTCTAGTGCTTAGGGAGCCATACTCTTATCTGGGAATACTGGGTTTGATTCCGCACTCCTCCTTGAAGCCAGCTGGGTGACCTTGGGCTAGTCACAGCTCTCTTCTGAGCTCTCACAGCCTCACCTACCTACCCCACATGGTTCTGTTGTGGGGAGAAGAATAGCCACTTTGAGTTTCCTTAAATGGGTGAGAAAAGCAGGGTAGAAAATCCCAGCTCCCTCTCTTCTTCTCTCTCTTTATTTCTCCTCCTCCTTAAAAAAAAAGATTGCCAAAGAGTTTAAATCATTAATAGCATGAAGCACATAATACCTTTAGCAGCGAAGCAGGCTTACTTAGTGTGGTAGAAAAGAAGCTTTGTGAGAAAACTCCAGGGTTAAGCCAGTAGGTATTTAGTAATTTGCTTCTAGCAAATTAAAGCTGAGTCTTAATTGACCAACGGCTGCCTATTCTTTCTCTCTCCTTTGGCAACAAGACCCGGTAGCACAAAGGAAAGCCAGGCAAGAAATGGAACCACTATTGATCCCTCTCCCATTACTATTGCATGTATTACATCTTTGTAAAATGATAAAAGCAGCACCAAGGGGGACTTTCCGTGTCAGTGTGGATCTTTTCTCTAGCTAGGTTCAACCAGTGTTTTAGCAGTTGCCCTGACTTCTTAACAGGTACCTTGTCTCCTTCGTTTATGCTGCTACCTATGCCTTGTGGGATTTGGTTATGGCTTGATAATGTTAGATTAGAAGGCAGCTCTGTCCTCTGGTGTGTTAGGACTTAGCTGATCCTCCTGATTAGATTAGGAAGAAGTCTGTTCCTTAGGTTTAGCCATTGAGCTTATTTTTGCATCTCTGAAGATTTCCTCCTGTCTACCTGAGTCAGTTGAGAGCTACCCAAGGGCCAAAGGTACGTTCAGAAATGTTTTAGGTTTGCTCCACCATGAATGGCTGTAACTTGGGGGGGGGGGCGTATGTAGATGGGACGAATATTTGCACGGCAGCACAAGTTTTCAAGGTGTGTCTGTGTGGATAGGTTTGCTGATATCAAACATCTCCGGATCAGCTCTTGAGATAAGACTTTAAAGCTACATTGCTGTTCCAAATACATACTTTTTCTGTTGTGAGCTTTGGGACTTTCTCACTGAGTGCTTATTAGTCTTGAAAATATGATTACTTCCTCATGGAAAGGAAGATAGTGTGATAGTGAGGTTGCAGCCTTGGTTCACGCTGGACAGGATTTTGTCCTTTCTCCAGGAGTGACTGTGGTTCAGAAGAATGGTGTATTTGCACTATGACCCATGGAATCCATCATGCGTTTCCTAAGCTCAGAACTTCAGGGACATCAGTGCATTATTTTGCTTGTTGCTCATATATTGTTTGAGTTTTCTCTGCTTTTATTTTCTTAAATCAACATTCTGAAACAACTGAGCAAATAAAACTGCACATGACATTCCTTGGGCCCATTCTGCCTGTGCTTTTTCAGTCTTCATAATTCCAGCATGTTAGGGCAAAAGGGGGTTTATATTCTAGCACATCTGGAGAGCATCTGGAAGTTCAAAATATTGTATGGTTTAGAACTGGCTGATGAAATTTTGGAGCAGATAGGATGGCAATTTATTTTATTTTATAATATGTTGTTCAGTGTGACAATGCCAGGGTATTTTACTTCAGTGGATGTTCAGTGGCATTGAGTCAGCATGGATTCCTGGCAAACCCATGGATACAGTTTTTTTGGCAGGTGAAAAAGAGTTTTCCCCGTACTTTCTTCTAGCGGGTTGTCAGGAGTTGAACTTGTAATGCTCTGCTTTGCTCCAGAACTGAACTGTACTGCTCCACTCTAAGGGACTTTTTCTCAAAACAAGTATGGAGACAATTGCATTACCGAATGCTTGATGTAGTGAATTTTCCATTAGGAAAACTGTAGTAAATTCTCCATTCTTGACTGAATTATATAGTGGTGATGAATTCTCTTTCAGAGAATCGAGAACAAAAGGAGCTGAACTCTGTGTTAGTGTGCTTTTAATACATCTTAGATCGGTTGCAGAAACTATTTAAATGCTGAATTATATTTTCATATGATAGCAGTTTGCATTATAATTAGAACAAGAGTATGAATCACCAGCATCATACAGATGTCTCAGCTTTGGTGGTGTGATTGGAACTAATGTACAAATTAACAACATTTTATCACACATTATACAAGAGGATTCTTGCAGTGAACATAATATTTTGTTAGGAAAGTCTTCATAATCTTGTTCAGTGGATTTGGATTTGAAAGTATATTATCGAAGATTAAAGCAGAACTTTATTTGCATTTTAGTACATAAAAAGCCATAGATCAATGTTAAAGCAACTGCCAGAAAAGCAGAGGTCCCAGGTTCAGTCCCTGACATTTCACTGGAAGAAGGTAATGGAGAACCACTTCGTAATTGCCAAGAAAACTGCATGTATCATTGGAGGTCAGCTCTGACTTGATGATAACTATAAACAACGAAGTTTGATAATGGTAAAGATGCTTCATAGAAGTTAATAGCTGCTGCTGTCTTTTATTTGTTGTTGAGAAATGCATGCAAAATTTGAAATTCTGTTCCAATCTAGAGCTTTTGCCACTATTGATATCTTTGCACACAAAAAAAAGTGAATAGTTCACTGAAATTTTTTACTAGTTGACATGGCTGCATATAACTTATAGTAATATGCTTTAGATAATAATAAAATAAAGGGAATTTTAATCTTAGTTCCAACAAGCTATTTCTAATGGGCTTTATTCTGCTTGTACACAATGTGCTAAGTGGCACTCACTACTTACTGTATATTCTGGTGTACAAGACTACTTTTTAACCCAGGAAAATCTTCGCAAAAGTCCGGGGTCGTCTTATATGCCAGGTGTCATCTTCTTATACGGCAATTATATCCCAATTTCTACATTTTAACTGGAAAGTTGGGGGTCATCTTGTACGCCCAGTCGTCTTATATGCTGGAATATACGGGTACTTCCAATAAAAAAATAGGGAGAGGCAGAGGACGTAACTAAAATATATTGTTATATTACGAGGAGAGTCTCTCAAAGCTTAGAGGGGTGCAACACTCCTTTTTAGCCCTTGTCCTGGCCGCATGGTCCCTCCTTCCTTTCCCTGATTGGCTCAGGTACTGTGAAGTCACAATCCTTCTGTTCTGCCTATTGGATGGCCTCCTTGACATGTCACCCCTCCTGTACATACATCGCATGTTCATCTGTTCCCATTTTAAGTCTCCCCTAGCCATGTCAGTTAATACGCACAAACCTAATTGAGAGATGTTAGTACACGCTTCACATAACTATTCCTCTAGTTCTCATAAACTATACATTTTATCTAGGAATGCTTTTAACTACAGCTCACTACAGCTCCTTATTTGATAACAAATCTATAAGTCAAGTCTTCCCTGTGATAATAGATGAAGCTTTTACCTTAGTATGCCATAATGCCAGCGGGTCCTAGAATCAGCATAAACCAACACCTTTCAAAGATTAAGTCTGTCTGTTCATTTGACAAAGGGAGATTCAGGATCCTTCCACGGATCTACTTCATTTGGGGGTCACATGGAGGACAAGCAGTAGGGGTGTGCAGAAATGCAGTTTTCAGGATAGGATTCGAATTGATTCAAATGTTTAAAATTTGAATCGAATTTAAAATTTAAAATTGAATACATTTGAACCTATTCGTATGAATTTTCTATGTGTATTTGACACTGTGAATGTTGATAACATTCTAATGTGTCTGCATGCGTCCGTACGGATTCATACGCATTCCGTTTTTTATCTTGTATGCACCCCATTTTCGCTCCATAGGTATCCATAAAATGCGTACGGATTTGTATGTAATGCGTACGTATCTGTACACCAGTCTTTCCCAAAGTGTGGTATGCGTACCCCCAGGGGTAAGGGAAGAGTTTGGTGGGGGTACGCATGTATGTACCAAAAAAATAAAAAATAAAAATATTTTGATTTTTATTAAAGCATATATTTTTTATGAGGGGTACTCAGCATTACGAAAATTATAGAAGGGGGTACACGTATGTCAAAAGTTTGGGAAACACTGCTGTACATGTATGAATGTCTGAATAATTTGTACGAATGATTTGAAAGATTCAAAAATTAATTTGAGTTTAGAGACATTTGATTTGAATTTGAATGTCCGAATTCAATTGAATTTCAAATGTTTCAAATATTCATTCACATCCCTACAAGCAGGTGGGTTCACCCAAAATACAACCTTCCTCAAGAACATCTATTCCCTCAATAGTTTCATGTAAAAGAAAATAGGCAAATGAGCATTTGGTGGGCCACTGTGTGCGACAGGATGCTGGACTAGGTGGGCTGTGGCCTGATCCAGGAGGGCTTCTCTTATGTCCTTATGTTGTAGGACAGTGATGGCGAACCTTTTGAGCTCGGTGTGTGAAAATTCGCAAGAAAACCTAGCTTAACTCAGGTGCTGTGTCACATCTAGAAATATCCATAATTTTGTGATATTTGTAGCTCTAGTAAAAAAGTTATATTTTTGATAAATGTATTTTATTAAAAGCAAAAACAATTCTTTACATTAGTGACTTTTGTTGCTGAATTTCATTTGCTAAATCTTCAATGGAAAGTTGGTATTTTGTACACTTCAAGAACAAGCAAGCACTACATGCCCAGGTGCCAGGGTGACCAGGTGTGTTACCCAAAAGGGCTTGGCGTGTCACCTGTGACACATGTGTCATAGGTTGGCCATCACTGTTCTAGGAGCCTTTTTGCGAAGACACAACATCTGTCCCTCTCACACTCATGCATGCATCCTTTTCAGACCATCCGTAGGACTATTCCTTCTGTAAAACTGATAAAATATTTAAATACCTTTTGCCCATAACTTGTTTACAACTGTAGAGGTAAGAAGTAATTTCAAAACTACCATTGAACACGCTGATTTTCTTTTAAAGTCTTGCCTTCTTTCACTTCAAGAACCTTTCTAGTTCTCTTCTGAGAGATGCTGACTCTAACCATAGATGTCAAGGCGAGTGGCATTTTCCGCGTTCAGAAATTATTTAAACCTTATGAGATTAAAGGCAGAACATCAGCCGTTTGCGTCTCAAGAAGCTTGCTGTCACTTTGCTGCGATAAAAGCACTGCTGTTCATAATGAATTGTGAAAAGGCTAGAGTGAGGTTTTTTTAAAAATAAATGCTTTTGTTCCAAATTGTCCAATAACCTTCAGATGCCAAGGAAATTTTCCTTTCTCCCCAACTTTTTCTCACTCAATTTTTCTCACTCAATTTTTCTTCCATTGGAAAATGTTATTGTTGGAAACCTTAAGCATTTGTGTGTGTTGATCTTAAAAATAAATAATTAAATGTGGACGTAAATAGAGAGAGCTGCTCCAGTGATTAAGGCTGCCGCAGCCGTCAATTAAAATATCTCCTTTGGGTCGTCTGTCCCCTTTTAATTCAGCACTCAGACAGTATTTTTAGTGCAGCCCTGGAGTTCATTGTCTGGAGGGAGTAGGTACAATGGCCTCTTTGTAATCACTCATCTTATTTTCATTGACTATTTTGCAGGACAAAGGGTGGATGTCCTCTAAGTCTGGTCAAGAGTTGATTTCATGTGCCTCTTAATTCTGTTTTTTGCATCTTACTAGCCCATGGCATGGTATTGCTTTTTCTTATTTTTCTTTCTTTTGTTTTTATAATACAAAATGGATACAAGACCAAAACAAAATAGAAATAAAGATTGAAAAAAACAAAAAAAATCTTAATACATTCTTTGTTTTGTTAAACAACTGTACTTATACATCAATAGCTCCTTCTTCTGTGAGCCTCACCTCTTACTTTATTATGACATATTTTTATTTATTTATTTACTTACTTACCTAGTTAATTACGTATTTATATTTCTATCCTCATACTAAAATTTAAAACCAACACATTAAAAACCAGCACAGTATCAATTAAAACAGTAGCGTTTGCGGGGTGGGTGAGGGCAAACATAACCAACATTTAGCCAAAAGCCTCAGCGAAGAGGTGTGTCTTCACAGCCTTCTTGAACCTAATCAGAGAAGGAGCCTGACACACCTCAAGGGGGAGACTGTTCCATAGCCTAGGGGCCATTACTGAGAAGGCCCTCTCCCGGGTGCCCACCAGCCTCACTTCTGAAGGTGGTGGGACAACCAGGAGAGCCTCCCCTCCATAAAGAAGGTTACTGCTCCCTGGTTGCTCCCTGGTCTTTCCTGGTTGCTCCCTGCTTCCTTCACCAGATATTCCACTGTACCCTTCCATTTTCCTCCCAAATCTACACCTACGGTACTTTTTGCCCTTCCAGCCTTAATCTGTTATTACTCAACATTTGAAATCTCATTGCATCTAGTAAATAATGCCTCTATTTCTCCAGTGTCCACTTACTACTCTGTTCCCACGGAAATGTTCTTACTGACAGTAATTTATTTATTTATTTATTTATTTATTTATTTATTTATTTATTTATTTATTTATTTAAGGAATTTATATCCTGCCCTTCACCAAATGGTCCCAGTATTGTTCCAGACAGAACTTCTCCACTCTATTCAACCTTAAAAGCCTGTAATAGTGCATTAAAGCAAACCTCCTCATTCAAAAAAAATATCGGTATTAATTCTGTTTGCATAATTTTCTGTATTGCCTCTTGAGTCCTTCCCCAAACATCTGTAGCTCCCCACAGTTCCAAAACTGATGAAAATATGTTCCCTTTGTTAAACATCCATGCCAGCACTTTGAGTTAGTTCTTTTAAATCTGTGAGCTAATTGACAGATCTATAGCACTTACGTCAAATATACTGTCTCTTCCTACTTAGTAGACACTGTTACTGTTTTAATATACAGTATACTGTTCCTGTTTTAATATATGTCTGATTTTAAATGTTGTGTCCTGTCCTGAGACCTTCCGGTATAGGGTGGGATAGAAATACAAATAGTAAATAAATAAAAACAACTGTCTATGGCACTGAAACTCAAGACTGATACAGCGTTGTTAATCATTAATTAGTACGTAACCTTTACTCTCATTCATTTGGGTTTATTTGTTTTAAGAACTGTAGAACTGCTTCTTTTGGAGGATGACTTCCTTCAAAGCGAATGAATGAGTTTAAAGGTTTATATCGACAATCTTCGATTTAGCTACTATTTACAAATGTAATTCAAAACTACCAATAAAAGAGTGGAACCAGGCAACCACTTTCATCAAATTAAAGTGTTGGTAAGACCTATAAGACAAGTAGCTGTTCACCTTTGGGTGAGCTGGTTTGGTCTAGTGCTTAGGGAGATGAACTCTTATCTGGGAATACTGCATGAGTCTGCCCTCCTCCACAAAGCCAGCTGGGTGACCTTGGGCTAGTCACCCAGATTATACACAGATTTTAAAGTTCAAATCAATAAAAAACACAACTAGCAATGCTTGAAAAGTGGTGGGCAAGCGACTTCTTCAGCTGAAAGCTAGGATAAATAGATGCCATTGGGAAGTGTTCCAGTAGGAAAGATGCCCCTCCGCTTTTGACCATCAAATCTCCTCATTCCTGCTATCTTGTGGATGAATGGTGCTGTTGTACTACATTAGGATTGTCCATTGAAGAACTGAGTGTATCAGGGGCTACTAGAATGGATGCCCAGGTACATCCTCCAGGCTGGGGAGACAGGTAGGATGCCTCCAAAGGCCATTTGCTGGGATTTGAAGTAGATGAAGATTGTGCCTTGGTCTTCTGCTTGTGATCCCCAGAATCTGTTGGTGGGCCATGGTGTGGAACAGGATGTGCGACTAGATGGGCTGTGGCCTGGTCCAGCATGGCTTCTCTTTATGTTCTTGTGTTATGTTTCTGTGAGTCTTTGAGGCTGCGTTCACATATAGCAAACAAACAAAAAAGGGGGGGTGTCTCAGAAGCTCCGAAGAAGGAGTAGGAGTAGGAGTTGGCCTTTCTACACCACTTTTCTCACCCATTTAAGGGGACTCAAAGTGGCTGACAAAGCTTTTCTATTCTTCTCCCCACAGCAGAACACCCTGTGAGGTAGGCAGGGTTGTGAAAGCTTCAGAAGAGAGCTGTGACTAGCCCAAGTTCACCCAGCTGGCTTCATGGGGGAGCGCAGAATTGAACCCGGTATTCCCAGATAAGAGTCCGACTCAACCACTAGACCAAATGGTAGTGTGTGGCCCTCATCTTCTAATCTCAGCCCAATCCACCTTTTCTAGTATAGAATGTTCATTGGAGGGAGGAGGGGCGGACTGTCATGTGAACCATCCTGTCTGTGAACTATCTTGTAGTTATATCTAAGCCAGCTCAAAGGTTATTTTTCTTTTTTATCTGTATGTAAATGAAGTCCTAATAGCATGGCTGATGATTGCTCAGTTCCCGTGATTTCCCATAATATTTTGCTGTGTGTGTGTGTGTGTGAAGTGTGGATTAAGACATATTGGTGAGAGAATTCCAAAATACTTGGTGCTACTCCATGATTTATTTATTTTATCATTTTGTCACATGGATTCCACACTGAGTCCGCCTCCTAAATTCTTTCAAGTACGTTACAGCTGTAAGAACTGATCCGTGGAGAAAGATGCATACCTGCCAGCCGTGTTCAGAATGGCATGCTGTTTAATATTTATCTAGACAGAGGGCTCTGGCTGACCTCAGTCATGTCATATAAATGGATGCTGTTCCCTGCCTTACCCTTCCCAGGCTGCCTGCCAGAACTGATGAGCTAAGAAATGTGCTTCAGTGAATTGGCGCCATCTGGATGGGCTGGCACAAAGTTCTGGCAGAGGGTGAGGGTGGTAGATGGCTGGTTAATGAGCCACACTCAAAAGAGACTGGCTCTAATATAATTAAAATGACAGAGTGCTTTAGTTACTTTCCATTAAAACGCCATGTGCAGCTGGTTGAGTCACCTGCTACTGTACATGAGCTTCCATATTGTGTGCATGTGTGCAAGTATGTGAACATATCCTGTTTTGCCCCAGGGCCTTGCAGCACAATGGACAACTAGTTAGGCAGGTTTGGGTTTGCTCAATGCCTGGGTAGATGAAGACTGCTTGGGAATCTCATAAAGACATAAGAATATAAGAAGAGCCCTGCTGGATCAGGCCACAACCCATCTAGTCCAGCGTCCTGCCTCACACAGTGGCCCACCAATAGTTTCCGGACATCACAAGCAGATGACAAAGACAAAACCTTCATCTGCTCTCAAATCCTTGCAAATGGCCTTGAAAGGCAGGCTGTCTGTCTCTCCAGCCTGGGGACAGTACCTAGCCATCCGTTCCAGTAGCCATCAGTATTATGAATTGATGAATTCATCTCCATTAATCCTTTTCTAATCCTTTCTTAAAGCTACCCAGGCTGGTTGATATCTTCACTTCTTCTGCACTGTGGAGTTAGAATTAGGAGATGTGAAAGTTCATACTGAATTATCTTGGATGGTCTTTCCTTTGTAGAGGTAGTAATGTGGATACCCATCCATCCATCCATCCATCCGTCCGTCCGTCCGTCCGTCCGTCCGTCCATCCTTTTATATCCTGCCCCATATCCCAAGATCTCTGGGTGGCTTACAATAAAAACCCATATACAAACAAATATTAAATACAAACCCTATTAAAACAGTATTAAACAGCATAGATGGTTAAAAAAGTTAAAAGTTTAAAATTAAAATTTGCCAGGTTTTATGTTTTGGATCTGAGGGCCTTCAGGCTCATTATGGATACTTCTGCTACCAATTTGTTTCCCCTGATTCCGCACCTTGCATTATACTACAAATGAGCAGAATATTGCATAGTAGATCAGGATTAAGCATTTATAGCTAGGATTTTCTTTGCAATGGAAATAGAGATCTCAAACCCCACAGAGGGAGATAGGCAGGTGGCGGATTATTTAGTTGCATGTTTCTCCTGCTCTGTATGTGAAGTTCTCAGGATGAGTTACAACTATAAAAAGGTATAAAATGAACACAGTAAAAATATATTTAAAACCATAAGAACATAAGAGGAGACCTGCTGGATCAGGCCACAGCCCTTCAGAACTTTCTGAGCTAGAAAAGGTGGATTAGAGAAGGATTGGGAACAAGAGGGCTACACCACCATTTTTCTGAGGTGCGCCTTTTCTTAAGTCTGATCACAGCCTCATTCTCTGAATCTATGATTGCCTACTTCAGAGCGTCCACAAGAAATGCTGTAGTTGGAATTCTGCTTTAAGAGTGGTTTGGCCCAGGCCACACTTTTGCTGAAATTAGGTAGGTAAGTGAGCCAGTTTGGTATAGTGGTTAAGGAGCCAGACTCTTATCTGGGAGTACCGGGTTTGATTCTGCATTCCTCCATGAAGCCAGCTGTGTGACATTGGGCTAGTCACAGCTCTCTTCAGAAGCTTTCACAGCTCCACCTACCTCACAGGGTGTTCTGTTGTGGGGAGAAGAACAGAAAGCTTTGTCAGCCGCTTTGAGTTCCATTAACTGGGTGAGAAAAGTGGGGTAGAAGAGCCAACTCTTCTTCTTCTTCTTCTTCTTCTTCTTCTTCTTCTTCTTCTTCTTCTTCTTCTTCTTCTTCTCCTTCTCCTTCTCCTTCTCCTTCTCCTTCTCCTTCTCCTTCTCCTTCTCCTTCTCCTTCTCCTTCTCCTTCTCCACCACCACCACCACCACCACCATCATCATCATCATGAACTGCAGTTCTCCTGAGAACTTCCTGAATGCTGCCTCAGGTTCTGTGTAAGATAAAAGGCTGGGATGGAAGTACAGAAAATGAAATGGATGATTTAAGGCAATCTTTTGTACTATAATCTGAAATGGGGAGTTAGAAAACATATTGGGATTAAACAAAGTTAATGACAAACCACTTCCATCTTGTTGCCAGGAAAATTAACAGCGGCTGCCTTTGTTACACTACGAAGTTGCTATATTACTTTTTTAAAATTATGGATGAACAAGGGGCAAGTTGGCACACGTGAAGTAGCGGGTTGCAGAGGCCTCTGTAATGCGTACCATAATTATGCATTTCAAGTAGCAGCCTGTGACCCAAATGCTTTGGGTGTGTTATTTTAAGATGATGAATGGAATAATTTGGACTGAAAATCAGACAAAAAGGCACCCCATTTTTTTAAAAAAAATACCAGGCTCTTCTCCTTTGCCTGGATCAGTGATGGAGAACCGTTTCAGCTTGCTGTGTCAAAATTCACAACCCACCCACCCCCCTTAACTTTGGTGTCATGTCACATCCAGAAATACCCATAATTTTGTGATATTTGTAGCCCTGGTAAAAAAAAAGTGTTATGTTTTTGATATATGTATTTATTGAAAGCAAAAACAAATAATTTTTTACATTAGTGCCATTTTTGTTGATGAATTTCATTTGCTAAATCTTCAGGTGAAGGCTGGTGTTTTGTAAACTTCAAGCCGAAGCAAGCGCTACTAACTTCATCTGTCAGTTTCTTTTATTGGTTTTAATATTACTTATCATTGAGAATAAGACTCACAAAAGTGCATAAAGGGAAAAATCGTGAGTAAAGCCATCGCTGCCTCACGTAAGTCTTCAGTCCTCTAGTTGCAGGGAGCACAGACGCACTGTGTGTGACCTGGCTGCACAATGACTTGACTTCATCACGCCCACTTTGCCAGGGAAGGACAGCGCCTCTGTGTTGCCGGGATCTGGTAGGCCGCAAGCCAGAAAGTGCCTACAGCCTACAAGATACCGAACAGCAACAACATGCCCAGGTGAAAAGAGCTTGGCAAGTTACCTGTGACACCCATGTCATAGGTTCGCCATCAGTGGCATAGATGGAAAATGTTGAGATTTTACAATGATGGGTAGACTTCCATTTCAGAGTTAGAAATGTTGATATATTAGTGCAAAGGTTTGGGTAGTTAGGTGTATCCTTTTCTGCTCTTTGTTATAAATGGCCCTGTCCAGACCTGGGGTTGGGTTGGTGGGGAATATAGCGCCGTTATGGTGCGCTATGGTGGGGTTGCCACACATATCTGTGGCACCCCACTATAGCCCTGCTAAATTCCCCCTAAAAAGCACTAAAAATTATTGTTGGTAAACTTGGCATTGGTTGTGGGTTTTCCTGCAATAGCACATTTTCTTACCTTGGGGATGGATTGCGCATCATAACTCCGACCGCTGTACATGTGTGAAGGTGGAAACTGATAGCTGCAGATGCATGATGGTGAAGACGTGTACTTCCAGGTATTTGGCTCCATCACAGAAAAGCGCAAAGACTAGAGATGGGCAAAAATGTTTGTTACCTTAGCAGTTTCTATGGGTTGCCAATGTTTGAAACTTTTCATCCGTACTGAATATTGGCTCTGCCTTCGCATGCAAAGTGAGGGCTTTTGTGCCTTCATTCAAAGCTTCAGAGCAGATTCAGAACGAATTCAGAATGGAACGGTTTTGGAGGCGCTGCTGGGTGGCGGCAGGGAATCGAAATGAACGTGAAGCCTAGCACATTTGAAGTGGCTCCATTGACACTAATACGAAGTTCCATGTGGACGTCTCTAGCAAAGACAGTGCCGTAGCTGGTGATGTCTGGTAGGAAGTAATAATGCCAGAGAGGCAAGAGCTCACATTATTACTTTCTAGCGGGATATCCAGCCACCGTCTGGAGGCGACTAAAGTTCATGAAAGCAGCCTCGAGCTATATCCCAGGTAGAATATATTAACCCTTCGTTAACTTGCTCTGAAAGGATTAACCACATGTTAAACTTTAAAAATTGCTTGATTGGAAACACTTTCAAAGAGACCACTGTCGTACGGAGCCAGCAAGTCTGAATAAAGGAGAATCTTCTTAAAATTTATTTTTTAAAATTTATTTTTTGCTATTAGTTAGGCTAATGAGATTCCTAGCCTCTGGATGAGACCAGATCTGCAAGATAAAGGATAAGGGTAGTGCAAGGAAGACGATCAGTAAGATATCTTAACTTTTGTTGTGGGGTAGGTTTGTTCCCCCACCCCTAAACAAAGTTGGATGACTCTGACAATGACTGTATCCATATTAGAGGAATAAAATCCGCTGATAGAGAAAAAAGCACAGCTTACCTGCTGCGAAGCCACGATGTGCCGTCTGGACTCCAGCAGGCTTCCCACAGCTTACTCAGAGGCGCGCGTCACGTGGGATGGGGCAGCCAATGGGAGCTGAGCTGCAGGCTCAGCTCTTGGTTGCCATTCTCACCGTCCTGTCCGAACTGGTGGGAAACTTGGAATTTACCTGATACTGCGGAGCAAGTGCTCATCATTCCACATTAGGTAAATTCGAAGTAGCAGTGGCCTAATGTGCCGCCGCTATGAAGTATCGGGCGTCAAGTGTGAGGCACACGCCCCGACAGCACATCTGAATGCACAGCATCCGTATGTGTGGACACACCCAGTGTCCTATTTACAGGACTGTACATTAAAGAATAATCAGTTTTCCAGGTGGTCTGGGGCAGGAATATATCCCCCAAATAGAAATATGAATGAATATTGAAGCTCTTACCTTGATCACTAGGTGCCAGCTTTGGATGAATAGATTATTTCAACATAGGAGCTTATGGTATGGTTGCCATGTTAGCTGCATCATAGGCAAGAAGGAAAAGTAAAGATGCGTTCAGTTCAGCTTGTACATGTTTTCTTTGCTCTCCGCTCCATCCAGAACAGCTCTTGGATGTTTCACATGCAAGTAATTTATGAGAGATGGATATATGTGTACCCATTCATATGAATGGTACAGTGACATTTAAAGAAGCCTTAGATCAGGACATTGGGAGAAGTCTAGGCTGGAATGCTTGGCAAGACTTCTGTTCTCTGTCTTTCCTCGGCAGTGCTGAGACCACAGTGGTTTGGTTTTGTGGTATATTCAGCACATTGTCCACACTGTTATGTTTTGATTTAGGACGGTACAGTTGAAGAGCTCATGTAAGCCCTGTGTGAATTTGAAATAGTCATCTGTATTGATCTTGGCCATGGTTACTCTCTATTATCAACTAGATCACGCATTCAAATTTGTTTAAGGAAAGAGAACCTGCAAATTTCAGGAATGTTGTGAGCATTTGGATTATGAAACTGTTGATTTAATTACACATGTCTTCTCCTGGGAGCAAAGAAGTCCTTTGGCATCCTGTTGAAATACAGCAGTAGTTGCCAAGAAACTGTCATTTCAGTTTTTGGTTTGTTTTGCATTTCCTAGCCTCAGATACAGCAACTACTTACCGCACACCTCTTTATGGTCAGCCATCTTGGTGGGGAGAGGATGAAGAGAATAACAAGTTGGAACCAACCGACGACAGGAGGCAAGAAGACCAATACTCAGGTACGTATTCACAAATTCCTTGAAACCTACAGGAGGTTTTCATGAGGCTCCTTGGTGAATAAAGAGGGCCAAACTTTATGCCCTCTTATCTGCAAATAAGCCACAATAACTGGCATTTCCTCTGGGATTTTTCATGTCCTGAGGAAACATCTGGTTTCGCATTCCTTCGGTATCTACAACAAAATGGCAGAATGAAATCGTTACCTGTTCTGAGGGAAGAGTTTAGCTGTTTTGTTATTATCCAGAATAGAGAATATTTCTTTTCTCTATCGCACAACACTAGAACCAGGGGGCTCTCTATGAAGCTGATGGGTAGGAGAGTCGGATCCGACAAGGGGAAGTATTTCCTCACCCAGAGGGTCATAGACTCATGGAATTTGCTACTGGAAGAGGTGGTGACAGCTACTAGCCTAGATGGCTTTAAGGTAGGGTTAGACAAATCAATGATGTCAGATGGATCAATGGCCACTAGAATGAGTGCCTAGTTACATCTTTCAGGCTGGGAGGGGGGAAAGCAGGACACTTCTAAGGCCATTTTCTGGGATTTGAGAGCAAGAAAAGGTTTGTCCTTGTCTCTCCTTGAGATGCCTATGAGCATTTGGTGGGCCACTGTGTGCGACGGGATGCTGGACTAGACGGGCTGTGCCCTGATCCGGTAGGGCTTCTCTTATGTTCTTATATTCTTATATCAGCAGTGGAAGTACAAAACATCTAGTTCAGGCTTCAGTGAACTGGTTTCCTCAAGATGTTTTGAACTTCAGACAGCGTGATTGTGGGATTCACAGTAATTGGAATCCATCACCCATGGAACATGCTATGTTGGTGAGCTGTCACCTCCTTAGTTGTATTTATTTACTCCACTGGCTACTTCAGGGACCTCCATCTTGTCTACATAGGAAGCATAAGCCATTGTGAATCAATTTCACCTGCTTTAGGGCAAATGAAAGTCACAGCAGGTGCACTGGAGGGACAACAGCAAAAATAAGTCCCAAATAGAGGTTTTGCACCTGTGGTCACTCCCTCCTGCAGATAAATTGGTAGATTTTGAGACAATATCGCTAACCAAATCTTGCATACAGATATGCTCTGAAAGACTGATTTTGATAGGGCCGTACGCAAATTCCTCACAAGACTTGGAAAGATTTTTTAAAGATCTCCTTTTTGAGAGGGAATTTAAAATACAGGAGCAAATTAGTTTCACAGGGAGAAGGAAGGGAGGATGGAAGAAGAGGAGGATTTCCCAGCAAAGAAATTACGAGACTAGAGAAAGAGTCTAAAGGCAGTTAGATTTAAAATGAGTTTTCAAAGAGCGGAGGAGTGAGAGACGTGATACAGTATGAGCAGAGAGAGAGGTAAATCAAAACAGTTGCAAATTTTATCTAGACTGTATCAGCGGGCTGTTCCTGTGAAGGGCACCGTATACTTGAACCTTCAAAATAATTCGGGCAAAACGCAAGAGCAAAATCTTCGGACAGCCAAAATAATTCAGGCTTAGAAAACCTGTAAAACTTAAAGCAAATAGTGAAAGACAGTGTTGATTTGGACCACTTTAATTTTTGCTGTCATATCCACAGCCGAGGCCCAGCGGGCGCATGTGGTGTCACCGTGGGCAGGCAATTGCCCACTGCCATGCTTCGGTAAATCTGGATTTCTGAAGCAAGATCCTGTTGTGTAACCCAAGGGTCACGATTTGTTTACTGAAATAATAATTGCACAGTAACATATTCTCTCCCACACACTTACTAATCCCCCCCTTTCCTTCTGTGCATACACTCAATGTCTCCACGTGCTCCAACACCATCCTAATTTTTCAGGCACAAAAGTGGCTTCTAGAACATTGTACCTGCCTCCCCTGGAGCTCCTAGAGGAAGGGAACAACAGCCCCCAGATACTGAGGAATGGGTTCAAAATGGTGGCACTTTTGTCACTTCCTCTCCCCCCCCCCGACCCGCTCTGCAGCCTTTGTGGCATTTGGAGAGGAGAAACAAAGGACGGCAGGGATGAGATGCAGGTGTTACAGGAACATTGCTTGGACCTGTCTCTCTCCCATCAGCCCAGGTAAATTGTTCATTCCTTCCCTTCTAGTGGTTAGGGAGCCATACTCATCTGGCAATACCGGGTTTGATTCCACACTCCTCCACAAAGCCAGCTAGGTGGCCTTGGGCTAGTCACAGCTCTCTTCTGTGCTCTCACAGCCCAACCTACCTCACACGGTGTTCTGTTGTGGGGAGAAGAACAGAAAGCTTTGTCAGCTGCTTTGTGTCCCCTTAAATGGGTGAGAGAGCTGAGTAGAAAAGCCAACTCTTCTTCTTCAGGCTGTGGGACATCCCCTTTCACCACATACATCTGCTGGCCCAGAGGAGGCAGCTAAATTCAAACGGGCAGTGCTTTTTGTGTGTCTGTGTTTTGTAGCATACATATTTCATTTGTTTTCTTATATTTATATCCTGCCCCTTTTCCTCCATGGAAGCTGAGGAAATGCCGTTGTAGGGTTCTAAAGAGGACCCACATCCAATCACTAATCATACTCAAAGTTGTTTAACCTAAGAAGAATGTAGGCTCTTAAACATTAGAATAATATCATTTGAATCATACAGGTAAACCTCACTGACCCTCAGGTCTGAGCTTGGATACTTTGGCGGGGGGGGGGGGGCGTTCACTGGTTAATACCATCTACATCAGCGGTTCTCAACCTGGGAGTCGGGACCCCTTTGGGGGTCGAACTACCCTTCCAGAGGGGTCACGACAAGTCTTCCGCCGCCCTTCCCTCCCACTTCCCAGCTGTTCTACCCTCGTGGTTGAGGGTCTCCACAACATGAGGAACTCCATTAAGGGGTCGCGGCATTAGGAAGGTTGAGAACCGCTGATCTACATGAATGCTTAACATGCCCCCTCAGATGCCTCGTGGCCAACATGTCCATATACCTAGAGGCTGGGGCATCTAGATTTTTGTGTCCTCTACTGGCTCTTGTGCTGCCTCAATCCTCCATTTGAAGAACCTCAAGGTTCCTTAAGATAAAGCTACCTGGTCCCCTTGGATGGATGCACCGATGTGGGGAGGAGGTGATCCCAGGCTAAAGATCCTGTGAGAACTCATAGTGACAGACACAAAAAGGCCAACTTCTGGTGCCTCAAGTCTCAACAGGGTTCTTGCTGCTACAAGCAGAATTTCTGCTTGCAACAGCTTCCAAGGAGCTGCAGGCAAGGTAGTTGGCGTGACTCACTGTTTCTGACAGTCCTGTAGGAGCAACCTATGTTGTAGAACCTACCAAACCCATGTGGATAAAGGCACCAGAACCTACCAAACCCACGTGGATAAAGCCACCAGAACCTACCAAACCCATGTGGATAAAGCCATCTGACCAATAATAGTAGCAAGAGACGAAGCTAAAAGAAAGATGGTGTTTAATGTTATTGATGTTTAATAATATTTACTGGGTTGTAGTTATATCCCACAACACCTGAGCGCTCAGGGCAAGTTAAAGTGAACACTTAAAATGCAATAAAATAAAATTTGAAGCTAAGCATTAACGCTAACCCAAAGGGGTATCCAGAGGGGAATTTCAGAGTGTGCGGAAATATTTTTAGCTGCTTTCTAAAAAAGGCCCAAGGAGGTAACTTGCCTTTTACCCTTATTTTTAGTGTTTATTTTTCTAAACAGCTTTGAGATGTATGTGGGAAGGGGCACAGAAATGTTGTTAACAAAAATTTAAAAAATGGAAGAGCTTGTCATTGTGTTAGTATGTATGGAGAAGGGCCACTGATGAATACCTGCCCTGTGGTACCTATTGGACCTGTAGAACTTTCTACTTGCTGTACATAAGAACATAAGAAAAGCCCTGCTAGATTAGGCCACAGCCCATCTAGTCCAGCGTCCTGTTGCACACAGTGGCCCACATGGCATCCGGCACACATGGGCATCTCAAGCAGAGACAAGGACAAATCTTCTCCTGCTCTCAAATCCCAGCAAATGGCCTTAGAAGCATCCTGCTCCCCTCCCCCCCCCCCCCCCGCCAGTCTGGAAGATGTACAGAGGCATTCATTCTAGTAGCCATTGATACATCTGTCATCCATAAATTTGTCTAACCCTACCTTAAAGCCATCTAGACTGGAGCTGTTACCACCTCTTCCGACAACAAATTCCATAAACCGATGGCCCTCTGGGTGAAGAAATACTTCCCCTTTTCAGATCTGACTCTCCTACCCATCAGCTTCATAGAGTACCCCTTGGTTCTAGAGTTGTGTGACAGAGAACAGAAAATTTCTTTATCCAGAAATTTTCTCTATCCAGGGATAGTTGATAACTCCATTCGGCCCATGTGCCTAGGCAAGTACCTTCCCACTTTTCCTTATTGACTGGTCTCCTTGTCCAGCGGAAGTCAACAAAACTCAAAGAACCTGTAAAATGAAAGTACTGAGAAGTGCTAAAATGAAGCAGGATCGTGCATTGCATTGGAATGTTCCCGAACCTGTCTAGAGGCTCCACCACTGCTGGATTAGGCCAAGACTGAGATCCACCTGAGACCCCATTCTTCCTTCCCATCGTCTTTCATGAATTATAGGTTACAAAAAATGTTTCCACACCTTCTCCGACTGTGACCTAGCATTGATGTTTTTACCAGAATGTTTATAGTTTATAGTGTTTTATATATTTTGTTTTTGCTCCTATGTTCAGAATCTTCCTATTCAATTGTATTATTGCTGCATTTTATATTCAAATGTTACATGTTCAAGTTAATAAATATATTTTTTTAAAAAAGAAGAAAAACAATTTTGTTTTCATCCTGTAGAAAGGGCAAAGGATATAGCCCACCATGAAGGAGAAATCAATGGTAACATTGGCTTCAGGGATTCCCACGGCGAGTCTGTCTACGCGTTCCGACGAGAACCGAGTTATTTTGAAATCCCGACAAAAGAATTCCAGCAGCCTGTGAAATCGCCCGAAGTGCAAGTTCATGAGATCCCGACCAAAGATACCGAGACGTCGACGTTGCCTGTTGTGCAGAGCCACGCCTCCTTTACCATTGAATTCGATGATTGTACTCCGGGTAAAATCAAAATAAAAGATCACGTTACTAAGTTTTCACTCAGGCAGAGGCGGAACCTTGGCAAGGAAGCCGGTCACACAGAGATGATCTCAGCGGAGAGTAAAGTGGCTGATTGGCTGGTGCAGAACGACCCGAGTCTCATAAGGAGGCAGTCCCCGGGAGATGATGTGTACAGTACCAAAAGCGATATCCCGGTTCACGTGAGGACACTGAAAGGTAGGCAGCTGCCGGATGCGAATTGCTAATTGTGTTGTGCAAGGCTGTATTATTGCAGAGCACAAGTTTAGCCTATGAAATTGAAAAGGAGTTTGGAAATCTATGATGCTTTGCAAACTAGGCCAGAACCTTTCTGAATTCAGGTCTAGTTCATTGTCAACTCCGCTTGCCTGATTCCATTACCATTCTGAGCAGACTTAGGTCCGTTCTGCGCTGTCCTACTCTTGTTCAGAATCACCGGATCTGGAATAGCCCTGCCCACTGAACTCAAGCAAGGGAAAGTGTGGGCGAGGCAGACAGCGATGTCGTCATGGTCTCAAAGCACATGCACATTTTGAGGCCAGACACAGAGACCTCTGAGGACTAGAAACAAAAGTTCCTAGCCTTGGGAAACTCTGAGGGTGGCATTTTGAGGCCCTCTTTGGCATGCCCCCCAAACTGCTCCCCCATAGTCCCGGAGGCATGGGTCCGCATGGCACACCTTCTTGTTCGAGATCTGGGCCACTGGTCCGTTAACTGTGACTACCAGTGATCCCAGTCAGGGCTTTTCTAAATGGGATCATGGTCCATGTAAAGTGGATGGTGTGTTCCACAGGGAGGGCATGCCACATAGATCCACCTTAACATGCAGATCTATGTGGTCCTTATTAAGCGTCTGTTCATAAAGGTCCTTACTCTGCTAAGTATGAACATGTGCCGAGAGCTAGATTGCCTTGCTGTTAGGCGCAGGAGATATCTTGTGTATCTTCCTCTGCTTAATTGGCACTTAATGGATGGCATGTCCCATCAGGAATCATGGGAATTATAGTCTAGTGATTAAGGAGCCAGACTCTTATTTGGGAATACCACGTTTGATTCCGCCATCCTCCATGAAGCCAGCTGGATGACCTTGGCCTGGTTACAGCTTTCTTCTGATCTCTCACAGGTCCCCTACCCTCACAGGGTGTTCTGTTGTGGGGAGAAGGATAGAAAGCTTTGTCAGCCATTTTGAGTCCCCTTAAACGGGTGAGAAAAGTGGGGCAGAAAAGCCAACTTTTCCTTCTCCTCCTTCTTGGCCAACCTGAACTTTGAGGTGTGGAACCAAGAGATCCTTGGGATCTGGATAGTAAGGATCATTTCCATTTAAAGTCTACAAGCAAAGCAGAACAATGTCTTCATGATTCCTGTGAATTTTCCTACTCCTGCTTATGGCTGGCAAGGTGGCCCTGAGATAATATTTCTTGTGCTTGGCTTTTTAAGAAAACTTCTGGAAAGATTCAGACTTAGAAGCTTTCAGGAAGGGAAAATGTCTTGATTAAACGGCAGGGTGGTGGAACAAAGTGGACTGAAACTCAAGATGGCTTTCTAAACTAGCCAGTTTGGTCTAGTGGTTAGGGAGCCAGACTCTTATCTGGGAATAGCAGGTTCAATTCCGCCCTCCCCCATGAAGCCAGCTGGGTGGCCTTGGGCTAGTCACAGCTCTCTTCTGAGCTCTCACAGCCCCACCTACCTCTTAGGGTGTTCTGTTGCAGGGAGAAGAACAAAGGTTTGTCAACCTTAAATGGGTCAGAAAAGCAGGATAGAAAGCTAACTCTTTGTCTTCTTCTTAACTCTTGAGCAAGGAAATGTGGATGTTGGGCTGTCACAAAAGTCAATGCAGTCTGTTCTAGGACTTAAAATGAATTGCAGCACAAGCAAGCAGCAAAGTAGAAAGAGCATTTAATGACAGACCTTTTCTACACTGGGCCTCATTCTGGATTACAATCCCAGAATAGGGCCCTGTTGTCCACATGATCCTGCAGACTAGGGCAGGCCCTGGGTCTGCATGCTAGCATGTGGACAGCAGACCCCTATTCCAGAATGAGATCCAGAATAAGGCACAGTGTAGAAACGGCCAGGCTCCTTCAGGGAAAGATTGTGGAAGGGTTTGTTAGAAACAAAAGTCATCTCTTATCCTGCATAAGCTGTTAAGGGTAAAACATATTATTAAATACATTTCCCTTGAATGTCTACTTAAGGAGTCCATAATTAGAAAGCTAGTCTAGCCTGTAGATGCTTCTCCATGGGACAGGTGGAAGGGAAACGGACAAAGGATTCACAGGTTATGCTGGCAGGTACGCTCTTTAGGTCACCTAGGCTTCTGTTGGGAATGAGATATTATACTGCATCCTTCTTTGCCCCTTGAAGAGCAGTTTGATTCCCTGTGAGCTTGGCTCGAATCTAGATGGCAGTGTGGTCTCTTAGGTATTTCAGTTTCAACAAGGACAAAGCTGATTTTGTATCCACTTTACAGGTAACAGGCATGAAGATGGAACCCAGAGTGACTCAGAAGACCCAGTAGCCCCCAAAGCAGAGAAGGAAACAGCTGGTGATGACCATGCAGCCGAGCAAGCTAAGCTCCAGCGCCAAATCCGCCGTGACCCGCAGGAAATGCTCCACAACCAGCAGGCCTTTGTCATAGAATTCTTTGATGACGACACGCCTCGGAAGAAGAGGTCGCAGTCTTTCACGCACAGTGGCCACGCCAGCCAGAACGATGTGGATCCCACCTTAAAGACCAAGGTGGAGAAGCGCAAGATTACTGTGCCTGCTGAGAAGCCTGGAAGCTCAGGGCCACAATCACATTTACCTCCTGCAGGAACAAAAGCTCCACCGTTTACGGCTCCAAGAGCTGGTTCCTTTAAAAGAGAGAAGACTGAGGAGCGGATGAGCTCCTCCTCCTCCTCAACTTCGAGGACGTCTGTGAAAAGCCACGGCAGCGTGGGGAGGAAGTCAAAACTTGCTCAGGACTTTGCTGCTGAGTGTTTAAGGGAGAGCTCCCAAGCGGTAAAAGTGAGCACGGAGAAGCCCCCTCCGGTCCCTGCTCCGCTCACCCCGCGGGTAGTTCCAGTGACACCGGCCCTTGAACGCGTCCCCATGCCAGCTGCTGAGCCGAAGTTGATAAAAGCAAGGAACCATGAAGAAGAGGACAGCTTGAGCGAAACGGGTACATACACCATTGAGACGGAGTCGCAGGATAAAGAAGTCGAAGAAGCCCGGAAAATGATCGATCAGGCAAGTCCCCGGGTTCTCAGAAACAAGGATTTTGTGGGTGGTTGAAGAACTGCAAAAGCTGTGCTATGGCTGTGTTTCACACAGTTGCATCTTTGCACCTTTTCTCTTTTGTTTACTCTTAAATAATGTTAAATTAGCTTTATTTTAGCTGGGTGTCAAGCTCTCGGTGGCCAGCTTTCTGCTCTAGAATGGAAACTAAGGACAGCTTTAATGATTTATTACAGAGAGTGGTCTTGAATCCAAAGTATTGAACTGTTTGTACTCAAACCCAGTTGTTTGTGTTCCCTCCCTCTTTTGTCTTGGAATTACCAGGTTTTTGGTGTTTTGGAGTCTCCGGAATTTTCCAGAATGTCTTCAGCCTTTAGGCCTGTCATAAAAGGAGAGAAAGAAGAGTTGGGGACCCATCACTTGATTGGCGAGAATGGTTCAAGCCCAAAGATCACCATGATGCAGGTCATCGCATCAAAAGTGGCCAGTGGCCACCATTCGGACATGCAGGTAGCATACCTTACACACAGGGAGGCTGATCCTCACTTCTGTTTTTGTACTCTGATGCGCTTGCAGGTCTCCTCTGAACCCTCGTGGCTCCAAAGTGAACCCTAGGTGAACCTTGAATGTTCAATGACTGAGTCTCATTAATAGCAAAAGGGATTGTTTCTAAAAGTGCATTTAGAATAAATCAGTTTAGAATAAACAGTCTCTGAGTGTTGTCCTGTCAGGGAGGAAGGGAGAGTATCTGTTTGTTATTGTGGCCTCCTCTGGGATTTCTCTGTGAAGGTGTGGTACTAATAATTCTACCTACCTACCTACCTACCTACCTACCTACCTACCTACCTACCTACCTACCTACCTACCTACCTACCTACCTACCTACCTACCTACCTACCTACCTACCTACCCACCCACCCACCCATCCATCCATCCATCCATCCATCCATCCATCCATCCATCCATCCATCCATCCATCCATCCATCCATCCATCCATCCATCTGTGTCTGTCTGTCTATCCATCTATCCCTCCCTCCCTCCTTCTACCCGAGGGTTTCAAGGTGGGTAACAACCTATAAAACTACAAATTAAAACCAATTTTAAAACAAATACTATACATAAAAACATTTAAAAGAGTCAGCATATTAAAATACTAAAATATTAGTATCTGCCGGGGCGGGGGGAAGTATAATCACATCAGCCAAAGGCCAGGGCAAAGAGGTGCGTCTTCACCGCCTTCCTGAATATTTACAGAGAGGGGGCATGACGCACCTCAAGCGGGAGACTATTCCATAAGTGGGGGCCATTGCCGAGAAGGCCCTTTCCCAGCTACCCACCTATTTCACTACTGAGGACAGTGGGACAACCAGGAGGCAGGTCGATATGGGAGAAGGCGTTCCTTTAGATATTTAGGGTCCAAGTCATTTAGGGCCTTGTAAGTCAAAGTTAACACTTTGAATTGGGCTCGGTGGTGAATTGGCAGCCAATGCAAGCCTTTTAAAACCAGTGTGATGTGCATCCAGCTAGCTGTTCTGGTCAGCACTGTAGTGGCTGCATTTTGCACTAGCTGCAGCTTCCGAACCGTCTTCGAGGGCAGCCCCATGTAGAGTGCATTAGAGTAGTCCAGTCTAGAGGTTACCAGGTTATGTTAAGTTGGCAACTATTCCTTTGCTCTGAAGACTTCTGGCAGTTTTTTTGAAACTGAAACCATAACAGATGCTGCTGCTTGCAGGACAGACCAAAAGCTTGCAGTTCTGATTAACGTCTTGGTGACGACATTGTGGGAGTGGCTTGTGATAGATTTCTTTTTCTCTTCTTTCTTACCCCTTTGCAGTTTCCACCATCGTCTCAAGGTGGCCAGAAGTGGGTTTCGAGATGGGCAAGCCTTGCGGACAGCTATTCAGACTCAGGAAGTCCCCCAGGAGCGGGGGAGGCCCCCCACCCGAGTGTCGTCTCCCAGGCTGGTACAGGTAACTGCAGAAGGAGGGGTACAAAGTAAAATAGCAAAGTTTGCTGATGTTACTAAATTATTCAGGATAGTAAAACCTGATTGTGAAGAGCTCCAGAGGGATCAACCAACTGGGCAGCCAATCCAGTGGGCAACCAAGGGGCAAATGTGCTTTAATCTTAATAAGTGCAAAGTAATGCACACTGGGGCCAGGAATCCTAATTATGTCTATAAGCTGAGATTTCTGCAACACACCAGGAAAGGGATCTTGGGGTTCTGATTGATAACTCAGTGAAGGTGTCAGCCCCAGTTCACAGCAAGCAAAACAAAACAAAACAAACACTAATTCAGTGCTGGGAACAATCAGGAAAGGTATAGAAAACAAGTCAGCAAGTGTCATTTTGCCTCTTTATCTGGAGATTCTGATGTGGACACAGCCAGTACTGTGAGCTTGGTGAGTGGCAAAAACCTCCCCACCCACCCGCAAAAGCGTGAGGCCACATTTAGAACATTGTATACAATTCTGGTCACCACACCTCAAAAAGGATATTGTGAAACTGGAAAAGGTGCAGAAAAGGGCAACCAGAATGATTAAGGGTCTGGAACACCTCCCTTACGAAACCAGGCTGCAACGTCTAGTCCTCTTCAGTCTGGAGAGACGGCGTTTAAGAGGGGACCTGATTGAAATATATAAAATTATGCATGGTATAGAAAAAGTGGATAGAGAAAATTTCTTTTCTCTATCACACGGCACTAGAACCAAGGGGCACTCTGTGAGGCTCATGGGCAGGAGAGTCAGATCGGACAAGGGGAAGTATTTCTTCGCCCAGAGGGTCATCAGTCTATGGAATGTGCTGCCAGAAGAGGTGGTGACAGTAATCAGCCTAGATGGCTTTAAGGAAGGGGTCAGACAAATTTATGGATGACAGATGTATCAATGGCTACTAGAATAGATCCCTAAGTACATCTTTCAGGCTAGGTGGACAAACAGGATGTCTCTAATGCCATTTGCTGGGATTCGAGAGCAGGAGAAGGGTTACTTAAGATGCCCGGAAGTAATTGGTGGCCTCCTGTGTGAGACAGGATGCTGGACTAGTTGGGCTGTGGCCTGATCTGTGAAGAATTGCCCTGTTCAATTGGATTTCTTTTCATTTCTCTTAGAAAAGGACTCCGGCCTTAGAATGGGAGAATCTGAGAATTCAATAGCATCCCGGACAAGACGCCTTCTTCCTCAGCTACCCCCAGGTGACAAATCAGAAAGCCAAACACCAACCATTTTGATCTGTCAAGACTCCTATTCAGATGTTCCCCAAAGGAATTCTGGTAATAGTCATGGGGCTGATATATATGTGGATCCTACCAGCCGATTGTTAGTGCAGGAAGATTTGGATCCTGACAGTCTTAGCGATGCTAGCAGATCTGACGATGGTTTTGGCATAGAGAAAGGCAGGAAGTGCCCAAGCAGTACCAAAATGTCGGAGTCAGACCGCGAAAATGCAAAACCCAAAAGCCCTCAGCCCTCCCTGACAAGACTTTCAAGCCTGAGAGCTGCAAACGAACCCGTGTCAACTTCTTTCTACATCGGCGATGAGGAAGAGGAGGTGGTTCTTCCCTCAAAACTTTCTGCCAGCACTTCCGTTTCTCAGACAGACAAGGAAGAAGCAGTTTTTAAGTGTGGGAAGCCAGCGGTCAAATGTGTTAACAATACCTACGTCAGCTCAAACGGGAAAATGGTTCTTTCCTTACACCAAGGCCTTCCGGAGCAAGAAGCCGCGGCCTCAAAAGAAGTGGCGTCATTTGTCCGGCAGGAAAGTTTTACCAAAGAAAAATCAAGCTGCAGTGTTCCTCAAAAGAAGCTGCCCCACATCTCAAGCCACCCCTTGCTTAAAGATCTGGATGCCACGCGAGCAAATCGTATGGACTATAATCCTGATACTCATTTGCTACTTAAAGACACTGAAACAGCTCTGGCGGCACTGGAAGCCAAAATACTATGCCAAACTCAACAGCTTGACCCTCCAGAAAATGCACCGGGACAGTTAGAGGACTCTTTATCTGGAGATTCTGATGTGGACACAGCCAGTACTGTCAGCTTGGTGAGTGGCAAAAACCTCCCCACCCACCCGCAAAAGCGTAAGGCCGCGACCCCCTTACAGAAAGAGAAGTCTTCTTCCACACCCTCTGTCCAAGATCAGAGCGTTCAGTCAAGTGCACGGGAAAGGCTTTCGGAGAAACGGAAGACTCTTCCTGCTGAGGGCGGAAGCAAAGGTGAAAATACAAAACGTTTCCAAGTAAAACGTAGCACAGGAACCGGTGGGTCCTTGGACTGTACGGATGATGAACGGAGCAGTAACCTCCCATATTTGCCAGCAAATGAAATGACCTCCTCAGACCAAGAGCAGTTGGCTTTGAGGCCTGTCTCCAGAAAGAAGCCTTTTTCGCAGTCCACCAAAGAAGAACACAGCAAAGTGACAACAACTGTGCAAAAGATTCAACAGGTCCTCACTAGATCCAATAGTTTATCTACGCCAAGGCCCACAAGGGCCTCGAAACTTCGTCGGGCTCGGCTGGGGGATACCTCAGATAACGAGAGTGCAGACACTGAGAAAACAACATCACACCATGAAGGATCAGCAGCTTCCAAGCAACCTGTGGAGACCAAGAAGCTGTCACGACTTGATATCCTCGCCATGCCACGGAAGCGGGCGGGTTCCTTCACCGTGCCAAGTGACTCTGAGAGTGCCCCAGCCAGGCCAGCGTTCTCTGGGCGCAGCGCGGAATCGTATTACTCCACCCGGAAGCCACCTGTGTCGGAAGCTAAGAACGCTGCTCGGAAAACGGCGGCGACAGCTGCTGCCTCAAAGCAGCCTTTTAGCAGGACGCGTTCCGGCAGTGTCAAATACTCCTCTTCTTCCAGTGAGTAACTGTTACTCATACTCACTTTGCCTTGCATATAATCAGGAGTTGTAGAGTTTTCTAGAAACCCCCCCCCCCTCCCGAGGTTAGTGGAAAAAAGAAGTTCACAGAGAAATAAAAGTCTAAGGACCTTGGCAGATAGACATCCCACCCTAGGGAGATCTAGATAGATAGATCCCCTCCTTACCTTAATGGAGCCAGGCTGATTCTGGCTGCAGGGTCCCAGAGTAGGGACGTTCAGGAGTATTTGTAACGTTCAAAATTCATGCGAATTTGGCCGAATTCAGACATTCAAATTCAAATCGAATGTTGTCACATTTGAGGATTAACATTCGAATTTGAATCAAATGTTTTGATATGTTCATATGAAGCTTTGTATGGGATTGAACGTTTATTTCGAATTTCAATCCTCCTACATTTGAAGAGGATCTGTTCAAACAAATATTAATTTTCTTGCATTTGATTCATTACGAATTGAATACAGAAAAAGCATTCATGCACGCCCCTAGTACGGAGCTGGAAAAACCAACTCCTTGCATTTGGATTTTTAGTTCCACATTACCTTTGTTTCTACAGAATCCCTTTGTGATGGAGCCCAGCCAAACCATGGTATTTTAGGAAGAGGACACACCCGACTGATAACTGATGCTAGGGGCAGACAGTGGCCAATCTCCATCAAACTATATTTGTTGACCTTCTAAGTAATCTGACACACTATTTCTATGTTTGCCATGTGGAACAGGCAAACTAAATGGCCCTTTCGTTTGGCACAGGGGTGTTCTTCTGGACGGCCCTGGGACTTTTGCTCTTGAGCTAAAGGTCACTTTGATGAGTAAGAATCTTTCCTCTGAAGACTACAGAGATTCTTCAAGTACCTAGCCAGGTAGACAAGGTGGTTAAATTTGTTTTTTAAACTTTTCCAACCACCAATATGCTGTATTTAAAAAATACAGGTAGCAAAGTGTTCATGGAACAGTACTCTTGTGAATTAATTTTCAAGGCTATATTCAACTGGATTTTCTTCTCTGTTAGAGACCCACATACTAAGAAGGACAATATTGTACGTGGATATGGAGCAGAGGTTTATGCATCTTTTCAGACGCCTTCTGCTTCATGGACCTATGTTCGCCAGATGCAAACTGCCCATCCTGCTGCACTGATCATGGTGTGAATCACACCCATGTCATTTGTAGGCTGAGAGGTGGGAAACCAGTGGCTCTTCCAAATGTTCTTGAACCACATGCCCCATCATCCCTGCCTACTCAGCCCTTGGATGGCCACATGGCTTTTTAATCTAGGCAAAATTTGTACCTGTGGTGTTCTCTCTTTCTAAGAGAATAGTTGCATGCTTATTTAACATAAGCATGAATTGAGAGGACAGGAAGTTGCTCTGGTCCTAAAGGGAGCCCTTACACAGTACAGTTCAATTTGATGATGATCTCCTGCTGCACATGGATTGATAACATTTAAGAAGCTTTCCCCACATACTAGGTATGAAATAAATATTACACAATAACTTATTTGTTAGTCATACTTCCCCTCTCACTTGGGGTGGGGCTGCAGCTTAGGAGCCTGGAGAATCATCATCTTGAATGTCATTTTTCTCCTGGATGACAATACACCAGAGTTGTAGCTGCTCCTGCCACAAGCTGGAGTTATTTCACAAGTGTGCATGTCTCTACTAGGGGTGCACGTCTCTACTAGGGGTGTGCACAAATGCACTTTTCGGGATTCCATATGATTTGAATCGAATATCAAAAAATTTGACCAAATTGGATTCAAATTAAGCAAATTCGAATCTATTTGTTCAAATTTTCAATTCAAATTTGCACTTAGAAATATGGACAACATTTGTTTGTGCCTGTACACATTGTTACGTATCCCGTATGCATCCGTACACATCCTTACATGTCTGTATGCATCCTGTAGTTATCCCGTGTGCAACCTGTTTTTGTCCCGTACGGATCCGTACAAATATGTGCGGATGCAGGAAAGATGTGTATCTGAAAGTACACAATGTGTATGAACCCATACACATATGAATGTCCGGATAATTAGAACAAATAGATCTGAAATTCATTCGAATAAATTCAGATTTATGGACGTCTGATTTGAATTCGAATGTCAAAATTTGGACAAATTCGATCAATTTTCGAATACCTTCGAATATTCGTGCACAACCTGAGTCTCTGCTATTCCTCTTTCAATGTTTGCTGAGTAGGGAAGCTGCAGATTCAGATGTGGAAACTGCAAGTGTGGAAGCAGCGCAACATAGGTTTTCCAGATCACTGGCCTCTCGAAGAGAAAGGAAAGTGCAACCTACCCAGCAATGCTGCCATGTTGCTCTCTGAGTAAACTTCAGGATATGATATTTATGAAGGGCGTTTGCAAGGATTTTAGTTTTTTTCATTCATTGAAATTATATAAGAGATATGCTAATATGTATGGTCATAGAACTACAGGAACTCCGTAATGATATTACCAAATCTACCCGCCTTCTTCGCTGGGCTGGACCTGCCATAGTTTGCAGGATCATGCACGTGGTATGCTCCTATTCCAGGATAGATCCTGAAATAAGGCCCAGTACGGAAAGGCCCCTAGTTTGCGATGAGATACTTCACTTTGTACCAGCTTGTTCTGTATTTTAAATGAATTGGTTTTGACCTCCTTGGCTTTGTGGTAATCTCTTAAGTGGTTTGGTTTTTCAAATTAACACTGGGAATCCTTGGCCATTGGTATGTGATTAACATTACTAACTTACTAATTCCTCAGTAGGGGCTGTGATACTTTTGCTTAATCTGCAGGTGCCAAGCTTTGTAGAGCCGTGGCATTTGTTTTCAGTTCCTACTAAAGTTGTACATGGCAGTTTCTTATTTTAGGGACAAATAGGGAAGGAAGGGAAAGAAAGAAAGAAAGAAAGAAAGAAAGAAAGAAAGAAAGAAAGAAAGAAAGAAGTCATCACTAGTACAGACATGTCCCTGTATCCACTGATCCAATAACTGTGGATTCACTTAACCACAGTCATCTAGACCAGTCTCCCCAGCTCCCATCCGCTGCGAGTGACATTAGGCCTCCCCAGACTCCTGGGGCAGTCACAAAGAGCGCGAAATCTCATTCGATTTTTCATGATTCTCAAGAAATTGTGCAAAATTTCCTTGGAATCACGGGAAATTGTGCAAAATTACTCTGTGTTTCAAGTAACCACAGGAGGATCTGGTACCAGTTTGGTCTAGTGGTTAGGGAGCTGGACTCTTATCTGGGAATACTGGGTTCGATTCCGTCCTCCCCCATGAAGCCAGCTGAGTGACCTTGGGCTAGTCACAGCTCTCTTCTGAGCTCTCACAGCCCCACCCACCTCACAGGGTATCTGTTGTGGAGAGAAGAATAGAAAGCTTTGTCAGCTGCTTTGAGTCCCCTTAAATGGGTGAGAAAAGTGGTGTAGAAAAGCCAACTCTTCTTCTTCATCATCTATTGCCCGCAGATACTGGGGCATGCCTGAACTGTCAAAATCCTCCAGTTACATTTATCAAAATCGTTGTAACTGAACTCAGTAGCTTTGATGTGGGACTGGGAAAGTATATTTCTCAGCCTTGAAAAATAATAGTCCAGGAAGCATTCCTTGGTGTCGAGAGACATTTAGATAGACAGAAAAATATAATTGTCTGAGAAACGGATCAGCATAATTATCCTTTTGATTTTGCACGTCTCTATTTCTGTTACACAGTTTTTAACTCAAAACTGTACCAAGTGCACATTTTAAGCTGAGATCTGCTTAGAATTGCGTGCCTTGAGCTAAAACATGCATTTGAATATGCGTTTTA
The DNA here is from genome assembly GCA_023333525.1 of Aspidoscelis tigris stejnegeri. NCBI lineage: Eukaryota > Metazoa > Chordata > Lepidosauria > Squamata > Teiidae > Aspidoscelis > Aspidoscelis tigris. The sequence goes on along the minus strand of JALMGA010000003.1, from coordinate 104,092,864 downwards.
TTTACCTGAAATATGTGCATACCGATTTGTGTACAAAAAACTCAAAAGTGGTATATATGTAGACGCTTAAAACAGTCAATTTACATAAAACATTTTTAAAAATGTGATAAGAAAGGGGAAGCCCATTCATAAGGGCAGTTTTTTTAAAACTCTAAAGACACCTCAAAGGTGTAACTTGTAGGCACTTTGTATAATTTATGTTTTATATATCAAAGGGAAGGGAAACCCAGAAGAGTAGTCACTACCACAGAGAAAATGCCAAATATTTTAAAGCAAGATTTGCTGTCTCCATGTATAATGTAGGTTAATATGATAAAGCAAATTATGATTCATCCTACATCAATTGACCCACATCTGTTTGTTCCCCTCTGCTGTTTGGTGGAAATAATGTCTGGATGGGCCTGATGCTTACCTTCCTCAACATCTCCCGGTTTCTTGCTCCAATTTCTAGGATCCACTGTGAAGTGTAGGGATCACTGGGTTAAAGAAATCATGGAATCAACTATCTCCTTGCCTTAGGGTATTTCTAAATATGTACACAAACTAACTATTTCTGATACACCCTTCTGAGAGGTACCTCCCTGTGTGGAAATGTTGCTTGCTTAAAGTTCACTGAGGAGGATATCTGGTAGTCTGACCATCTTAATTCTTACTCTTGGGGCCTTCCGTGCATAGGCAAAATTAGGATTAAATCAAGCCATGGAGAACCTCTACATCAGATGATATTTGCAGATAGGAATCAGCACGGGGTTTACATAGGGTGCCTCCTGCATAGGAGCATTGCCACATGTAGAGTAGACCATGATGCACTACTGTACACATTCTAACAAGAATCCCATTAAGCCTCATGTCTTATGACTGCTTGATTTTTGGTCTTAGGGTGTCTACAGGTGGCCATTTTACCATGCATTCCATTGAACATCTGCATCTGATCTGTGGTACACTTTTGCTAACTGTTCGGCACACTGAACCAGGTGGTAATCAACAATAACAGGATGAATTGTCTTGCCCCAATAATTGTATATGTAGTATTTTATTCATGCTAGCATATGAATAAGAGAGATGGGGTCCCAACCTTAACAAGAGTGAGTGAGCTGTGGTAACTTTGGCTGCAACCAAACATTGCTTACACATTCCACTTGTGAGCCAGCTTGGTCTTGTGGTTAAAGTGTGGGACTCTTATCTGAAAGTATCCTGGGCCCTTTCTGCGCTTGACCTTATTCTGGAATATAGTGCAGAATAGGGACCCGCCATCTTCATGCTAGTGCAGACTGTGGAAGGCCCCAAGTGAGGCCTGTCATAGTCTGCATTAGCTTGGGGCCAGCAGACTGCTATCCAGAGATATATTCCAGAATAAGGCCATGTGCAGAAAGGTCTGGTTCTGTATTCTTCTACAAAGCCAGCTGGGTGACCTTGGTCTAGTCACAGTTCTCTTTCTCACGGACCCACCCACCTCACAAGGTGTCTGTTGTGAGGGGAAGAACAGGAGGTTTATTAGCCTCTTTGAGTCCCCTTAAAAGGGTGAGAAAAGCGAGGTATACAAGCCAACTCTTATCCTTTCTGTATTTGGATATTCTGGAATAAAACATGGATATTCTGGATTATCCGTGCTTTATCCCAGAATATCCAAATGTAGTGGAATAAATAAGTGATGTCTGGATGCAGCCTTAAAGCTCTTCTCACATAGGATGTGGTACAATGATAGCTGTATGGGCAGACGACATCCAGTGTAGGCCAAGGTGTAACAACTGTGTGAGTGTTGCCACATATGAAGTGCAGGTGTGAGGTCAGCTTTATGGCAAAAGTGGCATCTGTGGTCATCCAGAGTTAAGAAATGGGAGTTTTCTAATATTCATCAACTTAGACGTATGCACAGAAGTTTTCTTGCCCCTTCTCTCCTCTCTGGGCTGGCTATTTTTTTTTTTTTGAATTTGTTTTCTAACTTTTTGATAATGGTCTGAAAGTCTTTTGTCCACTTCTGGTCTTCCTCTCTCCCTCTTTTCTCCTTCTGAAACCAATTCATTTTTTACAAGCTTCGAGGCGGCGACCGCAGGGCTCAGACTATACTTCCACTTCTGAGGAGGAATTTGGCTCAAACCACAGCTCCCCTAAACACAAACGCTCCCATACTTCAACAGCCACCCAGACACCTAGGACCCGGAGCTCCGCGTTGAGTAAGCAGAAGCACAGCAACAGCAGGGAAACGGAAGACGAAGACTATGATGAACACGATCCCTACCACTTCATTGCACAGACAGCAGAAATTGCCGAAATAGCCAGGTGAGAGGAGACTGGACGTTGTTTTGAGCAGTGGGCATGGGTGAGGGCCACTGAGGAGAGACTGGCAGTGACCAGAACGTACAAGGTGTGTGGCCTTGTCTAACACAACCAAGTAAGTCTTTTAACTTCTGTAACTCCGGCTAATGAGCACTAAAATGGAGTCCCCAAATTTTGCGTATACATGGAATTCTGATGAACTGTTAAGGATGTTTGCTGCAAAATGTAAGCCAGTTTGGTCTTGTGGTTAGAGTGTTGGATGCTTTCATTCTGCTCTCCTCCACAAAGCCAGCTGGGTGGCCTTGGGCTAGTCACAGCTCTCTTTTTGAGCTCTCACAGCCCCACCTACCTCACCGGGTGACTGTTGTGGGGAGAAGAACAGGGAGTTTGTCAGCCGCTTTGAGTCCTCTTAAGGGTAAGAAAAGCAGGGTATTAAATTAACTCTTCCTCCTCCACTTCTTTTTTAAAGCACGTAGGCAAACCAAAAGGTAACATAAAAATTAGCCCTTCCTGTGATTTGCTTCAGACCAAAAGGGAAGGAAGAGGTCTAGCTAGAGATTTGTGGCAGGGAGGTCTTTGTAAATATAGAGAGCTTGGAATGCTGAGTCCAAAAGCCCAAATCCTTCAACTGGTTATTGAGTTTCAATGATGTGTGTCCAACGTTAAGATTTGCTTTTCATTTATTAGAAGTGGTGACCCTTGTATGGGAAAATGGCATCCAGTGTAGGCCAAGGGGAACACTTAGCCCCTTATGGTGGGACAGCTGTGAGAGTCTTATGACAGACCTTTTGCATTTTAGGTTGAAAACTGGAGTGCAGATTCCTTCCCCTCCGTTCTTAAGTTATAAATGTACTTATTAAGTGTTCTGAATTTTACAGTGGGCAAGCTTACCAAGTGAATCAAGCAGTGTACAGTATAAAAAGAAACAATGATCACACTCTGTCACAAATTACTTGAAAGCAATGACTGGTTTCTCCTATGTCTGGAGATGCAGTTAAGATTTGGAAGTATTACAGATTTGGACATAAGTGATGGATCACCTGTCACAGGTTTTCACCAGCTTTCTGATGTTCCTAGTGTACAACTTCTGTTGGCACTGGCTGGTCGTGCGGATTAGGGACGGTGGCATTTGCAGTTCAAGAGTAACTGGAGTTCACTGGATCCTAAAAGTCTGTCTGAAAGGACTATAGATAAATATGACACCGAGAGCCTTTCTGCACTTACTTGTGCAGGTCGGGGTCTGTGGGTCTGGATAAGACAGGGGTTGCTCCTGATCAGTTCTGTCGTAGCCCCTGCATGGGCTCTGAGTGCCAGGGACAAAGTTTCCTGGCCTCAGAGCTCCTGGGGAACTCATTTGGACAACATAGCCCTCCATCTTGTTACCTTGTGGAGTGGGTCCCTCTCTAGTCTGCATCAGAAGGTGGACAAAAGAGAGGCAGATGAGGACTACGGCATGCACTGATACAGATGTAAGGGAAGTGCAGACAAGAAGAACAAGAGTTTTCTTGCTCATTTAAGGGGACTCAAAGCGGCTGACAAACCTTCTGTTCTTCTCCCCACAACAGACACCCTGTGAGGTAGTGGGGCTGTGAGAGCTCAGAAGAAGCTGTGGTTAGCCCAAAGTCACCCAGCTGGCTTCATGGAGGAGAGCGGAATCAAACCCAGTATTCCCAGATAAGAGTCCAGCTCCCTAACCACTACACCAAACTGGGTCACAGTGGTGCTGATTTAAATTTTGGTCATTAGGTGATGCCAGTCTTAATTGTAAGGTGGAACAAAGAGTTATGAGTCCCATTTTTCAGTAGCCACGAAAAAACTTGTCTGGTTTCCTAACTGGTATGTCTTTTAGGTTTCTTTGTTTGTTACATTTTTGTGTTGCCTTTTCCCAAAAAAGACAGAGATGGTGCACACTTTCCTCTTCCCTTCATCCAGACAGCACTTACTTAATCCAAATTATTTATTTTTATTTTACGTTTGTATCCCTCCGTATACCCTGAGGTCTCAGGGAGGATAACAGCATTTAAAAGCAGACGTATTTAAAATAGAACCATATATATAAAACAGTATAAAACAATAGTCTGTGGTGGGGGAAAACTGTGCCACATTTAGCCAAAGACTCGAGCAAAGAAGTGTGTCTTCACCCCCTTTCTGAATGTATACAGTGAAGGGGCCTGACTCGCCTCAAGCGGAAGACTATTCCACAGCCTGGGGGCCATTACTGAGAAGGCCCTCTCTCGAGTGCCCGCCTGTCTTACTATTGAGGGTGGTGGGACAATGAGGAGGGTCTACCCTCCAGATCTTAGGGCACGGGCAGGTTGGTACGGGAGATGGTGTTCCTTCAGATATTTGAGACCCAAGTCATTTAGGGCCTTATATCTTAAAGTTAACACCTTGAATTGGTCTCAGTAGCAAATTGGCAGCCAGTGCAGCTCTTTGGAGACCGGTGTGATGTGCATCTGGCCAGCTGTCCCAGTCAGCAACCTCGCAGCTGCATTCTGCACTAGCTGCATTTCCGAACAGTCTTCAAGGGCAGCCCCATGTAGAGTGCATTGCAATAGTCCAGTCTAGATGTTACCAGGGTGTGGATGAGTGTGGCCAAGTCATCCAAAAAAGGCTTAAGCTGACGCACTAATCATAGTTGGGAATAGGTGCTCCTGGCCATGGTATCCACCTTAGCTTCATGCTTCAGTACCGAGTCCAGGAGTACCCCCAAGTTACACACCTGTCCTTTCCAGGGCATTGCGACCCCATCAAGGATAGGGTATCTCCCAACTACACGGACCTGAGACCCTGTGACACACAGCACCTCTGTCTTGTCTGGAGTCAGCTTCAATTTATTGGCCCCATCTAGCTCATTACTGCCTCCAGACACCTGTCAAGCACTTCAACCTCCTCTCCTGTTTCAGATGGTACAAAGAGAGTGATGACACCTCACTCCAAATCTCCTGATGACCTCTCCCAGCGGCTTCATATGGATATTAAATAACATGGGAGATAAGATTGACCCCTGGAGAAGCCCACAAGTGAGTTCCCAGGTCATCGAATAAGTATCTCCAATAACCACTCTCTGAGGTCGGTTCTTGAGATAGGAGGAGAACCAGTGGAGTATCTGGATATTTGGATAATCCAGGATAAAGCATAGATAATCTGAAATAAATTGTGTATGGATGTGCATTACAACAGATTGTTCAAATAATGCGGACTAATTAAGCACTGTCTGGATGAAGCTTGAGAGGCTGACCTTGGCCTGGGATCACCTAGTGAGCTTCTGTGCTTTGGTGGGAGCTATAAACCCAATCCAGTACTCCCACCAAACTGCATAGATTCTTGGATCATATAAACTGGGATCCTTTGGTCAGTTAACATTTGTAGTTTGAGTACAAAGGGAGGAATGAAGAAGAAGAAGAATTGGTTTTTATAACCCATTTCATCATTACGACACACAGGGTTTAGTGTTCTATGAACACTTTCCACTTCAGAAGGCCAGTTTGGTCTAGTGGTTAGGGAGCCGGTCTCTTATATAGGAATACTGGGTTTGATTCCACACTCCTACACAAAGCCAGCTGGGTGACCTTGGGCTAGTCACAGCTCTCTTCTGAGCTCTCAGCCCCACCTACCTCACAGGGTGTCTGTTGTGGAGAGAAAAGAAAGCTTTGTCAACTGCTTTGAACCCCCTTAAATGGGTGAGAAAAGCAGTTTAGGAGTCTCCTCCTCCTCCTCCTCCTCCTTCTTCTCCTCCTTCTCCTCCTCCTTCTTCTACATCTTCTTCAGAAGCAAGTAATGCCTAATTCCTTTTTACATGGTGCCCCTAGAATTGCCCTTCAAAAGAGCTTTGCTGTTTAAAAATACTGCACATGTGAAGGTGTCAAGCATTTTGTGACCTGCAATGTACAGTCCAAAGCAGAAAGAGCAGCGTTGCTTCTTAGCAGCAGTCCCTTGTAAACGGAAGAGATTGCAAAAGCTTAAGTTGGCTGCTTGCCTGACGTCGGCTTGGCCCGGGGAGGAGAAAGTGTTCTGCTGCGTTTTGCAAGAAAGCCGCCCTCTAATTGCTGTACTTGGCTTCTGCGTCTGTTGTGACTTCAGAATTAGCTGGGAAAAGGCAGCCTAGAATAGCTACTGCGAGTTCAAAGGGAAATTATTTCCCCTTGTTTATGCTGGGATTGATCATATAATTCAGGCGCTAGGAGAAAAGTGTTTAAACGTGAGACCAATCTGAGGGAGCGGTGCACGTGGTTTGGTTTCGTTTAGTTGTGTGCGTCCCTTTTCGTTTCTCTGGAAACAATTGAACCATATTCTGGTAACCGGCCATAGCTGTGAAGGGTCTATTCTGCGGTATAAGAGGGTTGAGCTACACATCCTGGTCTAATGCATAGAGAGATTGCAAGGGTCAATCAGTAGGGATTTTAAAATAAAAAAAAATACAAGATGAGGTTTCCTTCCAACAATAAGTAACAGTTTTGGTTAACTTATAACATGGTGATTTCATGCTTAGTCGGACCTCCATATCTGCTGATCTGGTAACTGCAGTTTTCAGTTTACCGGAGTGACTGGACCAGCCCCCCAGTGCTATTAGGTCTACCTGGAGCTTCTCTGAGGCCCGGGGCACTCCGGAATTATGGGGGATTTAATTATATTTCTATCCCACCCTATACCTGAAGGTCTTGACGCGGGTAACGACCTTCAAAATCAACAAATTACAGAATAATATCTCCTAAACAACATAATGATAATAAAACATTTAAAACAACATAATTAAATCAGCATCATAAATATTAAAATACAGTATATTATGGCATATAAGACTACTTTTTAACCCGGGAAAATCTTCTCAAAAGTCAGGGGTCATCTCGTGAAGAGGCTGGATACCAAGAGAACTCTATATTTTAACTGGAAAAGTTGGGGGTTGTCTTATACGCCCAGTCATCTTATACACCGGAATATACGGGTAACTGTATCTGCAGTGGGGGGGATGGTATAACCACATTAGCCAAAGACCAGGATAAAAAGGTGCGTCTTCACTGCCTTCCTGAAGGTAAACAGAGAAGGGGCCTGACACACTTTGAGGTGGGGGGGCTATTCCATAACCTGGGGGCCATTACTGAAAAGGCCCTTTCCTGGGTGACCACCCGTTTCACTGCTGAGGGTGTGGGACAACCAGGAGGTCTTCATGTCATCTTAGGGCATGGGCAAGACAGTATGGAAGAAGGTGTTCCTTCAGGTATTTGGGGCCCAAGTCATTTAGGGCCTTATAAGTGCATTTCCCTGTGTTTGAAATATCCGTGGTTTTTCATTAACCACAGTACTACCTGGAATATATCCCCCATGGATATGTAGGTCTGACTGTACTTATTTAGTTTATTTAGCATATTTTAGGGGTCCCTCGAGCCTCTGAAAAACTCCCCAAATGGCTTATAAAGTCTAATGTTTCCTTATAGTCAGACAAGGCATGGCACAAGAGGAAAGGAAGATTAGAGGGAAGATAAAATACATATATATGCAATATTCTATATCATGGATTCATATACAGGATATATAATATATTTGACTAAATGCAAACTTAGCAGAAATCTATTTGTTTCTATGGCTCATGAGTGGCCATTCCAAAGATGGCAAGGAATTCTGAACGTGATTAACAGTTTGCAAATTTCGAAGCACAGTCAATACACATGGGCCCTAAAATGCACTTTAAACAGGGCAGGCATTTTAATTTAGGAAGTTGAAGTGGACTTTTAAATCAATTAGTTAAGAAAAAAATGTTAACTTAAAACCTTTTATATCATAGAGAACCTTCCTCCTCTCCTACTAGGACATGTCATGTTCAGGTAAACCTAAGCCTACAATGGTGCCTTAAAGAATAACAACAAAATTAACCTGTGCTTAAGTATGAGCTGTAAAGTGAGGAGATGGGGAGGGGAAAAGTGCTGTTTTGCTCTTCTAAATTAACAGGCACTGGTGGTTTGTCCACAAAAATGTCACATGACTGATCTCTTTCCCAGTTCTGCACTTTTCTCAAGGGGTTTCAGCTGCAACCAGAGATTCTGGCTGTATCCAGACAGGATGTAAAAACCTGGGATTATCCCAGCATGGTATTGGGATAGCCATACATATGCGAGGGAATCCCAAATAAAGATGTGCATATATGGGTTTTGGGGCATTTGATTTGTAGTGAATTGAGTGTTAGAAAATTTGTGTTCGTTCGAATAGATCCCCTTCGAATGTGGTAGGATTCTGTTTGATACGAATGTATTTGTACGAGTTCATATGAATGCATACGGATCCTATACAAACGCATACATATCGGATACGTATCCTATACCAAATTATGGGTGTTTTTCCACTGTCACTAGAAGTACCCATTAAGTCCCCATTAATGGGTACTAAATGGCATTAATGTACCCATTAATGGGTACTTAATGGGTACTTCTAGTGACAGTGGAAAAACACCCCTCATTTATTGGATACATATCTTTTACGAACGCACACGTATCAATACATATCCGATATGTATCCCCAGTTTAAGGAATGTGTGAACTATTCATACAAATACTAATGTCAATGTAGAAATGTCTTAACATTTGATTTGGGTACGAGTGTTTGAATTTGTAAAAATTCATATGAATAACAAATGTTACAAATATTTGTGCCCATCTGTAATCCCAACGTTATAATCCCAGGATATAGAGACGAAATCCTGCGATATTGCTGCTTCAGGGAAACTAATACTAAACTCAGATTTTCCTGCATGGTGATATTAACTTACCTTGTATGGTGCTTGCTCCGAGGATTCTTCATGTTGGAAATACCCACTTTGCAAGCATGCTAGTGGGTGCTTGCACAGTTTCCGGTATTTTTGTCATCAGATGCATTGCAGGAGACAAGGCAAGGACCTGGGCTTGCCCTGGGATTTTGCCTTGGCAGTCTAGCAGGGATGGTGAGAGGCAATGGCGGGATATAAACAAGATCCCACAATTTCCTCTCATTGTCTGGAGGCAGCCTCTGGTTCCAGTCTACCCTATACCACTGTGGGAAACACCTTTGGACATGATTTGGACATTAATGGATATGCAAATGTTGGGTTGAGTTATTTTGTGACTCCCTATTAAGACCATTAACAAGGTCTTGCTCATTCTGTTTTTCTTAGATGCGAATTCCAGTGCTTCCAATATATATGCTGCATCCCTAATATGGAACATTTTCTTTTTATTCGAAGTTATACAACCGCTGACTCTTTATGTTTAATATTGGTGTAAATACATTATTACTGTTGACTTCCACCCTGTACTTTGTTTTCTTGCTTTTGTATCAGGATTAGACATAATATTTTTCTAGCAAAGAAGTTGACTGTAAGATGTTCTGCAGGGAGACCAGATTAAAGGAATGCTCTGTGATAACCCAGCAGGCATTTTTAATGTACATTTTATTATACTGCTGCCCCTTGTATAAGGCAGTGATTTCATTTTTGGAAGCTACTGCTTTGTTATGTTGATCACATTAAGGTAAGCAATCGCATCGATAGGTTCCATTAACTGCTGGTTTTCCATTACCCAGGTATGGTTTTTATAGCAGTTTGCAAAAAACGTGTTTTGCAAGGGATGTTTGACCATGTAAAAGCACAAAAGTGCTGTAGAAATACTGCATTATGCAAGGAATTACTATATTATGACGGGTGCATCAATACTGAGGATAATGATAGTATTTCTGTTCCTTCCTGGATATGGGCTTATCTACACTAGTACTTTTGTGTCATATGCATGAGAACCTGACAAAAACCTGGCAAATGACTTCTTTTGGGTTTACAACACCTACCACAAAGTTGAAGGCCCTTTCTGCACTGGAGCATATCCAGATTATGCCATGAAATAGGGACCTGCCATCTGCATTACAGCCGACCCCACCTAGGACCTGCCATAGTCGGCACTAGCATGTGGATAGCAGGTCTCTATTCTGGGATATAATTAGGAATAAGACCCATTGCAGAAAGGTGTGATAAAATATTCACCAGTCCTTCACTTTACAATGCGATTCTTCCAGATTAAGCCAAACCTTGGTGAAAGATGTGGCCATTCTTGCGCGAGAGATCCACGACGTGGCAGGAGATGGAGATTCCCAGAGCTCGTCAGGGACAGGACCAAGCACTTCCCACAGTTCTGTTCCTAACACCCCTGCTTCTACCATCTCAGCAAGGGAAGAGGTAAGATGGAAGTATCCAATTTGTGACACAGCAAATGCAAGTAAAGCTGGGAGGTTAAAAGCTTAGTACAGTTGGGGCCCCATATCCAATGGTCCAGTAAACACAGTTTTACTTATCTGTGGTCAACTGGACCAGCCTCACCTCCACCTTAGGCCTCCTGGGGGCTTCCTGGAGGCCTGGGACAGTCAGAAAATTTCCCACGATTCCTGGGAAATCTTGTACTATTTCTCAGGAATCATGGGAAATGGAGTGCAGTTTCCCAGTGTTTCAAATATCTGTTTTCTGTAACTGTGGTAGGACCTGGGACCTATCCCCTGCAGATATGGGGGTCCAGCTGTAATTGTATCTCATACATATTTTCCCACCTGTCCAGCAGCAACCAAAACCATAAGCAAGATATGATTTCACGTATTGGCTGATTACATCTACTAATAATGCTGTTGCTGAAAACATTCAGTTTCCTACCTGATCGGGCAACAGTAAATGGTCAGCCACACGCAGCTGCTTTTTGAGTCTTTGAACGTTTGTCATAATGTCAAGAGGGCTTTTAAGTGCATTCAGTTAAGAACACAAGAACATAAGGGGAGTCCTGCTGGATGGGGCAACAGCCTATCTAATCCAGCATCCTGTCTCGTACGATGGCCCACCAGTTGCTTCTGGGCTTCTCAAGCAGAAGACAAAGGCAAAACTTCATCTGCTTTTGACTCCCTGCAAATGCCCTTTAGAGGCATCCTGGCTGTCTCTCCAGTCTGGAGGTGGAACTTTGGCATCCATTCTAGTTGATTGTTCATAAGATCTCTTCAAGAATGTCTTCATTATTTCTGGGTCCCATTATGTTGTGTCTCAGGCGGGCAAGGGCAGCGAAGCAAACACGCGCGCACACTTACGGAAGTCCATTGTGGCTCAAGAGTAGACAGCCTCAGGTCAGTCCAAAGTCAGGGTTCCAGAAGTTCGGCAAAAGTCACAGCAAGAGTCAGGTCAGTCCAAGTTGGGGTTCCAGAAGTACGCGGCAGAGTCACAGCAGGCTCCAAGAGTCAGGATTACAGGCAAAGGCGCGGATGGGAGTTGCACAAGTTTTTGTCTGCAACGCCGGCCCAGTGTGTGCTGCTCAGTTAAGTAGGGGCGGCAGCACCATGCCCTTGCCGGCGCAGCAGCATGAGCCACTGTGATCTGCACCTCACCTGTTTCTGCTGTCGAAGCAGCAGAGGGGAGGGGCGCTCTTGGGGGCTGGCCGTCTGAGCTGTCGTCCCCAAAGCTGTCTGTGTGCTTCCCCAAAGCTGGCCCTTGACCCTCAACGTACCCTGGTTGCTGCCCAGACTGTTGCGCCATTGAAACTGCACTCTCCTTCCCCAAGGAGACTGGACTGGCAGGACGGGGCATGACATGTTAACAGGAAAGTTTCACCCATTCAGCTGAATGCTCTTAAAATCTTCTTTGAACCTTCATCCTAAATATGCAAGGTCCCAAAGTTCACAGAGGGAGGCCCTTTCTGTAGGTTTCAGAGGTTTGAGAGATGGTAGCACATGGGAGAGCCTCCTCTTTGCTGGCCCCTAGGTCTTCAAACTGCCTTCCAGTATAGGTTAGCTGGGCCTCAACATTAGGTGACTTTCATCACCTAATAAAACATTTATTTTCAACCAAGTTTATTTTCCTCCTAGTGTTGTCCTGCTAGAGTGAGAGGGTTGTTTTTTAATTATATTCTGTATTGTTTTATTGATTTTATTCATGATTGTGTAGTTGGGTACTTTTTAATTGAATGTTGTAATCTGCCCTGGGTAAAGGGCAGGCTATAAACGTTCAGAAATAAATGAATTCTTGTTATTCAGGGATGTTGTTCTCCATGCAGAGTCCTGTCAGATCATAGTTATTTGGGCATTAAATATGTTCAAATAAATCAGTGTAGATTTGCTGTTAAATTGTTAGGCTGTGTCTCCCAAATCCTGGCTATCCATAAGCAGAGCTTTTACTCATTCAATGTGGTTTTGCACTTCACAGGAGTTTGTGGCGACCAAACCATAATATTGTTCATGGGATTGCTATATTGAGAAAGGCTAATTTTCCCTGCTTATTAAACAGGAAAGAATAGTGTTTTGGTTGCTTTAGTAGCTCAAGATGCAGTTTTGGGAGCTCATGGGAGCTGTTTGCACTTACCTGTGCAGTGCGGTCTGGAGTGCTATGGGATGCTCCATCCTCACACCGTACCGCTACCTGCATCCCAGAGTGTCCAGGAGTGTCCAGATCCCCTGTAGGATGCTCCCAATTGGCAGCACTTGCACCTACTTCCAGGTGTGAAGCTGCTAGGATGTGGCTGTGCAAATGTGTGGCATGTCACAATCACCACAGCAATGGCCAGGTGCGCAGTAGAAGTTGCTGTGGCCGTTGCCATGGCAATTCAGACAGTCTGGGACAGACTGCACTGCTAGTGGTGCTGGTGAAGGTGGAGGATTCATCAGCGCTCGTGGTAAGAACGGGCCCCTCTGTCCCTGTATCTACCTGTGGTCGAATGATATAATTATATGATTTCACACAGGCCCAAAGTGATCAATCCCCCAGTCTTTGGATCACCTCTTGGTTACTTCATGCTACTATAATCAGGGGTGGAAGAGAAGTTTGTTTGATCTGTATTTTGTCAGCCTTTTTTTTGGGGGGGGGGAATGATTCTGTTTTCCCTCTTATCTCTCAGTTTTACATGGATGTTTTGTTGCCTGTAAGTAAAATTATTAATAGATGCATACAACTACTGAAGATAGATTAGTATAGCGCTTAAGACATGCCTGTGAATGGTGTAGGTAAGCAGCTTCTTTCTCTAAACTCTGAATGCAATACCAAAGACCTGCGGGTGAGATGAACATCTCTTAATACCCACTCTTATTTCTGCTTGTTTTGCTAAGCCTTCTGTATTAGGGAGCTGAAACTGAAGAGCCCATTTCTCAAAGAGGCCCTTGGAGAGTAACAGCTGTTGTCTTTCAGTCAGCAAGTGGAAGGCAAGAGGAAATGAATGCTTCCTGGAACTCAAGATGCTTGACACCACAGCCTTGGGTGGCTCCGGACGGCGAGAGGAGATTGCAGGGTCTTGTTCTGATCCTGCAATCGCCTCTTGATGCTCCTGTGAAAGGGAATTGTGGGATATTGTTTAAATCTCGCAGACGCTTCTGTCCCCCCTGCCGAATGGCAGAAGACGATCCTGGCCTCTTTAGCTCACCTGTCATTTCTTTGCAGAATCACTGCTCTTGCAGAAGTACGGTATCTCCGTGATAAAAAATGCACACCCGCTTCCCTTTGCTTTTTCACACGTCTCCTACATCCGGGTACTTTTGCAAGAGCAGCAGTTCTGCGAAGACACGGCAGACGAGGTAAGCCATCTGGAATGATGGAAAATCTGGCATCAGATCTGGATTTTCCATAATGCCTGTATAATGCAATTTTGGTGGATTATCCTGGGAATATATTGAGATTGCCACATGTGTGGGTGGCAATCCTAATGTAGTTCTGGGGAAATCATGGTTCTTAAACCACATCTAGAGACATCCCATCGCCACCCGATAACATCCTTCAGGGGTACCAGAGGTTGTTCTGGCCTTGTTCTCTAAATTCAGTTTGTGAATGCTTTTCTTTTTCAAGTTCTGCAATGCTCTTTTCAAGTTTGAGATATCTATTGCTAGATTATTAGATTAGTCAATGTACCATTAGAAACACAATTACTTACACAGTAGCCTATTCTCTGCACTGTGTATATATGCCTTAGTATATATTGAATATTGTAGAATGATCCAGCTGAAGCTACTCCATAGATACAGAACAAAATGAATGTCAGTTCAGATTGCAGTAAACATTAGACTTAAACTTTACCCCCTGGGGACTCTCTGGAGCACCACAGTAAGGCAGACTGTCAAAACTAGAACATGGAAGCATGGAACTTCCACACACCTCTGTGACCCAGATCTACTCCCGCTAGTATACCGGTAGACCTTGATATTGAGGTCCACCAGTGTTCTAGATCAGGTGCCTAGTGATCTGGATCACGCTGCATACTGTGTGAAAGGAGTGTGCTAGTGGTGGGTAGGGCCTCCCATACTCTGAACTCATGATTACTCTTTACTCTACCTTGGTCAGACCTCATCTAGAGTGCTGTGTCCAGTACTGGGCACCCCAGTTTAAAAAAAGACATTGACAAACTACAGCAAATCCGAAGGTGGGCTACCAAAATGGTGAGTGGTCCGGGAACCGTGTCCTATGAGGAAAGGTTGAAGGATCTAGGAATATTTAGCCTACAGAAGAGACGACTGAAAGAAGTCATGATAGTGGTCTTCAAGTATCTGAAGGGCTGTCAGAGTGCAGAGGGATTGTCCCTATTCTCACTTGCACAAGGTGGAAGGACTAGAAACAGTGGTATGAACCTTCAAGGGAGTCAATACAGATTAGATATTAGGAAAAACTTCCTGACAGTGAGGGCCCTACATTTTGCCTCTTTTCAGTCAAAAATATCCGCAACTATCATCACCTTTGAGGACTCCTATTAGTATTAGTAAGGAATCCTTGATAGAATAGATCCTGATCCAATTCAAGGCCCCTTTGTATTTTGTATAGCTAACGAGAACTTCCTCTGAGCGTGTGTCTTTTGCTTCCTCTCACTCACCTTTGCTGTCCTTTGCGGTTTGACTTGTCTTCTCTGTAAATATGTGTATGCAAGAGACTCCTAAGCTTATAGTCCATACTGATCTCTCTATTTCTCCCTTTTTTCTGTTTTTAATACAGATTGCTCATTCATCTTTGCGGGCAGGAATTCCATCCCAGGTGCATTTTCCATCCCATTATCTCCTTTTCTTTTTCAAGCTCTGCAGTGATCTTTTTCAAGCTCATTTTGCTTCATCGTATTGAATGGCTTTAGATCTAGCAATGTAGCTGTCCTTCCTCCACATCCCTGGCTGAACGGTGTCAGCTATCTCTGTCCTGTTTCCTTTTCTTTCTTTGGATTTATTGTTATTTTGCAAAACGTAAAGTTTGAACGTTGACAGGGTTCTAATTCAGTGCCGTTGTGTATTTATTGAGGTAGAAACCCTGGCAGGTCTGTGGATCTGGACCACAGAATAGTGTCTATGTTTGCGGGTGGGTGGGTTGGGCAAGTCTAGGAATAAACTGGTTTTTTTTGGCATTCAGTTTGTAACAAAGTGAATGTTAGAAAATCCATATTTGTTCAAATAGATCCCCTTCAAATGTGGTAGGATTCTATTCGATACAAATGGATTCGTACGAATATCTGATACGTATCTGATATGAAAACATACGTATCCTCAAGAACGCATACCTATCCGATATATGTATCCCGTAACACAGTGATGGCCAACCTATGACACATGTGTCACAGGTGACACGCCAAGCCCTTTTGGGTGACACACCTGGTCACCCTGGCACCTGGGCATGTAGTGCTTGCTTCTTCTTGAAGTGTACGAAATACCAACTTCTAATTGAAGATTTAGCAAATGAAATTCAGCAACAAAAGTCACTAATGTAAAGAATTATTTGTTTTTGCTTTTAATAAAATATATCAAAAATATCTTTTTTACTAGAGCTACAAATTTCACAAAATTATGGATATTTCTAGATGTGGCACAGCACACGAGTTAAGCTACGTTTTCTTGCAAATTTTGGAACACTGAGCTCAAAAGGTTCGCCATCACTGCTGTAACATATCTGCTCTGAAAGTGTCAAATCCTGCCTGAACCCACTTTTAATCCGCTCTTGATCTGTGTCAAATGCCATCTGGATCCGTTGCAGATGTGACTGGGGTAGCCGTTTCCTCATCTCCTCAGTTTAATTAATGTCTGAATTATTCTTACAAATGTACGGAACATTTGTATTCATATGAATGTTAATGTGCGAATGTTGTAACATTTGATTCATGTCCAAGCGTCTGAATTTGCATGAATTTGGATGAATAACCAATGTTACGAATATTTGTGCACATCTCTACAAAGGACAGATTCCACTCAGATTTCTCTTTCCTCCCATAGTCCCGTTCTTCTAGTTAGTAGGTTGCTGTTGTGTAGGAACAAAGATTTTTGCCACCCATAATCCCATCATATTAGACAAAGCAGCTCTATGGCATATTTGTATTTAGGGCTCTGTGTTCGTACATACAAGGTTTTCCATAGAGGACATGGGGGAAGCATTTAATTTGAAGATCCTGGCCTTGGAACTATCTACCTCTAGCTTTACTTTCCACATCTCTGCACATTGGCTGGATGCTTTGAACAGGAGCGTCCACTTATCCTCCTGTTCACCTTAAGATCCTCAATAGGGCCGTGAACTTTGCTGTTAGGGAGAGACAGACTTTCCCATCTATATGTTCAGTAAACCTATGGAAGGGTATTTCAGAAAACCCTATAAACCTCCTTATACTATCTGTGGTGGGGATATTGGGTGAGACATTTTCCCTCACAGTGGTCACATTGATAGAGAAACGGGTTTATATATGCATGTTTGGTAATGAATGGTTAACTAAATTATCAGATGACTCAGAAGTGTCGTGCAGGGGACTTTATATATTAGGGTTTGTTTTTTTACTTTCGTTTTCATTGAAGGAAATGAGGATGCTAGAGGGCAACAAGGAATGACTGTCTAGGTCCTAAACCATTGATGTTGAAGCCATATTATTTTCCGTGCTCTTTGTAATATGCTCATGTCTAGGCTTTCATGGTCAGATTCGATCAAATAAGAATTTACTGTATATTCTGGCGTATAAGACTACTTTTTAACCCAGGAAAATCTCCTCGTTTTATACACCGTGTGTCGTCTTCTTATATGGCGAGTATATTCCAAACTCTATATTTTAACTGGAAAGTTGGGGGTCGTCTTATACACCCAGTCGTCTTATATGCCGGAATATAATATGCTGCCGTTACGCTGTGAAATTTCCTGGTAGTTGCTCCCATGAGTATTGGATCAGGGCAGAAGCGATGGTCCTTTCAGCACTTTTCTGTAGATCCAGATCTAGGGGCTGCTGATCTAGATCCTGGGCCTCCTCATCTGATCATTATTGTGGATCAAGGAGCCCCCCCCCCCCAAGTAGTCTAGCTCTATCTGCACAAGATGGAAGCAGATTTAAATTAAGAAGCCCTTAATCCTAATCTAATTAAATCAGTTCTACAACCAGATCAAGGGCCTTGTTCCAGGTCATGGAGGCACGCAGACCTCTCGGTGACCAAAGAGCACCCTCCACACAACTAGGAACAAAATTTCCTAGCTTTGGGGTTTGGAGTGATGTTTTTGGCGATGAATAGCTGCATCCCCACACCCCCAAAGGCTCTAGCTGTTGAGGGTGTGGGGAGGTGTCTGTACAGCTTGTGCAATTTTGCACGGGCACAACACTGCTGACAGTGCAGATGGTGCTGCTCTAGCCTACGCCTTCAGAAGGTCTAGATCAGTCAGGCTAGTTATTCCAGATCTGCTGATCTGAAACTAATGCAGGTAAGTGCAGAAAAGATGCGTGTTCTATGCATTAACAAAGCAGAAGGGAAGAATGGGATACATGATAGCCACAGATAAATCAGGTGCAAAAGTTTGACACTGTGTATATTTGGCTGTGTTGCCCTATAGCAGTGGCTTTCAACCTTCCTAATGCTGCGACCCCTTAATGGAGTTCCTCATGTTGTGGAGACCCCCAACCACAGGGGCGGAGCAGCTGGGAGGTGGGAGGGAAGGGCGGCGGGAGACTCGTCGCGACCCCTCTGAAAGGGTAGTTTGACCCCCAAAGGGGTCCCAACCCCTACGTTGAGAACCACTGCCCTATAGTCTTGTTCCCCTGTCCTGAACAGTACATGTGGTCAACTAGCTTATCTTGTTTTTAAGCTGGTGCAGCATATACCAGAAGCAAGCCTGAATTACCAAAAGGTGCCTCCTGGTTCTACTGGCTTCCATGATTTCGACCAAAATATGAATGACAGTCGAGAAGAGGACCTCGTGAGGAAAACGAGGATACGAAACAGAGAAGAGGTACACTCATTTCCTTTCAGTGGGAGTAAAGTAAAATTTGTACATACCTGGAGCAGGACAATATTAGTATGAATATAGGGTAGCAGATAAGGTTTTTGGTGAAGGCATAGGTTTGGCACAGAGCTGTTGGGTGGATAAAATGGAGTTAGAGAGAGAACTGTGTATGCTGACTGGAATTCCTTGAAGTACAGAGGGAATTTTAGTATCTGTAGCACTGAATTGACGCTGTTGTGCTGACAGAGTTTGCTTGAAGGGCCACAACTGCACCACTGTGTAGTCTGTCATGAACCTGTTCCTAGGACAAGCTGGTAATGGCTACGTGATCAACGAAGGCCTGGCTCAGGCTGTGGCCCACTGACTCAGAGCATGAGTCTTTCTGGCTATGTGGGACCAATGGAGCCTCCACTCAGGTAGTCATGGGTAGCCTTTCCATTGCCTGTGCAGCCCAGCCAGGACCAATGAAAATGCCCTCACCACATCCAAGTCAGGGATTTTCACTGTTTCAGAATGACTCCTCCATGGATCTTATCCTTTGTATACAGAGGCTGTGATCAGACATGGTAAAAGGGCCACCTCTGGGGCAACTTTAAGGTTCAAGGACAGACATAAAATATGAAAAAATGACTTATCATGCCCCAAGCCTCTTGATTCTGCACCCTTTTCTCAGACCCAGATTCATCGCTCTTGGGGGTTGAATTGGGCAGGAAGTTATCTCGGCCCCTGTAGCAAATTCCAGCCTAGAAAAAGCCTCCATGACCAGGTGACTAGTTGGGGCTGTGGAAACCAGGGCCAGTGGCTGCCAGTGAGTGACAAGCACCGAAGATGAAGACAAGGAAGAAAAGAGTAGGAGGTTTGTAGGTGCTTATTTTTTAAACTGTGTGGTGCTCTTTTTTCTCCATCCGCAGATGGGGAGTTCTTTTGCAAATGGGCTTCCCAAAAAAGCCATTTGCGATTGTGCTCAGAGTCACTGGGCTCACAGATGCCCAGTTTTTTATCTGTACTTCAGATGATCAGCCTGGCTTCGATTTTCTTTTCTTCATCTAACCTTCAAAGTGTTGTCTTTTTCAGCATTTCCCCCTTCTGCTGCCTTTCTTGTGTTTTTCTGTCTCATCTCATGGTTGTGGTTGCAGCAAATAGCTGGTATTATCACACCTGTAGCAGACTGCAAAATCAGTTGTCTTATTGACTAGTGCAGAACTGCAACTCTTTCTTTTGCTTCAGGTGTCCCTTGGGGTGTTCTTTTGTTCCAACATGATTTTCCTCTACACGTCCTTGTGAGCCAGTTTGGTCTAGTGGTTAGGGAGCCGGACTGTTATCTGGGAATGCCGGGCTTGATTCCACCCTCCCCCATGAAGCCAGCTGGGTGACCATGGGCTAGTCACAGCTCTCTTCTGAGTTCTCACAGCCCCACCTAACTCACAGAGTGTTCTGTTGTGGGGAGAAGACCAGAAGGTTTGTCAGCTGCTTTGAGTCCGCTTAAATGGGGTAGAAAAGTGGGGTAGAAAAGCCAACTCTTCTTGTGATTCTCTGTATGTTGCATGGCTGCAGCTGCACTTCATCCTTGAAATCAAGGCAACTAACTTTTAACAGACCTAGGGCCTTGCCACACTGGGTGTTATTCCAGATTATATCCTGGAATAGGGACCTGCCATCTGCATGCTGGTGTAGACTGCGGCAGCCCCCCAGCATGCAACCTGCAGGTCCTTGTTCCAGGATATAATCTGGAAGAAGGCCTAGTGCAGAAAGGGTCCTAGTTCTAGTCAACCAGTGAAGTATTTCTAGGAGCTCAGACTCCCTTCCCTGCTTCACAAAACACAAACCTGTGCTTCAGTCAGAAGATTATGACTGATCATCCCTACAAGTGGGATATGGTCCTCCCAAGAAAGTAATGCTGTCAGGAAAGGTCTGTTGCGTTACAGATGGTTACTGTTTTCATTTCAGGTCATCTTTGACAACTTGATGCTAAATCCAGTATCCCAGCTGTCTCACACTATCAGGGAAAACACAGAGAGCCTGGCTGAGAAAATGAAGTGAGTGAATATTTTTGTTTTAAGTTGGTGTTTTGGTGGCGTTGGCTTTAACAGCCACAACAATCATTAAAGAAAATACAGGCATGCCCCCGTATCTGCAGGGATACGTTCCAGCTCCTACCGTGGATGATGGAAATTGCAGACAATTCGAACACATTTACTGTATAAACTTTTTGGTCCACCGTGGCTGGGTGAATCAGTGGATACTGAATCAGTGGATACGGGGGCCTGCCTGTAAAACCATGTCAAACCAAGTTGAAATATACGTAAATTAAGGCTTTCATGACTGAGTACAGTTTGATGGTTGGAGCAGTTTCCAGGTAAAACAGTCATGCTAAAAATACTTAAACTACAAAACTATAAAGAGGGGGAAACTAAAATAACACAAAAAACTGTCATAAAAGTCCCAATCTTTATAGGTCCCAATCTTTACACGTGTTTCACCTACTCAATGCAGGCTTCCTCAGAAGAAACCAGAATAGTACACTGTGCTGAGAAAACACATAGTAAGACAGACGTTAGAACTGAACTAGAGAGAATCAGTCAACTGCTAAATACAAGGCATATAGGGCTCATCGAGATCAAAAACAGCTGCCAGCTCCTGCAGTTTCTTCCTTCTTCTTACTTAAGAAAACAGTAACATTTTGAAGTATATTTATCATGCTTTGTTCAAGGCATCTGATGTTCCAAAGGCAGGCTGTGTTCCAACAAGCCTTTTATATGGCAGAAGCTGAGATGCGGAGGTTTTACAGATACTGGATTCTGTTTAGGGATAGGGCAAGAAATGTTTGTCACCTTGGCAATTTGAACGAATTGCGAAGGGCTGAAGGTTGTCATTCTGATTGAATATTGGCTGTATTTGAAGACCAATCTTCACCTGCGAAGTGAAAACTTTTGTGCCTTTGTTCATGGGATTACCTGAAGAAACTAAGGATGTGCACAAATTGGGGTGTTTTTTTTTTGGCATTTGATTCATAAACTAATATGTATCAGATGCGTATCAGATAGGTATCCTATATGAACACATAGGTATCTTATATTCCCGGTTTAACGAATGTTCAAACTATTTGTACGAATGTTCCAAAACATTCATATTTGTACAAATGTTAATGTATGTATGTCGTAACATTCGATTGGTGTATAAATGTCCAAATTCGTACAAGTTTGTATGAATAACAAATGTCACTAATATTCATGTGTGTCCCTAGAAGAGACAGAAGATTCTGAGTGAGACTACAGTATGTCTACAGATCTTTGGTGACTTCTCTAAAATGTTTTGAAGAACTTCTCTACCAAGTTCCTTCAAAAACTGGGTCCAAGAGTACCCAGAAGATTTGATGCTGTTGTGAAGGCAAAGGGTGGTCATATCAAATATTAATTTAGATTTATCTTTGGTTATTCACTTTGTATTTTGTAAATTGATAATAAACTATTAACACTTCTATTTTTGGAAGCATTCATACTTTGTATCATTTTTTCCCCACACCTGCCGAAAACCTTTGCACAGAACAGGATGTGGGGCAGATTAATCTTCTGGTCTCCTTCTGCCTTCTTATATTTATTCTTGAACATGTCTTTTGAAATTTGGTTCCAGTAATGTTTATGTGTTTATCAGGATTCTGTTCCAGAATACAGAGAGGACATGGGAGGAGATGGAGGCCAAAATTAATTCTGAAAATGAAGTGCCAATTCTAAAGACCTCAAACAAGGTGGGGAATGGTTGTGCTAAACTTTGTCCTCCAAGACTTGTTTTTTAGCAAGAAGACTTTATTGAAGTGCAGCTCTAAAAATTACATCATGTTACTGCTGATTACTATTTTATTATTTATTTATTATTTATATTTCTACCCTGCCCTATACCCAAAGGTCTCCAGGCGGGTTACAACTTTAAAATCCACCATATCAAATAATCTATAATAAAACAATAACAACCATCACAGTGTCTAAAATCCAACATGTTAAAAAGCAAACAATATCAATTAAAACAGTGGTGTTTGCAGCAGAGGAAACATGGATGAACATTTATCCAAAGGCCTGAGCAAAGAGGTGCGTCTTCACTTTCTTCCTGAACATGAACAGAGAAGGAGCCTGATGCACCTTGAGGGGGAGATTATTCCACAACCTGGGGGCCATTACCGAGAAGGCCCTCTCCCAGGTGCCCACACGCCTCACTGCTGAAGGTGGTGGGACAACCAGGAGGGCCTCACCACTTGATCTTAAGGCACGGGTAGGTCGATATGGAAGAAGGCGTTCCTTTAGATATTTGGGGCCCAAGTCATTTAGGGCCTTATAAGTCAGAATTAACACTTTGAATTGGGCCCGGTAGTGAATTGGCAGCCAATGCAGTTCTTTTAGAACCGACGTGACGTATGTCTGGCTAGCTGTTCCTGTCAGCACTCTGGCAGCTACATTTTGCACTAGCTGCAACTTCCGGACCGTCTTCAAGGGCAGCCCCATCCATCCTAAAATGTGTGAATTTGGAATGGAAAATTCTGAAGTTTCTTTTATTTCAGTTTTGCTTTCTTTGTTTGCAAAACCTAATTCCCATCATTACAGCATTCCCAAAGAGGGTAACAAAACAAGCCATCTGGGTATGACATGGTATTATTAAAGAATGAAAATTAAAACCATTGCAGAATATTAGAACTATTAGTGACTCATAGTGGAGCAAGGCAGTAATTGGTGCTTTGTCTTGTCAAATTGTTGACTATCCAAAGCAGATTATATATTTATTTAAGACATTTTTATACCGCTTTCCATTTTTTAAAGAAACTTTTAAGATGTTTAGAAAAGCATTAAAAACAAGGGTAAAACAAAGTAAAAACAGCGGTTAATAAATGAGAGGGCCAGGGGAGAAATAAACTTTCACACAGGGAATGCCTGTGTAAGAGAAAGGTCTTTAATAGGCACCTATAAGTTGGAAGTGAAGGCAGCTTGTAAACAGCAGATGGGAGAGCACTCCAAAGGGAAGGTGGTACCACTGGGAAGGCCTAACTGTGAGCTGTCATATGGACCCAATAGATATGCAATTGGTACAGATCAGTTACATACCTTCTGCATACACAACCCTTTAAGGACCCCATTAGGACCCTATTCTGAACACGTTGCCTGCATGATGGCCATCAAAATCTGAATTTAATGGTTTCTTTGGCCCTTAAATCTGGATTAATGCAAGACCCCTTTAATTGTGTCTTCAATCCGGTCTTCCACTGTGAAGAGTGGATCAGAGGCCGCGCTTCCACATGTATACGGAGGCAATGAGATCCAGGGGTGAACCTAGAGGCTGCCATCTGCAGCAGGGCAGCTCTGGCTCACACATTCTTCATAGTGATCTATGAAGCTTTGTAACTATGCATGTTCCTACCTTCTTCTGCTCCCCTCTCACACCCCACTTTTTTGTTAAGACCTGAGGCCTATTCGCACTTGGCTGTATTTTGGAATATATCTCAAGACAGGGTGTTCTTGTCCACATGCTAATGCAGACTCTGGCAGGCCTCATCTGGGGCATCCTAAACTCTGCACTAGCATGTGGACAGCAGACGCTTATTCCAAGATATATTCCAGAATAAAGCCAAGTGCGAATAGACCCCTGGCTTGGGCCGCTACTATCTAGTGCCTTCTCTTGCAGCCTTGTAAATAAGGCCCCAGAAGCCATTTATGAAGACTCAATGAATCAGGTCAGCAGAACCACTGGAGTTTGGTTGCCCTTCAAGCCAGACATAAGGCATTGTGAAATTTCTTCTGGCTTTATATATTTGTCACACTAAATTGTTTCAGATCTTCAAACAAAATTCAGTATATATGCAAAGTAGGTGAAAACAGAAGAAATAAAAAAGGACAGATATTTGGGGTGAGCCTCATGACTTCCCCCACTCACTTTGCTGCCAAACTAGTGGATTTCACTACTATGGAAAAAGAAAATAAAAGAAAATGCTCTCAAAAATACATTTTAAGTGTATAAATCGTTAATACTGTATATTCTGGTGTATAAGATACTTTTTAACCCAGGAAAATCTTCTCAAATGTTGGGGGTTGTCTTATACGCCGGGTGTCATCATCTTATACAGCGAGTATATCGCAAACTCTATATTTTGATTGGAAAGTTGGGGGTCGTCTTACACACCCAGTCGTCTTATATGCCGGAATATACGGTAGATTGTGAACATTGGAAGTAAGAAACTGCTCCAGTCTTTACACTTCACTACAGTGTGTTGAAGAGATGTGCAAGTAGTAGTTGTTTTATTAGAAATTATGCTGTTAAAGAAAAATGTTCCTATTCTCTTTGAATTTCTGACCATGTTCTTCTTTGTAATTAGGAGATCAGCTCTATTCTGAAGGAGCTACGCCGAGTCCAGAAACAACTTGAAGGTTTGTCTTTATAATTATTATTTTCCTATCTTGATGAGTATTAAACACAGATTGTTGAAAAAAACATCCACAAAGAAGAGAAAGATGTCAGCAACTAGTGTTTCTGAGAATATACAGAATAAACATTTTACTACCAGAGGAAATGGCGACAAGCAACCAGCCTAGATAGCTTTAAGAAAGGATTAGATAAATTCATGGAGGATAGGTCTACCAGTGCCTACTAGAATGGATGCTTTAGTACGTCCTCCAGGTTAGAGAGACAGGCAGGATGCCTCTAAAGGCTGTTTGTGGGGATTGGGGAGGGTTTTGCCTTCATCTTCTCCTTGAGGTGTCCAGAAGCAATTGGTAGACAGGATGCTCAATAAGATGGGCTGTGGCCTGATCCGGCAGGGATTTTCTTATGTTTTTATGTTCTTATGTTTATGTTCTAAGGGGTTGGACAAAGTCATGGAGGACAGGTGTGTCAGTGGTTACTAGAATGGATACCTAGGTACTGCCTCCAAGTTGGAGAGATAAGCAGGGTGCTTCTAAAGGCCATTTGCAGGGAGTCAAGAGCAGGTGAAGGTTCTGAATTTGTCTTCTGCTTGAGATGTCCAGAAGCAGTTGGAATGCTATTGTGTGAGATAGGATGTGACTAGATGGGTCATGGCCTGATCCAGCAGGGCTCCTCTTATGTCCTTAAGAGTGACATGCCTGAGCCTTCAGTCTTCATATATTTGTGTAGTTCAGCTTGACACTGATATTGCTTTCTCCCCATTTTTTTTCCAGTTATAAATGCCATTATTGACCCAAGTGGAAACTTGGATTTACTCACCAACAATAAAGCGTCTTCTGCCACGCCACAGTCTGTGGCGGCTAAAGTTAGGACTGCTAACAACCTTTCAAGCTCTGTGCTGGAGGTGTTATCCCCTGTTAAGCAACGCAATTACATACAGAAATCGAACTTTGATCCTACAAGCCTGCAGGATTCTGGATTTGTTCCCGACGGGGAGAAATATGTGATCTAGCAGGAATCTTTTCTATTGCTTTACCCTCTCGTATGTCACTTCCTGTGGTGTTAGTATTGTGTATGAGTGGTTGTGGGCAATTTTGTGTGGGGCAGTTTGTTTAGATTGCGAACACATTGCACAAAAGTAAAACAAGGTACAATCTATGCCGTGTGGGGGGTGAATGGCAGGCCTATGTATATGACTTTTGAGAAAAATAAATTTTAAAAAAAAACTAGCACTGTGGACCAGCACACGTTCAACATAGAGACAGACTCTGATTTGTAATAGAAAGCTATCAATGTGTACTTCCTCCAACGTGCCATAGCAAACAGGCTTTCTTGCATACTCTTCACTCTGTACTGCCGAATTCCAATGATGTTCATGTATTTAGCCTGTTTATAGCTCTCTGTTTAGCTGTATAGAAACTCAGTTTTGAAAAATATACCTTTGGGGGGCGGGAGCAATGAGTGGCTGGTGCTGTATATTTAATTTTAAACACTGAATGTTACACGTTTTGCCAGCATTAACCCTTCAGGGGGGACACAACATGGGGACTTTTCTTTCAGAGAAACAAGAGAAATTCCCTGTAAGCCTCTTTCATCAAGATGACGTTGAGTCCTTCGGCTTCCAGCCAGAACGGCTTTCATGATTCCTCTGAGAATGGGAAATAAAACTGTGGAGATGATGGAGAGCCAGTGGTTTAACTTTGCATTTTTCTTCTCCTCATGGTAATTTAGTAGTATACAAATGTTTTAAGTCGGGATGAGACAACTGGAGTGACCAAGCCGGAATTATTTTAGGTTGTGGGGTTGCCACATTTTGACTGTTCCTGATTCTTCCCGCCTTTACCAAGGCCAGAGGATCTCTTTAATTAAGCCCACAAAGTTTGCTATTTTCTGCATGTAATTTTGAAGGGGTTGAGACCATACGTTCCATGTGTAGGCAGTTATTAAAGGTGCACTTGTAACCCAGCTCTGTATACAAGTTAAAACTATGGTTCAGTTTTTATGTTAATGAAGATCCTGGGTTGAGCAACAGAATGATTTCGAGTTCCAGAATGTAGTAAGAGATCTTCAGCTGAGAATGCCCTGGAGCTGAGGAGTGAAGCAAGATCCATATCTTGGATTAGCAGGCCTTTCCCTTCTCTTTTGGTGCTAGCAGAGACCAGATATTGCTTTCCTCTGCAGATGGCCACAGGGCTGAAAGTTCACAGAATCTGCTTTTGCAGTATCTCGGCTTGTCCAGGAAACAGGCTGAATAACAAAAAAGGTTGCCACAAATTTAAGGTGGCAGTCCATTTTTTCTTCTGCTTTGCTTATATAAATGTGGATTTTAGGAGTTACATCTGCAGTGCCCATTTCTGGATTCTCAGACTTTCAGTCCAACGTGTTGCTGGCTGGCTGGTGGAAAGCGATGCCATTTCCTTACAGCATAAACCTTAGTTGGTGCCATCCTGTTAACTGTTGCATCTAGAAATGTGGAGACTTTGGGGCTAATAGGAAATCAATGCATTGCATGGTTGACTTTGAAATACAGTATTAGTATGATTCTTCTAAGCCAACCATTATAATCTTGGGTAAAATAAGGACTAGAGGTGCTGGGTGTTTTTTTTTTGGAAGTACAGTATTATGCTTTTATAAAAATGCCAACTTTTTCAAAAATGTAATAGAAATAATTTATTTCTTATACTTGCCAAATCAATGCTGGCTTAATGGAGGGGGGAAATGGCCCTTTTAGTTTGTTGAGATGCCAGTTAGCAAATGCGTTAGAAAGTTTCTTTTCATTCCTTAATAGGAACTTGTTCTGAAGAAGGAAGGTAATAAAAAAACTCTTGCCTAAATTGTGGGAAAAGCTAGGTTAAATTCAGCTGAGGGTAAAAGTCTTGTTACCATTAAGAATAGCTTTGTCATTCTAAATGGTGCCTATCTTCTGGTGCTTAAATTCACTTGCAAATCATATGCTCTGCGGACCAAAAAAGGCACACTTCCCTTCTCAGCATCTGGGGGGACAAGCAGGATGCTTCTTAAGCTATTTGCTGGGATTTGAGAGCAGGAGAAGGTTTGTCCTTGTCTCTGCTTGAGATGCCCATGGGCAATTGGTGGGCCACTGGGTGCAACAGGATGCTGGACTAGATGGGCTGTGGCCTGATCCAGCAGGGCTCCTCTTAGGTTCTTATGTTCCCTGTGAAACCTGTAAGATCCATTGTCAGCCAGTCTGCGTGATTTTGAGTGGCAGGAAGAGATTGTTTCTGAGTTGTCTCTGCTAGGAATGTGCAAAATTCGATTCGCGTTTCAAATCCGATCAAATGTTTCATATTTGCAGACCCTTGAATCGAAATGAAAATTCAGTTTCTGCATATCCAAACTTTCGATCAAAGCAAACCAGTCTCTTGCTTGTGAGAATGAACAATTCAGTCAAATACTTGGACTTGGCTGTGTTGTGGGAAAAAAAATGGTATTTTTCTATTTGAAAAAGTTGAAAAACAAATGTGAAAAACCAGTTTCTTGATCCAGTGATTCAACAGCGAAACACATTAATGGATTTTTCGCTTCGACAGCGAGATGAACGTGCAAATTTGTGTGTGTGTGCACATCCCTACTCTGTGATTCTTTCCTCCATGCCTCTCAGGTTCTGTACTTAAATTCTGCATTTCCTGTTGGTTCTTCATTAATGTAGGGCGGGGCGGGGGGAGAATGAAGGATGACAGCCTTACTTAGCAAGAGCAAACAAATCTCTAGGAGCAAGTCTCTAAGAGTTACAGCAAGACTGGGAGAGGCATTATGTGCACAGTGTATCATATTTAACCAAATCATAGTTTATCTGCACTCATCCTAAGGGGACAAATAAATGGGGAGTTCATTTCTATGTCCAGATCTCTTGAAAATGAAGTGTAGCTATTTCAGATGTTAGTGATCTGCTATGGGTGGAGTTTAACACTGCACTTGGCTACCTTGAAGGTAGTGGATACAGAATGTAAGTGTAAACCAGTAGTAGAGGAAACAACCAACCTTTTAAATTGGCCAATCAGTTATTCCATCATGAGATGAAAGAACCGAGCTTGCTTTGGTAAATTAATAAAATACGGAGCATTCGTATGTTCTTCTGTTTGTGAAAAATCCGTATTGCCAAGCTGTTATTCATTGTCTTAGGATGTATTTCCATTACATAGTAAAGGCAACTTAATCAGGCCCTCAGCTTGTCTCGGCACTGGGAAGAATGGTAAGTGGTCTTACTTAAGGTGCCTTTGCTGTGTAATGGAGATACAGAGCCTTTCACCCCTTATCTGGGAAATTCCTGCTCACATCATCCACACTTCCTGGAATAGTTCCTATTCCAGGAGCAGCTGCAGATGTGCAGGAGTTTCCCCAGGGCATATAGATGTAGAGCAGGGCAGAAGGAGGCTGCTGGGTGGCAGGAAATGTAGATGTAGAGCAGTTCTAAGTGTTCTGCATCTATGTCCCCTGCCACCCAGCATGCCACATCATCCCATCACTGCGGCAACAGTGCCACACAGGTGTGCTGGCACCCTTGCTGTAGTTCTGATGGCTTCTGTAATTCACACCTTGCCAGCGCTTAGTGGAGCACTGGTGAGGTTAGGAAGAGATCCGGTGTCCAAGATGTAGATTATCCCGTCTTCAGTTCCTGGGGAGGTTTTCCCCAGAAGCGAAGGTGCAGAAACGCTCATGGTCTAAATTGCTTATTTATTGAGGGCTTAAATAACTTCAGTGCTGCTGTTGCTCCACAATTCAGGGTGTGGTAAAACCTCATTTTCTTGTCAGTGAAATCGGATGCATGTATAAACTCACAGATATATACCAAGACGGAGCAAAAAAAAAAAAAAAAAGCCAAAAAATCCATTCTCTTTCCATGCATTTGTATGGGCCAGAATGCAAAACTATATATAAGAATAGAATTCTGTACAAATGGAATTCTGTGCAAATTTAAACAGAAAGGCTTGTCAGTCTGGTACCTGACAGTAGCAGCTCATATTATGTAGCAGAAGTGGCTGATGAGCAAGGATGATGAGAGAACTACAGGGCACCATGTTGGCTATCCTAATACCGAAAAATACTAAATCAGTTCTTCCTTTCTAATTTCATATGGTGACTCTTTGCAAACTCAGCTCCAGACATTTGTGACCACGGTGGAAAGAGGTCATCTGGAGAATAAGCCCATGTGGTAAACCAAATGTTTCATGGTTGTACAATCAATAAAATGTGGGATTGTGGGATGGACTTGATCATCATATGACCAAAATACTTCAGATTATGACTGTGTCAGGGCAGGGCCTAAAATGTGGGATTATCCTAGCACGGTACTGGGATTGTCACACATATCTTTGGCAATCTCAACATAGCCCCAGGATAGAAGGGTAAAATCCTAGCATATTGCTGTTCCAGGAAAAATAACTCCAAACCAGACTTTTCCTGAAATAGTGATATGGCTTACCTGTCTGGGCACTTGCTCCCAGGATCCATTTTATAGAAAAGGGCCACCATGCAAGTGCGGGACTAAAACAAAGCCGAAAATGGGCACCACCTGAGTGTAGGGGTTGGCACTTGCTCACCTTCAGGTATTTCACACTAATGAAATACCCAGAAGTACCCATTGAACCACTATTAAGAGATAAGTGCGGGCCAGGTTTGCCATGTGGTTTTTGCCCTGACCTCTGGCAGAAATGGGAAGAGAGAATTGTGGGATCTAAACAAGATCCTGCATTTTCCTCTTGCTCTCTGGAGGCAGCTTGCATGTTATATTTTACACTTTGATCTCAAGTAGGTCATGTATATTTGAGCCACCAAGCACATGGGCCACGAGAACCTCTCTTTGGGCCGCTCAAATGCTGATGGGCTTTCCTGGTTTTATAATGCATACAGTTGGTTAAACTTTCCCCCTTTGTGTCTTTTATTATTATTATTATTATTTTAAGTAGCTGGTTCCCAGTTACTTCAGGGCTTTAACTTTATGGATGTTCAGGGTTTTGTTTTTCCCTTGATGTCTTTTGGGGTTAATCCACCGGCTCTGCCATTTTATGTGTGTGTTGTGCTTGTTTCTATTTATATGTTGCTGCAAGTTCTGTTTTTATATCAGTTCTTTTCATGCAACATCTGTATTTGGTTATTAGGTTTCAGAGGAACATAAAGCCCATTTCACACTGAAATTCAGTG
The DNA here is from genome assembly GCA_023333525.1 of Aspidoscelis tigris stejnegeri. Lineage (NCBI taxonomy): Eukaryota > Metazoa > Chordata > Lepidosauria > Squamata > Teiidae > Aspidoscelis > Aspidoscelis tigris. Next base: position 104,061,849 of record JALMGA010000003.1, on the reverse strand, counting down.
TTGAGTTGGCTGCCCTTCCTGCCTCAGGATTCCTTCTTGAAAAAAATGCAGCTGGGTTCTATGGACTTGAAGTAAAAAATGAGTTTTCTAGGATTAAAATGCTATAGTCTTGTTCCCCTAGGATGGAATGAATGTAAATACTCCAGTGAATGCTTGCTTGGTTGTGGTGATGTCATTTAACGTGTGGCGAGTGAGAATGAGGTTGAATCATGTAGTCCAAGTCCTGGCCAAACCATTTTAAAAATCCAGGGTACATCCAGATGGAGGGTGACTATGGAAAATCATATGGATGCTGAAGTTGTTAGAACCAATTCTGTAATGGATTTCAACCTAAGGAAAAATCCAGCACTTGGTATTTGTGAGGCCGTTCTTGTGTGTTAAATGCAGAAAAACCTGGATTGATTACAGAATATGCATTTAGGAGGATTTTGTGGCCAGCTCTGGATTTCAAGATGTTTCACCTCTTAAACATGAATGGAAACAACATTTGTTAGGCGTACACTTAAGGGGTCCTAGGTGTATTCCTAAAAAACTGTACTGCGTGAAAGGTTCAAAGTCATCTGTAAAGGCGCTCAAAAAATCTTTTCTCTGAATGTTTACAAATAATTAATTTTTTTTTAGTGCAAAATGCTACTGATTTTCTTTCTTTCTTTCTTTCTTTCTTCCCTTCCCTCCCATAAATACATACACGATTTGCAGCTTGTAAAAAGTACATTAACTACCTGTTCACTTTCTGATGTGCCCCTAGATGAATTGTGCCTATCTGCTGCTGTTATGCTGCTGAACTCATTTTCTGCTGTTCAAAAGAATAATAATAATGATCACAGAATCATTCCATCTGCATGGTACATAATTGCAAGCTAAGCTGTATGAAAGTATAGCTGAAACTCCACTTTGTAAATTCAAAACTGTTATAAACAATTTTTCCCCTTTTGATTTCCATACTTGGTTTTTTTAAAAATATATTGTCAATAATTTTAAGCTCCATCATTTTCCCATTCATAAACACTGGGGCTTTCCATCTTTCTAGTTTTTTCCAATGTTTTGTTCTGTTTTGTTTTTAAAAATGGTAATTTATTTCATTTGGTTGATAGGCAATTTATCTGTACATTTTTGTTCCAAAGTGATGTTGTGGATGTCTTTACAAACAAATCAAATGGTTATTTTATATAATTTTATCATAAATTTGCTATAATAAATCATTCTTTTTGTTTTCCATGAAACAGATCGTTTTGTTTTTAATCAGATATTGGGTTTGGTGTAGGATATTTAAGAAAAGAAAATATAAAAGGAGAATATTGGATCACTGCGCCTGAGCCTGCCTTAGAATTTATTTCTTTAAAATATTCCTATACTGCCTCCCATTTTAAGATTCTGAAGTGGTTCACAGGATAAACCAAATGGGAAAAAAAACAACAGCTACAATTTTATTGTAACCTTCCCTGCAATCTTTGGGTATAGGGCATGTCAGAAATAGAATGAATTAAATAAATAAATACAGAGGCAGCCACTGACCTGGATAGAAGTGAAAGGATGGAATGTCAGATTTAGTCCCGCCTTTGATGTTTGTAAAACATGGCCCTTTCCGCACTAGGCCTTATTTCAGATTATATCTCAGGATGGGGACCGACCATCTGCATGCCAGTGCAAACTATGGTAGGCCCTGGTATGGCCTACCATAGATAGGACCAGCATGAATATGGCTGGTCCCTATCCTGAGATATAATCCCGATTAAGGCCCAGTGCGGAAAGGGCCCATGTTTTGATCTCCAGCACAATTTGCATGCATCAAGGGCAGTGCGCCTGCTACATGTTGCCCACAGGTACTGCCATGTCTGGAGCAGGCCTCAACAGCAAAGCACACACATGTGCATGGCTAGCGGTAGCAGGGAGCCAAGTCAGTTCCAAGAGTTTGTCGGGATATAGAGTCAAACATATCCAGACAAGACAAGGGTCAGGAGTTCAAAGGTTGCAACACAAGCCGGGGGTTGCTAGGAAAATCCCTTGTTTGCAACGGAGGTTGCTGGGTGGGACTTCCTTATGAAGTCCGCCCCCCTCTGGTGCAGCTCTTTGGCATGGAGGCGTTCTCTTTCCGGAGAGAACTTGGCTCAGGGGGTCGCTCAGCATCAGAGTCTGAGCCGTCTGCATCTTGGGGGGTGGGGGGGTGGGCAGATCAGTTTCCAAGGCAGGCTCCCTGTCTTGGCTGACATGGGCAGGGTCCTCATCACCCAAGAAATCAGAGAGGGCACGAGGCATGACAGCTACAGTTTTCCTGGGGCCCATCCATATGGGAGATATATAGCACAATTATGTCCAAGCTATGCTGGGATTGACACACATGTGCTGTATGTTCCAAATTCCAACACAGCCCTGCTATGTCATGGTGAAACTCCAGCTCTGAACGCAGATTTTCCTGAAATAGCACTACAGTTTACCTTTCTGGATGCTGCTGTCAGGAGCCACCATCATGGTCATGTCACCGCGCATCTGCAGGGCTGGGGAAAAGTGGCTTTGCATGTGTGATGGTGGCAATCACACACTTCCAGCTATTTTGCAACACTGAAATACCCAGATATGCATGTCATTATATTGTGCACAGACAGTCCCAGCCCCATGCAGTAATTATGCAGGAGGGACTTTACTCTTGAATATTGCTTGTTAGCGTGATATTTGGGCATGTTTGGAGCCGGCCCTAGGTAACTGTGAATTATTATATAGATCCTTAAAGTTACTTAAAATTTCTCAGTCTGAGCACAACCGAAGTATCAGCAGAAATATCAAAGAAATCTTAACATGTAAAATATTTCTGGACACAGAATTGTACCTGAAACAACAAGAAATATAAAAATAATAATGCAAATAGATGGATAAATAATAAAAATGGCACATAGGTTGCTAATGGAGCTTCACAAGCCATGTAAAGCTATCTCCCTGTTCTATAAACCACAGGCAGCCCCATAAAAATACAGAGGCCTTTTTGCACTTACCATATGAAGAAGCTGAGATGAATTCAAATTGCCTGGTAATAGGGAGCTCTTGGGCCATTCTATACTTGGCCCTGTAATTTGCATGTAGCACACTCCCATCTGCACTAGAAGGGGCCATTTCTGAGTTTGAAATGGCCCCTTCCATGTTGGAGTGCACTGGAAGCATGATTTTGGGTTCCATATGTTTACTTACTGCATCCAGTCATGGCCGCCCACAAGCCCATCTGTACCTCTATGGTTCACGGAGGAGCACATAGAATCATAGAGTTGGAAGGGACCTCAAGGGTCATCTTCCAATCCCCTGCTCAATGCAGGATTTCCTTAAGTATCCCAGACACGTGTAAGTCCAGCCTCCACTTGAAGACCTTCAGTGAAGGAGAACTCACTACCTCCTGTGGCAACCTATTCCGTTGACTGATCATCCTCAATTTCAGGAAGTTTTTTCTAATATCCAATCTGTCTTGAATCCCTTGAAGTTTCATACTATTGTTACTAGTCCTCCCATCTTGTGTAAGTGAGAAGAGAGAGAATCCTTCTGTTCAAAAAGGGGCCATGACCTGCCATGCAAGTGTGCTTTTCACATGACTCCTGGCACCAGTGCATGTGCGCATTGTGTCACCATTGTCCCAGTGACATCAGGAGGCAAGATGGCAGCACCCGGATCACACGTCCACACTTCAGGTAAGTATCTGGACATGTAGAGGAGTGGACTGGCGTGTACAAGCATTCTGTAGTGTGAATGATTAGTACATGTGCTGAAAACTTTGACCTTTGCTGTCCATGGATGGACAGCAACATACACATTTCCCCCTTTGTTTTCACAGTTGGGAGCTATACCAGTGTTGCCAAAAGACCGAATACTAGACCAATACTAGGCAATCTGATGGAAGCCAATGGCTGATAGAAGTAGATGGTGGCAGGAAAAGTGGTACAACAGAGGTATAGAGGTGTCTGCAGTTATTTGTCTTAATCCCACTATGAAATTTATATCAAGAAGTATCCTGCAATTGTTTTTTAAAGGACCAAATCATTTTAACCGGAAACGTCACTATCACAAATATATACCAGTAAATTATGGGGAAGAGAGTATCGATCTCATCCCATCTAGATTTTCTGAAAACAGTCCACTATTTCCTAGCATCGGATATGTCACAGCCAACGCTGAATAATTTCAGATCTAGCAAACCTGAAATTCGGGGCTTTAAAGAGGAAGTTTAGTGGTGCATGTGGGAGGGAAATAGCAGAAGATTGTTGTGGTGAGTTTCTGAAGTTTCCCTTCAGCAGTAGCTGGTGTCATTAGAGTGTTGAGCAATAGCCACTTCCACTTGGGTAGACATGGACACAAAGAGCAAACGTGAGCTATGCCTTCCTTCCAAGATGGTGAGTGTTTCTAAAATGGTCGTTGGGAATTTACATGGTTATCTTCTTGAGATGTTTGGTCTTGGTGTGCTTATGGGAACTTTCTTAGTAACAAAGGTTGTTTTTTAAAAATAATGCCCATTGTTTACTCTCCAACTGGATGATAATAGATGGCATGGATCCATGACAGGACTCATCAGTTCATACGATTACATCATTAGGGAACACTTTTGAATCCTTAGAAGAAGAATATTCCTTTGATACATCTGGTTTCCAAACAGCAACCAGGAAAACTTTGAGGCAGAGATTAACTGAATCTTACCTCTACGGTTTGGTCTAGTGGTTAGGGAGCCAGGCTTTTATCTGGGAATACCGAGTTTTATTCCATACTCCTCCATGAAGCCAGCTGGGTGACCTTGGGCTAGTCACAGCTCTTTTCTGAGCTCTCACAGCCCCATCTTCCTCACAGAGCGTCTGTTGTGGAGAAAAGAACAGAAAGCTTTGTCAGCTGCTATGAGTCCCCTTAATGGGTGAGAAAAGCAGGGTAGAAAAGACTTCTTTTTCTTCTTCTATAGTAGGATTCACAGCTCTTGAACCTCAGTCAGCTGATGAGGACAACTTACATTATTTTAGAAGGAGAATGAGAAAAATCATTTTATTAGGGCCAGAACAGCCATACAGCTGAGTGAATTCAAAGTCTCCTGCTTCAGGCGATTCCCTAATGGAGAGAAGGTAGTGGCAGGCATTTAAGGTTGAATGTTGCTTTCATGCGTTGTTGCCATATATAACATAGGTCAGTATTCCTTCATATTTCATAGCTATGCAGAAGTGGGAATTCTAGTGAATGCATTTTGTAATGCAAGAGACACTTGCATTGCACGCCTTTCTTTGTATATTTTTTGAGATTAGCACCGTGTTCCCAGGGGTTGCAGGAAGAGATAAGTGTCTAAAGGTTTCAATAAATATTAGCCTGTAGCTAGTGTCAGTTATGCAGTAACTGTGGGCAAACATGCCTGTAACGTTTCCCCTCCTCCTGTTTCTTTTCCCTTCCTCCTGTTTCTTTTCACTTCCGTAGAAAATGAAAAAGACCTTTAACATGGTAAGTGCTGGAAGAAGATCTTGTTACAGCACATAGCATCATAGAATTGCTAACCTTTGCAGATTGTTGGGCGTCTCCAGGAATTAAATCTGTTTTGCAGGGTTGCCATGGGAAAAAACCCTGGCGGGTGAGTACTGCAAAGAGACTACTGAGTAAGGATGTGCACAAATATTCATAACATTCAATATTCATACAAATTTGTACATTTGTATACAAATCGAATCCTATGACATTTGTACAAATGCTTCGGAAGGTTCATAGACCGTGGAGGTGGAAAAGCAGCTGCGCCAGTAACATCTGCAACAGACCCAGAGTGCATTCGACATGGATTGGAAGCTGATTCAAAGTGAATTCAGGGTGGATTTGATTCAAAGCACATGCGCGCATACACTCACAAGCTAGCCTAAGGACTGCAACACTCAAAAGCACATATAGAAGCAGCAGCACTTGCCTCATTTTGGCAACCATACACAGATCAAGGTGCATTTCCACGTCAAGTGATTTCCAGCCTGTAGCCCTCTGGAACCCAAGTATAAACCAAATGGAATTTACCTTCCTTCAAGGATAGCTAAAGTTTCAACTCTTGTTGAAGCAGTGGAACCAGGTTTTAGCTCCTGCCGTGACGTGGTGCACATTGAGACAGCCCATGATTGCTCAGACGCCTGATTTCACTTAATGAGATGCAGGGTGGACCAAGGGGAAACCAGAGATATAGTGAACCTCAGAATAAACTAGAAACTGGGGACCGTGAATGGACTGGGGACTCACTTTTTATACCTCGAACCCTGCCATCGGGAGAGGCAGAATGAGGTCACATAAACAGGCTACCTTGATCTAAACCTGCATTCCATTTGGAGACCCACATTATTATGCTAATCCCATCGCTGTTCCTGCCAGGGCACAACTCATTTACAGCTTAAGTGTCATCTTTCTGTACTTGGCTGTGGCACAGAAACAACCTCTGTGTTCCTGTATGCTACAGGGGACCCATTTTGGTGGTGCAACAGGGTGTGCCACCAAAATGGGCTCTTCAGGAGCTCCAAAGGTCAGGAACCTTTGCTCCTGGCCTTTAGACACCCTCTGTGCTGTTTCCCTCTCCAGAAGAAACTCATCCTAGCTTGGAACAGGTTGCTAATCCTGGGACAGAATAGCCCACTGTGTCCTGGGATGGAGAAATGGCCTCTCTCGCTCTCTCTCATTGTGCATACATCAACTACATACACCCACAAATATGTTGGGTTGTGTCAAAATCTCCAGGATTGGCATTGTGTGGAGCTGGTATCCAGTTCTGCAATAGCAAAAGAGAGAAATTAACATTTTTATTCATCTTCCAGAAGATATAGATATTATCTATGATAAAGCTTCCAAGAGTCAAATTCCAATTTGTGCTTAACTACAAACTCAAAAACTGAGCTTCAGACTTTCATTTCTGCGCATCCCAGCTTTAAGTTCTGTGGCATTGTTAAAAGGTTCTTCAGATCATTTTGCTTTACCAAAGACATATTCAGTGTGAGTTCTAGCTTTGCTAGTGGAGCAGAGTATTTTGTTTAGAAGAGTGTCCTCTTTCTGTCCCCTACCACATCCTCTGTTTGAGGGGCCTACCTGTTCAAAGAACAGATCTGGAATGTCATGAAGGTTCAGATTTTTTAAAAACAATATTTATTTTGATGTTGTATTATTTTGTTGCCTGAGGCAGGAGTGATGAAGGGAGTTTTATTTCCTGTGCACCCTTCTTCAAAGGATCTCTGGCGAGCTTTGCAGGTGGCTTTCTGTGCCTTTTGGCTATTATTATTTCCATACTGAGCTTGTCTTGTGATGATCAACATGTAAAGAGGAAGTTCTGTCCACCTGCTAAATGTTACAAGCTAGTGGTTTGCAGAATTTCACTTTTTTTGAGAACCAAAACTGGTTTTTACCTAAGAGGTGAAATGAGACGGTTACATTTATTGAGGAAAAGGAAATTTACTGATTTTTTCCCCGCGATTTGTTATGCAAGCGCATGGGCAAATAAGTAACTAGGTCTTGAAAAATGAACGTACAAGCCAGGTTCTAAATCTTGCTGAACAGACAAGGCATTTGCTGCTGAAACTTGGCCGTCTTAGGTTCTGTTCTGGGCTTCTCCTTTCACATTGTAACATACAGTTTATTACTTCCAAATGCTGTAAAAACCCGTGACTCTCCCTGGACTATATTGGGACTGCCAATATCAATATTAAGGACAATAGAAAACCAAAGAGAAGCTGGTGAGTGTTTGCTTACATCCAGGTATTTTGCAAGAGCAGTGATCCTGTAAACAGCTGGCAGGCGAGGTTTAAGAGCCTGGAATCGCCCTGGGAATGCCTCCTGCTAGGGATGTGCATAAATATTTGTAACATTCGTTATTTGCCCAGATTTGTCCAAATTCAGATATTCGTACAGGAAACAAACGTTACTACATTCATACATTAAAATTTGCATGAAAACAAATGTTTCAGACATTAGTACGAATATTTCAGGTATCTGTTAAACTGGAGATGCAGCTATGTCAGTTACATCTGCAATGGATCCAGATGGCATTCGAGATGGATCAAGAGCGGATTAAAAGTGGATCAAGGTCAGATTTGACACTTTCAGGCCGAATTCCCATTACAAGCTTAATACAGTTTCACTAAACTGAAATAATAGAACTGGATGCAAACGCGAATTTGCCTGATCCCATTACTTTCAATTTAATCATGTTCATTCCGGATTCTGAGGATCCTACGTGGCGTACGTGACTCAAGGGGGGACTCAAGTGGCTACTTTCTAAAAGCTGCATTTTGGGGCTGCCCTGCACTCTTCCTCCTGGCATGAACGCACCACCCATAAGGGACCCCTTCACGGAGCCTAGCTGGGTGGCTGCCGCTTACCTGGATGGAGGAAAAATGGCACTGGGCAACCAGCAATTCTTTCCCTTCCTCTCCCTATTGCCCAGGGCACACAGCAGCAATGGCAACTCAAGCCCCCTTCGCCCGCTCACCTCCACAGCCACAGCCTTAAACATTCACACATCTCCCAGAACCTGCAGCTGCTTTCCTTTCTTTTCCATTTCTAAAGGTCAGAACTTTCAGAATTGCGCAAAATTGCAACACTGTTATCAGGTGTGAAGTGGGTGAATCGCTACAGTGTAGCGGCTGCTGTAAGGGGTGGATTTTTACAGTAAAATCACTAACTTTGGAAGCAAGCTATTGGGGGAGGGAAACCCTAAACATGCATTCTCATCCCATTAAAACGGTCCGGTTCCCACAGTAAGAAATGTAAAATGTTTCCAATGCACGAACTGGAGCAAGACCTGTTGAAATGAGTGTTAACATTTACAACGCTTTGGGGTGATTTAACACGCGGAAAGCATGTTAAGCCAACCTGAGGTGGGGACTGAGAGGATTGAAACCGTTTCAAAACCGTTTTAAGCTTGTAATGGGAATTCACCCTCAGTGCATGGATGTGTTGCAGGATATGTATCGAATATGAATGCGTTCATGAGGATACACATGCGTTCGCATCAGATACGTATTTGTTTGTACTGGATACACATTCATTTGTATCTGATACATATTCTTTCGTATCAGATACGTATCTGATATTCATACAAATACATTTGTATCAAATAGAATCCTACCACATTTGAAGGGTATCTATTCGAACATATACGGATTTTCTAGCATCCGATTCATTACAAATCAAAAGTCAAAAAAACCCATTTGCGCACGTCCCTACCTCTTGCCATCTTGCAGGGAAGGGACAGTAAGAGACAACTGCAGAATCCCACAATTTCCTCTTGCTATGAGAAGGCACCCTCATTAGAAGGAAGCGTTTGTGAACTGATTTGCAAAGCATCCAGTGTTGAGAATTCCATGTGATACCCCCCTCCCGTTTTAGTTCCAGATGTGTGGGTGGATTATAGTTGCAGCACTTCTTGCTGTGGCAATCATTCACCTCATGAAACCACCAAGGGATGAAGACAAGATGCTAGGTGCCAATCTGCAAGACCAAAGCATAGTGAGAGACAGAATGGCTGAGATGCATGGAAGACCTCAATGTAAAGATTCATGCAGGTAGGTCAATCAAAGCAGGTGAAGTTTCAATATCCTGTTTGGCCCAGCTAAACTCCTGCAATACATTCATAATTTTTAAAAAGAAATTCCATTGTATGACAAAAGCCTGTACTAATTTCTTTTGAGTGTTTTAAAAAGTCATTACAAATGTACAGTACAGATATTGCAAGCCTCCAAATGCCCATACGTGAGTGGGTACACACACAGGACCTAGCCACACTGGGCCTTATTCCAGGATATATCCATATGGCAGGTCTGTCAGCAGTTTAGCAGGTGCTAAATTGGACCAAGAGTGATGCAGAAGGCACACACCTCCATGTGTTCCAGTTTAGCAGGGGGACCTATTTTGGTGGAACATCAAAGTACATCACCAAAATGGGTCCCACCAGGGTTCCAAGGCCACAAACCTTTGTTCCTAGCTGTCAGAGCCCACACAGAGAGCTCCAATCAGCTGTTCAAATGTGGATAGCAGTATTCCAGGACATGTGGACTGTATCAGGAGGTGGATCACTTCAACTGATACAGTCTCACTGGAATGGTCCACCACAGGTAAGTGTGGAAATGGAAACTGGCATGCTTGGCTGTGGGTGTTCAGAGTCCGAACTATGCTGACTCTCGTCATCCCTGCAGTTTCGAGCTGGTGGAAAGCCTCCCTTGGGACATGCCATATGGACCAAACAGCTCCGCAGCAACACCTTTATACCAGGCATGGATGGAGCTCTTAAATATGACTCAGCAAAGCATCCACATGGCTTCTTACTACTGGACTCTGACTGGGAAAGACCTTGGTGTAAATGACTCTTCATCGAAGCTGGTAAGAAGAGGGGATCTTACCTGTAACACAACTCAAGTTTTGATATAGTTTTGTTTATTATTTTATTTAAATTTGTGTATTGTTTTACAATTGTGAAATAAAAGTTCTTTAAAAAAATAGTCTGGAGGGGCAGGTGAGGGCAAGAAACGACACCAGCTTTTGACTTGCTGCAAACAGCATTAAGGTTTTCCACAAAAATGCCCCCCACACAACCTAAATTTGGCTTCCGGAAATTCTCAGTTTGTCTGCCCAATGTCACTGGCACTGGCACCATTGGATCCTCCCTAGCACTGTCTACTTGCCTATCTAGGCACTAAATGATATCTGCAACCTTTACATTCGGCAACCTTTGCATCATGTGGTCAGTAATACCCATCACAAACTTTTCTCTCTCTGTTTCTAATAATCAAGTCACCTACTACAAGAGGCCCCCTCCTGCCATCCATGAAGGAGTATCCTTGGTGCAAGAGGATATAGTTTCACATCCTTGGAGGAAGGAATTCCCAACTAAGAGAACCTGTCATTCTTCCTTAGGTAGACATCTTCCCCACCTGAGATCTTCATTCTCCAGGGCAGCTGAAGGACTGACCACTGTGGAGTGGGATGTTCCAGCTGCACCCCTGAAGGATACATCCTCATGCCTATCTCTCTCTCCCTCTGCTTCTTCAGGTCAGCTACCTTGCCTTAAAGGGACAAAACCTGTTCCCTCAAGGTCAGGCACTCATTGCACTGAGCCCAGAAGGCAGATAACCATACATGTGATGCTCAGAACACCGGACAGCCCTCCTGCTGGCTAGCTACCTTCATGGCTATTTGCAGGCCACTAAATCAGCCCCACACCAAGTTCCAAATAAAACTCTCTAACACACACACAAGATCCACCCTACAAGCTCACCACAATCAGCACTTACCCCTCCAAATTCCCCTGTCAAGCTTCTGTTGCTCTGCTGCAGGAGAGCAACATTCTCAAATTGTGTGCCTCTGAGCATGTCAAAGTGCCTGAGTTTTCCATAACAGAAGAAGAAGAATTGGCTTTTTTATCCTGCTTTTCTCATCCTTTTTAAGGGGATTCAAAGTGGCCAACAAAGAACACCCTGTGACGTATGTGGGGCTGTGAGAGCTCAGGAAGAGAGCTGTGACTAGCGCAAGGTCACCCAGCTGGCTTTGTGTAGGAAGTGCCGAATCAAACTGGAAGACCTCCAGATAAAAATCTGACACTCTGACCACAAGAGCACTAGCTGGCAGCATTTTGAAATCAGATAGGCAGTATGTATTGCATACCCATGGCTGTCAAGTGTAGGGTATGAAGTTAGCTTAACAGCACCATAAACAGAGTACAATATGGTTTCCATCGTACTGTATTCGTTCAGTGAAAATTCAGAAGGAAACACAATAACATTTGGAGTTTTTTCCCCCCCACTTACCTCCCTTAATCTGGATCTAGGAAGATCCGGATCTAAGAAATGGGGTCTTCAAGAATCTGGACCTAGAAGATTTGGATCCTGGCAAGAACCCAATGCTTCTCCATGGGCAGTGTAGCACCTGGTATCAATGGGTGCTAGGCATGATTGCAGTGAGAATGCTGGAGGACCCATGTGGAGCATCCATTGGTACCCAAGTGGAAGACATGAAGGCACCACCAAACGATTGGCTGATGAACATTTCTGGATTTGAGTGGTCAAATCTCCAAAGCCACTACGGAGCATCTTCGGAGTCTGACCCAAGCTCTTCAACACATCTTCGTAGCCTAGTTATGGAGAGGTTTTGGACCAGTTATGAACCTCTGCCCAGTTGGGAGCAAGGGACTCCAGCAGGAAGGTTTCATCTTTGAAGAACTCCAGATGACAGCTATGCTAACCTTCGAAGATGTCTTTGGAGAATGGTCACCTTCATAGATTTGGGTTTTGGAGTGCCCGCACCCCCTCAAGGGTGCCACCCTAGGAGCTGGCCCCAGTACCCCATTGACCTGGTCGTGGTGTAAACATGTGCCTTCTAATCTGGTCTTCACAGCTGAAGACTCGATTGAAGATCCCTTTAAAGGGACCCACGGGAAGACCGAATTTCAGGGTCTGAAGACTCCATTCAATCCAGACTTCCCTTGAACAGGTGTGAACACATAGGGTCCTAATGGGGTCTGAAGTGGGAATAGGGGCTTTCTGATCAGTACCAAACCAGTGCCTAATGGGTCCTAAATGGGTCCTTAATGGGTGTTTAGTGCAAGTGGAAACCCCACCCCATATTTACTCGAGTGGGGTACATCTTTCACTAAGCTACCCTGCTTTTTTCTGCCCCTTGTGACCAAGCTTTGTGTCTGTAGAAATTTGGTGCTCTCAGTATATTGTTGCCAGAGAAGAAATGAAATAGGCCTCTGATCACCATGCTCTTGCAAGTGTTTTGTACCGATTGCTCAATTTCTGCAGTTCCTCTGAGGGTGAGAAGATGGAAAAGGGGATAATTTTCCTCCCAACCCAACTGAAATTCTCAGCTGCAATGAAAGAATCGAGCATATGATCCCCAATTATATTTGTTTGGTTTGTACAACTGATGTGGAAACAATGTGCAATGTTCAAATGATGTCAAGCAAAGTTTCCACAAAGTTCATTTAGACTGCAGATAACAATCCATATGATGTCATCTAGTGTTTGTATAACCCACCTGCATTTTTCAGAATATTTGTGTAGGATGTATTCTTTGGCAGCGGCCTGGTAGGATTTTGTCATATTACCTGAGCACATGCTCCAACTGCACCCTGATTTTTCAGGAAGATAAGTGGCTTTTACATTTTTTTACTCGCCTCTTCTGCTACTTCTGGGGAAAAGGCCTCATCATAAGGCCCGGAGAGGGAAAGGGGTGAACAACCAACATGCATTGATGGGTGAGATGTGTCTGCCGTGGCTGGTTCCTTGTCCCTTCCTTCCCCTGGTTTGTAGCCAGAGCTCAGGTACTCAGGAACAAAAAGATGACATTGGAGTGATTGTGGACACCTTTCCTGGGTCCTGTCTCTCTTTTCAGTCTCTTTAGGTTAAACGATAAGAACATAAGAGGAGCACAGCTGGATCAGGCCACAGCCCATCTAGTCCAGCATTGTGTCTCACACAGTGCTTCACCAGTCGCTTCTGGGCAACTCAAGCAGAAGGTAAAGGCAAACCTTGGGCCTTTCCACACTTGGCCCTATTCTAGAATATATCTTGGGGCAGGGGCCTGCTGTCCACATGCTAATGTAGATTATGGCAGGGCCCAGGTGAGTCCTGCCATTGTCTGTATTAGCATGTGGACAACTGACTCCTATTCCAAGATATATTCCAGAATAAGGCCAAGTGCGGAAAGTCCCCTTCTCCTGCTCTCAACTCCCTGCAGGTGGCCCATAGAAGCATCTTGCCTGTCTCGCCATCCTAGTGGGTGGCACCTATGCATCCAATATAGTAGTCATTAATACACCTGTCCTCCATGCATTTTTCTAACCCTTTCTTATAGCTACCTAGGCTCATAGCTGTCACCACCAATTCCTGTAGCAAATTCCATAGCCCGATGATCTTTTGGTGAAAAAAATACTTCCCCGCCTTGTCATTCCTAACTCTTCTGCCCATCAGCTTCATAGAATGCTCCTTGTTTATTTCTCCTTTCCTTCTTTGAGCCACGGGACACCATGTTCCCCCAAGTACATCCATCTACCTAGAGGAGGCAGCTAAATTTAAAAGATAAGTTAGGGTCCAACAACTGCCCTGAGAAACATTGATCATGCTTTTCATTAACAGGTGGTAAATGTACCAAGAGACAGATTTTTGGATGCCTGGCTCCTAGACTGATGTGTGTATGCGCTCCAGGTTGCCTGTATGGATGCTGCCCTAGTTTAAAATGGTGTTTCAGGTCTTGAGTAGATGAAGGGTGCTTCCGCATTGGCTGCCGAAGAACGGATCTAAAAAGATCCGGGTTTTTGGCGATCCGACCTCCCAAGGATCCATCACAAATAGTGATGAATCTGAAGGGCCCTTGAGCGTCCGCACACGTGTGGGGAGGCTGGATTCTGGAGGACGGATGGAGTGGGTGCTGTGTGGATGCATCAGCTCCCATTCCAAAAGTCCTCCGGCTCACGTGCCAGTGACACCACCTCTGGAGTCGCGGGACTGAAGCACGGAGCTGCCAGTCACCGCGTGTTTTTGGTGGTGCCTGGTCCATGGGGGAAGGGCTTCGGAAGCAGGCAGTCCTGCGTCCACCCTTCCCAACATGGTGGGTGGAGGGAATCCATCCTTTCGCCTGGCCATGTGCGGAAGTGTCCTGCTTCTGCACACACCCAGGTGAAGAGACGGATGTAAGACCTGATTTTTCAGGTCTTACATTTAATCCGGATTTCGATGGCAAAACCAGTTTTAAAAACCAGTCTTGCACGCTGAAATGCAGAAGCGGCCTCCGTAAAGTGTCACAGAAGAGGACTCCATTGCAGAAGCCCCTTAAGGTAAGTGTTTTAAATCCTACTTAAGGGGGGTTGAAACGGTTTCCACAGCTAGTGCAGAAACACCTGAAGTTATGAATGAGCCATTGTTGGCTCCTGTGCAGAATTTCACATCTGCTACAAAGCAGTGATTTACCCTCTTTATAGGGTGAAAATGTTCTCATGAAATTTGAAAGCCTCCTTCAGGAGAATATCTCTGTATTCATTGCAACAAGCCTGCCATCAAAAATGAAATGTTCAACTGATCTTGACATCCTAGAGAGAAAAGGTAAGTTTGCTTAAGAAAACATTTCCACCATTACTTTTCAGATGAGTAGGCTCTTTCCATTACTATGCAACTGTCGATGACACGTGGTGGGGGAAATCATCAAATTGAAGCTGTATACAAATACACATGTAAAGAACAGATGAACATTAAGAACCTTGGAAATGAAAATAGTAGGCCAAACATTGTAGGCATTTCTTTTTTGGGGGTAGGGTCAGGGATGCTTTTCTTGCAGATTTTTCTTTCAAGAGAGCTGCAGTGGCAGATTTCCCACCCATAGTGTGTGTTTGCCTACGTTGTGGACAAAGCCAACATCACTGCTTCATCCATTGCACATGCATGGAGGCTGAAATTGATGGCTGAGCATATGTAGTTCTCAGCCGCATCCCCATTATAAGCTTAATTCGGTTTCCCTGCCTAAAACGAAATAATAGAACCGGATGCAAACACGAATTTGCCTGTTCCCATTACTTTAATCGCATTTGATCTGGATTCTGAGGATCATAGGTGGCGTACATGACCCAAGTGGCTACTTTTTAAAAGCCGCTTTTCAGGGCTGACCTGCCCTCTTCCTCCTGGCGTAAACGTGCCACCCATAACGGACCCCTTCACCGAACCTGGCTGGGTAGCTGACGCTTGCCTGGATGGAGGAAAACTGGCAGCAGGCAGCCAGCGATTCTCCCCATTGCCCAGGGCACACAGCAGCAGCGGCAACTCAAGCAAGGGGGCTTTAAACATTCACACATCTCCCAGAACCTGCCCTCCTTTCCTTTCTTCTTTAAAGGTCAGAACTCCAAAGAGCTAGAATTGTGCAAAATTGCAACATTGTTATCAGGTATGAAGTGCCTGGATTGCTACAGTGTAGTGGCTGCTGTGAAGGTTGGTTCTCATCTCTTAAAATGGTAGGGTCCCCACAGTAAAAAATGTAACATGTATCAAGCGCACGATCTGGAGTGAGACCTGTTGAAATGAGGGTTAACATTTACAATGCTTTGGGGCGATTTAACACGTGGAAAGCATCTTAAGCCAAACTGACGTGGGGTCTGTGAAGACTGAAAACGGTTTGAAAACGAAATAAGCTTGTAATGGGGATGCAGCCTAAACCTCACAAAAATGCACAAAAACAGTGCATTGCCATTGATATCTATCTAGAAATCAATAACAGCCATTGTCTGCAGGCAGCCTAAGAGCCTTTGGAGTATGTTCTACAGATTGCACACTAGGCAATTTGGGTGTCTGATATCTATTTATTTTCTGTTCCTGCACTTTTTTCCTAGGAGCTCACATAAAAAGGGTTAATTTTGGACAGCTGACCCATGGGGTCTTGCACACCAAATTCTGGATTGTGGACAAGAAACATATATTTCTTGGCAGTGCTAACGTGGATTGGAGGTCCCTAACTCAGGTGAGAGATTTGAGGAGCAAAAATTGATGAATGAAGTTGGCATAGTCTGCAAGGACTAAGGATAAAGCCTATTGATTTGCCTTGGGCTGCTTGGTCTAGCCAGTTTGGTCTAGTGGTTCGGGAGCCAGACTCTTATCTGGGAATACCGGGTTTGATTCCGCCCTCCCACATGAAGCCAGCTGGGTGACCTTGGGCAAGTCACAGCCCTCTGCTGAACTCTCACAGCCCCATCTACCTCACAGGGTGTGCCCTTGTGGGGAGAACAGAAAGCTTTGTCAGCCACTGACATGTGGCTGCCCCACCACAGTGTAACCATAATGGTATTATATGCCCCCCATTGGGCCACGGCCTTGGGAGAATAGGAAAGCTCCAAGTTTCCTGTGGCCTCCAGATGTTTGGACTAGAAAACTCATTCATCCTGGGCAGTGTAAGGATAAAGGAATAATCCTTTCTTCCAAGGTTAGAGGTGATGTAATCAAGGTGTTGGCGAAGAGGTCTTGGTGGATTTCAGTTTTATGCCTTGGAATGATGTTCTTCTCCAGCTTCTTTCTTCCTGCAGGTGAAAGAAATTGGGGTATTGATCCGCAACTGTACGTGTTTAGCTAACGATCTCTGGAAAACCTTCAAGACATACTGGGACCTTGGAGAACCGAACGCCACGATCCCATATTTGTGGCCAAGCAATTATTCTACAAAGATTAACATGCACAACCCTCTGGAAATGCAGTTCAATGGAACCTCTACAAAAGCTTATTTTTCTGTAAGCAATTTGCAGACAGATGCTGTGCAGGTTCAAACAATGTTAACTGAGTAACGTTTGACTGAAAAACCTAAATTGCAACTTTAAAGCATTAATTAATTACTTAAGTTTGTGGCAAAGGTTTATTATGTTGTTATCATTAAACCTCTATCCTGTCCTCCAGGCTTCTCCTTTTTCCTTTTGCCCACAAGGCCGTACCTTTGACCTACTGGCAATTCTTGATGTTATCCACAATGCAGAAAAATTTGTGTATGTCTCCATTATGGGGTATTTCCCTACAAGTCGTTTCAGCCATCCAAGGAGGTATGTAGTGAAATGTGAATATACTGTATATTCTGTACTTTCTTTTACATTCCTTTTTAAATGCCAACTGGTTTTAGGATTGGTTTTCCCACTTCCAAGCATCTGAATTACTCAGCCTTCATACTACCATATATTCCGGTGTATAAGACGACTGGGCGTATAAGACAACCCCCAACTTTCCGGTTAAAATATAGAATTTGGGATATACTTGCCGTATAAGAAGATGACACCGGGCGTATGAGACGACCCCCGACTTTTGAGAAGATTTTCCTGGGTTAAAAGGTAGTCTTATACGCCAGAATATACAGTAATTTAATGTGAAAGCTAATCACATCTCAGCACTTGAATCTTGGAAGAGTCAGGAAAAGCAAAAGGAAATGCTTTCCCCCACAGCACAGAGGTAAAGATGTATTGTTGGACATCAGCGTGGAAGGCTTCAAAAAGGATTGGACCAGTTCATAGGAACTTTCTGCACTCACCTTTGATCTGGATCTATAAGAGTCTCTTAGTATAGATTCTGGCCACCTCATCTGTATCTTGATGCGGATCAAGGAGGTTGTGCCATGCTCCACTGGTCTGGCTCCATCTGCACTAGGAGGAACCAGATCCAGTTTAAGAGGTCCTAAATTTAGATCTTTGGTGAATATGCGTAATCAAATCCATGAGAGGATCAAGGGCCTTGTTCTGGAAAATGGGAGACATGCAGACAGCACACTTCAGTGTTCTGTTACTACTGGGGAGTATTTTTCAGTGCTGCAGGCACTGGCGGGGGGGAGCAGCTTCAAAGCTCATGTGAGCTTCACAGCTGCAGGGAGGCATGGGCCGGATCAGCCCTGTCAGTGTTGTTGGTGTTGATCTGGCCAGGCCTACACACAATCCAGATCATTGAGCTCAGTTATTCCAGATCCACTGATTAGGATCTAAGACAGATAAGTGGAGAAAGGGCTGTGATGGATAGAGCTATCAATGGCTACTAGCTGTCTAACTCCCCCTGGCATTGGAGGCAGTATACTTCTGGGAGCCAGCTGCTGGCAGATTGTGAGCAGAGCAAAGTTTGTGCTTATGCCCTGCTTATGCATTTCTGAGTGGAAGTGGCTGGCACTGTGAGAACAGGTGGTGGATTTGGTGGAACATTGGTCCAAATGAGCCAGGCATTGGTCATTTTCATATGCTATGTTCAGCCTAAGTGCAGAGCAGAGCAGAATGTCAATACACTCAAGATAAAGAGGCAGAGAAAAAGCAAACACCAAGGCCATGCTCACACCTTTACTTTAAACCTTTTCCAGCCCATCTTCAGGTCTGGCTGCTCTCACACCACTTCATTTCTATCTGTTTTATTGGTGGACTTTCCACCCTCCATTTGGACTTTCCCGAATGGAAAGTCCATCAATAAATCGGATAGAAATGAAAAGGTATGAGCAGTCAGATCTGAAGAAAGACTGAAGATTTGAAGTGAAGGTGTGATCACAATGGTAGGATGATGTCATCTTCCAATGAAATAATTCCTCCTCTGTCTTGGAGTATTAAGCCCCAAGAAGAAATGTGCTATACATTGCTCATGTGATTTTATTGCTGCAGGTACTGGCCGCCCATTGATGACGCCTTGAGAAGTGTGGCATTCGCTCATAACATTCACGTACGGCTTTTGGTCAGCTGTTGGATCCATACTGATTCTTCCATGTTTCTTTACTTGAAGTCACTAAGTGCCCTCAGCGAGCCCCGTGCCAACATCACAATAGAAGTGGTAAAACAAACACAGCTTTGGCGCTGTTAGTGTCATGTATGAAAGGATACCTTGTTTTGCATAATGCCCAATTAAACTTTGGAGTTCATCTCATGAGATGGAAGAAGAAGGAAGGCAGTTGCCATGGTCTTCCCTAGAACATGTGGCTGGTGACAGTGGAATAGTGCAGGTTCTGAAGGTTGAAGACCCTCATGGGCCAATGGAAGGATGGCATGTGGGTTAGCAGAGTGTGATCAGGGACATGGGGAAGGCCAGGACACAGTGGGGGGGGGTAGTGGAGCATGATAGGGGAAGTGGGGAGGCCAAGGTGCATTTGGAGCGCCATGAATCATAAAATGCTTGACAAGGAGGCTACATGTTCTTTTCTAGAGTCAGGGACAAATAGTCCATCCCAATGGCAGTTTGAGTTTTTTTTTAAAGTCAACTAAACTGGCATTTAATATTTCTGGACATCCCTATTATATTGCCAACTTGTTACTTTCTAAGCTGATTGAATGTTTCTACAGATTACCTTTTGACTGCCTGGTCCTCCTGATCTGTAATGAAATCCATAAACTACCACAAATTAAAGCCTGCTGAATCTAATCTGCTGCGTGTATAATTGTCTGCTTTGTATAACTAGCTTTTAGTACAGCACAAGTTCATTTTCACAAAGGCCGTGGCTCCAGACACTTTCATTAAGTTATCTGGGAAGAGCTTTCTTCATTGTTGTGGTCTTGCCGTAGCCTGGCCAAGTGACTTCTAGTCTTCTTCACTGCTGGGCTAGGCCAAGAAAATGAGCAGCTGCATGTGCACATGGAGCCCAAGACCAGTGTGACCCTCCTTGTGAGACAGCCAACATGTGCAGTTGTGGGTGTCCCACTGCAAAAGAGGAGAGAGGGTACATGATAGGGACTTCAGAGTTGCTTTTTGCATGCTGATCCTGAAGTACCTTTCTTGGAGGCCCCAAGAGCATTAGCACCTTCTCCCTGGTGCTCTGGTGGTGGGAGAGGTAGAGACTTTCCATCCTGGTGGCCCAGAAAAACGGTCTTCAACCTATCATGGAGATATGGGCATAGCTGGTAAAATGTGAATTCCTTTGTTTAATTCAATCAGAGAAATTTGCATTAATGTGATTTGGAGGTACCACTGACTTACTGATTGCCTTGGCCTCTAAATGCTTTTTTTTGGGGGGGGATTAATAAAACTTTTGAAAATTAATAATAATAATGCTTTTGCACTGCACAATGATTTATAGGAGTGTTATACAAGAGATGACTGTACTTTGCTCAGTATCTATCTATCTATCTATCTATCTATCTATCTATCTATCTATCTATCTATCTATCTATCTATCTATCTATCTATCTATCTATCTATCTATCTATCTATCTATCTATCTATCTATCTATCTATTTTAATTCAGAGCAAATTACAGACTAATCAGTAACACAAAAAAGAAAAACATTTTTAACATCAATATTGGAATTAGGCCAGTTTGGTCTAGTGGTTAGGGAGCCAGACTCTTATCTGGGAATACTGGGTTTGATTCTGCCCTCCTGCATAGAGCCAACTGGGTGACCTTGGGCTAGTCACAGCTCTCTTCTGAGCTCTCACAGCCCCATCTACCTCACAGGGTGTCTGTTGTGGGGAGAAGAATAGAAAAGCTTTGTCAGCCACTTTGAGTCCCCTTAAATGGGTGAGAAAAGCGGGGTAGAAAAGCCAACTCTTCTTCTTCTAATACTCTGCTACTGGGTTCTTGGGATATTGAACCGAAGGTTGCTGTGCTCATTTCCTAGCCAGGGTTTCTGTGGGTTGAAGCTAGGCACTTTGGTCTAATACTGGTTTAAAGGTCAGGAGCTCAGGCCAAATTGTGTAAAATGACATTTCTTCTGCCTGACCACTCTTCATCTGGTGTTCAGTGCACTCTAGCACTGCAGTACTCCAGAGAGAAGTGTAGCATACATTAATTATAGGGGGAGTGTCCGATGTCCATTTGGAGATGATTATTTGTTTGCCCAATCTGATTAGAACATCAGAACATCAGAGGAGCCCTGCTGGATGAAGCCACAGCCCACCCAGTCCAGCATCCTTTCTCACACAATGGCCTACCAATTCCTTGTGGGAATTCAAGACTTTCCTCACAGGATTTGTTTTTTATAGTCCTGGCAATTTTCATTATCCTAACCTGAGAAAAGGCCTTCTTCTGAACATATTAAGTGCTAAACCCTTCTGCTTTAGAAACAGATTTTTACTGCTAAGTAACATAACTGAAAAGGCAGACCCTATAAAATGCTGTTGGTCTGGTATAGCTTTGTCAGATGCTATCATATTCCTCTTACTTAGAAATGCAGCCTGTTGGTGGAGGAAGTATGTAAAATTGATATTGGAATTCTTTCTCATTTTAGCCTTGTTTTATATTTACGCCCTGACAGAAAATTTTCACTGTTCCAGTTGGAAATTACTCCAACATCCCTTTTGCAAGACTGAGCCACAGCAAGTATATGGTGACCGATAAAGCTGTTTATATTGGTAAGTGTTGTTGCTGGTAGATAATAATGTATCCTACAAATAGTAGTAAATATTGCTTTCACTTTCACTTTCATCACCTTCACCTTCCTCATAATCATTACATTCTTACATTGTACACAGTGCCCTTTCGGATGCATGCCAGTTCTCTGAAATCAAAAGTTGCAGGAGCTGGAGAGTGAAAACAAGTGTATAAAACACCTTTTCCCATCCTGAAGATGTTCTGAACTCCTGTTAACCTTCAGCCAGTATCAACAGTGGAAACAATAGCTGAAAATATCTGGTGCAGATATGTGCAAACTAGCTGTTCCAAATGCCAGACAAGAATCTCTCACCATTTAAGAGCCTCCTCTTTCCTCAGGCTAACATAAGAGGAGCCCTGCTGGATCAGGCCACAGCCCATCTAGTCCAGCATCCTGTCTCCTCAATGACTACTAGGCATCTCCACCAGACGGCAAGAGCAAAACCTTCACCTGTTCTCAAATCCCAGCAAATTGCTTGGAAGAAGTACCTAGGCATCCATTCTAGTAGCCATTGATAGACCTTGTCATCCACGAAAATTTGTCTAACCCTTTCTTAAAGCTATCTAGGCTGGCTGTTGCCACATTTTCTGGCAGCAAATTCCATAGACCAGTGAACCCTTGTCTGATCTGACTCTCCTAGAATCAACATGCATGGAAGAGCTGAAGAGCTCTTAGTCATGCTCGCTTTAAACAACATGATACACGTGACAGTGTTTGATAATGTCACTGCAAAGTGTCACACCTATTGCAACTATGGGCCTTTTTTGCACTTAGTAAAAAGGGGAAGTCTACCCTTTACACAGTCATAGAGGTGGCATTTGATTGAAAATGTAGTATGTCTTCCAGGAGACAGTCACCACAAACACAAATGCCCTCATGACGTCAGACCTGGAAGCAGCTTGGTTGATTAGTGTAGACTCTGGAGCTAAAGCTTCCTCCAGACAACACTTACTTAATCCACATTTTTTGGATAATCCAGAATAAAGCACATCCAGACACATTTATTCTGGATTATCCATGCTTTAGTCCACATTATCTGAATAATGCAGATTAAGTAAATTTTGCTGAGATGAAGCTGAAGTAACCAGAAGTTTGAGAATTTGGGAGCTTGAACCATTCCTGTTCTTTTGGTCATCTCTTTCACATGGCTAGGCATGCCTTGAAAATGGATAGTGTAAGATGAGTTTCCATCCTTGAGAATTATTTTGTGGATCATTTCCCCTCAGGGGTTTTCCCTGGGGATTTTCAGGACTGTATCCTGGCTCAAACCCTGCATCACTCCAAGAATAGACACTCATTTTTCTCCAGGGTTATAGAGAATGGTGGCTTTTTCCTTTTAAAAAAGATAATATAAATTAAAAATAATATCAATAATAATTATAATGCCTATATTATGTGTCTCTAGGCACTTCAAACTGGTCAGAAGAATATTTCACTGTCACGGCAGGTGTTGGGTTGATCATCAGTCAGTCTTCAATAGACCCTACAAAGAAGGATCCAGTCATACAGGAGCAAGTGAAGTCCCTCTTTGAAAGGGACTGGAATTCCAAATATGCAGTGAAAATGGAGGACTTGCCTTCACAAAAGGACTGTGCTTGGGAACATAGATTTAAAAATATATAAGATGGTTAAATTGGTTTAACTATTGGTTAGGTTTCATTGATAAACTTGTTGGCCTGTGTATCTATGGGCTTTCTCAAACTTCAATTAATAAAGGAGTCTGGTTCACAGAATCAAGACATGAGGGCTCATGAAGATTATCTAGGTTGTACATCCTCATGATGGGGAAAGGAGGATGGGTGTCTTTGGTGAAAATACCCCAATTGCCACATTGATGGGTCTTCTACCACTGCAAAACTAAATGTGGTAACTATAGATGCTGAACACCACGGACTCTGAAAAGCAGGCTGCAACTGGAGCTCCAGTGAAGAGATGGCTACCTAGCTTGTACTTAAGTTCTGCCAGCAAATGAAAACTCATAGGATTCATACTGGTCCACAGGTGTCTTCTTCAGTAAGTGGAGACATGGCTTTACTTTGGTCTGCTGAACACCACAGGCTGCAAAACTGGCTACAACTGGAACACCAGTAACTGATGGCCATCCAGCTTCTACTTAGCTTAAGAACATAAAACAAGAGGAGCCCTGGTGGACAACTTACCTAGTCCAGCATTCTGTTTCATATGGTAGCCCACTGATTGCTTCTGGACGTGCTCAAGCAGAATACAAAGGCAAAACCTTCATCTGCTCTTGATTCCCTGCAAATGGCCTTTAGAGACATCTAGCCTGTCTCACCAACCTGGAGATGGCACCTAGGCATCCATTCAAGTAGCATTGATACATCTGTCCTCCTTGAATTTTTATAACCTACTACAATATAAGAGGAACCTGGTGGACTGGGCCACAACCCATCTAGTCCAGCATCCTGTCTCTCACAGCGGGCCCTCAATTTCTTCTGAGCAATCTCGGCAGAAGACAAAGGCAAATATCTTCATATGCTCTTGATACTCTGCAAATAGCCTTAGAGGCATCTAACCTATCTCTCCAACCTAAAGACAGTACCTAGACATGCATTCTAGTAGCCACAGACTATCCTCCATGAATTAATCTAACCCTTTCTTAAAGCTATCTAAGCTAGTTGCTGTCACTACCTCTTCTGGTAGTAAATCCCATTGAATGTCTGGCAGCAATTGAAAACTCATAGAATTCCACAATGGCCTGTTTATAGGACCAACAGTTGTCCTAGGAGTCTTCCCTCCACACACTGACACAGTCTTTAGGTCCGAAGACACATTCCCAGGTGACTTATTTGGTAAGTTGAGACATGCCCTTGTTTGTTTGATGAACACTGCAGACTCTGCAATCCAGGCTACAATTGGAGCATAAGTAACAGATGGCCACCCAACTTCTACTTAACTTGTGTAAGCAACTGAAAACTCATACTCTCCTGAGGTGGTCTGTTCCACTGACAAATAGCCATTACTGGGAATGTGCATGAATATTTGTATTATTCATTTTTTGTATGAATTCAGCTGATTTCAGACATTTGGATTTGAACAGAATGTTGGCACATTTCAAGGCTGACTTTCGAATTCTAGTCAAATGCTTTAGAACATCCAGAGTGGATTGAAAGTGGATTGAGAGTGGATTCATTTTGGATTTAGGATGGGTTTGACACATTCTGAGTGGATACATATGGGATTCATTTAGGATTCGTATCTAACATTTATATCAGATTCATATGGAACATTCATATCGAATTGAATCCAACCACATTCAAAGGGAATCTGTTGAAATAAAGACAAACTTTCTTGCAAAAAACCCATTCATGCACACCCCTAGCCATTAATGAAATTTTCTTTCTTACAACTTCTACTCACTAGTTGTTATCCTCCTTTGAGGAACAATAGAGAACACAAGGACAGGTCTTCAGATACAGTGGTACCTCGACATACAAGTGCCCTGACATACAAGTGTTTTGAGATACAAGCCGCCAAGCGAGTGATATTTTGCTTTGAGATGAGAGCAGGATTTGAGATATGAGTATGTAAATACAGTACAGTACATAACAAAAACAACTGAGGTGGTGTTTTGGGAGCTGGAATGGATTAATGGGAAAATTGCTTTGAGATACGAGCGATTTGACATAAGAGCAAGGTTACGGAACGAATTAAACTCGTATGTCAAGGTACCACTGTATTTAGATTACCTGCTCTCTTATGTTTATGTAGTCGGGATTAACAATTTGTATTTGCAAAAAATCACAAGGTGGCACTGTTTGAGAAAACTGTGGGCTGCTTCAGTCCACTAAATGATTCGTAAACCTCCCACTGTTCCTCAGTTCAAATTGACTAAGCAGCCTGGCTGCAGAAACACTTGAAGGCTGTAGGATGTTTATTGCCAGGGACAGTAAACTGTGGAATTGAGAAGCTTGTCTGCACTTCCTGCAATAGCCTCTGCACATGGAGAACAATGTTAAAGACCAAAATAATTTTTTAAAACCCCAGTCTCCTCTGCTGATTTATACATAAACTGAGCACCCAGGACTGGTAAATTAGGCTGTTGCTGCATCCATATGAAGCCCTGACTGACAGGATGGTATCAAACAGCTAAGACTCTGGGCCTTTTTGCACCCTTGATAGGTGCAAAGGCCAGCAAACTTCTGGGATTTATTGGGTGTCCACACTTTGGGATGCCCAATGCATCCCAAACTTAGCTGGCACTCCCCTATGTATTGGCTAAGTGCGATAAATTTTGTACTAGTGGCAAACATGTCACCATGGCAATGGAGCTAATGGACATACATGCCAACTGTTGGCTGTGGTGACTGAGCAACATGGTGCACAACTGTGGCTGCACTGTCTGGCCCCATGTACCGTTCACCCAGAAGAGGTGAGAAAGGGTGTGCGCTGGTGTGTCCTAGCTAGCAGCTAGAATAGTGGGGGAGAAACTTTTCATGCTGCACCGCTATCTGGCTGGGGGGACACAGAGCTGCTTCTGGGATGGAAGTGGCGTTGCACGGTGCATATCCTCTGAATTTCCAGAATGTCCCTCTGCGTATAACACTATATGCAGAGTTGAATTATCTGGCCTGGTCAACTGGAGGCATTTCTGCACTTGGCTTTTCACATGGGCAGTCAAGTTTGAGGTCATCTGAGGTGCCAGTGTGCTTGCGTATCACCTCAGATGACCCCAATCTGGCAGAGGTGCGAATGGTCGGTTCTCTTGCTGGAAAAGTTGGGGATTAGGACATGTGTGTTGCACAATTTCATGCACCACAGCTAGTAAACACTGGGGTGGCATCTGGTAAGGCAGGAGAAGTTTCTTGGTTGAAAATGCCTGCTGCAAGTGCAGGTGTACCTTAGCAGAAGCTACCCCATTGTCTATTACAAGGCCAAATGAAAATTGGCCTCTGGGTAGGGAGTGGAAATCTTGCCATGTACAAGCCCAGAGCTCCAGGGTTAAAGTTTGGTATGGGTGAACATCATGATCCCCACGTTGCTTCCAAGGTGCACCCTCAGAAGAAGGGATCCTGCACTCATAAGAAATTGTCCCTTTCAGAGTATGGGGTGAAATATGGTCAACCCGACATGCAGCCATTTGCCCACTCTGCCCCTTGGCTTCTCCTGCTAGCCATAAAGTAACCTGTCGATGATGCCATCTTGGGCATGACATCTGCTGAACTTCTCACAGCTTTCCACTTGAAATCCAGACCAATGTGCGTGCTTCCCTGTCTGATTGTTTTGACACAAAACTTCTGCCTTTGTGATCACTTCAACACAGAACTTGAACGTGTTAAAAGATCTCTCTCAAAGCACTGTTTCATTCCTAGAAAAGAGTTGCACAGTATTGGCTAAAAGAATGTATATCAAGCCAAGAGCTTAGGCTTTCCCTGAAAACACTCAAAACACGTTTGCATTTGTATTGCATCTGGCTTAAATGTTCTCATTTTGGTAAACATTTGTCTTGCTGGAGAACCGACCTTTACATGGTAAATTTTAGAACGTTTCTAGCAGACAACCCTGTGCCTATTTCCCCACATTTTATGACTTTTACAAGACTGATTTGCTTTCATCATTTTAAGCTGCTTTCAGCGATACAATTGCCTTGTAAGGAGCGTATGGAATATGCCCCCACCAGCCTCTCCTCCTGTCATCTGTTCTCTCCGTTCCAAATCTGCTTGCTACTGTTAAGGACCATTTATAGTGTTGGTAAGATTTAGTGCAGTTTTCCCCATTACCATCAGAGTTATTATGCTCAGATGCAGCAGCTGTAAGTTTTCCAACTGTGTAAATCTGATACTGTACTATATGTGTGCTTTTTCAGAGGCCAGGGAGACTGGCCAAACTCAGTAATAAATAATTGGTTTATGTACTTGCAGGAAATAGAGTCTGGGGGCCTTTTTTCATTTAACTAAGATCTGGTAGAGAGGGCGAACCCTGTCCCTGTCCCAAAGCTTCCCAGCACTTAACTAAGTGCTGTGGAAGTGGGATCACTGCACCCCAACACCATAGTACCCTGAAGCAGCTTTTGCACAGACGATGTATGAAGGCTCCATGCTGGAGTTTACTAGGAACACAGTTGAAGTGCTCCACAGCTAATAGCAATCAGGGTTGGCCCTGTGTGCTTGGACCTGCTCCACAGTTATTGATGATGAGATGCTCCATGCACGGTCCAATGTCTGTCTGTCTGTCTGTCTGTCTAGGCAGACCAGTTTGGTCTAGTGGTTAGGGAGCCGGACTCTTATCTGGGAATACCAGGTTTGACTCCGCACTCCCCCATGAAACCACCTGGGTGACCTTGGGCTAGTCACAGCTCTCTTCTGAGCTCTCACAGCCCCACCTACCTCACAGGGTGTTTGTTGTGGGGAGAAGAACAGAAAGCTTTGTCAGCCACTTTGAGTCCCCTTAAATGGATGAGAAAAGCGGGATAGAAAAGCCAACTTTTCTTCTACCTACCTACCTACCTACCTACCTACCTACCTACCTACCTACCATCTATCTATCTATCTGCATCACCTTTATTTAGCTATTTCCCCCCTCTGCATCACCTATTTATTTAGTTAGTTCATTTTGTGGGTTTGTATAGTTGGCCAATAACTTTTGTTCCCTAAACCATGTTTAGAGGCGGCTCTGGCTGAAGCTTGTGGAAGGGAGCTTCCTAGTACACGTGAGTCCATGGCCCTGTTCTCACTTGGCTTTATTCTGGCATATATCCTGGGATAAGGGACTGCGGTCCACACGTTAACGCAGGCTACAAAAGGCCCAAAGTGAGGTCTGCCAGAGTCTGGCATTAGCATTGGATAACAAGACTCCTATCCTGAGATATTTTCCAAAATATGGCCAAGTGCGAACAGAGCTCAGGATAAAAACAGTGCTGAATCGCCTTCTGTTATTTTTTTAACAAGAGACTATTATGAGCTTGGAAAGAACAATTCTTGCTAAAACAAGTAAAAGAAAGAAAGAAAATCAATTAGCAGTATAAGGTTCGATCAATTCTTTCCAAGATTGTGAATCCCTTGTTTGTTAGGGAAAACACAGCAGCAGCTTGTGAAGAGAAACAGACAGGCAAGGGCCTTCATTTTGAGAGAAGGTGCCTGGCTGAGATATAGCTGTCAGTAGTAGTAATCTTTTTAAAGTAATTTTCATATCACATTTTTTCTTACTGTAGCCACTCTCTAAGATAGCCTTAAATTATATCAGACCATACTGTGTGTGATATCAGGGCAAGAGACTAAAAAATGCAAATAGTTTAGCTAAGACAATCCACTGAACTCTTGACTGAGGTAAAATTTTAACTACCTGTAGGCCCTCTTTTCACTCACATGGCCCATTCTCTGTGGTTGGTTAGTCTATGGACTTTTCTGCACAAACCCTTAATACGGATTAAGGGTCTGTGTAGTTCACTTCTAAGCTTCATGGACTGTGTTCACACCTAAGTTTTAATCCAGCTTTAGTCAACTTTCAGAGTGAAAGAATGCGTATCAGCAACGTGGCAAGCCAATTCCTTTCAGCATTATCTAACTAAAAAAATCTACCTTTGGGTTGGATAATGTGGAAATAAAATGACTGTTCACGTCGTTGATGTGTTCTTGTGCTCTAAAAGCGGACTGAAGCTGGATTAAAACTTAGTTGTGAACACAGCCAAAGATTTACACATTAATTTGCATCCATAAAGTCATGGCCACCACTGTACTGCTCTCTCTGCACTAGACAGAGTGTGATCTGGATTAAGAGAGATCCATGCTTTCTCACAATCTGGATCAGTGGGCCTGGTTATTCTGGACCCACTGATCTAGAATACAAGCAGGTTAGTGAACTGGAGTGATGCCAGTTCACTTGACTTTAAATGCTAAATTTATTTTACCAATCCTGTAGGAATCAGAATGTATTAAGGTTGTCCGCTGAAGTTGTTTTCAAAGCTATTTTTCTGTTGGACTTGTCTTTTAGTATTTGAGCTTATAAAAAAATGGCTCCAGACAATTCTGGGGGCATATATTCTTTGTCTAATACTGTCAGACTCTCAGGCCTTTCATTTTGTGCAGTTTGGCTTGTGAGGAGGGAACCTGCTGAAATAACATGCCTGCATGGCACATGGGAGACTCTACGGCAACAATGATTAGATGTCTTCTTGTCAAATTTCCAGACTAAAATGTGAGGTGGATCTAAGAACCCAATTTGATTATATAAGTATTAATGGTTCCTTTTCAAATTTTAGCCCCGCCCCCCCATCTGTGATCTATCTGCAGTAAATAATATTTTAGGTATGAGGGATAAATCAAACAGATTTTTCCTTGAATAATGACACTGCAGGAAAAAAATGTGGGGAAATGCTGAAAAGGGCAACCAGAATGAGCAAATGGCTGGAATATCTCTCCTACAAAGCAGGCTGCAATGTCTAGGCCTCTTCAGCCTTGAAAGACAGTAGCTTCATCCAGACATCACTTGCTTATTCTGCATTATTGGGATAATCTGGAACAAAGCACATCCAGGCCATGATCCCACGTGACTTTTTAAAAGCGGAATTAACAAAAAATGGAGGCGAACGCACAATCTGCCTTTTCCCATTGTTTTTTCTTTATTCCGCTTTAAAGTTGAATGGCCAAAAAGGAGGGGGGCAGGCAGGGCTCTCTCGCTTGCTGCCTGGCATTCCTCCTCCCCATGCCCCGGGAGCATGGTGGCGGTGGCTAAAAGGGCGAGCAGCCGGGCAGGCGAGTGAGGCTGTGGTGGTGGCACAGCGAGGCAGAGGCAGGCGAGCGGGCGGGCGGATGGGTGGGTGGGCAAGGAGGAGGAGGCAGTGGCCGAAATACAGGATACTGTTCCCAAAGGAAAAATAAAGTGTTTTAACAACAAAATCGGGAGCGAGCGTTGTTTAATCAAGTGTTTTTTTAATGTGTTTTTTTCCAATTTACTGGCCTGAAAGTGCGGGAAGCCAATTTCTAATGCGGACAAATAATTTTCAAACCGTATTCAACGTGCAGTAAAACCCTAATGGGAACGCAGCCTCAGACACATTTTATTCTGGATTATCCATGCATTATTCTGAATTATCCAAACAATGTGGAATAAGTAAGTGATGTCCGAATGAAACTAGTGTTTAAGAAGTAGGGCCTATTCACACTTAGTCCTCTGGTACACAATTAGGAGAGTTCTGGTACAGATATTCTAACTGAATACTGGAGGCCTAAATGTGAATAGGCCGGTAGACCTGACTAGAGTATATCATATCATGCATGGTGTGGAAAAGCTGGTTAGGGAAAAATTCTTTTCTTGGTTACATAACCCTAGAACCATGGGTTACTCTAGGAAGCTGTATGGGCAAGAGATTTAGGACTGACAAAGATGAAGCATTTTTTCACTCAGAGTGTCATTGGCCTATTGAGTTTATGACCAGAGTAAGCAACCAGCCTAGATAGCTTTAAGAAAGGTTTGGACAAATTCATGGAGCAGAGATGTATCAGTGGTTACTAGAACGGATACCCAGGTATTGTCTCCAGATTGGAGAGACAGGCAAGATGCTTCTCATGCAGGGATTCGAGAGCAGGTGAAGGTTTTGTCTTTTGTCTTCTGCTTGAGATGCCTAGAAGCAATTGTTGGGCCACTTTGTGAGACAAGATGCTGAACTAGAAGGGCTGCAGCCTGATCCAGCAGCGTTCCTCTTATGTTCATTTTCTCATGCATAAAATCCCAATTGCTTCATTTTTAAAAGGGCAAGCACACAAGTCAGATTATAATATGTCCAATCCCATTGCTAATTCACCCCTCCCCCTTGTTTTTATTGTCATGATCAACTAAATTAAAATTATATTACCCATATAACTAATTTTTGGAGGAAGCAAACTTGAAACACTTAGGAGCTGAAATTCTGAAGGATGACTGTTTCCAAGCAACTCTGAGGATGTTGAAATTTCCAGTCTATTTGTACTCAGTATTGAGTCCATTCACACATCAGTCTTGTATTTAGCCTTGGGGATTCTCCAGATGTCCAGAGAAAATCCAGGTTTTTTTTTCCAAGGCAGAGTTTCTGATTTAAAAATGGGACCGTAAGATTGGCTCAATTTATGCTGAGAAGTGTCTGTGGAGCCTCTTGGCGGATTGATCATCCAGAAACTCGGGGTGGTACAAAAACAAGAAAAAGGGTGGCAACATCCCTTTTCTCTTTGTTTTTGTTGAGCAATGAGTACAAGACATTGACTGAATGCTCCCTCAGTACAAATTGTGCCAGATAGCAGAAGTGGTGATTGTGTACCAATGCTTAAGTGAGTGTGGGAATTCTTGAATTTTCTGCACAGTTTCCAGGAGAAGCGATGGGAGAGGCTGCTAGTGTCTGGTAATTCCCTCAGGACTTTTCTGCAGTGTCTGGGTCAGTGAGGCTCTCTGGTTTGGACCACACCCACACATTGTCTAGAACAGCGCCATTTGCATGGTAGCACTGCTTCAGACCAGCACCCTCAAACCCATCTTGTCATTGTGTTTTAGTGTGCTGCTGAAATGGTTTCCCAGTAGTCCAGAAAATAGAGGAATGATACACCAGTAGTTGAGAACCACTGTTAATCCAAATCAGCCCCCCCCGCTCCCCAAATCTAGATTACACTCTGTTCTGGGTGGATGGAAATACAACAATTAAACTTGTAATTGCTGTGATTAGGTTCCTGCAATTATATTTGTAATTGCTGCTTTTGGAAAATTGGGAGTTAAGAGAACCATGAAGGAGCAGGGTATCATTGTAAGTCAGTAGCACTATGCAAGAGAGACTGAGGTCCTGTCCAAATGCATGGTGATGGTGTCATATTTACCCCATCCTGCAGACTGCCCATTGCCTCCACCCTGTCACAGACACAATGGGTGTTTTTCCACTGTCACTAGAAGTACCCATTAATGGGTACAAAAATGCGATTACGTACCCATTAATGGGTACTTAATAGGTACTTTTAGTGACAGTGGAAAAACACCCAATTTCATTTCTAATTCTGATGTGAAGGTGGGATGTGTAGCTCAGCACAGTCCATGCACAGAGACAGTGGTTGGGTCTAATACTGGGTACCTCTCTGTTCAGATGGCTCCTTGGGATAAAAGGTACATACTGCTCCCACATCACTGACTTGATCACACAGCTTGTATGATGCAGAAGGAAATGGAGAGCATCACAAATTACTTTTCCTCCTGTTGTGAAATTTCCACACCAATGGGGGTATGAGGCAACCTGACCACACATATTCTTGACAATGGTGTACAAGCAAAGGGCCTTGAAGGTGAGATTGCCCTGAGACCCACATGCAGATGCACTTAACCTAACAGTGGAAGTTGGTGGATCTGTGGTGGCCAAATTATGTTATTGCAAATTTCAGAGGTCCACACGAACTACAGACAGTCATGTTTTATCACTGATGATGCTACCAAGTCTAGTAGTCAAATTGGGCAGCTCAGAGAACTCCTCTGATTCAGCATTCTAACCCTGAGCTACAGAAATGTACTACTGAAACAAAATATGTAATACAAGAAATTACCACGCTTGTGTTTTCCAGCTATACAGTTGTCCAGCATTCAGTGGAATCATTATTTTGGGCTTTGTGGTATACAAGTTCATATGAATGCTCTGGAACTGATTTTTGGTGCACAAGCTGAGTTTGAGTCAGTTGTAACTAGAGCAAATGTATGAATGGATTATCTTTTCCAATTTGAAGACGGCTCTAGATTTATTTACCTAGAAGAAGAGGAAGCCATTTCCCAGAAAGCTTGGCTTAGGGCAGTGCAGATCAGGGCAAGATAAATAGTCTCACGTGAAATCTTTTTAAAGGAAGCAAGACCAGAAAAACGATTTATCTAGTTACAGTATTCTATTCACATTCACATTTGGAATGCCCAATCAAACCAGCAACAGGTGGCACACCAGTTGTGGCACACAACTGTGGCTGCACTGCTCTACCCCAGAATAGGTGCAAATAGTGCATGCAGCACTATGCTGCTGTCTCCCAAATGTGGCCAGCATAGCTGTGGAACACTTTTTTAGTGCTCCACAACTATTTGGACAGGGGTTGGTCTGGCACGGAAGAGGCCTCACACAGTCCCAGACCTTCCCCACAGGGCCAAGTGCAAGAAGGTCCAGAGTTGGATCTTCCCTCATGCCTTTATTGTACTTTTTTGATGCACTATCCCAGGAGTATATTGGGATTGCCACAGGGAAAATTGTGGTTTTTAAACCACATCTGGAAGTACCTCTAGTCAAATCTCTGTGTGCTCTATGTTATTATCTTTTACTTCTTGGTGAACAAACTGAGAAACCTGTTTCCAAAAACCACCTCGCAGTTTATTTCAGTTTTTTTTCTGAGCTTTCCAGACAACCCCTCCACATCAGCACAGGGCAGTATTTTTCTATCCTCTGAATGAACATTGCAACACAAGAGATACTGCTTTTATTTCCATGATCAGCAACATAGCCAGAATACACTTGGAAGATTTGTTGCTGTACATAAGCACAGTGTTAACAGGTATGCACCATTTTGTTGACCACGTACTTGGCAAAAGCATTCATATAATCTAGAAAGCTAATAATAACTATTTACAACTTGTAGCCTTAAGAAAGCCTTAAATTTGCTAGCATATGCTCCTTTCAGTACAGTGTATAAGCCAAAGGCTAAGCTGCTGACTGCTAATAACATTTTTGAAGCCATTTGAACCTCCATTTTCAATCCTACTGAAACCCTTGATTAAAAAGCACTTTTGGACCCATACAATAGAACAACTGGCTGAATCCTAGGCCCTTTCTGCACTGGGTCTTATTCTGGATTATATCCTAGAATAAGGACCTGCCATCCACATGCTGGTACACGTTATGACAGGCCCTACCCAGGGTCTGGCTTAGTCTGCATTAGCACATGGATGGCAGGTCTCCATTCCAGGAGATAATCTGGAATAAGGCCCAGTACACAATGGCCACTAAAGTTTTATTTAATGGGTTCTTTTCATCACAGGAGTTGAATCTCAATCCACCTTGTCCTCATATTGACTATAATGATAACTCAGTAAACTTTACTTCTGAATGTCTGGTTGCATTTCCTGTCAGTTTTACTCCTAATGCACTTACAACCTGCCCAATGCAGCCTCCATTATCATGAGTCCACATTTTTTGTTTATTTGTGTGATTCCCGCACCCGCTTCTTTCTGCTCATATTGAGCTTGCAAAGCAGCTTACAATACTTTTGCACCTGCTACATAGGAGAATTATCTGTACAATCTGGCAGATTACTAAAGAGAAGCCTTAGCAAACAATGAAGGTCATACAGTCTGAATTACCAGTTAATTAGTGACAGTGGACTATTATTGATAAGGAGAAACTTGCCTACAGGCAGCCTGTAAACTGTTTACCACTCTCTTCCTTCCTGTGTTTAGGCCTCAATGGATAAGCCTATTGGCCTCATTGACTTTCACATTTAAAATAAATATCCAAGGGAGTTTTCTTTAGCGGCCAAGTAATAGACATTGCTTGAAAACAGGTCCTGACTTTGTGGGAGTTCAGAGGAATACTGTGGATTGTTCACTACAGGAGTTCTATCTCAAAATGCTGAACTCCATTAAGTCAGTGTTGCAAAGAGAAGCCGAGTCTTTGCTTTTCTGCTAATGTAACAGTCCGATGGACAGAGTTTGAGGGAGGAGAAGGGAGAACAACCAAGGTTGTTGTGATAGGAAGTATTTTAGCTCACTTGTGTGCCTGATCAGAAGTCTGAGAAAGCAGCAGTGGTTGTCTCTTCACGAATGCAGGCAGTTTTGTCTATACCTATTGTGACTCCAAGTGCCCTATGATTCCGTCATGACACTTGGCACATACAACATTGCAAAAGGCACTTTAACACAGATCTTATGACAACAGTGTTAAAATACAAGTCAATAAAATAAAAATCAGAAATAGCCTTTACACACTACAGTTTTGGGAGGAAGAACGTGTTATACCACTGTATGGGTTCTACCAACACATTTGGTACTATACTGATGCAATTATTCTTCAGTGGTAGAACAAACAGCCTGGAAAGCAGAGGGTTGTCAGTTTGATCCCCAGCCTCTCCCTGGAAGTAGGCAAAGGCAAACCACTTTTGTATGTTTGCCAAGAAGACTGCATAGAGATTCCCTCAGAGGGGCCCATGCAGTCAACTAGGAGTTGGCCACGACTCAGTGGAACTCAAGCATGTGAATGACATTATTGCATATGTATACCTGTGCATAAAGTCATTACATAATATTTTTTAGGTTTTGATACTTCAGCTTGTTTGTGTTGGAGACTGCAATAATAGCTTTGAGAAGTGGTGACATTGTAGGCTGCTTCCATACTGGAAAGGAGAAATAAGCACTTAACATTTATAGCATTGTTTCTATTTGGTCTATGTTTAAAACGATATTAGAATATCCATATTGCTCTAGGATAACGAAAATATATTTTTTCATAAGATAGCAGCAGAAGTTTAAGTTTGTAAAAAACCTTAAAAAAGCAAGATATTTTTTCTTCCCCGGGAGAAACCTGTAACTACTTTCTGAAAATAATATAGAACAAAATTGTTGCTGTTGATTTTCCAGTTTACTCTTTTTGCTCTGTCTGTATTTCTCTAAATAACTTTGGAACGAACATTTTTGTTGCAATTAGCGGGAAGGGTCTTCTAATATAGCCCTACTTGTCTGATTCCTTTGTTAAGAAATAATTTGTCCATATTTCCATAAACTTGTAAACGCTGATTAGCAAAAAGCATTTTTAGGACATTTCACTATAATGCTCTGGATTATTTTGCTGGAAAGGCGTCAATGTGTTTTCTGATTTTTAACAAATGTCTTTCTTTGTCGTACTTTAACCTTTTGATAAAATGCTGACAGAAAGAAATCAGTTCACTTGGATGTTTCTCCAGAAATCTTTTGGGCTGCATCTTTCTCTTTCTCTAATAATATCAATTCAGTTCTTGCTGAAGAGGAAACAATGGGTGCAGCGTGTGCTTCTGGAATTCCACTTTCGTCTTTCTCTGTGGTTGTTTCTTTAGGTGGCAGTGTCTCTTGTGCATCAAAAAAGGTTTCTGATTTTTCTGTTGGACTTTCCTCAGCCTGGATTTCTGATTCTTTTGGTTCTGTCTCCTCTTCTTTGCCAGCTTCTTTACTCTTTTTCACTGGAGACGAAAAGCCTAATTTTGGAAATCTGAACCACCCACCCTTTTCAGTTTGTTTCATGGTTTCACTGTCTGATGTAGGTGGGTCCTCAAGCCGTGTTTCTTCAGGAAGTGATTTTTGAGGTTCAGGTTTGGAATCTGAACTTGTTTCATCAACAGAGGAGGAAAACCCAATGGTTGGAAACCAAAACTTAAATCTGCCAGCAGATTGCTTGCTATCAGATTTCTCTTTCTCATCTGTCAGCTCTTCTTCGGGATCCAGAGATTTACCGTCTTCTGTAACTTTTGTAGCAGGTTCACTTGTGTCTTTTAATTGCTTTTCAGAATGACTGACTGTGAATTCGGTGAAAGAGGATACTTCAGTTGTGCATGCTTCTAGCTTTCCCAGAGTAGGAGCGGAAGAAGTTACATTTTGGGCTTCTTTGGATAGTTTCAATTCAGTAAAGCCAATCTTTTGTGTTGCATGACCTGGAGACTGGTGATCTTTACTGTCAACTGATTCGCCAGTATATTCAGTTGAGGACAGTTTGATTGGTGTATCTAAGCTTACATGCGATTCCTGGATTTTTACTTTGAGCAGAGAAAAGCCATAGGCAGCAGTCTGAATTTCTGTTGGGGGAATTTCAGATTCCCTCACTATTTCTGTTGAGAAAGATTCCAGACTTTCTGCATCATCCGAGCCAAATGATTTACTTTGCACCCTGATTTCCTTACTTTCATGATATAACGCTTGACCATGTATCAATGAATCTCCAGGAGGGAGTTTAATGTCAAACTGTGTGGTCTGAATATCTGGTTCAGTGAGCGCTGTAATTTTAGCCACTGACTTTTGGATTTTACCATCCATTGCATCTATTTTTTCTGAAGGAAATCCACTGGTGAATTCCACTGGCCTCTGAATACGTACTGTTGTTTCTTCCAAAGAATAATCAGTAGAGGGAAGTTTACTTTCCACCTGTGTTCTCTGTATATCAGGTTCAGTCCAGGCTGTGATTCTGACTTTTGACTTCTGGATATTATTACTTGTGTCTTCTGTCTTCTCTTCAAGGAATGAAGTCCTGACCTCCATTTGAGGCTTGCAATCCGTAGAAGTAACAGCATATTTCATATCTGTTGCTTCTTCTGAAGTCAAAATTTGTCCTTCAGCTGTGGATGTGCTGTGTGTGAACTTGGGCATTTTAAATCTGGAAATATAGAATGTTGCCTCTGAATCTTCAGACTGTTTTTCTGCACTGCCTGCCACCTTTCCCGTAGAGTCTAGTTTTCCACTTTCCACATCAATTGTCCTTTCTGCCTTTGGGACTTGGATTCCAAGCATCTCACTTTCAGTCTTCATCTTTGGTGGATCAGTATGAGCTTCTGAACTCTGTGACTTGGTACGTAGATTGCCAAACTTTGGCATTTTGAACTTTGACGCTTTGGGTTTTCCTGTTCCATCTCCCTCTTCTGCTTCCTGTTCACCTTCCCTTGGGGCATATTTTTCAAAGCCTTCCACTGGAAACTCTATTATTTCAAAGTCTTCCTCAATGACTGATGCATCCATTTTAACTTCTGAAGGAGCAACGCTTTCTGGGCCAGGCGTGAGATCAGAAGCTTTGTCAGTACTTTTTGTCATTGACCATCCAAATGAAGACATGCTGAACTTTGGCATTTTGAATATACTTTCTTTGCCTTGGAAATCTTTCCTTGGTGATTTCATTTGGCTTTCCTTTTCAGTTTCCCCAACTGTCTCAAAGTCTTGTACAAGTTGCTCTGCCTTCGTAATGGCAACATCTGTTTCGCTCTTTGTTCCACCCACGGTAATTTCAGTGGAAGAAACTTTAGTCATCGCTGTAGGAATGTATGATTCGGTTTTATGCTGTTGAAGTGATGCATCAGATTTAGGGATATCCATGCCAACATCCACTTTGGGCACAGTGATTTCTGATGTAGAAATGGTGAATGAAGGTTTGTGAAGTTGTAAACTCTGTTCTTCAGCACCAGTTTTAACTGCATCAGCATAAGTTTTGGATCTCCGGGGACTTAATTGTCCATCTGGTTTTCCAGAAGGCTGTGAAAGACTGCCTTCAATCACTAGTAGACCAGTATCCAAATCCTTTTCCTTCTGTATTGAAATTTCTTCCTTTGTATCCTCCTCTTGAGATAACCTGATTTTGTCTTCTGAAGTGTCTCTTCTGGAGCATGTTTCAGGGTCTTCATGGAAAGACTCTGCTGCAACTTCAGAAGCTTTTATTTCAGCCTGTACATCAAGAGATGTCTTTCCAGTGCCAACTTCAACTTCAGCATCACCCTTTTTTTCCTTTGAAGGTGAACGGCCAAACAAAGGCATTCTGAACTTTGGCATTTTAAACCAACCCTGAGACTCCTCAGTCCGAATTTCTCCCGACTTTGTTTTATGTTCTTCTTGTTTTGTATCAGTCTCTGATTCTCTGATGTCAGCTCTGGGCTTTTGTAGCATTTCTTTGGCTGAAGCATCTACTTCTGCACCATCAGTATGAGACTTAGCTTCGATGGCTGGAACTTCTCCGGGAAGTTTCTCTGTTAACATCTGAGGCAATTTCTCTTCTGGAATTGAAATGCCAAATTTTGGCATTTTGAGTTTTGACAGTATAATCTTCCCTTCCTTGCCATCAGTTTCCATACTTGCAGTGCCTGTATCAATTGTAGCTTCGAAACTTGTTTCTGAACTCTTTGACTCAGACAAACTATCTATCACAGGCACTGTAAAATCACCTTTAGATATACTGATACCTGCATCAATACTGGGTGCTTTGATTTTGGAAGTATCCTTTGGTATTTTAATGCTTATTTCAGTTCCTTCATCATTTTCTGTTGTAAAACTGCTTTCTATGTCAGGTATCTGTACCAAAGCTGCATCTCTTTCGACAGTAATATCAGTCTCTAAACTACTTTGTGACTTTGGCAGCTTTGGTCTAGAGAGGGAGATTTTGGGCATAGTAAAATGAGATCGTTTCCCCTGTCCTTTTTTAACAGCTGTTTCTGCGTCAAGGTCCACTTGGGCCACTTGATCTTCTGATGAAACCACTGCTGGCTCTGTATCCTTATCATCTGACAACACAGTCAATTTAGGTTCTTCTGTGGGTTCTTTTATGGTAGTTTTAAGACTTGCTTCTTTTTTAGGTGACCAATTAAATGATGGCAATTTAAATTTTGGCTTTTTGAAATGCCCCTCTTTCTCTTCTGAGTCTGTACTCTCAGACTTTATATCTTCCTTAGGCTTTTCTTCCTTAGTTATATCATCTGAAACTTGAGTCTCTGTCTCTGGCTGGAACCCAGAAAGGCTGAGAGATGGCAGCTTTATGTCCACTGCAGGGGGTTTCATTTCAACCGTAGAGATTTGCGGCATTTTTATTTCTCCTTCCAAAACACTTTCTTGTGCATCAGCTGGCTCACATTCAACCTCATGTGCCTCTACAGCAATATCAGCAATATCTTTTGTCATTTTCAGCTGAGGAACGCTTTTGTCTTCAGTTGGTAGATCACTGTCTGAATGTTTTCCTCTAGAAACTGAGATTCCAAACTTAGGCGCCTGGAATTTTGGCTTCTTCACCTTCACATCAAAACCATCTCTTTTTATAACTGTCTCATCTACAGATTCTGGCCTGGTAATGTCGTCACATCCATCTGATTTTTGGGTTGGCTTTGAAAGGCTGACATCAAGTGGAGGAACTTGAGCATCACCTTTAGATAAACCAACTTCTAGGCTTGGGAGCTTAATACTGGGCATTTTAATACCTTTCCCAAGGTCACCACCACTTATTTCTTTATCTGGAATCTGCACTGACATATCTCCCTCAGTCCTGTCAGCATCCATTTGTTGAATAGATATTTCACCTTTGTGACCCTTCATTTTTGGAAGGGATATTTTTGGCATACTAAACTGAGACCTCTTACTTCTACTTTTCTCGCTGTCTTTATCTAGAGACAGGGGTCCTTCAAGATTTATAAGCTGGCCTGCATCTTCTTCTACAGTGATTGTTAATTCAGATTCAATATCTCCTGTAGCAGTCAAAACAGAGGGCTCTTCTAAACCTGCATCACCTTCACTGGAAATATTTACATCCTTTTTCGGGGACCAACTGAACGATGGCAGCTTGAATTTAGGCATTTTAAATTTACTTTCCTTGTCTGCTGTTCCTTTTTTAGAGGCTTCATATGACATATCCTTGGAATCTAATTCAGCTTCCTGGTTGCTGGTGTCTAACTTTGCAACAGAAGAAATGACACCATCTATCTCTGATCCAGGAAGATTGACATCACTCTCTGGAGCTCCTGACACAAACACCTCAGCTTCCAAGGAGGGTAAAGTGGTTTCTCCCTCTGGAACTGCCTTGCTTTTAGAAAGTGAAATTCCTAGCTTTGGCATTTGAAATTTAGGCATTTTGATCTTGCTGTCTGTGCCCTCCACAGCAATTTCAGCCGATGAAGCCTGCAGTTCTAAATCAGGAGCTTTGATTTCCAGTGTGGCCTGGGATGTAGGGGCTTCAATACTTGGTGGGACAGTACTGCCTTCAGCTTTAAAGTCACCTATTTCCAGTTCTGGCTTTGTCAGACTTAGATCGGCTTTGGGAGGAACAAGATCAACTTTGGGCAGGTGGACATCTACATCAACACTGGGGCCTTTGATCTCCGGTTTAGATAGACCCATGCTAGGCATCTTGAATTTGGGCAGGTGTATCTTCATGCCACCACCCGTAGTGCTCCCTTCTGCTTCTGGCACCTTAATTTTTTCATCCTCATTTATCTCCACTTCTGTGCAGGGTCCCTCAGGTTCAGACTCTGGCAGTTTTGGATCTCTGTCCACATCAACAGATGGCACTATAACTTCAGCATTTAACTCTGGTTTGGGAATTTTGGCCTCCAGAGGAGATGAGGTGATTTCCCCTTCTGTGGGTCCTTTCCCTTTAGGGAAAGAAATGCTGATTTTTGGCATTTGGAACTTTGGCATTTTGAATTTATGACTGGAACCTGTGAAAGTAACATCAGTTGACGGAGCATCAATTTCTGCCTCTGGAATTCTGATGTCAGCATGAGCAGCTGGAACTTCAACTCCACTAGTGGATATACTGAATTCAGCCACAGGATCCATTGATTCCACCTCAGACTTTGTGACACTTTCAGACCCAGTAACATGTAAATCAACTTTTGGAGATTTTGTATCTTTTTTAGAGAGACTCATGCTGGGCATCTTAACTTTTGGCATGTGGATTTTCATGCCGCCACCATCACTATCAACATCTACATCTGGCACCTTGACAGATGCATCAACTTCTGGAACGTCAACCTTAGCTTCAGAGAGAGAAAAGTCAGCTTCAACCATTGGGAC
The DNA here is from genome assembly GCA_023333525.1 of Aspidoscelis tigris stejnegeri. Lineage (NCBI taxonomy): Eukaryota > Metazoa > Chordata > Lepidosauria > Squamata > Teiidae > Aspidoscelis > Aspidoscelis tigris. The sequence continues at coordinate 104,019,575 of JALMGA010000003.1, read as the reverse complement.
CGTCACCTCCATCTTTGGTGTCTTGAATTTTGGAACTTTGACAGCCGGCATTTTAACGTCTGGCATTTTTATCTTGCCCTTCTCACCAACTTCCACATCCACACTGGGGACTTCTACCTTGGCCCAGGGCACTGTCAACTCCCCTTCCACATCAACAGAAGGCATGGACACCTCAGCCTTCAGTTCTGGTTGGGAAACATCAACTTCCATAGAGGGCAAAGAGAGTTCTACTTCTGCCGCTGCCTTGCCCTTTGGGAATGAAACACCAAACTTTGGCATTTGAAATTTAGGCATTTTAAACTTGCTCTCTGTGCCTTCTACAGCAATGTCTGCTGATGGTGCCTTTACCTTCATATCTGGGCCTTTCAGGTCCGACGAGACTTGGCCGGAAGGAACTTCAATGACTGGCGCACTGGTGCTTACTTCTGCACCAACGTCACCTGCCTTCAGCTTTGGCTTTGTGAGGCTGACATCGGCTTTGGGAAGAGTGACATCTACTTTGGGAAGGGTGACATCCATGTCAACTTTAGGTCCTTCGATATCTTTTTTAGAATGACCCATGCTGGGCATCTTAAATTTTGGCATGTGGAATTTCATGCCACCACTCTTAACGCTGCTCTCTCCTTCAGGCAGCTTGATAGAGGCTTCACCTTCTGGAAGTTCAATTTTCGCTTCAGGAAGGGAAATGTCAGCGTCCACCTTTGGGACCGTCACCCCCACCTTGGGCGTCTTGAATTTGGGAACATTGACAGATGGCATCTTAACATCAGGTATTTGTATCTTACCACTTTCACTAAGTTCTGCATCCAGACTGGGTACCTCTATTTTGTCTCCAGAAACCTGCAGTGCGCCTTCCACCTCAAGAGAAGGCAGGGTGACATCTGTTTTCAGATCTGGCTGGGAAATATCGGCTTCCATAGAGGGCAAGGAGACTTTTCCTTCTACTGCTGCCTTACCTTTCGGGAGTGAAAGTCCAAACTTCGGCATTTGAAATTTAGGCATTTTAAACTTGCTGTGTCCACCTTCTACAGCAACCTCCAGTGATGGGGCCTGTCCCTCCAGATCAGGGGCTTTCAAGTCAAGGGACACTTCCCCAGGAGGAAGTTCAACGACTGGTGCAGTGATGCTGACATCGGCACCAAGGTCACCTGTTTTCAGCTGTGGCTTTGTCAGGCTGACATCAGGTTTGGGAAGAGTGATGTCTGCTTTGGGAAGGGTGACGTCCATGTCCATCTTTGGTCCTTTGATATCTGGTTTAGAGAGACCCATGCTGGGCATCTTAAATTTTGGCATGTGGATTTTCATGCCGCCACCATCAGTGTCAACATCTACATCTGGTACCTTGACAGATGCATCAACTTCTGGAACATCAACCTTAGCTTCAGAGAGGGAGATGTCAGCTTCAACCGTTGGGACCGTCACCCCCATCTTTGGTGTCTTGAATTTTGGAACTTTGACAGTTGGCATCTTGACGTCTGCCATTTTTATTTTGCCCTTCCCATCAACTCCCACATCCATGCTGGGGATCTCTACTGTGGCCCCGGGAACTGTCAACTCCCCTTCCACATCAACAGAAGGCACGGACACCTGAGCCTTCAGTTCTGGTTGGGAAACATCGACTTCCACAGACGGCAAGGAGATTTCCCCTTCTGCTGCTGCCTTGCCCTTTGGGAGTGAAACACCAAACTTTGGCATTTGAAATTTAGGCATTTTAAACTTGCTCTCTGTGCCTTCTACAACAATCTCTCCTGATGGTGCCTTTACCTCCAGATCTGGGCCTTTCAGGTCCAACGAGACTTGGCCAGGTGGAACTTCAATGACTGGCGCACTGATGCTTACTTCTGCACCAACGTCACCTGTCTTCAGCTTTGGCTTTGTGAGGCTGACATCGGCTTTGGGAAGGGTGACATCCATGTCAACCTTAGGTCCTTCGATATCTTTTTTAGAGAGTCCCATGCTGGGCATCTTAAATTTTGGCATGTGGAATTTCATGCCGCCACCCTTAACGCTGCTCTCTCCTTCAGGCAGCTTGATAGAGGCTTCACCTTCTGGAAGTTCAACATTTGCTTCAGAGAGGGAAATGTCAGCTTCAACTTTTGGGACTGTCACCCCCACTTTGGGCGTCTTGAATTTTGGAACCTTGACAGTTGGCATCTTACCATCAGGTATTTGTATCTTACCACTTTCACTAAGTTCTGCATCCAGACTGGGTACCTCTATTTTGTCTCCACAAACCTGCAGTTCACCTTCCACGTCAACAGAAGGTAGGGTGACTTCGGTTTTCAGATCTGGCTGGGAAATATCGGCTTCAATAGAGGGGAGGGAGACTTTTCCTTCTGCTGCTGCCTTACCTTTCGGGAGCGAAAGTCCAAACTTCGGCATTTGAAATTTAGGCATTTTAAACTTGCTGTGTCCACCTTCTACAGCAACCTCCACTGATGGGGCCTTTTCCTCCAGATCAGGGGCTTTCAAGTCAAGGGACACTTCCCCAGGCGGAAGTTCAATGGCTGGTGCAGTGATGCTGACATCGGCACCAAGGTCACCTGTTTTGAGCTGCGGTTTTGTCAGGCTGACATCAGGTTTGGGAAGAGCAATGTCTACTTTGGGCAGGGTGACGTCCATGTCCATTTTTGGTGTCTTGAATTTTGGAACTTTGACAGTAGGCATTTTAATGTCTGGCATTTTTATTTTGCCCTTCTCACCAACTTCCACATCCACACTTGGGACCTCTACCTTGGCCCCAGGCACCTTCAGCTCCCCTTCCACGTCAACAGAAGGCATGGACACTTTGGCTTTCAGTTCTGGTTGGGTAACATCCAGTTCCACGGAGGGCAAGGAGATTTCTCTTTCTGCTGCTGCCTTGCCCTTTGGGAGTGAAACTCCAAACTTTGGCATTTGAAATTTAGGCATTTTAAACTTGCTCTCTGTGCCTTCTACAGCAATTTCTGCTGATGGTGCCTTTACTTCCACATCAGCGGCTTTCAGGTCCAATGAGATCTGGCCCGGGGAAACGTCAATAGCTGGTTTGGCAATGCTTACCTCTGCACCAAGGTCGCCTGTCTTCAACTTGGGCTTCGTCAGGCTGACATCAGCTTTGGGAAGGGCAACTTTTGGTTCAGGGAGAGAGATGTCGGCTTCAACCTTTGGCATTGTCACATCCATCTTTGGTGTCCTGAATTTGGGAACTTTGACAGTTGGCAACGTCACGTCTGCCATTTTTATTTTGCCCTTCTCACCAACTCCCACATCCACACTGGGTAGCTCTACCTTGGCCCTGGGCACCTTCAGCTCCCCTTCCACGTCAACGGAAGGCATGGACATTTCAGCTTTCAGTTCTGGTTGTGTAGCATCCAGTTCCACGGGGGGCAAGGAGATTTCTCCTTCTGCTGCTGCCTTGCCCTTTGGAAGTGAAACGCCAAACTTTGGCATTTGAAATTTAGGCATTTTAAACTTGCTCTCTGTGCCTTCTACAGCAATTTCTGCCGATGGTGCCTTCACCTCTACATCTGGGGCTTTAAGGTCCAATGAGACCTGGCCCGGGGAAACGTCAATAGCTGGTTTTTTGATGCTTACTTCTGCACCAAGACTGCCTGTCTTCAATTCAGGCTTTGGTAGGCTGACATCAACTTTGGGAAGTGCAACTTCTGCTTCAGGGAGAGATATGTCGGCTTCAAGCTTCGGGACCGTCACATCCACCTTTGGTGTCCTGAATTTGGGAACTTTGACAGTTGGCAACGTCACGTCTGGTATTTTTATTTTGCCCTTCTCACCAACTCCCACATCCACACTGGGTAGCTCTACCTTGGCCCCGGACACCTTCAGCTCCCCTTCCATGTCAACAGAAGGCATGGACACTTCAGCTTTCAGTTCCGGTTGGGTAACATCAGGTTCCCCAGAGGGGAAGGAGATTTCTCCTTCTGCTGCTGTCTTTCCCTTTGGGAGTGAAAGGCCAAACTTTGGCATTTGAAATTTAGGCATTTTAAACTTGCTCTCTGTGCCTTCTACAGCAATTTCTGCCGATGGTGCCTTCACCTCTACATCTGGGGCTTTAAGGTCCAATGAGACCTGGCCCGGGGAAACGTCAATAGCTGGTTTTTTGATGCTTACTTCTGCACCAAGACTGCCTGTCTTCAATTCAGGCTTTGGTAGGCTGACATCAACTTTGGGAAGTGCAACTTCTGCTTCAGGGAGAGATATGTCGGCTTCAAGCTTCGGGACCGTCACATCCACCTTTGGTGTCTTGAATTTTGGGACTTTGACAGTCGGCATCTTAACGTCTGGCATTTTTATTTTGCCCTTCTCACAAACTCCCACATCCACACTGGGTAGCTCTACCTTGGCCCCGGACACCTTCAGCTCCCCTTCCACGTCAACGGAAGGCATGGCGAGTTCGGCTTCCGGTTGGGTAACATCAGGTTCCCCGGAGGGGAAGGAGATTTCTCCTTCTGCTGCTGCCTTGCCCTTTGGGAGTGAAACGCCAAACTTTGGCATTTGAAATTTAGGCATTTTAAACTTGCTCTCTTTTCCTTCTAAAGCAATTTCTGCCGAAGGTGCCTTCACATCTACATCTGGGGCTTTAAGGTCAAATGAGACCTGGCCTGGGGAAACGTCAATAGCTGGTTTTTTGATGCTTACTTCCGCACCAAGATCGCCTGACTTCAATTCAGGCTTTGTTAGGCTGACATCAACTTTGGGAAGTGCAACTTCTGCTTCAGGGAGAGATATGTTGGCTTCAAGCTTCGGGACCGTCACATCCACCTTTGGTGTCTTGAATTTTGGGACTTTGACAGTCGGCATCTTAACGTCTGGCATTTTTATTTTGCCCTTCTCACCAACTCCCACATCCACACTGGGTAGTTCTACCTTGGCACCGGGCGCCTTCAGCTCCCGTTCCACATCAACGGAAGGCATGGACAAGTCAGCTTTCAATTCTGGTTGGGTAACATCCACTTCCAAGGAGGGCAAGGACATTTCTCCTTCTCCTGCTGCCTTGCCCTTTGGAAGAGAAAAGCCAAACTTTGGCATTTTAAATTTAGGCATTTTAAATTTGCTCTCTGTGCCTTCTACAGCAATTTCTGCTGATGGTGCCTTTACTTCCACATCAGGGGCTTTCAGTTCTAATGATATCTGGCCCGGGGAAATGTCAATAGCTGGTTTGGCGATGCTTACCTCTGCACCAAGGTCGCCTGTCTTCAACTCGGGCTTTTTTAGGCTGACATCAACTTTTGGAAGTGCAACTTTTGCTTCTTGTACAGATATGTCGACTTCAATGTTTGGGACAGTCACATCCATCTTTGGTGTCTTGAATTTGGGAACTTTGACAGTTGGCATCTTCACATCCGGCATTTTTATTTTGCCCTTCTCACCAACTTCCACATCCACACTGGGTAGTTCTACCTTGGCACCGGGCGCCTTCAGCTCCCCTTCCACATCAACGGAAGGCATGGAGAGTTCGGCTTTCACTTCTGGTTGGGTAACATCCACTTCCAAGGAGGGCAAGGAGATTTCTCCTTCTCCCGCTGCCGTGCCCTTTGGAAGTGAAATGCCAAACTTTGGCATTTGAAATTTAGGCATTTTAAACTTGCTCTCTGTGCCTTCTACAGCAATTTCTGCTGATGGTGCCTTTACTTCCACATCTGGGGCTTTAAGGTCCAATGAGACCTGGCCTGGGGAAACGTCAATAGCTGGTTTTTTGATGCTTACTTCTGCACCAAGATCGCCTGTCTTCAGCTCAGGCTTTGGTAGGCTGACATCAACTTTGGGAAGTGCAACTTCTGCTTCAGGGAGAGATATGTCGGCTTCAACCTTTGGCACCGTCACATCCATCTTTGGTGTCTTGAATTTTGGAACTTTGACAGTTGGCATCTTCACATCCGGCATTTTTATTTTGCCCTTCTCACCAACATCCACATCCATACTTGGGACCTCTACTTCGGCCCCGGGCACCTTCAGCTCCCCTTCCACATCAACGGAAGGCATGGACAAGTCAGCTTTCAATTCTGGTTGGGTAACATCCACTTCCAAGGAGGGCAAGGAGATTTCTCCTTCTGCTGCTGCCTTGCCCTTTGGAAGTGAAACGCCAAACTTTGGCATTTGAAATTTAGGTATTTTAAACTTGCTCTCTGTGCCTTCTACAGCAATTTCTGCTGATGGTGCCTTTACTTCCACATCAGCGGCTTTCAGGTCCAATGACATCTGGCCCGGGGAAATGTCAATAGCTGGTTTGGCGATGCTTACCTCTGCAGCAAGGTCGCCTGTCTTCAACTCAGGCTTTCTTAGGCTGACATCAACTTTGGGAAGTGCAACTTCTGCTTCAGGGAGAGATATGTCGGCTTCAAGCTTCGGGACCGTCACATCCACCTTTGGTGTCTTGAATTTTGGGACTTTGACTGTCGGCATCTTAATGTCTGGCATTTTTATTTTGCCCTTCTCACCAACTTCCACACCCACACTTGGGACCTCTACCTTGGCCCCAGGCACCTTCAGCTCCCCTTCCACGTCAACGGAAGGCATGGACACTTCAGCTTTCAGTTCTGGTTGTGTAGCATCCTTTTCCACAGAGGGCAAGAAAAGTTCTCCTTCTGCTGCTGCCTTGCCCTTTGGAAGTGAAACACCAAACTTTGGCATTTGAAATTTAGGCATTTTAAACTTGCTCTCTGTGCCTTCTACAGCAATTTCTTCTGATGGTGCCTTTACTTCCACATCAGCGGCTTTCAGGTCCAATGAGATCTGGCCCGGGGAAACGTCAATAGCTGGTTTGGTGATGCTTACGTCTGCACCAAGGTGACCTGTCTTCAACTCGGGCTTTGTTAGGGTGACATCAACTTTGGGAAGTGCAACTTTTGCTTCTGGGACAGAGATGTCGGCTTCCACCTTTGGGACAGTAACATCCATCTTTGGTGTCTTGAATTTTGAAACTTTGACAGTTGGCATCATTACATCTGGCATTTTTATTTTGCCCTTCTCACCAACTCCCACACCCACCCTGGGTAGCTCTACCTTGGCCCCGGGCACCTCCAGCTCCCCTTCCACGTCAACAGAAGGCACGGACACTTCAGCTTTCAGTTCTGGTTGGGTAACATCCACTTCCACGGGGGGCAAGGAGACTTCTCCTTCGGCTGCTGCCTTGCCCTTTGGGAGTGAAGCGCCAAACTTTGGCATTTGAAATTTAGGCATTTTAAACTTGCTCTCTGTGCCTTCTACAGCAATTTCTGCCGATGGTGCCTTCACCTCTACATCTGGGGCTTTAAGGTCCAATGAGATCTGGCCGGGGGAAACGTCAATAGCTGGTTTGGTGATGCTTACTTCTGCACCAAGGTCACCTGTCTTCAACTCGGGCTTTGTTAGGGTGACATCACCTTTGGGAAGTGCAACTTTTGCTTCTGGGACAGAGATGTCGGCTTCCACCTTTGGGACAGTAACATCCATCTTTGGTGTCTTGAATTTTGAAACTTTGAAAGTTGGCATCTTTACATCCGGCATTTTTATTTTGCCCTTCTCACCAACTCCCACACCCACCCTGGGTAGCTCTACCTTGGCCCCGGGCACCTCCAGCTCCCCTTCCACGTCAACAGAAGGCACGGACACTTCAGCTTTCAGTTCTGGTTGGGTAACATCCACTTCCACGGGGGGCAAGGAGACTTCTCCTTCGGCTGCTGCCTTGCCCTTTGGGAGTGAAGCGCCAAACTTTGGCATTTGAAATTTAGGCATTTTAAACTTGCTCTCTGTGCCTTCTACAGCAATTTCAGCTGATGGTGCCTTTACTTCCACATCAGCGGCTTTCAGGTCCAATGAGATCTGGCCCGGGGAAACGTCAATAGCTGGTTTGGTGATGCTTATGTCTGCACCAAGGTCACCTGTCTTCAACTCGGGCTTTGTTAGGGTGACATCAACTTTGGGAAGTGCAACTTTTGCTTCTGGGACAGAGATGTCGGCTTCCACCTTTGGGACAGTAACATCCATCTTTGGTGTCTTGAATTTTGAAACTTTGACAGTTGGCATCGTTACATCTGGCATTTTTATTTTGCCCTTCTCACCAACTCCCACACCCACCCTGGGTAGCTCTACCTTGGCCCCGGGCACCTCCAGCTCCCCTTCCACGTCAACAGAAGGCACGGACACTTCAGCTTTCAGTTCTGGTTGGGTAACATCCACTTCCACGGGGGGCAAGGAGACTTCTCCTTCGGCTGCTGCCTTGCCCTTTGGAAGTGAAACGCCAAACTTTGGCATTTGAAATTTAGGCATTTTAAACTTGCTCTCTGTGCCTTCTACAGCAATTTCTGCCGATGGTGCCTTCACCTCTACATCTGGGGCTTTAAGGTCCAATGAGACCTGGCCTGGGGAAACGTCAATAGCTGGTTTTTTGATGCTTACTTCCGCACCAAGATCGCCTGTCTTCAATTCAGGCTTTGTTAGGCTGACATCAACATTTGGAAGTGCAACTTCTGTTTCAGGGAGAGATATGTCGGCTTCAAGCTTCGGGACCGTCACATCCACCTTTGGTGTCTTGAATTTTGGGACTTTGACAGTTGGCAACTTCACGTCCGGCATTTTTATTTTGCCCTTCTCACCAACTTCCACATCCACACTGGGTAGCTCTACCTTGGCCCCGGGCACCTTCAGCTCCCCTTCCACGTCAACGGAAGGCATGGACATTTCAGCTTTCAGTTCTGGTTGTGTAGCATCCAGTTCCACGGGGGGCAAGGAGATTTCTCCTTCTGCTGCTGCCTTGCCCTTTGGAAATGAAACGCCAAACTTTGGCATTTGAAATTTAGGCATTTTAAACTTGCTCTCTGTGCCTTCTACAGCAATTTCTGCCGATGGTGCCTTCACCTCTACATCTGGGGCTTTAAGGTCCAATGAGACCTGGCCTGGGGAAACGTCAATAGCTGGTTTTTTGATGCTTACTTCCGCACCAAGATCGCCAGTCTTCAATTCAGGCTTTGTTAGGCTCACATCAACTTTGGGAAGTGCAACTTCTGCTTCAGGGAGAGATATGTCGGCTTCAAGCTTCGGGACCGTCACATCCACCTTTGGTGTCTTGAATTTTGGGACTTTGACAGTTGGCAACTTCACGTCCGGCATTTTTATTTTGCCCTTCTCACCAACTCCCACATCCACACTGGGTAGCTCTACCTTGGCCCCGGGCACCTTCAGCTCCCCTTCCACGTCAACGGAAGGCATGGACATTTCAGCTTTCAGTTCTGGTTGTGTAGCATCCAGTTGCACGGGGGGCAAGGAGATTTCTCCTTCTGCTGCTGCCTTGCCCTTTGGAAGTGAAACGCCAAACTTTGGCATTTGAAATTTAGGCATTTTAAACTTGCTCTCTGTGCCTTCTACAGCAATTTCTGCCGATGGTGCCTTCACCTCTACATCTGGGGCTTTAAGGTCCAATGAGACCTGGCCTGGGGAAACGTCAATAGCTGGTTTTTTGATGCTTACTTCCGCACCAAGATCGCCTGTCTTCAATTCAGGCTTTGTTAGGCTGACATCAACTTTGGGAAGTGCAACTTCTGCTTCAGGGAGAGATATGTCGGCTTCAAGCTTCGGGACCGTCACATCCACCTTTGGTGTCTTGAATTTTGGGACTTTGACAGTTGGCAACTTCACGTCCGGCATTTTTATTTTGCCCTTCTCACCAACTCCCACATCCACACTGGGTAGCTCTACCTTGGCCCCGGGCACCTTCAGCTCCCCTTCCACGTCAACGGAAGGCATGGACATTTCAGCTTTCAGTTCTGGTTGTGTAGCATCCAGTTGCACGGGGGGCAAGGAGATTTCTCCTTCTGCTGCTGCCTTGCCCTTTGGAAGTGAAACGCCAAACTTTGGCATTTGAAATTTAGGCATTTTAAACTTGCTCTCTGTGCCTTCTACAGCAATTTCTGCCGATGGTGCCTTCACCTCTACATCTGGGGCTTTAAGGTCCAATGAGACCTGGCCTGGGGAAACGTCAATAGCTGGTTTTTTGATGCTTACTTCCGCACCAAGATCGCCAGTCTTCAATTCAGGCTTTGTTAGGCTCACATCAACTTTGGGAAGTGCAACTTCTGCTTCAGGGAGAGATATGTCGGCTTCAAGCTTCGGGACCGTCACATCCACCTTTGGTGTCTTGAATTTTGGGACTTTGACAGTTGGCAACTTCACGTCCGGCATTTTTATTTTGCCCTTCTCACCAACTCCCACATCCACACTGGGTAGCTCTACCTTGGCCCCGGGCACCTTCAGCTCCCCTTCCACGTCAACGGAAGGCATGGACATTTCAGCTTTCAGTTCTGGTTGTGTAGCATCCAGTTGCACGGGGGGCAAGGAGATTTCTCCTTCTGCTGCTGCCTTGCCCTTTGGAAGTGAAACGCCAAACTTTGGCATTTGAAATTTAGGCATTTTAAACTTGCTCTCTGTGCCTTCTACAGCAATTTCTGCCGATGGTGCCTTCACCTCTACATCTGGGGCTTTAAGGTCCAATGAGACCTGGCCTGGGGAAACGTCAATAGCTGGTTTTTTGATGCTTACTTCCGCACCAAGATCGCCTGTCTTCAATTCAGGCTTTGTTAGGCTGACATCAACTTTGGGAAGTGCAACTTCTGCTTCAGGGAGAGATATGTCGGCTTCAAGCTTCGGGACCGTCACATCCACCTTTGGTGTCTTGAATTTTGGGACTTTGACAGTTGGCAACTTCACGTCCGGCATTTTTATTTTGCCCTTCTCACCAACTCCCACATCCACACTGGGTAGCTCTACCTTGGCCCCGGGCACCTTCAGCTCCCCTTCCACGTCAACGGAAGGCATGGACATTTCAGCTTTCAGTTCTGGTTGTGTAGCATCCAGTTGCACGGGGGGCAAGGAGATTTCTCCTTCTGCTGCTGCCTTGCCCTTTGGAAGTGAAACGCCAAACTTTGGCATTTGAAATTTAGGCATTTTAAACTTGCTCTCTGTGCCTTCTACAGCAATTTCTGCCGATGGTGCCTTCACCTCTACATCTGGGGCTTTAAGGTCCAATGAGACCTGGCCTGGGGAAACGTCAATAGCTGGTTTTTTGATGCTTACTTCCGCACCAAGATCGCCTGTCTTCAATTCAGGCTTTGTTAGGCTGACATCAACTTTGGGAAGTGCAACTTCTGCTTCAGGGAGAGATATGTCGGCTTCAAGCTTCGGGACCGTCACATCCACCTTTGGTGTCTTGAATTTTGGGACTTTGACAGTTGGCAACTTCACGTCCGGCATTTTTATTTTGCCCTTCTCACCAACTCCCACATCCACACTGGGTAGCTCTACCTTGGCCCCGGGCACCTTCAGCTCCCCTTCCACGTCAACGGAAGGCATGGACATTTCAGCTTTCAGTTCTGGTTGTGTAGCATCCAGTTCCATGGGGGACAAGGAGATTTCTCCTTCTGCTGCTGCCTTGCCCTTTGGAAGTGAAACGCCAAACTTTGGCATTTGAAATTTAGGCATTTTAAACTTGCTCTCTGTGCCTTCTACAGCAATTTCTGCCGATGGTGCCTTCACCTCTACATCTGGGGCTTTAAGGTCCAATGAGACCTGGCCTGGGGAAACGTCAATAGCTGGTATTTTGATGCTTACTTCTGCACCAAGATCGCCTGTCTTCAATTCAGGCTTTGTTAGGCTGACATCAACTTTGGGAAGTGCAACTTCTGCTTCAGGGAGAGATATGTCGGCTTCAAGCTTCGGGACCGTCACATCCACCTTTGGTGTCTTGAATTTTGGGACTTTGACAGTTGGCATCTTAACGTCTGGCATTTTTATTTTGCCCTTCTCACAAACTCCCACATCCACACTGGGTAGCTCTACCTTGGCCCCGGACACCTTCAGCTCCCCTTCCACGTCAGCAGAAGGCATGGACACTTCAGCTTTCAGTTCTGGTTTGGTAACATTCAGTTCCACGGGGGGCAAAGAGATTTCTCCTTCTGCCGTTGTCTTTCCCTTTGGGAGTGAAACGCCAAACTTTGGCATTTGAAATTTAGGCATTTTAAACTTGCTCTCTGTGCCTTCTACAGCAATTTCTGCTGATGGTGCCTTCACCTCTACATCAGCAGCTTTCAGGTCCAATGAGATCTGGCCCGCGGAAATGTCAATAGCTGGTTTGGTGATGCTTACCTCTGCACCAAGGTCGCCAGTCTTCAACTCGGGCTTTGTTAGGCTGACATCAACTTTTGGAAGTGCAACTTTTGCATCAGGGAGTGAGATGTCGGCTTCAACCTTTGGCACCGTCACATCCATCTTTGGTGTCTTGAATTTTGGAACTTTGACAGTTGGCATCTTCACGTCCGGCATTTTTATTTTGCCCTTCTCACCAACTTCCACATCCACGCTTGGGACCTCTACTTTGGCCCCCGGCACCTTCAGCTCCCCTTCCACATCAACGGAAGGCATGGACACTTCACCTTTCAGTTCTGGTTGGGTAACATCCATTCCCAAGGAGGGCAAGGAGATTTCTCCTTCTCCCGCTGTCTTGCCCTTTGGAAGTGAAACGCCAAACTTTGGCATTTGATATTTAGGCATTTTAAATTTGCTCTCTGTGCCTCCTACAGCGATTTCTGTCGATGGTGCCTTCACCTCTACATCTGGGGCTTTAAGGTCCAATGATACCTGGCCTGGGGAAACGTCAATAGCTGGTTTGGCGATGCTTACCTCTGCACCAAAGTCGCCTGTCTTCAGCTCAGGCTTTGTTAGGGTGACATCAACTTTTGGAAGTGCAACTTCTGCTTCAGGGAGAGATATGTCGGCTTCAAGCTTCGGGACCGTCACATCCACCTTTGGTGTCTTGAATTTTGGGACTTTGACTGTCGGCATCTTAATGTCTGGCATTTTTATTTTGCCCTTCTCACCAACTTCCACACCCACACTTGGGACCTCTACCTTGGCCCCAGGCACCTTCAGCTCCCCTTCCACGTCAACGGAAGGCATGGACACTTCAGCTTTCAGTTCTGGTTGTGTAGCATCCTTTTCCACAGAGGACAAGGAGATTTCTCCTTCTGCTGCTTCCTTGCCCTTTGGAAGTGAAACGCCAAACTTTGGCATTTGAAATTTAGGCATTTTAAACTTGCTCTCTGTGCCTTCTACAGCAATTTCTGCTGATGGTGCCTTTACTTCCACATCAGCGGCTTTCAGGTCCAATGAGATCTGGCCCGGGGAAACGTCAATAGCTGGTTTGGTGATGCTTACGTCTGCACCAAGGTCACCTGTCTTCAACTCGGGCTTTGTTAGGGTGACATCAACTTTGGGAAGTGCAACTTTTGCTTCTGGGACAGAGATGTCGACTTCCACCTTTGGGACAGTAACATCCATCTTTGGTGTCTTGAATTTTGAAACTTTGACAGTTGGCATCTTTACATCTGGCATTTTTATTTTGCCCTTCTCACCAACTCCCACACCCACCCTGGGTAGCTCTACCTTGGCCCCGGGCACCTCCAGCTCCCCTTCCACGTCAACAGAAGGCACGGACACTTCAGCTTTCAGTTCTGGTTGGGTAACATCCACTTCCACAGGGGGCAAGGAGACTTCTCCTTCGGCTGCTGCCTTGCCCTTTGGGAGTGAAGCGCCAAACTTTGGCATTTGAAATTTAGGCATTTTAAACTTGCTCTCTGTGCCTTCTACAGCAATTTCTGCCGATGGTGCCTTCACCTCTATGTCAGGGGCTGTCAGGTCCAATGAGATTTGGCCAGGTGGAACTTCAATGCCTGACATGGCGATCCTGAGTTCTGCATCAAGATCACCTGTCTTCATTTCAGATTTTGTTAGGCTTCCATCAGTTTTTGGAATAGCAACATCTACCTTGGGGGCTGTGTCATCTATGTCTATCTTTTGTTCTTTTATTTTTGGTTTAGAAAGACCCATGCTTGGCATCTTAAATTTTGGCATATGCATTTTCATGCCACCACCATCAATCCGTCCTTCAACTTCGGGCACCTCGATAGAGGTTTCACCTTCTGGAACTTTGACATTTGCTTCAGGGAGGGAGATGTCAGCTTTATGTTCTGGTCTGGACACTTGAACTTCCATGTATGGCAAGGAGATTTCTCCTTGTTTGGCTTCTTTGCCTTTGGGGAATGAAACACCAAACTTTGGCATTTGAAGTTTAGATATTTTAAAGTGTCCATCTCTGTCATCTGTTGGAAGGTTTACATCCAGATCTGGGGCTATGATATCCATTGAGGTTTTTCCAGTGGGAATTTCAATTGCTGGTGCAAGTTTGATGTCAATTTCCATGTCATCCACATCTTTTTTTACATGTGGTTGCTGCGTTTCTATTGTTTCTCTTCCCCTTTGTAACTGAATGTCAATTGTTGGTTCTTTTAGTTCATATTCAGTCTTCGTTGGGAAAGTTGATGGCCCCAGTTGGACCTCTGTTTTTTGTTTTGATCCTTTCTGTTTCTTTTTTCGTGTCTTTGAAAGTGTTTGTGGAATGCTACCTTCCTCTTCTTGTTCATCTGTCTGCAGTGCAGCTTTTTTAATCTGGGATGTTATAATAGTTTCAGCTTTTTCAGGTGTCTCACTGTGTTTTGTTTTCTTGTCTTTGCTCTTTTTAATTGTTAGTTCAACATCGGGATATCTTTTTGCATCCTTTGTTATGCCATAAGTTATTTCTTTTTCATCTTCTTTTCGTTCTTTCATTCCTCCTGTTTTTTTGTCTTTAGTCCATGATGTAGAGAAGTCTGCAGTAATTAATTCTGGTTTTTCTGAGACAAGATTGGTCTCACATTTCGTCAAAGGCCTGACTTCATATCGTGTCCTTTCCTCTGTTTCTTGTTTAGTTTTGTACATTTTGAATCCAATACTAGGAAATCTTTTTTTCTTTTGGCTTCCTTTTTTAACTTGAATTTCTTCTGGCTGAAATTGTGATTCTGTATCTGTGCTTGTTGGTGAGACATCTGGAAGTGCATGGTCATAAGCGTCTGAGGTGCTACGAGATCTTCTATGTCCCAAAATCTTTTTGCCTTTCAGTGACTGGAACTTTGGCCAGGACAGTCTATCCTTCTTTGGTCTTTTTGGTCTTCCTGTTCTTTGTTTTACAATTAACTTTGCTTCCTCTTCTTCTGTGATTGTTTTCTCTGATATTTCCAGTGTTTCCTTTCCCTGGTAAAGAGGATTTCCAAAATAAACGGTACTGTACACATTATTATTTGTTTAAACTACTAACATTTCATGGTTCTATCTAAGAATATTGTTGAAGTCCTTTAGGAATAAAAAAAATTACACAATATAAATAACTATCAATTCCAAATCTAACTCCTTACAAAAGTGGAGTGGTAGGGCAGATTTTCCATTGATTTACTCCAGTTGGTTGGAAAAGCATTTATCTGAGTCCAGGGTTTGCAGTTACCTACCACCCACCACCCCCATTATCTCCACAGGCACCATTTGCAGTTTGCAATGGAGAAACACACCAGTAAGGGTGTTTTTCCACTGAGCTCCTTTAATCTGGATCTAAGAAGATCCGGATCTAGAGAATGGGCACTTCCCTTAATTCGGATCTAGTAGTATTGTTTTTTATATTTGTCTTGTTTTAACATGCTGGATTTTAAATGTTGTTGCAGATATTACTGTTTTAATATATATTCTTTTGTATTAATGTCCTGAATTTTAAGGGTTGTTACCTGCCCTGAGACCTTCGGGTATAGGGCGGGATAGAAATACAAATAATAAATAAATGAATAAAACAAATTGTAAAGTTCCAGATCTGCTGTGCATCCCATTTATATAATATTTGAACTTTTGAATAAGCAAGTAATTTGTGGTACTTTTGCATATGTTCTCAAAACAAACTCTTACTGTTTTATGCATTTACATCCCTTTATTAAGAACAAGTTGTCCAGGGACAGTATCACAGTAATCCAGCAATCTCTGGAATCGCCCCATCCTGCCCCATGCCTGAAAGAGACTATTGGATTATTGGATTGACCTTGAAAGCTCATATTTTCATTGAGTGAAAATAAGAGAGATTTCCAACTAAATCCTTGTGCTGCCTCATTTTGACCTGCCCGTGCCCTAAGATCTGGAGGGGAGGCCCTCTTGGTTGCACCACCACTCACAGCAGCAAAAAGGGTGGGCACCTGGGATAGGGCCTTTTCAGTGGTAGCTCCCAGATTGTGGAACAGTCTCCTTCCTGAGTTGTATCACACACCTTCACTGTATGAGCTTTGAACCTGCACCTCTTTACCCTGGCCTTTGGCTAAGTGAAGGAACAGCCTTTTCTTCCCCACATTCAGTCATTGCCATGGTTTTAATATGTTAATATGTTAAATATGTTGTTGGTTTTAATGGGTTCATTTTATATCTTGTAATCCACCCTGAGATGCTTGGGTATAGGGCGGGATAAAAATACAAATAAATAGTAAGTAAGTAAGTGTGACGGTTTCAGGGTCAGGCTGCAAGGGGCAGCAATATTTCTTTGCTCCCTTGCAGGCCTCTTTGCAAACTGCATTTTGCAAGCCCTGACTACAAGCTGCAAAAAGGTGGGAAACCTTGTCTGGGCCCTGTTGCATTGATTGGCTGCTGGCAAATTGGAGGGAAAAGCTGTCCAGCGATCTGGGAGCTTGATTGACAAGCAGGATGAGTTTCTCTCAGTTGCCAGTGGTTACAGCCAATCAGAGCACTAGAGGCAGGAGGATATAATAAGCAGTGAAAGCAGCTGACTGGGTCTTTTGGCTGAGCAATTTCTGAAGGGGACTGATAGTGGAGATCTGTCTCTGAGGGAGGCCTTGCCAGCAACTGACCATTGGTCTTTTCTCGGAAGGGGAACTGATCAGACTGGTCCTGTTCTTTGGGAAGGGAAGCTGAAGGGGGCAGCCTTGACTGGTTGTTTCTCCAAAGGAGCTTGGATAAGAACGGACCAGAGGCTGGGACCCACAGCATAGCAAGGAAGGGCTAAGCCAGGCATGTCAAACTTACGGCCCGCGGGCCGGACCCGGCCCGCGAGGCGTTCCAATCCGGCCCGCGGCGCCCCGCCGCTGCCGCCGCCGCGGCGCCGCCGCCCCGCCACCACGCAGCGCCGCCGCCGCTAAAGCGGCCCGCCTGCGGCTGCGGCCCACTGCTGACGCACGCCGCGCGCCGGGCCGACGCGCGCCCGCCGCCTGCTGACGCCCTCCTTGGGCCGGAAGGAGGCGAGCCGAGGCGAGCGAGCGCGCGGGCGGGCGGCGCCATGAACAGCCAGCCCCTCCCTGGCCCCGGCCCCGCCCCTAACCCTCCTCGTCGCCGCCGCCAAAGCAGCTCGCCTGCTGACGCCGCCGCTGACGCCAAAGCGGCCCGCCTGTGGCTGCGGTCCGCCACCGCGCAGCGCCGCCGCCGCCGAAGCAGCTCGCCTGCTGCCGCCGCTGCCACCGCCAAAGCACCCCGCCTGCGGCTGCGGCCCGCCGCTGACGCACGCCGCGCAGCGCCGCGGCCGACGCCGAAGCAGCTCGCCAGCTGCCGCCGCCAACGCCACCAAAGCGGCCCGCCTGTGGCTGCGGCCCGCCGCTGACGCACGCCGCGCGGCGGGCCGACGCGCGGCGCCGCCTCCTTGGGCCAGAAGGAGGTGAGGCGAGCGAGAGCGCGGGCGGGCGGCGCCATGAACAGCCAGCCCCTCCCTGGCCCCGGCCACGCCCCTAACCCTCCTCGTTGCCCTAGCCCCGCCCCCAACCACGCCCCCAGCCCCTCCTCTGTATCCCAGCCACGCCCCCTGCCACGCCCCAACCACACCCCCAGCCCCTCCTCTGTATCCCGGCCACGCCCCCCCGCCACGCCCCCTGGCCCTCACTTTTTTTTTTTTTTTGAATCCGGCCCTCGGCTGGATTGAGTTTGACACCTCTGGGCTAAGCCTTGCTGAAACAGGGACTGAGTTGCTGAGCTTTGGGGAGGCTTGGGTAAAGCTGAGCAAACCAAAGAAGAGAAGTGGATGGGATTATCTGCTTAGGGGCAACTGATAACTAGTAAGCTAAGAAAGCTGTGTATGCTTGAAGCTTGCTGTTCCTAGAAACTTCAGATTCTTAGACTTTTAACAACTACACTTTCTATTTTTCACTTTTACCTCTTTAAATCTTATTCTTAATAAACCTGTTTTGGTTTACTGTTTAAAACACTTGCTACCAGTGTTTGATTTAAAACTGTAGTACTCACTCGGCCTAATGCACACTTCCAGCAACCTAAAAGTGCCCAGCTACTGAACGGTCTGCTAGAAGTCATGACAGTAAGCAAGCAAGCAAGTAAGCAAGCAAGTAAGTAAATCCCATTGACAGCAAATATACAGAGTGTAATTCTATAGCTATATATTACCTGACTTGATGTTTCTTTCTTAGACTGAATTGTTTCCAGGTCTTCCTTCCCGACAAGTTTCCTTTTCAGACTGAATTGTACTTTATATGGCTCAGAATACTGAAGAATCTTGAGTGCATCTTCATATTTGATATTGTCAAAAAAGACTGTAGCACTTACAAGCTGATCACCTGTAAAAGGTAGCAGAAATAAGTCTGGATTAGAGAATATCAGGTTAGTTTCTGCCCAGATGGTAATGTGAGGGCTGGCTTGAAAGATGTGCAAATAGTCACAGTAATATCACCTGTCCTTCATTTGATTCGTAACAAATCGAATGTTAGAAAATTCGTATTCGTTCAAATAGATCCCCTTTGAATGTGGTAGGATTCTGTTCGATACAAATGTATTCATATGAATTCGTACGAAAATCTGATACATATCCGATATAAATGAATACATATCCGATGAACAAATGCATATCTGATACATATTCCGTAACATACCTGCTCGGAAAGCATCAAATCTGACCTGAATCCACTTTCAATCTGCTCTCAATCCATGTCGAATTCACTCTGGATCAGTTGCAGATGTGACTGACGCACAGGCGCTTTTCCCACCTCCCCAGTTTAATGAATGTCCGAACTATTGGTACAAATGTCTGAAACATTTGTATTCATATGAATATTAATGTACAAATCTTGTAACATTCTATTTGTGTCCAAATGTCCAAATTCGTACGAATAACTAATGTTATGAATATTTTTGCACATCCCTACTTTGAAGGTTACAATTTGAGCAGATCCAGTTGGTTAGGCTGTTCGCTTCAGTTTCCCTAGATTTTCTTTCGCTTCAGCTACCTGCTGTAAGCACTGGACTTCTCAAAGAAGTGGATAAACTGCAGAATTGTAAGCATCTAAGTTTGTAAATACTAAGCAGCTTGGTACTAAGTCAGACGTTGCTTACTTATACCAGCATATTTGGGTATTCCAGAACACCAAAGTATTCAAATATAGTGGAATAAGTAAGTCACATCTGGATGGAGCCCCAGTTATTTGAAGGATCACTTCTTCCCCAGTAGAGCTGTCGAGTTACTGAAATTTTAGCATACAGTTTGGAAATAGGTAGGTGAAGGGTCTGTCTGACTTAGCCACCCAGTTTTTAGAATAAATTCTCTCCTGAGAAAAAGGAACTGCTGATTTTATCAAGCTCCGCATTTGAGATCTTTTGTTTGGTTCTTGTTACAAATTTTAAGCTTATGCAATTCTTTTAAAATTGCAGATTGCTTTTACTGCACATTTCTGTAAAATCTGTCTCTACAGATATGTGTATATAAATGTATCTATATGTATATACATTAAAGTGAATCACTGAAGTGAAATATGTAGTGGGAAGAAGGTTACAAGCAGAATATAAGAATAAACATTCCAGTGTTATTGCAAAACTGAGTTTGGAAATGTTCCTCTTTGATGCTAATACTTGTGATCCTTAGTCAAAACAGACACTGTAGATTAAAAAGTATATATATATATATATTACAAATTCTGGATCTAATATACTCTTGGGAAAATACATGCCTCATTCAAAAATTAAAGGACTCTTTCTGCCATAGGCAACTTAAGAAAGGTTTCACCTTCGCCTTGACTTTTATTTTGGGGAGGGAGCCTTTTTTTTTTTAGCATTTCTGACCTTCTGTCTATATTTCTGTCTACTAATATGTTCATTTTTGAAAGTGTAAACGAGTTTAACTGTTTTTTTAAAAATGCATCTCCCTAATAATATGAAAGTATAATGTTTACTGTACCTTCTCTCAGGCAGAATAACTTTGAGGCTGGAGAATCCTTGAGTACTTGTTTCACAAATATTCCTTCTGTTCCTCCACCAGCTACACTAAATCCACTTGCGCCAGACTCTACATCTGTTTGCAAGGTCACCTCCATAGATTCCTAGATTTCCCAAAAAATGTATTATCAAGTCACACTATCAATTCCTTTAAGACTGTGTTTACATCACAACAAATGACATAACATCAGAAATAACAGAGTACACATTTGCAGCTTTGCACTTCAGCATATTGTATAGGATTCAAGAACACACACAAGAATTCTTTGACAACTGAAAAACTAACAAACTTACTATGAAATGAAATGCAGAGCAAAGATGCACCCTCTTTGCCCTAGCCTTTGGCTGAAGAAACAGTGTTCCTTTCCCCTTCAGGCACTGTTATTTATCATTTTAATGAGTTCATTTTTAATTGTGTTTTAATACTTTTTTAAACTGTAATTTGCCTTAGGACCACTGGGCATAGGGCAGGAGAGAAATACAAATAAATAAATTGTAAAAATTGTCATAAGCAGCACTTATAAGAAGGACTCCTTTAACAGATGACCTTTCAGGGGAGAGACAGCGATTCTGCACTGGACTGGACATCAGACCAGCAAATATGTACTACAAACCTCCCTTCTGTTGGGGCTCTCTTGGACTGCAGTGAATTAGTGCATGGAAGGAAAGCTCCAAGGGTGCTTTCTGCATGGACCCCATAATACAGATTTACAGTCCGTGTGCTACACTTCTGGTCCTCATAGATCTGCACATTAGTGTGAATCTATGAGGCCACACCCCCTACTGCTTTGCAGTAGTCAGAGCTTGATCCAGATTAAGGAGGCCTTGGATCTGTGGAGGTGCATCTGCAAAGATCATGTGAACTTCATGACTGCAGCATGGGCTGATCCAGCCCATGGCTCTTCATGGTTAGAGGCTATTCCAGACCCACTAAACCTGACCAAACATAGATAAGTGTAGAAAGGGTCCCAGTTAATGGTGTCTTAGGACTCAAACTGAGATTACATCAAATTAGAAGAGTTGCATTTTAGGGTCTTTATGCACTAGAAGATCATGATCCAAACCAGTGAATCTGGACTTGTGAGGACCACTGGTTCAGACCATGGCAAGGTATGGTCTGGAACAACATTGTCTGATGGGTCCCTTCCACACCAGCCACTGCACTGGTCCCAAAGCTCATGTGAGCTTTGGAGCCAGGCTCCAATGGCTCTAAAGCAGTGGTTCTCAACCTGGGGGTCGGGACCCCTTTGGGGGTCGAACTGCCCTTTCAGAGGGGTTGCGACGAGTCTCCCACCACCCTTCCCTCCCACCTCCCAGCTGCTACGCCCCCATGGTTGGGGGCCTCCACAACATGAGGAACTCCATTAAGGGGTCGCGGCATCAGGAAGGTTGAGAACCACTGCTCTAAAGGACTAGGAATGCTTTGGTGCACTGTTAAAGTGGATCCCTCAGTAGTTCCAAACACAGAGATGTGCCTTCTACATGCCTCCATGTTTCAGACTACAGTGTTGGTCCACCAGTAGATCTTGATATTGAAGGGTACCGGTGATCCAGGTCCTACACAGATGGATCATACCAGTGGTGAGCAGGACCTCCTGTATTCTGCACTAATGTGTGGAAGGGAGACCCTTAGAGCACTTGCTAGTAAGGAATACCAGCAAGTGCAGAAAGGCCCTTACTGATTGTAATAGTGTAACGATCAAAATGTGCTATAAACAATAAAATTCCATATCCTTCACCTGAAATGTCTCTGTCTAATAACCAACACATATACTACTCATTTGGAAGTGATCTTTGCTGAGATGAATGATTTCTTCTGACACAAATGAGCTGGCCTTGGAATGCTAACTCTTTTTTCATTCTCTTTCTCTTTGGATTTGGGGACAAATATCTAACCACCAACAATTAATGCCTGTTATTTAATTTTCAGTACTGCAGTCTTAAAGAATATAGTGAACTGTTAAGAAGTTTATTTACAAGTTGCAGTTACTAACATATTCAGATGAGTTTAAGTGGTCTGCATAGAAGAAGTATTGGGCCTTATTCTATATTATATCCCGGATGTTAGGAAAATAGCCCTATCAGCTTTCTTCTATCCATGAGGGTTAGAGTAAGCAAACAAGCTAGAGACAAAAGATTTCTTTGGTCTATATTGCAATATAGGAAACCTGTCCTTTGAGCATTCCTCCAGGACAAGTTCAAACTCTTTCACATCACAGCATGACTTTTTATCCCTATCTCGGCCAGAAGTTTACAGTCTTCCAGATACGCCTCTTCACGCCTTCCAAAGTTAATTTGCATCTAGTTTATTCACAGTAAGGAGAAGTACATATGAAATTTCTCATTAGGCATGTACAGTAAAGGCAAAAATCACCACAGTTCAAACAGAGGTCAGTAGATCAGAAAGAACCGGTCGTGTCCTTTGAATTAGAAGTTTTGATAAAAGCTATCTGCTAGTTATATCAGCCTTTGCAAGCATATTTTTCCTCCCTTAAATTCCTCACACGGAGTAGAGGCCTGCTATCCACAAGTTAGTGCAGACTATGGCAGGCTCCACCACCCAGAGCCTTCCATAGTCTGCACTAGCATGTGGATGGCAGGCCTCTATTCCAAGATATAATCCAGAATAAGGTCCACTGCAGAGAAGTCTGAATTCTCCTAATTTAAACTGATTGCTTCTCAAGGCATTATTCCAATCCAGTAAAATGGCTGTTTGCTCTGAATGTAGCTTTATTTTGAAATGGGAATATCATTCAAGGGATCAATATGCTTGATATAATTCTACATATGCTAGAGTAAGCTTGATATAATTCCAAGGCCACCTGTCTATCCTGTTTTGTATCATGGGTGTGGCTGTTCAACCACAAGTGAATCAGCCATCAAAAGAACTTGGATAAACTGATCGGCAACCATCGGCATGAAAAATTTTCCCCACGCAATTTGGTTGAAAGCCAAGCAGGATCTATTTTTAAAATGCAGAAGTCAGCAAAGCTATGCTCAAAGATTCATATAGTTAGTGAGGGCCACAGGCCTTGAAATAAAAAAACACAGACCAGATTAAAACATCTCCAATGATACATCATTGTATTCATGCATTTTAGTTCAAAAGGCACAATGTAAAATGTACACAAATGCCCGAGTACTGATCTTAACTGCAGTGGAATGGTAAGCCAGTAAATACTAATCTTCGTTGTTGCAATATTTTTAAATTCCTGGTCACTCAAATATCTTTGTGTGTCCTTGCCTTATACTTTATTACTTTTGTACAGTTGTGTATAAAATTGGTGAAAGATCCTCTTAATTTTTGATATTTCTGTTCTTTCTCCATCTATTCTTTATTTTAAATATTATACTCCACCTTTTTCCTTCTTAATTTAATGAGAATCATCATCGTAGATAATTTGTGAACAAAATTCCTTTGTTTCATATAGCTCAATTTGAACTGTAATTCTATCAATGTCAACATTAATTCTATCATTGGGTGTTTTTCCACTGTCACTAGAAGTACCCATTAATGGGTACTTAATGGGTATTTCTAGTCAGTGGAAAAACACCCATTGTCAACATTTCCCCCACCACCACCATAGATATTAATATTTTAATATTTAGTATACATTCTTAAATATGTAGGATTTTTAAAGTCTTTTAATGGATATCATTGTTTTAATCTGTTGTTTTAAAACTTGTAACCCGTCCTGAGACCTACTGGTATAGAGCAGAGTACAAATATAAACAAACAAACAACTCTTTTTGCAGTATTTTAACTGCTTTGATATTGTTCTTTGTATGGACTTTTACTTCAGTTCTTGTTCTTTCCCCCCCTCAATCTCCTGTTTTAGTTACTGCATCTTTTCTTATTCTTTTTCTGTTGTGCTGCAAGCTGAAATATACTGACATTCCACACTATATGTGCATCTGTTCCTTTATTCAAATTATCCACAAAAATCTCTATTTTCCCCCACTTCCAATCATCTGTACTAGTTCATTCTTTAATAGCAACTCATTGAGTCTTCATCTAAACGTTTTTTACCATTGCCAACTGGGACTTTTACAAGGTTATGATCAGCAAATTTTTATGGTAACATTTCCACTTTACCTAGTTTAGTCCATGACTTCAATATTCATATGTCTATCAGAGGAATGGATTGATGTCTTTCTGAATAACATGTATAACTGATTGTTTCACAATTTTTAAATCTCCAAGTGCCCCTCAGTTTCAATGGATGGGTGCATGGCGGATGTTGCCATGATTGTTGCTGTGGCAATCTGGATGGTCCAGGTCAGACCATTTGTACTGCAAGCACTGGTGGTCTGGTTGGCGACTGTACCAGCACTTGCAGTGTGAACGCATACCTCCACATCTGATCTTCAGTGGAATGGTATAGTTATATCTTTCTACACAGTTAAGTCTCTGCATCTGAATTCTCCAAAAAATATAGCTAACACTAAAGACCTGTGTGAACTGGCCCTATGCTGCTTTACAAGGTTGAACAAGTCTGGGGTATGTTCTTCAAGCTTGTCAATCTGCCAGTATACTCATTTCCAGAGCCAGATATCAATGAAAGTATAAAGTAGGCTCAATTTATCCCATGGAGTTCCAAGACAATGCTCTTTTGTTTTGAAGGGTGTATCTGATGTTTATCAGGCACTTCAGCTTACCTGTGAATCACTCATTTTGATAGAAGAATCCCTTCTTTGTCTGTTCTCTATATCTTGTTGAAGCTGGAAATTCAAGTGTAACTGTTAGTTCTTAGCAAAGGCAGTTTTGCAAAAGATTCCACAAAATGTCTCAGGAATCTTATGATCCTGAATTTAACAACACAGTGATTTTAAGAAGACAGGGGGGTTTAGGTAAAATTCACTGCAATTTATGTCAGAACAAAGTGGTCAATCCATTTTAAATGTGCCCTTGGCCCTTCTTCTGGCTGAAACCTGCATGCAAGCTATGCTGAACTCTAAGCAAGCAATGTGTTTCTTGAGGACTGGACAAATCCAAATGGCAGCATTTGATGGGTCTCACTTTGCATTTTGTATCAAAAGAGGTGTTCTGATGCCATTATTTATCTCTCGTCATTTAGTGGGCTAAGCAATTGTTAATGCCACTGTCTTGGGTTGGAGAGCATTCTTCTATTAGTCTGTGAGCTTCCCACAGGCATTGGACTAGCCACTGTGGGAACACACTGCTGGAGTTGATGGTCCAACAGTACCATCAAGTTCTTACTTTTTTTTAATCACTCAGCCATTCCTCAGTGCAGTGTGTCCTTAGATATTTTGTTTTGATTTAATGTGGGTTTCTCTTGAAAAGGAAGACAGGGAAAATAAAACAGAGAATATCTGATCTTTTTAAAAAATGCTAATCTAATCCACCTATGTGTAAGCATACCTGCAGTTTGGCAGGTTAAAATGGTGATTCTGACCACTGTCTTGCTTCACTTCTCCTGCCCTGCTGGATTCTGTTCATGGGCTATTCCTGGCTAATGCTTTATTTTCAAAAATTACATGATGGGGCTTCTGCATTCTGCACATTATTGTTGAACATGGAACTTGCTTGACTGGCCTGAATCAAGTGAGACTGTGGCAGAGATCAAACTGGCAGCCTCCTAATTTTCAAGTTAGGATTTTGTTGCATTGTGCCCCCGAATGGCCTCTTTCTGGAGTTGTTATTATGCCGGGCTTCATGCACCACTTGGGCCGGACCTGCTGTCCACATGGCAGATGGCTGATCTGGTCCACCATGGTGCCAATTATAGGCCAGGGAGCAGGCCGGCTGCTGGCCTCGTGCAGACACTGTCCTCTCCAAAGGACCTCATTTTCAGGAGATCACTCTAGCGTGTGGACACCTCATTCTCCATTGTCAGCTAGTACTGTCCTCAGAGATCTTGGGTATGCTGCCAACAGATTTTTCCTCTCTTTTCCCCTTTGTTTTTATTCTTTTCCACCAAAAGTATTTGCTACGACTTTATTATAACTTATTTCAAATATTTGCCAGGTTACCCCATGTTGTCCCAAGAACTTTGTGGCAAAACATACTAGAGATGGATGGATAGACAAATCAATAGATATAGACAGATGAAGAGAGTCAGATTGGCTGCCCTCAGCTGCTCATTCACTTTCCCTCTAGAACATGATGTGGAGATAGTATCCGTTTATTACGTTGTGCTATTTCAGGTTGTTTAGGAAGGACAAAAGTTGGTTGCCACCCCCCTTTTCCTGTCCAAGCCATGGCATTTTTGCCTTTAATTTCATTGGTTTGGGAATCATTTGATCACCTTCTCTCATATATACTTGTTCAAGTATTAAGATCACAAGATGGGAGTCTTCTTTTAGATGTGCAAGAGACAGTGACACGTGAGAGGACCTTTTCTGTGGTGGTCCCCAAACTCTGGTAAAGCTCTCCTCTGGAAATACATCAGGCACCAACTCTGTATGTCTTTCGGTGCCTGGCTAAAGTGTAAAATATGTTTCATTACCCAGGGCTTTGAAGCTCGCTAAGGATGGAAATTTATATTTTTATGTAATGATTTTTATCTTTTTATCGCTGTGATCCTTCTTGGGACCTTTGGCTGAAGGGTGGGATATAAATGAATGAATGAATGAATGAATGAATGAATGAATGAATGAATTCAACAGTGAGTCTCTGAATTCAAACAACTTAGAATTTGCCATTAAACAGCATAACAAATGTTTTTGCTTCAAGACTTGCCTTTTTGTTAAAATATCTGTCCTCTATAGAGTATTCATAAACAGGAGACGACCCTTGAGGCCTTGGCCGTATACTTTCGGTCTCTACTTCACTGACCTGCAGGAATGGGATAACAACAGCAACAAAAAGTTAGCCAACAGGAATTGTTACCTGCTTCGGAAATAAATATACCAGTAACTAACCGGAGGAGTTTAGATTGGGGCTGGAAAATTATAAATTGATAGCCTAGGTATGGCTCAAATTAGAGCCCAAAAGTTTCTTTTGCTGGATATTGTGAAATAGTAGGAAGAAGGGGGAAAGTAGAAAAGGAAGAGGAGGAAAGATGCAGAAAACCAGAAGATAAAGGACATTCACAGAGACAGAAAGAAGTGATAGGAAAAGATCAAAGAGGCATATCCCTATTCTCACCCTCCAAAATTCTGCCTCTTCAAAGGGTGTAGGCCTGTCAAACTCTGGCCACATTCCCATTACAAGCTTAATACGATTTCCCTAAACCGAAATAATAGAACTGGACGCAAACGCAAATTTGCCTGATCCGGATTCTGACTCAAGGGGGGACTCAAGTGACTACTTTTAAAAGCTGCTTTTCGGAGCTGCCCTGCTCTCTTCTTCCTGGCGTGAACATGCCACCTGTAATGGACCCCTTCAGGGAGCCTAGCTGGGTGGCTGGGTGGCTGCCACTTGCCTGGATGGGGGAAAAATGGCACCAGGCAGCCAGAAATTCTTTCCCCTCCTCTCCCCATTGCCCAAGGCCCACAGCAGCAGCGGCAACTCAAGTCCCCTTTGCCCGCTCACCACCACAGCCTTAAACACATTCACACATCTCCCAGAACCTGCAGCTGCTTTCCTTTCTTTTCCCTTTCTAAAGGTCAGAACTTTCAGAATTGTGCAAAATTGCAACATTGTTATCAGGTGTGAAGTGGGTAGATTGTTACAGTGTAGTGGCTGCTGTAAGGGGTGGATTTTTACAATGAAATCACTATCTTTGGAAGCAAGCTATTTGGAGAGGGAAACCCTAAACATGCATTCTCATCCCACTAAAACTGTACCGTTCCCACAGTAAGAAATGTAAAACATTTCAAATGCACGAACTGGAGCGAGACCTGTTGAAATGAGTGTTAACATTTACAATGCTTTGGAGCAATTTAACATACAGAAAGCGTGTTAAGCCAACTTGACGTGGGGACTGCAAGGATCGAAACCGTTTCAAAACCGTTTTAAGCTTGTAATGGGAATTCACCCTATGAAAGGTTTTCCCCTCCTGTCCTAAAACTCAGCAGTGTCTTGTATGATGGGGCTGGGGGCAACTGGATCCTTGCCTTTGATCTCCTGAACCTGGTTTTGATCCACTAGTTCCATTTCCTAGGATGCTGCTGAGAATTATTTGAATACTGTCAACTCATAATATTTATATACTGCTTCCCACTGAATTATAATCTCAAAGTGGTTTACTTTCTGCATTGGATCTTATTTTGAGTTATATCCTGGAACACAATTCTTCCATCCACATACTGATGCTGGTGCAGACTATGTTAGGCCCTGGCCAGGGTCTGCTGTAGTCTGACCAGCACTTGGGGTTTTCCCCCACTAGCACTAAGTACCCATTAAGTAC
Source organism: Aspidoscelis tigris stejnegeri (assembly GCA_023333525.1). NCBI lineage: Eukaryota > Metazoa > Chordata > Lepidosauria > Squamata > Teiidae > Aspidoscelis > Aspidoscelis tigris. Next base: position 103,991,178 of record JALMGA010000003.1, on the reverse strand, counting down.
CCATTAGGGACCCATTAAGGACCCATTAGGCTCAGAGAAGGAAGACCCGATTTCCACTGCGGACCCCATTAGACCCCATTTGTTTCTACCAGTTCTAGGGAAATCCAGATTGAATGGGTCCTTCAAGACCTATAATCCAGATTTCCTGTAGACCCCATTAAAGGAAAATTCAGGCATCAAATCCAGATTATACAGAGTGCGTTTCCACCGTGATTGGGCAATGGGGGCTAGGGGGGCTCCAGGAGGGGGGCACCCCATAGGGGGTGCCCCGAAACCCAAAGCTCCAAAGCTGGTTCCAAAGAACAGCACAGGCTCTGAAGAGGACCCCATGTGAGAGCAATGCCAATCCTACACGCCTTTGTCAAAGGCCCCCGGAGAATCTTTGAAGTTTGCAGCAGATCACTCCAGAGAAACTGGAGCCGCTCTGGAGAATCTTTGAAGAATCTCCAGAGTGTCCATGAAGATTGCACCCACTGTCCCCCCAAAAAGCTGGGGTGATGGGAGGGCCCCACATGGGTCAATCCAGATTCGCCATAAGGGTTCTCCAGCATTTCCACTGCAGGCATGCTAGCATCCATTGCTATTGGGTGCTGCACTGCCCGAGGGGACGCATCAGGTACCTCCCTTAATCCAGATCTACTAAATCCAGATCATCTTAGATCCAGATTAAGGGAGGTCAGTGGGAAAAAAACCCTTGGATGGCAAATCCCTGTTCCAAGATATAATCCAGAATAAGGGCTAATGCAGAAAGGGCCTAAATCTGTGTTTATAAGGTAGGTGCAAAGTTCCACTACTACATACAGTTGTGCTCCTAGTTTTCACCTGGGTGTACAGTGTCTCATCTGATTGTGGAAACTCTTTGCTCCATCTATCCTTTAGGTCACTAGGGATAGCAGAAGTAGAGACAATAGCAGGGAAGCCTTGTAGTGGAACTGTTCATGACTGTTTTGTGTTCCAGGTATTTAGGTGGCCAACAACATCTGGATTGTTAGGATTCTGTTTTGTTAAGGTTCAGTGTAGACTACCACACTTGAGTGTATACACTGTTCTAGTTTGGAGGATAGACATGATGGTGATTTAAGTTCAGGTCCACTTTGACTGAACCAGTACCTGAAGCTCAGCAACTTTTAAGTGAAATATAATGAGGGTTACTCACTGTATCTTCTTCTGCATCCGCTTCACCATCAGCCTCTGTGTCCTCTGGTCTCAAATGTCTGCCAGAAGCTGGAATTACCAAACAAAGCAACAAAAAATTGATCCATCCATAGAGATAAATAAAGTTCATTAACCACTCAAGACAAGTAAGATTGATATATGCTACAACTAGTCATGATTATCTTGCAGCTCTGCATCTATTTGTAGCCAGTTTCAGCTGTGGCTGTTTGCAGGGGAAGGGCTCTGTAAAGCATAGCAAACTGGGCTTAACTCTGCACTGGATCAAAGCCCAATTTGCTGCAGATTATGGAAAACAATGTCCGAAGGCAGATTGCCACTCAACTTCCCCTTACTGTAATGTGCATTCTGGCTGTAGGTCATTAAAGCTCAAAGAAATACAGCAACATGCCTTCCCGTTGACATCAGCAAGGTCCACAACAACAGGAAGAAAGGTTATAATAAATTATGTGACAGGAAGTTATGAGGCACCTGATTCTGGATGTGGTTGTCTTTCCCCAGAAAGGACAGGTTCATTATTTGGGGATGTTCATGGATTCATCGCCAACTTTTGAGACCCGTGTGGCAACAGCCAGGAGCGCCTACCTCCATCTCCACCAGGTTCACCAGCTCTGGACTTTCTTGGATAGGGGTAACTTGGCCACAGTGATCCATGCTTTAGTAACTTCCAGATTAGACTACTGTAATGCGCTCCATATGGGGCTACCCTTGAAAACAGTTCGGAAGCTGGAACCAGTGCAGAATGTAGCGGATAGGAGTCTCTGGCCAGATGTTCATCACACTGATCCCGAAAGATCTGCACTGGCTGCCTATTCAATCCTGAGCCCAATTCAAGGTGTTGATGTTACTATAAAGCCCTGGGCCCTGGTTATTGAAAGGAGTGCCTTCTCCCATGTAGATGTACTCAGGCACTGAGATCTCAAGGAGAGGGCCTTCTAGTAGTTCTGCCTGTCTTAGAGTTGCATGCGCAGGAACACGCAAGAGGGCCTTTTCTGCGGTGGCCCCCAGATTCTGGAATAGCTTCCCCCTGGAGGTTTACCAGGTGCCTACATTATATGGTTTTGGGTACCTGGTAAAAACATACCTCTTCATTCAGGCCTTTGATACATAGCTACCTCTGGCTGTATTTAAATGTATTTTAAATATGTTTTAAGAATAATTTATATACATATTTAGTTTTATCATTGTGATTCGCCCTGTGGGACCTTTCAGTGAAGGGTGGGATATAAATTCCTAAATAAGTAAAATATATAGGATTTCTCTTCTGCTCCATTTCCCTCAAGATGAGTCAGCATCAATTTCTCCTTCTCCGCCTCTCTGTAAATCCTAAATGCAGCACTTAGCAGGGGAAAGTCCATAAGGGACTAAAAGCAGCTGTCCAAAAAACAGAAATATAAGAACAAGTCCCTTTTTTGAGCCAATCTTTTATCTTACATACAGTACTGGACCAAGAAACTCTGATGTTGAGCCACCTTTTCAATTACCAACGGTTCCAGAGAGTTCACTATTTACAATAACCCTTGACAATTGATGCTTTGTCTCTGTTTCTCCACCCCCTCCCACAAACAGGATGGAATTCAGTGCAGTAAGTATTTCCAGTAGCCACTAGGCAACTTTCAAAACAACAGCATGATTCTGTGAAGTCTGTGCGAGAAAAGACAATCATAAGACTGGGAAACACTCGACCATAAGTATACATGTACACACTCCTAATAAGAAGAGTGGCTTATTTCAGAGCAGTGGTTCTCAACCTGTGGGTCGCGACCCCTTTGGGGGTCGAACTACCCTTTCAGAGGGGTTGCCATGAGTCTCCCACTGCCCCTCCATCCCCCTCCCAGCTGCCCCACCCCTGAGGTTGGGGGTCTCCACAACATGAGGAACCACATTAAGGGGTCGCGGCGGTGAAGACGCACCTCTTTACCCTGGCCTTTGGCTGAGCTGCTTATGTTTCCCCCCAGTACAGACACTATTATTTTAAACATATTGTGTATCGTTTTATATTTGTTGAATCCTTACAAAAAAATCTTTTAATGTATACTTTGTTTTAATCTGTTTTAAGGTTGTTTCCCGCCCAGAGACCTTCGGGTATGGGGCAGGATAGAAATGTAAACAAACAAACAAACAAACAAACAAACAAACTAGGAAGGTTGAGAACCGCTGTTTCAGAGGATAGCAAGATCAGGTGACTACCTATCCCCACCTTCTAGTAGAAACTCCATTTATGAGTCTTAGGGCATTTCTGCACTTACGTTGCTATGATCCAGATGTGTGAGTCTGAATCATCTGACATACTCTGGTCGGGATCATGGCAAGGCTTGGACCAGAACAGGACTGTCTGCACAGCAATGGCTGTCCCAGTCTAGATGTCCTGCTGTGCCAGCTCAGAATCTCACACAAGCTTCAGGGCTTTGACATCTGGGAATGAAATGACTCCCCTAATAGTCTGGGTAACAAAGGTGTGATCTGGGGCATTTTTGCTCTTCCCTTCCTGTACGCTGGACGGGAGAGGAGCGTGATTAACCAACATTGACTAGCACTCACCCTTGGAGCACTAGTGAACTTTAGCTGTCCCCTCCCCCTGCAATTGAATACTTACCTTATTCGATCCCAGGCCCAGTCTTACTCTGGGCGCCACTATTTTGGCTGCAGCGCCCTCCAAAACTGTACATGCTTCAGCACCGTCGCCATGATGACACTGATGCTCTGTGCATGTGCAGTCAGGTCTATGGTCGTCCGAGGTGCCAGCTCACTTGTGTGGCACTTCAGACGACCCCAGAGCACCGGAAGAGGAGCGGATGGTCATGCCGCTGGATGCTTGAGGTAAATTCCTGGTAAATATTGGTTAAGCTGGACTAATCAACAACTAGTGAACTTCTGGTGAGGCAGGGCACTCTTGGAGGCTATAATAGCCTCCTCCATGTCTGGATGCTCTTCACCATAAGTTCACTAATTCTTCACTAGAGGCCATAGTGCAAATAGGACCCTGTATTGGCCCATGCTAGTATACTGGTGGATCTATTTAATCAGGTCCACCAGTAATTCAGATCAGGAGTCTCCTATCTAGATTATGCTCTGTCTGAACCTTGTGATTAATACCCTCTCTAAATAAAGCCATCCTAAGAATATTCCTTACTGGATCCAGGCGCAAAGTTTTTTCTCAGCATGCACACATATATAAAACCATAGACACCTACGATTTTAAAAGCAAAAATATGCACTACTTCTATTCCATCTAGACTTTTCCACTTTCATTTAGATTTTCCACTTTACCGAACCTAACAGCAATGAAGATGTATGAATAAACATAATTGCTATATTTTCCCTAAGTGCATCTTTTTTGTCTGAATGACCTTTGGACATTCATCTGCTAAATGTGCTGTCTCTCCGGTACAAAAAACACAAGAATACTTTCCCCACTTGATGCCATTAGAATCAATTTATTTCAATCTCTTCTACCTTCCCCGAAGAGCTTCTGATCTTCAGATCCAATTACAAAGGAAAGTGGTAATCTCATTAAAAAAACACAAAACATAACATTTTCATCATCCCTAAGATATCCAGTTACCAAAGCAAACTTCAGCATACTAGCTTTCCAAAATGCAGTTTAAAGGGGCACGATTTAGAACACCAAATACAGCAAATGCCCAACTATCAATGCTGAAATTGTAACAGAATGATTTTGCCGTCAGAGACCAATATTACCTGAATGCTTATATACAAGCAGAGAGCTGGAGAAAAGCAAATTTGTGAAAGATATTCTTTTCCCCCCTCACTGGCGGATATTGCAAAATTTCCAAATGTGCTAAATTAAGGTTGGATCAAAATAATCCATTGCTAACTTCCTGCTTCAAAAGTTGGCTAAACTTACATTTCAATACAAAATGAACAAAAACAGGCATAAGCACAGACTAAGGAGATGTAGCTTGGCAAAGGTACAGTATTTTGGTAGGTCATAAATTGGACATAAGCCAACAATGTGATGCAGCTACTAAAAAACGCTGGCTTGAGTGCAGGCAGAATTTTCAGATCATAACAACTGCACAGGTTTCTCTGTTTTACTCTTCTCAGATTAAATCAGGTTACAGGTTTAAGAGTACAGATGTACATGAACTAAAGGTTTGTGGTTCACTTCAAATTGATGTTGAGTTTAGCTGATCTAGAACTGGATTAAACAGGCTGAACCTGATTCAAATCGAAACTCAGTTTATAAACTGATTAGTGAAAAGCAAGAATAAACACATTTAAATACATTTAAAAACTCCTATTTAAAGCCAGGTGGAGGCCAATTATGAATGGAAGAGGTGGTAACAGCTACCAGCCTAGATGGTTTTAAGAAAGGGTTAGACAAGTTTATGGATGACAGATGTATCAGTGGCCACTAGAATGGATGCCTAAATACATCTTTCAGCTGGAAGGGAAGCAGGATGCTTTCAAGGCCATTTGCTGGGATTCGAGAGCAGGAAAAGGTTTGTCCTTGTCTCTGCTTGAGATGCCCATGAGCATTTGGTGGCCACTGTGTGTGACAGGATGCTGGACTAGATGGGCTGTGGCCTGATCCACCAGGGCTCCTCTTATGTACTAATGTTCTTAAACCATTTGGGAATGCGCAATCACCACCACTACACATGTGTGGCCGGCCCTGTGGGCTCTGCACATGCACGGTGATCATGTACAAAATGGCAGCAGTAGACAGGTAGGATAGAACGGCTACATTCAGAGTTGGGTTTCCCAAAATAGCATATAGTGGGTTTTCACCATAATATAAGGGGGCTATGTTGTGGTTGCCACAGATAATTCTGGCGATCCCAACATAGCCATACTGCTTTTCATCCCTTGTTGGGATGTGCCCTGCGTTTCACCTGCTTAAATTATTTCTTAGAGATGATCGAGATGATCCAAGCAGGTAGAAATTAGGGCCTGTTTGTGCTTATCAAAATCTTCATACTAGGAGACTTACCAGTCTCTGGTGGCTTATTCTCTTGGCATTTGCAAAATGTGCCAGGATAGCCCCAGTCCCTATGTGCCCTTTTGTGCCAATTCTTACATAAAGCAGTTTGTCTTGTGAATTTTGTCAGAGGAGAAAGTACATAAGATATTTACATGACATTCAAGCAAACTCTTAAGTATGCATTCTGGTTATTCCCTTTGAGTGCTATTTCACATTGGCATCATTATAATCTGTGCTCCCGTCTTAATTTGTGAATCATGATAGTCATTTATGGTTGGGCTTCTGAGCTAAAGCTTTTGAATTTTAAGGGCATGACTTTTTGAAAGAAAGTACAGTTTAAGTTTATCACAACAGTGGCTTTGCTTTAGCATGTGATGCTGCATAAAAATAAATGCTAAAGAACATACAGTAATGTAATCAGAATGGACTAATTATATTCAAGTGGTCAACAAAATCTTTTAGAATCATAAGACACATCTCATTAATAAGAAAAAGAATTTGTGCCTGCCCCTAACTTCTACCCTGGCCTGAGCTGAGAACTTTTAACTATTAGACTGAAAATGTAGAGAGATTCTCACAGTCAGCTGAGGTTCCAGGCCAAAATTATCCTTGCCTGAAAAGCTGATACCTTTTTCAGCTGCGCACACACAAAAATGAATTTCCTTTCCCCCAACATCCAAAGGGATAAGTTTTATTTCTAACTCTTGCCCCTTGTAAACCAAACGTCTTTTTCTTTTGGGAATGCCTTGCAATTTTATTATTTCTTTTCTTTGGTATCACTGTTATGGTACATAAGAACATAAGCGAAGCCCTGCTGGATCAGGCCACAGCCCATCTGGTCCAATAGCCCACCAAGTGCCCATGGGCATCTCAGGCAGAGACAAGGACAAACCTCCTGCTCTCAAATCCCAGCAAATGGCCTTAGAAGCGTCCTGCTTCCCTCCCAGCTGAAAGATGTACTTAGGCATCCATTCTAGTAGCCATCTAGGTTGGTTGCTGACACCATTTCTTCTGGCAGCAGATTCCATAGACTGATGACCCTCTGGGTGAAGAAAATCCTTCCTATTGTCTGTTCTGGCACTCCTACCTTTCTCTATCCACCTTTTCTATACCATGAATGTTGCTCCTTTTCTGTGCTGAGTTCCCATTTCAGGTACATCCAGAGGTGGGTAAAAGCCCACAATGTTCCTGAGACTATTTGCAACAATTCCAATGCGAAAACCTTCTACATTCCTATCGCGGTGGGATATCCCACACTTTCTTTATCATGTGTTGCTGCATAACTGCCTGACTATGCAGCAGGCTGATTCCAGTACAATGATGACGGAGCCCTTCCATGTCTGGTACCCCAAATTTTGGTCAAATGCCAGCGCCTGTAAAGATCCAGCATTTCTGTGTGCCATTTAATAAGTTCCCTAGAAACTACCTTTCTGCTGGTTGCTAGAGGCATGGCTACTTAAGCCCATTGGTGGAATTGCTCATGACACTAAGGCTACATTTTCACTGGTCAAAAAAGGCTGGGTTTTAATCCAAGGCTTTTTCGCACTTCAGCCTGACAGCTGAAGTCCACTAAGGCTGCTACACACAGGGGACAGATCCACCATTTGTTTTGGCCGGTAAGGGACACACTCTCAACGCATCCCTTACCAGCCAACATCCCAATGCTACCATTGGGATGTATTGGCCCACTGGCTGGCGGTCCTTTCCGGGGATGGGGCAAGACAGGCCCGAGGCTGTCCTGGATTTCTGCAGGCTGCCGCCACCCTGACTGGACTGGCAGTAGCCAGTGGGGACCTCCTGGGTGCCCACCCCCCAATCCCCCATGCCCCACTTACTTCTTTGGACCCCAGGCTTGGTCTGAATAGGTCCCGGGGCTTGCCAGGATTGATCTACCGCTCTCTGCACAGCGGTGCCCAGCAGCAGGCTGCCCCCACACTAACCTGACGTTCAGGCCTAAGTGCAAATAGGCCTCTGGATTTTTTTGACCAGCACCAAGGACTCCTTGCAGCCATCCCGACTGCATTGGGGTGCTGTTCCCGCCCCGCCCCGCCCCATTCCTTCATTTTTTGTCATCATCCCGCTGCTTGCCTTCCCCACTGTTCTCCAACAGATAGAAGAAAGGACCAGGGAAAAGACAAACACCGGGAGATGAGGAAAGACGGAGGAACGGGGTAGGGGGGAATGGCAGGAGACAGTGACAGACAGTGGAATGGGCAGAGTGGGGTAGGCAAACAGTGGGAGACATCGACAAAATAGGGTGGGGGGAAGGTCAATGGCAGGTGGAGGTGGAGGGGATCAGCGTGGCGGCATTCCCATTAATAAACATTCAGATTATAACAGGATTCTGCAGTGAGTCCTGTTAAAATCCGAACAGGGATTCCCTGAATTTTGGGACATTTAGTCCGCAAAAACGGGGAATCCAGTCCAAAGTGTCAGGACATGGAACCCTTGAGCCAAATTCAGGATGGTCCAAATGGCCAGTGGAAACGCAGCCTAACCTTCAAAAACATGTAAGGAAATGAGCAGATACCATACTGTTCTAGCTGGGTACTGGGGAACATTATGTTTTAGAGAAAGTGAGCAGCATTTTGGCTCAAAAGACTTTGCCAAAGAAGCATCTGCAGATGTAAATGATTAATGAAACCCACAGCAAGAGGTTGAGAATAGCCTTCAAGCAATGCATAATAGGAAAGGGCGGTGCGCCCATGGTAATCTTTGATATAATCTTTCGGATATTACGAACCGAGTTCTTATCTTTTGCCTGTGGAATGTCAGAAAACTCCAAGCTGGAAAAGCCTTTATGTGTTCAGATTTTTGCTCACCAGGATTCAGTTAGAAGTACAAGTGTGGAACCAGTTAACAGATGATTTCCTTCAGCTTAACAAGAAGTACTGCTTTTTCTAATGGTTTCCTAAGCCTTACATGTCAACAGGAAAACTTCCCTTAGCCTGGGAATTAATTGAGCTCTTAATAGGAAGTTATATTTAAGTTGTAAGCAGCAACCATGCATGGACCATGCATCCTGTGATCACCACGGCAATAGCTGTGGCAACACCCGCCATGCACCTGGCCTTTGCCACGGTGATCACAGTGTGACTTGTGATTGTGCAGCCACAGTGGTGCTGCCCTACCACTTTGCACCATTTACACCTGGAAGAGAGTGTGCAAAAACTTTGGCTGGGAGAAGCAACCAGAAGCCCACCAGCTGCTCCCACTGAAGATGTGGACACATTTTAATTTGCCCACAGCTACAGAAGATTGGGGCAGCTGGAAGGAGCTCCTAGAAACCCTGGGACACTTCAGGTTGGTGGAGGCAATGTGACCTGCAGGTTGACTTCTCCTGTTGCAGCTGCAGGTGCTCCAGGCAGGTAAGCATGAACAGGCCCTAAGATTCCTGTTCAAGAAGCAGTGTGTTGGAACCTACTCATTTCTTTGATAGGCCTGTTTGAGCAACTTATGATTCATCAGTCTGGAGTCAGCTCAGGTTGGCCGGGTGCCAGGACTGTTACAAACATCTCTCATTTTTTGCAGCTCCCAGGCAAGCGACAGGGTGTCTCCTTACAACATCTCCAAAGAAGATACTCATGTCCAGAAGGAAAAGAAGAGGCAGCCATGTCCGAAGTTGACATGTACTAATTTGACTGCATAGATTTATTTTTAAAAAAGATGGCCAATTCAAATTGAAATACGAGTTAACTCATCAGGTGCCCTGCCTGAACACTCACCCTACTGTCCTGGGCCCTGGTCATACCTTTAGTTTACGACAACTTCAGGTTGTCTTCTGGTCACATGACTCATATTTTTATTCAGTTCATTCTCCAAGCCGGCTTATCCTCGTCAGATCATTTTAACCGGGGTCCTCTTTTCCAGAGGACTCAGCCTGTTGTGCCATCTTCTCTTCCTCAGTGTGAGCTGGGGTAGGTGGGGCTAAAGGAGGCTGAACCGTGATGTGGTGGGTGGGGTCCAGTCTTTCCTTCAGCCAATCGGCATGTGAGGAGTTTGTGAGGCACCTCCCCTTCTCTCCTCAGTTTATGTGTATGATTCCTCTATCTAGCATTTTCCCGCAAATTTATTATTTTTTTAATTAATCGCACAGAGAAGAAAAGCACATAAAAAAGAAGGGTGTGTGTGGAGGTGGGGGAGCAGGCTTAAAAAAGAACTGCAAACACACACCCTCACCTCCCTTGAGTGACACAACAGCATCCAATAAGAAAGTAGATAGATCTGATGCAGGAAAAGGGGTGGAGAGCCAAGAGTTTTATGGAGGAAGAAGAAGAAGAAGAAGAGTTGGCTTTTCTACTCTGCTTTTCTCACCCATTTAAGGGGCCTCAAAGCGGCTGACAAAGCTTTTCTATTATTCTCCCCACAACAGACACTCTGTGAGGTAGGTGGGGCTGTGAGAGCTGTGACTAGCCCAAGGTCACCCAGATGGCTTCATGGGGGAGGGTGGAATTGAACCCGTTATTCCCAGATAAGAGTCCGGTTCCCTAACCACTAGACCAAACTGGCTAGTCGATTGTGGAAAAAAGTGTGACCAATGAGGCCCAAAGCAAGGATGGGCTGAGGACGACCTATAACAGTGATGGCGAACCTTTTGAGCTCGGTGTGTCAAAATTCGCAAGAAAACCTAGCTAAACTCAGGTGCTGTGTCACTTCTAGAAATATCCATAATTCTGTGATATTTGTAGCTCTAGTAAAAAAGTTATATTTTTGATATATGTATTTTATTAAAATCAAAAACAAATAATTCTTTACATTAGTGACTTTTGTTGCTAAATCTTCAATTGAAAGTTGGTATTTCATACACTTCAAGAACAAGCAAGCACTACACGCCCAGGTGCCAGGATGACCAGGTGTGTCACCCAAAAGGGCTTGGCGTGTCACCTGTGACACGCGTGTCATAGGTTGGCCATCACCGACCTATAACAATCTAGGTGTGAACAGAGCTGGTACGCCCTCAGTTCGAATTATGAATAGGGCATCCTGTCTCATATAGGTGTGACTAGGGCCCAGGATTGTACTCTTCAGAAGGCCAGTCAAGGCTCAGATGTCTTTAACAGTTGCAAAGGAAAAGAAATTTCACCTGGTGTTGCCTATATTGCATGCTGTCCCTGCTGAAACTCTGACCGCTTCACAGTTCTGATACAGATGGGAAAGCTGTACTCTTTTCCATGATGGGAACTGTAATATAGACAAATAGCTAGGTACTCTATAAAAGTCAAAGTCCTGTAAAAGCCATACATTAACCTAGGAGTAAATCCTACTGAATTCCGTGAAGGCTACATTTGAGTAGGCAGGCATGGGATCCGGCTTAACAGAGGGCAAGGCCTCCTTGGATTGGGGCTCCTGATCCAGATCAAGCCCTTGGTGTAGAAAGGGTCTTAGAATTGCCCCTAAGTGTATTTCAACCTGCTAGCTCCAAGCTGATTTAAGACTATTCGGGGTTTCACACCTCACATCCTCATACTCTCTTCCCCTATTTTGGATCTTTTTTTGGTAAGTTCCTTAAGCAGCTCTTGATTTGTGAGGTAGCTTGAGCATATCTGGAGCTAACTTTGTGAAGTCTGTAAAACAAATATGGGGGAAGACAAACAATGTGGTTGCCAGAGGGTCATTTGCTCTTCATAAATCCTTCCCTACATTCATAAACCTTACACTTGCTTGCCAGTGTGCCACTGGGACGCAAAACACGACAAAATATTTGCATGGAAACGAAATGAATGATTTACCACAACAATCTTAAAAACATTGATCACTCTTATTTTGCAACAAATGCATTGACTGGGGAGGTGGCTGGAGCACCTTTGGGTGCTGCATGTGAGCCACACAGAGGTGGCAGAATGTATGATTCATGTTCACACGCATTTTGTTTTGCGTATCTTGCAAAATTACTAAGTCAGGCATACATTGGATTCCAAACTATTCCAAATGTCCTTCAATGTGATAGGTTAGGGTAGGGTAGGGATGTGCACAGATATTAGAAATATTTGTTAATCGTATGAACTTGTACAAATTCAGACATTCGTATACGAACTGAATATCCAGACATTCATACTTTAGAATTCGTACTAATATTTTGAGTTATTTGTATGAATAATTCAGACATTTGTATGTATATGGATAGGAATGTATATGGCTGCATATCCGTATGCATACGTGCAGATATGTACGGGATGAAAACGGGATGCATACTGGATACGTACGGATGCGTACGAGATTCGTATCATTGGATATGTATCAAATATTCGAACAAATAGATATGAATATATTGGTATCAGTTTGAATGTCCAGACATTTGTTTTTTTTTATTTGTATGAATTGGGATTTTAGAATATTTGATTTATGAATTGAATGTCAAAAATTGCATTCATGCACGCCCCTAGTTACGGGTGCATTGGGAGGGCTGGAGCAATCAATTCCCTACATAGGAAGCAAATACAGGTGAGTGACAGCTTGTTCAGAGGGATGGGAAGGTACCGCCCAGGTCTGCTAATGGACTTTCACCTGCAGTGGTTCTATATATGGTCTGCAGCAAGGAATGTTAGCTTCCTAAAAAGTACAGAAGAGGAGCCCTACTGGATCAGGCCACAGCCCATCTAGTCCAGCATCCTGTCTCACACAGTGGCCCACTAGTTGCTTCTGGGTATCTCAAGCAGAAGATATTGGCAGTCAGTGCAGCTCTTTTAAGACCAGCATGATGTGCGTCCAGCCAGCTGTCCCAACCAGAAGTCTAGCAGCTGCATTCTGCACCAGCTGCAGCTTCTGAGCCATCTTCATGGGCAACCTCACGTAGAGCGCGTTACCATTGTTCAACCTGGAGGTTACCAGAGCATGAATAACTGTGGCCAAAATTATATCTGTTTAGTGCATACTAGAGCCATTCTATGCTTTGCTTCCCAGAGGCGGGAGGCCAAGAGCTGAAAGTTTAAAGAAGTGCAAGAAACCTTTCCTATTTTGGGGATGCAAAGCTGGGGGGGGGGGCAAAGCCCCTCCCCATGTCTTGTTTTTAGAAACTCGGACACCATATAATGGGCAACTCTGGTTTCCAGAGAGGGCCTCATTGAAGCTCAGCTCAGGTAGCTTGCTGGAAAGCAACCACAGCAACTCTGGGCAATGTCAGAGGAAAAATGTGTTTATAGCTTCGTGCCAGCGCCTGACTCATGCTTTTGTTTGTTGCTATAGAGAACTACACACGGATCCACCAGTCCAAAGCATGCTTATGACCAACTCTGTGCCTGAAAAGAAAAATGGGTATCAAGGAAACAATACGGATAGGCGGTGAAAGGAAATCCCTTTCGGGGCTCCAAAATCTTTATGTGTGCTAAAAACAAGCCTGCAAAACCTGTTCAAATGCAAGGTAAGATTCACTTAGACCATCGCAGAGAGAGATGGACTTATAATAATGTAAAAGTCTGGAACAGGGCTGCTGCTCAACTTGCCAGCGCTCCAACTTTCTACTCCCAGAGTGGATTGCTGGGTGTTATAGTTCAGGGACATTCGCAGGCTTCCAAGTTGAGCCATCTTGCTCCACAACCTTACCAATCTTCCCCAATTACCTTTTGCATCCAGCTGGGGAGCATTCACACCTCTGCTGGATGAGGAGGTCAACAGGGCTGCCACGCAAGCACGCTGGTAGCTCTCCTGCCCTCCTGATGCAGCTGCGACTGCACAGAGCATCAGCATCATGGTGACAGTGCTTATGGATGCGCAATTGGGGTGGGGGGGACACCACACTCAAGATGGTGGTGTCCTGAAGAGAACCAGCCCCAGGTGAGTGACCAATCATGCGGGGTGTGGGCTGTAAGTGGTGAGGGCTCGTCAACGTTAGGTGATTGCGCTTCTTTCCCGTCTGGTGGACGGGAAGTGCGAAAACACCCTATGCTTAAACAAGCCAAGAAAAGAAGACACAGGAATATACATGGATCTTTCTCTCTTTGCCACCATGCAGTTCATTCAAAATCAAGCAAATGTTTGATTTTCCAATGATAACAGACTGGATAAGTTAAGTAATCTTTGCATTTCCTTGTTAAAGAAACCTGGTTTTGTTTTGTTTTTGAAAAAGTTATTGTGCCTTTGTTCCCCTGCTTTGCTTCTTCCCTTCTGTTGTAAGATATACTAACTGCTGCTGAAGCTGAAGTTTACTCTACTTAAACTCTTGAAGTGATTTACATTCAATCCTCGTGAGTCAGCAAGCAATGAAAACTCCACCCCAGCCAGCAGGGAGATGCAACAACCGGCAACTATCTGTGCGTTCCTGGAAAAACTAAGAGTGAAAGAAATCAAAGGAAAAGGCATGTGGATAAAAGTGCCTCTCTTGTCACCTGCATGCTATACTTGACACCCAATGGGGGCTATTTTGCACTACAGCCCGGAGGATGTAGTGTTCTAAGCCAGGTACAGCCCAGGAACAGGAGGACCATTCACATTTCTGACAGCCCAGGACTCTCCTAGGCAGCCAGAAATGCGAATGGTGCTCTTGTACCCAGAGCGTACCATCCCGTGCCCCCCTGTGCCCCCCCCCCGGCTGGTGCAATTGGCTCTCACCGCCTGCGTCACGTGTTCTGTGATGCGGTGGCTGGCAGGCAGCCGATTGATCAATCCAGGGGAGGGAGGGAGACTGGTCTGACCTGGTAGGGATGGCCTACTGCCATCCTCTGTCCCCCTCTTGACGATCAATCATGGGCTGTTTCCTCCCCCTTCTCCACCATCACAGGCTGATTCCTCCCCCCTCTCGGTGCTGAGAGGCAGGAGGCAACAGACCGCAATGGTGAAGAGCGGGTAGGCAACAGACCGTAATGGTGGAGAGCGGTAGGAAACAGCCTGCGATGGCGGAGAGGGGGGAGGAAACAGCCCGCGATCAATTGCTGAGAGAGGGGAGGGAGGATGGCAGGGGGACATCCAGGCACACCCCCTGGTCGATGTCCTGTATGGGCAGGTTGGCAGGGGGCTTGATCCAGGGGTGGCAAAGCACATCACCAGGTCAGACTGGTCGTCATCCCCCCCAGATCGATTGGCCGCCTGCCAACCAGCGTGTCATGGAACGTGTGACATGGGCAGTGGCAGCCAGTCATGCCAGCTGGGGGTGGGTGGCACTCCCGCAGCAGCCTGGAAAAGGAGTGCATTCTCTCCCCACTGGATGCTGCAGGTAAGCCAGGGGGATAGGCTGGGACAGGATAGGAGCCACAATTAGTACAGCTCTGGTGAGGGCGGGGACGCTTCCTACCTGTCGCATCCAGCCAGTGAGCATTTGCACCTCTGCCAACCATGCAGAGCATCAGTGTCATCATAGTGACAGCTCTTATGCATGTGCTGTTGTGGAGGGTGCCACACTCAAGATGGCAGTGCCCAGAAGAGGACCATCCTGATAATCAAACACATGTGAGTGTTTGATCACGTGAGGAGTGGGCTGTTATCGACTAGTGCTCTAGTCAAGGTTAGTTCATTACACACCTTTCCCGTCCACAGGTAAGGAAAGGAAGTGTGAAAATGCCCCTGGTTTTCCATGGGTGACTTTAATAATGTGTTTCGCACTGCCTGGTGACCTGTGGAAATCAAACTATATTAGCTATATTATCCCAGAATCTGTTCCCATATATAGTCTAATTTAATGATTTTTTTTAAAAAAACTGCTCTGAAATAATGGAAGCAGTTCAATGAACCTAATAAACTGACCACCTTTTTCCTGTGCTGCATTCTAACCTTGCCCCTCTTTTAACAATTCTGCACAAATGCATTCCAGGCTTATTTATGTAGATCTTTGGACCTTCTGCCTTGGGCTGATATTAGAAACAGGAAATGCGCCGCTGCTAGAAACAGGAAATATTAGCAACTACATGGAAATTTAGGTATTTCTGAAACACTGCAAAGGATTTTCAACATACAGAGACCTCACAGAATGTGACAGTGCGTGATTTAAAAGCAACCAGAACATCTGCTTTCAGCCGTGAGATTTAGGATATAAGAATGAAAGAGAATAACTGTAGGAAGTAATCGGTCAACATTAAAGGAAATCTACCCTGACTATTAATTGGAAAGGCAAATACTGAAGATGAGGCCCTTAGCAGCCTTTAATCTCCTTCAGTGGGACTGGGGCACAGGTCCAGACCATGGGAAAACATGGGTGGGATCACCACCATTTGCACTGATGGCACACGGAACTGGATCAGCTTGTGCAAGCTTCATGGCCACAGCCCCTGCACCTTTGAGGACTAGGAACAAAGGTTCTTAGACTCAGAGCTTCTGGGAGGTGTTTTTCATGGTGTGCTGAAAGAGACTCACCCAGCAGTCCCAAACATGGCATGCTGTTTCTTGTGTTCTGTATCAGAGGTGCGGTGGTCCACTGACGGACCTAAATAGATGGGTTGACCAGTGGTCCATATTAAGACCTCCCTTAATCTGGACCACACTGGCCATGTCCCCATGCAAGCCATTTGGCTCTGATTGGGCTCGCATTTGACATGGTACGGGACTGAGATCGAATGTTGCCCGTCCCCATACCATTCCCAGTAACGCGGGCTGGATGCAGATACAGCTGTCCCCATGCAAACCATGCCAAACCCCAACATGGGGGAGCAGCACAATCTCCTCTCTGCCCCCTCTCTCCTCATTGGAAGCCAGATTGATGTCACCCCACCCCTGTGTCGCCCGCTACAAATGCCGCATCCCCACCCCTTAGCAGCACAGAGAAGCCAGGACTGAATGGCAAAAATAATAATTTTAAAAATCCAGCTCTTTGAGCAAAGCCGCTATGAGGCTTGGTGGTAGTTGAGCACACCTCCGCTCCACCTGGGAAATGCAAGAACACCTGGCAGGTGGAAAAGGGAGAAAAATCAAGCCATTAACATGCCCCTTGGCAATTAGGAAACGGGTAGAATATTTGCCATGGAAAAGGGACAAAAATGAAGCCATTATCCTGCCTGCCTTGGTGATCGGGGAAGGGGGGTGGAATACTTGTATAAAAGAGTCTTGTGGGGCAGCAAAGACCATTCGACCCCCTCATCATTTCAGGTTTAATACTCCCAAAAATCTCAGCAGTTGCAATCCCCAATGCACAGGGCAGGAACAGTGAGCACAGGACATGAAACCCCATCTCCCAATCACACGAGCGCCAATCTCCTCCCCAAATAGCATGGGCCCATTCCCATGTGCAGGCTTGGCTCACAAAGCAATGTGTGCCGAAACACCAAACCATAATGAGAACAGTACCAAATTTGGTCCTGGTTTGGGCGATTTGGTCCACAAAAATCAGACCAAATAAAAAATGCATGGGGATGACCCTTGCCAAACCTGATTTCAGTTCAGACCAAAACGTGCATGGGGACTTGCCCCCTCTGTCTAATGCAGACAGAACAAACCTGGGCCCTTTCTACACTTTGCTTTATTCCAGAATATCTCTCGGGATAGGGATCTGTTGTCCATATGCTAATGTAGACTATGGCAGGCCTCATCTGGGGTCTTGACATATTCTGCATTAGCATGTGGATAGCAGGTCCCTGTTCTGAGATATGTTTTAGAATAAGGCCAAATGCAGAAAGACCCCAGCAAAGGTCATGGCCTCATAGATCTGCATTAACGTCTAGATTTATGAGGTTTGGAAATAGACTACATGAGGCCTTAATCAGAAAGGCCATGAAACTTGAACACTGTGGCCACAGGAGAAGACAAGAATCATTGGAAAAGATCTTGATGCTGGGAAAGATGGAAGACAAAGGAAGAAGGTAATAGCAGAGGATGAGAAGGATTAATAGTGTCATGGAAGCAATGGACATGATCTTGGGAGGCCGTGGAAGACAGACAGGTCCTGGCATGCTGTGGTCCATGGGGCCACGAAGAAACAAGACACGACTAAATGACTGAACAACAACAAAAGGGAGCATCAAAAATTACTAGTCTTCTGTGGCTTTTCCATAAGACCATATTGGATCATACCATTGGGCTGCCTACTATAGTACTCCCAACGTGGCACTTGCTTCTCCAGTGTTTGAACTGGAGTTACTTCCAAGGCAGTGCAGTCTAGTGGCTAGAGTGCCAGAGCAGAACATGGAAGTCCTAGGGTTCAAATCCCTACTTGGCTCTCAGTTAACCTACTTGACAGGACTGTGGTAAGGGCAGGAAACTGATATGCACTACCCAGGCTCTTTGGAGGAACTCTGGGATATAAAATGCCATTACTACTGCCATTACGACTAACCCTACTTACTGCTGCTACTCTACTGCTACAATGCTAGGGACTGGACCTTGAAAACTCTGCATTTCAAGGTAGAGGGTTTCCCCCAGATGGGATCTTTGTGGACAGGGTGGCCTGAGGACAGGCTGGGAATGCAGCCTATTGGCTTTTCAGCAGACTAGTAAAGGCAAGACACCCTACCCCATAAACTGGAGCAGTCTGGACAGATCTCTTTATCCTTCCAGTGCCATTCTTTGTATTCCCATGAAAGCCACAGAGGAAGAATGCATTGTAAACCAACTGAACTGATAGCATTCTAACAGGAGTGGATCTCTCTACCAGTCCAACTCCTCATATACATAGAATACTATGTATAGAATACTATTTATTTGATTACATGGGTGGAGAGAAATAGAAGTGTAAGAACATCAGAATAGAAGAGGAGCGTTGCTGGATCAGGCCATAGCTCATCTAGCCCATCATCCTTTCTCATACAGTAGCCCACCAAGTGCTTCTGAGCATTCTCATCCAGAAGACAAGGCAAAACCTTCAGCTACTCTCAACCCCCTGCAAATGGTTTTTAGACGCACCCTGCCTGACCTTCCAACTCGGATCCAGTACCCAGGCATCCATTACAGTAGCTAGTGATACACCTGTTCTTCATGAACTTGTTTCTAAGAACATAAGGGAAGCCCTGATAGATCAGTCAGCAGCCCAATTAGTCCAGCATCTTGTCTCACGTAGAGGCCCACCAATTGCTTCTGGGCATCTCAAGCAGAAGACAAAAGTTTCTCCTGCTCTCAGTTCCCCGCAAATGACCTTTAGAGGCATCCTACTTGTCTCTCCAAATTGGGGATGGTACTAGGCACTGCTTCTAGTAGCCATTGGTATTACCTGTCATCCGTGAATTTTGTCTATAAGAACATAAGAGGACCCCCGCTGGACCAGGCCACAGCCCATCTAGTCCAACTTGCCCATCTCACACAGTGGCCCACCACTGAGCCTTCTCAAGCAGAAGACAAAGGCAAAACCTTCACCTGGTCTGAATTTGCACTTAGGCCTCTGGTATGCAGTTGCGTACCAAAGGCCTAAGTGTGAATTCAGCCCTGCTCTCCGATCCCTGCAAATAGCCTTTAGAGGCATCCTATCTCTCTCTCCAACCTGGAGATGGTACCTAGCCCCCTAGATACCTAGGATCTACACAAATCACAGTATTAGATGGGAATTATTGCCTAATACTTCGGGAACTGCTGCCCATTGGAGTAATGACGGAGAACCTATGGGTCAGAAGTTCAAATTAGTAAAAGGATCTTCATGTATTGTATATACTCAAACGGCGGGATCCCAGTTCACAAGCCACTTTCTGGCTGAAACAGTATCCACGCTCCTCTGGATTTCATTTAAGCGCTATTCGCTTGTTTGAGTGAATCCAACCTAAACAGGTCAAATAGCATTTAAAAACGTCAAACGGATGTGGGGCTTAGACTTAACTGTGGCCATTTCTTGTTAACAATGGAGGCATTACTGAATATCACCAGAGTTAAATGGTGCAGAAAGTGGATCCATTCAACCATGTCAACAGAAGAGTTAATATTTGTCTGGGAGAAAACCGGGCAGGGGGTGGGAGTTTTAATTTACCAGCCTGCAACATTCTCTGCCCTACTGCTTGGAGTTGTTTATAGACTGATGAGAAAATCTTGTAAATTGCTCGTGTTGCATTTTGGAAGAAAATATTAGCTATAATAACAATAACAACAACAACAATAAATAATCAACTATGTACTCAGCTGCTGCACAGAGATCACACAGACTGATTATAAACAGCGGCCCAACACCGTTGCCGAAATGATCCATTGGAATCTATGCCACGATTACCATCTGCCAGCAGAACTGGTGGGATCATAAACCTGAAAGAGTGGTTGAAAATGAACTTGCCAAAATATTATGGGACTTCAGAATACAAACTGATAAAAGTTTTGGAACATAACACCCCTGGCATCATCATTGTTGAGAAGAAGAGCGTTTGGCTGGATGATGTAGCTATACCAGGAGACAGCAGAACTGACATGAAACAGAGAAAATTATGAAATACAAGGACTTAAAGATCGAAGTTCAAAGACACCGGCACAAGCCAGCAGTGGAGGTCCCAGTGGTGATCGGCACACTGGGAGCCATTCCAAAAGACCCTGGATGCCACTTAAAACGGCTTAACATTGACAAGGTTACCATCTGTCAGTTACACAGTAAACCCCCCTTTAAGGGAGTCTACGCAAAATCCAGATTATAGGTCCTGAAGGACCCATATGATCCGGATTTCCCTAGAACTGGGGGAAACAAATGTGGCTCTAATGGGGTCTGTAGTGGAAATGGGGTCTTACTGCTCTGAGCCAAATGGGTCCTTAATGGGTCCTTAGTGCTAGTGGAAAAACACCCAGTAACACGAACATCTGGCAGACAAGGTAAGCAGTCAGGATGGTCTCCTGCCGTCTGGCACTAGCAGTGAGAAACAATTGTGGGATAGAAGAAGATCTCACAAGCTCCTCTTGCCATCTGGAGGTGCCCACAAACTGAGGAAATCTGGCAGCCTCTTTTGCACAAAGTATGACCAAATGCTCCTTTTCTTTTAATAAGCTGATATTTCTCCACAGCGTCTGAAGGGACTCGTAGCCTAACCACATTAGGCCAGGGTTCAGTGTATCAAAACTGGTAATCATGGGTGGCACACTTTGCTTAGTGCTAAATAATCAGTGTGATTAACACCCCAGGAGATGACTGCTCCAGTAACAAAGGAATAAAAAGCCTACAATTCCTGTGTAATTGATTGCATTTAGTTGAATGAATTGTTAATAGTTCCACATGCTAATTCTGATCAGGCCATAGTATACTGTATTTTAATATATTATCTACTGACTGCTGGAGATTATAGTGATTAATTATATGTCTGGCCTTGAAGAAACAAAGACACGCTGACCTCATAGTTTAGAATTAAACAGAGCTAACAAGAGGAAGAATAACACAGTTTAACATATTTTGTATCACCAAAGTGGGGAAGAGTTTTTGCAAAGTTTCTTCCACACTTTAAAATCTTCATGTATTTCACACGAAATGCATGTGGATTGTAATATAAAGGGAGCCATTTTCAGAGTATTATTTGGAAAAGCAGCTGAGATCACCTTTCACGGAAGGTTTATATTAGCCACTTAACAAAAAAGTTGAGTTTACTTTAAGAAAGTGCTAAACCAAAAACAGTACAAGAAAAACATCAAAGGATGCTGGCTTACTTTCAGGACATTTCTGCGCTTACCATTTGCAATCTTCATTATTAGATCTGGGTTTTTCCCCACTTACCACCCTTAATCCGGATCTAAGATGATTTGGATCTAAGGAATGGTTCCTTCAACTAATCCGGATTTAATAGATATGGATCTAAAGAGGTACCTGATGTATCTCCACAGGCGGTATAGCACCCAATAGCAATGGGTGCTAGCATGCTCACAGTGGAAACACCGGAGCACCCCTATGGCAAATCCAGATCTACCCACTTGGGGCCCACCCATCACCCCATGTTTTTTTGGCAGTGCCACAGGGTGTGTGTGTGCAAATTCCATAGATGCTCCAGAGATTCTTTGAAGATCCTGCAGAGTGGCTCTGGAGAATCTTTGAAGGTAACGGCAAATCGCTCTGGAGATTCTCTGGAGCTTTGGACAAAGCTCTGTAGAAATGGCATTGCTCTGACAGGTCATCTTTGAAGCCTGTGCCATTCTCCAAAGTTTCCTTTGGAGCCGTCTTCGGAGATTATGCACAGGCTTTGGAGCTTTGGTTTTGGGGCACACACCCCATGGGTGTGTCCCTCTAGAGCTCTCCTAGACCCCATTGCCCAATCGTGGTGGAAACGCACTCCGTATAATCCGGATTTGATGCCTGAAGACCCCATTGTAGACCCCTTTAATGGGGTCTACAGGAAATCCAGATTATAGGTCCTGAAGGACCCATTTAATCCGTATTTTCCTAGAACATGTGGAAACCAATGTGGCTCTAATGGGGTCTGTAGTGGAAACAGGGTCTTCTTGCTCTGAGCCTAATGGGTCCTTAATGAGTCCCTAATGGGTACTTAATGGGTGCTTAGTGCTCATGGAAAAACACCCCTGGATTGTCAAAATCTGTTCTTAGGTATTCCAGTTCACATAGGTCTGGATCAAAACAGAGACTGCTATTTCCACCTGAAACATATTGTTCCAGATGTTGATCCTAGGCACAGAAGTAACTCATTCCAGAAGTGCTGCCCAGACGGCTGCACAATTGGTCAGCACAGTCGTCACTCAAAGTACACATTTGGGAACAGTAGGTGTGGCAGTGAGGCACCGCTAGTTGTCTTTGTAGCTTTTTACATAGTCTGCTGCCCCTGAATTTCCTGCATCCGGATGACATCTAAAAGCCTGCGATGTAATCTGGTTTTCAGTGCACAAACATGGATTGCAGACACCATTTTGGGGGTCTGCAGCTGTTCTGGATTAGAGGGCCCATAGAAGCCAATAGTTCTAGAGGTGTGCATGAATGCAATTTTTCGGATTTGATTTGAATTGAATACTCAAAAATTTGATTCGTTTTGAATGTTTACAGTTTGAATTTAACCAGATTCGGTTCAAATTAAGCACCTTCAAATCTATTGGTTTGAATTTTTCATTTGAATTTGCACTTGTGAATGTCGACAACATTCGTAGATGCCCGTACGCATCTTCCCCGGGTTTGTACACATCCATGCACATCTGTACACGTCTGTATGCACTCCGTAGTTATCCCATATGCAATCCGTTTTCATCCCATCCGGATCTGTACGAATGCATACGGATGCGGGAAAGGTGCAGATTTTCAAGTATGCATCGTATACAAATCTGTACACGTACGAATGTCCAGATAATTCGAACAAATAGATCCGAAATCCGAAATTCAAATTGCATCTTTAAATTCAAATTTAAGGGCATCGAATTAGAATTTGAATGTTGAAATGCAGTTGATTCTATCGAATTTCAAATGCATTCAAATATTCGTGCACATCTCTAATTAGTTCTGGATTTCTGTGATGCCCATGTGGAGAGATGGCTTTAATGGCACTCGCAGTGTGGAAGGCATGTACTGTATGCATACTTATTAGGTGCTTAATGGGGTCTACTGTGCCTGTGTGGAAACACCCCCTGTTTTAATATTAATGCCCAATTGAATGGGAAAGTAAAAAAAATAAGAATAGGGTGGCCACGTCCACCACCACAACAAGATTTTAA
Source organism: Aspidoscelis tigris stejnegeri (assembly GCA_023333525.1). Classification (NCBI taxonomy): domain Eukaryota; kingdom Metazoa; phylum Chordata; class Lepidosauria; order Squamata; family Teiidae; genus Aspidoscelis; species Aspidoscelis tigris. Next base: position 103,967,612 of record JALMGA010000003.1, on the reverse strand, counting down.
AATCCAAAAGGATAAACAAATATGTTGAATTTTGTAGTTAGGATTCAAATTAACCACAGGCCAAAATAATAACTATGCAAAATGAGGGACGACCCCATCTAAAAAGTGGCAGGTGTGATATCATGTTGTTAAACAACAACAACAACAACAACAACAACAAATTGAAAGTATCAATCCATAGGGGTGAAATGAGAATTTGCACACAGATCAGAGTCTCACAACTTCATATCACCACACTGAGGAGTGACATGAATAGAGATTCAAGGAAGTAGAGTCAGGTTCTTCTTTAATAATAATCTTTTCTTCTGCCACATGTTTGCTTTGTGTGTTACAGGAAAATCAGGAAATGGGAGGAACTTAAACAGACCTGTAGGCCAAAGGTAGCCAAATGATGGCCTTGAGTTATTGCTAAACTACAACTCCCATAAGCCCCAAGGGCAAAGGATGATTTAAAAATGCTGTTCTGCAGCCTCTGAGCAGAGAAATCCTTAGTTTTGGCCCATTGTATACCCCATAGGAAACAGCATACTTTGGCCTGCTTGCATACAACGCACATAGCAGAATTATAATACAGCCCCTCCCCCACCATATCCACGGGGGCTAGGTACCATATCCTATTATGGGTACAGAAAACCACAATTGCTCATGATTTCCAGGAAATTGTGGGAGATTTCCTATAATTCCTGGGAAATTGTGCAAGATTTCCCATGATTCCTGGGAAATTGCATGAGATTTCTCAGGAATCATGGAAAATTGTACATGGTTTTGCTCTATTTCTGATTGCCTCAGGCTTCCAGGAAGCCTCTGGGAGGCCTAATGGCACCGATGGGGAGGGGGAAAGGCTGCTTCAGTTGATGGTGGATAAGTGAAACCAGGGTTACCGAACCAGCAGATACAAGGGCCCAACTGTATTAAGAAAGGGCCTTCTCTGTGGTAGCACCTGAACTTTGGAATCCTTGGGTCTATTCGCACTTAGGCCTCTGGTATGCAATTACGACAGCTCTGGTACAGATACTCTGTACCAGAGTTGTCCTAATTGCATACCAGAGGCCTAAGTGCGAATAAATCCCTTCTCTCTTTTCAGATGTTCATGAGGAGCCTACCATCATATCTCTTAGGCACTTGCTGAAACGTTTGTTCATCCAGCATCCACACTGTGAATGGCACTTTCTGGATGGCCCGATTTGAACTTGACCCTGCATCCGGACTAAAAATAGTCCAATCTGCACTAAACCGAGTGCATGGGGATGCAGCGTTGGTGTCTCAAATGCAGACACTCACATGGAAGAAAGTCTTTGCCCTCATTCCTGCAGATGGCACTGTTCCAGATCCACCCATATTTGCCTTGTTTAAAGGGTGTGCCCTCCAAAGCCATCTTTGCCTAGTCAAAACAGTAGCATCAACACCTGCCTAGATACCTGTGTGAGTCGGACAGTCTGCCAACAGTTTACTCACTTGGCTGTCAGGGAAGTTCGGAAAGGGAAGAAACTAAGGGTGACCCATTGTGGGTGGGGAGTAACCATTGTGGGTTAGATTTGACCACCTGGCCTGGGAGGAGGGCTGAGCACTGCCAAACTTGCACCCGCAGAGCTGATCCACCCAGAATTCAGCCAGCAGTTCCAAAACAGGTGAGAAACACCTATGTACACATGTCTTGACCTGTAGTTCCTCTAGAAAGGTGTGACTTTGAAAGAATGAAGATATTCCAGTACCTCTTAAAAGTGCTCTCTGTTAAAACAGACTCTAAATCTGTCACAGTGGCTAAGATGAATGGTATCTTTTGACTAAACTAAACCTGCTCATCAGACAGGTGAAAAGTAGAGACAGCTCTTTTATGCTAGCAGCAGGTGGAAATATTAGATGCTCATCACTGTCAAACATACCTGTTTCACATAACTCTCCTTTTGCAGTAAATATTGATTCTAAACTAAGCAACTAGATCATGGCTGACTTGGGCCCTTTATGCTTTTACCTCTGTTAATCCACATTAGCGTGATCCGGATCAACCACAAACAGGGGCATCTGCATTGAGTGGCATCCTGCACTGAGCAGGGGGTTGGACTTGATGACCCTAGAGGTCTCTTCCAACTCTATGATTCTATGACTTTAGAGCAGTAAATGTGTGCTAAAGAGCGCCAGCATAGATGTGGATCACGTTTATCTGGTCTACCACTGATCCATATCAGTGAGCCCTTGGCGCAGTTCTGATCCAGAGGTGCTTCTGCATTTGGTTTCCTGTCCGTTAGACAGGGAAAGTGCATTACTAGTGCATTGCACTAGTGTTTGCACTTGGGAATGCTAGTGTACACCAAAACAAGCCCCACACGTCCGGAGACATTCCTGGGTCCAAGGTGCTGCCATCTTCTTTGTGGAGCTTGGTGCGGCTGCGCATGCGCCATTGCCATGGTGTCAGTAATGCTCTGCACATGCGCAGTCATGTTTGGGATCATCTGAGGTGCCAGCTCACTTGTGCGGCACCTCAGACGACCCAAATCCCAGCAGAGGTGTGAATGGTCACTCCTCTGGCCAAGAAAGGTAGGGATTAGGACACGTGTGGTGTAGTGTCTGGTAAGGCAAGAGGCATTTCTGGCTTGAAATTGCCTGCTGCAAGTGCAGACGCACCTTACCAGAAGCTACCCCATCATCTACTATGTGGCAAAGTGTGAATAGGCCTCAGATCTGCTCTACTCCCATGCAGACGATGTGTTCTTGGCAGTTCCGTGATCCAGATTAACAAGTAAATGCAGAAACGGCCTTGATGTGTGGCACTGGATAATGTTAATACTCTCTCTTCTACAACCTGGATCGAAGTTCAAGGATTTAAATTGACAACCAGGGGCAATTTTGCACTTCCCTTCCTGTCCCAAGGACAGGAAAGGTGCATGATGGCCACATGTCCGATCAACTCCCAGGTGCCGCCATGTTGAGAGCGGTGCCCTGCGCAATGGCACAGGCATCAGCGCTGTCACAACAGTGACCATGGCACTTTGCGCAGTCGCATCAGGGGGCCATGTGAGCTGCCAGCATTAATATTCATCATTCCATCAGGCAGACGACAACCAATATTATCAGAACCATCAGGATACAACTTGCTTATACTCATGTACACACCCATGAATGTTGTTTTGCGGTTTTCTACTGTATTGCCAAATCCTTTAATCCTAAGACTTATTACTCAAAATTTACTGTGCGTACTCCATAGATTTTCTAATTCTTAAGCATTTGCACACAGACTTTTCTCCCATCGTTTTCCCAGTGGCTCAGGATAGCTGCCAAAGGCTGAAATTAGACAGCACCAAGAGATCTATTTGCACCATTTTGTGTTTGTACCATCCACAACAGAATAAGGAGTTGGTAAGGATACTATTTAAAGTGCAGTAAAGGTATATTCACTAAACCTCTCTGCTTAGGTGCTGGTTTTCTTCAAGGTCAGATCTGAATCTGCACTTTGAGGAGGCTGCTATAGCCTCCAAGCGTGCCCTGCCTCACCAGAAGTTTACTAATTTTTGATTAGGTGTGGAGCACAATCTTAACCAACATTTGCCAGGACAAATGGGGACAGCCAAAGTTGACTAGTGTTCCAAGTGTGAACCTAGGTCTTTACCCAGGCTTTTGATATTTCATTTCCTTTTAATGTTATCCTGCAGTAGGTGACAATTGTTAAGCATTTTAATGCTTTATATATTTTATTGATTTTAATAAGATCTTCAAGTTTGGAGTGTGGGAGGGGACATACAGTCCCCATATCCGCTGATTCGGTAACCACGGTTTCAGTTAACCACGGTTACCAGATCAACCCCCCACAGGTACCATAAGGGAAAAGCACCCAGAACCGGAAGGCCTATTTTCGGCCTCTGTAGAGAATTGAAATGGGCGTGTGACGCCACCAGAGCCCATCCCAAAATGTCAGGGGGCGCATGGGAGGGAGGTGGTAGGCATCCGGTGGCATGGCTTGCCCATTCCAATGCTCTCTGGAGGCTGAAATAGGCCTTCCGGAGGCCAGAAAAGCAGTTCCGGTTCTGGGGTTGCATGACCCCAGAACCAGAAGGCTTGTTCACAATTATCCACGGTTTCAGGTAACCACGGCAGGAGCTGGAACGTATCCCCAGCAGATATGGGGGTCTGACTGTATTCATTTGGAAGGAAATATTTTGGACTGAAATGTTTCCTGAGTGAGACTGGTGGAATATGCAATCAGAAACATCTAGTTGGCCTGAGGTTAGCAAAGGCCCTAGAGCGGCATTTGATGAGGAACGTACCAGGACGTCTGGATGACCTCCAGAATCCCAAGTATAATTCTGAGAACTTCTCCCTTTAACAGCTGTCTGACCTACAGCAACTGAGCAGATGAAAAGCTGCACCTGGCAGATTCAGTTGCTGTCAAAAGCACAGCAGCAGGCCAAGACTTTGCATGGGTGTGGTTTGCAAGCTTTCCATGGGAACCACAAAGAAAGGCTTTTGCCCCTGAACAGCATTAGCCAAACAGGCACATAAACATGGGCAGCCTCAGCAATTGTGGGGCCCAAGGTTGCAGGGTGGCCTAGAGCTAGGAGGTGCTATGGGGGGCAGTGGTGAGATGGTGTGGTGCAGCAAGGATACAGCATGGGGTGTGTGTGGTAATATGGGAGGCATAGAGTTGAATGACCACTATACCCAGGAATTCTGGGGGAAGTCAAGATGGGTGGAGATGGAGACAATTTATGGATGACAGATGTATCAATGGCTACTAGAATAGATGGCTAAGTACATCTTTCAGGCTGTGGGGACAAGCAGGATGCCCCCAAGGCCATTTGCTGGGATTCGAGAGCAGGAGCAGGTTTCCCCTTGTCTCTGCTTGAGATGCCCATGGGCAATTGGTGGGCCACTGTGTGCGACAGGATGCTGGACAAGATGGGCTGTGGCCTGATCCAGCGGGGCTCCTCTTATGTTCTTAACTATCTTATGTTCTAAATCCAAAGAATTTCCAGTCAGCTTCTGATCCAGTCTCTGAATCTGAACGCCTTGTAAATACATTCGACATCTCAGCTATCTTCCCTGACGCTGCACCATTAGGAACTGCAACAAAAAGCTGCAAGAGCTCTCCAGTCATTGCATCCCTCTGAGCGAATATTTCATCTCACAGTGGCTCAAAGCGTAAATCTCATCCAGAGGATCATTCACCAAGCCCACAGAATCTTTGACGCAAATTCTATAGGCTGAGGCGGTCCATCAAATTACAGATGTTAGCTGCTGCTTCCCAGTGGCAAGCCAAGGTACACAAACAGAAATGCTGATTACCTGGATGATGGGCGCCCCACCCAAGGGTGACTGCCCCTAAGGGCAAAGCGTACCACTACACCCAGTAGTAGGGATGTGCACGGATATTCGTAACGTTCGTTATTCAGATGAATTCGGATGAATTCAGACATTCGTACATGCACTGAATGTTACAACATTCGTACATTAACATTCATATGAACATGAATGTTTTGGGACATTTGTACGAATAGTCTGGACATTAGTTAAACTCAGAATATGCATCGGATACATATCAAATACATATTCATATCGGATCTGTATCCATTCATATTGGATACTTATCCGTTCGTATTGGATATTTATACGAATTCATATGAGAACATTCATGTCAAATAGAATCCTACCATATTTGAAGGGGGGTCTATTTGAACAAATATGAATTTTCTAACATTCGATTGGTTACAAATAGAATTCCAGAAAACCCATTCATGGACATCTCTACCAGCTTGAGGTAACTGACTTGTTCTTCTTCACGCTGCTTAAGTTTAGAGTTATCTCTGAGGTGCATAATCCATTGTGCTAAGTGGGGGCCATTCGTCAGAGGAAGCATGAAAGAAAGGCCTTATGTTTAACCAGGCATAAAGAGATACGAATTGGTGCCTGATGTGCCTCCAAGGTTTCGAATCCTGAGGGACTCCATAAAAAGGCTCACTTGTGTGTCACTGGGGTCCACGACAACTTTCACTTTCATTTTCTCTGGCTGGGCAAAGGTATCTTAGTTCTGCCAGCTGTGCCAGGAATACTTTCACTTTTGTTTTTCTCTGCCCTGCTGTGCCTCTTCCCGGGCAGCCATGCACCTAGCCTTGGATGGAAAAAATCTGCCAAAAAGTGCCAAAAAAGCTGGTTTATGCCATTGTGTCAGGTGATTTTTCCTGTGCCAAAAAATGTAACCTTAACAGGAAATCTGGCCAACTCCCCCTGCACAGTTGAAAGAGGTGGGACTACAAGAAGCCTTTACTGTTAAGCCCCTCAGAAAACCACCTTCTGCCTCAAAGTAGCTGCAGTTATCTAGGAGTTAATTCCTGTGACACAATCCATAGGTAACTCCTTTTGTTTTGAGCTCCTGGATGCTTCCGCATTGGCCACCAAAAAACGGATCTAAAAAGATCCGTTTTTGGGTGATCCATCCTCCCCTGGATCCGTCACAAATAGTGATGGACCCGAAGGGCCTTTGTGCATCCGTACACGCGCAGGGAGGCTAGATTCCAGAGGACAGATGGAGTGGGTGCTGTGCGGACACATCAGCACCCATTCCAAAAGTCCTCCAGCTTGGGCGCCTCCGCCTCTGGAGCCGCAGGACTGGAGCGGTCAGTTGCCAGTCACTGTGTTTCCGGCAGCGCCTGGCGCGTGGGGGAAGGGCTTCGGAGGCAGGCAGGCCTGCTTCCGCCCTTCCCAACATGGCGGACGGAGGGAATCCATCCCTTCGCCTGGCCGTGTGCGGAAGCGTCCTGCTTCTGCACACATCCAGGCGAAGAGACGGATGTAAGACCTGATTTTTCAGGTCTTACATTTAATCTGGATTTCGGCGGCAAAACCAGTTTTAATAACCGGTCTTGCACACCAAAATGTGAGGTGACCTCTGCAAAGGGTCGCAGAAGGGGACTCCAATGCGGAAGCCGTTTAAGGTAAGCGTTCTTAATCTGGCTTAGGGGAGGGTTAAAATGGTTTGCGCAGCTAGTGTGGAAACACCCCTTGTTACATAAAGGCTGTGGCCACGCCTCAACTTTAAACCTTCTTTGGTCCATCTATGGGCCTGTCTGCTCACACCTTTTCATTGCTATCCATTTTATTTGTAGGTTTTTTTTCATCTGGGGAAGTCCAAATGGAGGGGAAAAAATTCAGTCTGGTATCCCAATATTTGATATTCTACCAAATCTAAGACTATTTTTTCTAGTATTCATTTCCCCAAACACTGAATCTTCCCACTAGCTTTTACACCTGAACAAAATTTTCTTCTAAGGAAAAATTAAGCTCAGTTCTTAAGCATAAACCTTGAGAACAAGCCTAACTTGACACATGAGGCTTCATCTCTGCCAGTAGAACTACAGCTGCCATGATCCTTAGTCGCATAATCTGCAGTGGTTTACGGGATTTGTAGTCAAAAATAGAACTCTTTCAGAAGACAAGAGACACAGCACCACTTCTTATGAAGAGCAACTGAGAGAGCCAGTGGTCTGCAAGAAATTTAAAGAATGGAAAGCAAACTCAGTTGCGCAATGGGGAAAATTCAGTTCATGTGATTATTCTGTTTACATGATTCATATTATCACTTGATTGATTGACTGACTGTTCTGTGTTTTGGTGGGAACACTGGCCCATAAGGAGAAAGTGGGTGGTGCCCCACCACACCCAAAAACACCTCAGATGATCATTTTCGTGTTTCAGTTCAGTGTTGGCCAACATAATACCTACACTGTACTGTATCCCATAATGAGAGTTGTGGTGGTTCAGTCTTCATGTAGGTTTGTGCAGAAATGCAGTATTAGAGCATCTCATCTGCCACCTATTCAGACCCCTGATCGCACTTCTTAGATGCCTTCTGCCTCGCCAGCTAGAAATGGAACCAGTCACTAATCTATGGGGGGAAAAAAGACTTCTCTATTCTAAGAATCCCTTGGAAATCCATTTACTGGAAGGGAGAGTAATAGCTTAGAGTGTCAGGCCGAATCCAGGGAGATTAGGTAGAAATGCCCTTTTTGCCATGAACCTCACTAGGTGACCCCAGGATGGTCATTCTTAGCCTACTGTCCACATCAGGGCTGTTGCTGTGAGCTGAAATGTGGAGGCGAAAATCTATATCCCCCAGAGGGAAGGCGAGAAAGGAATTTAAGTATTAAGAAGCAAAGCAATGGCATCTCACTAGGAGACCCATTGCAGGTAGAAAAGTCCCAGGTTCTAGGTCGGGCAGGAAAAGACATCTGCCCCAAATCCAGGAGAACTATTACCAGCCATAGAGGTGCTCATGCAGTCAAACAGGAATCAGCCACAATTCATTAGTACCTGACTTGCAGGTAACACTGAAGATCTACATGAAAGAATAGCCTGGTGTGATGGGAATGCCCACCAGTCTTCTTCTAGGCACGGTTGGACTACAACCACCATTAACTGTAGAATCTTTCTCAAACACTGTCCATGCTGTAATGTAAATATCTCGAGGTAGGTTCACGGGGAGAGAATTTGTAAGTACCACCTGCATTATGAAATGCCTGCTTTGGGTTAAGCATGTCTCCAAAACCAGAACCAGCGTCTTATTGCAGTATGATTTTCAGGAGAGCAAAACAGAAGTTTAAAAGTGTGCAACATGCTCAACATGCAAAACCAGGGATAAATGCATCAATTTCCCCTTCTAACCATTTACAAGTCATTTCAGTTAGGACAGCGTATATATCCATGCACCAAATGCACCACTTAGCTTAAGGACACCCTGGATGTTGGTCACAACCATGTGACAGAATATTGGAGAACCAACTTTTCTAACTACAGATTTTGTCAAGTTGAGGCTTCAATCAGAAGTCTGGGTTTCACTCTCAGCTGTTCTCTTTCTACATCTTTCAGGATAATATTTAAGATGATCTTAACACCATGCAAACATTAACTTTCTGCAGCTGTAATTCTGTGCATTCTTCTTCAGGAGAACATCCCCACAGATTGGTGGGACTCCTTGTTTTTTATTATTTATTTAACTTGTATCTCACCCTTGGACACAAGGAAGTAGAAGAAGAGTTGGCTTTTCTATCCTGCTTTTCTCACCCATTTCAGGGGACTCAAATCGGCTGACAAAGCTTTCTGTTCTTCTCCCCACAGCAGAACACCCTGTGAGGTGGGTGGGGCTGTGAGAGCTCAGAAGAGAGCTGTGACTAGCCCAAGGTCACCCAGTTGGCTTCGTGGAGGAATGTGGAATCAAACCTGGTATTCCCAGGTAAGAGCCTGGCCCTCTAAGCACTAGACCAAACTGGCAAACAGTTCTAAGTCAGTATGTGCAAAACAGGGCTGCAAAATCCTAATCCTAAAATCATAGCAAACTTTAGAGATTTGGGTTTTCATCTCTCTTTAAGGATTAACCTTATCTTAGAATTATAGAACAAACTACAGATCTAAGCCTTTATCCGTCTTTACATGCTAACATTTTAATCAAAGGAGCCTAGCCTCTAACCTGCTTAAAAACTCAGTTCCACGCCCTCAGGTGTGCAATGCCTGATTTGACTTCTTCAACCTAGCCAGAACTGAGGGCAGCTGTGTGACAGATGTATATATATTTCACTTATCCCATAATTAGTAACCCTGGAGCTCTGTCCAATCTGACATGCAATCTTTTATTTTTGATAGCAATGCATGCACACATTTAAAAGTTCCCCAAAACCGACACTCACACTGGCTTGCTGTTTGCTGAGAACGAAATAAATAACAGGGTAGAAGAGACTTACCAAAATATAACCCCAAACATAAACTCAAGTACCCCCAAAGTGCTCAAAAGTTGCTCTGAAGTTAAACCAGATCTACCATGCCAATCCAGGATCCGTCCTCAGTCTGCGTAGCAATTGCAGAAACTGCAGCTCATTAAAGTTCAGCAAAACAAATGGATTTTTTTTTTCCTCCCTAAGTCAGGCTGCTGCGTCGGGGGTTCCTCCCATTTTTATTTTTTTTATTTTTTGCCACACTCCAAGACCAGTCGTGAAGCTGCAGCTCACGCAGCCTGTGTGAAACCCAATCCCTTGCGCATGAAGGCAACAGCTGGACCGCTTCATTCAGCACTGGAGCAGCCTGATGTCCCTTGCCGAGTCTCTCTGACTCACCCACAGTCATGGAGGAAGAAGATCGGGGCGGCTGCTGGATTTCAATACCGACTGTCTTTAAGCCCACAATTGTGAGCACCAATGTGCTTCCAGGGGCGGAGAGAACCAGCAGCAAGAAGTTTCCCTGTGGCTGCATATGCGTTGGGAATGGAACTACAAAACAAATATCCCTCTTCCTGAGATTCATTTCACTCTTTGCCTCGGGGCAATGAGTCATGATACTCTCATCCCATAAACCCTGCAGAGCAGGGAACACACACAAACACACATGCAGGGGGCATTGTGCATTTTATCTGACCACACCGATACATATTTGGGAGAAATTTTTCTTCTTTCAGTTCTATCAGGTGCCTCCGTTTCTTCCATGTTTATTTTAGAGCGTATGCTCTCTTCTCACTTAGTCTGTGCTAAGGTTCACATACCAGGGTTTGGGCCCGGCAGCCCAGGACCCTCTGTGTGTGTGTGTGTGTATGAGTCTGGCATTATGGGATGATCACATTATGTGCTCTCTGGTGAGGCAGAAAGTTACTGGAGGTGGGGCTGTGGGCAATAGACATTGGCACCCATGTTTCTGCAATCCTTGGTTTCACCTGGATGATGCCAAGAAGACGACAATGGGTGTTTTTCCACTGGCAGAAAGTACCCATTTTTGCACCCATTTGGGTATGAGTCGGATGACCCCATTCCCACCACGGCACCCATTTGGGACCCGATTGTTTCCACTGCCGGTTGGGAAATCCGGATCAAATGGGTACTTTCTGCCCTTTAATCTGGATTTTCTATAGACCCCATTAATGGGTGCTACACCTCCCGTGGAAACACATTGGGTGCTTCCCTTAATCCAGATCTACTAGATCCGGATTAAGGAATGCACCCATTCCTTAGATCCGGATCTTCTTAGATCCGGATCTGAGGAGCGCGCCTGATTTGCCTCCCTAGCTCACCCGCTGTTTTAATTAGGGGTAAGCATGAATGCAATTTTCAGCATTTGATTCGAATAGAATATCCAAAGATTTGAGTTGATTCAAATGTTTAAAATTCTAATGCGTTCACATTAAATTTGATTTGAATACATTGAGATCAGTTTGTACAAATTTTCAATTCATATTTGAAGATATGGATGTCAACAACATTTGGATGTGTCCATACACATCTGTAGGCATCCCGTTTTGTCCCGTACATATCCGTTCAAATGAGTACGGATAAGAATAAGATGCGTACAGATACGTGTGTAATGCGTACGTATCCGTACACATACGAATGTCCGAATAATTTGTACAAATGATTAAAAAGATTCAAAATTTGTTTGAATGTTTAAATTAGAATGTATAGACATTCGATTCGAATTTGAATGTCCACATTCAAACAAATTCAATCGGATTTTGAATGTTTTGAATATTCGTGCACATCCCTAGTTTTAATGTCGTTTTTACAGGAATAGCCAGTAGACAAGATGTACCAGAAGGAGCCACATTTGCCATTCACAGTTCCCTTGGCTTCAACTATGGTCCACAGGGTGGTGGCAAATTTCTCTTTGGTACAACCCAGAGGGAGATTTGCCACCTTGTTGTTGAACTAGCACATGATCATTCCATGTGTGCTTCTGGTTGTGCAACAGATGCTGGCCACTCCTGTGTTTTGAATATTGGCTTTCGTGTTGTTTTCAAGTGTGTTTTTAACTATTTTGTTTTGGTATTTTTTAAAACAACTTCAAGATGTTTTATAAGAAGTGCTACCTAAATCATTTACATTAAATAAACCAGCTTATAACAGCAGATGTGATCCAGGCTGCTTTTGCATGCGGTAAAAAGAAAACCCAATAACTCTCTGAGGCCGCTTAGACTGCTTCCGCACTTACCTATATAAATCCGTATCTACCTCATCCGGATTTAGTAAACCCGGTTTTGGGTAGATCCGGATTTACAGTGGTAGATCCGTACCTAATAGGTACGGATCTACCCCCCCTCGTCCTTCTGTACACGTGGCGGAAGGACGACTTAGACCGGATTTGAGGTGGGTGCTGGGCGGACGGATGCTCTGGGGGCCCTACCCCGGCCCGCCATGATTGGCTCCTTGGAGCCAGTCATGGTGGGCCGGGGGACTCCTACTTCGCGGCTCGCTCTCGCCTCCTGACGCCTGGAGCTGCCAGAAGCAGCCCTGGCCAGTCAGGAGGTGTGCAGCATGCAGGCACGCAGCCTCCTGGGATTCCCCGGCCAGAATCGGGCCGACGCTGAAGAGGTAAGGAGGGGATTGCTCGGGCTCTCCCCTGGGGGGGGGTAGGGAGGGGTTTGGAGAAGCTTCCCCTGGCTCCAGAAGCAGCGATCCACCGCTTCTGGGGCAAGGGTGAGCCACGAAGTAGGAGTCTCCCGGCTCGCCATGCTTGGCTTCAAGCAGCCAATCATGGCAGGCTGGCGGAGGGCCCCAGGTAGGCACCTTTCCACTGTGCGGACGCATCCTAAACGGATGCATTTTCACAGCGGAAACATCCTTTAAGGGCACATGAGATGTGGTGTTTTTTTTAACACCCATTAAGCACACATTAGAGACAGATAGGTGTGGATGCGGCCACCCCTATCTGTCTCTAATGGGTACCGCTGCGCGGACGCGGTCCACCCATTCTGTTCTTAATGGGTGCCGCTGTGCGGACGCAGTTTCCCACGTGTGTGCTTAATGGGTGTTACTGTGCAGACGCTCCGTGCTAAAAGCGGCTTAAAAAGCTGCCGCTGTGCGGATGTGTGCTTTCACATGTGTCCTTAATGGGTGTTTAAGGACATGTGCGGAAGCACCCTTCGAGACAAATTAGAGATGGTTTGCTCCTGGGATTGTTCACACACCAGTTGTGCACCACAAGCACACTCACCCTAACCTATGCTTTACTTTTTAGTGTGCAGCCAGTGACCATCTGCACTTATGCCAGCTGGGGAGGTCATCTGAGGTTCCGCGCAAGGGTGCTGCGCTTGAGATGGCAGCACCCAGGTATCACCTGGATGCATGACCAATCTCAGGTGAGTGAGTGATCTCATGGGGGCTGGGTCATCGACTAGCGCTCGCAAGTGCAAGCACTAGTCAGCGTTAGTTCATCGCAAACCTTTCCCATCCTGGGGACAGGAAGGAAACTACGAAATTGCCCCTGGATCAGAATGGGGGTAGTCCGGTGTGGAACACACATACTAGTGAGCAGCTTGTTTCGTACACCAGACAAGTGTGGAAAGGCCCCTAATTTGCTTTTTCAACTAGGGATGGGCACAAATGTTCTAAACATTCAAAATCCGATCAACTTCAATCAAATGTGGACATTCAAATTTAAACATTCGGATTTTGAATGTTCCAAAACATTCGTTCGAATGATTTGAAACATTTGAAAGTACAGATACGTATGTATTGTATATGTATCTGTATGAATATCATACATATCTGTATGCATTTGCCCTTATAATACGGAACAAAAATGGGATACATCTGGGATGAAACGGGATGCGTACGGAATGTGTACAGATACATATAGCACATACAAATGTTGTCGACATTCGTATCTTCAAATTTGAATCTAACATTCGAATGAACAGGTTTGAATGTACTGGATTCAAATCGGGTTTTGTTGCATTCAGATTCTAAATTCTAGATTCAGATTCAGATTTCAAGGGGTCTGTGAGCTTGAATTCCTGATGTTGAGTGTCATAAAACTATCTGTGACTACAATCTGAGAAGGGGTCTGTGGTTTTTCATCTGACTGGCAAAGGGGTCCGTGGAACAAAAAAGGTTAAGAACTCCTGGCTAGATGTTCTTTGTGGTTCCTTGCAGTTCCACAGTTCCATGATTCTATCTACTTTATTTCACAATCTAATCAAATGACAGTGAACCAGATGCATACTGAGAGGAGCTTTGGCGTCAGGGTGGAAACAAGAGAAGGTAACATGCAGCATTTGTGATTAACAGTTGAAAGCTGCTAATTAATAAACGGTAGCCACAGCAATCTCTAAAACACAACCATTTAAGGCTTTTGGAATATATTATTTTGGAGAACTAGTGTTAGACCTGGGAACCCTTGGGGAGCCTTTTCATTCCTTTTGAATATGATTGCTGGTTCCGGTCAGGGTGTGTTGGCAATGCATTCAAACTATGAATAAGTAAGCAATGCTGCTGAACGTTGGCAGAAAACTGGTTTGTTCAAGTTTTGTTCAGGCCTCCTTCTAGTGGATTTCCCCTTTGGGGAATGGGAGTTGAAAAAAAAATCTCAAGATTAACAGCTTTGATAAAGTGCCAGAAATAAACAAACTTTGGGAATATCATCTCAAAGAAACCACAGTGGCTCAGACTTTGTCCCACCCACCCAAAATTCAGTATAAAGCAGGGGAAATACAGCCAAATGCAAACTAAAAACATAGATTTGGATGCGATTTGCCAAGGTTATTATGGGCAGAACAAAAGGCCACATGATATAATAGCAGATGGAGATTAGATGACTCTGGGAAATACATTTGCTTCATGTCATGGTAAATGCTCCTTAGCTTGTCCTATAATCTTGCTGCAGAATCCGCAGAATGCCAAGAGCTGGAATCTCCAATTAGCATTACTTATGGACCTGCATATTCTATCTGTGAGCTAAACTATAGGAGCGGGAGCACAGCTCAGCAGAAGAGACAGTGCTCTATAAGCAGAAATCCCAGATGTAATTTCTAGATAAGGCTGGGAACTAATGCAAGCCAAAGCTGAGTGGGAAGAATCCGAATGATTGCTCTTATCTCCTATTGGGTGTTACCCAGGAACATCTGGGTCATTGGACTAGATGGGTGATTGGATCCTTCCTTTGGCCCTAAAGAGGAGAAGAAGGTGGAAAAGGGGCTCCAGGCATTGATGCTGGCAAGTGCCAGGCAATGCCAGTTTCTGATTTCTTAGAGCATCGATGTCAAACTCAGGCCCGAAGGCAAAATCTGGCCCACAGTGTATTTGGCCCACAAGAAAATACTGAATGTCTGCTAGAGCTGCCTCATTGGTAGACAGCACATGCACCTCTAATACTGCAAATCCCAAAATGCTCTGCTGGTGCATTGGCGCATCAGTCAGGGCCCACAGGCGTCCGTCCTCTGTTGACTTTCATTAGCAATCTCATGCTATCAGTCACATCTAGGGCTGTGCACGAATATTCAAAGGTATTTGAAATTTGATTGAATTCGTACAAATTTTGACATTCAAATTTGAACGTCCATAATTTCAAATTATGAATTTCGAATTTCAGATCTATTCATTTGAATTATCCAGACATTCACATGTGTACAGGGTCGTACATGATGTGTACCTGCACGTATGGATCTTTCCCACACCCATATGCATTTGTATGGATCTGTATGGGGCGGAAACGGGTTACATATGGGATAACAACGGGATACATGCAGACGTGTACAGATGCGTACTGGATGCTTGCGGGATGTGTAACGATGTGTATGGGCACATACGAATGTCAACATTCGTAAGCGCAAATTCGAATCAAAAATTCAAATGGATAGATTTGAATTTGCTGAATTCGAATTGAATTTCGTTAAATTCAAATTTTAAAGATTCAAATTGAATTGAATTTTCGGATTTTTGATTCAAAGTGAATCGAATCCCGAAAATTGCATTTGTGCACACCCCTAATCACATTGGGCCACTCCTCCCCAAAATGGCCAATCGAAAGGTAGAAAACAGAAGCTTTCTAGAAAAGTGAATGCCACAGATGTGTCTTTTATTCTTCACACTTGACTGTGTTTTGGAATGTATCTCAGGATAGGGGTCTGTTGTCCCCATGCTAATGTAGACTCTGGCAGGCCTCACCTGGGGCTTGTCCCCAATTTAAAGTCTGCTAAAAATCTTCTTTTGCCTCTGAGCGCCCCCATGCTAGGGTTTTTAACGAGCACCAGTGCTACAATAGCAGGAAAACCCGTGACAAAATATGTGCCCTTTAAAGAAGAGTTTCAGCGCTCTTTCTGGAAGTCGCGGGTTTTCCTCGCAACATTTACCTTGGGGATGCTCCGTGGCAAAAGGGGAGGGGATTGCCGCCTGCACACACAGCCATAAAGCATTCACACATCTCCCAGAAATGCTGTAGTTTCCCTTCCTTTCATTTGTAAAGGTCAGAACTTTCAAAGAGTCAGAATTGCTCAGAATTGCAACATCGTTATCAGGTGTGAAGTGGGTGATCTGTGAAAGTGTTAAGAGTAAATGAGCACAGGATTGCTGCAGTCAAGCCATTTCGAACAGAGAACAGAGTGAAAGTAAGTGCTGAGAGTGAATAAGCGATCAAGCACTCCCTTTGCCGGCACGGGAAGCCATTTCAGGAGATGGCGATCTGGCTATTTTTCCTTGGAACAAGAGAGGGGGCGGGGAGAAAAAGATGCGGGGAAAGAAAACACGCTTCTGTGGGGACGGAAAGTGCATTTTAAATGCACGTTTTGCTGACCCTCATGCGGATGCTTATTCCGGAAGCGCAGGGCACTTTTAAAGTCCGCTTGAATAGAGTGACAGTAGAGGGAGACTAGAGAGGCAAATAAGTCTTTTGGGGACTCAGCTCTGGGGCCTGTTTTAGCCAGGACTAGCATGTGGACAGCAGGCCCCTATTCTGGGGTATATTCCAGAATAAAGCCAAGTACAAACAGGGCCCAGAATATTACAAAAGGCCACTAGGCCATGTCTTAAGCATGGCAACTGCATGCCAAAACCACCATCAGGCCTGCAGCTAGCCTTTAAGGAAAGAAATCTAGACTTGAAGGTGCTTTGCTGGTAAAACCCAGCAAAGCACACTGAGATGAGAGTGGATTTCACCATCCTGGAGAGATGGTTGCAGAGGCAGGCAACCTCCCTTGGCTATTTTCTACCAAGCACAATTAAGTTTTTATGTACAGCCAACACCTTCAGTCCTAATGGTGGGATTGGAGGATCCTGCCACAAAGATGACCATTTTCCAAGCCACAGAGATGCTGCCACAGAAAGAAAGAGGGAGAGACAAAACCCCCCAAAGGACACTGTGGGCTCCTTACAGCATGCAAGGCCAGTCCAACCATGCAGCTTCTTAGCTGAGCCAAGCAGTTATCCAATAGGCCATGCCTTAAAGTGTACCACATGAGACAGAAATGAATCTCCTGGGGCCAATTCGCACTTTGGCCCATAGTCAATAATTAGGCAACATCTAGGGAAGAGCATCCACACCAGGTGCCCCCTGCCTTCCCAGAAGTTGTCTAATTATGAACCAAGTATGGAGCACAAAATCGTGCCCCACAACCTTCCCAAATCAGTTACCCTTTGCCTCCAGCCCGGGAGCATTCACACCTCTGCTGGATATGGAGGTCAACAGGGCTGCCGCACAAGCGCATTGGTACCTCTGATGCCCTCCTGATGCGACTTCGACTGCACAGAGCACCAGTGCCATCATGGAGATAGTGCTGACTCATGCGCAGTCATGGAGGGTGCTTCACTCAAGATGGTAGTGCCCTGAAGAGAACCGGACCCCAGATTGATCACAGGTGCGTGGCCAATTGCATGGGGCATTGGCTGTAGGTGACTAGCGCGCATAAGCTCAAGTCCTAGTAAAGGTTAGGTGATCACGTTCCTTTTTCATCCAGGGGATGGGAAGTGTGAAATCACCCCTGGTTATAAAATTCTAGGTGAATGAGAATTAAATGTTGCAGGTGAATTTTCTTGTCCTTTCAGTTATCATACATAAGTCAGTGAGGCAATCAAGTGATGTGACGTTGGCACAGTGTTATGGGGTTGTGTAGTAAACTTCAGTTCTGTCTGCTTATATTGGCTCTTGAAGCAACCGGCTGCTGGTCCTGAATTATTTTGGAGTGAAACAATAGGCGCTTGATTGTCTAATTAGCTCAGTGAAATACAAAATAGGCAGATGTGTATTTGACAGTTGCTTGTCTTGGCACAGAAATGATTTGTGCATACAATAGCGAAGACTTTCTGTGTTATGAGTTTACTTAGTTTTTAACACTGTCTGTGCAATACACCCACATAGACTTTCTGTAATAGATAAGCAAGTATGTGACATACTCACATGCCTGTTTTATTTCTGATGCTGCTAATTAAGGTGCCTCCAGAAACACTTTAAAAACTGTGACCAAGCACTGCCGTTGTGGTTGTCTGCTGAGTCATCCAGTTGCTGCACATGAACATTGGCACCATTGCCGCTGCTTCACAATTGCCTCCTATGCACTTAGCTGGTGCTTAGCTAGTGAGCCAGTTTGGCCGAGTGGTTAGGGAGCCGGACTCTTATCTGGGAATACTGGGTTTGATTCCGCCGTCCCCCATGAAGCCAGCTGGGTGACCTTGGGCTAGTCACAGCTCTCTGCTGAGCTCTCACAGCCCCACCTACCTCACAAGGTGTTCTGTCGGGGGGGGGGAGAAGAATAGAAAAGCTTTGTCAGCTGCTCTGAGTCCCCTTAAATGGGTGAGAAAAGCAGGGTAGAAAAGCTAACTCTTCTTCTAAGTGCTGGGTAGGTTTTGAATGGTTTGGGCATTCTGATGTGTGGACACCCAAACTATTCCACAACTTTGCTTCCCTGGAACGTTGAAGCGTGAAAAGAAGAGTTGGCTTTTCTACCCTACTTTTCTCACCCATTTAAAGGGATTCAAAGAAGCTGACAGAACTTCTTTTCTCCCCACAACCAACACTATGTGAGGTAGGTGAGGCTGTGAAGGCTCAGAAAGGGAGATGTGACTATCCCAATGTCACCCAGCTGGCTTCATGGAGGAGTGTGGAATCAAACCCCGTGATGGCAAGATATTAATTTGGTACTCTAACCACAAGACCAAACTGGCTCACCAAAAGGCCCAAGAGTCCAGGTTTGCCTCCTGTTGTTTGGCAGAGGTGGTGAAAGACAGCTGTGCAATATAAACTGAACCTGAAATTTCCTTTTGGCACCTGGAGGCAACCTTAAGTCAGTTTTGATTCTGTTGGTTCACTCCAGTTCCATATTTGAATGCAGCAGGTTGGGGGGACTGTTTGTTTTTAGGAATATTTTTGTGTGGAATAGGAATAGATGGAGAAGTTCCCTGTGAGGGTAAAAAATCTTGAGGGGATCCTGGTCTCCAAATAAAACATCTATCTTCTGCTTCCATCCTAAGAGAAAAATCCAATACAGAATTCATTTATTTCAGTCAAAGCTTGGAGCAATGTGGTCATTCCTTAATGATGATAATTAGTTGGAAGGAAGCTGATTTGGGAACATGATGAGGATTGTCCAAAAGGATGATGGATCAGTTTGTTGGGAAAAAAGTTGCCTGGACAGAAAGCAAATAGTTAATGTATTTGGGGTAACTTGGTTGCAATGAGACACTGTTAAAGAGGTGCCTTTTGGGAGAATTTGAGGTGGGCATGCCATTTTTTTTTTCTGAATGTGCATTGTCCTGCCTCAGAGTCTTGAAAGTGTCATCCCTTTTTCAGTCAGAAAATGTTATCACTGAGGTAATTCATTCTTTAAGTCACCTTGGGTAGGGAGCTTAGGAGGAATATCTGGGGAATCCCAGCATGGCAACAAATGCTTCTAGCTAGGGGCCAATCAGGACCCCAGAAACCCAGGTTGGCGGTGACCAGACAGTGGTGAGCTCTTGTTGTTAGGGAAGTGTTGCCGGACTTTGAGATGAAGGAACAGTAATATCTGGAAATATGAAGTAGGATTACCCTTTGAACTTTTTGAATGCCTTTTTTTAAAAAAGACTACAGTAGTGGAGCGTTTTCTAAAAGGGGCAATTGAAAAAAGCCCTTTGTGATTGCACCTTTAACGAACCTCATTGCTTTGAGTACTGTATTAAAGAGAAGGCTAGTCTTTTGGGTAGCGTACTCAATATCTTCAGAAAGTCTTTTCTCAAAAATATTTGGAATGGAATATTCAAGAACAAGCGTATTCTTACTTGCACTGTGAAATGCACAGGTTGCATAATTTATTTTTGCAACAGTCTCTCGAACTATAAATATTCTTACAACATTTGCTGCAGTGTCTGCTTGCTTATGTCATCTTTGTGAGGTTGCTGTTCAGACTGGTTTCTATGCAGACATTATCCAGCTTCCAGGCATTTTATAAATTCTGATTTGATGTTGGTAGATCTGCCACTAGCCATTATGGGTTTAAATCCATTTGTCACTTTGCAATACAAACTAGTTTTAGTATCATGTTTCCATTGCTGCATATCAGGAAGTAAAGTAAATGGAGTAAATGGGAACTCAGAATAACTGAAGCGAATTATTTTTGTCATGCATTGCAGCCTGCCCCATATAGGACTCTGGCATGGAGATTATGCTCACACTCAGCAAAGAAAACAGCCCCAGTGTATGTCTGAGACAGTAGGGCGAGTTTTTGTGTTCTCTTCCTATCTCTAATCCACCTTTTCTAACTAGAATGTTCAAGAGGAGTGAAGGAGCAGGCTGGCATGTGATCGATCTCTAAGGATGTGTTCACACCTAAGCATTAATCCAGCTTCAATGCACCTTCAGAGCGGAAGAAGACATCAGGAAAGCAAACGGTCATTTCCTTTCCACATTATCTAACCCAAAAGTGGGTCTTCTAAGTCAGATATTGCTAAAATAAATCAGCTTGTCACTTTGCTGATGGGTTCTCTCACCCTGAAAGCGGACTGAAACTGGATTAAAACTTAGGTCTGAATGCAGCTAAGTCATTTCTAATCTGCTTCCAAGGTGATTCCCCCCCCTCTTGCATGTGAATGCAACTTGAGTTAGTCTCTGCATAAAATAAATGATTGAAAAAATGAATTCATCCCCTACTCTATACTGGCTGCATCTACACTGATTCTTGTGCTACCCTGTAGCCACTCTGGGGGCTGGACGTCCACATAACGGGACCCCACCCCCCACCCCCGGAGCTGTATGCTCACATATACCCCTCCATAAGTCCTTGAGCCGCCAGAGCCAACAAATTGTAAATTGCCTTTACATTGCTGGTTGTGATGCCTGAGTCACCTCTCCTCTCTGTGGATTTCTGGGACAGGCAGGTGAGGGGGGTGAGGGTAAAATTATGTACCCGATTTCTGCCTGAGTTGGTGTTTGCTTGACTGAAAACAGCCCATTTCAAGCCACACCTCTTGTGCTTTGAAAAGCAGCCTGAAGAGAAACCTCACTGCTTTGTGTATGTGCATTTACATGCACGAAAAGGATAGTTAAAAGTCTGAAACAGTTCTTTTTATGGGCCCCAGCTCCCATAATTCTTAGCAAAAGGATGGCCTGTCCATAGGGCCTACCAACTACTGCCTCTCCTGAACTAGGCATGTCGTGGCATCTGTGGGTCCAGATTAGGCAGGGACTGGTGGTCCCAACCTGTACTAAGCCAGTCCCTGTGACATCCGCAACAGCTGGGAACACAGGTGCCTGGCCTCCGAGACCCTGGTGGACCCATGATGGGAGCACAAAAAGGAGCATGTTGAAACACGTTGGAGTGAATTTGAGACCCCAAGGACAAAAATAAAATATATTTTGAAAGTTCCTGTAACAAATATGGAGGTTTGTGGCCTTGAAATGGTGGCCAACGGGACACAGGCTCCAAAGGCAATAATGAGAAAGAGAAGCAAGGGAGAAGGCCTTTCAGATGCTTATTTTAAAACTGCTACACACCCACCAATGGGGCTATCCTTTGTAAATGGGTGCCTCAAAAATGCACAGTCTGATCATACCCAAGACACACTGTCAAAATGGTCCCCCCATGGTCCTAGTATGCCTGAAGAAGTGAGCTAGGAGGGTGTGGATGGGAAAGGAGCACAATCAACTAATGTTTGCCCACTCCCCACGTAATCGAATACTAACCTCTGTTCAATCGCCAGGCTGATCCTCTTCAGTGCGCCGCCATCTTGAGTGCGGTGCCCTCTGCAAGTGTGTGTGTGACAGCACCGTCGCTGTAACGATGCTGATGCTCTGTGCAGTCGCAGTTGCATCAGGAGGCCAGCGGAGCTGCCAGTGCGTGCTTGCATGGCAGCTCTAACGACCTCTCCATCCAGCAGAGGTGTGAATGCTCACCAGCTGGACGTAAGAGGTAAATTTCTGGGGAAGGTTAGGTAGCTTGTGGAGCACAATTTCGTGCTCCACAGCTAGTTCACGACAGGTTAACATCTGGGGAAGCAGGGGGTGGTTGGAGGCTGTAACAGCTTCCTCTAAGTGGAGATGCACTTGCCCAGATGTTCACCTATCGTGAACTATGGGCCAAAGTGCAAACTGGCCCCTGATCTGGAATAGGCTCTGTCTCATGCGGATGGAGTATATCAGATGGGACAGAGCCTCTCTTGTCTGTACCACCATGAGGACAAAAGAGGCCCCAAAGAGGATTGTGGTATGGACTGATTTAGAATCCACATGCACAGCCAACAGCAATAGCTTTTGCTACAGATCAGCTGGTTGATCTAACCAAGCACCCATGTTGGTCTTATTGATCACTTGACTGAATCCCTTCTTTTATCTGAATAGCTCTAAGGGAACTTGCTGGAATTTGACAGCAAAAACGCTCATATCCCCCTCTTTATGCAGCACTGGAGAGAAGGCAAGGCACTCTGTAGGAAAATACAGAAAGCAAAAGACCAAACTTCTGGCCCAAGGAGATTGCAATTCATTAGTGGAATAATGAAGAGTGACTGCAGACTGTATAGGCTGTGATAACAGACATATTGCCATATCAGAGCTCAGTAACTCAATGCTCAACTCTTCGCTTTCCCTTTCGCTTCCACACCTGATAGTCCATTAGGTTCACTGAGGCTGCATCCACACGGAGGGTGGCAGGCATCTTAGGATGCCCCCAAAGCACAGCGGTCAAACAGCTGGGGCCTGCCACTGCACAGTGCATTGACAAGCGTGCTGGTGAGCTTCCGGATCCCTGCTCCTTGCATCTCTTGTCAGAGTGCTAAAAAGCAACTCTGACATTGCTCCTGCCTTTCTGCGTGCGCTCTGCCATTGTTTGGACAAAATGGAGGCAGAAAGCCATTGTACACCAGAGATGGCCTACTGCCAGGACTTTTTCCAGCACAAGGAGGCCTCTCACCTTCACAGAGCTCAACTTCCTGACTTTAGCATACACTTATTTTCAGGAGCTGGAGGCTAGAAGAAGAAGAGGAAGAAGAGGAGGAAGAGGAAGAAGAGTTGGCTTTTCTCCCCCATTTTTCCCACCCATTTAAGGGGACTCAAAGCGGCTGACAAAGCTTTCTGTTCTTCTCCCTACAACAGACACCCTGTGAGGTAGGTGGGGCTGTGAGAGCTCAGATGAGAGCTGTGACTAGTCCAAGGTCACCCAGCTGGCTTCATGGAAGAGTGTGGAATGAAACCCGGTATTCCCAGACAAGACTCCGGCTTCTTAACCACGAGACCAAACTGGCCCATGGATATTTGTAACATTCAAAATTTGTACAAATTTGGACATTCAGATTCAAATCCAATGTTTCGATACATTCAATATGAAGCTTCATATGAGATTTGTATGGGATCGAACATTCATACTGAATTCAAATCCTACTACATTCAAAGGGGATCTATTCAAACAAATGCGAATTTCCTTGCACTCAATTCAATACAAATAGAATACAACACACACACACACACACACACACTCGGGCACATCCCCACTGGAGACTAGTTTGTTTCTCTCTCCATGTCATTACGTAATCGGTGGCCACCCTTGTTTCCAGGGTCTCCTCAAGAGTGAAACTAGCGTGCAATCCAGGCTGAGAATGGGAATGCGGCACACACCCATCTTGAAACAGCACGTCAGGCTATGGTTAGAGGCTTGACATCTTTCTAATCTTTCATGGTTAATTCATTTGCTTACTCACCTAGGTGTGTTCCCGAGGGAAAAGCAAAACAGAACCAAAAACAGAACTAGGTACAGGGTAAGTGGTTAAAGTGGCATTGATAGGAGAGTCCCAGATACAAAGAACAGTGGCAGCAATATCCCTGCTGCTAGGACAGAATAGCATTGACCTTCCCGTTTGAACAGCTCTTCAGTTCTGCACTAAGTTCCTGCTGGAACTACTCAGCTTCTAAACTAGAAAGCTCTGGCCTGCACAGTTCTCACTGAGGCTGTATGCAGATGGCCGTGGTCATGCCAACAGGCTCCAATCTCACTGCAATGTGGGAGGAACACTGTTTATGTGGTCAGCACCTCCTGGCCTCTGAGGCTTTGAGACTGCAGTATAAAGCCTCTGTCTGGTGCAGTTTAGCGATGGACTGGAACTGGTCCTGGAAGTCAGACATTTTGGGCCTGAACTGAGATTATACCAGGCGGAAATCATAGGTCCTGTTCCCACTGGGGTTTTATTGAGCTTTGAAAACGTCTTGAAAATTCTTTGGCCCCATTAGCAATAAAAAAACATATAATAATAATCAGAACAATATTGAAATCAATCTAATAAAATAACAATAATAAACTCCTGAAACATCATTTCATCAGTCACAGATCAATATTATCCACTAAAATAGGTCAATTTAAACTTAATTAGGGGTGTTAAAAAGAAAGGTGTTTTTTTAAACCCAGTTAAGGTGGAATTGGTCTACAATAATGTGGTCTTCTAAAGCTGATTTGGTGGGGAAAGTTGATGTCAACCTGAAAGGGTAAAACACACCTTCCCCCTCGAAACTGCACCCTGTCAGGCTGTGTTTACACACAGTGAAGAAAAGCACCTCAGAGATGGCCCAGAGAGGGTCACTCCTCCCTCCAACGAACATTTTAGGGTCCCTTCCAGACTAGCGGATAAAAATCCAGTCAGTGGAAAAATCGCCGCTTTCCTGGCTGAGAAGTCACAATGTCTTGTCCTCGCTTGAAACGGAGATCCAAAGTTCCTTCTCAAGAGCTGTGAGACTTCCATGGTGCGTGCGGTGAGGCACACGTCATGTGAGATCAGGCAGCCAAGGGAAGCTGAGCTTCAGGCTCAGCTCTCATTGCCTGTTTCTCGCCATCCTGTCAGGGTGGCAGGAAACTTCGAATTTACCTGATACTGCGGAACGAGTGTTGGTCGTTCCACAGGAGGTAAATCTGTAGTAGCAGCAGCATAATGTGCAGCTGCTATGAAGTATCGGGCATCAGGTGTGATATCCACACACCGACTGCGCATCAGTATACTTAGGAAAACTGGTGCATTGGAGAAATTCCACCCCACCCCCACCCCCAAAATTTAATTCTGGCCTTTTTCCTCCCTATCACAAGGAAAGGCTGAAATTATGAAGCCACCCTTAAATGAGCTGAAAATAATTCAGCCAGATGTATACACTCTTGCAACTTTGGCCACACCTTCTTCGGGATTATCTTGTTGCAAATCCAGATATAGTAACTAGGTTGCTTAGCCTCCCCCCCACAGCTTTCATTTTCAGCCCCTCTCCATATAGCTCCTTCGCTAGTTAAAGACAAGCCCTGAGAATAAAAGCACCAGAGTTCTTCTCCAAAGACTTACATATACTCTGGGCTGCTTTGTGTGCAGCTGCCTGCAGGCAAGAACGGAGTCCTCAACCACATGTGAAGAAAAAAGAACAGCTGCCCTTCTCTTCCTATTGAGATTTTTTTCCCACCCCTGACCACAGGTTGTGACATCACAAGGACCTCTGACCTGCAGAGCCCTGGCCTTCATCCAATTGCCTCTCCAGATGTTGCATTGACATCATTTCCCCCACGCCCCTTTCTTTGTATAAAACACCCTGGCACAGATTAAACAAGCTCTTTTTCAGCTGATCTTCTGTTCCAGCCTCTTTATTCCCCATCCACATTTCTAGCCTCATCAGGTCAGTCATTAACACCTGGTTGATCTCCGGGATTATGACCGGCAGAAGCCCGGAATAATATCTATCGCAACAGCCAGTGCTAAGTAGCAGCTCCCCAGCTGCTGAACCCCTGCCTCCCAGAGCACTTGATCTTGTTTGCATGTCTGGGATGCAACAGGTTTCTTCTACACATTGTGAGGCCTCTGAAGCATCGGCAATTACAGAAAAAAGGACAATAACATTAGCTGTCATCACCAGAAATTACATAACCACTTTTGGTTTATCCCTGGTCCTAAATTATCTTTTGGAAAATGAAGTCTGGAAAATATGTAAACAGTGTCTGTGAGTACATTGGGAAAAACAAGCACTAAATCAGTAACACCTCTCATTCTCAAATAACCAATAAAAGTATCTGCTTACTAGGCCTGAAAGCAGGGGGATCTTGGCTGTAGCATTTGTAGTCAACATGCCCCCCCCCCCAGCTTCTTGCTTTACAGCTCCCATCAACCCTAGTTACCATCACCTATTGTCAAGAGTGATGAAAAGTGGAATCAATCAACATTGGGTGAGTGGACAACCAAGTGGCAAATGTGCTTTAATCTTAATAAGTGCGAAGTAATGCACATGGGGGCCAAGAATCCAAATTATGTCTATAAACTGATGGGGTCTGAGCTTTCTGCAACACACCAGGAAAGGGATCTCGGAGTTCTGGTGGACAGTTCCATGAAGGTGTTAACCCAGTGTGCGGCAGCAGCGAAAAAAAGCTAATTCAATGCTGGGAATAATTAGGAAGGAAATAGAAAATAAGTCAGTAAGTGTCAATTTGCCCCTTTATAAATCTACGGTGAGGCCACATTTGGAATATTGTGCACAATTCTAGTCACCACACCTCAAAAAAGATATTGTGGAACTAGAGAAGGTGCAGAGAAGGGCAACCAGAATGATTAAGGGGCTGGAACACCTCCCTTACGAAACCAGGCTGCAACGTCTAGGCCTCTTCAGTCTGAAGAGACGGCGTTTAAGAGGGGACCTGATTGAAGTATATAAAATTATGCATGGTATAGAAAAGGTGGATAGAGAAAATTTCTTTTCTCTATCACACAATACTAGAACCAGGGGGCACTCTATGAAGCTGATGGGTAGGAGAGTCAGGTCTGATCGGGGGAAGTATTTCTTCACTCAGAGGGTCATTGGCTTATGGAATCTGCTGCCGGAAGAGGTGGTGACAGCTACCAGTCTAGATAGCTTTAAGGTAGGGTTAGACAAATTTATGGACAACAGATGTATCAGTGGCTACTAGAATGAATGCCTAGGTGCATCTTTCAGGCTGGGGGGGGGGGGAGGAACCGGAGTGCTTATAAGGCCATCTGCTGGGACTCAAGAGCAGGAGAAGGTTTATCCTTGTCTCTGCTTGAGATGCCCATGAGCATTTGGTGGGCCACTGCGTGTGACCCAGAGGGTCATCAGTCTGTGGAATTTACCCCCAGAAATAGGTGCTGACAGCAACGAGCCTGGATAGCTTTAACAAAGGATAAGACAAGTTCATGAAGGACAAGCTTATCCATGGAAGCCTAGTTCCTGCCTCCAGATTGGAGAGTCAAGCAGGACACCTGTAAAGGACATCTGCAGGGAGGTGAAGGTTTTCCATTTATCTTCTGCTTGAGAAGGCAAAGGGAAACAAAGAGGGTCATCGGTTTATGGAATTTGCTGCCGGAAGAGGTGGTGACAGCTACCAGTCTAGATGGCTTTAAGATAGGGTTCGACAAATTTATGGATGACAGATGTATCAATGGCTACTAGAATGAATGCCTAGGTGCATCTTTCAGGCTGGAGGGGGGGAAGCAGGACACTTTTAAGGCATTTTGCTGGGATTTGAGAGCAGGAATAGGTTTGTCCTTGTCTCTGCTTGAGATGCCCATGAGCATTTGGTGGGCCACTGTATGCTGGACTAGATGGGCTGTTGTCTGATCCAGCAGGGCTTCTCTTATGTTCTAAGAAGCTCAGAAGCAATTGGCAGGCCACTATGTGAGACAGGATGCTGGACTAGATGGGCTGTGGCCCAATCCAGTAGGGCTTCTCTTATGTTCTTATGACTTTTAACGAGAGGTTTGATAGTGGAACAATCAGCTTTGATACTGCTGATTGATGGGCTTCATGCCATGCTGAAAGCTGACACATGTGTGCAGGTTCATGGAGTTAGGCCTGCACTGACTCTGATTTCACAACCATTTGAGCTTTGGGGCAGCCTTGTGGAAATCAGCTTAAAGTTCCATCTACAAGAGATGCTATAGCACTATTTCAGGAAAACCTATGACCAGGAATATATCAGGGCTATAGTTGGGCTATGGCGGGATTGCCACAGGTGTGTGCAGCAATCCTACCATAGTGTAGACATTTGCCGTCTGGATGGGGGCTTAGAGATGGTAGTGCCAATATGCTACCACTTCTAAGCCCCTTTTGAGCTGCTTTGCTATAATGTGTGTGGATGCAGCCAATGACACTTTCTGCATAAAGAGAAAAAACTGGTTAATTAATTTCTATCCAATATTCAGCTGCTCGCATCATTATGTCTGCTCGTCACTTCAATCATGTCTCTCCTTTACTATCCTCCCTTCACTGGCTTCCTTTCCCTCTCCGTATCAGGCATAAACTGTTGCTGTTAACTTTTAAGGCACTTCACGAGCTCGCTCCTTCTTATCTCCCTGCTCTTGTTTCTCCCTATGCCCCCTCCCGTCCCCTGCTCTCTAGTAACCAAGGTCTTTTGGCTCAGCCTAGAATTTCCACTGCCCCACCTCGGATTCGTCCCTTTTCTCTTGCCTCCCCCTATCTCTGGAACCGCCTTCCCCCTCGATTATGCGTTATTACCTCACTCTCTTCTTTCAAATCTGAGCTGAAGACAACCTTGTTCAGGGAAGCATTCCCAGGCCTTATGTGACTTTCCCTACTCAGGAGAGTCTGCCTGTTGATGCTCTGCTGTCTATTTTAATCATTGTCTCTGTTATTGTATGTTATTACTGTTTTTAGATTGTATGCCAATGGCAGGTTTTATTCTTTTTTACTTTTTACTCTTTGGTTATTTTATTTTGTACAGCACTGAGTACATGTACAGCGCTTTAGAAATAAACCAATAATAATAATAATCTTAAAGCTGCAGTGTGCCATCTGTGCACAATAGCTTCTATTGTGCATGTCAGTAAAATGTGCAAAGACTGTGCTGTCCATGACACTGTCTAGCTAGCAAGAGATAATGCCAGAGAGGCATTATTCTGGATTATTGCTTTCTAGTGGGGTATTCTGAAAGTGTCTGAGACTATAGGGTGGAGGCTATTGCTCCCTCTCTTCCCCAAGTCTTGACATAGGGTAGGTGGGTGGGACAGTCAGCCTCCGAGCTTTTCAAACAGATCTTCATAGAACTGCCATAAAGGCTGCATCCAGACACATTTATACTGTGCATTGGGATTGAGCAGTCCCAATTGAGCCATCACACACAACAATTGATTGATTGTCATGATGTCGCATTATATGATCAGGACTGCGCACTTACCTTAAGTGACGGCCCTCGCTGCACAGTATAAACAAAATCTGGAGCTTCAGGAGGGTGAGAAAAGGAGATGAGATGCTAGCAAAGCAGGAAAGGCAGCTCAAAATTTGATTGGCTGCCTCAACCTGCGTGGCGGTGCGCACCTCCTCAACACTCGGAGCTCCGATGGGGAAGTTATGGAGCTGCCTTTCCAGTTGGGATGCCCGGTCATCGCTGCGCAGTAAGTATACTGCGCTTTTACATTTAACTGCAGATTTATTCCACTTGGCTGGAGGCAGCCAAAGGCACTTGTTGCTACATAATGCTGTGCTCTACCTGTGCATAGAATGCACAATGAGAGAGCAGTGTTGTGCAAACTCGGCTTCATGTGGATCCTGCCTAGGATCCTACTGTAGAAGGCACAGACATTCCAGAAACTGATGGGTAGAACCAATCTGAAGACAACTTCTCGGTGGCAACAAAATCATGGCCTCACTGAGGTGGCCCCCATCACACCATGCTGTAAGAAAGATAGCAGTAGTCTCTAGAGCTGTGCAAGAATGCAATTTTTGGGATCTGATTCGAATATCCAAAAATTCAAATCAATTGAAATGTTTAAAATTTGAATGTATTCACATTCGATT
The DNA here is from genome assembly GCA_023333525.1 of Aspidoscelis tigris stejnegeri. NCBI lineage: Eukaryota > Metazoa > Chordata > Lepidosauria > Squamata > Teiidae > Aspidoscelis > Aspidoscelis tigris. The sequence continues at coordinate 103,937,642 of JALMGA010000003.1, read as the reverse complement.
TGATTTGAATACATTTGAATCTGTTTGTGCGAATTTTCAATCTGTAGTTGCAAATACGAATGTCGACAACATTTGAATGTGCCTATATGCATCTGTATGCATCCATACACATCTGTACCCATCCTATATTTATCTCTTATGCATCCTGTTTTCATCCCGTATGGGTCTGTACAAATGCGTACAGATGCAGAAAAGTTGGGTTCGGGCAAGTATGCATTGTGTATGTATCCATACACATACGAATGTCCAAATAATTCATATGAATGATTCAAAAATTCAAAACTTGTTTGGATGTTTAGATTTGAATTTATAGATATTCAATTCAAATTCGAATTTATAGACATTGGATTCAAATTTGAATGTCTGAATTTGAATGTTTTGAATATTTGTGCACATCCAAAACTCCATAAAGTCCCCCCTAAATAAACCAGCTTGATAACACAGACAGAGTGAATGTAATCAGGACTCATGTGAACTAGCAGAACTGCCATCTATCCACGTGCCACAGTGGTGCAATAATGTTTGAGCATTTCCAGTTTCCACATGATACATAGACCTTCCTTAATCCGGATCTAAGATGATCTGGATCTAAGGAATGGGTCCTTCAACTAATCCAGACCTAGTAGATTCAGATTAAGGGAGGCACCCGAAGTGTCCCCACGGGCGGTGCAGCATCCAATAGCAATGGGTGCTATCCTGCCCACAGTGGAAACACCGGAACATCCATGTGGCGAATCCGGATCAGCCCATCACCCCAGGTTTTTCGAGGGGCAGGGGGTGCAATCTCCATAGACAAAGGTCCATAGGATTGGCATTGCTCTCACGTGGGGTCCCCTTTGGAGCCAGCTTCGGAGATTGTGCACAGGCTTAGGACCTTTGAGTTTCGGGGCACATGCCCCATGGGTGTGCCCCCCCAAGCCTCCCTAGACCCCATTGCCCAATTGCGGTGGAAACACTCCATTTAATCTGGATTTGATGCCTGAAGACCCCATTGTAGACCCCTTTAATGGGGTCTACAGGAAATCCAAATTATAGGTCCTGAAGGACTCATGTAATCTGGATTTCCCTAGAACTGGTGGAAAGAAATGTGGCTGTAATGGGGTCTGCAGTGGAAATGGGGTCTTCCTTCTCTGAGCCTAATGGGTACTTAATGGGTCCCTAATGGGTACTTAGTACTAGTGGAACCCCCTCCATATTGATTCCAGTCTCTTCTCATACCCTTTGATTTCTCCCTTCTTCATGAGAGATGTTGATCCATCCAGTAATGCATCTTATTATTGCATGTTCCTTTCCCTGATATCCCACCCTTGGTTTCCTTTGAGTTGCTTTAACTTCTATTCAACCTGCCCCTCTTTTAAAAGCCTTTCAGGTCCAATAAATCATGTTTTATGGCCGATGACTTGCTAGCTCTGATCCTTTTGAGGCGCCTTTCTTTCCAATTACTCTTCCTTTCTCTTGCTTTAGGCTATAAGCCTACGGGAAGAGGTGGCTCTTTGTTCCTTTATTATTATTATTATTTTCTCCAGTACTTGGCCTAGCTATTTTAGGCATTTAAAATATGTATTATTAATAACTAGAAGCTAGAGTGCTTGTGTAGAACGTTCCAGAGTGCTTCAGGTACACGTAGCTCAGAGCACTTCACAATGCCTCCCATGCCAGCAATTGGTGTCCATACAGAGCATCATAAAATGCATGATTTGCATTGCGGGCTGCCCCAAATCCACCCCGAAGTAAACGGAGCCCATGGGGATGCCGCCTGTGTGTGTGTGTTTTTAAATCTGTCCATCTGGCTATTTGGCCGGTGTCAAATGCCTGAGTGTGCACGTTGGCACTACCGCGCATGCATAGATGTCTGCTTCGGGCCCCAGCCCATGCACAGTGGATGGAGCTATGATAGTGGCTCTGGCCAAAAGGTAGGTACAAAGCAGTATTGCTGGAAACCCCACAACCAGCACTGGGGCTTCCAGCAACAGTCTGTAGCACTTTTTAGGGGGATATGGGGGGGGGGGCTGTGGTGGGATTGCCTCAGATATGTGAGGCAACCACACCATAGTAATGCCGTAGTGGCACTATATTCCCATTATCTGGATGGGACCTAAGATTCAATCCAGTGTCATAGCAAAAGAACATGACAGGAAAGCAACTGTGCATTTTATTTACTTTCCACATTATCTACCCCAAAGCTGGGCTTTCGGAGTTAGATGGTACCGAAAGAACAGAGGTTCTGGGTGCCCGGCAAAACGGTGCCAGAGCTGCCTGGTGAAATCTGATACTGGATCTGCCCAGCAAAATGCTAGAAATTTATCACCATCTTTTTCACGCTGGAGTTCAGCTTTAGGCCAGTGTGTGTCAGAAAAGAAGTGTGCATTTATGTCTGATTCTGTTCCCTACCTGTCCTCTGGCCTAATCCTCATGAACATCTGCAGTGCTCGTTGTATGTGTTTGCCAAGGCCTGCTTAACTGGGCTTTTTTAAACAAAGAAAGAGAGAAAGATTGGAAATCTTCCCAGATCGCACAGCCCACCTGTCATCACTTCTGATTTATATTAAAGGGGATGTGAAGGTGATTGGTCATTGGTTGTTTTCCATTACATCTGCAGAGTGCTTATCTTTATCAGAGGGCGAGGCACTTTGCTTCTTCATACAATGCACACAAAATCACCTGGACTTATCTCGAGATGGACGCTGAACCAAACCTGTTTTTTGGTTAAAGCAAGCTGTATGATGTACTAGGAAGGAGGGAAAGGAGCTAGAGAGAGAGGGAGAGAAGGAGCAAGGAAGGAAGAGAAAGAAAGAAAGAAAGAAAGAAAGAAAGAAAGAAAGAAAGAAAGAAAGAAAGAAAGAAAGAAAGAAAGAGAAAAGGGATGGAGGGGTTGGACTTGTTGACCCTGGAGGTCCCTTCCAACTCTTTTTGCATTTTTGAGTCCGTTTATTGACAAAAGCCTCTTTCCCTAGATGTGTCAGAATCCAGCCAATCTCAGTTTTCACATGCACTTGTTTAAAAGTGCTTTCTCTGATGTTTGGAATTTGGAATTGTCAGTAGAAAACTCCTCACCCTTCATATTCTTTTATTACAGACCATTGGTCATAATGTCTGGAGCTAACAGGAGGAGGAATCCAACAGCTAGTAAAATGTGTGGAAAAAGAGTTTGCTGAATGTGAGTCAGCAGTATGAACAAAGCAGCAGATGCAATTATGGACTCCAAAAATAGAAGCACAGCCTCCAAATCATAGAGAGTTGTAAGCCCAGTGTATTTGGTGCTGCTCAGGTGTTGGTTGAGTCCCACCTCAAGTTCTCATCACTTCACTCTCAATAAAGCTCAAGAAGACCCTGAAGATGACAGGGGAACAAAATCCTATAGAGGTTGGATGCTCAGAGTCTTATTTGGATTCCTTCACAGGCCAGAGGGCTATTTGATTCAATGGCTCTCAACATCTGAAGATTGTATGGCAGCTTCCACACTGTCCCTATGGACCATGTTAGCTGCTGTCCTGGCTGCCTGCCTGGGCTTTCACATGGAGTGTGCAGTCTTGGGTCTTGGGCCACCCCAGCCTCTGCCACATGTGGGCATGGGAACTCTGAGGCCATTTGCTAGGCTTTGAAAATAGCCCCAAAGGGCCACTTCCAGGAAAGGCTGCTAAAACCACCCCATCCTGGAAGCCTTTTATTCCCTGGCCTCTGAAGATAGACCAGGGGCCTTTCTGATTAGGCTGTTGTGAACTAGGGCTGGTAAACGACTGGTAAAGGTCGACCATTTGCACTTGTCATGAGGAAAGCTTCCCCAAAGTGTCCATTATTGCCCACAAGTGCAAATGGTCCTCCCGTTTACCAGCCCACGCCTCTGCGTCCAAAGCCGGAAGTTTCATCTCCTCTCTGCTGTGATTGGCCGTTTCGTGACATGCTCAGACGCTGTTGCAGAGGGGTGTGTTCAAGCAGAGGGATGTATTGTGGCCAATCACAGTGCCCGTGATTGAACGTTGCAGTGCCCGCTACTTGGTTGCTGATCAAGCGCCCCTCTCACGACTCAATGACCAGATGCTACTCCCAGGGATCGGTGGTCCGGTCACTTCAGGGGTCAGCAATCGATCACAGCCACCAATGCCACTGGGTCTGCATGGACGCTGCCTCCCCTGCCCACCGACTGCAGGGAACCAGAAGAAGAGTGAATGGTTGCGCCACTGGACACTTCAGGTAAGGTTTTGGTTAATGTTGGTAAAGGTGTGGAGCATGATTTAGTACTCTACACCTAATCAATAATAAGTGAACTTCTGGTGAGGCAGGGCATGCTTGGAGGCTGTAACAGCCTACTCAGAGTGCAGATGTTCTCCACCAGAAGTTCACTAAATGTTGACTTATGGTCAAAGAGTGAGTAGGCCTCAGTACAGGCAGCTGTCCTGCAGATGGCTTCTAGCATGTTCTTCAGAGTGTCACATTCCTGGTAGGGCAGAGAACAGACTGTACATCATGCACCAAAGAGCATGGTGCAGAAACAGTACTCCAACATCTGGATTTATTACTGTTTCCATATGTATCTACTGCTCATTCATAAATATTCAGGACAGTGTGCAACAACAACAACAACACATTAACATAAAAGACGAAAATGGGAGCCATTCTAGATTATCATGTTTCAAAAATTTAAGTATGATCTCTTTTCACCAAGCCTTCTTAGTGTGAATGATCTCAGCTATGAACAGCTACCAGTCTAGATGGCTTTAAGGTAGGGTTAGACAAATTTATGGATGACATATGTATTAATGGCTACTAGAATGGATGCCTAGGTACATCTTTCAGGCTGGGGGGGGGAAGTAGGATGCTTCTAAGGCCATTTGCTGTGATTCAAGAGAAGGAGAAGGTTTGTCCTTGTCTCTCCTTGAGATGCCCATGAGCATTTGGTGGGCCACTGTGTGTGACAGGATGCTGGACTAGATGGGCTGTGGCCTGATCCAGGAGGGCTTCTCTTATGTCCTTATGTTCATGCCTCCCAAACATCACTTTTAACTGGGCTTTTAATGAAGCATATTATTTTATCCGTTTGGATTGTAAACCATGGGTCTTTCTGCACTTGGCCTTTTTCTGGAGTATGTCTCGGAACTGGGGCGTGCTGTCCACATACTAGTGTAGATTACAGCAGGCCCAGGGTGAGGCCTGCTGTAGTCTGTATTAGCATGCAGACAACAGACCCCTATTTCAAGATATGTTCCAGAATCATATACATGAACTGAGGAGAGGGGGAGGTGCCTCACGAACTCCGCACATACTGATTGGCTGAAGGAGAGGTGGCTCATGAACTTCACACGTGCCAATTGGCCAAAAGGAAATACTTGCCGCCACACCCCACAGCACAGTTCTGCCTCCTTTAGGCCATTCCCCCACTCACATGTGGGGATGTGGAAGATGGACTGCAATTTCAGGCCAGTCTGAGTCCCTATCGGTTCTGTAAAAACAGGACTACAGTTTAGAACAGTCTAACAGGTGACCGGCTTGGAAAACAGCTTAGATAATAGGCCCGGGGGCTGACTCAGGTCAACGTAAAACTCACGTGACCAGGGCCCAAGTACCAACATAGCCTGCAGAGAAAGACATCTCTTTCTCTTACTTGCCTTCCAGTTCTTGTCTGGCCTAAAACTAATCCTATCCTGTGTTGTTTTCAATGGGACTTAGAACACACGTTAACATGGGTGCTTTAGCCCAATTTTTGTTTCAAAAGTGAGTTTTTGCCCTGCCTTTTTCTCCAATCCATCTTCTTTAAATGTGCCTAATAAGCTGATTGCGCGTAGCAACTGTCAGGGTTCTCTCCTGCTTATAAAACGGGGTATGGGATTAGCTGATGTAGCCCTCATGGCATGGAACATGCAACTGGCTGGTTGATTTGCACAGCTTCCCTTTCCCATCAATCGGTATCATGTCTTCCCCTCCCCGGAAGGACCTGATAATTTTTTCCCTTCACAATATCTGCCCCATATCCAGAATGTATAGAATCATGGGACTATTATTACAAATTATTTCGAATCTCTTTGACACTTCTGATCGCACTTTAACCAAAATGTTAATTTGCTTGATTTATCATAGCATGAGACTTCAGGTGAGAAGGCAGTATCAGAAAGAGGCTTTTCAGAAGTATTTTCAGCTTGCGTGCGCTGCAGACAATAGCACAGACCCTGAGTTGAAGCTTCCCTTTCTGTTTGATCTCCTCAGACTTCATTTTTGTTTGCTGCTGATCAGGGTGAAGTTCAAGGAGATCTACCAAGTGTTAATGATTATATATACTGCCTCCAGGCAGTTAGAAAAACAGGTAGGATGTCTCTGAAGGCCATCTGCAGGGATTCAAGAACAGGTGAAGGTTTTGCCCTTGTCTTCTACTTGAGATGCCCAGAAGCAACTGATAGGCCACTGTGTGGGACAGGATGCTGGACTAGATGGGCTGTGGCCTGATCCAGAAGGGCTCCTCTTAATGTTCTAATCAGAATATTACCTTTCCTTGCGTTTCTTGTAGAACTACGGCACAGGCTGCTATTGGCTTTTATAAACAGGTCTGAGGTACTCAGAGCTTGCTATTCTTTGGGTTCTTCTTTGTATACCATTTTTGGGAGGAGTCAGATAAAAATCTACCCCAAGATTTTCATAAACCAGCTGTATTATGGGGAGCTTCCCAAGGGTGGACAATTTTAGTGCTTAGATTGCATTTGGCCAGAGTTTCCCAAAGGGTTATAGGCTGATAGCTGTGGTTCTTAAGATGATTTTAAGGAGTTCATGAAGTACATAAAATTTACAGTGAATTTAAATTTTAAAAGTCTGTATCACTTAATAGTGGTGCCTGGCACTCTATGAAGCTGATGGGCAGGAGTTAGAATCGATAAAGGGAAGTATTCTTTTTTCACCCAGAAGATTATTGGGCTATAGAATTTGCTACCAGAAGAGATGGTGACAGCAACCAACCTGGGTAGCTTTAAGAGAGGATTAGATAGATTCATGGAATCAATTTGTTTGGGCAGAGGATGGCTATTGAATTAATGCTTTTAGGCAGACAAAACCATTTATTTCCTGAATAAGTAAAAATCCAGCCTGCGATGCAATAATGGTTATATTAAAAATCTTTCTTGCATAAGTACATAAGAGGAGCCCAGCTGGATCAGGCCACAGTCCATCTAGTCTAGCATCCTGTCGCACACAGTGGCCCACCAGTCGCCCATGGGCATCTCAAGCAGGGACAAGGGCAAACCTCCTGCTCTCAAATCCCAGCAAATGGCATTAGAAGTATCCTGCTTGTACTCAGGCATCCATTCTAGTAGCCATTGATTCACCTGTCATCCATAAATTTCTCCAACCCTTCTTAAAGCCATCTATGCTGGTTGCTGTTGCCACTTCTTCCGGGCAGCACATTCCATAGACTGATGACCCTCTGAGTGAAGAAATACTTCCCCTTGTCTGGCAGCCTTTGTACAAAGTCCGATGATAATGATCTTTCATCTCAGCTTGATCATAAGCTATCAAGATCTTCAGGAGCTAGACAGAGTTGCTCGGAGGAAACCAGCTACAACCCTTAAGTCACGAGTTGGACATCCAACTTGGTATGAAGTTGGAAAATATTATTTTTAGAGAACCATCAGATCAAAATATTATCCCAGGACTGAGGGAGGAGCACATCATGTTTTCTTTTCCCTTGTGAAAAAGCAGTTCTCAGCTGCATGGAGGGATAGTTTAGCATCCCTTCCTTCTCATGGACAATAGCGCTTGGCCAGTAAATTCTATTGCATTGGGAAACAAACTCATAAGAGACCCTAATGGGATGGGGGAAGACGTTTATATCATGCCTTCAAGATGCCCCCTTTGAAAGTTATTTCTCAAGGCCGTTTTACAAAGCGATGTACGTTTCGCCTCTAATCACTAAAAGGAAAATACAGGTTTGGTTAGCTAGATGCACGGTGCTTTTTGCAGTAAAGCTTTGTCGCTAACTTTCATCTTGAACAGAGAAAAGAGTGCACTCTAACATGGCCATGACTCTCATTTTATATTGCCCATCTGTGTCTATTCCCTATAGATTTCCAATAGCTCAATTACATGGCAGCCAGCCAGCCTGTTTTCTGGACAATTACACTTGTTCTTCAGTGCTGTCTTTGGACTGAAGCAGTGAGCCAAACCCCTCCTATTTTTTATTCCTTCCAAGCAGGGGATGGATGGATATTTTGCATCACACACACACAGACACACACACACTGCAAGATCACTGCCCTGTAAAAACAAGAGCTATCTATTTTACTTCCCAGCAGAGGAAAACAAACTCGATGAAGACAGTGTTGCTTGCTGGTGATAACAGTGAACAAAATAGTAAAAATAAAAATATATAACCCTTTAGCAGATCTGCTTCCCAGGATCTTTTAACCCCCACCCACAGCTGATGTTTTACAAAGTTGTATCATTCTGTAAAGAAACACAGTTCTGTAGGAAATCAACCATCCTGGATTCCCCCCCCCCCCCTGTCATGGAACACCTGTACAAGTCTCAACACTTAGAACTTCAGAGAACTTCAACCGCTTGCCTGGAGTAAGTATCACTTCCTCTTTGGGAAACTTATACACACAACCAACATCTCCAGCCTCCGATCTAGCAAAAACAGCATTAAATACTTCATAGCACGTACCTTATGGGTGCCATTATCCTGGCCCCTGCCCCACCCCACCGCTTAAACTGTTAAGGCTGCCCTGCCCATAACTTGCTGTGCCACAAACTGCTAACCCCTGTTGCCTCCAAACTCAGAGCTGACCAGAAACGCTGCTGGCACCAAAGGCAAAGCAAGTTAGACATATCACACATTTTCAGTTTCTGCACTGTCTTTCCAACAGCTGCATGCACAGACGTCTGCGAGGAGGCCCTGGCTGCTGTACTGGGTGGGGTGACGGGGGTTAGCGGTGTGCATCCGAAAAGGCAGCATGCAGAGTCGAAGCTGATCTTGTACTGGAGCTGGGAAGGAAATGAATTCTACGGGTTGCGGCCGGGATGCAGCTTTTAAAAGACGAGTTTGGTGCGCGGGAGGAACGCGTAGGGGAAAGAGTGTCAGGTGGAATGAACGAATATTTGCAGGCTCTTGCTGTGAACGCGGAATCATCATGCAGTATCTATATCTGGGAGGGGAGAAGCCACACCCAAGGGCTGCGGGTAGAGAAGGCGATTTGCATTTGCAGCTAGCAAAGGGATTTTGTTTTACAACAGCAGCAGCAGCAGCAGCAGCAGAGAAGAAGGAGAAAGGTTAGGAGGAAAAAAAGTTAGCCCACCACTGGCTGGGGATCCTTGCCAGTTAGGAAGAACTAGATGGAAGCAGTCACACATCTTGGTGGTTTATGGTGGCTCAGCAAAGAGCAGCAGCAGCAGCGAGGAGGGCGAGAGTGGAGGCAGCGTCTGGTCTCCTCCTCTGGTTCGGGTGGAGCACCCTGCTCTGTCCCCGCGTGCAGACAGAGGAGAGAAGGTTTGTGCGATGCTCAGAAGACGCAGCAGCAGGAGGAGGAGGTGGAGGAAGAGGAAGCGCTTCTAGGTTGCCACGGACTGCTGACGCGCACTCCCCCTGTAGACAGAGAAAACTGGCTGCCGCTGGACTGAGAGCCAAGCTGTTCAGGTTCGCCCCGCATGGCACGCCTGCCTGATCTCAGCCTTGCAGAGCTGGGCTGGTGTTTTAGGTCATTGCAGAGGAGGAGAAGGGAGTGGTGGTGATGCTGGTGGGGTGATGGAGACGCCGCCGCCGCCGCCCGTGCAGGGTACCAAAAGAAGTCGACCCAGGGATGGAGATGCGATGCGCTCACCTGATTGGCTGCTGCGCGCTTGGAAAACCGAAAGCAAGGCAGGGATGATGCGATGGCTCTGTTGGTTTTCTGTGCGCGTTCTTGCCTTCTCCTTCCTTTTTTTTTTCCATCGGGTGCGACCAGGCTGAGATCCAGTTATACGGGGATACTGGTGGTGTTATTGCTCAACTCCAATTCTTGGCGGCTAGTACCAGCAGCCCCTTAGAACTGAGAGCTGGGGACCCTGCTGAATTGCATTGCAGATCTTCATAAAAAGGTGGGTGTTTTCCCACCCAGGACCTTGTGTCCTGTTTTCCAAATCTTCCCCAGACGCACTGACTCTCTCTGATTCTTTCCTTGTTGCGGGCTGTATTTCCCCCACCGCCTCATGTGGTCTAGAAACTTGCTGTTTAGAAAGCAAAACTATGAAAATTACTTATTCACCTGCTTGTGTGTTTTATCCTTAAGATCAGAATATCAGGTAGATGAGGCTGGATTTCAGGGAACAGCCCGAGGCCACTCCGTCTGTGGACTTCCAAGAGGGAGTGGGGGTTTGAACCCTGATCTCTAGGGTGGAATATTCTCCAGCAAAGAAACAAGGCATTGCTAACTGGGCCCAGGAATATGTGTGGGGTGCAAGGTCAGTAAGGCAGCCAAACTGAAGTGCTGTAGAGTACAGAATTGTAGGGCTGGAATAAATCCTCCAGGGTCATCAAGGCTGTGTTCACATGTAAGGTATGATCCAGCTTCAGTCCACTTTCAGAGTGAGAGAATGCATCAACAAAGTGACTAGCTATTTACTTTCAGTCTTAAATAACTCAGAAAATTCACCTTTGGGCTAGATAACGTGGGAAGGAAATTGCTGGCCACTTTGCTGATGTGTTCTCTTGCTCTGAAGGTGGGCTGAAGCTGGATTAAACCTTAGGTGTGACCACAGCCCGAGTCCAACACCTTGCTCAATATTCTTTAACACTCTGAGCAAGTTCACAGCATGCAAGAATAGCCATCAGTCCTGTACATCAAGTGACTTTTCCGCTGAGCTGTTCTGAAGGAATTTCTCTGTTCCATGCAACCCATAAGAGTTCTTCCATACTTGTTTATACCTCCTTTCCTTCAGGACAGTGCTAAACTTTGAGCGTGGGCCATTGTGTTTAGGGAGTGGCTGTAGCTCAGTGGAAACGCAAACTGCCTGGAAAGTGGAGGGTCGCTGGTTCGATCTTCATCCTCTCCCCGGAACTGGCAATGGCAAACCACTTATGTGTTTGTGACAAGCAAACTGCATGGAGGCACCCATGCAGTCAACTAAGAGTTGGCCACATCTCAGTGGTATCCAACAACCCTTACCCCACTTTCTGGGATTTCCTCCACTGCTTATGTCCTTATAACTTTTAAGGATTTCAAAAACAAAACCACAGGGCTGTCCTGGAGAGTACCTGGCTGACGACCTCCGCAAAGAAGCACACCCATTGCTGCCTGTCCAAGCAGAGACACAGCTCAGTGGCCATAGCCATGTGGTCGTCTTGGCCCTTGGTGCCATGCAGGTGTTGCCAGATGATGACCAGTTTGGTGCCAGTGGTTAGGTGCAACAGTGTCAAACACAGCCCTGTGTGGCATCCATGTCTCCATTCCGGATACCTGGCTTGAGCTACTGCAGCCAAGGCTCATGGTCATCAGGACCTGATTCTCCCTGCGTGAGATAGGGCTGGAGTCCCTACCAATAGCTAGCAAAGCTTATGGAGAAAGAGAAATCCTAGAAGCTGAGGACGCGTATCAAGATGGACTGCAGCAGAAAGGTGGACACAGCAACCAATCTGAGGCTGCATCCCCATTATAAGCTTAATTCGGTTTCCCTAAACTGAAATAATAGATTGCCTTTAAAGGCACAGACACTTCTGGGTCACTCCTTGGCCAAGCAAACTGTGATCGCCTACAGTAAGCTTGAATCGCCTATATACAGCCGAGGCAACTGGGAGCTGAGCGACGTGAAACTGGCACTCGTCAGAATGGAACATGAGATTTGTGTGCAGAAAGAAACACACCGAGAAAGGCAGTTCAATTCATGCAAAAGGTTTTCCTCTTTTTTTTTTTAAAATTCTGATTTATTATTTAGTTCCTGGTCACTCTGTGCTCCCCTGCCTGTTTCTTCAGCAGAATAAATGCAGGAGCACAATAGGTTGGAGAACAGATCAAGAGAAGAAGCTTCTAAAAAGAAATGCAGGTAGCACATTTATGAGCTTAGAAACAAGTCGCTGAATGCAATGGCCAGGAATTGTGCCAAGGTCCTGTCTCAATTCAGGAACCACAGCACTAAAGGAGGCTTGGCTCCCGGAGCTTTGGCCTTGGAAGTACTGTGTGTACAATGCCGGTAATCACAACTGAGAACGGATATTGTGGAACTGGAAAAAAAATGCAGGAAAGGGCAACCAGAATGATCAAGGGGCTGGAATACCTAGCTTATGAGATCAGGCCACAATGTCTGATTGAAGTAAATAAGAACATAAGAGGAGCCCTGCTGGATCAGGCCAGAGCCCATCTAGTCCAGCATCCTGTCGCACACAGTGGCCCACCAATTGCCCATGGGCATCTCAAGCAGAGACAAGGGGAAACCTTCTCTTGCTCTTGAATCCCAGAAAATGGCCTAAGGGACATCCTGCTTATCCCCCCAGCCTGAAAGATGTACTCAGGTATCCACTCTAGTAGCCGTATGCAATCATGCACAGAGTGCAAAAGGTGGATAGAGAAAAAATATTTTCTCTATTGCACAGCACAAGAACCATGAGACTCTCTATGAAGATGATGAGTGGGAGAGTTAGTACTCACAAGGGAAAGTATTTCTTCACTAAGGCTGTGGTCACATCTAGGGCTAATCCAGCTCTGGTCCACATTCAGAGCGAGAGAGAACACATCAGCAAAGTGACCAGTAATTTTCTTTCCACGTTATCTGTCCCAAAGGTGAATTTTCTGAATTATATGGCATTGAAACAAAGCAGTTTGTCACTTTGCTGGTGTATTCTCTCACTCTGAAGGTGGACTGAAGCTGGATTAAACCTTAAGTGTGACCATAGCCTAAGAGAGTCATCAGAAGAAATGATGGCAACAGCCAGTCTGAATAACTTTAGGGCTGCATCCCCATTACAACGTTATTTCGATTTCAAACTGTTTTCAGTCCTGGCAGACCCCACGTCAGTTTGGCTTAACATGCTTTCCACGTGTTAAATCGCCCCAAAGCATTGTAAATGTTAATCCTCATTTCAACAGGTCTCACTCCGGTTCGTGCGCTTGAAATGTTTTACATTTTTTACTGTGGGGACTGTATGGTATTAAGGGATGAGAATCCGTGTTTAGGGTTTCCCTCCCCCAATAGCTTGCTTACAAAGATAGTGATTTCATTGAAAAAAAATCCACCCCTCAAAACAGCCACTATAAAAATCCACTCCTTAAAGCTACACTGTAGCGATCTACCCACTTCACACTTTATAACAATGATGCAAATTTGCGCAATTCTGAAAGTTCTGACCTTTAGAAAGGGAAAGGGAGGGAAGAAAGCAGCTGGAGGTTCTGTTTTAAAAGCTGTGGCTGTGAAGGGGGCTTGAGTTGCTGCTGCTGCTGCGTGCCCTGAGCAATGAGGAGAGGAGGGGAAAGAATTGCTGGTTGTCTGCTGCCATTTTTCTTCCATCCAGGCAAGCAGCAGCCACCCAGCCACTCAGCTAGGCTCCGTGAAGGGGTCTGTTATGGGTGGCGCATTCACGCCAGGAGGAAGAGGGCAGGGCAGCCCCAAAAAGCGGCTTTTAAAAAGTAGCCACATGAGTCCCCCCTTGAGTCACGTATGCCACGTACGATCCTAAGAATCCAGATGGAACGCGATTAAGCTGAAAGTAATGGGAACAGGCAAATTCGCTTTTGCATCCGATTATTTTGGTTTAAGGAAACTGGATTAAGCTTATAACGGGGATGCACCCTAGGAAAGGGTTAGACAAATTCAGGTGTATCAGTAGTACTGGAATGGAAGCCTGTGTCCTACTTCAAGGCTGGAGAGGCAGGCAGGATGCCTCTAAAGGGACTGGAGAGCCAGTGAAGGTTTTGCTTTTGCCTTCTGCATGAGATGCCCAGAAGCAATTGGTGAGCTACTGAGTGAGACAGGATGCTGAACTAGATGGACTGTGGCCCAATCCAGCCATGCTGCTCTTACGTTCTTATGCATAATCTCTCTGTGCAAAGTATGTCCTCTAAGCTGTTCTTAAGTAATGTCCATTTTTGGGCCTTTTTGCACTTCCCAACCCATCCAGAGGACAGGAATAGTGCATTTTCCCAAGCATGTACTAGCATTCCCATTTGTGAATGCTAGTACACGTCACCTGAGTCTGGACACATGTCCGGGTGCTGCCAGCTTCTCTTCAGGTGCTGATGCCATCACCAGGACAATGGTGATGCTCCGCACATGTGCACTAGCTTCCCAGGTCACCTGACTTGCCAGTGTGCTTCTGCAGCACCTCAGATGACCCCCAGCATCCAGAAGAGGTGCAAATGGCCTTTCCAATTGCTAGGAAAGATGGAGGGAAGTGGTACATGATTTCCTGCGCCACTGGTAGTGAACGGTGGGGGAGTTTCTGGGATGGCACGAGCTGGTTCTGGTGTGGACTCAGCTCCTACAATTGCAGATGCTCCTCTCCAGAAGTTCCCCCAGCGTGCGGTACCGGACCAAGTGCAGAAGGGTCGGCTGTTTTTTTATTTGTGCGGTAAACATAAAATGTCATGTGATGCTTTTCTGTCCTTCCTGGAATTTAGCAGTGCAGTTTTCCAAAGGACAGACAAAGTACGCATCATTCATTCACACCTGTTTTCATACTGAGACGCAGCTATAGGTATAGAAAGCAGAAATCCTTAAAGATACCACAACTGCATTCATAGTGGGGATCTGATTCAGGCCCTCCTTGTGTCTGGTGAGAGCAGTTTACCTGTAAGCCATGCTTGGGGTGGGTGGGTGAGTTGCCTTCCCTCATGTGGACACACAGAGGGGTGGGCAGTGCTGAAGAGGTGACTCTGAGGATGAAATTCCATCTGAAATTGCCTCCTGGGCAATTTCACAAATGTGTCACTATCACACATTTCCAGCTGCAGTTCCAGTTGCCTGTGCATGATTCTCATGTGACTGATGCTCAGTAGTCCCCATGGCAGCTCCTGCAAATCCCATGTAGATAAGATCCAAATCAGTATTCACAGTTCTGAACCACCCACCACCTCCCTCCACTGTTTTGCTGAATTAGTGCTAGGAAAACAAGGAGGCACCAGATCTACATCAGGCTGCAGTTGTATTTCACGTGTGGCCTCGTTCTTGGCACCAGAGGCCATCTATTTCCTCCACTCCGGGAGTCATACTGATGCCAGTGATTTCCTCCGTTCTGGGAATAGAAGCCAAATGCATGTGTAGATAGATAGTTATGGAGAAAAGACTTTTGACGGCCCTTTGGAAATGCGCCTGTCTCATTTGCAAGCATGCAAAAGCAAAACATTGGCTTGCGCAAACAAGATCTTTTGGCATGCGAACGTGAAGGAGAAAGCGGAAACGCCAAGACCGCGTGGACTGTTTTGGTTTTTTTAAAGCATCCCGAATTGTGCCGATCAAATTATGCTTCCTGATATGCAAAACTCCCAGCGCTTCCCGCTAATAAATGCCTCCCTGGCACAAGACCTCTTCTGGGATTCACATGGAGCATGAAATGACTTAAGAGCACAGCAAGAATGACTCAAGCGTCTTGGCTTCGCTGGGGACCGAGTGAGACGCCAATCGTACAAAGAGAGGGAAAAAGACAGGATGATACTGCAAAGATTTTGTTCCTGCAGTCTTGGAAGGGCTTTTGGCAAGGTGGCTCTGAGTGCCCATTGGCTCATCCATGGGCTGCCCACTGGAACAAGTTGCCAGTGACAGTATTCCCCCACTTTTTAATGCAGAGATCAAATTTGCTTGAATTTTGGCACATAAAACTAGCTTCTCTGTGCTTGCACACAAACACAGAACCCAAGAAGCACAGAAAGGGGGAGACAGAGACTGAAGGGGGGGATTTGAGTCATTGGCCCCTCCCTCCCAACTGCCACCAGATGGGCCATGAAGGAACCATCTTGCCTTGGGAGAGGAAGAGAGAAGGAAGCTGGGTGAGCGCCTTCCACCAAGCTCCCAGCATTGGCCCCTCCCTCCCAATTGTCACCAGACGGGCCATGAAGGAACAATCTTGCCTGTGGGGAATGGAGGAGGAAAATAAAATAAAAGTTTTTACCTTTGCAAGGACTCTGCTGCCGCCAGAGCACCCCTGTTCCCTCCCACACCATTTTCCTTTTGTATCTTGTCTCTTTAGATTGTAAGCCTGAGGGCAGGGACCTGTCTAAGATTAATATAATATTGTAACCCGCCCTGAGACCTTCGGGTATAGGGCGGGATAGAAATACAAATAAATAAATAAATAAATAAATAAATAAATAAATAAATAAATAAATAAATAAATAATTTCGGCCTTGTGGTTAGAGAGACTCTGATCTAGTAATCTTCTGGTTCAATTCTGCACTGCTGCATGAAGCCAGCTAGGCTCTGGTCACACTTAGGCCGTGTCTTCACGGCAACCTTATCTCGGATTCAAAACATTTTCAATCCTTGGAGTCCGCACGGCAGTTTGGCTTAACACACTTTTCCTGTGTTAAACCACCCCAAAGTGTGGTGAATCTCAATCCTGATTTCAACAGGTCTCACTCCAGATCGTGCACTTGAAACGTTTTACATTTTTTACTGTGTGACAGTACCGTTTTAAGGGATGAGAATCCATGTTTAGGGTTTCCCTCTCCCAATAGCTTGCTTCCAAAGACAGTGATTTCAGTGTTAAAAATCCACCCTTAACAGCAGCGCTACACTGTAGCAATTGAACCACTTCAACCTGATAACAATGTTGCAATATTGCGCAATTCCAAAAGTTCTGACTTTAGAAAAGGAAAGGAAGGGAGGAAAGCAGCTGAATGTGAATGTTTAAAGCAAAGGGGCTTTAGTTGCCGCTGCTGCTGTGTGCCCTGAGCAATGGGGAGAGGAGGGGAAAGAATTGCTGGCTGGCTGCCCGCTGCCATTTTTCCTCCATCCATGGAAGCAGCAGCCACCCAGTTAGGCTCGGTGAAGGGGTCCCTTATGGGTGGCGCGTCCATGCCAGGAGGAAGAGGGCAGGGCAGCCCCGAAAAGCGGCTTTTAAAAAGAAGCCACTTGAGTCCCACCTTGAGTCACGTACCCCACCTACGATCCTCAGAATCTGGATCCAACGCGATTAAGTTAAAAGTAATGGGAACAGGCAAATTCGCGTTTGCATCCGGTTCTATTATTTCGGTTTAGGGAAAGCGAAATAAGCTTGCTGTGGGGATTTGCCCTTACATGAGACTCTTATCCGGGAATTCTGGGTTCGCTTCTGCTCTCCTCCACAAAACCATCTGGGTGACCTTGGGCTAGTCACAGTCCTCTTTCTGAACTCTCACCTACCCCACGGGGGTTTTCTTGTGGGGAGAAGAACAGAGAGCTTTGTCAGCCGCTTTGAGTCCCCTTAAATGGGTGAAAAAAGTGGGGTAGAAAAGCCAACTCTTCCTCTTCTGGTGCTTGGTAAAGGTTCAACATGCACCACCCATAGCCAACTCATGGCGAGCTCCCACAGAGAAAGAGCCATTTGTGGTTTGGAAATGGCACCTTCACCTGCTAATGCTCCAAATACCGGGCCATGTGCAAATTGGCCATTGGTGTCCCTTTTTTCTTGGCATGCTGTTTTTTGCCCTCTAGAAACCATCACATGTTTTCCATCTGCTTCATTTTTCAGAATTTTTGCCGTGTAATATAATTGCCGTCTTCAAGCCTTCCGTATAAAGGCGCTGAAGTATCAGAATCACGTGAGGCATCATTATGCATCTCAGTGGCTGTAACCGCTCCTCTTAGCTGGTGTGCCAGGGGTGTTTGCTTTATTCATTATTACTGGAATTTCCTTTAAGCAAAACCTCAAACTTTCTCTTACATTTTCTTTATTTTTCTTTTCAGCCCTCCCTAAGGAAATACCAACGTACGCTTCAGCCTGCCTTAGATGTGTAAACGGCATTTTTGTGTTTGCTTTTGATCACTTGGGGAAAGTGATAATATTAACTTGCTTTCCCCTCAGTTAGGAGGGGTTTTTAATTACGTTTTTGCTTGCGGATATATATTAGAGAGGCCAGAACAGGCCCAGGTTAATGTCTTGAAACTCACTTTACCCCCTCCCAGGCCTACAAATGTTTCTCTAGTAAAGGTTGAGAGGATAAATTATTTGGAATTCTTGGGTATTTTTTATTTCAGTAGACTCATATGTTGAAGTCTTAGTTTCATTATGGTCCTTTCTGCACTGGCCCTTATTCTGGATTATGTCTTGGAATGGGGACCTGTCATCCTAATGTTAGAGCAGACATTGGCAGGCCATGGGGAGCATGCAGATGGCAGGTCTCTCTTCCAAGATATATTGCAGAATAAGGCCCAGTGCAGAAAAAGCCTACAATAGACAGGAAATAAAAGAAGAAGAGTTGGCTTTTATACCCCACTTTTCTCAGCCATTTAAGGCGACTCAAAGTGGCTGCTATCTAGGGTGAGGTGCCCTCCACGACTGCATGTACATCAGCAGTTGCAGTCCCATCAGAGGGTCAGCAGAACTGCCTGCACACTTGCATGGCCGTTCTGTTGACCTCCCCATCCAGCAGAGGTGCAAATGCTCATCGGCTGGATGTTTCAGGTAATAATTGGGGAAAGTTAGGTAGCTTGTGAAGCACAATTTCGTGCTCCACAGCTAGTTGACAATTAGGCAACTTCTGGGAAAGCAGGGGGAGCTTGAAGGCTATAACAACCTCCTCTAAGTGCAGATGCTCTTGCCCAGATGTTGCTTAATTATTAACTATGGGCTGAAGTGCAAAAAGGGCCCAGGAAAGAGATCTTGGGATTCTGGTGGGCAGCTCAGTGAAGGTGATGACTCTGTGCAATAGCCATGAAAAAGGCAAAGTCAACGCTATGAGTAATTAGAAAGGGAAAGGAAAATACATTGTTAAGTGTCATTGTGCCTCTTTATTCATCTATGGTGAGGCCACATATGGAAAATTGTGTACAATTTTGGACCCTTCACCTCAGGAGGAAAGATAAATAATCTAATCTAATATCTAATCTAATCTAATCTTTTAAAAGATGATGGGACAAAAGAGGGAAATGTCTTCAAGTATCGCAGGCTTCAAATATCTGAAGGGCTGTCACAGTACAGAGTGATCGTCCCTATTCTCACTTGCACAAGATGGGAGGACTCCAAGGGAATCAGTTGCCTTGGAACAGCTCTGAAAATAGCTGCCCAGAAGAATCAGGATGTGAAACTCCAAGGGAGTCAATACAGATTAGATATTAGGAAAAACTTCCTGACAGTGAGGGTGATCAGTCAATGGAATAGATTGTCACTGAGTTCTCCTTCACTGGAGGTCTTCAATCAGAGGCTGGACCTACATCTGTCTGGGCTGGTTCAGGAAATCCTGCATTGAGCAGGGGGTTGGACTCGATGACCCTAGAGGTCCCTTCCAACTCCATGGTTCTATGATTCTATGAAATGTAGCCCTTTACTCAGATGAAGTCTGAGAAAAATGCATTTTAATAGGCACCTGAAGGTTTCCTTAATGTACCCAATGTACCTCAGCGTGGTGAGCATTCCAGAGGACGGGCAATTGCAAACTGTAAAATCTACTCAAGTTAATAATATCCCTATATGTACCTCCTAATGTGTCTGATATCATACTGGTATCATAGCGTATTGACAATTGACTGTCTCCGTGGAATGCAAAAGGGAACCCAAGAACTTGCTTTCAGTGTGAGAAGGTTTTCCAGTTCTGCTCACCTGCACCAGCTGCTATTGCTAACTGTGGCCCTATCCAGACAGGGGTTATATGGCACTATTATGCCAGAGCTACAGTGGGATTGATAACACTTATCTATGGCAATCCCACCATAGCCCTGCTATATCCTTGTGAAATCCTGCTATAACCTGTTTTAGGAAAACTTAGCTCTGCTTGCAGGTTTTCCTGAAACAGTGCTATAGTGCCTTCTGGATGGAACCTCCATCTTACCATCTGGCTGTGGCCACCACATGTGCCAAGGCCAAAAAAGATTGCCATGGATGCACAGTATCTGCAGTTGTGCACTTCTGGGTATTTTGCACCATTGAAATACCCAGATGTGTGGCTTGTACGCATCTGTGTATCACGCACAAATACCACCAGATCCATGCTGTCTACTCAACAAGCAATAATTTGGAGGAGCTTTTCTCAGAACACCACTTGTTTGTGCGATATGCAGTCGGCATGCGAAGCTTGCCAGCATTAACAAAGCAAACAGTGGCTGCCAAGTGCTAGGCTGATGTGGAAGAAGCAATAAATATTCAGTGTACTCTGTATAATGAATTCTTAATCATTATTAAGCACGAACAACAACGGAACACAAGCTCAGGACACTTTTGTATTAATGAAATAAACAACTGATTTTAGAGGACCCTGAATCAGATA
This sequence comes from Aspidoscelis tigris stejnegeri, assembly GCA_023333525.1. Lineage (NCBI taxonomy): Eukaryota > Metazoa > Chordata > Lepidosauria > Squamata > Teiidae > Aspidoscelis > Aspidoscelis tigris. The sequence continues at coordinate 103,917,306 of JALMGA010000003.1, read as the reverse complement.
ATACTAGTTGGATCAGGCAGCCTGTTTTGGCGCAAGGGCCGTTTATGGTATCCTCTGTCTTAAATTGCAGCAGGGTTTATTTTGCTGTTCCTCGCTCCTCTCGGAGTGGGAAATGGAAGGAGATTTCCTGTATCAGCCTTTTTGCTGGGACAAGATCTGTTGATTGCTAAACATGGGCTTTGTCCTGCACAGGTATCAGGTTCCTAGCCACAGAGACCACACAGCAGATGTAGCAAAGTGATGTTTATTGACTGTGTCTAAGTTACAAGGTGAGAGTGGCTGTTGTACAGTCATGGAGCAAACTGCATGGGATACAGATGTTTGCAGCACTGCCGGTTTTAGCTTTTCACGTGCCCTGAGCCAAGGGCAGGATGCGCTGGCTCTGGGCTGCCTGGGATCAACATGGAGGTAATGTGATGGGCAGTCTGGGGAAGAAGGTTGGGGGTGTCTTCTGCTGTTGCTGGAAGGGCACCTGATTCTTCTGGGCAGCTATTTTCAGAGCCATTCCAAGGCAACTGTGAGGACATAAGAACATCAGGATCCCATTTTTCACTGTGGCCCATAAATTGCTTCTGAGCATTCTCAAGCAGGGGACAAAGGCAAAACCTTCACCTGTTCCTGACTCCCTGCAGATGGCCTTTAAGATCGGGCTCTGTGCCTGAAGACTGGTGGGTAGCAAATGTAACACCAATCTTCAAAAAAGGACCCAGGCAATTACAGACAAGTTAGCTTAAGGTCGGTTCCATGTAAGGTGATGGAAACCAACATTAAAGATAAAATTAGTGTGCACGTGGAGGAGCAAGCGCTGCTGAACAAAATCCAGCATGGCTTCTGCAAAGGTAAATCATGCCTTACAAACTTGTTGGAATTCTGGAATTCTTTCAGAGTGTCAGTAAACAGGTGGACAAAGGTGAACCAGTTGACATTGTCTATCTGGACTTCCAGAACGCCTTTGAGATGCTTGTAAGCAACTGGTGGGCCACTGTGTGAGACAGGATGCTGGACTAGATGGGCTGATCCAGCAGGGCTTCTCTCATGTTCTTATGAGGCTTCCTGCTTGTCCCTTGAACATGGAGACAATAGCTAGGCATCCATTTACTGGCCATTGATACAAAAGAGGAGGCTTGCTGGATCAGAGTGTAGCCCATGTAGTCCAGCATCCAGTCTCACACGGTGGGCCACCAATTGCTTATGGATATCTCGAGCAGAAGATGAAGGAAAAACTTTCACCTGTTCTCAAATCCCTGCAGATGACCTTTGAAGGCATCCTGCCTGTCTCTCCAACCTGGAGGCAGTACCCAGGCATAAGAGAACATAAGAGAAGCTTTGCTGGATCAGGCCACAGCCCATCTAGTCCAGCATCCTGTCGCACACAGTGGCCCACCAAATGCTCATGGGCATCTCAAGCAGAGACAAGGACAAACCTTCTCCTGCTCTTGAGTCCCAGCAGATGGCCTTAGAAGCACCCCAGTTCCTCCCCCTCCTCAGCCTGAAGGATGCACCTAGGCATTTGTTCTAGTAGCCATTGATACATCTGTCATCCATAAATTTGTCTAACCCTACCTTAAAGCCATCCAGACTGGTAGCTGTCACCACCTATTCTGGCAGCACATTCCATAAGCCGATGACCCTCTGGGTGAAGAAATACTTCCCCCTGTCAGACCTTATTCTTCTACCCGTCAGCTTCATAGAGTGCCCCCTGGTTCTAGTGTTGTGCGATAGAGAAAAGAAATTTTCTCTATCCACCCTTTCTATACCGTGCATAATTTTATATACTTCAATCAGGTCCCCTCTCAAACGCCGTCTCTCCAGACTGAAGAGGCCTAGACGTTGCAGCCTGGTTTCGTAAGGGAGGTGTTCCAGACCCTTAATCATTCCGGTTGCCCTTCTCTGCACCTTCTCTAGTTCCACAATATCCTTTTTGAGGTGTGGTGACCAGAATTGTACACAATACTCCAAATGTGGCCTCACCATAGATTTATAAAGGGGCAAAATGACACTTGCTGCCTTATTTTCTATTCCCTTCCTAATTATTCCCAGCATTGAATTTGCTTTTTTCACTGCTGCCGCGCACTGGGTTGACACCTTCATTGAACTGTCCACCAAAACCCCGAGATCCCTTTCCTGGTGTGTTGCAGAAAGCTCAGACCCCATCAGTTTATAGACGTAATTTGGATTCTTGGCCCCAATGTGCATTACTTTGCACTTGTTAAGATTAAAGCACATTTGCCACTTGGTTGCCCACTCACCCAATGCTAAGAGATCCCTCTGGAGCTCTTGGCAATCTCTTTTAGATTTTACTACCCTAAATAATGTAGTATTATCAGGCATACATTTTAGTAGTCATTAGTACACCTGTCCTCCATGAATTAATGTGCTCTCCACTGTCCTGAGCTTCCCCATGCCACCTGTATCACCTGGGCTGTGTAGCATGGCATGTCCTTCCAGGTCAGTATTGCTCCCTTCTCTTCTTTCCTCTCCCCCGGCATACCTACTGCCACTGCAGCCCCCAGCAAACCAATGTACTTACTTACACCACCAATGCTTCTATAGTCTGGGATTGCTGCCACTGCTGCTACCACTGCTTCTCCCAGTCTGGTCTGATGGTCAAGGAGCTGGACTCTTTATCTGGGAATACCGGGTTTCATTCTGCACTCCTCCAAGAAGCCAGCTGGGTGACCTTGGGCTAGTCACAGCTTTCTTCTGAGCTCTCACAGCCCCACCCATCAGGGTATCTGTTGTAGGGAGAAGAATAGAAAGCTTTGCCAGCTGCTTTGAGTCCCCTTAAATGTGTGAGAAAAGTGGGGTAGAAGAGCCAACTCTTCTCTGCTGGGGCGGATGTAGGTTCAGTGCAATCTCTGTCCCCAGTTGCAGACACAAGCCCATTGCAGCCCAGAGGAGGCTCAAGAGGGGCTGGTTGTGGTGGGCACAGAAGCTCAGAAGCCTATCTTTGGGGTAGGGGGGATGGGAGAGGCTTGAGGTGGCAGCGACAATGTTACTGCCTCCGGAGTAGGGGTGTTCACAATTCGATTCGAATCTTTAAAATTCGAATTTACCCAAATTCAAGTAGAATTAAGCAAATTAGAATCTATGCATTTGAAGTTTTGATTTGAATTTGCACTTACGAATGTCGACAACATTCGCATGTGCCTGTACGCATCATTGCGCGTCCGTACATGTCCGTATGCATCCGGTATATATCTGTACAAATGCATACGGATGCGGGAAACATCTCAGGACAGGGTGTTCTTGTCCACATGCTAATGCAGACTCTGGCAGGCCTCATCTGGGGCATCCTATAGTCTGCACTAGCATGTGGACAGCAGACGCTTATTCCAAGATATATTCCAGAATAAAGCCAAGTGCGAATAGACCCCTGCATATGTGCAAGTACGCATACAAATGTCTGATTAATTCAAACAAATAGATTCGAAATTGGACATTTGTTCAAAGGTTTAAATTTGAATTTATGGACATTCAATTCAAATTCAGATGTCGAAATTTGGAGGAATTTGATCACATTTCGAATGTCTTCGAATATTTGTGCATACCTACCATGGAGCAGCATAATCAGTATGTAGTCTGTATGTTGGTGCTTCGTATATTCTGGGCCCACTTTTTCCCTTCCCAATGGACTTTTTTCTATTGGCGTCCCCCCTCCAAACAAAGAAATGACTATGGTTGATGCTGGGCTGTCGGATAAACCGCTCGATTCCCCAGTTCGTATCTCTGTTTGCTCAGTCACTTATCATTTCCTGATTGGGTCCACTTTTATAGCCGTGGCTTCACGCAGCTCACGTTCAACAGTTAAATCACTGTAGGATATCTGTCTTAGCAAAACAGTCCAGAGCTGCCAAGAAATGCATCTCTGGCCCCCAAAGGCACGGACGGATGATGGTTTAATCAGCTGTATCAAGCAGATCGAGTTGCAAAAAGGTGATTCCCTGGGCTTGAGAACAAAGTATATCACTGGGTCACCCACCGTCCCGTACGGAGCCAAGTGGCTTTCATTAGAAAGCAAAAACACTTGGCCAGGACGCGCACTCATGAGGGAATTCTATCCAGTTTGATCTCTTTGACAACCCTGCATATATCTGGCACATGCGTTTCCGAACATCTGTTTGTCTCACTAGCTGCGCTGCAGAGCGAGTGGTTTCTAGGCAGAGGTTCCCATGGCCAACTCCCTATCCAAATTGCATTGATTACAAATGGAGAACCAGCTGTGCTTGCAAGTTAAGGGAGGCAAGTGACCGCTGGACTAGGCACTGTGCGCATCGAAGTGAATGGGGCAGAATTTCACATCCTTACAAATGGAGCCACTTCGAATATGCTAGACTTAGGATTTGCTTCAAATTGGCTTCGAATCCCTGCCACCACCAGCTGTGCCTCCAGGGGTGCTTCCGCACAGGGGCTTTAACACCCATTAGTCACACATTCCAATGTGCGCCTCCGCACACGGGTCGCTGTTTAGGACACTTCCGGTGAGGGGAGTCCGCACAGCGAGTCCGTCTTTAATGCGGATTCCGGCGGCAAAACCGGTTTGCCACCGGCGCGTCCGCATTAGTGGGGCCAAAGAAGCACACATCCGGTGGGTGCGTCCGCACCTAACTGGACTTAACGTGTGACTAATGGGTGTTACTTACACAGCACATTTCAAGTGGTGTTGCGCCGTGAAAACGCATCCACTTAGGATGTGTCCGCACGGCGCAAGTGTAACAACCCATGTCGCACCCCCGGCTTGCCACGATTGGCTCGCCAGAGCCAAGCCTGGCGAGCCGGGGGATCCTACCTCTTGGCTTGCCCTTGCCCCAGAAGTGGAGGATCGTCGCTTCTGGAGCCAAGGTGAGCTTGCCTAAAGCCCACCCTAGCCCACCCTGGGGGGAGCGCGGCCAATCCCCTCCTTACCTCGTCAGCGTCGGCCGGTTTCTGAGGGTCGGCGCCCAGGATGCAGTGCACCTGCGTCCTGCGCGCCTCCTGAGTGGCTGGGGCTGCTACTGGCAACCCTTGCCCTCAGGAGCGTTCTGAGCAGGCGCGTTGCCCTTAGTAGACAGCGCGCCTGCTCAGAACGCCTCCTGAGGGCAAGGGCTGCCAGTAGCAGCCCTAGCCACTCAGGAGGCGCACAGGACGCAGGCGCGCTGCATCCTGGGCGCCGACCCTCAGAAACCGGCCGACGCTGACGAGGTAAGGAGGGGATTCACTGCTTCTGGGGCTCCGGCGAGCTGCTGCGGCGAGGACCCCCGGCTCGCCAGGCTTGGCTCCGATGAGCCGATCGTGGCGGGCCGGGGGAGGGCCCTGTCCCGGATCGGAGCCGGTTGCCGAGCCTCCGCACAGCACCCGCCTCCAATATGGATCTACGCCGCGTTGCGGAGGTAGGGGTGTGGGGTAGATCTGCATCTCTTAGATGCGGATCTACTCCGTTAAACTGGATCTACCAGTGATCCGGAGTTATTAAAACCGGTTCCCCCGGGAGCCGGTTTTAATAAATCCAGGTGCCAGAGATCCAGTTTAATTAGCCCCTGTGCGGAAGCAGACCAGATCCATTCCAGATCCTATCTGAATCCAATCCAAAGTTTGGAACAAAGGCACAAAAGCTTCTGCTTCACATGCGAAGGTCAGTCTTCGGATATAGCCCATATCTGATTCAAATGCAGAGTTTCAAACCTTCGCAATCTGTATGAATTGTGAAGGTGATGAACATATTTCACCCATCCCTACCTTGAACATAAGAACATAAGAGGAGCCCTTGCTGGATCAGGCCACGGCCCATCTAGTCCTGTATCCTGTCGCACACAGTGGCCCACCAATTGCCCATGGGCATCTCAAGCAGAGACAAGGGCAAACCTCCTCCTGGTCTTGAATCCCAGCAAATGGCCCTAGAGGTACCCTGCTTGTCCCCCCAGCCTTTTGGTGTAGAGATGATTAAGGTGACCTGTCAACGATGCATTCCTAGGGTATTTCTAGGGCTGTAGGACATTGCTTTGTTCAAGTCTCCTGATGTGAACTGTGAATGTCCAATGTGTAGGTATTTGTTTTGTCTGCAGAGAATTGCAGTGTCAGTCTGGGACATTTTTAACAAGACCAGTTAGCAGGGAATGTGGAAGAGGTCTGAGATCCTGAAGCCATGCTAGACCATGAGATAAAGAACTAGGGCAGCTTCTGCATAGTCCCTGTGGACCGTGCTAGATGCGGCTGCCCTGTACTGCAGTGCCCACTTGCCAGAAGGGTTCCTGAGAGGCATGCTGCTGGCTGTGTGGATCTTTTGCTTGTTGTGATGCCTAGTGTGAACATGGTGCTGGAGGTATGCCAATAGGAGGCAGGCCACTGGGCAATCTCCTGAGCGGTCCCAGGCTACATGGGGCATCTGAGGTCTGGCACAATTTTACTGGGCTCTGCAAATGCCCCTGGGATTCATGCCCACTTGCCTAGGCCTTCTGGGAGAACCTGCAGCCCTGCACTCCAGAAGATCTAGTACACTTTGGAGAGACAGTGGTCTTCCCTAGACAATGTGGCCAGTAACAGTGGACTTCTGTCATAAATTTGGAAATCACCTCTGAGAAGAAAATACAAAAAAGTTCGCAATCAAAACCACAAATGTACTTAGAAATAAATTCATAATAAAAACGGGGAGAAACTGGTATTTACTACAGTAACAGCCCCAAGTCAAATCGATGCAGGACAAGGAAGACACCAGCCAAAGCAGTGGCATTTCTGCACTTGGCCTTATTCTGGGACGTATCTGAGAACGGGGCTGCTACCCACCTGCTAGTGCAGACTGTAGCAGACCCCAGATGAGGCCTGCCATAGTCTGCATTAGCATGTTGGACAACAGACCCCTATCCTGAGATATATTCTGGAATAAGGCCAAGTGGCAGAAAAGGTCCTGGTCAGAAATGAAATTTCTCCTTGAAGGGAAAGCCACTGGAGAATGTTGAGTGTGAATGTCTTTCCTGTATTCCCTTCCCACCTCTAATCTATATTACAAGTCCCAGGCAGTCCACAGCTGGATTGCTCCTGGGAAGGCTGTGGAGGGTGCAATCCAGCTGCTCCTGGTCAGTGTGTGGCCTGGCTTTTAGCGGTCTCCAGGCGGATTTCATCTGGCATGGCTGTGGCTACTCCTGGTGAGCTGTGGTGGTGTCCAGGTGTGGACGCAGCTCACCGGCGAATGGACAGACACTCACCGATAGGTAAGTGTGAACAAGACCAGCATATGGAAGGGAGGCTCCTAAACCACTTCCAGGAAGTGGCCAGATAACCTGCTAGAAAGCAATCATGTGGGATAGGGATATGCACAATTTTTTTTTTTTACATTCTATTCAAATCAAATCAAATACCCGAAAATCCAATTCTAATCGAATCTTTTAAATTCGAATTTAACAAGATTCAATTTGTATTTGCCAAATTCGAATCAGTTCATTCAAATTTTTGATTTGAATCTGCATATACAAATGCTGACAACATTGGTATGTGCATGCACACATCTTCCAAATCCGTACACATCAGTACACATCTGTATGCATTCCGTAGTTATCCCATATGCAACTCGTTTTCGTCCCGTACGGATCCATACAAATGTGTACGGATGCAGGAAAGATGTGGATTTCCAAGTATGCATCGTGTACAAACCTGTACACATACGAATGTCCTGATAACTTGAATGAATAGATCTGAAGTTTTAAAATCGATTCAGATGTTTACATTTGAATTTCGGGATATTCTATTTGAGTTGGAATGTCAAAATTCGGCACATTCGATGGGATTTTGAATTCCTATGAATATTCATGCACATCCCTAATGTGGGGAATTGCACCTCACCATTACCCCTTCCTAGTCAGAAAGTGCCGGCTGTGATGCTGCCTTTGCACACTTTAGCCATGCACACATCCAGGGGGAGGTTTGCACTGCCCATATCGTCCAGATGATGTGAATAGTGAACTTCCCTTGGAGGTATCTCAGATGGTCAAGGTAAGCCTACATGTGGAGCAGGAAATCGTACACATGTACTCCCCTCCTCTACCAAAGGGGCCGATTCTGAGCTGGAAATGGATCCTTGAAGTGCAGATGGTCCGCTTGGCAGCACACTGCATGCAGACTACGGGACCAAGTGCCAAAGGCTCCAGGCCTTCAGGGGGCGCCAAATACCTGAAAGTGCACATCACCACTGCTGTTCATGTGCTGCCTCAGTCTCCAAATTAGGAAATGGGCTGTTGTGACAGCTACCAGTCTAGATGGCTTTAAGGCAGGGTTAGACAAATTTATGGATGACAGATGTATCAATGGCTACTAGAACGAATGCCTAGGGGCATCTTTCAGGCTGGGGGGGAGGAACTGGGGCGCTTCTAAGGCCATCTGCTGGGATTCAAGAGCAGGAGAAGGTTTGTCCTTGTCTCTGCTTGAGATGCCCATGAGCATTTGGAGGGCCACTGTGTGTGACAGGATGCTGGACTAGATGGGCTGTGGCCTGATCCAGCAGGGCTTCTCTTATGTTCTTACGTTGTTGGAAAACCCGTGACCAGTGCTGGTTTCTCCCCCAGCAATAGGTTTTAATGCTTGGCATTTGTGTGTGTGTGTGTGTTTGTGTGGGCAGGCTGTGGTGCGTGTCCCAGTATGCTTGTCACTCCAGCTGGTGCAGAATCACCCAGTGATCCTTCTTCTTTCTTTTGCCTCCCCCCCACACACCCCGATACACGTTTTTGGTCCGTTTGAAATCCGTTCCAACTAGTTCTCGTTTCAGCTGCAGTGGAAACACGTTAGCACCACCCTTCATTATATTGTGCCTCTGTCTTCTGCCAACGCTCTACTGCTACGTGCAACATCAGGAAAGTGCTGAGATCACCCTCGGGAGATCTTCATCTAAATTCAGCACAGGCAAGAAGCAATGGTAATTTGGCCAGATCACACAACATACTGATCATCTGCAACCACCTTCCTTTGCCAAACCCCACGGGCTCTGGAGGGGGATTCCAGCCTTGCAGTGTAAGGGAATGGTTAGTGCTGAAACATGCATGGCGCCAAGAGTGTTCCTTAGGGGTGGAAAGGAGGTTTCATCTTGGGGAAGAAAATGATTTTTTCCAAGCAATGCTGAGATGGATTTCTTCTCTGGCGGGCCACATATTCCTCCTATGGAGCAGGTCACCTTTCTAGATTGAGGGGTGAACTGGCAGCCTGGAGCTCATTCAGGTTTGCTACGAACTGAACTGGCATTGTTCCTTTTGTGCACATTTCTACTCCATGCCTCTGGCATATCTCCCTTTGATATAACCCACAGCACCAACAAGAGATTCCCGGGCACACAGAGGAATTTCTCCTAGGGGTGTGCATGAATGCAATTTCGTGAATATACATACGTATTTATATTCATACTTTAGTATTCGTACGAATATGAATACGTTCGTATATGTACGGGATGAAAACAGGATGCCTACATGATTAAAATGGGATGTGCCAAATATTCGTATGAATATTTATGAATATGTATTCATATTGGTTCGAATGTCCAGACATTAGTTTGTCTTTATTTGTACGAGTTCAGATTTTCAAATATTCGATTCATATACGAATGTCCAATTTTGTACAAATTTGTATGAATCATGAGTATATCCCTGATTCCTCCTCTGAGCCAGTTTGGTCTTATGATTAGAGTGCCGGACTCACATCTTGTAGTCACAGAGTTCGATTCCACACTCCTCCATGAAGCCAGTAGTCACAGCTCTCTTCTGAGCTCTCATAGCCCCACCTACCTCACAGAGTTTCTGTTGTGGGGAGAAGAACAGAAACTTTGTCAGCCTCTTTAAATCCCCTTAAGGGTGAAAACAGCAGGCTAGAAAAGCCAACATCAGCAAAGTGGCAAACTTTTCTTTCAGTGTTAAAAAACTCAGAAAATTCACCTTTGGGATAGATAATGAAGAAAGAAAATTACTGGTCACTTTACTGATGTTTTCTCTTGCTCTAAAAGTGGACTGAAGCTGGATTAACCCTTAGGTGTGACCACAGATGAGTGTTGTCCAGCCAAGGAGTGTGGGTTATATTTTAAAGTATGTTTTCTACTGTTTTATTGTTTGTTTTTTCATTGTTGTGACCTGCTGCTTTGGGACCCTTGAGTGAAGGCTTAGAATATAAATACACAAATACAAAATGAACACCAATCAATTGTTAAAGGACATGATGAAACATTTTTAATTATGTTACAGGGAAGTGAATACAACTATAGGTTCATTTGGAAAATGAAGAAGAAGAAGAAAAAGAAGAAGAAGAGTTGCCTTTTCTTTTTTTTCTTTTTTAAGTTTTATTTATATAATAACATCAACACAAAAAGAACAATGAATATACATACACATAGGTCCTTTCACCTTCCCTGCATGCGCTCAGTTGATAACATTATATTGTTTTTCTCCTTTACCTCTTGATATGCTTTTAGTTGGACCAAAGCAATAGTCTTAATATTTTGTCTCTCAAAAGTTCTGGAGCTTGAGGTCTCATCAAATAGTTTAATAATTCTTTCCAGCTATCCTCTGTCATGGAGCGCAGCTTCAGTCTTTTGCTTTTTTTTTTTTTTAAACAACCCTCTTTCATAAAAACCTATTCAAACAACATACATAACTACAAACATGAACTATTTACACAAGGGCAGCAATACCATGTCATTTGTCTCTAGTTTTCAGGCAAGGTACAATACAAAAACCAGTATATTACTTTAATCAAGCAAGAATTTGACAATATGGAGTGGAATCATTTTGTTTCCATTCAGGTCATTAAGTTTTGTTATAAATGGGGACCATACTTCTTTGTATCCATATAAGGGTTTGAGATCTTTTAAGTTTCTATACTGCGACGTAATTAATTCATTTACTGCCAATTCTGCCAATTTAAGGTACCACTCCAGTATATTTAGTGTATCATGGGCTTTCCAATTTTTTGCAATTATTTTTTTGGCTGCAATAAACATAAAATGTAGTAGTATTTTATTGTGAGATGTAATTTCAATTGAGTCTATTATTTGCAGGAGAGCCATTCCTGCTGTCATATTAAATTGTATGTTTATGATGTTTTTAATCTCTTTTTCTATTTTGAGCCAAAAATTATTAATGGTAGGACAGTCCCACCAAAGGTGGGCATACGTACCTACTTCTCCACACCCATGCCAACACAATTTTGAATATTGCGAAGTCATATATGAGAGCCAGACTGGTGTTGAATACCATCTTGAGAGTACTTTTAAATATGGTTCCCTTGTATACAAATATCCAAAGCACGGGTGCTTTTTATTCCAAATTGTGGACCAATGTTTTTCTGTAATTTGGATATTAAGATCTGCGGACCATTGATTCTGCACATGAGTAACATCACCATATTCTAATTCTACTAATATTTTGTAAATTGTTGCCGCACCTCCTTTTCCAATGTTTTTAAGGATATCAAATAAATTTTCAAAGTCTGTAATTGGCTTATTCACATTTCTCTTTATGATTGGAGATTCCAGTGTATGTATTATTGCTCTGGCTTGAAACCAACAGCTCTCTTTAGGTGTTAATGTGTTTAAAATGTCTTCTTTTTTTACTGTTGTGGTTTGATTTATATAAAAATCTTTTATTTTGTATAGCCCTTGTTCTTGTAATTTATCCCAATTATAGGAGGGTATTGTATCTGCTAGTTCTGTTACATAGCGTAATGGCATTTCTTGGGATAAATATGGATGCAGTTTTGCTCTCCATTTGTCCCAAACTACTAATGAACTTCTTAAGTAAGAATTGGCAATGTGTTTTAGTAAATATTTTGTGTCTGTAAATAAAGGATGAATTTTGTTAAAATTTAGTTTATTTAATTCAATTTGTGTCCACCATTTTCTTTCTGCATATAGGGTGTGAAAAAGATGTTGTAGTTTGAAGGCATCATAATATAATGTTAAATTTGTTAGGCCCCAACCTCCCTTGGATTGATGTTTATAGGTAATCTTTTTTGGTATTTTATGACGTTTGCCTGCCAACACAAATTTGAGAATATGGTTGTTCCAAGCATTCAAAATTTTTGGAGATACAATATCTGGGATCGTACGAAAATAATATGAGAGTCTAGAGATTATCATCATTTTAACTGCTATAATTCTGTTTGTTATTGCCAAATTTTTCTTTTCCCACCTTGCCATATCTTTCTTTGCCTTATTCCAGACTTTCAGATAATTCAAATTAAATATTTTATCAATATTTTTAGGAATGTAAATACCAAGATATTTTATTCCTTTAGTCGCTGTTGGGATTGCTGAAGTTTTATAGACTGCTATTATTGTTTGGGGTGGTGTGTTTACATAATATGCTTGTGATTTGCTTAAATTGATTTTTAAGCCTGAATAATATTGGAATGATTCTAGTTCTTTTTTTAATGGCTCAATACTATCCTGTATGTTTTCTGAAAAAAGCATACAGTCATCTGCATAGAGATTAAGTTTTATTTCTTTTTCTCCTATTTTGTATCCAATTATTTTTTTATTAATATTGATTCTGTTAGCTAGTGGGACCATTACTAGTGCAAATAAAAGGGGGGATAGCGGACAGCCTTGTTTGGTTCCTCTACTTACTTGAAAGGAGGCTGACAGGGTTCTGTTTACATATATAGAAGCCGTAGTGGTGTTGTATATTTGTGAGAAGACTTCTATTAATGTGGTTGGGAAACGTACATTTTCCAATATGTTTAATAAGAATCCATGGTCCACGGAATCAAATGCTTTGTATAGGTCAAGAGCCAAAATACTGAGTTGTTTTTTGTAGCTTTTGCTGTGTTTGATCATATTTAGCACAATTCGTATTGGATCAGATATTAATTTGTTTGGCATGAAGCCATATTGTTCTTTGTTAACAATGTTTAATATAAGTGACTGTATTCTTTTTGCCAGAACAGCACTAAATATTTTGTAGTCCTGGTTAAGTAAAGAGATTGGACGGTATGAATCTAATAATGCTTCGGGTTTATTAGGTTTACAACATGGAATAATATATGACTGTGTCCAGGTGTGAGGAATTACCTTATTTTTTAAGACATTATTGAATAATTCCGCCATATGCGTAACTAGAACATCTTGGAAATTCTTATAGAAATTGGCTGTAAGCCCGTCGGGCCCAGGGGATTTGTTAGGTTTTAATTTTTTTATTATTTCAATGATTTCTTTCGCATCTATTGGTGCTTCTAAAAGTTCTTGCTGTTCTTGTGTTAATGGTTGCATTTTTGCACTTTCTAGATACTCTTTATTATCCTTGGTTTCATTTGAGTGTGCATAAATTCTTTGATAATAGTCTCGAAACAAATTTGAAATTTCCTTATCATCTACTACTAATCTATTATCCTTTTTATGTTTTAAACCATAAATACATTTTTTACTTTCTGCACGTTTCAATTGTGATGCTAAGAATTTTAGACTTTTATTATTGTTGGTATCAAATTTGTGTTTTAAATATAATTTGGCTTTTGCAATTGCTTGCGTCTCAAGAGTATCTAATTCTGCTCTCTTTTTTTGTAGTTCCTTATATTTGGTTTTTGATCCTGTGTTTTTGTATTCTGCTTCTAATAGTTTGATAGCATCTGTAAGTGTTTCTTGGGTTTTGTTAAATTGCTTTTTGGCCCATGCACTTTGGCTTATACAAACTCCACGAATTGTGAGTTTCATTGCTTCCCATCTTAAGTCAACTGGGATATCTGGCCTTGTGTTATTTTTAAAGTATTGTTTCAACTCATTACCTATCACTTGTTTAACCGCTGGTTTACACAACAGACTAGGATTTAATCTCCAGGGTATTAATCTGTCCATGTTTTTAAGTCTAAGGGTTACATAGCATGGTGCGTGATCTGATAAGGTAATAGGACCTATTTCTGCTTTTATTATCCTCTGGGCCAGTATTTTGGATAAAAATATATAATCAATTCTTGACCATGTTTTATATATGTTCGAGTAATATGTATAATCCATGCTGTCCCCATTTTTAGTTCTATAACTATCTAAAAGGTTGAAAAATTTCATTACATTTGAAATTTGAACTCCAGAATATTTAGCTTTATGTTTCCCAGGACGCCAATCAAGTTTTGAGTTCATGATTGCATTCATATCTCCTCCAATTAGTAATTCTCCTGTTGCAAAATTTTGTAGATTCTCTAATACTTTGGTAATATAGCTTTTCTGTCCATTATTTGGGATATAAAGGTTAGCCAGTGTGATCTGTTGTTCTGCGATCAAGCAATTGATAAAAATATATCTGCCTTCAGGATCTATTTTGGAACTCTCAAATTTAAAAGGAACAGCCTTATGGATAATTATTGAGACCCCTTTTGATTTTGAGGTGCCAATAGCTGCATATTCTCCCTTTAATTCTGGATGTGAGAAAATTGGTTTTTGTTTATATTTTTTTGATTTGAAAGTTTCCTGGAGCATAATAATGTGTGCCTTCTCTCTTAGCAGCATTCTTTCTATCTTCTTCCTCTTCACTATATTATTAGTCCCTTTTACATTTAGGGACAGAATTTTAATTAGTGTGTCACTCCTTGACATTGTGTTCAGTCGTGATATTTATTTTCCTGATCTTTGGTTTTTGAGATTTTGCAGTGTTATGTGTTCTTACCCTTGCCTGTCTTTGGTGATCAAAATGTAATGCTGCCAAAATGCAGAATGAAACCATTCTGCCAGAAATTTCCTTATTCCTCTTTATTGGTCTGCAAAGGAGACCAATCCAGTGACTGACACCTGTCACTGTCAAATAAGGAAATGTGAAAGGAGCGGTCATGTACTGTTGTTAAGTTTAATTATTTCTGCTACCCAGGGCCTGTTTAAAATTATATTTGTCATTATTTGTATATAGTATTGTTTTATTTTATATAATCTATATTTATCAGATTGTTTAACCCAATATAAATGTTTTATTTTCAAATTGTTGTCTTGGCAAACCTTATTTGTGAACATTTTTGCATAATAGTAACTTTCTAAACATAATAGAAATATTCTATCTTAACTTATGTGATATTTGAATTTATACTGTTTTCCCCTTAATATTTTCCATCCCAATATTTGTGTACCCCTTTCCCTCTTAACCCAAATACCCCTCCCCCTGACCTGCCAAACAATAATATTTTCTTCTGTTTTACCCCCTCTTCCCATCTTTTCCCTTCCTAGTATCCCCTAATCATATTTCCATTTTAAATAGATCGTATGTAGTCAGTTCCTTGTCCCCCCTTTCCCTTTCATCCCTTAAAGCCCAAAGATACCTCCCTCTAAACCCAAACAACATTTATTTTCTTCAAATCTTTGTTATTATTTTACCATCCAGATTTCCCTCCCTTTGTCCCCCAAACCTACCCCCCCCATTTTGACTGTAGAGGCGCATTACAACTTGTTATATCACATATAAGAAGAAATAACTATTTCTTAATTCCCATTAAACATGGCTTGTGTCAAAGCACTAAATATGAAACTGTATTTGGCAATATGGCACTTGGAGTTCAGTACTGGTGAACTTGCAGTCAGCGTGTTAATCTATCAGTCATAGTCATACCTAGACAGGTTTTCTCATTTTTTCGCTCCTGACCCATCTTTTCCAAACATTGCAGGTATGGTACTGTCTGTCATTTTCTTTTGTTGATTCATTCTTCTGTTGCGTTGTTCCATCTGAGACCACGTGTTGTTATCATTTTCTGGTGTGGAGGATTGATTAGAATTTGGTGGACTTTGCAGCTGGATATTCAAAGTCTTTGCCATTTCTCTGGCCTCCTCTTGAGTAGAAGCTCTAAGAATCTTCCCTCTGTGGTTGACTATGACTTCACAAGGAAAGCCCCACCTGAACCTGATATTTGATCTAAACAGGGATGAAGTTAGATTTTGCAGGGTTTTCCTGCTTTTGATTGTTTCAGGGGCCAGGTCCTGAAGTACAAATACCCTTTTTCCAGCCACTTGCATGTCATTCTTAGCTCTTAATGCCTGAAAGATTTTGTTTTTTATAGAATACCTATCAAAGGCAATTATTACATCCCTGGGGTGTTGGTCCGGTGCTGGTTTAGGGGCTAAACTTCTGTGAGCACGTCCTATGTCCATTTCTGTTAGTTGAATCTCAGGGCAAACTTCACTGAACCATTTTAATAAAAAGGCAGTCAAACTTTCTCCTTCAATTTGTTCTTTCAAGCCACGTATACGAATATTTCCCCGTCTTTGTCTGTTCTGCAAAGAAATCATTTGACTATTCATATCTTTTATCACTGCTTCCATTTGTTTAATCTTGTTCGAGTTCCCTGCAGCTGCATCAAAAGCCTCCGATGCAGTGGTTTGGGTATCTCTTATATTATCTCTAACTTTGTCCAGTGCTTCTTTTACTTGGTTCAGTTCCCCTTGTACTGAACTGAAAAGTTCTTTCCAGCTTTGGATGAGGGCTACTTTAAGCTCTTCCAAGCTTTGCTTAAATTCTGCTTTTGTTATTCCTTCCTGGCCCTCCACCACTTCAAGTTCCTTGGCTTCTCTCCTCCCCTTACCTCCTCCGGTGGCCATTTTGTCTGTTACTGTCTGCTTTCGGGCCTTGTCTTTGTTTGCAGATATCTCCTTCCTCCCCGTCGTTCCTGCTTTTCAAATGCTCCCTTAAGGAGCACTATTCTTTTGAAAAACAAGTTTTGTTAGTTTTATAAGCTTTTGGTTGCCTTTTCCTTTTGTTTTCTTGGGTTTTTCAGCGGCCCTGGGCCCGAGCAGCTCAGAGACGTCTACTCTGTTCTGCTGCTCATGCCCCTCCGAAGAGTTGCCTTTTCTACCCCGCTTTTCTCATCCATTTAAGGGGACTCAAAGCAGCTGACAAAATTCCTGTTCTTCTCCCCACAACAGAACACCCTGTGAGGTAGGTGGGGCTGTGAGAGCTCAGAAGAGAGCTGTGACTAGCTCAAGGTCACCCAGCTGGCATCGTGGGGGAGGGCAGAATCGAACCCGGTATTCCCAGATAAGAGTCTGGCTCCCTAACCACTAGACCAGTGGTAGGGATAGTGGAGCAGGCAAAATCGAAGAAGGCAAGGCAATTTATAGAAGACTGGCACATAGATAACTTTAACAGTTATATAGACTGAGGCCCTTTCCACATTGAACCTATTCCAGAATAAAGAACTTCTGTCCTCATGCTAGTGCCGTGTAGGGCAGGACCTGCCTCCCCAATCATGCTTCTTCCATGTTGGAAAAAGTGTGGGCTGGGCTCAAAATGGTGATCTACTGTTGTCCTATGACCAGTATACTGAACCACAGAGGAGGAGGAAGAGGAGAAGAATCGGCTTTTCTACCCCACTTTTCTCACCCATTTAAGGGGACTCAGAGCAGCTGACAAGGCTTCCTATTCTTCTCCCCCGAACAGAACACCCTGTGAGGTAGGTGGGGCTGTGAGAGCTCAGAAGACTAGCTCCACAGCTGACTTTGTGGAGGAGTGTGGAATCAAACCCAGTATTCTCAGATAAGGGTCCGGCTCCTTAAACACTAGACTAAACTGGCTCTGCAGATGGCACTGTAGTCTGGTATATGTTAGGGCTCTGAATTAGAGCAACCCTCTAGGAAACACAGCTGGAAGTTGGTCTGTCCGGAAGACAATAGTGCCAGAAACTGTGAGGGGCAGGAACCTTCATTCCCACCTTAGTGATCTCTGCATCATAAGCTGACTCTGAGGGCTCTTTGGAGGAGGTGGATGGGTGGGGTGGCGTGGAATGGGCTGTCTCATGATAAATGGACAGGGCTAGGGGTTCTGGAACTTTAATTCATTTTTCCTGGTTAACACTGACACAAGGTAACCTTTATCCTTGTGACTCAGCACACTGGTGAAGCTGGGATCAAGTGACTGGGAGAGTCATCTGATTTACAGAAGTCTCCCTTATTGAGAACTTGGCAAATGACCAGCACTAGATTTGATTATCTAAGCTGGTCAGCAGAAAGTGCGCTGGAGATCAGGAAGGCAAGAAAATGTCAGTTTGCTTTTCAGCAAAATATTGGACTAGCCTTATTCAAAGAGGCCTCTAGTACGCGTTCGGCTTTGTTTCTATAGTAACACTTAGAAAGCTGTCCCCTGGGTGCCTGCTTAGGAAATTGGCCGCAAGAACTAAGATCCACACCTAAGTATACTGTATCCATGGTTTGAATTCTTTGAGCAAGGAAGTTGGCTTGAAGCTGAGAAGTAGAAGTCAAAGTTTCCATGAAAACAGAGCAGAGCTGATAAACATCCCTTGGATCATGGGCAACCTGGATTGTGCCCTCATCCTGTTTTTGATTTGTTCACAATGCTATGGTCTTGAAAGGTGTGTGTGTGTGTGTGTGAGAGAGAGAGAGAGAGAGAGAGAGAGAGATCTGCTCCCATCACACTAGGACAGTGCAATGCAGAGGCCTATTCCCAGTTAGGCCAATAGTCAACAATTAGTGAATTTCTGGTGAAGAGCATTCACACATGGAGTAGGCTGTTATAGCCTCCAAGAGTTCATTAATTGGTGATTAGGTGTGGAGCACAAATTAGTGCTCCACACCTTTGCCAACATTGACCAGAAGCTTACCTAATGCATCCAGTGGTGCAACTTTTTACTCTTCTTCCAGTTGTCTGTGGCCAGTGGGTGGGTGAGGAGGTGTCTGCGCAGGCCCGGTGGTGCTGGCAGCCGTGATTGATTGCTGACCTCTCACATGCTGGACCACTGATCCCCAGGAATAGCGTCTGGTTATAGAATCCTGAGAGGGACATTCGATCATGGGTGCTGACGTGATTGGCCACAATACGCCCCTGTTTGAACACGCCCCTCTGCAACGGTGGCCAATTGTGGCATCTAGGAGGTGGAACTTCCGGCTTTGGATGCAGTGGCGTTGGCTGGTAAACGAGAGGACCATTTGCACTTCTGGCCTATAATGGACGCTTTGGGGGAAGCTTTCCTCATGACAAGTGTGAATGGTCCAAGTTTACCAGCCCTAAGTGCAGAGAGGCCCCTGCTTTTTAAGCTGCAGTCGAATGCAGACTTGCATGACAAGGAGGTACCAGCAGTGATGTTTGTAGATGGAGGCTGGATCTCAGTGCCTTCCATCTTAAAACAAACAAAACACTTACCAGTACTTTCCTTCTGTATTCACAAAACTGGTTACTTACCTTCTTTGGACAAAAATGTACAACTGGCAGAGCAACAGGTGGACTTGTGACAGCAGTTTAGACTGAAATATTGGTGCAGTGGTTAGGTTAGACATCCATCCCATCACTAAGGGCTCAATCTAATGCTGAAAATGCATTATTTCATAAGAACACAAGAAGAGCCGTAGCCCACCTAGTCCAGCATCGTGTCTCATACAGTGGCCCACCAATTGCTTCTGGGCATTCTCAAGCAGAAGACCTAGGGCCTGTTCCCACTTAAGTGTGTGGAATGGAATGGGTATGCCATTCAGGTATGGTGGGTGGTGTCTTCACCGTCCTGGACAGTCTGAATGGCCAGTTAGTGCTCCACAGCTATCCCCCCGGGGGACAGTCCAGGATGTTGAACCGCTTCCAAAATGGAAGCAGGTTTGCACAGTGTGGATGCTTCTTCTAGGAGCATCTCCTGGCTGTCCTCCTGAATTAGTCTTGACATTGTACTATCCCAGTGAAGCCCAGACCTTGCTCATTTGCAAAAGAGACTTTGCTGAACCCTGTAACGCGCCTGCGCAAAACGCCTCCTGAGGGCAAGGGCTGCCGGTGGCAGCCCCAGCCACTCAGGAGGTGCGCAGGATGCAGGCGCGCTGCATCCTGGGTGCCTCGTCTCAAAAGTGGGGCGATGCTGACGAGGTAAGGAGGGGATTCGCCGCGCTCCCCCCCCGGGTGGGCTAGGGTGGGCTTTAGGGAGGCTCGCCCTGGGTCCAGAAGTGGCGATCCGCTGCTTCTGGGGCGAGGGTGAGCCGCGGCAGCGAGGTCCCCCAGCTCGCCATGCTTGGCTCCGGCGAGCCAATCATTGTGGGCCGGGGGAGGGCCCAGGGGCACGGATGGGAGGCGGGTGCTGTGTGTCCGCACAGCACCCGTCTCCAACCCGGAACTATGCCGCGTGTGCGGAGGCACGGGGCGAGGGGTAGATCCGCATCTGTTAGATGAGGATCTACCCCCTAAATCTGGATCTACCGGGGATCCGGATTTGGTGAAACCGGTTCCTCTGGGATCCGGTTTTACTAAATCTGGGTGCAGTAGACCCGGATTAATTAGCCCCTGTGGGGAAGCACCCTCAGTTTAAACTTGGAGGCAAAATGTAACACTCGACCCCAGCAGGGAGCGGGGAGTCAACTGTCACTTCCAAAACAACAGGCAGCCATAATATACATATATACAGAATCACCTAGGTGGCAGAGATCTTACATTCAAATATTATGGCAGGCAGCTAGCCCTGCCTGACAACCACCCTGCTGTCCATAGTTAGCAATTACTGGCATAACATTTTCTTGCAGTCTCTTGTGGTTTGTGGGAACCAAAGCATAGCATTATACGAGGGATGCCTGTAATGATCATAACACAGGGACAGCAAGTTCTCAGCAAGTGCAAATGTCTCTGCAGTTTTGTGGGGTACCTGATAGTTCTGCTAAAGAGTGAAGGCTAGCTCTTTCCAAGTCATTCCCTGGCAGACATGCCATTTCGCTTCCTGATGTTTTAATTCTGAAACCAGGAATCTTTCTGCCTCAAAAGACAAGGGAAAGATTGTAGGCTTGTAGACTAGAAATCTTGAGCTGTCTTCTCCTCTCTAGTGTGATCCAGAGACACTTGGCACTGGATGGACTGCAGAAGCTGCTGGAGAGATGGCTTCTGGCCAATCCAGCTGCCTTGGAGTCTCTACTCTTGATTTTTGGGCCCTTTCTGCACTGGCCCATATTATGGATTCTATCCTGGATTAGGGACCTGCCATCCACATGCTGGTGCGGACAGAAGGCCTTCTTGCACTTACTTGGGGGGACACTCCAGCACGGGGCATCTGCACTTTCTGGAGCCACTTACTAGAAATAGTTCCATACTTGCCAGAGTTATCCCCCTCTCTTCTTTTTCTTCTTCTTCTTGCAATGAATACTAGAGGGTCTTTTCTGTAATGGCCCCAGACTTTGGAGCAGCGTTTGCCAGGCACTTACATTATGTGGAATGTAATATGCACCACCTCTTCACTGAGGCCTTGAGGTTTAGCTTACTCTGAGTGCTGTGCTGCTAGGAAGGGAGGTAGGTGGGCTATATTTTAAATATGTTTTAGTAATATACTATATATTTCATTCTTCTGTTGTGTCCCACCTTGAGACCTTCTGGTGAACGGTGTGATATAAATTCTTAACAATATTAAGATTGGATAGGTTGACAACACTGTTGAACATGAGATGAAGAACGTTTGCTCCCTCTGCTGTGGACTGTTATCACTTTGCAGCCCATGCGTATCTGCCCATGTGTACGCCTCCAGTGGCAAAAAATAACTTTCGGGCATTTGATGAAGGGCTGAATTTCAATGATGAGATGTCTATTATTCTGCTGTGTACCCAGATCTTTAGCAGCAGGTTTCTATGGAAGTTACCTTTGAATCTGAAGTATGCATAGTGAAACTGAAGCTGTGATCAGACACCACAAAAAAGAGCACCTCTGAGGAACCTCAGAGAAGGCTTTGAGGTGGGACTGTCCACACACCAGTCTGCTTCTCCCCTTCCCCCTCCCCTGAACATTCTGCACTGGAAAAGGTGATTTAGAGAAAGGTTGGGAACATGAGGGCCGCACACTAAGTCTGTTCATACTTAACTCCTGTTAGGACAGTGTCCCACACAACTTAAGTTCAGGGATGGAGTCTGGTGTTTGCATTGCGAGCGCCAGCCCATCCTAAACATCACCCAGAGTTACCTGGGTCCTGGTGAAGTGTGGAAGGTCCCATCTGGAACCTTCTGCATGGACGTAGCAATGGTTGTGCCAGGCCATTGCTATGGTGATCACATGCAAATATTTGTCGAATGTTCTCATACGAAGCTGAAGCTTCCCACATTTGTGGGGACTGTGCTTCCCACAAAGACAAGCATTTCCCCTTTGATTCCCATTGAATCGAATGGGGGAAATTGGCTTCATGCACATCCCTACTGTACAGCTATCAAAGGTGGGCATGTTTATGGTGTGCGTGTCCTCTGTACTGGATCATGTCGAATGTTCCCATCTTCAAAGTGTGAAAAGGCCTCTTGTCCTTAGCGCTGCTTTTTGTGAAATAATCAATGTCTTCTTAACATTTAGAGCAGCGCTTCTCAACCTTCCTAATGCCGTGACCCCTTAATGGAGTTCCTCATGTTGTGGGGACCCCCAACCACGGGGGCGGAGCAGCTGGGAGGTGGGAGGGAAGGGCAGCGGGAGACTCGTTGCGACCCCTCTGAAAGGGTAATTCGACCCCCAAAGGGGTCCTGACCCCCAGTTTGAGAACCACTGATTGAGAGCCATTAGATTCCAACTGCTGGATCAGAAACAACAAGAAGTGTGGCTTAGTTCATATATTTTGGATGGGGGAGGGTCAGAATTCTTTTTCTTCCCACCCTCCACCCTGGCACCTATCCAGGCAACTTGACATCTGATTATTTCAGATGATGAAGCGATTTCAGCAAGACCTCCTCCACTTCTGTCAGATCTTTGAGGATAAAAGAAGGCAAGTAAAGCTCAGAAAATTACAGCTCCCACCGTAATTCCTCTACCTGGCTGGGGTGAGGGTGGGGTTCTGAGGAGAAAGAGATATAATTTGAGAATTCAGTTTATACCTAGAGGTGGCAAATGCAACGAAAAGTCATTCATTATTGTCTTTAATTATCATCTACAGAGGAAAAGAGCGGTGTGAAACACCCCTCAGAGAAACGGAATGAGGTAATGTGCTTGTCCGTGAGGAAGAACCTCACACAGTGTTCTGTGGATAAAAGAGAGCCAAGAGTCGGTAGCAAATTATTTGGGGGATTAACAAAAACATCCCTCCTCAGCACTGGGCCAAACATCTGCTCTTCTTCCTTTTTTCCTGAGGTTTCGACTAGTGTGATCATGTTCTCTCTTATCATCTTTGCCTTTTTGAGTAATAACTTTTCAACAGTCCTGGTGTAGCTGCCACAGGTATTGCTGGATGCTCTGAGAATACGGCCCACAGGAAGACTGGATGTGTCTAAAGGTGTACAGACTTGGTCCACAGTTGCCAGGGGCAATTGACAAGTTGGGTCCTCATTGGTCAACATTCGTACCTTGAAATGTGAATTGAATATTCGTACGAATAGATGCGAACATATTCGAATCAAATCAAATGTGAATCAACTCATATTTTAAACATTCCAATGCATCTGAATTTTCAGGTATTCGATTCGAATTGAATGCCAAAAATTGCTTTTGTGCACCCCCTACTGGAGAAGTAGGAAAGCCTTAATCACTCTTTGCTTAAACTGTGGAGGACAGTAACCTCCCCAGTAATGGTGTCCTCTCTTTGGACAGAGGCAAACTTGCCATTTTCTGTCCCACATAATGTTCCGTGACCTTGTAGTTCTTACTTCGGATGACTAGGGTGTGGACAGTGAATGTTCTCATGACCCCTCTCTCCTACTCCCAAAAGAGGAGAAATCTTGCAAGGGGAATAGTAGAAGCTAAGCTGGTGAATAAAACAAGCCCCAGATGAATCAAGATGATGCAGAGAAATAATCTACAGTTCCCTGGGGAATTCATGGTTCCTTTGGCCATGTTCCACTGAAGCCAATAATACTGGTGCTCTGGCTTATAATTGCCATCCTTTAACAGTGTTTATGTTTAATAAACGTAAGCTGGTGAGAACACAGCAGGATTCCTCCGAACGGGTACGCACTTGCTTGCCTCAACAGCACCTATCATCTATCGATTCAAGATTTTGGCACAGCACAGTGTAATGGTTAGAGCTGAGAAATCACTGGGTCCGAATCCCCACTCAGCCTTGGAAACTCAAGAGGTAACCTTGGATCAGTCATAAGAACCTAAGAGGAGCCCTGCTGGATCAGGCCACAGCCCAAATAGTCCAGCATCCTGCCTCACACCGTGGCCCACGAATAGCTTCTGGGCATCTCAGGCAGAAGACTAAGACAAAACCTCCAACTGCTCTTGAATCCCAGCAAATGACCCTTTAGACTAGAGGCATCTGGACTGTCTCTCAAAGCTGGAGATGGTCCTTGGTAAAAAAACAAACAGAAAGGGTTTAGTCCCAAATATTGTAACAACTCAACGGGTAAAATCTGCCCCACTAAAAATATAAAAAACTTAAAAATATAAGTTTGTAAAGAAATATCAAATGTAAACCAATGAAAATAAATTTAATTACTCAAAGGGTACAAATACCCCACTGAAAAATGTATAAGTCTTAAAAAGACATTTAATAAATAATAGAAAAATAAAAAAGTAAAATAAAAAAGACAAAGATAAGAAGGCCAGACGCGTTTCGACCTGAAAACTTGGTCTTCTTCAGTGGCCTGTGTTTCATTCATATAAGTAAAACAGCTCACTAGTGTGACTCTGTATTTCAAAAGTATCAATGCCTTTCTGCTGGAAACTGAGTCTCTTATATATCCAGCTGGAGTAGCTGGAGGCTAGATCCTGCAGAGACTCACAGATGAAAAGAAACAAAGGGAAAGAAGGGTGTGGTATGACAAGCTGAAACTGAATTCAAACTAACCAATTCACATTTTCATTTAGGCCAAATGGAGTTTCTGATTTTAATCGATGGATCCACTTAAGTTCCAATATTTGCAATTGTTTTATATTTCTAATGTTAGGTATACCATCTATACACCAAACTTTGAGAGAGTCAAAAGAATTATTTAATTCCAAAGAATGTTTGACCATAGGGGCCTGCATCTTCTGATTTTTGATGCAACCATCATTCTAACCATTGATAAACCTGTCCTCCATGAATTTATCTTATCTTTTAAAGGGAGTGCTGAACAGCCTCCAACACTTTTGGAGAGCACTTAGCTGGTTTTGATCTTGTTTTGTTACACTTGTGCAGCTGTTATACCTGTTTTATTATTATGCTTTGTCTACAATGTTCTTGGGATTCTGGTGTACAGGTCAATGAAGATATCACCCCAGTGCGCAGCAGCAGAAAAAAAAAAAAGGGGGGGAAGCTAATTCAATGCAATGAATAATTTGAAAGGGAATAGAAAACAAGTCAGCAAGTGTCATTCTGCCACTTTATAAATCTATGGGGCAGCCACATTTGGATTATTGTGTACTGTTCTGGTCACCACACCTCAAAAAGGACATTTTGGAACTGGAAAAGGTGCAGAAAAGGGCAACCAAAACGGGGCTGGAACACTTCCCTTATGAAATCAGACTGCAACGTCTAGGCCTTTTCAGCCTGGAAAGACGGTGTTTAAGAGGGGACCTGTTTGAAGTATATAAAATCATGCATGGTATAGAAAACATAAGAGAAAAAAAAATTTTTCTCTATTGCACAACACTAGAACCAGGGGGCACTCTATGAAGCTGATGGGTAGGAGAGTTGGATCAGACAGGGGGTGCATCCCCACCCAACTTTTAAGGAGCTTTGAATTCATTTTCAAAGCTGAACATTCTCAAAGGATCAGACGAATCTGCAGTTTCTGAGGATTAAAAGTGCCAGAACATGGATCAAAAGAGCTCTTGCTGCAGGATTTAGAAATATTCCTTGTTATTTGTCAGTGGGGACACAAGCGTTTCTCTGGTGTGGAAGCATGATTTAGGGGCATTCTCCTCAGTCCCCCCTGATCCAATCATAAGCTGTGATTTCCTCCCCTTTCCCCCTGGCTGTTTGCTAATGAGATCTGGCTGCATTGTGCCATTTAGTGCTCCTTCTCCCCTTTCAGCTATAGAAGAGAAAACGAAGGAGGGTGGGAGGAATCCTATTGCCTTTTGGCTCCCACCTGAAGCTCAGATTGGCAGCTTCCCTTCTGGGGGTTTGAACACTTTCAGCTTATCAGATCCATTACGTGCTAAGGTTTGGGCTTGTTCTGAAAGTGTGAATGAAATGTATCAAGAGATCAGACAATACAATGTAGTGAGCTATCAGACCATGGCCCTGGGAAAGTGTGGTTTTGCTTAGACAGATTGGACTTTTAAAATTCCTGCTATTTGCGCTGTGCTGATGCTGTGCAAAGCTTGTGCCTACTTTGTTCCTCCAATTGGTGAAGAGCAACTCTTCTGTCAGCAATCATGATCCTGCTCTCCCCTCCTTTCTTTCACCCATGCCTTTGCCTCCCTGGCCGCATCCCCATTACAACCTTATTTCAGTTTCAAACCGTTTTCAATCCTGGCAGACCCCACATCAGTTTGGCTTAACACGCTTTCCGCATGTTAAATTGCCCCAAAGCGTTGGAAATGTTAACCCTCATTTCAAAAGGTCTCACTCCGGTTTCTGTGCTTGAAACATTTTACATTTGTTACTGTGGGGACCCTAGGGTGTTAAGGGATGAGAATCCGTGTTTAGGGTTTCCCTCCCCCAATAGCTTGCTTCCAAAGATAGTGATTTCATTGAAAAAAATCCACCCTCAAAACAGCCACTATAAAAACCCACTCCTTAAAGCTACACTGTAGCGCTCTATCCACGTCACACCTTAGAACAATGTTGCAATTTTGCGCAATTCTAGCTCTTTGAAAGTTCTGACCTTTAGAAAGGGAAAAGAAATTAAAGCAGCTGGAGATTCTGTTTTAAAGCCTGCGGCTGTGAAGGGCGCTTGAGTTGCTGCTGCTGCTGTGTGCCCTGGGAAATGGGGTGAGGAGGGGAAAGAATCACTGGCTGCCCTCTACCGTTTTTCCTCCAGGCAAGTGGCAGCCACCCAGCCACCCAGCTAGGCTCCGTGAAGGGGTCCCTTATGGGTGGCGCATTCATGCCAGGAGAAAGAGGGCAGGGCTTTTAAAAAGTAGCCACTTGAGTCCCCCCCCCATTGAGTCACGTACGCCACGTACGGTCCTCAGAATCTGGATCGAACGCGATTAAGCTGAAAGTAATGGGAACAGGCAAATTCGCGTTTGCATCCGGTTCTATTATTTCGGTTTCGGGAAACTGGATTAAGCTTATAATGGGGATGCGGCCCCTCTCTGCTTCCCCATAGCAATCCAAATCAGGTTTATGTAGGGGGTGGGGCTTGGACCCCTGCTCAGGTTATGATAGAAAAGAGAGGGGGAGGGGTATTTCCTCCCTGCAAGTCTGCATAATAAGCTGCCAGTGGGATCGTGAACGTACAGAGCTCACTGCTGATTTAAAAGACCCGGATTAAGACCTGGAGTAAATTGTGCAGTGGAAACAAGCCCAAGGAGAAGTATTTTTTTCACCCAGAGGCTCGTCGGTCTATGGAATTTGCTGCCAGAAGTGGTGGTAACAGCTACCAGTCTAGATAGCTTTAAGAAAGGGTTAGACAAATTCATGGATGTCAATGGCTACTAGATTGGATGCCTAGGTACATCCTTCAGGTTGGAGAAACAGGCAGGATGCCTCTGAAGGCAAAGTTTTGAGAGCAGGTGAAGGTTTTGCCTTTATCTTTTGCATTGTTTGAGAAAGGTTGCTGGACTAGATGGGCTGTGGCCTGATCCAGCATGGCTCCTCTTATGTTCTCGAATAATGATGATGATGATGGAGGCAACGGCAAACCCCTTCTGCATCTCGGCCAAGAAAACTGCACAGAAGTCCCTATATAGACAATCTGGCGCCGGCCACGACTCGGTGATATCCATAACAACAACAAATCAAGATATGCAATATTTTAGTGCAGCCTGATGCGCCCATTTAATTGGATCACCAAGGTCAGAGAAGATCACCGGTAAAATAAAATGATATTTGTCAATGTCATGCTATTCTGTAACCTGAGAAATGAAGTCTCCTTTCTAATCCTGCAAAGATCATAATGGAACAAATGGATTTCAGGTAAAAACATGCAAAAAAAAAAAAAAAGGAAGCAAAGAAGCAAAGATAAATGCCCACTGATTCATTTTGAAACTCTGTAAAGGTAAGCAGAGAGGACAGTGTTTTGGAAATACTGTTGCAGTTTTTCTGTGAATAGTCCCTCTGAAAATTGAAATTTGTGTCCCGCAGTGTCAACAGCTCATGGTTTCTAAATGTCCCGTTAATTTTTTCTCCTTCTGAGAGTTTTGTTTGGTTTCCTTCAGAGAAGAAAATGACAGAAGAGTATGACAAATCTGTAATATTTTATTGTATCCAAAAATATACAAACGGAGCATATAAGAGCAAATGGCGCTTTTCTATATGGTGGCTGATGGACTTCCCACTTTTGGAAATCCAAATACAGATTTTGGAACATAAGAACATAAGAACATAAGAGGAGACCTGCTGGATTGGTGGAATGTTTGCCTTGGCCTTATTTTGGAATATATCACAGAATAAGGGCTGGCTGTCCACACGCTCTATGAAGCTGATGGGTAGGAGAGTCTACAAGGGGAAGCCAAGGGGAAGTATTTCTTCACCCAGAGGGTCATTGGCTTATGGAATGTGCTGCCGGAAGAGGTGGTGACAGCTACCAATCTGGATGGCTTTAAGGTAGGGTTAGACAAATTTATGGATGACAGATGTATCAATGGCTACTAGAACGAATGACTAGGTGCATCCTTCAGGCTGAGGGGGGGGGGGAGGAACTGGGGCGCTTCTAAGGCCATCTGCTGGGACTCGAGAGCAGGAGAAGGTTTGTCCATGTCTCTGCTTGAGATGCCCGTGAGCATTTGGTGGGCCACTGTGTGCGACAGGATGCTGGACTAGATGGGCTGTGGCCTGATCCAGCAAGGCTTCTCTTATGTTCTTATGTTCTTATGTACGCTAGTGCAGACTATGGCAGGTCCCAGGTATGACCTTTCAAAGTCTGAATCAGCATGTGGCCAACAGACTTCCATCTGAAGATATATTCCAGAATAAGGCTAAGTATAGAAAGGGCCCAGGCCGCAACTCATATAGCCCAGAATCCTGTCTCACACAGTGGGCCACCAATTGCTTATGAGTAGAGATGTGTACAACATTCAATTGTATTCGATTGAATGTGGACATTCAGATTCTAATACAAGGTCTTCACATTCGAATTTAAGCATCTGAACAAATTTAGAATGTTCCAAAGCATTCATTTGAATGATTTGAAAGTACAGATACATATGTATTACATACGTATCTGTACGAATCTCATAAGTTTCTGTATGCATTTGAACTTATAATACAGGATGAAAACGGGGTTTATAACAGATAAAACCGGATGCGTATGAAATGTGTACAGATATGTATAATCCGGATGTTGTCAACGTTCATATCTTAAGATTAAAATCTAACATTTGTACAAATTGTTTTGAATGCATTTGATTCGAATGATATTTTGTTGCATTCAGATTCAACTTGAATTTGAAAGCAAAATAGAAATAAAAATTGTGCACACCCCTACTTATGAGTATCGCAAAGCAGAAGGCAAAGGCATCATGCAACCACTTCTGTATCTCTGCCAAGAAAACTGCAGAGAGGTGCCCTTGAAAGCACCAATGCAGTCAACCAAGTCAGCACCAACTCAGTGGCACCAACAATAACAGCCACCTCCAAACACATTAAAAGTCTAGTGGAAGCCTTCATAAGGGTCAACCAAAAACAGTTCTGGAACAGTGGTACCTTGAACTCCCCCTTCCCTATGAGCCTCAGCCAGGATGGGTAATGCCTGCTAAAATTATGTTATCTATACAGCTTTCCAAGTTGCAGGACTGTTACCCTGTTTTTCACATAACTCATGCTGCAGCCCAGCAGCATCCCAAAAGCACCAAGTTGAGGAAGGTTCAGTACAAACCCCCATTATTTACACCTAGAGTGATCAAATTGGCAGATGGCTGCTACGTCTCTCGCTTCCTGTTCTGAGACCTGCTGTTTGGAACGCCTCCAGATGCTTGCCTTTCTCTCATGGCTTCTTTTAACTGGTCACAGAAGTGACCAAAAGGCTCACAGCTGTGTTTAGCACCATGTCTGAAAAAAGGCTTTGTGCTGCCTGTGACTTGCAGAGACCACTAAGCAGAAGATCTGGTACCTTATTTGGGCAGACACAGAAATTCGCCTTTGCAAAATCAACCACTCTGGCTGTACCAAACAAAAGGGCTATCCAGGGTAAACCTGGGCCAATTTATAGTGTCAAGGGCTGTGTTCCCACCTGAGCTTTTAAAAACACCTTTTAAATGAAACAACAAAAACTGATGCAAACACCCACTCTGGCTGATCCCACTTCACTGACTTTAAATCGCTGTCAACCCTGATTCTGCT
Organism: Aspidoscelis tigris stejnegeri; assembly: GCA_023333525.1. Taxonomy (NCBI): domain Eukaryota; kingdom Metazoa; phylum Chordata; class Lepidosauria; order Squamata; family Teiidae; genus Aspidoscelis; species Aspidoscelis tigris. The sequence continues at coordinate 103,887,090 of JALMGA010000003.1, read as the reverse complement.
GTTGCCACAGAAAATGCTTCAAAAATGCATTGGGGAAAGCAGATCTTTTCCTCCCCACCCTTTCCTCTCAATTGGGTTTGATCCCACAATGAGGTGGCCAAGGGTGGGGAATCCCAGCTTCCTCTTCCCTCCCCTCCTGCTTTTGCTTCTGCAGTTTGCTTCTCCATAGCAAAGTCAAACCTTCCAGTGACCACGACCATGGGGATTGCTTCCAGAGCTCCCTCCGTCCCTCCTCCAATGCCCCATTTTACGATGTTGCACCTCTCTAAGCCTTTCTTCAACTTTCTCCTTTATCACACCTTTCTCCTGTCCACCCAGGCAGGAAAGAGCCAGCCCAGGTGAAAAAGGAGAAAGTGAGGGGAAGCGTGGGTGAGAAATGAAACTTCGTTATCAGTGTGAAGTGGAGTGGGTGAATTGTTACTTGTTATCAGTGTGAAGTGGCTGAAAATGAAACTGTGAAGTGATCTGTTGAGGGAAAAAGGCTTGAGCATTTTAAATCTGACAAGGCGGCTGTCCTGCAGGGTGAAACCCCACGTGCTTCTTGATGCATGTACCCCAATACTGCTGTACTGTTCCCAAAGGAATAAAGATAAAGTGTTTTAGCAGCAAAAACGGGGGGAAAAATTGTATTTTCAGGTGTTTTTTATTGTGGTTTTTAGTGATTTACTCCTCAGAAAACATGGGAGCCCAATCTGTAATGGGGACAAAGAATGTTCAAATAGCTTTCAGATTGTTTTATATCGTGAGTGGAAACACAGCTCAGGAGTCCACGTGCTTCTCTAACTGTTTAGTCTTTCCAGAAGAGGATAGGAACCAATGTTTCAATTCTGTGCCTGTGTCTGTCGGCTAGAGATGTGCATGAATATTCATAGGCATTTGGAATCTGATAAAATGTGCTGAATTTCAACATTCAAACTTGAATAGAATGTCCTCAAATTCAAATGTAAACATTCAAATCAAATTTTGAATTTTGGATCTATTAATTTGAATTATCCGAACATTCGTATGTGTACTTGTTCGTACACTTTGCGTACTTGAAGATCTGCATCTTCCCCGCATCTGTACGCATTTGTATGGATCCGTATGGGACGAAAATGGGTTTCATACAGCATAACTACAGGATGCATATGGATGTGTATAGATGTGGGGAAGATGTGTACGGGCACATATGAATGTGCAGATTTGAATAAAAAATTCAAACGAATACATTCAAATTTGCTAAAAATGAATTGAATCTTGTTAAATTTGAATTTAACAAATTCAAATAAAATCAGATTTTTGGGTATTTGATTCGATTCAAATAAAATGTCAAAAAAACATTGGTGCACATCCTGCTCCTGTACCTTTTATTTATTTATTTGTTTGTTTTTGATTCATTCATTTATATTTCTATCCTGCCCTTATACCCGAAGTTCTCAGAAAGGTCTCTTTTCTAACGGGGTACTTGGATCTGTCTACTTGTGTTTGTTATGGAGCTGCTCGGCACACATTTTCCTGAGTTTGTTGACCCAGTGCCTAGCCACAGAATGTTGCAGCTATAAATAATGGATGAGAGTGACCAATATCTTCCAGGAATCCAGGCCACGTCTGCTTATATTTCCATCAGACATTCTGCTGCATTTCATATAGGTAAGTGGGGGAAGTGTTAGGCTTAATTGTGGTGCTGGGTTCCATGGAGAAAGTTGCCCCTTGTAGAAGACCCACACCAGTGGTTATGGCCTGTCTTCCAAACCTGCATTTTGATCTTCTGTGGAGGAACCCATGGATGTTCACCCCTCCCCTGCCATTCTGTGGGTTCCACACTCTCCCTGTGAACCAGGGCGGAGCATTGAAAAACATTCTGCTTCAGTTCTTCTGCATGAATTTTTCAAAAGTATAAACAACACTCTATTCCTCCTCCTTTCTTTAAAATCCACTATCTTGAAGAGACCCTGGAATCTATAGGTTTGCACATGTGGACAAATATAGATGAACAGACTATCCAAAATAGAGGCATGGAAGTTTTCAGCAGTACTTCAGGGGATGATAAGAGCACAAGAACAAAAATATGTAAGAGGAGCCCTGCTGGATCAGGCACAGCCCACCTAGTCTAGCAACCTGACTCTCAGAGTGGCCCACCAATTGCTTCTGGGTATCTTGAGCAGAAGGCAAAGGCAAAACTTTTACCTGCTCTCAACTCCTTGCAAATGGCCTTCAGAGGTGACCTGCCAGTTTCTCCAACCTGGAGGCAGTATCTGGGCATCAGTTCTAGTAGCCATTGATATGCCTGTCCTCCATGCATTTGTCTAACATTTTATAACATAATGGATTAGGCCACTGCCCATCTAGTCCATCCAGTTCTGAGGTCTTCCCTGCCCTCATCTTTTTAACTGCATTAGAAAATTCTCTCAGAATTATTCCATTATGCACTCAAAATGGAAGAGACAGCCTGGGTCCACTCCAATGCCAAACTTTCTCTCCCTTAAAATGCTGTAGTGTCAGGGCAGGTTGACAGGCTCAGAGATCCCTTCTGTTCACCTAGGCCCTGGTCACACAAGTAGTTTAGGTTGACCTGAAGTTGTCTTCAGGTCGAGTTACTCACATTATTTTTATTTAAATCATTTTCCAAGCCAGCCTACCCCCATTAGATTGTCTTAAATGTTGCCCTCATTTTTAGAGGACTGAGGAGGACTCAGTCCGTACTGGCATTCCAGGCCATCTTCTCTTCCTCAGTTGTGAGCAGGGGGAACTTCCTAAAGATGGGTGAATTGTGCTGTGGTGGGTGGGGTCCATTCTTTGGCTAATCAGCATGCACAGAGTTCATCAGACACCTTCTCTCCCCAGTTTATGTGTATAATTCCTCTATCTCAGTGGTTCTCAGCCTGTGGGTCATGACCCCTTTGGGGGTCAATCTACTCTTTTACAGGGGTCATCTAAGACCATCGGAAAACACATAGGAACTGAGACACCGCTCCTCCATCCATCTCCAGGTGGCTCCGCCCACATGCAGATATGCCCACATATGAGTACCTGGCGTGATGACATCATTGCGCCAACCCCATCACATACACCCCATACAAATACAGTAGAGAGCAGCTACTGTGTAGAAGGCAGCAGTATTGGAGGTAAAACGACACTTTTATATTCAGCTGTGGTTGATGTGGACGCTATGCTTTAATTATGTTCAATTTGTAACAATGAAAAGACATCCTGCATATCAGATATTTACATTACGATTCATAACAGCAGCAAAATTACAGCTATGAAGTAGCAACGGAAATAATTTTATGGTTGGGGGTTAGGGTTAGGGTTAGGTTAGGGGTCACCAAAATATGAGGAACTGTATTAAACAGTCGTGGCATTAGGAAGGTTGAGAACCACTTTTATGCAAATGTATTTTTTTTTAAAAAATTAATCACACGAAGAAAAGCACATAAAAAAGGAAGGGGGCTTGGAGCTGGTGGAGCAGGCTGTGAAAAGAACCACAAACACACACCTCCCCTCCCTTGAGTGACACAAGAGCATCCAACCAGAAAGGAGATAGATTTGAGGCAGGAAAAGGGGTGGAGAGCCAAGAGTTCCATGGAGGAGGCTCAGATGTGAGTAATGCAGCCTAAAGTGAGGACAGCCTGAGGTCAACCTATAATGATCTAGGTGTGATCAGCACCGGTACGACCTCAGTTAGAATTAATGAATAGGTTGTCCTTTCGTACCTAACTTCCCTGGGAGAGGCATGACATCTGTCCCAGATGTTACACTTGTTGACAGATATAAGGGCAAGAGAAGAGACAGATGTTACCGAGGCCTTTGCAACCCTCAGGAGTGTTACTATGCTCGCCATGGTTGTAACTGCCCTTGAGTGAAGCCAGATTTGTGCCAGGGTCTCAGAAAGCAACTGAGCCATTTTGGACTAGCTGCACTCTGTGTTATGGCCCAGTATGAGGGGACTGTCTTGCTTTCTTTATTGGGAACCATTCCACCCCATCAGCCCCCCAGTATTTGCAGTCTTCCCGTTACCTCAGACTGATGGAGACCAACACTGTCCTAAAATGATCACTTCATGCTTTCCTCAGAGTAACCAACAGGCTTAATAGCAGAATGTCTGGCAAAATGTCTGTCTGTTTGAGAAGGAGAAAGAAGTTTGGAATTTGGGACAGGCAGGGAGAGGTTTCCGTAGGTAGATCCTCCAGGCTGGGGAGACAGGCAGGATGCCTCCAAAGGACATTTGCTGTGTGATTCGAGAGCAGGTGAAGTCCTTCTGCTTGAGATGCCCAGGAGGATGTAGTGGGCCACTGTGTGAGACAGGCTGCTGGATTAGATGGGCTGTGGCCTGATCCAGCAAGGCTTCTCTTAGGTTCTTATGGACTAGATGGGCTGTGGCCTGATCCAGCAAGGCTCCTCTTATGTTCTTGTTTTGCCATTGCCTACTGCCATGGAGAGGCTGAGGATCGAACCGGCAACCTTCTGCTTTCCAGATTGCTGATTTTTTAAACCTGTTGTTAAGATCCTGGTGCACATGGATAAGCCTGCATTTTCCACCTGCTATAGTATTCCAGTTTGATTATGCACTGCTTTTCTTGAAAACCCAAGGTGATTTACTAAAGCATTGCTTTTAGGGTGGGTAAAAGCTGCCCAGTTGCTGCATATATCAATAACCTTGCTAAATAACTTGAAAATTGTAAATAACGACAAGCACCACCTCTGCTCTTACTTTTAAAACTGCAATATGAAGATGACGGGAATAGAAAGGGACTCTGTGTAGGAAAAGCAGAAGGGCAGATAATCAACCCAAATGGAAACGGAAGGCAATGCAGGATGAGGAAATGGTGCCACCTTCTGGCTGAGCTGTGCTAATGCATATCTATAGGCAGTTCAGTATTGTGCTTTGTCCAGTTTCACATTAATAACGTATTTATGGTTCAAGATCAACTGCTGTGCTTTCCTTGAGGTGTGTCTGAACATTTCCCAGGAAAATGAAAATGTGAATTTGCCCTCTCATTGCACTCCATGCCTGTCTCTGCCATTCCTGTTGGCATTCAGAATAACAGAACTCCAGAGGTTGAAGCTGCCACCTGTATCGTTAAATTTTCATGGATTAAAAACAAACTCAGGAACAAGCAAACCTTGAAATTTATGAAATATATTCAAGTTTATTGCACTCGGTAGTTACACATTTGCGCAGAGTTGGAGCCATTAATTTCCAGCAATCTATGTACAGCCAGGCTACCGTTATAGACAGCCATATTTACCAAGGCCATGATGAATTCTTTTTTCTTTTTCTGGGGGAAATAGGGATGTACAGAAAGGGGAAGCCCGGAATGTGTCGCTTGACCTGCAGGGTGAAGATTCCGCTAAACTTTGCATCTGGTTGCCTTAAGGGAGAATGACCTTTTGAATTATCCTATTCCATCACCGTGTGTAGTGAGTGAATTTTCCTGTCCAACTGGAAGACATCCACAGCTGTTGTCTCCAGTTCACTATTGGCACAGCTTTTTGGGGGGGTGTCCAGGAGGTACCAAAGTTCTCATACTCTGCTATCTCCCCTGGATCTCCCTTCATTAAGCTTGTAACATGCAGTTGTTTTAGATTTTAGAATAGCAGCAACGGCAGCCAGTGTGGCTGCTCTGGTTAACATCAGGAAAAGTTGGGCAAAGAAAACATCTGGCGGAAACCATGTTGCCCAATGCTGCTGGTTCTACTCCCCCCCCCTTTGTCTTTAAAGTGTTCCTTTTATCCTAGGGCTGCCCACTGTGATACTCCAGATGCTGGTGAACAAGAACTCTCATCATGCCTTGCCAGTGAACGGGATGGCTTGCGGCTCATAGGAGCCTCCACAGTAACATCTGGATGCTGTACGTTTGGTCAGCCCTTACTTCAATAGAAGAAGAAGAGTTGGCTTTTCTACGCTGCTTTTCTCACCCATTTAAGGGGACTCAAAGTGGCTGACAAAGCTTCTATTCTTCTCCCCTCAGCAGGCACCCTGTGAGGTAGGTGGGGCTGTGAGAGCTCAGAAGAGAGCTATGACTAGACCAAGGTCACCCAGCTGGCATCATGGGGGAGAATGGAATCGAACCCGGTACTCCCAGATAAGAGTCCAGCTCCCTAACCACTAGAGCAAACTGGCTCGCAGTGGGCCACACTTGGAGCCTTTTCACTTAGGTTACTATTCCAGGAGCAGCAGTCCCCAAACGTGTAGATGCAGAGTAGCTGTTCTGCACCTACGCTCCCTGCCACTTGGCGAAGCTCCTTCTTCTGGGAGATGTTTGAAGGGAGCTTGGGGAGAGGTGGCGCAGTTGTGGTTAGCGCTGTGTCCCCCTGTCCCTGCAGCAATGGTGCCATGCGGGCACATTGGAACCTTTGGTGTGGTTCAGCAAACGCTCCTGTAAGAGCAACCCTTTGCACCTTGCTAGTGCTTAGCAAAGTGTTGGCAAGGCGAGGGAGTAGGGAAATGCGAGAATATGCGTGACATTCGAAACTTGGCTGAATTTGGCCGAATTCAGACATTCAAACTCAAATCAAATGTTATATTCATATGAATAGTTCAGACGTTCGTTAAGCTGGAGGAACGTATCAGATACGCGTCTATTTGTATCAGATACATATCTGTTCATATCAGATATGTATCTGTTCGTATCAAGATTTGTATTGAATGTTCGTACCAATATGTACAAATGGATTCGTATCGAACAGAATCTGACCACATTTGAATGTGATCTATTTGTACAAATGTGAATTTTTCAACATTCGATTGGTTTTGAATCGAATGCCCCCCCCCCCAAAAAAAAATTCATGCAGATCCCTATTATGGAGAGATCCAGCATCCAAAATGTGGACACTGGAACTATCACTCATCTTCCTGGGAAGCAAAGGTGGGAAAAGGTCTTAGTTTTTCTGACTGTCAGGGGAAAATGGTATGATTCTGCTCCCAAAAAATACCCCCGCTCCAAGGCTATATAATGGCTAAGTTTAATGTCCCTTATTGATGAATTATATCCAGCACTTAACCAAAATGTCCCAGGGCAGGTCACAATGAATATTCTCCATATCTTTCCATCAACCATAGATTCAGACAGTTGGCACTGTCTTTAAAGCCACTTAAAATAAACAAAACAAAACATTCAGCTTTGGTTCAGCAAAAGATCCATCCTTTCCCCATCTTTGTTGATTATTATGGTTAGGTTCTTCCAGGGCTTCTTGGTAAATATACAAACAATGGCAGCTACATATACACAAATGCATTTGACTGAACAGAAGCTATAAACAGGGAGAAATAATTATGATGGCATAATGCAGTCAGTTCCCATTATTAACACCAACAGCTCCTTAATTCGGTCAAAGCTCTTGAGTTCAGGCAGTGAAAAAAGAGAGGCAGAACCACTAACACGCACACACATTCACACACACATACTGGCATGCAGGCTTATAACCAAAATTAGGTTTTGAAGAGGAACAGTTGCCTCCATCCACACCTTTAACACTTTGGCAGTTTTTGTTCTTGCAAAAAGATGCTGAATTAGGGGGAGAGCATTTGATCTTCAGAAGATGAATTACCGGCTTCGTTACAGTCAGGAAGAAGAAAGGGCGGCACCACTCCTTGCTCCCAATTAAGATCTTCCATCTCCTCCAGGCTTGCAGCAAAAACGGCGGCACAGGATGTTCCCATCAGGCCTCAGGCGGAGTAGTGCATTTTTACTGTGCCTTAGTGCAATGACATCACTGAAATGCACCTGCCCTATCAGTGCAATGTGCCTCCCCTCAAATTCTAGTGTGCCAGGTGAGAACTGGTCAAGACTTCTCTTTTCCAGTAGACCAGTGTCACAGGCTCTCTGACAGCCAAGCAGGAACTGTTTTGAATATTCAGAAATAGCCCTTTGCCCAGCACTACTTTCAAGTATATAATTCAATGTCATGCAACGTTTAGAATGGTAGTTCCATACCTTGTAGTAAAGTGTAAGAGGATCTCTGCTTTAAGTTATGTTCTGCTATTGTCAGACACAAAGGGCCTGTCTGCACTTGACTTTATTCAGGAATAAATGCTAGTACAGGGTACAGGAGGCCCCAAGGGAGGCCTGACAGAGTCTGCATTAGCATGTGCACAACAGACCCCTATCTTGAGAATGCAACAGGCTGCAGCACCTGGCACTTCTAGTTAAGAACATAAGAGTGTAAGAGGAGCCCTGCTGGATCAGGCCATAGCCCATCTAATCCAGCATCCTTTCCCACACAGTGGCCCGCCCATTGTTTATGGGCTTCTCAAGCAGAAGACAAGGGCAAAACCTTCACCGGTTCTCAATCCCTGCAAATGGCCTTTAGAGGCAGCCTGCCTGTCTCTTCAGCCTGAAGGAAGTACCTAGTTATAAAGACAGAGGCACAAAGAAGCTTTTGTTAACATAAATACGCCAGCTAGTGAGGAGGGGGGACTAGAGGGCTCTGGAAGGTATCATAGGGGTAACTTGTTATGGATAATCATTTGCACTGAGGAATTGTGAACATTGTTCCTAGTACAGTACTTGTCACTCTGCAACGAAGGCATTCCTCAGTATATTCCACCAAGGCCCTGGTCACACTAGTAGTTTAGGATGACCTCAGGTCATCTTCAGGTTGTGTTACTCAATCTATTTTTATTTAATTTGTTTTCCAGCCCAGCCTACCCCTGTTAGATCGTCTTAACCAGAGTCCTCATTTCATAGGACTCAGCTTGTCCTGACATTCCAGGACATCTTCACTTCCTCAATTGTGAGCAGGGGGACAGGCTAAAGGAGGCTGAACTGTGCTGTGATGGGCGGGGTCCAGTCTTTCTTTTCGGCCAATATCTAGGGGAGGGCAGCACACGGGGAGTTTGTGAGGCACCTCCCCTTCTCTTCTCAGTTTATGATTCCTCTGGCATTTTTATGGAAATGTATTATTATTTTTAAAATTAATCGCATGGAGGAGCACATAAAAAAGGAAGGGATGCCTGGAAGCGGGGGAGCAGGCTTATAAAGAACTGCAAACACACACCCTTGCCTCCCTTAACTGACACAACAGCATCCAATCAGGAGATAGAATGGATGCAGCAAAATGGTGGAGAGCCAAGAGTTCTATTGAGGAGGCTCAGGTCGATCTCGGAGAAAGGCGTGAGCGATGCAACCCAAAGTGAGGACAGCCTGAGGGTGGCCTGTAAGGATCTAGGTGTGACCAGCACTGGTACAACCTCAGTTCGGATGAATGAATAGACTGTCCTGTCTTAGACTTGTGTGACTAGGGCCCAAATGCACTGGATTGAACGTAAGTGCCTCTAGCTGTTTTTGAGAGTGGGGTTAAGTGGTCAGAACAGGCCCAGGGGAGAAGGTGAAGCAGTGTCTTTGCTGCCAGGTTTAGATACTAGCAAGCAATGTTTTCTTCTGCAAAAGCATCAAGGCATTGTTTGCCAGCCGCAGGCCTGGCAAATATGGGTTATGCTTAGGGTGTTATATAAATCTCTAATTTAAAATAAATAAAAATAAAAATCCTTAACAGCTGTGACTGATGCATAAATGCTAAGCATCTAGAAAACTCCATGCAGAAAAGCGTAAGTGTGGATTAGGGATGTGCATGAATATTCATCACGTTCAAAATTCATACAAATTAGTCCAAATTCGGAGATTCATATTCAAATTGAATGTTCTGACTTTCGAAGATTGACATTCTAATTTACACTGAAGCTTCATTACATTCGTGAACCTGGGGAGGTGGGAAATTGACTGCCCGGTCACATCTGCAATAGATCCAGAGTGGATTCAAAGCAGATTGAGAGAGGACTTGATGCGTTCAGAGTGGATATGTAGGGGATATGTAGTGGATAAATAGAGGATTTATATGGGACTTGTAGGGGATTCGTAGGTGATTCGTATAGAACATTGTATTCAAATACAAATCCTACCACATTCAAAGGGGATCTAGTTGAACAAATACAATTTTCTTTTGCATTTGATTCAATACAAATTGAACACACACACACACAATTCATGCACATCCCTAGTGTGGATAGTATTATAACCTCATTTAGTCACTAGATGGCACCAGATTCAAGCTCCGATCAAATTTTGGCTAGTTATTTTCACCTTTTGCCAGTTTCTGCTTGGCACGTGTCTGTATTTTGCTCAAATTGAAGAAAAAAAGTTCTCGCAAGCCTTGTGCCTGTTCATTCCAATCATTCCAGGTCCCTTTATTATTATTTTATTTTGAATGAGACAACTTTATTGTTCAGTTGTGTTCAGTGAGACCCCAGATAGTGCTGCTGCTTATGACAATTTTGTTTCTATGTTTGCTTGTACCTAGCTAAGTAATTTAGAACTACTGAATCTGTAATTAGGATGTGACCAGGACTGTAGGAGACTTCAGTGTTCATACAACTGAGCACTTGCATTGCTTTTAATATAGCCACACTTAACAAACTCAAAAACTTGGTCCCAGATGGCTTTCAATGGTCAATGCCTATAAAACCGAGTTAGTGGGGGCAATGGTGTATTTTAAGTGGATTTAGAGGTACCAAATCAGCTTTTGATTCATAATGGTGGGAGAAAAATGCTGATTTGGTGCAGTGAAATACATCTGGCCAATTGCTGTTCCTTCCCTCTTCTGATCTCCCACTACTTCTGATTTACCGGCCATCCCTGAATTGGAGGCATCTACATGCAGACATTAGCAGTGTGAATTTAAATTGTCATCCTTTGTTAGGTTCCAGAGATGCCATTTATGCCACCTTTCTGGGCTCCGGTAGTCGTCTGCTCTCTGATTGATGGAGAAGACCCTTCATTTGGTAGGACGTTGACCAAAGGCTTGTCTCTTATGTCATGAAAGTGCCGGGGGATTTGTCAACAAGAACTTTGCATAAGGCACATAACATCTGAAGATCTTTTGCATCAGAACACTCTTCACCACATTTCCAATGTCTCCCAGGGAAAAGAATCAGAATATGCCCTATCACCATGGCTATCTTCCGCAACAGAGGCTGATAAATATATACTTCTTTTTTACTTCTTCTGTCTTGTGGCACCTGCAGAAGAAAGTGCAAATCAGCATTCCCAGTGGCATTTTGCAGTTGATAGATTGCTTAACTTGGTGTGTCACCTATGGGTTCGGTTTCAGTTCTGACAATGGCTGCATCCGTACACGGGGCTGGGGAGAGACCTTTCTGCACTCACTTTAATTTCAGATTATGGTCCCCCATATTCACTTTCTGGGTCTCTTTTGTCAGCACACTGGACTAGAGAGGTCTGATGGAGCATAATCCAGATCAGGAGGCATCGAGGAGTACAAATGTACTAGCATGGGTAAGTCTGGGTGACAGAGGTGTACAGAAGGCATGCCTTCGTTTCCAGACCAGCAGGGGAATGCGGACCTATTTAGATGGTGCACCAAAGTGTGACACTAAAATGGGTCCCCCAGGGGTTCTGTGGCTAGGAATGAGTTCCTAGCAATGAAAGTTCCTAGCAGTCAGAACCATTGGATGTCAGCTCTTGCAAGACTTGGGGTGGTAGAGGGGCTGGAACATCACCCTGAAGACAGCACTGTTACAGTCAAAATCTTGCTATGATCTGGACCAGCTTTGGACTCACTGATCATGATAATGGCAACTTAAGTAGAAAAAGGCCCCAAAGCTCAAAAACAGGGGCAATTTTGCACTTCCCTTCCCATCCACTGGACTGGAAAGGAGCGTAATCATCCAACGTTAACTAGCCCACCCCACACGTGACCAAACACTCACCTGTGTTCGATTGCACTGCCGCTCCTCTTTTGAGTGCCGCGCGCATCAGTTCTGTCGCTATGACGACGCTGATGCTCTGCACACACGCAGACGCGTCTATGGTTGTTCGAGGTGCCAGCGTGCTTGCCCAGCACCTCAGACAACCCTGGAGCACCGGGAAAGGTGAGGATACTCACTGCTAGATGTGCCAGGTAAGGAAGTGGGTAACGTTAGTAAAGATGTGAGGAGCACAGTTTGGTGTTCCACACCTAGTGCATAATTAGGGAACTTCTGGGAAGGCAGGGGGTGCCCGTAACAGCCTCCTCAAGGTGCAGATGCTCTTCCCCAGAGGTTGCCTAATTATGCACTAAAGGCTGTAGTGCGACTAGACCCCAGGTTAGAGGTGATAGCATAGGTGGAGATAATGAACTTCCAAAGAACCCCCTCTGGCCTTTAATGTGGATTAGAGGTGGACTGAGACACTGCTTGCCATGTGCTAACACCTCTAAGCTGCTTTTGTGCTATTTTTTAAAATGTTTGTGTGGATGCAGCCACAGTCAGAGCATAAGGGATAATGGAACAGAGCAGAGCGTTGTCTAGACGCTTCTTTCCAAATGGTTGCTGCTTTGAGAAGATATTTTTAATGAGAAGTGGTATAAAATGGTGTATAATTTCAAAGGGATAAATACATTATTTGGAGGGCCAAGCTGGAAATGCTACACACACACACACACACACCCAGCTGCACTCCAAGGCTTCTTGCACAACTCCTTCTAGTGAAACCCATTTACAAAATAGAAGGACAATGTTCTTTGCCCTATAACTTAAAGAAGCATTTAAAATATGCTTTTTTAAAAAAATTCCCTTTGGGTGACTTGGCACTTTTTCAGCCAGCCATGTTAATTGGGGAGCGCATGGTGCGTGGGGTGGTGGTGGTGGTTGGGGGTGGGAGGGAAATATCTGTATAAGGCTGTCTTTAAAGAAGAAGAAGAAGAAGAGTTGGCTTTTCTGCCCCACTTTTTCCCACCCATTTAAGAGGACTCAAAGCGGCTGACAAACCTTCTGTTCTTCTCCCCACAACTGACACCCTGTGAGATGGGTGGGGCTGTGAGAGCTCTGAAGAGAGCTGTGGCTAGTCCAAGATCACCCAGCTGGCTTCGTGAAGGAGTGCGGAATCAAACCCAGTATTCCCAGATCAGAGTCCGGCTCCCTAAGCACTAGACCACACTGGCTGGTGGAGGGCTGGTCTTAATTAGCCCCCAGCAATGAAAATCTCAGAAATAATTTGATTACTTGGTAGAGATGCTTTGTATCATTTCCAGGGCAGAGATTTAGAAGGGATTGGGGAGGGGGGGGGGAGGAGTGATGGGGGGGAGGGAAAAAGGAGAACTTGGTAGAAGAACACATTGATTACATAGCAGGGCATTTAGAAAGCGGATCATTGATTTATTTGGTTATGCGACGGCTATAGCAATCAAAAGCCAGAGGTGTAACGAAGCATCTGCAGTTCGGCCATCTTCTTGCCTATCAACATTTCACCTCATCAACGTTAAAACTTGCATGGGGCAGCAATGAGAGACCTGAACGTTTTCTAGGACATGAAACAGGTAAAGACTGCAACAGAGTTGCTAAAATTAGCTCTCAGTAGTTCCTCAAACTCACACACTACAGCTTCTTAACTGTGCGCCTTCCAAGACTTAGTTCCTTGCCACTGGAATAATCTCCCACAAGTCCTTAGATTAGAGGAAGATCTGGTTTCATTTCGAAAGGGGTTGAAGGCCTTTCTAATATCCTTGAATAAGTCTGAATTGACTTATTTTAGTGGATAATATTTATCTATGACTGATGAAATTATGTTTTGGGAATTTTTTACTTAGATTGATTTTAACATTGCTCTATTGGTTTTATTGTTATGTTATTATTTCTGTAATTTTTAGCCCAATACCATGCCTTCCTGGAAGAGGTGTTATAATTAAATATTTATTATTATTATTATCATTATTATCTCTTACTGGGGTACTGGAATACCTGCTTGCCCGCCCGCCCACCTGCCCGCGCAGCGCACCTGCGCAGAAAGCCTCCTGACGGCCAGCACTGCCAGAAGCAGCCCTGACCAGTCAGGAGGCGCACAGCACGCAGGTGCGCAGTTTCCTGGGATTCCCCGGCCAGAATCGGGGCGATGCCGAAGAGGTAAGGAGGGGACCGCTCGGGCTCTCCCCTGGGGGTGCTAGAGAGGGCCTCGTAGAAGCTCCCCCTGCCTCCAGAAGCGGCAATCCGCCACTTCTGGGGCGAGGGCGAGCGCCGACAGCAGAGTCCCCCGGGACACGGATGTGAGGCGGGCGCTATGCGTCCTGCACAGCACCCACCTCAAATCCGTATCCAAGTCGTCCTTCCGCCGCGTGTGCAGAAGGACGGGGGTGGGTAGATACGGATCTACTCTGCATCCGGATTTAGTAAATCCGGATGTATTCTAAACTGGGTTTACTAAATCCGGATGAGGTAGGTCCGGATTTATATAGGTAAGTGCGGAAGCAGCCTAACAGTGTCTGTAAAGTGGGAAGAGACAGTATATTCCCATTTAACAAAAGGCCAAGGCAAGAGGTGTGTCTTCACTGCCTTCCTAAACATATACAATGAAAGAGCCTGATGCGCCTCAAGGGGGAGACTATTCCACCGTCTGGGGGGCATCAATGAGAAGGCCCTCTCCCGGGTGTCCACCCCTTTTACTACTAAGAGTGGTGGGACAACCAGGAGGGCCTCGGCTCCAGATCTTAAGGCATGGACAGGTTGATATCGAAGAAGCCGTTCCTTTAGATATTTGGGGCCCGAGTCATTTAGGGCCTTATAAGTTAAAATTAACACCTTGAACTGGACTTGGTAGCAAATTGGCAGCCAATGCAACTCTTCTAAGACCAGTGTGATGTGCATCCAGCCAGCTGTTCCAGTCAGCACTCTAGCAGCGACATTCTGCACTAGTTGCAGCTTCCAAACCGTCTTTAAGGGCAGCCCCATGTAGAGCGCATTATAATAGTCTAGTATGGAGGTTACCAAAGCATGGATAGCTATTAACAGCTGCAAGGCTAAAAGCTGGATGCTGGGAGCAGTTCAGTGGTTACAACTGGGTTTGTCTGATGCCTGCCCAAGTCCACTCCTTGTCTGCCTTCTCCTGGATACAGAAGGGTTTATCCGATATCAGCCTGGATCCATGCCTTGTCTGCCTCCTCCACTCTGTGCTGCTGCTTTTATAAACATCTATAGGCTCAGGACTGGGTGCTTGGAGCAGCATATTGATAACAACTGGGTCTTGCCTCCTCACCTTTCGGTTGCTGCCTATATTACCAGTTGCTGGCCTGAGAGAGCCATAGCAAGAGGCTCTTCCAGAGTTTTTATAAAATAAGCCTTTTGTCTTCTTCAGTATATTCATTTTGTCTTTTTCTTCTGTTTATAACGTATAATTTTGCATTTCTATGTTGCAGTGTCTTCCAGTTTTGTTGTAAAATGCTTTGAGCATCTTACCACTTTGCCACAGTGTACAAATCAGTTCCCATGGATAGATAGACCGGTACATAGATACAGATGTGTTCTCTCTCTCTCATTCTTTATATGTAGCCTCTGGCCAAGTAGATGACCGTAACTGCAGTTACATCTTTACAAGATTTTAGGGCACGGAAAACAGGAATCGGTCAACGTAAGGACACCCGTCATTCCCACACATTTGACGACATTAAGATGATACAACAGCAGACATAAACTTTTCCTGGAAAGAAATGATGATTGGCTGACACAGAAGACTTGGATCCTAGACCTGATCCGGAGCGACATAGGGCCTTTCTAGCGGCTCCAGCAGCGACAGAAGTTGAAAGGGGAATGGCAATAATCACATACAGACAAAAAAAAAGCCTTTTTTGGGGGGGAAATAAAACCTACAATGCGTATAATTAGATACAGAGGCAGAAGCATGGTCATATGTGGAAATGATCGTTAGGTATGTAAGGTCCCAACGCAACAGTTAGAGCACACAGAGAAGCAGCCCTCAGGGTTTACATACCTCATTGTATCTCACAACCTCTTTTTGTTTTATTATCGCCAGTATCAACCATCGCTTTTAAGTCAGTGTCAACCACTGCTTTCAAATAAAAGAGAGACACTAAATGTAGCTTGGTGTTGAGCAAGATCAGCTGGATCAACACAGTCATTGGGTTCAAAGTGCGCAAGGCGAGCAAACGGGGTACTTTTCCTCAATTAATGACATCTTAGTTCTTTAACCGTCTACAAGTCAGCAAGTGTCATTTTGCCTCTTTATAAATCTACGGTGAGGCCACATTTGGAATATTGTGTACAATTCTGGTCACCACACCTCAAAAAGGATATTGTGGAACTAGAGAAGGTGCAGAGAAGGGCAACCAGAATGATTAAGGGTCTGGAACACCTCCCTTACGAAACCTGGCTGCAACGTCTAGGCCTCTTCAGTCTGGAGAGACGGCGTTTAAGAGGGGACCTGATTGAAGTATGTAAAATTATGCATGGTATAGAAAAAGTAGATAGAGAAAATTTCTTTTCTCTATTATACAACACTAGAACCAGGGGGCACTCTATGAAGCTGATGGGTGGGTGAGTCGGATCTGACAAGGGGAAGTATTTCTTCACCCAGAGGGTCATCGGTTTACGGAATTTGCTGCCAGAAGAGGTGGTAACAGCTACTACCCTAGATGGCTTTAAGGAAGGGTTAGACAAATATATGGATTACAAGTGTATCAGTGGCGGGTACATCTTTCAGGCTGGGGGGTGGGGGGGAAGCAGGATGCTTCTAAGGCCATTTGCTGGGATTCGAGAGCAGGCAAAGGTTCGTCCTTGTCTCTGCTTGAGATGCCCAGATAGGCCGAAGCCTATCTAGTCCAGCATCCTGTCTCACACGATAGCCCATCAATTGCTTTTGGGCATCCCAAGCAGAAGCCAAGGGCAAAACCACCTGCTCTCCCTGCAAATGTTCTCTAGTGGCATCCTGCCTGCCTCTCCAACCTGGAGGTGGTACTCAGGAATCAAATCTGGTCCCTTCTGTCTACAAGGTGCCTCAGAATAGGGATGGCCTTGCCAAAATAATTTTATTTCCATTTTTTATTAATGATTTTTTCAGTAATTTCTATTCTGTATTTATAGGTTTCCATACATATGGGTTTATGTTTTCTGGTACATGAATGCATAAAGAGGAAACAGATACAGTTTGTATTAGTTGTGCACACAGCTACAATCTAAAATCGAGTTAAGTATACAGCTTGGATGACCATCCTATGCTCTACCTACATTAGTATACAAATTGGGCTATTACTGAGTTTAATAAACTACATGGGGACTACGTGTCAGCTAGCAAGCATGTGTTTACTTCATGCATTTGTAGAGAAAGTGAAAGTGAAAACATTTCTAATATTTAGACTTTTTTCTGCACTTACCTCGGTTAGAGCCAAAATAACCAGACCCACTGAATTGGATCATGTGGAGGCTTGGACTGAATTCCTAGCCTTCGAATATGAGGGGGGTGAATTTTGGTGGCATGTTATGGCACATAGCTGAAAATCACCCCCAGCTGTCCCCGATCATGGAGGTGTGCTGTCCGCATGCCTCTTGTGATCTGGAACAAAGCCCTTGGTCCGGATGTAGACCTGATTAAATGAGTCTACAACCGATCTGGATTAAGCGTTTTCATCTTTAATTCAGATCTGGCTCTCCCTTGTGCAGATCGAGTGGACCAGAAGGCAGCATGGCCTCTTAGATCCGCATTAATGTGCAGATGTACAGTATGTGACCTAGATGTGTTCTACACAGACCCTTGATCCAGAATAAGGGTCTGTGCAGAAAGGCCCTTATTGGAGCAGGAACCAAAGTTTCCTCTCAGCAGAAAAGATGGTCAAAATGATAATGAAAACCCCCCCATTATTCTCTGAATATTATCAGCTAGCCAAATCTTATTATTATAACCTAGAAACAAAGCTGAGATTAAGTCAGGAAGTACTGGGCCTGGTTATACTTGACTTCCGGAAGATGCTAAAACATGATGAAAAACAATGTTCCCTGCCTACACACTAGAAAAGGGGGCTGCCATCATTAAGCGGGACAAGTATTTTGGCCATTCTCTGCCCAGTCTTCAGAAGAAAGAAAAGCTCTGTATGAAGACTATGAACAGGGTGGCAAATTTTGGGTGAGAGTTTCAAGGATCCAAAATTACTTACTTGAATGGCTTTTGCTGT
Source organism: Aspidoscelis tigris stejnegeri (assembly GCA_023333525.1). Classification (NCBI taxonomy): domain Eukaryota; kingdom Metazoa; phylum Chordata; class Lepidosauria; order Squamata; family Teiidae; genus Aspidoscelis; species Aspidoscelis tigris. Next base: position 103,869,162 of record JALMGA010000003.1, on the reverse strand, counting down.
GCCTTTTCTTCTTCTTCCGTTTGGCTGAGCCTCGCTGGCTATCCTTCTCAGCAAGGGTCGGCTCAGAAGGAACCGTTGCCGAACATGAAGAATCCGTCACTGGCTCCTCCGAGAAGGACCTCTCTTGAGATACATCCAGCAGAGACTCTATGGAAGGGTTTTCCTTTTGTTTTGTAACTTCTGCTCTCCCAGAGTTTTGACACGTTGTTTCCTCTGGGGTCAGCAGGCCTTTGGCATTTCTAGGCAGACTGTCTTTTCTGCTGTCTTTTCTGTCCATGGTGCTGACGTTGTTTGAGCGTAAGCTGTTTGATGAGGAAGCCTCTTCAGTTCTGATGGTTGGGACTCCAGAGCTGACTGGAACAACATCATTTTCTAACCCTGTTGAAATCCCAGAATCACTACTTACAAATTTTATAGAAGAGGTTGACTGAGACAATACCAAATCATCGTAGTCCACTTGGTCAGGGAGGCAATGGGACTTTGTCCTCTCTTGTGGATTCCTTCCATTTTGAATTTCTCCAGTTGTTCCCAAGGCACCTGAGTCTAGAGAGTTCTTCTCAGTATTGGACTGGACAGGAGAACTCATTCCATTTCCAGTGCTACCAACAGACTCATGGGAAGCAACCGAATCAGTGGCATTTCTGGAAGGTTCTTCTGAAGAAGCTGCTTTTTCTTCTTGACCCCCAAGTTTATTCTGTACAATCACAGCATTTTCATCTTTTTTGGGTTCTATGGGGGGCTGGATGTTCTGACCTGCAAATCAATGAAATACACAAGGCTCAGTTCAAGAAGATTTTATGAACCTGCTACATATATGGTTTGTGATCTACACCCTGCTGGCAAAACCGAACACAATTTTGCATAAAGTCTGTATACACTTTCTATTATTTTGTCAGTAAGTCAAAAAGAAAAGGCAGTATAATTTTTGCATTATTAGTTGAGGTATAGAAGGAATTTCAGCAGTTGCTGCTTGAATAATGCAGTTAAAAATAAAAGTTCTGCATAGTGAGATGGGTTTCATCCTAAATCTTAACAAAATGAAGATCATGCCAATAGGATCAATCACAAATGTCCAACTTGAGGATGAAGTTCTAGAAACAACTGAAGACTTTTGACTCCTGGGATTTATGATTATTATTAAAGGGTCTACTACCCTGGAAACATACTGAATGCTGGCATTGGGAAAAGCAGCAATGAAAGGTTTGGATTTTTAATTGTCATAACATCTCACTAAGTGCACAGATCAGAATGGTTAACTTCATGATTTTAGTGCTGCTTTGTATCGATGTTTAAGTTGGACAAAACCAGAAAGGTGTGGACTCTTTTGAACTTTGATGATAAAGAAGGGTCCTCATGGGTAACTAAAAAAAAAGTGGATTCTAGACCAAATAAAACCTAAAAATTCATTAGAAGCACACATGACAAGGCGCAAACTATCATATCTGAGACACACAATGAGAAGGCCAACATCCTTGGAAAACATGGTGATGCCTGGGGAAGTAGAAGGGAGAAGAACAACATGATGATGGTCAGAGAGCAGATGGCCCTGATGTAACTGGTGAGCCACTGTGTCCGATAGTATCCTGGTCTACATGGCCTGTGACCAGAGAAGCAGGGCTCCTCTTCGGTTCTTATGTACATACTCATACACAAAAGCAAACATACACAAACATAAATAAATAATACTGTGTTTTTAGATTTTACTTTCCTCCTCCAGAACAGGCAGATGTAGGTCAGCAATGCCTTAAATGAAGAGATGGATTAGAGAATTCTTTTCTCTCCGATGAATCAAAGGAACACCTGTTGTTGATACTTGCTTGTCTCTCTTCAAGTGAAGACAGATCTTCCAACCTCTGCCTACTCTTTCCCCAAACTTTCCTGCAAGAGCCATCACCCCTCTATGCCTGCCTACACTAGACAAGGTGGATACAGGCAAATGTATAGCATCATTTTATCTTGGTGTTTTGAAATAAATATTGAAAGAGGAGATACTATGTTGGGCTGGAGGTACTAAGTTTCTGGACCAGTCCTGCATTTGCTACATTGAAGCTTATGAAATGTTAAATTCGAGGCTTTGCCACATGGTGCGCCCCCATGGGATTTTTCCTTAAAGCAGCCTGTGACAAAATCAAAAATGTTTGGAGGGAGGGAAAGAGGGAGGAGGGAAGGAAGGAATAACAGAAGAGTTAGGGTTACAGTTTTAGGATAGAAGAAGAAGAGTTGGCTTTTCTACACCGCTTTTCTCACCCATTTAAGGGGACTCAAAATGGCTGACAAACTCCCTGTTCTTCTCCCCACAACAGTCACCTGGCGAGGTTGGTGGGGCTGTGAGAGCTCAGAAGAGAGCTGTGACTAGCCCAAGGTCACCCAGCTGGCTCCATAAGAGTCCAGCTCCCTAACCACTATACCAGGAAGGAAGGAAGGAGGCAAGGAAGCAATCAAGGAAGGAAGACCAATTAACATAACCTTTGCTAATTTTAAAAGGAAGGAACTCTTGTCAAGGGACTTTCTTAGATCCCAAACAAACAAACAAAAAAATGATGGGGGTGGATGTTCGTTCCATTTTTCCATTTTTCTTACCAGTATCTTTCCCCTTCTGAGGCTGACTGGGGGAGACTTTGGCCGGAGTGTCCGAGTCGGTTTTGTTCCTGGCTGTTTTCCGCAGTTGGAACCCCTTCCTGATATCAGCCAGCAAAGCATCAATGACACACACCTCATCTTGCTTTGCAACTCCTTTTTTAACTGCAGTAGGGTATGAAAGACAAAGTAATTAGTTGGGCATTCAGGTTTGGTGGGTTGGGATCCCTGCATTTCTTTACACCCAGTGTCGAGAATATTCTGGCTTCCACTGGAGAAAAAAATAATGTTTTATTGGGTGTGGTGGTCTACAGTGATATTATGGTTATATTGCTATTTTATGCAATGCGTTATTACACAGAAGTATATACTGGCTCAAACACATGCCAACCAAGAATCATAAAAAGTACAGACCAATCAGAGGGCATGCTCTTTTTGGTGGTGCACCAAGGCATGCCACCAAAGACCATACCCTCAGGTCCCAGCATCAAGGCTAGAACTTTCCTCCTAGCCTTCAGAGGTTGTGGGGGTAAAGCTATGAAGCTTATATGAGCATTGCGGTCCAGGTGGTGCTGATCATGCCTGTGCCTCCCTGGAGTCTGGATCAGTGGAATGGGTTATTCTGGACCCACTGATCTGGAACAAAAAGAGGTAAGGGCCATATTCTCAAAAGCCAAGATAAAAGGACAAGATATCATATTACATCTCAAGAGACCCTAAGGTGATGACTAGGGATGTGGACGTATATTTGAAAATTCAAAAATCCAACTCAAATTCAACAAATATCAATATTCAAATCTGAATTGGATTTTCAAAAATCTGAATTTTTGAATTCGGATTGAATTCAGATTTTCAAATATCCTATAGGGATTTTTGAATAATTCGACTGGATAGAGCATCCTTTATAGATGCTGGATAGAGCGTCTGAAAATCAGATCTATTTGTGGATTCAATCGGATTTTCAAAAATATGGATCCGGAAAATATGGATTTGATTCAGATTTTCGAAAATCCAGATTTTCAAATTTCGGTTTGAATCGAATATTCAAATATTTGATTTGAATCTGAATGCAAAAAATGTATTCGTGCACATCCCTAGTGATGACCCAAATCATACCGGAAACAGGGCATATGCAGAGGATCCATCCAGATATCCACAACAAGCCCATAGAGAGAGTTAGGGGCAGGAGTACCACTTTACCATGCTCAGGTGTGCCCACAGCTGCCATCTGCAGAAGCAGTAGCAGAGGGGTGATTTCCCTGCACTATTTTCTACCTGCTACAATTCAACATTGGTCAGAAAATGGCTGACTTCTGGGACATTTTCTGTCTGATGCTTAATTCTGCAGAGTAAAAATGTCAAGGCTGTGGAAGTTTTGTTCCACAGACTCAAAGCCTGGAAGGGTAGAAGGCATCAAGTGCATGTAGACTGCACCCGTTGTCCCAGTAGAAGAATTACCAGACCCCACCACACAGGTGGCTTCTTCGGAGGTTGTGAAGATGGAGCCTTAAGTATCTAGTGCATTAACAAGCATCTACTGCATGAATGGAATAATGCAAACTGTGAAATCACAACTGAATGAAGCTTGGATTTTCTTGGATATGATGGCATTGTCATAGCGCTGGAGGGCAGAAGGAGAAGAGCCCCTTAAGGAGACTGACAAACCTGTTCTTCTCCCCACAACAGACCCTGTGAGGTAGGTGGGGCTGTGGTTCTGCTGAGCTCTTATAGACAGTGGTGGAGCTCCTGATGGAGGTGTTCTATCCCTAGTGAACAGGGCATCCCCAGGGCATCCCCAGGGCAGGAAGAGCTTAAGGAACATCCAAACTCCGGTCAACCACAGAGTTTCTGACACCAGTGCTCACCAATGGAGGAAACTGCTGCCCTACAGATAACTTACTGATCTTCCCATGTTCTCCTTTTTGCCTTTTTGCTTCCTCCTCCTCCAGCTGCTTCTTCCTTTTCTCAGCTTTCACTGCTTGCTCTTTTCGGTCCTTGTTTTCCTGTAGACAAGGAAGACACGATTCATGGAAAGGCGTACAGTGTTTCAATTTGCCTTTATTGTATGGCTGGGGAAAGCTTCTCCCGTTAATAAGCTCAAAACCAAACCTTTAAGGCCTTGAGGTAGAGTTCCCTGAAAGTCTTCATCGTACTAAATATTTCTTCCAAAGACAGTTTGTTTGGGTCCTCACAGAGGTAGATGGCCAGATCCATCTTCTTGCTTTCAATGACCTCAAAATCTTCCTCCAACTTCTTGTTAGCTTTTATGCTGTCCTGAAAGACAGTGAAGTTCAGATTCAGAAAGAGGCCTCTGTGTTTTCCTCTGAAAATAAAAATGCGGGAACTCCTGGAGGGCAGCATACCCACTTTTTGGGATACTCTTTCCTCTGATAGTCAAAGGGTGCCTTCACGTGTGGCTTTTTAAGGTGCATACTGAAAATGTACATTTTTACCCAGGCCTTTCCAAAGCAAATGTCTGCCTGTCTGTATTTACCATACTTTTATTTAATTGCTACGATTTTAACTTTGATTTATATATTTTATATCATATTATATATAAACTTTTTATTAGTTCAGAAAATGAAAAACATAACAATAAATAGTCAACGGGAACAGGATAAAATTACGAAACTGGTAACAAACGATTTTAATGTATTCATTTCATGTTGCAATATGTTCATATGCTGAGAGCCTTGGATAAACACACACACCACACACACACACACTCATAAAAGATGACAATAATAAAGAACATAATAATGGGATTTAGTACAACTGTAGGAAATTATAACAACCTTTTAACAAGCTGTCTGAATAACAAGTAACAAAGAACATTTTGAGGGTGCAAATATTTTAAATAAATATATAAATAAATAAAATTAATATGTCTTGTGCCAACCTGGATGGCTCCTCCATACTGAGCTTTCACGTCTTCTGTTGACGTTGACAACTTCCTCTCAAGTTCCAGCAGTTTCTTCATGTTGGAACTGGACTCAGAACGTATCACGTCAAGGTTGATTCTGAAAAGGAACATACTTCTGGGCTTCTGCAGGTACGTAGGAACATTCATCAAATGCAGCAGTGGTGGCTGATGCAGAGGCAAAGGAAGGTGGATCTGACTGGAACCCTGACTTTGATCTCTCCAGTCCACAAGTGTTTCTGCTGTGCTTCTGTACACAGTAGTGGAACTCCTGTTGGAAGCTCTTTACCCCTAGCAAACAGCTGGGAAGGGGACCCCCCGGGGGCAGGGAGAACTTAAGGAAAATCACAGAATTTCTAACACCAGTGGTTGTGAATGGAGTAGACGGCTGCCACTGTCTCTCCAGACCTCTGAACGTGCCACTGCTGCAGCTAAGCTTACATAGACTGTCAGTAGCCACCCAGGGCTGAATTCACACTTAGGCCTCTGGTAGGCAATTAGGACAGCTCTGGTACAGAACTACTGTAGCTTGTTAAAAGGTTGTTATAATTGTATACCAGAGGCCTAAGTGCAAATTCAGCCCAGGTATTCACTCAGGAATCACTCTCAGTCCTGCCCGGAGATATCACGGATTGGACCTCGGGCTTTCTGCATGCTTCTGAACTATGGCAACTCCCACCATGAGAGGGAAGGATGAAAAATTATCTTGTGCACGTGAGGAACATCTTTCAAGATCTCATCACTGCACAGGAAACAAGCCAAGCATAAAGAGGAGACATGAAGGAGCGTTTTGAGAAACCTCACAAAAGTGTGTTTGAAAGTCTTTACTGTTCAAAACATTTCTTCAGTTGTTTTATGTCTAAATGCTCTTTTTTAAGTCTTATTTTATCAGAAGATAAAAAGGCAAGCAGGCAGGCAGGCCAGAAGGAAGGGAGGGAGGGAGAATAAAGCTGAGGCTACATCCACACAAGCACCTTAGGTCACCCCAAGGCCAATCCAGAAGCTAGATATCTAAACACCTGAACATCCTGGGCAGTGCATTCACATATACCAGCCTCCTACTGACTGAAGGTCTCTTGGGGCAGTTTGTGGCAGCTCACTTGGCTTCAACTTGAGCCAGTTTGGTCTAGTGGGCAGGGAGCTGGACTCTTATCTGGGAATACCAGGTTTGATTCAGCAATAAGAAATGGAGAGAAAAATTGGAACTGAAGACCTCAAGCACTTGCTTTTTGCTGTTCCCTGTTCCCTCCCACACCATTTTCCTTTTGTTTCTTGTCTTTTTAGATTGTAAGCCTGAGGGCAGGGACCTGTCTAAGATTAATATAATATTGTACAGCACTGAGTACGTGTACAGTGCTTTAGAAATAAACTATAATAAAATAATAATAATAATAATAATAATAATAATAATAATAATAATAATAATAATAATAATAATAATAATAATAATAATAATAATAATAATAATAATAATAATAATAATAATAATAATTCCACCCTCCTCCACAAAGCCAGCTGGGCGACCTTGGGCTAGTCACAGCTCTCTTTCTGAGCTCTCACAGCCCCACCTACTTCACAGGGTGTTCTGTTGGGGGTAGAAGAACAGAATGTTTGGCAGCCGCTTTGAGTCCCCTTAAATGGGTGAGAAAAGCGGGGTAGAAAAGCCAACTCTTCTTCTTCTTCTCTCATCCATACGGATACACAGAGGTTGGAGGAAGTGATTTATTGCCTCAATTTCCAGCTGGGCCATTTAACAGAAGGACTGAAAACGGCTGACGTCAGGGGTCATTTCTGGCCCTTTGGAAAGCAATACAGATGTGAGCCTCACTATTTTTGTCAAAAGCAACATTCTCTTAGAGGTTGGCAGCCGGTGCAAGGCATATGGCATTCGCCCTGTGTCTCCTGCTCCAGTGGCAGCTGAAACATACTCTATGTGAGCAGCTCCAGATTCTGTCTGAATCTCACTGTAAAAGCGTGGAGGCAGGTTTGCCTACATGAACAGATCAAAACAAAGTCAACATCCCAATGCATTCTTACCCAGCTGCTTTCGAAACACATTCAAGGTCTTTCGGAAGCTGCAGCAAATCCGTATGATTCTTTTCTACTTCCTTGTTTTAAGACAAGGCAGGAACAAAGAAAAAAAAATGGTTAGCTCCAAATTAGGTACTTACACTTATTCATTTATTTAGTAACACACTAGACGTTACTCTGGCTGCATCCGGATGGGGAAAATATTGTGCCATTATGGCTGTAATATGGTGGGGTTGTCACATGGATCTGTGGGGACCCAACCATAGCTCTGCTATATCCCCCCTAAAATGCGTGATGGCCAGTTGCTGGAAAACACAGCGCTGGTGTTGGGTTTTCCAGCCATAGCACAATTGTTTACCTGTGTGGAGGGAGCTGCAAACATTTCCATTCACTGCGCATGTGCAGGGACTGGAACAGACGACTGCACATGCGTGCTAGTGGTGATGGGCACAACCGGGTATTTCATGCTTGCCAAATACCTGGATGCATGCATCACTAAAAAAATGCAAAGAAAGCCCTACCCCCCATATTGTCTTGTTAGCAAGGGACAGTGCCAGTGGGGCAATACTTTATACTATCGCTTTTATTTATTTATTTATTTATTTATTTATTTATTTATTTATTTATTTATTTATTTATTTATTTATTTATTTATTTATTTATTTATTTATTTCCCATCCTTCACCAAATGTTCCCAGGGCGTGTTACAATAAGAATAAAACATATCAAATATTAAAACATAATTTAAAAATATAACCCCCTCCCTCCCTCCCCCCCTCCCCCCCACTCCTTCCCTAACAGGACAGACCTCTGAGGAAGCTACTTAGATGGCAAAAGCCTGGTTGAAAAGACATGCTTTCACCAGGTGCCGAAAAGTATACAATGTAGGTGCCTGGTGAACTTGAAGAGGAGGTCTGTTCCAAAGTCTAGGGGCCACCACAGAGAAGGGCCCCCCCTCTATGTCCCTATGCCTCATACCTCTGCAAAAGAAGGAGCTACAAGATGGTCCTCTTCTTGAGATCTCAGTGTATGGGCAGGTCTATATGGGAGAAGGCATTCTTTCAGATACCCAGGGCCCAAGCCGTTTAGGGCTTTATATGTTAGTGTCAACACCTTGAATTGGGCTCAGTAGCGAATAGGTAACCAGCGCAGATCCTTTAAATATTTTCAAGCTAGGTCATACAGTGGCAAAAAACCCTGAGAGCAATTTCCACTGTTTGAAACACTTGTGCTTTTCAGTAACTATGGTAGGGCCTGGAACCTATCCATTGTGGATATGGGGGTCCAACTGTATTGCCTTTAAGATAAGATCTGCATAACAATTAACATATATGTAACCTTGAAAATCTAACTATAACCAGAACTCCGTGAGCCATAATCTTGACCAGCGAAGGAGGTAAGTAATCTCTTTATGTAACAACCACCTAGCCATTAATTATCTTCTGTCAGGCCTTCTGAAGCCTTTAATTAAATAGGTCCGATCATAATCCAGAGGAAGCCGAACCAGCTGAAATAAGGCTGATATTGAAAGTATTTTAACACTATGCACTAAATCTAAGATAGGATGATATTTATCCATGAAGGGACAATACCAAGGTATGAAGCAGGAAATGAATAACAGAATTCAAGAGGTACACAGAATCTCTCCAAGAAAAGTAACAGAGAGATACCTCCAAAATATGATGCAGCAAAGTAATGCGAGTCTGGTTTGCTTTCGTTTCTGTTAGTTTGAGCAAAGTGCCAATTTTAAAGCCATCCGCATCTCCTGTGTGGCTTCCCTGGTAAGGAAGGAGAGAACATTTTAATGACGCTGTGTGCATGGAAAAATATATAGAAGTGCAACCACTAGGGATGTGCATGGATATTCGTAACATCAGATATTCGTATGAATTCGTATGAATTAGGACATTCGTATACAAACTGAATTTTACAACATTCATCCATTGACATTCGTATTCGTATGAATGCTTTGGAACGTCTGTGAACTGTGGAGGTGGGAAAGCAGCCACGCCAGTCACATCTGCAATGGATCCAGAGCGCATTTGACATGGATTGAGGGCAGATTCAAAGTGGATTCAGGGTGGATTTGAAGCGTTCAGAGCAGATATGTTATGGGATACATATGCATTCCTATAGGACATTTATACAAAGTTTTACAAATACATTCATATCATATAGATCCTATGACATTCAAAGGGAATTTACTTGAACAAATACATTCAATTTGATATGAATCAGGTACAAAAACACCAATTTGTGCACATCCCTAACCCACCAGAAAACTCATGAATTATACTTCCCTTAGTTACTGAACTAGTGGTGGTCTTGTAATATATAGCCCATACACCACAGGTTGTAAAAAACTCTAGCTATTGTGGCCTCCATGGATGAGGAACTAGCTATGACTCTCTATATCAGCAGTTCTCAACCTTCCTAATGCCGCAACCCCTTAATGGAGTTCCTCATGTTGTGGGGACCCCCAACCACGGGGGCAGACCAGCTGGGAGGTGGGAGGGAAGGGCGGTGGGAGGCTCATCACGACCCCTCTGAAAGGGTAATTCGACCCCCAAAGGGGTCCCGACCCCCAGGTTGAGAACCACTGCTCTATATAGAGGGATAATTGAAAGGAGAAATACCTGGAAAATTGCCTATACTTGGTCAGAAGACATGTTCTCCTTGTAGCCACCTAGTGGCTCAACAGGCTGGTGCACTATATAATAACATCTAATGTGTGTGCACCAGACCATGAGTTTGAATCCCCGTAAGGGAAAGTAGAACTCCAATTACAGGCTGAGGGCACCTGACGAGCAGCAACTACTGTGAAACCGGTCGTGTCTTGCCTGAGCCAGTGGTGGTCTTGTAATATTTAGTTATATTGTTAATAAGGGATGGACCAGAATCTGACATTCCAATCCTTGGAAAGCCCAAATTTGCGTGTTTGCAAAATTCAGTTCTATATAAATAAACTTCTATATAAACCTGAGCCCTGAAATGACCTGCTGGTTGGAACTGCAGGGTGCTGGGAAGGGGTGATGCTCTGACTGGAATCCACACTTTCAATGGCCGAAACCGCCATCTGACGTGTTGCTGATCAAAGAACGGCTCAGGAGGAGCAAAGTGAGGGCCTCAGCCAAAGCCTCCCCCACCAGCCCTATAGTCATGGCCCATGGGCTAGCGATGCTTGCCTCAGTTCCTCAACAGGAACAGTCTAGACCAGCGGTTCTCAACCTTCCTAATGCCGCCACCCCTTAATGGAGTTCCTGATGTTGTGGAGACCCCCAACCACAGGGGCAGAGCAGCTGGAAAGTGGGAGGGAAGGGCAACGGGAGACTCGTCGTGACCCCTCTGAAAGGGTAATTCAACCCCCAAAGGGGGCCCGACCCCCAGGTTGAGGGCCACTGGTCTAGACAATGCTTGATAATGTCATTGTGTGTCTCAGTGTGATGATACTTTGTTCACTGCCCCCAACTCTGAAAAGGCTAGGAGGGAGCAAGGAACAGGGGAGTTCAGGTAAGACCCCTGACATAGCTCCTAGAGGAGTTTGTTAGGTAATCCAACCAGCTAGCAAATTCCAGCCCCACTGTAGGAGGCAACAAATGTATTATGTTGACATTACCTGTTTAGAATGTATGTTTTAAAACATTGCTTACATAGTTCAAGAAGTTTCCAACTTTGAGAATCAACTGGCAAAAAAGTGGCAGCCTCTGGCTTGTGAGGAGATCTAGAAAGAAAACAAAAATTAACTCAATGTGTCCTTGGGCCTAAATAGCATGGCATAGTTGCAAAAACCAGTACCCAAAATAAAATGAACCCTGGAGGGTAGTCTTATAAAAACAACATGGATGCTAAGGGCTAAATAGGATTCTACCAACGAGAAGAGGGGCTGTGCATTCGACTTATTTCAAAATATCTAGCTGTATTTATTAGGCTTGTGCACAACACATAGTCCTACTGGGCTCATGAGGATTAGTAGCTCACAAGCTGGGCCCTCTATGATGGTGAAAGGAAGGAAGGGGGAAAGTGAGAGAAGAGGCGTTTTTGCTCTTGGCTTCCTGTCACTGGACGAGAAGAGTGTGTTAGCAACTAACGTGTACTGGCATTCACACTTGGGAATGCTACTACATAGTAGACTGACTCCCGAGTGCCTGGTGTCTGGCATGCTCTCTCCCTCTTTGACAGCTGGGCACGCGCTGGCAATCTGGCTCTTTCCCCTGCTGTTTCGGAAGCATTTGCTTCCGAAACGGTTTCAGGGGGAAAGCCAGATGTAAGACCTAATTTTTCAGGTCTTACATCTGGGTAGGATTTGCGTGCTGACGTGTGGACGTGGCATCCTCAAAGGGGCTCCAATGTGGCCTCCAATGCGGAAGCCACGTCCTAACGCCTCCCCGAACAGGCTCTAATTCCATTTTTAGAGCCTGTGTGGAAAGGCCCTAAATGTTCAGAAGAGATTAGATTTCTGAAAAGCGGCAGTTGATTTTGAGAATCAACACCTACAGCTAAAAAAATGGCCTGAGGTTTCTTTAGAAACTGTTGCTATGCAAACAGGACTAGTACTTTGAATAACAAACAGGTATCAGTCTAATCTCTTTTTTCTGTGTTAGCTTAATGCGCAAGAACTGAGGTAACTCAAGATATTTTGCACTTTGACAAAGAAGGACACTTGTTTGAGAGAACAGATCTAAGTGAACCACATCTCTTGCGTAACACAGCTTGTTGTTTTGCTGTTACTTTGTTGGTAAGATGGGAGATCCACTGTTTAGTGCAATCCTGGAAAATCAGAATATGATCTGGCTGCCAAGGTACTTACCCTGGAAGCTTGGGTTGCCTCTCCGGAGCCCCACTGACTTATTGATAGTCTGGGACTCCGCTCTGCAATGCCACTGTTTCATATTGACTAACTGAGACTGTGGCCGTTTCTACACAGGCTATGAAGAACCCATGAAGGACCCGAGAAGACCCCACTAAGGATGGAATCACAACTCACTTTCTGCACAGAAGGCCCCATGAGGACCTCATGAGGGACACACCATCCACACAAGTGCCTCCCCATTCTGGTCTTAATGGGGTCTTCAGGCCCGCCGATCCAGATTCTTGGTGAACCTCATAAATGGTGTCTCTGATCCGGTCTTCCACCATGGGCCAATGGGGTCCAGGGGTGGGCCTAGAGGAAGTGACCCCTGAGTGGTGTATATGGAAGTCAATCATGTTGCGCCACCAGCGGAACTTCCTCCTCAGGCCTAATCAGGGCATAGGGAAGGGTCATTGGGTGCTAAATGCCCCGTGTGGATGTATAGGGTCTCCAGAAAAATCCAGAACGTGACTGACTGGATTCCCCAAGGACCTGATTCCAAAGATTTGGTCCTCCTTATTCTGGATTTAGCAAGGTAAGTGCGGAAACACCTTGTATCTCTATACCCAACATTGGAAGTGTCTTGGGGTAGGCACCAATGTGGTAGCACTCAACCTGACACATTGCCGAGAGCTTCGACACATCGCTTTTGCACAACCACCTAAATTAAGTGGGTGCTCCTGTTCAGTTTGCACTCCGTTGCCTCCAGGCACCTCAGACAGACATAGCGCTCTCTGGTGAGCATATTGTGCCACTGAAAACATTGCCTGGGATCTTTCCCTTCACCACATAACCAGAGACAGAGTGAATCTCCTCTCTGTGGTATTACTGACTTACACTGCTGTGCCTTCATGATCCCCCAAAGCTCCCATGTTTCCACAGGTGGCAAAGAATTCCATAACATGGTTTTGCACCACATGGGTGGTGTATGAGAGCCAAACCATAACCAAGCCTTCCAAAAAACATTCTAGAATCTGATTTCTTGGAGACTGCCAGATGGATTGCACCTTCTTTAATCTGCTCAGAATAAAAACACTGCTTCAGGGGAAGAAACTTTACCTTCACAAGCTTTCTGGATTGTTTCTGCTTTGGGTTGCAGCATTTCCATCACAACAGCCGTCTCTTCACACACCAACATGCATTCGATCCGCAGTTGGTAGCTAGGACAAATAACTGATATGACCATCATGCAATCTGGCTACCCACCAATCCCAATTACACTTATAAACTGATGGAGACTGAACTTTCTGTATAGACCAGGGGCACTTGGTATATTTCTAGAGTATATTTCAGGAGAGAAGCCTGTTGTTCACATGCTAATGCAGACTCTGCCAGGCCTCACTTGGAATCTGCTGTAGCCTGCACTAGCACGTGGACAGCAGGCTCCTATTCCAGGATATATTCCAGAATAAGGCCAAGTGTGAACAGGCACCAGGAAAAGGATTTTGGAGCTCTGGTGGACAGTTCAATGAAGGTGTCAATCCAGTGATCAGCAGCACTGAAAAAAGCAAAATCAATGCAAGGTGTAATCCAGAAGCGAAAAGGAAACCAGCTGGCAAGTGTCATTGTATCTCTTTACAAATCCATACTGAATATTGTGTACAATTCTGGACACCACACCTCAGAAAGGATATTGTGGAACTAAAAGCAGAAAAGGGCAACCAGGGAACTATTCACACTTAGAGTATCTATACCAGAGCCATCCTAATTGCATACCAGAGGCCTAAATGCGAATAGACCCCAGAATGATCAAAGGTCTAGAACACCTCATGCATGATACCAGGTTGCAATGCCTGGGCTTCTTCAGTCTTGAAAGGTGGTATTTAAGAGGTGATTTGACTGAAGTATATCTAAAACCATGCACGATATGGAAAAGGTGGAGAGAGAAAAATTATTTTCTGTATTGCACAGCACTAGAACCAGGGGCATTCTATGAAGCTGATGGGCAGGAGGGGCAGATCAGACAAGGGGAAGTATATTATTTTCACCCAGAGGCTCATTGGGTCCATGGAAAGTACTACCAAAAGAGGTAGGAACAGCAAGGAGCCTGGACAACCTGTAGAAAGGATTAGATAAATTCATGGAGGACAGGTGCACCAATTCCGACTAAAATAGGTGCTTCAGGTTGGAGAGCCAGGCAGGATGCCTGTAAAGACCATTTCCAGGGATTCGAGAGCCTTGTGACAGTTTTGCCTTTGCCTTCTGCTTGAGAATGCCTGAAGCAATTGGTGGGCCACTGTGTGAGACAGGATGCTGGTCCAATCATGCACCATTTGTAAAGCCAATTAAAATAAAGCCGCAGTTAAAGAACTATTGTTTTTTTAACATGAATATTGAAATATCTAGATCAACCTTGTCTTCTAAAGGATTTATTTAGCAAGGACATCGTTTTAGTGAAAAGAAGTAAGGATTTATTTTACCTAGGAACTCCAAGCAGCAGAAGATAGAACTGATCGGCATTTGCTAACTTGTCTTTCTCTTCTTTGAAGGATTTTAGATTTTCTATCTAAGGAGAGAACAAAAGTGACAAATGCCAATGTCATTGCTTTTACATATTCTTTCCAACACAAAGAAGAACTGGTTGCCAGATTTGTGGCTTAAAAATACCATGCTTACTTCATGCTTCTCTGGTAGAAGTTTAAGCAGCTGCTTTAGAATTTCCACGTCAAATTTTGTTCGGTCACCTTTCTGAATCATTTCAGCCACTTCCTCATTTGGGCTACGGAGGAAATAAATCACAGGTTAAATGCATACTACCGTCCTTCAGGCTTGTAAAACTGTAACAGGAACAGTAGGGACAGATAAATCTTTTGCCCTTGTCTCATAAAACTGAATTTTAAGGTCACCCAAGGAAATTGATAGGCAAATGACAATGTTCAGCATGGGTGAAAGTATGGGTTTCTTAACACCATGAATAATTCACTTAGGAAATTCACAGTCAAAATTTGCAGCTGTGCTTGTCAGTGGGCCTGTCCACACATCACTCACAGGAATAGTATAATAATACCATAGCAGTGAGGTGAAGTTCAGGTGCAGAAGGGACCATCTGCACTTCAAGTGCTGGTGCAGACCTGAGACGTTTTCGCACGGGGCTGAACGGTACGCGTGGGAGACAGCTGCGGACACGGCATACGCATTGCCCGAGCGGGGCTTGCGCTCCAACGTGTCCGCAGCTGTCTTTCTCGCGTTCGAAATGTAGAGCACTTTAAAGTGCTCTACATGCGTTCGAACGCGGACGAGCCGCCCGCAGGCGTTCGGGAGGAGAAGCATTCGCGCCTGCTTCTGTCTCCCTAACAGCTGCGGGCTCGCCTCCGACGCCGGCGCGGCTTCGACAATCAGCTGTTTGACAATCAGCTGATTGCCGATCTGCCTCCGCGGCTGTCTCCGCGCCCCTGGCCGGCCTTTGCCGGCTAAGACAGCTCACGATGCTTTGAGCATTCGCACACAGACGCGCCGGAACGCGTTTACACGCGTTCCGGCGCGTCTGTGTGTGAAAGGTGAAAGCGCCGGGAGCTGTCTTAATCTTCCCGTCCTACTCCCGTTCCAAATGGAACGGGAGTAATGCGAAAACGTCTCTGAACTGGACCACTAGCACTTGGAAGTGTGGATGGTCTGGTCCAGGGAGGCTGGATCACCAAGGCAATGGCTGTGGCAACATCCAGTGCATGCCCAGGTGTTGCCACGGTGACTAGGAAGTGGTGTGCGGCTATGTAGTGGCAGCTGCACTACCACTGCCACTTGCAGCTTCACAACTGGAAAACGGGGTGAATGCTATTTGCTATTTACTAGGGATGTGCATGAATATTTGAAACATTAGAAATTTGTTTGAATTCAGACATTAGAATTCAAATCTAATGTAAACATTCAAACGAATTTCAAATCTTTTGAATCATTCGTATGAATTATTCAGACATTCGTATATGGATATGGATACGTACGCATTACATACATATCCATACGCATCTTATTCGTAGCCATACACATTTGTACGGATAAGTACGGGATAAAAACAGGATGCATATGGGATAAAAACAGGATGTGTACAAATGCATACAGATGTGTACAATTGAGTACGGATCTGTACAGACACATTCAAATGTTGGCGACACTCGTATCTTCAAATACGAATTGAAAATTCATATGAATAGATTTGAATGTATTCAAATCGCATGTGAATACATTTGAATTTTAAACATTTGAATCGATTTGAATCTTCGGATATTTGATTTGAATTGAATGCCTAAAATTGCATTCGTTCACCGCCCTACTATTAACTA
Organism: Aspidoscelis tigris stejnegeri; assembly: GCA_023333525.1. NCBI lineage: Eukaryota > Metazoa > Chordata > Lepidosauria > Squamata > Teiidae > Aspidoscelis > Aspidoscelis tigris. The sequence goes on along the minus strand of JALMGA010000003.1, from coordinate 103,852,508 downwards.
AGAGCTCACTAGTTGCTCCTGGTCAAGCTCTGGACAGAATTTTACTTGTGTGCAGCTGGTAAAGACTGGAGTAGCTTAAATGTGCTCTGAGATGCTCCAGGATGTTGGCGATGGAATGGCGTACAGACACACAACCCCAGGAACAGCTGGAACTGCTCTTGAAAGTGTGAACAGTCTCACTTTCAAGGACAATAGATTAATCAGTGGATATTTGCTAAATAGAAATGCCCTCAAGTCCAGTTTGATTACTGGTGATACATGCTGCGCATGGTTACAGCTACCTTGGCAACAAGATACGAGTGATTTCCCATTGTCTTCGTTTGGAAGACTCTAGATATTGAACTTGTGGCTTTCTGCGAGCAAAGCAAATGCTCTTCAACTGAGCTATAGTCACTCCTTATTCCTTATATCAGCTACACAAAACCTTCTCGCCCAGAATCTATCAACACTTGAGCAGACGAAGACTTAGCCAAGCGATATACTCAGTATACACGGCTGCTATATTTGGAACGGTAAATTTCCACATTCCAAAATTCCACCTTATTGTAATGCTCAGTGGAAAAGCAACTGTCTGGAAAGCAGGTGGACCCAGGTTTGATGTCAAACATCTCCCTGGAAAAAAGATAGTGGCAAACCCCTTCTTTGTCAGGAAAACGCCATGGATGTTTTCATGCAGGTATTAGGAGTTACACTCAATTCAACAGCACTTTTACCTTCCGGGGGGCATTCTTTTTTTAATGGCCATCCCTTCAAAACATCTGGGCTAAAAGTAGTTTTTCAAATCAGCACATATAAAAAACACTTTCCCCGTTATTTAACAGAATACAGAATGGGTCTTTCCGCACGTACCTTAAAACTGATCCATCAGACTCCCTTCCAAATGGCGGATCAGCTTAAGGGAGGGCAAACCCACTGCTAATACAATCCGTCCACATTGGATGGAGAATAGACTGGACAAGGTGGTCCAAAATGGCTGTCTAGGCCAGTATACCGGTGGACTTTTTTTTTTTTAAAGGTCCACTGGTGGTCCAGTGGTTGCTAAACTGGCTCAGGAAAGTGTGTGAACAAAGTGCAGGGGACCCATTTTGATGGAGTACCAAACTGTGCCGCTGGATTGGGTCCTCCGAAGGCTCCAAGGCCAGAAACTTTAGTTCCTCGCCATAGGAGAAATCAGAGGCTGGCTCTGAAGATCAGGCAAATATGGATTTTTTTAAAAAAAAAAATCTCCTAAATAAAGATAAAAAATGCCCTCAAGTCCAGTTTGATTACCGGTGATACATGCCGTCGTACATGGTTACAGTAAAGTGACCCAGTCCAGTAAAGTGTGGAAACAGTCAATGAAGCTCATAAGCAGAACAGAACAGGATCAACATAAAACTACAAAATGCAGCCTTTTGTAGAAGAATATAGTTTGAAATCCCAAAAGAAGTCCAGAGTAATTATACAGATAAACTATACATTGGATAGCAGCACCATTTAGCTCTGCTTGGGAGCGTTAATTTTCATAAACGTTTGTTCTTGAATCTCTTGTGCGATTTGAAGGCATCTCACCATTTAAACTGCTTCAAAAAGATGTTCAGATTGAGGCTCTTCTTGGAATCCAGAAACGTGATCTGTTTTAACAAAAGTAAAGCACACAGGTATTTATACTTCTGCAGACAGATTTTGCATACATATGCATACAGTATAGACCTATGCAAATATGTACAAACATACAAATGTGTGCATTTAGAGTCTGAATGTGGAAATGGCCAGAAGGTCCATTTCATAGATCTTTTCAGGTGAAGATGGCCTGAGAAACTGAAACTTAGTTTCTAACACCTCCTAGAAAGCCTGAGATGACCTCCCAGCTCATACCTTTAACTGACTTCCTTAATAGCATGCAGGTTCAAGTGAGTGGCAAGGGGAGGGACAAATCAGCAGCTAGGAAAGGGGCTCTTCCTTGCAGTGAATCAGTTACAGAACCACCATGAAAAACCAGTTCAATGCAAGGACTGGCACCACTCCCAATTACCGTCTCACCTCCTTCCTCCCCTTCCTATGCCCGGGGAAGAGGGTGACAAGTATTGTGCTCTCCATCTTGTGCATTAAGAGTCGTGCTATGCTTGTAATGCTAGTTTGTTTGAACGTGGTAGTGCGTAGGGATGTGCATGAATATCCGTTATTCATACAAATTCGGATGTATTCAAACATTCGCATACTAATCTAACGTTACAATATTCGTACACTGACATTTGTATGAATACAAATGTTTTGGGACATTTGTGAACCTGGGGAGGTGGGAAAGCAGCTGTGCCAGTTACATCTGCAATGGATCCACAGTGCATTCAACATGGATTGAGAGTGGATCCAAAGTGGATTCAGGGTGGATCTGACACTTTCAGGGTTGCTAAGTTACAGGATACGTATTGGATACATAGGAGTTTGTATCAGATATTCATACGAATACATTCGTATTTAAGGTAGGGTTAGACAAATTTATGGACGACAGACGTATCAATGGTTACTAGAATGAATGCCTAGGTGCATCTTTCAGGCTGGGGGGGGGGGGAACCGGGGCACTTCTAAGGCCATCTGCTGGGACTCGAGAGCAGGAGAAGGTTTGTCCTTGTCTCTGCTTGAGATGCCCATGAGCATTTGGTGGGCCACTGTGTGCGACAGGATGCTGGACTAGATGGGCTGTGGCCTGATCCAGCAGGGCTTCTCTTATGTTCTTAAATAGAATCCTACCACATTCGAAGGAGATCTGTTTGAGCAAATACAATTTATCTTACATTACATTATGAACCAAATGCAAAAAACCCCATTAGTGTACATCCCTAGTGGTGGGCTGATCATATACTGCCTTTTGGACCTTGCTGTGGTAACACTGGAGTGGGAGAACTTTAGGTCCTTGGCGGTTCAGTATTGATGGTTGGGGAGGTCATCAAACACAGGAAATGTCACCATGCAAATGGCCCTGGGACTTAAGACAGGCTGCTGAAGAGACAGGTATGTCTCCTTGAGTAGTGGCAGCACAGCAACAAGACTTTTCCGTGCTTTTCTTACCACTTCTGCCACTCAAGTGCTGTAACTAACTAGTCCTTCTGATGGTACAGATGCTAGATGAGTGCAGGTCCACGTGGACACTGCATTCATCCAGCACACCTATTGCACCAAGAGTGGGCAAGCTCATGCATTCACAGCACCGTGAAAGTATTGTGTGGATCATTAGCGATGTTAGTTGCGGTCCTTTAAATCTGCCTATACTTCAGGAGACTGGGGGTTGCACAAGACATCTTGGGGTACATGGAAAATTATATTTACTATCACATACGCTTTTGAAGAACGGTAGGTCCAACGGTAATATTTGTTCTACTTGTGTTTGCTGTTATAGAGTAGTATCGCTGCTACCCACCATTTATGCATACATTGGTTATTTTGACAGGATAAGTATGCAAAAAAGAATGGAGTGGAAAGAAGCATCTGATCCCAACTGTAAACGTTCCTTGTTTGATTGCCTAGAAAAGACCTTTGATTACTATAGGAAGCCAAACACCAGCTTTCTTGGCATGAGCTAATGAGCCACATAGTCAACCAGACAACACAGAGGTCCTGGTGACACCTATATGAGGCAGGACGTCCTATTCAAAATTTGAGCTGAGGTTGTATCAGTTCTGTTCACACACAGATCATTATAGGTTGTCCCTGCTTTGGGCTACATCGCTCACATCTTTCTCCGCAATTGACTTGAGCCTCTTGCAAGGAACTCTTGGCTCTCTACCATTTTTGCTGTGTCAAATCTACCTCTTTTCTTATTGGATGCCATTGTGTCACTGAAGGGAGGCGAAGGTGTGTAAATGCAGTACTTTTATAAGCCTACTCCTTGACCTCCCCTTTCCCTGTTTATTTGCTTTACTTCTCTGTGTGATTTTTTTTTTAGAAAAATAATAAATTTGTGGAAAAATGCTAGACAGAGGCCGCATCCCCATTACAACCTTATTTCAATTTCAAACCGTTTTCAATCCTCACAGACCCCACATCAGTTTGGCTTAACATGCTTTCCGTGTGTTAAATCGCCCCAAAGCGTTGTAAATGTTAATCCTCATTTCAACAGGTCTCACTCCGGTTCGTGCGCTTGAAACATTTTACATTTTTTACTGTGGGAACCCTTCTGTGTTAAGGGATGAGAGTTTCCCTCCCCAAATAGCTTGCTTCCAAAGCAAGCTGTAAAAGCAGCAGCCCTAGTAGCAATCCAAGCAATCCACTGTAGCAATCCAACACTTCACACCTGATAATGATCTTGCCATTGAAAGTTCTGACCTTTAAAAAAGGCAAAAGAAAGGAAAGCAGCTGCCGTTTTGGGGAGATGTGTGAATGTTTAATGAAGGGGGCTTGAATTGCTGCTGCTGCTGCGTGCCCTGAGCAATGAGGAGAGGAGGGGAAAGAATTGCTGGCTGTCTGCTGCCGTTTTTCTTCCATCCAGGCAAGCAGCAGCCACCCAGCTAGGCTCCGTGAAGGGGTCCCTTATGGGTGGCGCGTTCACACCAGGAGGAAGAGGCCAGGGCAGCCCTGAAAAGTGGTTTTTAAAAAGTAGCCACTGGAGTCCCCCCTTGAGTCACGTATGTCCTCAGAATCTGGATTGAACGCGATTCTGGCTGAAAGTAATGGCATCAGGCAAATTCGCGTTTGCATCCGGTTCTGTTATTTCGGTTTAGGGAAACTGGATTAAGCTTCTAATGGGGATGCGGCCAGAAAAAGAAATCATACATATGAACTAAGAAGGGGAGTTGCCTCGCAAAGTCCAGACATACCGCCCTCCCCTAAACATTGGCCAAAAGGGAAGACTACTGTAGATCCAACCCACCACAGCATGGTTCAGCCTTCTTTAGCCCATCCCTCCCTCCCCTCTCACTGAGGAAGAGAAGGCAGTCTGAAATACCAGGATGGGCTGAGTCATCTGGAAAAGTGGACTCCGGTTAAAGTGATCTGCCAGGGATAAGCCGGTTAGGAAAACAATAGAATAAAAATAATGCAATGCGACCAGAAGATGACCTGAAAATGTCTTAAACCAGTGATTCCCAAAGTGGTCCAGGTGGACCCCAGGGATCCACAGGAGACTTGACGGGGGTCTATGTTGGCATGAAAAAAAAAGGGGGGTTCACAAGTTGTAAGTGGGGTCCATGAAAATTTATCTGGTTTCGATAGCAAAGAACAAAAATGTTGGCTTGGCTTTACCTATCAATGTAGGCAGATAATATTTTAAGAAGGTCAGTGACTGTTACCTGTAAAAATTTGCATATTCAATATTCAGTACAATGGATGTTGAGACTTGCAAAGCACCACCCGCCACTATTTTTATTTTTACTTTTACCACTCCGAATTTAGGGTTGGAACTCAGCCGCGACGCAAATTTCCATCGTCAGATCTAATCTTCACATTTTTTGATGAGTTTTGGGAATATGGTAGAAATGTAGCAGCAGGGGGGGCACTGAAATCAGTAAAATTTTGAAAGTGGTCGACAAGAAAAAAAGGTTTGGGAACCTCTGTCTTAAACTAAAGTTGTGACCAGGGCCAGAATTATACTGTCTTACCTCCTTTGGTTCTGTCTTCACAGGGGCTGCTTGCTTTTCCTTGGGCTTGGTTTGTGGGAAGCAAAACAACTGCTCTATGCTCATATAGTCTGGCTCAAAAGACTCCTCGCTACCGCTTGTTACTGAAGCCCACATGGAATGGCCCTCTGAAAGACAAAAGGAGTTATGGGTGTGCATCTGATGCCCAGCAAAGGGTTATGGATCATTCCTCCGTTGTAGGAGACAGACTTTGCTTAGAGGCGTCTCTTTGGTCTTTGCAGAGGACATTTTCATCCACAGTAGATCAAAATATTGTTTGGTAGGATCAAAGTGAGGCTTCCAATCAGACCCTTTTCTCACCTTACCACTCTGTTGCAATTGAAACTGGTGGGAAATTGCTCTCAACTTTTAAACTTAAGTAAGGGCCTACTCACATTTAGGCCTTTGGTTTGCAATTAGGACAGCTCTGGTACACATATTCTGGACTAGAGCTGTTCCAATTGCATACCAGAGTCTAAGTGCAAATAGGCCCATTAGTTCAAGAATTTGCATTGCAGGCAAAGTAGACAAAGGTGAAGAAGAAGAAGAAGAAGAAGAAGAAGAAGAAGAAGAAGAAGAAGAAGAAGAAGAAGAAGAAGAAGAAGAGTTGGCTTTTCTACCCTGCTTTTCTCACCCATTTAAGGGGACTCAAAGCGGCTGACAAACCTGTTCTTCTCCCCACAACAGACACCCTGTTAGGTGGGTGGGGCTGTGAGAGCTCAGAAGAGAGCTGTGACTAGCCCAAGGTCACCCAGCTGGCTTCATGGGGGAGGGCGGAATTGAACCCAGTACTCTCAGATAAGAGTCCGGCTCCCTAACCACTAAACCAAACTGGCTCATACATTCATACTTTCCAATCCATGAAGATACCTTGACATTTTTTTATTTTTGTAGGATTTAGATACAAAGTTATCTTGCAGAGAATAAAGCCAGAATATTTTTAAATATATATCTACACACATATATGTGGGAAGAACACTGTATATTTTAATATATTTTTATTGTTAGTCACTCAGGTTTCTATGGTTTCGTTCTGATCTCTTTTTCTGATCTTTTTCTGATATTCCAATCTCACTCACTCTGAGATGAAGCATATTTACTAAAAATAAATGTACACTCTACAAGGTGGGGTAGAGTTTGGGCCTGAAGGATCTACTTTGCTTTCTACTAGAACCTTTAGGTCCACCAACTGAATTTCAGATCGAAACAGTGGGACTGTTGTGCACTGCCATAGATGTGCTTAAATCAGGGCTGGTGATAGGTATATGCAAAACTGCAGTTTGTTGAAGCATGAAGTACAGTTAGGAGACCTGGAAATGTTATGGGCTTCACCTGGGCTCTCCTTGACACTTCGGTGTAACTTATGACTAGGTGAGTTGCACTTAAGAGGTGTGGGAAATTGGTATCAGCTTGATCCGAATTAGCTAGATCTGGATCAACCACAGGCATCTGCATTGAGTGGACTTTAGAACAACCAATGCGTGCTAAAGAGTGCTAGCATGGATGTAGACCTCGTTTATCTGGTCTACCACTAATCCAGGGGTGATTTCACACTTCTCTTTCCATCTGCTGGATGGGAAAGGAGCACAATCACCTAACCTTGACTAGCACTCACACTTACAGCCCACGCGTTACTCAATTGATAACTCACCTGTGACCGGTCCTGGGGCCGGTCCCCTTCAGGGTGCGCCATCTTGAGTGCGGCCTCCTCCATGACTGCATGTGCATCAGTGCTGTTGCCATGATGATGCTATTGCGCTGTGCAGTCGCATCAGGAGGGCAACAAGGCTGCCAGCATGCTTGCCCAGCAGCTGTGTTGACCTGCTCGTCCAGCTGAAGAGCAACTGCTCCCTGGCTGGGCAGGATCAGGTAAGTTGGGGTAAGAGTTGGGAAAGGTATGGAGCATGATTTCATGCTCCAAACTTAGTCAAGAATTAGGCAACATCTGGGAAGGCAGGGGGTGCCTGGAGGCTGTAACAGCCTCCTCTACTGCAGATGCTCTTCCCCAGATGTTGCCTAATTCTTGACTAAGAGCTGAAGTGTAAAAAGGCCCCAGATTAGTGATTCCATAGTTCAGTTCTGATCTGGACCTATGCATGGATGTTCAGCTGACAAGTTATAAGTTCTTGGATATCTTCTTAAATTCTTTTTAAAAACTGGAACAATGCTATCCATCTTCTAGGAACAAGCTTTATATTTTTGTTAGGAGTTCTACGATCTCAGCTTTAAGCTCTTTAATGATTCTTGGTCAGATGCCATCAAAAGAAAGGAAGAAAAGGATAATTTAAATGTCCAAACAAATAAAACAAGATGGTCCTGTTGATTGCTACCATATGAAAAAGCAGAGAGGACTCTTTTATCTTTAGTAGTTGTACAAAAGAAAAAAAAATAAGCAAGAAAAGAGCAAATTGTAAGCGGTCTGCTTACATTTCCTCTTCTATACAGTTTTACTCTGACCAATTTTATATATGGTAACCCTATCTTAGCTAGCTTTTCTACAAGTTGCCAGAATGAGAAATGGGACCCATAAATGCCCCAGTGTTGGTATCACCGTGGGGAAGGCTTTCATTTGTCTGGCCATTTGGAAGAGAACCTCCAGTAAACTCAATAGACATATGGAGGGGAGAAAATGAACAAAGAGTAGAACTACTCACCCCGCACAACATTGGAAGGAAGCTTCTGCCAGTTCAATTTCTTCATCCTTAAGGTTGGAGTCTTTACCCTCTTGTGGAAGGGCCTAGCGCACCCAAGGGAATAGTTAGCCTGTGCCACCACAACTTCCTCCATATTGCCCCCTAGAGGGGGAGGGGGTGGAACACCTGCCATTCCGGGCAGGGGAGGAGGAGGAGGAGGCATTCCAGGGAGTGGGGGAGGGGGAGGGATCCCTGTCATTCCCGGAAGAGGTGGAGGTGGGGGGATCCCTGTCATTCCCGGAAGAGGTGGAGGTGGGGGGATCCCTGTCATTCCCGGCAGAGGTGGAGGTGGGGGGATCCCTGTCATTCCCGGAAGAGGTGGAGGTGGGGGGATCCCTGTCATTCCCGGAAGAGGTGGAGGTGGGGGGATCCCTGTCATTCCCGGCAGAGGTGGAGGTGGGGGGATCCCTGTCATTCCTGGAAGAGGTGGAGGTGGGGGGATCCCTGTCATGCCCGGCAGAGGTGGAGGTGGGGGGGTCCCCGTCATTCCCGGCAGAGGTGGAGGTGGAGGGATCACTGTCATTCCCGGCAGAGGTGGAGGTGGGGGGACTGCTGACAGTCCAGGAAGTGGAGGGGGAGGGATCACAGCTGTATTAGGAAGAGGTGGATCTTTAGAGGACACCTCTGTCATGCCAGGAAGTGGTGGTGGTGGTGGCGGTGGCGGTTGTGATGATGTGTTTCCTGTCGCAGAGGATGGAGAGGGGTCACCTGCAGCCGGGGTTGAGTTTTGACCTGGTAAAGCTGAGCAGGTCAGTTGCTGTGATGGTGCAACATTTTCAGGCACATTAGGTGGCTCTCTGTTTTGACAGAGAGCAGGACAGCGCTCTGTTGGAGGGGAGCTCTGACTGGCATTTGGAAGCTTCTCCAAATCTTCAGGGGTCTGAGTGTCCTTGTTCATCCTGCAGGCTGCTCTTTGGGATCCCGAATGCCTTTTCTTTGGACGCTTCTTGATGGATAGCAGTCTCTCCATCACCTCGTCCACATTGTTGCCTTGTACTAGAAAAGAACACATGGAAGCACAGGAGGAAGAAAGAGAAGATTCCAAACATGCTGAAAAAAACAGTAAAACTACCTTTCTATGGTAACTTAGGGGACATCCATGTGAGCTTCAAAGCCCACTTTTGTGGTATCTCTATGGAAGCATTGAAACCCAATGCTGGTACAGGCCATATTGGACCCTGGTCCCTGCACCATGAAGACCAAGAGCAGCAGCAGGAATGGCCACCAGCCGGTTCTGGGACCTGGTGACATTTCTCCAGGTCCCAGAATTGGTCCACTTCCAGTTAATGGCAAGATGCTTCTTACAGATGAAATATAGCAAATTTCTGTACACCTAGGCAGTGCACCCAAAATGACTCTGTGGGGAAGCAGCATAATTTATCACTTCCCTCACACAACCTCCCCAGGGAGGGCTTCTTCCAAAAATACATTCACTCATCCTTTTCAGAATTTGTCCCCCCCCCCAAATGGCCTCCCCCTGTTCTGATAGAAGTGAACGTGGATAAGGCACTGCTGTTTCCCCAAAAACTGCTCCACCTCAATGGCTGCCCAGCTGGATAGTTCATGGGGTTTTTTCCCCCACTAGCACTAATTATCCATTAAGTACCCCTTAGGGACCCATTAAGGACCCATTAGGCTCAGAGCAGGAAGACCCTGTTTCCACTGCAGACTCCATTACAGCCGCATTTGTTTTCACCAGTTGTAAGGAAATCCAGATTAAATAGGTCCTTCAGGACCTATAATCCAGATTTCCTGTGGACCCCAGTAAATCTGGTCTTCAGGCATCAAGTCTGGATTAGATGCACCAACCCCCCAAAACATGGTGTGACGGAGATCTCCCACTTGGGTACAAATGGATGCTCCACATGGGTGCTCTGGCATTCCCTCTGCGAGCTTGCCTAGCACCCATTGATATTGGATGCTACACTGCCTGTGGAGAAGCATCAGGTGCTTCCTTAGATTCACATCTTCTAAATCTGGATCAGTGGAAGGACCCATTTCTTAGATACGGATCATCTTAGATCCAGATTAAGGGAGGTAAGTGGGAAAAAGCCTGAAGCTTCAGCCCATGTTCACCCCAAACACCACGTGCTACAGCTGACTTAAATAACTTACTGTCATTAGCAAGCAGGATGGCTCTGCTCACTAAGATCTCTAAAGACTCCCAGAGCAACAGGCTGGACCGATGGGACGGTTCAAGGTGCAAAAGACTCTGGAGAATGGATAGCAGCTGCACAGAGACTGGGAAGCTGCTGACCTGAAATATAAAATGTTCACTGGTAAATTACATGATCCACTTCTTAAATCTTCACCGGATCCTATCATAAAATGTTAAGTCATTCCAAGCCCAGATCCATAAAACTATTTGTCCCACTGATAATGAAAGAGATAGCCAAGCTTGAAAATCAAACTTGCATTTTCAACCTATGTAAGCAGTCACTAAAGAATGTATGAATTTATCCAAATTTGCACAAATAACAAATGTAACGAATATTCGTACACATCCCTGGTTAGACTTCAGTTCTGGCAGCATTGTGTGGCAACTTGTACCACAGTTTTCAGATGAGAAATCTGGCAGAACTGGCTGTTAAATGACAGAGGCTAAACTCACATGCATGTCCAAGACTCTAGTCCAGTGGTACTCAATCTGCCTAATGCCGCGACCCTTTAATACAGTTCCTCATGTTGTGGTGACCCCCAACCTAACCCTAACCCCCACCTATTTTCGTTGCTACTTCATAATGACCCCTGTGAAAGAGTAGAACGACCCCAAAAGGGGTCGCGACCAACAGGTTGAGAACCACTGCCCTAGTCCTACATAATGTTAAATGTACCAGCCACATCCCATCAAATTATTGTACTGTAAAAGTTATGTACCCATTTTAATTGCACTAGGGGTGTTTTTCCGCTGTCAAAATGTACCCATTTTTGCACCCATTAAGGACCCATTTGGGTGTGAGCCGGATGATCCTACTTCCACCACGGCACCCATTTGGGACCCGATTGTTTTGACTGCTGGAGAAATCCGGATCAAATGGGTACTTTCTGGCCTTTAATACGGATTTTCTGTAGACCCCATTAATGGGGTCTACACTGGGGTCTTCAGGCAGAAAATCCAGATTAAAGGGAGCCTGTTTCCACGCTTGTGTGGCAATGGGGTCTAGAGGAGGCTAGGGGGAGGGGGCACCATGGGGGGGAGCCCCAAAACCTAAGCTTTGAAGTCATTTCGAAGTCTTTTTGAAGTCTGTGCAAAATAGCTCCGGAGCGTCTTTGAAGTCTGTGCTGATCTTCAGAGTGAACTTTGAAGTGACTCCGAAGTGACTTCGGAGTCACTTCGGAGTCACTTCGAAGATCAGCACAGACTTCAATGGAGCTGTTTTGCACAGACTTCGAAGTGACTTCGAAGTGACTTCGAAGCCACTTCGGAGATTGCACCTTCTGTCCCCACAAACACCTGGGGTGACAAGCAGATACCTCATGGGTAGATCCGGATTTCCAAATGAGTGCTCCGGTGTTTCCACGGCAGGGAGGCTAGCACCCATTGCTATTGGGTGCTTGACCACCCATGGAAACACATTGGGTGCTTCCCTTAATCTGGATCTACTAGATCCGCATTAATGAATGTACCCATTCCTTAGATCAGGATCTTCTTAGACCCGGATTAAAGGAGCGCGGTAGAAAAACACCCTAGATCTGACTTTACACACAAACCATGAAAAACCAGAGAATCTGAGAGCAAACAGTTCACAAAGCTGCACTTGCCAGACCTCCCAATTCCAAAAGAACTTAACCCGTCCTGCACAACAAAGGAGTACAAGTTGATTTACCAAGGGGGTTCTACTCACTTTGTTAAACAAAGCAGAAAAAACCTCCTGATGACTACTCATGTCAATACCGTCACATATCCTCAGTAATTCTTCATCATCTTCAGATTTGGCCTCCTCAAATGTTTCACACTGGATAAGCAGGTCCTCATCTTCTATATCTCTACAGAGAGGCCATAAAAGTAGTTATTTATGTAAACATCACTAAACAGGAAGATGCAGGTTGCACCTACATGGCTAGCAAATGGGTCATCTTTGCAATGGGATCTTGTGATGCTGGGTGCCATGTACATAGCCATGATGGTCCCATGATGTGTCAGAATAAACAAATGAACAAGCAAAAAGTATAGAGAATATCCTTAAAACATATCTAAAATGCAACCTAATTGTGCTGGTGGAAACTGGTCAAGAAAAATTATCTCAGTGATTGCTGTCTCTCCAAGCGGTGGGGTGTGTGTGAGAGGGAGGGTGCATGAGGGCAAAAATCTGCCCCCAGAATGCTTTGCTGGGGTTGAACAGCAGGGCATCCCCAAGCCTCAGTTTGTGCTAGGTATGCTATATTGGATCATGGCTTCCTGGTCCAGTATACTAACTAGACTGCTGTGCGGACTATTACAAGGTGTTAACTTTGACTTATAAGGCCCTAAGTGACTTGGGCCTCAAATATCTTAAGGGATGGGTTCTTCCATATTGACCTGCCCGTGCTCTAAGATCTGGAGGGGAGGCACTCCTACTTGTACCACCACTCACAGCAGCAAAAGGGGAGGGCACCTAGGATAGGGCCTTTTCAGTGGTGGCTCCCAGACTGTGGAATAGGCTTCCTCCTGAGGTGCATCAGGCACCTTCACTCTGTGTGTTTAGACAAGCTGTGCAGATGCACCTCTTTACCCTGGCCTTTGGCTGAGTAAAGGAACAGTCTTTTTCTTCCCACATTCAGATACTGCCATGGGTGCATCCCCATGCAATTTAAAGCCTGCTGAAGATCTTCTTTTGTTGCAGAGCACTCCCATGCACGGCTTTTATCCAGGCTTCCAGCGCCGCTAATTAGGAACATGCGCTGCAAAAAAACAGCCCTTTAAAGAAGACTGCAAGCGTACTTTCCAGGAAGATGCGGGTATTCAGAGCAACATTTTGCATGGAGACGCTCCGTGGCAAAAGGGGCGGGGGTTCTCTCCAAGGCGGCAAGCTCTCTCTCTCTCTCTCTCTTTTTTTTTTGCCTCTCATCCACAGCCAGCATTCATGATATGAAAACAGTAGGCAGCAAGATACATTGCAATGAACTGCTTATATCAAGTGAAAGTGTATGAGGCAAGATCCCTGGCTGGGGGAGGTGAATAGAGAACATGTAAATTTTTCTTTTGGACTTGTGAATGAGCGCACGATCGCACGATTGCTGGCTGGGGGAGGCGTTTCGGCAGCTGGAGATCTTGTAAATAGCACTGGCTGCAGCCCGGCTGCCTTCGCAATCAGGGGATACGAACAGAGAACATGTAAAATTTTCTTTTGGACTTGTGAATGAGCACACAATTGCATGAGCACCCAATGAAACAGTGACGGGTGGGGAGAAAAAGATGCGGGTAAGCAAAAGACGCTTCCTTGGGGACGGTCAGTGCATTATAAATTCGCATTTTGCTGAGTCCCAAGGGGACACATTTCGGAATTGAACATGCATTTGTTAGATCCGCTGCAGTAGAGGGACAATAGCGACAGGAAAAAGTACCATGGGGATGCACCCCATGATTTTAATATGTTTAATATGTTATTGGTTTTAATGTGTTCATTTTATATGTTGTCACCCGCTCTGAGACCCTTGAGTATAGGGCGGGATAAAAACGCAAATAAAATAAAATAATAAAATGAACGAACAAACAAACGAATGAATGAATGCGTGGAGTGGGTTACAGCATTATATTGGCACTTCAGCCTGACTCAGCGCCTCATCCAGTGCATGGTCTCCTAGCAGACTGAACCACAGTGTGGACAACACTTTCTAGGTAGTCTTCTGGCCTGGTCTACCAGTCCAGTGAGGGAACAGCTTTATATTTTAACCATTAAAATGCATCCAATATTAACGAGAGCAAAGAACGAAATGGAGATGATATTCCAGCAAACACCGTTAAATATATTTGAAGATAAGATGGTCACCAAGGAACATTTTACTTGACCGCAACTGGGTTTACCAGCCAAGTGAATGTGCAGATGTGTATTTATATAGTTTGAAAGTTATGATTATGTAGTACAATTTTACTATTTTAAGATACTTCCTCCCTGGGAAAAATATTCATAGAAGTTGGACCAATACCTTATATGGTTTTAGCTGCATGGATTAAAAATAAATGGGATACAATGAATCCTACTTCCCACAAATGCTTCGCTCCTCCTTTTCAATAACAGAGCCACCCATATGTACCATGAGCTACAGTTACATGCATGTATCCATGATGTGTGAATGAGAAACTATGATTAATAACTCCCAGACACCTAGAATAATGTACCTGGTCCTGCTCATTCAGAGCAATTGTTTCTGGAGATAACTTGGGGCAAACTGCCTGCAGTTCTATTGACCACACTGAGTATTCTTTTTGGCAGCCAGTAACAGTGGTTCTAGAATTGTAAGCCAACTGTGGCCTTTTCTGCATGGCCCCTTAATTTGCATTAAGGTCCTGCGTAGTATGGATGTAGGCCTCCATATCTGCATGTTAATACACACTGTAGAGGGGAAGCGCTGTCCTCTGCGTGTCCAGCTCTGTCTACATGAGATGGAGGCTGATCTGGATTAAGGAGGCTCTTAATCTGGATCTCTGGTAGTACAATTTAATTGGGACGAATGTCACGACCCCTTAATGCAACCATGGGGGTGGGGCAGCTGGGAGGGGGGAGGGAGGGTTGGCAAGAGACTCGTCGTGACTCCTCTTAAAGGGTAGTTCAACCCCCAAAGGGGTTGCGACCCACAGGTTGAGAACTGCTGGACTAGAGGGACCTGGCCCTGATTCAGAACATGGGAGGCATGCAGATGGATGCCTCCACGTTTGGAATTACTAGGGGTGCTTTTCAGCAGTGTGTCACAGTGCACTGCAAAAAGCGCCCCTCCCAGACCCCACAGTGGAAGTGTGCGGCTGTGAAGCTCACATGACTTTCACAGCCATGGCATGGACTAATCCAGATCAACATCACTAGTGCCGACAGAGATGATCCTAAGCATGCCCCCCCAGGATCTGGATCAGTGGGCCACGGTATGCCAGATTCACTGATCCAGAAGTGCAAAATGGCTATGTATCTCATTTTTTAAACAAGGAGCTAAGTTTCTAGATCTCATGGTAATAGAAAAGAGCTTGAAAATGCTTATCTGCTTTTCTTTGTTTGTCTTAAGAAAAGAGTTTGAACTAGGGGAGAACATGAAAGTAACATATTCATTTTGTTAATCAATATGATTGAATAGAAGATTTCTTCCTGAACCTAATTATGGCGATGAATCATGCTCCAAATGCAGCAGTAATACTGTATTTTCTGGCGTATAAGACTACTTTTTAACACAGGAAAATCTTCTCAAAAGTCAGGGGTCGTCTTATACGCCAGGTGTTGTCTGCTTATACGGCAAGTATATCCCAAACTATATTTTAACTGGAAAGTTGGGGGTCGTCTTATACGCCCAGTCATCTTATACGCTGGAAAATACGGTATTTCTTGACTCTGGAAATATAACCGGCTTTGAAGATTTGTATTAATAAAAGAATGACATTTATACAGTACTTTTCCAATGTAACACACTGTATTTCACTGTTTTAAAATTTCAATAATATATTGAAAAAGTTAGTAAATTACTCACCTCAGCTTGGTTAAAATATCCAGCAGCTGAAGGCCTAGAAGAAGCAAATGAAAAGAAATCTTGATTTTTCAATTTACTAGGTATTATTTCCTTTAAGATTCATTGACAGAAGTGTACTACTATGTAAATTAAGGAATCAGCTATAGAAAAAGAAGGAACAAATTATTCAAAATAATTAGCCATGAATGAATGTCGCTAATTTCCCTTAATTCAAACCCTTTTTGTCTCTTCTGCCTTTGATCGAGTTCTACAAATAGAGGATCCCATTCTGTTTCAGAAGCTTTATAGCATCCCAGATAGGGAAGTGGGTGAACAAATTCACTTTGGAAAATTTGATTGAATGTTTGAATTCACAAATTTTTGCATCAGAATGAAAGTATGGACATTCAAGTGCCTAGATCTTAAAAAAAATGAGCAATGCCCCTGGCATGCGAACATGAAAATGTGACTGAATCTTTGCACTCTTGCAGTATTTTACTGATGAAAATAGGCTTTTGGAATGGAAAAATAAAAGCTGCAAAAATGTTTGTCTGCAAATGTGAACATCTGAATGTTCAAATGAATCATTCGATGGCAAAATGAATTTTTGGATGTTTGTTTTGACTGCGAAACATATGTGATTTTTGTTTTGTTCATGGACATCTCTAATTCCAGACCATTTCATATTATACACAGTTTACTGTGCTGGCCAAAACCAGGCTGTGACTACTAGTGTTAGCTATGGTTAGAGAAAACCACTTGGCTTCATAATATATAAATTTAATCTGGCTTGTTCTTCAGAGGAAGGGTGTTGAACAGTTTTACAAGGGTGGCAGAGGAAAGGAAAGGGACCTATTTGAAGCCTGCCTTTGATCTCCTCAAACAATGTTTTGATCTGCAGAGGATAAAGAATGTGATACAGTGGATCAAAAGCAGGATTCTGACGGAAGCATGATTCCTACTCCCTCGTTTTGATGGTCCCAGTCCACGGATAGCCACTGCTGTTTTCACTAACAACGGGCAAGTCTGCACTGCCAATACAATCGACAAAAAGAGGGTGCTAGGATCACAGCGGCAAGGATAATCCATGCACAAAAATGGAAAGAACCTGAAATGCCTTCAGTGGAAAGTTGGTTAATCAAATTGACCATGGAGATGGACAAATTGGTGACGTTTTTGAAAGAAGGAACAATAGATAAGTATTTAAAAGCCTGGAGACTTAAAGGGTGCTTCCGCACAGGGGCAAATAAAACAGGATCTCCGGCACCTGGATTTATTAAAACCGGCTCCTAGGGGAACCGGTTTTAATAACCCCGGGTGCACGGTAGATCCGGTTTTACGGGGTAGATCCGCATGTAGGAGATGCGGATCTACCCCGTGCCTGTGCCTCCGCACACGCGGCGCTGATCCGGATTGGAGGCGGGTGCTGTGTGGACACACGGCACCCGTCTCTGATCTGGGACGGAGGGCCCTCCCCTGGCTCGCCACAATTGGCTCGCCGGAGCCAAGCCCTGCGAGTCGGGGGGACCTCGCCGCGGCGGCTCACCCTCACCCCAGAAGCGGTGGGGGAGTGCGGCGGTTCCCCTCCTTACCTGGTCGGCGTCGCCCCGAAACTGAAAGCAGGTGCACAGGATGCAGCGCGCCTGTGCCCTGTGCACCGCCTGAGTGGCCGGGGCTGCGCCTGGCAGCCCCTGCCCTCAGGAGCCGTACCGCGCAGGCGCACTGCCCTGACTTGCATGCCGGCCAATCATTTGCCACCTATCTAGCAGCAGACAGAGGCTGAAATGGTGCCCATGAAACATCTGAGCCAACAAGCCCCTTACCAATGAATTCGTTTCGAAGTTGCATCCTCGCTCTCAGTTCCTCTGTCCCTAGTATGACTGCATTGATGGCACTTAGGAGAGTTATCATATAGGGCACGTTGTCAGTGGCCGAGAGCTCGTTCATGATGACGCTGAAACGGTATTGCTGGTTTTTCACAGTCTGTGTCAAAGAAGGAAGATTGGGGCACATCAAGTCAAAAAGCAATTCCACAAAATGTCCTGCTTGAACTTTTTTTTTTAAATATGTTTTGATTATTTTCCATGAGTATATATACAAATGTTAAACAACAAATACACAAACGGTGAAAACAAACCAGAAGAAGAAGAAGAAGAAGAAGAAGAGTTGGCTTTTCTACCTCACTTTTCTGACCCATTTAAGGGGACTCAAAGCGGCTGACAAACATTCTGTTCTTCTCCCCACCCTGTGAGGTAGGTGAGGCTGTGAGAGCTCAGAAGAGAACTGTGACTAGTCCAAGGTCACCCAGTCATGGAGTAGGGTGGAATCAAACCTGGTATTCCCAGATAAGAGTCCGGCTCCCTAACCACTAGACCAAACTGGTTCACTGGTGTATGAGGAACGTACAGACAAAATAAAAGAAAAAGCACCATGTTCTAAGTGTCCCCTTCTACCTGGCCATCTGTAGACCTATTTTTTAAAAAATCTTAAATCATTAGGGCCTTAAACACCATCGTTATGTTAACTATCTGTTTTTAAAAAAAATCTTTTCTGCCGAATCTAGGAAAGATCTCCTGCTCTGTTCTTTTATGCATGGGTTCCAAATCAATCAAGTTACGGATGTTCATGAATGGGGCTTTTTGCATTCAGTTTGTATTGAATTGAATGTCAGAAAATTCGTATTCATTCAAATGGGTCTCCTTCACATGTGGTAGGATTCTATTCAGTACAAATATCCGTTACGAACTAATACGTATCCGATATGAATCCTGTAACATATCCACTCTGAAAGTGTCAAATTTGCCCTGAATCCACTTTTAATCCACTCTCAATCCATGTCGAATGCACTCTGGATCAGTTGCAGATGAGACTGGTGCAGCCACTTTCCCACCTCCCCATTTCATGAATGCTTCGAAGCTTTGTACGAATGTTCCAAAACGCTGATATTCGTATGAAAGTCAATGTGCAAATGTCATAACACTCGGTTCATATACAAATGTCAGAATTCGCATGAATATCGAATATTACAAATATTCATGTCCATCGCTAAGTTGTTGAATGTTATCCCGCTTAAACTCAAAAGATTCAGACTGTCTGCAGATGGAAACCTGGCATTGTCCCTTGCTGTATCCCACCATACATGCAGTGACAAACCAGACCATCAGTTTGCTTATCTTCATGTCTCACAAGGTGCATATAATACCACCTTCCTGGGACCTCTGGGTGCTTGCTGCACAGCCACCCACTTTCATCTTTTTTTTCAACAGCATGCGTGAGTAGCTTCTGGAAGTCCCCAGCAAAGTGACATTGCACGCACCTTGCCAGATGTGTTGGTAGGTAGACCTATTCTGGGATTTCCTGGTATAGCAATGCAAAATGTAGCATTTTCTGCCTTTGCAACCAGCATTATGCTAAGAAGGCTACAGAAATGTTCGGCAATCCTAATACTGCGCTGGTAGGATCCTGTGGTTTTCCTATAATCAGCACGTAGCCCTAAGCGTGGCAGGAATGCATATTTTGGCCCCTTTATAGCTACATTATTTAAGAAGAAACTTTTCTTCTGCTGCTGGAAGAGGTGGTGACAGCTACCAGTCTAGATGGCTTTAAGGTAGGGCTAGACAAATTTATGGACGACAGATGTATCAATGGCTACTAGAATGCATCTTTCAGATGCATCTTTCAGGCTGGGGGGGGGCGGGAAGTGGGGCGCTTCTAAGGCCATTTGCTGGGATTCTAGAGCAGGCAAAGGTTCGTCCTTGTCTCTGCTTGAGGTGCCCATGAGCATTCGGTGGGCCACTGTGCGTGACGGGATGCTGGATTAGATGGGCTGTGGCCTGATCCAGCAGGGCTTCTCTTATGTTCTTATGTAAAGGCAGGAAACAGCAAGGAACGTTCACAGCAGACCTCACGTTCCTTGCACAGCACTTATGTAAGCAGTGCATAATCCCCACATTTTACTACTCTCTCTGCCCCCAGCTAGTATAGTTTTTAGTGCTCCACAGCTATGGAGGATTTGAATGGTCTCACATGCTCTGAGCCACTATGGGAAGGAAGGAGTCCTGCAGCATGCATATAGATCATTCCAGAGTATGTAAGGCCCTACTAATCAGGAGTTCAAAAAGGCCCATGGATTGGACTTGGCGTATTCTGCCTGTAAAGTTTATGCTCCAAACAGCATGACAAACAGCAAGGAATGCTGGGAGTTCTAGCTTACAAATCCTGGAGGGCAGCAGGTCTCCAGGTGAGCCAGTTTGGTCTAGTGGTTAAGGAGCCAGACTCTTATCTACAAATACCGTGTTTGATTCTGCCCTCCTACGTGAAGCCAGCTGGGTGACCTTGGGCTAGTCACAGCTCCATTCTGAGCTCTCACAGCCCCACCTACCTCACAGGGTGTTCTGTTGTGGGGAGAAGAGCAGAAGGTTTGTCAGCCACCTTGAGTACCCTTAAATGGGTGAGAAAAGTGGGGTATAAAAGCCAACTCTTCTTTTTCTTCTTTCCATTTCTAGTCTTTTCGGTGATGGTTCTAACTGCACACAAGGAGTTATTTCCATCAGGTATCTCCGGTCCTTTTAGCTAGAATTACTGCTGAGTTACAGTCCCTTTGTGAAATGATGAGCAACTCCATCCGCATCTGAATTACAGCTGCATAAGGAAATGTCATTGCTTTCTCACTGCACCTTCAATCTCTTCCAATCCTATTATTTTTTGCATGCGTTAGAGAACCTCCCAGTAATGCTAGAATCATTGTCACTTATTGTTCAGCTCATCATCTGCAATGCCAGTCACACAAAGCACAAAGGAGAGGCTAAATGGTGATTCACCATTAGGCCTTTGACTTCTGCAAACCACAGTCTTTGATGCTAGTACAGAAGTAAGTCCTGTTTTCAACAGTTTACAGGGATGAAAGGCTAAAGACAAATTGTCATTCAGGTTTTCCCTTGTACCCAGTGTGCTGGCAACTATTATCAAAACCCATTAAGAGAAGACATTTATTTACACAATGTGTAATTTGCTTGGAGAATTCCTTGCCTCGTATTGGGCTGACAATCCCTAGTTTAGGCTTGGCTTGAAGAATATGGCAGGAACAAAGCGAGAGAGAAAAGCCAGGTTGCTTGTTTGCCATTTCACTTCTGCCTTCAAATTGATTGTGTCATGACCTCTTTCTTTCAGCTATTAAAAAATTCATGGAACATGTCAGAGCAGAGTTACGAACAAACCCATCCGAAGCTAATGCAGACAGCTCCATCCATGCTTACTTCAGACTGTTCTTGTTTGGCTTCTCAGAGACATCTGGTCGTGGAACAGACAGATGGACCTTTGGTCTGATTCAGCAGAGCTTTCTGAACATGTCTGTATGCTATGTTCTCAAATGTACATTTAACTTTCCACTTGCCTTGTAATGATCCAGAGCATCCAAAGCCAAAGCGTGTCCATCTTCTGAATAAATGCAGAGGGCAGCCAAGAGTTCAAACACTTGCTTCTTCACCATGACATTTGAAGTATCAAGGGCTGCAAAGACAGAAGATAAAATTGTAACAAGGCAGCAGCAGTCAAAATAATTGTTTAGGACTGGTGGTGGTATATTGGCTGGTAAGTGGAAAGGTGGCCTAAGTGTTAAATAATGACGTCCTTTGAAGAGAATCCTGGCCCCTTTCTGCACTTAGCTTTGATCCAGATCAAGGCTCCATGGTGGCCACAATTCAGCCTACTCATCCACTCTGCACCAGACAAAACAAGATCTAGATTAAGTGGTCCTTGATCTGGATCTCTGGTGGAACTGCTTAAATGGGCCCACCACAGGAAACAGAGCCACAGGGAACAGGGTGCTTTGGGGGTATAAGAAGAGGTGTCCCTCTCCACTCAATGGCTTCTGAGTAAAGTCTCTTGTCTTTTGTGCTTCCAAGAGATTCACAATAACAAATTTTGTTTGGCTATGTGCCTTGCTGAATTCGCTAGCTCTCTTCCTCTGTTTGACCGTTCACTCACTCCGTCACTTGATTTTAAGTCTGAGAAGCAATGGAACCCTTTGCTTTAAACTCTGTGTCTCTTGCCACAGCCACAGTTAAACTTTCCCTATTGCTACATGCTACCATTTGACCAATTCACCCAATATTTAAAGTGTTTGTTGCCAGCCACTTATTCTTTTTCTTAGCCACTTTTTTAAAAATTGCTGATTACTTTTTACTTTCCCCACTAGCTTTATAATAAAGTTATTTCTTAGGTGCCCAATCACAAAATCAGTTGGGTTTAATCAGTTGCCAATCAAATCTAATCAGATGTCCTTAAAAATCTTGCATAAGGGGATCACTGCTAAAACACATGTTTAGAGCAGTTCCTATAGCACTAGATATGTAAGACCATATGAGAATGTTGGGAGGGAATGTTAATATCTTAGTTGAAGACAATTGGAAAGACTTATATAGCTATATTGCCAAACCGGAAGTAAATAACAAATTGAAGGAAATAATAAATAAGTTTCTTATAAGTCTGAGGTAAATGAGACTTGATACACATAGTAAGAGTAAGGGTTTTTTGTTTTTGTTTTAGTATTGATTGTCATATTTTGTTTGTATTCTGTATTGTTTTGAATGTTTGTATTTGTATATGTACATTTGGAAAATTTAAAAAAAATTTAAAAAAAGATATGTAAGACCATAGATTTCTTTTTTTTTTTTACTGATGTTGTCGTTCAAAAAAGGACGAAGAAAGATAAGCACTTTGAAACTATTGCCAAAAGGCCTCAAGATCAGACCTAAAAAGTTCCTTTGCACATATCCTAGCTGCAATATCCTAGCTGAAAAAGAAGTTTTGCAATCCAGTACAGCAGGGTTGCATAAAGGAATCTTCTCATCATTAGCTCTAGGTCAGGGGTAGGCAAACCACGGCTCGGGAGCCACATATGGCTTTTTGGCTCCTTGAGTGTGGCTCTTCCAGCTTAGAACTACCCTGATTAAGTTAATAACAATGTACCTACCTATATAGATTAAGTTTAAAAAATTTGGCTCTCAAAAGGAATTTCAATAGTTGTACTACTGATATTTGGCTCTTTTGACCAATGAGTTTGCCGACCACTGCTCTAGGTAAGGGAGGGCACATGTAATGCAATGAATGGTCCTCAGAAAAGGTTGTGTCATAGGCTAAAACCAGATCTTTAAAGAAAGATACTTAAGCCCTTTCTGCACTGGGCCTTATTCTGGAGTATTTTTCAGAATGGACACCTGCTGTCTGCATGCTAGTGCAGATTATCTCAGGCCTGGGTGGAATTTGCCGTAATCCATACCAGCATGCAGATGCATGAATATTTGTAGACATTTGTAATCCGATCGAATGTGCTGAATTTCAACATGTGAACTCGAATTGAATGTCCTGAAATTTGAATGTAAACATTCATATCAAATTTTGAATCTATTCATTCATGTGTACGGGTTCGTACATGATGCGTACTTGAAGATCCACATGTTTCCTGCATCCGTATGCATTTGTACGGATCCGTACGGGACAAAAACAGGTTGCATACAGGATAACTACAGGATGCATATGGACTTGTATGGCCTTGTACGGATGTGGAGAAGATGCGTACGTGCACATGCGAATGTTGTCAACATTCGAATGCGCAGATTCGAATCAAAAATTCAAATGAACAGATTCGAATTTGGTAAATTGGAATTGTATCTTATTAAATTCGAATTTAAAAGATTCGAACTGAATCAGATTTTTGGATATTCAATTTGATTCAAATAGAATGTCAAAAAAACATTCGGGCACATGTCTAGATAGGATCCTATTTGGGAATTTAATATGGAATAAGGCTCAGGACAGAAATGGTCTTAGAAACTGCATATCTGAGCCAATTTGCAGAGTCCCAAGATACGTGCAAAGCATAGCAGTGAGCGATGGTCACAGGTTTATTTACTGCAGTGAATAAAATAATAAACAGCCTGCAGGGCTAAAAAGGAGTAGAAGTCTGTCAACACACAAAACACAAGATATGCAATCAAGCTACAATTAGCAACTGCTGCCTCTAAATAGCACTGGGGAAACTCACTCCCACAGGTATGGTGTTACCATCTTTGTTAGCATCTCTGTAACTCATCATGGGCTTGTCCCCAAGGAATAAAAAGTCTGCCAAGACTCTCCTTTTGCCTCTGAGCGTCCCCAAGCCAGGGTTTTTAATGAGGTTCCAGCGCTACAAAACGTGGAAATCGCGCGACAAAATACATGCACTTTAAACAACTCTTCCAGCGCTCTTTCTGTAAGTTGCGGGTTTTCCTCGCTACATTTACCTTGAGGACGCTCCGTGGCAAAAGGGGCGGGGATTGCCGCCTGCACACACACAGCAGAAACACAAAAACAGCTTCATTTTCTAAAGCTCAGAACTAAAGAGCCAGAATCACGCAGAATTGCAACATTGTTGCAATCGCTGTGAGGTGTGAAATGGGTGGATTATTGCTAGGGGTGGATTTTAAAGCGATAACAGGGAAAGTGATGAGTGAATGAGCGATCCTGCGCTGGACAGGGGGTGGATTTTTGAAAGCAGTAACAGGGAAAGTAGTGAGAGTGAATGTTTTCCAGCACGAGAAGCCATTTAAGGGGGGGAGAGGCAGAGAGCCGATCGCTGTTTTTCCTTTGGAGTTGTCAGGGATTGTCAGCGCTCGTGCGCTGGGCAGGGTGGATTTTTGAAAGCAAAAACAGGGAAAGTGGTGAGAGTGAATGTTTTTCAGCACGAGAAGCCATTTAAGGGGGGGAGAGATCTGGGAGACGAACAGAGAGGCGATTGCTGTTTCTCCTTTGCACCCTATGAACAAGAGCAGGGGTGGGGAGAAAAAGATGCACGCCAAGAAAACAGGGATCCTATGGGGACGGAAGGTGCGTTAAAAACACACATTTTCCTGAGCCTCATGC
Source organism: Aspidoscelis tigris stejnegeri (assembly GCA_023333525.1). Lineage (NCBI taxonomy): Eukaryota > Metazoa > Chordata > Lepidosauria > Squamata > Teiidae > Aspidoscelis > Aspidoscelis tigris. The sequence goes on along the minus strand of JALMGA010000003.1, from coordinate 103,827,694 downwards.
GGACGCTTATTCCTGATTTGCATGGCACTTTTAAAGTCCACTTCAGTAGAGTCACAGTAGAGTGACAGTGGAGAAGTAAATAAGTCTTTTGGGGACTCCCCCTATTAGTCTACCACAGCAGAAGTAATAGTGTTGCTTTTCAGCTCTTTTGTTTGGCATGGTTGCAGATATGGATGGCACTGACTCTTTTCTAAGTATTTTAAAACAGTTTTAATGTGGTGTGGTTGTTTAAACTATTCAATAAACTATATATGCATGTATGTATGAGGAACAGAAGAGAGGTTCCGGTGCCAGAGACTGGCTAATGGTTTGTTCATCTGCCGTTTCTAGGGCCATTTCCAGGGAAGTAGCTAAAATGTTCCCAATGTACAGCTTCAATACAGGAGAACTTTTATTCCCCAGCGTCGAAGGCAGGGCAGGGCAGGGCGAACTAATATTTGTATAGATGGTCTCCAGACTGCTTCACCCTGTTTGTAGCCCATAATGCTTCTTGTGAGCCAGTTTGGTCTTGTAGTTAGAATGTCAGATTCTTATTTGGAGGTTTCCCGGTTCAATTCCGCACTCCTCCATGAAGCCACCTGTGTGACCTTGGGCTAGTCTCAGCTCTCTTTCTGAGCTCCCACAGACCCACCTTACCTCACAGGGTATCTTAAAGTAGTTTATGTATTCCTTACTTTGTGGGGAGAAGAACAGAAGGTTTGTCAGCTGCTTTGAGGTCCTTTTCAGTAATGGCCCTCAGGCTATGGAATAGGCTCCCCCTTGAAGTGTGTCATGCCCCTTCTCTGTATACATTCAGGAAGGCAGTGAAGATGCATCTCTTTACTCTGGCCTTTGGCTAAGGTGACTATACTTCTCCACCCCCCACTGTAGATATTTTATTTTAATATTTGGGATATTCCTGTAAATGTGCTGAATCTTTTAAAATTGTTTTTTATGTATTTTATACACTGATTTGTAAATTGCTGTTTTAAAGGGTGTCACCTGCCCTGAGACCTTTGGGTATAGGGCGGGGTATAAACCAGCCAGCCAGCCAGCCAGCCAGCCAGCCAGCCAGCCAGCCAGCCAGCCAGCCAGCCAGCCAGCCAGCCAGCCAGCCAGCCAAACAAACAAACAAACAAACAAACAAACAAACAAACAAACAAACGGGTGAGAAAAGCAGGGTATAAAAGCCATCTCTTCTCCTTCTATGGGGACACACTGCACCCTTGCCAATAAGTATAAAGTGTGGCCAGAGCCAACCGCATTAATACCTTGGGTGATGTTCACCTATGCAATCAACAACAAGAACAGAAGATTAAAAATGTGCATTCACCTTGGGAGAGTTTTCTTACGTAGCCTTCGTTGTTTACGATGTATTCAATGCCTTTCTGGGAGTTCATCACCGCTCTCACGCAATTAATGCAAGTTAGCTGCAGAAGGGCATCCGAGATCCGGGATACTCCCCTGCCGGACAGTCTGTCCAGGGCTTCGAGCAGGAGATCCAAGCCACAGAGCTCCAGAAACTGAACCATCCAGTTGTCATCACTGCTTTCCAGACGTTTCTTGAGTCCTGAGTAGTTCACCACAGTGGGGATTTGCAAGAGGCGGATGCAGAGTTCTGGTTCGGCGTTTTCGAGGTTGGCCTCCGTTTGATCGGAGTCTTGGGGCCCCAGCTTTTCTTTCAAGGCAACCCATTTCTTCTGTGCACCTTCTTTCTTAAGAGACATGTTGCCTAGATGCTCCTAAGAGGAGATGGAAAGAAAAGGAAAACGTTAAGAAAGCTACATTGGTTTTCTCTAGGTGGCCGCATATAAATTGCAAACTTTACCAAATGAGGACAGACACAAATCAAATTGTACCCACCTGTATCTAACAGATCACCACTCCTGTTTAAAGCCTATAAGCCCCTTCTCACAATGGATCTTATTTCAGAATTTTTTCCAGTACAGTATATGGGACTACCATCTGCAAAACAGCATGGAGTATGGCAGCCCCATCCATCATACTTTGACTGCCCTGGATAAAGAGTGGACTTGACCAGGACTGTCCAAAATGTCGCCCTGTGCCAGCATAGCTGTAGACCTCAACATTAAGGTCTACAACCAGCCCATCAAGGTGTATGGATGTCCATCCCTTTGATCTGGTATACTATGGAAGACCTTTTCTGGCACACTTCAGGAAGCACGGCCAGAAGGGGATTGACCCTGAAAATGTTGTTACTGGAACTTTGCTTTCTGGCCTTTGTAACCTTGGGGCTGCCTTTGGAAGCAGAGGCTGGGTGTGGAGTGGGAAGGGCCACCCAGTAGCTTGTTCCAGGACAGGACATCCTGCCCTATCTCAGAACAGGGAAAGGGAGTGTGGAAAGGCCCTAAGATCACTAAGATTTTCTGAGGTAGTCCCGCTGTGGTTACAGAAAACCAGCGAGGGTCTCTATGCAGTTGCCTGTGGTGGCAATTACTCTATGGAATGCTCCTTTAGGTCTTCCTTTAAGCCATGATTCACTTCTGTGTTGATGAAATTTATTGTTTAAGTCTGTTTTCAGTCTAAACTACTTTAAGATCTCACAGTGGGAGGCAGTACAAAGTAATTAATACATAAATAATTCCATCAAGGCAGGGATGAGGTGTTTCCCCAGTCTAAGGGCCTCATTTCATCATTGCCCTCAGCATTGTAGGAACAGCATGCCAATGGTGACCAATATCCGAGCCAGAAATATGGTAGCAGATAAGATTCTTACTGCTGAACAGAAAAGCAATATCCCACAAATTAAAAATCCAGAGGCTTTCACACCCTCATCCTAACTTCTTTCCATCAAAGAAAGAAGCAGTACAACACGTGGTAATCCCAGAATCTAGCTACAGAAGGTGGAAAGGCCATCTTCAGCTCCAAGACCTGAGATCCACCACCCCTCTGCAAGAGGGTATGTTGACATGGACATTCCTGTCCTCTCAGCTGCTTAATGAAATGGATTTCTCCATGTTTCCTACCTTCACGCTTGAATGTCTTTTGTTGTTGTCTCCATGAGGTGTTACAGAATATCTGCTTTACCTAATGGAGCAAGGTAAAGAGAAAGCTCTTCCTGAGACGTATGGGAGCTTCCACACGAGCATCCTACAGTGCGCCCAAACATCCCAGAAGTGAAGTATCAGACATCTGGAAATCCATGTGTGCTTACATACACTGATCCTGAACTATCTCTTGGAGAGAATCTGAATCATCTCCTGTCCCCCATATGGACAGATAAGGAAGGAAGACGTAACTTACTAATGTGATCTCCACCTGGGTTGCTCCTGTGTTGAACAAAAATAGGAGTGCTTCCGCACTGACCTCTAAAATCTGGATCTATTTAGATCCGAATTACGGAGATCCGTGGTAAGTACCACAACCACAACTTCCATCCACACCCGCAAGGGTGGGACAGAATTAGATCTGGATTTGAAGTGGGTGCAGTGCACCCACCTCAATCTGGATCTCTGGAGGCCCTCCCCCAGCCCACCACGATCGGCTCCTCCGGAGCCGAGCATGGCAAGCTGGGGGTCTCCAATCTTGGGGCTCGCCCCAGAAGCCGCAGATTGTGGCTTCTGGTGCCAGGAGGGTCTTCACTAACACCCGCCTATCCTTCCTGATTGGCCAGGGCCACATGCCTGCGCAGAGAGCCTCCTGAAGCCAGGCATGGCGCTGGCCAATCAGGAGACGCGCCGGACCAGGCACAAAGGGAACTGGGACCCCGCAGCCAGAATCGGCCTGTCTGCGTTAAGGTACGGAGGGGATTGCTCGCGCTCTCCCCAAGGTGGGCTGGGGGCAAGGGAAGCCCCCCTGGCTCTAGAAGCCACGATCCGCGACTTCTGGGGCGAGGGGGAGCCATGAGATAGGAGACTCCCACCTCACCATGCATGGCTCCAGAGGATGTGTCTTAACTGCGAAAGCACACATTAAGTACCCTTCAAGACTACCTTCAATGTAGTCTTCCGGTAATCCGGATTAAGGGGCACTTAGAACACATTAGCAACACATCTCGCGGGAGTCAATGCAGAAGTGGACTCCCTGATGTGTCTCTAATGGGTGCTGCAGTGCAGATGAGGCTTTAGGTACTTAATGTGTGTTAAGGGTCCAATGTGGACGCACCCAAGCTGACTTCTGGGGCCATGTTCAGTATGGTACAAAAGTAGCTAGAGTAGAAACCTCACTGTTGCAAGGGGGCTATCTGGAACAGGGAGATTTGTGGGGAACTGGAAGCAACTGTGCCTGCTACCCTACATGCACTTTGTGTGAATTGCCCGCGGTTGCAGTTGCTAAGGATGCAACCTTAGATTAGGGGCCTGTTCGAACTTGACCATATTTTGTAATATATCTCAGGATAGGGATCTGTTCTCTGCAACCTAATGCAGACTCTAGCAGGCCTCACTTAGGGCCTGCTGTAAACTGCACTGGCATGTGGACAGCAGGCCTCTATTCTGGGATATATTCCAGAATAAAACCAAGTGCAGACAGGGCCATGGTCTCAATTCATTGAGCACGTGAAAGGCAAGAAACTTGGATGACCTGTGCTAAGCTACCAGCAACCTATTTGATTCATATTGGGTTGTTTAAACATATATTTGTATGTATTACCATTTTGATTTTTTTAGAATTGCTTACTTCATTGTGTTATTTGATGTAAATTTTCATGATAGCATCTTGCAAACTCCTTTGGGATATTACACCACGGCGTGGGATATAAATATAAAACCGACAATGGGTATGCCTTAACAACAATAACAGTGAAATTCATCGACCGTAAATGAGCTCCAGTAGTTATTGGCATAGTGGGTACAATATCAAAGTACTTGGGAAACATTCAGAAGACATCGGAATAAATAACTATCGCAATTCCACAAGTACAAAAGCAAAATGGCTTGCAACTTGCTGATTGCTACATTACTGCTTAGGATTTGAATAAATGATGGACCGGACCTCCAGTCATTACATCTGCTCATTGCACAACCAACGTCAAATTATTTATTCACTGCTTTTTACTAATGCTCACCAATCAATTCAGAGCAGAAATGCAACTGCAAAATCAGTAATAACACAGCTAGTGTTGAGTGACATATGAGATGGCTGGAGCTAAACAGCAGTTTCCCAGTAGTATATAAAGTCAGATAATGCGGCCACGTTTGCTGGTGGCGTCCTGATTTCAAAGGTCCTCACTCCATGCCCACCAGATGCCAGCAAATGCTGGTAAATGTAACAGTACAGTTCTCATTGCTGTTTTCACCAGTCAGTTTCCCAAAGATATGATATTCAAAAAAGTCTGGATGATGATGAAGAAGGGTGTTTCCGCACTGGCCGCTGAGAAATGGATCAAAGTAAATCCGTTTCCTGGCGATCCGTCCTCTGGAGGATCTGTCCAAAATAGGGATGGATCTGAGGAGGCCTCCCTTCACCCACACACACAGGGGGGGGGGGGGACGGATCCTCAGGGCCGGATTGCCTGGATGCTGTGTGGAGGCCGCAGCACCCATTGCCAGAGGCAGCCGGCCTCCCGTGCTGCCGACACCTCCCCCAGAGCTGCGGGACTGAAGCAGTCAGCCGCTAGTCACTGCGTGTTTCTGCAGGCATGCGGCACGCAGGGGAGGGGCTCCGGAGGCCAACCAGCCGACCTGCTTCCACCCTTCCGAAGATGGCGGCCGCCGGTACATCTGGCCCCTCACCTCTCATTGTGCAAAAGTGTCCTGCTTCCAAATGGATCGAAGCGAGGGGTCAGACGGAAGACCTAATTTTCGAGATCTTCTTGGAGGCCGGATCTTTTGGCGGCGAGACCCCATTAAGAACGAGTCTTGCACACTGGAGTGCGGCAGCGGCCGCCTTGAAGAGTTCTGGATCCGGCCTCCTATGTGGAAGGTCAGTCTTCAGTGTGTCTGTGATCTGTCTTGTATGTGTCCTTAATGGGATTTCTGCAGCCAGTGCGGAAACACCCGAAGAGTTGGCTTTTCTACCCTGCTTTTCCCACCCATTTAAGGGGACTCAAAGCAGCTGCCAAAGCTTTCTGTTCTTCTTCCCACAACAGATACCATGTAAGGTAGGTGGGGCTGTGAGAGCTCAGAAAGAGAGTTGTGACTAGACTAAGAAGAGGTTAATGCTGGTATCAGGTGTCCCTTGCAAAATATAATTCAGAGCCAGTTTGGTCTAGTAGTCTACCTTAAGCAGGGTAGAAAAGCCAACTCTTCTTCTGAAACAGCGCCAAAATCCATGAAATGCCACCAGTAATGAGCAGCATCTGTTCTGAAGCTATTTCTTCCTAAAGTTCCTCTCTGTGTTTTGTGTCAAACGTGTCCTCATTCTAGATCTCCAAGAGAGCTTGTGGCCAACTAGCATCCTCATCCTCATCACTGCACAGTCTAGTAGATATTTATGTCTAGTTTGGAACTCTGGATGATTCCAAACCTACCTCTTTAAGACAGAATCAGAACATCATACTGTGATACAGTTCAAGGAATTTGTCCTAGGAGCAGATGGATCTCTCCTTGGACTGGAACAAGGCCATGTGCATTAGGACAACCACTTCTGGCCTAGCCCTCACTCCAACACAGAGGGCCTTCAGGAGCTCCGACGACCAGGAATAAAGATTCCAGCCTATGATGCTTCATGAGACCCATTGTTGTGTTACCAAAATGGGTCCTCTGTGGTATACTGGACCTTGGAGACACCCTGCGTCCCTATGCCTACATGGTCCAATTTACCACACCTAGTATGCTGGTAGATCTCTTTCAAGAGGTCGACTTGTTGACTGACCAGGCAGCCATTTGAGGCCTCCTAGTCCAGTGTGGTCCAGTCTACACTCCATCATGTGAGAACGGCGCACACCAAAAAGGATGTCATTTGATTGTCATGTGTGGCACGCCCACCACAACTACGCATTCCCCTGTGCAGTAGTTACAAGTCTGGATGCAGGCCAGATCTACAGCTAATCTAGAATAGAAGCTTCCTGATCCAGAAGAGTGTTAGGCCCAGTGAATGAAGTTTACAAGCAGCTGCTTGGTCCAGACTACCGACCAAGTGCAGAAACTGCCATAGCTTCTTCCTCCTTTGTTCTCCATTTTATCAGAGCTTCTCAGGAGAGATGTGCATAAATGTATTTTTGAGTAGATTCGAATGTCAAAAAAATCCGATTCAATCCTGATATTTAAGATCCGAATGTCATAAAACCCGATTCGAATCTGCAACATTCGAATCCCTACGTTCAAATGTTAGATTCGTATTTAAAGATACAAATGTCGACAACATTTGTATCTGTTACATGTATCATTGTGCATTCCGTAAAAATCTGTATGCATCTCATATTATCCTGTATGCATCCCATTCTAATCCCGTATTTTACGTGCAAGGTATGTATAATTTTCGTGCAGATTTGTATACGACAGATACAAATCTACACATTCGAATCATTTGAAAATCCATGTTGGATTTTCAAAAATCTGTATTCGAGTCCAAATGCGCAAATTCGGATTTTCGAAAATCTTATTCGAGTTTGAATGTCGACATTCATTGGATTCCGACTTCTCAGCCCTGGGAAGGAATTTGCTCAGTACAGATTTGTAATTCAGGATGCAGCAACAGCATCGCTTAACAGATGGCCAGCCAGCCTTGGCTAAAACACCTTCAGCTAAAGCAAGCCCACCACTTCCTCTGGCCGTCTGTTCCACTGGAGAACGAGGCTTGCCATTAGCAAATTTCTCCCAGTGCTCTGATAAAATTTGCCTCCCTGGTATTCTTACCCAGTAGTCTGAATGCTGACCAGATGGGAACTCTGCCCCCAGGATCTCACACCTTTTTCCTGATATCCCAGTGTGCACATATTGACGATGCACCATGCCAAGTCTCCTGAGCCACTACTCTGCACTTTGACCCCTTCAGTTGCTTCCGATTTAAGGAGGGTGCCACTGATCCTGGCCTCTGTGCACAGAGGGTGATGCTCATTGAAGCGGCCTGGCTAGCATCAAAGGCGATAGGAAGCTGCTATGGTCCAGACTCCAGCCCAACTGGGCTGATGAAGGTGAGAGAAACTGCAGTCAGGAGAGATGGTTGCACAATGCTCTTTTGCCACCCACATCTGTTCTATACACTTTTTAGCCTATAAAGCCCTAAACAGTTCTGGGCCTGGAAATTTGAAGGATCATCTGAGGCCATGCCAACCTCCTCAGAATCTAAAGTCTTCCTGAAATGGCTTGGTGGTAATTCCAACTCTTAAGCACTATATTACTTTCATTAATCAGCTCAGCCATGCAAGTTGGAGGCCCTCTTCGTTGTCCCATCACCCTCAGCATCAAAAGGGGTGGGCACCCAGGAGAGGGCCTTCTCGGTGGTGGCCCCTAGGCTATGAAATAGTCTCCCCCTTGAGGTGCGCCTATCACCTTCATTGTACACATTTAGGGAGACAGTGAAGACTGTTGTGTGAAGAAGTCTTTGCCCTGGCCTTCAGTTGAATGGGGATACACTCTCCCTTCCCACTTGCAATTGTTTCAATAAATACTGTTATTGCTTTAATACTGTTTGATTTTAAATGGTGGTACCTATCCGGAGACCTCCAGGTAGAGGGCTGGCTGGCTGGCTGGCTGGCTGGTTGGGTGGGTGGGAAGATGGATGGATGGATGGTTGCTTGGTGGGTGGGTGGGTGGATGGATGAATGGATGGATAAATAAATTAGTTCAATTCTTCTTTAACCCCTATAGACATGCCGTACAGCAACCCCTAAGCATTACAGCCTGCCTCTCCATATCTAAATGAAGTAAAGGAAGCAGCCACAAAGGGAAGAGCCTCCTTTGTGGTGGCACCTAGGCTCTGGAACACACTTTCCAGAGAGGCCCACTTAGCACCTCCATTAAATACTCCCAGGCACCAGCTGAGAGCCTTATTTAACCAGATAATAATGACCAGTTCTCAAATATCTGTTGCTAATTTGTTGTTTTCAGTTTTATTGCCCTGCAGTAAGTGCATTACATCGTAACTTTCAATTTCAAACTTTCGATGTGCAAGCCGCCCAGAGTTCTCGGGCTACCCAAATACAATCAAGCAATCTATCTTTCTGTTAGGTCATGGGCCTCCTTCCACAGCACACGGGCAGAATTCTCAGGTTGATGTTTTTCTCCTACTCCTTCCAATAATCCTTTTCTAAAGCTTAGGCTTTCTGAAGCCAAGTTCATCCCTTGCCTGCAAATGCCTCATCCCACAACGCAGCTGTATCACTGGAAAGGAATGTGCCAGACCTCCACTTTCTTGGCAGTAGAGCCTTTTCCCACATGATCAGGCTACTGTATGGCAGCCAGAACTTTGCAATAATTCAGGATTTTGAAGAACCATACCGAAAGCTTGAAATGTAGCAAGGGAGGTGAGGGGAGTATCATAAATTTTGAATAATACATGAAAACAAAGGGGCAGCGTCACTGCATGAGTGAGCATCACAAAGGACTGACTCAGCACATAGGAAGGAAGCAGAGAACCAACCTATCAACTCATTTCCCTCTGCAAATACTTCTGTTTTTTGGGCATTCTATTCGAAATGAATTGAATATTTGAAACTCCACATTCATATGAATAGATCACATTCAAATGTGGTAAAATTCTACTCGAAACAAATCTATTCATACTTATTCGTACGAACATTCAATACATATCTGAGGCTGCATCCCCAAAAGACTTATTTGCCTCTCTAGTCTCCCTCTATTGTCACTCTGTTCAAGCAGACTTTAAAAGTGCCATGCACTTCCGGAATAAGCGTCCGCATGAGGCTCAGCAAAACGTGTGTTTAAAATGCACCTTCCGTCCCCACGGAAGTGTTTTCTTTCCCTGCATCTTTTTCTCTCCGCCCCCTCTCTTGTTCAAAGGAAAAATAGCCATCAGTTCTCTGTTCGTCTCCCAGATCTCCCTCCCCCGAAATGGCTTCCCGTGCCGGCTGCAGCCATCGGCTGGGAAATCGTTTGCTCATTCACTCTTAGCACTTTCACAGAACACTGTCAAAATCCAGCCAGTACAGCAGTGGTGACTTTAAATACACCCACTTCACACCTGATAACAATGTTGCAATCCATCCACTTCACACCTGATAACACTTCATGGCTGATAACAATGTTGCAATTCTCCGCAATTCTGACTCCTTGAAAGTTCTGTGCTTTAGAAAGGCAAGGCAAGGGAAGCTGCAGCACTTCTTGGAGTTGTGTGAATGATTTACGGCTGTGTGTGCAGGCACCAATCCCTGCCCCTTTTGCCACGGAGTGTCCCCAAGGTAAATGCTGCGAGGAAAACCCACGACTTCCAAAAAGAGCGATGAAAGTCTTCTTTAAAGGGCACGTATTTTGTCACAGGTTTTCCTGCTTTTGTAGCACTGGAAGCTCGTTCAAATCCCTGGCATGGGGGCGCTCAGAGGCAAAAGAAGATTTTTAGCACACTTTAAATTGTTTGGGGATGCACCCTGATACAAGTGAATATGTATCTGATTTGTATCTAATAGGAATAGATACATATCTGATATGAATAAATACGTGTCCGATATGTTTCCCCAGCTTAACGAATGTCTGAACTATTTGTACAAATAGCCAGAAACATTTGTATTCATTTGAATGCTAGCATATGAATATTGTAAGATTCAATTTGAGTTTGAATATCCAAATTCGGCTGAATTCGGCTGAATTTTGAATGTTAAAATATTTGTGCACATCCCTCCTTCTGGTGTTTTATTGGACTTATCTTCACTTGGGTAGAGTTAGGCAACATTGTGCATTACAGTTGGACCCCCTTATTCGCTGATCCGCTAACTGTGGTTTCACTTACCTATGGTGACTTGACCAGCCTGCCATTAGGCCTACCAGAGGCTTCCCGGAGGTTTGGGGCAGCTGGAAATCACACAAGATTTCCCATAAGCCTTCTGCACTGGGGAGACTGTCCCGCTACAGCAACCTGCACTGACTGGCTTCAGAGATAACACAATCCTGGAGCCATTTCCAGGTTACTCAGTTTTGCATTGGGGTTAAGGTTAGGGGTTGCCCGGATTTCATGGGCTGGCGGTCTAATTCAGAGGCCAATTTGCACTAAGTCCTCTAGTTAGCAATTAGTGCAGCTCTGGTGAAGAGCATACACACGTCCACTAGGCTGCTACAGCCTAGGAGCATGCCCGCCCTCACTAGAAGTACACTAATTGTTGATTAGGTGCTCTACACCTTTACCAACCTTTATTGCAGGATTACCTGCAGCGCCCAGCAGGACAACCATTTGCACATCTTCTAGCTCGTTGTGTGCAGTGGGTGGGGAGTATGTCATCTGTGCAGCATTGCCGCGTTGCTGGTCTTGAGCAGGCACGGCCACGTTGCCAGTGCTGGTTGGTTGCCAGCCACTGCCAAGATTGCGCAGGTCCCCATGGGCTGGTGGCACAGTGGCAGGCTGGCTGGGGACTGATCCCAGGGGCAGTGGGGCATGCTCCCCCAACACATCACCGGGATTGGTCCCGCCCCTCTGCATTGCCTTGCTGCCACGTCACCGAACTGTGACACGGCTGGCAGCGGCCAACTGAGGCAGCAAGGAGGCGAGACTCCCGGCTTTCATGGCAGTGGCGCAGGGTGGTCAATGGAGGACTATTCGCATTTCTGGATGGTAAGCAATGCTTTGGGGAAGCATCCCTCCTGACAAGTGTGAATGGTCCTCCTGTACCCAGCATTGACCAGCCCTAGTGTACAGCTGACCCAGAAGCGTAGGTGAACGTCACTGCACTGGATCTTCACCTGACTGGAATGGTATTATTATACTATTCCAGTGAGGGAAGCGTGAACAGGCCCTCAGTCAAGAGGATCTGGGAGACTCTATAACTATGTTCACACCTAAGTTTTAATCTAGCTTCAGGCTGCTTTCAGAGTGAGAGGAACCCATCAGCAAAATGCCAAGCTGTTTCCTTTCAGCATCATCCAACTCAGAAAGAAAATTACTAGTCATGTTGCTAATGTGCTCTCTCACTCTGAAAGCAGACTGGAACTGGATTGAAGCTTAGGTGTGAGCACAGCATGTATTTTCTAGTGCACCATTATAATAATTTATAAAAACAGGGTTTGGTATAAGGCTACATCCTCTCTTCTTTGCTGTTCTTGTATTCTGAGCAAGTTGGACAGTAGCCCAGCCGCTAAAGCTCCCTGTGGGCAGTGAGCAAGAAAGGACAGCAATGCTAGAAAATGTGAAAGACTGAATAAGCTTTTTGTACGCATGCTGTGAAGCTATGAAGGGGGGGGGGAGGGGGAAAAATGCTCACACAAAGGAAAAGTTTGATGCCTGCTATTTCCAGCAGGGCTCTTTTGGGCTTCAGCTTGCCTCAAACCTCTTTTACGACAGACTCTTCTCTTTCCCACTTTCGTGAACCTTTCTAGGCCAAGCCCAAAGAAACTGGACTTGGCAGAAGGAAAGGATTTGTGGGGGAAGGGGAAGAGAAAAATCTCCCTTCTGTTTCCCAAGCATGCAGAACTCGCACGAGTTGAGGGGAGGCAATTCTTCTATGTCCTCCGACAAACACAGAAGGAAAAAAGAAATGAAAGCTGGGGGGGGGGGGGAGGATGTTACTTTACGTTCTACATGTTTCCTGAGTAGAGGTGCGCACAAGTCTTTTTCGTATTAAATCAAATGCAAAAAAATTCATATTCGTTTGAATCAGTGGTTCTCAACCTGTGGGTCGTGACCCCTTTGGGGTCGATCTATTCTTTCACGGGTAGCCTAAGACCATCGGAAAACACATAGGAACCGAGACACCGCTGGTCTATCCGTCTCCAGGTAGGTCCGCCCACATGCAGATACGCCCACATAGGAGTACCTGGCGTGATAACATCATCACATTCTGTTTTCATCCCATACATATCTGTACGAATGCTTATGGATAAGAATAAGATGCGTGCGGATACGTATGTAATGCGTACAGATTCACATACACCCCATACAAATACACTCCATACACTCCATTCACATACACCCCATACAAATACAATTGACAAACACACCCCATACACCCCATTCACATACACCCCATACAAATACAATAGAGAGCAGCTACTGTGTAGAAAGCAGCAGTATTGGAGGTAAAACAACACTTTTATATTCAGCTGCGGTTGATGTGAATACTGTACTATGCTTTAATTATGTTCACTTTGTAACAATGATTCATTACGATTCATAACAGTAGCAAAATTACAGTTATGACATAGCAATGAAAATAATGTTACGGTTGGGGTTTACGGTTAGAGTTAGGTTGGGGGTCACCACAACATGAGGAACTGTGTTAAAGAGTTGTGACATTAGGAAGGTTGAGAACCACTGGTTTGAACAGGGGTGTTTTTCCACTGTCACTAGAAGTACCCATTAAGTACCCATTAATGGGTACTTAATGGGTACTTTTAGTGACAATGGAAAAACACCCCAGATCCCCTTCAAATGTGGTAGAATTCATAACTGACATAAATGTTCAATCCCATACAAATGCGTACGAATTCCATATCTGATTTTTTTTGTATCTGAATTGTATCAAATCAAATGCAAGAAAATTCATATTCATTTAAATTGATGCCCTTCAAATGTGGTAGGATTTGTAATCGATACCAATATTCAATCCCATATGAATGCATGTGAATCCCATACAAATCCCATATGAAGCTTCATTTGAATGCATCAGAACATTCAAATCAAATTCAATGTCAGTCTTTGAATGCGCCAACATCTGATTCAAATTCAGATGTCCAAATTCGTACGAATTTTAAATGTTACGGATATTGTGCACATCCCTACTAGGGGTGTGCATGAATGCAATTTTTGGGATTCTATTCAAATTGAATATCTAAAGATTTGAATCGATTTGAACGTTTAAAATTCGAATGTATTCACATTCAGTGCTATTCAGATACATTTGTATCTATTTGTACGAATATTCAATTCGTATTTGAAGATATAAATGTCGACAACATTCATACGCATCCGTACGCATTCCGTTTTTATTCCGTATGCATCCTGTTTTCATACCGTACGTATCCGTACGAATGCATACGGAAAAGAATAAGATGCATACGGATACGTATGTAATGAGTATGTATACGTACACATACGACTGTCCAAATAATTTGTACAAATGTTTCAAAAGATTCGAAAATTCATTCAGATGTTAAATTCAAATGTATAGACATTCGAGAATATCTGAATTTGATCTGAATGTTACAAATATCTGTGCACATCTCTACTCCAGAAAGCTAAGAGATCATTAGGGGGCTTTGGTGTGCGTCCAGACACAGGCTAAATCCCACAATTCTCTCAATACTGTACTAGAATTGCCAGACTTAATTGTGCCATTTCCAGCATTGTCCACTGAGCACTTTTTGTGCATGAGAGCTTATATCTGGATTGTCTGACCCAGAACTCGGCTTCCGCAGCTCCATGTTGATGTGGATCATAGAGGCCCTGCCCCCCTGTAGGCACCCTATCCCACCATATAAGTAGACTTCAAAGATCTACCAAGGACTAGAGAGCTTAGTCTAAGACATTGGGTCATGTAGAGAAGCCACATCCCTCCCTATTCTGTTATTTGGAGGAGCATTTTGGCAGTGCAATAAGAAACAACCTCAGAAGTCAATGTACCACCCAAATGGTCCCTTTCAGGAAGTGTGAAGGCCAGGAACATCTGGTCTTTGGAAGATGGAAGATGGTTTCAGAGGAGCCTGCGATGGCATGGATTGCCCAAACTGCAGATGGCCTGTCTTCCTTCAGCAGCAAACTGTACAGGCGTGTATCCGGGAGTGTGGAAACGGCCTAAGGTAGCTTCCAGATGCGTTAAAAATATTAGTGACCTTCCAGCATCTTGGCAAGATTGGCAGACAGCCTTGACAGCAAGATGGGATGCTACTACCATTTCATCCTACAAGTATGAATTAAGACGGTACATGGAATCCTGCCCTATCTTTAAGGTACCAGCACGTTGTTGGAGAATTGGGTGTCTCCCTTGGCACAATGTTGGGCTAAACTTCTGGGAGTTGGCCAAATTGCCCTCTTTTCTTTTCTCACATGCACAGCAAGATCCAGGAAGTTCAGTCCAGTGTTGTGCCAAAGGAGTCCATGCTAGTCTGGTTGCCCCTGCTGAAGGGCAATGCTGGTATTCTTTAAGGAACTGGCATTTCCTTGTGCTGCCTGAAGACTCTGTAAGAGAGAGGTGTACGATGTGATTCAGCCGCTGTTTCTGAAAGGTTCCACAGGGATTACAAACGGAAATAATTTCATCTCTGGGGCTGGCATATCGAGTAATCCCGCAATTTCTGGCTGTGAAAGGAAATCAAGCAGTGGTGCATATTGTTTACTGCTAAAAACTCAAGTCTTGGGGTTTACTACTATTGCACAGCAAATGTATACTCAGAGGTCAGAAGCAGCCTACGGATCTGAATCGTGGGAATGTTGGAGGTAAGGAAAATCTTATCGCTGGCTGTTAGTCTTGATGGCAGAAGGAGGTAGTATGTCTGGGCTAGTCACAGCTCTCTTCTGAGCTCTCACAGCCCCACCCACCTCACAGGATGTCTGTTGTGGGAAGAAGAATAGGAAGCTTTGTCAGCCGCTTTGAGTCCCCTTAAATGGGTGAGAAAAGCGGGGTAGAAAAGCCAACTCTTCTTCTTCTTGCCATTCCACCGTTGTCTTCTTCTATCCCAAAACTCTAACTCTAACCCATTTGTTATGTCAGAATGTAGCCAAAGACTGTGATCAAGCACAGCAAAATAAAGCATCTCTGAGGCACGTCTGAGGCAACTTTGAGGTGGGATTGTTCACACACCAGCCTGTCCCTTCCCCATCTCATGAGCCTGCCTTAGTATGAAAGGTGGATCAGATAAGTATTGGGAACATGAGGGGCATACATACTCTGTCTTAGATGCCTTTGAATTGTCTATTTTACATGTAAACACTACCTAACAGACGTCTCCTTTAGCTACCATCAAAACCAGAAAACAAACAAAGCTTTTTTTTAAAAAAAAACCTAAATATGAATTTACAGGGTTAATGTCAAACTTAGGCAGGAAATCCTGGTGTCAGTTTCCTGCTTGCTACTATTTTTTTCAGGGGAAAAACACACATCAAGCATTTCCTTTCCACCTGTGTCTATATCTACAAGACCTCAGCACAAAGTTTTCTGACATAAATCCAGAAGGATTTGTGAAGGACAGGGGTATCAATGGTTACTAGAATGGATGCATAAGTACAGTACTGCCTCAGGGATGGGAGGAGACAGGCAGGATACCCCTGAAGGTCATTTGCTGGGACTCCAGAGTGGTTGAAGATTCTGCCTTGTCTTCTGCTTGAGATGCCCAGAAGCAAATGGTGGACAACTGAGCAAGACAGGATGCTGGACCAGATGGGCTGTGGCCTGATCCAGCAGGGCTCCTCTGATGTTCTTATATATATACATCTGAAATTGTGAAGGCTGACAGATGATAGGAGATAGAAAGGGGGTAACTTAAAGAATGAATTCCTCTCATAGAAACTCCATCCGCATTATGTTGTTATTATTCTCTAATACTGTGGCTAGAATGACTAAGGGCAATTTCACACTTTGCTTCCTGTCCCTGGGAAGTGAATGTCAAAGTGGCCCACATATGCACTAAGCAGACACATTTGTGCACATTTAGCCCTCCCCAACCCTCCTCAAAACTTAAGTAGAATGCAGATGTCTATCCAGATGGCAGCCACCTTCAGATCCTGATGCCAGCAGCATCAGCGTGTCTGCATGGCACTGTCACTGGGGCAACCGTATGACATACCCCGTTGGCATGCCTGCGCACCACCTTACACACACCTCCAGCACCTCTTCCAGATAGAAAGGGAGGGGTGCGAATGCTGCTCTGGCACTAGGGAAAGTTAAACCTGTACCACGTGTAGTTCATGTGGAGAATGCTCCCGCATGGAAGGAGATAGTTGCCGTTTCTGGTGAAAAAACTGTCTCCTTCAACTGTAGACGCTCCGTCTGGGATCTCATCCTGCCTGCACTAATGGGCCAAGTCTGAGTGAGAGGTGTAAGAGCTGAACCTTAAACTATCAGATTCTGTACTCGTACTTGTGACAAAAAAATATGATACCCCTTCCCATAACTTTATCTTTCTCCTTGAGAGCAACTTGGTCCAGGTGGCTGACAATTTGTGCAGGGAAGCAAGAAAGATGTGAAGAAGATATTGGAAAACCAGTCACCTTTTGAGGAGACTCCTTCCTTCCTTCCTCCCTCCCTCCCTCCCTTCCTCCTTCCTTCCTTCCCCTCTCCCTCCTTCATCCCTCCCTCCCTCCCTCCCTCATGATAATGTTTCAGCCTATGAAAGTAAATAACCAAGACCCTTACTGAACAAGCTTCCCATTATCATAAGGCAAATTATTATTAAATATGGTCACACCTACCGGTAGTTCTTTTAAGCCATTTAACAGCCAAATAACAGGCAGTCACCTAAATAACCGAGTCGCACACATAATGTCCCATTAGCAGATAATAAGCACTTTGCATAATGCTGAAGGTACAAGGAAAGCTAATAGGGATACACTGGCTAAACTGTTCTTTTGATTGCCAAAGTCTGCAAACCAGGGAGAGTAGAATTCTGGCTCTCAGGAATGAGAAAAGAAACTGTTTGCATCTGTTCCCCACCCCTTCCTGCACACAGCAGCTGGAATGACGGAAGTCTCTTAATCATCAGCTGAAGCTATAAAAAAACCTTATTTTAAACAATGTTTTGTTGTTGTGGTGGTGGTGCTGGTGATGGGTCTTGTGAGCATTTGGACATTTCATCCTGCTGATTCATGTTGGGATGGCAAAGCGTCACCTCCTGACTCAAGCCACATTTTGAAACAGGCTAAAAAGAAATTGTAGGCTACCAAAGCTGAACGTGAAGTGCAAGGGAGGCACCAAACAGGAGGACAATTTGAACTTGGCTTCATAGTATACGATAGGGTAATATCTCGTAAGGTGCATCTGCACTTGCAGGAGGCATTTACAACCCAGAAACGCCTCTTGCCTAACCAAATGTTGCCCTACTGTTGACTAGTGTTGACACACAATCCAACCTTTAACCCAAGCTTACCTGAAAAGTTCAGTGCTGTGACCATCTGCACTATTTCTGGTGCAAGTGGTCATCTGAGGTCCTGCACAAGCACGCTGGCACCTCTGATGACCACAAATGTGACAGTTGAGTCTCTGGGTGTGTGGGCTTAGTTGTTGAAGAAGAAGAAGAGTTGGCTTTTCTACCCCGCTTTTCTTACCCAATTAAGGGGACTCAAAGCGGCTTACAAAGCTTTCTATTCTTCTCCCCACAACAGAACACCTTGTGAGGTAGGTTGAGCTGTGAGAGCTCAGAAGAGAGCTGTGACTAGCCCAAGGTCACCCAGATGGCTTCATGTAGGAGGGTGGAATCAAACCCGGGATTCCCAGATAAGAGTCTGCCTCCTTAACCACTAGACCAAATGGGTTCAAGTGAGAATGTTCGTACACATTAGCTGATCATGCATTTTTCTTGTCCAGCCGTCAGGAAGCCAAGTACAAAGACACCTAGGGATCTGCTGTTAGCCTATATGAACTCCATAAACCAGGGAAAACAGGGCTTATTTCTACACTAGATCAAAGCCTGTTTTCCTGTTGTTTCAAAACCTCTTCCTCTAGAACAGAGGTGTCAAACTCAATTTTGCAGAGGGCCGGATTAAAAAAAAAAGGTACTGTCAGGGCCAGGGGGCGTGGCCGGGGGCGTGACTGGGGGTGTGGCTAGGGCACAGAGGAGGGGCCGGGGCGTGCCCGGGGTGTGCCCGGGGCATGGCTAGGGCACAGAGGAGGGGCTGGGGGTGTGGCCAGGGTGTGGCCGGGGCGTGGCTAGGGCACAGAGGAAGGGCTGGGGCATGGCCGGGGTGTGGCTAGGGCACAGAGGAGGGGCTGGCTGTCCATGGCGGCACCCGCACACTCGGGCAGTGGAGGGTCCCACTGCGCGCTCGCTCGCCTCGCCTCACCTCGCCTCCTTCACGCCCAAGGAGGACGGCGGCGGCGGCGGGCGGTGGCCGCGGGCCGTATTAATACAGCCTGTGGGCCGCATCCAGCCCGCGGGCCGTATCTTTGACATGCCTGCTCTAGAAGGACCAGGTTTAGCATTCTTTAAAGAAACACTAAAAATGTTTGTTTTTTCTGGACTTTGGGGCATTTCAGCTCTTTCTTTGTCATCATTAAATTGAAGAAGTGCGTGTAGCACCTCATTTCCTTCGTCAGAGGCATAATATGTTGGGAAGGCTTGAATCATTTCTGCTTCTGCTTTCCTTTTCTTGCAGGGAACCTCTTCAGGAGTTCCCCAGGCAGGTCTGTAGCACATAATCTGAAGTTTTCTCCTCAGCATTAGTGATATGTGACTCAGAGGCAGCTTATTTAGTTTTCATGGAAGTGGAAAGAGGCGTGACTGTGGTATGAATAACAGTGAGAGAGGAGAAGGCATTTCTGCAGTTTAATAACACGTCTGGGGCAAATGTAGACAGGGATCCCTCCATTGGCACTTTTATTTTCTGCCACTTCAGTTTGTACTTCAGCAGGTAAGACCTGGGAGAATATTGTTCAAATCTCAACTATGCTACGGGTGTGTGAGGGAAGGTGGCATGACCATTGCTCCAAAAGATGTCTCCATGTCTCCATTTTAGACTGTGGATGCAGTGTTAAACGCAGCAATCCAAGGCCCATTGAAGTGAAAACAAGAAATCACACCCTGCTAAGATGGTTCCTTGGAAGAAGAAGAAGAAGAAGAAGAAGAAGAAGAAGAAGAAGAAGAAGAAGAAGAAGAAGAAGAAGAAGAGTTGGCTTTTCTACCCTGCTTTTCTCACCCAATTAAGGAGACTCAAAGTGGTTGACAAAGCTTGCTGTTCTTCTCCCCACAACAGAACACCCTGTGAGGTAGGTGGGGCTGTGAGAACTCAGAAGAGAGCTGTGACTAGCCGAAGGTCACCCAGCTGGCTTCATGGGGGAGGGCAGAATCAAACCCGGTATTCCCAGAGAAGAGTCTGGCTCCCTAACCACTAGACCGAACCCGACGTAATCATACTTGGAATGGAGTGACAATCTTGCCATGAGATGCCTCTCCAAACCATATGTGATGTTTCCACACTTACTCTTAGAATGTGCTAGGGTGCTGCATGGCCTCCCTTTTCCACATTCTAGGTGGTCAAAATGGCAACCTATATTGGGATACATTTTAACAGGTCTACCAGTGACCCAGAGACCACTACACTGATCAGTATATCAGGGGGATCAGTGCAGTGGGGTGGGTGGGTGCACCACTGAAAAGGGTTCCCCGGCGACTTTGTGGCCAACAACTTTAGTTCTTAGCTACCAGAACCGTTGCATTAGCTGCTGAAGCTTGCACAAGCCTTTAAGATGATGCAGTGTGACCTGTCCCAGAACAGGTCATCCAGTGCTGATGCCCTTGTTCCAGGACAGGTGGACACCTCCATCCTGGACCACAGCCCCTTACTCCCTGGAAAAGTGCAGAAACAACCACAGCATTAGCCTCACCTGTTACACAGGTTATTGTAAGAATAATGGGTTTTGCAAAAATAATTCTAAGAATCCTGTTATAGCAGTGCTACCAGTCTGCACAGTTTTTATCAGAGTAACAGAGAAGCTTTTTATCTTTTTTGTTCAGAGCACACAATCTACAAATATTCCTTATTTGAATGGACAGCAACAGCTATAACCAGCTTGGTGAAGGTGAGTTCAGCACAGGAAAGGCATTAAGAACTAAATAAGGTTGTTTGGGTTGTGCCTAGAACCATAATAAAATTTCTTTTGCCTGGGAATCTAGATCCTGGGTCAAGAAAGCTGCTGATTTCTGGGACCTGTCCAAATGAAGCGTATCCACATATTTTGGCTGTATCCAGACACAGCGTAAAACCCTATATTGGGACTGCAACATGAATCCGTATCAATCCCAACACAGCTCCAGGATATAGGGTGAAATTCTAACATATTGCTTTTCTGGGGAAAAATAACTCCCAACTAGGGATGTGTACAAATATATTATTCGATCGAATTTGGCCAAATTCAGACATTTGAACTCAAAAAAACATTCATGCATATCCTTACTCACAACCTGAGTTTCCCCAAAAGAGTGATATGGCTTACCTTGCTCCTGGGATCCATCTTTTTCAAAATGGCCCCTGCATGTGCAGGGTGCAAAATGGATCCCATTGTGAAAGCTGTGCCAGGTAAGGCCCAGGTAAGGTAAGCAGTTAAGGTAAGGCTCTGGGCTTGCCCTGCAATTTTGTCCTGCTGTCTGGCAAGGACCGCAAGAGACAATTGCAGAGTATAAACAAGAACCCATCCTTTCCTCTCACTGCCTGAAGGCAGTCTTGCTCATCATATAGAACCAGCTCTGCTTGAACTGAGCACAGCAAAGAATTATGCAAGATTTTGGCTCTACTGCCTTATTTTCCAGTACCAACACAAGTTTTGAAAGAGAAAAGACTGCAGCTGCTGTTCAGCCAAAATCTCTTCAATAATAGCTCGGCGATCTCTGTGTTATTTCTTTGCTACAGTGTGCACAATATGTACTCAGTATGCTCGCTGCCGCCTTCTCCCTTTCTCCCTTTGGCCCTGTTTAATATCAGCCTTCCTCCGGATACAGGAAACATCAGTGGGGCCGTCTGTTTTACTTCAAGCCAAACTAAAAACACAAAAAGAGACTAGCTGAATCAAAGGCCCTTCCAGGGCACCAATGTGCTTTCCACAGTGATGAATGAGCTGCTTTTGTAGCTCAGTGGTAGAGGATTTGTTCTGTTTAAGATCCTAGGTTCTATCCCTGGCATCTCCCTAGCAGAAGGCGATAGCAAACCACTAACTGCACTGTTGCCAAGAACACTTCTTCAATGTATTTGAGAGTGTGCCTCTCTCTCATTCACACACAGTTACAATATGCCAAAAAATTAGAGTGTCTGAAATACTGAATTAAATGAAATAGAAACGATTTATTTCAAACATCGTATTTTTTTTGGCACACTTTAGCTATTTTGATGGGCATCATAAGGTACATCACATGGTATCCAGGAGCCTGTTTGCACTGAACTCTGTGGGATATTATAACATTCCATCCCACTGAGGCTAAGATCATGTGCGAAGGGAGCTCTCTGCACTTCAAGTGCTGGGGCAGTCCCAACTCTAACCACCAGTACCTGAAGTGTGGATCATCAGGCCCAGGCAGATTGCCATGGCAACAGCCTCAGCAACATCAGGCTTGTGATGGAAATTGCCATGGTGATCGGTTTGTGACACACGACGCTACTCTACCCCCACAGGAAGAGGATGTGAACGCTGCTGACTGGGAGCTCCCTAGGTGCTTCTGGTCAAACTCTGGGAAATGTTTTACTTGTCCACAGCTAGGGAAGATAAAGATAGCTGAAGGGAATTCTTGGATGCTCTGGGAGGGCTCCTGCATGGTAAGTGTGAACAGGGGGTGCTTCCGCACACACACTAAGAACACATATAGACACACATTAACGACATATACAGACCACATGTAAACTTACCTTCCGCACTGGAGGCTGGACTGAGGCAGCCGCTTCCACATTTCGGCGTCCAAGACCCGTTCTTAATCGGGTCTTGCCACCAAAAGATCTGGCCTCTGGGAAGACCTCAAAAATTAGGTCTTCCATCCAGCCCTTCGCCTTGATCTGGTCGGAAGCAGGGTGCCAGCAGCTGCCATCTTGGGGGAAGGGAGGAAGCAGGCTGGTTTGCCTCCTTCTGCCCTCCCCCGCGTGCTGCACGCCGCCGTAAACACACGGTGACTGGTAGCAGACTGCTCCAGTCCCACGGCTCCAGGGGCGGCGCCGGCAGCACGGGCGCCGGCTGTCTTTGGCCATGGGTGCTGTAACTTCTGCACAGCACCCAGGCAATCTGGCCCTGCAGATCCGGCCTTCCTGCGGGTGTGTGGATGCGTGAGGGCCCTTCGGATCCATCCCTATTTGGGACGGATCCTCGGGAGGTTGGATCGCCAAAAAAACAGATCTACTTAGATCCGTTTTTTGGTGGCAAATGCAGAAGCACCCAGGCTCTCTATCTCTTAACTCTCAACTGATTCTACCAAGATGTTCACAAGTCTCTCTCCCTCTCATGTGCCACACATGTATGCAAAAGTTCATGTGTGCTTGGATTGGGCCAGAGACGTTCCTCCTACAGTTCAGCAGTAATGGCATAACTTACAGCTGGAGCGCAGCGTACTTTCTGCAATAAGAAAAGGAAAGCAAACTAGTATCTCCCCACTGGTAAATGCTAGATTTGCGGTCTTGTCATGTGTGTGTGTGAGACACAAAGGAACATCTTCCAGGTGGCCTCTGGAGTAAAGTCCAGTATGTGCTTCCTGTCTGCTTAATGTCATCCATTTTCTTTGCTCTGTTGTTTTATTACAGTGTAAACAGCACATGGGAAAATATGAGGTGAGGTGTCAAGTCCTATTTTTGATTTACAGAACAGAAGCCAAACTTCCTCAGATCCTCAACAGCTGAGGACAGTCCCAGAATTTCCCAGGAAACTTCTCTAGATCATCCCTTCCCCAGGTGAAGCTTTCACTCTTCTTTTTTGGCAGACCCACATATATTACTGCCCAGGAAAAGGGAGAAGATCTAACACTCATACAAGCAGGATCTAGTAAAGGCTGTTTCCGTGTTAGATTAAAGTAGAACTGGACCAGGATATGGGATGGGGTGTTGATGGGGTGTGATAAGGCTGTCTGCATGTCAGATAGACTGTCTAATCCCAGACCCTAGCGCTGGCTTTGAGGACCCTGCCCAGTTCTCGAACCTGCCACTCAGCCTTTAAAGGCAGGAAATGGAAGTTCTAGACTTATTTAAAGAAATCTGTGGATATCAGACCATTTTGGCATACTATACTGGTCCATAACTTCATCCAGTGCAGATGAAATGTGTTTGATGTGGGCAGGGCCTATGCTAACCTCTATGGAGGGCAGAGGCTTTGACTAGAATATTATACCATTATACCACAGGGCCTTTCCACACGTGCCGCTGAAAATGGATCTATAAGATCCATTTTCCGGTGGAAAGTTTTTAAAAAGAATCTGACCCAAATAGGGCCAGATTCTTAGAGGCCCCGTGCAGCCATGGCAGGGCTGGATTGGAAAGGGTGCTGTTTGTGGACGCAACAGCACCTATCCCAATCTGGCCTCCAGAGGCCCTGCCCAGGTGTCAAGGATGGAGAGCGCATGCTATCCGTTTGACCGCTGGGGCAGCCCACCGGCCTTTGCCATTGGCTCCTTCGGAAGCTGCCATGATGTGGCTGGCAGCCAGCTTCCCTGGGTTCCCCTTCGCCCGAGAAGGGCCGATTGGCCCTTCTCGAGTGAGAGGGAAGCTGCAGCCGCCACGCCTCCCCCACCCGGAGCCGCGCGCTCACGCTCGGGTGCTTACCCAGTCACGGTGTGGCGGCTTCTGGCACGGGGAAGTCCGGCTTCCACTGCACCTGCATGCGCCACGGCCAGCATTGGCCAGCCATTCTCGTGACGGTGGTTGTGCCTCTTTGACAGCTGGGCATGCGCCGGCAATCCAGCTCTTTCCCTGCCGCTTTGGAAACATTTGCTTCTGAACCGGTTTAAGGGGAAAAGCCAGATGTAAGACCTGATTTTTCTGGTCTTACATCTGGGTTCAATTTCGGCAGCAAAACCGGTTTAAGCAACCGTTTTTGCATGCTGATGTGCGGACGTGGCGTCCTCAAAGGTACCCTAATTCCGGTCCCTGTGCGGATGCCACATCCTAATCCTTCCCTCATCTGGCTCTAATTCCGTTTTTAGAGCCAGTGCAAAAAGGCCCACAAAGTGCAAAAAGGGCCAAAATCTTAGTTCAGCATTGGTAGTAAGGCAGCATTCTTCACTACATCTAGAGTCAGGTATTCAGAAAAGGAGTAAGTGTAAATCAGGCACAGACTACAGTAAGATTGGCATGGTGCCTTTAATGCACTTTGAATGCACAATGCAGACTGCTCATTCAATGTGGAGCAAGATCACGGTGTCTGCACTGACACAGCGCTATTTCCCTGCCATAAGAATGTAAGGGGATACATGCTGGATGAGGTGACAGCCCATCTGGTCCAGCATCCCGCCTCCCAAAGTAACTCACCACTTCTGGGCATCTCAAACAGAAGACAAGGGCAAAACCTTCACCTGCTCTAGACTCCCTACAAACTACCATGAGCAACCTATCTTCACTGAGCTCCACCTTGTGGTATTTTTGATGGACTGAAAATTGCTCCTACCCCTCCTGTCTTCTGTTCCTCAGCTTCAAAGAAAGAAGGGTCGTGAAATGCACAGTAGACGGACACCATGTGCCCCATCCTTTGGGTGGAAACAAGGGGCGTTTTTCCACTGTCACTAGAAGTACCCATTAAATACCCATTAATGGGTACTAAATGGCATTTTTATACCCATTAATGGGTATTTAATGGGTACTTCTAGTGACAGTGGAAAAACACCCAAGCACTCCCACCGGAAAGTCGTTACAATTCTTTGTTGTACAGATACAGCCTTAGTTCTTCAGGACTTAGAGCATGTTCACACTTGGCTTTATTCTGGAATATATTGTGATTAGGGGCTTGCTGTCTACATGCTAGTGAGGATCTGCTTGAGTGTGCATTTGCATGCAGACAACAGATCCCTATCCAGAGATACAGGTATGCCCCTGTATCTGCTGTTTCACCTATCTGTGGTCAACTGGATCAGCCTCCCCCTGCCAGCAGTGCCATTTGGCCTCCCAGAGGTTTCCCAGAGGTCTTTCAAGTTGGAAATAGCACGAAATCTCACGGGATTTCCCTAACTGGGTTCCCCATGTGGAAGCCAAGTCTTAATCTTCCCTTGATTTGGCTCTAAAACCATTTTTAGAGCCAGTGCGGAAAGGCCCTAAAACAATACAGAGCATGCTCATAATGATGGTATCTGTGCTGGGATGGGAAATATAATAATCTCAGCCAGAGGCCAGGGTAAAGGCTTTAAAAAGCGGGAGAAGCTCTCCAGACTTTAAAATAGCAGACTGAACTTTTGCTTTCATCGCGTTATTGCTCTCCATTTAAAAGAGGAGGGAGTCTATCAATTCATTATCCTGTCAGCAAACTGTGCTGCTCAACAGGATGTCAATGTTACCGTTTTATATAAACATCAGTCTTAAAGAGTCTCTGCGGAGAAAACAATTGCTTGTCATACAAAATTGGCTTTCTTGGTTCCTTCCTGACCCCTCCCACCCAGCCCGCATTCCAGTGAGTAACACTGTGGTTTGCTTCCTACAAAACCACATGAAACCATGTTATTTAAGTGCTCCTTGTAGTAGACTGTGTGTTAGGGGCGCACAGAGGCCCATGGTGGACCATTTCAATGGTGCCATGGGCTGTCTCCAGACATTGCTGTTAAAAAATCTGTTTTACTTATAGGTTGGCGTGAAGTGGTTCCAACCTATAAGTAAAACGGGAGCAAAGCAGTTCACCTTCACCTAGAGTTGATATTCTGCATTTTAGCATTTTCATGACGCCACAATGGCAAGCTGATAGGTCTATGCATTCTCAGGTGAAGATGAATTCTGGTTAGTTCTAGCAGAGTTCACCCACACAGACAAGAAAACATGGAGTAACACAATTTTATGCAAAGAGTGATTAAAACCACTACTAAAACCACTGGCTGCCAATTAGCTACCGAACCCAATTCAAGGTACTAACTTTAACCTGTAAGGCCCTAAATAACTTAGCCCCCAAATATCTAAAGGAATGCCTTCTCCCATATTGGCCTGTCCATACCTTAAGTTCTTGAGGGGAAGCCCTCCTGGTTGTCCCACTGCCCTCCGTAGTAAAAGGGGTGGACATCTGGGATAGGGCCTTTTCAGTGGTGGCTCCCAGATTGTGGAAGTCTCCCTTCTGAGGTGCCTCAGACATCTTCACTTTATGCATTTAGGAGAAATGTGAAGACACACTTCCTTGCCCTGGCCTTTAGCAAAACAAGGAAATGGCTTTCCTCCCCAAATTCAGGCACTGTCATGGTTTTAATGCTCATTTTATATGCTCACCGGTTTTTAATGTTTTAACCTGCCCTGAGATCTTTGGGTACATGGTGGGATAAAAATTCAAATAAAATAAAAAAAATATTTTTAAAACCTGGAATATTTGGTGTATGTTGCACAGCTACAGAGGAGGATGGTTACATGTGCCTGTTAAAACTGCTGTCCATTAAACTCTGATTTTTAGCCCTGCCTGGACACTCCATTAGAGATGACACCCAGTCAGCCAACATGCAACGGTGGAGATGAAGCCTAGTTTCACAGTGTGTCAGCAACATTGTGGTGGTGAGGTCCATCATCAGTGGTGCCACAAAAGAATGAATCACATTTCTGAAAGCAGTGTAAAATCAAAACCATATTGTACAAAATCATATTGCCTAGGGACGAATGGATCCTAACTCGTGGCCCAGAAGGCTGGGGACACTGAATCTGCATAGAATAGAGAAAATGGAGAAAATGTTGTGGTCCAAAAGGACAAAGGAAGCAGTAGTTCTCAGAGCCCGAATTCACTCTTGCTTTCTTCTTCATGCCTTTTAAACTCATTTTTGTCAAATCTATGTATAGTCCAGTATGTTCAGTGGGGCAATTCTCATGTGAGACGTGTCTAAATAGGGTCTATCAGCGTTCCAGGGTTGGCAAGACCAGCCCAGGGACGTGTCTGGAAAGGTACTAACAGGGAACAGATGTCAGCAGCATGCCAAGTTGTGCTGCCGAAATGTGTCCCCAGGGGGAACCAAGATTAGAAGCTTAAGTTCTTAGTTCTTGGCAAACCCAGAAGTGGCTCCAGAGATGGCGTGATCTCCACAGCCATCGTGGAGCACTGTACTTTATGGGTGGCACCCATATTTAGCAGCTTCAGGTATGGACAAGAAACCAACAGATCTACACTGCTTAAAATACCTGAGTTGAAGGCAAATAAAATCACTGCTCTTTCATTGGTTGTTTGAACTTTCCCCACAGACTTTGAATGAACTCTTGTGTTCATTATTCTGGAAAATGAGTTGGCAAAATGTATTCCCCTGTCTCCACCTAGCTCAGATGATGGAAGAAGAAACTTGCAGTGCTATTTTTGCAGAACAAGGGACCTGATAAACTGTTATGGATTTCACATCCCTAAGGACATTTAATGGCAGGTTTGTATCAGAATTGTAATCCATGAAACACTAAGCTTATTTATTCGCAGACTAAAAAAAGCAGACAACTACAACAAAAGAATCAGCAGAAAAGGACAGTTGATACTGTAAGCTCCATTACAAGAAAAACGCTATTAAAAACTAGCAGGAATTGAACTGACAGGAACTGGGAATGTATTACTGATAGTAACAGATACAGGATATAGTGCTCCAAGGGGATTAGGTAGTTTTTATTTAAAGTGTTTCCCCAAAAATAAGACAGGGTCTTATATTAATTTTTGCTCCTAAAGGGTTATATAACACTTATATAGAGCTTATATTTCGAGCATCCTGAAAAATCATGCTAGGGCTTATTTTCCGGGTAGGTCTTATTTTTGGCGAAACAGGGTAACACTTTTAAGAATTCCTGCCTAGGTCTTCACCCAGAGGTCCCAGGATGATCACAACAATACAAAAATAAAATATATACAATATAAATGAAACGTATTTAAAATATAGCCCTCCCATTTCTCTTCCTTGGCAGGGTAATACTCAGAAGAAGTGAAGTAGCAAAAGCCTTGATGAAGAGGTATATTTTAACCAGGTGCCAAAATCCATATAATGGCCTGGAAGGATGCTGTTCCAAAGTCTGGGGGGCCATCACAGAAAAGTCCCTCCTGTGTGTCTCTGCTCTTTGCACCTCTGTGAGAGGAGGAACTAGAAGAAGGCCCTATCATTTCACATGACAACTATCATTTTTCTTGATAACTATTAGGAATAGAGGAATAATATTAAATCAAATCATCATTTAGAGTAGATTGCATCATATAGACAGATTGCATCATATGGACTGACAGCTGCTGGACATCCAGTATAGGATAATAATGCTTAGGAATATAGGTCTGGGAACTGGGAAACCATTTATGCTCCTTGCATAAACCACTGCATAAGCCCTGTAGCCAAATGCAGCACATATAGAATTCTTAAGAGGATTAATTGGAAGGAAAGAAAATAATTGTTACTGTTTTGACCTTGAGAAAAAGAAAGGAGAAATATACATGCAAAGTGCAATGCAGGCTTTAAAACAAAAAATTATATCTCTTAGCCCTATCAAGAGTTGCTGGGGTTTGGACCCAAGACCATCTGCAAAACAGACTTTCCTATTCTGCAGAACATAACATATAATCAGTGTATTTTTGCACTTCTAGTGTTAGATGAGAACACTGGCCTGGACATCAGCGTTCAAATATGTGTCAGGTTCAAATCTCACTGAGTTACCTTAGGCCGAACATGATCTCCCAGCTTTGTTTGTTTGTTTGTTTGTTTGTTTGTTTGTTTGTTTGTATGTATGTATGTATGTATGTATGTATGTATGTATGTATGTATGTATGTATGTAATTTCTATCCTGCCCTATACCCAAAAGTCTCAGGGCGGGTAACAATATTTAAATCAGACAAATATTAAAACAACAATATATATTAAAACATGACCTCTCATGCAGGTCTGAAACTATAGTAACAAAGCAGGAAACTATGGCAACACCTGAACAACCTTTTTGGATTGTGCCAGAAGTGTGTCAGGACTATTGTGCATTAAAACAGGGATGCTTTCGCACTTCCCCTATCGTCCGCTGGACAGAAAAGGAGTGCAATTAACCAATGCTGACTAGCGCTCACACTTGGAGTGCTAGTCAACTTTGGTTGTTCCCTCTCCCCGCGATCGAATACTTCCCTGATTCGATCCTGGGGCCGGTCCTCTTCTGGGCACTGCCATTTTTGCTGCAGCACCTTCCACAACTGCATGTGTGTCAGCACCGTCTTCTTGGTGACACAGACACTCTGTGCACACGCAGCTGCCTCTACAGTTGTCTGAGGTGCCAGCACGCTTGCGTGGCACCTCAGACGACCCTGGAGTACTGGAAGACGTGCAGATGGTCGTGCCGCTGGATGCTTGAGGTAAAGTTTTGGTAAACATTGGTTAAGGTGTGGAGCACAATTTGTCTAACCCTGCCTTAAAGACTGGTAGCTGTCACCACCTCTTCCGGCAGCACATTCCATAAGCCGATGACCCTCTGGGTGAAGAAATACTTCCCCCTTTCAGACCTGACTCTCCTACCCATCAGCTTCATAGAGTGCCCCTTGGTTCTAGTGTTGTGCGATAGAGAAAAGAAATTTTCTCTATCCACCCTTTCTATACTGTGCATAATTTTATATACTTCAATCAGGTCCCATCTCAAACGCCGTCTCTCCAGACTGAAGAGGCCTAGACGTTGCAGCCTGGTTTCGTAAGGGAGGTGTTCCAGACCCTTAATCATTCTGGTTGCCCTTCTCTGCACCTTCTCTAGTTCCACGATATCCTTTTTGAGGTGTGGTGACCAGAATTGTACACAATATTCCAAATGTGGCCTCACCATAGATTTATAACGGGGCAAAATGACACTTGCTGACTTATTTTCTATTCCCTTCCTAATTATTCCCAGCATTGAATTTGCTTTTTTCGCTGCTGCTGTGCACTACGTTGACACCTTCATTGAACTGTCCACCAAAACCCCGAGATCCCTGGTGTGTTGCAGAAAGCTCAGACCCCATCAGTTTACAGACATAATTTGGATTCTTGGCCCCAATGTGCATTACTTTGCACTTGATAAGATTAAAGCACATTTGCCACTTGGTTGCCCACTCACCCAGTGCTAAGAGATCCCTCTGGAGCTCTTGGCAATCTCTTTCAGATTTTACTACCCTAAATAATTTAGTATCATCAGCAAACTTTGCTATTTTACTATGTACCCCTTCTTCTAGATCATTGATGAATAAATTAAAAAGCATTGGTCCCAGTACTGAGCCTTGAGGGACCCCACTTTTTACTTATTTCCTCCCTGAGAATTTGCCGTTTATTACTACTCTGTGCTTTCTGCCCTTAAGCCAGTCACAAATCCAGGACAGAACCTGTCCTTTTATTCCATGGCTGATGAGTTTACTCAGTAGCCTTTGATGTGGGACTTTGTCAAAAGCCTTCTGAAAGTCCAGATAGACAATGTCTACTGGTTCACCTTTATCCACGTGTTTATTGACACTCTCAAAGAATTCCAACAAATTTGTGAGGCATGATTTACCTTTTGTAAATCTAAGAAAAGGTAGAAAAAGCAGGCAAGTAGCTTGGAGAACAAATACATGTTGGAGCACACATCCCTTGGGACATCAGTGCAAGCTTGCTCTTCTATGTGGATACAATATGATGCGAAAACAAAGCAAGATGAGGGGCAGAGGGGCTCAGGAAGACAAACAAAGCCTTGCCTGGTTTAGTTGTGCATGACTTCGCAGAAGAGAGAACTGCCATCCTGGGAAGATAAGCAGGAAACAGCTCCCCTTCCCCTGATAGCCCTCAACCAACACAAAGGCAAAGTCCTCAGAGAAGCGAAGGGAACAGCCTCACTGGTTAAAAATAAATTACTGAAAATGACAGCAACCTGATTATTTCTCATTATCAAGACAAACAGACACAGCTGAGTCAACTACACGCATGGTTTCTTTTTAACGCGTTGCCTTAAGAACACACTTCTCCAATCTGATGATGCCCTCCAGATTTGTTGGACTGAGTGGCTGTAGTTCCAATGGTACAAGCAGTAGAGGAACAGCCTAGAATGCAGAGGATCAGGGGTTCGATCCCCTGTGTCTTCCCAGAAACAAATAACAGCAAACAACTTTTATATCTTCCAAGAAGGTTACACAAACGAGGGCATATAGTTCTTTCTGCAACTTATTACGGAATAAATTCAAAATGTAAACTGCAGAATAACAGGCCTCACTTCCACAACCATGCTTCTACCGCACTGGATAGAGTGTGGACTGCTACAGACACCCAAAATGGAACCCAAGCCCTCAATGAAGAGGTATACAATCAGCCCAGGACATGCCCCCATGGTCTGGTATACTGTGGGAGATCCACTTTGGTGGCTCTCTAGGAAGTAATACTGAAAGTGCATCTGCCTCTAAGGCAGCTAGGTTGGAAATTGCAAAGGTCAGGGACTCATTCCTGGCTTCTGCAGTCTTCAAGGACTCTTTGGAGGTAGTAGTCAGGTCTGGGACAGAACAGACCATCCAAATGTGGACGCCCCTGGTCGTCTCTCAGTTTGATTCCACAGTCCTCCATGAAGCCATCTGGCTAGTCACAGATTTCGCTCTGAGCTCTCACAGCCCCACCTATTTCACAGAAAGTCTGTTGTGGTGAGAAGAATAGAAGGTTTGTCAGCCACTTTGAGTCCCGTTAAATGGGTGAGAAAAGTGTGGTATAAAAGCCAACTCTTCTAATTTTAATGAACTCTATGTAATGGTGCCTCTGATTGGAAGTGCAAAAATTGGAAGTGGCGCAAAATGCAGCACAGAGGATCTTTACCACAACCTGGAAGCAGAGCAACAGAATACTAACAGAAGTCCTCACCTGCCTATCCTGAGCTCCATTCAAGGTGGCCAGTTCGTCTTTAAAAACCCTACATGGCTTAGGATCACAGTGCGTGTTGGAGCATCTCACCATACAATCCCTTCTGGATTCTGTGTATTAAATACCCGAGCCCCTTCTCTGGGCTCCAACCCTCCAACCCTTTGGATACCAAGCAGATGGCAACCAGGAATAGGGCCTTTTCAGTGATGGCTCCTCGCTCTGGTGATTGCTCTTCTGACTTCTTTCAGGCATGAAATAAAAACTTATTTGCAACATTGAAACATTTAAGGGGTGGTGAGTGACTACAATATAATTTTGACTGTTGGCCAGTAACCATTTTAATGATGTTTTAAATGCATTTGGCATGCTATATGTATTTGTTTTTCTCTGTATTTTTCACTTTCTTATGGTAGATCATCTTGGTTGCTCTTAATTAAGGTATCATAAATAAATGTAATTATAACTATACGCTATGGAGAGTTCCTTTTCAATACACTTTTGTTTTCTCAAAAATATATCATGCATAAGGCATTTCAGCTCATCTTTGGTGTGCGTGCATGTATGCACACACATGCGCACACAAAACTATCAACTTTTAAAATCACGAGTTACCGCTACTCTTTCCTGAGCATAGAGGCAATGGTGTAGACAGAGGCTAGTGGATTTCACAATCATCAGTCACAATCATCATGCCTGTCCTTAATCTCCCCAGAGAAGCAGAAGACCGGACTGAAAATTACTGCGCCTGCCTGTTAACCATGTTCCCAATTATCTTGAGCAGCAATAACTCTTGCATATGCTAGAATGACTCAACAGTAGGCAATGAGAGATGTATGCCTCCTTCATTCCTGTTTCTACAGACAGCTCCATTACATTTTCTAGCCTTCCCCCTCCATTGGCATCTGGAAACCATTACTGAGAAAATCTGTTCTATGGCACTCATTTATTTTTTCTGCTGCAAGAATTATGGCTTTCAGCCTTTTGTCAACAGGTTAGATCACCCAAGTCTCTTGCTGCAACATAATTTGAAATTGCTGCTCATTGTTAACATTCCTATAGGACTGACACCTACAGTAAACAAGTACGAGAAAGACTAGACAGAGAAAGGCCCCACACCCAACAATACAGTGGTACCTTGACATACGAGTTTAATTCGTTCCGTAACCTTGCTCTTATGTCAAATCGCTCGTATCTCAAAGCAATTTTCCCATTAATCCATTCCAGCTCCCAAAACACCACCTCAGTTGTTTTTGTTATGTACTGTACTGTATTTACATACTCGTATCTCAAATCTTGCTCTCATCTCAAAGCAAAATATCACTCGCTCAGCGGCTTGTATCTCAAAACACTTGTATGTCAGGGCACTTGTATGTTGAGGTACCACTGTATTGCAGGCTGGCTGAAAGTTGAAGAACAAAGTTTTGTTCTCCTAAGTTAATCACCCATAATCTTGATATGTCTTCTGGCCCTGATGTTGGGCAACACTTTCCAAACATTTTAGAAGCCGCGTTTTGTAATTCTGTTGGTCTTTTGTTCACTTTATTAGGCAGTGGCGGTGGCAGCAGCAGCTAACTCAGAAGGGAAACACTTTTTTAAAAAATAAAACAACCCAGCAAATAGTTAAGTCATCTAGAGCAAGGGTTGGAAGGAAGTTGACTGGTATCCGCAAGCAGATCAACAGGCATCTCAGACTCTGGCAATCTCTGCATAACACATTTACGGCACTGTGACTTCATCATGAGTGTGCAGGGCTTGCACAATCTTGAATCTTCACAGTGCACTGAGTGGAGAGATAGATGGGATGCCCCTAAAGGCCATTTGCAGGGAGTCAAGGTTTTGCCCTTGTCTTCTGCTTTGTCTTCTGCCAGAAGCAATTGGTGGGTCACTGCGTAAGATGGGATGTTGGACTAGATGGATTGTGGCCTGATCCAGGCAGGGCTCCACTTATGTCCCTATGCACTTGATGTGTCTAACATCCTTATGGTGCCACTCTCATCCAGCTACTATCCTGCTATAAGCTCACCCTTTAGGAAGCATCCTATAGCACTTCTGCTCTTGGTGGTCCTGCCACCACCAGGCCACCTGCCAATGCAATATGTGGACTGTTCAGGCCAGTTGGGTAAATAGCATCAAATACAGGAAATAGCCATTGGGCTATAGCCTATCTTCAATAACACCCCAAGCCATCAACTTCACAGCCAGGGGATGAAAGTTCCTCTATTGTGATGTTAGCACAACTGGAGGCAGCAGGCGGTGGTCACTCCTCTCAACAAATAGGGAGACACCTTCCTCCTACCGGGAAACCTTTCCCTCTCACTTGTTTATAGCAAGTTTTGCTATAGCTGTGGATTGGTGCTGCCTGGATCTAACAGGAACTATACCCAAAGCAGACAGTAAGACCCACAGCTGAGAATCACAATGGGGAAGACAGACTTTATTGTGATGCAAACCTAACTCTATAGGGTTCCTCTTGGATAAAAGGGTCCCCTCTCTATGCCCAGGGATGGAGCAGAGTTTGGGACAGTTCCTTTATGAGACTTCACCTTCAAAGATCCTCAGTGACCTTATAAGGAGTTGCATTGTAGACATGTCTCAAATGATGTGATACTTCTGGCGTTAACCCTCATTGGTATGGGTAAAACATATGCAAATTATAGATGGCGGAATTGTTTTCTATCCCATATATCTCTGGTCAAGCAACCAAACCATACATGCTTAGGGGCATGATTTCAGGATTGTCCTTTGAGATGTGAGATGCGTGACATAAAAGTTTAACATTTTATTGCATAATCATATTTTTGAACTGTGAACAAAAATACACCTATAGTTTCACTTGGCTGGGATGAGAGCGACCCCGCCCATACTGAGCAAGATTTTAATGCATGGATGTGGTAAACGAGCTGGATAAGGACCAAGAAGCTGAAACTGGATCCAGAAAAGACAGGAGTGTTGTGGGAGGGTAATTTTCATATCCAGCAATCTAAATGGTTTCTTGTTCTTGATAGAAAGAGTATTATTTTGCAGAAGTAAGTAGAAAGTCTGTGGGTTATTCCCAGATCAGTTTTTAACACTGTATTGGGTACTGAACCTACTTACTAACTCTGGTCCTTTCTATTCAACCACTGGAAGGTATTGGGAAGGAGAAAAGAGCAGCGGCATTTCTGCACTTGGCTTCCCATCTGTAGGGTGGGAAAAGTGTAGAACAGACTAACACATACTAGAGTTCTTACTAGGGAACGCTAGTACACAGTAGTCTAACTGCTGAATGCCTGGAAGCTTACCTTTGTCTGGGTGGGTGTCTTATCCCTGGCAGGGCGCCGCCATTTTCATCATGCTGCCCAGCATGTCTGCACATGCGCTGGCACTATTGTCATGGCAATGATGACACTCCACACATACAGTTGCATTTGGGATCATCTGAGGTGCCAGCATGGTGCCTCAGATGACCCCTCACACCGGAAATGGTGCAATGGTCACCAGGTGGACAGGGACAGGGGCCATAATGGGTTGGGAATGGTTAGGGTTAGTTTAGCTGTGGTGCACAATTTAAATTTGTGCACCACTGCTAGTTTGCAACAGGTGAACAACTGGGCAGGCAGCAGGCACTTCTAGGCTGTAAATGCCTCCTGCAAGCACAAATGCACCTGCCCAGATGTTAACCTCTTGCAACTACAAGAGCAAGTGTGAACTGGCCTCAGGATTTTAACATACCTGTGACATCAGTGCTCAACAGGACTTAGCAAGCATAGCAAGGTCATTTGCCATGAAGTTCCTAGCTTCCCATAAACTGAATACCCATTTAGAAAATTACCTCATTTCCCCAGTACCACTTTACCTAAGAAGAATATACACCAGAGCTAGGTTTGATCAAATATACCAAGAAATGAGGGATTCTGCATCTGGGGGAGACCAAACAGTGGAAGACATTGAACACTTCTTGAGTGTCCACCTTATACTAAACTACGACATAGATACCTTTATCCAATAATATTCAATTGTAGCCCCCATAATAGAAATGATCTCCTGTCACTCCTTCTACAAGGTCAAGATAGATCTATGATAATCAGAGTCAGTCTCTTCATTTTGAAAGCCATTAAGAAAAGAGCTCACTTCCTGAAACAAGAACTGGGAAAATAAGATACTCTCTTCTACTCTCTTTTGTGTTGTTTTGTTAGTTGATGGAATTTTGAAATGGTCAAATGACTGATAAAATAAAATTATTTATCTTATCACTGATCTGATGAAGCAGATTTGTAGTGGCTCCAAGTTCAGTGGAGTTCACATTTTGTGCTCCGGTGTGGAATAAGTCGCAAGAAAGTGCAGAAACTTACCATTCACAATATTATGGTGGCTGGTGGCTGGCATATGTCACATGTCCTGAGGACTGACACTGTAGGTCTTCTCAGGACACCCTCAGATGTCCCCCCTCAAGATGACCTGAATTATCAGTTGTCACTAGTTCCTGCTCTGGTCAGGCCTCTCTGATAGCTGGCCATGCCCCAGCAGTCTCTTGATTTGGCTCACAGCAGGAAATGGCAGACCAAATCAAGGGGATATATATATTTATTTATATTTATATCCTGCCCTATACCCGTAGGTATCAGGGTGGGTTCCAAGTTTTAAAACAACAGATTAAAACAATGATATCCATACAAAGACTTAAAAAATCCAGTGTATTTAAGAACGTATACTAAATATTAAAATACTAATATCTACGGTGGGGGGTGGGGAAATGGTAACATTAGCCAAAGGCCAGATCAAAGAGGTGTGTCTTCACCATCTTCCTAAATGCATACAGAGAAGGCACGTGATACACCTCGAGGGGGAGACTATTCCATAACCCAGGGGCCATTACCGAAAAGGCCCATTTCCGGGTGCCCACCCACCTCACTACTGTCCTCTCTGTGGATAGGGCTGCATCATGCTTGTGCAACCACACTTATGGCAAAGGTGAGTTCCCTGCACTGGACTCACCTACTAGTGAGTTTCTACAGGTCCCAAGGAGTGGGTCACCTGGCAGTCCAGGGGACTGCCTAGAAACAAACTACAGTGCCTGACAAAAGTTCTGTCGCTTATCCATGTTGTTGAAACCAAAGCCTATAACCTGACTTAAAATTCATCCATTGGTTTTAAAAATGACTCATATGAAAGCTGAAACCCTCCCAAATGAGGTTTTTAAAAAGAAAATAAATTTGCTTCACTGCTGAAATATTGATCATTTAATGAACACAGAAAGGTCAGATTTTGGCGAGACAAAAGTTTTGTCGCCCACAAAAAGTAATGTGAAAATCAAACAGATAATTCACTTCAAATACAAAGATATGTTTCATAACATTGGTGAATGAAGTTGTGGTGCTATTAGAGCCATATTTAATATTTTGTGTGACT
Organism: Aspidoscelis tigris stejnegeri; assembly: GCA_023333525.1. Taxonomy (NCBI): domain Eukaryota; kingdom Metazoa; phylum Chordata; class Lepidosauria; order Squamata; family Teiidae; genus Aspidoscelis; species Aspidoscelis tigris. Next base: position 103,789,720 of record JALMGA010000003.1, on the reverse strand, counting down.
TCCATGAGCCTGAAGGACTGCATCCATGCGTTTCGGCAATGATTCATACAATTTATTGATGAAGTCATCAGGAATAGTAAAGAATGCAGTTTTACATGCCTCCCAGAGTTCATCAAGATTCTTTGGTTTTGTGTTCCAAGCTTCCTCTTTCATCCTACGCCAAACATGCTCAATGATGTTCATATCTGGTGACTGGGCTGGCCAGTCCTGGAGCACCTCGATCTTCTTTGCCTTGAGAAACTTTGATGTAGAGATGGATGTATGAGATGGAGCACCATCCTGCTGCAAAATTTGACCCCTTTTATGATTGGGAATGTAAGAGGTAGCTAATACGTCTTGATATTTTAGGCTATTGATATTGCATTTCACCTTGCAAATGTTTCGCACACCCCTATACTGAATGTAACTCCAGACCATGATCTTTCCACCACCAAACTTAACTGTTTTCTGGGTATATCTTGGATCCATACGGGCTCCAGTAGGTCTCGTGCAGTATTTGCGGCAGCTGTGGTGTAATTCAACTGAAGATTCATCTGAGAAATCCACCTTCTGCCACTTTTCCAGCATCCATCCGTTTAGTAGGCTGTGGGCCTTGGCAAATACCACACGGTTTTTTAATTGCCTTTTGTTTAGTGCTGGCTTCTGGGCACTGATTCGACCATGGAGGCCATTTCGAGACAGAATCCTACAAACTGTTCTAGTTGACACAAGGACTTGAGGTGACCAGGCCTGTTGGAGCTCTGCTGCAGTGGAAGAAGGGCTGGCTTTTGATTTTCGAACCAACAAACGTTCCTCCTGAGCAGTCGTCTTGCGGGGTCTGCCAGACCTGGGCTTGTCAAAAACATCTCCAGTCTCTTCAAATCTTTTTGTAATTCTTTGTACTTGACGCTGAGACACATTAAAGGTGCCAGCCACCTCTGCAGAGGATCTGGTCTTCAGTCTCCTGATAATCAAGGCTTTGGTCGCAGGGTGGATTTTTGGCATGTTGTCAGAGGTCAAGTTGCAGTTCAAATGAAGGTCTGGAGTGCTGGAGTTCTTTTTATACACACCCACTAATTATCTGATCAATTAGTGAGCACAGGTGAGGCTGTAAACTAGGATTAGGTGCATTATATGACAAGGCGACAAAACCTTTGTCTAGCCAAAATCTGACCTTTCTGTGTTCATTAAATGATCAATATTTCAGCAGTGAAGCAAATTTATTTTCTTTTTAAAAACCTCATTTGGGAGGGTTTCAGCTTTCATATGAGTCATTTCTAAAACCAATGGATGAATTTTAAGTCAGGTTATAGGCTTTGGTTTCAACAACATGGATAAGCGACAGAACTTTTGTCAGGCACTGTATGCCATTGCTACCAGAGTGCCAAGGGACAGAGTCCAACTCTTCCAGCAAGAAGCCAGTCCTCAAAGTTTTATCACAAAATTAAGGAGCACCATGAGCCACAAATGATGAAGTCTATCACATGACCCCACCTGAATTCTCCTAAAACAGGCACGTATGCAGTCACATGGTTGTAACACACCCCATAGGTGAAACTGAGTTCCAATGGGGTAATAAAAACCTGTTATGTTTCCTTGATTCTATCCAACGCTCAACCACCTCTCTGAATGTCACCACAAATGCCTCTTTTGAAAATTCATAACTGTTGTATCCTAAATTAGCAAAAACCTGAGGCCTTTTTGCACAAGGGCTGGAGGGATGCGTGTAGGATACCCTGGGATGGAGCATTCATTCTGCTGGGCTGGCAGTTCTGTTCATATGGACACACTTTGGAACCCGGTGGCAATGAGGTAAGTGCCTCTCTCGTGCACACGTCCCCATGTAGGCTCATGCCCGGGGGGGGGGGTGCCTGGGGAGTTCCTGTGGGCCCTAGGGGACCTGATCCAGTCCCCTAGAACCCACAGGAACCCAGGGAAGGGACTGGTCAGGCCTGCCCACCCCTGGGTCCAGCCTGATTCCCCTTTCGCACGTAGGCTGGTAGGAACGGATGCCTACGCATTCCTTACCTGCCTAGGTGTGAATGCGGAAAGTGTCCCCACATGCCCTAGCTTTACAGCACTACAGCCATCCAGTTGTGGTGTGAAAAGGCCTCTGGTTTCCTCTGGACCTCACCTGCGCATCTTGACACCTCTGGTAAAAAGGTCTCCTCTCACATGTGTCAGACACAGTTTTTCAAGTCTGGCAGATCACAGGTACTGGGACTGTGGTGGACATTTGCATCTGTGATGCCCACCATCTCTGTCTCTCTGCATTTGAAAGATGTGTGTGGCATTTTGGTTCCTGCAGTTCTTATGCTTATTGGAAATGCATGTCTCCCCCACGGATTTCTGTGATTTCAGCAATCGGCTTGGTGCTTTAACATCCTTTTCCTTTATAAGACCTCTTTCCAAAGTACTCCCTGTGCTGAGATATCAGAAGGAACGGCATGCAAAATGTAAGCAAGAACAGCATAATAGCCTCTGAAAAGAAGTTGGCCTGAATCCATCAGCCCTAAAACAGCCATTCATTGGCTCTGCAGGTCAAAGCTTTAGTTCTATGCAGCTATAGAAATATTCCTATGGACTTGGAAATCCTGAAAGACGGCATAATTTCTCAGCCTTTGACATACCTGAGCTCTAAAGGCTTTCAGTGCCACAGGATTCTCAAGACTCTACAGTGGAAACTTCAACGGTCAGAGTCAACATCTTAATTCAAGACAAATTCTCTGACGAAAGAGTGCATCAGTTCAGCATTTGGACCTCCTGATATTCAGGTGGGGAGCATAAGGATCAGTTCATTCCTGTGTTCCATGTAGGGTCTCTCCATCTTTAACAGAAAGGCTGAGAGCCACAAGAGTGATTTGTTGTAGGGATGTGCACAGATATTTGAAAATTCAATTCAAATCCGTCAAATGTTAACACTCAAACTCGAATTGGATTTTCGCAAACCTGAATTTGCACATTCGAACTCGAATCGGATTTCTTAAAATCCAATACGGGTTTTCGGATAATTCGAACATGCAGATTCGTATCTATCGTATATGAATCTGCTAGAAAATTAAAATTAAAATACGGGATTAAAATGGGATCCATATGGATTTTTACAGAATGTGTACAGATACATATAACAGATACGTATTTGTATATTTAAATACGAATCTAACATTCGAATGTACGGCTTCAAATGTTACGGATTCGAATCAGTTTTTTATCACAATCGGATCTTAAATATCCAAATCGAATCAGATTTTTTGACATTCAAATCTACTTGGATTCAAACGTCAAAAATACATTTGTGCACTTCCCTAATTTCTTGGTATGTCCAGATAAGGCAGTGGTTCTCAACCTTCCTAATGCCACGACCCTTTAATACAGTTCCTCATGTTGTGGTGGCCCCAAACCTAACCCCAACCATAAAATTATTTTCGTTGCTACTTCATATCTGTCATTTTGCTACTGTTATGAATCATAATGTAAATATCTGATATGCAGGATGTATTTTCATTGTTACAAATTGAGCATAATTAAAGCATAGTATTCACATCAGCCATAGGTGAATATAAAAGTGTTGTTTTACCTCCAATACTGCTGCTTTCTACAAAGTCATTGCTCTCTACTGTATTTTTATGGGGTGTATGTGATGGCTTGGCGTGATGATGCCATCATGCCAGGTACTTGTATGTGGGCAAATCGAGACAGATAGAAGAGCAGTGTCTCGATACCTATGTGTTTTCCGATGGTCTTAGATGACCCCTGTGAAAGAGTAGATCGACCCCCAAAGGTCTCGCAACCCACAGGTTGAGAACCACTGAGATAAGGAGCACCTCACCACTGTTGCTGGATGTCCCATAATCTTGATACTATACTAAGTATGCTGCTATTATGCCTGCATTTTCCCAATATAGTCCAGAGAAAACTCCACATTTGTCTCCACGACTTGATGCATCCTTTAGGAGCTGTTTTTAGGGAACAGAGAGGGAGGAGGGTTAGGCATTTTTGGGAAACTTGCCCAACTCCATTTTCCACAGGGCAGTACAAAAATACATTCGCTAGTAAGTTTATCCGTTATATTTAAAACATTCTTCATTATAATCCCCTAGCCACCTGTTTCTCTTTCTTTGAATGGAGCGGGCAAACTAGGGGGAAAACACATCTTCCTGACTTCCTGTCATCCCAGCTGGACTGCTAGCTTGGTGCTTTTTCTCAGCAGGAATAATACATTTCATCCTCATAGGAATACAACAGGTGATAATCAATTCTGAGGTTCCTGGTCTGGCGCCATCTGCACAAGAGAAAGAAATCCAGACTAAGGGAGGCCTCAATCCAGAGGTCTGGTGGACCTGTTTATTTGGGTCCACCAGATGGTCCAGAACATGAGAGGCATGTAAAAGGGATGCCCCCATGTTCCAGGACTACTAGTTTGTGAGTTTCAGAAGTGTGGGGGTGTAGCCTCAAAGCTTATGAAAGATTGAAAGCTGTGTGGTATGGGAAATCCAGATCAGCCTCAACAGTACAGGTGGCGATGGCCCAGACCACACCATCTAGCAATCTGGATCAGTCGACCAGGCTAATCTGGATCCACTTCCTCCAGCTAAGTGGAGAAAGGGCCAGAGGAAGCGAGCAGGGAGGAGGTTCTTGGATGCCAGAAGTTCATTCCCTTTTTCCAGATATGGATTCTGAAGCAATTTGCAAGCGAAGCAACATATTTTTAGCTATAGATCTGCATTATGTTGAGGATCTCTCGCTTTTCAGAGATTTCCAGTGCGCCAGATTTAAAGGTGATTTGCTGTACCATAGGAGAGTAAAGGCGAATGGCAGATTTCTGCTGTGCTTATGGCTGCCAGCCACAAATGGTGATATGCATGTCCCACTAGCAGTGTTAGATCTTCGTTAACACCTTCCCACATGGCATGCACAATCCTACCACGCACTGCACACAAAAGCCATGTCTCTGTGCTTTCAGATTGTTTTCTTTCTCATGGCTGTCCAGCTGTATTGCTCCAAAGTTACTGTGCTAGGATTGAGAAAAGGTTATTTGCTCTTGAACTTCTGTGCTTTCTGGCTTGCAGGACAGATTTTGGGTTCAGGCTGCAGGCTGCTGCATGTTTTGACGGTGCATGCGTGTGGGCAGGAAGAACAGACAGCGATTAAATTGCAAAGCAAACATTTATTTGCAAAAATAGACGCTAATCATAAATATCTTGGATTGTATTTCCAGTTTAAATAAAAGCCAAAGGCTGTAATTTGATACATGGACTGAAGTACAGATCAGATTCACAGCAAAATAAACTGAGAGGGGACTTGGGCATTTATCTGAGGCAAGAGTGGACAGAGTCAGCTAAAAATGAAAGGAAGGGATAGAACGCATCTTAGATTACATTCACATCAGTTAAACAAGAGATGGCTAGGATTTTCTTTTTTAAAAACCTGCTGAAGCCGCCTGTAATTTAGGAAAGGCCGTACTATTAATTACATCTGTGAAACTTCATTATGTCATCATTGCAGCAATGCTCCAAGATGTGCCAATAAGCCAAGAGCAAGTGTTGCAAATACCCCCAAGGCAGATGACTCCTGTCTTCTTTGTCAAAATAAGCATCTAGTCCCCATTTTTCTACAGCACAAAATTAGAACTATGGCTATGGTAGATTTCTTGCAAATATTTGGTTCAACCTAAGAAGAGAAGAAGGAGAAAAAGAAGAAGAGGTGAAGTTGGCTTTTGTACCCCACTTTTCTCACCCATTTAAGGGGACTCAAAGTGGCTGACAAACATTCTGTTCTTCTCCCCACAACAGTACTCCCTGTGAGGTAGGTGGGGCTGTGAGAGCTCAGAAGACAGCTGTGACTAGCCTAAGGTCACCCAGCTGGCTTCGTGGAGGAGGGTGGAACCAAACACTGAAAGCCTTTAGAACTGAGGTACGTCAAAGGCACTCTAACCGCAAACTAGCTCACATCATTAGACCAAACTAGCTCAGAAAGAACCACTGCTTACAAACTGTGAAGCTGCAAGGCATAACACTAGATAATGTTCAGTTCTATCTGCTTAATGTTCAGGTGTGTCCACACTGCTCTCCTCCTGCAGCCAAAATAGGATAACCCCTCTCCGGAGCTAAAAATCACTCCACAGCATGCCTGGAAGCCTCTGGATCACTCCTGAGATAATTTTGTACCCTCTTCTGGGTGCAGTGTGACTAGTGTGTGGCTGTGCAGCTGTGGCAGTGAAGTCTCCTGCAGCATGGCAACATCTGGCTTCTCACCAGATGTTGCTTTGGACATCGCCTTGGTAATTTGGGCAGTCCCAGACTGGCGGTTCACACTACAAGCGCTACTGGCCAGATACGGGGGTAGTTTAACACTTGTAGTGCAAATGGCCATTGCTGTGCTCCATCCATATGGGCCTGGTATGGTATTGTTATAACCTACCAGGCTGGCATGCCCAGACAGCCCTTCAGTTTCCATAGTTCTTGCCAAACAACTATATTCCACAGCACTCCAGGACAACATGAAGCATCTCACACAGACTGAACAAGCAACATGCACCACCTGCATGTAAGGGCTGTCTTACCAGTTTCCTAATGTCCTAAGTATGTGAAAAGTTCTCAGGTTTCCCAGCGAATAAGCCTACATAGAACCTTTGGCGACTTCTGCTCTGCACATCTTGGTGCATAATGCAGAGACCGTAACCAAGCGATCCAGGCCACAAACTTTGCTGGGGCTGATTATTTACCCAGGTCCAACGCTGCAACCCAGGGGGAATTTGTCTGCATGGCTGAAAATGGCACTGGAAGTGGACCATTTCCAGATCTCAGAAAAATGGGATGTGCAAGAATGTTCTAAACGTTCAAAATTCAAATTTGATTGGATGTGGACATTCGAACTCAAATAGAATGATTCATTCGAATGATTTGAAACATTTGAATGTACAAATACGTATGTATTAATTACATATCTGTAGGAATCTCACACGTATCTGCATGCATTTTGCGCTAATAGTACGGTACGAAAACAGGATGTGGACGAAATGCATACAGAAACGTATAACACACATGAATGTTGTCGACATTCGTATCTTCAGATTAGAATCTAACATTGGACCACATAGATTCGAATGTATTCAATTCGAATCGGATTTTGTTGCATTTGGATTCTAAACATTTGAGTCAAATTGAATGTTTGGATATTCGATTCGATTCGAATTTGAATGCAAAAAAACAACAACCCAGCAACCACAACTGTGCACATCTCTACTCCACATGCCATGTGGTCCATTCTAGCTGCTGCTGCTGCTGCTCACCTGCCTGCGGTAGCTGGAACAGGCCATGGCTCAGGAACATAGGGAAACATGTGGTACAGTTTTCACATTGAGGAGCTCTGGAATCAAAGGGCTTGTAAGGCCTTCTGGGGACTGCTCTGATAAGGAGATCTCATGGTTCCAGGAAGGCAGCTGGTGAGACCACATGGACTGTGTCATATGAGCTGCACCAAATGGACCATGATCTTCACAGCTGGGAGCAATCCAATTGTAACCTAAAAAGTGTCAAAAGCATCATGTTTGGATACGCTGGGCTAAAAAACTCCATTCATGATGTCTTGGAAGGTTCTTTTTTCTGTTTTAATTCCTGCCTAATCACACTTTTTTTTTTTCTAGAACAAAAACACACTCTTAAATCACTGTATCTCGAAGATATAAACCTAGTGATGCTGCTGCACTTTCCTTTTCAGCCCAAAGGAAACCGATGAGCAGGATTCACATTGCATCAAATACCGGTTCCTCTTGTTTACTCACATATCCTGCAGGCTGGGTTCTCAGAGCCTGACATGCAACAGTTGTGGCAAAGACAAGAACATCTGACTAAGTCCAAAAGCAACTAGAATAACCTTTCGGCAGTGGTCCTCAAATTATGGAATTGCCAGACTTTTTCTAATAAAATATAATACATGATCTCATTTGTTACAATTCTGGAGTTCTTATGCTGTGTTCCGCAGTTCTGCTTTGAACCTAACCTTTAGGGTATGGTTCAATATCCATGAAAGATGGACATGATGAGGTGAAAATCAGCTGTGGAAGCTTCTGTTCTTCCATAATAAGTGATGATGATGATAGAAAGGCCCTTTGCATCACTAATGGCCTTTCTTCCAAACATTAGTGCAGAATATGAGAGGCCCTGTCCATTGCTGGTGTGCTCCATTCGCACAGGATGTTAAGTGTAATCCAGATCAAGGAGCCCTTGATCTGGATCACGGGTCGACTTTGTGTGAGAGGTCTACCATGGCCCAGCATGATCTAAGCCAGTGATGGTGAACCTTTTGAGCTTGGTGTGTCAAAATTCGCAAGAAAACCTAGCTTAACTCAGGTGCTGTGTCACATCTAGAAATATCCATAATTTTGTGATATTTGTAGCTCTAGTAAAAAAGTTATATTTTTGATATATGTATTTTATTGAAAGCAAAAACAACTAACTCTTTACATTAGTGACTTTTGTTGCTGAATTCCGTTTGCTAAATCTTCAATTGAAAGTTGGTATTTCGTACACTTCAAGAACAAGCAAGCACTACACGCCCAGGTGCCAGGGTCACCATGTGTATCACCCAAAAGGGCTTGGCGTGTCACCTGTGACACGCGTGTCATAGGTTGGCCATCACTGATCTAAGCCTATTGTGGAACACAGAGGCTTGCAGAAGGCAAGGCTCTGTGTTCTGGACTACTGGGGGGACTCATTTCAGTATCACACCAAAGCACGCTGCCTAAATGAGTTCCCTGGGAGCTCCAAGGACAGGAATTTTTGTTCCTAGTCTTTTGGAGCACTTGGTACCTGGCCCCAAAGTTCATGCAAGCTTCAGGTCAGTGTGGGGTCTGGTCAGGACTACTGCAAACATGCAGACGGCGCTGCTCTGGTCCATGCCTGGCTGTGGTCTGAACCGGTGGCCTCACTGGTACAGACCCATTCATTCAGTCTGCAGCCTTTCAGTGCAGAAAGCCTCAAAGACCTGATTGCTGAAACTGAGCATCTATGGCAAAGGAAGGCAAGGGTCGTGCCAACAGTTCTTGGTGCCCTTGGTGCAGTTCCAAAAGAACTGGAATAATCTTGTAACACCTTGGGCACTGACAGGATCACTAACCATCAGTTAGAAAGAGCAGCATTAGCAAGAACGGTACACATTCTGCCTCTGAGGCCATGGTAACACCTTGCTGAAATTGTCTGTCTTATTAAGAAACCAGACTCAAAACGCCAACCACACCCAAAACCGGGTCATCCTTCCTCAGTTTGTTCTCAGTTCGGGTCGTTACGCTCACGCCTTTCTGAGACTCCTTCACAAGTCATTTTTAGATCTCTGCCCCTCTCCAACATCACAACACCCCGTGAGTTCTGATAGGATAAAATTTCAGTGACTCAACAGCATGTCATCACACATTGGGCGAAAGGGAAGGCAAATTCATGCAGGACCCACCCACTATAGTATGGTTCGGCCCCCTTTAGTCCTCTTCCCTGATCACGCTCAAAGAATAAAAATGGATTAACATAACAGTCTGAGACTGGTAAAAATCAAGACTCAGAAAAGTACAATTGAAGGGAGGAAAGTCCACAAATAAAACTGATAGGACTTGAAAGGTGTGAGCAGTGGGGTCCAAAGATGGACTGAAAAAGGATTAAAGTGAAGGTGTGACCACAGCCTGATTATCTTAGGTCCTTGGGAAGGACAGAATTGTCAGAGCACTAGGGATGTGTACAAATATTCACAACATTTGTTATTTGGACAAATGTGGATGAATTTGGACATTCATACATAAATGTCATGACATATATACATTAACATTCATACAAATATGTTTCAGAACATTCATACTATTAGTTTGGACATCCGTTAAACTGGGGATACATATGAGTTCCTATAGGATACTTATCCAAGATACGTATGCATTTGTATAGGATACATATCCAGGATATATATGTGTTTGTATAGGATACATATCCAAGATATGTATGCATTCATATAGGATACGTATCCAGGATACATATATGTTTGTATAGGATACATATCTAAGATATGTATGCATTTGTATAGGATACTCATCCAAGATACATATGCATTTGTATAGGATACATATCCAGGATATATATGTGTTTGTATAAGATACATATCTAGGATATATATACGCTTGTATAGGATACGTATCCAGGATATGTATCCGATACGTATGCATTCATAGCAGATATTTTTTATGAATTTGTACCAATCCATTTGTATTGAATAGAATCCTACTACATTTGAAGGGGATCTATTCGAATGAGTGCAAATTTTCTAACCTTCAATTCATTACGAACTGAATGCCAAAAAGCATTTGTGCACACCCTACAGAGTACTACCAAGCCATTCATAAACGTCTACCACACTGTATGTAAATGTAACAACAACAACAACATGCTCATCTGACACCATCTTTATCATACTTCTAGCACCAGGTAACTTGAATCTCTTAAATGTTTCCGCTGCAGGTTATAATGGTCATTTTTCTTGTAGACAATAAAATGTGGATAACCTTAGTGTTGTTTTAATGAGATTCTACCATATTCAATGTTGCTTTGTATTTTATTATTTCAAGTTGCACTAACGACTCTTTTAAGTACCCAGAATCTGAGACACTTAACATATAATGAGGTAAGAGGGGATTCTTCTCTTACCTCATCTTCATCTCTTCCTTGTGACTGGGAAGTCAGCACTGTGGCTAACAAGATAGCAGTCTGGCTTGGACCCAGGGCCTGTTCTCACTTGGCTTTATTCTGGACTATATCTCAGAATAGGGGTCTGTTGTCCACATGCTATTGCAGACTCTGGCAGGACTCACTTGGGCCTGCTCTAGCCTCTGACCTAGAGTATGGTCAGCAGGGCCCTATTCCAGAATATGTTCCAGAATAAAGCCAAGTGCAAACAGGTGGGCTTGGATTAACTACAACCTCTTGGCCCAACCTACCTCACAGGGATGTTGTGAAGAGAAAACTGGGAAAGAGGAGCATAATCTTTGCCACTTTGAACCCTTTCCAAGTAGGGCAGGATATAAATGCAGAACTGGAAATACAATACAGTCATTCACACATAGGAGAGAACACCAACACTGGATTTTACTGAGCAATTAAATAAGCATATATTTTTGTTACAGTACCTGCCTTCACTTTTGTAGTATCAATTCAAAAACTACTGTTATTGCTAACTGCCTCACAACTTAATTGGGTATGATAAAGATAAAATGAGGGCACGCATTTTAATAAACAAGTATCTCTTGGCAGCATCTGTGATTCCATCCATCCATCCATCCATCCATTGTAAAATAAGCCAAACACACACACACACACACAAATTGAGGCAGCGTAGGCCAAGTGGAGTCCAGAGCAGCTAACCAAAGGCCCCAGTCCCACAAAGAATCACTTCAGGATGTCCATGCCGCTAGGCTGGAGAATCACCCAGAAGGCAGAGTGGTCTAGACTGCCACCACTAGACCTTCCAACCCTGGAGGGATGGGAAGGTTCTCCTCCTTGGGCAGGGCTTCCAACAGCTAAAAGCCATAAGCAGCTGTTCTTTATGGTCTCTGGTGTGGCTGAGACCAGGTGGAGTCCACAGCAGCTGACAAGAGGGACCCAGTCCTGCAAGGAAACAGCTCCAAATTATCAGGGCCCATCCAGGTTGGAGAGTCATCCAGAGAAGAAGAAGAATTGGCTTTTCTACCCTGTCTGACAAAGCTTTCTATTCTTCTTCCCACCACAGAACCCCCTGGGAGGTAGTCAAGCCAAGGTCACCCAGCTGGCTTCATGGGGGAGGGTGGAATCGAACCCGATACTCCCAGATAAGAGGCCGGCTCCCTAAGCACTAGACCAAACTGGCTCAGAGGGCTGAACGGTCTCTGCTGCCAGCACAAGACCACCACCACCCAGAGGGATGGCAAGATTCTCCTCTTCCTTGGGCCTGGCTAGATGCCTGCAAACTCCTAGAGGAAGGTTGTTCCAAAGTCTGGGAGAAGAAAAGGCCCTCTTGTGTGTCTCTATTCCTTGCACTTCTGTGAGGGGGGAACTATAAGAAAGGCCTCTCCTTGAGATTCCAGTTCTTGGGCAGGTATATATGGGAGAAGGCACTCCTTCTGATAGCCAGGACCCAAGACACTTAAGGCATCAACACCTTGAACTGGGCTTGGTAGAGAACAGGCAGCCAGGGCAGATCTTTCGGGTCAGTGGTGATGCGTGTGTGGCCAAAAACTTCCATCAGCATTTGAGTTGCTTGTTTTCTGCACTAGTTCCACTTCTGGACTATTTTCAAGGGTAGACCTGTGCATGTATTGCAGCAGTCTAATGTGGAGGTTACCAGCGTATGGATCACCATGGCCAAGTTATCCCTACCCAAAAAAGGCTGACGCTGGCAAACCGGTTGGAGGTGGAGGTAGATATGCCTGGTTACCACTGCCACATGGCTCTCAAATGACACGGATGGATCCAGGAGCCCCCCTAGGAGGAACGCACCTGCTCTTTCGGGGGCAAAACATCTCCATCCAGAACTGGATGTGCCTTGACTTTTGGTACTTGGGACCCTGTGACATGCAGTACCTCTAGCCCTTTCTGCACTGAGGCACTGTAGATCCAGCTCAATAGATCCAGGTTCACACCGTCACACTGATGGTACAAATCTGGATCAACCCTCCCAGGCTGTGAAGCTTGCACAGATTCTAGTGACAGATCCAAGCCTTGGTGAGTGTGTGTGCCTTTGAACCAAGGAGATCAGAGGGTGAGTCAGTTGCATGTTTCTCTGTAGTTCAGTTCAACAACCTATGCCTGAGAGCAACTGCTATGGAGCAGAGAGCCGGAGGGTCAATGCCCAGAAGAATGCAGTGGGTAAGCACTTCTGTTTCTGCCCTGTCTTAACATGTGAGGTTTGGGGAAGACTTGCTTCCTGTGGGTTTTGCACAGAACTGCTGCTGCCCTATACCGTCTCAGCTAGCATCAACTCTGCCTTGCCAGTTCCAGCAGGCGCCAGCCACTGCCAGGAGAAAAGTGCCATGCCCACATTCATTTGCACTAGATTACAGCCTCACACCCAAATTAAAGAGAAGTCTGAGCAACTCCCATCCACGCCTTTCTTACTGGCTCCTGACAGCCATTCAAACACTCATCAGAACATAAGAGGAGCCCTGCTGAATCAAGCCACAGCCCATCTAGTCCAGCATCTCTCTCACACAGTGGTCTACCAATTGCTCCTGGGCATCTCAAGGAGAAGACGAAGGCAAAACCTTCACCTACACCCAGTTCCTTTTAGAGGGATCCTGCTTGCCTATCCAACCTAGGCATGATAAACCTGTCCTCCATAAATCTGTCTAAGAACATAAGAGGAGTCCTTCTGGATCAGGCCACAGGCCACCTAGACCAGCATCCTGTCTGACACAGGCAAAAACCTTCCCCTGTATTAAAATCCTTCAGGGGCATCCTGCCTGCCTCTCCAATCTGGAGCGAGTACTTAATAGGTATGCACATGAATATTCGAAACATTCAAAATTCAATAGTATTCGGACATTTGAATTCGAACTGAATGTCTGTACACTCAAATTTAACATTCAAATGAAGTTTTGAATCTTTTGAATTACTCATACGAATTATTCAGACATTTGTATGTGTACGGGTCCATAGGCATTACATACGTATCTGTACGCATCTTATTCGTATCTGTACGCATTTGTACGGATACCTACGGGATGAAAACGGGATGCGTACAGGATGGAAACGGGATGCATACGGGATAAAAACGAGATGTGTACAAATGCATACGGACACTTATGAATGCTGTCGACAATCAAATACGAAACAAATATTCGTACAAATAGATATGAATGTATTCGATTCAAATCGAATATCCAGAGGTTCGAATTGATTTGAATGTTTAAAATTCAAATGTATTCACATTCGATTTGAATCAAATACATTCGAACTTTAAACACTCAGATCAATTCGAACCTCTGGATATTCGATTTGAATCGAATCCCAAAAATTCTATGAGCATACCCCTAGTACTTAGGCATCCATTCTAAATAAGCATGTAAGAGAAGCCCTGCTGGATCAGGCCACAGCCCACCTATACCAGCATCCTGTCTGACACAGTGGGCTACCAAAACATGAATAAAAACACTCATGAGTAAAAAAACAGCCAGTTTGGTCTAATGGTTAGGGAGCCAGACTCTTATCTGGGAGCACCGGGTTCGATTCTGCCCTCCCCCATGAAGCCATCTGGGTGACCTTGGGCTAGTCACAGCTCTCTTCCGAGCTCTCACAGCCCCACCTACCTCACAGGGTGTTCTATTATGGGGAGAAGAATGGAAGCCTTGTCAGCTGCTTTGAGTCCCCTTAAATGGGTGAGAAAAGCAGGGTAGAAAAGCCAACTCTTCTTCTTGCGAGAAAACCCGTGGCTTCTAGGCATTCTCAAGCAGAAGATGAAGGCAAAACTTTCCCCAGCTCTCCTCTCCCTGCAAATGGCCTTCAGAGGCCATTCATGTCGCTCATTTTCATGCAATGTGACTTGGATGGGGGAAAAAATACTGGCAGAAAAGGGCTCTCTTACAAGCCTCCTCAACGTCAGCTGTGAAGGTGCCAAGGAGGCTTAAGGCAGGAGGGAACTTCTTTAGGACTTTCAGAGCTGAGCTGAGCAGCCTTGGCTGGCTGTTGAAAAGTATAAAGTCGAGAAGAAAGCCCCATGCAAAGAAGTCTTGCGCTAGAGCCAAAACACTGAGGCTGCCGCCACTGGCCTGTAAAGAAAGCAGCTCAAAAGCCATTTTAAAATGCAGCCATTAGAGTTCCCACCTCTATTTTATTCTACCTCAAATGCCAGCAAATTCACATTGGAATTTGAATTAGAGTTCCGGATGGGAACAGCAGAGCGCAGATGAGACTTTTCAACCATCTTTGTAAACAAACAAACCCTGCCTGTAGATGCAGGAGGCGGTGTTTTAGGAGGCTACAGAGCTTTTTTGGAGTTCGGAAGAAGGAGAAGGAGAAGAAGAGAGCTGGCTTTTCAGTCCCATTTTCTTACCCATTTAAGGGGGCTCAAAGCGGCTGACAGACCTTCCGTTCTTCTCCCCATAACAGACACCCTGTGAGGTAGGCAGGGCCGTGAGAGCACAGAGGACTGCTGTGACTAGCCCCAGGTCACCCAGATGGCTTCGTGGAGGAGAAGAAGAGTTGGCTTTTCTACCCCACATTTCTCACCCATTTAAGGGGACTCGAAGCGGCTGACAAACCTGTTCTTCTCCCCACAACAGACACCCGTGTGAGGTAGGCGGGGCTGCGAGAGCTCAGTGGAGAGCTGTGACTAGTCCAAGGGCAGCCAGATGGCTTCCTGGAGGCGGCGGAATCAAACCCGCTTTTCCAGATAAGAGTCCGGCTCCCTAACCACTAGATCAAACCGACTCAAGAACGAAGCGTAAATCTATTCAGACGATTTGCCTTTATTCTCTGCCAATGCAACCTCTCCCCATTCCCAAAGGACTCGATCCACCAGGATCTTCTCTTTCCACCTCCTTTCCACCCGGGTGTGTGTGTGTCTTACCTGGGTGGGATCCGCACTCCCGATCCTTTCTCACGGACTCCTGGGGGCGCCGGCCAAGAAGGACACCACCATCATATGAACCCCGTCGCTCTCCTGCCTGCCTCCTTCGCGGATCCGGATCGACGGCGGCGTCGCCGTCTGGAAGGCGCACGGCGGATCCGCCCGCTGTCACTCCCGAGCGGAGAAGTACGGAAGGCACGGACGATCGGGGGAGATTCCCGGCTGGCTGTCCCCCACCCCAAGGGCTGATCGCGCCTGTCCGCACGATGCTGCTGCTGCCGCTCCCAGAGACTCGCCCCGGTTGTGCCACCACCGCGCGCGCGGGCGTGGAAGGCAGAGAGAAGGAGGCGCACCAGCCCTGCCCGCGGTCCCACGTGGAAAGGCGTGGGGTGGGGAGGGGAGGGGAGGCCGATGGGCTGGAGCAGAGGCGGGGCGGAGCCTCGGGAGCATGCCAGGGCGGGGTGCGCGCGCGCGCGCGTGCATGTGTCGCGGTCGGGAGGGAAGTTCCCAAGCCTGGGAGTAGAGGTTTGGGCATCATCATTGCGTTTTGGAGATGCCCGCCCGCCGGAGAGGCGCTCCAGGCGGGGTGGCCATCTATCCAGCGGTTGTGCCGGACGGACGGAGGCTGGACGTTTATATGTCAGGCTCCCCGCTTGGACATAGAAGTTCTCGCGGAGTGTCACGGGGCCAACGGCTCGAGGGCCCTGCTAGGGTGGTGTTCGTCATGGGCCCCAGGCAAGGAATGCCAGGCGCGGGCGGCGTGCGAGGCAAAAGCTGTGCCTGCTGCCATTCGAGCCCATTTTAAGAGGGCAGATCTTAAGCAGCTTAGAGGGGGCAGCATGAGGGCACTGCTATTCCCATCCTCACCTCTGATCCACACGTAGGAAACTTTGGAGCCGGCGTCCATGAGATGGGATGGTGCCTACCAGATTGGGTGGTTCAGGCAGGGCTATGATGCTAGAGGTTTCCCTCCACAGGCAGAGCAAGCTGTGTGCTCATGGCTTGCTGGGTGCTGAAGATGGACCATGGGTCACTTCTTATATTCTTAAGTGTGTTCTAAGATGGCCAGTCCCTGCCTGGCTTCTAAAGTCAGCCCCGATTAGGGGTGCACACAAAGGCAGTTTTTGCATTCGAATTTGAGTCGATTATTCGAATATTCGATTCAAAACTCAGAATTTCAACGTGAACTTGAAAATACGAATTTGTATCCGATTTTCAAATGTGCGCACATCCCATTTTTATCCCGTTTGCATCCTGTGTTATAAGCGCAAATACCGCATTTGGATGCAACACACGACGCTCTATTCAGTTGAATCACTCGAAAACCTGTATTGGATTTTTGAAATTCTGAAATCCATTTGAATTCAAAAATTCCCATTTTTGAAAATCCGATTCGTGTTTGGATGTTATTTGTCGAATTCGGATCAGATTTTTGTATTTTTGAATATCTGCGCACATCCTTAGCCCAGATTGGCTGGGGGCAACCTAAATGGCGTCTTTTACATTGGCCCTGTCCAGATGACGCAAATATACCATCTTTATCGTGCCGTTGTGTTGTGTTCCTATCTGTGGCGACTCCACCGTAGTTCTGCTATACTCCCCCCTAAAGTGGGACAATGACTTCTCGCATCTGTGACACCCCTTAAGTCACACATGTTCCCCGGGTGGTGCTAAAGAGCAGTCACTTTGAGGGTGTTGTCTAAAACCTCAAAGATGCAAAACATAAATATAAACATCTTTTCTCTAGACCCCCCCCCTTAAAAAGTATTGCTGGAAAACTCAGCACTGGTCATGGGTTGTCCAGCAATAGTGTTTTTACATATGAATGGAGGCTGTGACTAGACCAAGGTCACCCAGATGGCTTCGTGGAGGAGATTAAGGATGTGCACAAATATTCATAAGCATTTGAAATCCGATTTTTTAATTTTTTTTTTTGCCTTTGTCTCCTATGACAGCTTATGCATGGTCCACTGGGACTCTGCAGGTCCTTGTTGGAGCAGACCCTGGTAGACAGGGTCCTCTTGGCGTTGTAGTTAGAGTGCCAGACTCCTATCTCTTACCCACAAGGTAAGATTCTGCACTCCTCCTTAAATGGGTGAGGAAAGCGGGGTGGAAAAGCCGACTCTTCTTTACTGCTGCTCCTGAATACTCTGGAAGAGCATTCCTAGGCTGTGGCATCCTCCAGCTGTCCACCATATGCACAGTTAGAATGGCTTGTAGAACCAGCACCGTTTTGGCAGACTCTGCAAGTAGGCCATTCTCAAGATACTGGCAACCTCCCCACTCCCCCGGCTGCAGTTTTGGAGACTTCAGGAAAGGTCCACACCTGTTCATCATTTCAGAGGGAGCTGGCTGAAGTATATAAAATCACACAGCGTGTGGAAAAAGTATAATAGAGGACAATTCTCTATTATACAGCACTAGAACCAAGGGGTACTCTACAGTGCCTGACAAAAGTTCTGTCGCTTATCCATGTTGTTGAAACCAAAGCCTATAACCTGACTTAAAATTCATCCATTGGTTTTAGAAATGACTCATATGAAAGCTGAAACCCTCCCAAATGAGGTTTTTAAAAAGAAAATAAATTTGCTTCACTGCTGAAATATTGATCATTTAATGAACACAGAAAGGTCAGATTTTGGCTAGACAAAAGTTTTGTCGCCTTGTCAAAAGTTTTGTCCTAGTTTACAGCCTCACCTGCGCTCACTAATTGATCAGATAATTAGTGGGTGTGTATAAAAAGAAC
This sequence comes from Aspidoscelis tigris stejnegeri, assembly GCA_023333525.1. Taxonomy (NCBI): domain Eukaryota; kingdom Metazoa; phylum Chordata; class Lepidosauria; order Squamata; family Teiidae; genus Aspidoscelis; species Aspidoscelis tigris. The sequence goes on along the minus strand of JALMGA010000003.1, from coordinate 103,771,425 downwards.
TCCAGCACTCCAGACCTTCACTTGAACTGCAACTTGACCTCTGACAACATGCCAAAAATCCACCCTGCGACCAAAGCCTTGATTATCAGGAGACTGAAGACCAGATCCTCTGCAGAGGTGGCTGGCACCTTTAATGTGTCTCAGCGTCAAGTACAAAGAATTACAAAAAGATTTGAAGAGACTGGAGATGTTTTTGACAAGCCCAGGTCTGGCAGACCCCGCAAGACGACTGTTCAGGAGGAACGTTTGTTGGTTCAAACAGAGCTACAACAGGCCTGGTCACCTCAAGTCCCTGTGTCAACTAGAACAGTTTGTAGGATTCTGTCTCGAAATGGCCTCCATGGTCGAATCAGTGCCCAGAAGCCAGCACTAAACAAAAGGCAATTAAAAAACTGTGGTGTTTGCCAAGGCCCACAGCCTACTAAACGGATGGATGCTGGAAAAGTGGCAGAAGGTGGATTTCTCAGATGAATCTTCAGTTGAATTACACCACAGCTGCCGCAAATACTGCAGGAGACCTACTGGAGCCCATATGGATCCAAGATATACCCAGAAAACAGTTAAGTTTGGTGGTGGAAAGATCATGGTCTGGAGTTACATTCAGTATAGAGGTGTGCGAAACATTTGCAAGGTGAAATGCAATATCAATAGCCTAAAATATCAAGACGTATTAGCTACCTCTTACATTCCCAATCATAAAAGGGGTCAAATTTTGCAGCAGGATGGCGCTCCATCTCATACATCCATCTCTACATCAAAGTTTCTCAAGGCAAAGAAGATCAAGGCGCTCCAGGACTGGCCAGCCCAGTCACCAGATATGAACATCATTGAGCATGTTTGGGGTAGGATGAAAGAGGAAGCTTGGAACATAAAACCAAAGAATCTTGGTGAACTCTGGGAGGCATGTAAAACTGCATTCTTTACTATTCCTGATGACTTCATCAATAAATTGTATGAATCATTGCCGAAACGCATGGATGCAGTCCTTCAGGCTCATGGAAGTCACACAAAATATTAAATATGGCTCTAATAGCACCACAACTTCATTCACCAATGTTATTAAACATATCTTTGTATTTGAAGTGAATTATCTGTTTGATTTTCACATTACTTTTTGTGGGCGACAAAACTTTTGTCTCGCAAAAATCTGACCTTTCTGTGTTCATTAAATGATCAATATTTCAGCAGTGAAGCAAATTTATTTTCTTTTTAAAAACCTCATTTGGGAGGGTTTCAGCTTTCATATGAGTCATTTTTAAAACCAATGGATGAATTTTAAGTCAGGTTATAGGCTTTGGTTTCAACAACATGGATAAGCGACAGAACTTTTGTCAGGCACTGTATGAAGCTGATGGGTAGGAGAGTTAGGACAGAGAAGGGGAAGTATTTTTTCACTCAGAGGGTCATTGGTCTATGGAATGTGCTGCCAGAAGAGGTAGTAACAGCTCCCAGCCTAGATGGCTTTAAGAAAGGGTTAGACACATTTATGGATGACAGATGTATCAATGGGTACTAGACTCCATGATTTCCCAGAGCTTGAGGAGTAAGACTCTGCAGTGATCCCAAAAATGCATCACTCAAAAGTCTAGTGAAAATAAAAGTTAACTTTACTTAAAACACAACAGGAATAACATGGTACAGACTGATCTGTTCTCAGCTATCTCAATAATAATAAACCAAGTGACTAAACAAACTGACAGAAGGCTAAATGCCACCCCCTTTTGTCAGGTTAGGCTGACTTGCCTGTCTCTCTCATACACACATGAAATGCTGTATTTCCAACAGAATGGAGGTTTAGGTACATCCTCCACACTGGGGAGACAGGCAGGATGCCTCGAAAGGCCATTTGCATTTTGAGACCAGGTGAAGGTTTTACCTTTGTCTTCTTGAGAATGCTCAGAAGCAATTGGTGAGCCACTGTAGGCGATAGGATGCTGGACTAGATGGGCTGTGACCTGGTCCTGCAGGGCTCCTCTTATGTCCTTATATTCCTATCAAAGAGCCCTGGGCATGCATTGCCTTTCCACTGTCCACTCTTGGCCCAAGTTGAGCAACCAGGCTAAGTCTGGTTACCGCATCATGTGCCCCAGTACACAATGCAAAGTCTTGCTATGAAAGCATTTCCTGATGGAGGCGAACACAGCAAACGTTCATTTGTTAGCTTCGAATGGAATCTCATTCTGGAAATGCTCCAGCCTTGCAGCTAGGCTTAGCAATACATTCAGCAGTATAATTTCTGGGAAGAAAACGATGGCGTTCGTTCTGTGTGTATAAATGATACCAGCTGAAATAACTGTTGGAACAGCCACACACGCCAAAGGTAAGGATTAAGTGTCTCCTAATTAAAGGCTTGGCTGAAAACGTGGCTCACAAAGGGCAGCGGGCGCTGAGCAATGAGTGAAGCCAGAGAAAAACTAGCCTAGTCAGAATGTTTTGCAAAAATGGTTTCACCAGCAGGTTTCATCTCAGCCAGAAGTAGTTTGCCTATTAGCCATTTTTAGAACTATGTTTGTCTACAGTTTTTGTGAAGCCTGTTGATGACTAAAGAAAGTTTGCCAGGTCATTGACATTCTTATGCTGTATGTTCTGTTCATTTTGGGAGTCCTTTCTGCTTAATCTATGACCTGTTTATTTAATGCTTTTATAAAGAAAAGAAAGAATACAAACAGAAAAAATAACAGAAAAAACAAAACAAAAAACCCCACATTTCTCACATCTCAGTTTCACATTAAGTCCACATAGTCAACCCCATCCTCCCTCCTTTATGCCTCAGAGGTCATGGGTAAATATGTCCACAATCTATGACCTGGAGGTCCTCAGTGCTCTGTGCCTTCCCAGATTCAAATTTTCCTGCTTCAAATCGAACTGTGTTCTGGGAGGATAAAGAAGAAGAGTTGGCTTTTCTACCCCACTTTTCTCACCCATTTAAGGGGACTCAAAGCGGCTGACAAACCTTCTGTTCTTCTCCCCACAGCAGACACCCTGTGAGGTAGGTGGGGCTGTGAGAGCTCAGAAAAGAGCTGTGACTAGCCCAAGGTCACCCAGCTTGGGGGAGGGTGGAATCAAACCCGGTATTCCCATATAAGTGTACGGCTCCCTAAGCACTAGACCAAACTGGCTCACAGCAGCTCTCTGTCAGTTTTCTGTCATTCCCACTTTGCTGCTCTGCTGAAATCACTCTGCACTAGCTGAAATCACTAGGCAGTCCTGCCCAGATATCAGCACCTGCTTCAGCAAGCCACAGCTAGCTTCTTGTTCACATCAGCCATCTGCCCCTGCTGGATGGCCGCAAACCCTAAGCTCCTCTGATCCTGCACAAAGTCTCTTCTTCCTTGGAGAGAGAGAGAGACCTGGACCTTTGCTGCATGGTCATCAACTCCTGCTACCACGTATTCTCTGATTCTGCTCTGAAGAAATCTGCATAGGTGAGAGCTGGTTGCACTAGACAGAACAGGGTATCCTTGGAATAGATTCCTTTCTTCCTTTATCAGATATCTCCTCTGTATCTCTAAATTGCCAAAAAGGGTACTTTTAAATTGATATTTTTTCCTGTTCTAAGCTATTTCCCCTTGTCTGGTTAAAGCCTTGTGCCTACCCCACTGGGCATCTATTTTTGCTTATATTACAGCCTCTGTGCAGTGCCCCTTCATTTAGGCCATTTATCTGATTCTTTTTAATACTGATTGTTAATAAAATCATTTTCCTATTGAGGAAAAGTGACTCTGAGGTCCCTCTCTCTGCTGCCTTATTCCTCTCAGCACCAAAAGTGCTCTGGCATTTTCTTAAAACCTCTATGGAGATCCCAACATGAGTAGCAGATGTCTAGGACGTCTACTAACAGCACCTCTTTACCCTGGCCTTTAGCTGCAGGAACAACTTCCCCTCACCTTGTAGGCTCTGATGGTGTTTGAGATAATCTATTTTATCTGCTTTTTAAATCATTTTAGTGCGCCATGCCCTGGATGCCATGCCTCGTGTCCTCTCTGACTCCTTGGAGGAAGACCTCACCCCTGCCAACCAAAATGGGAGAGGGCCCCCCAGGGTTCTGTCCCCCTTGAAGTGGAGGGCTCAGACTCAAAGGCTGCACCCAGCCCAGAACCGAGTTCTCCCAAGAGACCACAAGAACACCTGTGCCCATCAGCACACCTCCATGTACAACAGCTGTGCTAGTGTCGTCGTGACTCTCTGAGTCCTACTTAAGGAACGCCCAATCCAACAACCTCTGTTGCAAACAGATAATTTTCTTGGCAACCCCTGACTTGTGTGAATTCTCATTCCTGACTCCTGACTGACTTCCCAGCTTATGTTGACTCTCTGGTAACCTGACTCTTGGCCTGGTTGACTATGCCCACTCTATATCCCCAAGGGCTCTGGAAACTGACTTGGCTTCTTGCTGTGTGCGTGCTTCTTGCTGCTCTGGAGACGGCACTGAGACTTTTTGCTGTAGGGTGGAATATAAATAAAAGAAGGGTGTACTGAATTTTACTGAGGTCGTCTAATGCCTTTCCTAGTCCATTGTGCCAGGAATAATCTGTGTACATCCCCTTGTCCCTGGAAGGCTCTCTGCAGGGAAGAACACTTTTGGTTCCTTTTTCTTGGTTTTCTGGAAAGTCATTATAGTTCTTTTTACGTCAACCAGTTCTCGTGCAGTTCTCTCTTTTTCGCCTGAGAGCTTAAGTGGGTGGCTCCTGGATCAGGCCACAGCTCATCTAGCTAGGCATCCTGTCTCACACAATGGCCCACCAAGTGCTTCTGGGCATTGTCAAGTAGAAGACAAAGGCAAAACCTTCACCTGTCCTTGATTCTCTGAAAACGGCCTTGACAGGCATCCTGCCTCTCTCTCCAACCTGGAGGCAGTACCTAGGCATTCATTCTTGTGGCCACTGATACACCTGTTCTCCATGAATTGGAAGGAGCCCTGCTGAATCAGGCCACGGCCATCTATTTGATTTATATAAGAAATGTATATCCTGCCCTTCACCAAATGGGCCCAGGGTGGGTCACAGTAAGAATAAAACATCACATATTAAAACATAATTAAAAATATAACTCTGTCTCCCTCCCACGCAATAGAACTCTATCTCCTTTCCAGATAAGAGTCCGGCTCCCTAACCACAAGACCAAACTATAGAATACAGTCAGGGTGTTCTCATCCCACCCCAAATCCACTTTTTTGAGCCTCAGATGTACATGAAATGTACAGGGGAGCCCTGGCCCATGGACAATTCCACCTGCAAACTGTCTCTCAGCCACTGTAGAGGAGTCTTTTTTGCTATGTGCAAATGCAGCCTGAGTTGCTTTTGACTCAGTCCCATGTGAAGAAATACTCCATGGCTGTAGCCACACTTAAGGTTTAATCCAGCTTCAGTCCTCTTTCAGAGTAAGAGAATACATCACATCAGCGAAGTGACAAGCTGTTTTCTTTCAGCGTTAAATAATTAGATAATGTGGAAAGAAAATGACTGGCCACTTTGCTGATGTGTTCTCTCGCTCTGAAGGGAGTCTGAAGCTGGATTAAACCTTAGGTGTGACCACAGCTACTGTCATTCGTAAAGACTGTCACATCCCCATTACAACCTTATTTCAGTTTCAAACCATTTTCAATCCTCACAGACCCCACATCAGTTTGACTTAACACGCTTTCCATGTGTTAAGTCACCCCAAAGCATTGTAAATGTTAATCCTCATTTCAACAGGTCTCACTCCGGTTCGTAAAACGTTTTACATTTTTTACTGTGGGAACCCTTCTATGTTAAGGGATGAGAGTTTCCCTCCCCCAATAGCTTGCTTCCAAAGCAAGCTGTAAAATCCACCCCTTAAAGCAGCAGCCCTAGAAGCAATCCAAGCAATCCACTGTAGCAATCCAAGCACTTCACACCTGATAGCGATCTTGCCATTGAAAGTTCTGACCTTTAAAAAAGGCAAAAGAAAGGAAAACAGCTGCAGGTTTGGGGAGATGTGTGAATGTTTAAAGGAAGGGGGCTTGAGTTGCTGCTGCTGCTGCATGCCCTGAGCAATGAGGAGAGGAGGGGAAAGAATTGCTGGCTGGCCGCTGCCATTTTTCTTCCATCCAGGCAAGCAGCAGCCACCCAGCTAGGCTCCGTGAAGGGGTCCCTTATGGGTGGCGCGTTCACACCAGGAGGAAGAGGACAGGGCAGCCCTGAAAAGTGGTTTTTAAAAAGTAGCCACTGGAGTCCCCCCTTGAGTCATGTATGTCCTCAGAATCTGGATTGAACGCGATTCTGGCTGAAAGTAATGGCATCAGGCAAATTCGCGTTTGCATCCGGTTCTGTTATTTCTTTTTAGGGAAACTGGATTAAGCTTCTAATGGGTATGCGGCTGTATCAATGGCTACTAGAGTGAATGCCTAGGTACATCTTTCAGGCTGGGGAGGGGGGCAGAAGCAGGACACTTCTAATGCCATTTGCTGGGATTCAAGAGCAGGAAAAGGTTTGTCCTTGTCTCTGTTTGAGATGCCCATGAGCATCTGGCGAGCCACTGTGTGTGACAGGATGCTGGACTAGATGGGCTGTGGCCTGATCCAGCAGGGCCTCTCTTATGTTCTTATGTTCCGTTCTCCTCCTTCTGTACCCATCCACCTTGTCTATCCTTCCTCTTCCCCTTTTTCTGCTTCCCTGCCAATTTCTCTAGGAAGATGACTTAAAACTCCAAGAAAAATTAGAAGATTATCCAGTTCTTAATTTTTTTTTGTTACAAATCAAGAATGGGAGGGGGAGATCTACACCACAATTAAAACTTGGAGTGATTTTAACCTGAGGTGGTTTTAAATCACGGAATAGGTAAGATAATTAAATCTGCAATTCCCAGCAACCCCATCTTCAGCTTTTGAGGTGTAGGCATGGAACTCCCACCCACATCTACTCAGAAATAAAACCAGTCAGAAGTTTAACTGCCTCTGCATCTATGATTTTCATAGGCAGGAATGGTGGGGAATTACTTTGATTCTTCAGGTAACTGCAGTTTAAGGGGGTGGGGCTCCCCTTTTATTACGCTGTCTGAACAGGAAGGAGCACAGATTGTATCCTGCTCCAGACTAGATTGGGTAGGATGCCTCTAAAATGGGGCATGAAAATTCATAGGCATTTGAAATCTGATTGAATGTGCCAAATTTCCACATTCGAACTCAAATAGAATGTCCCAAAATTCAACTGTAAACATTCAAATCAAAGTTTGAAATTTGGGTCTATTCATTCGAATTATCCAGACATTTGTATATGTGTACAGGTTTGTACATGATGTGTACTTGAAGATCTGCATCTTTCCCACATCCATGAACATTTGTACGGATCCGTACAGGACGAAATTGGGTTGCATACGGGATAACTACAGGATGCATACGGACGTGTATGGATGTGTATGGATGTGGGGAAGGTGCATACTTGCACGTACGAATGTTGTCGACATTCTGCATAAATACTGCTGCAATGTTGCATATTGTGAAGAACTCAAAAGTGACAGAAAGCCCATCTGGGTTGAATAAACTCTGAAAACAGAAGTGTGGACTTAGTATGTAAGCAGCTCCACCCAATTTAATGGCCATGTGAGCCATGATTTTATCTGATCGTCTTTTTGGTTCAGATTTCACTGACATTCCTAACACAAGGTCATACCCTTAAATGACAAGCAAAGGCCTTTCTTATGTTGCACTTCTGAAGAAGGATCTGCAAGGCTGAGAAATATTAAGACATAGCAGATCCCTGTTGGATGATCCACACACCAGTATCACAAAGACGTAAGGGGCCTTGCTGGATCAGGCCACAGCTCATCTAGTCCAGCATCCTGTCTCACACAGTGGCCCACCAAGTGCTTATGGGCATCTCATGCAGAAGGCAAAGGCAAAAACTTCACTTGCTCTCAAATCCCTGCAAACGGCCTTCAGAGGCATCCTGCCTGTTTCTCCAACCTGGAGGTGGTAGCAAGGCACCCTTTCTAATATTCATTGGCTAACATGAATTTATCTTCTTATCTAACGAATGTTAGGTTCGTTTACCGATAGCTACATGAAAGCATCCCACTGGAGAGGAGAGAAAACAATCTCTCAAAGGGAGCATTCACTTCTACGGTAGCAGACATTCTGAAGAAGCCCTGGGGCACAGCATCCTAACACCAGAAGTGCCTACCACCATACAACACTCTAAAAACGGCACTACAAACACTTTCCAGAATGCCTTTTACTCAGAGTGGGGGCATCTTTCCACTTACCTGATTAAACTGGTCCATATGGTCTGTATTAAGGGCCTCTAGACCGGATCTAGCTCTTTCTTGTGCAGATAGAGCAGGACTAAAGGAGGCAGGACCTCCTTGATCTGCATCACTATGCAGATGGGAAGGCCACGACCCAGATTAGGAGGCTTCTTAATCCAGAGACCAATTTGCACTTGGCCTCTTACTGTGCACATAGTCAACATCTGGGCAGATGCACCTGCATTTGCAGGAAGTGTTTACAGACTACAAGTGCCCCCTGCCTGCCCAGAGGTTGACTAATTGCATGCTAGGTGTGCTACATGAAATCATGCACCACAAGCACACTAACCTTAGTCAGTTTGGTCTAGTGGTTAGAGAGCTGGACTGATATCTGGGAATACCAGGTTTGATTCTGCACTCCTCCATGAAGCCAGCTGGGTGACCTTGGGCCAGTCACAACTCTCTTCTGAGTTCTCACAGCCCCACCTACCTCACAGGGTGTTTGTTGTGGGGAGAAGAACAGAAGGTTCGTCAGCCACATTGAGTCCCCTTAAATGGGTGAGAAAAGCAGGGTAGAAAACCAACTCCTTCTTCTAATGTGACGGGGAACTTACCTGGAAGTGTCCAGTGGCAAGCATCTGCCCATTATTGGCCACAAGGGCCATGAGAGCTGCTGTGCAAGTTCACTGGCAGCTCATATGACCCCCTGATGTGACTGCACTTGCGCAGAGTGTCAGTGTGGCCATAGTACTGGTGCACGTGCAATTGCGCAGAATGTTGAGACCAAGATGGCCACACCCTGTGGAGGATCGGACACATGACTGGAGACAGGTGAGTGACCGATTGTGCATGGGCTAGGTTATCGTGTACTAGCATTGCAAGTGTGAGCGCTAGTCAACGTTAGTCGGTCACACATCTTTTCCGTCCAATGGACAGGAAAGCAAGTGCAGAAATAAAACAAGTGCAGAGAGAGCCTGGATTTAACAGTATGGGCTATGTTTTGTTTGGTTGGACTAATGTTTTACAGCTTGTTTACTGTTTGGTTTGCTGCTGGGAGTGACTCAGGGTGCGTCCCCATGTTCAGAATACTCCAAGGTGAACCTGAGTTTGCCTTGAACTGTCCACATGAACAGCCTCTAATTTGGACTACATTCGGGACCAATGGCATAAATCAGTGGCAACCCCCTCCCTACTTTCCAATTGTTCTCACTCCGAATTAGGAGGCAAGCATGTATTATCTTGAGTCATGGGGACGCTCCAGGGTTATTGGGGGAGGAGTTTGGCAATTGGAGCATCAGCAGGCAGGGTTTCGCTGTCCCTGCTGTGTGCGCTGCGATCACAACTGCTTGGGGAAAGAAATTAAGGCAGCAAAGAAATTAAGCTGAAATGAGCTCTCATTTTCCCTCTGCACCTAAAAGCATGCCCCCCTTGCCTGATCGCCTGATCGGCAAGGCACGCGTGGGTAAAGGGGTAGATTTTCCGCATGATTGCTGGATCATTCATTCTCTGCCAAAAGCTATGGTTTCCAAAGCTAGGATTTGAGACTGTTAATGGTAGTAGCTGGAGGCGTGGGGGACCAGAAGGGCATTGTTGAACAGAAGATAAGAAAATGGATCCAAGCTGCATGGGTTTAGAGGGAGGCTGATGTGAACATGAGGCTCTCTGTCAAGTGGAAGTGTGCCTGCTGTCATGCAGACATGTGCACGTCCGCTAAAGTCAGAGCTGTGACTTCAAACCATGAGCCCTTTTGCCATCCTACTAGGCTCCCCTTTTATCTTTCTTTTCTTATTTCAGGTGTTTGTTGTGTTTTTGGAGGTGCAACCTGGCTGCGTTTCCTAGGGATTTCCCCTGTCATTGCTGCACCGGGCGGGACAGGGCATGGTGACATCAGCTGGGCTTCCTATCAGGGCAGAGGGGGTGGAGAATAAAAGGATACCGTTTCCCCAATGCAGGGGTTTACCGTGTTTGCTTGGGGACAGGTGGATTTGCCTTCAATCCGCGCTCTCCTCAACCGCATGGGGACTCGTTAATTTGAACTACAATGCAGATTACAGATGCCCCAATTCAGCAGCAAAATAACTGGAGCCCATGGGGATGCAGCCTTACTGTAGATTTCTACCCCAGAACTGCACTTGAGTTAGAATTTAGCCCTGGAAATTGATTGAATGAATGCTAACATTTAAAATAAGAACCTAGGTGACTCCTGTTTTTCTTAAAATTCTGTTAGGTAGTTTGTCCAACAGCTACAGACTAGAGAAGCTATACAATGATATTTTGAGAGTTACAGGTTTTCAACCTCTAACCTACATAATGTGAATGTTTGAAAGCCAAATAGTTCCTTATCTTCTCTCTGATAAACACAGAGAAATTAGCCATTGTGTGCATAAAAAAGAGGTTTGAATGGCTGAATGTCTTCATGTATTGTATATATATGGCCCTGTCCCCAAAAGACTTATTAGCCCCTCTCGGCTTCCTCTGCCGTCACTCTGTTATAGCTGACTTTAAAAGTCCCCTCCACTTCCGGAATAAGCGTCCCCATGGTAGCCGCGATCTAAATGGACTTTCCATCTCCATGGTAGCTGTCTTCTCTTTCCGGGCATCTTTTTCCCCCCGCCCCCTCTCTTGTTAAAAGGAAAAATAGCCAGATCTCCGTCTCCTGAAACGGCTTCCCGCCCCTAGCAAAGGCAGATGATCGCTCATTCATTCACTTTCAGCACTTACTTTCACTCAGTTCTCTGTTAGAAAAGGCTTTCTGCCCCGGCAAAGTCAGCGGCTGCAGCCATCGGCAGCGTGATCCTTCGCTCATTCTCTTTTAAGGCTTTCACAGATCACTTGATAACAATGTTGCAATTCTGAGCAATTCTGGCTCTTTTTACAAAGGAAAGGAAGCGAACCTGCTGCATTTCTCAGATGTGTGAATGCTTTTTGGCTGTGTGTGCAGGCAAGCAATCCCCGCCCCTTTTGCCACGGAGCGTCCTCAAGGCAGATATAGCGAGCAAAGCCCGCGAATCGCCGAAAGAGCGCTGGAACTCTTCTTTAAAGTGCTCGTATTTTATCGTGGGTGTCTCACTTTCCTATGCTCCCTAAGCGCCTTGTAAAGCCTGGAATGGGGCCGCTCAGAGGCAAAAGAAGAGTTCCAGCAGACTTTCAATTGCATGGGGACAGGGCCTATAAAAAGGGTTCCTGGTGCCTCCCTTCTTGATGTTAGTGCAGATGATGCATGCATGCAGAAGGTACATGATTCCATGTTCTGGTGTGGCAGGGGACCCATTTCAGCACCGTACGTTATTGTGGCACTGAAACGTGTACCCTGGGGCCAGGAACATATGAGCCTTGGGACTGGAGTGGCAGCTAGCCTGGAACAGCCATGGCACTGCAGATGGAGTTGTTAGGATCTGTGATTCGGACCAGGGGGTGTCTGCGAGGTGATTATTCTTGGTGAACATTTAAGTGCACATTTACCTTTACCTGTGCCGGATCAAGTAAGGCTCTGGGCGGACCCATTTGTACTTCTATGGTGCTGAAGCGGCACATGGTACACCACACAAGAGCTCTGGTGCATGACATGGCGTGCAAGTGTCTGTGTGTTGTATCACGCTTAGGGATGTGCACGGATATTTGTAACATTTATTATTTGTCCGAATTCATCCGAATTCGGACATTTGTACACAAATAGAATGTTACAACATTTGTGCTTCAACATTCATTTGAATATGAATGTTTTGGACATTCATATGAATGTTTCACACATTCACATGAGTAGTTCAGACATTTGTTAATCTGGGGAGATGGGAAAGCGGCTGTGTCAGTCACATCTGCAATGGATCCAGATTGCATTCAACATGGATTGAGAGCAGTTTAAAAGTGGATTCAGGTCAGATTTGATGCTTTCAGAGTGTTGATTTGTTACGGGATATGTATTGGATGCATATTCATTCATATTGGATACATATCGGATACGTATTTGTATCGGATATGTATTCATTTGTATTGGATATTTGCATTAATTCATACAAATACATTTGTATTGAATAGAATCCTACCACATTCGAAGGGTATCTAACATTAAACCCATTTGTGTGCATCTCTAGTCACAACTGCCCTGCTGATGGTGCCAGTGCTCACACGCTGGTGCCAACTCCAGTGAAGAAGATGGCACCTGGACACCCAATTGCACAAAAGTGCGAATGCAAATGCTTAGTCCACGTGTAGGCAAGTTTGTCTTTTGCTTCCCACGGAGAGGAAGCAAGGTGTGAATTCCCCCTTTATCTAGATCAGCTGAGGCCTATTTGCACTTAGGCCTCTGGACAGAATTAGGACAGCCCTGGGACAGAGCATTCGCTTCTTGGGCTACTCTGTAGGCTGCACGGTTCCATCCAGAACTGTCCTGGCTTGTTCTAGAGCTCCCCTAATTGTGGCCAGACCCATCCCAGAACTGTCTGGCAGAGAGAGCATTTGCACTCTCCATGCTGGACAGCTCTGGAGTCCAGCCCCAGGCAGCTGCCATTGGGCCACCCTTGACCCGCTGGCTGGCAGCCCCTTTTGGGGATGGGGTGAGACCCGGTAGGGGCTGTCAGGTCAGCGTGGGGGCAGTTTGCTCTTGTGCCCACCTGTGCAGAGAGCAGCAGATTGCTCCAGCAGGCCGCATAACCGGATGCATTGGACGCGGAGGTCCGATGAGGTAAGTGGGTCCTCAGAGCTGGGGTTTGGCGCTCACTCCTGGGTGGTGGTGGGCACCAGAGAGGTCCCTGCTGGCTGCTCCCAGCCTGATCAGGGCAGCGGCAGCCAGCAAGACATCATGACAGCCCGGGCCTGCTCTTGCCACATCCCTGAAAGGGGCTGCCAGCTGGTGTGCCAATAGTGCCCCAATGGCGGTAGCCCATGGCGGGGCATCCGGCACCCACAGCAGCCTTTTTGGGCTGGTACAGGCAGGGTATGGATTGACCATTCACACCTTGGCCAGTAAGTCAATCAGATTACCGGCCAAAGTGGTCAATCTGTCCCCTGCCTGTACCAGCCTTAGAACACTTCAGCCGTCAGTGTGAAAAGGCCTCTGATCTGGATCAAGCCCAGTGAGTGCAGAAAGGCCCTTTCTCTTTGGCAGCAGCACCGCTTTGAGATACAGCGTGGCCAGCAACTGGAAAAAGGAACCAGAACTGCTTCAGCAAATCACAATAGGTACTTTGTTCCACTTCCACATAGGAATCCTCACCTCTCAGATATTTTGATTTCTGGAAAGAAAAAGGGATTGAAAAGGAGTTACAGAACAAAATGCTAATTGCAGAACAATCCACTTCACTTCCTCATGATTCAGCTGAAAATATGGACTACAGATGGGAATCTCAAGAACATTTATTTCCATTTTTTATTCACAGATTTCTCTGTGGTTTCTGTAAAAATGTAAAACCTGTCAATGGATTTATTCACCCGTATTTTAAAAAGCAGTATAAAAGTGGCTTAAGAGTTGCAGTATGAGGACGCTAGCGTTGCCATCTCATCTCTAATCCATATAAAAGTGAATTTTTGGGGCTTTAGGGTGAATTAAGACACTGGCTTGTGGGTACAACCAATTCTAAGCTGCTTTTGAGAAACTTTTTTGTTTTTACTGTGTGCAGATGAAACCAACATGTCTCTCTGTAGGTAAGTTGACAGGCTGTTAATGAAGCCATGAGGCCTCTTCGCACTTAGGTGTCTAACATGCAAGTAGTGACCAAACAAACAATTGGGTTCTATACCAAAAGAAAAAAAATTGTAATATTTACTAAAAGGGTTACAATGACCCCACTGATAATGCAAATAATAAATGAACTAAATCACATAATACAATATAAAGCACCAAAATTAAAAAACTCACTGTAAAAAAAACAATTGTGGAATAAAATGTAAACCACAAGCCACAGCCAGAAGATATATTAAAATCAAAGCAATAAAGAAAATATAGATAAAAATAGGCCAAACACGTTTCGACTAGAAAAGTCTTCTTCAGTGGCCAATATTAATATATATACGAATAGCTGTGTGTGAGTGTCTCTCTCAAACTCAATATCAGTATAGAACCCAATTGTTTGTTTGGTCACTTTTGGTGTGTTTGTTTGGATTTCTTTTGGGATTTTTGGTTGTTCCTAGCATGCAAGTAGGACAGCACTGGTACAGGGTGCTTCCACACAGGACCTTAAAACACATATAAAGACACATATAAGACACATACGAGACACATAGATTACTTACCTTTCGCACAGGAGGCCATATCCGGGACTCTTTGTGCGGCCACTTCCGCACTCCGGTGCGCAAGATCTGACCCTAATTGGGTCTTGCGGCCAAAAAATCCAGCCTCCAGGAAGACTTTGAAAATTTGCTCTTCCACCTGGCCCCTCACCTCGATCCGGTCAGAAGCAGGATGTTTCCATACCTGGAAAGGCAAGGGGCTGCATTTGCCAGCAGCCGCCATCTTGGGAAGGGCGGAAGTAGGCTGGTCTGCCTTCTTTTGCCCTTCCCTCATGCACTGGTGACTGGCAGCTGTATGCTCCAGTACCATGGCTCCGGGGGCGCCGTTGGTGGTGCAGGAGGCCGGAGGCCCTTTGGAATGGGAATCCAGCCGCCCAATCCGGCCACCCTACACATATGCGGACACATGGGAGGCCTCCGAGGATCCGTCTCTATTTTGGACGGATCTTCAGGAGGCCGGATTGCCAGGAAATGGATTTTCCTAAATCCGTTTCCTGGCGGCAGGTGCGGAAGCACCCCTAATTGCATATAAGAGGCCTAAGTGTGAATTCAGCCACACTGTGACAAAGCTAATTTAGATATAATATTAAACATCACTTCTTAAGCAAAGTGTAGAAGAAAACTCTTTATTAGAGCTGTGCAAAGTTTATTTGTGTTTGAAAACTTGATCAAATAGTCCATTGTTTGAAGCTGTTTGCACCAAACTGAGCATGCAGTTGTTTGATTATCTGAAAGTTTGATCGAACTGAACCAAACCGTTGCTTGCAATCACAAGCAGTTTGATCGAACACTTAATGTTTGCTGTATTCTTGCCCTTGAGATGCTACTTTTTTTTAAATGGAAAAATTGGTGCTCTCTCTCCCAGAATGCAACACGAGCAACTGTTGGTTCAGTTAAACAGTTTTCTTTGAGACAAAAAATGGGCGTTCGGTTTCATGATGAACTTAACAGGTTGTTTTCATTCACGCACAATGATAATATTTGACCTTTTTCCACATTATTCTGGATTGCAGAAGCCCCACTCCCTGTTAGGCCAGATGACTAATAAAATGAACATTATCCATACAAAATGTGGTGATAGTTCTCTGTGAAGGATGGTACTTTCTCAGTTTCCACTTGTGTTCCACTGTGGCTTCTAGCTAGTAATGGTGTCCCTTAATCTAGGGCTGTGCATGAGTGCAATATTTTGACATTCGATTTGATTCAAATAGAATATTCAAATGTCCAAATTCGTATGAATAGAGAAAAAAAGAATGGATTTAAATTCGAACCGATTTGAATACACTTGTATCTTTTCATACAAATATTCTATTCGTATTTGATGATACAAATGTCGACAACATCCGTATGTGTCCACGCACATCTGTATGCAGTTGTATACATCCTGTTTTTATCCCATGTGCATCCTGTTTTCGTCCCATACGTATCTGTACAAATGTGTATGGATACGAATAAAATGTTTATGTATATGTTTGTAATGCGTACGTATCTCTACACATATGAATGTCGGAATAATCTGTATGAATGATTCATAGAATCATAGAATGGTAGAGTTGGAGGGGACCTCCTGGGTCATCGAGTCCAACCCCCTGCTCAAGGCAGGATCTCCTAAACCATCTCAGACAGATGGCCGTCCAGTCTCTGCTTGAAGACCTCCATCGAAGGGGAACCAACCACCTCCCGTGGCAGCCTGTTCCACTGGTTGATCACTCTTACTGTTAGAAATTTTTTCCTAACATCTAAACTAAATCTTTTCCCCTGCAGTTTCACCCCATTGTTTCTAGTCCTTCCTTGAGAGAGTGAGAACAGGACTGATCCCTCTGCCTTGTGACAACCCTTGAGGTATTTGTAGACAGCTATCATGTCTCCTCTCAGTCTTCTTTTTGGTAGACTAAACATTCCTAGTTCCTTAAGCCGTTCCTCATAGGACATGGTTTGCAGACCGTTCACCATCTTGGTAGCTCTCCTTTGAACCTGCTCCAGCTTGTCAGCGTCTTTTTTAAACTGGGGTGACCAGCACTGGACACAGTACTCCAGATGAGGTCTGACCAAGGTAGAGTAGAGGGGGATAATAACTTCACGTGATCTGGACTCTATGCTTCTCCTAATACACCCCAGGATTGCGTTTGCCTTTTTTGCAGCTGCCTCGCACTGTTGACTCATGTTCAGTTGATGATCTACCAGGACACCCAAGTCTTTTTCACATGTGCTGCTGCTCAGCCGAATTCCTCCCATTTTATATGTGCTTTTTTCATTTTTCTTGCCCAGGTGCAGAACCTTGCATTTTTCTTTGTTAAATACCATTTTATTAGTTGCAGCCCATTGTTCGAATTTCTCTAAATCTTTTTGAATCCTCTCTCTCTCTTCTCTGGTGTTTGCAATCCCCCCTAGCTTTGTGTCATCAGCAAATTTGATCAGTTTCCCTTCAACTCCCTCGTCCAGATCGTTTATAAAAACATTAAACATAACTGGGCCCAGGACAGAACCTTGTGGTACTCCACTTGACACTTCCTTCCATTTGTTTGAATGTTTAGAAAACGAATGTATAGACATTCAATTTGAATTCAAATGTCCGAATCTGAATGAATTTGATCGAATTTTGAATGTTTTGAATATTCTGGCACATTCCTACCTTAATCACCATAAGTTTGTACGCGTGCCAAGCCAAACGTGTTTCCTTTCTTGCACCACTTCCCCCCACTACCCTGCCCAGTTTCCTCAAATATAAAGCAGGCAATTGACAGGGGAAAATGCTGAAGGCAGCAGTCTAAGAAGATGATGTTACATCATTTACCCTTCATGCTACTTCTGTCCTCTGTGGTTAACCGAGGCCTTTGGTATTACATGTAATTCAGTATCACAAGGTGAGGCGGCAGCTCCAGAGGCCTACAAAAAGCCTGCTGTGAGGAAATTGGATCTGTTTGTCTCTGATTGTTGAGGTCATGTGTGGATCAGATCACAGGATTTCCTAGCTGAGAACTTTTTATCAATCAATAACCGGTGAGATTCAATAGAAGATCTGTTGGCAAACAGGTTGTCCTCCATACCCCCTACAGCCACCATTGACAAGTAGAGCACCGATATAATGTGAATAATCCCCCCTTGTTTTATTTTTAGACCATGTCTGCACCCCCACGGTGGAAGACATCTGGCACATGCTGGGCATCTTCGTTCTCACAGTCCTGTCATGGAGTTTCTTTCCCACTTGTCTATAGACACCTTGGGTGCTATGGACGCCATTTGCCTCATAAGGCCTGCAAAGGTGTCTCTCAAGGTATGTTAAGGTGCAGTCTTAATCTCCTCATCCAAATACATAACATCTAGTGAACTTCTGTGGGTCCTCCACATGTAATTTCCAGTGTCCACCAGCAGACCTAGAAGTGCTTAGAACAGCCGCATTATGATTTGCTGGCATGTTTGAAGCCCACACTGAAGTTCCTCTTTGATTGATGTGTAACCCAGGATTCTCTGAAGCCTGATGAATCTCCATGTGGCATTTTTAGGAGCTTCTGCTTAAGGGCAGTGGCTGATGATTCATTCTGATGCAGTAATTCATCCCATGGTTGTATTCAGACATAAAAAACAGGGGCCTCAGAGGCATCTCAGAGACATTCGTGTGCGGCCCTCATGTTTCCTACGCTTCTGTAATCTACCTCTTACCTCTTATGTTCAGGAGAGGTTAGGGGTGGACTTGTGTGTGATGAATTGGGGGACAAGGTGGTCATTGTTGGAGTGTGATTTTGTGCCCTCAACCCTAGGTGCACCATTCTGCTGAAAATTGAAATGTGATCCTCCCAAGACCCTCCCAGGAATGGAGATATGTCCTCAGTTGCAGAAACCACTGGGTATATTTCATTCAGGTGGAAGCAGCAGAGACATCTGGGAAGGACCAGTACTGGCCTTGATCTAACAAACAGGCTTAGGATTGTAATTGTTGGGTACCACTGAGTCGTGAGCATCTCCTGCATGACTGCACGGACACACCTAAAGTGCACTTTTCTTGGCAGTGGTTTGCCATTGCCCACTTCCTTGGAGACTCTGGGGATCAAACTGGCAACCTCCTGCTTCCCAGGCAGTTTGCACTACCACAGAGATGCATACTAGGTTTATAGTATGTGGCAATAAGAATGACTTGTGGGAGGGCAGTGGTTGGCAGCATCATAATGAAAGATCTAATGATGCCCTTAGTGCTTTTGCCACAGATGCAACTGCCCGTTTTGTATAGGAGACTGTCCCATAGTAGGAAGGGGTGTAGTTCTGGTGCAGGTTTTGGATGCCCCACCCCCTCCTAGCATGCTCCATCCGTACAAGATGGAACATAGATTGGGCTAGGACCCCCCCCCCCACATGGTGCCCTAAATCCGGTTTATAAGTGGACTTTGACATTAAAGTCTACCAGATGATAAGGGTGGTATACCAGACCATAGAGATGTGTGGAGTGGACAGCATGGCTCTGTGGTCTGGTATACCCTGGGGGATCCATTTCAGAGGCACAGCAGGGTGTGCTGCCAAAATATCTTCCCCTGGGGCTCCAAAGCCCACACTGGTTTTGATGCCAGCACATGAGGACTTTGGAGCTCCAGGGGAAGATATTTTGGCAGCACACCCTGTTGTGCCTCTGAAATGGAGCTCCAAAGTCCTCATGTGCTGGCTTCAAAACCAGTGTGGGCTTTGGAGCTGGTGTTGGGGCTTGTTGTTTTCTTTTACACTTAGAAAACTATACTTTAGTAGGGAGCATGTTGAAGAACAGAATCGAAGCATACAACTTCTTGACTTGTTTCAGCATAACTTTACTTATCTATGATTTGTAGTCTCATAACTTATTTACATCAGAGATATATGTCTAGAGATGCTAGAGTCCTTAGGCCTATTCGCATAAGGGGGTTTGGAACACATGGAGGACATGTGGGGATGGAGCTTTCACTCCTGCGGGCTGGCGGTTCCATTCAGAACTACCTCAGCCCATCTCAGAGTGCCCTCCACGCTTTCCGTTTCAGACCGTGCTCCTCCATGCGTTCCAGTTTCAGAGTGGCCCTGGCACGTTTGGCGCTTCCTGACACATTCCCAGCCGTACTGGAGGGAAAGCGTTTGCACGCTCTCCCTCCGTGACGATTGGGTCCTTTCAAGCCAGGGGTGGGCAGCCCAGGAATCTCCTTTCCCTGTATTCCCGTTTGCTCCTGGGGCTCCTAGGGTCAGGGGGACCCTGGTATGCGTACAAAATGTGTACAGATATGTATAACACATACAAATGTTGTCGACATTCGTATCTTCAAATTCGAATCTAACATTTGAAGGAATAGATTTAAACTTATTCGTTTCAATTCAGTTTTTGTTGTGTTCTGTTTCTAAACATTTGAATTGAATATAATGTTTTGGATGTCACTGTCCCACACTTGAAGCAACCTGACCCAGTTTGTGATGGATTGCTAACCCTGGGTTTGGGTGCAAATACAGCCAAAGTGTCTGAATTTCCCCTTCTCTACAACTGTCTTTGGCCGCATCCCCATTACAAGCTTAATCCAGTTTCCCTAAACCGAAATAATAGAACTGGATGCAAACGCGAACTTGCCAGTTCCCATTACTTTCAGCTTAATCGTGTTCGATCCAGATTCTGAGGATCCTACGTGGCGTACGTGACTCAAGGGGGGACTGCAGTGGCTACTTTCTAAAAGCTGCTTTTCGGGACTGCCCTGCCCTCTTCCTTCTGGCGTGAATGCGCCACCCATAACAGACCTCTTCCCCGAGCCTGGCTGGGTGGCTGCCACTTGCCTGGATGGAGGAAAACCGGCAGCGGGCAACCAGCGATCCTCCCCATTGCCCAGGGCACACAGCAGCAGCGGCAACTCAAGCAAGGGGGCTTTAAACATTCACACATCTCCCAAAACCTGTCCTGCTTTCCTTTCCCCTTTAAAGGTCAGAACTCCAAAGAGCTAGAATTGCACAAAACTGCAACATTGTTATCAGGTGTGAAGTGCCTGGATTGCTACAGTGTAGCAGCTGCTGTGAAGGTTGGATTTTTACACTGAAATCACTGTCTTTGGAAGCAAGCTATTGGGAGAGGGAAACCCTAAACATGGATTCTCATCCCTTACAACGGTACGGTCCCCACAGTAAAAAATGTAACACGTATCAAGTGCCCAATCCGGAGTGAGACCTATTGAAATGAGGGTTAACATTTACAACGCTTGGGGGCGATTTAACATGCGGAAAGCGTGTTAAGCCAAACTGACGTGGGGTCTGCGAGGATTGAAAACGGTTTGAAATCGAAATCAGCTTATAATGGGGATGCGGCCTTTGTTGAACTACAGAGTTTTCTGTACCACACGGTGTAGTGCTGGGTGCCAGCATGATGGCTTAGAAAAATCTGGACAAATTTGTGGAAGGCAGGGTTGTCCATGGCTGCTAGCTCAGACAGCAGTGTGGGCAGACAACTTGTGATACTCTTTACCTGGCTGTAGACTTCCATATGCAATCGGTTGACCAGCGTGAGAATAGGCTGATGATATAGATAAGAGAATAAGAAGTGACTCACTGAACCAGTCCAGTGGCCTGCCTCATCCTGCAGTCTGTTTTTTTCAGAGGGCTACCAGTTGCCAAGTGGAGCCCACTAGCAGGACATAAACACCACAGCCTGGCCTGCTCTCAGTTTCTTAGCATGTGGCACTGGGGACCACTGGTTCGATCTAACAAGGCATTTCTTGGGTTCTTGTGGCTTCCCCCGCCTGATAAAAGCATATTCACCAACTGAGGATTCGAGAATAATTGGGGAAATTAATGTTATTTTTATTTGTTTCTTAATTTTATCCTTGTACGTTTTTTATTCTTTTATGTTTTTTTATCCTTGTATATATTTTGTTTTTTCCTTGTATTTTTTTTCCTTGTGTTTTTTTTTTGGTTTTTTGTCCTTGTATGGTTTTTGTTTTTTATCCTTATATATTTTTATGCTTTTTATCCTTGTATATTTTTTAATCCTTGTATGCTTTTTTATTCTTCTATTTTTTAAATGTTTTTTAATCCTTGTATGTTTTTTATCCTTGTATGTTGTTTTCCCACTAACTGAAAGTTTTAAAAAATCTGTATAAGTATTTCAATGTTTCTGCTTAGAAGAAACAATGTCCAAGAAAGATAACTAAGCATCGGGTGTGGTTCCCACTGGACATCTTCAAAATTTCCATTTTCTCCAAGATCAACAGTTGGGAATCCCTGCCTTATCCAGAGGTTGCAGTGCAAAAGTTGGAAATGGATAACCCTCTTCCAGGGCCCTGCTGCCTTGAAAGTCCTATGTACCAATGGTAGATATTATACAACCTGAGTTTTAAAAATACACTAACAGAATTGGCCAGGAGATTAGAGTTTTCTTTGACATGTCTGCTAGAAGAAATTCCCACTGAGATCAATAGGATTTTCTTTTCACCTCTTGTTTTCCATTGGACTTGCCTTCAGAAAATACAAAGGCTTTCTTTTTTCATTTAGATTTCCTCCTACGCCTCTGATTGCTGAAAGGGCGTGGGGACCCTGTCATTTCACTTGCATTAAAATAAAAATATGTGTAGGCAACTTCTTATCCTGAGATTGGAAAGAACCACTTGAATATAAAGTGTATTGCAGCTTTTCAGCCTTTTAGTGTTATCTCTGCAGAAATAACCAAATGCAGGTTCTTCAGCTTGCCCCATCTGTTGCTCTTCACTTTGATAGCCAGCTGAAACAGTCTCTGAAGTACTGTACATATGCAGAAATGACTGCATCATGCCCTGAACACAGAAAAGGTTAAAGGTTTCTTGGTCTCACAGTAGAAATCATATAAGAACTAAAGAAGCTTAATAAACAGTAGAGACATAGGAATTTCAGAGTTATCTTGCTGGATAGGGACAGTGGCATATCTTGTCTAGTGACCTGACCACAGTGCTATCTGGAAGAAGAAGAAGAAGAAGAAGAAGAAGAAGAAGAAGAAGAAGAAGAAGAGAGTTGGCTATTCCAGACCACTTTTCTCACCCGTTTAAGGGGACTCAAAGACACTGACAAAGCTTTCTGTTCTTCTCCCCACAACAGACTCCTTGTGAAGCAGGTGGGGCTGTGAGATCTCAGAAGAATGTACATTTGTGCACTTCCCTAGTCTAACCTCCCAGTTTGATTCAAACTGGTTTGTATTCAGCAACAGTTGCCCTTTAGAAAAGGAGTTTTAAAGCCATTTTTTTAAAATAAAAAAATGAATAATCAAGATTTAAACTGAACCAGGTTGCGGGTGTTTGACCTGGTTTCATCTCAAACCATACACTCTGTGGTTCAGTTTGATTCAACTGAGCCATGTTTTGTAGGTTCATGCACATCTCCAGGGGTCTCCCAGTTTAACCACAGTGGTTTTAAGTTCAGACCTGTTCAAGACTCAAATCAAACCAGGTTGGGCCTGTTTGACCTGATTTGAGCAGAAACCATAAGAACATACGAGAGGCCCTGCTGGATCAGGCCACAGCCCATCTAGTCCAGCATCCTGTCGCATACACTACCTGGTTTGATTTGCACATGTCAAGAAAGGTCGCCAGGTTTAACCACAGTGGTTTAAGGTTCAAACCCGTTCAAAATTCAAATCAAACCAGACTGAGCCTGTTTGAGCTCAAACCATACACCACAGAGTTCAGTTTGATTCAAACTGAAACACTTTTTTAAGATTCATGTCCATCTCTGGTCTCTGGGTTTAACCACAGTGCTTTTAATCACATCTTAATATAATATATTTATGAATAACGCTCTGCAGATTTTATTTCATCCCTTGGGAGGATGGGAAGAGACAAAGGAAGATAAAATTTATTATAATTCCTAGGAAGAATGCCAATGGATATTATCAGGAACTAGGCAGTTTCCGGGTTCTCCTCTACAGGAAATGAAATCTGAACAAACCCTCCACATTTTCAAGCTAGGTAGCAAGCAGTCGCTCTGAGTTTCTGACCTTTGCGCCGAGGAACATTTACGAGTGGATTATGCGACAAACGAGCAATTCAGAAGAGCATTTTTCTAATTACTCAGCTCTTCAAATAGGATCTAGGCTTGATGAACACTCTTCCCAGGAAAGAGCCCATCATAGGAAAGAACATAAAACATGAGTCATCCAGTAAGATTTCAAGAGTGCAGTTTTCTGAGCCAAGTGCTGAGTGGAGAGTCCGGCTTTCTTTCAGACACAAACTAATTAACAGAATCTCAAGTGCTCCTATTCAAAGGGTCTTCAAGAAGCTGCCTTTTGCTCCACCTTCAATGCCAATGTACATCACCAAGATAATGCTGATAGTAGACTTTGAAGAAATCTGGTTTGTGATCCTGAACTGCCCCGGTGCTTCCAATGTCTTTGGACACAAACAGAAGATTGCCTAGTATTTTGAAATGAGTGACAACTGAATAGCAGGAAGGTTTGCCCCGTGTATCAGATCATATGTTTGCAACTGGGGAGGAGGCATTCAGAGGACTGGATGAAGGTAGCTTCTGCATGGAACTGTAGTCTTCCAGCTGCCATGCTCCTTACTGCTCCTTACTGTGCTTGAATGGCAGAATGGGAGGAAGAGTTATGAGAGCTCTTTCTCTGTTGGTTGGTGGGCCTGCCACTGCACTACTGAGACTGCCACTGCTCCACAGCCACATTGCTGTCGCTCTATTGCCACTTTTCTACTGACATTGCCACTGCTCTGTTGTCATTGCCACTGCTCTGCCACTGCTCTACTGACATTGCCATTGCTTTATGCCACTGCTCTGCTGCCGTTACCACCACTCTGCTTCCACTGCCACTGCTCTACTGCCGTTACCTTATCCACTGCTCTACTGCCATTGCCACGGCTCTACTGCCATTGCCACTGCTCTACTGCCATTACCACTGCTCTACTGCCATTACCACTGCTTTATTGCTGCTGCTGTACTGCCATTGCCTTTTCACTGCTCTACTGTCATTGCCACTGCTCTGCTGCCATTACCACCGCTCTACCGCCATTACCACTGCTTTATTGCTGCTGCTGTATTGCCATTGCTGCTGCTCTACTGACACTGTTACTGCTGTACCGCCACTGCTGCACTGCCACTGCCTCTGCCCCACTGCCATTGCCTCTGCTGTAGTGACTGTTCTTTTGCCATTGTCACCTGTCTGCCTCCTCATCATTTGAGGATCACATACAATTGAAAGAGAGGAGACCAGGAGACAGGCAAACAATGCCAGGGTAGAAAAGCCAACTGTTCTTCTTCTTAACCCTAAAAGCTCATTCATTCTCATGATATCAAATGACTTACAGCCGTCCATCCACAGGTTTTCTGATGGTTTGTTTAATTTGATTGGACTCAGGAAATCTGAACTCAAGTAGCTGCCCAGTTTTCTTTCTTCATGCTGGGTCTGGAGGACTTGACAAGCAGTGTTGCCTTCTCAAATGCGTGTTCTGCTTTCCCTTTTTCTTTTCTTTTTCTTTTTTTGGCACCTATTCCTACATGCCAATTTCTTTCCTTTCCCCCCTTTCCCAGCTGGAGTAGAAACAACTGGCTGCCTGAACTTTCAGCGGCCTCCTCGGCACGTCACTTTGCCTCTTTCCAGCTTTTGCTAAATGGAGTCAGTGTTTGGTGCAAACACACAAAACAAATCTCCATTGTGAATGATGGAGACTGGAGCAAAATGTGTGACTTCTGGGAGGGTTACTGTGTTGAAGGAATGAGGCATCTAGTGCTCTCTGATTTTAGGCTGAAACAGATATAAACAGCAGTCCTCTGCACTGTGCAAGTTCTGTGATGAATCGTTGTTGTTGTGGTTCCTTCAGTTTTACAAAGGGCTGCCTTTGTCTACCGGCTGAAGAGCAAACAAAAGGGCACTTGTCTACTGAATACTCGCCTTCTGGAAAGAGAGACGTCATGTTTGATTGTAAACAAAATGGATGGCTAGGCGGGGGAGATGAATCAGCTATACCACCATGGCCTCCCCCAAAGGACCTTGGTCTGTGTTAAGTTTGGTTAAGTTCCTGCATATAACAACCCAAGATGCAGGGACAGTTAAGAGTCAACCTTTATTATGTCATTGGATGGTAGATCGCTGTGGACCAAGGCTACTTCTGGTTGCTTGCTATGGAGATTCATAATGGAACTCGGATTTTCAAAGGTCATTGTCTTCTCAAAAGGTTTTCAAAGATCACTGCGGCTGTAAGAGACAAGGGGTGTTTTTCCACTGTCACTAGAAGTACCCATTAAGTACCCATTAAGTGGAAAAACACCCAAGGAGATGGTTGCCTGTTAGTTACCCAAGTTATACACGGTGTTTACTGAAGGCTGCTCAGTTCCAATGAACGTAAGTTAAAATCAGAGTGTTGAGAACCTTTCCATATTTATCATGCATGGTATAGAAAAGGTGGATAGAGAACATTTCTTTTCTCTATCACATAACACTAGAACCAGGGGGCACTCTATGAAGCTGATGGGTAGGAGAGTCAGATCAGACAAAGGAAAGTATTTCTTCACCCAGAGGGTCATCAGTCTATGGAATTTGCTGCCAGAGGAGGTGGTAACAGCAACCAGCCTAGATGGCTTTAAGGTATGGTGAGGCAAATTTATGGATGACAGATGTAGCAATGGCTACTAGAATGGATGCCTAAGTGCATCTTTCAGGCTGGGGGGACAAGCAGGGTGCCTCTAGAGTAGGTGTGTACATGAATGTAATTTTGGGGATTCGATTTGAATTGAATATCCAAAAAATTCAATTTGATTCGAGTCTTTGAAATTCGAATTTACCCAATTCAGTTCTAATTAAGCAAATTTGAACCTATTTGTTTGAATTTTCAATTCAAATTTGCACTTACGAATGTCGACAACAGTTGTATGTGCCTGTACTCATTGTTATGCATCCTGTACGCATCCGTACACATCCATATGCATCCCGGAGTTATCCCGTATCCAACTCATTTTTGTCCCGTACAGGTCCATACAAATGCGTACGGATGCGGGAAAGATGCATACGTGCAAGTATGTATCATGTATGAATCCGTACACATAGGAATGTCTGAATAATTCAAATGAATAGATTCAAAATTCAAAATTTGTTTGAATGTTTAAATTTGAATTTATGGACATTCGATTTGAAATCGAATGTCGAAATTCAGACAAATTTGATCAAATTTTGAATGCCTTTGAATATTCATGCACATCCCTACTCTAGAGCCATTTGCTGGGATTCGAGAGCAGGAGGTCTGCCCTTGTCTTTGCTTGAGAATCCCATGAGCAATTTGTGGGCCACTGTGTGCGACAGGATATGGATTAGATGGGCTCTGTGTGGCTTGATCCAGTAGGGCTCCTCTTATGTTCTTGGGCTGTGTGTGGCTTGATCTTATGTTCTTATGTTCTGCACAGGCCATCTGAATTGTGTGGAGCTGTGTCTTAGCCATATATGGCTCCATGTGAGGAGGGCTTTCCTTGGAGTGTGTAGATGTAGAGCAGTTCTAAGTGCTTTGTATATATGTTTCCTGCCACCACTTGTGGCTCCATTTGCAACACTCCCTACTGGAAGAGTTTAAACAGAGCCTGGGGAGAGGCGTGCAAGTGCAGTTAACACCGCATTGTCCCATCACCACAGTAATGGTGCCATGCAGGTATGTGGGTGCTGTTGGCGTGGTTCTGTGATCAATGATGCAGTGGTGGCAATTTGCACCTCGCCATTGCTTACAACTCTAGAACCAGGGCACTTTTTTTTTTCACTCAGAGGGTGCTTGGCCAATGGAATTTGTTACCAGTAGTGGTGGTGACAGCTACCAGCTTAGATAGTTTTAGAAAAGGCTTAGACAGATTTATGGAGGCTACTAGAATGGATGCCTAGGTGCCGCCTCCAGGCTGGAGAGATGGGCAGGATGCCTCTAAAGGCCATGTGCAAGAAGAGCAGATGAGGGGCTTGTCCATGTCTTTTGCTTGAGAAGACCCAGAAGCAAATGGTGGGTCGTTATATGAGACAGGGTGGTGGACTAGATGGGGTGTGGCCTGATTCATCAGGTCTTCTCTTAAGTTCCTCCTGCCCTTATGGCCCCAGCAGCTGGTTTGCCTCAAAGACCAGCTGCTGGGGCATTGTAATCAGAGCAAGTGGTGTGCTCAGGTCCTGTAGTTGGGTTTCCTTGTGCATCTGGTTGGCCCCTCGTGACAACATACTGTTGGACTGGACGTGCTACTGCTTAAATACAGCAGCATGGTCCTTCTGTTTTCACGAGGTCCCTCCTCTGGGCTGCCGTGTTTATTTACCCTGCCTGTCTTTCTGCTGAGGTGTCGCCCGTGAAGATTTCTGATTCAGACCAGCAGATGGTATTTCCTCTCTCTCCACCTTTCTGTGCCCATCAAAGTGCATATTATCCTATAAGCACCTATCCCCCTCCCTGGCTATAAAAATAAAATAATTACGTGACTCACAAACCTCTATCCTTTTTTGTGACACCCACCGTGAGCTGTCTTGTTCTACATGATGATTATGGTTAATTGGCTGAAAGGCTTAGTTTATATACCCAAGGAGGAAAAAACCTTTGATTTGGATTTCCAGGCGTTTTGCATGCAGCTGCCTTTCGAGTTTTATGCATCAAAGTTTTATGCGCAGGCCCTGGATCTTTTGAGTCACCGCCAGGGCCAGCCGAATGCTGGGGCGGTGCCGTTGATTGACACAGCATTGTTTGCATTCCGATAGGTGCCTGAACTCACAATCCCAGCTCCTGTTTCCAGCTATCAGCTATGCCCTGGAATGTGCTCCCTACATATCTTATCTCTTGCTCATTCTGTCGTCTGTAATATCTGTGGTTTAAGGCAAGGCTGGGACTTGCCTTACAGACAAACCCACATCTGTCTGAGGCTTTGGAAATCAGGGGCCAACCTGGATGTGAGGCTGAGGGCTGACATTAGGATTTCAGGGAGCTCCCTTTATTTTATTTTATTTATTTGCAATGTTTATCCCACCCTATACTTGAAGATCTTGGTAGAGTGGAGGGCAGGATCTGCACATTGCACATTGCAGATCCGCTACAAGCACAACGTTCTTTGTTCTGTGCATTGAGATGAGTCCTATGCTCGTGGTGCTTCTCTAAAAGTGCTGATATGCTGTGTTCATGCTGCCTGTGGGCCTGCCTGTCCACATTCCTTGGTTGCAATCTCTTTCTGGAAGTATTAACGGCAAACCACTTCTGTGTCTCTGCCAAGAAAACTGCATAGAGCTGCCCAGGGAGATGCACATGCATTCAACCAGGGGTCTATTCAGACTGCAGCCTGTAGTCCATGATTAGGGAACTTCTGGGGAAGGGCACCCACACTTGGATAGGCTGCTCCAGCCTCCGAGTGCCACCTGCCTTCCCAAAAGTTCCCTAATTGTCAATAAGGTGTGGAGCATGAAATTATGCTGTACACCTTAACCAATGTTTACCAAAATCTTCCCTCAAGCATCCAGCGGCATGACCATCTGAACTTCTTCTGGTGCTCTGGGGTTGTCTGAGGTGCCGGGCAGGCACACTGGCACCTCACACAACAATAGATGTTACCTTGTGCACACAGAGGGTCAGCATCATCGTGGTGATGGCGCTGACACAGATTCAGTCACAGAGGGCGCCACAACAAAAATGGCAGCACCCAGAAGAGGACCGGCCCTGGGATTGGTCACAGTTGAGTAACTAATTGTGCAGGGCTTAGGCTGTTGTTACTGTGTGCTCACAAGTAGGGGTGAGCATGAATGCAATTTTCGGGATTTGATTTGAATCCAATGTCCAAAAATTCAATTTGGTTTGAATCTTTAAAATTCAAATTTAACCAAATTAGATTTGAATTAAGCCAATTCAAATCTATTCATTTGAATTTTCAATTTGAATTTGCACTTACAAATGTCAACAACATTCGTATGTGTCCATAGGCATCGTTACGCATTCCGTACACGTCCGTACACGTCCTTATGCACCCCGTAGTTATCCTGTATGCAACCCACTTCATCCCGTACAGATCCGTACAAATGCGTATGGATGCGGGAAAGATGCGTATCTGCATCATGTACGAACCCGTACACATACGAATGTCCAGATAATTCAAACAAATAGACCCAAAATTCAAAGTTTTAAAGTCAGATTTATGAACATTCAATTCGAATTCGAATTTCGAATACCTTCGAATATTCGTGTACACCCCTACTCGCAAGTGCGAACACCTAACATTGGGTGATTGTGTTCCTTTTCCGTCTAGCAGATGGGAAGTGAATTGCAAAAATGCCCCAGGAGTCATTCAGAACTCCATGATACTCAACAGCGATTGCTTCATTAAACAATCAGATTTTTGCTTAGCAGAAACTGCACTGTCATTTCAAGCAACAGGAGTGGGAACTTCCTGTAAGCGTTTTCACTTTGCAAGCTGCTCTCACAGTTTTTTGCAGAACAAATGAAGCCCACATGACTACAGAGGACTATATTATGCCCAGTTTTTTTTTATCATGCAGTTTCAGGGCAGGTGTGCCTCAAAGAATGCATCACCATACGATGTTTTAGATGACGTGGATGGACGGTACATCTAACTCAGCAATATTGTTTCTCTACCAGATACAGGATACTCAGATCCCAGTCTTGGGATGTTCTTAAACTGAAAC
The DNA here is from genome assembly GCA_023333525.1 of Aspidoscelis tigris stejnegeri. NCBI lineage: Eukaryota > Metazoa > Chordata > Lepidosauria > Squamata > Teiidae > Aspidoscelis > Aspidoscelis tigris. The sequence goes on along the minus strand of JALMGA010000003.1, from coordinate 103,741,406 downwards.
TCCCAGTTCAAGTTCAACAACACATCTGGTTGGAACAGAAATGCTGGGGCTTGTATTTCTGGAACGTCTGGAGACTGCATATTGAGCACACCTGATCCAGAACCGTTACCAAGTAGGGTGGTGATCTGTCTTACTAAGTTGTGGAGAAACTAGTTATTTGAGTGCACATAAGAGGAGCTCTGCTGGATCAGGCCACAGCCTATTTAGTACAGCATCCTGCCCCACACAGTGGCCCACCAATTGCTCATGGGCATCTCAAGCAGAGACAAGGACAAACCTTCACCTGCTTAGGAATCCTGGCAGATGCCCAGGATTAGAAGCATCCTGCCTGTTTCCCAACCTGGAAGATATACCTGGTGATCGGTTCTAGTAGCCTTGGATACAACTGTCATCCATGAATTCGTCTAACCCTTTCTTAAAGCCATCTAGGCTGGTTGCTGTTACCACCTCTTCTGGCAGCAAATTCCATAGACCGATGACCCTATGTACATAGGATGGATTACAACCCTCCGTAAAATCCTATAATATAGGTGCCTGGTGAACCTCCACAGGAAGGCTATTCCAGATTCTGGGAGCCACCACAAGAAGACTTGAAGCAATGGCTGACAGAGTGGATGCCTACCTACCATCTCGAGAGGCCTATTTGCACTTAGGCCTCTGGAATGGAATTAGGGCAGCTCCGGTACAGAGTATCTTGGCCTCAGGTTGCAGGGGTAGGCAGGATGCCTCTAAAGGATATTTGCAGGGATTTGGGAGCAGGTGAACAGTTTGCCTTCACCTTCTGCTTGAGATGCCCATAAGCAATTGGTGGGCCACTGGACTAGATGGGCTATGGCCTGATCCATTAGGGCTCCTCTTATGTTCTTACGAGGTTCCCTTAAGGACAGGTGTGTGTGTAATGAATTGTGAACACAGCCCAGTCATGATCTGAGCTATGCTCCTCAAAACAAATCGGCAGGATTGTTCTTTCCTTCTATTCTGGCTATTCTTAGCTTGTGGGGGTCACTGCAAATCTGCAGAAACACGGATGTGTTCATTTCCGATGAGGAACCTTACTGAGCCAAAAGTGCTTTCCGTTCCGCCTGAGGAAATGCTAGAAGGTGACTGGCTGGAAGGCTGATAGATTAGTCAGCAACACCGGCTGCTTCCTTGCTGGACTCTGCGTAGGGTTATCTGGTGTGTAAAAGACGTCCTTAAGGGATCAGATCTGCTGTGTAATGCAGTTGGATGAAAGCTATGGGGAAATAGGAAGTGATATTGGCAAAGGTGGGTTATGGACTGCGTGCCCTCCGACATTTGAAGTTCACGGACTGAATGGGTGGGATGAACAGATGATTGATAGATAGGTAGGTAGATAATCTGGCTTTGGAAAACCTGGAGACAACAGTTTCTGAGACATCAGGGCATTTTCTGCATTTACCTCTCTTCAATCCAGATCAGTGGGTCCCAAATAGTTTGTCATACTTATCCAGATCATGGGGAGGCATGGGTGGGATCAGAACCTTCTGAATTGATGCAGACTAAGCCCTGCATGATCAGTAACTCACCTGTGACCAGTCTAGGGGCTGGTCCTCTTCTGGGCACGACCATTTTGGTTGCGGCACCCTCCACAACTGTGTGTGCATCAGCGCTGTCACCATGATGATACTGATGCTCTGTGAATGCGCATGCACAGTGGCATTAATGGTTGTGTGAGGCGCCGGCATGCTTGTGCAGCACCTCAGACAATCCCAGATGCTTGGATGCGCCAGGTAAGCTTTGGGGCAACGTTGCTTAAGGTGTGAAGCACAATTTCGATCAACAATTAGTGAACTTCTGGGAAGGCAGGGGGTTTTTGGAGGCTGTAGCAGCCTCTTCTGAATGCGGATGGCCTTCTTCAGTAGTTTCCTAATCATGCACTACCAGCTGTAGTGCGAATAGGGGCCTGGATTAGGGATGTGCATTAATTTTTTTTGACATTTGATTCAAATTGAATACCCAAAAATTCAATTCAATTCAAATCTTTTAAATTCGAATTTAACAAGATTCGATTCATTTTTACCGGATTTGAATCTATTCGTACACATTTTTTATTCAGATCTGCGCATATAAATGCCGACAACATTAGTATGTGCCTGTACACATCTTCCTGACATCCGTACACATCCGTACACACCCGTATGCATCCCGTATGCGTACGGATATGGTAAAGACGCAGATCTTCAAGCACGCACTATGTACAAACCCAGATTCATACGAATGTCCGGATAATTCGAACGAATAGATCTGAAATTCAAAATTAGAATGTTTGCATTTGAATTCGGGACATTCTATTCGAGTTGGAACGTTGAAATTCGGCACATACGATTGAATTCTGAATGCCTGTGAATATTTCTACCCTGGATAGCTTTATGAAAAGATTAAAAGGGGATGCATATTAATAATCCTAGTGCCTTTTACCGTTGCACTTTGGATAACATGGAGAGAGATCTTTCCTGGGAAACCGCTGCATTATTCAAATAAGCAGAAGGGACCTCAGGGTGTGGATCTTTTCAAGGTGCTGTACTGAAAAATTACAGCATGTCAGCACCAAGTGTTGCATTTCTAGTTTTCTGGTGCATTGCCATAATGTAGCATCCTAAAGAGGTACCCATGTGTACCTACATTTCATCTATTGACTTGAATTAGTCACCTTGTTCCTGCATTTCAAAGTCGTATTTCAGTCCTGTGAATTTTGCTTCTATCTGGTGCCACCTTGAGGTCTTTGCAAATATAGAATATCTGGCTTTCTAAACTCTGATCAGATACAGCAAAAAAACCCATCTCTCTGGCACCTCTGATGCAGCTTAGAGACGCCTTCAGTGTGGGATTCTTCACACACCAATCTGCCCCTCCCTGCTCTGAACACAGCCTTACCAATAATGTATTGTAATTTCAAAATTATTTAGCGGAACACCCTCCTGGTTTTCACCAGGCTTTAGGAATGCACACAAATATTCATAGACATTTGAAATTTGATTGAATGTGCTGAATTTTGACATTTGAATTTGAATAGATTGTCCAGAAACGTGGATTTAAATATTCGGATCAAATTTCAACATTTCCATGTGTACAGTTTAGTGCATGATGCGTACTTGAAGATCCACTCCTTCCTGCATCCATACTCATTTGTACGGATCCGTATGGGACAAAAATGGATTGAGTATGGGATAACTACGGGATGCGTGCAGATGTGTACGGATGTTGGGAAGGTGTGTACGGGCATCGACACATCTTGTCGACATTCGTAAGTGCAAATTTGAATAAAAAATTTGAACGAATAGATTCAAATTTGTTTAATTCGAATCAGATTTTCCTAAATTTGAATTTAAATCATTCGAATCAGATCAATTTTTGAATTATTTGACTCAACTGAGATCAAATGTCAAGAAAACATTCTTGCATACCCCTACTAGGCTTTCCTCCTTTTATTACATAAGGACATAAGAAACACATGATTAGCCTTACTTCTATGTGGATCAGGCCACAGCCTATCTAATTAAGGGTGTTTTTCCACCACGCTCCTTTAATCCGGATCTAAGATCCAGATCTAAGGAATGGGTACTTCCCTTAATCCAGATCTAGGAGATCTGGATTAAGGGAAGTACCCAATGTGTTTCCATGGGTGGTCTAGCACCCAATAGCAATGGGTGCTAGCCTCCCTGCTGTGGAAACACCAGAGCACCCATTTGGAAATCCGGACCTACCCATGAGAGGTCTGCTTGTCACCCCAGGTCTTTGGGGGGACAGGGGGTGCAATCTCCGAAGTGGCTTCGAAGTTATTTCAAGTCATTTTAAAGTCACTTCCAAGTCACTTCGAAGTCTTGCAAAACAGCTACACTGAAGTCTGTGCTGATCTTCGGAGTGAACTTTGAAGTTCACTCTGAAGATCAGCACAGACTTCAAAGATGCTCCGGAGCTATTTTGCACAGACTTTGAAGTGACTTTGAAATGACTTTGAAGCTTAGGTTTTGGGGCTTCCCCCCCATGGGTGCCCCCTCCCCCTAGCCTCCTGTAGACCCCATTGCCACACATGCGTGGAAACAGGCTCCCTTTAATCCGGATTTTCTGCCTGAAGACCCCATTAATGGGGTCTACAGAAAATCTGGATTAAAGGCCAGAAAGTACCTATTTGATCTGGATTTCCCCAGCGGCAGTTGAAACAATCAGGTCCCCAATGGGTGCTGTGGTGGAAATGGGATCATCCGGCTCACGCCCAAATGGGTCCTTAATGGGTGCAAAAATGGGTACTTTCTGACAGTGGAAAAACACCCTAAGTGTCCTCTCTTACACAGTGCACCTAGTTGCTTCTGGGAATTCTCAAACAGAAGACAAAAGCAAAACCTTCACTTGTTTTTGCCTCCCTGCAAACACCCATTAGAGACATCCTGCCTGTCTCTCCAACCAGGAAACAGTATCTAGGCATCCATTGTGGTGGCCACTGATACACCTCCATGCATGGAGAAGCAGTTCCACTGCCTGCCTGGATCCTCTCCTTGCAAAAATATCACTCACCTGAAGCTGTCTGCTCTTAAGGAGACAGATTATGGTTACAGTGTAATGGCTTTCCCTCCAACTTTAATAATCCAGGTAAAAGTTGGTGATTCTGCTTTAAAAAAGGCTAAGATCCTGGTCGGCTGGGGACTCACAGAAATGCCATTGTCTTTAATGCTTTCATTTAACGCTGCAAAAATGTAGCAAGAGAACAGGTGCCTTACGTTATTTAATATGTACATCTCAAGTAGGTGGGAGGAGAAGTGAAAAGCTTTTCTTCTCTAGCATGGTTACATCTGACGTGGTTATGGTGATAAATTAGCTAGACAGAGCTGCTAATGATGGAATGAAATGGCATAATGAATATGGATTGGGCATCCCTTCCAAGGTCACAGGTACATTTTAATGCTCAGTAGCTGCCACTCATTGACATTCTGGGCTGCTTACTATGACCCAGACTCTGAGGCCGACTGGAGAAGGGGAGTGTGGAAATGCCATTGTGGGAAAATTAAAGGAGGCATTTCAGGACCTGGGTGAGGGGTCACATCTGCAACTTACAATCATTTGGACAAATTCAACCTTAAAGTTGTCCCTGTTAGATTGGGGTGACGTGCTTGTGGCCTCCGGGTTCAGCAGCATTTAAAGTGCTTATGGGGTAGGTGGGGGAGAGGAAGAACAGAAAAGGGAGGGGGAAGATGAACAGATAGAATGGAAGAAGAAGAAGAAGAAGAAGAAGAAGAAGAAGAAGGAGTAGGAATAGGAAAAAGAATAGGAATAGGAATAGGAATAGGAGTAGGAGGAGTAGGGGTAGGGGTAGGGGTAGGAGGAGTAGGCTTTTCTATCCCGCTTTTCTCACCCATGTAAAGGGACTCAAAGTGGCTGACAAAGCTTTCCATTCTTCTCCCCACACCAGAACACTCTGTGAGGTAGGTGGGGCTTTGAGAGCTCAGAAGAGAGCTGTGACTAGCCCAAGGCCACCCAGCTGGTTTCATGGAGGAGCGTGGAATCAAACCCAGTATTCCCAGATAAAAGTCTGGCTGGGCTTTCATAGGTACCCTCTACCCTTTTGTCTAAACATCAGATCGTGGCTGCAGCAGTCTGTGTGGGCAGAAATCCTGTATTCAAACTTGACCCTTTACATTATTATGGCTTTATACTAAATACCACCGCCTTTCTTTGCCGTATCTGTGATTTTGTGTATTCTTTCTAAATGCAGGAATTGTGTTCGACCACACAATTTGACTTGGTGTGTCTCTCACAGAAGGCATCAGAAGGATACCCGAGTCAGCCTTCTCCCAGGTTGCTCCCGAACCCAAAGGCCAAAATAGCACTTAGATGTCTCTCTGTTGCCTTGATATGTTCCAAATATGGTTTGTGACCTTGAAGGGATTCTACCTCCAAACCATCATAAGAACATAAGAAATGTCCTGCTGAATCAGGTCTGTGACCTGTCTAGTCCATTGGCCTGTTCTCACTATGACAACCAGTCTCACCCCCTTTTTCCATGCACAGTCAAAGATCCGGATCTTCAAGATCCAGATCTTTGAGATGGGGTCCTCCTGGAGATCCGGATCTTGAAGATGCCTGAATACCCCATTGTGGACACCTTTAATCAGGTCCATATAAAATCCAGATTTAAGGATCCATTAAATCTGGTTTTCCCCTGTTTTGTGGGGACAGGGCCTTGCAGATGGGGCCTTCCTGTTTGGTTCCAATCAAGTACTAATTGGGTTCATAATGGGGTCTTAGAAGGGTTCTAAGCCCTAGTGGAAAAAGGCCCTCATAGGGAAGCACAGAATCAAGGTATAAGGATGCCCTGCCTGCCTTCTTTGGATGCCACACTACCATCAGGGCTAGTAACTCACAATGAGATTGCCTTCCATGAATTTGTCCAGAATAATCAAAGGTGCGTCCCCTCTGGGTCTTTTTGTACTAGCAAGGTAGGGGTTTTCGGGTATGCTCCAATGTGGAGTGTACACACTCCATGGAGCCACTTCCATCTGTTATTAGAAATATATTTTCAGCCAAATCTAGGAAAGATCTCCTGTTCAATTCGTCAATGCTCGCGTTCTAGATCAGTCTAAATCGTTGAATGTTGAATGTTATCAACTCCCTCCATCCTCAAATGTTTCATGAAAGATATTCATTCATCATGAGTTTCCATACTGTTCTATACCATTCTACTTCAGTCAGATTCAAATATTCAAATCTGAAAATTTGTGTAATAAGAATATTTTTGGAGTTTGCAGTATGTATATTTGGAACATTCTCCTAAAAATTCTATGAATTTTTTTCCAGAAACATTTAATCATATGGAAAGAAGGAGGAGAAGGAGAAGGAGAAGGAGGAGGAGAAGGAGAAGGAGAAGAGTTGGCTTTTCTACCCTGCTTTTCTCACCCATATAAGGGGACTCAAAGTGGCTGACAAAGCTTCTGTTCTTCTCCCCACAATAGAACACCCTGCAAGGTAGGTGGGGCTGTGAGAGCTCAGAAGAGAGCTGTGACTAGCCCAGGGTCACCCAGCTGGCTTCATGGAGGAGGGTGGAATCGAACCCGGTATTCCCAGATATGAGTCCAGCTCCTTAACCACGAGACCAAATAAGGCTGCACCAACTCTTGAGAAAGGCAAGAGACCCAAGTAATCCAGGAAGGAAGAGGTTTTCCAAAGGAGGGAGCTGGGAAGGCTCATCCCCTCTCTGTTTTTCCTTTCTAGGAAGCCTGCCTTCTCCAGACAGAATTGAAACCAGAAAAGAGATGCATAGGGGCAAACGTGTGGGTGAACATGCAAATTCTGTTCTTGCTCAATGAAGCTTTGATCTCCTTTCCCACACTTCTTCATGTCATTTGCAAACTGGCTCTTGGACTGTGTTCACACCTAAATTTTAATCCAGCCTCAGCCCACTTTCAGTATGAGGGAATCTATCAGTGACCTGGATAGTAATTTTCTTTCCACATTATTTACCACCAAGGCAGATTTTTCTGAGTTAAGTAAGGCTGAAAGAAAACAGCTCGATACTTTGCTGGTGTGTGTTTTGTCACTTTGAAAGTATACTGGAGTTGGAGTAAAACTTAGGTGTGTGAATGCAGCATTGATGATTTGGCAGAGGAAAGCAAAGGACTGGGGAAAAAAACCAGGTGCCTGCTGAGCTTTTAGGGGTCTGCACGAATGCAATTTTTGGCATTGATTCAATTAGAATCGAATATCTGAAGATTAGAATAAGAACATAAGAACGGAAGGGAAGCCCTGCTGGATCAGGCCATAGCCCATCTAGTCCAGCATCCCGTCACACATGGTGGCCCACCAAATGCTCATGGGCATCTCAAGCAGAGACAAGGACAAACCTTTTTCTGCTCTCGAATCCCAGGAAATGGCATTAGAAGTGCCCCGTTCCCCCTCCCAGCCTGAAAGATGCACCTAGGCATTCGTTCTAGTAGCCGTTGATACATCTGTCATCCATAAATTTGTCTAACCCTACCTTAAATCCATCGATTCGAATGTTTAAAATTAAATGTCTTCACATTTGATTCTGTTTGAATACATTCAAGTCTATTTGTATGAATTTCAATTCATATTTGAAGATATGAATGTCAACATCATTCAAATGTGTCCGCATGCGTCTGTATGCATCCTGTTTTCATCCCGTACGTTTCCGTACAAATGTGTATGGATGCGAATAAGATGTGTAAGGATACGTGTGTAATGCATCCGTATCTTTACATATCCAAATGTCTGAATAATTCGTCCAAATGATTTGAAAGATTCAAAATTTGTTTGAATGTTTAAGTTTGAGTGTATAGACCAGTGTTTCCCAAAGTGTGGTACGCGTACCCCCAGGGGTACGGGAAGAGTTTGGTGGGGATACGCGTTGCACCGGAGTTTGGTGGGGATCACGTGGGAATATCCACTGCACCGTGCTTAGCTGCGCCCACAGAACAAGGAAAGAAATAGGCGTGTATCACAGTTTTTACATGGGAACTGGGGCCATTGTATATCGTATCGCAACTCATTATGGCGGGAACTTCTGCGCATCCTTCGCGCAGCTTGGGTTCGGCCATTTTAAACGGTGGGAACATTAACAGTTGATGTTGAGCTGTTTAAACGCCGGAGAATTGCACTGTTATCTAACGGTCTTGTGAGGCGTGACACGACGTGAATATACTGCACTTCGTTACAGAGACAACTTACTTCTTTAATAGTTAGTTCCGGGCGCCTGTTATCGTGCTTTAGTAAGTTCCACTGATTTCGATTATTTTTATAAAATACAATTTTTATCCCTAATGTTTTTTATGAGGGGTACTCAGCGTTACAAAAATTACAGAGGGGGTACACATATGTCAAAAATTTGGGAAACAGTGGTATAGACACTTGATTCAAATTCAAATCTCCTAATTCGAATGAATTTGATTGAATTTCAAATGCTTTGAATATTCATGCATATCCCTATGAGCTTTGCTGCTCTACAGCATCTGGCTTTCATTTTTTCCTCTCATGAATGATCTGGCAGCAGCAGTATTTCTCCATACAAGACCCCACAGCTTTACCTCATGGCCCTGCTGCAGTCACTCCAGTTACGGGGGCATTCCCCACAGAACTGCGACGATCCCATCAAAAGTGTGACGTTTGAGATCCCCACACTAATTCTTGGCATCGGAAGAGCATTGCAGTAGCCAATGGTTGACACAAGAGGGCGCCACGATCTCACCAAGTGTATTTTGGGGAAGAAATTCCACAGAAGGAAGATCTGAATTATTAGTTGAACGATGTGATGAAGCATTGAGGCAGATTGGATTTGGAGAACTGGCAGATATGATTTTGCGTCATCCAGATGTAGTTAATAAGGATCTAGTTAATACAGATTAACTGAGGTAAGTGCAAAAAGGCCCCCAGATTAAGAACCTCCTTAATCTGGAACTGGATCTGTCTAGTGCAGATGGAGCTGGACCAATCGGGTCTCCTTGATCCATGCTAACATGTGGATGAGGAGGGTTGTGATCTGGATCCTTAATCCAGATCAACAGCAAGTGCAGATTGGTAGGGATGTGCAGGAGTATTCTAAACATTCAAAATTCAAATCAAATTCATTCAAATGTGGACATCTGAATTTGAATAGAATGTCTTCACATTTGAATTTAGAATTGAATTGAACATTTGAATTGAACAAATTTTGCATGTTCCAAAACAGTTGTTGGAGTGATTTGAATGCACAGATACGTATGTATTGCATATATATCTGTACGAATATCATACGTATTTTTATGCATTTGCGCTTAAAATACGGAACGAAAACAGGATGGGTACAGGATAAAATGGGATGCATACAAAATGTGTACAGATACGTATAACACATTCGAATGTGGCCAACATGCGTATCTTTAAATATGAATGTTGTCGACGTTTCTATTTTCAAATTCATATCTAACATTCGAACAAATAGATTCAAGTGTTTTGGGTTCAAATCTGCTGCATTTGGATTTTAAACATTCGCATTGAATAGAATGTTTTGACATTCGATTCGACTCGAATTGAAATGCCAAAAAAAAAAAAAAAGTTAATGCACACCCCTACCAGATAGGGTCAGCTTGGATTAGTTAGGGAGCCGGATTCTTATCTGGGAATACTGGGTTCGATTCTGCCCTCCCCCATGAAGCCAGCTGGGTGACCTTGGGCTAGTCACAGCTCTTATATATTTTGTTTATATATAATTTTATGATTATTTAATGTATGATGTATTATTTTGCACTGTATTGTTCATGTTGCTGTAAACCGCCTTGAGTAATTTATTAGAAAGGCGGTATACAAATAAACTGAATGAATGAATGAATGAATGACCTACCTCACAGGGTGTCTGTTGTGGGGAGAAGAACAGAAAGCTTTGTCAGCTGCTTTGAGTCCCTTAAATGGTGAGAAAAGTGGGGTAGAAAACCCAACTCTTCTTCTGCAGAATAGCTTATCCACGGTGCTGAACAGATAGTGTACCTCTTTTTTTGCACCAGTTTGGTCTATTGGTTAAGGAATTGGCCTCTTTATCTGGGAATACTGGGTTCGATTCCACCCTCCTCCACAAAGCCTACTGGGTAACCTTGGGCTAGTCACATCTCTCTTCCAAGCTCTCACAGCCCCACCCACCTCACAGGGTGTCTGTTGTGGGGAGAAGAATAGGAAGCTTTGTCAGCTGCTTTGAGTCCCCTTAAAGTGAGGTAGAAAAGCCAACTCTTCTTCTTTTTCAACTCCTCCCTACTTGATCTTTACATATATTTTTCTGATATAATTTTCTTTGACAACATACTCTGATGTTGTTTTAAAGGCTGCTTTATTAGCACCTAGTTGCAGTAAGAGGATCTGTATGTTTTTGATCTAAATGTCTGGAGGTATGTGAAATATAAAGCAATAAGACCTTTGCCTATATTGCTCAGTCTTATCAGTGAAGTTCAGGTGCAACGGGAGAGAAAAAATTGAACAAAATGACCCCTTTGCATGAGGTGTAATACCAAATGGATTAAGGCCGCACTCTAATAATGATTTGCCTGGAAGTAAGCCCTAGTACATTCAGCAGAATTTACTATTAAGTAGGTTTGGCTGGGATTGTGTTGTAAGGAGTGAAAATAAAGCCAACAATGCAATGTGCATATCTGTTTGGAATTAAATTTTATTGCAATAACGGTCCTTATTCCCTGCAGTGTGGATATAGGATAGATAATCAGAGGGCCTATTCACACAGGAATGTCACTGAATATCATCCTAACTGCTATGAAAACCATTGTCTTTGAAATGGAACAATGTATTTATTTATTTATTTATTTATTACGTTTTTATCCTACCCTATACCTGAAGGTCTCTGGGAGGGTAACAACATTAAAACCAAATATAAAAAATTAACATATTAAAACAAAAGCAGAGAGAAAAAGCTGTATCCCCATTTCCTTTCTTCTTTAAAAATATAACTTTATTTAGAAAAAGAGGAGGTGGGTTTTCTACCCCGCCTTTCTCACCCATTTAAGGGAACTCAAAGCAGCTGACAAAGCTTTTCTATTCTCCCCACAAAACAACACCCTGTGAGGTAGGTGGGGCTGTGAGAGCTCAGAAGAGAGCTGTGACTAGCCCAAGGTCACCCAGCTGGCTTCGTGGGGGAGGGAGGAATCGAACCTGGTATTCCCAGATTAGATTCCGGCTCCCTAACCACTAGACCAAGTTATCTGAAATAAAGAGAATATGAAAGTTATTTGAAATAAATGCTGCATCCCCATTACAAGCTTATATTGGTTTCAAACAGTTTTCAATCCTCACAGACCGCACGTCAGTTTGGCTTAACACGCTTTCTGCATGTTAGATCGCCCCAAAGCGTTGTAAATGTTAATCCTCATTTCAACAGGTCTCACTCCGGATCGAGTGCTTGATACGTGTTACATTTTTAACTGTGTGGACTGTACCGTTTTAAGGGATGAGAATCCGTGTTTACGGTTTCCCTCCCCCAATAGCTTGCTTCCAAAGACAGTGATTTCAGTGTAAAAATCCTTCACAGCAGCTGCTACACTGTAGCAATCTGATAACACTTCACACCTGATAACAATGCTGCAATTTTGTGCAATTCTAGCTCTTTGGAGTTCTGACCTTTAAAGGGGAAAGGAAAGCAGGGCAGGTTTTGGGAGATGTGTGAATGTTTAAAGCCCTCTTGCTTGAGTTGCCGCTGCTGCTGTGTGCCCTGGGCAATGGGGAGAATCGCTGGCTGCCGGCTGCCGGTTTTCCTCCATCCAGGCAAGCGGCAGCCACCCAGCCAGGTTTGGTGAAGGGGTCCATTACGGGCGGCACATTCATGCCAGGAGGAAGAGGGCAGGGCAGCCTCGAAAAGCAGCTTTTAGAAAGTAGCCACTTGTGTCCCCCCCTTGAGTCACGTACGCCACGTAGGATCCTCAGAATCTGGATCGAACGCGATTAAGCTGAAAGTACTGGGAACTGGCAAATTCGCGTTTGCATCTGGTTCTATTATTTCGGTTTAGGGAAACTGGATTAAGCTTGTAATGGGGATGCGGCCTCAGAAGACTCAGCGTCTGCTCAGGACTTTGCCTTCTCCCACACTATTTGCGGACAAGGTAAAAGATTCCTTTTGGACAGTCCAACTTTCTTTATTTACAAGATACGTGGAGACTAATAGATTTTATATTTTTATACTTTTATACTTTTACATCTTTATATCAGTTTAGGGATGTGAATGGATATTCAAAAATTTGAAAATCTGTTTCGAATCCAACAAATGTTGACATTCAAACTGGAATCAAATGTCTTCACATTAGAATTTAGACATTGGATTTTGAACGTTCCGAAACCTTTGTTTGAATGATTCGAAAGATTCAAATGTACAGATATGTATGTATTATGTATGCAACTGTACAAATATATGCGTATCTGTATGCATTTGTGCTTATGGTACGGGATGAAAACAGGATGCATACGAAATGTGTACAGATATGTACATCACATATGAAAGTTGTTGACATTCGTATCTTTAAATACGAATCTTACATTCATATGAATAGATTCGAGTCTATAGATGGATTTGAATCGGGTTTTTTAGCATTAGGATTTTAAACATTCAAATCGAATGAAATGTTTTGACATTTGATTTGACTCGAATTCAAATGCAAAAATAAATAAATAAGAACATAAGAACATAAGAGAAGCCTTGCTGGATCAGGCCACAGCCCATCTAGTCCAGCATCCTGTCGCACAGAGTGGCCCACCAAATGCTCATGGGCATCTCAAGCAGAGACAAGGACAAACCTTCTCCTGCTCTCGAGTCCCAGCAAATGGCCTTAGAAGCGCCCCAGTTCCCCCCCCCCCAGCCTGAAAGATGCACCTAGGCATTCGTTCTAGTAGCCATTGATCCATCTGTCATCCATAAATTTGTCTAACCCTACCTTAAAGCCATCTAGACTGCACATCCCTAATCAAGTCGTCTGTTGTTGGAATATCTTCTATTTTAATTTACACCCCCAGGCATCTTTGTTCTGCAGCTTCAAAGACTGGAAACCAGAAGTATTAGCCACACCAGCCTGGTTGAAGATCAGCTTAGCTTACAGCCCTCCAGATATCACAGAATGCTGGGAGTTAAAGTTAAGGAACATCTGGGGGGGTTGCAAATTCAATGGCGCTGAACTCAAATATTATAATTTCTCAAATGATGCCCGTGGGAATGACTGTTCTATAACAAAAGAAGTTCTAGTGGCCATTTGCATGCCCAATGCTGGAAAATTCCTGTACTAGGCTAGCAGCACTCAAAGTGCAAATGGCCAGGCCAAGTTAGATTGTCATGGCAACATCTGGTGTGTGCTTGGATCTTGCCATGCTGATCTGGGGCCAATTCACACTTGGCTTCTTAGTGCATAAATAGTGAACATCTGGGAAGGTGCATTTCCACCTGCAGGAGGCGCTTACCCACTGCAAGTTTTCCCTGCCTTCCCAGGTGTGCACTAATCATGCAGTAGTGATGAAGCATGAAATTGTGCTCCACAACATGTCCAAACATGACAGGAACCTTACCAGTCATGGTAGGCCAGTGAGCATTCACATCTCTGCAGGCTGGGAAGATCATTGGAGCTTCCGTGCAAGAATGCTGGCAGCTCCAATGTGACTTCCTGGATGTGACTGCAACTGTGCTTAGGGCCAGCATCGCCATAGTGATGGTGATGACACATGCACAGTTGTAGAGGGTGCCACACTCAAGAGGAGCAGCCCAGCAACTGAACACAGGTGAGTGTTCAATTGCATGGGGTGGTGGTGGTCTGTTAGTGACTAGTGTTTGCAAGTACTAGTCAGGGTTAGTTCATTGCAAACTTTTTCCATCCACAGGATGGGAAAGGAAGTGCAAAACGCCCCTGGACACTCACTGTGCCACATCCAGAAGAGGGTGCGAAATCACCTTCCTGGGAGTGATACTGGCACTCCTGGTCAAGCTGTGGACTGCTTCTTAGCAGCCACAGCTGGGTTGCCCCGGGGAAGGGTTGCTTCATGCCAAGGTGGCTGTAGTTGTGGATGGAACAACCAGGAAGGAGACTGAACTGCTCTAACTGGTAAGTGTAACAGGCCTGATATCTCTGACTTGGGTGGACAAGCAATTTGCTCTAGGCTGCATCCACATGTCCCCAAAAGGGCATGCCTCAAAAATAGGGCCCACTCTGTCTCTCAGTTGGCACATGGTCATGGAATCTTCTCTCGGAGTTCTCTTAGCCATAGGGTTGGATAACACAGGGCAGACTGAGGCTAAATCTGCCTCCATCTCTGCTGTGTGGACTGACAGCGGAAAGGGAAGGCAAATCAGTGGGACAATTTTAACCCATGCCAGATTCATGTTGGACTGAAAAAGACCAACGTCAGGGGCTGTTTCAGGTCCATAGCAAAAAGTGTGTGAAAGCCTCACAGCTATGGAGCTTTCAGTCTGTATCCGTGAAGATTTTGGTGGGCCAGAGGTGCAGGCTGTATGACCTGTGAACTTGCTGCCTCTACAGCAGATCCTGAGCCTCTTGCCCTTGAGATGGCCATTTTTTTCTGGCCATCTGGATGCCCCCTGATTAGACAGATTCCAGTAGAATTCAACCCACAGAAAACAAAAGGAACAACAGGAAATTGTGGCTGAGATTTCACTCCCACGAGGTTCCCCCGCTAGGTTTTCATCAAGCATTATGAAGGATGAGAAATTGTACATGAATGAATGAATGAATAATAGATAGTGCTACCAAAAATTATTAAGATGAATTTTTCCTCAATACTTCTGAAGAGTGGGAGGGGGCAGGATATTAAAGAGTTATTCTCAAATTTATGGCAAAAAAACAAAAAAAACTGCACAAGAGCTTCATCAACATTGAATGATCAATTAAATCTTAATGTTAAGTTAAAATTTTGTTTTTATTTGCTTCTGGGTAAATGACAATAAGAAAACTTTTGTCTCTGAATGCAATAGATTGATAGCAAAGATGGAAAGACTAAACTTTTAAAATGGATTTGTCTTGAAAAATGGGAAACTTCTAAGGTTGGGCCTTTCTGCACTTACCTTTCATGATCCAGATCTGGTGATCTTGATCACACAATCTGTGCTAGGAATCTGCCCTGTGGTGGCATATTCCAGACCAGCTCGCATGGAGCCAGCCTCTGAAACTCCAATGACTAGGAACTAAAGTCCCTGCCCTTGGAGCCCCTGGGGGACTCATTTCAACCCCACCGATATGGGTCTCCTAGGTAAATCCAGAACACAGAGACATGCAATTCTGCTCTCGTCTTTGATCTGGATTTCAACCACTAGTACACTGATGAATAAATCCTGATTGAGAGCAGGTGAAGGTTTTGCCTTTGTCTTCTGCTTGAGATGCCCAGAAGCAATTGGTGGACCACTGTGTGAAACAGGATGCTGACTAGATGAGCTGTGGCCTGATCCAGCAGGGCTCCTCTTCTGTTCTTATGATAAAATGGATGGATGACTGGGGTCACCATATTTTTAAAAAAGTATTTTAACTTTGGTTAATGGAACATATAGTTCTTCTTCCCAAGTATAATCAGATGGAAAAGCCTTGGCGGAGTGATAGGACTTGTTAATTATTCAGTAATTTAAATAAGATAAGCAAAGGGTATTTTTTTTATTGATTTCCACATAAAAGTTATGAAATCCAATATAATATAGGAATACAGACAAATTAGAAGGCTGTAAAAACATGAGCGAATTATGGTTTTATTAAAACTGCAAAATAGCTGGCTGCAACCCATCTGAAAATAAAAGGTCAAAGGGAAAAAAAATCAGCATACATTGTATTAATGGACTGGGGAACAGGGCTGGACTAATAACTCCCAGGCATAAAAATTTATATTTTTCAACATAGCAATCATTTCTTTTATCCTATTGGGTGTTTTAAAAGTCCTCTTGTGTATATAATATTAATTTCACCATAAAAAAAGCAGTAATTCAGATAGTAACCCAAGCGAGCTATTAAGTTTAAAAGTACCATGTGAAGTATTTGTGGTTATGGTTTTCTTGCAGTTTAGGGACTGATGCGAAAACAAAGTACTTCAGAGGAAATACAATTATCATTGTTGTGCGTTAGACGTAATGGCAAGCATTTTGGCTGTCACTAATTTGAATCCCTAACCAGATATTTAAAAAGCAATGAAGTATCTTCAGCTGATGTCTCCAGTTCTGAATTGTGATGCTTTTCACAGTTGTGGAATTGTTAGTTTATCTTATACTGGAGTTGGCTATGTCTTCCGAAATTTATTTATTTATTTGAATATTTATATCCAGCCCTTCACCTGAGGACAGATCACAACAGCAAAAAGACAAAAACCATAAAGCGGTGTAAAGGATACATTAAAATATGGCAGGAAAACATTCAGAACAAACAATTTACTTACTTCATTTATAACCCCAAAAGTGACTCAAAGCAGCGTACAAATTGCCAGAATTACAATAAAAAAGAGCAGTATACAAAAATTAAACATAAACCATTAAAATAAACAAATAACAATACTTAAAACTCAAGACAATGTTAAATGCCTCTATAATGACGCATTACAAAACTCAAAACATATCAAGCACTTTAAAATTAAGACGTATAATAAAACTAGGGCTTATGAAAACCGTTACATTAAGAATTATCAGTACTGAATTAAGATTGAAAAGCCTCCCAAAATAAAAAATGTTTTTGCCTTACGAAAGGGAGTAAGAGACTGACCATCCTAACTTCCTTAGGGAGCGAATTCCAAATTTGGGTGCGATTACTGAAAAAGACTTCTCCCTTGTTACCACCAGCCTAGTCTGATGAGTTAGTGGGACAGAGAGGAGGAGGAGGAGAAGGAGAAGGAGAAGGAGAAGGAGAAGGAGAAGGAGAAGAAGAAGAAGAAGAAGAAGAAGAAGAAGAAGAAGAAGAAGAAGAAGAGTTGGCCCCACAACAGAACACCCTGTGAGGTAGGTGGGGCTGTGAGAGTTCAGAAGAGAGCTGTGACTTGCCCAAGGTCACCCAGCTGGCTTCATGGGGGAGGGCAGAATCAAACCCGGTATTCCCAGATAAGAGTCCGGCTCCCTAACCACTAGACTGGTGATGGCGAACCTTTTGAGCTCAGTGTGTCAAAATTCGCAAGAAAACCTAGCTTAACTCGGATGCTGTGTCACATCTGGAAATATCCATAATTTTGTGATATTTGGAGCTCTAGTAAAAAAGTTATATTTTTGATATATGCAATTTATTAAAAGCAAAAACAAACAATTCTTTACATTAGTGACTTTTGTTGCTAAATCTTCAATTGAAAGTTGGTATTTCATACACTTCAAGAACAAGCAAGCACTACACACCCAGGTGCCAGGGTAACCATGTGTGTCACCCAAAAGGGCCTGGCGTGTCACCTATGACACGCGTGTCATAGGTTGGCTATCACTGCACTAGACCAAACTGGCTCAAACTGGATATGGGGACATGTGCCCAATCTAATTCTGTTATGTTATCTTGTGAACTGCCCACAGCATTTCTGTTCAAAATCTCACTCTCTGTTCCTGTAGGCAGGAAATGAGAGCAACTGAACTTGAACTATGTTCTTTTAAATTAAACTGTTTCTGTAACTGACAGAAGCAGCGGTATTGCCTCCCATTCTGAAAAAGGAAAAAAAAATGTCTTGATTGTCACGGCCTCTCTAGCTGACTCGCTCGCTGTGAGGCGAGCTTGCTTAACATTGGAGCTTTATCAGGCATGAAATATTCACATGCCTCTATGCTGAAAAGTTATCTCTGACACAGAAATAAATAGAAATAAGTAAGATAGGGCTTAATAAAATCCCTGCCATGGTTGGACTGAATATTTGCTTATTTCCATGCTGGGAAATAAGGTTCCAGTTTGTAAATCCAAGTATGTAGGTTTGTCTGCAGTTTCCTGATGTCTCACTTAATCAAATCCTGGTTTTTTCTGATGGCTCCATTCTTTAAGAGCCATTCTCAGTCAGTTTGGTCTAGTCGTTAAGGAGCCAGACTCTTGCCTGGGAATACCGGGTTTGATTTTGCCCTCCTCCATGAAGCCAGCTGGGTGACCTTGGGCTAATCACAGGTCTCTTCTGAGCTCTCACAGCCCCATCTACTTCACAGGGTGTTCTGTTGTGGGGAGAAGAATAGAAGCTTTGTCAGCCGCTTTTGAGTCCCCTTAAATGGGTGAGAAAAGCAGGGTAGAAAAGCCAACTTCTTCTTTCATTCTAGCATAGATAACTCATAAGAACACTTTGCAATTTTATATGCTTACAAACAAAAATTGTATGACTTATAAGGGTGAAGATGAACAAAGTGTTGGGTGGTTTTTGTTTTAAGAATTTTCCTCTTTCCTTGTGTCTTCCAGACACAGGTAAGAATCTGCTATCATTGACTAAAAATCTGATATATTAGGGGAAATCGGCAGTGTTGCTGGATTTCTTGTAAAATAGTTTCTTTACCTCAGTCTGCTGCATTATTGTTGCTGTTCCAAAATCTTGGATGTGAGCAGGTGTGGGGAAAAGATCAAAAGAAAGTGTGTGGGCCCCCCTTTTTGTTTGCAAATATTTTACTTTATTTTATATTTTATTATTTTGTTATTTTTATCCATGTCCCGGGA
This sequence comes from Aspidoscelis tigris stejnegeri, assembly GCA_023333525.1. NCBI lineage: Eukaryota > Metazoa > Chordata > Lepidosauria > Squamata > Teiidae > Aspidoscelis > Aspidoscelis tigris. The sequence continues at coordinate 103,722,291 of JALMGA010000003.1, read as the reverse complement.
GGAAGGAGGAGGATAGAAGGGGAGGGTGAAGGGTGGGTTGAAAAGCGTAAATGTATAAACTCTTTAATTGTATTGACATTATTAAAATAAAAATAAAAAACCCTAAAACATGCAAATATTTTATTGATCCTTATTTTACAAAACATAATTCCTTACAAAATAAAATACAAAACATAATTTTATATTTTTGGTGTAATGGTTAGCACCCTGGACTTTGAAAGTGTGTGGGCTCTTGCTGGTGTCTAGGTATTTTGTAATAGGAACAATAATACCTAGAGAGGACGGATGAGGTAAGAGCTTGGATTGTCCTGAGACTGACTCCTATGATCTGGTACTGGCACGGAGAAGCAATTGTGGAGTCTCTTACTATTTGGAGGCACCCTTGGAGTCACTAAGAATGTGTCCAGACTTACAGGTACCGTCCATTCTGATGGGTTTTCCAATTGCCTAGTCATAATCAGGCAACCTCCGGGCGGGTGGGGCGTTTCTAATCTGTGAACACTTCTTAGGGCGAGTCCCCATGATCAGGATACTCTGAGGCAAACCTGAGTTCACCTTGGGAGAGTCTTCATGCAAAGCTCTAATTTGGGCTACATGTGCCACAGAAACCAAAAACATGGAGCAACCCCCCCTTTCTAACTGTTCTCGCCCCGAATTAGGAGGCAAGAATGGGTTATCCTGGGGGCAAGGGGAAGCTTCCGGGTTATTGCCGATCACAGCATTAGTGGGTGGGGTTTCGCTGTCCCCGCCGTGTGTGCTGTGATCGCAACGGTCCCTCCTTGCCTCATCGTGTGATTGGGCAGGCATGCCTGGGTAAGGGCTTGCTTTAGCAAAAAAGCGCCTGACAGCTTCCCTGCACTCAGCTGATCAGCTGTCAGATGGGTATAGTGGCTGTCAAGCACACGAGCAGAACTCGGTTAAAACTGAAAGCTGCGGCTGTGTTTTATTTTACTGGAGCTCTGCTCATGCTCTTAACAGCCCCTATACCTCCGTCTGACAGCTGATCAGCTGAGCGCAGGGAAGCTCATTTGCTAAAGCAAGCCCTTACCCAGGCGTGCCTGCCCGATTGCGCGATGAGGCAAGGGGGGGCATGCTTACGCCCAGTGGGGAGGGGGTGGAGAAAACCACAGTTCCCTGATGCAGGGGTTTACCGCAGTTTTCATGGGGACAGGCAGGCTGAGCTTGAACCCATGCTGTCCTCGATTACCGTGGGGACTTCTTAATGCAGACTACTATTTGTATTGTCTGCCCCAAATCCACTGCGAAGTAATGGCAGCCCATGGGGATGCACCCTTAAACATTAACAACACCTTTTCTGGTGATACTCAGTTTTGGAATAATCTCCCCTCTGATGTTTGGGAAGTGCTTAATACTGCTTCCATCAGGCACCTGCTGAGGATTTTTCTTTTCACTCAGGCTCTACTCAGGGGAGTAGCTGCATTATCTTCTTTTTCCCTGATCCCTCTCAAGATTTTAGCACTATTTTTAACACTACTTTAACCTTGCTTTTATACTAGCTTGTAAACTGCTTTAAGATGCCTTTACGGGAAGCAGTATGGAAGAAATGCTTTAAATAAAATAAATAATAAATCACAATGCATCCAGGAAAGAGTAATCAAGAACATGAAAAGTCCTTTCCTAGAGGTACTCACACAGGGGCTGTACAGAGATGTGCTAGAGGTATAACAGTTACCAGCTTCCATTAGAAAAAAGGAAAATACTTCCTTCCAGCCCAAACGTCCATGTGTGGGCAGAGTATCACCGTTCCCATAGCAATGACAATGGCACATGTGCAGTCATGATGGGTGCCACGATCAAGATGGTGGTGCCCTGTCCGCGACTGGATATGCCCAGCCACTGGTAAGTCTCTGGTGTGTGGGGGTTACTCTACTGTGTACTAGTGTTCCCAAGTGCGAATGCTAGTACATGTTAGTCGCTAAAGCACTCTTGTCATCCAACGGATGGGAAGCCAAATGCAAAAGCAGCCCAGGTAAAAGTGTGTCATGTCCTGTCCTGTCCTGTCAGCCCAGCCACTTCCTCTGAGGATGAAGGAGGGGTGCCAATCGGCCAGCAAACTGAGCAGCAAGCCAAGCACAGCGGCTCGGACACTGAAGGCCAGGGACCAGATCTGGGGGCACAGTCAGGAAGCTTTGAGCAGCTCAGACGCTGAGCCTCAGGCACGCCCTTCCCCCTGTCTGCTCAGGTAAGAGAAGCAGCAGGTGAGGAGATCTTGGCATCTCACACACCTGAGCTGAAAAGGGCATGGGGCTGAGTCACCTACTTAAGTTCTGCCCCCAGTGTTGCAAACAATGACCGTCTACTCGTGCAACCTCTGTCTGTGTATTGCCTATGAAACCTAACTTCTGGACATTGTTTTCCGACCCTGCTGAACTTCTGGATTCTTCTGAACTTGGACTGTTTGACGTTGCCTTCTCTTGAGCCCCTACGGATGTACATTTGCATAGCTGGCCCAGCCTGCCTGAGGCATGACAAAGTGTTGCCTTTGTCTTCTGCTTGAGATGCCCAGAAGCAATTAGCGGGCCATTGTATGAGTCAGAATGGCTTGTGGACTGATCCAGATGGCCTTCTCTAATGTTCTTATGTTCTTAGGATTTTGCTGAACTGTATCTTGGCCCGGAGGCCTTAAGCCTTGCCCAATCCTGATCTGCAAGTGGCAGGATTCTAAATATGGGATTAGGAGGTGGCGTTGCTCAGTCTCACCTCTAGGCAGCAGAATAGCTTGGACTGGTATGGTCAGTCCCCAAACAGGTCAGAAACCTATATAGTGTCATGTTATAAAGACATATCACTTCCCTTTCATGCGGCTTGTGCCGCATCAACTCCTTCTAGCAGTGATTTTTCTCTATCACTCAATGCAAAATGGTGCATGAATGATCTGGCATCAGGATTTTTTCTAGGTCCTTTAAGCAACTCAAACAGTGATTAATCACACCCAAGCTCCGCCTTCTTTTGTGCCATTAATGCAGCTGTTAGGTTGGAGACAGGATAATTCATTGCTTCTCGTGATCCTGTTAGCTGAGGTGTCTGATTAATTTTGGCTCTGGGATTAAGTCAGCAAACGAAATTTGACTTCCACAAGCAAGTGATATATATCCGTTTGCCCCTAGCGCTCGGGGGAAATGGCACTATCTGTTCAGATCATGTTTTTATTGTATCTTCCAATATAGCCAGAAGGTGGCATTATGTACTAATGGTTTATTACTGAATCTTTGGACTGTACGCTGATTTTTATGGTTAGAGTGTTTCTCTTCTCTTGGTTTTCATGTCAGAGGAGAAAACTGGGGAATTATTTTGTTTGTTCTTCAACAGAGAAGGAAGGAAGGAAGGAAGGAAGGAAGGAAGGAAGGGCTTTGTGGCTAGAATTTATCAAAAATTGGATCTGATCTTATTTTTAACCAGCTCAACTCATAGGAATCCATGGACTCATAAAATCCACAATTTAAGGAGCCAATTGTTGGTGTGTTTTAAGCAACCATTACCAATCTGAAATCTTGATGCCTTGAATCTACTCCCACTGCCTTTGGCTAGCATGGCTGTGATGTATGAGGATGATAGGGACTGTGATTCGAGATAGATGGAGGGTACCAGTTCAGTGAATGCTATGTTTAAAATAAACCTGATGTCCTTTAGAAATTACTGGGATTTAGCTTTCATGGAGTATGCAACTCACCGTTGTGAGAGCTGATGGAATTTAGAAGGTTGCAGGTTTCCTACCAGTGTTCCAGAGAGCATCTGAGAAGGATCTCAGAAGCTTTGCTTTGGATTTGCATTTTGCCATAAGCATTTGTGAGAGTTTATTGCCTTTTTTGAACTTCTTTCTGTGGTGATCTGGATTGTGTAAGGGCACGGGTATGCATAAGGGCTTTCCCTATTCCTTACCAGATTTTCACCCGTAGGCCAAAAAGTGATGAGATCGTATTTATTTACTTATTTATTTATGCCATAAGAACATAAGAGGGGCCCTGCTGAATCAGGCCACAGCTCATCTAGTTCAGCATCCTGTCTCACACATATTTCTGGGTATCTCAAGCAGATGACAAAGGGAAACACCTTCAAATGGCCTTTAGAGGCATCCTGCCTAGCTCCTCAGCCTGGAGGACGTATCTAGGCATTCATACCAAATGGAATGTGGGAAATGGGCTTAGTGCACATCCCTACTTGGAAGGCTTTTAATAGTTTTTTTAAAAAAAACTATTGGTGCTCACACCTTGATGTTAAAAGTGTTTGTCTCATTTCATTTTTGAGCCTTTCAACACTGGGCGTTATTCTGGATTTTATCCCAAAATAGGAGTCTGCTGTCCTCATGCTATGTAGGCTATAGCAGGGTCCTGCTAGTGACCAGTTGCCGCTTGAGTGGGGTGGGGCATCTGCATTTGCCATTGACTCTGAAGAGCCTTTAAAGGCTATTTGCAGGGAGCTCAGAGCAGGTGAAGGTTTTGTTTCTGTCTTCTGCTTGAGATGTCCAGAAGCAATTGGTGGGCCACTGTGTGAGACAGGATGCTGGACTAGATGGCCTGTGGCCTGATCCAGCAGGGCTCCTCTCATGTTCTAGTCCTGGAAGGCAGTGTTGAGGCTCCAAAGGCCAAGACCTTTTGTCACAGGCTTTGGAGTGTCTGGCCAGGCCGGTGTTGGGACAGACCCACTTCTGGGGTTGTTTCCTGGAGTTCTGCCAAAATAGGTCTCCAACAGTGCACTGGATGATGGAGCTGTGTCATCTGCATACCTTGTGGTCCAGTATAACACTCTCTCCCCCCCCCCCCCGCAGTCCAATTGTAGACCAGAGTTTTGAGATCTATAGCTACACTGGGTTAGAAGAAGAAGAGGAAGGGTTGACCTTTCCACCCTGCTTTTCTCACCCATTTAAGGGAACTGAAAGTGACTGACAGAGCTTCTATTCTTCTGCCCACAACAGACATCCTATGAGGTGGGTTGGGCCGTGAGAGCTTATAAAGAGAGCTGTGACTCACCCAAGGTCATCCAGCTGGCTTCATGGAGGAGTGTGGAATCAAACCCGGTATACCCAGATAAGAGTCTGGCTCCCTAACCACTGGAACAAACTGGCTGACCCTAGCCCAGTCCACCATCCCATATGGTTGAAACATGATGAAGGGTTGGGGCCTCTGCATCCCCCAGTGTTTGCCTCCCCCCCCCCGATCCTTTTCTCCGTCTTTCCTCATCTTCCCCATGCAAATGGCAGGGGGCTGGAATGGATCATGGGCCAGTTTACTTCCCGCTGCAAAAAGAAGAAATGATTGCACAGTCTTGTTGACTTCTTTAATACCTCCTTTGCTTTCCTCAGGAAAAAAAAAATTCTCACCTCCTCTCTAGACCTTGGCCAGTTCTGTTTGCTGACTGTGTTACCTTCCAGCCACACACATCTCAAAGCCTCCCTTGCGTGAATAACACCCACCTGCCCACACACAGTGTTACCCTGCAGAACATCATTCACTGACGCTATACATACAAATTGACGGGGGGAAAAAAATTTACAATGGTGATTTTTCAACTGACGGGGAAATTAATGTTCTCTATTATGGGCATTTAATCAGTGCCAGCTTCTAAACAGAGCACAGAGATAGAAGATTGATTGGCCTGAATGTATCATATCTATAAAATAAGAATGCTAACTTCTGAGCAACATTAATGACACGTTGGCTTTCTAGAAAGGAAGCTCTGGGGCCATATGAAAGGTGGATGTGGAAGCTTGGACAAGAGCATATATGTGCATATGAGGGGCTGTAGATCAGTGGTAGAGCAGGCTGCCTGGAAAACAAAGGGTTGCTGGTTCAATCTTGAACCTTTCCCCGGAAGTAGGCTATGGCAAACCACTTCTGTAGGGGTGTGCACAGAAGCCCATTTCCCACATTTGATTCGGTATGAATCCCACCCCCCAAAATGTGGAAGGCTTCTTATTCATGCATGAATATTCAAAGGGATATTTGTGCATGAAACGAAGTGAACCTCCCCATTCCTTTCTGCCCCCCCCCCCATTCACCTGTCCTCATTGCCGCTATCACCGCCACCACTGCCACCACGCATCACCTTCTTAGGCACTTCCGGGTCTGCATGTGAAACTTTCCATCTAGGGATCACGGGATCCATCTAGGGGACGGGAGGCCATGGTGACATCCCTGAGGCCTATTTTGGTGGTCCTTGGAGACTGATACATGCTGTCTGTGTCAGTGTCGTGCTACTCCCATCTGGGGATCACATGATACTGACCCAGAAGTGCCTTTTAGGCCTAGGGGTGCCAATGCAGCCTCCCAAAAGGTAAGGGGGCACATTGGAGGGGGCGGGAGGCTGTGGTGACACCCCTGGGGCCTATTTTGCTGCTCCCCGGAGGCTGAGGGGACTCTTCTGGTTCTGCACATGCAGCAGGAGCTGGGCGCGCAAACCTGGAAGGCCTAGGACAAAGAAGCGGTGGTGGCAGCACTAGGTAGGTGGGTTGATGGGAGGCCATGGTGTTGACGGGAGGTCCGGGGGCACGGGTGGCCCCAGGGACATCTGGCATCTGCCCAAACTTTGATGAATATTGGGTAGCCTGATTTGTGGACAAGTAGGGCCTATGAACGTAGGCCCTATTTGATTCGGCCACGAGTCTATGAATTTGTACATATTCATATGAATTCTGGGTGGGACAAATATTCATGTACATCCCTACACTTCTGAACTTCTGCCAAGAAAACTGCGTAGAGGCGCCCATGCAGTCCACCAGGACTTGGTGGTACCCAACAACAACAACAACAACAACAACATGTTTATGTGCATGTGTATGGGAGGGAGAGAGAAAGCTAAAGATGAAGCAAATAGAAATCCCATTAGCTCTTCAATAAAGGAATGTGTGGTAATTTATTTGAATGAGGCACTCGCTTTCCACATAAATGCCAGTGTTCATACTGTGCTCAGTATGTTGTCCAATAGATAGGGCTGTTATAATATTATGAGATTAGCTTTTAAGAATTTGTGCAGGTGCTTAAAACCTCCCCGTGGCAGAGGTAGGTGTTTAATTCCTTCCTTTGTGTGTGTTTCCCCTTTTCTTTTGCAGCAGCCATCAAAGCTGTTTCAGCCCTCATGACAGAGAGAGGCCAGAAAAAGTATGGGCTCGGTATGATCTCACTTTTTTCTTCTTTGTAAAAAACAAAGCCAGCGGCAATAACAATGCAGTGTACGGTGTTCAATTTACTTGACTTCTGTGCGTGTGGGGGCACGTTCATGCTGATGGTGTTGCACTGTGCGGATGGATGTCAACATGTGTGTCGCATCAGATGCATAAGCCTTTGGGGGAAATAAAACCTCAAGTGTATCTTGCTCAAGTACTGTATCTCAGAATTCGTAAAGGGAAAGGATATTTGGACACAGATGAAACACAGGACTCAGCCACTGATCATGATGCCACACGGAATGATCTCACAGGTCTACGGAAGCGCACGGATATTCAAAAATCCAAAAATCTGATTTGGAAATCTGACGCTTGAATTCGAATCGGATTTTCAAAAATCTAGATTTTTGAATTTGGATTTAAACCCGGATTTTTGAAAGTCCAATACGGGTTCAAAAGTACGGATTTTTGAATGATTCAGCTGTATTCGTCTCCATATATCGCTTCCGAATATTGGGTCTATTTGCACTTATAATATGGGATGCAAATGAAACGCAAACATGAAAAAACGGGATGCAAACAGATTCGAAAATTGGATATGAATGTTCCCAACATTTGTATCATTCAGTTTGAACTGGATTTTTGAAAATATGGATTTTTGAATTTCGATTTGAATAGAATATTCGAATATTCGATTTGAATTGGATTCTAATGCAAAAATGCATTCGTGCACATTATTTATTTATTTATTTATTTTATTTATTTATTTATATTTCTATCCCGCCCTATACCCAAAGGTCTCAGGGCGGGTTACAATGTTATATTAATGTTAGACAGGTCCCTGCCCTCAGGCTTACAATCTAAAGAGACAAGAAACAAAAGGAAAATGGTGTGGGAGGGAACAGGGAACAGCAAAAAGCAAGCGCTTGAGGTCTTCAGTTCCAATTTTTCTCTCCATTTCTTATTGCTGAAATTTTCCTAGTAACTTTACTTCCAATTTTCTCTTCATTGATGACAAACTGGATGATGTTAAGGATGGTCAGCCGGTATCAGTCCCACCCTGCTTGGCCTCAGGACCAGACATTTTCTCAACTGGTGGATCGGCTGCCGTAGTCTCTTTGCCATCTTGTAATGGAAGCAGTTGGAGGAGGGAGGGGCACTGCTGAGAGCAAGATGGCAGAGCCCAGCCTGCTGCCTCTTCTCCACTCCTCTCCGGCAAGATGGTTCATCGCCTTGTGATGGCAGTTGGAGGAGGGAGGGGCACTGCTGGGGGTAAGATGGCAGAGCCCAGCCTGCTGCCTCTTCTCCACTCCTCTCAGGCAAGATGGTTCTCAGCCTTGTGAAGATGGCAGTTGGAGGAGGGAGGGGCACTGCTGGGAGCAAGATGGCAGAGCCCAGCCTGCTGCCTCTTCTCCACTCCTCTCAGGCAAGATGGTTCATCGCCTTGTGATGGCAGTTGGAGGAGGGAGGGGCTGCTGGGAGCAAGATGGTAGAGCCCAGCCTGCTGCCTCTTCTCCACTCCTCTCCGGCAAGATGGTTCATCGCCTTGTGATGGCAGTTGGAGGAGGGAGGGGCACTGCTGGGGGTAAGATGGCAGAGCCCAGCCTGCTGCCTCTTCTCCACTCCTCTCAGGCAAGATGGTTCTCAGCCTTGTGAAGATGGCAGTTGGAGGAGGGAGGGGCACTGCTGGGAGCAAGATGGCAGAGCCCAGCCTGCTGCCTCTTCTCCACTCCTCTCAGGCAAGATGGTTCATCGCCTTGTGATGGCAGTTGGAGGAGGGAGGGGCTGCTGGGAGCAAGATGGTAGAGCAGCCCAGCCTGCTGCCTCTTCTCCACTCCTCTCAGGCCACATCCCTACTCCGGTCTGGATTTCCATACACCTTCCTTTAACTTGCTCCATGTTAATTGCTGTGCCTCACAAGCTTTCCAGCCCCTCCATGCCTCTGAAGGCTAAAAATAAAAGTTCCTAGCCTGAGAGCCTCCGGGTATGTATCAGAATGGGAGCCAGAAGTGCCTTTGTGGTTCATGCTTGATGTGTGCAAAGTGTGCAGGAATGGTGTTCAGAGTGCGTGGAACTTCTGTATGCCATTTGGGCAAAATGGAGTGTGCACCCAGCCTTGCCATTCTGACCGTCCACTCCTGGGGGAGTGGGGGCACATTGCTGTGGGGCAAGTGTGGTTTGAGACACTGTGTAGGTTGCAAATAGAAAAGCGGACCCGTAGCCAATAGAGTTGCTGCTACCATCACTGGCAATGGTAGCTGGACTAAGATTGCACATGGCAGAAATTTGATGGAATGGCCATTCCACTTTCTCTGCCTGCAGATAAAGATAAATTTGAAGGGCTGCCTCTGTCCAACTCAAGGTAAAGCACTGTCGCCGTACAGCACAAACTCAGGCCGACAAGAGATCAGCACAGAGAGGGAGCATTTGGTGCTGAAATCCGTTGCTTTCTGTGTGCAAGTTTCCTCCCCAATAAGGTACACAAGGGTATCATTTATGGCACAGTAAATCCAGCCTGGTATCCATGGCCTTCACTTTGGCGCTTAACAGCACACAAGGCGTGACTCACCCCAGCAGTAACTCATATCCCATGGCAGCTTCTGGCTTAATTACAAAGCACTAAAACTTGAAATAACAAAAATAATGGTGGAAATAAAAAACTGGAGAAATAAAATATGTATAGCTGAAAGGAAGGCAGGGTGGAGGAAGGGGTTGGGCGGCGGCGGCGGCAGCGGCAGCGGGGAAGCTGTCAGGCTGGCCAAAGGTCTCAAGTATTAATACATGGCTGTGGGGATACTACATAACAATTGGACTTTGGATCCCGGCATAAAACAATAGACACAGAAGCCATGCCTCAGCTCAGGAAACAGATTTCCTTTTGAAAGGTTCCTTACAGAATGGTTGCATTCTGGGCTTCTGTCCGGCTGATGAGGTGCAGTTTTTACATAATGTTGGTACAACAGAGATGTGCTGAACTGAATATGCTCAGACCTGGGACTCTTAGTTTGCAATAGATGAACATCTGGGCAGGTGCATTTGCAGTTGCGGGAGGTGTTTACAGCCTAGAAATGGCCCCTGCCTGCCGAGAGTTTCACCTATTGCAAACTAGCTGTGGTGCATGAAATTGTGCACCACAAACAACCTAACCCTCCTCAATCACGACCGCAACCTTACCTGTAGTGTCCACGGTGCAACCATTCACACTGTTTCTGGTGCGAGGGAGTCATCTGAGGTACCGCACAAAACGCATCACTACCTCAGATGACCCCTGATAAGACTGCATGTTCACAGAGCATTGTCATCGCCATAACACCAGTGCTGGTGAAGTCATGCAGGGAGCCGCAATCAAAATGGCAGTGCCCTGGTGGGGATTGGGCGCGTGCCCAGAGCAAGGTAAGCTTCTGGATCGTGCTGGGGCTAGGCTGTTGGGTACTAACATTCCCTAGTGTGAACTAGTCTCTTCTGCACCTTTTCCATCCAGTGGGCGGGAAGGCAAGTGCAGAAACACCCCTGGTTCAGAGTGAACCAGAGGGTCAAAGGTTCTAGCACCAAGCCAAACTCCCTCACAGTCATGTCCGTGGTCATCTGAGGTGCTAGCATGCTTGAGTGGCATCTCAGACGACCCTGGAACACTGGAGGAAGTGCAAATGGCTGCTGCCCAGATGCTTCAGGTAAGCATAGGGTTAAGGTTGGTTAAGGTGTGGAGCACAATTTTGTGTTCCACACCTAATCAGCAATTAGTGAACTTCTGGGAAGGCAGGGCACGCTTGGAGGCTGTAACAGCCTCCTCCGTGTGCAGATGCTCTTCCCCAGACATTCACTAATTGTTGACTACCAGCTGTAGTGCAAAAAGGCCTTAGATCTAAGGTAAGTGCAGAGTGGGCCTCTATAATTTGTCTGCTCTAATTTACTGGATTATACTTGTAAGGAAAAGGAAGCCATTGAGTTGCTGAAGATAAGCAAGTCTGGGTCTGCTGAGTGTTTGGATGGGAGATTTTCTGAAAATCACGTAGATCTCTCTGGATGTTAATGACTGAGATAAGAAAAAGAAGTTGGCTTTTCTCACCCATTTAAGGGGACTCAAAGCGGCTGACAAAACTTTTCTATTCTTCTCGCCACAACAGAACACCCTGTGAGGTAGGTGGGACTGTGAGAGCTCAGAAGAGAGCTTTGACTAGCCCAAGGTCACCCAGCTGGCTTTGTGGGGGTGGGTGGGATCAAACCTGGTATTCTCAGATAAGAGTCTGGCTCCCTAACCACTAGACCACACTGGCTCTAGATATAAAAAGGGCAGAGGGCAAGGCAGCTAAAAAGAAGTAGTATAGCTCAGATTTGATACATTAATGGTAAGTGGGGCCCCATGCCTGTTCTTACAGATGGAGGTGGCCATAACTCAGCTGGAAAGTACCAGTTTGGAAAGGAAAGGCTCACAAGTTTGATTCCCAATATCTCCTGGAAGAAGGCAGTAGAAGGTGGTCTGTAGTTCTGCATGGATATACTGATACAGTCAGTCAGTCAACTCTGCTTTTGAAGAAAGTAGACATTTCCTTCCTACAGTTGCCTATAGGAAACTTGCAAGCTAAACATAATTGGAAGTGCCCCGTCTTGACTATCTGCTGGTGGCATATCTTTTGCCCTATGACTTATCTCAGAGAATTGCTGAGCCACTGGGTACAGAATGACATTTTGTCAATGTGGAAGTGAAGGAAATGGAACAAGCTGGGGAAATCTTTTATAAACTCAACTGGTAGGACAAGGTCTAACATGCCAGAGAGAAGGGAGAAAATCCCCCGGAAGCTGAGAGGTTTCTCCATCAGCTCCCAACAGCGGTCTCTCCTTCCTTCGGCTGCTATCAGAAGAATCAATTTGTTTGGGAGGAGGGGAGGAGAAAGAGCAAGCTAGGATGCTCCTGTGCCAGCTACTTCCTCCAGCTCCACTCTAGACAGGGAGTGAATTTGTGGCATGGAGTAGGTGTTGTGTAAACATTCTGAGACGGCCGAATTTTTAACCTTGGAGCTACCAGGGAAGCCATTTTGAGGATGCCATGTCCTGCCCTTCACCTATTCAACTGAGTGAGTCTGGTGATCTGACTGAAGTTGAACCAGATAAGGAACCCCCTGAACAGAATATTCCAGATTATGCACAGCCCAATTCTGTGTCAGTTCTATTCTGCTTAGGTCATCCATGACTCAGCACACACAGGAGAAATCAGTCAGGCTTAGAGCCAAGAGATTGCATCAGAAAAGATTTGTCCATAGTTCCCACCTCTCTGACTCAGCAAATTCTGATAACAGGATAAATGTCTGCATTAGGCATATTACACTCTGGGGCATCTCCATGATCAGAATACTCTGGGGCGAACCTGAATTCACCTTGGAGGGTCCCCATAAACAGCCCCTAATCCAGGCTACATGCGGGACAAAAGCCAAAAATACTCAGCAAGCCCCCTTTCTAACTGTTCTTGCCCCAAATTAGGACAGGACAGCCATACACTTTGGTGCACCACTGAAATAGGTTCCCCGGTAGTCTGGACAAGAGATGCACCTTCTGGACTATGCCGTGATGGTCTGCCAGTATTCTTGATCTGGGCTTCCCTGATCAAGTTTAAGCTACATCCATCATGGATGATGCATACCGGTACCAGGCAGGATCAGCATGCCAAAACACACCTGTTCTGGAGGTTTCCACATGCATTCCTCACTTCTGGCTCTGTCAGTACCAATACATCGCCTCAGCTGGGCTCTCACCTTTTAAGGTTATGGGCTGTGGTCCTACTTAAGGTTTAATCCAGCTTCAGTCCACCCTCAGAGTGGAGTAATTTTCTTTCCATGTTATCTGTCCCAAAGATGAATTTTCTGGGTTGTTTAACACTGAAAGAAAACAGCTTGTCACTTTGCTGGTGTATTCTCTTACTCTGAAAGTGGACTGAAGCTGGATTACAGCCATGGAAAGAATATCTGGAAGCTTTTCCCCAAACACCTTGCAATGTGAGATCTTATTTTTCAGGAGAGGAAATACTCAGTGTGCTCATTCAAAACCTTGTTATTAGCAGAAGACAGTTTTCTTCTTTGAATGTTTCTCCACGGAGCAGTCGACTTAACAGCCCGGGAGAGATCATGTCAGTGTTTCACAATGACTGGATAGGATGTAGCAGTTTTTATTGTCTTCTAGGAGAGCATTGGACCTCCTCAGGGGGGGAAGAGGTGGACGCACAAAACAATATCTATTGGTTTTTAAAGAGAGGTGAGAAGGAAATGAAACAATGATAGTGTTTGAGGCCAATGATTCAGAGGTGAAGGGCATATTGAAAAGCTAAATCGGGGCTTGTGGGAACTTTTTCTTGTATTGTGTTGTGAAGCCTATTTAATTGTGCTGCTAATGCTGCAATTTAGCATGTGCTGCTTTCAGAATGAACCCCAGGAGTCCGGTGATAGTATCCATGGAAGTGAATTCGAGTGGTAATTTCTCTTCTTGTTTTCCTTCTTCTTCTTTTTAAATGTTGAAAAGAAATGCCTCAATTGAAATGCAGCTCCTTGGAGAGAGAAGGAAAAACACATAGACACGTGTGCACAAAGACACACACACACACATACACACACACAGAGCTCTCATTCTCTTTTTAAAATAACTTCATTAAGTTCTGCTGGACTGCATTTTTCGTTTTGCTTTTGTGGCACAAGAATGGTGCAGAGAAATTGTTCAAGCCAAATGCTACGTTTGAATTCTAAAGGAGAAAGAGAAAGAAGGTAAATAAGAAAAGTGAAGCATTTCGTACTGTATATGCCCTATGACAGACTCTTTTTCTATCCTGCCCTATGCTCAAAAGTATCAGGGTAAGTCACAATAAAATCATTTAAAAAACAAACAAAACACATGATCTAAAACAGGGAGGGGATGCTGTTCCCTCAGCTAGAGGCCAGAGTGAAGAGGTGAACCTTTATCAGATGTGTAAATTAAAGTGCATCTCAGGGCGCATCCCCATTATAAGTTTAATCCAGTTTCCTTAAACTGAAATAATAGAACCAGATGCAAACACGAATTTGCCTGTTCCCGTTACTTTCAGCTTAATCGCGTTCGATCTGAATTCTGAGGATCGTACGTGACGTACATGACTCAAGGGGAGACTCAAGTGGCTACTTTTTAAAAGCCGTTTTTCGGGGCTGCCCTGCCCTCTTTCTCCTAGCATGAATGCGCCACCCATAAGGGACCCCTTCAGGGAGCCTAGCTGGGTGGCTGGGTGGCTGCTGCTTGCCTAGATGGAAGAAAAACGGCAGCGGACAGCCAGCAATTCTTTCCCCTCCTCTCCTCATTGCTCAGGGCACGCAGCAGCAGCAGCAACTCAAGCCCCTTTCACAGTCACAGCCTTTAAAACAGAACCTCCAGCTGCTTTACTTTCTTTTCCCTTTCTAAAGGTCAGAACTTTCAGAATTGTGCATATTTGCAACATTGTTATAAGGTGTGAAGTGGGTAGATCGCTACAGTGTAGCTTTAAGGAGTGGATTTTTATAGTGGCTGTTTTGAGGGGTGAATTTTTTTCAATGAAATCACTATCTTTGGAAGCAAGCTATTGGGAGAGGGAAACCTTAAACATGGATTCTCATCCCTTAACACCGTACGGTCCCCACAGTAAAAAATGTAAAACGTTTCAAGCGCACGAACCGGAGTGAGACCTGTTGAAATGAGGATTAACATTTACAACGCTTTGGGGCGATTTAACATGCGGAAAGCGTGTTAAGCCGAACTGACGTGGGGTCTGCGAGGACTGAAAACGGTTTGAAATCAAAATAAGGTTGTAATGGGGATGCGGGCTCAGAGGGGACCCCCACAGTCTGTGGGTTAACACCAATATGGCTTTTCCATGGATTCCCACCATATTAACTGCTGAAGGGGGCAGCACAGTCAGGAAGCCCTCACCAGTGGATCTTGAGGCATGGGCATGACTATATGGAAGGAGATGTCTCTTTAGATATTTGGGGCCCAAGCCTTATAAGCCTTGAACTGCCTATAAGCAGAACTGAAGAGCAAGCCACACGTAGCTATTATATAGCTGCCCATTCTGTTAATTCACCCATTGAATGTGCCGAATTTCAATATTCAAACTCAAATAGAATGTCCCAAAATTTGGATCTATTTGTTTGAATAATCCAGACATTCTTAAGTGTACGGGGTTTTACAAGATGCGTACTTGAAGATCTGCATCTTTCCCGCATACATACGCAGTTGTATGGATCAGTACGGGACGGAAAAGGGTTGCATATGGGTTAACGACGGGATGCATACGGACATATTTGGATGTGTATGGATGTGGGGTAGATGCATACATGCACACACGAATGTTGTCAACATTTCTATGTGCAGATTTGAATCAAAAATTCAAAGGAATAGATTTGAATTTGGTTAAACTCAAATTTAAAGGATTCTAATTGAATCGGATTTTTGGGTATTCGATTCGATTCAAATAGAATAGAACGCCAACAAAACATCTATGCACATATCTAGTTGAGTACCTACCGAGGTAGGAATTGCAACTCTGGTCATGGCTAGTGATAAGGGCTGCCACGATTTACTTCTCAAAGCTGGTCCTCTTTGACAGAAACATTTATACACATGATTATAGTTTTCAGACAGTGCGATTGGCTGCATTTGTGTACTCCCAGCATAACTCTACTACGCAAGTAATGATTCATAATCCTACCCGTATATTCCTGCGTATAAGACGACTGGGCATATAAGACTACCCCCAACTTTTCCATTTAAAATATAGACTTTGGCATATACTTGCTGTATAAGAAGACGACACCCGGCCTATAAGACGACCCCTGACTTTTGAGAAGACTTTCCTGGGTTAAAAAGTACTCTTATATGCCAGAATATACAGTACTTCTCCATAATTAGCATGCCTGCCTGTAGGCAAGCTTCTTAGTGTGCTAATAAGCATGATCATGACCCTTCTAACATTGCTAGGTCAGCTTAAAGATTATGCTCTCTTCCTTGAATGTTATGCACTGTTCTTTATGTGTTACATCTATTTTCCTTGCTTTCCCCTTCTCTTAGCAGAGATATGGTTGCAATACAACATTATGAATTTTATAAATTGTTCCCACAGCAAAGTACAACAAGGGTTGTCACAAGGCAGAGGGATCAGCCCTGTTCTCACTCTCTCAAGGAAGGACTAGAAACAATGGGGTGAAACTGCAGGGGAAAAGATTTAGTTTAGATGTTAGGAAAAAATTTCTAACAGTAAGAGTGATCAACCAGTGGAACAGGCTGCCACGGGAGGTGGTTGGTTCCCCTTCGATGGAAGTCTTCAAGCAGAGACTGGACAGCCATCTGTCTGAGATGGTTTAGGAGATCCTGCCTTGAGCAGGGGGTTGGACTCGATGACCCAGGAGGTCCCTTCCAACTCTACCATTCTATGATTCTATAATTCAAGGGAACCTTTTTGGGCAGGGAACCCTACTTTTGGGTAGGAGGTGCCCATCAGACCATCTTGGGTTTTCATGGTCTCTATGAAAGCCATGGGACTGTCTCAATTTATTGCTGGTCCAAGGGATAGGGCAGGTCATATCCCTGGTTTAACTTTGCTTTGGATTGTGACCTCTTCTGATGGCTACTTCAGGAAGCTGTTTTTGCATGGCCTGAATGGAGAGCAAGCTCATGCATCTATTGTGTGTGATTTCCACTCGCAGGGAAAGGCATGTTTCAGCTCATGTCTTAACTTAGCCAAGGGATATGGCATGGCTGTAACTCAGTGGTAGAGTAATTGCTTACAAAACAGGTCACAGTTTCGACCCCCAGCTAGGGATGTGCACAAATATTTGAAACATTTGAAATTCGATCAAATTAGTTGAAATCTGGACATTCGAATGCAAATCAAATGTCTATAAATTCAAATTTAAACAGTCAAATGAATTTCAGATTTTTGAATCTAGTTGTTTAAATTATTTGGACATTTGGGGTATTTTTCCACTGTCAGAAAGTACCCATTTTTGCACCCATTAAGGACCCATTTAGGTGTGAGCCGGATGATCCCATTTCCACCCGATTGTTTTGACTGTCGCTGGGGAAATCCGGATCAAATGGGTACTTTCTGGCCTTTAATCTGGATTTTCTGTAGACCCCATTAATGGGGTCTACAATGGGGTCTTCAGGCAGAAAATCCAGATTAAAGGGAGCCTGTTTCCACGCTTGTGTGGCAATGGGGTCTAGAGGAGGCTAGGGGGAGGGGGCGCCTATGGGGGGGGAGCTCCAAGACCTAAGCTTTGAAGTCATTTCGAAGTCACTTCAAAGTCTGTGCAAAACAGCTCCGGAGCATCTTTGAAGTCTGTAGTGATCTTCAGATTGAACTCTGAAGTGACTCCGAAGTGACTTCGAAGTCACTTCGAGGTTCACTCTGAAGATCAGCATAGACTTCAATGGAGCTGTTTTGCACTTCGAAGTGACTTCGAAATGATTCCGAAATTATTCCGAAGGCATTTCTAAGTGACTTCAAAGACTGCCCCCCCTAGCCCCCCGAAATACCTGGGGTAACAAACCAACCCCTTGGGGGTCAATCCGGATTCCCCAGATGGGTGCAAAGCTGTTTCCACAGCAGGGGTGTTAGCACCCATTGCTAATGAGTGCAACAAATTGGGTGCTTCCCTTAATCCGGATCTACTAGATCCAGATTAAGAAGTGTACCCATTCCTTAGATCCGGATCTTCTTAGAAAAACACCCTTGTATGCGTATGGCTACATACATGCAGTATATTTGCATATACACATCTTTCCCACATCCAAACACATGTTTACGGATCCATATGGGACAAAAATGGGATGCATATGTGATAAATACAGTATGCATATGGTTGTGTACAGATGCGTACGGGATGTGTAATGATGTGTCAGGCCCATACGAATGTTGTCGACATTCATATGTGCAAATTCAAATAGAAAATTTGAATGAATAGATTCAAATCTATTCAAATCAAATTGAATGTGAATACGTTCAAATTTTAAAGATTCGAATCAGTTCAAATTTTTGGGTATCCGATTTGAATCAAATCCTGAAAATTGCATTCATGCACAACCCTAATAAGTGTAAGGGACCAGCAAGGGTACTGCGAACCTTCCTTCCACACGGTGTGGGGGTCTCATTTAGATCACACCATTGGGCAGAAGTTAGGCTCCTAGTGCATTTTCTGGTCCAGTACTGACAAATGCAGCATCACCCTCAGAATGCTGTGGGCCATTTGTGTGTCTGGATATAGTAGGAAAGAAGGGCATCATTCTCTTGTTGGAAAGGTTGGGATGAGTTTGCCATCACAGCAAAGGGCTTTGGCTATAAGAAGAACAAGAAGAGGAGGAGTTGGCTTTTCTACCCTGCTTTTCTCACCCATTTAAGCGGACTCAAAGTGGCTGACAAACCTTCTCTATTCTTCTCCCCAAAACAAAACACCCTGTGAGGTAGGTGGGGCTGTTAGAACTCAGAAGAGAGCTGTGACTAGCCCAAGGTCACCCAGCTGGCTTCATGGGGAGGGCGGAATCGAACCCGGTATTCCCAGATAAGAGTCTGGCTCCCTAACCACTAGACCAAACTGGCTGGGCTAGAGATAATTGCATGGCCTTCAGACCATGTAGCACTGATGTTCCTGTCTTCTATGAATTTGCCCAAGCCTTTCCTTGGAAGCCATCTGAGCTGGAAACAGCAGTCTTGGAACATTATTCATTCATCAAATGCTTATTCTCTGCCTTTGGATCACTGGCATTACATTGCCTTCTTAAATTTACATTTGTAACTGTACTTACAACAGGATATGCTTTATTTCATACTACTTAGATCATTTGCTTCCCCTGCTGATCAGGCATGCATGATTACCCTGTAGATTAAAATGGAAGAATTAATTGTCATCTTAATTACTTACAACTTTTAATTAATACTCACAAGGGGGGAAAAAGGGTTCTAGAATGCAAAGTAAGTGCCATTCTCCAAAACGGCAGGCAAACCAACGATAAACACTGGTTTTAGACCAGCAAATCTGAGTTTTTGTTTTTTGTTTTAGAATACATTCCTGAAATTTTTTTTGCATTTTAACCTCAATTCAAGAAGTGCAGTGATCTTCTCTCATTGATATGTTGCACATGACATTGAAAGAATGCAGATTAAAGAAATCATCTCCCCCATTCCAATAGGTTTTCAGAAAAGAGGTCCTGAATTATTTAGACTTGGAAATGCTGCTGCAGGGGGAAGGAAGATCAGATCCCTTCATCCTAGGGATGTGCATGAATATTGGTCACATTTGAAATTTATATGTATTTTTGTCACATTCAAATTCAATTGTTGGTACATTTGAGGATTGACGTTTGAATGTGAATCAATTGTTTCTATACATTCATTCAAAGCTTCGTTATATTCGCGAACCTGGGGAGGCAGAAAAGCAGCTGCCCGGTCACATCTGCAGTGGATCCAGAGTAGATTCAATGCGGATTCAGAGTGGGTTCAAAGTGTTTTTAAAATGGAGGATTTGATGCATTCAGAGCCGATTTATAGGGATTCATAGGGGATTTGTAGGCACAACTGGCAGCAGGGATTCAAATTGGATTTGTATCAAACATTTGTATTGAGTTCAAATCCTATCGCATTTAAAGGAGCTGTATTCAAACAAATGTGAATTTTCTTGCATTTGATTCAAATTGAACACACAAATAAACATTTGTGCACATGCCTATTTCAGCCAGGTTTTTATAAGCAGCAAGAGCGCTGTTCCTGGCAGTCAGGGGTATTGTTAGCACTGGCCTCTGGCTCTGGGTGCAGGTAAAGTACTATTGGCTGTTAAGGAAGCCCCAGCTGTCTAAGGGGGTTCTCTTCCCCCCAAGGATAGCGAAATTCCCCCAACATCTGCTGATTGCCTTTATCTCTTTCAAAAAAGTGATGTGATGAAAGCAAAAGTGAAAACGGAGTTTAATTGTCTCAAGGGCCTTTTCTGCACTTACCTCCATTAGATTTGGACCAGCTGTTATAAATTAACTCTACCCACTGGTCCAGATCAGTGGTGTCTGTGTGAGCGTCACAGCCCCTCCCTCGGTTCCTAGCCTTGAGGATTGGGGTGGTGCTTTTCAGTGGTTGTAGTCCAGCATTGTGTCCCTCTTGCTTCTGGGCATCTCAAGGACAAGTCAAAAGCAAAACCTTCACCTGCTTTCCCATCCCTGCAAATGGCCTTTAGGGGCATCTTGCCTCTCTCTCCATCCTGGAGGAGGTATCTAGGCATCCTTCTAGTAGCCACTGATTCCCCTGTCCTGCATGTACGCATCTATTGAAGCTATCCAGCCGTGACTTTAACATCTTCTTCTTCTTTTATGTATATCTTATAATCACAACAATGCAATCAAAGTACAACAATAACAAACCAGATCTGTGCAGACCAAGTGCTGAGCTTAAAAAGCTATTTATTTATTTATTTATTTATATTTCTATCCCACTCTTTACCTGAAGGTCTCAGGGTGGGTAACAACCTTTAAAATCCACCATATCAAACAAAATAATATATATTAAAACATAATAAATGAGATATATTAAAATAATAAAACTAAAAAAATATTGAAGCAGGATTCCAATGTGCCTTGAAAACGACAGTAGTCTTTATAGACCGGACCGTGGCTTATGATACTATTTGGAAGGATGGCCTATTATATCAGTTATAGCAGATCATTCCATGTCATGTCAAAAAATACTTTGCCTTCTTAACAACATGCTGACTGACAGATCTTTTCAAATCATAATGAGAGATAATACTAGCGAGACAAGGAAATTAAATAATGGCCTCCCACAAGGTTCCGGGCTTGTTCCCACTCTATTTAACTTATACATATCTGACGTACCAACAACCAAAGGATGGAAATTTGGATATGCCAAACCAAACATATGGAGGATGTTGATGGAATCCTCTCAGCAGACCTAAAAAGCCTGGGCAAGTTTTTTGCTGACTGGAGGCTCGCTCCCAGTATGAGTAAAGCTGAAGTTAGGTGCTTTCACCTTAATAAAAAACAAGCAACAACCCCCCAAAGGTCTATTTTAATACTAATTTACTTCTGAATACAGTTGGACCCCTGTATCCTCTGGGGATAGGTTCCGGTTCCTACCATGGTTACTTGAAACCATGGATAATTGTGAACAGGCCTTCCAGTTCTGTGGTCATGCAACCCCGGAACCGGAAGTGCTTTTCTGGCCCCTGGAAGGCCCATTTCGGCCTCTGTAGAGCATAGGAATAGGTGTGTCACAGATCTTTTTATGAGCTCTCACAGCCCCACCTACCACACAGGGTGTCTGTTGTGGGAAGAAAAATAGAAAACTTTGTCAGCCGCTTTGAGTCCTCTTAAATGGGTGAGAAAAGCGGGGTAGAAAAGCCAACTCTTCTTCTTCTATATGATAAACCAACCAACCAAACCAACCAAACCAACCAACCAACATCAGTACAAAATCCAACCAGTCATACCAATACCCTATAAACTAGAATGGATGCCTAAGTACATCTTTCAGAGTGCGGGGACAAGTAGGATGCCTCTAAGGCCATTTGCTGGGATTTGAGAGCAGGAGAAGGTTTGCCTTTGTCTCTGCTTGAGATGCCCATGGGCAATTGGTGGGCCACTGTGTGGGACAGGATGCTGGACTAAATGGACTGTGGACTGATCCAGCAGCACTCCGCTTATGTTCTAATATGTGCAATATTAACAACATTTATTATTAATGATCCTGTCAGTAACTATTTTCATACATTCTACTCCACCATAACAGGAGGGCTACTATCTAATTCTTCCTTAAATCTATCCAGGCTGGTTGCTGTCCCCACTAATTCCATAAACCGATGATCCTCCGGGTGAAAAATATACTTCTCCTTGCCAGTCCTAACTCTCCTGCCCTTCAGCTCCACAGGGTGCCCCCTGGTTCTAGAATTATAGGTACCGTGAACATTTGTGCTGCCTGAGCATCCCTAGGAAACTTGAGTGGGGTTTAAGTGTGCTCCACCATCAAACCTCATCCACTGCAAAGGTAAATTTGTGCTTTGTGTGGAAATGCCCACTGAGTGAAAGGCACTTGCATTTTCTGTGTATGAGAGAAATCGCAACCGTGAATCGGCAGACGATGATTAAATCCACCGTGCAATGGCCAAATAGCTATAACTAGCTATAAAGCCTGCCCTGGAGTGTTTAGGCGCAAACATACACACACTCTTGTGAGGGCCATAAATTGATATTTATTTTATACACTTACCAGGCAGTGGGCAGGGAGCAAGAAGTTGTTCAAAATTGCTCATCCTTCAGCATTTTGCTGGAAACGGCGCTCTCGATTTTATAATGACAATTTGATGAGAAGAAACGTTTATGGTCTGTGGTTTACAAAGGTGGCCACAAATGAGAGAGAAAGAGAGAGAGATACAGTCATTGAGGCCAGGAAGAGGATATTTATGTGCTCTTAATCTGGTGGAAAACTTTATGGCTCATAAAAAATGGGACTTTGATGGCAGCTTCTGTAGGGTCCCTTACATTAGGGATTTGCATGAATGCATTTTTTTGCACTCCAATTCGATTCAAATAGAATATCGAATATTTGATTCAAATCGAAACTCGAAAATCCGTATTTTCGAAAGTCAAATTCGAATCCGGATTATCTGAATCTGTATTTTAAAAAATCCAATTCGAATCGAATGATACGAATGTCAGGAACATTCGTATCCGATTTTCAAATCCATTCACATCCTGTTTTTATTGCGTTTGCATTCTGTTTGCATCCCGTTTGCATCTCATATTATATGCACAAATAGACCCAATATTCGAATGCAACATATGACATCAAACTCAGTCAAATCATTTGAAAATCCATATCGGATTTCTGAAAATCTGGATTCGATCTGAATTCGGAAATTTGGATTTTCAAAAATCTGATTCAAATCCGAATGTTGATATTCATCAAATTCAAGTCATATTTTTGAATTTTCAAATATCTCTGAACATCCCTACCTTGGATCATGCTGGCTGGGACTGGGAAATGCTGGCTCCACAAACCAGTGCATGCCCAGGAAGGGAATGGTGCTGGTTGCACAAGCCTCATGCCTGGAGCACAGCCCAGCACAGAAACTATATGAGGGAGGATGCCAATGGGAAGCCATTAGGCCTATTCAGACTTAGGCCTCCAGTGGTGTTTTTCCACTAGCACTAGAGTACCCATTAAGGGCCATTCAGGAGCCATTCAGGACTCTTAATGGGTCCTTAATGGGTACTCTAGTGCTAAGTGGAAAAACACCCCAGTACAGAAGTAGGCCAGCCCTGGGGCAGAACATTCGCTCTTGCAAAAGGCCAGTTTCATCCAGAACTGGCCCAGCCTGTCGCAGGGCTGGCCCACTTCTGTGCACAATGTGAAACATGAAATCGTGCTCTACAGCCGGCCCAAGCCATCCTTGTCTGTCCCAGAGCTGTCCGGCAGGGAGATCATTTGCACTCTCCCTGCTGGACAGGTCTGGAGTCCTGCCCCGAGCTGCTGCCATTGGGTCATATCAGCCCACTGGCCGGCAGCCCCTTTTGGGGGTGGGGTGAGACTGGACCAGGGCTGTCCTGGGGTTCTGTGGGTTGCTGCTGCCCTGATTGGGCTGGCAACAGCCAGCAGGGGCCTCCTGGGTGCCCATTCCCACTCAGGAGTCCATGCCACCCCCCAGTCCCCCATACCCCACTTACCTTTCTGGACCCCTGGTTCGGACTGAGAGGTCCTGGTGGAATCAATTTGCCGCTCTCTGTGCAGGCGCGCAAAGTGGCAGACCGCTCCCCACGCTGACCTGACCAGTAGTCATAGATGGTTGCCCAGAAGGCAAGGGTTGGGGAGGGTTGAGGAGGGTTGGAATGTGGTGCACTCTGGGACATTTTGCCCAAAGTTTCCCATAGCAGGGAAGCCAAGTAGGAAGAAGCCCCCTGTTCCCAACAAGTGTGTGCTAGCATGCTGGTAGACCTGCTTAATCAGGAATCTAGCAGCAATCCAAATCAAGGGTCTCCTAATCAAGGGTCTCCTAATTGTCTAGCAGCAATCCAAATCAAGGGTCTCCTAATCTGGATCTTACTCTATCCTGATGGTTGGAATTTACTAGCAGTGGTGCAGAAGGCCTTTAATGCACTTGTTTGTAAGGAATTTGAGCAAATGCAGAAAGACACTCCCTGTGTGTTTTCTATGGCATCTCCTACACTTCCTCTCTCTTTCTCTTTCTTGCTCCTGCTTGTTTAAGAAGATGTATTTGTTACAGAAGATAAATGGTTGTCTTTTGGAGCTTTTGGATGAAGTGATGCATTTGTCATTAGCCAATGATGTGTAAAAAGGAAAAAAAAAATGCACCTTGCGAAGAAGATAATGGTGGACCCTATTTGAAAATGCAGAAAAATGCAGAGTTCTGGAGCGCCCGAGTATCTCATCAATATTTGTGTTGCCAGAAAAGCAGCCTGTCAGGAAGAAATCATGACAGAGTTGGAGATATTTATAGACTCCCTGGGCTGATCATTATGATGTAAGAGGCTATCAAATGCGACTTAAAGGTATTTGATGCTGGGAAAACATCATTTAATATCTTTTCTTTGCCACCTGGAAATTGTTTTCTTAAAAACTACAGATTGCTTTTCTCCTGTCCACATCTCTAAAGGATGCCAGTTTCCCCCATTATATTATTATTGTTACTGACTTGAGGCAATGGGTTCATAATGCGTTAATGGGAAATTTCTTCATGTTAGGGTGCCTGCAGATTTGGGTTTAATCCCACCATTGTCTTGGGATTGGACTGGCAATGCCACACCAATCTGCAACATTCCCAGGATAGCAAAGCAATGCTCTGAAACATCACTATTACAAGAAATCTGGCAACGATAGCAGATTTCCCATAATAGTGAACGCTTACCTGTGTCTGTGCGCAGTCTCTGTTGTTTCTCTTGAAGAAATCGGTATGCTAATCGAGCACACGAATTGGGTAACTGGCAAAAGGGTATTTCCAAGTGAGAGAATGTGCTTACTTGCATGAAGGCAACTGGACAAGACTTGGCATGCTCCTGCATGGAACATTTGTGTTGCATGGAGCTGCTTCCATTCTGGAGCAGTTCTGTGCATGTGGAGCCATCCCTGGTTTCTGATAGTTGTGGGACACTTATGTTAGGAAAATTCCAGACCACTATGATAACAAGTTGCCGCTCTATCAGCAAATGCTATTCATATTAGTTTATCAATAAGCAGATGGGTCAGAGAGAAAAAGATTCCTTTAATTTTTGTATGCTGCAGCATAGGAAGTTCGCCTGTTCCATAACCCCATCAAGACAAAACTTCGAACCTCCCACATTCCAGAACACAATTTATACCCTGAAACCACGGCTGGTGATTACAATTTCCCGTAACGCCTTCTAAATAGAAAAAAGACATACATATCAGATTTCTCTGACATGCGCAGTAAAAACTAAGTCCATAGCTGACTGGTTTAGACCAGTTACTCTTTGACGCTCCTTATCAGTTTGTTTTGCAGACACACTGTCCTTGAAAATATTCCTCACACTTAGATGAGGTCTATTCGCACGAGGGCCTCTGGAACGCATGTAGTAGGACACCCTGGGATGGAGCATTCGCTCTGCTGGGCTGGTGGTTCTGTTCAGATCCGCCCCAGCCTGTCCCAGGGTGCCCTACACCCAACCCAGGGTGTTCCCGGCTGTCCTGGCCCACCCCACAGCTGTTGCAGTGTTCCCAGATAAGAGCCCAGCTCCCTAACTACTAGACCAAACTGAGGCTGTTGCTGATGCTCCCAGAAGGAAGCATTCACACTTCCACAGCACTTAATTAAGTGCCAGGAAGTTTTGTGAAGTGCTCCATAGCTATGCTGGCTGTGTAGGGAGTGCGGTTAATGCAGCCTGGCATGCACCATTTGCACCACCTCCATGCAGTGAGTGTGTGGAGTAGGGAAAGCACAGCTGCATTTGTGCACTGAGTCACCTGGTTGCTGTGGCATCAGCCAGAGCACATGGCCCTTGCTGTGGTGAGGCAATTGTCTCTAGTAGTGAGATGGTTGCACTTACCTGGGACTTAGTGAAGTGAGTGAGTGATCAAAGTTTGACTAGAGCCTGTTTGAAGTTCTTGGGGTCCAGTTTGAATTGAACCCAGATGAACCAGGAAAATACTGCCCGTTCGCCTCTCTAGTGGTACATGACCCAACTCTGGAGGTAGGGCAGATTCTGAGGAACCTTTGAGAAACCGAAGAGCGAGAGAAAGATAACAAGGGAACAATATTGCAAACTATCCATGCTTCAGAGTATAAATTAGATAAAAGCTGGAGGTAACGAACCTACAGAATTCAGTTAACCTGTGTTTGATGGACTGGAAAGGGAAAATTAAAGGCGTAGAAGGAAAGCGTGGAAGCAACCTGAATGTGAAAGTACTGTGATTAAAGAGCCCGTTTCCCTTACTCAACAATCACTCATGAGGCTGATCTAGGATTTGAAAACTAATGATGAGCAATGTTGGGGAAATTGACACACCAAACATGAGTTAACAAGCATGATGCCAGGTGCAAAATGGAAATGGCATTTTAAATGAATGATATTGGAAAAGATCAATAGCTGTCCCTTGTTCCTCTCCTATCATGGATCTCGGAGCAATCGTTGTGGGCTCTGCTCTTATTTCTACTTACCTGGGAGGGCACCCCACTGTAGGGACGTGCACAAATGCTTTTTTTTTTTTTTGCATTCGAATTCAAGTCGATTCGAATGCCAAAACATTCTATTCGATTCAAATGTTTATAATCCGAGTGCAACAAAAACTGATTCGAATGCGATACATTTGAATCTATTCGTTTGAATGCTAGATACGAATCTGAAGATATGAATGTCGACCACGTCCATATGTGCTACACATATCTGTGTGCATTTCGTATGCATCCCGTTTTATCCTGTACGCATCCCATTTTTGTTCCGTATTAGAAGCGCAAATGCTTACCGATATATATGATATTCGTAGAAATATGTACGTAATTTGAATAATTCGAGTGAATGTTTTGGAACATTCGAAATTTGTTTTGAGAGTTGTCTCCTTGTATGTGATTCTGCTGCACACATCTATCGGTACAGCTTTACTCAAGCTAGACAGAAATTTGAAAACTCAACTGTTTTCCCCAGAAAATACAACACGGGAAGCCACCCACCCACCCACCCACCCACCCACCCACTCACTCACTCACTCACTCACTCACTCACTCACTCACTCACTCACTCACTCACTCACTCACTCACTCACTCACTCTTCCAAGCATTTGACTGAAAAAAGTCTGGCATAATAATGCTGTTTTATAATGGTCCAAGACCAGCTCCCATGTTTGAAGCAGAATTACAGAATAACAAATTGTTCAACAAACTGGCTGAGAAGACGAAGAGGAGCCGGCAGGGGTGGGGGGTGGGCTCCAGTCATATCTTTGATCTCTCCAAATCATGTTTTAATCAAAACCTGTTTCAGCAGGATCAAAGGTTTTTTTGCAGTTTCACCTTGTCTTAAGCACCTTTCTGATCTGGAGGGTGCCGCTGAATACCAGTGTTAAAATCTGAGAAAACATGAGGGGGGGGGGGAATGAATATCTGCCCTGCCATGAACGTTTATGAAGGTACGGTGGAAGGAATGAAAATGCCGTAAGTATAATGTAACATTCAAAGAGGCAAACTGCAGGCGCGGGGTTGTTTCACGGGCTTTTCAGCAGCCTGAGTGACATTGGAGGCAGAGCAGCAGGAGGAGCCTCGCGATCCCGCTGAAAATGGAACTATATTAATGGAAGTTTCCTCATCTTGGCACATTTTGGGACGCAGAGAATGGGGAGAGGGAGGGGGGAAAAGAAGGAAGGAAGGATGGATGGTTGGGTGGACGGATGACCGGTTGGAAGGAAGGAAGGAAGGAAGGAAGGAAGGAAGGAAGGAAGGAAGGAAGGAAAGAAGGAAGGGTGGGTGGGTGGGTGGGTGGACGGATGACCGGTTCGAAGGAAGGAAGGAAGGAAGGAATGGGAGAAACACCTCTGTGAAACTCAAGAATTTTGCTCACAAAGGCAATGCAAGTCTTGCTTGCTGCTCCAGCAAACAGAGAAATCACAGAGCTGTAGGCAAGGGCTCAGAATATGAGTGTCACTCTGAGAGGAAGACTTTGACGTTTGCATCCCTTGGGCATGGACCGCCTGCTCATGGGATGCCAATAATAGACGTGAAGTTAGAAAGGGTAATGCAGGACATATGGCAATGTCATGAGTGCACAGCATGTGCCGCTTGCAAGGCAGCAAAGGGAAAATGTTCTGAGTTACTTGCAAAAGTAGGAGGAACAAAGAGCTCTTCAGAGCCTGGTAACAGCACTCTGAAGGCTAAATTGTATGCCTGAAAAAACTCAGTCAAAATGAAAGCAGCACAGATAGCACGGAAAGCCACTATGGAAGATTATATATCTAGATGACATTTTCTACTGTTGTACTGTCATGCTTGAGGACTTTGATTTGCGGGAGACTTTGACTCTTTCTTCACTTACTTTTATTCCATCACAAATTCAGGAATTGGGGCCTGCTGTCTGCATGCTGGTGTGGACTAGGGCAGGCTCTGTCCCTTCAAACACACTTTGGCCTCATTGGACAAAACTCAGCTCTGGGAACATAAGAACATAAGAGGAGCCCAGCTGGATCTGGCCGCAGCCCATCTAGTCCAGCATCCTGCCGCACACAGTGGCCCACCAATCGCCCACATGTATCTCAAGCAGAGACAAGGGCAAGCCTTCTCCTGCTCCCGAATCCCAGCAAATGGCCTTAGAAGCATCCTGCTTGTCCCCCCAGCCTAAAGGATACTTAGTGTGCATCCCCATGCTGAAAATACTCTGATGTTAAGCTTGTTTTGCCTCGGAATGACCCCATGACCAGCTCTACTCTGGGCTACATGAGGTGCAAAGGAGGAAAATCTGCGGAAGACCCCCCCCCTACATCCGTCTTAGGGGGCAACCACGGATTATCCTGGGAGCATGGGGATGCACACATTAGTTACAAGCATAACTAAAAGCAGCTCACTCCCTGCAGCCCATCAGCCAGCCCTTCAGCTGTCAGATCCGACTCCCTCCATTCATGTAACGGCAGCTGTTTTAGCGCACAAACCTGAAAGATGTACTTAGGCATCCATTCTAGTATCCATTGATACATCTGTCATCCATAGATTTGTCCAACCCTTTCTTAAAGCCATCTATGCCAAAATGCCACCTTCTCCCAGTCCTGCTGTGGACCTTATCTCCGCAATTGCCTTTTTGCAAAAGAGCACAAAATGGAGGCCTAGGTGGGAAGAAAGGAAAACACAGAAGAATGAAGTAGGTCAAGGAAAAAGGACTGAAAGAGGGTGGAGGGAAATAGTGTCACACCTCTAAAACATCTACAGTGTTCAGCATTGGGCAAGAGGAAAGTGGAAACATCCCTTTGCCCATCCACAAACCTCTCCAAACAGTCCCCTTTTCCCGGTCTTAAAGTGGGGAGAACAGGAAGAGAGTCTCAGTGAGGGTTATTTCATTAAGGGTGACCCAGAGTCTCCTGTGGTTATCTGGGAATCACCAAGTTTGATTCCGTACTCATCCACAAAGCCTGCTGGGTGACCCTGGGCTAGTCACAGTTCTCTTTCTGAGCTCTCACAGCCCCACCTACCTCACGGGCCGTCTATTGTGGGGAGAAGAACGGAAGGTTTGTCAGCCCCTTTGATTCCCCTACAATGGATGAGAAAAGCGGGATATAAAAATCAACTCCTCTTCTTCTGCCCTGAAAGAGATATTTTGGGGTGTACATGACCAAGCCCACAACATCTTAAATAGACCTGATTGTTTTGATTAAAAGGTCAAAGAAAAAAAGAAAGCAATTTAGGAAGTCCCTTTCAGGTAGGAAGCAAAGGGTCAGTATGTACTTGTGGATGGATTCGTGGATGAGGGGATTATATTTTAAATATGTTTTAAGGTTTTATTCATTTTCATTTCAGCTGTTGTGACCCACCTTGAGACATTTAGGTGATGAGGCAGGATACATCATAATCATAATAATATGGTCTACCCCCTCAAGGTGTGTCATGCCCCTTCCTTATATATGTTTAGGAAGGCAGTAAAGACACACCTCTTTGCCCTGGCCTTTGGCTGATGTGATTATCTCCCCCCCCCCCCCCAGTAACAGTCAGTATGAATTCAATATGGAGTATACTGTTTTAAATTTGCTGAATTTTTAAAGTGTTTTTAATCTGCATTTTTAATCTGTATTTTGTTTTTAATCTGTTGGTTAATCGGTTGTTACCCACCCAGAGACCTTCAGGTATGGCACATGATAGAAATGTAAACAAACAAACAAACAAAATGTAAACAAACAAACTTTCACTGGCGAAAACCAGTGAAAGTGGTCCCAATCATCCCCGGCACACTGGGAGTGGTGCCAAAAGATCTCTGCGGGCACCTAAAAACCATTGGCATTGACAAAATATCCATCTGCCAACTACAAAAAGCCACTTTACTGGGGTCTGCTCGCATAATTCGCCGATACATCACACAGTCCTAGGTGCTTGGGAAGTGCCCGACTAGTGATATAATACAAAATCCAGCATAGTGATCTCATTTTCTGTGTGTAACTGTTGTTTTACATCATCATCATCATCATAGGAAGAAGAGAAGCATGCATTAGCAGATTACGTGACAGAAACAAAGGATCAGCTTTGATTGAAGTGAACAACTGGAAGCTTTTCAAAGTGCAGCAAACCAAGAACCAGTACCGGAAAACTGCAATTCAATGCTGAACTGACAGCTGCCGCAATAAAACACTGCATGGACAGTTCCTGGAGAAGACTGAAGGCAAAGTGGACATGGAAAAGACCTGGTCTTGGCTTATGAATGGAACATTGAAAGGGAAACAGAAGGACTGATTCATGCTGCACAAGAACAAGCAATAAGAACAAATGCCATCAAAGCCAGAATTGAAAAATCAGTAGAAGATCCAAAGTGCTGACTCTGCAAAGAAGTGGATGAAACAATTGACCATATACTCAGCTGCTGCAAGAAGATCACACAAACTGACTACAAGCAGAGACACAATGCTGTAGCACAAATGATCCACTGGAACTTGTGCCAAAAGTATCACCTGCCAGTGGCAAAGAACTGGTGGGATCACAAGCCAGAAAAAGTTGTTGAAAATGAACAGGCAAAACTACCTTGGGACTTCAGGCTTCAGACTGACCGAAAATTGGAGCATAACACCCCTGATATTACAATCGTTGAGAAAGCGAAAGTGTGGATCGTCGACGTTGCTATTCCAGGTGACAGCAGAATTGAGGAGAAACAGTTGGAGAAGCTCACCAGATACGAAGACCTGAGAACTGAACTTCAGCAACTCTGGCAAAAACCAGTGAAAGTGGTCCCAGTCATCCTCGGCACACTGGGCGCGGTGCCAAAAGATCTCAGTGGGCACCTAAAAACCATTGGTGTTGACAAAATATCCATCTGCCAACTATAAAAAGCCACTTTACTGGGGTCTGCTCGCATAATTCGCCGATACATCATGCAGTCCTAGGTGCTTGAGAAGTGCCCAACTAGTGATACAATATGAAATCCAGCATAGTCATCCTGTTTGCTGTGTGTAACTGCTGATAATAATAATAATTCTGTCCTCATTCTGTGTAGTCAATTTCTTTATTAGGTTTGGAATTTGGAATGGTAACTTCTTTCACTGTTAATGTGTGTACTCAATTAGTCAAACAACCATTTATGAATGCACATCTGCCAAGAAAACAACAACATAATACGGGTTGAGTTTTCATCCACTCTATTAACAAACAGTGATTTTAGATGTATGAAACATGTCCTCTCTTCCATCAGCTTCACAGAAGTGGTCATTTGCATAAATATTATTTTGCAAAGAGCAATTAGCACTTCATTTACATGTAGCAAAGTAGTCATTTGCACATTCCCCCCTACCCCCTCACCCAGAAAACAATTTCTTCACCCATGAGCATCAACCTGATGGGTTGTGTTTGACGTGCTAATAAAAAGGTGCTGGTAGATCATTTGGAAAGATGGTGTGATTGCGTGCTGAAATATTGATTCAGGTAACAGACATTTTGATTTTGCATTGCTTAGCGGCAGAAAGGGAAAAACATATTAATCATAATTTTTAAAAGCATCTTGTGTCTACAAAAACGATAACAAAATGCCTGTGTTTGGTTTTGATTTGTGGAGAATGTTGCCTTGTAAATGGAGGTTTAATTAATGGCTTTGCTAGAAAGATAATCAATGCTGTTACTTCTATGAACAGCACTGAACGATTTGATAGCAGCAGCTCGACTATGATAGGTGCTGATTATTACAGTTAATAATTTTCCTCTGAGTATTCCACGCCTTGACTCAGGAAATTGTTGTAATAGTACAAGACTCAAAACCTGGTGTTTTCAAATGTCTGGATCTTATCTTTATCAAGGGAAACCATTCACCGGTAAAAGCTTTCGGAAAAAGATAATCATGTTGTTGTTGTTTTAAATCACATTCAATCAGAAATCCCTAGCAAGACTGTGTCTAAAAACACTGTATTAAAACAGTCATCTGGAAGAGGGTCACTGCCAGAAGTGGGAATTCTCACTTTTGCTGTGCCCCTTCGAAGAAGACATTCCCAGGTTGACATCTGGGCCATGACACAGCCCTGAAAATGCCCAGGTGGGCAGCTTTCCGGATGCTCTTCTAGTCCCACAGCTGGAATTCTTGCTGTACTTTTTGGTCCTTCTAGTGATGTGCACAAATAAAAAAAACACATGTTTGGTTGTTTGTGTTCAGTTTCAAACCTATTTGAGAATTTTTAAAATACAATTTTTTTCCCCACCATTGAAAAAGCCCTTTTTGAGAGCAAATGTGAAGTTATTGGTCAAATAACTTGTGTCCGTGAGCTGAGGGCTTGTTCAGTGCAATCCAATTTCCTGATATTTGGTTCAATGTGAACAGCTTCAAACAGAAACGATTTGATTGAACTTTAAACTGAACTATGGACATCTCTAGGTCCTTCAGCTCAAGTTCCGGTCATGCTTCTTTTCCTGTGGCCATGAAAGGTCGATACGGGAAAACAATTGTGTGTGTGTATTTTGCAAGGTGGAGCTGTGTGAGTTTGCAACCTACTTGTTTGTTCTGGTGCTGGTACTGGGGTTATGCATGGACAATTGAGTATAAATGGATTTCTTTGTATTTCATGCGTTTGTATGTAAATGTGGTTTGTGTAAGAAAAAGAAAGTCCACAAGTCCATGCATGAATCCCCCCCCCCCGTTTCACATCGGAAGTGAATGTGACGGAAATTGACATTCACGTGAAAAGAACTACTTTGTCGACAATATGCATGTGCATGTATGCATCCTCCGCACATCTGTACACGTCTGTATGCATCCCATAGTTATCCCGTATGCAACCTGTTTTGTCCCATACGGATCTGTACAAATGCATATGGATGTGGGAAAGATGTGGATCTTCAAGTACGCATCATGTACAAACCTGTACACATATGAATGACCGGATAATTCAGACGAATAGATCTGAAGTTCAAAATTCGATTCAAATGTTTACATTCAAATTTCGGGACATTCTACTCAAGTTTGAATGTCAAAATTTGGTCGATTGGATTGAATTTTGAATACCTACGAATATTCGTGCACATCCCTAGTTCTGTGGAGGCGTGGTGCAGGTGGCCACTGTACTACGAGTGGCATAGAGCCAGGCCACTCTGTACCCCCTTGACCTCCAGTGCCCTAGGGGGCCACGGTGCTTCCATCACCATAAACCTCCCGTTGGCCACAGGTGCTCTGGATCGGGCAAAGGGATAATGCATAGCAAGGATGCCTTTGACCATTGACTTCCCATCCCAGCTCAACCTGAAATACATTGGCTGGTGCAGTAATGCCAAGTGGCCTATGATAACTTGCAATTTAGCAGAATACCAAATAGTGGGGAAAAAATATCCCCCGCTTGATTCCAGATGGGTGAAATGATGAGAATCTCTGAAACCAAGCCAATGTGCCTGCCTCTGTTTAATTCTGCAGGCTGGCTCTGTCCCCTTTTTCTATTTTTGTCCTTTCACATGTTGGTCTTGTTTTTGTGTGAGAGTTGTTGCCTGCAGCATCAAAGCCACAAAGCCCAGTTCAATGTTAATAATTGTCAGGGGGCTAAAAATTGAGGAGGTTGTTTCTCATATCAGGCTTCTCACCCTGCATGACAAATGCTAGGCTGGCCAGATTAAAAATCAATGCATGCTACAATATGTCATACATAAAAGCTAGAACATGCAGTTAATTGACAGGTCATCCATTAGTTGCTATTAGTGCAGATGTTTTCGGATGCAGTACAGAAACTATTGAGGTAGAAGAGAGACAGATTATTGGCCAGTGTAAATCAAGAGAGATGTATTGAGCCCTATAGAATTCCATGGATTTAAGGTACTTCCACGCCAGGCAGGCATGCAAGAATTGTTCTGTAATATACTGCCATGGGGTTGCACAGTGTACCTTTAACAGCATGTTGTCTTTGATTTGCACACTGCAGTTGATTTCTTCTGGTTCCTCCACCTCCCCTCTTTTTAAAAAAGAAATGCCAATGTAGGTCATTTCTGCACTTGTCTTTGGTATCCGGGGCCAAAGAAAGGCTCTTTCTGCAATGGACCATATTCCAGATTATATTCCAGAATAGGGACCTTTCATCTGCATGCTTGAGCAGGTTCTGGTAGACTCCGGGCTTGGCCTTCTATAGTTCGTGCTAGCATGTGGACAGCAGGTTCCTATATAGGGATATAATCTGGAATAAGATCCCATGCAGAAAGGGCCTAGGGTGGGTTGCTGCTGGAGTGGGATAGGGCTGTCCACATTCCAGACAGCTTGGGTGTTTTTCCACTGCAGCCCTTAGATCTGGATCTAAGAAGATCTGGATCTAAGGAATGGGTACATTTCTTAATCCAGATCTAGTAGATCCGGATTAAGGGAAGCACCCAATGTGTTTCCACAGGAGGTGTAGCACCCATTAGGGTGCTAACACCCTTGCTGTGGAAACAGCTTTGCACCCATCTGGGGAATCCGGATTGACCCACAAGGGGTCGGTCCATTACCCCAGGTGTTTTGGGGGTCAGCTTCGAAGTAAATGTGAAATCAACTTCAAAGTGACTTCGAAGTGACTTCGAAGCCGATGTTGGGGGGGGGGTGTCCCAAAGATGCATCCCCTCCCCCTAGCCTCCTTTGGACCTCATTGCCTGTTTCCAGTAGAAACAGGCTCCCTTTAATCCGGATTTTCTGGGAGAAGACCCCATTGTAGACCCCTTTAATGGGGTCTACAGAAAATCCGGATTAAAGGCCAAAATGTACCCATTAGATCCGGATTTCCCCAATGGCAGTGGAAACAATCGGGTCCCAAATGGGTGCGCAGTGGAAATGGGGTCATCCAGCTCACACCCAAATGGGTCCTAAATGGGTGCAAAAATGGGTACTTTTGACAGTGGAAAAACACCCCTTGTCTTGTCCCAGGCCTGACTGCCAACTTGGATGGTCAGAACCCAGGCTCCAAAGGCTGGCGATAAATGTTCCTGCCCTACAGAGTTTCTGGGAGGCTCTTTTCACCAGGATGCCACATCTAGTGCCATTTCTAGTGGTGGTCCCTGGAGTGCCACCTGAAAACACTCCTCTGTGGAGCCACTAGTACACTGGTAGAACTTGATGCTGAAGTCTACAGGTAGATCAGGACAATGTGTCATTTTGGGTACCCTATTCCACTCTACCTCCATTTTCTGCAGATGGAACGGGGGGGGGGTGCACTGTCCTGTTGATAGCATTCAGAAACCACCCCCCTTCCAAATAGGAGTAGGAGTAGGAGGAGTTGGCTTTTCTACCAAGCTTTTCTCACCCATTTAAGGGGACTCAAAGCGACTGACAAAGTTTCTCTTCTCCCTACAACAGACACCCTGTGAGGTGGGTGGGTCTGTGAGAGCTCAGAAGGCAGCTGAGACTTGCCCAAGGTCACTCAGCTGGCTTTTTGGAGGAGGGCAGAATCGAACCCGGTATTCCCAGATAAGAGTCCGGCTCCCTAACCACTAGACCAAACTGGCTATAGTTCAACTGGCTCTCACCCACACAGATTACTCTGTAGAGCAGGATTGGAGAACACATGGCAGCAGGAACTGGACTGGAAACTATGTGGTGAGGGTCCAGGTCTCTCTCTGTCTCTCTCAAAGGCAGCAGAGACTCTGTGCAGGGCCAGATGAGCAGATGGCTGGCAGGAACAAGAAGCTAGTTGTAGCTTGCTGGATAAATGCCAGATTCTGAGCCGGGGAGAACTGCCTAGTGGTTTCAGCTATAGAGTGATTTCAGCAGGAGGGAGGCAGTTCTGTGGTCCCAGGACAGCAAAGTGGGAGTGATGGGGAAATGACCATGTCTCTGAGCCTAGAAACACCTTTTATCCTCTTAGAATGTAGGAATGAACCAATAAGATTGACCTGCCTGGCTGTTTATTCTGTCACTTGAGATAAGCAGCTGTTTCCAGCTGGGCATCTTAAACAAAAAGGCTGCATCTTTGGCAAACAAAGCTGCTCAGGTGCTAATCATTTCAGAAAGGTATGTACTGTTCAGATCTGCATAAGCAAACTAAGGAGTGATCTTTTGTTTGTCTGTTTAGCATTTCCAGGAAGTTTTTCCAAATTCTTCTGAAAGCATAGTTTATAGCACATAAAATGTTTTTATTGGGCCTGGTGCAAGAGTTGTGATATATATGTCAAAATCCCAATTCACATTCACTATGGGACATATAGGGCGGCATTCCCTGGCAGTGTCTCCTGGTTTTGCCAAGGCTTAGAGAGAGAAGAGGATTTGGGGAGTTCATAGGCTTATAGAACCATCCTGTGTTAACCTCCACCAATGACTCTGAAGGCTGCATCATCTGGAGGAGGCACTGGAGCCTGTAAAGGCAAGGAACAACCTGGCCTTTGGATTTCCCAGGGCCCTTGTTTAGGAAGTGCTATTTTGCCATTGAAATGGGCCTTATGCACACAGCTGACTCTTCCGATGTAGGATAAATAGCATGCTGGTAGACCTTGATGTTGAAGTCTACCGCTAAACTGGGCATGGGTGCCCTGGCCCAATTTATGCTCTGTCCTGGATGGATGCAGTGTTGTGCGAGAGGATGGTGCTTCCCCTATCTCACACCATGTGGAGAGGAGACCACTGGACCCTTTCCTAGCACAAGAGAGACAGTTGCCCTATCAGCACTGAGCCTTATTCTGGATTATATCTTGGAATAAGGACCTGTCACCCTCATATTAGTGCAGACCATGGAGGGCCCTGGACAGAAAGTACCGTGGTCTGCTCTAGCATGTGGATGACAACTCCCTATTCTATTTTTTTTAAAAAAATACTTTTTATTAGAATTTTTAACAACTTTAAAACTTCATATTTTCATGCAATAACATCATGGATTATTATTACATCTTTCAGTTTTTCTTATTGATGACTTCCTCTGTTTTTTTCGGATCTTGTTATGGTGCCTCTTCTTCTTCTGGAGCCAGTTTGGTCTAGCGGTTAAGGAGCCAGACTCTTATCTGGGAATACTGGGTTCGATTCCATCATCCCCCATGAAGCCAGCTGGGTGACCTTGGGCTAGTCACGGCTCTCTTCTGAGCTCTCACAGCCCCACCTACGTCACAGGGTGTTCTGTTGTGGGGAGAAGAATAGAAAAACTTTGTCAGCTGCTTTGAGTCCCCTTAAATGGGTGAGGAAAATGGGGTAGAAAAGCAACTCTTCTTCTTTTGCTCCCATCAACGTTGCCTTTTTCTTGTTTGCCAACCTTGTGATTTATTTATTTATTTATTTATTTGTTTGTTTACATTTCTATCCTGCCCCATACCCTAACAATCAAATCCATCCGTGAGTACACCAATTTGTTGTAGATAGTCGATAAAGGGGATCCAATCATATACGAACTTATCTATTGTTCTTTCTTTTATAAAATGTGTTAATTGGTCCATTTCTGCCAGTTCATTCAATTTAATTAACCATTCTTCCACTGGGGGGATTTCACTGTCTTCCATCTTGCTGCAGTTGTCATATATAAAGCCAAAGAATTCATTTTATCTAAACTTTCATCTAATATTGCTAACAAAAACACTTCTGGTCTACAACGAATACTTATCTTTAAAATCTGTCTCATCATACTATGTATTTGTACTCATTTTTTTGCTTTTTCAAAAGTCCACTACAACAACTCCCTATTCTAGGTGGCTTTAAGGAAGGGTCAGACAAATTTATGGATGAGAGATGTATCAGTGGCTGCTAGAATAGATGCCTAAGTACATCTTTGAGTCTTGGGGGACAGGCAGGATACCTCTAAGGTCATTTGCTTGGATTTGGGAGCAAGGTTTTGCCCTTGTCTTCTTCTTGAGATGTTCTTATGTTCTGGAATAAGGCTCAGTGCAGAAAGGGTCATTGTCCCATGTGGAAAGGGCCCTAGTTGCACTGTTCTGGGAATGAACAGCAACCAACAATCTTTGTGGCACAAGGTAACATAAGAACATAAGAGAAGCCCTGCTGGATCAGGCCACAACCCATCTAGTCCAGCATCCTGTCACACACAGTGGCCCACCAAATGCTCATGGGCATCTCAAGCAGAGACAAGGACAAACCTATTCCTGCTCTAGAATCCCAGCAAATGGCCTTAGAAGCACCCTGGTCCCCCCCTCCCCGAACCTGAAAGATGTACCTAGGCATTCGTTCTAGTAACCATTGATACATCTGTTGTCCATAAATTTGTCTAATCCTACCTTAAGGTAAAAGTGTCCATGAAGACTTCAGCCTGGTGACATTAGAATCTGGCAAATTCTACCCGAGAACCTACCAGACTGAGCATAACACGCCAAAAACGTATCTGCATTTTTTGGCTTTTGTGAGCTCTGATGAGGCTGGCCCTGAATTTGCTTTCTCTGGTCGCAAATGCACATTTCCCCAACCCAATTGAGCCATCACCCCTCCCTCCTCCCTCTCCTGGCCTCCCCCCACTCCAGGGGTGTTTACCAGTAGCTTGTGAAATCTAATGAAATGTCACCAAGTTCATGAATCTTTCTGTCTGAGGCTTGTGAGTTACTACCTGAATTATGGGTCAGTTTCAATCATTTCAGAGGGCTGATCTCTCCGGTCTCCCAGATGGCCGCGCTTTGTGTTGTTCAAATAACTGGAAAGCTGACTTAAACAGACAACTGGGAATTTCCTCTCATTCGCATGAGTCCCAGGTCACAACAAAGCTGGCAGAGTTACTACTGATGCTAATATTTAACATTTATATAGCACCAGAAGTTGAAGGTGGGGGGTGGAGGAGGAGAGGAGGAAGAGGTCTACCAAGGGACGTGGAAGCTTGACTGAAAGCTCCTTTAAAAAAAAAATATATAGTAATGATGTGTTGGTCTGCAGAGCCTCATAGAATTCTGGAATAGGAAGGCAACTTAGAGATCATCCATCCCAACCCCATAAATAATGCAGGGATTTTGTCAGTCCAGTGTTTTCTTCAAATGCCTCTGTAGTATGGCTTCTGAGGCTCTGTCGTCTGCACACTATTTATATCACCACCAAAAAAAGAAGAAACTTTGCACTGAAGG
The DNA here is from genome assembly GCA_023333525.1 of Aspidoscelis tigris stejnegeri. Taxonomy (NCBI): domain Eukaryota; kingdom Metazoa; phylum Chordata; class Lepidosauria; order Squamata; family Teiidae; genus Aspidoscelis; species Aspidoscelis tigris. The sequence goes on along the minus strand of JALMGA010000003.1, from coordinate 103,682,525 downwards.
ATGCTGCCTAGCCTGGTTATAAAAAAATCTGGCTAACAATGCTGCTCCAAGCTGCATAAGAACATAAGAGCATAAGTAGAAAACTGCTGGCTCAGGCCAAAGGCCATCTGGTCCAGCATCCTATCTCACACAGTGGACATTGTCTTCTGCTGGAGATGCCCAGAAGCAGTGTGGGGGGGGCACTGTGTCAGACAACACGCTAGACTAGATGGCTGTAGCCTGATCCAGCAGGGCTTCTCTTACATTCTTATTTAGAATAGATACCTAGGTACTGCATCCATGTTGAAGAGATGGGCAGGGTGCCTCTAAAGGCTATATGCAGGGATTTGAGAAAGTTTTGCCTTTGCCTTCTGCTTCAGATTCCCATAAGCACTTGATGGGCCACTGTGTGGAACAGGATGCTAGACTAGATGGGCTGTGGCCTGATCCAGCAGGGCTCCTCTTATGTTCTGAAATGTCAAAACAGCAATTGCCTCAAATGTTTAGGCTTCTGCAGTTGTCCTGGCTGAGCCTGATGGACATGACAGTTTAAAAACATCTTGAGGTCAACAGTTTGTCAAAGTTTGTGACACAAAGGAAAAAATACAGAAGAGAAAAGCAGGACCATTTGGAGGAAGACGAGAACAGGTGAAGGTTTTGCCTTTTGTCTTCTGCTTGAGAATCCGCAGAAGAAGGAGGAGGAGGAGGAGGAGGAGTTGGCTTTTCTACCCTGCTTTTCTCACCCATTTAAGGGGACTCAAAGCAGCTGACAAAGCTTTCTACACTTCTCCCCACAACAGACACCCTGTGAGGTAGGTGGTGCTGTGAGAGCCCAGAAGAGAGCTGTGACTAGCCCAAGGTCACCCAGCTGGCCTCATGGGGGAGGGCAGAATTGAACCTGGTATTCCCAGATAAGAGTCCAGCTCCCTAACCACTAGACCAAACTTGCTCACAATGGGCCACTGAAGCAAATGGGCCACCGAGCGAGATGAGCAGTGGCCTGATTCAGCAGGGCTGTGGCCTGGTCCAACATCCTAAGAACATCATAAGAACATCCTTTGAATCCTTTGATGTTCTTATGATGCTCAAGGAGTTCCTCATTCGTAGCTGTGGAGGGACTGTACAGGATATTTCACATCATCACTTTTTTTTTCTTTCCCTCAAACTGCAAAGCTGTTACTTGTTTTAGTTTCATGCCTCCTAATTGTGGCAGCAAATACATCACAGCGGTCTTGTTTGCTTCCAGTAATTTAGAATCCCAGGTCTTCGCAGGCCTTTCTGTAACTGTTGGAATAAATTAGAAAATCGAGGTTGACGTCAGGAGGACAGGCTTCTGTGTTTGGAATACATTTTGGGGGAACGTTGCTGGGTGGGGGCGTTGGTAGCGAGAGAAGTACTGGCTATCCTGGGGAAAGGGAACTCTTGGAAACCAAAACTGTTGGCTGATTAATCAGCAAATTTCCCCTTAATAAAACATGTCTTAATGAGCTCTTTGGAGGAGAAGAAATCTATCATTTATTGTACAACAATCAACTTGAGAGTCTTGCAGATGTCAGATGGAATAATTAATGGCCCAGGAGTGATCAGGAAGCTGCAATGAAAGATCAACTCGCCCATCAGTCATTCCTAGCAAAAAAAGGAGCGTACATTTTTGTTTAACCTGTGGGGATAGTTGCGGAGCTGGAGATTCAAGGGAATGGGGATAATATCAAAGCACACATAATCGTGTGAGCTTCCTGACTTACCTCAGCTATTTCATGTTTATTCTATAAACCAGAAGTATTTGCTGTGTTTAGACGGAAAGTCCATGCCAAGTGCTTCAAAATGGTCTGGGGATCAGATGTACTCTTCCCTGTACAAAAGAAAGCTTTTACAAGCTTTATGAGCCTAAGGAGATACATAAATTAGGCAGACCAGGTGAACATAAGAACATAAGAAGAGGCCTGTTGGATTAGGCCACAGGCCACCTACAGTGCCTGACAGAAGTTCTGTCGCTTATCCATGTTGTTGAAACCAAAGCTTATAACCTGACTTAAAATTCATCCATTGGTTTTAGAAATGACTCATATGAAAGCTGAAACCCTCCCAAATGAGGTTTTTAAAAAGAAAATAAATTTGCTTCACTGCTGAAATATTAATCATTTAATGAACACAGAAAGGTCAGATTTTGGCTAGACAAAAGTATTGTCGCCTACAAAAAGTAATGTGAAAATCAAACAAATAATTCACTTCAAATACAAAGATATGTTTCATAACATTGGTGAATGAAGTTGTGGTGCTATTAGAGCCATATTTAATATTTTGTGTGACTTCCATGAGCTTGAAGGACTGTATCCATGCGTTTCAGCACTGATTCATACAATTTATTGATGAAGTCATCAGGAATAGTAAAGAATGCAGTTTTACATGCTTCCCAGAGTTCATCAAGATTCTTTGGTTTTGTCTTCCAAGCTTCCTCTTTCATCCTACCCCAAACATGCTCAATGATGTTCATATTTGGTGACTGGGCTGGCCAGTCCTGGAGCACCTTGATCTTCTTTGCCTTGAGGAACTTTGATGTAGAGATGGATGTATGAGATGGAGCACCATTCTGCTGCAAAATTTGACCCCTTTTATGATTGGGAATGTAAGAGGCAGCTAATACTTCTTGATATTTTAGGCTATTGATACTGCCTTCCACCTTGCAAATGTTTTGCACACCCCTATACTGAATGTAACCCCAGACCATGATCTTTCCATCACCAAACTTAACTGTTTTCTGGGTGTATCTTGGATCCATACGGGCTCCAGTAGGTCTCCTGCAGTATTTGTGGCAGCTCTGGTGTAATTCAACTGAAGATTCATCTGAGAAATCCACCTTCTGCCACTTTTCCAGCGTCCATCCATTTAGTAGGCTGTGGGCCTTGGCAAATGCCACACGGTTTTTTAATAGCGTTTTGTTTAGTGCTGGCTCCTGGGCACTGATTCAGCCATGGAGGCCATTTCGAGACAGAATCCTACAAACTGTTCTAGTTGACACAGGGACTTGAGGTGACCAGGCCTGTTGGAGCTCTGCTGCAGTGGAAGAAGGGCTGGCTTTTGATTTTTGAACCAACAAACGTTCCTCCTGAGCAGTTGTCTTGTGGGGTCTGCCAGACCTGGGCTTGTCAAAAACATCTCCAGTCTCTTCAAATCTTTTTTAATTCTTTGTACTTGATGCTGAGACACATTAAAGGTGCCAGCCACCTCTGCAGTGGATCTGGTCTTCAGCCTCTTGATAATCAAGGCTTTGGTCGCAGGGTGGATTTTTGGCATGTTGTCAGAGGTCAAGTTGCAGTTCAAGTGAAGGTCTGGGGTGCTGGAGTTCTTTTTATACACACCCACTAATTATCCGATCAATTAGTGAGCACAGGTGAGGCTGTAAACTAGGATTAGGTGCATTATATGACAAGGCGACAAAACTTTTGTCTAGCCAAAATCTGACCTTTCTGTGTTCATTAAATGATCAATATTTCAGCAGTGAAGCAAATTTATTTTCTTTTTAAAAACCTCATTTGGGAGGGTTTCAGCTTTCATATGAGTCATTTCTAAAACCAATGGATGAATTTTAAGTCAGGTTATAAGCTTTGGTTTCAACAACATGAATAAGCGACAGAACTTCTGTCAGGCACTGTAGTTGAGCATCCTGTCTCACACACTGGCCCACCAATTGCTTCTGGGCATCTCAAACAGAAGACAAAAGGCAGAAACTTCACCTGCTGTCCCTGCAGGCTTTAGAGGCATTCTCTCTTTTCTTCCAGCTGGGAGGTGGTACTGAGGTATCAGATTTAGTAGCCTTTACACCTGTCCTCCATTAATTTGTCTAACCCTTAGAACATGAGAATATGAGAGGAGCGCTTCTGGATCAGGCCACAGCCCATCTAGCACAGCATCAAATCTCTCTCATTAGCCGGCCAATTGCTTCTGGCCTTCTCAAGCAGAAGACAAAAGCCAAGCCACGCTTCTCTTCCGTCCATGCACATGGCCTTTAGTGGCATCTTGCCTGTCTTTCCAACCCAGAGGCAGCACCCAGACATCCATTTTAGAAGCCACCAATAAACCTGTTTTCCATGAATTTATTTAATCCTTTCTTAAAGCTATCCAGGCTGGTTGCTGTCACCACTTCTTCTGGTAGTAAATTCAATAGACTAATGATCATCTGGGTGGAAAACACACACACACCCTTTCTCTTGTCTGTCCTAACTCTCATGTTCTTATGTGGACAGCATGTTGCCATGGGCTGGTATACCAAGCCTGACCCCTTTTTGGCTGGGCACCCAGAGTGGTGCTGAAAGTGTGCAACTATGGATGCCAGCCAATCAACCAATCAACTCCATTTGCTGAGATTCAAGTGCAGATTTTGCCTTTGTCTTCTGTCTGCGATGCCCAGAAGCACTTGGTGGGCCACTGCATGCGACAGGATAATGAATTAGATGGGCTGTGGCCTGATCCAGCAGGTCTCCTCTTACGCTCTTATCTTCTTATCTGGAATGTACCCAGCGCTTCCCCAAGGGTTGGCTAAGTGCAATAGACAGGATCACCTGATCATGTCAGCAACGGGCATGCACGGTGTCATTGCCATAGCAACCAGGAGATATGGCACACAAAAGTGTTTGTGCCATCCTCACTCCAGTCTCCCTTTGCCCGGAAGACGTGCAAATGAAGCGTGCAGAGCTTCTTCTAGCATAGAAGGAGCTCCTCACAGTGTGTATGTTCAATGTGGGAACAGCCCCCGGCTGTCCCAGTGAAGTGAGTGCGGAAAGGCGCATGGTGTAAAAAGTGGCCAGGTCCTTATACTTTAAGCAAAGAAATCTGAAGTCGATTCACTACTTCTCTTTTCTGCCTGTTCAGATCCTCACTCTCTTTTGCTCGTGAGTTCTAAGTGCTGGAAGCTTCAGTTCTATTTTTAAGCTCTTAAGAGAATTTCCCCTTTTCTTTTCTCTAGACAGGGGTCAGGAGAGCACACACAGAAGAATAGGCCTCTCTCTCCCAGGAGATTTTTTTGGAGGCCTGGCCAGGCTGACCTTTTCTGCCAGTCTGTCCAGCTCAATGCGATTGCCAGTGCTTTGGTCATGGTAACTGAGGGCATGCTGCTCTTATTTCATTCCAGCTCTCCCTTCTCCCTGTATATTTTGCAGTCCTGCTGACACCAGCTCCTCTTTGCAAGGAAATGCATGGTCTAGAATTCTTATAACCTTTTCACTGTAATAAAATGGAAGCTCATGTCAAATACGACAGGAGAGAATGGGAGGAGGGGAGAACAGCTGCAATTTTGGGAGAGGAAGAGAGAAGGAAGCTGGGTGAGCACCTTCCATCAAGTTCCCAGCATTGGCCCCTCCCTCCCAACTGCCACCAGACGGGCCATGAAGGAACCATCTTGCCTTGGGAGAGGAAGAGAGAAGGAAGCTGGGTGAGCACCTTCCATCAAGCTCCCAGCATTGGCCCCTCCCTCCCAACTGCCTCCAGATGGGCCATGAAGGAACCATCTTGCCTTGGGAGAGGAAGAGAGAAGGAAGCTGGGTGAGCACCTTCCATCAAGCTCCCAGCATTGGCCCCTCCCTCCCAACTGCCACCAGACGGGCCATGAAGGAACCATCTTGCCTTGGGAGAGGAAGAGAGAAGGAAGCTGGGTGAGCACCTTCCATCAAGCTCCCAGCATTGGCCCCTCCCTCCCAACTGCCACCAGACGGGCCATGAAGGAACCATCTTGCCTTGGGAGAGGAAGAGAGAAGGAAGCTGGGTGAGCACCTTCCATCAAGCTCCCAGCATTGGCCCCTCCCTCCCAACTGCCTCCAGACGGGCCATGAAGCAACCACCTTGCCTGTGGGGAATGGAGGAGGAAAATAAAATAAAAGTTTTTACCTTTGCAAGGACTCTGCTGCCGCCAGAGCACCCCTGTTCCCTCCCACACCATTTTCCTTTTGTATCTTGTCTCTTTAGATTGTAAGCCTGAGGGCAGGGACCTGTCTGAGATTAATATTGTAACCCGCCCTGAGACCTTTGGGTATAGGGCGGGATAGAAATACAAATAAATAATAATAATAATTTTGGGAGGAAAATGCATGAAAATGTGGTCAACTTAGGAGAGGAAAGTGCTATCCAACCTTTGCTTGCAAGGAACTTCCACCACCATTTCTGCATCTAAATACACCAACTGATCCTCACCAAATTTTGTAAGAATGCATTTGATTTCAGTATTTTGCAGTGTTTCTGTTTATAGCCTGCCTTTCTAGGAAATTAGGGCCCTTCCAAGCTCAAATGATTTTGTTTTTTTACATAAGCATCAGCCAGATAGGCCTGGACATTGCCATGGAGACCAAGACATAGTGCACAACTGCACAGTTGCAGATATGCTGCTATGCCTAGTTGCAGTTTTGCACCTAGAAGTAGGTGTGAGTACTGACCAGAAGTAAGGATGTTTATGAATGAAATTTTTATTTTATTTATTTAAATGTTTATCCCGCCCTATACCCATAGGTCCAAGGCGGGTTACAACATCAAAACCAATGAACATATAAAATGAACATATGAAAACCATAACAGTGCCTGAATGTGGGAAGGAAAGGCTGTTTGCTTGTTAAGCCAAAGGCCAGGGCAAAGACGTTTGTCTTCATAGCTGTCCTGAACACATAAAGTGAAGGTACTTGATGCACCCCAGGAGGGAGACTATTCTACAATTTGGGAGCCACCACTGAAAAGGCCCTATCCCGGGTGCAAAACCCTTTTGCTGCTGAGGGTGATGGTACAATATTCAGTTCTGCAATTGAATCAAATGCCTGAAAATTCATTTCATCATTGAATTGTTAATTCAAACATTCACATTCGCAGCCAAGCATTCTTTGTGGCTTACAAAAGTGGGAAAGTTGAATCAAATTTGATTCCACACTCCTCCATGAAGCCAGCTGGGTGACCTTGAGCTAGTCACAGCTCTCTTCTGAGCTCTCACAGCCCAACTGACCTCACAGGGTGTACCGTTGTGGGGGGAAAAAACAGGTGGTTTGTCAGCTGCTTTGAGTCCCCTTAAATGGGTGAGAAAAGAGGGACAGAAAAGCCAGCTCTTCTAACCAGGATCTTGCTACCTGCTCTCAGTCAAGGTGTGGACAAGGTTTCCCTTGCCTGCAGCTGGTGAAGACTGGACACTCCAGGATGGCAATGGTAGAGCGTCATGTGAATGCCCTGCCCCAGGCGAGGCTGGAACAGCTCTTGAAAGATAAGCACAGAGAGACACCCCCCCACCCCGTTGTCAAGGTCCCTGTTAATCTCCTAAATTTACAGGCTTCTAGGATGAAAGATCACAAAATAGCCAGCCCTCATGCTGCTTGTTCCAACAACCCACCCTTCACCTTTATTTAAACAAGAATGGAGGACATTAAAATGAAGCTTTCACTTGTTACCTTGCTCTTGATTAATTGCCTCCTGCTGCAAGCATGGCCATTTCAGCATTCACTTTGATTTTAGATTATTTTTGAGCAAATTAAAAAGGGCCAGTTCAATACAGCTCCTTCTCAGCATACCTAAAGGCCCATTCATTCCTATTCTCTTTTTTCTTTTCTTTCAACTGCTTATATGGAAGAAGGCATGCCCTTTTATTCCATGGCTAATGACCTTACTTTGGAGTCTCTGATGAGGGGCTTAATTGAAATGTTTCAAAGTTCAGGTATAGTGTCAGGATCATAATCTGCCGCCATTATATTCAGTTTAATTGTCACGATCTGTTAGTGCTGGGCACTGGTTGAAGTAACATGTATCTCTGTGCATATGGGCCTTTTTACACTTAGGCAAAATGGGTGGTCTGGGGATTTTGCTTCCATTCTGGGAGTGGCTCTGAGCATGGGGACCACTCTCTGGCTTGGATAGCGGTTGAGCACTGAAAAGTGCTCCACAGCTAAATTAGCAGCATCTAGGGGTCTATTCATACTTAGGCCTCTAGTATGCAATTAGGGCAGCTCTGAGAACCAGGGCCATTTCTGCACTTGGCCTTAGTTTGGAATATATCTCTGGACAGAGGCTTGCTGGCCACATGCTAATCCAGACTATGGCAGGCCTCTCCTGGGCTCCTACATTGTCTGCACTAGCAGGAAGATACCAGGTCCCTGTTCTGGGATATATTCTAGAATAAGGCCAAGTGCATACCGGAGGCCTAAGTGCAAATAGGCTCTAGGATATTGCCAGCACACTCCAGCCAATTATTATTATTATTATTATTATTATTATTATTATTATTATTATTATTATTATTATTATTATTATTATTATTATTATTATTATTATTATTATTATTATTATTATTATTATTATTATTATGTAGTAAAAGCAGCAGTTACACACAGCAAACGAGATGACTATGCTGGATTTCGTATTATATCACTAGTCGGGCACTTCCCAAGCACCCAGGACTGCGTGATGTATCGGCGAATTATGCGAGCAGACCCCAGTAAAGTGGCTTTTTGTAGTTGGCAGATGGATATCTTGTCAATGCCAATGGTTTTTAGGTGTCCAATGAGATCTTTTGGCACCGCGCCCAGTGTGCCGAGGATGACTGGGACCACTTTCACTGGTTTTCGCCAGAGTCGCTGAAGTTCAATTCTCAGGTCTTCGTATCTGGTGAGCTTCTCCAACTGTTTCTCCTCAATTCTGCTGTCACCTGGAATAGCAACATCGATGATCCACAACTTCTCTTTCTCAACAACTGTAATGTCAGGGGTGTTATGCTCCAGTTTTCTGTCAGTCTGAAGCCTGAAGTCCCAAAGTAGTTTTGCCTGTTCGTTTTGAACCACTTTTTCTGGCTTTTGATCCCACCAGTTCTTTGCCACAGGCAGATGATACTTTTGGCACAAGTTCCAGTGGATCATTTGTGCTACAGCATTATGTCTCTGCTTGTAATCAGTTTGTGCGATCTTCTTGCAGCAGCTGAGTATATGGTCGATTGTTTCATCCACTTCTTTGCAGAGTCGGCACTTTGGATCTTCTCCTGATTTTTCAATTCTGGCTTTGATGGCATTTGTTCTTATTGCTTGTTCTTGTGCAGCAAGAATCAGTCCTTCTATTTCCTTTTTCAGTGTTCCATTCGTAAGCCAAGACCAGGTCTTTTCCATGTCCACTTTGCCTTCAATCTTCTCCAGGAACTGTCCATGCAGCGCTTTATTGTGCCAGCTGTCCGTTCGGCATTGAATTGCAGTTTTCCGGTACTGGTTCTTGGTTTGCTGCACCTTGAGAAGCTTCTGGTTGTTGACTTCAATTAAAGCTGATTCTTTGCTTTCTGCCACGTAATCTGCTAATGCATGCTTCTCTTCTTCCACTGTTTGCTTCACTTGCAAAAGTCCTCTACCGCCTGCTTTCCTGGGCAAGTACAACCTGCAAGGATTTGGATTTCTGAACCATGGAGAAAACTACCTATATGACGGACTCCTTGCAAGAGATGGGTTGCACCTTACAGGGACAGGAAAGAATGTATTCGGGAAGCGCCTTGCTTCGGTTATTAGGAGAGCTTTAAACTAAAACAAAAGGGGAAGGGTAACAAAAAGTCAAGCAAAAATACTCAGTCAATCAAACCAGGCGATATTCTTACTCCCAGAAATAGTACCAATGAATTTTGTAAGGAAAACAGAGGAGGCAAGCTCGCAATAGATGTCAATTACAAACTAAAATGCCTCTACACCAATGCCCAAAGCATGAGAAATAAAAAAGGGGAGCTGGAGATCCTGACCCAGGTAGATAAATATGATGTCATAGGTATTACGGAAACCTGGTGGGATAACACACATGAATGGAACACAAACATCGAAGGCTACAACTTGTTTCTGCGAAACAGACTTAACAAAAGAGGAGGGGGTGTTGCGCTGTATGTTAAAAAAGAAATTGTCTCCTCAGAGGTTCAAGTTTCAGAGAGTGGAAGCTCAGTAGAATCGGTATGGGTAAGAATTCAAGGAGAGAGCAACAGAAAGGATACCATTGTAGGAGTCTATTACAGGCCCCCTGGACAAACAGAAGATATGGATGACCTCTTCCTAGACCAGATGGCTAAACTTTCACGAAAGCATGACATAGTGATTATGGGAGACTTTAACTACCCAGACATTTGTTGGGAATCTCGCTCAGGAAAAAGTCACAAGTCTAATAAGTTCTTATCCTCTCTCGCTGACAATTTCATGTACCAAAAGGTGGTGGAGGAAACAAGAGGATTGGCTATCCTTGATCTAATTCTTACCAACAGAGAGGAAATGGTGGAGGATATCAGAGTTTCTGGGGCATTGGGAGGCAGCGATCATGTTATCCTTGAATTCTGGATAATAAGGGAAGGAAAGCATGAGAGGACTCAGACTTCAAAGTTGGACTTCAGAAGGGCGGATTTTGATGGACTCCGGAGGAGGTTAGGAGGGATCAAATGGTTAAATGTACTAAAGGATAGAAATGTCCAAGAAGGATGGGATATTTTGAGAAATGCAATATTAGAAGCGCAATCATTAACAATTCCTCAAAGAAGGAAGAATGGAAAACATCTAAAGAGACCAGGGTGGATAAACCTAGAACTTAAAAACTTGATAAAAAAGAAAAAAGAAATGTTTAAGAAATGGAAGGAGGGATACATATCTAAGGAGGAATATAATGAAATCAGTACAATCTGCAGGGCAAGTATCAGAAAAGCTAAAGCTAAAAATGAACTGAGGCTTGCAAGAGAGACTAAAAACAATAAAAAAGGGTTTTGGGGATATGTCAACAGCAAAAGAAAAGTCAAAGAGGTTTTGGGAAGTCTGCAGGGAGAGAATGGAGAAGTGATCGAAAGTGATCTTGAGAAGGCAGAGATTCTGAACTCCTATTTTGCATCTGTTTTTTCCAAGAGGGATAATGTACATGCAACAGTCCTTCACTGTACTGATGAAGGACTAGGAGAATCAAGACACAAAATCAACACTGAGAGAGTAAGGGAACGCTTAGCTAACTTAAACGAATTTAAGTCCCCGGGTCCAGATGGATTACATCCTAGGGTACTGAAGGAATTAGCAGAGGTAATTTCTGAACCGCTTGCTGTAATCTTTGAGAAGTCATGGAGAACAGGAGAAGTCCCAGACGATTGGAGAAGGGCAAACGTTGTTCCTATCTTCAAAAAAGGGAAGAAGGTAGACCCAGGGAACTACAGGCCTGTTAGCCTGACTTCAATACCAGGAAAGATTCTCGAACAAATTATTAAACAACACATATGTCAGCATTTGGATAGGAATTCAATAATTAACAGTAGTCAACATGGGTTTGTATCAAACAAGTCGTGTCAGACTAACTTGATTTCATTTTATGACAAAATCACTGAATGGGTTGATCAAGGAAATGCAGTAGACATAGTATTTCTTGATTTCAGCAAAGCATTTGACAAAGTATCTCATGCGATCCTCATTGAAAAATTGATCAAATATGGGTTTGACAAGGCAACTATAAGGTGGGTTCAAAACTGGCTTAGTAATCGTACTCAAAGAGTGGCTTTAAATGGCTGCACATCCAAATGGAAGGAAGTGTCAAGTGGAGTACCACAAGGTTCTGTCCTGGGCCCAGTTTTGTTTAATGTTTTTATAAACGATCTGGATGAGGGAGTTGAAGGGAAACTGATCAAATTTGCTGATGACACAAAGCTAGGGGGGATTGCAAACACCAGAGAAGAGAGAGAGAGGATTCAAAAAGATTTAGAGAAACTCGAACAATGGGCTGCAACTAATAAAATGGTATTTAACAAAGAAAAATGCAAGGTTCTGCACCTGGGCAAGAAAAATGAAAAAAGCACATATACAATGGGAGGAATTCGGCTGAGCAGCAGCACATGTGAAAAAGACTTGGGTGTCCTGGTAGATCATCAACTGAACATGAGTCAACAGTGTGAGGCAGCTGCAAAAAAGGCAAACGCAATCCTGGGGTGTATTAGGAGAAGCATAGAGTCCAGATCACGTGAAGTTATTATCCCCCTCTACTCTACCTTGGTCAGACCTCATCTGGAGTACTGTGTCCAGTTCTGGTCACCCCAGTTTAAAAAAGACACTGACAAGCTGGAGCAGGTTCAAAGGAGAGCTACCAAGATGGTGAACGGTCTGCAAACCATGTCCTATGAGGAACGGCTTAAGGAACTAGGAATGTTTAGTCTAACAAAAAGAAGACTGAGAGGAGACATGATAGCTGTCTACAAATACCTCAAGGGTTGTCACAAGGCAGAGGGATCAGCCCTGTTCTCACTCTCTCAAGGAAGGACTAGAAACAATGGGGTGAAACTGCAGGGGAAAAGATTTAGTTTAGATGTTAGGAAAAAATTTCTAACAGTAAGAGTGATCAACCAGTGGAACAGGCTGCCACGGGAGGTGGTTGGTTCCCCTTCGTTGGAGGTCTTCAAGCAGAGACTGGACGGCCATCTGTCTGAGATGGTTTAGGAGATCCTGCCTTGAGCAGGGGGTTGGACTCGATGACCCAGGAGGTCCCCTCCAACTCTACCATTCTATGATTCTATGATTCTATGACATCACTCCGAGGATGTAGTACATGGTGGATCGTCATCAGTTTTCTGGTTTTTCTGTCTAAGTTGTCTAATTCCAGCTGAGTCTAGTTCACAATTCCCGCAGTGTATCTAATGACTGGTATGGCCCAGGTGTTTATGGCCTTAATGGTGTTACCGCCATTCAATTTACTTTTCAAGATTTTTCTAGTCCTTTGGATGTACTCTTTACTGACCACAGATTTCACATGGCCATGCTTAATGTTATCCAGTTGCAAGATGCCAAGGTATTTGTAGGCTTCTGGCTGGTGGGACCTGATGGCTTGACCATTTGGCATTTCAATGCCTTTACTTTCAGTAATCTTCCCCTTCTTCAGTGCCACTGTGGTGCATTTGTCCAGGCCAAACTCCATACTGATGTCGCTGCTGAATATTCGCACTGTGTTGGTCAGTGACTGGATCTCGATTTCAGATTTTCCATAAAGCTTTAAGTCATCCATGTAGAGTAGATGTGAAATTTTCTGTGAATTCCTGGCAGTTTGATAGCCCAGGTTTGTTTTCTTTAGGATGAGTGACAGTGGGATCATAGCAATGATGAAAAGGAGTGGGGACAATGAATCCCCCTGGAAGATGCCCCTTTTGATGTTGATCAGTCCGTAGCTTTCATTTCCGACAAAAAGCTCAGTCTTCCAGCGTTTCATCGCACGTTCTATAAATTTGGTGATGTTCTGACTGATCCCGATGGTTTCCAGGCACTTTGTGATCCAACCATTTGGCAGTGAATCAAAAGCTTTTTTGTAGTCGAGCCAAGTCATATGCAGGTTTGTTTTTCGGCTTTTGCAGTTCTCCAGAATCATTTTGTCAATCAGTAGCTGGTCTTTTGTGCCCCTGCTTCTCCGTTTGTTTCCTTTTTGCTCTACTGGGATGATGTTGTTGTCTTCGAGGTAGTCTTGAATCCTGTCTGCTATTATGCCTGTCAGCAGCTTGAGCATAGTAGGTAGACAAGTTATCGGCCTGTAGTTTCCTGGTATGGCTCCTTTGGCTGCATCTTTCTGTATTAAGTATGTTTTGCCAGTTATTAGCCATTCACTGATGTTTCCTGTTTGCAGCATTTCATTGAACAGTTCGGCCATTTTTGCATGCAAGCTGGTCAGGTATTTGAGCCAGAAGCCATGCAACTGATCAGTGCCAGGGGATGTCCAGTTCTTCACTTTCTTCACTCTTTTCATGACCATTTCAGGTGTTATTTTCAGCTGCTGCATTTTGTTCATGGAGAATTTCTTCTCGAAATCCTGTATCCACCCAGCAGTTTTGTTGTATTCTTTTTCAGCCTCCCAGAGATCTTTCCAGAAGTTGGTTGTTGCTTCTTTCTCTGGCTTTTCCATTTTCTTGTCTACTTGCTCATGCAGGCTCTGGTAGAACTGCCTCTGATTAGACTGGAACATTTGGTTCTGCCTGTACTGGTTGATTCTTGCTTCATATCTTTCGATTTTCCTGGCTGTAGCTGTTATCTGCTGTTTTACGATTTCCAAAGCTTTGTCAGTTTTCCTTGTATTCAGCCAGTATTTTTTGATCAGATGTTCTTTAGTCTTCTCGTTGTTCAGTTTCTTCTCCTTCATGTTTTTTAGGTTGCTGGCATCTGATCTCAGGCTTCTCATTTTTAGTTCCAGTCGGACTTTCCACTTTGGTTTTCCAGTAGATTTTCTAATTGGTTTTGGCTGCAGTAACCCTAGTTCTTCTGTTACTATTACAGCTGTACTCTAGGCGAGCTGGTTCAGTTCTTCGATTGTTGCTACCTGAACAGTTACAAGGGCAGAGTTGATGTCATTCATCAGTGGGACAAGTCGTTTTCTGCCTATAGTTTTTAGGGTTGGCAGTCGCTTTCGCTCTGTACTTGATGCTGTATGAGCCATTATTCTGTCCTTCAGTTCCTGCTGTCTTTGAGACAATGTGCCAGGTGTTTCATCCATGACTTCATGTTGCTGTTCTTCCTCTTCTTGCAGAATTTCCAGATTTTCATCAGGTTCTAGCTGATCAGTGACTCCTGGTCTTGTTGGAGCTTCTGTTGCTGCCACAATAGGCTGCGGTGCTTCAGTTTCATTAGTTTTTCGTATTTCTTCAAGTTCAGCTTCACTGAACACTTTAGTCCCACTTATGAATCTTCTCTGATCAGCCAGCCGCAGTTCTGTTATCTTTGAGTCTGGGTATTCTTGTTTCCATAGCTGGTGCATCCGTTTTTGATAGCCTCGTTTTCCAGGTTCTGATTTATAGTAGCAGTTCATGACTATACGATTCTCTGGCCTTGAGAATTTCTGCCGCTTCCTTGTTTGTGAATTTTGTTCCTGTAGCCCATTTGTCGATGGTTGCCCAGGTTCCTCAGCAACCACCGTGGTCCTTTTTATCCTGGGCGACGACCGAGCCAGTATAGACTTCTTTTTTATTTGTGTTTCCATTGTGATAAATGGGTTGGGTGCACTTAGTCTGGCTCCTCTGCTTTGACCACTCCGGCATGGTTGAACCTGCCAGTAGTTTGCACTACCGCCGGCCCAGCTCTCAGCTTCATTGGAGCACTCAAACCCCACCGCCACGACAAGGCCGCACCCATCGGGGGGATTATTATTATTATTATTATTATTATTATTATTATTATTATTATTATTATTATTATTATTATTATTATTATTATTATTATTATTATTATTATTATTATTATTATTATTATTATATAATATGTTTGTTATAATATGCTATATATTTTGATTTATGTAAACTGCCGTTGGCAAAAATTGTTTTTGACTTAAGTTGTTGATTATATTTGCTGTATTTTTCTTTTTTGGGATGTGGTGATTGTATTTTGCTTTGTATTTAGTTTCCATTCATTGTAAACCGCCTTGGGCGAAAGTTTCTTTAGGAAAGGTGGTATATGAATAAAAAATGGAAATAGAATGTGCATGAATATTCAAAACATTTGAAAGTCGATTGAATTTGTTCAAATTTGGACGTTCGAATTGAATGTCTATAAATTCAAATTCAAACATTCAAACAAATGTAAAATTTTCAAATCTATTTGTTCAAATTATTTGGACATCCATATTTGTACAGATACATATACAGTGTGTACTTGCCCCATCTGTACCCATTTGTATGGATCTGTAATGGATGAAAACGGGATGCTTATGGAATGCATATGGGCACATACAAATGTTGTCAACCTATGTGCAAATTCGAAAAGAAAATTCAAACAAATAGATTTGCATTTATTCAATTCAAATTGAATGTGAAATCATTAGAATTTTAAAGATTTGATTTGAATTGAATTTTTGGATATTTGATTCGAATCAAATCAAATCCCCAAAACTGCATTCGTACACACAACTATTGTCATGTATCCTTCACACTGCTTCCATGAGAAGTATTTCTTCACCCAGAGGGTCATCGGTTTATGGAATGTGCTGCCAGAAGAGGTGGTGATAGCTACCAGTCTAGATGGCTTTAAGGTAGGGTTAGACAAATTTATGGACGACAGATCTATCAATGGCTACTAGAACGAATGCCTAGGTGCATATTTCAGGCTGAGGGGGGGAGGAGGAACTGGGGCGCTTCTAAGGCCATCTGCTGGGACTCAAGAGCAGGAAAAGGTTTGTCCTTGTCTCTGCTTGAGATGGCCATGAGCATTTGGTGGGCCACTGCGTGCGACAGGACGCTGGACTAGATGGGCTTTGGCCTGATCCAGCAAGGCTTCTCTTATGTTCTTATGTTCTTATGAGAAGGGTCGGTGGGGGCTGGATGTTGCAACTGGAACATTTTGAAGAACTTGGCATGGCCTTTTAGTTTAAACACAGCAAATATTTCTGGTTTGTAGAATAAGCATGAAATTGCTTGTATCAGTCAGGAAGCAAATGATATGCATGTTTTGATATTATCCTCATTATCTCCAACTATGCACCTATCCCTACAGGTTAAGCAAAGCTGTATACTCCAGGTTTTGCAAGGGATAATTGATGAACAAGTTCATCTTTCATTGCAGCTTCCTGATCACCCTTGGGACATTAATTATTCCAACTGACATACGCAAGGACAAGAACATGAGAGCTGACCTGCTGGACTGGGCCACAGCTTATCTAGTCCAGCATCTTGTCTCAAGCAGTAGGCCACCAATTGTTTATGGGTAGGGGTGTGCATGAATGCAATTTTCAGGATTCGATCCAATTCAAATAGAATATCCAAAAATTTGATTTGATTCAAATCTTTAAAATTTGAATTTAACCAAATTCTTTTCAAATTAAGCAAATTCAAATCTATTTGTTGGAATCTTCAATTCAAATTTGCACTTACAAATGTCAACAACATTTGTATGTGCTGCTATGCATCATTATGGATCCCGTACACATCTGTACATCTTTGTATATATCCTGTAGTCCTCCCACATGGAACCCGTTTTAGGCCTGTATGGATCCGTACAAATGCGTAAGTATGTGGGAAAGATGCGTATTTGCAAGTATGCATCATGTACGAACCCGTACACATATAATAATTCAGATAATTCACACTAATAGATCCGAAATTCAAAATTTGTTCAAATCTGTAAATTTGAATTTATGGACATTCAATTTGAATTCAAATGTCAAAATCTGGATGAATTTGATCAAATTTCAAATACTTTCAAATACTTGTGAGCCAGTTTGGTCTAGTGGTTAGAGAGCTGGACTCTAATCTGGGAATACTGGGTTCAATTCTGCCCTCCCCCATGAAGCCAGCTGGGTGACCCTGGGCTAGCCACAGCTCTCTTCTGAGCTCTCACAGCTCCACTTACCTCACAGGGAGAAGAATAGAAAAGCTTTGTCAGCTGCTTTGAGTCCCCTTAATTCTTCTTCTTCTTCTTCTGCACACCTCTATTGATGGGTATCTCAAGAAGAAGACAAAGGCAATTCGTCTAGTATCCATTGATTCATCTCTCTTCCATGAATTTGTCTGCTTCTTAATACCATCCAGGCTGGTTGCTGTCACCACCTCTTCCATAGACCAATGATCCTCTGGGTGAAAGAAATGTTCCCCCATGTCAGTCCTAACTCTCCTGCCCATCAGCTTCATAGAGCACCTCCTGGTTCTAGTGTTCTGCAGCAGAGTTTTTCTTGATCCACATGTTCCACACCATGCAAAACTCTCAAGTTGTTTTGTTGTACCATAAATGATGGTCCACATGGGGCTCTCTACCCCTGCCTTCCACGCATTTATGCTATGCTGCCAATTGAAGGTCTTAAGACAGCTGGTAGCATCACTTTCTAGCTTTCAGCTTTCTTCTCAAAATAATGTGGTGATGATGACATTCTTCCATGCTTTAAGATCCTCGGTAGGAATGTGCACAAATACTCATATTTGAAATTTATTTGAATTCGGACGTTTGAATTTGAAGACTGACATTCAAATTGGAATTGAATGCTTTGGAACATTTGTATGAAGCTTTATTACATTTGGGAACCTCAGTGGGAGGGATAACAGCTGCTGCAGTGGATCCAGAGTGGATTCAAAGTGGACCGAGAGTCAATTCAAAGTGGATTTAGGGTGGATTTGATGCATTCTGAGCAGATATGTATTATATATGTAGGGGATTCATATGGCATACATAGGGGATTCATATTGGACATTCATATTGAATTCAAATCCTACCACATTCGAAGGGGATCTAGGGTGTTTTTCCACTGTCAAAAAGTACCCATTTTTGCACCCATTTAGGACCCATTTGGGTGTGAGCCAGATGATCCCATTTCCACCACGGCACCCATTTGGCACCCGATTGTTTCCACTGCCGTGGGGAAAATCCGGATCTAATGGGTACATTTTGGCCTTTAATCCGGATTTTCTGTAGACCCCATTAATGGGGGGTCCAAATGGGGTCCAAAGGAGGCTAGGGGGAGGGGATGCACCCATTGGGTTCCCCCTAAACCTAGGCTCCGAAGTCACTTTGAAGCCACTTCGAAGTCATTTCAAAGTCATTTTGAAGTCATTTCGAAGTCTGTGCAAAATAGTTCCAGAGTGCCTTTGAAGTCTGTGCTGATCTTCGGAGTGAACTTCGGAGTGACCCTGAAGTGACTCCAAAGTGACTCCAAAGTCATTTCGAAGCTCACTCCGAAGATCAGCACAGACTTCAAATGCACTCCAGAGCTATTTTGCACAGACTTCGAAATGACTTTGAAATGACTTCGAAGTCAATTTGAAGTGGCTTCAAAGACTGCACCCCCCTGCCCCCTGAAACACCTGGGGTAACGGACCAATCCCTTGGGGGTCGATCCGGATTCCCCACATGGGTGCAAAGGTGTTTCCACGGCAGGGGGGTTAGCACCCATTGCTAATGGGTGCTACACCTCCCGTGGAAACACATTGGGTGCTTCCCTTAATCCAGATCTACTAGATCCGAATTAAGGAATGTACCCATTCCTTAGATCCGGATCTTCTTAGATCTGTATTTAAGGGCTGTAGTGGAAAAACACCCCTATTCAAATGAATAAATTTTTATTTTGCATTTGATTCAATATGAATTGAAGAACAGCAACAAAAACGTTTGTGTGCATCCCTAATCCTTGGTTTCCTCTATGTTCTTTTTTTTTCCTGATGGAAGAAAAGCAATATGAACAGAAAAATAGCAATAGCTAAAATGGTTTGAAGTAGTTTAGAACCACTGCCTGGGTGTCAAATTCTGATCCTTGAGAGCTCATGGCTGTCACTGAACCCCATGTATTCATTTTGTGTCTCCAGTATCCCTATAGCAAGCAACAAATTGGGCTTCATATCTGTATCGATTCCCATCTTGCTTTCAGAAAACAGCTTGGAGGCATAAAAACATTCGATTTTAGAGGAAAGCTTTTAACCACCATTCTTTAGGTGGGATTTTGTCTTTTACCTTCTCTCTTTTTCAGCAAACCTTTCAGCCATAAAGCAGTATAAAACCTGTGGGAATCTAACAAAAGACATCTGTGTTCCACAGACTTTCTCACACTTAAAACTCAAAATTACCAGCAATTTTACTTTGCTTGGGGCACAACATTTGTGACCTTGGCGGCCCAATTTCAGAAGTACTGGCGGAGATTTCTCAGACTTACCATCAAGTTTTCAGCTGTAAAAATTAACTTTAATAATTATGTTCTCTAAGAAGAAGAATGCTTGGATCTTTAAAACAATGAACCTTTGCATATTTTGTGGGAGATAGTTATTTTGTCCCTGACTCTAGCAGACTATGGGTGTGTAGAAGAAAGTTTTCATTGTATGGTTCTCTGTAACCTAATCAATAACAATGAAATCTCTGTTATGTTCTAATCAGAAGCTGATGAGTACAAGCTTTTGCCTATTGATGTGAAATGTGCTGAACTGGTTAGCAAACATGGAGTGCAAAACATGATGTTTGCATGAAGTGCATGCATTCAAAGCAAGCACACCTGATGAAGCTGTTCAAAGCACTTCAAAGGGTCTGTGGCTTAAAAAAAAAGATACTTCCCTGTGTTACTGCCCTGGTACAGCAGCTGCAGTGACCAAAACACTAGAAAACTATTAAGCACGATTTCTACAAGATCAAACCCACATCTTAATCATAGAATCATAGAGTTGGAAAGGACCTCTAGGGTCCTCTAGGGTCATCTAGGGTCCAACCCCCTGCTCAATGCAGGATTTCCTAAACCATCCCAGACAGTCTTAGTACGACTACTTTGCATATTAGTCTTGCAATGTTGTTTTTATCTGTTGTGGTAAAGTGCTTCTTCCTCCATTTGTGGGCTCTCTTCACAAGCAGGGTTTGAGGAGGCTAAGAGGTCATGCCAGAGTAAGTGGGAAAAGTCCAGGTGATTTCTGTGGTTAGAGTTACCTATTAGTGGCTTCAATCGATGTACCAACTATGCCCCTACTTAGATAGGGAGAGCCTGGCCATAACTGTTCATGCACAAGCAGCCTCACATTTGGTTTACAGTAATACTTTCTATGTGGGGCTGCTCTTTACCTGCTCTAGTAGCTGAAAGTGGTGCAAAACACAGGCTGTGGAATGGGGGCACAATTTTGCACACACATTAGACTTGTGCTTAAGTAATTGTACTAGTTGTCACTTAGCTACCAGACTAGGGGTGGTATGTTTGAAAATCCGTACCCATATGAATAGATCACATTAGAATGTGGTAAAATTCTATTCAATGAAAATCTATTTGTATGCATTTGTAGAATATTTGATACATATCAGATATGAATACATATCCAATAAGTATCTGATACGAATGAATACATATCTGATACGTATCCGTAACATATCTGTCCTCTGAAAATATCAAATCTGACGTGAATCTACTATTAATCCACTGTTGATCCATGGCGAATGCAATCTGGATCCATTCCAGATGTGACTGGCGCTCCCTTCTTGCACCCCCTGATCTAACGAATGTCTGAACTATTAGTACAAATGTCTGGAGACATTCGTATTCGTACGAATGTTAGTATACAAATATTGTAACATTCAATGTGTATAAGATAGGGATGTGAGCGAATATTTGAAACATTAGAAATTCGATTGAATTCATTCGAATTTGGACATCTGAATTTGAATTGAATATCTATAAATTCTAATGCAAACATTTGAAAGAATTTCAAATTTTTGAATCATTTGTACGAATTATTCGAACATTCGTATGTGCACGGATATGTACACGCTGCGTACTTGCCCTTATGCATCTTTCCTGCATCTGTAAGAATTTGTATGAATCCATACAGGACAAAAACAGGATGCATACGGGATGCATACAGATGAGTATGGGCACATACGAATGTTGTCAACATTCGTATTTGCAAATACAGATTGAAAATTCACAAACAGATTCAGATGTATTTGAATAGAATCAAATGTGAATACATTTGAATTTTAAGCATTCAAATCGATTCAAATTTTCAGATATTCAATTCAAATCAAATTGAATCCCAAAAATTGCATTCGTGCACACCCCTAGTGTATGAATGTCTGAATTTGTCCGAATTCATACGAATAATGAATGTTATGAATATTCGTGCACATCCCTATACCAGACCATATTCAAGGTTCTGTGGTTGGGATATAAGGTCCTAAACAACTTGGGACAAAGCTAACTAATAGATCAGCTCACTCCTTATGGGTCAGAAAGATTGGTGAGATCTGGGGAGGTCCTACTACAGGTGCTGTGACTTTCTGAATGTTGTTGGGCAACAACTCAAAGAAGGGTCTTTTTTGTGGTGGTGCCTAGCCTTTAGAACAGTTTCCCCATTGACATTTGGGGGAACCATCTCTTTTTTCACTTACATAATCATAAAGACATTCTTCTCTATTCAGGCAATACTTGTGTGAGCAGCCATCTGTCTTTACCTACACAAGGTTATAAATTATGTCTTACATACAGCTATATATTTTTTAAATCATATGGAAACAGCTTTGAGATTTTTTTAAAACACAAAGCAATATATAAAATAATGAAAATAAAAGAAATTCAGGAAAGGAAAGAGAAATTTGAATTCGAAAAGCAGTGTGTTTATTTGTTTGGTTTTTAAATACAAAAGCAGCTGTAATGATAAGCAGCTAGATGTGGAAAATGATAATGTAAAATGATAATGTAAAATAGCTTTGTAGTCTATGCATAATATTCACAGCACACATTGGCATATGTTTAAAATATGGACAAAATTCTAATCAAAGGGTCACTAGCAAATATATTCCCCCCACTCCTTGAAGCAGTAGGAGGAACATAAATTCAGATTTGAACAAGTGTAGTGGGTGTATGTGTATTAACCTAAAATTATATTATTTCTTTATTTGCATTTCTATCTGCCCTATACTCAGAAGTCTCGGGGTGGGTTACAACAAAACCAATGTAAAGCAAAAACATAATTAAAAGTGAATTCACTAAAACAACTAATAACAAGGGCTGAAACTCATTTGTCTCAACAAGGTTGGGCATTCCCTAATTTTAACACTGTATCATGAAACTAACTTTGCATACTGTAGTTTGTATGAAACTACAAAGCGGCAAAGCAAAGTGCCAGGAAAGCCAAAGGTTGCCAGTTTGATATCAGCCTCTTGTTAGGAATAGACAATTGCAAAGCACTTTTGTTTCTGCATAGCAGCACCCATGGAGGTACCCATGCAGTCAACCACAAGTTGGCCGTGAATCAGTGGTACTCCATATCAACAACGAGTAGATAAATGAGTCAGTAAAATACAATTAAAACTCAAAACCCAAAACAATGAAAACTGATCTTAACCAATTTAACAACTTAAGGAGAAAAAACTAAAGAAAAAGATATAAGAACATACGAGGAGCCCTGCAGGATCAGGCCGTAGCCCATCTAGTCCAACACCCAGTAGCCCATCAATTGCTTCTGGGCACCTCAAGCAGAAACAAAGGCAAAACCTTCACCTGCTCTCAATTCACTGCAGATGGCTTTTAGAGGCATCCTGCCTTTAAGAAGAAAGAGTTTTGGTAGCATGTGAGAAAGAATTCAACTTGAATGCCTGGCTTCAAATGTTATATAAGTTTCAGTACCATGGACAGTAGCCTACATAGCTTTAGCCAGCAGCATACCAAGGGTAGCTGAGCTGTCCATGGTCCTGATCAAACCTCTGATCTTTTCGGCTTGTGATTATTTATTTATCTATTCATTTGTATTTCTATCCCACCATATATGCGAAGGTCTCAGGCCGAGTTACAATATTATATTAATCTTAGACAGGTCCCTGCCCTCAGGCTTACAAGCTAAAGAGACAAGAAACAAAAGGAAAATGGTGTGGGAGGGAACAGTAAAAGGCAAGCACATGAGGTCTTCATTTCCAATTCTTCTGTTCATTTCTTATTGCTGGAATTTTCCTATTCTCTTTACTTTGAATTTTCTCTTCATTGATGACTAAACCGGAGGATGGTAGAGATGGTCAGCTGGCATCTACTCAGCTCCGCCCTGCTTGGCCTCCGGACCAGATGGTTTCTCAACTGGTGGATCGGCTGCTGTGGTCTCTTTGCCATCTTGTGATGGGAGCAGTTGGAAGAGGGAGGGGACGCTTTTGTGAGCAAGGTGGCAGACCTCCTCAACCTTCTTCCTCTCTTCTGCTCCTCTCAGGCAAGATGGTTCACAGCCTTGTGATGGCAGGTGGAGGAGGGAGGGGCACTGCTGGGAGCAAGATGGCAGAGCAGCCCAGCCTGCTGCCTCTTCTCCACTCCTCTCAGGCAAGATGGTTCACAGCCTTGTGATGGCAGTTGGAGGAGGGAGGGGCACTGCTGGGAGCAAGATGGCAGACCCCAGCCTGCTGCCTCTTCTCCACTCCTCTCAGGCAAGATGGTTCACAGCCTTGTGATGGCAGCTGGAGGAGGGAAGTAAAGTAACTGGGTTCAAAGTATAAGGGGAGCACTGAATTGTTTTGGGGAATGTGATTATGTTGGGTTGATGTATTTACTTGGAATTTTTCTTGGCACATTACATATATATTCAGTATTAGCAACACATTGGCATGAAAATGGTTTCTCTCGAGTGCATCTGAATCTCACAGGTCACAAGCACCCTGAATTGGACCCAAAGTACTCATAATTATTCTCACATGCTGCCTTTAAAGAAATAGAGGATCCCATGATACACTTCAATCAAGGAGAAATGCCTACAGATTTCTTGAAAGTTTTTATCCTGAAATGTGTGCAAACATTGTTACTGTAGCTCTGAATGAGCAGTAACCATGATCTGAGATAGAAATGAAAATGTGTGAGCGATGCGATCAGAAGATGGACAGAAGAAGGTTTAAAGTGAAGATGTGACCACAGCCCTGTAGGGAATATCACACAAACAGATCAACCTTGCTTTGCTCTGCCTTTTCTAGCATCGAAAGATCAGAGTTGCAGTAGGAGGCAGGCACAAGAAAGTAACTAGTGTGACGGAAACACATTTTCTCCACTGTACAAGAGATCCATGTACTACTTTTTAAATAAGAACATAAAAGGAGCCCTGTTGGATCTGGTCAAGCCTATCTGGTCCAGTATTCTTTCATACATAGAGGCCTACCAATTGCTTATGGGCACCTCAAGCAGAAGACAAGGGAAAACCTTCTCCTGCTCTCAATTCCCTGCAAATGGCCTTAGAGGCATCCTGACCGTCTCTCAAACCTGGAGATCGTACCTAAGTGTCCATTCTAGATAAGCACATAAGAGGAGTCCTGCTGGATCAAGCCACAGCCTTTCTAGTCCTGCATCCTTTCTCAAACAGTGCCCACCAATTGCTTCTGGGCATCTCAAGGAGCAGATGAAGGCAAAATCTTCTCCTGCTCTCCACTCCCTGCTTTCGGAGACATCCCGGCTCTCTCTCCAATCCACAGGCAGTATTTAGGCATCTATTCTAGGGTCTTTTTCCACTTAGCACTAGAGGACCCGTCATTCATTCATTCATTCATTCATTCATTCATTCATTCATTCATTCATTCATTCATTCATTCATTCATTCATTCATTCATATCCCACCCCATACCCGAGGGTCTCTGGGCAGCTAACAACCTTTAAAAACAAACATATCAAAACTGTCTCAAAAACAATAATAAACTAGTACAGCATTTAAAATCCAGCATGATAAAAGTCATACAAAAACAGTTAAAAACATTAGTGTTTGCAGTGTGGGAAGCATAAGCAGCAATTAACCAAAGGCCTTAATGGGTATTCTAGTGCTAAACACCATAGAATAAATGCCTAAGTACTGCCTGTAGGTTTTGTGAAACCTAGAAAATGAGACTAGGTCCTTAATGGGTACTATAGTGCTAGTCTACCTAGGGGTACACTAGGACCCTAATGGGTACTATAGTGCTAGTCTACCTAGGGGTACACTAGGACCCTAATGGGTACTCTAGTGCTAGTGTACCTAGGGTACACTAGGACCCTAATGGGTACTCTAGTGCTAGTGTACCCAGGGGTACACTAGGACCTTAATGGGTACTCTAGTGCTAGTGTACACTAGGACCTTAATGTCTAGTGCTACTGTACCTAGGGTACACTAGGACCCTAATGGGTACTCTAGTGCTAGTGTACCTAGGGTACACTAGGACCCTAATGGGTACTCTAGTGCTAGTGTACCTAGGGTACACTAGGACCTTAATGGGTACTCTAGTGCTAGTGTACCTAGGGGTACACTAGGTCCTTAATGGGTACTCTAGTGCTAGTGTACCTAGGGTACACTAGGACTTTAATGGGTACTCTAGTGCTAGTGTACCTAGGGATACACTAGGACCTTAATGGGTACTCTAGTGCTAGTGTACCTAGGGGTACACTAGGACCTTAATGGGTACTCTAGTGCTAGTGTACCTAGGGGTACACTAGGTCCTTAATGGGTACTCTAGTGCTAGTGTACCTAGGGTACACTAGGTCCTTAATGGGTACTCTAGTGCTAGTGTACCTAGGGGTACACTAGGTCCTTAATGGGTACTCTAGTGCTAGTGTACCTAGGGGCACACTAGGACCCTAATGGGTACTCTAGTGCTAGTGTACCTAGGGGTACACTAGGTCCTTAATGGGTACTCTAGTGCTAGGGGTTTTTCCTTAATGGGTCCTTTAGTGCTAAGTGGAAAAACACCCCTAATAGCCACTGCTCCACCTGTCCTCCATGCATTTGTCCAACCATTTCTTGAAGCTATCCAGGCTGGCTGTTGTCCCTGAACCTCTTGCCACGCCTGGAACCACACCCCACCCCGATTTCGAACACACACACACACACGGCCTGCCAGCAAGTCCCATCTGGCTTACTAAGGCAAAGCCTGTTTCCATCAGACGACGCTCGGAGCCCTTTGTCTGCCCGGGCGCGTCTGAGCGAGCCTTCCGCGGGCGGGCGGGCGGGCGCGCTCCTTTCCCCCATGCGCTTCGGCTGCGGTGTGGAGCGCGGCCGGTGGCGTCAGAGGCGCGCTCGCTTCCGCGCGTCCTCCGCTTTGGGCGTGGGCGGCTCGCTCCTGCTGCTGCCGCTCGGGCTGCCTCCGACGCTGCTGCGGCGGGATCCGGGATCGGGGCTGCCGCAGTCGCCGCCGATCCCTCCGGGCAGCAGCGGCAGGCCGAGCTCGGCGTCCGGCGTGGGCAGCATCGGCGGCATCAGCAGCAGCCTCGGCGGCATGGCGCTGAGCAATTTCCTCTTCGCGCAGTGCATCTGCTACTTCCTCGCCTTCCTCTTCAGCTTCATCGTGGTGGTGCCGCTGTCGGAGAACGGCAACGACTTCCACGGCCGCTGCCTGCTCTTCACCGAGGGCATGTGGCTCAACGCCAACCTCACCGCCGACCGGCAGCGCTTCACCGTGCAGGAGTGGGGGCCCGAGTCCGCCTGCAGGTTCAGCCTCTTCGCCGGCCTCCTCTCGCTGGTGCTCGCCGCCGCGCAGGCCTGGCGGACCCTCTTCTTCCTCTGCAAAGGCCACGAGGAGTAAGTGTGGCCGCCGCCGCCGCCAGCCGTGGGGAGCAGAGCCAGGGGACCCCGGGAGGGGGAGGGGGGACCCCGGGAGGGGGAGGGGGCTCCCTTAGCTCCAGCCCTTACCTGGCACCCGGCAGGCCCGGCGCACCTGACTCCAGTTAAATGTTTGTGCATGTTCTTGCATCCCCTCTTGGCTCCAGGCAAAGGTGTGTGTTCTTGCATCTGCTCCTGGTTGCAGGTTCAGGTGTGGGTATGTTCTTGCATCCCCTCTTGGCTCCAGGCAAAGGTGTGTGTCCTTGCATCTGCTCCTGGTTGCAGATTCAGGTGTGGGTATATTTTTGCATCCCCTCTTGGCTCCAGGCAAAGGTGTGTGTTCTTGCATCTGCTCCTGGTTGCAGGTTCAGGTGTGGGTATGTCCTTGCATCCCCTCTTGGCTCCAGGTAAAGTTGTGTGTTCTTGCATCCCCTGAATCTACTAGGCTGATGTACTTGTAGGAGGTCTAGTTTAGGTTCATGGAGTGATTTTCCAGTTAAACATCTCCAGGATTGCAGCCTAACAAGCTTTTTAAGGCCATCCACACTTGGCCTATCAAGTCCATGAGAACATAAGAGGAGCCCTGCTGCATCAGGCCACAGCCCATCTAATCCAGCATCCTGCCTCACACTGTGGCCCATCAGTTGCTTCTGGGCGCCTCAAGCAGAAGCCTGGTCCATCTTTCACCTGCTCTCAGTTCCCTGCAGATGGCCTTTAGAGGCCTCCTGACGTTCTCTCCATATTGCTTTGAAGAAGGTGAAAATGCTTTGGACCCCAGTTCAGTTGCTTGGCTTAGCTACAGTACAGAAGTGATTCACTATGGCCTGGTATGTGGGTTGGCTTTTTATTCTTTTTTAATTCTTTTTAATTTTTTAAAATGCATATAATATAATTTTTTTAAAAAAACACACACATTACATCATGAACATTTACGTCTTATATCTATTTCTATTTTTCCCTTTCCCTTCCCTCCCTTGACAGTGTACTTCTTCATTATCATAATCCTTCTCATTTCTTCTATCACCACTTCTTCTGCTCCATTACTGTCAACGTAATGAATTAGGGGATCCCATTGATCCTTTGTTGTTCTCCCAGCTTTTACTCCCTATCTCAGTCTTGTCTGTCTATAGTAATCAAATCTAAATTGTTCTATTGCAACCAAGTCCCACTGGTCTGTTTAGCACTATCCTTCCATCCCAGGATGATGGTTGATAATGTTGCGAGCATTAACTGCTTCAGCATATATTTGTTTGGTGTAGTGGTTAGGGACTCTTATCTGGGAATACCGGGTGCGATTCCGCCCTCTCCCATGAAGCCAGCTGGGTGACCTTGGGCTAGTCACTGCTCTCTTCTGAGCTCTCACAGCCCTACCTACTTCACAGGATGTTTTGTTTTGGGGAGAAGACCAGAAGCTTTGTCAGCCGCTTTGAGTCCCCTTAAATGGGCAAGAAAATTAGGGTAGAAAGGCCTCCTCTTTTGCTATAGTCCTTCTTGAATAGAGTGTTTAGGGAAGAGCCTCCTCCGTGAGATCTGTCAGGCATCCACAGCTGATTCATTTTGATGGTTAGTGAAATTTTAGGCATTAAGGAAGCAGTGGAGACTCATATTTTAACTATTTCTGTAGTTGCCTTTTTATCTTTATATTTGCTTTTTTGTGTTGTGCAATTGATTTTATTGTACACCTTCCTGAGGCTATAGTAATAGGACAATATAAACATTCAAAGTGGCCATGCCTCTTTTTTTTTTTTAGGGACATCTAGCAAATCTGACCCCAGCACAGAAGAGCTCTTAGGTCTGCTCACTTTGTTCCCTCCCGCCCCTTCCAGAATTCTTTTGGAGCCAATAGGAAACAGAGCCACCTGTTATTGTGATGGGCTATGAGGCCATCATATGGTACATATATAAATTTAAAGGTCATCTAGGCCTGAAATTGTGATGATGCCACACAGCGGTGCCATTTTTCACCTAGGAAATTTGAAGACACCATGGCCCTTTCTTCACTGAGCCTTTTCCCAGATTATATCTTGGAATAGGGGCCTGCCGTCCGCATTCTAGTGCAAACTACAACAGGCCCCATCTTGGGCCTGCCATAGTCTGCACCAGCATGCAGATGCCAGGTCCCTATTCTGGGGTATAATCTGGAATAAAGGCCAGTGCAGTGCAGAAAGGGCCCGTGTTCCACCCGACAGAGTAACCTTGTCTTCTATCTAGCAAACGCATCCCTCATATACGAAATTATAAGAGGGTGTTAGTTTGAACAATCCATAAAACATTCAAAATGGCATTTTGCACGCCCCTATGCTGCTCCCATTGACTTACCGCTTTGACTGCTGAGGAATTTCTGTGAATGCTGAACTTCAGTTCAGTGCTCCTGTAACTAAAATCCATTAGACCTTTTTCTGCCCCTGTAGCACTGCTGAAAATGAGCATTTGCTACATGATAGCCATTTAGTTTTTTGCAAAGCACGGTCGTGTCCCCACCCACCCCATTCTGTTTCTCTTCAGGCGGATGAAATGATTCCATTCAGCTTTTCTGCATATAAATTTTCCTCTCTACCACCTTGGCAATCTAGTTGTTCTCCGTGACGTCATTCCTGTTCCTGTTTAAGCAATCAAGGTGGTTTATTTTTTGCAGTTCTGAAGTCCTACTTCCAGCCCTGCAGATGTAACTGTGAGTTGGCATCTGTGCAGGATGAGGCCTGATGCTTTGGAAAGTGGGCCATCTGAATGTCTTTCCCTGTCCCACAGGATTATCATTCTGTTCTGTTCTTGAACATCAACCTCCAAGCCGAAGAACATTTCCAGTGTTCTGAATCATCTTGTTGCCATGATAGATCACTGTGTCAAGCTGAAGGTTCCTTCCAATTTCACACATCTTCAGATATTAAAATAACCATTTTCTTGTCTCAGTACTATAGAAAGGATGAAGCCTTAATCCGAGCTGCCGCTCCATCCATTCCATTCTAAAATCTTTGAATTCCTGGAGGAATAGTTAATGGTAACTAGATCTGGGGAAAGGTCTGGGCGATCACCTTCGTATTCTCAGATGGGTCATTCTGGTCAGCAGTCTAGCTGCTGTGTTCTGCGCCATCTGAAGCTTCCAAAGTGTGTATTGTGTCTTATTTGCAGTGATAGGAAGGCTGTCATGACGACAGAGTAGAGGTGTGGATGAAGCCATTTTTCCACATTCTATTTGAGTTGAATAGAATGTGAAAAAATTTGGCTCTGGCCGAATTCCCCCCCCCCCCAATGGATGTGGGGATATTCGTATCCAGGCCCGGAACAAATAAACCCTCTCCCCACCCCTCCTTCCCCACCCCTCCTTTCTGACCCCTCCCCTCCTTTCCCACCCCCTCCCCACTTACCTTACCTCCTCGCCTTCTCCACGATGCTGCCACCCGTGCTGCCCCAGGCCTCTTCCAGGGCCCTCTGGAACTGCGAGCAGGCTTCCCGGGAGGTAAATACAGACCTTCCAGTAAAACCGGAAGGCCTGTGTTTACCTTCCGGGAAGCTTGTTCGTGGTTCCAGAGGGCCCTGGAAGAGGCCCGGAGCACCACCAGAGCAAATACGTGGCCCCTGGGGGGGAGGTTTGGCGGAGGCCGGCCCAAGGGGGGAGGGCCCAGGGTAATTCAGTATCCTTAGAAGCTTCTACCGATTTGTGGACGGATAGGGTCCTTCGAATAGGGCCCTATTTGCTCCGTCCAAAAATCTCAGAATCTGGATGTATTCATCCGGATTCCAGATGCATGAATAATTCATGCACATCCCTACTACCGAGGCACACTGTGAATAAGAGAGAAGGAGAAATTTTGGTGTCTGTTGCACACTGTTGCCCTCACCTTCAAATGTGCTGGTTCTGATCACTTTGGGATTTGGCCCCTCTTACCAGCTCCCGCTGGAGAGAGTTACTCCAATCAGGGTTGTGATCGAAAGTTAAACTGCCGCATCCACACCCTGTATTCCCCATCTAGGTCACTTTTCCACCAGCTATTTTTGAAAGTTAAAAACCACTATGTTGGACTCAAGTTACATAATCCACATCACATCTAGTTTGGCTGGAGTATGTTTGATAACCAGTGGGGGTAAAAAGGCGGTGACATGGAAATGATTTATGACTTGACACCTAAACTACAAGGGGAAAGATGAGGGAAAGAGCTTTTCTCAAACCCAGATCTGCCAACAGCCATCTCCAAAGTCAAAGCCTGTCATGTC
Organism: Aspidoscelis tigris stejnegeri; assembly: GCA_023333525.1. NCBI lineage: Eukaryota > Metazoa > Chordata > Lepidosauria > Squamata > Teiidae > Aspidoscelis > Aspidoscelis tigris. The sequence continues at coordinate 103,651,414 of JALMGA010000003.1, read as the reverse complement.
CTAATTCTGCTGTCTTAATAGCCATGAATCAGCATTTAAGGTTTCAGTGATTCCTTGAGCTGCTGCCAAAACAGGCTTCTAATATTTTGGACCTGCAAGGAATTCCATGCTGATGAGAGGGGGTGGAATGGGACCCTGGCAAAGAGTGAGAGAGCCTTAGGCTGTTTTCACACTTACATTTGTAAATCCAGGGTGTTTTTCCACTCCAGCCCTTAGATCCAGATCTAAGAAGATCCGGATCTAAGGAATAGGTACACCCAATGTGTTTCCACGGGAGGTGTAGCACCCATTAGCAATGGGTGCTAACACCCCTGCTGTGGAAACAGCTTTGCACCCATGTGGGGAATCCGGATCGACCCCCAAGGGTTCAGTCTGTTACCCCAGGTGTTTCGGGGAGCAGGGGGTTGTAGTCTTTGAAGCCACTTCAAATTGACTTCAAAGTCGTTTCAAAGTCTGTGCAAAATAGCTCCGGAGTGCCTTTGAAGTCTGTGCTGATCTTTGGAGTGAATTTCGAAGTCACTTCGGAGTCACTCCGAAGTTCACTCCGAAGATCAGCACAGACTTCAAAGGCACTCCGGAGCTATTTTGCACATACTTTGAAATGACTTTGAAATGACTTTGAAGTGACTTCGGAGCCTAGGTTTGGGGGGGGGCAATGGGTGCATCCCCTCCCCCTAGCCTCCTTTGGACCCCCAGATTTTCTGGCAGAAGACCCCATTGTAGACCCCATTAATGGGGTCTACAGAAAATCCAGATTAAAGGCCAAAATGTAGCCATTAGATCTGGATTTCCCCGATGGCAGTGGAAACAATTGGGTCCCAAATGGGTCCCAAATGGGTGCCGTGGTGGAAATGGGAATCATCCGGCTCACACCCAAATGGGTCCTAAATGGGTGCAAAAATGGGTACTTTTTGACAGTGGAAAAACACCCCCAGATTAGGTAGATCCGGATTAGTGAAATCAGTGCTTGCAAGCTGCAGATAATATAGATCTGGATTAAGATGGAGGATGCAACGTCTGCACTGAGAATGCTGAAACAGCTTGAAATCTGTGTTAAATTGGAATGCCATGCGGCCGCTGTAGAACAGATCCATAGCAGGGGATGGGTTCCATTCAGGAAGTACCACCCAAAGCACTTTGGAGGTGACTTTGTGTTTCTGACTCCACCATTCATGTCTCCTGTCCAGGGATGTGTCTGTTCCCCCCACCCTGTTCTCCCTCCCTCCCCCACCTCCTGTCCCAGTGACCCAGCTACCCCTCCCCTCCCCCCACTTTGTGTCCTAGCACCCCAGCTCCCCCATCCGGTTTTCCCCACCTAATGCCCTCACCTAATGCCCTAGCACCCCATCTCCTCTCACCCCGATTCCCCTCTCCTACTCCTATCTTGAGATATATTCCAGAATAAGGCCAAGTGTGGAAAGGCCCAAGGAGTGAATCCTAGTTTTAGTTCTGTGTGATAGAGAAAAGCATTTTTTTTCTCCATTCACCTTCTCCACACCATGCATGATTTTATATACTTCGGTCAGGTCACCTCCTAAACGCTGCCTTTCAAGGCTGAAGAGGCCTAGACGCTATAATCTGATTTCATAAGGGGAGATGTTCCAAGCCCTTGATCATTTTATGGAAAGCAGCATAAATTATTTTGAACAAATAAAATGGGATCAACTGCCAACAGCCTGGAAAAACAAGGAAGTCTTTGATTAGCACTTGTTGATGTGGGCATCAGAATAGTTTCCGGGGGGCACAGCTGAAAGGACCTTCCTTCTAGCCAGTTTGGTCTAGTGGTTAAGGAGCTGGACTCTTATCTGGGAATACTGGGTTTGATTCAGCACTCCCCCATGAAAGCCAGCTGGGTGACCTTGGGCTAGTCACGGCTCCCTTCTGAGTTCTCACAGCCCCACCTACCTCACAGGGTGTCTGTTGTGGGGAGAAGAACAGAAAGTTCATCAGCCACTTTGAGTCCCCTTAAATGGGTGAGAAAAGCAGGGTAGAAAAGCCAACTTGTCGTCATCTTCTTTTTGCCACTGTTGTAGTAGTAGCTGCTGTTGTGGCTGAGCTAGAACATCCTCTACCAGTGGCTTCCTTTAAAGTTCATGGGGCACCAGCAAATCCTCTTTTTCACACCAGTTACTCCTGCACTCTTTACGTTTCTTCCAGAATGGGAACCTGCTGGCTAGATGATTTGGTGACCTGGTCAAGCCCTGTTTCATTAGCCCATAGTGATAACATGTTTATCTTGATCCTGTGCTGGCAGAGCGCATGATGCTTAGTTCTGTTCCCTGTGAACAATGCAGTGGTGATTTGTGGAACGCTTGAGTTTGCTCTGACCAAACCACGGTTCTCAATGGTTTAGCAAGATCAAAGCAAGACTTCCAAATGGAGCTTCGCCTTCCCTCTGTTGCCCTGCTAACTCATAGAGCGATGCCGGTGCAGTCAAGACAGATGGCTTGTACGTCTGACAACTTATGTTTCCTTTCTCTGCTTTTCTTCTCTCTCTCTCCCCCCCCCGTTTCCCTGCTAATATCCATCACAGCTCTTTCTTTTATGCCTTCTTGAATCTGCTAATCAGCGCCTTTGTGGTTTTCGTCATCTTTATCGCCAGCACAATCGTGAGCGTCGGCTTCAATATGTGGTGTGATGCTATTACTGAAAAAGGAAGCATGCCAAATAGGTGGGTATGCAAGATCTGGATTCTTTCCATGTACATAGGCAGGCAGATGAAGGGGAGGCAGAGAAAACTGGCAAAGAGATGCAACCCTGAAAGTGTGTCTAATGATAATGTCTTGTTAAAGCTGTTCCAAGAAAATAAGGACATTTCTGCTTCGTTTCCGGCTTTAGCCTAATAACAAACAAACAAACATTAATAATAATAATAATCATGATAATAATAATCATGATAATGAGAAGGAGAAGGAAGGAGAAGGATGCAGGCAGAGCAAATCTATGAAATAGACAATAAGATTTGCCCTGCCTGCATTGGCTATGAAGTCTATGAAAGTATTGGAATAAGAGACACCTTAGAGAGACAATGGCTGTGGTCACACTTAAGGTTTAATTGAGCTTCAGTGCACTTTCAGAGTGAGAGAACACATCAACAAAGTGGCAAGCTGTTTTCTTTCAGTGTTAAATAACTCAGAAAATTCCCCCTTGGGATAGATAATGTGGAAAGAAAATTACTGGTCATTTTGCTGATGTGGTCTCTTGCTCTGAAGGTGGACTGATGCTGGATTAAACTTTAGGTGTGACCACAGCCAATGTGTAACACTCCCGTAAGCCAGTTTGTTCTTGTGGTTAGAGTGTCATATCTGCTAGTCTCCTGGTTTGATTTCGCACTTCTCCACAAAGCCAGCTGGGTGACCTTGGGCTAGTAACAACTCTCTAAGCTTCCACATCTCCACCTACCTCACACAGTGTTTGCTGTGGGGAGAAGAACAGAAGGATTGTCAGTCGCTTTGAGTCCCCTTAAAGGATGAGAAAAGCAGGGTATAAAAGCCAACTCCTCTTCCTCCTCCCCCTTCTACTCCATGTTCTCAATCTTTCTTTAATTCACCTTTGATTCTAGCACAGAATATTTAGAAGATGGGAGAAGGACAGACCAGCATGTGAACAATCCTACCTCGAAGGCTTCTCTAAGCTGCCTCAGGGGTTCCTCAGAGATGGGTTTTTGGTTGCGCCTGATCTCATCCTCAGTGTTGGGCTATTTTCACACATAGCAAAGGGGCACCTTCGGCTGTATTCAAACGTAAGGAAAAGGGAAGCTCAGAAAGACACCACATGGCTCCTGCGTTCCCATACGTTCTCCAATTCACCATTTTTAAAGCAGAATATTCAGGAGAGGGCAGAGAAGACTGGTGGGTGAACAATCCCACCTTGAAGCTGCCTCAGAGGTACCTCAGAGATGGTGTGTTTTTTTTCCTGTGTGTGATCACAGCCAAGGTTTGTGGGTGAAGAGGAGACTGGTGATTGGAAGAATGTGGTTTCTGACATTCAATTCGTAACAAATTGAATGTTGGAAAATTTGTATTTGTATGAATTGACCCTTTCAAATGTGGAAAAATTCCATTTGTTTTCCAAATGTTTTCTTACGAATTCATACGACTATCCGGTGTGAAGGAATATGTATCGGATATGAATGAATATGTGTCGGATGTGAATGAATATGTATCTGATACGTATCTGAGATACATATCTGATACATATTCCATAACAAATCCTTTCTGAAAGTGTCAAATCTGACCTGAATCCACTTTTAATACTCACTCAATCCATGTTGAATGCACGCTAGATCTATTGCAGATGTGACTGGCGCAGACACTTTCCCACCTCCCCAGTACAATGAATGTCCAAACTATTCATACGAATGTACATAAGAACATAAGAGAAGTCTTGCTGGATCAGGCCACAGCCCATCTAGTCCAGCATCCTGTCGCACACAGTGGCCCACCAAATGCTCATGGGCATCTCAAGCAGAGACAAGGACAAACCTATTCCTGCTCTTGAATCCCAGCAAATGGTCTTAGAAGCGCCACGGTCCCCACCCCCCCAGCCTGAAGATGCACCTAGGCATTCATTCTAGTAGCCATTGATCCATCTGTCATCCATAAATTTGTCTAACCCTACCTTAAAACCATCTAGACTGGTAGCTGTTACCACCTCTTCCGGCAGCACATTCCATAAACCAATGACCCTGTGGGTAAAGAAATAGTTCCCCTTGTCGGATCCGACTCTCCTACCCATCAGCTTCATAGAGTGCCCCCTGGTTCTAGTATTGTGTGATAGAGAAAAGAACTTTTCTCTATCCACCTTTTCTATATCGTGAAAATTTTATATACTTCAATCAGGTCCCCTCTTAAATGCCGTCTCTCCAGACGTAAGAGGCCTAGACGCTGCAGCCTGGTTTCGTAAGGGAGGTGTTCAAGCCCCTTAATCATTCTGGTTGCCCTTCTCTGCACCTTCTCTAGTTCCACAATATCCTTTTTGAGGTGTGGTGACCAGAATTGTACACAATATTCCAAATGTGGCCTCACCATAGATTTATAAAGGGGCAAAATGAGACTTGCTAACTTATTTTCTATTCCTTTCCTAATTATTCCCAGCATTGAATTAGCTTTTTTCGCTGCTGCCATGCACTGGGTTGACACCTTCATTGAACTGTCTACCAAAACTCAACAAAACATTCTTATTTGTACGAATGTCAATCTACAAATATCGTAACATTTGATTTGTGTACGAATGTCCAAATTCCTCCAAATTCATACAAATAACCAATGTTATAAATATTCGTGCACATCCCTATTCCATGAGTGAGTTTGGTCCAGTGGTTAGGGAGCCGGACTCTTATCTGGGATTACCGGGTTTGATTCCGCCCTCACCCATGAAGCCAGCTGAGTGACCTTGGGCTAGTCACAGCTCTCTTTTTGAACTCTCACAGCCCCACCTACCTCATAGGGTGTCTGTTGTGGGGAGTAGAATAGAAAAGCTTTGTCAGCCACTTTGAGTCCCCTTAATTGGTTGAGAAAAATGGGGTAGAAAAGCCAACTCTTCTTCAGTCATGGTTACATTTTCCCCTCCACTCTGCTCACAGACTCTGGTGCCTGGCAATCTCTGCCCATTGAGTGGTTGAGTTAAGTAGGTACTGTTGTACCTTTATGCAATTGAAGGGATTTCTCCCACCAAAAAAAGAAAATCACTAGAGATTTGCATTTAATACACATTAAATACTGCACGCGGCATTCACTAGATTAAACGTACTAGCAGTCTAAAACACACTTGCTTTTCAAAATGCACTTACTGAGAAACTGTCTAGTACTGTATTTTCTGGCGTATAAGACTACTTTTTAACCCAGGAAATTCCAAAGTCAGGGGTCGTCTTATACCCTGGGTGTTGTCTTCTTATATGGCGAGTATATCCCAAACTCTATATTTTAACTGGAAAGTTGGGGGTTGTCTTATACACCCAGTCGTCTTATACGCTGGAAAATACGGTATGTTTTGCCATTTTGGGGGATGGTTATAAAATAAAATAAAAATTAGAGTGTAAGTTTCTTTTGTTGTTTTTTTCCCTTGGGTTAAATGCGTCATTTTATATCATGTCATATTTTGTGCCAGTATTTTTTTCTGCTACAGTGTTAATTTTATGCTTTACTTTGTCATATATTGTAAAATGCCATTAGTGAATGTTCTGTTTAGGGCTGCAACAGTTATTCAAATATTCAGTTAAATATTCAGGGTTTTCTTTTGGGAAGAAAAAAAACCTTGGACTAATTGAATATTTGGATAAGCATCCAAGATGGCTGTCCACACTGGAAAGGCGAGAAAGAGACAGAGAAGAGGCGTTCTGAAACCTCAAAACCCTGGGGATTTTTTTACAGCACCAGGTAGAAGTCCAAGTTACTCTTTTTTAAAAAAAGTAACCAGATCAAAAATCTATAGGGATATTTTTATCTTATGATGAAAAAAGGTAACAGAAACTCAGAAGCTTGGTTTAGGGGCAATACACTATGATGGAAGAGGCTGACGTATGTTTGTCTCCATGAAATGTTTAGTTGGTGGTAGGGGTTGTGCATGGATGCAATTCGTGGGTTCAATTTGAATAAAATATTTAAATGTTCAAATTCATACGAATAGAGAAAAACGCAAATGAATTAAAATTTGAACCGATTTGAATACACTCGTATCTATTTGTACGAATATTCAATGTGTATTTGAAGATGTATTTTATCCCACCCTATGCCCAAAGGTATAATTTAAAAAGTATTTGTTAAAAACCTAAGTTTATCAAATTGTGCATTTTACTGCCCATTTTAATGTAACTCGTGCTCATTATCTATTCATTTCTGCTGTTATTTGTAAGCATAGTAATGGGATTTTTTTGTAAAACGGATGTTTTGGGTAGAGACTTGGAGCCCACTAAACCCCAATGCCTTCAAGTCCACTGGAAGCTCTTCTCAAGGGGTAAGATATCAGGAAAGGAATTGGAACAGGGCATATAATTCACCTCTTTTGTCGGGTTGCAGTTTTTCTTTCCAAGAAGCAGGAAGGCTTTTTCCTAAATCAGTTACATAGGTTGTAGAGGACAGAAAGAATACAACATAGATATTAACAGAGAGCAGTTCTAATGGGCTACACATGTAGCCAATTAATATACAGATTACATCATCAAGAAGCTTTACACCCATATCAAGCTTGCTTGCAACTGGCAAGTTAGTATCTTAAGGGTTCATTCCAAAGAAAAGAAAAGTTTCTGCCCATTTATTTATTTATTTATTATTTATTTATTTCCATTTCTATCCCACCCCATACCCACTGTGAGTTTTAGGGTCCCCCCCCCCACTTACCTCCCTTAATCTGGATCTAAGATGATCTGGATCTAAGAAATGGGTCCTTCAACTAATCCAGATTTAGAAGATCCAGATTTAAGGAAGTACCCGATGCGTCTCCATGGGCAGTGCAGCACCCAATATCAGTGGGTGCTAGGCAAGCCCGCAGAGGGTATGCCGGAGCACCCATGTGGAGCAACCGTCTGTACCCAAGTGGGAGACGTCCATCACACCATGTTTTGGGGAGTTGACACATCCAATCCGGATTTGATGCCTGAAGACCGGATTGTAGACCACTTTAATGGGGTCCACAGGAAATCCGGATTATAGGTCCTGAAGGACCTATTTAATCTGGATTTCCCTAGTACAGATGTGAACAAATCAGGTTCTAATATGGTTAGCAGTGGAAACAGGGTCTTCCTGCTCTGAGCTTAATGGGTACTTAATGGGTACTTAGTGGTAGTGGACCCCCCCCCCCAGTTCCTTGACAGCTCTTGGTACTGGCATGTTCTAAATAACTGAAGTCCTGCAGGTTCACTGGAAACTCACCTTCTGCACTGTCCTAGAAACCTTCCAAGGCATTCACACTTAACTTAGTGGGATGGTATAGCAATACCATCCCACTGAAAATGGGGTGAGCCTGGGTGGTTCCACGCTTCAGAGCACTGGGGCAATCCAAAAACTGACCATCAGCACTAGGAAGTGTGGATGATCAGTCCCAGCCTGGCTGGGTCACCATAGCAATGGCCATGACAACCTCTGGCGCTGACGCCGCTGCATTTGTGCAGCCACAGCCACCCTACCCGGCTCACGTTCAGTGTTTGCAGCAGAAGAAGGAGCAAAGGCTGCATCCAGAGTCCAGCAGGAGCTTCCTTGAAGCTCCTAGTGAAGCTGTTGAGCAATGGCAACTGCTCCACAACTTTGGAGGATTGGGGACACCCATGGATGCTCTGGTATTCCGGGACAGGGGCAGTGCTCCCTGTGGGGTAAGTGCGAACAGGCCCACAACTGCCAACTCTGATTGGCAGGATTCTAGATAGGAGTTTTGCCAAGAGAGACTTGGAATTGAATCTGGATCCTTCTGCATGCTTTTCTGCTGCTGCATGCCCCCTTCACAGCACCCAGTCTCCACCACCTCCTTTAAAAGCTCTCCTTGCATTCTGAGTTGTCAAGAAGCAGGTATATATATATCTATTTAAAAATAAGAATCTTCCTCCACAGCACAGCTGTCACATTTATTTCTATTTTAGTTTCCGCATTCTGTGTATTTATATCCCAGACCAGCAAACTATGATGCTGCTACATGCATCTAACTAGGGGCAGGATTCTTAGTAGATTGTGCCAGGAAGCCATTTAGTCTAGCATCCTCACTGGCTTCCAAATTCAGCACAGACTTGTAAAGATACACTGTGCATGACCACAGAGGTTCCTTGTTCTTCTTTCCTTCCCTGCCCCATACATTGGCCCTGGCACTGCCTTCCTCCTATCATTGTATGAACCTTTAGTTACAGATTGGATGGGGAAATGGTTGGAATATGTGAACAGCTGTAACTGGAAGAAGGACACAAAGTGCTGTTATGTGAATGACTTTCTTCTCAGTGTTTCTAGGTTATGCACGTGCTCTTAGGTTGCATTCAGAAATAGCAAAAAACAAAACAAAACAAAAACAGCCATCCCAACCCAAAACGCAGCTCTGTAACTTCTGATTGGAAGCTGCGAGAGCTGAGTCGGCACACATGGTCATGCGGATTGAAGCAGCCAATCAGATTTGAGCTGCCCTTCCTGCTCTTGTTGTGCTGCTCTCGTCGTTCTGCCCAGATTTCCTGTATACTGCACAGTGATATCCTTAGATTAGCATCAAGGTAACTGCGCAGCAACGACTGGATAATGCGACACCACAACGATCCATTGATCGTCATGTGTGATGCCTCGATCAGGACTGTGCATTCTGTTGCACAGTATAAACAAGTCTGGACGCAGCCCAGGTTGGCACTTTTTGGCTGCCCAGATTGCCAAGGCAACGTCTGAATCTGCATTTGGCAGTCATGGCCACTCCCTGGATCACACCTTGAATTGGGTTCAGAGCAGCCTCCCCAGCCACTGTCTAGCCACTTCTGGGCAGGCCATGGATTGCTTTTGAGGAGGAGTTATCCCATTCCAGGGCAGCTATGGTGGCTGAGCAACGTGGATGAATCTAACAAGTGAACAGATAGAAGCGCTCAAGCTGGTAGGTACAAAAAGGCCCTTGGCCTGAGCTGAGAGAGAACTCTGCAAAAGCCTAGATCTGACTCTTAAAATTAGAACGTGATTTTCCATCTCTTCTTCTCCATGGCAGCCCTATCAGGTCCCCACAAAGGTCCCTCCCCAGGAATTTTAGACCCTAGTGAAAGGGATGAGCCATTGAAAGAAGAAAGGCTGCCAAATATGAGATAGGTGCATCTTCTGTTAGCCTGTTTGGTTTTTTTCCCCCCAAAAAGTTCAGCTTAGTTGCATTGTTCAACAGCTAAATGATTGGATGCTTCCTTTTTAAATACCCTACTTATAGGTGCAGCCAAGAAGATTGAAATACAAATAAATAAATAAAATAAATAATAAATAAGATCCAAAGTACAATATCACAATTAGAATCTATCCGTTTACAGCAGATAATCTCAGATACACAATTTAAATCCAACAGGTCCACATTGGAGGACCAGTTTAGTTCCTTGTATATGTGAAGCCTTCATTCAGCTTCTCCCTCCAACTCTGCAGAAAGTTAGCCAGAATAGGAACACTTGGCTGAGTGTTTGCAGAGATGCTGACCCTAGCGCTGGCCTTCAGTCCAGTTTCATTTCTGATTGAGATGAAATGGTAGCAGGGTGTTCCTGTGAGATATTTTGAGAGAGATCATAGTATAAAAGTTTATCTGTGCTTCAAGACTGGCCAAATAATAGTTTCATACCAAAGGCATTGCCTGTCTATTGTTATATGTAATGTTTGACAGTTGCTTGCTAGAGAGTGATAGTTTATTGGATAGGATTTGAAGTTCTGGTTCAGTTGAAGCTTGGGAACAGGCAATCTGGAAATGCTAAAACCATTTTGGTTTCTTTCCCTCTCACCCCAAATGTCCTCTCTCTCCAGCTGTGAAGAATTACAGGATATAGATCTTGAGCTGAATTTAGAAAACTCAGCATTCTATGACCAGTTTGCCATCACACAGGTAAGTCCAGAGGTATCCCCCTAAATATCTGTATATGCTGTTCTTCTTTCCCTCTCTTGGTTGTATAGCATTTCTATGTTATAACAACGGAAAACAGTGGTACAATTAAGTTCCAGCTTTGGAGACCATTTGAATATCATCTGTGGTGGAGCATGGCCACCATGGAGCAAAGATGGTCTTGTAGCATTGGGCTGCCATCAACCTGAGGCTGCATGGCCACCATGGAGCAAAGATGGTCTTGTAGCATTGGGCTGCCATTAACATTAGAGTTTCTTATGATGCAAGATGGAACAAGGTGGAATGAAAGGGTGTCTAGTATTGATATGAGGAAATTAAGACAGTGATGTCTTAAGGCTATGATGTTTATCTAGTGGTGGCATCGTACACCTATTTCCAACTGGCTTCATTGCATTACTGTGATGATTATGGGTGTTTTCCCACTGTCACTAGAAGTACCCATTAAGTACCCATTAATGGGCACAAAAATGCCATTACGTACCCATTAATGGGTACTTAATGGGTACTTCTAGTGACAGTGGGAAAACACCCTATGATAAGTTTATAATCCCTGTTTGGGTTGTCATGATGACCTGTAGCTGGAGAAATCATTCCATTTTTCTACATGAGCTGGTGGCTTTACTTTGTGGCCCAATACATAGCCATTCCTGTTCCTAGGAAGAGGATTCTGAAAATGATTTGGATTTGAAGGCAGGAATCATAAAGGAGAGACAAAGAATATGTTTGAGGAAGCATTCTGTACCTTCCAAACTCCACTTACTATCTGAGGTGCCTGCAGCCACCCGAGAGGGCATCTGCTGCCACTGTGGGCATGCCATTTTTATTCCAAATTTAACCCTGCTTTGCCTCGGGAGCGTCTCCATGCAAAGCCCTCATACGGGCTACAAGCGAGACAATACGTGTTAAAAAACCCCCACTTTGCAAGTGTACTATATCCAAAATAAAGAGCTAACATGTATTGTCCTGGGGTCATGTGGATGCTCCCGGGTTATCATTCATCAGGGCTGTCATTAGGAGGCTGTTATTTGCCTTCTCATGCACACACGCATGCATGCACTGGCACAAGTGCTCATGGGGCTGCAGAACGGGAGAACTAAAGCATTCAAGCTGCCTGTTGCCTCCAAGCCTCACAGACAGAGGTGCATATTAATTAGCTTCTTGCCGGCCAGGCTGGTTGGAGGCTGACTCATTGGAGCTCACAGACGGAGGGGTGCATATTATTTAGCTCCTTGCTGGCAATTGGAGCTTACTGGCGCTGGGAAGCAAACGCTGCCTCAACATTTTTGATTGGTTGTCTGGCTCCCCTCTTGTTCTCTGGCTGACAGTCATGCTTCAAGGGTGGAGGGGGAAGGGGGATCCCTCCAGCCTGAGCCCTTCTTCTAAAAGCTTCCAATCAGGGCAAAGTGGGTGGAGAAAAAAGGATGTGTTTTCCCCGACACCGGGGTTTACAGCATTTGCTTGGGGACGGGTGAATTCGAACTATAACTGTGCTCTCCTCAACCTCATGGGGACATCTTAATCCAAACTACAGTTCAGATTAAGGATGGCCCAATTCTCAAGCACAATAATTGGAGACCATGGGGACGAGCCCTCAGTCTCCATTTGTGGTGGCAGCAGGTAGCTCGCTGTAGTGACACTGCCTCATTTCTGAATGTGATTGTGGATGTAAATGCCATTGTTGTAAGGCATGATTTTACACCCTGAATGGAAGTTCTTCCATTCATCCCTGAGATGACACCTTCTTGTTTGAAAGTGGAGATGGAGGAGGCATCTTCTTCAATGCCAATCATGGGTGCCTCTCCCACAGACCCAGAAAGTAGATGCCTTGACCAGTAAGTGAAGACTCAGCCCAAACAGGTGGTGAAATGGAACTCAGATTTGGTAATTCAAGCTGGGATTTGGAAACAGAATAGTGTTTTGAGAGTCAAAAGAAAATGAAGTTATTCACTGAGCAGTCAGAACCATGGGAAATCAAATGGCACATTATTTTCCAGATGGTATACGTGCGACCTTATTGTCCCCTTACCTCTCATTTCTCCTTCTTTTCTCTAGTTTGGCCTCTGGGCTGCCTGGCTCACTTGGCTGGGAATTACCATCTTGGCCTTTTTGAAGGTTTATCATAACTACCGGCAGGAAGACCTCCTGGACAGCCTGATTCATGAGAAGCAACTCTTGTTGGGAAGATCTTCATCACGAACTTCTTTGCAGGAGGAGAAAAGTGGAATGATCTAATAGGCAGATAAGCTAGTGGCCCCCGTGGGTTGTAGTTTTTATAATTCAATAATTCTAGTTGGAGCTCAAGGAAAAGAATGATATTGGTGTGGCTGCAAAGGTCTTAAGAAAGGAATCTGAATTGTAAATTATATGTAGATCCATCACCATTAACTGGTTCATGCTGGCGTCTTCATTGCTTATCAATTTGCTAAACCCATCTCATCTCAGTCAGATGGATAAACCTACTCAGTTGACAGTATTTGTTGGGTCAGAGTTGACGGATGGTGATGTTCAGGTTGTGCTTCTGGATATGTTTTGTTCACCCATGCAAATGACACTGCGGCCAATGAGGAGTGGACATGCATGGGTGAAATACTCCATAAATAACCAACTGGGTGCCATTACTTTGAAATAAATGGTTATTTCTTGCTACAACTAACAGCATAATCCGTGTTGAACATTTGATTGGCTTTAAACCTAGTTGATTAAGCTTGCAGACTACCTCTGCATATAGAATGAGACAAGCTTGGCTCATGCTCTCAGAGGGTCTACACTACATTAGTAGCTTGTGGACCTCTGCACCACACCCACTATGCAGGGTACCCACTTGGGGTGGTCTGTTTTCTTGCCAGATGCGAATGAGTGAAAGTTTGAATTGTAGAAATCAAATGTCCACATGGTTTGGGCATCTACGAGGAGTGTCTGAACCTCAAGTTATGCTCCTTTGCTATCTTAGCTTGAAATACTTGCAGATCCATCTAAAAGTCATACTTCAAAGGAGTTCTGTCCTTTGGCTTTCGTCTATGGGTGATGCCTTTCTATAAATCCCACATATAAGCTTTATGAACAAGCCCCATTTAAACCTCAGTATTGGCATGTTAATTACCATTGGAGGAGCAAGCAAGCAAATATCAACTTTTCAAAGCAGTGTGACCATCTAGAGTAATGGAGTTAGTCTGCCTAGAGGTCTGTACATAGGAACTTTATTACAAGTTAGACATTTGTCTGGGTAAAGTTCTAGGCTATGTCGAGGTCTTCGTGTGTGTGCAGAGGCAAAGATTAAAGGCCCGAACTCCATGCTGTATCCCTGCTCCTGTGTTGGTGAAGAAGGACCATTGGGCCTTTATGTACTTACTGTAAAATTAGTTTAAGGGGTGGTTCAAAAGCCTCCCTTCTGCACATTAGTGCAGACTAGAGAAGGCCTGCCCCCTCCCGGTATGCTCAGTCTGTACTGGACAGAGTGTAATCTAGATCAGGAGGCCCCAAATGGCCTATTGGTCCAGTATAGATCTGGAATACTGGTGGGTCTGATTAAACAGGTCCACTGATGTACTAGGGCCGGGGTACCAAATTTGGTGGCGCACCAAGACGCACTGCTGAAAGGGGTTCCTTTAAATGGAAGAGAGGTTGTGTGTGAGAAGGACGTAGTAGACATAAAGAAGATGATTTTCAATTCATTTATGCACTGTTCTCATGCATTATTAGCTCCTGAAGAAACCTTTTTAAAACTTAAGCTTTCTGGATGTTTGTGAATATTACTTCCTTTGTGTAGGGATTCACCTTTGAACAGGGCTTCTTACATATTTCTGAATGACGGCTTTATATTGAAAGTGTGGCAAAGGTTGTGATATATGTGTAGCATAGGCTTTGGAAGTAAAATGCGCAGAAGGTTATTTATTTATTTATTTATTTATTTATTTATTTATTTATTTATTTATTTATTTATTTATTTATTTATTTATTTATAGACAAAAAAGGAGGGAAATAATTGCAAACCAAACCTAGCAGATACATACGTTGAAAGTTGCAGCAAAAGGAAATCAAGTTTCCATGTGGCCCGAGAATTGTCACCCAGGGGTGTGCACGAATGCAATTTTCAACATTCAATTCATAATGAATTAAATATTTGAAAATCCGAATTTGTACGAATAAGGAAAAAATGAATGTCTGGACGTTTGAATCTATATGAATACATTTGTATGTATTCATTCAAATAATCTGGACATTCGTATCTGTACGGGTTAATACACATCTGGATGCATCTGGATGCATTTCGTACACATCCTATTTTCATCCAGTTTGGATGCATACTAGATGTGTACGGGTACGTACAAGATGCATTTGTACCCGTACAGATATAAATGTCTGAATTATTCGTACAAATAACTCAAAATATTCGTATTTGTTTAAATTCAGAAATTTGAATGTCCAGACATTCAGTTTGTATACCAAAGTCCAAATTCGTATGAATTCATACAAATAACGAATATTCGTGCACATCCTTATCGCCACCTGCTTAATTGTGTAAATCATTAGTCTTAAGCATTGGCCATACAGGACTGCATAGTGTATCAGAGTAAACTGCTGTGATAAGGGCAGGAAGGCTACGACCCAAATGGCTGGAACTCAAAAGTGGTTCTTCTTATTGTCCAGAACCTTCCAGCATAGAGGTCAAATTCTCTGGCCAGGATATGGGATTGAGGATCAGATGTTGACGTGACTATCATGGTTCAGCCTGAGAGCGGGAAATCCTGCTCTCCCCAGATTTGTCCGTTTCAACCATCGGAGTGGGAAGGGTTCTTATCTAGTACAGGCCCCTGTGGAGACCTCAATTATTATTCGGAGTGTAGATGAGACTGTGGGCTGTGATCACACACAGTAAAAAAGAGGCGGCTTAAAGATGGCTTAGCGATGGTTTGTAGGTAGGATTGTTCATATGCCCAGTCTGCTTCTTTACTCTCTTATAGAACATTCTAGCCTGGAGAAGGTGGACTTGAGATGGAATGAGAACACGAGTGCCACACACTACCATCTCTGATGTGCTTTTGAACTGCTTTCCTTTGCTACAGCTGAACGGTCTTCTTGATCAGAGTGATATTGTATATTTAAATTCATTCTTAAACATATTTCTGACTTTCTTTTTCAAAAAAGAATGTGCAATTACATGTACTTAATACTATACCAATAAACTCCAGTCTGTGATTGCTAACATTGAATAAATGGGAACTAAACAGGCTGGAGAAATTCCAAATTCAGTTGTAATTCAACACTTCAATAAGCTGAAACTTTTGTGATAAAAGAAGTTCAATCTCAGAAGAGGAGATACCTGAAGAATCGCAGTTAGCAACAAATCTGACCACTTAAGCATTTTTTTTAAATCTCTTTTGAAAAGGAAGAAACACCCTTTCTGCACTTACAGTTGATCCAGAATAAGGATGCTGTGAATCTGGATCATGGGCCTCCTCATCTGGTCCTGCTCCATCTGGAGTGGACAGAGCCAGATCTGGATTAAGGAGATCCATAATCTGATTTTTTTGTGGACACATTTAATTAGACCCTCCTTGCTCTGGACCATGGGAGGTGCCTTCATGTTCTAGAACAACTGGGGGGTATTTTTCAGTGGAACACCATGGCGTGCCACCACGAAGCACCTCCAGATTCTGAGGCTACGAGCAGGTTCCTAGCTTTCAGAGGTGTGTGGGGTGGCTGCAAAGCTCACATGAGCTTCAGTGCTCAATGGAGGCATGGACACTGATAGCCCTGATCTGGCCAATGTCTCCTCAAGATCCAGATTGGTGGGCCCAGTTAATTCAGACCCATTGATCTGGATTAGAGCAGGTGATGAAGGAAGGGTCAAAGACAGCTTCTTCCAGTGGGATTTAGTCAAAGAAAGATGGAGCAGCATGGATGACTCAGTTTCTCTTAATTTATAAATACACATGTGTTAGGGGTGAGGATCTGGAACAAGTAACTGCATTATAGTAGGTATTCTTGTGACACCCTCTTCTGTGTTGGCGTGTGAAATATATTATTATTATTGCTCAGTCAATTGTAGCACATAAGCAATTAATATATAATGCTTGCTTCTTCACATATGCACCTAGGGTGATTAAGGATAAATTCTCCTGTGTTAGTGTTGATTTGTGCTGTTGCTGTTATGGGGTGTGGGGTATATTTATACTATACAGAGCACACAACGACTTGCACCTAATACATAGTTCAGTTAGACAAAGTCCCTCTAGGTTGTTTCCCACTTTTCAGTTGAACTGCTAGGGAAGGGAATTACAGTTGAATGGAGGTGCATGTCAAATAAGTATGGAATTAGAATTTATTTCAAGACTTGTCTTCTAAATCAAGGATACATAATGAGGCTGTGTCTGATAAGGCCATTTGCTGGGATTCGAGAGCAGGAGAAGGTTTGGCCTTGTCCCTGCTTGAGATGCCCATGGGCAGGTGGTGGGCCACTGTGTGCAACGGGATGCTGGACTAGGTGGGCTGTGGCCTGATCCAGCAGGGCTCCTCTTATGTTCTTAAGATACAAGGATAACACTAATAAATCATAGGTTCCATCCAGACCTTGTGAGTATACTGCCATTATGGCACTACTATGGCAGGGTTGGCTCACAGATTGTGGGAACCCCACCATAGGTTTGCTTCTCCCCCAAAAAATGAAAAATACGATCGTAGGGAAGCCCAGTGCTGGTTGTGGATTTTCCAGCAACAGGACTTTTTAAGATAGCCACTCACCTTCTGGGCGGAGCCACCATCTTCGCTCCAGCCAGCGCGCGTAGGTAGAGACTGAAACAGCTGACTGTGCATGCACAGTGGGGGTGACATGTACATCCATGAATTTGATGGTGGCTGCAATGGCATGGGGTTGCAGTGGGTCACTGTGGGTTCTTTGGATTGGCCCAAGGAGGTCAGACTGACAGGCAGAGAAAGGAAAGTACAAAAGGAAGGTTTCTATTTCTTTGTTTTTTAATAATGCCCAAGATGTGCAGTATATACATTAAGTGCCCCAGGGTCCCTGTCCGGACATTGTACATTCTATTCATTACAAATTGAATGTTGAAAATCATATTTGTGCAAATCCCTAATCATGGCATCTCCTCTAACATAGTCCTGACAAAAGAGCATGATCTAGTTAACCCACCTGCCTTCTTGAGAGCAGGTGGGTGGAAAGAAATTACAGATGGAGCTGGGAGGGAGGAATTGGTAACCAGGAAAAAAAAATGTTTTCCTTTTATCAAACCTGCACAGATCAGAGGTGGATGACAGCTGAGTTCACTGAAAGGGGAGGAAAAATTCAGTCATTGCTTTTCCACTTCCTGAACCCTTGGTTGCTTCTACCTGCCTACTAGCGAGTAGGCAGGTGAGCCAAAGAGATTGATCTCTTATGCCAATGAATGGTAGGTTCAGGGCTGGTGTCTAAGGGCAATAGTGATTGCTTGTCACAGAAGAAGGGCCCTAAGGTATTTTTCCTTTAACATCTCTGGTATTTGGAGGATAATTAATCAAACTCCAGCCTTGAAGGTTTCTTTGTTTTTTATTTTGCTTAGGAGGTTACTTCTTTGAACTTAGTACTTTAAGGGTTGCAGATCTGTCAGAAACTCTGTGTGTACCAAACTGTAAATCTCATCTGACGGCTCTGTAATCATGACTCTTTATTCCAAGGTGTCATTAAAATCCAAGTGTCTTTTTGATTTCTTGTTTTTTGCTTGCTAAAGCTTTAGGTTTTGCCTTCTTGCTGAAATAAGCAGATTACTGAGCACTATATATATGAGGAATTAATGCACTGCAATTATGGGACTGCGGAGGACTGTGCAATTAACTATAGACCCTCTGTTAAGGGAAGGCATGTTCTTAAGATGTGTTGCCCAGTGTGTGTGTGAGTGTCAGTCAGTCAATTCCCAGGGAATCCAGAATCCAGTCAAATTAATGGAGCTTTAGTAGGAAGGAAGATATGAAAAGCAACTGGTAGAAGAGGTTGCAGAAGTAACTAGCTGTCCATCAGTATTCAGTTATAAATGCAAGAGGGGAGAATGGATGAACTCATGTCAGAGGTTGCATTGAGAGACAGGTCTGTAGATTTGGTCATGCAGAACCCACAACTTGCTTGAGATGTGTATTTGTGTATTAAAGGTCGAATTTGTTAGTGGGAAGCTGAGTCCAGAAGATTATGCATTGTCTTTTAACAATGGTCATCCATGGTCATCTGTGGTCATCCAGCACAGTTCAGGAAAGATTTCTGCGTCTGACCCAGGAGTTGACCCACATTTTGAGTCAAAGGCCCTTTTGGTACTCAGTAGTGATGCAGATTAAGGAGCCCCTTGATCCGGATCACTACCCTTCTGAACCACAAATTAATGCAAATAAAGGAGGCAGAGACATTTCTGGATCAAGGAGGCCTTTAATCTGGATCTTTTGTAGAAGTGATTAAGGGCCTTATTCTGGATTACAGGAGGCATTCAAGTGGCATGTCTCTGTGGTTTGGAACTACCAGAGGGAGTCAGTGTACAATTCAACACTGGTAGAGGCACTTAATATGACCGGTTCAGAATCATGCAATACCAACCAAAATTAATTTACTCAGGTTATTGTGTGGAAGCATTGGTATAGGTACAGATTATCGAAGGACTTCTTAAACCATTATTATTTGCTCCAGAAGTATTATAAAATAGTGCTGCCTTCTGGGATTGGGGTAGCAGGGTACCAAAAGTCAAGTGGTGAACTAGGAACTTTGATAAATAATGGTGTGGTGATAAATAAAGGGCATGAAGAATTATGTCATCACAGGTAAGGGTCCAATGGCGATCATTTGTATAAGTGAGGATTTCTGTAAGAGGCAGTATAACTTGAAGGTGAAAGATGACTATGTCTCTGAGATTAACAAGGCATGGAGTCCACATTTAAAAGCGAATATTGTGAAGGGAGCTGAATTTTATGGCTTGGCAGTGCTTGATGCTTGAGTTGTTCCATCAGTTCCCAGGAGACTTAATAAAATTGCAGGTCACCGGTTCAAGAACTGTGATGGTTGGTGTGAGTATCTGCATTGCACGATCGGATTGATGCAGTGAAAAGTAGGTATGGTGTGGCTGTAGTGGCAGTGTATGTGGAAGAGCTGTTCCTATATGAAACCATGACTTTGTGCATATTAACAAAGTCTTGTGGAAGGCAAGAACCAAGATATTCTCCCGAACAATTGGCATGGTGCAGATGGATGGTGATGGAGATACTTGACATTGTGGTATAGGCAGTTTCAGTCTCTGAGTAATTTGAACCACTTGCATTCAGTCTGTTGGTTATGGATCAATGTTTGTGTTCCCAAGAAGAATTGCGGGAAATCTGCCACAGTGTAGGTGGAAGTTTCCCTTGCTGACACTTTCTCATATGTGACAGCACAGCATGAGTTATCAAAATTACAGAGGAAAGGGTGGAAGTGGTGGAAATGACAAATTGGTATTCGTTGGTGTTTAAGAGGTGACCTAACTAAAGCATATACAATCATGCATAGTGTGGAAAAGGTAGATAGAGAAAAAAAGTCTAGAACCAACACTAGAACCAGATGGCAGTCTATGAAACTGATGGACAGGAGAGTTAGGACTGACAAGGGGAACTATTTTTTTCACCCAGAGGGTCATCAGTCTATGGAATTTACTACCAAGAAAGGGGTAGACAAATTCATGGGGGACAGGTGTATCTGTGGCTACTAGAATGTATGCCCAGGTACGGCCTCCAGGTTGGAGAGATAAGCAAGATGCCTCTAAAACCCATTTGCAGGGAACTTAGAATAGGTGAAGATCTTGCCTTTTGTCTTCTGCTTGAGAATGCCCAGAAACAATTGTTGGGGCACTGTGGGATACAGGATGTTGGCCTAGATGGGCTTTGGCCTGATACAGCAGGCCTCCTATTATGTTGTTATGGTTGCAGTAATAAAGAGTTATGAGACAAATTAGGCTGGCATGGAATGCCCTGAGTGGAATCCTGGGCCCTGTAGTTCAAGAAAATCCGGAGGGTTGCAAATTGAGCACCACTGCTCCTATTTTGAAGAGCATCACTGTTGTCTTTTGTTTTTCATCGCTTGCATAAGGAATTAGGATGCTTGACTAGCCCCATCTACATCAACATGAAACACTGAATTGAGTACAATGCTTGTTGAGTGCCTGAGCAGATCTCTGTACTTTTTTCTTGCTACAATATCAGTGTGGTTTGTCATGGACTTCTTACAGGAATTTTTTTTTACCTCCTAGATTATGTAGAGCAACTAATTCTAGGTGATCCCTCACCCAGTTAGGAAGCAGATCTGGCCTAATTTCTGATCTCAAACAAGATCAGGTGTGGACAGTTATGTCTGCGTGATGCGCAGACCAGGGAGAACCTAAAAGATCTGGGTCCCCTCTGGGCTAGTGGAAAATCCTCAGCTTACCTGCTGCGAACCAATTTCCCACTGTTCCTACTAAAACAGCTGTCCCATAGCTTCCTCATTGGAAGCTGCAGGACTTTGCATTGATGTGCAAGTCACATGGGATGAGGCAGCCAACTGGAATTGAGCTGCTCTCCCAGCTCTTGTTGGCTGTTCTAACCATCCTGTCTGGACTGGCGGCAACCTTTTCTTAATGCTGCGCAGGTAATGCTGTTATATCAGCATTAAGTAAATTTGCAGTAGTATCGCTATAATGCGATGCCACTATGAAGTATCGGCCGTTGTGTGTGACGGCTCAATCTTGGCTGTGCATTCTGATGTGCAGCATTAAGAAGTCTGGATGAAGCCCTACAAAGCCTATTTTTGAAGTTGCACCCTTAAATTCTTTTAAGCAACTTATTATTATTATTATTTTTAAAGGACTTCCAAACCCCTGCATATTTTAAAGGAGTGTTCTTGTGCAGTTTAGTGAAACTGCTCTGTTTCCCCTCCGAGTGAGTCTTCCACTAGTGGCTTTGTGGGCAACCCTACACCATGAAAAGGGTAGGTCCTCTCTTTTTGACCACCACCGGAGTGGCAGAATCTTGAAGAAGGACAAGGAGACTGGAGCAAATGTTGGAGTAGTTTGTTAGCTGAATTGGTATTTGGAAAAAAGACACACTGATTCAGTTTGAGCAAAGTTAGCGTAGGTGGCAGATCTGTAGGCTGAGGAGTTAACTGTTGTTTCACCAGCAGCCTTGATATTAGCAAAAGTGTGCTGTATGGGGCTTTAATCTGCTCTCAGTCCATGTCGAATGGACTGAGAGCAGATTAAAAGTGGATTCAGGTTAGATTTGACACTTTCAGAGTGATATATTACGGGATAGATATGTATCGGAATTCATATGAATTCATTCGTATTGAATAGAATCCTACCACATTCAAAGGGGATCTATTTGAACAAATGCAAATTTTCTAACATTTGATTCATTATGATTCGAATACCAAAACAAACAAACAAACAAAAACCATTTGTGCACATCCCTGTTCATTTGGACTTTTATATTTACGGCCAAACATTTTTCCATTGAAAAAGCCTATTTTCACCAGTATTAACTGGTTACTGTGCCAAACTATTGTATCCTTTGAATTCTTGAGACTCTAAGAACAAAAATTATGTTTTTTGTTGGAGAAAGTACACTTATGAGGGAGGGTACTGTGTGAATTTCCAGCTGTTTTGTCTAAATAGAACCTCTGTATTGATTTCAAATGTCATATTCAACATATAAGACCTTAGGACTTGCATTAAAAAGTCATATTTGCTTTTGCTTCAGTGGTTTTCTTTAAGAGACTGTATGAAATTTAATAAGTTGGTGCCTGTTTCACTGTTTTAGTTGTCCATGAACTCTGGCAAGGTGTTGGGAAATATCTTAATTTTTTTTAAAAAATGTAAGTGCTCTCTGTTTTCTGCAAGCTGGAGCCAGGAATGCCTTTCTTATGTCCTGGAAATCATAGCTGATGACCTTTCATTGTAATAGAGTTTATGCAGAAAAGGCTTCTGCCTCCTTGCCTGAATCAATAGCCAAATTTCCATTTCTGTCATGTACAGGGTTACTTAAAATAGCATATTGTTGATCTTTAATTAGTGTGTTTTCTATTAACTGCTTTGTGCCCCTGCCTCCTTCTGGAGAGTAAATTGGGCTTCTGGTCTGGTGACATCTATGAATAAATACTTTGAAAACTTTGTGCCTGTTCTTATTTTATTTAAGCTGGATTAGAATAATCACAGGTTGTTGGGGTGCATTCTCACTTGGCTTATTTGGTCCTTTTGTAAAAAAAAAAAATTGCACTAAAAAAGACTATTTTTAAATCTGAAATAGAGTTCCTGCAGATTAATCCCACTCACAAAACGAAAATCCGAATATAGCCGTTCCCAGGACTTTTAAATCCCCACACCCACCCAGTTCACTGCCTCCATTCAAATCAGCCTTCACTTAAGATGAAGCCCTGAAGAATTAGAAGGTGGCGCTTTAAAAAAAAATTAAACCCCAATTTCTAAACCCTCCAGTTTCTCTCCTTTTCACACCTTCTCCCTGAGGTCAAGCAGACCAGCAGAGGATTCCTGTAAAAAAAACAAGCCTGCCTGTGAAAATCAGCTGATAGAAAAGCAATGTATCCGACTGTTAGCAACTTTCTCTGTTGCCTTTGAAGCAGCTGGGGAGAGGACGGCTTGCCTTGAAACAAATGTATCATTAGCTGCTCTTGAGATTTGCTGCTTTAAAAACCCAAGCCAGCAACGGAGGGGAGAGAAAAAAAAGCAGGCTTGACTACGAAATTGTCAGAAAAGTCCTGTTTTCACCAGGGTTTTCTCGCCACCACTTGGTTTTCTGCAGGATAGTGCAGAAGAGGAATGGGAATGGGGCTTGCCGAATTCAGATTACTTACTAATGTAATGGGAATCCTTGATGCCGAGTTCAAACCCAGTCGGGATTTTAGTATATAAGAACATAACATAAGAGAAGCCTTGCTGGATCAGGCCACAGCCCATCTAGTCCAGCATCCTGTTGCACACAGTGGCCCACCAAATGCTCATGGGCATCTCAAGCAGAGACAAGGACAAACCTTCCCCTGCTCTCAAGTCCCAGCAGATGGCCTTAGAAGTGCCCCAGTTCCTCCCCCCCCCCGTCAGCCTGAAGGATGCACCTAGGCATTTGTTCTAGTAGCCATTGATACATCTGTCATCCATAAATTTGTCTAACCCTACCCTTGGTGTGTTTTCCATGGCTTGTCTGTGTCAGATTAAAAAAAGGGTTCCTCCTTATGCTAAGGAGAAATCTGCATTAAGTTTAAAAGTGTTGGGTGAGAATGTGTTCAGAGTAAGATATGGATAAGAACATAATAACATAAGAGGAGCCTTGCTGGATCAGGTCACAGCCCATCTAGTCCAGCATCCTGTTCCATACAGTGGCCCACCAGTTGCTCATGTTCATCTCAAGCAGAAGACAAAGGCAAAACCTTCTCCTGCTCTTGGCTTCCTGCACATGGATTTTAGAGCTATCCTGCCTGTCTTTCCAACCTAGAGATGGTACCTAAGAACCCATTCTAGTGCCCATTGATGAGATACTTTCATGAATTTAATGATCCTGAAAACCTGTGTACTGGTGGTTCAAACAGAACCATAGCTTTTTGCACTTGGCCCTATTTTTAGAATATCTCTCTGGATAAGGGTCTGTTGTCCACATGTCAATGTGGACTATGACAGGTCTCACCTAGGGCCTGCAATATTCTGCATTAGCATGCAGATGCCAGGCCCTTATTCCAGAATTATATACCAGAATAAGACAAAAAGGCTTCATGTCTGCACATTGTATTGACTCCAGTATCACTCCAGTACCAAAGTTTTACTCCACATGTGGCATGGGCGCAAACACTCCATGGCATCTTTGATGCTTTGACATTTTATATGAAACTTCACAATTCTGCAATACATTCATGTGTCTTCCAGCCTCTGCTAGGGGTTCTTTGGATTCAAGGTAATGAACAAAGTTTGGAAATAAGGTTTATTCCATTTTAAGAAAAATATATTGCTTACAAGATAACTTTGGTTAATTAGAATAAGCAATAAAAGAGGTTCTAGCTGACAGGAAGGAAAGACATAGTGACATAACCAGTGATCTCAACTTGTTTTTCATTTGGGTACCCCTTGGCAGTCCATTTCCATACACTGTTGCCTTCATAACTGAAGCCTTCAATTGTTATAAGTTGTAAGTGTCTTTTTTTGGTCTTCAATTTTTGTGTGTACATCCAAATATCCTGGTTACCTCAGGTTGGGAATAACTGTTTTAGACAAAATGTCTAGCAATAGACACAAGACCAGTCAGATACATGCAGCATCTTGTCTCACACAGTTTTCCACTAATTGCTTTTGGGCATTCTTTAGGAGAAGTGAAAAGCAAAACCTTTACCTGCCCTCAGATCTCTACAAATAGCCCTTAGAAGCGTCTTGCCTGTCTCTCCAACCTAGACATGGTACCTGGGCGTTCATTCTACTCTTGTCCTCCATGAATTTATCTAACTCTTTCTTAAGGTTATCCAGGCTGATTGCTTTCACCACCTCTTCTGTTAGTGAATGCTATACACCAATGATCTTCTGGGTGAAAAAAGATGCTTCCTTTTGTCAGCCTGCCCATCAGCTTCATAGACTGCCCCCTATTCTAGTGTTGTGCGATAGAGAAAATATTTTTTCTCTATCCTTTTCCAGACTGCAGACAAATCCAGATCAGCCAGTTGTTCTCTTGGTTGACAATTCTGGATTCCAGGAATTGGCTTTAACTCCAGAGATGGATAACATGGCATTTCCTCTACTGCACCAGGATCAAGATTCAGGTGTAGCTTTTTAGGACTTTAAGGAACACTTATTCCCAATTTTGGCAGATGCACCAGCTTTCATTCATTTCCCATTCCCAATTATATACTGTCTTTTCAAAGAAATTGCTCAAGGCAGTTTACAACAAGCAGAAAAAAATATACAATACAGAGTAATGCATCACAAAATGACACAGAAACTAGAAAATACAAAAGAAGCAAAAAAAAAAAAGATGCTGATTCTACAAAGAGCACTCAACAAAATCTCTCTTATGACTCATATCCTTAGCTTGGCAGCCGATGACAAATTAAAGGAAACAAGGATAACAAGCCAGCCCAGGCTTCCTCCTCTCAGACAAGAGGAGCCCTGGTTCTTATACCCTCCCAGAGAGTGGGAAAGAGGCAGCAATTCTATCCATGCAATTCTACCTGCTTTCATTTCTACATCTTGATTACATTATTGTGATGCACTCAATGTGGGACTGCCCTGGTAGACAGGCCAGAGTGAAGTAAGTGCAGAATGCTGCAGCAATGCTAATGTATAAGCTCAGAAGACAACTGCAAATTATTTCTGTGCTCCATATACTGCACTAATTTCAAATCATGTGCAGGGCCGAATTCAAGATATTGGTTTTAATTCACAAAACCCCAAAAACTGGATATCTAGAGGTCATCTTGGGGCTTACTGACACTTCTACCCACCCAAGATATTCTGGGGGCAGCCATTCGTCTGCAGGTCTTCCTGTGGTGGAAGAGGAAGAGGAAGAAGGAAGAAGAGCTGGCTTTTCTATCCCACTTTCCTCACCCATTTAAGGGGACTCAAAGTGGCTGACAAAATTTTCTATTCTTCTCCCCACAATAGATACCATGTGAAGTAGGTTGGGCTATGGGAGCTTAGAAGAGAACTGTGACATGCCCAAGGTCACCCTGCTGGCTTTGTAGCAGAGTCATGGCAGAATCAAACCTGGTATTCCCAGATGAGAATCCGGCTCCCTAAACGCTAGACCAAACTGGCTCACCAATCCTCTAAACTTCTACCTGATGTAAGGCAAACTATCCTTCCTGCCTACTTTTAGAAGACAACTTAAAATGTTATTATTCTACTCTGATACTTCCCCTAGGCATCCACCCCTTGGGTTTTTAATTTATGCATTTTAATTTTTATTTAATTTTTAATGTTGTGCTTTAACCTTGCTTTTTATGTTTTTAACCTTCTTAGCCACCCTGAGCGCTATGAAAGGATAAGGTAGGATACAAATGTAAATAAATACAGATGGCGTTGGCAAGATTGAGGGAAGCCAAAGCACGGAGAAGCCAAGGTGGACCAATCATCATGGACAAATGAATCTGATTTAGGGGTGTGCACCGATGCAATTTTTGGGATTTGATTCGAATTGAATATCCGAAGATTCGAATCGATTTGAATGTATTCCCATTCGATTTGAACAGAATACATCCAGATCTATTTGAATGAATTTTCCATTCGTATTTGAAGATACGAATGTTGACAACATTTGAATGGGTCCATACGCATCTGTACGCATCCTGTTTTGTATCCTGGATGCATCCCATTTTGTCTCATGTACCTATCCTGTCGTGGCACAGGTATAGGTGGAGAGTATGTTAATGGGCTCCATGTCTATACAGGCTGCGGGGAGCTCCAGGATGCACAGAGCAGTTTCTGTTGATGAAACAGCTCCACGAGGTGCAGACGCGCCATCTCAGCTCTCCCTCTACCTTGAGCAACAGGTCAAATGCAGAAAGGCCCCTTTTCTCTTGCATGAATAACAAGCATCATGACATCCACTGAGAACTTTATTCAGGCGCCAACTTGCTCTGGCATAATGCAGGATATCTGGACTGAAGAATCCCTAAGTGACATTTATTCAGTTTATCAATTTTTTTTTATAACACAGAGACATTTCCACACAGTGTTCATTTCATTTATTTGCTTCACCAACTATTTATAATAGAGGATGTTCACACTGTGTTTGTTTTAAACAGCCTTGGTGTATTCCAGAAAGTTAAAAATGACATCAACAGCTTACAAAATACAAAGCACCTTCCTTTAATGACTTAAAAACAAAACAAAACATTGTTGCATAGATAATACTGTATTTTATTAAGCTATGAATGTGTCATGGAAATGTAGCATTTTTCTCATTTTCAAGTGTGTGGTTCAACTAATTATTTGTCCTCCAGCTGCTAAAACTGAAGGACCACTATCTACTTGTTTCTATGGATAGGCTGCATTATTCTACCACATATAAAGCATGGTGGATCCAGTGTTTTTTGGGTACATTTTCGACTTCAAGAAGCCCAACAGACCTGTAAACTAGGTGTTACTGGAGGCACACCAGGTGCTGAGTATTACTGGGTTTTGGCCTGATCCAGCAAAGCTCCTCTCATGTTTTAAGATTTGGACAAATTTATGACATCAGATCTATCCATGGCTACCAAAATGAATGGGTAGATTCTTCCTCCTCATTTGCTGGGAGTGGTGAGAAGGTAAACGGTTTGCCTTTGCCTTTGCTCAGAGCAGGTGAAGGTTTTGTTTCTGTCTTCTGCTTGAGATGTCCAGAAGCAATTTTTGGGCCACTGTGTGAGATAAGATGCTGGACAAGATGGGATGTGGCCTGATCCAGCAGAGCTCCTCTTATGTCCTTACCGTACCACTGACTTATTGATAGTTTGGGTTCCCCCTCTGCAATGGCATTCCCTTATATTGGTTGGCTGGGCTCCATTTATGTTGTGCTGAATTGGTGGAAGGGGCCTCCATGATTCCTCTAACCTTCTGTTTTCTCATATGTGGCCATTACTTTCAACAATACAGATTTTATGTATTTATTTCAAATATTATTATCGTGGCCTTCACCCTAAGGTCCCAGGGCAGGTCAGAACATTAAATAAAATCAATAAAAACATACAAATAAACATACATTCATACAAACCATTCCTAAAATATAACCCTCCCACTGTAGCATGAGCTAGACGTCAAAGAAGAACGTTTTAACTAGGCATCAAAACCCATACAGCATTGTTGTTTGGTGTACCTCCAATGGCAGGCGGTTCCAGAGTCTGGGAACCACCACAGAAAAGGCCCTCTCATGTGCTACCGCACCTCAGCGGGCTTTAGAACCACAAGAAGAGCTTCTCATGCCTTTAATACATGGTCAGGTGGTATGGGAGAAGGTACTCCTTCAGAAATATGTAGCTCAAGTCGTTTAAGGCTTTGTTGGGGCTTTGTATGTTTTGGGTCACGATGATCACACTTCCACCTTCAATTTGACTGCTCACACCTTTTCATTCCTCTGTTTTATTTGCGGGCTTTCCATTCAGGGAAGTCAAAACGTAGGGTGGAAAGTCCACAAATAAAATGGATTGAAATGAAAAGGTGTGAGCAGTCATACCTGAAGGTGGACTGAAGAAAGTTTAAGGTGAAAGTATGACCACGGCCAAAGTTACATGAGTTTGCTGGAACCAAATCCCAAAGGTCTCCAAAGAATGACGGCAGAGCAGCCCACTGAAGGCGGAACAGAATGTACTACTTTGTTAATTTACTGTTTAGTTTTCAAAAATACCCTTCCCTCCACCTTTGCGATTTGTGTTTGGGTATTCCTAGAGTAAGCAGAATATTTTTCCTGTCCTGCGGTGCTCTGCACGTACGGCTCCCTGCTGCTTCTAAACCAAGTCCAACATTTCAAAGCAACGTGCCTGATCTGAAGAAAGCTGATAACAAGCTGGGAGTGAAATTCTTCCAAGACTTTGAAATCTCACCTCATGCCACTGTAGTAGAGAGTGAAAGCTAAAAGCAGAACCACACAAAGGGAAATTCCCAGCAATAAAGGCAGGACGCTTGCTAGTCTCTCTTGTGCTGCAAGGAAGAGGAAAGAAGCGAGTGTGAGTTGAGGTTTTCGCCAGACACATTTAAATGTTTCCGATCTCCCCCATTTCTGAATCATTTCAGACTGGGGTCTTTCCAGCACATACCCAGGCTTGCTTTCTTGCATGTTGTAAAGTATCAGGCAGAATAATGGCATTGTATAAATGCAATTGTCCCTTATATAATACAGGCAGGATCTACATATTTAGACGTTCCAAGGACTGCACACTCTATCATAAGATAGATCTACAATTGTCCCTTATATAATACAGGCAGCACCTAGGTATTGAGAGGATCCAAGGATTGTACACTCTATCGTAAGAGGTCACAGTGGTGGCTACCCAACTGCAGACTCCCTTGGAAGAAACGGATTATTTTGATCCACTTCAGTCTGGTTTCAGGCAAGGGTTTGGTGTTGCTGAGACTACCTTAGGTACTATCCAGATTAGTGGAACAAAATCCGCTGTTAGAGATAAAAGCGCAGCTTACCTGCTGCGAACCCACACTGCACCATCCATACTTTAGCAGCCTCCCCGCAGCCTTCTCAGAGAAAGCAGTGATACTTCCATGGTGCATGCGGTGAGGCGCATGCCACGTGGGATGGGGCAGCCAATGGGAGCTGAGCTGCAAGCTCAGCTCTCATTTGTTATTCTTGCCATCCTGTCCGGACTGGCAGGAACATTCAAATTGACCTGATACTACTGAGCAAGTGCTTATCATTCTGCAGTAGGTAAATTTGAAGTAGCAATGGCATAACGTGCCACTGCTAGGTGGTATCGGGCGTCAGGCGTGACACCCACACCTCGACTGTGCATCAGAATGCACGGTATCTGTAAGCCTCCCTGACGGATGACTTTTATTGGGAGACTTTTATTGGGGGCAATGCAACTTTATCAGTTCTCATAATTTTCTTAGGCTGCATCCAGACATGTTTTCTACTGCACATGGAATGCACAGTCCCAGTTGTCATGACTGACCTTCCGTTCCCTTTCTGTTTTAAAGAACCGTTACTGCGCACTTACCTGTGTGCAGGAGAAATAACTCTCCCTGTGCAGTATCTAGTTAAACCAGAGTACCATGTAATGCAGGCAGAACGAAGAGAATCTCCCTATGAGAAGCTGCCTAACCAGGAACTGCTGCTCAAAACCTGATTGGCTGCCTGAACCTTGCTAAGTCCTCGTAGCTCCATAGACTAAAGTATTTATGGACTATCTGTTTTCCCTTTGCAGTGAGTTTACTTGCGCTTTTTGATTTAACTGTGGATTTATATAGCTAATCGGGAGGCAGCCTTAGTGTCTTTCAGTACCATCAACCTTGATATCCTTTTGGAGCAGCTTTGAGGACTGAGATTTTGGTTCTTCTTCTAGTTCTGTGGTAGGTCCTAGAAAGTAGTATTGGAGAATTTTAGTTTGGTGTCTAGGGAACTTTCCTGTGGAGTTCCCCAGGGGTCAATCTTGTCTCCTATGCTTTTTCATGTATATATATACAGTATATATGAAGTCACTGGGAGAGGTCATCAGGAAGTTCAGAATGAGGTGCCATCACACTGCTGATGACATCCAACCCTATCTCTCCATAGCTTCTGAGTCATTTTTATAGGTTATAGCTTTATAGGTTAAAGTTAACACCTTGCATTGGGCTCATTAGTGAATCATGCATTCAATCCATGGATTCATTTATGCATTCAGTTCATGTCTTCACATACTATATTCCTGAACTTTGCTTTGCTTTGCTTGGAGCGTAAGAAGGGATGCTACAAGGTCATCCTGTGCGGATGCCCAAGTCAAGGAGATAAATAGACTGCCGGCAGAGAAAGGAAACTGCTAGAAGAGAAAGAGGGGGACAATTAGCTTTAGGAAAGATGATATAAGACTGGGTATGTTCTCCTCTGTCTTGGCTGGCCTTAGCAATTATTAAGATATATCCACTTTGCTCTTCTGAACAAAGATATCACTTTCCTGCAAAATAGACTCTTTCTGCTAGATTCCAGTGGGACCTCACAGGTTGTCAAAGTCCACAAAGCTATATGCAACTACTTAGCCACTGTGAGGAAAGGATGCTGTCTTAGATGAGGCATTGGTCCCATCATCTCTTATGTTTTTTAAGCTGCATGAGAATCGTATGTAGGATTCTGGAAGACGGACTAGGGATTTGCACAGATTTTTTAAAATTTGATTCATATCAAATTGAATGCAAGAAAATTCATATTCATTTGAGCAGATCCCCTTTGAATGTGGTAGGATTCATGTTTGATATGAATGTTCAATATGAATTTGCATGCAAATCACATACAAATCGGGTATGAATCACATATGAATCCGTAACAAAGCTTTGTACGAATGTATTGAAACATTCAATTCATATTCAATGCCAGTCTTCAAATGTGCCAACGTTGGATTCAAATTTGAATGTTTGAATACCTAAGGTGGACCACAGAGATTGGGGGGAAGATGAAAGAGGTAGGAAGGAGGGATTTCAGTACCCCCTTTGCTCTTATGGATGCTGCAGATCAATTACAGATCGCTTTATATCTTGCTGCTTTACAGGTATAGGAACAAACCATGCTCTTGGATCTAGCTCTGCAGGTCTGCCATAGCTTGTGTTGTTCTGGCCTTATGTCCTTGCGTGCAGCTCTTTTGCATGCATGCTGCTTAAATAGCAACAACATGTACCTCCCTTCGGGAGGAGGCTGAATAACAATGATGAAATCTAATGGAGCGTTGAAAGGGCTTGATTATATACAACAAGAACAGGATTACCATAATTAATGCATGTACTTGGGTATCCTCTTTGCTGTTTTTGAAAAAATGCATTTCAGCAAGAACACGAGAGCTTAAATACTCCTGAATGGGAGGCAGCTTTGGCAAATTATTTAATGCTCATTGGCAGCTTAGAAAGGAATTAGATTCCATGGCCTTCTGCCGGTAACATGAGCCAGTGATATCAAGGACTTTTTCAGAGCCGGTGGAAGGTGTAGAAACCTATGCATTTGGCCTGCTGTATTTACAAGAAGATTTAAGAGCATGCACCCAATGTTTATTAATTTATTTATCTGCATTAGGGATGCACACAAATATTTGTAACATTAGAAATTTGGCCAAATTTGGCTGGATTTGGATATTCAAACTCAAATCAAATGTTACAATATTCGTATGTTAACATTCGAATGAATACGAATGTTTCCGGACGTTCATGCAAAGAGTTTGTGCATTCGTTAAGCTGGGGAAATGTATCAGATACGTATCTGTTCACAGCAGACACATATCACATGTTTGTACAAGTGCATACAAATAGATTCGTATCAAATACAATTTTAACACATTTGAAATGCGCTCTATTTGTGTGAATACGGATTTTTGAATATTCAATTCATTTCAAGTTGACTGCAAAAAAACAAAACAAAAAACCACCAATGTGCGCATCCCTAATTTGCATTTTTATCTTTGGGTGGGTTACAGCATTAAAAACCAAATTAAAAATGAACATACTAAAACAATACTAGTACCTGAAAGTGGGAAGGAAAGGCTGTTTCCTTATTTAGCCAAAGGCCAAGGCAAAGAGGTACATCTTCACTGCACTCCCTAAGCATGTGAAGTGAAGGTGCTGGATGAACCTCAAGGGGTAGAGTTTTCCATAATCTGGGAGCCATCACTGAGGAGGCCCTATCCCAGATGCCCACCTAGTTTTTGAGAATGAGGTGGTGGTACAAAAGGGTGGGCCTCCTCTACAAATCTGAAGGAATAATAAACACTTGGCATTGTTTACATTCTAACAGGTTGCTCTTGGATCTTTCAATGAAATGCATTTTTTTTTTTAAAGTGGGAGATTCTGGACAGCTTGTTGGCATTGATAGGCCATCTTGGATCATGCCAGCAGGACTATGGATACAGCATCTTACCTCACACAGTACTCCATCAATTGCTTCTGGGCATTCTCAAGCAGAAGACAAAAGCAAAACCTTCACCTACTCTCAAACCCCCGCAAATGGCCATTAGCTGCTTCCTGCCTCTCCCAAGCATGGAGGTAGTACCTAGGCATCCATTCTAGTAGTCATTGATACAACTGATTATCCATGAATTTGTCTAACTCTTTCTTAAAGTCATCTAAACTGGTTGCTGTTATCACCTCTTCTGGCAGCAGATTCCATAGATGGTTTCTGGATAATTCCTTGTCTGATCTGACTCTCTCACCCATCAGCTTCATAGAGTGCCCCCTGACTATTTCAGCAAGATGTGACCATGGCCTCAGAGTAACTGTAGCTGAGTGGTAGACTACCCAAAAAGCAGAGGGTTTCTGGTCCAATCCCCATCTCCTCCCCTGAAGTAAGCAATTGGCAAACCACTTCTGTATCTCCGCCAAGAAAACTGCATACGGAGGCCCACACAATCAACCACAAGTCAGCCACAGCTTGATGGCACCCAGCAACAACAACCAGCTCAGAAAGGGACACTCAGCACCAGCACAAACCATGCCTGTTGTGATCATTGCTATAAGATATTGTGGAACTGGAAAAGGTGCAGAAAAGGGCAACCAGAATGATTAGGGGGCTGGAGCACCTCCCTTACAAAACCAGGCGGCAACACCTAGGCCTCTTCAGTCTGGAAAGACGGCAATTAAGAGGAAACCTGATTGAAGTATATAAAATCATGCACAATATAGAAAAGGTGGATAGAGAACATTTCTTTTCTCTATGCATTTTATGAAGCTGATGGGTAGGAGAGTCAGATCAGACAAGGGGAAGTATTTCTTCACCCAGAGGGTCATCAGTTTATTGAATTTCCAGCCAGAAGAGGTGGTGACAGCTACCAGTCTAGATGGCTTTAAGATAGGGTTAGACAAGTTTATGGACGACAGATGTATCAATGGCTACTAGAATGAATGCCTAAGTACATCTTTCAGGCTTGGGGGGAAAGCAGGACGCTTCTAAGGCCATTTGCTTGGATTGGAGAGCAAGAAAAGGTTTGTCGTTGTCTCTGCTTGAGATGCCCATGAGCATTTGGTGGGCCACCATGTGCGACAGGATGCTATACTAGTTGGGCTGTGGCCTGATCCAGCAGAGCTTCTCTTATGTTCTTATGTTCTTATGAATGTTAGAAAATTCATATTCATCCAAATAGATCCCCCTCAAATGTGGTAGGATTCTATTTGATACAAATGTATTCATATGAATTCGTATGAATATCTGATACAAATGCATATGTATCCTGGATACAGATCCTGCATTTGAATCCTACACAAATGTATACATGTCGGATATGTATCCTATATGATTTCATACAGTACATTTCTGATACATATCCCCCGTTTAACAAACTTACAAACTATTTGTATGAATATTATTGTACCAACATCGTGACATTTGATTCATGTACGAATGTCCAAATTCATCCAAATAACAAATGTTACGAATATTTATGTACTGTATTTTCTGGCGTATAAGACTACTTTTTAACCTAGGAAAATCTTCTCAGAAGTTGGGGGTCATCTTATACACTAGGTGTTGTCTTCTTATACAGCAAGTATATCCCAAACTCTATATTTTAACTGGAAAGTTAGGGGCCGTCTTATATGCCCAGTCGTCTTATACGCCGGAAAATACAGTACATCCCCACTTTAAGGCATGACGTGGGTGACAGGTGTTCCCTCTGGTCTGCTCTATTTCCTGAGTGGGGATATAGCCTTCATGGAAGTTGTAATCCAAAGCAAGCACTTATTTGGCAGAAGCTTACAATACAAGCAGTGGTCCATGGTCACCTTGTTAGATGTCTGCTTCCTTTGTTCCTAGCTAGGTGGCCTCTTTCTAAACGGATGCAAAACACAGTATCAGGGCAATAAATGTTGGCAGGTTGCTCAACTAAATAGAACACAGTCCTGACCCAGCATGGCAATTTTTAGATGCATTGCTATGTTAAAATTTTATAATAGCTGTATTCTTTTATAGAATGATTTTTCAATGGAAAATGCTATGGAAAAGTCTAATTCATGCCTTCGATAATAATCATTTTCTAAAGAACACTATGCAGAGTATAACCATTTGTCTGGTATATGGGTGCTGTTACAAAGAGTGTTCTTTTATTTTATTATTATTATTTTTTAAAAAATCCTATTCTGGCCTGTATTATTATGGATAAAGGTCCACTGTTTGCCCTGGCCTATTTAAATTAGCTGCTATTACCAGTCCCAGAATTCATGGTAAACAATTAAGCTGTCATGCTGAGGCACATGGTGGAAAGTAGAAGTCATAAAGGCAAGCAAGCAACCCATAATAATGTATCAAAAAGTGTGAGGGGAGAAGACGGAACGCTGAGAGCAAATCATTTTAAAACACCCGAGAAACTGAATCAATGTTCTCTAATAGAGTCAGGAGGAACTATTTGCGGAAAATGATTTATTCATCTTGAACACAGCACTCCTTTCCACTTGCAAATTATCTCTGAACCGGCTTCCATTTTCTTTGTTAAATCGATTGCTATTTAAAATTACTCTCTTTGTGCTTTCTGCGAATAAACGTCAGCCTAAGGCTGACTTGAGAACTCCTTCCGGGGAGAGCCAATGCAAAAGTTATTCTTCTCACAGTCAATTTGTGTGTGTGTGTGTGATTTTTTTTTAAAAAATATTTATTAGTGCTGAGGGACCTAGTTCCTGAAGTAAATATTGTGAAATTGTTTCTGTCTATTAGTTGGGCCGGAAAAAGCTGCTGTGGTCTCAGTACTAGAACTTAGGGTGTTTTTCCACTGTCACGAGAAGTACCCATTAAGTACCCATTAATGGATATTTCTTGTGACAGTGGAAAAACACCCTTAGTGATCTGCATGGATTTTTTTTTATTCGTATTGAATCAAATGCAACAAAATCCAAATTTGTTTGAATAGATCCCCTTCAAATGTGATAGGATTCAAATTCGATACGAATCCCATACGAATCCCATACAAAGATTCATATGAATGTATTGAAACATTCAACTGGAATTCGAACGTCAATCTACAAATGTGCCAACATTCAATTTAAATTTGTCTGAATTTGGAATGTTACAAATATTCATGCAAATCCCTGCTAGAACTGTAAGATGGACAGATCTGTCATTACAGATGTTGCTTCTCGTCCTTTCCAATCTTAAATTCAGGGTATTCCATTTCAGCACCTGATGGGTGTTCTCTATTGCCTGCTCTGCAAACACCTGCAGGGTAATTTGACCCAGTTTGGTCTAGTGGTTAAGGAGCCGGACTCTTATCCGGGAATACCGGGTTCAATTCCTCCCTCACCCATAAAGTCAGCTGGGTGACCTTGGGCTAGTCACGGCTCTCTCCCGAGAGAGAGAGCTCTTCTTTCTTTCTTTCTTTCTTTCTTTCTTTCTTTCTTTCTTTCTTTCTTTCTTTCTTTCTTTCTTTCTTTCTTTCTTTCTTTCTTTCTTTCTTTCTTTCCATTTCTATCCCACCCCATACCCGAAGGTCTCTGGGATGGTAACAACAGATAAACACAGATTAAAACAGGATACAAACTAAAACAGATACTAATTAATATGAAATACATATTAAAAGAAAATGCACATTTAAAAACACCTTAAAAATTCAACAAATTTAAAACCATGCACTCCCTAGTGCATTAATAGTGGTGTCACTGTAAGTGAAGAGGGAGAATAAAACCTCAGCCAAAGGCTGAGGCAAACAAGTATGTCTTTATGGCCCTCCTAAATAAATACAAGGAGGGGGCATGGCGCACCTCGAGGGGGAGGCCATTCAACAGTCTCAGGGCCACCGCTGAAAGAGCTCTCTCCTGGGTGCCCACCAACCTCACTACTGAAGGTGGCGGGACAACCAGGAGGGCCTCATTGTTGAATCTTAAGGTACAGGCAGGTCGGTATGGGAGAAGGCGTTTTCTTCTTCTTCTTCTTCTTCTTCTTCTTCTTCTTCTTCTTCTTCTTCTTCTTCTTCTTCTTCTTCTTCTTCTTCTTCTTCTTCTTCTTCTTCTTCTTCTTCTTCTTCATGTCTTTGTGCGAATGCAGGGCCTGTTCGTCCTTTACTTCAGTGGGATACCGAGTGGCCCTTATAGTGCACAGCCACCCTGCTCTTCCCCAAATGGCATTTGCAATGGAAATGGGTGTGAATGCTACATCTGGGAGCTTATTGGGAGCTGCCTATCAGTTCCTAGTAAAAATTGCTGCACCATATTGGAATATCAGGAAGGATGGCTTTGAATGTTCACAGGAAGGTACAGCTGCTCCCCCCCAAAAAAAACCAAACATGCCAGCCACATGATTCCTGTGGCTGGAGTGCTCCCAAGCATGAAAGCCGTGTCTTGGAATGCTCCAGAGAGAGGTTATTTTTAGGGCTGGGCACGAATATTCATAGCATTTGTTATTTGTACAAATTTGTACAAATTTGGACATTTGTGCAAATGTTACATTCGTACATTAACATTTGTATGAATATGAATGTTTCAGAACATTTGTATGAATAGTTTGTACATTTATTAAACTGGGATACCTATCGGATATGTATTGAAATGTACACATTCCTGCAGATACGTATTAGATACATATCTGATATGTATATGTTCCTATAGAATACATATCCGATATGTATGCATTTGTATAGGATCCATATCCAGGCTCCATATACATTTGTATCAGATATTCATATGAATTCATACAAATACATTCATATTGAATAGAATCCTACCACATTCGAAGGGGATCTATTTGAATGAATAAGAATTTTCAACATTTGATTAATTATGAATCACATGCCAAAAAAAACCATTCGTGAACATCCCTAGTTATTTTATTTATTCTTGATTTTTTAATTAAATTTATAAATTTTAAAACTTTACACATATAGTACAGTGTTCACACTGATCAGTCAAACTTATCTGGGAATACTGGGTTTGATCCTGCAATCCTCCAAGAAGCCAGCTGGGTAACCTTAGGCTAGTCACAGCTCTCTTCTGAGCTCTCACAGCCCCACCTACCTCACAGGGTGTTTGTTGTGGGGAGAAGAATAGAAAAGCTCTGTCAGCCACTTTGAGTCCCTTTAAATGGGTGAGAAA
This sequence comes from Aspidoscelis tigris stejnegeri, assembly GCA_023333525.1. Classification (NCBI taxonomy): domain Eukaryota; kingdom Metazoa; phylum Chordata; class Lepidosauria; order Squamata; family Teiidae; genus Aspidoscelis; species Aspidoscelis tigris. The sequence continues at coordinate 103,613,189 of JALMGA010000003.1, read as the reverse complement.
AGCGGGATAGAAAAGCCAACTCTTCTTCTTCTCCTCCTCCTCCTCTCCTTCTGTCTCCATCCCTATCCTTCTCCCAACTCAGGACAGAGAAGGAATGTTTCGGAAAATAATTGCACTGAATTTTCATGTCATCCACCTCATAATGAAAAGCTTTAATGGTATATCCACATTTTTCATTACTTAAATATTACCTAGTCACATGGATCATACTTTTTCTAAGTTGTCTAATTTCGTTTCCCAATTCTGCTCCTTTTTTGTGACCTAATACTGTCATCCACTAATATCTCCCAAAGTGACTTGTATCATGTGTCTTTTGACAGTCCTTCCAAAGTTTTCGGATGTCTAGCTAGCTGAGTCTCTGCTGTGTGCAGTAGATAGTAAAGTAATTGCTTTTGGGGCTCCTGAAGTATCATATTATGACAGTCATGTAGGAGGTACACTAGGTGGGAGATTTGGGGAATATTTCCTTATTTTCCATTCTAACTTGGTCCAAAACATGTTAGCCTTGGGACACAGCCTTGAGACATGTAGAAACAAAAAGGCATTTCCACACACCACTTTAAAACTGTTTCCCTCATGTTCCTGGTCATTGGTTTGTCTATCTGCTGCCATGTTGACAAGACAGTGGCTGGACAACGTGGCATATGGAACCCAGTGCTGCTTTGTGAAAGTTCTCCAGGATTTTCCCTGTCCTCCAAAGGTAGGCCAGGATAGGCGGCCATTTTGTGTACAGCTGCCAGCATGCTCTGTGTGGGGTGCATCTCTTTTTTCTGGCTTGAATCACTTGGTTCAGGCCAGGAGAGGTCCTCCACTTTGCTTGTAAAGGCGCAGTGCAGAAGCTGCCATAAAGTAACAGAGTTAGAAGAGACCAGAAGGTCATCTAGAACAACTGTTAGAATTGCTTCTTCTTGAAAACCTCCAGAGATGGAGAAACCACAACCTGAATAATCAGACAGACTCTTCTACTTTATATAGATCTCACCATCAGGAAACTCCTCATGTTCTCCTGAAATGTAGGAAGCTGCACTTCTTCCCTTATTTCTGAACCTAGTAATTGTGGCTCTGGAAGATGGTCCCTGACCATAGGCTTATTCACACTATGGCCTCTGGTGAAGAAGTAGTGAACCTCTGGTGAAGAGCATCCACATATGGAGTAGGCTGTTACAGCCTCCAAGCATGCCTGCCACCAGCAGAAGTTCACTACTCCTTGATTAGGTGTGGAGTATGAAATCGTGATCCACCTGTTAAAAATTTACCAGAACCTACCTTAAGCATCCAGCAGTGTGACCATCCACAACTCTTCTAGTATTTTGGGGTTGTCTGAGGTGCTGGGCAAGTGCACTGGCACCTTAGATAACCATAGATGTGACTGTGTGTATGCAGAGGGTCAGCATCATCAGGGCAATGGCGTTGATACACATGCAGTCATGGAGGGTGCCACAGTCAAAATGGCAGCACCCAGAGGAGGATTGGGGCCCGGATTGAATAAGGTAAGTATTTGATTGTGGGGGAGGGAATGGTCAAGTTGACTAGCACTCTGAGTGTGAGTGCTAGTCAATGTTGGTTTATTGCGTTCCTTTCTCGTCCAGTGGACAGGAAGGGAAGTATGAAAATGCCCCATCTGCCCCAAGGCACCTTTTTATGTACCTAAATATTTCTTTATTTAATTCATACTCTGCTCTGTACCACAGTCTCAGGGGGCCTTACAAAAAGAAATAAAAAGGAAAGGCTAAAATAGGATATAATATCTTTAAAGCTCAAATGACAGGTTAAACAAATGTCACTTGACTTTCTCAGATTGGAAGCAGTGCAGCAAGTATAGCCAAGGTCCTACGTGGTCATATTTTCAACCATTACAAATCTCATGAACTGCTGTATTCTGGAGCAGTTGTAGTTTCTGGGTCATCTTTAAGGGCAACCCCAGGCAGAACACACTGCAGTAGTCCAGCTAAAGTATGATAGGAATGTGAGCCATTGTACTCAAGGCCTGCTGTAGAAGAAGAGTTGGCTTTTTTACCCTACTTTTCTCACCCATTGAAGAAGAACAAGAAGAGTTGGCTTTTCTACCCCACTTTTCTCACCCATTTAAGGGGACTCAAAGTGGCTGACAACGCTTCTATTCTTCTCCCCACAACAGCACCCACAAATCTGAATCAATTTGAAACTTTAAAATTTGTATGTATTCACATTTGATTGGATTCGAATCTATTCGTTTGAATTTGCCATTTGAATTTGCACATACAAAAGTTGACAACATTCATATGTGCCCATACGCATCATTATGCATCTGTACACATCTGTACACATCCCGTATGCATCCTGGTTTTGTCTTGCATGGATCTGTACAAATGTTTATGGATGTGGGAAAGATGCATATGTGCAAGTATGCATCGTGTACATACCCGTACACATACAAATGTCTGAATAATTTAAACGAATGGATTCGGAATTTACAGACATTAGATTCAAATCCAAATGTCCACATTCAAATGGCTTTGATTGAATTTTTATATATTTGTGCACATCCCTAGCAAATACGTCTTTGGCATTGCAAATAGCACAAAGAGTTACGAGCATCTGTGAAGCTCTTTGCCGTGTCCCAGGCAGGGGTGGGCAGTGAGGCAAGACACATGCGTGCACGCTTACAACAGTCCTTGAGGGTTCAGAAGTACTCAGTGTCAGTTGGTCCTAAAGTCAGAGTTCCAGAGATAACGGCAAAGTCCCAGCAAGAATCAGGCAATCCGAGGTCAGAGTTTCCAGAGGTTCAAGAGGCAAGATACACACACACGGCAGGCGTTGCATCAGCATTGTCTGCAACATTGGCGCAGTGTGTGCTGCTCACTTAAGTAGGGGAAGCAGCACCACGCCCTTGCCGACTCAGCTGGGCCAGCCATTGTGATCTCCGTTTTTTGCTGCCGGAGAAGAAGCAGGGAGGGGCTCACTATGGGTTCTGAGCATTCATCTCCAGAGGAGTCCGAGAGCTCCCCCAACGCTGGCTGCTGACCCCCAACGTCTGACAGATGCTGCTAGGCTCTGGTTGCCGTGCTGGCTGAGGTGCCATTGCAGGCGCGCCCTCCTCCTCTGAGGAAGGTGGACTGGCAGGGCAGGGCATGACACTCTTGCATAAATTAGATATGGGTTGAGTTGTGGGAAAATCAAGGAGATTTTAGCCTGGCATTATTATACAGTGCTTTGGAGTTGCTTCGCATTCCTTAAGAGCGACTGCTTCCCAGTAAAGCCAATCTGGGAGACTGAAACCACAATCATTCATGCAAGCATCCTTTCATTTTTCAGTGTGCTCCCCCACATGTCACCAGATGAGGATCAATTTATAGCAAGCTCTCTCCATTACTGTATCAAACACGTGCCTCCACTTAGAAGAAGAGAAGGAGAACTAGGATGGACAACGGGAAGTATTTTTTTTTCTATTCAGAGGGCCATTAGTCTATCCAACCAGCTTGGATATTTTTAAGAAAGGATTAGATAAATTCATGGAAGGCAAGTGTATCAATGGTTACAAGAATGGATACCTAGGTGCTGCCTCCAGGATGAAGAGACAGGCAGGATGCCTCTCAGGGCCATTTGCAGGAAGTTGAGAGCAGGTGAAGGTTTTGCCTTTGTCTTCTGCTTGAGATGCCCAGAAGCAACTGTTGGGCCACTGTGTGGGACAGGATGCTGGACTACATGGACTGTGGCCTGATCCAGCAGGGCTCCTCTTGAGGTTCTTATCTAGAATGGATTCTGGGTACTGGATTGCCTGCAGGCTGGAGAGGCAGGCAGGATGCCTCTAAAGACCATTTGCAGGGATTCATGAGCAGGTGAAGGTTTAGCCCTTGTCTTCTGCTTAGAATGCCCAGAAGCAATGAGTGGGCCACTGTTTAAGGCAGGATGCTGGATTAGATTGGCTGCGGCCTGATCCAGCAGTGTTCCTCTTAAGTTCTTATGTTCTGGTTCCTGAAATCATTTCAGTATAGCATTTTTGCTTTTACAAATCTCATGCTATTAATAATCCATCCAGCAAGCTGTCATCAGCCAGCTCCCCAAATGCCCCACGGTCAGCATGTTATAGCTTTTTTAACTTACCAGCTATGTAGTCACAGCAGGAAATGTCTAGAAAGAGAAGAAATGCATTAATAGCATTGTACAGAAATTGTTCCTTGGGCTAATAAAAAAAAGGGGGGGGCAGATTCGTAAGCCTAACTGCAGGTTGGAAATTGCCCAGCTAACTGGCAAATGTAGATTTACATAATATGTGTATATTCAAAACAAAATAAAACGTCAGTGAGCTTTATGCTGAAGGAGAAAGACAGAATGGAGAGACAGCCAGGATGACTTTAAAGGTACCGTTGCAGGGATTCAAGAGCTGTTGAAGTTTTTGCCTTCATCTTGAGATGCCCATAAGCAATTGGTGGGCCACTGTGTCCCTGGTGACATCTATATGAGACAGCAGGAAGAAGAAAAAGAAGAAGAAGAGTTGGCTTTTCAACCCCACTTTTCTCACCCATTTAAGGGGATTCAAAGCAGCTGACAAAGCTTTATGTTCTTCCCACGACAGACAACTGGTGGGACTGTGAGAGCTCAGAAGAGAGCTGTGACTAGTCCAAGGTCATGCAGCTGGCTTCATGGAGGAGTGCAGAATCAAACCTGGTTTTCCCAGATAAGAGTCTGCCTTAGACCAAACTGGCTCAGGAAGACTTATTCATAATTTGAACTGAGGTCATACCAGTTCTGTTCACACCTAGATCATTATAGGTTGTCCTCACTTTGGGCTGCATCACTCTCACCTTTTTCAGCGATCAACCTGAGCCTCCTCCACAGAACTCTTGGCTCTCCACCCCTTTTCCTGCATCAAATCTATCTCCTTTCTTAATGGATACCATTGTGTCACTCAAGGGAGGTGAGGGTGTGTTTGTGGTTCTTTTTAAAGCCTGCTCCCCCACCTCCATGCTCCCCTTCCTTTTTTACGTGCTTTTCTTCTCCATGTGATTAATTTTTTTTAAAAAAATAGTAAATTTGTGGGAAGATGCTACATACAGGAAACACACACATAAACTTTGGAGAGAGCGGGAGGTGCCTCATGAACTCTGCATGTGCCGCCCTCTCCTAGACATTAGATGAAAGGAAAGACTGGGTCCCACCCACCGTAGCACAGTTCAGCCTCCTTTAGCCCGCCCCGCTCACATAGAGGAAGAGACGGGCTGAATCCTCTGGAAAAGAGGACTCTGGTTAAAACAATCTGACAGGGATAAGCTGGGTTGAAAAATGAACTGCATAAAAATAATGTAACGTGACCAGAAGATGACCTGAAGTTATCTTAAAGTAGAGGTGTGACTAGGGCCTGTGTGAGACAGGATGCTTGACTCAATGGGTTGTGGCCTGATCCAGCAGGGCTCCTCTTATGTTCTTATGCATGCATCATGCTGTTTGTAAACTCTTAGGCTGGAGACTCAAACAAGGGCTACTATTTTGTGAAGCACAAGAAATACCCCTGGAAGTATGCCATTTCTTTAAAAAGTCTGTACTATTGCCACTTGTCACGCCTTGCACCTCACCCAACACCCTGCTGCTACTGGACCTTCCACACCAGCTTCTTTAAAAGCAGTCCTGTGTTGTCAGGCATTTAACAGCAAACACCTCTGTGGGGGTGAAATTTTGCCCATTTCAGCTGAAGTAAGAAGCAAAGTTACTAGGCCAAAGGATAAATTCCAGGACACAGTAACTTGCCATATCTCCCTCTCAAAGAAGGTCTCAAGAAACCATAACAATGTACTAGGTACATGAAAACAATACAGCACCCAAGGATAGTTTACATAGCTGTCCACGAGCTTAGCACACCCCAGCAACAGGCTTCTATTGGTTCCTGACCTTCCTTTCCATAACACCATATATGTTTTTTCCTATGTCCTTCCCATTAACACCATCCTTGCATTAGGTCTGTTCTATCTGGTTTTGTCCAGGTCCCCCCCCCCCCATTTATGGACTTCCTGAGTACTTTTCCATTGTTCAGAGAAACTCTGTATAGCAAGTATAAAGAGCCTGGACATGTGTCAATAAAGAAGCATTTCTATCTCCACCATGTCATGCCTCCGTGACCTATGATTCCACGTAACAACACACCTCCTTTTCACTTGCCTCAATTAGCGGCCAAGTTCCATAGCGTAAGCCGTTAACTGCTTTACTGTTTACTTTCACTATTAGTGAGATCTCAATGAATGCTCAGGCATTGCGAACTAAAGTTTTAGGTTTTAATAGTTACACTTCATAAGAGGCACTTGTTCTTCAGTAAACAAACGAACTTATACTCCATGATTAACAATCCTAGCCCCCTAACTGGCTATCAGGACTAGGCTTCCCTGTTCCCCCATTCCGGGGCAACGGCTAGCTCGTTTCTTTTCCTGCCCCACCCTCAGTGAGTTTTCCCAAGGCAAAAGAACTCTCTCCCCCCATTGCTTGACCTTTTATTCTCCTCCCTCCAATATTCTCGCTCTCTCATTGGTTCTTTCTTGGAGCTAGCTTACCCCTCCCAACAGTGAACTGTCAGCCATGCCCCTTTTCCATAAACCTACAGCTAATTTAGACCTATACCTAACTCTAACTAACTGACCTACCTCCTGTGGTTACCACACCACTGACAATCAGGGGCCTTTCTGCACTTGGCCTTATTCTGGAACATATCTCACAGGGGACTGCTATCCACATGCTAGTGCAGACTTTGGCAGACCCCAGATGAGGTCTGCCATAGTCTGTATTAGCATGTGGACAACAGACCCTTGTTCTGTGCAGAAAGGGCCCAGTTTTTGAGCAGCTGGCCTCTCTGCCCAATAGCTTCCCAACTTTAGAATGGTATTGACTTTTACTGTCAATTTTTTTTCCCAGAGGCTGCACATGCAATATGGGAACAGATGTTTATGCCTTTTTTTCCACCAAAAAATGTGCACAAATGGAAACAGACACAGTTATACAAGTGGATAAACATTAATTTGACTAAAACAACAAGACGCTATAAGGGCTCAGCATGCCAAAGAACTTCAGAATAATAATATGATTGATAAAATATGGAATGAAGAGCTAGGAACACAAGTAGATGAAAAAGAATGGGAGGTACTAGTAAAGGAAATATATTAAATATAAAGAAAGGATGTTGGAATTAATTTCTAAATGGTAATTTACTCCAATTAAATTATGAGGATATGTAAATATCTCTCCCAAAATGTTGGCATGGAAGTAATAGAAGGGATTATTTGCATTATATCATAGGCATGTCTGAATCTTCAAATGTTTGGGCAAGAACCAAAGGAGAAAATGGAACAAATAACACAGGAACCAGTAGAATGTACTCAGGAGATTTGCTTTTTAGGAAGGCTGAGGAGGAGGAATAAGGAAATAAAAAATAAAGAAGAAGAGTTGGCTTTTCTACCCCGCTTTTCTCACCCATTTAAGCGGACTCAAAGCAGCTGACAAAGCTTTCTATTCTTCTCCCGACACCTGACACCCTGTGAGGTAGGTGGGGCTGTGACTAGTCCAAGGTCACCCAGCTGGCTTTGTGGAGGAGTGCAGAATCAAACACGGTATTCCCAGATTAGAGTCTGGCTCCTTAACCACCAGACCAAATTATTGAAGAAGTTACTGTGGCTGCAACACAAACTTAGGAATGGGTGGAAGGATAAAAGGAAACAGACAAAAGAGAGAAATATTGTATTTGGAAACTCTTCAGATGTGGGCCTTTTTGCATTTAATTGCTATGGAAAGTAACCTGCAGCAGTTAAGCTTAAGGACTGTGGGCCTTTTTGTACTTGGCTCTGTGGTTCATGTGGGGAATGATCCCAGATGGAGTATCTGCTCTTGAAGGAGCTGTTTCTGTACTTCTCTGTGGAAGTATTCCCCATATGAGCACATATGGTGCAGGTTTATGTGGACACACATTTAGGGTGTTTTTCCACTGCGCTCCTTTAGTCCAGATCTAAGAAGATCCGGATCTAAGGAATGGGTACTTCCCTCAATCCGGATCTAGTAGATCCGGATTAAGGGAAGTACCCAATGTGTTTCCATGGGTGGTCTAGCACCCAAAAGCAATGGGTGCCAGCCTCCCTGCTGTGGAAACACCGGAGCACCCATTTGCAAATCCGGATTGACCCACAAGGGGCCTGCCTGTCACCCCAGGTGTTTGGGGGGACAGGGGATGCAATCTCCGAAGTCCCTCCGAAGTTGCCTTCAGAGATTAGCAAAAGCTCTGAAGACAAACCCGTTGTGAGAGCTTGCATATTAATTAGCTCCTTGTGAGCAGGGATGAGTCAGCCTCATTAATATGTACCTCTTTCCATGCCTGAAGGTAACAGTCCCCTTTGTTCTCCCTTTGTTCTCCTAGGTTTGTCTTCGGAGCCTTTGCTAATCTCAGAAGGCAACTTCGAAGTAACTTCGAAATGACTTCAAAGCCTAGGTTTTGGGGCTCCCCCCCCATGGGTGCTCCCTCCCCCTAGCCTCCTCTAGACCCCATTGCCAAACTAACGTGGAAAGAGGCTCCCTTTAATCTGGATTTTCTGGCTGAAGACCCCATTGTAGACCCCATTAATGGGGTTTACAGAAAATCCAGATTAAAGGCTGAGATGTACCCATATGATCCAGATTTCCCCAGCGGCAGTGGAAACAAATGTGTCCCAAATGGGTGCCATGGTGGAAATGGGGTCATCCAGCTCACACCCAAATGGGTCCTTAATTGGTGCAAAAATGGGTACTTTCTGCCAGTGGAAAAACACCCTTACTTACCTTGCACTAGACTAGAGCTAGTCAAGCTCCGGACACCTCTTCTGCATCTCCTGGTTTGCAGAGGGGCATGTGTTTGATTCATATGGAACTGAATGCAAGAAAATTCGTATTCATTCAAATAGATCCGCTCCGATTGTGGTAGGATTTGGATTCAATATAAATGTCCAATATAAATCCAGTTCAAATTCCTGCTACATCCGCTTTGAACGTGTCAAATCCTCTCTCCATGCACTTTGGATCCACGTTGGATCTATTGCAGATGTGACTGGGCAGCCGCTTTCCCACCTCCCCAAGTTCACGAATGTAACGAAGCTTCGTACGAATGTATAGAAACATTTGATTCATATTTGAATGCCAAACTTCAAATGCACCAACATTCTATTTGTATTTGAATGTCCAAATTCGTCCAAATTTGTCCAAATTGCAAATGTGACTAATATTCGTGCAGAACCCTAATCACGTGACATGGTTGCCCTGGTTACAGGGCCTGCATCCAGGATCCAGACATGGCTGCTATCTGGCACCCATCCACATTTCAGGTAAGTTTGCGGAGAGAGTTGGCAGGGTTTGAATCCATTAAGTGCAGATTCTTAGGGCATTTGGGGCCATTTTGCCCAATGATTCCCATGGTCGGGAAGCCAAGGCTGAAAAGGCCCTGTGGCAGGGTTTGCACTGCAAGCACTGGTCCATCTCAAACTTCACCCAGACCTGCCTGGTTCTGGGTGAAGTATGAACAGGCTCATTTGGGACCATCCGCCTCACCGTAGTGACAGCCAAGTGGGCTGGGCCATTGCTGCAGTGATTGGTGGTGCAATGCAGGACTGCGCAGCCACAGCCATGCCGCATTGCATCCATGCAGCAAAGACTGCATCCAGGTGTGCTGTGTGTTAACGGAGAGCTCTCTAGACAAGAGGTTTGTGCAGCTGGCCACTTTTTCTTCCTCAGCCACATAAGCCAAGTATAGCCCACAAGTTGTATATTTTTGTTAGGAGGCCTGGTTTCTCAGCTCTGAGCTCCTTAATAAGCCTTGTGAGTAGTAGTAGTAGTAGTAGTAGTAGTAGAAGAAGAAGAAGAAGAAGAAGAAGAAGAAGAAGAAGAGGAGGAGGAGGAGGAGGCTTTTCTACCCCTCTTTTCTCACCCATTTCAGGGGACTCAAAGTGGTTGAAAAACCTTCTGTTCTTCTCCCCACAACAGACTTCCTGTGAGGTAGGTGGGGCTGTGAGAGCTCAGAAGAGAGCTGTGACTAGCCCAAGGTCACCCAGCTGGCTTCATGGGGGAGAGAGGAATCAAACCTGGTCTTCCCAGATAATAGTCCGGCTCCCTAACCACTAGTACAATTTGTGAATAAAAATGAATGTGTTTATTTATTCTGCTTCATCCTGCCCAGCTGGTTTGAAGATAACTCCTCCTGAAGAGGTACCCTCAAACTGGCATGTCCTTGATAAAGCGTGCGATCTCCATGAATTCTGAAGTTTGGAAGCTCATCTATTTTGTTTTATTTTAGATGGCATTTTGATGTCTGTGAAAAGGGCCTACTGGGACCCAGCATGTGGACAGCGATAGATCCTGGGATCTATTATGTTATAAAACTCAGTGCAGAGGCCTTTTTGCACTATGGCCTCTACTACATAATCAGTGCACCTCTGGGGAAGACCATACACACATTGAGTTGGCTGTTGCAGCCTCCAAGCATGCCCTTCTTCCTCAGAAGTGCACTAATCACTGATTAGCTGTGGAACATGAAGTCATGCTCCACACCTTAACTAACGTTACCTAATTACTTACCTGAGGCATTTCCGCACTGGATCGCGTTCGAAACCGAACGCGTTCAGGCGGAAAGCTTAAGCCAGCTTCGGGCGCTTTCCCCGTTCACACACAGACGCGCCAGAACGCGTGTAAACGCGTTCCGGAGCGTCTGGGTGCGAAAGGGGAAAGCGCCCGAAGCTGGCTTAGCCGGCAAACGCCGGCCAGGGGCGCGCCGGCAGCCGCGGAGGCAGATCGACAATCAGCTGTTTGAGAAACAGCTGATTGTCAAAGCCGCGCGGCGTCGGAGGCGCGCCGGCAGCCGTTCGGGAGACAGAAGAAGCGCGAACGCTTCTTCTCCCGAACGGCTGCGGACGGCTCGTCCGCGTTGGAACGCGTGTAGAGCACTTCGAAGTGCTCTACATTTCGAACGCGGAAAAGCCAGCTGCGGACACGTCGGGACGCAAGCCGCGCGCGGCCAATGCGGATGACGTGTCCACAGCTGGCTTTTTCGCGTTCCGTTTTCCCCCGTGCGAAAACGTCTCTGAAGCATCCAGTGGTGTGACTATCTGCTCTTGCTGGCACTCTGGGGTCATTTGAGGTGTCGTGCAAAGGCACTGGGACCTCGGATGACTGTAGAGGCAACTGGGCATGCACAGAGTGTCAGTGTTGTCAAGGTGACAGTGCTGACACATGCACAGCTGTGGAAGCACTGCTGCCAAACTGGCGGTGCCCAGAGGAGGACCAGGTCCCGGGATTGAATGAGTATCCAATCTCGGGGGAGGGGAGCACGTAAAATTGACCAGCGCACACACTTGGGCCATTGGGCTCCTTTCCTGTCCAGTGGACAGGAAGGGTAATGCAAAAACGCCTCTGGAAAGAACAGAAAATCTGAAGGTGCTGTTAGGGGCATCTGTGCCGTTCATTGCACTCACCGGATCTAATAATATCTTCTGGTTCCTGGAATCGAACTCTTCGCTCTGCTTTTCGCTTCTCACTGAGAGCTTGGCTTACAGCTGTCTTTTTTCTCAGGATGGACGGAGGGCACTTGGAATAATGGGTCTGGGAAAAGCAAAACAAAATGTACTGTATAGAGGCTGATTTCTTTATATGATGTATAGTATGACTTTTTGCCCCCCAAAGGGCATTGAGCGCCAAAATGAGCACATTTTTCTGTGTTTGCTTCACATTGATCAAATGAATTCAATCGTATTTTGAATGTTTTGAATATTTGTGGACATCCCTAGTCCTTACTCTCCTGCCCATCAGCTTCAAAGAGCGCCCCCTCGCTTTAGTATTGTGCAATAGAGAAAACAAAAATGGGGAATTTTTCGAGTAGGGCAAGGATTTAATAGAAGTATGCGTGGTTGAACTGTAATAAATAATGGCAGGAAATAAGTATATGCAAAACTTATTAGGTATGTGCAATGCATATATCACCATTCCAGAAGTTAAATAGTCTTCAGATTATAGGGTTATTGTAGGTAACTTCTGCATTTTGGACTCTGCGCTAACACTTGAAGCTCAGGTGGAGGCCGTGGCCAGGAGTGCCTACTCCCAACTATGGCTGGTATGTCAACTGAAACTTTTCTTGGACAGAGATGACCTGGCCACAGTTACCCATGCTCTGGTAACCTCCAGGTTGGACTACTGCAACGCGCTCTACATGGGGCTTTCCTTGAAGACGGTTTGGAAGTTGCAGCTGGTGCAAAATGCAGCTGCTAGAGTGCTGTCAGGAACCCCTAGCTGGACATATATCACACCGGTTCTAAAAGAATTGCACTGGCTGCCAATTCACTACCGAGCCCAATTCAAGGTGCTCTAAAATCCACGTGCAGGAAGCCAAGAGCAAGAGATGGATGTAAGACCTGATTTTTTCAGGTCTTACATTTAATCCAGATTTCGGTGGCAAAACCAGTTTTAAAAACCGGTCTTGCATGCCAAAATACGGAAATGGCCTCTGCAAAGAGTCTCCAATCAGGTCTGCAACCCGGAAGCCGTTTAAGGTAAGTGTTCTTAATCTGGCTTTGGGGGAGAGGGGGGTTTAAAATGGTTTCCGCAGCTAATGCGGAAACACCCCCAACTTCCTGGTGGAAGGAAGAGCTCTGTGAACCAGAGATGAGTTGTGGTTCAGCCCCCTCAACAGGGTGGAAAAAAGAGGTGACTCTAATTCACTAATTCATAAGTCCTCATCAGAGGCCTCAAGATGTAAATGCTCCTGGTAGTATTAGGACCCACATTAAAAATATCAAAATCATCATCATTCTCAAAACACACAAATCAATATTTGTTTTTCTTATCATATTCATAGTAACTTATTTTAAAAGTGGTTTGCTGTGGAAACAGAGGGGGGGCATCCCTGTGGAGGTGACAGCAGCAGTAAGTAGTGGTCAGTGCAATTGGCCAAAAGAGGAATTTATGGCATACGTCTTGATTAGGGATGTGCACGAATATTTGTAACATTAGTTATTTGTACGAATTCGGAAGAATTCAGACGTTCGTACACAAATTGAATGTTACGACGTTCGTACATTAAGATTTGTATGGATACAAATGTTTCCAGACATTTGTACAAACAGTTTGTACATTAGTTAGATTGGTTGTGTGGAAAAATGGAGTGCCAGTCACATCCGTAATGGATCCAGATTACATTTGAGGTGGACTGAGAGCGGATTCAAAGTGGATTCAGGACAGATTTGATGCTTTCAGAGTGGATATGTTACGGGATATTTACAGTATTGGATACGTATGCGTTTATATTGGGTATTCATACAAATTCATTCAAATACATTCATATCAAATAGAATCCTACCACATTTGAATGGGATCTAATAAATATAAATTTTCTTACATTCGATTCAATATGAATCAGATGCAAAAGAAAAGCCCTTTTGTGCCCATCCTTAATACCTTGTCCTTTTGGAAACTGGGAAAATGATTTGTCTTACCACAAAGTGGGTGGAGGTACCATTTGCATGCCTTTTAATTTCAACCATGTATGCTCCCTAGCTATGATCCCAATTCCTCCTTTCCCTACTTTGTGCCTGCATGTGGATTAAAATGGCTGGGGAACAGAGTATATTTCTCCCATGTCAATATTGTTATGGCCACGTTTTATACGTTTTACAAATTAGATCCATTATTACTGTAATAAAGTCGGATTGGAGCATTAGCATTTCGTACAGATATTACAATAAAATTATTGATAGAATTTTAGTTGGAAAGAGACATGATTTATCGCTGCAGAGGATTTTTAAAGATCGAGGTAAAACTCTGGAGACTGACCACCATTAAACATGCATCTTTCAGTCAAGATGGCTCAGCAATGATTGTTGAAATATGTGAGTTTTATATATTATTATGATGATTCCTGCTGCATCAGTAGGGCAACAACAAAGAGCTTATTCATTTGCTTTCCTGGGGCTATTTGCAGACCAAGTTGCTTTAGTGCTCTTGCAAGAATACAGAATCCTATAAATGCCACTCAGGTAGGAGGCCTCTTTATAGCCAAGAGAAATGAAGACGACTAATGCTATTCTTGATTACTACAATGCAATTCATGAATGCCCCAGGAATAGCAATATGAATGACAATTTCACAGTGTAGCTCCCAGTGACAACACCATGCAAGACAATTGGAACTTTTTCATGGATGTCTGCAGCTTTGGAAGTTCCAGAGAAATTTCAATAGTATATCAACTGTCTACAACATAGGATTTAGAGAGCATCTTATATATATCTTAAAATTCATGCATCCCACAATGACTTCCTTTTTTGAAGATAAATATTACTTCCAAAGTTGGTCAGAATCCAGACAGGAGGGGAGGAATCACCCAAGAGTAGTACAATTGGAGCCATATCTTTCCCAGAAGCCTCAGCTTTGAGAGTGCTGTGCCTGCAAAGGCAAGGCTATACCAAGACACAGATGGTTGCCAATACAGAGGAAAGACCAGGAGACCTGAAAGCTCTGTCCTAGACCAGAACTAAAGATCCAGAGTTTATCATTTTAAACACAAATCTCCATTGCAGGAAGAAGATTGTGAAATAGACATTCTTGCCAGAGCAGAGGTTTTGAAATCCGTATCTGAACAAGGACCAGCCAGAGAAGGTTTTAACCCTGCGATTGCAACCATGAATAATCCCTGTAGGGAAAGGCAAGGTACAGAATAATAATGCTATTCGGCAACTTGACCAAACTTTATTACACAGTAAATATCAAGAAAGATTCCTATTAAAAAATGCCAGGTAGAAATAATGGAATTCAAATTCAAGTTTTTGATTGGCTTTATCTGAAGTGGATGACACTGATTGTGTCAACATCATGTGTTTGTGCTACCAGCACTCTGGCAATATATTCATTCCATACACGGATATTTGTTCCGTGCATGGTGTGTGTGTGTATTTGTCCAGAGCCAAATATTTCCACATTCTGCTCACCTCGACTAGAATGTGGAAATTGGCTACTTGCACACCCCTAGTGCCAGGATTTAGTTTAAAGAGAGCTTTGCCACAGGCACTTAACCATACATGACCATTGTCCAAAATTTTCTTAGAACAGGGCATTGCTATGGTTATTATGAGAATAAGAAAATATGCTTGTAACCTGGATTACTGAAATACAAGGTAGGGGTTAGTAATTTTCAGGATTCAATTCAATTCAATTTGATTTGATTTGAATGTTTAAAATTCAAATTTAACCAAATTCGAATTGAATTAAGCAGATTTGAATCTATTTGAATTTTTCATTCGAATTTGCACTTACAAATGTCAACAACATTCGTAGATGCCCGTACACATCTTCCCCGGGTGTGTACACATTCGTATGCATCCAGTAGTTATCCCATATGCAACCTGTTTTCATCCCATATGGATCCGTAGAAATGCGTACGGATGTGGGAAAGATGTGAATCTTCAAGTACGGGCCTGTACACATACGAATGCTCGAATAATGTGAACAAATAGATCCAAAATTTGAGATTTGAATCAAATCTTTAAATTTGAATTTAAGGACATCTGATTCAAATTCAAATGTCGAAATTCAGTTTATTCGATTGAATTTTGAATGCATTTGAATATCTGTGCACATCCCTAATACAAGGCTAACTATAGGCTTCTGGTCTCTTTGTAACAAGGTTGTAAAAATTACTGAAGTCACATTTTCCTTTATGTATGTAAGAATAATATTTTGAAGGTAAAGCTTCACCATTTTAAAAAGAAAAAGGAAATGGTCCCATGGGCCATTTCCTGTGGTTGATTACAAAGAACAGAGACGTTTTCGCACGGGGCTGAACGGAACGCGGAAAAGACAGCTGTGGACACGTCATCCGCATTGGCCGCGCGCGGCTTGCGTTCCGATGTGTCCGCAGCTGTCTTTTCCGCGTTCGAAATGTAGAGCACTTTAAACTGCTCTACACGCGTTCCAACGCGGACGAGCCGCCCGCAGCCGTTCGGGAGGAGAAGCATTCGCGCCTGCTTCTATCTCCCGAACAGCTGCGGGCGCGCCTCCGACGCCGCGCGGCTTTGACAATCAGCTGTTTGTCAAACAGCTGATTGTCGATCTGCCTCCGCGGCTGTCTGCGCGCCCCTTGCCGGCGTTTGCCGGCTAAGCCAGCTTCGGGCGCTTTGAGCATTCGCACCCAGATGCTCCGGAACGCGTTTACACGCGTTCTGGCGCGTCTGTGTGTGAACGGGGAAAGCGCCCGAAGCTGGCTTAAGCTTTCCGCCTGAACGCGTTCCATTTCGAACGCGATGCAGTGCGGAAATGCCTCAGATCTGCAGCGACCAGTAAATCCTCTCCAGTGGTGGTGGAGATGGCTGTAGGGTTGAATTGCTCCAAGGGTCCTTCAAAAACGTCTGGCAGTAAAGCACTAGAATAGTGCTTGTATCGACATGGCAGGGGAAGAGCCTGCCTGTGTAGATGCTGCACTCTTCTTCTGCACTGAATGTGCAATCAGGGGGACAGTTTCATACAAACACTGCACTCAAAGTTCTATAGAGGCATTGTGAGGATCTTTTCTTCAAGTCAGTAAGCTAAGGTGCATCCAAATGGGGAGGGGGGATTGGCTCAGTAAGCAGTAGCTTAGAGGTGGTAGCATCCATACACTAGAGCTTCTAATCCACATCAAAAGCCAGAAAGTGAGCTTCAAGTGGTCTTTAATGTGGATTAGAACTAGCAATGTGCACAAATGGGGTTTTTGGCATTAGAAAATTCATATTCGTTCAAATAGGTCCCCTTTGGATGTGGTCGGATTCTGTTTGATACAAATGTATTCGTACAAATTCATACAAATATCTGATACAAATGCATACATATCCTATACATATTGGATACGTATCCTATAGCAATGCATACGTGTCAGATACATATTGGATACATATCCTATATGTACACATACGTATCGATACATATCCGATACGTATCCCCAGTTTAATGAATGTCTGAACTATTTGTACGAATGTTCCAAAACATTCATATTCTTACAAATGTTAATGTGTGAATGTTGTAACATATGATTCCTGTACGAATGTCCAAATTCATCTGAATTCGTTCAAAGGACGAGTGTAGCAAATATTTGTGCACATCCTTTGTTAGAACCACAGCTTGTAAGTTCTTTGGCTTTGGTTAAAGTTTGTTGTATGGTGACAAACTCCATGCTGTGGATTTTTTTTTAAAATCCAAACAAATCAATACGTCATGACTATGGACACTTCCAGAGTGACCCATGTTATCATCCACTCCATATAGACTAATTAAAAGGAAGAAAAGAAAACCAGGCCCACGATGTGGAAATTCAAAGAACAAGTTCTTTCAGGCTCTGGATTGCTAACTCTGAGCAGCCTTTCCCTTCTCTATTGCCAGAAAAGCATTTCTCAAGCCATTAACCTGCCTAGCACCACTGTGCTATTTCTAAACATTTGTCACTTTCCTGCCGGAAAACATTATTTAGATTCCTTTCAGCTCATGGACATGGCAGTAGTCTTACCTTTTCTCCCGTATACATTGGAGTCTGTAGGGGTGTCTCCATGCTACAAAAAGTGGCATCTGTGTGACTTCTGAAAGTCCTGGGAATGTCGCTGTTTCATGGCTTCTGTGAGGGGAACACAATGTGGTCACACATTGTTAACATTAAATGAACCCATGAAATTCAGGCTCAAGAACATAGAATACGGGATAAACGTTTCTAGGTGGATGGTTGTAGCAGCCTGTCCATAAATGGAGAAGGACCTTGTTCAGTAGGAGATGATTCAGTTGCCCACAAAAGGTCCAAAGCTCAGACCCTATCAGAATCTTTGGCCCTGCCTGTTTTCCTAATAAAAGTTGTTTTCTGCCTTTATCCTATCAACGTATTTCAGGAAGGTGCCACTTAAACTGTTCAAGGTTCATGCCTTGGGCTAGAACAGCTGCAAGACTGCATGTATGTGTGGAGCAGCACTTGATAGAATTTGATCAGGGGAATTATGGGAGAAAGGATCATTGAATTGAAGGGCTCTGATCCATTATCCTGCCTCTCTCCACACAGTTTTGCCCATCTCTACTTAGCAACCAAATTCTGATTGGCCAAGAAGGTTCCAGTGTGGTGGTGGTTCTTGCTGAGGGCAATTTCGCACCCTTTGCTTCCCTGGGCAGACCTCCCAGGAAAGCAAAGATAGGGGCACATTGGGGCGCCAGAAGTATCCCTAACCTTATCAGCACTTTCCTAAGCACTGGTGAGGTGCAAATTGGTGCCGTAATGGTGGGGATCCTTGTACCGTGGCAACGGTGCCAATGTGCCTGCATGGTGCCACTGCTGCAGTGATGGGATGATGCAGTGTTAACTGGCTCTGTTCAAATCTCTCCCGGCGGGGAACCACATCTGGTGGCATGGAGCATAGATATAAAACAGAATTGCTCTATTTCTACATGCTCCGGGGGAACTCCTGCATGTGTAGAGCTGCTTCTGCTTCTGATGCGATGCGGACACGTATATTCCACATTGTAATGTGGAATAAAGCCTCCCCGTGTGGTTTGGGGCAACACGGATCCAAACCGTAACTGCAAGTCCCCATGGAACAGCGGGAACAGCGGCGGCGAGAGGAGCATTGCAGTATTCCCTCATCCGCCCACCGGCAGAGCGAGTGAGCGAGGTTATTTCCCCTTTCATCCCCTCCTCCCCTGCTGGCCATGGTCTTGTTCATAAACTTGTCTAACCCTACCTTAAAGCCATCTAGACTGGTAGCTGTCACCACCTCTTCCAGCAGCAAATTCCATAAACCGATGACCCTCTCGGTGAAGAAATACTTCCCCTTGTCGGATCCGACTCTCCTACCCATCAGCTTCATAGAGTGCCCCCTGGTTCTAGTATTGTGTGATAGAGAAAATAAATCCACCTTTTCTATACCATGCATAATTTGATATACTTCAATCAGGTCCCCTCTTAAACGCCGTCTCTCCAGACTGAAGAGGCCTAGACGTTGCAGCCTGGTTTCGTAAGGGAGGTGTTCCAGCCCCTTAATCATTCTGGTTGCCCTTCTCTGCACCTTCTCTAGTTCCACGATATCCTTTTTGAGGTGTGGTGACCAGAATTGTACACAATATTCCAAATGTGGCCTCACCATAGATTTAAACATATGAATTGATTCAAATCTTCGGATATTTGATTCAAATTGGATCGAATGCCGAAAACTGCATTTGTATACACTCTATAGATGGTTTTGAATCTCCTCTTTCATTCCAGCCCACGTGAACAGACCTTCAACGTGTTTCCTTAATGGGCCAATTGACAAACGCATGTGCATGTTGCTAACCTAAAATAATAATACATGGGATCGATTGTTTTGGATAGGTTCTGCAATGCACCACATCTACAACTCTGCCAGAGGATGTGCATATACACATGTACCTCGTTCCTCTTGCCTTTTTCCTCTGAAGGAAGTCTGATAATAAACAGCATGATTCCCCCCTCCTCCTTTATGCGTGCGGGGAAGCGGCATAAACAGTATGAACTCTTCTTTCCCCCCATTTCCTTCTCCAGGAATAAATACTTGAGACAAGGAAAGTACTTTGTAAATGATGCCTTTGTATGGGTTCATACAGCCTAGTTCAATTATTCCAAAACCTAGCAATTTTCTCATATCATTGAATCTGGTTTTATTGCAAATAGGGTCATAGAAATAGTCGTTCCCAGTCATAATGGACTTAGTTTATCTTAACTATTAACACTCCCAGTCGCTGAACTTGCCGGCACAGATGCAACATTTATGTGTATATATGTGGACGGTGGCACATATATTAATAATGAAGTAACCTTATCCCGTGCAATCTGAAAACAAAATCGTGTAATAGCAGGCAGCAAAGTGTGCCGGTGTAACTGGAAACTTGCATACCGAGCTCACAAAACAGACTGATAATGAATAAATAAGGAAGGATACCCGCTCAGTTCCTGTTGCTTCCCATGTGTCAGCTGATTGCCTGCCTTGCATTCCATCTGTAATCTTCCGGATGCATTTGGTAAATAATAGGGTATAGCCTCTGCTCACAATAAGGAAGAGGATGGGGTTCCCCTTTGTCAAGTACAATTATTCACAGCCATGTAAAACAACCATAAAGCATCACTATCACGTAACAACCTGTTAGGGCATGCTGGCACGCTATGTTAGGTGGCTGTGCCAAGGAACATAAGAACGTAAGAAGAGCCCTGCTGGATTGGGCCATGGCCTATCTAGTCCAGCAGCCCGTCTCACACAGTGGTCCACCAATTGCATCTCAAGAGGAAGACATAGGGCGCGTCCCATGCAAGCCGGCTGATGCGCTTTGGACATGTGTAACACGCAATAAAGCATCCCCATGTGGTTTGGGGCAACGCAGTTTCGAGTTGATGTCGATTCACGTGCCCTGTCCCCATTTAATTATGTTTTATATTTTGTTTTATATTTTTGATACTGTATTTTAATTTGTCATATTGTTTAATACTTTTTAAGGGGGGGAGGGACCATAATGTTTTATTCTTATATGATGTTTTTATATTTATTGTTGTCAACCGCCCGGATTGGTTCGCCACAGGGCGGTATACAAATAAATATTATTATTATTATTATAAAACAGACGAGAGCCCTGTCTGCTTCAAATGGCTCTCACATCTATTTTTAAAACTCTTTCCTCACTCTTTACATCCCCCCCATTCCACCTGGCAGTTGGCCATCTGGGTGCCCTATGCCCACCTGTCAGCTGGGCAACCACCAGGTGGATAGAGGGGCTGTCATGCACACAAGCACAGCTCTGCTAAAGTATTAAACATTTTTGTGGGTATGTGCTCATTGCCATCACAGTGTTAGCGGTGGGGACAACGAAGCCCCACCTGCTAATAACCCGGGAGTGTCCACATGGCCCCCTGCCTATATGCAAATGAGAAAGTGGCTTCAACGCCTTCAGGCCTCTCCCCATTGGCTGCCTTGCAGCCAGGGGTGGGGAGGCAAGATGCCTCCCTTCCACATGCTCCTGCTCTCTCCTGGGGCCCAGAGCGGCCTCCTAGGGATCAGTGGAACCCACACCCCACCCTGGGCTGCGTACGTGTGTGAACAGTGCTTACTTGCTGCTGCTGGCTCGATTCTGGCTGGAATAGGCTGGCAACATTCTGTGCATGTGCGTGGGGTGGCCCCTCATTGGCCGGGCACCCACGCCTGTGCCGATGGCCAGTTGAGGCCAGGCAGGTGCCCAGCCAATGAGGGGCCACCCTGGGCAGATGCATGGAATGCCGCCGGCCTATTCCAGCCAGAATCGATCCAGCAGCAGCTGGTAAGTGTCGTTCATGTGCACCCGCAACCCTGGGGTGGGTTGGGGGGTACTGGGTGGGGGTCCCGCCACTTGCATGGGCCTGATCCAGGCCGGTGCAGCTCACGGGAACCCAGGGAAGGGACCCGACTGGCCTCCTCGCCCTGGCTCCAAGGCAGCCAATCAGGGGAGGCTGGGGGAGTGGCCCAGCTGTCATGGAGGGAGAGCATGCAAATGCTTTCCCTCTGTGGCAGCTGGGGGCATTCTGGATAGTTTAGAATGTGTGGAGAGCACTTTTTAGGGCTCTGAAAATGGAACACATCTACAACATGTCGGGACACTTGGGGAGGCCTGGAATGGATCCAGCTGCCCCACAAGAACGAATGCTGCGTCCCAACGTGTTGTAGAGGCGTTTCAAAACCCCTTGTGCGAAAAGGCCTCCTGTCTCCAGTTGTGCCTTCGAATCTGCTTTGAATCCACTGTGACTGGGTAGCCATTTTACCATTTTGTGAATATAACAAAGCACCCAACGAATGCTCAAGAGTATTTACTTTGTACCCGAATGCCAATCTTTAAATATAGCCAACATTCCACTGAAATTTGTATGAATTTGTACAGATTGCAAACCTGCCAAATAATTCGTGCACATACCTAAGTCAAACTAGTAAGCTACATTGTTCAGGGACTTGTGCTATGTTCTGAAGTGTTTGTCACTGGAGCATGGTGCCTTCAAGCAATTTCAGCACACTGGGCATATTTCCTTGGAAGGAAACTCTATTGGATTTACTGGAGTTGATTCCCGAGCAATTGGAGTTTATTCTGACACTGGGGTGTAGGTAAAATGGAATACACCTCTGGCAGATGTAGCAAGATAGGAGTCTGCCTCGTACAACCAAACTGGAACCCCAAACAGACTTCTGGATAGGTAGTTATAAGTCGAAACTAGTGGAACACTGCTTATTTTCACAGAAGTGAGACATATAAATGTCAAGATATCAATGACACGACAATTTCTTGGCAGGCCCAAGCAGGCCCAGTTCATCCAGCTGAGATGTTTAGGATTTATTATCATATTCAAACATCTCAGCTGGATGAACTGGGCCTGCTTGGGCCTGCCAAGAAATTGTAGTGTCATTGATATCTTGACATTTATATGTCTCACTTCTGTGAAAATAAGCAGTGTTCCACTAGTTTGGACTCATAACTACCTATCCAGAAGTCTGTTCTCACAGTGCTTCAACCAACTTCACAAGGAAGTCCACCAGCAGAACATAAGCACACACAGCTTGCTCTGCTTGCCCTCTCTCAGCCGGTGGCCTTCAAAAACAGACCACCTCTTACTCCCATCAGGGCCAATATCTATTGATAGCCCTGACTACCACAAATTGGTCAAAATCGATATTGAAACAATCCACGCTGATAGCTAGCACTGCAACTTGTCAGGGTTAATTCTGAAGTTTAGGTCTGTATTGTCCACACCTTTTGGAAATCATCTAAGCTGGTGGTCTGGATTACCCAGGGATCTTCACTCAGCAGAGAAAGAAATTTCTGACTGCTACATTGGAGAGAACTATAGACGACTCAATACTAGGGATGTGCACAAGTATTCAAAACGTTCAAAATTCAATTAAATTCATTTGAATTTGCACATTCGAATCTGAATCAAATATCTATAAATTTGAATTTAAACATTCGAATGAATTTTGGATTTTTGAATATATTCGTTTGAATTATTCGGACACTTGTATTTGTATAGGTATGTACCTGTACGCATTTGTACGGTTCCATATGGGGAAAAAATGGGATGCATACGGGATGCGTACAGATGTGCACAGATGTGTATGGGATGTATAATGATGCATAAGGGAACATACAAATGTTGCCGATATTTGTATGTGCAAATTCGAATTGAGAATTCAAACAAACAGATTTGAATTTATTCGAATAGAATCAAACGGGAATTCGTTCAAATTTTAAAGATTCGAATTGGTTCGAATCCCAAAAATTGCATTTGTGCACACCCCTACTCAGTACAGTATAAAGGATAATTATATACTTAATCAAATCAGACAAAACCTTGGATCGCAGGTTGCTTCTGTGTAGCATTCAGGAAAGCATCTTCTAAGATGCTTCCCTCCATTTCTGCTTTCCCCAATCTTCCACTTCTTGTCTTTCTTCCAACAGATACTAAGCTGCCTGTGGCCAGTACCATCTGAGAACATTCTGTTGGGTTTCACATTAGCTGTTTTTGCAGTTTATTTGTGGTTGGCTTTGTATTTCTCTCACTTTTCTTCCAGAGGGCATTATATTATTTTTCTCCCCTTCATCTTAGGTTAAGTTGAGAACTGAAGCCATCTCTGGTGCTAGCTCAATCAATTGAGCTTCTATTGGTTGCCGTACAGAACTCAAGTCAGGATTCCTGAACCTTTAATAGAAGAAGAAGAAGAAGAAGAAGAAGAAGAAGAAGAAGAAGAAGAAGAAGAAGAAGAAGAAGAAGAAGAAGAAGAAGAAGAAGAAGAAGAAGAAGAAGAGTTGGCTTTTCTATTCTACTTTTCTCACCCATTTAAGGGCACACAAAGTGGCTGACAAAGCTTTCTGTTCTTCTCTCCCAAACAGAACACCCTGTGAGGTAGGTGGGGCTGTGAGAGCTCAGAAAAGAGCTGTGACTAGCCCAAGGTCACCCTAGCTGGCTTCATGGGGGAGGGGAAAAATAAGAGTCACCTTTTCTATCCCACTTTTCTCACCCATTTAAGGGGACTCAAAGCAGCTGACAAAGCTTTCTATTCTTCTCCCCACAACAGAACACCCTGTGAGGTGGGTGGGGCTGTGAGAGCTCAGCAGAGAGCTGTGGCTAGTCCAAGGTCACCCAGCTGGCTTCATGGAGGAGGGCAGAATCAAATCTGGTATTCCCAGATAAGAGTCCAGCTCTCTAACCACTAGACCAAACCGGCTGTGAAGAGGAGGTAATTTCAGTGAGTGCTGGCTGCCTACTGCATTACAGCTGTACCTCTCAAAATGCTACCTTCTTCCCCATTATTTCAGATACAGAAACCTTGACCTGTAACTCTGACTCAGTGGGCATTTGTCTCCCAGGTCCTAAGACGTTTTCGCACGGGCGAAAACGGAACGCGAAAAAGGCAGCTGCGGACACGTCATCCGCATTGGCCGCGCGCGGCTTGCGTCCCGACGTGTCCGCAGCTGCCTCTTTCGCGTTCGAAATGTAGAGCACTTCGAAGTGCTCTACACGCGTTCCAACGCGGACGAGCCGTCCGCAGGCGTTCGGGAGAAGAAGCGTTCGCGCCGCTTCTGTCTCCCGATCGCCTGCCGGCTCGCCTCCGACGCCGCGCGGCTTTGACAATCAGCTGTTTTTCAAACAGCTGATTGTCGATCTGCCTCCGCGGCCGCCGGCGCGCCCCTGGCCGGCGTTTGCCGGCTAAGCCAGCTTCGGGCGCTTTGACCATTCGCACCCAGACGCTCCGGAACGCGTTTACACGCGTTCCGGAGCGTCTGTGTGTGAACGGGGAAAGCGCCCGAAGCTGGCTTAAGCTTTCCGCCTGAACGCGTTCGGTTTCGAACGCGATTCAGTGCGGAAATGCCTCTAGTCTAGCAATCTAGCCACTTCACAGCACTATAACTTTCCTCTTTTCATTGTTTCTCATTGGCCCCACTTTACCAGCTGAGCTCCCTGTGAGAGATCACAATCATACGATATACCAACACATAACAGGACGATCAACTTTCTAAACTCCACCCCCAAATAAAAGTTTTGCAGTTCCGAAAAATGACCAGGAAGTCCTGGAGAGCTGAATCAACAATAATCTCAGAGGTGTTCTTCCCCCGTTGATAGATCATTTTGGAGTGAGCAACCAGCAGATCTAAAAGGCTAGAGTCTTCCATTCCAGAGAAATAGTTTTGTTTAGCTTGAGCACATACCTGTTCTTGAGTTCCAAAGCTTGTTCCAAAGTCTCCCAAAGACACCCAGACTTGAGACTCGCGGTTGGCAAATCCTTTATAGCAGCAGCCAGCGCTCCGCTTCTCCTTGTGCAAATTCCTGTAAAGCTGTTGAAGAAGTTGTAATCAGAAGAGGTTATCAAATCCAGTCCTTCTGAGATCTGGAAATAAGATCCAGGGATGAACTGCTCAGCTGCAGTAGGAGCAGGGCTGAAAACACTAAAGTGTTTCCATTGAAATTAAATGAAGGCACTTGAATTGCTCAGGGAGCCGAGGACTGAAGCTCCCATTAGACCAGCAGGCCAAGAGCTTTGGGCCACTTCGTGAAACAATGGTGTGGCTTGTAATGGAATCCGCAAGTAGAGCAAAACCCTTCACCGGAGGAGCAAACTTTGCAAAAGGCTCGGAGGGTTATGGGGCTTTCCTGGCAGATTGAGATATATTTCTCGTACAGCCAAGCAGTTTTATTGCTGGATCAAACGGAGAGAAGAAGAAGAGGGGGAGGAGGAGGAGGAAGAGGGCAATAAAGTGAGAAGAGAATTTGATTCCTCTTTTGCCTTGCCAAGTCTGAAAACACAAAAGTCCCAGAAAGTGGCAGAGCAGATTAGGAAAGTAGAAAATTTGCCATGTGTTTGCTTTCTGTAATGAAGGTGACTCCAAAAAAGGATGCATATTTTCTTGACAGGGCTGCTAGGAGCTTCATGCTGCTTTCCTTAACAACGTGTGCACTAACAACAGAAGCTGGCAAATGGAAAAGAAATGGCTTAGGCAGAGAAAGAATCGTTGATCAAATCAAATGTGGAGGAGAAGAAGAAGAAGAGGAGAGGTGGCTTTTCTAAACTGCTTTTCTCACTCATTTAAGGGGGCTGACAAAGCTTTTCTATTCTTCTTCCCACAACAGAACACCCTGTGAGGTAGGTGGGGCTGTGAGACCTCAGAAGAGAGCTGCGACTAGCCCAAAGTCACCCAGCTGGCTTCATGGAGGAGTGCAGAATCAAACCCAGTATTCCCAGATAAGAGTCCAGCTCCCTAACCACTAGACCATATGGGGCATATAGTTTCATCACCAACACTGTGGTCTCCGTTGCTTAAACCCCTGCCTTGAAGGAGGACACTTGAAGAAGCTGAAGTTGATTAGAATTTTCCCTGTGAATAGAGGACTGAAATAGTGCAAGGTCTCTGGAAGGGAGAAAAATTTACAGAGCAAACAGCAAAGCTCCCCCTGTGCTTCCACCTTCTTTGCATTCCTGAATAGCTCTAATCTTCAATAGAAAGATAGAACATGTTTTTTTTAATGCATTCAGTTCGTAATGAATCAAATTTAAGAAAATTTGGATCTGTTCAAATAGATCCCCTTTGAATGTGGTAGGATTCTATTAGAAACAAATGTATTCATAGGAATTCATATGAATATCCAATACGGATGAAAGTCAGATCCGACAAGGGCAAGTATTTCTTCACCCAGAGGGTCATCAGTTTATGGAATGTGCTGCCGGAAGAGGTGGTGACAGCTACCAGCCTAGATGGCTTTAAGGAAGGGTTAGACAAATTTATGGATGACAGATGTATCAACAGCTACTAGAATGAATGCCTAGGTACATCTTTCAGGGTGGTGGTGGGGAGCAGGACGCTTCTAAGGCTATTTGCTGGGATTCGAGAGCAGGAAAAGGTTTATCTTTGTCTCTGCTTGAGATGCCCATGAGCATTTGGTGGGCCACTGTGTGCGACGGGATGCTGAACTAGATGGGCTGTGGCCTGATCCAGAAGGGCTTTTCTTATGTTCTTATGTTCGTAAATCTTATATGGAGCCAGTCGCGGAGGCTGGGGGGAGGGCCCAGCTGTCAAAGAGGGAGAGCATGCGCTCTCCCTCTTTGACAGGGGAGGGCCTTCAGAGGCCAGATTGGGATGGGTGCTGATGCGTCTGCACCAGCACCCTCTCCAATCTGGCCTTGCCGCTGCCCCACGCGTGTGTGGACACACGGGGCCTCTGAGGATCTGTTCCAAATAGGGATAGATCCTCAGAGAAAACAGTTCACCAAAAAACAGATCTTTATAGATCCATTTTTCGGTGGCATATGTGGAAATGCCCCACATCTCAAACACCTGGATCTTCTAAATCTGGATTTACAGAGGTATATGCAAAACAGCCAGTGTGTGGCCCCTGTGCTCTCAACCCAGATATACTTCACATTTAAACTAAACCTGTAATCTGAAACTAGGAAAAAACATTTGAGAGCTACATAAGAACATAAGAGAAGCCTTGCTGGATCAGGCCACAGCCCATCTAGTCCAGCATCCTGTTGCACACAGTGGCCCACCAAATGCTCATGGGCATCTCAAGCAGAGACAAGGACAAACCTTCTCCTGTTCTCGAGTCCCAGCAAATGGCCTTAGAAGCGTCCCAGTTCCTCCCCCCCCCCCCGCCTCAGCCTGAAAGATGCACCTAGGCATTTGTTTAGCAGAGCTAAAGGATCTCTCGTTAAAATCTCTTCAACATTCAGCCTGGATGGAGAAAGAAAAGGGAGGAGAACCACTCACAAACCCTACTAGCCGTTCTCAGAGGGAGAGTACAGATCTGGCCTGAACAGACAAGTCAACACAACACCAACTGAACCTTTAGCACACCATTTTTTAAAAAAAGAAAGTTCATAATAGTAAAAGCGTACAGTAGAAATGAAACAAACAAAAGACAAACAAAGCAGAGCTGGACTTGTATCTATGCATCTCTATATTCTGCATATACTTGCCTGTGCTTCCACGAATGTCAACCAGCTGCCAGAGGCCTGAACTGCAAAATGTGTTGCATATAGAGTTCTAATGTGTTTATACGAAAGTCGGATGTTTAATGATCCTGTCATTTGTCCGGGGAGCAAGTGAAGCAGATCTCTGTGCCAAGAAGCGGGTGTGGGGAGAGAAGCTAAGCTAAATCCTGCTTTCTCTTGGCTTATGAAAACCTTCATACCTTCCCTTCTCCAATTACTTTTGGAAACTGAAGTGCAGGGCGCTTCCTGTTGTCTTAAATACTTCCTATGTATTTTGAGGCCACTTTCCACTGGTCTATTTATTTGAAACAGGTTTGTGTATTGCTTCTTCATTTAAAAATCAGAATTGACTCTACACCCATGCAGACAATGTGTTCTTAGCATCTCCTTGATCTTGATTAACAAATAAGTGCAGAAAGGGCCATAGACAAAATAAGACCCATGTCATTTAACACAATCCAGATAGGTAGTAGTAGTGTCAAGCACTTCCACCGCCTCTCCTGATTCAGATGGTACAGAGAGATAGAACTGGGTATCATCTGCATACTGATGTCACATCACTCCAAATCTCCTGATGACCTCTCCCAGCAGCTTCATGTAGATGTTAACAAGCATGGGAGATAAGATCAACCCCCGAGGAGCCCCACAAGTGAGTTCCCAGGGTGTTGAATCGACATCTCCCACAGACACTATCTGGGACTGGCTTTGGAGATAAGAGCGGAACCAATGCCAAGCATTGCCTCCAACTCCTAAACTCTGTGGCCTTTCCAGGAGGATACTATGGTCAATGGTATCAAAAGCCGCTGAGAGGTCCAGGAGAACCAACAGGGTGGCATTCCCCTTGTCTCTCTCCTGGAGTAGGTCATCAACCAGGGAGACCAAGACGGTTTTTGTGCCGTGACTGGGCCTGAAGCCAGATTGAAATGGGTCTAGATAATCAGTTTAGTCTCTAACCAGTTTGGTCTTGTCGTTAGAGCACTGGATTCACATCTCATAGTCATGGGGTTTGATTCCTCATCCCTCCATGAAGCCAGCTGGGTGACTTTGGGTTGGTCACAGCTCTCTTCTGGGCTCTCACAGCCCCACCTACCTCACAGGAAGTCTGTTGGGAGAAGAGCAGAAGGTTTGTCAGCCACTTTGAGTCCCCTTAAATGAGCTAGAAAAGTGGGGCACAGTAGAAAAAGCAAGTCCTTCTTCTTCTTCTTCTTCTTCTTCTTCTTCTTCTTCTTCACCATGAAGAACTTGATGCTGCAGTCTTCCTCTTCCTCCATAAGTATTCCACATAATTATTAGATAAACAGATTAACACGCAAGAAAATAAAAGCTGCCCATAGGTGGTTCTGTCGAATTTTTATTGACCGACAAAAGAAGGGGCGCCACTAGAAAATGCTGTTGCCTGACATTTAGAGTTGGGTCTACTGTGCTAATTGTCTGGCGGATACTTCTGTGTGCAATGGTGCCTCAGTCGGAGGGAGACAGCACAAATTAATTCACAGTGTTTATTTAGTAAACATACCATCCAATCAACCTTTGACAACCTCTGGAAGCGAGGGCTGATGGGTAAATGGTCTCCTTAAGCTCCTCTTGCACATTACTTGGCTAGTGGGTACCTGCTGATATTGTCAGATGAACACCAGTGCTCGTGGCAATTTGCCTGTGTTTTTTTTTAAAAACCTCTTCATTAATAAACATGAGACAGCAGGCTACCAGCATGCTGTGTGTAGAGATAGGGGTCTGGTGAACACGGGGAGTCCATTGTAAAATTGAAGCGCAAATTCTATCAGGCCCAGACAGAAACAGCTATACATTACAAACACTGTGGGTTGGGTTTTTTGGGCAAATATTAAGCAGGTCTTCTTTCTGTAATGTAAATGGAATTGCTCTGCTGCTTATTGACATGGAGCTTATGATGAGCAATGAAAAATCCCTCTGCTAGAGGAGCTGTTAGCGTGAGCAGCGAAATAGTAATTTAGTCAGATATAGGTATGCAGAATAAGCGAGAATTGATGGACATTTGGCTTCCTCTGCTATCCTGTCCCTCTTCCTCTGTGGAAGAAACCATATTTAGTGGTGTCTGGTACCCTCTGGGGCAATGGGGCAAAGAGAGCTGAAAGAAGGGGTTGGGAAGAATCTCCATTTGAGTGCAGTTCTCTGAAATCCCACACAAAAATTGAGGCCCCTGAACAATGGCTCAGGTCTAACCTCTGCAGTAGAAGAAGAGTTGGCTTTTCTACCCCACTTTTCTCACCCATTTAAGGGGACTCACAGTGGCGGACAAAACTTTCTATTCTTCTTCCCACAACAGAACACCCTGTGAGGTGGGTGGGGCTGTGAGGGCTCAGAAGAAAGCTGTGACTAGCCCAAGGTCACACGGCTGGCTTCACGGATGAGTGTGGAACTGAACCCAGTATTCCCAGGCAAGAGTCTGGCTCCCTAACCACTAGACTGAACTGGCTCACCATTGACTCACATTGGTAGATAAAAGGTATGATTTGACATGCTTAAAGATGTGCCCTCTGGGTGAATATGAGTCAGCAACAATAGACCTTTTTGCCCCTCCTTTATCTTACTATTGTCTCAAAGCCTTGGAAAGTGTATAAATAACCTTCCACAACCCTCCCCAAAGCTTATCTGCAATGCAAGTGGCCGCCCAGATGGAAGCCATGCCTGAAGCCATGCTGGTGCCAGTGTGCATTTGCAGTGCCATCACCAAGGTGTGATGTGTGATGTGCTATGTCAGTGCACTTGCACTGGTTGGAGCCTTACCAGCTTTGACATTCATCCATACTAGTCTCTGCTAATCCAAGGAGGGTGAGATCCCATGGAGAAGGGGCCATTTCTGGTTAAGAAACAGCTCCTTCAAGTGCAGACACTCCACCTGGGAGCTCACCTCGCATGGACTACCAGACCAAGTGTGAATTGTCATTAACCTCGAGCAAGCCTTAGGGCTTTTTCCTCAGTGAGGTGGTCAGGATGGCTCGGCATGTTCTGAAAATGAGCATCCATAGAGCATGGTGCCATCTTGGTCCCAGAACTGTCCAGAAGCCTCCAGAGCTGTCCTGATCGTTGTTAGTTGTGGAGCAGTAAAAACTGTTCCACATCTGTACTTGGAATGCTTAGTGCACTCTTGGATGGAGCATTCACACAACGGAAGTGTGAATGTTGCATGGGTGCAGGGTGTCACAGCTGCAACTGTGCAATTGTGTGTCATATTGTGGTCACTGTGGCAACAGCATGGCATGTGGTAGAAGTTGCCACAGCCATTGCTAGGGCAGTGTGGATGGTCCTGGATGGACCATCCACACTTTGGGAGCTGCATGGTAAGTTTGGGGTGAGTTTGGGATGATGCCAGAGCTCACTGTGTGAATTCCAACCATTGTCCCTGAGCTTAACTTCCATGAGCTAGTATCTCACAAGAAGTGCGAAAAAGACTTTTGAGTTGGGAGGGGCAAGTTAGGTCTGTAAAACAATTCCTTCCTCTATGGTGGAATGCAGTTTAAAGGGTTTTCCAAGTTGCTCAGACTTTATTTGAATGGGAGCTCTGAAGGATCTCCAGTGGGAGTAGAGGGCTTAGAAGTCATAGGACAGGCTTTCTGAAGTTCTAGGCACATCTGTCCCTAGAAAACAATTGGATGGTGGTAGTTTCATACATTCCTTCTCCCACATGCCGTATGAGGTGTGTTTCATATTTCATATTTCTGGGGTGTTTTTGCACTTCTCTTCCCATCTGCTGGACGGGAAAGGAGTGCGATCACCCAATGTTAACTAGCATTCACATTGCAACCCCTAGGTAACTGCAGCCTAAGCCCTGTGTGATCAGTCAATCACCTGTGATGGATCCTGGGGCCAGTCTTCCTCCGGATGCCACTATTTTGTCCAAGTAAAGAAAAACAAATGTGTGGACATTTGATTTGATATGAATACATTCGTATGTATTTTTTTGAATATTCTATGGCCGCATCCCCATTACAAGCTTATTTTGGTTTCAAACCGTTTTCAATCCTCGCAGACCCCACGTCAGTTTGGCTGAACACGCTTTCCGAGTGTTAAATCGCCCCAAAGTGTTGTAAATGTTAACCCTCATTTTAACAGGTCTCACTCCAGATCGTGCGCTTGATACGTGTTACACTTTTTACTGTGGGGACCCTTCCATTTTAAGGGATGAGAATCCATGTTTAGGGTTTCCTTCTCCCAATAGCTTGCTTCCAAAGACAGTGATTTCAGTGTAAAAATCCAACTTTCACAGCAGCCGCTACACTGTAGAAATCCAGGCACTTCATATCTGATAACAATGTTGCAATTTTGCACAATTCTAGCTCTTTGGAGTTCTACCCTTTAAAGGGGAAAGGAAAGCAGGGCAGATTCTAGGAGATGTTTGAATGTTTAAAGCCCCCTTGCTTCAGTTGCCGCTGCTGCTGTGTGCCCTGGGCAATGGGGAGAATCGCTGGCTGCCCGCTGCCGGTTTTCCTCCATCCAGGCAAGTGGCAGCCACCCAGCCAGGCTCGGTGAAGGGGTCCGTTATGGGTGGCACGTTCACGCCAGGAGGAAGAGGGCAGGGCAGCCCCAAAAAGCAGCTTTTAAAAAGTAGCCACTTGAGTCATGTACACCTCGTACGATCCTCAGAATCCGGACCAAACGCGATTAAGTTTAAAGTAATGGGAACAGGCAAATATGCGTTTGCATCCGGTTCTATTATATCGGTTTAGGGAAACCGAATAAGCTTATAATGGTGATGTGGCCTATATGTATCCAATGATACGCATCTGTACAGATATGAATATCCTAAATATTCATACAAATAACTTGAGATATTCGGATTCATTCGAATTCAGAAATTCGAATGTCTGGACCTTTGATTTGTCTATGAATGTCCGGATTTGTACAAATTCATGCAAACAATGACTATTTTGGATATTTGTGCACATTCCTAGTCCCTACGTAATTTTAAAACAATGGTAGTCTTCCTTCTCTTATTTGATGTATCAAGACACAAAAATGAAAGCCTACCAATTTCCCCCTTCCCATTAGTGTACATGTGCATGCGCCTGCATGCGCATACAGTTCCTTTTGTGGAGGTTGTGGAATCTCATAAAAGCAAGGAGCTTCATGGCATTTACTGGGAAATAAAAACTACTAGAAGATTTGTTAATTTTCTAAAAGGAGATTTTTTGGGGTCCTCTAAGACTTCTGCTGCACATATATCTGTCAGGGCTCAGGAGTTTAATGATCTCCTTGCCTGGGCCTTTGGAGTCACTACTGGTCCCTGGGGTCACTGCCTCTTGCTAGCTGTGGCTATTGTGCATTGCAATGACTTTAAAAGTCAATTTCCCACTCCCGGCTTCCCCCTTTTATCGCTTTTCTCATCTGAGTAATTTCTTCGCCTGCCATGCGGTACTAATGGGAGGGGAGGAGTCCTGTGACTGTGAAGGGAAGCAAAGTTGTCCACTATAGGCAACTTGTCTGTTAAGATGTGTCAGTTGGGTGGAAAAGGGCTGGAGCCCTCCTGACTTACGAAACACGCCTCATTTGCTCGGCTTCAGAATGGAGAAAGTGCAACCTAATGCTCGCGCAGGCAGATTTTCCCCCCCTTGCCTCTTGGATTGAGAGATGCGGTTTGATTGACCGTGCAAGAGAAATGTCTTTGTGTATCCAACAGTATTTAATTCCTGATTTTTTCTTTTGTGAGGGATGGTGAAGGCTGTGACCTTGTCAAAAAGGGTTTGGTAAGGCAAGGAAAAACACACACAAACCCTCAACGCCCCTCACTGGTGAATGGTTGTAACTGCAGCCTTGGTCCCGCACTAGTGTAATTTTGGAATTGGAATTGACTAAGAACCTTGCTGCACTTATAAGTGCATGTAGGGGATGTTCTGTCATGGAGTGTGGTGCATGACATCATCGGGTGCTTAATGGGGTCTTGAGGGCCTGTGTGGAAATACCCTAGGTGACTCAGCCCCACACCCTTTTCACTCAGATTTGTGAGAAGCAGATATCTCCTAACCTGGTGCTTCTCTTGCCTGAGCAGACTGGGGGAAAGGCATGCCTGAGGCTGAGCATCTGAGCTTTCCTCCCCAGAGCTTCTTGACTGCGCCCCCAGATCTGGACCCTGGCCCTCAATGTCCAAGCTGCTGTGTTTGGCTTGTTGCTTGGTTTGCTGGCCAACTGGCACCCCTCCTTCATCCTCAGAGGAGGAGGCTGGGCTGACAGGACACTTTCCCCATCCATGGGATGAGAATTGAAGTGCAAAATTGTCCCTGGTGTCAGGAAAGATCGTTGCTCTATCAACTTTCTTCCATTCAGGTGGGTATGTTTGGTAAATAAGCAAGCTGAAGATAAATGTATTTTCCTTTGTTCTACTTTTTTATTGCAATAAAGAAAAGGGAGTTGGTCTCTGGGTCTCTCCTTCCAACCAACAAATCTTTTAAATCTTATCCCACCCAAAAATTCCCTCCCAAAGCCTCTATTGGTTTAAGAAGAAACTAGGTTACAGCCTACCAGCAGTACCTCCCCTGGTTATTTTGCATCTAATTTATTCACAGTAAGGAGGAGATTTTACTATTTATAAGCCTATTATGCAGCCATGTTTGCAGCGAAGAAGACCCCAGTTCAAGCAGCGGTCAACTAACTGGCTAGAACCAGTTTCCATCCTTGACATGTAACAGACCTAATAGTTATCAGGCCTTTTTGCAAGCACAATTTACTCCCTAAAATTCTTTACACTGGTGACTTTCTGCATTTTCCTCTAATTCAGATTGGCTTTGACAAGGCCCTAAATTTCTTAATGAACCTGGCTCCAATTCACATTGGTGACATTGCTGCTCCCATAGGATGGCAGTTGCCCTGTTGGAGCATTGGGGATGGGAAGCTAGGTGGAGCTTTTGGAAGCAGGTGTGGTGGAGGTATGGAGGCTGCTGAGCCATCTCAGTTTTAGTAGTAAAGGGTGTTGAACGATGCAAAGGGACAAAACCGATTGGTGGGAGGTTGAATGAGCCTGACTGCTAGATTCTCTAGTGGCTATTCCACTCCATCTCCTATAAAATGAACTGGGTAATTGATGCAATTACAGATTTCTTGATGCAGTGCTTTAGCATAGTCAAGTTGCTAGGCTATAAGCAGCTGATAAAAGGCAACTGCTGTAGCCTCTGCTCGGCTTTAATCAAGATGATGGAGATGAGAGAGGCGGCGGGGCAAATGGGGCTCACCTTACTAAATTCCACTGAGGAAGGCATTTACAATCCCGAGAACTCTGTCAAATTTTATTTACTAAGCGTGGTTCCTCTGCACTGTAGTTATTTCCCAGTAGCCCCCAAAGTGTAATGGATTGTAATGCTTCCAATTGATGTGATTTCTGTCTATGAGGCCATTGCAATGAAAGATGCTTAGATGCTTCCTTCTATTAGTCCTCCCACTCCTTCTCCTCCTTCTCCTCCTTCTCCTTCTCCCTCTCCTTCTTCTCATATCTTGTATCCTGAGCACTTGGACTTTTTGCATTGGACTTTATTCAGGATTACATCTCAAAAAAGGGGTCTGCTGTCCACATGCTACTGTAGGCTATGGAATGCCTTGCCCTTAGGCCTGTTGTGGACTGAAACCAAAGTGTAGATAGGTTCCAAGTGGCATTGAACCTTTTCACACTTGTCTTGGGGACAGTTCCAGTTTCTTCTGTGGATAGGTTTAAAGCTGCCCCAAAGCTGTCTTGCAGCATTAGGAATGACCTGGGAGTAGTGTGAACACGACAGTTTTGGCTGTTGTGTCCCGACCAGATCTGTCCCACCCTTGTGCACCATGTGCCACATCCCCTTGCCCAATCATGGCTAGAGGTGGATGGAGCACCCAACATCCGGGCACAAGGCCTGGAGCATGCCAGGTGGTCAGCCATTTGTTTGCCTGCTGCTGCTGAACACAAGAAGAAGAAGAAGAAGAAGACGAAGAAGAAGAAGAAGAAGAAGAAGAAGAAGAAGAAGAAGAAGAAGAAGAAGAAGAAGAAGAAGACTTGGCTTTTCTACCCTGCTTGTCTCACCCATTTCAGGGGACTCAAAGCAGTTGACAAAACTTCAGTTCTTCTCCCCACAACAGACACCCTGTGACGTAGGTGGGGCTGGGATAGCTTAGAAGAGAGGAATCAAAGCCGGTATTCCCAGATAAGAATCCGGCTCCTTAACCACTAGACCAAACTGGTTTACAGGAACAAGGCAAGTGCAAATTCAGCTATAATTTTGAGTAGCAATAGTCGTATCTTCCCCCACACACCCCAGATGGAACCACCTGAGATTTAAAATGGGGAAGTGGCCTTTGTCTGAGCCCAAACTATTCAAAAGGTAAAAGGAAGGATCCAAAGATTTTGACTGTGTTACATTGTTCACTTTTTGTGCAGACCTTCATAAACTGTCTTGGTCCAGTTTCCCGCATTTTTCATTTTCATTAACTCTGACTTGATTTCATTTGCTTTTGGCAATGCCACGTCCTCATACCCCTTGTGCCAATGCAACCTCCTTCTATTCATGACATGACCTCTGATTGGAAAACCTAACATCATCTTTACTACCAGCTGTCCTAATTTACTGTGGTTGGCATTACATCACCAAATCTATCAAAAACAGTGTAACACAACATCTGCTTTCTATGTACTTCATTAGGAATTGAAACCAAGCCACAAGGAGGAAATACTCAACTGAAGAATTTGCATAGCAACGCTTTTGGACACAGGGTTTGCCTTTGACCAAAACCAGTATTTCTGGTGCATTTTTGTTGTTGCAGTTCAACATAGCCCCTTTTGGACACAATTTGCCAACTTCAGGTCTTCTCTGACAGCTGAGGACAGATAATTCTGTGTGCTTCTTTTCCCATCCACCTGACAAATAACCAGATTTCCTTCCACAGACCTATAATTGCAATGTCAGGTCACGGATGTCTTAAGTAAAAATATCCAAATTGATGGTTATTTCCCAGCACGGGTGATGGATGCTTTAAAAGCACGAGGGGACCTCCACTACTTGATTGGGTAATGACACAAGAAATATAGGAAGCGGCTTTACAGGTCTCTGCTTCTGTCATAGAAGCATTGGAAAGCAGTTGAAGGGATGGAGAAAAAGAAAGAAAGAAGCCAGCAATACATCTAACATTGGCTTTTTAACCCCTCAATTGAAGAGTATAAATTGAAGGCCAGAGCATCATTTGAGAGAGGAAGTTATTTGAATCTAGGTCTAGGGACAAAGATAGTTGGTCAGACATGAGTGGGTTGGATCCAGTTTGGTCAGATGAAACCTTCAGGCAGATGCCACCATCAAGTGTAGAAAGCTGGGATCCTAGTAGAAATTGCAGCCTACACACTGCTTATGAGCTCACAAGTTGCTCCTGCAATTAACCTTTTGCAAATGTTTCTGTAGGTTCCATAATGCGGCTTTTACATTCATTTTTTTAACATTCAAACAAATTTGAATGTTTCAAATCATTCATACAAATTATTCAGACATTTGTATGTGTACGGATATGTCCACATTACATACATATTCATATGCATCTTATTTGTACCTGTATGCATTTGTACGGATACATATGGAACAAAAACGGGATGCATATGGAATAAAAATTGAAGTGTACAGATGCGTACAGATGTGTACAGATGCATATGGACACAGACGAATGTTGTCGACATTTGTATCGTCAAATATGAATTGAATATTCATACGAATAGATACGAATGTTTTCGAATTGGTTCAAACTTTAATATATTCATTTTTCTCTATTCATACAAATTCTGACATTTGAATACTTAATTCAAATTGAATCAAATGTCAAAAACATCATTTGTGAATACCCTTAGTTGTTAAAGGAATCTGGAACAACGAATTATTGGATTACGCGTGAGGATTTATGAATTAGAATTGATGTAACTGATGAGTATGTTCTAAAAACAAGAGATAAGTTAAAGCAAGATGGTTTGGATGCCCAATGGCTTAGATATACTTAGTTTGGAGATGAATTTAGAGATGATAAAAGAGGATGGAACTTTGAAACAGAAATACACAAATGGGAAATTGAACTTTAAAAAGGTGAATGTGACACTATAGCTATGATCTATAAACAATTGTTGGAAATAGATTTAGAACGAGAACAAGTCAATTAATTCATGATAACATGGGCAAGGAAATTCAATTATAAGAATAGAGCAATGGGGAAAAGCTCTGGATCAAAAGTATGAAATTTACTGCATGCTATACTTTAAAAGAAATTATATATAAAATGATGTATGGATGGTAGTAAACACCTCATAAATTATCTATCGCAATACATCCAATAGATGCTTGAAATGTAAAACACATGGAGGTACTTTTTATCATATGTAGTGGACTTGTATTTATGATAAAAGATTTTGAATACAAATAGTAAATTTGGTGCAAAGAGGTGATACTAAAAGAAGACCCAGAGGAATGGAGGAAGTTATTTACAGTTAACAACCAAATGATGTAATATTAATGTATGTGAGATTCCACATTGGGAGTTGGAAGTTTTAAGCTGTGTTGTAAAATAATAAAAATTAAATAAAATACCAAGAATATTAAACACCAATATTCCTTTTAAACCAGAACTGTTTTTACTAGGTATAGTGGATAGCAAGCTGGAGTTTCAATATATGGTGATTTCAGCTAGATTAGTGCATGCACAAAAATGGAAACGTGATGAAAATACCTAAAATAGATGATTGGTTGGTGAAAATGTGTGAATTTGCCAAAATGAATAAGCTGGCAAACGTATTGAAAGACAATAGGCTGGACAATTTTGTTAATAACGGGAAACCCCTTACTGACTTTATGCAAACACTGGAAAATGAATGGGTAATTGCTGGGTTTGGAGAATAATTAAGTACAAGGATCTAAAGGAAGAAGAAAGAAATGGAGATAACGAGAGCAAGACATATGGGGAACTCGGAACAAAGGCAGAAAATCAACAGTTTATATTAAAGAATGAATATATATGGTTAATACTCTGTTGGGAAGATGACTATTTTATCTAAATTTCATAAGAATAAAAATTATATGAAAAAAAGAAGGAAAGCTTGCTATTACTTACTTTGTAAACCCATACTGTGTGTGTGTGTGTGTTATGAATTAAGGCTGTGATTGGACACAGCAGAAATAAGCATCTCTGATCCC
This sequence comes from Aspidoscelis tigris stejnegeri, assembly GCA_023333525.1. Lineage (NCBI taxonomy): Eukaryota > Metazoa > Chordata > Lepidosauria > Squamata > Teiidae > Aspidoscelis > Aspidoscelis tigris. The sequence goes on along the minus strand of JALMGA010000003.1, from coordinate 103,574,071 downwards.
TTTTGTTATGTCTGAACACTGTCAGAACCAAAGTTCCAAGGAAATCAAGGTATTCACCATCCCTCTCAAAATTGGTAATTATATTTTGACTGTGCAAAACTATAGCATTGAAGAAAACCTGCAATTTGCTGAAATTACCAATGAAAAAATAAAAACAATTCAAAAAATTCCATATTCAGTCATGTGTGTGTGGTCTCTTTATCCCTCTACTATGTTGTCAGTAGGATTCTGCTCTGTTTGATTATGGCAGGAATAATTCTGGTTTAGGAGTGTGCACGGGTGTATTTTTTGCATTCAAATTCAATTCGAATTGAATTTTCAAATATCCGATTTGAAGCGAAGATTGAAAATCCGTATTTTCAAAAATCTGATTCAGATCCGGATTATCTGGATCCATATTTTAAAAAAAGCCAATTTGAATCAAATGATACAAATGTTGGAAATATTCATATCCTATTTTTGAATCTCTTTGCACCCTGTTTTTTTCGTGTTTGCGTTCTGTGTGCATCCCATATTATATGCACAAATAGACCTGATATTTGGATGTGACATATGATGTTGAATTCAGTCTCATCCTGTTTTCATCCTGTGTGCATCCTGTTTCCATTCCACGTTATAAGATTTTCAAGATTTTCAAGTAAACACGATATTCTGATGTGATATATGATGATGTTCTATTCAGTCGAATTATTCAAAAATCCGTATCGGATATTCAAAATTCCAAAATTCAGTTGAATGTTTACATTTGGGTTTTTGAAAATCTGATTCAAATTTGAATGTTGATACTCAACAAATTCAAGTTGGATTTTTGAAATTTTGGATATCCGGGCACATCCCTAATATGTAAAGGCTCATTACTTGGAGGAAGGCAGCTATATCTTTCCAAAATTAACAATTGTGTCATCTTGTATCTTTGGAGATGAAACATCTGTTCAAGCTCTAGTATTAAGGTATTCTGTGAGGGTTCTTTTTGAGAAAAGTTTCCCTTAGATACCTTCAAGATAAATTCAACTAAATCCTCACTAGGGATGTGAACAAATGGTTTTTTTTATTTTTGTTTTGGTTCGAATATATCCCTTTTGAATGTGGTAGGATTCTATTCTATTCAATATGAATCTATTCATATGAATTTATATGAATATCTGTTACGAATGCATATGTATCCCATAAAATATCCAAATCAAATGTTACAAATATTTGTGCTCATCCCTAGTCCTCACATCTGCTTGCCTTTCAGAGCAGATGTGTTACGGGATACGTATCAGATACGTATTGGATACACATTGGATATGTATTGGATACCTATTGGATATCTATGCATTCGTATCAGATATTCATACAAATTTGTATGAATACATTCCTATTGAATAGAATCCTACCACATTCGAAGGGGATCTATTTGAACAAATACAAATTTTCTTACATTTGATTTTATACAAATGGAATGCAAAAAAACTCCAGTTTCTCTGCTAAACTGCCTCTAAACATTGTAGCAGCTTTGGTTAGCTTTTTAGCTGGCAAACTTCAGAAGCTGCTTGCCAGTGATCGGGGAGTGGGGGGGGGGAATAAGGGTTGCGGGAAGAGCCTCATGGGAAAGCAAGGGCCAGATGACCCCCCTCATTGCTGCATCTTTATCTGTCAAACTAGGGTGATCTGTTCTTTTACATTTGCCTGGCGATTGGGTCTCAGAGAGAAGAGACTCATTTCTGTCTGATCACTGTTTAAAAATGGCCAGCAGTTGTGATTAGGGGAGGGGCGTCGGGTGGCATTTCCCTGCCCTCGCTATGGTGGGTGGCACAGGAGTTGGTGACATCAACCCGGCTCCTGTCAGGAGAGAGTGGGCAGAGAGAAAATGATGCTGTTTCCCTGAGCGGGGGTTTAGCATGATTTGCATGAGGACAGATGTATTTGAATTGAGCCCGCACTTTTGGCAATCACATGGGGATAGGTCAATTCGGACTCAGCTCCATATTCAGACTAAATATGGTCTAATTTGGACTAAATGGAGTGCCTTATTCTTGGGGTGAGAAATTCTGGCCCATTGATAACACATTCTTCCTGCAAAACAGATCAGTGCAGCTTTAAAAAACAACAAGAAGAACAGTTGGCTTTTCTACCCCACTTTTCTGAGAGATTTCAAGGCCCAAGAGGTCACAGGCTGAGGATTGATGTTTTCAGTTAAGAATGAAAGTCACTTGTACGGCAACTCTTTAACAGTGCCTGATTGCACACTTAGGAGTACTTTAAAAAAAACTTTTGACTGAATGTTGAGTTATTTTAGAGACCAAGTATCCATCTAGATCAATGAAAGGCTTTGCATTCTCTTCGCAAATGTGGGACACTAAGAGGAACAATTTAAGCACTGCATGTGAAAATGGCCCTGGAAATTATGTGGTGTCTTTTGTGCTTCAGGGCTTATAGCTTTGCTTCTTCAAATTTAATATCCCTTCTCATTATGAGTTAATTGCTACTAAAATACTATGGTTGTTATAATAAGTCTAATATGCTGGCATGAAATTTTTAGGGATGTTGCTATTTTGTGATGATGGCGATTATGATTACGGAGAGAAGCAGAAATAGCATGCCAAGAGAAGTAATGTTCTCAAGCAGATAGTTGCTATTGATTACATAGTGCAGAATAACCAGTAATGCCCTCCACTTGTGCTGACAGGGGGAGACAGGAGAAATAAGGCTTTAGGGAAATCCACTTGTTTCCATGAAGACTTCCAGAAGACGGCTTCATCAGCAGTTGTCAATATGGTCAGTGGTGAAGCATGATGGGATTTGTAGGCTTATCACATCTGGATGCATTGGAAAGAGGTGAAATAGAAAAGGTGAAGCAACCAGGGGGAGCTCTGATTGGAATCCTGTCACTCTATCCTTACAACTTATTCATTTCATTTTGTTGCATGCCTCAATCTGGAGGACACGACGTGGGACCAAGAGGAGATGTTTTTCATGCACTGTTCTATCTGTCTTCCACTAAGATACGAATTATGACACCAACTGCAGATGATTGAAAATACCTGTTTTAATGGGATCTGGACTGAATGGTGCCAGAGACCATTTACAGCAATGGATCTTACATTCAGGTCAGAATCTCATTTCAGGTAGTAGAATGCATGAGATTGGGACCCACATCATGGTGTGTCCCCTCCCTTCCCCCTTCTTAGGTCCACTGAATTGAAGTAATCAACAATGCCTGTTTTTCCTATTAAAGGTTGGTTTTAACCTCCACTTAATCCTGGCAACCTAGTGCAGGAAGGTGATACTTAAACTGTTAAAGACTTCAGACCTTGAGCAAGAGCATCTGCAAAATTGGCTTAATAATGTGGGTGCTCAAACTGAACAACTGATTGGATTGATGCAACTTATTTACATGTTTTGGAAAGCTTGTTGCACAACTTCCTTGTATCCTGCCTGAATATCCCAGTTTTCTGCCTGCCCTGAGGGTAGGAATTTGGGTGCAAGAATAGGTCCCTCTGACCGTTCAGTGGATTTTGAGTAGTCTTTGACTCCACCAAAGTCCATCACACTCTTGACTTGTCTGGAGTCCACTCCATCACTTCAAGAACTGAACTCGGGTCTTTGGCTCTCCAAAATCCACTCCATCTTTTTTCTAGAAGAGCTGTACTCTGGTCCTTAGTTGCATTGGGGCCCACAGTTTCTTTCCTACAAAAAGATGTGAACTTTGGGCCATCCCTACAAGAAAGAAAGTGGTCCTAGCTAGGAATGTTTCAGCCATGTTGTTGCTGTTGACATCACTTGAAAGACATGGGGAAAAGCTGGAGAGCCTATTTATACCTATCTGTCAAGGACGCTCTTGCATGCTCCAGGACTCTCCACAGTACCCTGTTGTCCCCCAGAGTGACTTGAAGCATGCAGAGGCATGCCTGATCACCCAAAGTGGTGCCTGGGTAATTCTATTCCTGGGACAGCACATCTATAAAATTGGTTTCATGCAGAACACTGCAGATTATGCATTCACTTGTCAGCCTGGTGCTGAAGTTTTTTGAAGGACAAATGATGGATGTGGTCAAGTTCTGAACTACCAGAAATGGAATTCATATGAATTCATACGACTATCCAATATGAATGATATGTATCTGACACAAACACATACATATACAATATGTATCTGATACGTATTCAGTAACTTATCTGCTCTGAAAGCATCAAATCTGACCTGAATCCACTTTTAATTCACTCTTGGTCCATGTCAAATGGGATCCGCTGCAGATGTGACAGGTGCAGCTACTTTCCCACCTCCCCTGTTTCATGAATTTCCAAACTTTTCATATGAATGTTCTGAAACATTAGTATTTGTACTAATGTTAGTGTACAAATGTTGTAACATTCAATTTGTATACTGAACATTGATGCATTTATCTTTAGAAAAGAACCTTTGTATTACACATAGCACCCATTTTCAGAATTAGTACCAGTGGATTATGGGAACTGAGGGCTGAGCCCACTCATTTTTTAAATAACAGTGTTAAAGGCAGCAGCTACACCTAAGTATTAACTCAACTTCAATCCACTTTCAGAGTGAAAGAGTCCAGAAGAGTCCAGCTCTTTAACCGCTAGACCAAACTGAGTCTCCTTTTTGGAGCCGAGTCAGCTTATTTTCCCCCACATGGGGACGATTCCAGGCTATTTGGGGTGGAAGTCTAGTCTTCTTGCCAATTGCAGGCAGCTGTGGGTGTTTTTTTATAGATGCAAAGCTCCCCATCTCCCTTGCCAGGCTCATAATTCTAGACCCTCGCTCAAAAAAGGCAAAGAGGGGGGAGAGCTGCTTGCCTTTTGAAACATTTTTGCTGGAAACATTTGTATCTTTTTGTATTGTTATCAGAAAAGATACATTTGAGAAGCTTTGCAATGCTTTTAAATACTTTAAATACTTTGAAATGCTTTGCAAGGATACATTTTATCACACTGTGCTCAGTCCTTCACTGATCTGCTTGAGTGCACATTTGCCAGTAATGTCGAAAGGGAGAGGTATGAAATAGAAAGTAATCACATAGAAAATGTTTTTAAAACTTCCTTCAGCGAGAGTTTTGCTGCCTTTACTGCAGGCAGGGTTTGCACGGGGGGTAAAAGTCCTGTTTTTTTATGTTTAAAAATAGTTCCAAAAATAGTCCAAGCAGGACTAAACCAGGACTAAAAAAGCTGCATGGGATGGCTTTATTTGGATTAATTGATGGGCACTCAATTCAGATTAAAAATGGTCCCCCGAAATAGTCCAAACAGGACTAAACCAGGACTTTAAAAGCCGCATGGGGACGCACTCCAAGTGATTGACAACTTTGTTGAGGATTGGGGGCAGTACAGTCTCAGTCCATGTAAAATGTGAGTGTATTTCAGATTAAAACCTCATTTGCTGGATGTCAGTCACCTGAAGTTACCTGCCCTTGAGGAGGTTGCTGTGTGCCTACGCTTCCCCCACCCTCAATGTTGGGTGATGTGGCGTCAGCTTTGCCACTGTTCCAGAGGAAGATATCCCCACACACACCCCACAAAAATGTCCGAAAATTAATTTTAGAGGGATTTCAATTTAGCAGTAGAACTGCAACCCCTTCGCTGGTCGAAAGGCCTCTTGGCAATAACATAGACTGAGAACCTAAAGGAGATAAAGGCTTGGCACGCAATGGAGAACTCCAGGAACAAAACATGCCGCTGATATTTATTAACATAGCCCTGTAAATCAAAGGAGTCTACATGTCTGCCGTCTTGTCTAAAATTATTGGTTCATTCATCTTAGCCTTATTAAGCCAGCTGCATCTATCAAGGTCACATAAAAGGAAATACATACGGGTGTCAGTTGCCTGGTAGTTAAATACAGGTATAATGCTGCTGGCAACCCTTCCATTTATATTAATAAAGCCTTAACTTGCAATCATTGGAAGGCCCTTGAGAAACAACAGGGACAGGCACTAGAGCAATTCCCTGATTCAGAATGCTTGGGAAGCTAAAAGGACCATCCACAGAGGAAGTAGCAATCATCTAAAGAGGAAGTTTGCACTCTACTGTATGTCTACTGGAACAGGGAAAAACAAACCGCCAGGCAGAGATATTGCAGGTGATATATGCAAACTGCTTTGAGATATTTTATATGGAAACCTGCTGTTTTAAGTCAGCAATCAAATAAATGCAATGAGGGTGTATTTTACATTCTGCAACAGTTCAAGGGCTTTTAGATCTATCTAGATTACCATTTTGGCAACCTAGATCCAGGCCATGCTCCATCCAACACAGTGGTCTAGTGGGGTGTGAGCCAGTTTGGTTTAGTGGTTGGGGAGCCAGACTCTTATCTGGGATTACCAGGTTCAATTCCGCCCTCCCCCATGAAGTCAGCTGGTGACCTTGGGCTAGTCACAGCTCTCTTCTGAGCTCTCACAGCCCCACCCACCTCACAGGGTGTCTGTTGTGGGGAGAAGAATAGAAAAGCTTTGTCAGCTGTTTTGAGTCCCCTTAAATGGGTGAGAAAAGCAGGGTAGAAAAGCCAACTTCTTCTTCTTCTTCTTCTGTTCTGCACCGGAGTGTGGAACGGGAGGCCCACAAAGGGACCAGGGCCCTTTCTGCACTTGCTTCTTAATCCGAATCAAGAAACTGCTAAGGACATGTCATCCGCACAGGAGATGAAGGAGCTGCTAAGAACACATTGTCTGCATAGTAGATCCCGATCAGAAATGTGCTCTACATCCATGTTAGCACACATTTGGTGATCTAAAGCCCACTCAATGCAGATGCCTCTGCCTGTGGTTCATCTGGGTCTAGCTAATCTGGATCTAGCTAATGTACAGATCTAGCTACTACTGATCTAGCTGCTACAGTTCTAGTTAATACAGAGTAACTGAGGCAAGTGCAGAAAGGGACTAAGCCTCACACTATACCAGGGTACTGTTAAATGTGGAAAGACCCTAAATCTCTGCTTGACTACCCCTTCAAAGTTGTAGCCCAATGCAGCCAGAAGGTGCCAGTTTCATCATCTGGTGCTGACAGAAGCTGTAGATGAAATTATAGCACCTGATTGGCCAGATTGATCTATCCAATGGGCCACGCAGTTTACATCTTCTGGCCCCATCATTCTCCCATGCTTCAGCCCCTGCAAATTGCTGACTGATATCTCTGCTGATAGAGTGAGAACTGGTAATTAAAATTAAAACCATTCTGTATAAAACATGTAAGACTGAAATCCCTTTCATTAGGCCTGTGAGGATAATTGCATATCCTGGGGTGAACAAATAGCATTGTAATCACTTGATCGTTACATGTGGGTTCATTAAGAAGAGCTGATAGGAATTCAAAAGAAAGAAAGGGGGGAAGTGATGTGATCCTCCTATACATTTATTATGTTACAAATTGCGTGGAAGGCATATTAACCATGTAGAGTGGGTGGTGCACAAACTGAAATATCTATAAGGTAGTTTGCTACCAAATCCTACCACCACCTTCCACATGCAAAGTCTTTGGACCTTTCCGCCATAGGCAAAAAGGGGAACTCCTGGTATGCGCAAGTACAGGGCATAAGCACTGTGTGGATTGGCATCTATCATAGAATATGCTCTCCATGTGGTGGGCTGTCCCCTGCGTGTGTAACTGCAGAGCACTAAAAAGTACTCTATGGTTGTCCTAGCTTCTGGTTGTGATCAGGGAGGGTTGGGTAGCTTGTAGTGCACAATGTTGTGCATCACAGCTAGTTTATAATTAATCAATGGGTGTTTTTCCACCGCACTCCTTTAATCCAGATCTAAGAAGATCCGGATCTAGGGAAAGGGTACTTCCCTTAATCCGGATCTAGTATATCCGGATTAATTGAAGTACCCAATGTGTTTCAATGGGTGGTCTAGCACCCAATAGCAATGGGTGGTAGCCTCCCTGCCGTGGAAACACCGGAGCACCCATTTGGAAATCCGGATCTACCCACGATGGGTCTGCCTGTCACCCCAGGTGTTTGGGGGGACAGGGGGTGCAATCTCCGAAGTGGCTCTGAAGTCACTTCAAAATCACTTCAAAGTCACTTTGAAGTCTGTGCAATATGGCTCTGGAGCGTCTTTGAAGTCTGTGCTGATCTTCGGAGTAAACTTCGAAGTGACTTTGAAGTGACTTCGGAGTGACTTCGAAGTGACTTCGGAGTGACTTCAAAGTTCACTCCGAAGATCAGCACAGACTTCAAAGTCGCTCCGGAGCTATTTTGCACAGACTTCGAAGTGACTTTGAAATGACTTTGAAACTTAGGTTTTGGGGCTCTCCCCCAAGGGTTCCCCTCCCCCTAGCCTCCTCTAGACCCCATTGCCAAACTAATGTGGAAACAGGCTCCTTTTAATCCGGATTTTCTGGCTGAAGACCCCATTGTAGAGAAAATCCGGATTAAAGCCCAGAAAGTACCCATAGGATCCAGATTTCCCAAGGTGCGGTGGAAACAAATGTTTCCCTAATGGGTGCCGTGGTGGAAATGGGGTCATCTGGCTCTCACCCAAATGGGTCCTTAATGGGTGCTAAAATCGGTACTGACTGTGGAAAAACACCCCATATCTGGGCAGGAAAGGGGTAGTTGTAGGCTGTAAACACCTCCTGCAAGTGCACCTGCACCTGCCCAGATGTAAAGTACGGGCCAAAGTTTGAATCACTCTAAGGTTTTAGATCCAGAAAATTAGGAGTTAAGGGGTTAGGGTTAGAGAAGGGAAGAGAAAATGAAGACTCCTACGCTCCGACATGCATTCTTCCTCTCTTTTCCGAAGGTTGTCAACATTTGTATATTCAAATATGGATTGAAAATTCATACAAATAGCTATGAACGTATTTGAACCGGATTCTAATTTGAATACATTTGTTTTTTCTCTATTCATTCGAATCCAAACACTCTAATATTCGATTCAAACTGAATCGAGTTTAAAAACTGCATTTGTGCACACCCCTATACGTTTTTCCCATTCACATAAACCTTGTTCTGATGCCTTCTGTAAGTCATCACAAGAAGATTGGGTGAGAGGGGTTAAAAAATCAATGGAACTCTTAGAGAGGAAAATGCAGTACTGTTTAGTATGAGCAAAATGGATGGATCAGGCCCAACAGGTCAAACACATTTATCTTTAATGTCCAACCTGTTGTCAAGTGATTTACTGCCTTGGTATATGGGATATGAAACAATAATACCGCTTTCAGTTTTTAGACAAATGGTGTTCCAAAAGTGACATGATTCTTCCATGAGCACTTATAAATCTCAAATTACATCTGTTTTACTTCATCTTTGGAGAGAGGGGAGAACTAGTATCTCCACCTTGCATACCTGGTGATGCCACCCAGAATAGCACCAATGGTCATAAAACTGAAGGGACCAGTTCCACAAATAGACAGGAATACATACCAAGGATTCTTGTCCTGCTGGAAGCAAGGGAATGATGAATTTCATACATCAAGCCAGAAAGCTTTAGTCCAGGGATGTGGGTGCATGAAAAATTCACGTTTCTTTCAGAATCAAAACGAACATCGGAAAATTTATCTCACTGGTGAATTGTTTGTTCACAGTTTTGAACTTTTGTTCATCAGTAAAACACTGCAAAAATGTAATCAAATTTTCATATTTGTGAGCCATGAGCATTGTTTGTTTCATTTGAATTCAAATTGAATGTTAAGGAACATTCGTATAAAACTTTGTAATATTCATGAACCTGGGAGGTGAAAAAGCGGCTGTCCCAGTCACATCTGCAATGGATCCAGAGTGGATCAAAAAAGGATTGAAAGCAGATTCGATATGGATTCAGGGCAGATTCGATGTGTTCTGAGTAGGGATGCACATGAATGGGTTTTTGATGAATATTAGAAAATCCATATTTGTTCAAATAGCTCTCCTTTGAATGTGGTATGATTTTATTTGAGGTGAATGGATTCATATGAATCTGTACGAATATTCGATACGTAATTGATGCAAACAAATGTGTATCTGATACGAACGAATACATATCCAATACGTATCCTGTAACGTATCCACGCTCACATCTGACTTGAATCCACTTTTATTCCACTCTTGATCCATGTCAAATGCAACCTGGATCCATTGCAGATGTGACAGGTGCAGCCGCTTTCCCACCTCTCCAGTTTAACGAATGTCCAAATTATTTGTATGAATGTCCAAAACATTAATATTCATACAAATATTAATGTATGAATGTCATCACATTTGATTCATGTACGAATGTCTGAATTCGGATCAATTCGTATAAAAAAGCCAATGCTATGAATATTCATGCACACCCCTGGTTCTGAGCGGATCCACATGGGATCTGTATGGGATCCATATCTGACATTCATATTGAGTTCATATGGAACATTCACATCAAATCAAAGTCTACCACATATCTATTTGAACAAATTCAAATTTTCTTGCATTTAATTTGATACGAATTGGATGCAAAAAAAAACAAAAACATTCACATCCCTACAGTCAGGATGTAAACAGTAAAAAAATCATTTTCTGTTCAATAGGGAAATATCTTTCTGACCTCATTTCCTACAGAAACAAATGGGTGGAGTACGGCTGTGAATGTCTCAGCTTAATGCACAAAGGATTGGAAGGTCATATCTTTAGTGAATATTTGTATGACCCCTAAATAGCCAACCTCATGGTGAGAATTTAACCACATAAGTGCTCGGCACAGCTGCAAAGGAGGAATTGTCTGGAGTATTAGCAAAGGTCAGGTTTGTTCTTTTCAGCAGAGAGAGAACAGAGCACCAGCTTAGTGCAGCCTGTTGGGATAATAAGATTAATTCAGACTTTGGGTCTAACCACATGCATGCAGCAAACAGCAGACACATAATCAGAGCTGTCACCCTCATACTGCCTGCTATTGCCATAGATTGAACAGCCACAAAATATTCAAACAGTAAAGTTGGGGAAGTTTTCAAGGCAGAAAACTGGCACAGAGAAATGCCCCAACATCTCAAAATCAGGAGGGAATTGGGAGCACAGCTTATAGGGTTCGGCTTTAGGAAGTCACACCTAGCCTTTCCTTCATATGCCATTTTGCATTTAGGGATATGCAAAATTTGCCTTAATTCTCTCCTCTGATTTCCTTTGCATCTTTTCCTTTAACCATTCTTCTCTGTTTCTCCTAATAATGAGCAATTTGTCAGCATTATGCCAAGGAATTAATCTTGTCTATTATCTGATGCATCCATGGAAGTATATCTGATTGCCCAGTAATTGTGACCTCATCAGAGGGGCTTTCTAATTAAGCTGCAATTTGGCAGGGTGGTTAATTGTGTTTTATTTTTCTGATCTGCTTTGTTGACAGTCACGGGAAACCAAATTATACAGAACAGCCCAGAGTGAGGCGGGGACCTCGTCAGGAGCAAAACCTTCAAACAACACTGCAGGTGTCCTTACTTTAGTGTGAAGGGTATAATTAAGGTGGAAGCCAGCTAATGGGCAGTAGGATCAGGTTGCAGAGCGTGTGAAGGCTTTCATGCCTCTGAAAGGATGTGCAACGGGGAAAGAAAATCCAGTGTGGAGATTGGCATGTGCAAGTAGGTCTGTGCATCGAAGAGGTGAAATGTTGTGCAAAGCCCCCCCCCATCTTCAACTGTGCATGTGAAGGGAAGCCCCCATCCCCTGCCTCATGTCCCAGCATGCCTTGCCCCCCACTCACCTTTTGCCAGCACCACTGCTCCTGCCCCTCCAGTTTGGTCTAGAGGTTAGGGAGCCAGACTCTTATCTGGGAATACCAGCTTTGATTCTGTCCTCCTCCATGAGGCCAGTTGGTTGACCTTGGGGGGGGGTCACAGCTCTCTTCTGAGCTCTCACAGCCCCACCTACATCACAGGGTGTCTCTGGAGGGGAGAAGAATAGAAAGCTTTGTCAGCTGCTTTGAGTCCCCTTAAATGGGTGAGAAAAGTGGGGTAGAAAAGCCAACTTCTTCTTCTTCTTCTTCTTCTTCTTCTTCTTCTTCTTCTTCTTCTTCCTGACATGCGGAAAGGAGGCCCTTAGTGCTTTTGCTGGTGTGGGACACCACTAAGTGCAGAAAGACCATGTTGTAAGGGTGTGCACAAAGCCCATTTCCCAAATTCAACTTGATACAAATCAAATGTGGGAAAATTTGGCTTCAGCCAATGAATATTTGTGAATCAAATGAATGCAACCCTACCTGTCCTTGCCTCTGCTGCACCTTCTTCTAAGGCACCTCCACCACTCTGCATGCACACCAGAACTGCCTTTTCTGGCCACCTGAATGCCTATTTTGGCCTCTGGGGAGCACAGAAAGGGGCCTGGGACACCAGTGGAATGCACCTCAAATGGCAAGGGTGCATGTGGGAGGCAGGCAGAACAGATCTGGTGGCATGCCGGGCCTCTTTCTGTGCTCTGTGGAGGCTGAAATAGGCCTTCCAAGGGCTAAAATAGGCCTTCCGGTTCTGGGGACACCTGACCCAAGTGCCTTTTTTGGGCTCAAAGACTAAGGGGGTACAGGGGAGGCCATGGTGTGGGAGGTGGGAGGCTATGGGGAGAGGGCCCGGGGCATTCAGTATCCAATGAAGCTTCAACCGAAGCTTCTACAAATACTGGATAATTTGATTTGTGGATGAATAGGGCCTATGAATGGAGGCCCTATTCAGTTTGGCCACAAATCTACCAATTTGTACATATTCGTATGAATTCTAGATGTCACGGATATTTGTGCACATCTCTACCTTGTTGTATTCTGAGGGCACTCCTAGGACACAGGATAGACATGTTTCTCTACTATTTGCTCTCTTCCAAGCTTTCACAGCCACACCTACCTCACAGGGTGTCTGTTGTGGGGAGGAGAACAGAAAGCTTTGTCAGCCACTTTGAGTCCACTTAAAGGCTGAGAAAAGTGGGGTGTGAAAGCCAATTCTTCTTCTTCTTCTTCTTCTTCTTCTTCTTCTTCTTCTTCTTCTTCTTCTTCTTCCAGGTCATGTCATCAACTGATCTGGATCAGTGCTGTTACACAGCTAGCACTGATCCAAACCAGGCCTTTGTTATGCTCTTTATGCACTTATGGATTAACCAGGATCAAGGTTAGCTGCATCTAGGGATGTGCACAAATGAATTTGCATTCAAAAATGTGATTGAGTATTCTAATTCACAAATTTTCACATCAAAATGAACATCCAGACTTTCCAATGAAACAACCAATGCTCCTGGCTCACAAATGCAAAACATTGATTGAATTTTCTCACTTTCACTGTATTTCACCAATGAAAATAGACCTTTTTCAAAAGGAAAATACTCAAGAACAATGTTCAACTGCAAATGTGAACATCTGCGCTTTCAAACAAATGATTTGAGGATGAAATGAATTTTTGGATATTTGGTTCCATTGTGAAACAAAGGTGAAATTTTCTTTTGTGCACTTCCCTAGCTACACCCAGCTCAACCACAGGCAGAGACATTGACATCAAGCTGGCTTCAGAACAACAAATATGTGCTAAAGAGTGCTAGCAAAGAAAAAGACCACGTTTATGGGGTCTACCACTGATCTGCATTAGTGAGCCCTTAGGACAGTTCTGAGGCCTATTTGCACTACAGTCTCTAGTCAAGAATTAGTGAACCTCTGGTGAAGAGCATCTTGCACGTGGAGTAGCCTGATACAGCCTTCAAGTGTGTCCACCATCACCAGAAGCCCACTAATCATTGATTAGTTGTGGTGGAGCATGAAATTGTGCCCTGCATGTGCACAAATATCCGTAACATTCATTATTCGTACAAATTTGGATGAATTTGGACATTCGTGCATGAAATGGATGTCGCGGCATTTATGAACTGATATTTGTATGGATACAAATGTTTCAAAACATTCGGGCAAATGATTCGGGCATTTGTTAATCTGGGGGAAGAAATCAGAGGGAGGCCCAGACATGTGGGCTTTGTGTTTAAGATGGGAGGGTAGGCAAAGAAAGTTCAGGGAAAGAGAGGGAGGGGAGCTGCACCTGTGTAAGGCAGAAGAAAGAGGGGAATCGGAGATTCTGATTCAGACTTAGAAACAGCCTTTGCATTTAAGAGAGGAGGGCTGGTGAATAACATAAGAACATAAGAGAAGCCCTGCTGGATCAGGCCACAGCCCATCTAGTCCAACATCCCATCACACACAGTGGCCCACCAAATGCTCATGGGCATCTCAAGCAGAGACAAGGACAAACCTATTTCTGCTCTAGAATCCCAGCAAATGGCCTTAGAAGCGCCCCGCTCCCCCGCCCCAGGCTGAACGATGCACCTAGGCATTCATTCTAGTAGCCATTGGTACATCTGTCATCCATAAATTTGTCTAACCCTACCTTAAACCCATCTGGACTGGTACGTTGAGTGGAAAAATCAGCCCATCTCTCTCCCCACCTTCAAATCATTTCCTTTGTCAATACAGCATAAAGAAAAACCCCTCCGATTATGAAAGGTGGAAGTGTAGAAGAGTGCATTGTAGTAACAAGGTTCTTTCTTTTTTCACTAATGGAAATTAGTGTGTTATAACAGCCAATATTGTGAGCTTAATAGAAACCGCTACCCGCTATAGCAAGTGCAGAAATAATTTTAATGCCACATGTTTCATAGGATAATTGGAAATTTGAGCGGTAAGCATGCTGCTCATTTGCAAAAGATCTGGGAAGTAAAACTAACTAGGAAGGAGGGTAAAATTGACTTGACATTTGCTCCTGGGTAGAAGAGGGCAACAGGAGCCTGCAAAGAGTGTGGCTTTTTAATCATCTAAGATGTTGTTAGTAATAATGAGCAGTAACATGGGACTATTCATCACTTCATAATTAAAGCGATTTGCTCTTGGTTTTGCCTGGATCTTGGTGTTGCCTTCTGCCAGCAGCAGGCGAAGGCACCCCTTTCTACAATGATGTATTGCGCTAATATATCTTTGGATGAGCTTCCACCTTAATGAACTATCAGTGAAATGCATCATGGGAGTGAAAAGGAGGAGGAGGAGGAGGAGGAGGAGGAGGAACAAGTTCTTACCTAGAGTGCAAAGGTTGATTGAAATAGGTTAGCTCTCTCCCAGACAACAGTGATCACATTCTCTTCTAGGGGTGCGTCCCCATGCACATTTTGGTCCAAATCAAAATTAGGTTTGGCAAGGGTCATCCCCATGCACTTTTGATTTGGTCTGATTTTCGCAGACGAAATCATCCAGACTGCCAAGGCAGACATGATAATGGCTTTATTTTTTCTCCATTTTAAGCTTGCTGGGTGTTCTCATGGTTCCTGAGTGAAGCAGAGGTGTGCAAAACTGCTCAACCACTCAACTGCCGCCAAACCTTGTGGTGGCTTTGGTTTTAAAAAGTTATTATTTTTTCAGTTTGGTCCTGCTAAGGAGGGGATGTGGCATTTGCAGCAGGTGGCATGGGGTGGGGTGATGTCAATCTGGCTTCCAATGAAGGGAGAGGGGGTAGAGAGGAGATGGTGCTGCTCCCCCGTGCTGAATTTTGGCGCAGTTTGCATGGGGATGGCTGAATCCGCACCCGACCTGCACCCAGCCTGCATTACCAGAAATGGCATGGGGACAGGCAACAATAGATCCTGGTCCTGCACCCGGTTCAGTGCGTGTTTAATCAGACCCAAACGGCTTGCATGGGGACATGGCCTAGGTGTAGGGCTGGAAGTGGGCATGGTGTCATACAACTGTTGCTTTGTAGTCATCATGGGCCACATCCAGATCCCTATGGCAATGTCTAGGTGTGTGCTGGATGTTTCCATGGTGATCCAGCTTGCCTTGGCCTGGCCATCTGCACTTCAAGTTCTGCTGGTCCAGTAAAGGGCTTAATCAGCACCACTGTGCTGAGTCTTTACCTGTCTGGTATGGATGGAGGTGTAACACACACACATCAGTTCACATCATCATGCATGTGCCAGGACCTCACACACAGTCAAGTGTATGCATAAAGGTGTGCATGGTAGCATTGGTGTCATCGTGCATACATGTGTCTGTGCATGAGATCACATACATTAATGGAAAGCAATCCTTCCTGTTCAGCTTTGATGGATATTCCAGAAATCTTTTCTTAGGTTGCATCCACATAGGTGAAAGAAATCAATCAGTGGAGGCTTGAGAGGTGCATGAGCAGCTTGCCAGCAATTCCTCAGGCATGCCACATGCTTCTGAGGGCTGGTGGGGGCAAAAACACTGCTGTTTTATCTCTACAAAGTTGGGGGATTTTCATTCCCTGGTTTGAAGATAGTGAGAAGGCAAGACACATGATGTGAAGTAAAGGTAGCCAAGGGCCCTGCTTCTAAGGTGAGATCCCTAAGCTTCCTGCCTTTAAGGTGCTGCAATTAGGATGTGCACAAATGGTTGTGTGGGGGTTTTTGCATTCAATTTGTAAGAAAATTCATATTCATTTGAATTGATCCCCTTCAAATGTGGTAGGATTCTATTCAATATGAATATATTCATAAGAATTAGTACAAATATTAAATACAAACGGGTACATATCCAATACATATCTGATTTGTATCTTATACATATTGGATATGTAAAACATATCATGCTCTGAAAGCATCAAATCTGCCCTGAATTCACTTTGAATCCACTCTGGATTCATTAAGGCGATCTATTTGAACGAATAAAAAATTTCTTACATTTGATTCAATATTAATTGAATACAAACAAATCATTTGTGCACATCCCTACTCCTTCTATATCTAATTCTTCCAAACCAAGTAAGATCCATTGTACAAATATCAAATGTTATGAATATTCATGCACATCCCTAAGAAAGAGAAAGAAAGAAAGAAAGAAAGAAAAAGATGAGGCCAATAAGTTTGTGGATTCTCACTAGATGTTAAATAATTCCCATGGATAACATTCTAGAGCACTTATTTTTGCTGAATTCCATATGGTTACGCCTGTTTTTATTTCTTTTTAAAAGAAACCCATTGAAAAGTTTCATGGCTTAATAATTTGAAGCCATTGCTTGGTACTTAGTGCAACATTTCCGAATTGTTTGGTCTGCTCAGCAGTTAGACTTGCACCAAATTACGAGAGGTAACAGAGCAGAAAAGCTCTTTCTCTGATTCAAAGGTGGGAAAAATGAAAGAACTGACGAAGGTCGTATTTCCCCCTTAGTCCCCCATTTTTTCCTTGAGTAAATCCATGGTAATGATGCATCAAATGTAGGCTCATAAAAGGCATAATTACTCAACATTACTTAGTGGAAAGCTACTTTTAAGGGAGCACAAGGTATGCTATATATACTGGTCCGTGCTGGATTTCCCTTTTTTGATCTTCCCAATCCAAAGTTATCAAACGACGGCCCTCCAATTTTTGCTGAACTACAACTGAGCCAAGTATTGTATAGTATAATAGACAAGAGTCTAGGTAGGATCTGTTCAGGGCTGGTATGAAGCCATGGAAGTACCCAGATGATTCAGGGTAGGAATGAGCATGAATATTTGTAATATTCATTATTTGTATGAATTTGTATGAATTTGGGCATTTCTACACGAATGTGTACAACCCTAACCCTAACCCTGACCCTGACCCTGACCCAAACCCTAACCCTAACCCTAACCCTAACCCTAGCCCTAGCCCTAGCCCTAGCCCTAGCCCTAGCCCTAGCCCTAGCCCTAGCCCTAGCCCTAGCCCTAGCCCTAGCCCTAGCCCTAGCCCTAACCCTAGCCCTAGCCCTAACCCTAACCCTAACCCTCGCCCAAGCCCAAGCCCTAGCCCTAGCCCTAGCCCTAGCCCTAGCCCTAGCCCTAGCCCTAACCCTTGCCCAAGCCCAAGCCCAAGCCTAAGCCTAAGCCTAAGCCTAACCCAAATCTAAGACTAAGACTAAGACTAAGACTAAGACTAAGACTAAGACTAACCCTAACCCTAACTGTAACCCTAACCCTAAACCTAACCCTAACCCTAACTGTAAACCTAACCCTAAACCTAAGCCAGATCCCTAACCCTTACCCTAACCCTAACCCTAATCCTACCCTATCCCTATCCCTATCCCTATCCCTATCCCTATCCCTATCCCTATCCCTATCCCTATCCCTATCCCTATCCCTATCCCTAACCCAGCCCTATCCCTATCCCTATCCCTATCCCTATCCCTATCCCTATCCCTATCCCTATCCCTATCCCTATCCCTATCCCTATCCCTAACCCTAACCCTAACCCTAACCCTAACCCTAGCCTTGCCCTAGCCCTAAGTCTAAGCCTAAGCCTAAGCCTAAGCCTAAGCCTAAGCCTAAACCTAAGCCTAAACCTAAGCCTAAGCCTAAGCCTAAGCCTAAAAGCCTAAACCTAAACCTAAACCTAAACCTAAACCTAAGTCTAATCCTAATCCTAATCCTAATCCTAATCCTAATCCTAACCCAACCCTAACCCAACTGGAGATAAGTAGCAGATATGTATGCATTCGCATAAGATATTGTTATCTGATACGTTTCCGATTCTTATGCATTGGTATAGTATACGTGTCCAGTATGTATGCATTTGTATAGGATCTGTACAGAGGATGTGTATGCAGGATCCGTATGCATTTGTATCGGATATCCATATGAATTTGTACAAATACATTTGTATCGAATAAAATCCTACCACATTTGAACGGGATTTATTCAAACGAATACAAATTTTCTAACATTCGATTTATTATGAATCAAATTCCAAAAACCCCATTTGTGCACATCCCTAATGCAGGAGCTACACATCAGTGACTCATTGGGCCTTTCTGCACTACCTGGCTGTGATCTGCACCAGTGGAAGGTGTGGTCTGGAACAGCTCCATCTTCATTATTGGTCTTGTTTTAGAGCAGTGGTTCTCAACCTGGGGTTTGGGACCCCTTTGGGGGTCGAATTACCCTTTCAGAGGGGTCACAATGAGTCTCCCACCGCCCTTCCCTCCCACCTCCCAGCTGATCCGCCCCTGTGGTTGGGGGTCCCCACAACATGAGGAACTCCATTAAAGGGTTGCGGCATTAGGAAGGTTGAGAACCGCTCTTTTAGAGTGTCAGATTTTTCATCTAGTAACTTCTGATTTGATTTCACACTCCTACGCTAAGGCAGCTTGGTGACCTTGGGCTCGTCGCAGTTGTCTTTCTCAGGTTTCATTGTCTGTTATGTGGAGAAGAACAGAAGATTTGTCAGTCACCTTGAGTCCCCATGGGGATGAAAAAAAAGCCAACTTCTTCTTGTACTAGCTGTCCGTGAAGCTTGCACAAGCATGGGGCCCTGGAGGATCTGTTTTGGTAGTGTACTGTGGTACACCACTGAAATGGATCCCCAGTAGTCCAGAAAGCTAGTGTGCTGGTAGTCCTCAATGTCAAGAACTACCAGTAATTGAGATCAAAGGTCTGATTGGGATTCTGCCCAGTCCTGTGCAGATAGAGGGTATCAGTGGTGGCCTGTTACTTCTGTATTTTACTGACATGCGGAAAGGAGGCCCTTAGTGCTTTTGCTGGTGTGGGACACCACTAAGTGCAGAAAGACCATGTTGTAAGGGTGTGCACAAAGCCCATTTCCCAAATTCAACTTGATACAAATCAAATGTGGGAAAATTTGGCTTCAGCCAATGAATATTTGTGAATCAAATGAATGCAACCCTACCTGTCCTTGCCTCTGCTGCACCTTCTTCTAAGGCACCTCCACCACAGTGCATGCACACCAGAACTGCTTTTTCTGGCCACCTGAACGCCTATTTTGGCCTCTGGGGAGCACAGAAAGGGGCCTGGGACACCAGTGGAATGCACCTCAAATGGCAAGGGTGCATGTGGGAGGCAGGCAGAACAGATCTGGTGGCATGCCGGGCCTCTTTCTGTGCTCTGTGGAGGCTGAAATAGGCCTTCCAAGGGCTAAAATAGGCCTTCTGGTTCTGGGGACACCTGACCCAAGTGCCTTTTTTGGGCTCAAAGACTAAGGGGGTACAGGGGAGGCCATGGTGTGGGAGGTGGGAGGCTATGGGGAGAGGGCCCGGGGCATTCAGTATCCAATGAAGCTTCAACCGAAGCTTCGACAAATACTGGATAATTTGATTTGTGGATGAATAGGGCCTATGAATGGAGGCCCTATTCAGTTTGGCCACAAATCTACCAATTTGTACATATTCGTATGAATTCTAGATGTCACAGATATTTGTGCACATCTCTACCTTGTTGTATTGTGAGGGCACTCCTAGGACACAGGATAGACATGTTTCTCTACTATTTGCTCTCTTCCAAGCTTTCACAGCCACACCTACCTCACAGGGTGTCTGTTGTGGGGAGGAGAACAGAAAGCTTTGTCAGCCACTTTGAGTCCACTTAAAGGCTGAGAAAAGTGGGGTGTGAAAGCCAATTCTTCTTCTTCTTCTTCTTCTTCTTCTTCTTCTTCTTCTTCCTCCTCCTCCTGCTCCTCCCCCTTCTCCAAAACTGGAGCAATAGGACCTTACTGGAGCAAAAGCTCCCTCTTTTCCATAGCTTGTTAGGACTAGGAAAGGCTTGTGAGCCCCACGATGGTGGCAGCAGTGATGCGGTGTTCAGACCAAAGTTCACTAGAGGAGGAAGAGGAGGAGGAGGGGGAGGAGAGTTGGCTTTTCTACCCGTTTTTCTCACTTATTCAAGTGAGAAAAGGTTTGTCAAAGTGGCTGACAAACCTTCTGTTCTTCTGCCCCCAACAGAGATCCTGTGAGCATGGTGGGGCTGTGTAAGCTCAGAAGAGAGCTGTGGCTAGCCCAAGGTCACCCAGCTGGCTTCATGGAGGAGTGCAGAATCGAACCTGGTATTCCCAGATAAGGGTCCGCCTCCCTAACCACTAGACCAAACTGACAAATAGGTCTAGAGTCTAAATTCCAAATATAATAATACCCCAGATTATGAAGGCTAGATTTATGATCTGAAAAATTAACAAAATACCCTTACAGCATGATTAGCTTTGTCATCCCTCCCCCCCCCCCAGCAGATGAGAGTGCAGGAAGAAGAGACAGAGTAATCTCATTGCTAATGCCACAGTGCAGCTGTCGTTTCCCTTCATGGCGCAGCCTGTGATTTTCAAGTTAGCCAGGTGAGCTGGAAAAATAATGATGGATAAGGGAGATCTTTGTCACTTTCAGGCAGGAGAGTTTCTTTCCTCCCATGGCGGATTGATTGCTAGCAGGAGACGTTGTCTCTTGATCGAGAGAACAGGTCCCTGTTGCAGAGCTGATTTTGGAAAAGCTGAGATCTTTGAGTGCATTTAAAAAACGAAAACGAAGGCATCAAAGAAATCCATGAAATGCATGCAAGATGCCAACCATTTCCCTCAACCCCTCGTCCTGCTGGTTTATCACTTGCATGTGAGGCAAAGGAAATTAAAACGAAGGAGAAGCCAATTAAATGTAGCATCCCTTGTAAATACTCTTCATCCGCAACGATGCCTCATCAAAGATGGAGGCAGAACTTAATGTGAAGACTGGGTTTAAAACCAATGTTGATTAGACTCACCCCCCCTCCCCTCTTCTATCTCAATTTGCCATTAAGGCCAATAATAGCTCTTTTGAGAGTGGGGATAATATGGTTCAGTAGCTGTTTTAAAAGTCCGTATTTAAAGATGTGAATGAGATAACGCAGTTAGATGCATTCTAAGCTGATGGCAAACAAGGGCTATTAGCTGTCTTCCTGAGTTTATCATCCCTGCAATTAAAGGGCTGCCTCAGGCTCAGGATGGAAGTGCTGCAAGAGTGCCTTGTTTAGCCTTCTTTCACTGTTTGATGTTGGAACAGGATTCAGCTATCTGTGGCAGATTGGCCCGGGACAGCAGGAAGAGGCTCCCACAGAACAGGAGTGCCCAATGGGGGCTCCTCCAGATGCTGCTGCTACTGCTGAAGTAGAACTCACCAACCTCAGACACCACAGGCAATCCCAAAGGGTGGTGGGCCTTGTAATTCAAAGGAGTCAATCCAGAATATTAGTAATGTTCAAAGTTAGTCTGAATTCGGACATTTGAACTCAAATCAAACGTTACAATATTCCACACCCTCACCCTAACCCAACCCTCACCCTCACCCTCACCCTCACCCTCAGACAACCTTAACCCTAACCCCAACCCTAACCCTCACCCTCACCCTCACCCTAACCCAACCCTAACCCTAACCCAAAATTAGTCTGAATTCGGACATTTGAACTCAAATCAAACGTTACAATATTCATATGCTAACATTGTAGAACCACATGTCTAATCCTGGGGCTTTGTGTAAATATCCATTGCATTATCTTCTGTTCCAGCTTTTCAAAGTTCTCAGTGATATTACTTCTGGCACAGTCTGAAATAAATAAAGAATCTTTGGAATAACAATCATCTTCAGTGCCCGTTTTCATCCCGTACTATCAGCGCAAATGCGTTCAGATGCACAGGAGATTGGTAATACATACATATCTGTACTTTTGAATGTTTCAAATCATTTGAACGAATGTTTTGGAACATTCAAAATTCATTTGAATGTTTCAATTTGAATGTGAAGACATTCTATTCGAATTTGGACGTCCGTGTTTGATTGAATTTGATCAAATTTCAAATGTTTAGAACATTTGTGGACATCTTAATCCTATCACATTCAAAGGGGATCTATTCAAACTAAAATGAATTTTCTTACATTTGATTCGACACAGAACGAATGCAAAAAAAACCCACACATGCACATCCTTATTCCAAACAAACAAATATTTTTTTTAAAACATAATCCAAAAAAGGAATATAGGTGTTTGACAAATGGTGGCAATATTTTACTCCGTTGGCAAAACTGCATAATATATTTTATTTGCTCATAGTTCTATGAGCTGCTGTAATCTCAGGGAAAAATAAGTGGCACCTTGTGCCATGGAAATGACAGATTGATCCTTCTGAACTGTGTTTTGATCAGCAGTCAGAGGCAGCTGGCATACAAATTCCTGGCTGTGAAGGATCCAGTAGCACTTCAAGTCAAGAAGCTGGCGGAAATGCTTTTTTGTTGGGAAACACATCAAAACCCGATACATGGCTAGTTTCCTGACTTCAAAGGCTAATGCTTAATAGCTGGTCAGCCCATGATCTAAACTTGTATACTATTTATTTGCATTTGCAGAGGGTTTGCATTTTGATCTCCACCCTTTTCATCATGCAAATTACTCCTCCATAAAATGAAAACATACATTGGAGAGTAGGGAAACAACTTAAGGTACTATCAGCTGAGAAAGAAAAGAAAAACCTTCAAATTTGTCAATATAAGCTTCCAACACCTTGGAGAACAGGTATATTTTCACCTGTCATCAAATCTCCAGTAATCCTATAGCTGAGCCTTACGTGGCCCTCCAGGATGGCTGCAGATGATGTGACAAATGTACCTTCATGCATGGTGCTCAGAGACTGGCCACAAACCTCACACAAGCTTTGGGGCCACAGTGGTGGACGATCTGGACCAGCCCGTCATGGAGACAGTGCTGTTCCAGTCCACACTTTTCCATGGTCTAAACCTAAAAACTCCTCACTTCACAATACTGGAAGACTTTGAAAAGCACAGTTCTTGGCACTGCAGGACAAGATCACAGGACAAGAAGAGAAACAAGATCTAGTAAGACACCAGTCACCCTTGACTTGGCCAGGAGCAGAGACCTCTGAAGGTGGATATCGCAGCTACAGTATACCCAAAAGCTTAGGGTCTCCAAAGAAGAAACCTGGAACACAGCACAACAGCTAAAAAACTGCTACTAACCAGATTGAATCCGGCTGTGAAAGCCTACATACATCCACCAAAGGACAGCTTATGGGCAACTTTGTAGGGAACAGGTCAGAACTAGGGATGTGAAAAATGAAATTCAAATTTGCAGATTCAACCCATTCTTTCAAATTCACAAACAATCAGATCGAATAAAAAATCTGGTTGTCCATATACCCAAACATTTGATTGAAGAAAATAAAATATCCATATTTTGCTTTGCTTTTGGTGATAACAAGGACTTTTTCAGTAGAAAAAGGTTGTGAAAATGTTTGAATGTGAATGTGAAAAACTGGATTTTCAATGTTACGACTCCACAACAAAACAATCTGATTTGATAGAGAAATAAATTTGATATTACTATTTTTTGTGCACATGTCTATAGCCAGAACCTCCCAGGAACAATTGCAATGGATCACAGTGCTGGAGATGTACATTAATGTTTTTTTTTTAAAAAATGTTTGATTGAAATCAAATCAAATGCAAGGAAATTCCCGTTCATTCAAATAGAGCCCTTTCAAATGAATCTGGCCACAGCCCATCTAGTCAAGCAACCTGGCTCACAGAGTGGCCCATCAATTTATTTATTTATTTATATTTATATTTATATCCTGCCCTATACCTGAAGGTCCCAGGACAGAGAACAACCTTTAAAATACAGCATAATGCGGTCTACATGGGGCTGCCCTTGAAGATGGTTCAGAAGTTGAAGCTACTGCAAAATCCAGCCACTAGGGTGTTGAATGGGACAGCTAGCCAGATGTCCATCACACTGGTCTCAAAAGAGTTGCACTGGCTGCCAATTCACTACCGAGCCCAATTCAAGGTGTTAACTTGGCTTATAAGGCCCTAAATGACTTGGGCCCCAAATATCTAAAGGAACGCCTTCTCCCATATTGACCTGCCTGTGCCTTAAGATCTGGAGGGGAGCCTTCTGGTTGTTCCACCGCCTTCAGAAGTGAGGCTGGTGGGCACCTGGGAAAGGGCCTTCTCAATAATGGCCTCCAGGCTGTGGAATAGTCTCCCCCTTGAGGTATGTCAGGCTCCTTCTCTGATCAGGAAGGCGGTGAAGACGCACCTCTTCGCTGAGGCCTTTGGCTAGATGTTGGCTGTGTTTGCCCCCCACTGCTACTGTTTTGATACTGTGTTGGTTTTTAATGTGTTGGTTTTAAATTTTAATATGGGTGGTTTTGTTGTTTTTTGATATGCTGGATTTTAAAAGCTGTTACCCACCCTGAGACCTTGGGGTATAGGGTGGGATAGAAATATAAATAAATAAATAAAATAAAATAAAAATATAAAAAAACACTATATCAGAACAATAATAACCATCACAATATTTAAAAACCAACATGTTTACAACAGCACAATATCAGTTAAAACAATAGTATTTGCAGTGGGGAAAACGTAACCAACATTTAGCCAAAGGCCTGAGCAAAGAGGTACGTCTTCCCTGCCTTCCTGAACATAAACAGAGAAGGAGTCTGACACACCTCAAGGGGGAGACTATTCCATAGCTTGGGGGCCGCTACTGAGAAAGCCCACACCTGGGTGCCCACCTGCCTAGCTGCTGAAGGTGGTGGGACAACCAGGAGGGCCTCCCCTCCAGATCTTAAGGCATGAGTCCGGCTCCCTATCCACTGGACCAAACTGGTTCACAAGTCCTTTCCAACTCTATGATTCTATCATCCTATCTTACAAAGTGGCCCATGAATTGCTTCTGGTCATCTCGAGCAGGAGACAAAGGAAAAACCTTTACCTGCTCTCAGCTACCTGCAAAGAGCTTTTAAAGGCATCCTGTCTGTTCCTCCATTGTGGGAGATATACCTAGGCACCAGTTCAATAAGAATCTACCATCCTCCTGACTTTGGATCTGAGTTTCAGACATCTATGGTTTTATTATCCCCCTCCCCCCCCACCCCACCCCAAAAACCTTTCTTTTCAAAGAATGGCTCCACTGACTTAGCATTCAGGGCCGCGATGTGATTTGTTTAATGTATAGATCTGTCAGAACTCATAAATCTTCACAGTGTTATGGATGGTGTTATTAGTTTTGATCAAGATTACGGCTGAAGCTTGATGATGTGGCTGATGCTGGCGCTTATGGGCTATCAGGCGCAGCTCGGATATTAGACTTAAAAAACTCCTGTATGATTCAGAGCATGCTTCCATTTAAATATTAATAGCTCAATGATATTGATGGCAAAGCCATCCCTGCGTGGGCCATGCACTGTGTTCTAACTGCATGTGTTCAGGTCATTATATGGAAGAGAAAACACTCAATAATAGGAGTCCACCACTGTTTTTCATGCGCTTAGCATCTGTGGGTAGCTGCCTAATTTCTTGTGATTATATATGTGTGCTTGATACAGAGTCCAACATAATGCAAGCATTGTGTTATTTGAACAGGTGGAGGAAAATCACATTTAGTTTGCAGCTGAATTTCTCAACACGCTGGAAGCCTGTGCATTAGGTATGGCCATACTCTTCCTGGGGCTTGTGGCCTTTCCACATCTTCATTTCCCTGGGAAATTATCCCAGGGAATGAAGATGGAGGTTATATCCAGTGTCTGCACTTTGGGGTGCCAGATCCATCCCAAACCTCTCCAACAATGTGCTAAGCACTGGAGAGGTGTGAATTGTGGTGACTGCCTTTATCCTGGAGGCGATCATGTCACTGTGGCTATGGCGTCATTGGGCATGCACAACGTCATTGCCATAGTGACCAGGTGATGTGGTGTGCAACCATGCCTGCACCACCCAGTCCTAAGCTCCATTTACCCAGAAGAGGTGTGAACTTAGCTGTGCCAGGTTGTCCCAGCCTAGCCACTACTATATGCATGGGGAAAAGTCTTATATGCTCGGAGCTACTTCTAGAATAGAAGCAGCTTTACATGCCCTGTGCTGGGGCATACCTGGTCTTCCTGTTCAAGGTGCAAATAGGCTCTTGGTTGAATATGCACAGGACCTGAATGTTAGCAGGACCTGCAACAAAACCTTACAGCATATCCTCTTAGGAGAAGTCATCCAAATTCAAGGTTTATGGGTGTTTCCGCACAGCATGGATTATCCTATGTCCCACTGGCCCGGTCTAGGTAGTCTGTTCCAGGGTCTGTCTGGATTTTGGTAGGATTCTATTTGATACGAATGAATTTGTACGAATTTGTACAAATATTCAATATGAACAAATTGTATCTGATATGTATCTGTAGTAACTGCAAACGTTTGCACAGGTTTTCTCCTGGCTTCAGCCTTCCATTTATCAAGCCTCAGAGTAAAAAGAATATTCCTGCTCCCATAGCTTGCAGTACACACCCAGCACCAGCAGGGTGCTGGACGCTTAGCCTTGGGGCAAAATAGCTCCCCAGCCGCATGGCATCCGTCTTCTCTTCCTGGTTGAGGATCCTCCCCGCCTCCCTCTACAGGATATGACATCAGAAGGACTTCTGCCCTGCTCAGCTGTCACAGCTCCACCTATCCTCTCCCTGGATTTTCTCCTGAGGTCACTTCCTTCCCCGCCCCTCTGTGGCGGGTTATTTAAAGCCCTGCACAGAAATAAACTCGCTCTCTTCCAGCTGATCTCTGCGTCCTGCCTCTTCTCTCCCCCTCCCCCATTTCCTAGCTCTCAGGGTTAGGCCTGATCCCAAATTACTGGGGCCAGTCTGGTAATTTGAAGACTTTCGTAACATCTGGCGTTCAGGAGCTGCAGCAATCCGCTGTTGCTCCCCATTCCCCGGAGCCCTCGCATTTTGTGGCGTAAGCCGGATACGCCACATGTATCCTGGAACATATCCGCTCTGAAATAATCAAATAATGAAACCACTCTCAATCCATGTTGCATGCAGTCTGGATCCATTGCAGATGTGACTGGCACAGCCACTTTCATGAGTGTTCTGAAGCACTCGTACAAATGCTCTGTAGCATCCATAAGAATGTTCCAAAACATTTGTACTAATATAAATGTCACTGTACTTTTGGTTCATATATGAATGTCTGAATTCATACAAATTTGTACGAATATCGAAAATGAATATTTGTGCACCTCCTTAAAATCCACACATGAACCTCAGCTCAGTGTTCAAGCTGATAGGTTTGCCACTGAAACTCGACAGTGTATATCCAAAAAATACATTACAGTTGCACTAGACTGTATAAAATGATAATAGCCATGGCACATATTTATTTTGCATTTTCAGTGAATATGCATGACATTGACAAAGTGATAATGCAAATGTGTTACTCCAAGGTTTCTATCATCTACACCAACTACTAGTTGCTAAACTACAGCTTCCACAATTGAAAGCAGACAACACGGCATAGGATGCTGGGGTGTGTGAGTCCAATAACATAATAGGCCCTTTCTGCACCTACTGCCAGTTTGGTCTAGTGGTTAGAGAGCCGGACTCTTATCTGGGAATACCGGGTTCGATTCCGCCCTCCCCCATGAAGCCAGCTGGGTGACCTTGGGCTAGTCACAGCTCTCTTCTGAGCCCCACCTACCTCACAGGGTGTTCTGTTGTGGGGAGAAGAAAAGAAAAGCTTTGTCAGCCACTTTGAGTCCCCTTAAATGGGTGAGAAAAGTGGGGTAGAAAAACCAACTCTTCTTCTTCTTCTTACTGAAAGCAATCCTGGATCAGTAGGTCAAGAATAAAGCAGCCCATTGATCTGAATTTCAGATGGGTTGGATCAGTGACACTAGGGGTGTGCAGGAATGGGTTTTTTGCATTCAAATTTGAGTTGAATCAAAGGTCAAAACATTCTATTCATTTTGAAAGTTTAAAATCCGATTGCACCAAAGGCCGATTCAAATCCAATACATTGTCAAAGATATTTCAGACCAGTTCAGCTTCAATTTAGATCTTTTGTTTACTGTATACAATAAATCCATGCATGCAGAGAAGAAGAAAAGTTCCTTCTTTCAATAGCGCTTTCAATAAAGTATCGATACTGAAGAGAAACCAAAATTCATCTTAATCTGATATAGAATGCAGTATGTTTAAATAGACCATGATTTCACAACAGTTCGTCACCAAACGAAAGCACAAGATTACAAAGTGTCTACAGCATCTACTTTTAGACAGGGTTCAATCACAAAATACCAATAGTTCTGCTTTTTCATAGCTCAAGCACCTGTTTCCTGTTCGTCCAGTCCATGTGCTCACATTGCATACACTAATCATAAATGCTGTGACAGCTGAATTGCTGTCAGCTCTATATAAAAGATTACAAATGCTAGGTATAATTAAAACACAATTAAATATACGTTCTCCATCTAAAAAGGGCTAATTTAAAAATTCCTTGTCACATTTGAATCTATTCTAATGTTAGATACGAACCTGAAGATACAATGTCGACAACACTCGTATGCGTTATGCATCTCTCTACGCATTTTGTACGCATCCCATCTTATCCCATATGCATGCTTTTTTCATCGTGTATTATAAGTGCAAATGCGTATAGATACATATAATATTTGTTCGAATGATCCGAATGAATATTTTGGAACATTCAAAATTTGTTTGAATGTCTAAATTCAAATGTGAATACATTCAATTCGAATGTGAATGTCCACATTTGAACAAATTCAATCAGATTCCAAATGTTTAGAATATTTGTGCACATCCCTAGATGACACTGGTCTGGATTAGCCAAAACTAGGGATGTGCATAGATTGGTGTGTGTGTGTTCACTTCTAATTCAAGTGAATGTGAAGGGAATTCACGTTTGTGTGAATAGAGACATTGCAAATCCAGATCTAAGAAGATCTGGATCTAAGGAATGGGTACTTCCCTTAATCCGGATTAAGGGAAGTACCCAATGTGTTTCCATGGGTGGTCTAGCACTCAATAGAAATGGGTGCTAGCTGTGGAAACACCGGAGCACCCATCTGCAAATCGGGAGTGACCCACAAGGGGTCTGCCTGTCACCCCAGGTGTTTCGGGGGACAGTTGCCTTCGGAGATTAGCAAAGACTCCGAAGTCCCTCCAAAGGCAACTTCAGAGTTTAGCACAGGCTCTGAAGACAAATCCCTTGTGAGAGCAATGCAAGAGAGGTGAATATTAATTAGCTCCTTGTGAGCACAGATGTGTCAGCCTCATTAATATGCACCTCTTTCCATGCCTGAAGGTAACAGGCAGCTCCCAGCCACATTGCTCTGCCCCCTGCCCCTCCTCTAGACCCCATTGCCAAATTGTAGTGGAAACAGGCTCCACACAATGCAGATTTTAAGGCTGAAGACCCCATTGTAGACCCCTTTAATGGGGTCTACACAAAATCTGGATTATAGGTCCTGAAGGACCCATTATAATCCAGATTTCCCTAGCTGTGGTGGAAACAAATATGTCCCTAATGGGGTGTGTGGTGGAAATGGGGTCATCCGGCTCTCATCCAAATGGGTCCTTAATGGGTGCTAAAATTGGTACTTAGTGACAGTGGAAAAACACCCCAAATGTATCTGAATAACAAGAAAATGAATGACTGGACATTTGATTCAACATGAATACATTTGTACGTATTGATACGAATAATTTGAACATTTGTATCTATACGGGTACATATGCATCTCATATGTACCTGTATGCATCTCATACTTACCCATACACAGCCTGTACGTACCTGTACGCATTCCATACACATCTGTATGCATCTGTATGCATCTTGTTTTCATCCCATCCAGATGCATACAGGTACGTACAAGATGCATATGTACTCATACAGATATGAATGTCCAAATTATATGTACAAATAACTCAAGATATTTGTATTAGTTCAAATTTGGAAATCTGAATGGAAATCTGAATGTCCAAATTCGTCCAAATAATGAATATTTTGAATATTGAGGCTCATCCCTAGGAGTCAATGGGATTTTCAGATCTGTAAAAAACAAAACCCTTAATGCAACTCAGTCAAAATCTCCAATTCTTAACGATATCAATACCATATGTGTCAAACAAATTCCCTAATAAAGCAGATGTGGCATATTACGTTTAATAATGTTTGACAATTCCCCACACAGCTAATGGTTTGTTAGAAATTAGCCCCTAATGTTTTAGGGATTGCTGGCTTTTGTAGTCATTTCCTTGGTCTTCATTTATATGTTTCATTTTCTGACATGTCAGACTTCTCATCCTGCACCTCAGACGTTTGTGGTATCTGTACACATCTTATTCGTATCTGCACCCATTTGTATGGATGCATACAGGATAAAAATGTGATGCATATGAATGCATACAGATGCATATGGACACATTCGAATGTTGTCGACATTTGTATATGCAAATACGAATTTTCAATTCATACGAATAGATTTGAATGTATTTGATTCAAATCAAATGTGAACACATTCAAATTTTAAGCATTCAAATCGATTCAAATCTTTGGATATTCAGTTCAAATCAAATCCCCAAAATTGCGTTCGCGCACACCCCTAGTGGCAACCTGCCCTTGTAGTTGTCCTCTTGCTTTATGGCTAAGTTAAATTCACGACTTGTTTCTGCAGTTCTAGAGGAGCCTGTAAGCCAATTGCAAGTGGTCAGGTTAGCCTGCTGGGACCCAAGGCACCCAAGAGGTGAACTTTTTGGGGGTTGCTTGGAGGCAGGAAAACATAAGGGAAACTATGTAGGAATATGCACCAATGCATTTTTTGCATTCAAATCCGATTTGAATCGAATATTTGAATATTCACTTCGAATCAAAATTCAAAAATCCAATTCGAACTTGGATCCAGTTTTTGAAACTGTGCAGATCCTGGTTTTTTTGTGTTTGCGTCCCATTTTCATCCCGTATTATATGTGCAAATAGAACCGATTTTTGGATGCAACAATGGATGATCTATTCAAAAATCTGTATCGGATTTTCAAAAATCTGAATCCAATCCAATCCGAATTCAAAAATTCAGATTTTCAAAAATCTGATTCGAATTTGCATATCAATAATCATCGAATTCAAATCGTTTTTTTTTTTTCAAATTTTTGAATATCTGTGCACGTCCTTAAAAGTGGGTATCCTGGTTTTAGGAAGCAGTGTAAATATGAAAGGAACAGGCTTTGAAATCTGTTTGGGGAAGGTTTAAATTGCATTCTTCAGCCTCAGATAATTGCATTTTCCTCTCATCTTTCCTCCCTCCAAAAACCTCCTCAGGGCAAAGTGCTCGGTTTTCACTTGTTATCCTCTGAACAACCCCATAACGGACGGCCTTGAGGGATAAGGAATGTCCTCAGGTAACTCATTGAGCTTTGTGGCTGAGTTGGGATTTGAGTATGAATCTGGCTGGCGTCTGGGAAGCAGATTGAGCATAATATCTTTTCTGCTGTTTGGGAATGCTAATTCTAGATGAAAGGCCTATGGGGACTCCTTCTGAAAAGAAGTACACACATGGTTATCGGCTTTTAAATATTACAGCAAAGCCACAAAATAATCCACACGGAAGCAGCTTCTAAAATAGATCTGCCACTAGCACCCAGAACCACTTGATAGCTTTCATGGCCTAAAGATTTTGGAGGGTCCACTTGCACTGATACTTGGGCTTTTCCCTTCTTCGATTAATGGTTCTTGGTCACACTGAGGAAGATTAAGAGTAATACTCTCCAGGTTACAGAGACTGGCAGGATTCCTCTAAAGGCCATTTGCAGGGAGTTGGGAGCAGGTGAGAGTTTGCCTTTGTCTTCTACTTGAGATGCTGTGAAGCAGCTGGTGGGCCACTGTGTGATACAGGATGCCAGACTAGATGGGTTATGGCCTCATCTAGCAGAGATCCTCTTACGTTCATTTGTTCTTAAGGTTTGGCACTGGATAGGCGAGAGAAAGGTGACCTTGAGATGAAGCTCATTGCTGGACAGGTGATTGGAGAACCACACCACTGTTGTCAGAACAACAACAGAAGGGAAACCAAACCCTGGATAGAGCAAGATCCTCCTGTTGAAAGGGCGCTTGCTTTCAATCAGTGGTAGGTCCCAATGCTGAGGTCTACTAGTGGACTAGCTGAGCCTAATCCAGAATACAAGGGTACGCAGAAGACACACCTCTGTGTTTGGATTTCTGGGGGACCCATTTCAGCAGCACATGAGAGCCTAAGAGGAACCTTGCTGGATCAGGCCATAGTCCATCTAGCCCAGCATCCTGTTCCTAGACAGTGGCCCACCAATTGCTTCTGTGTGTTTTCAAGCAGAAGACAAAAGCAACACCTTTACCTGGGGCCAATTTGCACAAATGCCCCTGCCTGTCCAGATGTTAACTAATTGTTAACTAGTTGCACCAGTAGCAACCCAATCATCCCCAATCCTGACCAAAAGCGTACCCGTATTGTCCATATGGCAATGATCTGCACAATTTCCAGTGCAAGGGGGCCATATGAGGTGCCGTGCAGAGTGTGTGCAGAGTGTCATCATCGCTGTGACAACTGCATCAGTACACATGGAGTCACGCTGGGCAACACAACCAAAATGGTGGCACCCTGCAGAGGATTGGACTCGCAACCAGATCCAGATAAGTGTCCGTTTGCTTAGGCTATCGAGTACTAGCATTCCCTAGTGCAAACGCTAGTATGTGTTAGTCTCTTCTGCACTCTTCCCACCCAACGGATAGGAAGGCAAGTGCAGAAATGCCATTGGTTTTGAATTCCTGCAAATGGCCTTTATAGGAATCCTGTCTGTCTCTCCAACCTGCAAGTAATACCTAGGCATCTATTATAGTAGCCATTGATACATCTGTCCTCCTAGAATTTATCTAATTCTTTCCTAAGCACACCAAAGGGTGCCATACTTCTTGCAAGATCGTTCCTTTCTGGCCTTCAAAACTCATGCAGAACAGCACAGGGCAATGATGGCGAACCTTTTGAGCTCAGTGTGTCAAAATTCGCAAGAAAACCTAGCTTAACTCGGGTGCTGTGTCACATCTAGAAATATCCATACTTTTGTGATATTTGTAGATCTAGTAAAAAAGATATTTTTGATATATGTATTTTATTAAAAGCAAAAACAATTCTTTACATTAGTGACTTTTGTTGCTGAATTTCATCTGCTAAATCTTCAATTGAAAGTTGGTATTTCGTACACTTCAAGAACAAGCAAACACTACATGCCCAGGTGCCAGGGTGACCAGAGACGTTTTCGCACGGGGCTGAACGGAACGCGGAAAAGACAGCTGTGGACACGTCATCCGCATTGCCCGCGCGCGGCTTGCGTTCCGACGTGTCCGCAGCTGTCTTTTCCGCGTTCGAAATGTAGAGCACTTTAAAGTGCTCTACACGCGTTCCAACGCGGACGAGCCGCCCGCAGCCGTTCGGGAGGAGAAGCGTTCGCGCCTGCTTCTGTCTCCCGAACGGCTGCGGGCGCGCCTCCGACGCCGCGCGGCTTTGACAATCAGCTGTTTGTCAAACAGCTGATTGTCGATCTGCCTCCGCGGCTGTCTGCGCGCCCCTGGCCGGCGTTTGCCGGCTAAGGCAGCTTCGGGCGCTTTGAGCATTCGCACCCAGACGCTCCGGAACGCGTTTACACGCGTTCTGGCGCGTCTGTGTGTGAAAGGGGAAAGCGCCCGGAGCTGTCTTAAGCTTTCCGCCTGAACGCGTTCCATTTCGAACGCGATGCAGTGCGGAAATGCCTCTTGTGTGTCACCCAAAAGGGCTTGGCGTGTTACCTGTGACACGTGTGTCATAAGTTGGCCATCACTGGCACAGGGGCTAGTCTAGAGCAGTGCTGTCCTGCTGATGGTGCTGTTCTAGACACATTCCTCCGTTCCTGCCTCATTATGCTGAATCAGGCCAAGGGAGTGCAGAAAGAACATAAGAACATAAGAGGAGCCCTGCTGGATCAGGCCACAGCCCATCTAGTCCAGCATTCTGTCCCACACAGTGACCCAGCAATTGCCCATGGGCATCTCAAGCAGAGACAAAGGCAAGCCTTCTCCTGCTCTTGAATCCCAGCAAACGGCCTTAGAGGCATCCTGCCTGTCCCCCCAGCCTGAATGATGTACTTAGACATCTATTCTAGTAGCCATTGATACATCTGTCATCCATAAACTTGTCCAACCCTTCCTTAAAGGGTTGCTGGTTGCTGTTACCACCTCCTCTGGCAGCAAATTCCATAGACCGATGACCCCATGGGTGAAGAAATCCTTCCCCTTGTCTTATATGACTCTCCTGCCCTGTTACAGTTTCCTCTCTTGTTTCTATAGATGTATTATGGGAGTAAGATGGAAAGACCGAACAGAAAAAAAGATGTATATTTATAGCGAAGGTTGTGGGAATACAAGCATGGTCCTTATTTAATGTAGACCTGACATGCACTTAAAACTAGGGATGTGCACAAATATTTGAATGCATTCAAAATTTGATCGAACTGGCCGGATTTCAACATTCGAATTTGAATCAAATGTTCTTAAATTAGAATTTAAAGTTTGATGTGAATGTTGAATTTCTGATCTATTTGTTCAAATTATTCAGACATTCGTATGTGTGTCATATGTGTGGCACATGAGGCATATGTGAAGATCCCCATCTCTCCTGCATCCGTACGCATTTGTACGGATCCATACAGGATGAAAACAGGTTGCATAAGGGATAACTACGGGATGCAAACTTATTTATTTGTTTATATTTATATTTATATCCTGCCCTATACCCATAGGTCTCAGGGTGGGTTACAAGTTTTAAAACAGCAGGTTAAGGGTGTTTTTCCACTGTCACTAAAAGTACCCATTAAGTACCCATTAATGGGTATGAAATGGCATTTTTGTACCCATTAATGGGTACTTAATGGGTACTTCTTGTGACAGTGGAAAAACACCCTAAAACAATAAAATCCATAAAAACACTTAAAAGCAAACAAGCAGACAAACAAACAAAAATCCAGCATATTAAAAAAAACCCTTATTCTAAATATTAAAATACTAATAGCTACGGGGGGGAGGGGGGGCAAGAACGGTCACAGTAGCCAAAGTCCAGGGCATCCATATGGATGCCTATAGATGCATACTAACCCGGGGAAGATGTGTACTGGCATCTACAAACGTCAACATTCATAAGTGCAAATTTGAATGAAAAATTCAAACGAATAGATTTGAATTTGCTTAATTCAAAAAGAATTTGGTTAAATTTGAATTGAAAAGATGTGAATCGAATTGAATTTTTTGAGCATTCAATTCGAATCGGATCCCAAAAATTGCATTTGGTGTACCCCTACTTAAAACAAACCCATGTTTTACCCTGGGTCATGCCCTTCTGCAGTCTCCTGCCTTCCCCACATTTCACCTTCACCTACATGGGAACAACCACCGTACAATTTATACAAGGTTTGTACACGCAGGGCCACAGGGCAAATCATCTTTCACCATGATTTAAAACACAGAATCTCAGCTTGCTGTATCGCGGCCATCCCCAGTAAAACAACTGTTTTGCATTTAAACTCATTAAGTATTGTGACAACCCAATCCAGTTCCTTGGTTTGTTTCTAGATTTGGTATTCATTGTTCTGGCAACTTTGTCGAACCCCCGCCCCACCCCCAGCTCTCCTCTATGCCTTTATAATCACTGCTAGGACTACAGTAAGAGTTTGAGAGTTCTGAAAAATTACCTGCCACTAGAGGTTATTCAAATTCTGGCCTTGATTTATTAGTCTAGACATTTTTAAGGCCATCGCTATAGCTGGTAGTTAGCCATAGTGCTGAACTGACAATTTTTTTAAACCAACGGATAGTCAGTCAGGGTTGGCTTATTTTATTTTCAGGATTTCACACTGAACAAACATTAAAAATTTACAAAGTAATATTGATCTGCGGCCCCATCAAATACTTCCATTTAAGCTGAACTTTCCTAGGACTCCCGTGTTATCGTCCTTAGGTTCTCACATGTACACAATGTAGAAAGCAGCAGAGCATTCAGTGGGAAGACAAAAGTTAGTGCGCATTGAAAACAATGAGAAGACAGGCTTATTGTGGATTCCAATGGAAATGAATGGCGGATAGCCTGCGTCTTTTGTACCAAGCTGATATTTTTTATGGGTTATGTGGAAAGTGCACCTGCACTTGCATGCTGAAGCACAAGATGGCGCTGTTGTCAACTAGTTGAACCGTTATATCTCTCAATTCTTGATAGATGACAAAAAGGGCTTTTTAAGTGCAGCAGAAAGTATTATGCAGAACTGTCTGGGGTTTTTGAGGGTTGATCTGAGAGCCTGTCAGAACCAGTCCAGTGGGTCATGGAGTCAGAATCAGTAGAAACACTGAAGGCTGATTGTGTATGCTTATTTACATAGTTTTAGTCTTATTTGATCTGTTTTATCTGTTTCCATCTGTTTCTGTTGTGGTATTATTGTTACATGCTCTGAGAGCTTCAGCTGCAAGGCAAGATATGAACATAAAGAATACACACACACACACACACACACACACACACACATCCATCCATCTATCCGTCTGTCCAACCGTCCAACCGTCCATCTGTCCGTCCGTCCGTCCGTCCGTCCGTCCGTCCGTCCGTCCGCCCACCCACCCACCCACCCACCCACCCATCCATCCATCCATCCATCCATCCATCCATCCATCCATCCATCCATCCATCCATCCATCCATCTAACAATTCAAATAGACTAAGGGAAAAATGCATTTGGAAAAAAATCAGTGGTCACACCTTGCTGAAATAGTTCATCTTATTTAGAAGCCAGACTCAAGACATTCTAACTCCAACCACACCCAATACCTGATAATCCTTCCTCAGTTCTTCCTCAGTTTGGGTTGCTATGTTCACACTTTTCCTGTCCTGAGACACTTTTATCAGACTTTTTATATCCACTGTCAACAACACCCCTCTGTGCTCTGATAGGATAAAAATTCTGTGACTTAACAGCATGTCATCACCAATTGGGCGAAAGGGAAGGCAAATTCATGCAGTAATTGACCACTACAGTACAGTTCAGCCCCCTTTAGTCCTCTTCCCCAGTCATACTCCCAAAATGAAAACAGATCAACACTCTGTAGTTGCATTCCCAAACAGAATATAATGAGCTTTGAGACCATTTTGAGTGTTCACAGATCTCAAAGTTTTAAAAGAATCTACAGTTTCTGAGGATTAAAGGTCCCAAAATGCAGATTATCTGCATTCGTATTAAAAGAGGCCTCACTGCTAGATGTAGAAACATTCCATTTTATTTAGCTACATGGAAACACAAGCAGTTTTTGGGGGGAGGGAACCATACTTTAGGGGTATAAAAATCAGCACGCTTGCATGGCACCTCAGAGAACTCCTCACACTGGAAAGGGTGTGAATGGTCACAGTGCTGGACATTTCAGGTAAGCTTGAGGTAAGGGTTGTGATGTGTGTGGTGCATGATTTCGTGCACCACCGCTAGTCAATGATAGGGTAACATCTGGTAAGGCAGGAGATGTTTCTGGACTGTAAACACCTCCCAAGCACCGATGCTTCTTACCAGATGTTACCCTTTCATCAACTACGAGGCCAAGTGCAAATTGCCCCCAAATCTCACTTTGTCTCATGCAAACAGAGCAGATTACCAGGGCTGCGGCCTCATAGAGCCGCATTAGTATGAAGATCTACAAGACCTTGAAGTGAACTAAAGGGACCTTTAATACAGATTACAGGCCCAGGCAGAAAGGCCCTGAAACAGGGCTTTTGTGCAAATGCATATCCTGCCCTTAACGGAGTATTCTCATGCCACATAAAGCTGTGCAATATGCTGGAATAAGATGCAATATAATTCAGTGAAATAAGTGCACAAGCAACTTTTTTTTTTTAAAAAAAAATAGGCCTATAAATAATACAGTTCTATTTTTGAAGTTTTTATTGGTATTGATATGCTGCTGGAAATCCTTGGAGCATATATATTTGCCTCAGGTCATTGCTGTTACTTTGGTACAAATAGCACCCAGCACAGCCCCTCTAGCATATGTTTATTTTTGCATGCGTCGGTGGAGAACTTGAAAAAGCAAGCCGTCACGTCCTCCGGGTGCCTTCTACCTGCCTTCAGACTCTGCTAAATGCTTGCTTTTATGGATCAGTTGACGAGCCAAGATTGCTCTGTAATTTACGGATTTTATGCCTGAATGATAGATGTCAGACTAACAGGTGATGAGAAATCAAACTCTAAAGGAATTACATAAATTATATACGTGTGGGTAGATAGATAGACCTTGTGGCTTTTGTTACTGTTTCTTCACCCTGGGAGGCAAATCACCACGTTAATATTTATTTTTCTGTTTTACTTTTTAAAAATGGCAGTGATGCAAAGTTGTATCTATCTGCTTGCCTCTATTAGCCACCAAAGCAACGTGCACAGACATCCCATTTGGGAAGATAGATCTCAAAGCCTTCAGATCTACCTTTTGGGATGTTGGGTCTAGGTTAAGAATCTGGCTGAGGATTTTTTTTTTTTTTTTGGTGTTAGTCCCAAACAAATGTTTGCTATGTTGTAAGTGTTTGTTGAGTTGTATCACAGGCCAATGTCTATAAAAATAAACAAATAGTAAATTTAGCATTGCCCCCACGCCTGCACAGAACATACTAGATTGGTCACAGGAAGTAGCAGGAGGACCTATTGAGACTGGACCGCCAGTCTGGACAGGTGAGTGGGGCATGGAGGTGCACAAAGACCCCTGGGTGAGGGCGGGCACTGGGAAGGTCCCTGCTGGGGTGCCACCAGCCCGATGGGGGTGGTGGGGGTCCAAGGCATCCCAATGCACCATGCGGCCAGCCTGGTCTTGCCACTGGTATTGGGCTGCTAGCCAGAAGGGCCACTAGCGCCCAATGGTGGCAGCCCAAGGGTGGAGTTTCTGAGCCACCTGGCAGGGAGATTGTGAATGCTCCCCCTGCTAGATGGATCAGGTATCCCTGGGGTTAAGGTAGGGACGGGTGTGAAGCATGGTTTCATGCTCCACACCCTTGCCACAATTACGACAGCTCTGGGGCAGCCTGGGATGCTTTTGGACGGAACTGGCTTTCCCAGAATGCAAATAGCCTGTCCCAGAGCTGTCCTAATTACATACCAGAGGCCTTAGTACAAATAGGCCTCTGTTTTCTTTATAGCTGGCTGCAGATTTAATCCATGAAAACAGTACTGTGGCATTAGAAGTCAAAACAACTTTTAATAACCCTGAGATTACTAAACCGTGTATATTACTACTACAAAATAATTAAAATATAAAAAAAACATGTCTTATAAAGCACAAGCTGTAAATTGAAACTGCACCTGCATTGCTAAAAAAAGAAATGATTTCACGGAAGGTTAAGATGGAAGTTATGTGAGGATCAGCATGGCCAAGTTAGGCATGGCAATGTACTCTCAGAGCCCTTTCCAATAGACAACAGTGTAAGGAAAGGTTGTGTTCTTGTGCCAGCTCTCTTCACAATCTTTTTCAGCATGATGCTTCAAAGGGCCATGCCAGACCTCAATGAATAAAATGGCATTTACATCTGATATCGCACCGACGGGAGCCTATTCAACCTAAGGCTACTAAAAGCCCACACTAAGAATCTAAATAATCTTGTCTGTGAGCTGCTCTTTGCTGGCTATGCCGCTTTTGTCGCCCACACAGAAGCAGCCCTGCAACATATCACATCCTGCTTTGCAGAGGCCACAGAGCTTTTTGGGATGGAAGGCAGTTTGAAGAAGACAGAAGTCCTTTATCAGCCTGCACCACACGAAGATTACCATCCTCCCTGTATCACCATAGGAGGATCAGAGCTCAAGACGGTCCAACAGTTCAGCTACCTGGGGAACATCATCTCCTCAGATGCTAAGATGGACAAAGAAATAGACAACAGACTAGCGAAGGCATATAGTGCATTCAGAAGACTACATAAAAGAGTCTGGAGTAACAAACACTTGAAGAAAAGCACAAAGTGTCTACAGAGCCACTGTACTATCTACTCTCTTATATGGGTATGAATCATGGGTCATCTGTCATCACCATCTGTGACTCCTTGAACGTTTCCATCAGCGTTGCCTCCACACAATCCTAAACATCCACTGGTCTGACTGTGTGACAAAGGTTGCTGTCCTTGAACGAGCTGAGGCCACCAGTATCAAGGCCATGTTGCTGGGGACACAGCTGTGCAGGGCAGGGCATGTATCTAGGATGAAGGATCATTGCCTTCCTAAGATGGTGCTCTATGGTGAACTCACCACAGAGGAGTTCCAAGGAGGAGATTCAAGGACTCCCTGAAGCAATCCCTCAGCCTTGGCCTTTGACCTCACTAGTGCACAAACCTGGGAAGTTCATCTCATTGTATTAATATTCAGGGGAGGGGGAAAGGCTGAGGCACAAAACTATAATTCCACCTCTAAGTTTTTTTGCACTTAACATCTGTGAGATACTATCCCACAGAAATTAAATTCAGAGGCAGTAGCCAGTGTTCACACCATCCCCAACTTAGACCAAACTTACTGTGAAGCTCCCGAAGTGTGGATGGCATTGGTAATAGCCATGGCAAGTTTATGATGTGTGCTATGCCGTTCCTATAGTGATCACAAAGTGGTGTGTGACTGTGCAACCCCTGCTACAGCCATAGCTGTGTCGCCTCACCCTGCAAGCAGCATGTACATAAGAACCAACGCAAATGGTGGCATCCGGGAGTTTATTGAGAGTGCCACATTGACAATCAAGACAGCTGTGTGCACTTCTGTGAGCCAGTTTGTTCTTGCGGTTAAGATTGTCAGATTCTTCTCTAGAGTTCTCTCAGTTTGA
Organism: Aspidoscelis tigris stejnegeri; assembly: GCA_023333525.1. Lineage (NCBI taxonomy): Eukaryota > Metazoa > Chordata > Lepidosauria > Squamata > Teiidae > Aspidoscelis > Aspidoscelis tigris. The sequence continues at coordinate 103,532,728 of JALMGA010000003.1, read as the reverse complement.
GTCCCCACTCCACCATGAAGCCAGCTGGGTGACCTTGGGCTAGTCACGGCTCTTTCTGAGCTCTCACAGCCCCACCTACCTCACAGGGTGTCTGTTGTGGGGAGAAGAACAGAAGGTTTGTGAGCTGCCTTGAGTCCCCAGAAAAGGGTGAGAAATGCAGGGTATGAAAACCAACTCCTCCTCTTCTTTCTCCTCCTCCTCTTGGGCCACTCTGGGGCAGAGTTGACATTGTATTGTGGGGATGCTTTTTCCCAGAGCATGCTGCATCATCTTTCATTCTCTGAGATCCAATGTGTGATTTAAGTGTTGCCTTAATTTTTTTCAGCAGTAGCTCTCTGCCAAATATTGAGTTGAATATCCTTAATCAGCATGTTTTGATACAAAAAGTTAAATTTTGACACAATATACATTTTAACTGCTGCAATCTTGCTTGTGTTTAGACATCAGCAGGCGACAAAATCTATTTCCGTTTTATGGAAAGTTGCATTAGCAGTTTAAGCTGCTGCTTTAAAGACTGATAGGAAAGCAAGAAAATGACTTCTCAGAAATTCTTTGTGTCTACTGAAAAAGATGTACAGCATTATATGGAACAGTGGCATAATTGTGCAGTTTTAGACTTTGGATTTAATCAGATGCTTCAATGGCTAAATGCTTTATTGTTATCAGTTGTCACTGAGCTGGGGTCAAATCCTGGTGACTCCATGGATGCACCAATACAGTTACATAAGAGCATAAGAGGAGCAGGCCACAGCTTATCTTGTCCAGCATTCTGTTGCACACAGTGGCCCACCAACTGCCAATGGGCATCTCAGGCAGAGACAAGGGCAAACCTTCTCCTGGTCTTGAATCCCAGCAAATGGCCCAAGAAGCATCCTGCCTGTCCCTCCAGCCTGAGAGATGTACTTAGGCATTCATTATAGTAGCCATTGATACATCTGTCATCCATAAACTTGTCTAACCCTACCTTAAAGCCACCTTAAAACTGGTAGCTGTTACCACCTCTTCGGGTAGCAAATTCCATAAACTGATGACCCTCTGGGTGAAGAAATACTTCCCCTTGACTGATCTGACTCTCCTACTCATCAGCTTCATAAAGTGTCCCCTGGTTCTAGTGTTGTGTGATAGAGAAAAGAAACATTCTCTATCCACCTTTCCTATACTGTGCATGATTTTATGTACTTCAGTCAGGTCCCCTCTTAAATGCTGTCTCTCCAGACTGAAGAGGCTTAAGGCCTTTTTACATGAGGGCCTATGGAACGTGTGTTGAACGCCCTGAAACGGAGCATTCGCTCTGCTGGGGTGGCGGTTCTATTCGGAACTGCCCCATCCCATCCCAGGGCACCTGCTTGTGTTCTGGGTGTAGAGCATGAAACACTAGGGGTGTACACGGATGCAATTTTTAACATTGATTCCATTCGAATTGAATATTTGAATCTCTAAATTTCTACCTATTTGTACAAATATTCCATTCGTATTTGGCGATATGAACAGATTAACATACATTCATATCAGTTCATACAAATACTTGATTTGGATTTGATGATACGAATGTCGACAACATTCGTATGTGTCCATATGCATCCAGAAACACCATTACTATTTTGGAATTGAACTAGACTCAAATTGTGTGAGCTGTTGACTTAATAATTGATAATTTTAAAACATTCTTTATTCATATAGGCCACTGATGGAGACTGGTGTCGAAACGCGTTTGGCCTTGAGTTTTAAAGTTTTTACTAGAATTATTTTTATTGTGTTTTATTTTTAGCATTTTATAAATTTTCCAGTGGGGTATTGCTACCCTTGTAGTAATTTATACTGTTCTTTTTGGCTCCAGAGTGCATTCATTTCTTTATTTCTTTACATATTTGCCTTTTTATTTTTGGGAGTGGTATCTATTTTATTCTGTTTAAAAATTATTATTTTTTTTGCAGAACCCTTTGGTTTGGTGTTTTTGGTCTTTTGACTTGGGTTCTGGTCTATAGGGACTTGTGTTGGTTTGTTCCGTATGCATCTATACACATCCCATTTTTATCCTGTATGCATCCTGTTTTTGTCCCGTACGTACCTGTACAAATGAATAAGATGCATACGGATTCATATGTAATGCGTACATATCTGTATACATACAAATGTACGAATGATTCAAAATGGATTCATCCCTTGGATGAGAACAGCTGCAAGGCTATTGTGGGTGTCAATATTGAATATTTGATTAATGCAATTTGGGGTCTTTCTGTACTTGGCCCTATCGTTTGCTTCCATTGTGCATGCAGACCTAGCATCTGCACTGGAAGCCACTATTTCCAGTCCAGAAACAGCCCCTTCCATGCCAGAGTGCACAGTGTTCAACAAAATAAGATTAAAACAGTGGGCAGGTTGAAGGAAACAAAAAAGACGGTTCAGCCCTTCACATAAATATGGAGCCTTTCCCTGCTGGTGTAGATTTACTCACATTAGGTGTTCCAGCTGCGTTCCATGAGCTTGACAAAACTCTTCTATGTTCCGGAGCTCTGTTCTTTCTTGTAGCAGCAAGAAAGCATTGCAATCCGGAAGATTAATGTTTCGTACAAATTAGTCCCTGAGCCCAGCTGTTGCTAAGACCAACCCGTCAGCTGGATTCCTCCCTTAAGCGTTATTGCGCTAATTAATGCTACAGACCTGTAGCTAAAGAGTCACATAGAGAGTTCAGATCAGTGTGGTGACATCCCACGCTCTGAGGGACGGCAGAGAAATTGGACTAATCTGCTTTGTGTATTTAATGTGCATTAATGGGTGTTGTTCTGGTGTGAGGAATGTGTGAAAAAAAACGTGCATTTTATGCAATGCACGGTATATATTTCCTTATCAAAATGTGTCTTAAGGAAAAATGCACAAATTTAAATCTTCTTCCTCTACCTAATCCAGTCAGAGATGGGACTGACCTATTGATAATATGTGTTTCAGACATTTGTGCGAATAGTTTGGACATTTGTTAAACTGGGGAGGTGGGAAAAAGGCACACATCTGCGCCACACATCTGCAATGGATCCAGATTGGATTCAACATGGATCCAGATTGGATTCAACATGGATCAAAAGCAGATCTAAAGCGGATTCAGGTTGGATTTGATGCTTTCAGAGCATGAATTTGTTACAGGATATGTATTGGATGCATATTTGTATCGGATACGTACTTGTTCATATCGGATGCCTATTTGTTCATATTGGATATTTGTATGAATTCATATGAATACATTTGTATAAAATAGAATCCTACCACATTCAAAGGGGATCTATTCAAATAAATATGGATTTTCTAACATTCGATTTGTCATGAACTGAATGTCAAAAACCCATTTGTGCACACAGTGCAGACAGAGGCAGACCAGGAAGTCTGTGATCCAGATTAAGAAACCCCTTAATCTGGATCACCAAGGAGTACAAAAAGGGTCATAGTCTAGGCAGGGGTTCTTAAACCTTTCTGTCCCATGAACTCCTTTGCCAGTCAGGTGAAAATCGAGGATGCTTTCTTGGAATATAACAGCAGGGAAAACCACAGACTCCTTCTCAGACTACAGTGGCAGCTAATTTTATAACACTCAAGTTCATGGACCCCATGAATTCTTTCAACAGACCCCTGGTTAAGAACCCCTCGTCCAGAGGACATTATGCCACTGTGGATTTGGAAATGGTTGAACAATGACACCCAAATAAAATGCATTAATTACTGCATATTCAAGCCACTTTTTCCAGAGCACTATTCTCAGCCCTATGTAGGGATGTGCACACATATTCATAGGCATTCGTAATCAATCAAATGTGCTGAATTTCAACATTCAAACTTGAATAGGATGTCCCAAAATTTGAATGTAAACATTCTAATCAAATTTTGAATTTTGTATCCATTTGTTCGAGTTATCCGGGCATCGTATGTGTACAGGTTTGTACACAATGTGTACTTGAAGATCCACATCTTTCTCGCGTCTGTACACATTTGTATGGATCCGCATGGGACGAAAACGGGATGCATACAGACCTGTACGGATGTGGGCGGGTGTGTATGGATGTGGGGAAGATGCGCACGGGCACATAGGAATGTTGTCGACATTCATATGTGCAGATTTGAATCAGAAATTCAAATGAATAGGTTTGAATTTGGTAAATATGAATCCAATCTTGTTAAATTCAAATTTAAAAGATTCAAATCGAATAGGATTTCGGGGTATTCAATTCAAATAGAATGTCAAAACATTGTGCAGATCTTTAGTCCTGTGCTGTTCAATGACCTGCAGGGTAGAATTGAGATGTTTATTCAAGCTGCACTAAACATAGCTGTACTGGTGTGGGAATTATTTAACACTTTTGGAGAAAAAAGTAAAGGTAAAGGTGCTCTTGAGTATTGGGGCCTGTCACGACTCCTCCCAGCCCCTTCTATTCTCACCACTCCTCAGAGGGGCGCAGAATAAAAACAAGCTGTGGGATCACCAGACCCTGCCAACTTTTCCCAGGTGCTTAGTAATATAGCACCTAAAGCTGGCGACCCACCTTTCTAGTCTGTCCTTGGACGGATTTAGCACAAAGCAGCAGACACTTGAGTAAAGTAAACTCTTAACTTTATTAATACAGTAACGAAATAAAATAAAGAAATAAGCTTAGGTTCAGCTTTGAGTCCTTTAGTCCATGAGCAAGGAACTAAAATGGTAAGAAAACAGAGTAAAGTCCTTTGCTTATTCACCCAGCAAAAGTTCTCATTTAATACAGTGGTTTTCTGACTGAAAAGGGCTGTCCCTCTCTTAGTCCGAGGCAAACTTCATATGCTCACTCACAGCCTCTTAATAACTTCTAGCCCTTTGAAACTCCCTCTGTTTTGTTAAAGCTTTGTTTTTCTCTTCTTTTTTCTCTTAGTGTTCTGTCTCAAAACTTTCTGAATATATCCACTCTTGTCTGTTCTTTCTCCCCCTCAAAACTTCTGTGTCTGTCTCTCTTAAAATCCTCCAGCGTCTCTCTCTGTGTCGGCATGCCTGTCCCTCTCTAGAGCAGTGGTTCTCAACCTTCCTAATGCCGTGACCCCTTAATGGAGTTCCTCATGTTGTGGGGACCCCCAACCATGGGGGCAAAGCAGGTGGGAAGTGGGAGGGAAGGGCGGCAGGAGACTCGTCGAGATCCTTCTGAAAGGGTAATTTGACCCCCTAAGAGGTCCCGACCCCCAGCTTGAGAACCACTGCTCTAGAGATTCTGCAGGTACCATTGGCTGGAAAGGGTCACGTGATCTCTACTACTCCGAAAGCAGCTTCTCTCTCCCTTTGCCCAGCTTGTGAATGTCACAGGGCCTTCTTGGACTTTTGTGGTGGAGTGATCCACTCCATCCCACACCTGAAGCTGCTATAGTTTTCCCAGGAGCAGTCCACACACTGACGAGGAGTGGCTGGATTGCTTCTGGATTTGCCTTGGCAACCTCTTCCGGATGTGGCGTTGTCCTGTCTAGAGGGGGCAGCAGCAAGGAAGCACACGGACAAGTGTGCCAACAGCAGCAACAAGACAAAGCCAGATCCAAAAGCCAGTTAGGGAAGTCAGAGTACCGGAAGAAGTCACTCCAAGTCAAGGGATCAAATAACTGAGAATCCATCCATGTAGTCGAGCCAGTCCAGGGGTCAGATATCAGGAAGAAGCCAAGTCAGAACACGAGCCAAAGTCCAAAGGGTTGTCAGAATAGATCTGTTGTAGAACATGGGTCATGGCTACTTATGTGGGCTACCACTGCATTTCTCCCTCCTTTGCAGCTGTTTCTCATGAAGGTGTGAGGACAGAGCTGACACACCCCTGGTCTGCTCTCAGCCAGGTCTGTTTGGTCAACATTAGCCTCACCTGTGCTGAATGAAGCAGCCTCCAAGTGGGAATCCTGTGCTGCTTCCACAGGTGGGAGTTCTACGTCTGCTGGTGCATCAGTTGGGAATTCCTTGTCCAAGGAGTCAGATGGGGCACTAGACATGACAGGTCTGGCAAGTGGGCGTGGCTGAACAGCTGCACAACTACAGTGCACAGTCGTTTGTAGGGATAGGCACAAATGTATTTTTTCAATTCGTATCAAATCAAATGCAAGAAAATTTGTATTCGTTAGAATAGCTCCCCTTCAAATGTGGTTGGATTCGCATTCGCTGCAAATGTTCAATCCCGTACGAATCCCATATGAATGCATACCAATCCCATAGGAAGCTTCATAGGAATGCATCAAAACATTTGATTTGAATTTGAATGCCAGTCTTTGAATGTGATACATTCGATTTGAATTCGTGTGTCCAAATTTGGCCAAATTCATACAAATTTTGAATGTTATAAATATTCATGCATATCCCTAGTTGTGTATACTGGCAGGTTACCATGGCAATGTCTGATTGCACACCAGATGCCAATTTCGATGTTGTTTTAGTGGTCTGGGCAGCCCCAGGCTGGACATTTTTGGACAAAGATAGGTTATAACTTCTGATCATAAAGATACAGCCTACTACATTTTCATATTTCCCACATATTTCTTTTTTTTTTTCACTATCATTTGTTCACTAACATAAGTATTCCAGTCTGTTCCTATTTCTTGGGGTTTTCTGATTCTTTGTTATTCCTGCCTTGACTTCCATTAGTAATTGGTTCAACTGCATGTTCGTTTCGATGTTAATTTTTGCAAACGTGAATTATTCGATTGAAATTTTGAACGTGGATCCAATTTTGCACACTGCTGATAAGTAGCAATGACAACTGAAATAGCTTCAAAGGTACATTAGCACAGCTTAATATTTCTAATTGAGAGAAATTACATTTGTCCCATAATTACTGCTGCAAGATAATACTACAAAGAAATTATTCAAATGAAATGCTGACTTCTTAATTTCTGTTCACTGATTTATTAAAATTTAAGAAATTGCTGGATCTTCACATTGCTTATAACACTTGAATCTTTGATGTGTTTCTGCTCTTTCATGACACTCCCTAGGAGAGGCAAGTCTCCTCTACGTCACCCAATTTCTTGAGGGTGGATCTTTGATTGTTCTTTGGGGGTACCATTGAGTTATGGCTGATTTCTGGTTGACTGCATAAGTTCTTCCATGACCCTCTATGTAGTTTACCTGGCAGAGATACAAAAGTTTGTATTGCAATTGCCTACTCTAGATGACAGGCTGGAGATCAACCTGGTGGGACCCTTTGCTTTCCAGGCACTTTGCTCTACCAATGAGCTACAGCCACTCCCAGATGTAAGCAGTCTATAGATATCCAGAGGAGTGTTACGTACAAGAGGAAACTGGTGTTTCATGCCCCCTTGGGCAAGTGGAGGATCAATGAAATGAAACTGGGTATAATACATCTGGATTGTCTATCTGCAGGAATCTCCTGGCTGTAAGAAGTACTAAACAGTGCCACACACGTGTGATTCCCTCACACTCAAGGACTTTAAGCAAACCTTTCTTGGGGTGGCTTAGCAGATTCATGCGCATTAGGCTAGATCTCCATGGGGGCAGGATGTAGCCAAGTTACAAGGGGATTTTATAAAGTGTAGATAAGCTGCCCCTGAGATGAGAGGCATGGAAGACAAACACTGCATGCCCAAACACCCTTAAACCCTCATAAATGCACAGCAAACATTCTGCAGATGTCCAGGACATTCGATCATTGGATCAGAAAGGCCCTGGAAGTTGCCCATTTTTGCACATCCCTAATCCTTGGCCTGCATCGGCTGTTGTTGAGCACACTTCATGCCTCTTCCTGTGGGTAAACCAGATCATACTGATCCAGATTCAATTACTTGGATTAAGAGTGATACGTGCAGAAAAGAGAGTCTAGGGGTGGTTCCGCACTGGACCTCCAAAGTCCAGATCTATTAGATCCGTATTTCAGAAATCCGTGTTAAGTAGATCCGTATCTAGTAGATACGGTGGCTTAGCAGATTCATGCGCATTAGGCTAGATCTCCATGGGGGCAGGATGTAGCCAGATACGGATCTACTAGATACGGATCTACTACCACCCTTTCCGTCAGCACACACAAGGGTAGGATGGAATTAGAGACGGATTTGAGGTGGGTGCTGTGCGGAAGCACCTCAATCCGTACTCTGAAGGCCCTCCTTTCAGCCTCCATGATTAGCTCCTCTGGAGCCAAGCATGGCTAGCCGGGGGTCTCCTATCTTGGGGCTACCCCTTGCCCCAGAAGCTGTGGATCACAGTTTCTGGAGCCGGGGGGGGGGCTTCACCTACACCCCCCCTATCCCACCCCAGGGTGTGTGTGCGCAATCCCCTCCTTACCTTCAAACAGCCAGGCTGATTTTGGCTGCCAGGGCCCGTTGCACTTTGCACGTGCGTGCAGCACGCCTCCCTATTGGCCAGGGCCACGCACCTGCACAGAGGGCCTCCTGAAGCCAGGGGCGGGACTGGCCAATAGGGAGGCATGCTGCACACACATGCAAAGCATGATGGGCCCCAGCAGCCAGAATTGACTTGGCTGCTTGAAGGTAAGGAGGGGAACGCATGCGCTCCCCCCGGGGTGGGATAGGGTGGGTGTAGGTGAAGCCCCCCCCCCTCTGGCTCCAGAAGCCGCAATCCATGGCTTCTGGGGCAAGGTGCAGCCCTCAGATAGGAGACCCTTGGCTCGCCATGCTTGGCTCCAGAGGAGCCAATCATGGAGGCCAGGAGGAGGGCCCGCTTAGGGACACTTCTTTACTGCAGACACATCATAAATGGATGTGTCTTCACTGCAGAAGTACCCATTAAGTACCCATTAAGACTACCTTCAAGGTAGTCTTCCCTTAATCCAGTTTAAGGGGCTCTTAACACCCATGAGAGAGCCATTGCGCGAGAGCCAATGCGGATGCATGGGTCTCTAATGGGTGTTGTGGTGTGGGCAAGGTTTTTAAAACCCATACTTAATTGGTACTTAATGGATGTTAAGTGGCCAATGCAGAAGCGCCCTAGGTGAACTGGGGGATCCCTTTACACCCACATATTCTAGAAGACCTTATTGTGATTCCATGATGCTTACCTAAGGTATCCCAAGGCCACTTTACCCAACGATAATTGGAAGTGAAGTACAAAGGTTAAAAATAATAATAATAAAACCTTTGGTTTTTTTGCCAAATTGAGCAGAAGTACGTTTTGTCTGCAACTAAGCAAAGAATCCTTTGACCTAGAGATCCCGTTACTAAGCCCAAACATCTTCTACATGCAAAGCATGGACTCTCCTTTTGAGCTACTCCAGTTCCTCCAGAAAAATAATGCCGTACATTTAGAAGATGTTTCCTGGTGCTGGAAATGACATAGAAGCAAATGGTGAGAGGGTTATATTGCATCTCAGTTTAACCTAAGAACAAGGGACCTGTTTTGTAGGACAATCTTGCTACAGCTAAGCTAATTATTAAACACACACATTGGTTTGGGTCATCATGAGCAGAACATATCTGGTTAATATTTAAAGATGCTTAGCGAAGATGCTTGCATAATTAAAGAGTGCATCAGTGCTGATCACTCGGAATAATTTGTCTTCTTAATAGGGATTTTGTAATTTGTTAAATTGTTTTGAAATCTACAGCCAAACAGCGGGAGTATTTGCACTAGTAGAATTAATTCATTTACAAGTCTGTGCTATGGTTGTAGACTTAACCCATCCGAAGAGAGGAAAACAAAGAAGGCAGGCTTGGCATTTAATATGTTTGCTGTTGAAGCTGCTGCAGATATTTGTTGAGTTTAGGCTTTTTTTTTCTTTCTGGCCACAGAATCTCAGAAAAGATAATGTAGGGCTGAAAAAGGAACAACAATAATAAAGATCAAAGAACTGGGTAAACTCTTGTATGAAAAAAGTTACATTTTTAAAAGCAAGCTTATTTTTGTTTTGGTTGTTCTGCTTCTTCTTCTTCTTTTTTAAGTGGTAACAGCAACCAGCCTAGGTGGCTTTAAGAAAGTGTTAAGACAAATTTATGGATGACAGATGTATCAATGGCTACTAGAATGGATGCTTAAGTACAGCTTTCAGGCTGGGGAGACAGGCTTGATGCCTCTAAGGCCATTTGTAGGCAGTTGAGAGCAGGTGAAGGTTTGCCCTTGTCTTCTGGTTGAGATGCCCATGAACATTTGGTAGGATGCTGGACTAGATAGACTGGGCCTGATCCAGCAGGGCTCGTCTTACATTCTTATGTTCTTATAATTCAGACTCAGGACCTTTCTGCATGTACCTATATTCTGGCTCTGTGGGTCTGTAGTGCTCTTCAGGGCTCTTTTTCCCCCGGCCCTTGCTAGTATGCTCTGTCTGCACCAGACAGATGTTCTGTAAGGCAAATCAGGAGGCTCCTGAACTGGATTATTGGTGAATCTGATCCAACAGGTCCAACAGCATGCTAGGGATAGAAGGGGCACTCATGCCTGTTGATATTGTTTAACAGGGGACTCATTTTGCCAGTGCAAAGGCAAGCCACCAAGATGGGTTCCCTGGAGGCTCTGAGACCACAGACTTTCACTCCTGGTTGTTGGAGCTTGTGGGGGCTGAGTTTGAAGCTTGCGTGAACTTCAGGGCCAGTGTGGCAGCTAGACTGGAACAGCCATTGCTTGCAAAGACCATTTCCCATAGGCCAAGATAAGCACAGGGTTGCTCCTCATATCTGGTATGCAGTGACAAGAGACAATCACAATTGCATTGCCCCTTGCCATCAGGAGGCAGCCTTTATGTTGAAATCCCATATTTTGGGGTCTCGTGGGAAGCCCATTGTGATGGGGGCTCTATACTGCCTGCAAACTCAGCTTTCCAGGTTGCCCCCACCAAACAGGTTGTCCATCAATGATCTTTCCCTCCTGCATTCTGTACCAGCCTTCTCTCCCCCATGTCCAATGCATTCTCTCTTATCACTCAGTTCCTCTCGCTAATGGCAGATGAGATACAGTTAAGTTGCAAACTTTTATGCAAACTCAGCTGAAGATTGACGATGCTGAGCATAATGGATTACCCATGTGCACCTGAAGCAGGAGCAAGAGAGAAAGGAAGAGTGGACTCAAGCTTTGGGCTACTAGATGTGGTGGGACATTTGCTGTGTTCTCTTGCGGAACAACCTGTGGTCTTTGAAGGACAGAGCACCCCTCAGTTAGATACAGATTTTGGTCTCCAATTGGGGATACATCATGCCTGAAACAAGAGTAAAACAACTTCTTTCCTCTGCCTCAAACAGTGCTCACATTTCGCTCTTCTTGCATTTCACCTTTCGGTCTCCAACCAAATTAAATTTTTCCCCATCACCCCACTTGACTCATCCGATTCCTTAAAATCCTACTTTAGATATGCAAAATACCATTGTGCTCTTTATCTTCCCCTGTCCTTTTTTTTTTGCATTCATTATGAATCGACGACAAGGCGTTGGGGGGATCTTCACCATAGGCCGGAGCGCGTATCTCATTTCACCTCGTTTCTAAAACGTACCTACTCAGAATGATTACTACATGCTTAATAACTTCAAAGACTCCACGTCTCCCAGGAAGGAAGGAGGTTGCTTCAAAGTCTTTCATTGCTTATGCTAATTCCTGGGGTTGGAGAACCCATCCGCACCGTTCAGGCTGATGAAGGCATGGCGGTCCCAGTGGGGACTTTTAATACACCGCCGACATGTTTTCCCTTCAAAGATTTTAATTGTTGGTGTTTCTCATTTGATGCTTTGCAAGTCCCTGACAGATTTGCTTTTGGGGTGGGTGGTGGGGAGGGATAAAAAGTAATACCACTGAGGGTATGTCCACCTTCAAAAGGTCTGAGGTTTCCTTGGTTGGAAATCCTCTTAGGGGTAGCTGAAGGAGGAGAGAAGCCCTCCCCTTTCCTCATGTACAATCTCATTACATGAGGATTCTATGAGTGAGTCCCTCAACTATAATTAGGAGAGATGTTTTCTTTTTTGGGGGGAAGATTCTCACATTACTGGCAGCTGTCTTAGCATAGCTAGGCTTTGCTGTCTCTATGGGTTGCTTTATGGATTAAATGCTATGTTACAATCAATTCTTCTGCAATCTAAGTCGCTAGGGAGTTGAGAAGCTCAAAGCTGAAGCTTTCTCCCTCTTTTTCACCCCCTCTCCCTCTTTTCCCGATTCATAAATTTAAAAGGCTTCTGAGGATCATGCCACAATAGCAGAACTTTCCCTCCCTTCCTCTTCTTGTTTTAGTAGCACAGATGTTCTATTATACAAGGAGATGCTATGGGAGTCTTTAAAGTTGTTGTTGGTTTGTTTGTTTTCCAGCTGCCAAATTTCTGTGACATGCCAGTGTGACCAAGGAGCAAAACTGAGGTTCTGCTGAAGAAGAGATGGCATACGCAGCAAAGAAGTTGAATTTTCAGAAAATGGGTTCGTTATTTCATATGACCAAGACATAGGCCTTTTCTGCACTTGTCTTAGATCCGGATTAGGGAGCCTCTTAATCTGGATCTTGGGTTTCTGTGTTGTGTCCACAACAGGCGGGTACAGCGAAGCACCCTCACACGCATATATCCAGCTAGTGACAGGAAGACGCCAAGTCAGTTACCAGACTTCTTGGAGGATACGGAGTCAAACAGGTGAAGACTTGGGGTATCAGAGAGTCGGTGTAAGTTTGGGAAGTCAGGAGTCAAAAATTAGGGTTCACATGAGTTGGGGGTTGCCAAGGAGATTCTTTATCTGCAACGGCGGGTGCAGAGTTGGACGTTTTTTAAAAATAGGGCTCAGAGAACCATGCCCCTGGAGACATGGTTTGCACGGAGCCGAGCTGAGTGGTACAGATGTTGTTGTTCTTTCCTTAGTAGGGATGTACATGGAGCCATTTTTCCACATTCTATTTGAGTTGAATAGAATGTGGAAAAATTTGGCTCCAGCCAAATACCGCCCCCCCGCCCCCGGATGTGGGGTATTCATATCCAAGCACCAATATTCTATAGAATATCCGTACCTAGAACAAATAAACCTTCCCCCACAGTTTCTTAGGACTATTTTTTTTAAAAAAACCACTCTGAGTAAAGGAGTCGGTTGTTTTAGGGAAAAGTTAAGCATATAGTTTAGAATAGGAAAGGGGCAGTGTGGTCTAGTGGTTAAGGAGCAGGACTCTTATCTGGGAATACCGGGTTCAATTCCGCCCTCATCCATGAAGCCAGCTGGGTGACCTTGGGCTAGTCACAGCTCTCTTCTGAGCTCTCACAGCCCCACCTACTTCACAGGGTGTTCTGTTGTGGAGAGAAGAATAGAAAAGCTTTATCAGCTGCTTTGAGTCCCCTTAAATAGGTGAGAAAAGTGGGGTAGAAAAGCCAACTCTTCTTCTTCTTCTTCTTCTTCTTCTTCTTCTTCTTCTTCTTCTTCTTCTTCTTCTTCTTCTTCTTCTTCTTCTTCTTCTTCTTCTTCTTCTTCTTCTTCTTCTTCCAGAAAGGTCCATGCATTCCCATGCATTTTGGATTCGGTCTGGTTTCTGCGGACCTAATCCCCCCCAAACTGTGCCAGACCAGGACAAAATCCGGTACCTGTAAAAACAAGTCTGAGCATTGGTCAGCCAGCCATGACAGCGCATGGGGATGATTGTGGGCTTTTTTGGGAGTAGTTTGGCTCCCACGTCATTGGGAAGTGGGGTGTGCTTGCTGTTCCTGCCTTGTGCATTGGAGATCACAGCAGCTGACAGTTTTTGGGAGTGGAAAAATCCCGACTGCCAAGGTAGGCAGGATAATGGCTTGATTTTTGTTCCAATTTCAAAATTTTCCAACATCCGTTTCCCAATCAGCAAGGCGATCATAATAAATGGCTTGATTTTCTTCCTTTTAAACTTGGCCGGTGGTGCACAAAACCGCTCAAGCCACTAAACCTCATAGCGGCTTTCAATCTTTTAAAATTATTTATAAATTTATTATGATTATTAAGCTTTTTTAAAACTACCCCCCCCCATGCCTCCCAGACCAGTCCTGGCTTTCTGTGCCACTAAGGGGGGGGGGGAGGGGGAGAGAATGCAGCATTTGCATCTGGTGGCAGAGATGGACTGACATCAATCTGGCTTGCAATGAGGAGAGAGGGGGGGAGAGGAGGTGGCACTGCTCCCCCGTGCCAGGGTTTGGCACAGTTTGCATAGGGATGGGTGCATCAGCGCCCAACCCGCACCCAGCCTGCGTCACCGGGAATTGCATGGGGATGGACTGGGACCAGTCTCAGACCCACTCCTGGTCCCATGCGTTCCGATTCCATTCCAAACGGCCACTGAAGCTTAATGACAACTGAAGATGGAGATTAAACCCTGAAGCCTCTTGCCTAATTCTGAACAAACCAATGAGTTTTATATTGTTTATACAGTATATATTTATTGTTCAGTTAAAAAAAAAGAAGTCTGGATAAAATAAAAAGTTCTGCAGAAAATGCCCATTACATCACCTACAAATCAACTAAATGCTGTTATTTATTTAAATGCTATTCTACATACTTAAGTCAAAGGCGTTCAAATTGTGGAATAATAATAATAATAAAAGCCAAAAAGAATATCTACAGAATCTAACAGTATCAAATCAATCTTTTTGGCTGTTCTTTTTGTGTGTGTCTCCAGCACATAGTAAAAGCACCTCAGTCTGGCCCTCAGGACATGCGCTCTCCATTGAGAGTAATGGGAAGTGGATTTCTTTAAGGTGCTTTTGCAGTGTAATGGAAGTGCAGCCTTTGTTTCTGTTAGATCCTCTGTTTCCTCAAGCTATCTACTGCTTTAGCCCATAAAACTCTGGAGTGAAACTAGATTAGTACTAAAGCAGTCTCCCCAGGAACTTGGCAAGCCCTGTTTACATTTGTCCATATACATTCATAATTTAGAATTAATACCTTTTGTAATGTGGAGAAGCCCCCCCCCTCCCCGTAGCCCTTATCGGTTCATTACCACTTTGTACAAAACCTAAACCTAAAAATGAGGAAAGTGATTTGATAGTGCTACCAGAATAACTAGGGAATGATGTTCCCAAAATTGCCCATTAAAATAATAATAATAATAAAATCCAGAAAACACGAAAAGATCCATTTGACTGTTAGGGCACATTTGCACTTGCCTCAAGGGTACAATTCAGGGTGCTCCGGGGCACTCCTTTCACAAGCCAGGTTGTTACCTCTATCCCAGAGCATCCTGATTCTTTATAGCTAGGAATGTGCACAAATGGTCTATCATGTTCAATTTGAATTGAATGCAAGGAAATTTGCATTCATTCAAATAGAGTCCCTTTGAATGTGATAGGATTCAAATGCAATACAAATGTTTTTAAATGCTGTTTGAATCTGATTCAAAACCCTGCTGCTAGTGGTGCCTAGGAATCTCCTACAGATCCCCTATGGATCCATATGATCCCCTATGGATCCATATGGATCCATCATTCTGGCTTTAGTCTGTGCAGAAATGCAGTTTTCGGATTCAATTCAATTTGAATCGACTATTCAAATGTTCTAACTTGAACGAATAGAGAAAAAATGAATGTATTCAAATTCGAATCCGATTAGAATACATGCATATCTATTTGTACAAATATTCTATTTGTATTTGAAGATATGAATGTTAACAACATTCGTATGTGTCCGTATGCACCTGCATGTACCCGTACTGATCCCGTTTTTGTTCCATATGTATCCATACAAATGTGTACAGGTACGAATAAGATGCATATGAATATGTACGCAATGCATATGTATCCATACGCATACAAATGTCCAAATAATTTGTACGAATGATTCAAAACATTCAAATTCATTGGAATGTTAAAAATCAAATGTTAAAAATCCGATTTGAATTTGAATGTCATAATTTGATCAAATGTAGAATGTTTCAAATATTTTTGCATACCCCTGGTGCCTTCTGGTACCCATCTTCTTCCTTACCCCAGAATCATAGAATCATAGAATCATAGAATGGTAGAGTTGGAGGGAATATTAGTGCTAGTACTAGAATATTAGTGCTAGTACTGCCATGGCACTGTGATTGTTTCAATATAATGCAAAGTCACCCCTGCAGATAAGCAACAAGTATGTTAGGGAAATGTATACTAATCTACACTTGCAGCGCATGTAATATTTTACCTGCAAATAAAGAGGTGTATTCCAAGGAATTATCATTATGGAGAATGGGTAGTGCTAACCTCTGTGGTCTCTTTTTAGCTAAATGTGCTAGTCTTCTTTTGCATAACATTTGCATGCATCATCTTCTCCTAGACTGTAGTTTAGTGTGACAATAATAGATGGCTTATGATGATTAAACAGATGCTCTTTCAATTTATGATATGAATTTTATGTCATCTAAGCAATGCCCTATTTAGTCATTCATTATCCAATCACGCTGATCAGGGAGCAGTAAGTCTCCGGAAGCAGGGAAACAAAAACAAATAGTAATAAAGGAGTGCATGAGCAGGTCTGTGGGTTTTTCAGCAATGGCTCTTTTTTTCTTACCCTGGGAATGGAGCAGCCGTCATAGCTCCGTCCACCAGCCATGCGGAGAGGATGCAACAGATGGCCCCACATACGCTGGCTCCTTGTTAGTGTCTTAACCCAATTCAAGTTCATATTGCTTATGCATAAAACCCTATACAACTCAGCCCCAAATATCTGGAAAAGCCATCTCCTCCCATACAGAACAGCCCCCTGTCTGAGATCATCAGGGCAATCCCTTCTGGCTATACTGTCTCTAGATGAGTCTTGGGGAACACCTGCTAGGAACAGGGCTTTCTCAGTAATGGCCCCCTTTATGGGGAATAACTTTCCAAAGCCTCCTTTAGACTCCACCAGCATGTTTAAGCAAGGTCTCTTCCAGACTAGCAGATAAAAATCCAGTTATATAAAAATCCACAGGCTGCAAAGTCACAATGCGTTGTCCCCACTCCAAATGGAAGTCCGCAGGTTCCCCCTCGGCAGCTGTGAGACTTCCGTGGCATACGCACTGAGGCACTGTTCATGTAGGATCGGGCAGCCATTGGGAGCTGAGCTGCAGGCCCATCTCTCATTGGCTGTTTCTCGCTGTCCTGTCAGGATGGCAAGAAACTCCAAACTTATCTCATACTGCGGAGTGAGTGTTGATTGTTCCGCAGCAGGTAAATCCGCAGCAGTATCGGGCGCTAAATCCACAGATACAAAGTATCGGGTGCCAGGTGTGATGCCCACGCACTGACTGCATATCAGAATGGGCAGTATCCCCCAGTCTGGACACACCTTCCTACTATGCTCGTTGGTCCAGGAAAATGGCCATTGCGGAATTACACCAAGAATCAAGCCCATTTAATCAACATTAACTTCCCACTAGAGACCTCTGGGAAGCATCCAAGCAGGCAAGATGAGGCCAGTAGTTAGGCCTTTTCACACTACAGCCAGAGTTCATTGTAAAACTCTGGAAAGTCTGAATCCGTATTTTCTTTTACAAGTTAAATATAAGCCACTGAGGAAGACACCAGGTTGGGGTCAAAACGCATCTGGCTTATTTTATTTGGCTTATTTTATTTTAGTGTTTCTTATATTGAGCTATTATCTATATATGTTGATATAAGTATAAAAATAATTTCTTTTTTATTTGGTTGGGCTCTGAACCATGAAAATTAAATATATATATACACATTTTCACTGGGGTAAATAGCTTCACCCTTATGGTTATTACATTGGCTTATTATCTTATTCAGAACCTTTTTGTTTTTTCTGCACGAAGGTGAGGACATGTGGGGATGGATTCCCCATTCGTACCTAGGCAGGCATGCATTCCTACCTGCCTACACGTGAAAGGGGAACCTGTCCCCACATGTCCTAGTGCGAAAAGGCTGGCACAGGGCCAGGACGCGGCTCCTAGGCCCATCTCAATTGGAGCATGGGAATACACTCCGTCCCTAATAGCTGCGGGATGGCTGGGGACAGCCGTGAACACCCTGGGCTGGGTCTAGAGCATGATTTCATGCTGTACACCTGGAATACAAGTGGGCACCCTGGGGCAGGCTGGGGTGGTTCCCAACGGAACCGCCAGCCCAGCGGAGCGAATGCTCCATCCCAAGGCATCCTACACGCGTTCCATAGGCCTTTGTGTGAAACAGCCTGTTGTTACTCCACATTTACTCATCAGGGCAGCCACATGTGCTCTTTGCAGGATACGAGAATCACAGCACTCTTGGTGTACTGAAAATAGTTAAGGGAAAAACAAGGCAATGCTGCTTGGGATATTTTTTTTTCCTTCCCAACCAAACAATTGCTTCTCTTTTGTTTGCCTTTGCTAGGCTTTTAGGTTGGACTTTATTTTGTTCTGTGATTGGATTCATCAACTCTTCATGCCTCAATAATTCCTGAGATTCTCTTTCCATTAAAAATAAATACCCCGTTTTATATCCCTGAGATGGTACCCATATTTGATTGTCTTTTCTATGGTGGTCTATATTGGAAACTATAAAATTATAATACAACTATTAATCCCCTGTATCTGCTTGTACCTAATTTTTTTTATTATTATTTAAAAAAGTATCAGGCTGCAGCTGGCTTGTCAATTAGAGGGTGGCTGAAAAGTCTCTTAGTGGATTATTCCTGAAGCAGAACATATTGGAGCAATGGGAAAGGCTTAAGGATTAATATTTTGACTTTATAGACACACCGGGCCTAGAATAGCAGTTTCATTGTGGTCAGAATGTTTGGAAGAAGATGTATTTTAAGGATTGGATGGAGGGAATGTTACTGTATTTGAGGGGATACAGTTTTATTGTTGTCTTCCCCTTTTCTCCTTCAACTGTGGCCATGTCTTCACCTATGGCTCGGGGTATGTACAGTCAGAGCTTCTGGTGTCTTGTCTCCATGCTCAGTTGCTCATTCTACTTAGGCCAATTTGCAGCTGGCCTGCAAGTATATACTGGTGAAGCTTCTGGGAAGAACCTTCTGCACTAGCAGGAGATATTACCATACCAGAAATGTCTCCTGCTATCCCAGAAGCTGCACCCCACACATCCAGAAACTTACCTTTCCTGGCCACCACAAAGGGTATTTGCACGAGGGATATGCACGAATATTCTAAACATTCGAAATCCAATAGAATTCTTTTGAATGTGGACATTCAAATCCGAACCAAGCGTCTTCACATTCAAATTAGACATTTGGATGGATTTCAAATGTTCCAAAACATTTGTTCGAATCATTCGAATGTACAGATACGTATGTATTACATACGTATCTGTACAAATATTATACATATCTGTATGCATTTGCACTTATAGTATGGGATGAAAACGGGATGCATACGGGATAAAACAGGATGCATATGAAATGCATACAGATACGTATAACACATACGAATGTTGTCGACATTCGTATCTTTAAATACAAATCTAACATTCAAACGAATAGACTCAAATGTAACAGATTTGAATTGGTTTTTTAGACTCGAATTCAAATGCAATATATATATATATATATATATATATATATATATATATATATATATATATATATATATATATATATTCGTGCACACCCCTAATTTGTACCTTTTCTGGTGCTAGGAGTCATCTGAGGTTCTGGCACTATTGTGCAAGTGCGCTGGTGACTGGAAATGTGATTGCACATGCATGATGCATCACCGTTGTCCTGGTGATGGTGATGGCACATGTGCAGTGTTAATCTTCATTGGAGTTATGGAGAATGACAATGCCCATCTACAGATTTGCCCCTATGGAGCAATGGGCTAGAGTGATGCTCCAGCTAGAAGCCTCAAGTTAAGCCTGTTGAAGAGTGATGCTTATTGTAAACCAATGCATATTGGATTAAAAAAACCACAAAAACGCAAGGGATCTGAGCTGGCTGTGACTGATTGGGAAAAAGAGCTTGCCAATGTGGTAGAGAGCTCAATGAAAGTGTTGGCTGTTAGGAAGGATAATAGCATGCTAAAGGTAATTAGAAATGGTATTGAAGGTAAAACTGCCATTATCCTATTGACCCCTGTGCGAAGCAATAGCCTTATCATTCAATCTCACTTGGAATGCAATAGGAGTACATAGGTTTGGTTGTCACATCTCAAAGTTGAAAAAGTCCAAAGGAAGGCAATTCAGACACTAAAGGGGCTTGAGGAGTTGTTCTGAAAGGTGATGCTGAAGTGGTAGGGCCTTTTTAGATAGTCTAAAACGTCAGGAACCTGCTGGTATTACATGCAGATGGTGTCTAGTAGGAATGTGCACAAATAATCATATTATTCATCATTCTTATGAATGCGTCTGAATTCAGACATTCAGATTCGACTGAATGTTGGCACATTTGAAGACTGGTGTTTGAATTTGAATCGAGTGCTTCAGAAGATTTGCATGAAGCTTTGTTGCACAACCCGGGAGGTAGGAAAGCGGCTGCCCCAGTCGCATCTGCAATGGATCCAGAGTGGATCTGGAGGTGATTGAGAGTGATTCAAAGTGGATTCAGGGTGGATTTGATGTGGTCTAAGTGGACACATATGGGATATATATGGGATACGTTGTAGATCTGCATCTAACCTTTGTATCAAATTCATGTGGAACATTCATCGAATCCTACCACATTCAAAAGGGATCTATTCACACCAATACGAGTTTTCTTGCATTCAATTTCATACAAATCGAATGCAATACTACTACTACTACTACTACTACTACTACTACTACTACTACTACTACTACTAATACTAATAATACTAATACTAATACTAATAATAATAATAATACTAATACTAATAATAATAATAATAATAATAATAATAATAATAATAATAATAATAATAATAATAATAATAATAATAAATTCATGATCATCCCTAGTGTCTAGTTAAGGCATCAATATAAACATCTGGCTGTGCCAATATGGCAGTTTAAAAATAAAAGAAATACAGCCATACCTCAGTTTGCAAGGAGGTCCTGTTTTTAAAAAATGGCATGCAAAATGAATCACTATAAATCAAAGCATTGCCTTCTGTATAAATGGTCTGGTGAAGCACAGAAAAAAGGTCCACTGGCTTTTGGTAAACAAGCCAAACCCTGAGAGACCAAAGATGTAAGAGTTTGATCCTGTGTGAATTGAGGTACAACTTTATGCTATTGTACATGTGACCTCTGGGCCTGCAGATTGAAGTTCCCCTTGGAAAGGACTGCTGTCAGGATTGTTCTCCTTATGGACCTTCAAAGAGAACATTATCCTCTGTAAAGTAGGGCACTTGGCCCCAGCAGTGAGGTCAGTAGTATGCGTGCCCCAACTAAAGCGTGCCTCACTTGAATGAGCACTTGGCAAGACAGACACCACTTCCCTCCTCCCCCACTGCTATAGCATTTCCAGGGCTGTATTCAGACAATACTATATTCAGGGGTGCTTCAGAGAGACGGTGTGTGGCCCTCATGTTCACAGCCTCTCTCTAATCTACAATTTCCAGCACAGAATGTTCAGGAGAGGGAGGAAGGGCAGACCAATGTCTGAAACCATCTCATCTTGAACTTTTCTCAAAGCCTCCTCAGAGGCATGTCAGGTATGGCTGCTCTAATCTGTGTCTGGTCACAGACAGTGTGGCCTTCATGTTCCCAAAGCTTCTGTAATCCACCTTTTCTAGCACAGAATGTTCATGGGAGTGGGGAGGGGCAGAACGAGAACCATCTCATCTTAAAGACTTCTGTAAGCCACCTCAGAAGTGATGTGTGTGTGTGTGTTATCACTTGACGTCAGAAAAGACCATTCCGTGCTCAGTGGGGTAAAAGAAGCATGCAGCATAGCCCTGTTTTTGCATGGGGCCTCAAAGATCTTTGAGATGAGGTCCTCCTGGAGATCTGGATGAAGATCCAAATCTCCAGGAAGACCCCATGCATCCACACAAGCCCTCTAGCATCCATTGCAACTGGTGCAAGCAGGACGCTCTGCAGATGCCACTGGATGCCTCCCGAAGGCCACATCAGGCCCCCTTTGACCTTGCTCTAGTTTGTCAATGTCTTTTAAATTGGGGTGCCCAGAACTGAGATCTAACCAAGGTAGAGTAAAGAGGAATAATTATTTCTCATGATCTGGACTCTATGAGATGGCAGAGGTGATAGAGATATAATACAGGGACCCAGGCCTTTTCTGCACTGGGTTCATGGTTGTCTTCTGGACTGCATAGATCTGTACCCCACTGCTGTGATGCTCCATCTGCTTTAGATAGGGGCCCTGATCAGCAATATCAGTAGACACAATTAAATATGTGTACTAGAGTCTGAGAGGGACTGATTCAGAATACAGGAGGGACACAAAAGGCAAGCTTCCTGTTCTTGTGATTGCAGAGGGACACATTTCAGTATCATGCCATAGTGTGCTTGTTGAAATGTGGCCCCTAGGAGAACGAAGGCCAGGAACCTTTGTTCCTACCTAGCCCTTGGATGCATTGCAGCTCAGCCTTGAAGTTTTTGCATGCTTTGAGGCTGTGGAATGGGTTGGTCTGGACCAGCACTGTCATATGGACTATGCTGATCCAGCCTATGCCTTTTCACAGTCAGAACTGGCAGGCCTGACTGTTCCAAACCCACTGGTTCTCATCATCGGCTTTTCAGTGCAGAAAAACACCATTGTGGAGTCAGACTTGAAGTAGATAAAATTGGCTGTATGGAAAAATTATCTGTTTTTCTTCAAGGCAGCTTTCTTCCCTGATAAACGAAAAGTGCTGAGCTTATGGCAAGCTTTATTTGAGCTGTCTTCTTATAGTGATCCAATGACTATTGCACAGAGGGAGAGAATGTAGAAAAATCACATTTAATAGCAGCTTTCTACAGCCTTATTATTCCCCCCCCCCCCGCCTAGCCTGCTCTCCAAAGGGGAATTACACAGGTTCTCTTAAGATGTCAGTTTTAGAACAAACTCATTACCTTCAGTGTTCTATAATAGGGACTGACATGCTATCCAGATGACAAGGCTTTTTTGGCCTGGGTGATTGTATTCTTTTTGATCACTGATATTTGCGGCAGTATATAAAGCGTCTTTCATTTTCTACTTTGGTTGACTGAAAGCAAAGACAGGCCATGAGACGTAATATAAGATTGCCTGGGAGCAAAATATATAAATACAACTTTAACGTAGGCACCTGGACATTACGGAGTACAGGCTACCAAAGGCCAAAAATTGAGTAACCAATCTTGAACTGAAGCCAGTACTAAAAAAGAGGGGAAGGGACCTTTGCTTAAGGCAAAGATGTGGGTTAGCCTCACTACCTTTCAGCTGGGGTCCGTGAACTGCTATTACAATGTTTTTCTGGAATTGGCAAATAGCCATGTCCATCTTGTACAGGGACTGAGTTTGGAGACTTGTGGCCAATTCGCACTTGGCCTCTTGGGGTGTTTCCGCACTGACCTCCAAAATCCGGATCTATTTAGATCCAGAATTCAGAGATCCGTGGTAAGTAGATACAGATCTAATAGATACGGATCTGCTGCCACCAATTCTGTCTGTACTCGCCAGGGTGGGACAGAATTAGATCCGGATTTGAGGTGGGTGCACAGCACCCACCTCAATCCGGATCTCTGGAGGCCCTCCCCTGGCCTGCCATGATTGGCTCTGCCGGAGCCGAGCATGGTGAGCCAGGGGTCTCCGATTTCGGGGCTTGCCCTTGCCTCAGAAGTGGCAGATCGCTGCTTCTGGAATGGGGGGGGGGCTTCTCCTCTCCCCCACCTAGCCCACCCTGGGGAGATCGCGAGCGATCCCCTCCTTACCTTAACACAGCTAGGCCGATTCTGGGTGTGGGGTTCCGGTTGCCTTCGCTCGTGCGTCCGGCATGCCTCCCGATAGGCAAGGGCCGTGCCTGGCTTCAGGAGGCTCTCTGCACAGGCACGCGGCCCTGGCCAAAGCCTCATGGCTTCGGCGGTGAGGGGGAGCCCCAAAATCGGTGTCCCCCGGCTCGCCATGCTCGGCTCCAGAAGAGCCAATCATGGTGGGCTGGGATAGGGCCCAGTTAGGGACCCTTTCGCAGTGTGGTCTTCCAGAAAACCAGTTTAAGGGGCACTTTGCACCCATTAGCGACACATATTGTGGGAGTCAATGCAGAAGCACACTCCCCGATGTGTTTCTTCAGTGCGGACACGGTTTTCCAAAGTGTTTAAAATGTGTTCTTAATGGGTGTTAAAGGTCCAATGCGGAAGCACCCTTAGTTTGCAATAAGTTAACATCTGCACTTGCAGGGGGCATTTACAGCCTCCTCAGATGGTGTGCCCAGGTGGTGAGCACTCACACAAAATTTTCTGGTGCGAGGGGTCATCAGAGGTACCATGCATGTGCACTGGCACCTCAGATGACCCTTGACATGACTGCATATGTCAGTAGATTCAGGTCAAATTTGACATGTTCAGAGCAGACTTGTTACAGGATACAAATTGGATATGTATACATTCGTATCGGATATGTATCAAATATGTATGTGTTCATATTGGGATATGTATCAGATATGTATTGGATAAGTATCGGATATGTATTGGATACGTATTGGATACATATGTGTTCATGTTGGATAAGTATTGGATATGTATCTGATATATATTTGTTTATATCAGATATTCGTACAAATATGTAAGGATACATTCATATCAAATAGAATCCTATTACATTTGAGGGAGATCTACTTGTACGAGTATGGGTTTTCTAACATTCAACTCATTACAAATCAAATGTCAAAAAACCCATTTGTGCATGTCCCTAGGTTGGAGTGCCAAACTCGTATTTTGTAGTCACCTGGTTTGATTCTGCACTCCTTCATGAAGCCAGCTGGGTGACCTTGGACTAGTCACAGCCACCTCACAGGGTGTTCTGTTGTGGGGAGAAGGATAGAAAGCTTTTTCAGCTGCTTTGAGACCGCTTAGATAGGTGAGCAAAGTGGGGTTTAAAAGGCAACTCACACGCCGCATCCCCACGACGTCGTTATCTCGAATTCAAAATGTTTTGAGTTCGGGCAGTTTAGACGGCACTTCAGCTTAATACGGTATTTCCGTGTTAAACGACGTTATCCCGATTTGAAATAAATCCTGATCTCAACAGGTCTCACTCCGGAACATGCCCTTGACACGTGTTTAATTTTTTACTGTGTGGACAGTATCGTTCCGGGATGAGATTCCGTGTTAAGGCTGTCCCGCCCCCAATAGCACTGTAACCAATGGCTGTACGTATTAGAAGCACGTCATGTTTAGGGTTTCCTTCATTGAAAAAATCCACCCTCAAACACCCACTATAAAGCTCCAGTCCTTAAAGTTACACTGGATCAATGTAAGCACTTCACACCTTAAAAACAATGTTGCAGTTTTGCGCAATTTCAGCTCTTTGAAGGTTCTGAACTTTAAAACAGGGAAAGGAAAGCCCTGGAGCCTGTATTTTAAAAGCTGTGGGGCTTATCCAGCAGTACGAGGGGTGAACGGCAGGCGCCCCCCGCCCGCCATCCATCTGACACCTCTCACCTCCTTCCCCACCAGACCGCCACCCTGCCTTGGTAGGGGATGTGTGGCCGGTGCCTTGCCTCAGCCGCTGCTCTACAGGAGCCCGATGTCAGCACCGGCGAAACGGCTGCTCCTTTCTCCACCACCGCCTCCGTCTCCTACCGCTGCTGGGGAAATGAAGCGACACCCCCCATCCTGCTGCGGGCAGGGGGTGCCTGCCATTCACCCCTCGTAGTGCTGGATAAGCCCCGCGCTGAATCAATCCCGCCTGCTCCTGCTCCTGCGACGGTGGCAGCGAAGCATCTTCCTTCAGTTGGAGGAGGCCGATCAATCATGCACAGGAGCAGCAGCAAAGGCAAAGGGGGGGAGGAGGGCAGTGAGAGGGAGGAGTGGCGGGCGGCATCGGCAGTGGAGCCCCTTCTCTGAAGGGGTGTTCTGTTGTGAGGAGAAGAATGGGAGGTTTGTCAGCTGCTTTGAGCCCCCTTAAGGGTGAGAACCGGTTTGTCAGTCGCTTTGAGCCCCCTTAAGGGTAAGAAGGCTTGTCAGCCGCTTTGAGTCCCCTGAAGGGTGAGAACAGAAGGTTTGTCAACCGCTTTGAGCCCCCTTCAGAGGCTACTTTGCCTCTGCCTGTGGTCACACCTAAGGTTTAATCCAGTTTCAGTTCACTTTCAGAGTGAGAGAATACACCAGCAAACTGACAAGCTGGTTTTCTTTCAGGGTTAATAACTCAGAAAATCCACCTTTAGACTAGATAATGTGGAAAGAAAACTACTGGTCACTTTGCTGATGTGTTCTCTCACTCTGAAGGTGGAGTGAAGCTGGATTAAACCTTAGGTGTGACCACAAGCCAAGGTTTTAATCCAGCTTTGGTCCCTGTGAGGTGGGGGGCGGCTGTGAGAGCTCAGAAGGGAGCTGTGACTAGCCCAAGGTTACCCATCTGGTTTCATGGAGGAAGAAGAGTTGGCTTTTCTACCCTGCTTTTCTCACTTATTGAAGGGGACTCAAAGCAGCTGACAAACCTTCTGTTCTTCTCCCCACAACAGAACACCCAGTGAGAGCTCAGAAGGGAGCTGTCACTAGCCCAAGGTCACCCATCTGGTTTCATGGAGGAAGAAGAAGAGTTGGCTTTTCTGCCCCACTTCTCACCCCCATTTAAGGGGACTCAAAGTGGCTGACAAACTTTCTGTTTTTCTCCCCACAACAGACACCCTGTGAGGTGGGTGGGGCTGTGAGAGCTCAGCAGAGATCTGTAACCAATGGGCTCTCCGTATTGTAGGCACATCATGTTTAGGATTCCCTTCCCCAATAGCTTGCTTTCAAATGATTTTATTGAAAGAATCCACCCACTACCTCCAAAGATACACTGTAGCAAGTAGAAGTTTCACTTTTGCGCAGTTCTGAACTTTCAAAAGGAAAGGAAAGGGGAGTCCCCGGGGAACTTTCCCAGCCCACTCTCCCCGTTCTCGGAGAGAGCGAGGAGCCCCCTTCGCCCTCCCGGCGGTGGGCACGCTGAGCCCGCCCGCCCTCTTGTCCACCCCTTGGCTCTCCTCCTCTTCCAGCCAGCGGCGGCCGCGGCTCTGCGGGCAAAGTGGCGGCAAAGTGGGGGAAAGCAGTGGCGGGGCCCCAGGGCGAAGCCGCCAGCGCCGCAGCGCCTGGATGGATGGATGGATGGATGGATGGATGGATGGATGGATGGATGGATGGATGGATGGATGGATGGATGGATGGATGGAGTGGCGGGCGCTGCGAGCATGCTCCGGGCGGCGGCAGCGGCGGCGGGCAACAAGGAGCACCAGGATGGATGGATGGTTGCTGCTGCTGCTGCTTCTGCTGCTAGGAAGGGGGAGGGGAGAGAACGGGCCGGATCAGACAGGGAATCCCCGGCGGAGCATGGATGACGCAAGGGAAGGGAGGGTGGGATCCTGGGATGGAACACCAATCACAAGGGAGGACAGGGCTGCCGTCTGGACTCCCAGGATTGATTCCGCGTTAAGGCTGCAGTCAGAATGCTCTCAGAACCGGATCAACTTGCAAGTCGTGTGGACAGCTTTGTTCCATTTCTTTTATTTCGAATTCTTTAAACTGAAATAACGCATGCCGTGAAGATGCGGCCATAGAATCATAGAGTTGGAAGCAACAGCCAGGGCCATCGAGAGTCCAACCTCAATGCAGGATTTCCTATACCATCCCAGGCAGATGTAGGTCCAGCCTCAGCTTGAACTCCTCCTCCTCCTCCTCCTTTTCTATTGGAGGAGACATTCCGTTAGATGTTTAGGGCCTTATAGGTTAACGTTGAACTGGGTTCGGTAACAAATAGGCATCCCAGTGCCATTCTTTTAGGACTGGTGTGATGTGCATTTGGCCAGCAATGCCAGTTAATAGTCTAGCTGCTGCATGTTGCATCAGCTGCAGTTTCCAAGCCATCTTCAAGGGCAGCCCCACATACAGAACATTACAATACACTGAAGAAGAAGAAGAAGAAGAAGAGCTGGCTTTTCTACACCACTTTTCTCACCCATTTAAGGGGACTCAAAGCTGCTGAAAAAGCTTTTCTATTCTTCTCCCAACACCAGACACCCTGTCAGGTAGGTGGGGTTGTGAGAGCTCAGAAGAGAGCTGTGACTAGCCCAAGGTCACCCAGCTGGCTTCATGGGGGAGGGCGGAATCGAACCCGGTATTCCCAGATAAGAGTCCGGCTCCTTAACCACTAGACCACACTGCCCCTTCCCTATTCTAAACGATATGCTTAACTTTTCCCTAAAACAACCGACTCCTTTCCTCAGATTGTTTTTTTTTTTAATAGTCCTAAGAAACTGTGTGCTCTTGATGATTCCATGAAGCCAATTCCACGAGAGAAAGCCCTTTATGGCCCATTGTCTCCGTGATTCACCAAATGCATATTGACATGATGGACGAGTGTGACGCTAAAGGAGTCCATTGAGGAAACAATCAGCAGATAATGGGTCTGGGATTTTTTGAAGTGTACCTTTCTAATTCACGCTGTTGCGCTTCCAAGGTGCACAGAGGCTCGGCATACTTTAGATGTACTGCAAAGCCAGCTCCAAACACCTTGGGCGCTGTCTTATACCCTTCGATTGATGGAGCCATTTATGTTCTCAATGGACGCACAATAATGATTCCATTTGGGCCGACCCCATTTCAATGCCATCGCCTCGTGTGCTTCCATTAAAAAGATGGAACCATTACAACCTGGGTGACAGATTATTTCTTTAAAAAAGGGAGAGAAAGGAAATTAACACAATATATTGAATTGCACTGAATTGACACTATAAATAATGAAATGGACCAAGCTCTAACCTCTCTGTTGTAATTCCATGAGGAAAAATGGACATATTTACCGCGTTGTTGATGTCGCATCTAGTGCTAAGGTTAAAATAGATGGCAAAGCCTTTATAAGATAGTGATGGTATTACAAAACTGGCTAGATTTTATATTGCTAACAATATAATTCGAATAGTGAAGGCGAAGTCACATTTGCTCTTTTCATCTCCCCTTTCCTTCTTCCTGACTTCTAGCATTCTTGGGTGTTTTTCTACATTTTGCAAAAACCTTCATACGTGTCTCAGTCATTTCTCATGTAGATTATTTTGCTCTCTTCCTCCATTTGCCTTTGTTGCCTCCTTGCCATGAATTGTTTTCCTTTCTCTTCTGTCATCAAGGACGTAAGGGGAGGCATACCCTGAAAAACTAGAAAGTTCCTTATAGACCCTGGCAGGGAGCTAACTGAGATTTCTTCAGCAAAGTGGAAAGTTCTGACGATGGTCACAGTAGAAGGGCTTTCCTGTGCTCACTGTGCTGTGATCCACCCCTGACCCCTGTTGTTCCTGCTCCATCTGCACTAGATGGAGCAGAATCCATGTTAAGAGGCCCTTAATCCAGATGATAATGATGAAGAAGAAGAAGAAGAAGAAGTTGGCTTTTCTACCCTGCTTTTCTCACCCATTTAAGGGGACTCAAAGCAGCTGACAAAGCTTTTCTATTCTTCTCCCCACAACAGAACAACCTGTGAGGTAGGTGGGGCTGCACGAGCTCAGAAGAGAGCTGTGACTAGCCCAAGGTCACCCAGGTGGCTTCATTGGGGAGGGGAAAAATAAGAGTTGGCTTTTCTATCCCACTTTTCTCACCCATTTAGGAAGGTAGGAAGGGAGGGAGGGAGGAAGGAAGGGATTAAATGGAGGACAATAGCT
Organism: Aspidoscelis tigris stejnegeri; assembly: GCA_023333525.1. Lineage (NCBI taxonomy): Eukaryota > Metazoa > Chordata > Lepidosauria > Squamata > Teiidae > Aspidoscelis > Aspidoscelis tigris. Next base: position 103,503,176 of record JALMGA010000003.1, on the reverse strand, counting down.
ACTGGAATTGATCCCTAGGTACAGCTTCCAGGCTGGAGAGACAGACAGGCAAAATGTCTCTAAAGGCAATTTGCAGGAACAGAAACCAAATCTTCTCTTTGATAATGTCTAGAAGCAATGGTGTGAGACAAGATGCTGGACTAGATGATCTGTGGCCCAATCCAGCTGGGCTCCTGTTCCGTTACGTTCTAAGGAAGGAAATCATTTCATGTTTGCTATGCTATTCATTACAAGTACTCCCTCATCAGATACAATTTTCTTTCTTCCATAGGTGCACTTCTCAGACCAAAGGTGGTGGCTGTGGTGGAGAAACGAGACCCACCGACCACACACAAAGAACTATATCCATCAACAGTACAAATCTCCCCGGAGTCTTTGACAATGCCAAGCTTCGGTAAACCTATTTAAAATAAAAAGGCTTATGAAAAGCAAAGCTCCTTTGCCTTAAAGATGCACACAGATATAAAAAGTTATTCTCCATGGAAATTGTGCCTTTAAATGACATTTCTCTTTTATGAACAGTTTTATTACAAAATAGATTTCCTGAAGCTAATTTCATCAGTTGCTTCTACTCGTTGGGTATTTTCTACTGCTTCCCTAACTTCTTGTTATCCAATTGAGGGTACATTAATTGCTAGATGATGTAAGGTCCTTGGCTCATCTCCAGAGCCCATAAGCTTGGAGACGTAACGGCTAGCAAAGATCCCCACCTCAGTTGATGGTACAAGGGGTACTTAAAGCAATATTTCCATTTGATACATTAAGTGTCTCTGATGAATGTGAGGGATGGTATCTCCTAAGTGTCATTTTAACAAGATGTATATGTTGTTCAGTGTATTTTGCCAGTCAGCCTCATAATACATGGCTCTCTCTCGGAGATGGAGTAAGTGATTAGTAGCACTAATTAGAAAGTTCCCTAAGACAGACTCCGGTTGATAAAGTACAGCGTGAGCTTTCCGTCATTAGCAATAATACATTGCATTCAAGGCAGTATCAATCTTGACTCTGATGGCTGAGATGACAGTAAAAAATTATGGGTCCTTTTATTCATGTATTGATTTGCGTTCTGAATTAAATGACAGCATTTAGCGAGGAGAAAGAAGAAGCTACCAAGAAGTGGGCCTAGTGCAGGTGAGGACAGTCAGAAGTCCATCTTCTACTGAAAGCCGGTTTACCAGCTTCCTTTGAAGGCCCAAGCACTGCCACAAAGACCTCAAGGGGAACCCAAGAATGGGCTTTCAGCAAGGGAAGGGGCTTCCAGCTGTTCTCGCTCAAGTTGACTTCCATTAGTAGCAAGATGTCCCTTCTTGTGACATACCCCCTGTTGTCAGCACCCATTCCTCCAATGATGAAGGGGAAGTTGCGATGCCCAGACAAGCTCAGGCAGGCTACCTGGCTGGACAAAATGAGGAATACCTGACACAAGCAGCCAGTGAGCCTATAGCTCAAGATGACAGCAGCTTGGAATCGGAAGACACTGGGCAATGCCCTTTGCCAACCGGTCTAAGGCATGAGCATGCACAGCTGCAGAGATCAGAAAGAATCCATGTCCATCACCTGTGGCGAAGGAGGCGTGACTCTAATTCTCCTTTTTAAGGCAGCACATTATGATAAGCTTTGTTGCAGACAAACGCTCGTAAACCTGCAGCTTCGGGATTTGTGACCTTGCTTCTTGATTGACTACTGACTGACTGCTCTGACCTTCTGATACCTTTGACCCTGGAACTCTTTTGACCATGAATTTAACTCTTGAGCCCACAAGGTACCTTGACTTGGACTTTTGCTATGGCTGACTATTATTGGAGACTGTTGTGGCTGCTGCTCCTCTGGGTGCTTGTGTGTGTTTCTTCTCTGCACCTCACTGGCTGGAGACAAGACAGGTCGGGGGCTCGCTTTGCTGAAATAGTGTGCCTCATTAAAAAATGGAGTTGAAGAAATACTAACCCCAGCCTAGATAGTTTTAAGAATGGGTTAGGCAAATTCATGGATGACGGGTGTATCAATGGCTGCTAGAATGGATATGCTTTATATACTTTGCTTAACAGAATTTGGGACAGTAGAAGGAATTATACCAAAGGATTGAGTTGACCTGTGACCCCCTTTTTTACAGCCCTGCCTGATACCACTAAAGATCTGTATTAAGGGCCTCCTTTAATCCAGATCAGCAGGGAGCAGGGCCTCCTTGATCTGCATTAATGTGTGGATAGGAAGGCCCAAAATATGTACTACATGGACCCTTAATCCAGATTAGGGTTCATGCAGAAAGGGCTTTAATTTGCTATTCCAGTACAGGGTAGGCCACCTTGTTCCAGAAAAAGTAGTCTGTCTCAAGCTAGAATGGATTGCTCTGGGCCTAGAATAAGGCTGTCTGTATTGGGATGGACTGTTTCACACCAGCCTACACAATGGCTCTGAAATTTGCACCAGCTTCAGAACCGTGTGTGTTGATGTGTGGATTTCAAAATAAGTTTCCTGTGGTATAATAGACCATGGGGGCATGCCATCTGCCTGCCTCCATGATCTGGTATACAAGCCTCTAGTTTGCTGGTAGATCTTGAAACAGAGATCTACCTGTAGACTGGACCAGGCCACCATTTTGATTACCCTCGCTCAGTCTACGCTGCAGATAGGGAGTACTAGGAAGAGGTGGGATTTCTGCTATTCTGCACTAGTGTGTGGATGGTAGATGCCTAGACCATGAAAGACCCTAAGTCTTGTTTTATTAGGTTCTGATAAACTGCTTAGGCAGGTCTTAAAACAAGGGGCTTCTCAACACAGGAAAAACAACTGTCGGCTGTGGTTGTTAATCCATTCCTAAAGGCTTGATAAATGGCCCCAAACTCTGCACCCCTGTCTCAACATTGGCATGATGTGGGAGATTATAGTGCATGGATCAGATAAGGTTTCCAACTGATCTAAAAGGAAAATCAAATTAGAAACCTGGCATGGTAGAGAAAGCAAAGCCTGTACCACAGAATTCCTCCTGTGAAGCTGAATGAAAGCTAAATTAAAATTGTTCCAAATCAAAAGCATTTTCTAAGGGCTTGTAGAAGGGATACACTGTTCTAAAATGGATAATAAAGGTTTCACTTTGATTTGTTCCCATTACAGTTATTCACTTTTTGCACTGAGTTAGAATAAGGAATGGCCGGAGTTCACTGGTAGAAGAATGGTCTAGAAAGTGGGAGATCACAAATTTGGTCCACAGCATCTTAAAGAAGGCACTTTAAACCATTTCTGCCAAAAGACTTGTGGGACCTATCGCTACAAGTTGTAGTATTGTTGGCCAACTAGGCGACAGTCTACGGTCGCATTCCCATTATAAGCTTAATATGGTTTCCCTAAACCAAAATAATAGAACTGGATGCAAATGCGAATTTGCCTGATCCCATTACTTTCAACTTAATTGTGTTCAATCCAGATTCTGAGGATCGTACGTGGCGTACATGACTCAAGGGGGGACTCAAGTGGCTACTTTCTAAAAGCTGCTTTTCGGGGCTGCCCTGCCCTCTTCCTCCTGGCTTGAACGTGCCACCCATAACAGACCCCTTCACGGAGCCTAGCTGGGTGGCTGGGTGGCTGCCGCTTGCCTAGATGGAGGAAAAACGGCACTGGGCAGCCAGCGATTTTTTCTTTCCTCTCCCCATTGCCCAGGGCACACAGCATCAGCGGCAACTCAAGCCCCCTTCGCCCGCTCACCACCACAGCCTTAAAAACATCATACATCTCTCACTACCTGCAGCTGCTTTCCTTTCTTTTCCCTTTCTAAAGCTCAGAACTTTCAGAATTGCGCAAAATTGGAACATTGTTATCAGGTGTGAAGTGGTTAGATTGCTACAGTGTGGTGGCTGCTGTAAGGGGTGGATTTTTACAAATCACTATCTTTGGGAGCAAGCTATTGGGGGAGGGAAACCCTAAACATGCATTCTCATCCCACTAAAACTGTACCGTTCCCACAGTAAGAACTGGAGCGAGACCTGTTGAAATGAGTGTTAACATTTACAACGCTTTGGGGCGATTTAACATGTGGAAAGCATGTTAAGCCAACCTGATGTGGGGACTGCGAGGATCAAAACTGTTTTAAGCTTGTAATGGGAATTCACCCTACATTTACCTTGTGTTAATCCAGTTCAGTGAGTCCAGATAACTGGGGCCACTGATCTGGATTACATGGAGGCTTGGGCCAGATCAGGACTGTCCACACTGATGACACTGATCTACCCACTGTCTCCCTGCAACTGCAAAGTTTCACCTCCCACACCATTTAATGTTAGCAACCATGCCATGGTGCACTGCTGAAAAACAACTCCGGCTGCATCCCCAAAAGACTTATTTACTTCTCCACTGTCACTCTACTGTCATTCTATTGAAGTGGACTTTAAAAGTGCCATGCAAATCAGGAATAAGCGTCCGCATGAGGCTCAGGAAAATGCGTGTTTTTAACGCACCTTCCGTCCCCATAGGATCCCTGTTTTCTTTGCGCACATCTTTTTCTCCCCGCCCCTGCTCTTGTTCATAGGGTGCCAGCGGGAATGGGGAGGGACTGCGCTCGGTGTGGCCACAACCAGGAAGACAATCCCTGGCAAGTGCAAAGGAGAAACAGCGATTGGCTCTCTGTTAGTCTCCCAGATCTCCCCCCCCCCAAAATGGCTTCTCGTGCTGGAAAACACTCACTCTCACCACTTTCCCTGTTATTGCTTTCAAAAATCCACCCTTTCCAGCGCATGATCGCTCATTCACTCATCACTTTCCCTGTTATCGCTTTAAAATCCACCCCTAGCAATAATCCACCCATTTCACACCTCACAGCGATTGCAACAATGTTGTAATTCTGCGTGATTCTGGCTCTTTAGTTCTGAGCTTTAGAAAGTGAAGCTGCTTGTGTTTCTGCTGTGTGTGCAGGCGGCAATCCCCGCCCCTTTTGCCACGGAGCGTCCTCAAGGTAAATGTAGCGAGGAAAACCCGCAACTTCCAGAAAGAGCAACTTCCAGAAAGAGCGCTGTATTTTGTCGCGTGATTTCCACATTTTGTAGCGCTGGAACCTCGTTAAAAACCCTGGCTTGGGGGCGCTCAGAGGCAAAAGGAGAGTCTTGGCAGACTTTTTATTCCTTGGGGACAGGCCCTCCCAGTAGTTCTGGAGCAAGAAGGGCTTCATACCCCATCTAGTCCCGACATAGCCAGATCTGTGTGTATGTGTTTGTGTGTGTGGGGAGGGCCATGATCCAGGTTAAGGAGGTCTTTAATCTAGATCAGCAGTCAATTCGGAAATGTCCTTGTTCTGTGGACAGACCTGGATCCAAGACTTCAAGTGATATTCTAACAACAAAGGGAAGCAAGGAGGGAGGGAGGGAGGAGGGATGGAGGGAAGCAAGCAAGAAGAGAGGGAAGGAAGCAAGAAGGGAAAGAAGGAGGGAGAAAAGGGAGGAGGGAAGGGAGGGAGGGAGGGAAGAAAGTGAGCGAGCGAGGAGAAAAGGATGGAAGGAAAGAGAGGGAAGATTTCTTTCCCTATCTTTGCTAGTAACCACTGCTTGGCAATAAAGCACTCTTAAAATACTGTGCAAGGCTGAATTCGCTAAAGCAGCAGATTTACTATGCTATTCCTCCTACAGTAGACTTTCACAGTACATTTCCTTATCACCATCCATTAGCTCTAAACAAGCCCATAACTTGTTTATGCTTTCCATAAAGTTATTTACAGTTCCTACACTTGTGTCTGCAACAGCCAATCTCCCTGTTTCTTCCCCTCTTTCTTTCCTTCTTTCTTTGCAGACTTGGAATGTTGGGAAAAGAGTGAGGTTTTTCTTACTTCTCCTTTCTAATGGAAATTACTGTGCACAGATGTGCCCTTGTAAATTGCACTGCTGATTTCTCCATTGAAATCTTCGGAATATTACAAGAGCGTTTCGTAACAAAGGGCTTTATTATTACATCGGTCCTTTTTGCACTTACCGCAAATGAATTCAGATCAGTTGATCCAGAATAATCAACCCTGCTGATCTGGACTCCAGGGAGGCATGGGTGAGATCAGTATCATCTGCACTTATGGCATTGATCTGCATTAAGCCACAACATGGCTGTGAAGCTTGTGTGAACTTTGGACTGTTCCGCTCATACCTCCCAAAGCTAGGAACTTTCATCCTTAGGACTTGGAGTATGTGTATTCATTTATTTGACTTATGCAAAACATTTTTATCGGTGGTTTATCCCTCCAAATTGTTCGCAAAAATAGGGATTGCAAGAGTAAAAACAGTTAAAATTGTGCAATTAATTAAAAACCTATCACAACTTGGGTGGGTTAACCTGGGGTGGTCCAGCTGTCCCAGAAAGAGACTCTCGACATGTTGGATGGATGATCAGGGAGAGCCCCTGTGCCATCCCTTGTTGCTCTGAAGCTTATGTGAGCTTTGGAGTCCATTGTGAGCCCCAAGGTCCCTCTGCTAAACTGGAATAGAGAGTCTCCGTGGGCTGTAGGATGGTGATAGAGCTTTTTGAAAAGATCTCCTGCTGCCCTAGTCTGGGTGGCTGTTTTGGATACCTTGGTCATACTATGTTCCATCCAATGTGAACAGAACATGCTGTCAGAGGGCATGACCTCAATAGTCTACACTAAAGTTTGGAAGAGACCCAGAAATGGTCAAGACCTTTATTTTATTTTATTTATTTATATTTACATTTATATGCCGCCCCATACCCGAGGGTCTCTGGGCGGCTCACAGCATTTAAAAAACAGATGTATAAAAACAATATCAAAACAAGTTTAAAAATGCAGTGTTAAAAGTACAAGAATTGTTAAAAACAGCAGTGATTTGCAGTGGGGGAAGTGTGGGGAACATTTAACCAAAGGCCTGCGTGAAAAGGAACGTTTCACCGCCTTCCTGAATAAGAACACAGAAGGGGCCTGACACACCTCGAGGGGGAGACCATTCCACAGCCTGGGGGCCGCTATCGAGAAGGTCCTCTCCCGGGTACCCACCCGCCTAACTACTGAAGGCGGAGGGATCACCAGAAGGGCCTCCCCTCCAGATCTTAAAACACGGGCAGGTCGATATGGGAGAAGGCGCTCCTTTAGATATCTGGGGCCCAAGTCATTTAGGGCCTTATAAGTCAGTGTTAGCACCTTGAATTGGGCTCGGTAGTGAATTGGCAGCCAATGCAGTTCTCTTAGAACCGGCGTAATATGCGTCCGGCTAGATGTTCCTGTTAGCACTCTGGCAGCTGCAACTTCCGAACCATCTTCAAGGGAAGCCCCATGTAGAGTGCATGATACCAGGATACTGGTAAGCATGGAAAGTCCCCCAGAGTGCAGTAAGCACAGCAGCCAGCCAACCCAAGAGTGCCCAAGTCTGCAGTGGATCCACAGCAGATTCGAAGTGTATTCAGACCAGATTTGATGTGTTCAGAGTGGATTCGTAGGGGATTCATGGGTGCAACTGGTAGCAGGGATTCAAATCGGATTCGAATTGCATTCAAAGAACGATCATACCAAATTCAAACCCTGCCACATTCGAAGGGGCTCTACTTGAAAAAAATGCATATTTCCGTGCATTCGATTCAGTTCAAATCATACATGCACAAAAAATTGTGCACTCCCCTAGTCCCATTCAGAGCTTTCACACATACTTCTGTGCAAAGGCTCTGTGAGGTTAGGGGAATGGGAGCATTTGCACTCACCGTGCAGGTAATGCAGCTAGTTTCCACCCCTGACACTTTCCTGAAACTACACTACTGCACTAGAACCAGGGGGCATTCTATGAAGCTGATGGGTGCGAGTGTTAGGACCAGCAAGGTGAACCATGGGCTATGATCTGATCCAACAGAGCTCTTCTTATGTTCCTATGAAGTATCCCATTTATATATATTCTTCCACCCCAATGCATTGGATCTTCTCCTTTCTAGGGATGTGCATGAATGCTTTTTAAAAAATTCAAATTCGCATCGCATCAAATATCCACACATTCTATTCAATTTGAATGTTTAGAATTCGAATGCAACAAAATCCAGTTCAAATTGAATACATTCAAAACTATTTGTTCGACTGTTAGAGCCGAATCTGAAGATGCGAATGTCGACAACATTATGTGCTTTACATATCTGTACGCATTTTGTACGCATCCCGTTTTATCCCGTATGCATTCCGTTTTCATCCTGTACTATAAGCGCAAATGTGTACAGATACATGTGTCATTACAGATACATATGTAATACATATGTATCTTTGTACTTTCAAACCAATGTTTCAGAACATTTGAAATTCGGTCAGATATTTAAATTTGAATGTGAAGATATTCTATTCAAATTCAAATGTCCACATCTGATTGAATTCGATTGAATTTTGAATGTTAACATGTGTGTACAAACCTATTCCTTTCCAACAATTGGAAAGCAAAATACTTTAGACTCATTGACAGCATTGATTTGTTTTGCCGTAATATATAAGACTGTAAAAGCAATCCATTGTGAAGTTCTGAGCCACTGTTCAGGCCGTCTATCTCACGATGCCAAATAATAAATGCCATTATGTGTTGTATGATAAATCCTTACAATGTTGTATGTGATCTATCAAGTACAGTCAAATATTGCATGTCCATCAAGCAACCCATTCTAAGATATCACTGTGTGTAAGTAATCCAGTACAGGGTATCTCGATTGTTTTGCCAGTGATAGTGAAATCCTTGACAGTGATTGCTTATTGCATTTGTCATCATGGGGCTTACAGTTGGAGACTGATATTACATCATTGCACTTATTTTTCACTTTGTACACAACCGTTCATTTATTATGGACAATTCTTTGTATCTTGTACCGTGGTAGTCATTACAATGAGCTCTTTCTCCATGATGCATGTTCCTTTATCAAACGCCAATTGATGTGCTTTGTGCATTGAGATTTTCATTACACTGTACAGTTTGAATTACAATCCAGTATTCGAATACTTGTGATGCGTCAAGAGGCTTTTTGGTTTACCTTTGCACAGGATCAATATCCCACTCTCCTTTTCCGTTGTGGGGTTTCAGAGCCTTAGAAAATTAGGGTATCACATGTTTTGTATTGGAGATGAGAAGAAAGCACTTGTTTTTTGTTTTTAAGAAAACCCAATAATCCTTTTTGGCTGTGTAAGGGGAAAAAAAACTTGATTCCTTTTTAGTTATATTTTCAGCACTCCATCTATGGCCATTTTTGCACTGGGACTTAAGAACATGAGAACATAAGAGGATAGGGATGTGGAAGAATGTTCAAAGCATTTGAAATTTGATCGAATTTGGACATTTGAATTCAAATCAACTGTCTATACATTTGTTTTTTTAACATTTGAACAAATTTGAATGTTTCAAATCATTCGTACAAATTATTCAAGCATTCGTATGTGTACAGATACATACGCCTTACATACGTATCTTTATGCATCTTATTCATATCTGTACACATTTGTACGGATACATAAGGGACAAAAACGGGACACATACGGGATAAAATGTTATCGACATTCATATCATCAAATACATTTGTATCTATTCATATGAATATTTTATTTGTATTTGAATCAGTTCAATTTTAATAGATTCATTTTTTTCTCTATTCGCACAAATTCAGACATTCAAATATTCTGTTCAAATAGAATCAAATGTCGAAAGCTGCATTCATGCACACCTCTATAAGAGGAGTCTTGCTGGATCAGGCCAATGCCCATCTAGCTCAGCATTCTGTCTCACACAGTGGTCCACCAATTGCTTTTGGACATTCTCAAGCAGAAGGCAAAGGCAAAATCTTCATCTGTCCTCAGAGCTCTGTGGATAACCTTTAGAATTCCAGATGTTGGCTGCAGAGGTTGAAGATCTGGTTGACGCTTGCCTAGCCATGCTTTCCCGAGACAGGTTTAGCCAAGACTCAAAATGATTGACACCAACATAGCTGAATCCTGCCCTGCTAGCGGGCTTGAACTTCGGATGGTCGACCTAATGCCAACCAGCCTGGACTCAGGTATGGATTCTTGTCCAATTTCAGAATTTCAAATGTTGAAGGATATGCAAAATATAATCTTTCCTAACATCAGGCTCTGTACCTGAGGACTGGAGGGTAGCAACACTAATCTTCAAAAAAGGATCGAGGCAATTACAGACCAGCTAGCTTAATATTGGTTCCATGTAAGCTGATGGAAACCATCATTAAAGAAAAAATTAGTGTGCACATGGAGGAGCAAGCATTGCTGAACAAAAGCCAGCATGGCTTCTGCAAAGGTAAATCATGCTTTACAAACTTGTTGGAATTCTTTGAGAGTGTCAATAAACATGTGGATGAAAGGCAAACCAGTAGACATTGTCTATCTGGACTTTCAGAAGGCTTTTGACAAAGTCCCACATCAAAGGCTACTGAGTAAACTCACCAGCCATGGAATAACAGTTCAGGTTCTGTCCTGGATTTGTGACTGGCTCAAGGGCAGGAAGCAGATAGTAGTAATAAACAGCCAATTCTCAGGGTGGAAACAGGTAAAAAGTGGGGTCCCTCAAGGCTCAGTTTGGGGACCAATGCTTTTTAATTTATTCGTCAATGATCTAGAAGAAGGGATACATAGTAAAATAGCAAAGTTTGCTCATGATACTACATTTTTTTAGGGTAATAAAAACTGAAAGTGATTGCCAAGAGCTCCAGAGGGATCTCTTAGCATTGGGTGAGTGGGCAACCAAGTGGCAAATGTACTTTAATTTTAACAAGTGCAAAGTAATGCACATTGGGGCCAAGAATTCAAATTATGTCTATGAACTGATGGGGTCTGAGCTTTCTGCAACACACCAGGAAAGGGATCTCGGGGTTCTGGTGGACAGTTCAATGAAGGTGTCAACCCAGTGTGTAGCAGCAGCAAAAAAAGCTAAGTCAATTCTGGGAATAATTAGGAAGGGAATAGAAAATAAATCAGTAAGTGTCATTTTGCCTCTTTATAAATCTATGGTGAGACCACATTTGGAATATTGTGTATAATTCTGGTCACCATATCTCAAAAAGGATACTGTGGAACTGGAAAAGTTGCAGAGAAGGGCAACCAGAATTATTAAGGGTCTGGAACACCTCCCTTACGAAACCAGGCTGCAACGTCTAGGCCTCTTCAGTCTGAAGAGACGGCGTTTAAGAGGGGACCTGATTGAAGTACATAAAATTGTGCACGGTATAGAAAAGGTGGATAGAGAATATTTCTTTTCTCTATCACACAATATTAGAACTAGGGGGCCTGTATGAAGATGATGGGTAAATGAGTCGGATCCGACAGGGGAAGTATTTCTTCACCCAGAGGGTCATCGGCTTATGGAATTTGCTGCTGGAAGAGGTGGTGACAGCTACCAGTCTAGATGGCTTTAAGGTAGGGTTAGACAAATTTATGGATGACAGATGTATGAATGGCTACTAGAATGAATGCCTAGGTGAATCTTTCAGGTTGTGGGGGGTGGAAGCAGGATGCTTCTAAGGCCATTTGCTGGGATTCGGGAGCAGGAAAAGGTTTGTCCTTGTCACTGCTTGAGATGCCCATGAGCATTTGGTGGGCCACTGTGTGCGATGGGATGCTGGACTAGATGGGCTGTAGCCTGATCCAGCAGGGCTTCTCTTATGTTCTTATGTAATAGAAGGCTGGAGGCCCATGATATTGGCCGAGCTTTGGAGAATATTCACATAATCTGTGGCCCTTTCTGCATGTAGCTGCTTTAGATCGAGATCAGTAGTAGATCCCGATTTACCAGATCTACTGATTCAGATCACAGGGAGGCCAGGGCCACATCAGCTCTACCTACACTGATGGCACTAACCCAGGCATTAACTCAAGCCTACTGAAGGTTGTGTGAGCTTCACACCTTCCCCTCCAGACGGAGCCAGATTAATGAGAGGAGGGTCTCCTTGATCTGGATTAATGTGGATGAGGAGGTCCAGGATCTGGATTAAAGGCCCTTTGATCTGGATCGAGAGGTTATAAGAGTAAAAAATATTTCTCAGGGAAGTATTTGTTTCCTTTCCTAAAGACCATACTTCAATGTGTCATCCTAATTGTGCAAAATCTTCAGGGAGGGCAGACATAGAGCAATGTTTATGAATTCCAGCTGATCAGCTGATAGGAAAACACACGCTTTATTCCAGAAACATTTGCAGCAGCTTTTAAATACAACTTGTGCCTTCAGATTACGACTCGCCAAGTCCCAGATGGTGCCTTGCATACATTCATAGCAATTAAGATGCAAATGTATTCCAACTTCTTCAAATGTTGTTGAACACACACAGTAGCATAACACACACCTTAGATGAGAAGTGAAAATGAAGGAAGAAGCTACAGCGTGGAATATTTTGCCAAGTGTTATGAAAGAGCCCCTGACCCATATAAAATGTCACATAATAGGGTCTCAAATGATTGCCTGAAGGCATCTTCAGATTTGTGGGGTGATACCATTACCAATGTTTTATAAATCTATTTTCTGTTATAACAGTGAATAAGAGCATGTGAAAGAAAGAAAAAGAAAACTACAGAGAATATTTATAAAATAACAATTTAACAAAGGCACACTCTTTTCTCGTGTGAGATAATTAAGCCTATTGCAATAACAATATAGAATAAAAATAACTTTGTTGGGTATGGCTGATATTGGAATGTTTTGACACCCCTTTGTAAGTGTGGACTTTTGAAGCTGAGATGATTTCACTGGAAAGATGGTTAAATTCTGGGGGAAATCATTCAGTGGTTATATATCTCTATTTCAAGAAGGGGGAATCCATATTTATACATTCCCTCCTCTAGCAAATGGGGTAAAAGGGGAATACACACATCTTTTTGTTGATTATCATTATTTGCTGTGTATTTATTCATTATCTTTGTTTAGAATCAAAGCAGTATACAAGAAATACAAAAAGAAATGAGAGGTGGTATCATTTTCACATAATACCAAATGCACTAGAATAATTAAAATGTCATTACATGGTAGGTGGACTGCAGTTTATAAACATAAACTCTCCCTCATACTAGCCCACATTAAATAGAAATCAAAATTCAAAAGATTAGGAGGACACCCATCTTCTCACCTGGCACTTGGAGGAAATCATGGGCCTTTCTGCACTTGGCCTTATTCTGGAATATATCCCAGAATAGCGACCTGCTATCTGCATGCTAGTGCAGACTGCAGAAGGTCCCAAGTGAAGCCTACCATAGTCTGCATAAGCTTGTGGCCAGCAGACCACAATCCCAAGATATATTCCAGAACAAGGCCAAGTGCAGGAAGGGCCTAGATCATGCTTTTAGACAAGATTCCCCAAGGAGGAAATCCCACAGATAAGAAGCCACCAAGGAAAAGACCCTGTTCCTGGCTATATACTGGGAGAGGAGGGAGTATGCAGAAAAGGGCTTTAGCAGAGCCCAGTGTTCAGAGCCCAGGATGGATTGTATGGCCCTCTTATTTAGGGAAAAGTTTTGACTTCTTCATAATTCAAGCTGTATCTGATATGTATGAATTCCAAGATGCTATTTTCTACACTTGGGGGATCCAGCACTTTTTGAGTGATGCACTTTGCATATCTGAGCTTGTAACTCTGTTGCTGATAGTTTTTTCTTTCTTAAATATGCAAAATAAGAACTTGCTTTCTGTTCTAGGCATCTGTCAGAAGGAAGCAACTGTAGCACAATAATGAAGAGAGAAGTAACGCTTTCTGGACCCATAACTGAAAATGTTGTGTGTGGCAATTTGTAAATGGAAACTGTAGACAAGGCAAGGTTTAGCAATGGTCTCCCTTTTGACCAATCAAAGCAGGTGAGTTCTGAGGAGCATTCTGAGGGCTTTGTGTTCTAGCCCAATCTTTATGACCCTGGTCATATGAGTCCCAATCAGGTTGACCTATTAATGAATCTGAATTGAATTTGTACCAGTGCTGGTCAGACGTGGATCGAAACAAGTCATCCCCTCTTTTGGCTGCGTTGGTCACACACTTCTACAGAGTTCGGCCCGGCATTCCTCCATGGAGCCCTTAGCTCTCCACCCCTTTTGCTACATCACATCTATCTCATTTCCTATTGGATGCTGTTTGTGTCACTCAAGTGAGATGAGGGTGTATGTCTGCGGTTCTTTTTAAAGCCTGCTCCCTCACTTCCACACACACCCATTTTTTACATGCTTCTCTTCTTGCAGTTATTATTTTAATCATAAAAATAAATTTGTGTAAAAACGCAAGAGGGAAGAATCAAACCCCTAAACTGAGGAGAGGGAGAGGTGACTCCCCATGTGCCAATTGGCTGAAGGGGAGGTGCCTCATGAACTCTGCACGTGCTGATTGGCCAAAGGAAATACTGGGTGCCACCCACCCCAGCACAGTTTAGCCTCCTTTAGGCCATCCCACCACACACACATGAGGAAGTGGAAGCTGGACTGGAATTCCAGACTGGCCTCAGTCCCTGCCAGTGCTGTTTAAAGGGGACTGCATTTTAGAACGGACTAATGGCTTTAGCCCGGCTTGCAATTCATATTAGCCTAAAATCATCTGAAACACACATCCTGCAGGATGACTCAAGTTATCCTAAAACTCGTGTGTGACCACGCTCTATTTTATGTTTTGTTCCAGCCTACATGCAAGCCCATTTCATACTTTCATAAGGGGATTTTGTGTTGGTTTATTTTATTTATTTATTATTAGCATTTTTATACTGCTTTATACCTAAAGATCTCAGGGTGGGTTGCGACATTTAAAACCAAATATAAACATCTTAAAAAGTGTCTGAAAAGTGGGGAGAAAAAGATGTATTACCATTTAGCCAAAGGCTGGGGCAAAGAGTTGCATCCTCACTGCCCTCCGAAACATGTAAAGTGAGAGTCCCTGTTGCACCTCAAGGGGGAGGCTATTCCATAGCCTGGGGGCCATCACTGAGAAGGCCCTGGTTGCAGTTTTGGTGCCATGCATGTGATTACTTGAATCAATATTCAAAAACTGCATACTATAATTATCCCCTGTGGTGAGCAGGAACTCTTTAGGGTTTCAGGCAAAAGAGTTTCCTGAGTTGCACTTGGAGGTGCTGGAGATGGAATTTAAGACCTTTTGCGTGTGAAACGCACAATCTGCCGTTCACCTCCTCCCTGCTGATTTGCATTTCAGCCTTCCAAAGCAGATGATGGTGGTTATTTTTCCTTGCTTCATTTCAAAGTGTGGTTAAGGGCAGTTTTAAATTTAATGTGCCTTAATCTAACTTGCGCTACATGTATGGACGGGTAATCTTTATGGGTTTGGGTTTACTTTTCAGAGAGCTGGCAATCAGACCACAGTTGGCTGCGGATCAGTTAAGAATACAAATATTGTCGTATTAAAAGGCAATTATTTTCTGAGCATTTTATGGCGCTCAAGGAGTAGCCAAGAGACACACCCCCTCTCCCATCACCATCATATTTCATCCATCAAGGACATGACCCTGGTTATTTACAGACTGTAATGAGACTGCCCACTGTTTGATGTTACCATAAATAAGCAGATAAGATTGCTGAGTTCCATGAAATCCAGACTGATTGCCTAGCAGACATGATCATTTTAATAAAAAAGAATGGCATGTGTAATCACTAAATTTATATTACCTGGGCCAAAGTGAACTCTCATTTCGCATGGGTGTCTTGGTCTCATGCAGATCTATTGCTTTTCTAGGAACCATTCTGCCTATGGTTCTGAAATGCTGGACTGTTTTATAGGGACGTCCACAATTTATTTTTCCAGTTTGCTTCACGCCGGAGTGAATGGGATGGAAATTCGCATTTGTGTGAAGGAAGTTACTTTGAATGTGCTAGGATTCAAATTTGCTTCGAATTCTCTTTGAATTTCTGCCACTACCGGTCTTACCTGCGGATCTGATGGGAATCCAATGGGAATCAGATCTGGAGGTGACTGGACAGCTGCTTCGAATGTAGCAAAGATTCAAACGAAAGCATAAAAGCTTTTGCTTTGCTTGCAGTCTTCAAGGGTAGCCAATATTTGATTTGCATGTGAATTTTCAAGCATTACAAATTTGTACAAATTGCAAAGGTGATGAACAATTTTGCCCATCCCTGTTATTTTTACATGGGCTTCCTTTCCTCTTGAGTCAGTCAACATTGCAAGGGAAAGCTATAGAAAGTAGGGATGTGCACACATGTTCTAAACATTTGAAATTTGATCAAATTCAATCGAATGTGGATGATCGAATTAGAATAGAATGTCTTCACATTCAAATTTAAACGTTCAAACGAATTTCAAATGTTCCAAAACATTAGTTTGAATGATTCGAAACATTCAAAAGTACAGAATCTCATACATAATTGTATGCATTTGCGCTTATAATACAGGATGAAAACGGGATGTATATGGGACAAAACAGGATGCATACGAAATGCATACAGATACGTATAACACATACGAATGTTGTCAACATTTGTATCTTCAAATATGAATGTTGTCGACATTTGCATCTTCAGATTGGAATCTAACATTTGAATGAATAGATTCAAATGTATTCAATTTGAATCGGATTTTGTTGCATTTGGATTCTAAACATTCAAATCGAACCAAATGTTTTGATATTCGATTTGACTCAAATTCACATGCAAAAAAATCCCCATTCATGCTCATCCCTAGTAGGAAGATGATACCTTATTTAAAGTGTCTGATTTTACTCAGGGGGTGTGGGAGTATCAATGTTCAAAGGTTTTGTTTCACTCCAGCTTAAGGATGTGCATAAATATTCATCATATTTGAAATTTGTATGGATTTGTTTGAATTAGGACTTTTGAATTCCAATTGAATCTTGGTACACTAGAAGATTGATATTCGAATGCAAATTGAATGCTTACATACTATCATATGGAGCTTCACTACATTCGGAGACAGGAAAGCGGCTGCCCAGTCACATCTGCAGCAGATTCAGAGCAGATTCAAAGTGGATTCAGAGCAAAGTGGATTCAGAGCAGATTTCACGTGTTCAGATCAGAATTATAGGGGATTCATAACTGTGACTGGCAGCAGGGATTTGAACCAGATTCATATGAAACATTTGTATCAAATTTGAAACCTGCCACATTCAAAGGGGTTCTATTCGAATGAATATGATTTTTTTTCTCATTTGATCTGAATCAAACAAGAAAAAAACATTTGGCACATCCCTACTCCATCCATCCATCCATCCATCCATCCATCCATCCATCCATCCATCCATCCATCCATCCATCCATCCATCCATCCATCCATCCATCCAATATTATTCTATTAATCTTAGACAGGTCCCTGCCCTCAGGCTTACAATCTAAAGAGACAAGAAACAAAAGGAAAATGGTGTGGGAGGGAACAGGGAAACACTCAAGTACGAAACTACTGAATAAACACGAAAGATTTTCACATCAACACAGCAAAAAACTAATAACCCCAAAACAAGGATAGTGAACATATGCTGGTCAATCATATGCAAAGAGAGGAGAAAGTCTTGTGCTACACCTGTGAGACTGGAGCCTGCACCATGCCCTCCCCTAGGATGGATATAAAAATTGTGGTTGCCTCTGGCTGGGGTGAAAGGAGGAACAACCAAGTCTTGTGCTACACCCGTGAGATTGAAGTTGTTGCCACGCCCAACTTCCCAGGATAGTTATAAAAACTGGGACTGCCTCTGGCTGGGCTGAGAGGAGAAACAACCAAGTCTTGTGCTGCATCTGTGAGACTGGAGTCTTTGCCACAACCTCCTCTAGGTGTGGGTTCCTGCTGAAGATGGAGGAATGCAGGGACATCTGGGTTGGTTGTTGCTGCTTTGCTGCAATTTTGGTTCAGCTTCTCCTTTGACATTTTTGAGTTGTCTTGTTTTAATTGGTCTTATGGTTTATTTTTTATTTGATACTGTCTATTGTAGTTTTTTAGATTACATAGCTTATTATTAGAATTTTGTACATTGCTGATGATATGCATTTGATGTTTTAGTGATTGAAATTGATTTCCTTACTTGCTGTGTTTACTTGTATTTCTCTGATGTGATGATTGTATTTGCATTGTATTTTTTTTCTGTTTGTTGTAAACCGCTTTGGGCAAAAAATTTCCATTGGAAAGGCGGTATACAAATATAAGTGGAAAGAAGATAGAACAAGCTGCTATATAGACCCTTGCCAATTACAAGAGAGCCTTTGCACTGAAAATACATTACCTAGTTGGATAATGAAATGTCAACAAATGGTCGGGGCGCTCTGACAAATGGTCGGGGCGCTCTGACAGTAAAGAACTGCTTCACCGAACTTCTTCATGGGTGTGGTGTTATGGAAACAGCTAAAGGGCATAATCAGACGTGGAACAAAATGTGCCCTCCAGGAGTATTAGGGTCTTAGAGGTCAGACATTATATTCATTTAAGCAACCTACCTCAGCTTGAAGACTTGTTATATGTGGCCCTTTCCTCAGTTTGATGTTTACAACACTGAGAGTGATCTATTTTGGGGGTGAGAATGGGTCGGAAACAACATTAGCAGGATGCAGGTGTTCGATGCTGTGAATGGTGTTGTTGCCTCCCTCTTTTGGTTAGTTAGTTGATAGTCCTGCCTTTTGTGTTATCAGCCAATAGCAAGTTGAATGTGTGCTTCCAGGGAAATCACAGCATGTGTGCAGTTAATACGAGTGATTAATCAGTCAGATCTATGAGAGTCCCAGCATAGGTTTGGGCATTCCTTGATTAAGGAAATCATTCCAGTCATCAAGGAAAAACATTGCTGGACTTAAAGGTGAAGGATGGGAAATGTATGAATAAATTGGGTAGGTTATTGAGTGCTTATATGGCTAACAGCCATCATTTTGTGTGTGTGACTACAAGTAGGATGCCCCTTAAATCTGATCAAACTCTTAGACACACATGTAGCATCATTCCTAGATACATACAGGATATTAAGGACTACTGGTTTGCTTTAACTGGCAATGGACTGAAGCTGATCCCAAAAGAAGGGAAACTTGTAGCTGATCTTAATACATTTCTGTTTTGGGATTTAGAAGGTACACAGGTAATACTACAAGACAATTGACAAGAATAAAAGCAAATGGTAAAAGGAACACTTTCAAAGTTGGGTGAATTAGTCAAATGGTAACTTACAGCAAAGAGACATTTGATATTGTGTAACTAATGGCAAGCCACTTTAAATGCTTAGAAGGTAGTGAGAGAAGAAATAGCTATGACTGTGACAGGGACACAAGGTTTTCTTGTTAGCAGGAGACTGCAAGTTATTTTTGCCTCTAGTCAGGAATGCCTCTCAGGTAGATATTGAGAGCTAGCATGGAACTCTCTACTTTACAGGATGCTGTCCTTTGGGCACTTTCACTAAATATCAATATAGAAATGCTATTGGTAATATTACTCAGATGTAGAACATTCAGTAAGCCCCTTCCCAGTGGAAACCATGGATGCTAACTGATGTATAATGTTAAAAGCATGAGTAAAGCTGCAGCAGACATTAAGGTTACAACTTTATTAAACAAGCAGTAACATTAAAGATTTGGGAATTGGAACTAAAAACATTCAAAATCGAGTAGATATCTATGGCTTTCGAGCTAATTCATGCATTCAGCAGCAATAGCTCCAAGACAGATCCTGCCAGGAATCTCATAGGTAACGGCCCTCTTTTGAACCCTTTAAACGTATGAGCCACTTTAAAAGAAGCTTAAGAACATAATTTGGACTACTAAGAGGAAATTATGTTCATAAGCTCATGTTTAAGTATACTTTGTCACGATCTCACCATATGTAGGAGACTAAAATATTTAATTTATTTTGTGGGGAGGCATGGCTCCCCCCAAGTGAAGGGGAAATTTCATTATCTACAGGCATTTTTGCTGCAAAGTCTTAATTCCTTTATCAGCGCAAGGATGCAAGAGCCTTAGAATTGCCATGTTGACGCATCAATTAAATTGAGAAGTGTCACTCTTTTTCATTATGCTAATGCTTCTTGAAAAGGAAAGGGGAGGGGAGAAGGTTTATCCCCGCTGTAAGCAATCAACCATCTCTTATTGCAGCAGCTAAAGAGATCATTAAAATTAGAAGGAATAGACAAGTACGTGTTTAAGTGAGTAATCTAATAGTAAGATGTACGTGAATTTTGAGCTGCATCCTGAAATTCTGTTATTCCCATTATGCTTGATGGATGTTCCTACATCAGGGCATGCCAAGTAACAAGGTAGGCCATTTGCTAAGGCCAAAAGTCCTCAAAATTTAGTTTTCTTTTACACAGACTGACCTCAGTTGGCATTTTCTGAGCTGCCACCAAGTGCAAGAAATGTCAATGAATGAAATTACATGAGTTTCTGTCTGATCTAAATTAATAGGCACATATATTGGATTGGGAACGCATATGGGGCGAATGATTCACATAACGGAAGAGGGATAGAAAGGGAGTTAGAGAGAAATTGCTTAGTTGTCTCAGCTGCAACTTTAACTGGCAGGAAAGTGATAGACAGCAATGTCACTGCCTTAAGAACAGAACTATTTATCCACAATAGGACAGAAATAAGTGGTGTGAGCAATTGGCAAGAGGATAAGACAAGAGGCCCCTTCGAAGTAGGGATGTGCACAAATACTTGAATACATTCAAAATTTGATCGAATCAACTGAATTTCTACATTTGAATTCGAATTGAATGTCCTTAAATTGGAATTTAAAGATTCAATTCAAATTTCAAAATTGGATCTATTAGTTTGAATTATTTGGACACTCGTATGTGTACAGGTTTGTACAAGATGTGTACCTCAAGATCCGCATCTTTCCCGCATCCATATGGATTTGCATGGATCCGTACGAGATGAAAACGGGTTGCATACAAGATAACGACGGGATGCATACGGATGTGTATAGATGTGTACAGACCCAGGGAAGATGCGTACGGTCATCTACGAATGTTGTCGACATAAGTGCATATTCAAATGAAAAATTAAAATGCGTAGATTCAAATTTGCTTAATTCAAATTGAATTTGGTTAAATTCAAACTTTAAACATTCAAATGGAATTTAATTTTTGAGTATTTGATTCAAATTGAATCGAATCCCCAAAATGGCATTTGTGCACACCCCTACTTTGAAGTTGGGTTGGTAGTGCATGATTAGTGAACTTCCAGGGGAGGGCATCTGCACTTGGAGGAGGCTGCTATAGCCTTCAAGCGCCCCCTGCCTTCTCAGAAGTTCCCTAATCATGCACTACCTGTGGAGCGTAAGTGCTCTGGCAGCCCTGCTGCTCTCCTGATGCAACTGCAACTGTGCAGAGCATAAGCATCGTCATGGTGACCACGCCAATGTATATGCAGTCGTGCAGGGCACTACAGCCAAAATGGCAATGCCCTGAAGAGGATGGGCCTTGCAATCGAATCAAGATAAGTATTTGATCGTGTTTGTGTGGGGGGGAAACGGCTAAGTTTGACTAGTGCTCCAAGTGTGAGCGCTGTTCAATGTTGGTTCATTGTGCTCCTTGACAGGAAGAGAAGTGTGAAATCATCTCAGAAACTTTGGGTAAGACAGGTGTTTATCTAACTGGGTGGCTGGAATACCTCAAATAGTAACTAAACCCCTATTTCCGCCACCCCAGTTATATACATTAGCTTTCTCTTTATTCCCAAACTTTCTGTCTCCCTGTCCTACTCTCTTCAAGTGTCCAAGTAAACAGAAGAGCTAACCCAATCCCAGTTTTTGAATCAGGAAGATACATGCCTAGCTCTTCAAGCTTTCCCCCTCTGTTGCTGCCCCAACGTTTCTGCCCATCCACTGATGAATATCTCCTTGGCTAACACCAGCAAGGGACATTTACTGCAGATGCTACTTGAGGTTAAGAACATAAAAGGAGCCCTGATGGATCATGCTACATCCCATCTGGTCCAGCGTTATGTCTCATACTTGGGTTCACCAATGGCTGATGGACATCTGAAGCTGAAGACAAGGGCAGAACTTTCACCTGCTGTCAGCATTGCAAAAGGTCTTGCCTAGGTACCAGGAGGTGCCTAGGTATCCATTAATACACCTGCCTTCCATGAATGTTTATAAAAACATAAGCGGATCCCTGATGGATCAGGCAACAGCCCATCTACTCCAGTGTCCTGTCTCACACAGTGGCCCACCAAAGCCTTCCCCTGTTCTCGATTTCCTGCCAACAGTCTTTAGACGCACATTTTGCCACTGCTAGGGTGAAAGTTTGCTTATTCTGGCTTGTTAAGAGAAGAACGTCTTGAACCTAAATAACACTGAACTGTCTAAAGCCAACTGCCCACCAGGTACTATTGGCTCCTCGTTTTCCAGGCTCTACTTTGTAGCATCATAATAAAACACTGCTTGATTCCCAAGTTCTGGGACATTGGTCAAGAATTAGCCACCAACTGTCACAACTTTGTGGCAAAAGCAGAAACAAATTGCAATGCTGTGGGTTAGGAAATTTCTTAATTGGACTTTCATAGCAGTTTGCTTAGCATTCTTTCTTTCTTGAGAGATTATATGTCCCACCAACTTGTAGGTAAAATGAGATTTATTGATCTCTTTTTATCTTTTTTCCATCCACCAACTGCACGGCCTGCCAGACAACTCAAGAACATAGATTTGTGTCATCCTACTATCTAGATTTATTGCACCTGTGCTTGGGTCTGCACTTTTACACAGTGGCAGGGAATCAATATGTACAACCTACTGGCTCATCTTTCTGGGGCTTATAATAACCCTATAGGCCCATAAATTGGGAGCTGTTTAATTTCATTGTTTACTTAGACTCCGGCATGCATCCTTTCCTTAAACAGTGCTTCTTCCAATTAATTAAAAAAACCACTGCTTCTTTGAGATGGGATCAAATAAAACACCAAAGGGCTGCTTCCTAGGGAAATGCACAAATTTCTTGTTGTTGCATTTGATCCTTATCAGGTTGAATGCAAGAAAATTCATACTCATCCAGATAAATCCCTTTGAATGTGGTAGGGTTTGAATTTGATACAAGTGTTCCATGTGAATTTGATATGAAAGTTAGATATGAATTGCATACAAATCGGATACAGATTCCACATGAATCCATAATGAAGCTTCGTACGAATATATTGAAATATTCAATTTGAACTTGAATGTCCAAATTTGTATGAATTTTGAATGTTATGAATATTCATACATCTGATGTTTTGGTTACTGACACCATTTCAAAGCCTTCCTTATAGGGGAGAATGTGGTTTGCAGCATAAACTCGTGTCCATGTATCATTTACTTCATGATAAGAATTGGGGATCTACTCTACGCATGGTTGTGTCTGTCTATGTACAGATTTCAGGAAACCTATCAAAAGCATAAGAACGTAAGAGGAGCCTTGCTGGATCAGGCTACAGCCCAGCCAGTCCAACATCCTGTCTCACACAATGGCCCACCAATTCCTTAGAAGCATCTCATACAGAGGGACAGGGCAAACTTTCACCTGCTCTCAACACCTAGCAAATTTCTTTGAGAGGCATTTTGCCTATCCCTATTCTCAAATGCACAAGATGGGAGAACTAGAAACCATGGTATCAAACCTCAAGGTAGTCAATACAGATTAGTTATTAGGAAAAACTTCCTGGCAGTGAGGGCAATCAGTCAATGGGATAGGTTGCCACAGGAAGTAGTGAGCTCTCCTTCACTGGAGATCTTCAAGCAGAGGCTGGACAGACATCTGTCTGGGATGGTTTAGGAAATCCTGCATTAAGTAGGGGCTTGAACTTGATGACCCTAGAGGTACCTTCCAACTCTACGATTCTGTGATTCTCTTCAGGCTGGAGGAAGTACTTGGGCATCTATTCTAGTAGCAAGTAAATTGTAGCAATGCAGCCAATTCTATATTTATGGGGAGAATTTGGATCCTTTGGAAGGCAATCAGACACTGTTAAAGAATCACCTTCTGGGTAACTTTCATCCTTAACTGGTAGTCATCAGTCCTCAGCATTCAACCTTTTGGGTCTTCTTGACACCTCAGAAATGTTGGTTCAGTGATGGTTCAGTGATGGATGGGAATTCTCAGCACTGGCTTGTCTGTTGTTGTTTTTAAGCTGCACTGGTATCTTGTTTGATGGGAAACGATGTAATCAGCAGTTGGGAGCTTCTTGCTCTGAGGGGATGCAACCTGCTCCTATTTGTACATGAAAATAAATGAATATCCTTATTTTCAGATTTATTGAAAATTGCAATTTCTTCTTCTGCATGTGGGAGAAAGCAGTGAGAAAAAGCATTTGCAAATGGAGGAAATGAAAGCAATGGTAGCATCGTGGCAATTAAGAAATAAAAAGACAAGACAAAAGAAAAGAAAAAGAAAGTCCTGTATATATTAACATTTTTATTTCCAGAAATCTGATATTGAGGAAATAAGAGCAATCACGTGGGAGGACAGTCACTGGTGGCTTCCAAGACATGATGTTGGAGAGACTAATCTTCTATCCTGAGCTGAGTCCCCATTCTGCAGTACCACAGATTTACTGATAGTTTAAGATTTCCCTCCTCGGTGCTCATTGTAGAGATGAGGGCTGGATCAGCATAGGCTGCATTGACAGAGTTGATCCAGCTTGTGCTTCTGCATGGCTGCATGAGTTTTGCAGCTGCCATCCCACCCCAATGGCTAGGAATGAAAGTTCCTAAGTCTTGGGTCTTCTGGGGGGTCTTTTTCAGCAGTGTGCTGTGGCAGTCCCCTGTAGGTACAGATCATGGAGGCATGACATCTGCACACTTCCCATGATCCAGATCAAGGCCCTAAGTCCTCTTGTGGACCTGATTAAATTGCCCCGTGACAGATCTGGATTAATCCCTAGTTCAGATCTAGCTATGACTTGTGCAAATGGAGCGGGATTGGGTGGTGATGATGCCCCATAGATCTATATTAATGTGTGGATGTGTCTGGCCTAGAAGTGTTCCACACAGACACTTAATCCAGATTAAGGATCTGTGTGGAAAGGCCCTAGGTGTTGCATAGAACAAATAGTGCTTCATATTTTTCTGAAGATATATTCTTAAAAAGGAAGAAAAGAGCGAATGAGAGAAAGAGAGCTTTTCCTGATAGTTTCCAATAAGTTTGTTCATGTACCTTCTGGAGAATTTTAGCTGTGACCCTAAGCAACAAGAGGCAATGAAAAATAATAAAAACATGGTTAAGCCTGTTAAAGGAATTTGATTTTATTTGGGGGGCAATCTATCAAAAAAAAAAAAAAAAGCACCCCATCCCACTGCTGACATTTTTAGTTCCTTATGAATAAGATGTGTGGATTAAGAATTTGTGAGTCAAACCAGTGTCACCATTCTTGAAAAAGAACCTGGCCGTACCGCAGAAAAAGTGATGCAGAGGAATGGCTTTCCTTTTTCTTTTCTCCTTAGGAAATCAATCTACAAGGTGATGGAAGACTTTGCAGAAGGAAAGAGTAAACAGTAAAGGCTGCAAAGGTGATAATCTTTCCCTGAATGGCTGAGGCAATTTAAAGGATTCTCATTGCTCAGTTTTTCCGCTATAGAGAGATGAAACATAAAACATCTGGAAGGAGCCCAAAGTGACAAGTCAGTCCAACATCCCGTTAGAGTGTCATCCATATGTACAACAAAACTTCGCATAACACAAGGGTTCCATTCCAAAAAAATGGCACATAAAGTGAAAATACGTTAAGCAAGCAATAGGCGGCCCAAGATTCCTTCAGGGTTTTCTCCATGTATAGAATAATATATGATGAAAATTGTCAATCTTTTTCCAAATGTCATGGGTTATTGAAGAGCTATCACAGAAATTAATAGTGAATGATAGCCAAAAGGGAAGCAAACCCTTTGATCTTGGGTTGCAATCAAACTCACCTCTAACAAGGTAGCTCTTTATAATAATCAGCCTATTTGTTTGTTTGAGATATATCCTGCCCCATCAAACATATACTTCAGGGCAGCTCACAGGAAAAGGAACAAGTACAAGAAAACAACAACAACAACATATATTGTGGCAATATAAGCTTTCCTAAAAATGCATGTAAAAAACACAAATAAAACTAAAATTAAAAATTCAATAAAACAGTTCCAATTAAAAACAACCACCATCATCGGGAAAAGAAGAAACTCCTTCTGAATAGATTTTAAAGGGAATGTTAACAAGTCCACACTCCCTAATGATCAATATCAAAAGTGATCACAGGTACATAGCTTTCTTCAAATTAGTGTTCCTTAACCATTTGCCTTCCTACATCTGTCATGAAGCACACTTAAAGCCTTTTTGTTTGCTTAAATGCACACTGGGCATCCTACCTTTCCTTTTAATCTTGAAAAGGGGGAAGAGGAGGAAGAAGAGGAAGAAGAGGAAAATCCTGCATTGATCAGGGGGTTGGACTTGATGACCCTAGAGGTCCCTTCCAACTCTATGATTCTATGGTTCTATAAGATGAAGAAGAAACTTAAATTTTATAGGATCTTATTGCACGATGTTATTATCACATATTAAAATGCATCTCAAAACATGATTACGGCCCTGTCCAGATGGGAGGAATATAGTGCCATTATGACATTGCTAAGATGGGGTTGCCCCATGTATCTGAGGCATCTCCACCATAGTCCAGGATTTTTCCCACAGTAAATCCTATTGCTGGAAAACCCACCAGTGGTCATGGTTCTCCATCAATAGCACATTTACTTACCTTCTGGATGGAGCCACCATGATTGCTCCATCTCACATACATGCTTGGAGGTGACAGCAAGCACACCCAGGCATTACAGATTGATTGTTGCCTTTAACCTTCTGCTTCTCTTCTTGGTTCTTTGACCACTCCAATGTTTTTGGGCCCATTGTCACTGCGGTTAGTAGTAAGGGTGTGGGGAACTCCTGTGCAGAGCATCCTGGCCGTGCAGATCTGTTTCTTTTTTGGCAATCTTTATGTGCATGCTAGGGATGTGTACAGATGGGTTTTTTGCATTTGAATTCGAGTCGAATCAAATGTCAAAACATTGGTTTGATTTGAATGTGGAAAATCCAAATGTTAAAAAAACCCCAATTCTAATCTGTAACATTAGAATCTATTCAAATGTTAGATTCGTATTTAAAGATACGAATGTCGACAACATTCACATGTGTTATAGGTATCTGTATGCATTTTGTATGCATCCTGTTTTATCCCATATGCATCCTGTTTCCATCCTGTATTATAAGTGCAAATGCATACAGATATGTATAATATTTGTACAGATATGTATGTATTATATGTACAAATATTATACGTATCGGTATGCATTTGCACTTATAATACGGGGATGTATTGTGTTACATACATATAATACTGGAATGTATATATTACATACGTATCTGTACATTCGAATGTCCTGAATAATTCAAATGAATGTTTCGGAGCATCCTGAGTCCATTTGAATGTCTAAATTCAAATGTTAAGAAATCCAATTTGAATTCGAATGTCAACATTCATTGGATTCGAATAGGATTTTTGAATTTTTGAATATTCATGCACATCCCTAGTGCATGCTGGAGCATCTTCTGCGTAATGTAAGTGTGATGCAGTTAAAGCTTCACCACACTTACACTAGCAGGAGATCTGGGACAGTTCTGCCCACTCCGGTATGCTCTTTCTGCACTTCTTGGGTCTAGTGGTTAAGGAACTGGACTCCTATCTGGGAATATTGGGTTTGATTCTGCCCTCCCCCATGAAGCTAGCTGGATGACCTTGGGCTGGTCACAGCTCTCTTCTGAGCTCTCACAGCCCCAACCATCTCACAGTGTGTCTGGTTTTGGAAGAAGAACATAAAGCTTTGTCAGCTGCTTTGAGTCCCCTTAAATGGGTGAGAAAAGTAGAAAAGCCAACTCTTCTTCTTCTTCTTCAATAGGAAAGAAAGCTCAATCCTGGTGCTACCAGAATTCTAAAGAAATTCCAAAATACTAGACTGCAAAGCACTTTCACAAGGAAAAATAAAAAATAGTGGGAAAAGACAGGTTTCAACACACCGCTAATTTAAAGCAAACTGGTTTTTATTTCATTTTATTTTTTCCCCACCTAAGAACTCAAGACAAGTGTGAATCACATATTTGTTTATAAATCCGTGTATCTCTTCTTCCACCCCAGCAGTCTGGTGAGAAAGCTTTGCATTTGATTGGAAGGGCAGACTCTATAGCTGGCAAAATGCACATGGCACATTGTCAGGCAAATCAAATGACAGCAGCTTCTTGCTGAACAACGTCTGCTGTTCATTGGGAATGCCACAACTGTTCTTTATAATTCATGAAACTATTAGCATAATCAAGAACTTCCTGCCACTCAGTTTAAGAAAAGGCTGCCACATAATTGCTGATGCAGCTGCTATTCTGCTTGATTCGGGAAAAAATAATTTCCCCAAACTACCATGGTTGAACAGATCCCATGCTGATTTTACTGTTAGATAGTAAAATACTATCCAGAAGTCTTACTGCACTTATCTGTGCAGGTCTGGATATGTGGATCCAGATCAGGTAGAGGACAATGGTCCCATGCTGGGTCTGAAGCTCATGAGAGCTTCCAACCTGACCCAGATGGCTAAGAATAAAAATCCTGGTCTTTCAGCCCCCAGGGGACCAATTTTCCTGGCACGACAAGGTGCTCTGCTGAAATGGGTCCCCCTTGGCTGGTAATCCTCAATAGAAAGGTTCACTTGCACTCAAGCCCAGAAGTAGACCAGGAGAACATTTAGGGCCTCCGGATCTAGAATGTTTTCCATCTTGTGTAGATGGAGCATATCAGAGGAGGTGGGGCTCTTTCATCTGCACTAACATACAGATGGAAGAGGCCCAGAAGAGGACTACAGTACTGGTGACAGATGTGGATTCAAGGTAAGTATAGAAATGCTCTTGCTTTCTTTTCCTAAGAACCAGGCATCAAAGCGTCTTTTGGTTTGAACCGAGGGCCAAAGTTTAATTGACCTCGTTCTGGATTACAGGGGGTATGCAGATGGCACACCTCTATGATCTGGAACTATAGGGGTGGTGGGGCATATTTGACGGGTGGGACACTGTCATCACCCATCAAGATAGCAGCCAAGGAATCTGTGGCTTCAGTCTTGACATCTCTGTGTGTCATCAAACACAGCAAATAATCTCATAGGCCATTTCTTGTGGTCGATGAGGCTGCCAAGAACACAGGTAGGCCTTCTTGAATGGTAGTGTGACCAGCCACAAATGAGTCGGGAAATAGCTCTCAGGACTCTTCATCCCAGCCTGCCTTTCAAGCACCTTAATAAGTGTATGTGGTGCAATAGTGGTGGGACTTGAGGACTATTCACACTACAACCAGTAGTGCATGATTAGTGGACTCCTGGGGAAGGGCATCTGCACTTGGAGGAGGCTGTTACAGCCGCCAAGTGTGCCTAGACTTCCCAGAAGTTCACTAATTGGTGATTAGATGTGAAGCACAAAATTGTGTTCCACACCTTAACCAACGTTGACCAAAAGCTTACCTGGAGCACCCAGGCAGGGGCCATTTGCACCTCTTCTGGTGCTCCAGGGTCATCTGAGGTGCTGCACAAGCACAGTGGCACCTCGGACAATCATAGACGTGACTGCACATGTGCAGAGCATCATCATCATCATGGCGATGGCACTGACATGTGCACAGTTGTGGAGGCACCACAACCAAAATGGTGGTGCCCAGATGATGACCAGCCCCTGGATCGGTTACAGGTGAGTGACCGACTGTGTGGGGCTTAATCCGATAGTGACTAGTGCTTGCAATAGACATGTGCACGAATGTCGTTTTGACATTGTATTTGAACTGAATTGAATACCCCAAAATCTGATTCAAATCTTTTAAATTCGAGTTTAACAAGATCTGTTTGAATTTGTTATTTGAATCTGCACATGTCAACAACATTCATATGTGCACATATGCATCCTCTCCACATCCATACGCATCTGTACACATCTGTATGCATCCAGTAGTTATCCCATATGCAACCCGTTTTTGTCCCGTACAGATCCATACAAATGTGTGCAGATGTGGAAAAGATGTGGATCTTCAAGTACGCATTGTGTACGAACCTGTTCACATACGAATGTCCGGATAATTCAAACGAATAGATCCAAAATTTGAAATTCGATTTGAATGTTTACATTCAAATTTGGGAACGTTCAATTTGAATTGAAATGTTGAAATTCGGCACATTCAATCGAATTTCAGATGCCTACGAATATTCGTGTATATCCATAGCTTGCAACTGGGAAAGTTCAACCACAGCCTGTTGCCTTCATTTGCTCCTCTGCTTCCTTCTTTCTCCAACCAACCAGCTGCTGGCTTCAGAGGGAAAAGAGAACTGCAGCTCAAAAGCCTGGTTAAATTACTTCTGAATTTTTTAGCTCATTGTGTAAAAGCTTTTGGCAACCTTGGACTTTCCATGATTGATGGCGACTGTGGGACCGGTAGTTGTTTATTCTTCCTGCCAAATGAGTCACAAGGAATAGGGGGAAAAACTAAATTACTCAGAGTGGGCAATTCAGGATCTAAGTAAGCTCAAAGTTAAAGAGTACCTGGCAGACAGAAGAAAAACCAAGTAGAATCCAACTCTGGAAATGGCATCTAACGAAAACAAATTAAAAATCTCCCTGGTTGATTGATGAGTAATTAAAGAAAGCAGCCTTCCTAAGTTTCATGACAGGATTTTAAAGAAAATCAATGGAGAAACTCCTGTGCTTTCTTTGCAAAATAAGTAGGGTCGGAAAGTGGAGAAGGCTCACTTGTTCTGCCCTTTGAAAGGCAATCCCTTGTGAAGTGGCCCTCTGAGACCATCAGAATCAGGGATGTGCACAAATGGTTTTTTTTTGCATTTGCATTCAATTTGAATCAAATGTCAAAACATTCTACTCGATTTGAATGTTTAGGATTAGAATGCAGCAGAATTCGGTTCAAATCAAATACATTTAAATCTATTCATTCGAATTTTAGATTTAAATCTGAAGATACAAATGTCAACAACATTGATATTTGAAAATACAGATGTCGACAACATCTTTACGA
This sequence comes from Aspidoscelis tigris stejnegeri, assembly GCA_023333525.1. Lineage (NCBI taxonomy): Eukaryota > Metazoa > Chordata > Lepidosauria > Squamata > Teiidae > Aspidoscelis > Aspidoscelis tigris. The sequence continues at coordinate 103,472,217 of JALMGA010000003.1, read as the reverse complement.
GTCATACATATCTTTTTGCATTTTGTACGCAAATACATACAGATATGTATGAGATGCATACAGATACGTATGCATATACCCATATATTCCGGCGTATAAGATGACTGGGCGGATAAGACAACCCTCAACTTTTCCAGATAATATAGAGTTTGCGATATACTCACTGTATAAGAAGACAACACCCGGCGTATAAGACAACCCCCAACTTTTGAGAAGAATTTCCTGGCTTAAAAAGTAGTCTTATATGCCAGAATATACTGTATTTGTATATACGTATCTGTACGTACGTATCTGTATATATGTTATCTGAACATTCAAATGTTTCACATCAAAGAAATGTTTTTGAACATTAAAAATTCATTTGAATGTTTAAATTTGAATGTGTAGACATTCTATTCGAGTTTGAATGTCCACATTCGATCGAATTTCAAATGTTTAGAACATTCATGCACCTCTCTACTCAGAATGGGTCTGTTGGTGGAATGCTGTGCACAGCAGCCAGAATCCCTGGCCAGATAGGAAGTGCGTAAACAAATGGGCACTGGGCAGCACATTTATGGATCAAGGGGCTGGAACACCTTCCTTACGGAACCAGGCTGCAATGTCTAGGTCTCTTCAGCCTTGAAAGGTGGTGTTCAAAAGGGGGCCTGATTGAAGACGATGTGGAAATGGTGGATAGAAGAAAATGACTTTCTCTATTGCACAATACTAGAACCAAGGGGCACTCTATGAATGTGATAGGCAAGAAAGTTAGAACCTACAAGGGGAAGTATTATTTCCCCCAGAGGATATCAGTCTATGGAATTTAATATCAGAAGGAGTGGCAACAAAACCATCCCAGATAGTGCTAAGAAAGAGAGAAATTCACGGAGGACAGGAGTAACAAAGGCTGCTAGAATGGATGCCTAGGCATTGCCTCCGGGTTGGAGAGACAGGCAGGATGCCTCTAAAGGCCATTTGCAGGGATTCGAGAACAGCTGAAGGTTTTGCCTTTGTCTTCTGCTTGAGATGCCCAGAAGCAATTAGTGGGCCACTGTGTGAGACAGGATGCTGGACTATATGGGTGTGGCCTGATCCAGCTGGGATGGCTCCCTTTTATGTTCGTATGATTTATTTACATTTCTATCACAACAACTTTTTTATTTTTATTTTTTACTGTGTGCAGATCCAGCCTTGGTTCTCCTCCAGGACATCCATGGTCTGAAAACTACAAACTACAAATCCCAGTTTATTTTCCTAATCTGTTTGGTTTCTGAGGAGCAAAACAGATGGGGTACAAAAATCTCCCATGTTTGTTTCCAGTCAAAATACATCAAGCAAAGCATCAGATTTTCCTATTGTGCTGCTTTTTTGCAAGCAGGTTTTAATAGAAGGCCAAACATCTCCTGAGAAGGGGTGTGCACGAATATTCATAACATTACTTATTCATACAAATTTGGCCAAATTCAGACATATGTACGCGAATCGAATGTTACAACATTCATATATTATTAACATTAATACAAACATGAATCTTTCCAAACATTAGTACAAATAGTTCAGAAATTCATGAAACTGGAGAGGTGGGAAAGTGCCAGTTACATCTACAATGGATCCAGAGTATATTCGACATGTTGCAGGATACTCATCAGATACGTATCGGATATGCATGCATTCGTGTCAGATACATATGTGTTTATGTCGGATACATATCAGATATGTATTCTTTCATATCAGCTATTCGTAAAAATTCATACAAATACATTCGTATCGAATAGAATCCTATCACATTTGAAGGGGTCTATTTGAACAAATATGAATTTTCTAACATTCGATCAGTTATGGATCCAATACCAAAAAAATACCATCCATGCACATCCCTACTCCTGAGTTTTAGTGACAGATAAAAGCCTACAGAGTGGGTAGAACTTTAAGATTTGCACAAGGCCTCTGCAGGTGCCGAATTGTTTCAGATGAGTCAGAGTCTCCAAAATGACATGATGGTTGAAGTACTGGGTTGTGATCCTCACTCATTTCTTTTGGAGTCCAATAGCAACTTCTTCCAGAGGAAGAAGAAGAAGAAGAAGAGTTGGCTTTTTTACCCCACTTTTCTCACCCATTTAAGGGGACTCAAAGCGGCTATCAAAGCTTCTATTCTTCTCCCCACAACAGACACCCTGTGAGGTAGGTGGGGCTGTGAGAGCTCAGAAGAGAGCTGTGACTAGCACAAATAAAAATTTTGCTGTTTTTATTGCTGCAATCAAAGTGCCCTTACCTTCTTATTCTTTGCAAAATGACAGAATTATGGAAATATGAGATCATGGGGGAGGGCGGAATCGAACGTGGTATTCCCAGGTAAGAGTTCGGTTCTCTAAACACTAGATCAAACTGGTCTTCCCATTTCTGCTCTCAAATTCTAAAAATGAATGTAACTTTTCTGAAACATTTTAACACTTTTGCTAAGAACCACATGGAGCGCAAAAGCATTCCTTAAAACTCAACTGTAGAACATCTACTTTCCCCCAACCCTTTATAGAACTTTCAGGCCATGATGACAAGTCACAATGGGGTGGTGAGAGAGAGAGTTGCCTGCAGGGTGAGGGGTTTACACATCCCCTTGCCTCAAAGCACCTTCTGTATGAAGCACCTACTGTTGCCTTCAGGCCCAGAACAGGGTGCCCTCATGTGACTGTGTGATTTCCAGCCCCCAGGATGCCCTGACCTGTCCATTTGAATCATGGTGGCTGGGTAGCTGTGTGATCTGAATCAGCTGGGCTGACCAGTGTTCACAAGTGGCTGTAAAAAAAGGGTCATAAAGCTGTATTTCCACCAGATGTCAAACCAACCCAGGCAGCGGTTGTTTGAAGGGCCGCATCGGACAGCTGAGTCACACCTCTCTCCAGCCAGCTGGGCAAATGTACATGTAAACAGCACTGTAGTGAAGGGCCAATACATTGGACTGGAATCCAATTCTCCTCTGTTGTTATGGTGATGGGGAGGAGAGAATAATTTCCTGTAATTTATCTTATGATCATTTATGTCAGATACAAATACAGATTAAGCTGAATACCATGGTAATTTCTTTTCCAATTGTGTTAGAAACCATAAGACATTAATTTTTTTTACTTCATAAATAAGAGCTACAGTATGTCATGATCAGTCAGAGAAGATAAAATGAATCTAATTAAGTACCATCAGAAGATCACTTTGCTGTTTTTATTGCCGCAATAAAAGTGCCCTTACCTTCTTATTCTTTGCAAAATGACAGAGATTATTATGGAAATAGGAGATCAAGGAAGCTTGGCTTGACCTAGACGCGTATACAGAAATATCCTTGTGCAGTTAAATGGAAGCCAATGGAATGCACCTCACTGCCGGTATTCCTCGCTCTATTAAAATGAATGGAGCTCTATGTAAGCATTGGAGAGGTCATGTATATTATTTTTTACATAAATAGGGCAATCTTTCTGTTGATTGATGGGACTCTTTTTTGCTGACACGTCTTGAAACTGGAGCTTGTATGCCGTAATGAAACAGTAACATAATGGAAAGACGTTCAGCAGTAAACATTGATACTGGCTGCTTCCGCACACGTTAAAAGAAGCAGCTCAAAAGTGTCTTAGATGCTAGTAATCCCATCAGACCTATGAGGTTAGGGAAGGCATTCTGAAAGTGCATGTTCTGCCCTTGGTGTGGAACAAGGGGCAAAAATATGAATCCTACCTCCTTGAAACTTCTTCTTAGTTACATTCTTTTTCAAGTGGGTGGAAGCTAGGGATGTGTACAAATGGCATTTTTTTTGGGGGGGTATGTGATTCATATCAAATCGAATGCAGGAAAATTCGTATTCACTCAAATATATCCCCTTCAAATGTGGTAGGATTCATATTTGATACAAATGCTCAATCCCATACGAATCCCATACGAAGATTCATGCGAATGTATCAAAACATCCAATTCAAATTTGAACGTCAATCTTCCATTTTTAAAAGGATGCTAATATCTCCCTCCCTTGTCTCAAGGCTAGAGAATGTGGAATTCTCCAGTTCAGAAGAATTCAAATTCAGTTCATCCAATTCAAGTTTGAATGTCCAGATTTGGCCAAAATGGTGCAAATTTAGAATCTTACAAATGTTTGTGCACATCCCTAGTGGATGCAGTCAAAGATCCTTTCCACAAAGGGTTGGAAAACTGACCCCGGAGAGCCACTGGCACATCTAGACCTTTTCAGTAATTGCCTGCCCTAAATCTAAGATCAGTAGGTCTGCAATGATGGGTCCCACTGATTTTGCCTCCTTGATTAGCATGGGCCAGGTCAGGAGAGCTTTGCAGTTGCTCCTTCACACCTCCAAGGATAAAGAACAAAAGTTCCTAGCCTTGAAATTGCGTGTGATGGTGCTTTTTTTTTTTGGGGGGGGAGGGTGTTATGACACATCACTAAAAAGCACCCACCCACCCCCATATTCCTGGAACATAGTGGCATACCATACGTGTGCCTCCCATCTTCTGGAACAAGGTCCTTGGTCCTCTTGTGAAAGGCTGACTACAGGGATCAAGGTAACGGGAAAATGCAGTCTGGATTATGTCCTAAGGAAAAATCCAACAGTTAAACACTGGGCCTTATTCTAGATTATGGGCACATACCCTCATGGAGCAGTTCTGGCTCCTTCTAGGGAAGCCTGTCTGCACACCGCTGCCACTGCTGCCACTACCCCGGAGCTCAGTAAGGTGCTCCGGGTCTTCACTAGCTGTGGCCACTTCTTCTGGGAGTCAGCAAGGCAGAGTGCTGTGTCCCAATCACCATGGCCTCCACACTGGCACTGAAGCTTGTGTGAACTTCAAAGCTGGCCACCACAAGCTCTGACAGCCAGGAACAAAAGTGACTGGCCTCAGAGCCCCCATGGGAGCCATTTTAGTCTCACGCTTTGTTGTGCCGCTGAAATGGGTCCCCCTGGTAAACTAGAACACGGAGGCGTGTATCTTCCACACTGCTCTATTTTCCAGTTTTGCAGCCACTAGACCATTGGTAGATCTTTTTGAAAAGGTCTACTGGTATCCCATATTAGGCAGTCATTTTGGGACCTTCAGTCCGGCCTACACTCTGTCCAATAAAGTCTGAGTCTACTAGGTAGGTGCAGGGTGTCCCTTATACTTAACCATGGTGTGGAAGAACAATTCCTGGATTCCTTGCTATCACGGTTAAAAGGTAAGTGCAGAAACACCCTAGACTTGAATATTCACTGAGCCATAAAAACTCACTTAATGATTTTAAACTAGTCACTGCCTCTCACTCTAATCTATCTCAGAGTGTTGCTGGGAGGTTAACAAGGAGAGGAAAAGAATGTTGTGGACTCACTTGGGCTTTTTGGAAGAAAGTATATAAATCCCATAATAATTTCTCAATCAGCTTTATTTAAGTCCCGTTTCTCTTCCAGTACTCCTCAACTTCTGTTCCCCATACTATCTGAGAGACTCTTACATTCCAAAGGAACTGAAGATCATGGATGAGCTATCCTTGTTGTACGGCATGCTAAGCCTTGTGGGTAATCCAGTGCATTACATTTCTCAAACAGCAGATGACTGATTACATATCGATCACATGAATCAGCTCTAAGCATCAGGAAAATTGAAGAGTTATTGCCAGCCACTGGAAGCCAGTTTGTAGTCCCTCAGGGGGTCATAACCTTGACTGAGAGATCAGCAGCCATGTTAATGGAATATGGTGTTCCTGTCCTGGTTCCAACTTGAACCTCACACAAGAGACCTATAAATGTGATTATTACTCCAAATCTCCTGGAGGCCTATGGAAAATTAATTAGAGGTCTTAATTTAGCCCTCTGCAGACATGTTTCCACACAACCACACAGTGACGAAGGTAGGTTAGCTGTGAAAACAACATGATTAAAAACATCAAACATATAAATCAAGATGATAACCGTTGCTAAAGGCTGGCTTTGGTTCCATGTGCATCACCTCTATGTACTTGCTCAGCTGGACAAACATAACACAAAATCAAAGTGACAGCCTGAGGGCCATTTGAAAAAGCACCAACAGAATATATATGGAAAGGTTTGGCCATCAATTGTTCACTCTTATTAATGACAGCACTGGGTGTATCTCCAATCAGGTGGTGACAGTTACAGTCCTTGAGCATTAAGGACTGCAATTTTTTTAATATATACTGTTATTATTTTAATGATGCTTGCCCCAGAAAAACTGTGTCCAGGAACACAGCTCAGCTAAGCCCAGCATGCCTTCAAGCTAGGGACAGCATCCTGTACAAAAATAAGCAACCCATTCCAAGCTGGCCTTTGGAGCTCCTGGGGGTTGGATTTCAATGGTGTGTCTTTGTGCACTGCTGAAATGAGTCCCCTGGTACAAAACACACTTCCATGGTATGGTATACCACCCCCTAGCATGACAGTAGACCTCAGAATTGAGATCTGTAAGTAGACAGGAGCAGGACATAATTCTGTGCACCCAAGCTCGGTCAATACTCTATCCTTTGTGGACAGAGCATATTAGGAGGAAGAAGGACTTCCATAAATAACATCAACATGCAAAAATGAGATGCTTAGACTAGGAGTGTGCACAAATATTATTTTTGTGGTTGATTCATATTGAATCAAATGAAAAAAAAATATTTTTATTCGTTTGAATTAGGGATGTTCATGAATATTCAAAACATTTGTTATTCATACACGTTCATTCAAATTTGGACATTCGTACATGAATGGAATGTTAGGACATTCATACAAATACTTTGGACATTCATTAAACAGGGGAGGTGGGAAAGTGCATCTGAAACAGATCCAGATTGCATTCAACATGGATTGAGAGTGGATTAAAAGTGGATTCAGGTTTGATTTGACGCTTTCAGAGTGGACATGTTATGAGATACGTATCCGAAATGTATGTATTCATATTGGATATATATTAGATACATATTTGTATTGTATTGGATATGTATAAGATATTTGTATGAATCTGTAGAAATACATTACTCTCAAATAGAATCCTACCACATTCCAAGGGGATCTATTTGAGCGAATACAGATTTTCTAACATTTGCTTCATTACGAATCAAACGCCCAAAAAACAAAACACATTTGTGCACATCCCTAGTTTGAATAAATCCCCTTTGAACGTGATAAGATTCACATTCGATACAATGCTTGATATGAATCTGGTTTGAATCCCTGCTGTGAATCGCCTACAATTCATGAGCCAGTTTGGTCTAGTGGTTAGGGAGCCAGACTCTTATCTGGGAATACCGGGTTCGATTCTGTCCTCCCCCATGAAGCCAGCTGGGTGACCTTGGGGGGGGGGTCACAGCTCTCTTCTGAGCTCTCACAGCCCCACCTACCTCACAGGGTGTCTGTTGTGGGGAGAAGAATAGAAGCTTTGTCAGCCGCTTTGAGTCCCCTTAAATGGGTGAGAAAAGTGGGGCAAAAAAAGCCAACTCTTCTTCTTCTTCTTCCTCTGGAAGAAGTTGCTACTGGACTCCAAAAGAAATGAGTGAGGATCACAACCCAGTACTTCAACCATCATGTCATTTTGGAAACTCTGACCCAGCTGAAACAATTCGGCACCTGCAGAGGCCTTGTGCAAATCTTAAAGTTCTACCCACTCTGTAGGCTTTTATCTGTCACTAAAACGCAGGAGTAGGGATGTGCATGGATGGTATTTTTTTGGTATTGGATCCATAACTGATCGAATGTTAGAAAATTCATATTTGTTCAAATAGACCCCTTCAAATGTGGTAGGATTCTATTCGATACGAATGTATTTGTATGAACTATTTGAACAAATACAAAAACCACATTTGTGCATCCTAAGTGAGAATCCTCTTTGATGAGCTACAAATTGTTCTGAAGGAACTTCAAGAGAGACTCTTTCTTTCCAAAACCCATTCCTAATACTGTACTTTGCTGAACCAAAATTATTCCCCCTTTGCCCTGACCACTGTGATTTGAGTTTGGAAGGAGACATCGATTTGAATTTCTAATATTTAATGCCCAGGGATAGTTTCAAAAGAGAATCATCAGGCCTTCAAAGAGATAAATTAGCCTGGGCAAGCAGAAGAAAAAATAAATAAAAAAAAGATGACTGTTTTAAATCTCTAGGGAAATGATGAATTGAAAGCAACCCTAGACAGTGAGTTGTTATAGATTATCTAGAAAAAGCTGACTGCAGTAGGTCACCAATTACGTTGAGGTGACACAGGAATCTCTTCGAGAACCATCCAGGACTTAACAACTTTAGCTATTTCAGCATCATTTCTTTCTGATAATACAGAGGCTGTTTGGTTGTAGTGCACTTAGGCTAAGATATGCGGGGATGCTTTCCCCATGTGCATGCCTGCATCCCTGCATAGGCCTGGGCCTGGGAGGGGGGGTGCCCGGGAGGGGGCTTCCTGTGAGCCCTAGGGGACCTGATCCAGTCCCCTAGAACCCACAGGAATGCGTGGAAGGGACCGGACAGGGCCGCCCACCCCTAGGTCTAGCCGGACCCAATCCAGACTGGCCCGGGGAGGGGCCTGCAGCTGTCAGAGAGGGAGCGTGCGAACGCTTCCTTCCCGGAACAGCTGCGGAATGGCCCTGAATGCCCTGGGCTGGGTGTAGAGCACAATTAAGTGCTCTACACCCAGAACGCATCTAGGGAGCTCTGGCATGAGCTGGAGTGGTTCCGAATGGCACCGCCTGCCCAGAGGAGCGGATGGTCTGTCCTAGGGCATCCTTCCCACATTCCAAAAGCTCTTGTGCGAATAGGTCTCTGTTCTCCATCAAATCATCATCTTGAATCATTTGGATGTTTTGGGGGACTCCCAAATTCAGCCTAAGGAGGATGGGGAAATTCCAACAGATAATACAGAATCCGCTATCTATAGTTCTGTCCCAAGGGAATGTGATTGGGGTGGGGGCAACAGTATTTGACATTTAGCACTACACTTAAAAAGTCATTTTAAAACTCGATGACATGACATTCCATGGAATGAGATTCTAAAGATGAATTCAAAACAGGCGTAGATATTTTCAACTGATGGTTCAATTCAAGATAAAACCACAGAGAAAGAGGAACAGGGCAGATGGGCAGACTTTGTCACCAACCCTGGCTAGAAGAAATATAAAGGTTAGTACTGAATACATCCCAAGGGTGATACCATTTAGTCAACATTCAGAGCATCTCTGTGCTATTAGAAACATAACTGAAAAACCCCAATGGATCTCTAGTGTCTGCTTGAACAAATCCAGTAAGAGATATACTACCATTTCCTTCTTATTGTCCCTTTCTGCCCAGGTTCTTATTTTGGATTATATCCCAGGATAGGGATCTGCCATCTGCATGCTGTGCAGGTGACGGTAGGCTTCATCTGAGATATAAAGACTGTTCGTCCTTCACTGAAGATCTGGTGCAGAGGGAGCCATCCACACTTCAAGTGCTGGTGCAGTCTGAAACTGGACCACCAGCACTTGAAGTACCGATGGCCAGGCATGGCTAGGCCAAATCACCATTGGCAACAGCTGCAACATCTAACATGTGCCCAAATTTGGACAGTTTTGTTCCAGAACCCATGGACTGCTCCAGCTGGTGGACAGCTTCAGTTCATCTGGTCTCACTGGAATGGTCCACAGAAGATCATTGTGAAAATGGTCCTAGAGACTTGAGGGCTACTTCCACATCGGTGCCATAGGTGCGTTCTCTGAAGGTCATGCTTGCCCCAGAAAAACTGTGGCCAGGAACACAGCTCAGCCAAGCCCAGCATGCCTTCAAGCTAGGGAACAAAAGATCCTCACCTTCAGAGGCCAGGAACATTTCCCTGTGACTTCAGAAATAACCATGGAAATGTAACATCTTCTAGAGCCTGAAGAACATCTCAGCAGGCTCTAGAGCTCTAGGAAGATGCTCTAGACATTCGATTCCAATTTGAATGTCTGAATTTGTACAAATTTGATCAAATTTCAAATGTTTTGAATATTTGTGGAAATCCTTAGTAGAGGGCACTATCTTGTAGAATTAATTCTACCCTGAGACCTCTGGGCATAGGTCTGGGTAGAAATTCAAATAAATAAATCACTTATGATGAGGTTCTATAGGAAGATATATATATATTCCTTTTATGGAATTCCAATGGAAAACATCTCCTGTAAGAAATGGTTTTCCATGGTGGAAGAAGACCTTTGGATTAAGCATCGTAAAGCCTTTCTTATATGGTTGGCAACACCGATTCCTGATCCCTTCCCTTTCCTAGATTTAAATCATGCTCTCTCCATTTCTTCAGAGAATTTCCTACTCAGCCTTCCACCACCACCGACCACCCCACCATAACAGGCGACGACTACAATTTGAAAAGCTATAAAAACGAATATAGATGAAATATTAGATAGGAGGTCAAATGAAGCAAGTGTGAACAAATAGGTTCTTACGGCCTTTAAATAGGGTTTAAAACAGCTTTCATCTGAGCTCGCTCTTCTCATCCTAGAGAAATTGATTCATTGACCAAATTGGGAATTTAAATTCAAAAGCTCAGAGCATCTGTATGGGGTCCCCTGATTCTTGTTTTATGCAGCACACAGGATATGCACTGGATATGCCTCTTAGACATTTCATTCAAAGATAAGATGTTTGGTTTCTTGAGACATTTTTCTTCTGAACAAACAGGGGTCTGTATAATCAAATATATTTGTTTGAAAGCAATGCAGTAACTCCTTTTGTTTGAACAGTTTGTTGTTTAAATTGTAATTTAAGTGCTGTTGGAACCCTATGGCATTAGGATAATGGATATGATACAGTGAACAGAAGTGCAAACAAATTTCCATGTTACAGCAGCAGCTGACAAAGGGCACCATGGGAACTTTTTTTTTAAAAAAAGCTGATTTGCCAACATCAAGGTACGGGGCGGGGGGGGGGGGAGGAACAATCAATCAATTTGTGTACCACATTTCCGAAGAAAACTGCTCAAGATAGTTTACGGGGTGGGTGGGGTGGGACCAGAAAAAACAATTCATTACAGTAATATAAAATACATTGTTAAACAAAAATACCAGAATACGTATAAAATAGAGAAACAACAACAACAAAAAACCCATTCCATGAAAAATGCTGAACTGGATCTCTTGTCTGTGGTTCAGTTTGGTCTAGTGGTTAAGGAGCTGGACTCTTTTATCTGGGAATACTAGGTTTGATTCCACTGTCCTCCACGAAGCCAGCTGGGTGACCCTGGGCTAGTCACAGCTCTCTTCTGAACTCTCACAGCCCCACCTACCTCACAGGGTGTCTGTTATAGGGAGAAGAATAGAAAGCTTTGTCTGCCACTTTCAGTCACCTTAAATGGGTGAGAAAAGCAGGGTAGAAAAGCAAACTCCTCCTCCTCCTCCTTCTTCATGCCCTTAGTATCACAAGTGTTAATATAATAAGCAGCAGAAGATGCTTAATCAGCCCAGCCTTATTCACTTTTGGGAGTGTAGCAGGCCAGGGTCTTTATAGGCCAACCGAACCCAAGCAGAATCAGCGGCAGTAGGCACAGCCCTTGGGGTTTTAATGGCACAGCTCGCTCTTCTTGTCTTGGATGCAGACAATACTTCCAGGCCCAAATCAGCTCCCTTCTTCTAGTCCCTTCCCTGGAAGCTGATCCAATCAGCAGCAGGTGGAGGGTCTCAAAGCAGGAGCTTACTGGGAAACTGCTGAATCATGTGGGTGGGGGGGGTCACTTCTTTAAGAAGGTGTGCTCATCTGTAGATCCAACAACTCTGATCCTTCCAGAGTTTTCTATTTCCTTCCCCATTACTTCTAGCATTGAATTTGCTTTTTACTCAGTTGCTGCACACTGGATTGACACCTTCATTGAGCTATCCATGGTCCCTTTTCTTGTTCTAGAACAGAAAACTCAGATCCCATGAACTTATAGGTGTGTTTGTGTTTGTACCAACTTGCATGACCTTGTGCTTACAGACTCATTCTCATTTGCCACTTGTCCAATGTCCTCCGGAATGGAACTCTTTAAAATATTTTTTTTTCACTTTTCGTTATCCTGAATAACTTGGTGTTATGAGCAAACTTTGCTCCTTCACTGCTTGCCATCCTCAGAAGCTAAAGAGATAGGAACCCATGAGGGGGGCTTCTTTGTGGTGGCCCCCCAAAGTTGTGAACAGCATCAGCTACAACATACAATAATCCTGAATTAGCCAGAAAAATGTTTCTTAATCCAATGGCACATCGACCACTGTGTAAGATAAGCTTTTCTCTGGGGAACCAGCAACCAAACAGGCCCCAAAAGTTGTGACAACTAACCAATAACTTTAAAAAAAAAATGGTTCTGTTCTGCTTCATATTGAGGCATCCATTTTGTTTCCTTGGCAGGGTCCTGGTCTATGCTGAGTGAATCTCAGTGGCCACTCTGTCCCCAAGGTAACAAAAAGTCCTAGAAAGTCTGCAACCATTGCTGAGTTTTCTGGTCTTAGTTTTTGGAGCATTTTGGGGGGCAATATAGGGGCTATGGTGAGGTTGCCACAGATACATGCTGCCATAATGATGCTATATTCCCCCTGTTTGGATGACACCCCAGATATGATTTCCCCATTGAGTAGGAAAGCCAGGGTTGCATTCTCAGCTCAGTGCTGCACAGTGTTGAGAGCAGAGCAGTAAACTTTCATGGATGTTCGTGTGTGTGTGATGCTAGAAAATTCGTATTCGTTTGAATAGATCCCCTTTGAATATAATGGAATTCTAATTTGATATGAATGTTCAATCCCATACAAATGTCATATGGAAGCGTATGGATGCATATGAATCCCATATGAATCCCATACATATCACATACAAATCCCATACGAATTCCATATGAATCCTAAGCTTCATACGAACGTATCAAAACACTCGATTCGAATTTGAATCTCAATCTTCAAATGTGCCATTAGATTTGATTATGAATGTCTAAATTCAGCCAAATTTGTACAAATTTCAAATGTTACAAATATCTATGCACATCCCTAGTGTGTGTTTATGTGTGTAATTCAGATGGCTCTTCAGTTTGAGTCCTTTAGGAACACAGGTGAGTCTGGAATCTTCTTTTTTTTTAATCTTTCTTCCTTTACTGCCTCCCCTTTCTCCCCTTTCTTACCCTCCTTCTTTTTCTGTCCCCTGTTATAATTTGGACTTCCTCTTTCCATGGAATGGAATGGTCATGGGGGCTGAAGATGGATTGTTCTGGAGAAAATACAGCTTCTTGTCACTCATTCCTCTGGCCAGGATGCCTGTCATCAATCATAATGACCAGCACGTTAATTATGATGTATATGGGCTTCTAACTGTGCATTTTTCTTAGTCACAAGTCTTTTAGGGGAATGAACATGTTAGTAGCGGGATATAATTGATACTACGAGAAACAGCCAGATCTGTCCTATGGGGTGATGTAATCAAAGAAGGAGAGATCTTAGTTAGCAGGAGTTTACAAAGTTTGAGAATGATGGGAGGAGCATGGTGTAAGAAGAAGAAGAAGAAGAGTTGGCTTTTCTACCCCACTTTTCTCACCCATTTAAGGGGACTCAAAGCGGCTGACAAATCTTCTGTTCTTCTCCCCACAACAGACACCCTGTAAGGTAGGTGGGGCTGTGAGAGCTCAGAAGAGAGCTATGACTAGCCCAAGGTCACCCAGCTGGCTTCATGGGGAAGGGCAGAATCGAACCCGGTATTCCCAGATAAGAGTCTGGCTCCCTAACCACGAGACCAAACTGGCTCAGTTAAAACTGTAAGGATGTGCATGATTTTTTTTCCATGTTCACTTCTCATCAAAAGTGAATTCAAAGTGAATTCACATTCTTGTGTATAGAGCCACTTTGAATGTGGTAGGTAGGAACGTGCACTAGAGGTGTGCATAAATATTCATAATGTTTGTTATTTGTCTGAATCCATCTGAATTTGAACATTTGTTCATGAACAGAATGATACATCATTTATACATTAGCATCCGTATGAATCCAAATGTTTTGGACATTCGCACAAATAGTTCAGATATTCATTAAACTGGGGAGGTAGGAAAGTGGCTGTGCTAGTTACAGTTCATCTGCATCAGATCCAGGTTGCATTTGACATGGATCAAAAATGGATTAAAAGTGGATTCAGGTCATATTTGACACTTTCAGGAGGATATGTTACAGGATATATATCGGATACATGTTGGATCGTATTCATTTGTATTGGATATATATTGGGTACATATTTGTATCTAACATTCGATTCATTATGAATTGAATGTCAAAAAACCCATTTGTGCACATCCCTAATGTGCATGAATATTTGTAACATTCAGGGCCTTTCCACACGTGCCACCGGAAAACGGATCTATAAGACCCATTTTCTGGTGAAACGTTGTGAAAAAGAATCTGTCCCAAAGAGGGACATATTCTCGGAGGGCCCGCTTGTCTGCACACGCATGGGGCGACGGCGGCAGGGCCAGACCTCCAGAGGCCCTGCCCTGTCAAAGAGGGAGAGTGCATGCTCTCCCTGTTTGACAGCTGGCCCTGCCCACTGGTTTCCGCCATTGGCTCCTTTGGAGCTGGCATGGTGAGGCTGGCAGCCGGCTTCCCCAGCTTCCCCCTCACCCGAGAAGGTGTGATGGTGCCTTCTTGAGCAAGAGGGAAGCCGCAGCAGCCACCTCCCACCCTGCCCAGGGTTGCACGCTCACGACCCGGTCCTTACCTGGTCGCTACACTGTGGCTCCTGGCAGTGGGAAGCCTGGTGTCCACTGCGCATGCATGTACTGCAACCACCATTGGCCAGCCGCCCACATGAGGGTGGCTGCCCCCTTCCCATTGGCCAGGGAATGGGTGGTGGCAGGGTGCTGAAAGTCTTTTGGTAACATCCACATGGTCCCATAGGACAGTGCCAGTTGTGTTCCCACATTATGGGCCATAAGACAATTCAGAGAAATCAAGGCAAATTTCTGCTTCAGGAGTTAGTGCTGCACAATTCTGTGGACTTCCCTCCCCCTCCCTTTTGGGCTTAGAGAAATTAATGCTGGGTGTCTATTTAAGAAAGCAGAAGGAAGCAAAACCTGTTTACTCTTTATTAATTTATGCAGATGTATTTCCTTGTGGTCAGACGTCACAGGGCTGATCATAGATTTTTTGCTTCACTTTGTGCTTTTGAAATGGCGTTCAAGTTTCCAAGATGGATTCTGTCTGGCACAGGAATCCAGGTCATGGGTGTCCATTACCTGGAGCTTCAACATGTCATAACATGCCAATGTGTTATGTGCCCACCTTGGCACAAGGTTACTTATGCCTTATGTACCAAAGTGTGCATAAATTCATGTTTAATGGCATCTTGTAACTGCTGCCTTCTCCCCAAGTGTTCTTCTTTTGATTCTATAGAAGAGAAGGTGTATCAAAGGCTTGAAGACAGCATATCCACTCTGAAAGCATCAAATCTGCCCTGAATCCACTTTGAATCTGCTATCATCCATGGGTGTTTTTCCACTGTCAGAAAGTACCCATTTTTGCACTCATTAAGGACCCATTTGGGTGTGAGCCAGATGATCCCATTTCCACCACGGCACCCATTTGGGACCCAATTGTTTTGACTGTGCTGGGGAAATCCGGATCAAATGGGTACTTTCTGGCCTTTAATCTGGATTTTCTGTAGACTCCATTAATGGGGTCTACAATGGAGTCTTCAGGCAGAAAATCCGGATTAAAGGGAGCCTGTTTCCATGCAAAATAGCTCCAGAGTCCGTGCAAAATAGCTTCAGAGTGAACTTCAAAGTTACTCCGAAGTGACTCCGAAGTCACTTCGAAGTCACTTCGAAGTTCACTCCGAAGATCAGCACAGACTTCAATGGAGCTGTTTTGCACAGACTTCGAAATGACTTCGAAGCCACTTTGAAGATTGTACCCCCTGTCCTCCAAACACCTGGGGTGACAAGCAGACCCCTCATGGGTAGATCCGGATTTCCAAATGGGTGCTCCGGTGTTTCCACGGCAGGGAGGCTAGCACCCATTGCTATTGTGTGCTAGACCACCCATGGAAACACATTGGGTACTTCCCTTAATCCGGATCTACTAGATCTGGATTAAGGAATGTACCCATTCCTTAGATCCGGATCTTAGATCCGGATTAAAGGAGCACGATGGAAAAACACCCCATGTCGAATGCACTCTGAATCCAGTGCAGATGTGACTTTCCCAGAAAGTTCCAAAACATCCATATAAATACAAATGTCAATGTTATGAATGTCACAACATTTGATTTGTATCCTACTGTCCAAATTTGTAGGAATATCAAATGTTAACTATACTGGACACTTTTTTTGGAAAATGAAGACACAGTCAAAATTTAAAGCTTTTGACAGATGATGATTTCTAAGTCGGGGCATGGAGCTTTAGATTCTCTTCTGCCTGCATAATGGGCCTACTAGTGATTACTAAGTTTTCAGTCGCTAGGTCCTGCTTATTTTAATGATGCTTTAAGGGGATTTTATTATTATTTTAACAGCATCTTAGTATGTTTTGATGGCATTTTATAGGTTTGTTTTTTGTGTTTTTGCTGCCTTCGTTTGCACATTGTGTTGGTTCTTGTTGGAAATGCAATGAATAAATTATTAAACAATAAACCTACATGGTTTTTTATTATTATTATTTTGGTTGGGGGGTTCTTACACAAAAAAGCGCATTAGTAAAGAAAAGCCTCCTTACTGACTCTGGCACACAGTATAAAATTTATTATTATGGGAGGCCTTAATGTATATGTAAATATGTGAATGACCTAACAGATCAGTTTAATATGGCTTAGCGAAGTGTATCATCTTATGCCCTCTTCAAAAATATTTTAAATACTTTTCTTTTTGTTCTTCCTGTCTTGCTTCCTTTTTAAATCTTTTGTTTGCTGGTTTAAGATTTTTTGGGGGATGTTGTTAAGGTTAGTACAGAAGAATGCTTCTTAGATTGGTGCATGCAAATGTAATTTCATGTTATCAGTCACAATTTCTCTTGGCAATGATAATCCAATAGGCTTGATTGTGTGCACAATAGAGTTTTGAGCTCCAACTGATATGAACAAGTAATAATTTCTGCATAATAGAAAGCAGCACTTTGTTCCTTTTCCACTTGGAGGATTGAAATGACCATCATCTCTCAAGCTCCTTTGTTTACCGAAGCTTTTGAAAGATAGAAGGCCTAGAAATGCTGCCATCTAGTGAATAAGAAAAGTTATGCCATTTGTACTAGGGATGTCTACAAATATTTATTTATTATTTACATTTCTATCCCGCCCCATACCCAAAGGTCTCTGGGTGGGCAACAACCTTAAAACAGATTAAGACAAAGTATACATTAAAAGACTTTTAAAAAGGATTCAACAAATATAAAACGATACACAATATGTTTAAAATAATAGTGTCTGTACTGGGGGGAAACATAAGCAGCTCAGCCAAAGGCCAGAGTAAAGAGGTGCGTCTTCACCGCCCTCCTAAATATATATATAAGGAAGGAGCAAGACGCACCTCAAGGGGAAGGCTATTCCACAGTCGGGGGGCCATCACAGAGAAGGCTCTCTCCCGGGTGCCCACCAACCTCACTATAGAAGGTGGTGGGACAAATATGCGTAACATTCGTTATTTGTAGGAATTCGTATGAATTTGGACATTCGTACACAAACCAAATGTTATAAGATTAGAATACTGAGATACATACAAATACGAATGTATGGATAGTTTGGAAATTCATGAAACTGGGGGGTGGGGGGGGTGTAGGAAAGCGTCTGTGCTGGTCACATCTGTAACTGATCCAAAGTGCATTCGATATGGATCGAGAGCAGATTGAAAGTGGATTCAGGTCAGGTTTGATGCTTTCAGAGCAGATATGTTATGGGATACATATCAGATAGGTATCGGATACGTATTGGATAGGTATACGTTTGTGTTGGATATGTATTGGATACGTATTCGTCATTCTGGATATTCGTATGAATTTGTGTGAATACATTTGTATCAGTAGAATCGTACCACATTCAGAGGGGATCTATGTGAATCAATACAAATGTTCTAACACTTGATTCATTATGAATCAAATGCCAAAAAAAGAAAAAGAAAAAAGATTCATGCACATCCCTAATCTTCAGCTGTAGTAGTGTATTATCTAAGGGATTTGCCTAGGCACACCTTTGGGTTGAGATAATTTATATTAGCCTTATTTGATACCCTGGCTAGGGATGTACATGAATATTTATAACATTCGAACTCACCTGACCCCAGAACCAGAAGTGCCTTTTCTGTATTCTGGAAGGCCTAGTTTGCACACTGGAGGGCGGTTCCACACTGGGTGGATAAACCGGTTTAACCACCCAGTTAAGACCCATTTTAGGCCCTTCCCTAC
This sequence comes from Aspidoscelis tigris stejnegeri, assembly GCA_023333525.1. NCBI lineage: Eukaryota > Metazoa > Chordata > Lepidosauria > Squamata > Teiidae > Aspidoscelis > Aspidoscelis tigris. Next base: position 103,453,870 of record JALMGA010000003.1, on the reverse strand, counting down.
TTACCTTCCAGAATGGAGATCTCTTTTGGCACCCTTCCAGGTGGCCGCTTCCACATTTCGGCGGGCAAGATCCGTTTCTAAAACGGGTCTTGCCACTGAAAATCGGTTTAAATTGGAGACCTAAAAAATTAGGTCTTCAATCCACCCCTTTGCCTGGATCTGTGTGGAAGCAGGACACTTCTGCCCATGGCCAGGCGCAGGGATGGATGTCCCGGTGGCAGCCATGTTGGGAAGGGTGGAAGCAGGATGGCCTGCCTGGGAAGCCCTTCCCTCACGTGCTGTGTACTCCCGGAAACACGTGGTGATTGGCAGCTGCCTGCTCTAGTCCCGCGGCTCTGGGGGCAGCATCAGCTGCGCAGGAATCCAGTGGACTTTTTGAATGGGTGCTGTGACTTCCGCGCAGCACCTAGGTGATCCGCCCCCCCAATCCACCCTCCCCACGCATGTGTGGACGCGGGGAGGTCTCCTATTTGGGACGGATCCTCCGGAGGACTGCTCGCTGAAGAACAGATCTTCTTAGATCTGTTTTTCAGTGGCAAATGTGGAAGCACCTGGAGAGTGCAGAAAGAGACCGGGGGGAATGTGCCCCCAAAGGTAAGGGATTGCGTGCGAGGCCATGGTGGGGGGATGGGAGGCCGCAGTGGGGGGAGACCACAGAGGGGAGAAGGCTCCAGAGTGTCTGGTATCTGCTGAAGCGTCGACCGAAGCTTCAGTGGATACTGGATAATCCAATTTGTGGACAAATAGGGCCCTACAAATCGGGTGCTATTCAATTTGACCATGAATCCATGGATTCATACCTATTTGTACAAATTCCAAATAGCACGGATATTTGTGCACCTTCCTAGCAGAGACATTCTGTTACTGCAGCCTTTCTGGGCTGCCATGGCTCAGTGGTTGGCATCTGCCACAGTCACACTAAGGCCTGTTCTGCACTTGACAGTAGTGCAGAAAAAGAAGGATTTTATGGGCTCTGCCTCCATCACCAAAATGGTCTGCGGACAATTTGAGCACCAGAGGAGAAAGTTTTTGCCCACTTGCTTCCATGCAAATCCGCTTGGGAAAAAAGTTACACCTAATTTGTTTCAACTTCCTGCCAGGTAGGGATGCATAGAGATGCTCTTCCTGGAGTGACTTTACCTTTTAATTACTACATGCAGCCCTGTAATTTTAATTATGCAGTTATTACAACACTAAAAACCACAGTTCCCTTTTAAATCATCCTAAGAACACACTTTTATTACACTTTTATTACTTTGTAATGATGTGATATTTTATTATTCTTAAGGAAATAGTTTAATGATTATGTTCCTTTAATATGATTGGACTTGGATGGAGCATCTTCAGTTTTCTTTTAAAAAATGCACGTCTTCCACCGATTCTGAATACTTGATTCACTGACCCGAAACACCTGAAAAGGTGACTTTGAGAAACTGTTTGTGTCCATAACATTCAAGAAGTGAATTCTGTAGTTTTAGGAAAACATGGAGGAAGGACCTCAAGGTGACTGTTTTTCATTCATCAGGATGGGAGATTCCAGGACAAGTTTTCTTCTCCCTCCCCTTCACTGTCTGCTTTTCTTTTGAAAGCGAGGACACTGGCAGGACTAAAGTAGGGGTGTGCATGAATGCATTTTTTGCATTCATATTTGAGTCGATTCAAATATTAAATTCGATTTAAAAATCAAAAATCTGGATTTTTGGAAACCTGATTCGAATCCAGGTTATCTGAATGTGTAGTTTTGGAAATTCAATTAGAACTTGAAAATATGAATGTCAGGAACATTTGAATCCAATATTTGAATTTGCACGCATCCTGTTTTTATCATGTTTGCATTCCATATTATAAGCACAAATAAACACGATATTCGAATGCAATATATGATGTTCTATTCAGTGGAATTATTCAAATCCGTATTGGATTTTCAAAAATCCAAAATCCATTTGAATTTGAAAATTCAGATTTTTGAAAATTCAATTTGAATTCGGATTGGTCAAATTCGAATTGGATTTTTTAATTTTTGAATATCCATGCACATCCCTAGACTAAAGGTCTTATGATAATTTTGCTTACCAATGGTTGTGTTCTGTGGAGGTTCTATGATAGTGCAAAGCACTTACAGCCTAGACAGATTGGGACATTTGATTTTTGCCCATCTTTACTCATGTGTTCACATTTTTACATAATTGATGGTTTTAGCTGTTTTAATGAGGTCTGTGATTTGCTTGGAAATCATGTTTTTAATGGGTGATGCAAGAAAAAGATTTAAAATGAGTGAATGAGTGGATGTTAATTGTGGAGAGGGAATGCACATACACTAGCAATACACCAAGGAGTGCCCTTAAGCATCTATCATCTATCTATCCATCTATCCATCCCTCCATCCCTCCATCCCTCCATCTATCTGTCCATCTGTCCATCCGTCTATCCGTCTATCTACCTATCTACCTATCTAACTATCCATTTACCTATCCATCTACCTATCCATCCACCTACCCATCCGTCCGTCCGTCCGTCCGTCCGTCCGTCCGTCCGTCCGTCCGTCCGTCTGTCTGTCTGTCTATCTATCTATCTATCTACCTTATTTGTGGACTTTCTACCCTCCATTTGGACCTTCCTGAATGGAGGGTCCACAAATAAAACAGATAGAAATGGAAAGGTGTGAGCAGTCAGACCTGAAGATGGACTGAAGAAAGTTTAAAGTGAAGGTGTGACCAAAGCTTTCCTTCCTCTCATCTATCATGACTCATCCTGAGACGTTTTCGCACGGGGCTGATTCGAACGCGAAAAAGCCAGCTGTGGACACGTCATCCGCATTGGCCGCGCGCGCCTTGCGTCCCGACGTGTCCGCAGCTGGCTTTTCCGCGTTCGAAATGTAGAGCACTTCGAAGTGCTCTACACGCGTTCCAACGCGGACGAGCCGCACGCAGGCGTTCGGGAGAAGAAGCGTTCGCGCCGCTTCTGTCTCCCGATCGCCTGCCGGCTCGCCTCCGACGCCGCGCGGCTTTGACAATCAGCTGTTTTTCAAACAGCTGATTGTCGATCTGCCTCCGCGGCTGCCGGCGCGCCCCTGGCCGGCGTTTGCCGGCTAAGCCAGCTTCGGGCGCTTTGACCATTCGCACCCAGACGCTCCGGAACGCGTTTACACGCGTTCCGGAGCGTCTGTGTGTGAACGGGGAAAGCGCCCGAAGCTGGCTTAAGCTTTCCGCCTGAACGCGTTCGGTTTCGAACGCGATTCAGTGCGGAAATGCCTCTAGATCACACACCTGTGGAGATTGTGTCATTAGAACTTCAAAACTGGGTTTATTTTCTACACAATGCATTGCTTTTTACCTGCAAAGCAAGGTCATACTGAGCTTAAGAGTGTACGTAATAAAGGCAGAGACTGCTGCATGATAGCTGGAGGGCTTGCAGGCCATCTCTAAGCTCTCTCTAAGGTTGTGTCTCCACTATATAGTTACAACACCTTAATCAGGCCCTTGGGAAAAGTGGCTTCCGGTGGGACTAGTGGAAATTGGCTTCACTTAAGTGCTTTTGTCGCAGAACAGAGACACAGTCTAAGATGCCTCAGAGGTGCTTTTTGTGAAAGCAGCCCAAGAGTCAGATAAAAATGCTGCCTGTTTATCTTAGCTCCAAAGAACTCTATGGAAGCTCCTTCCTTCCAAAGTCTTTTTTAGAAAGTGCTTGTAAGGGCTTCAAGACATTCTTTGCTGCCATTCTTTGTATACCTGTCAATCATTACAGCTTACTTCCAGACATGAGAATATAAGAACATAAGAAAAGCCCTGGTTGATCAGGCTGCTGCCCATCTAGTCCAGCATCCTATCTGACACCAAATGCTTCTGTGCATCCTAAAGCAGAAGACAAGTGCAAGACCTTCACCCTCTCTCAGCTTCCTACAAATGGCCTTTAGGGGCTTCCTTCTGTCTCTCCAATCCACAGGTGGTATCTAGGCATCCATTCTAGATAAGAAACATGCTGGATCAGGCCACAGCCCGTCTAGTCCAGCATCCCGCCTCACACAGTGAGCCACCAATTGCTTCTGGGCATCTCAAGCAGAAGACAAAGGAAAAACTATCAGCTGCTGTCAGATTCCCTGGAAATGGGCTTTAGAAGCATCCTGCCTGTCTCTCCTATCACTCATCTTCAGGGATATTGGGGTGATCCCCTCATAGGCTTATTTACACCCTTGACCTGGAGGCCAGTTCCAGACCTGCAAATGCCTCGAGAGTTGGTTGGATGAAAAAAAAAATCAGGTGTCTTAGCATATTGGAGGGATTGCACCTTCCTCTAAAGCAAGCAGATAACTGAGTACAATCCACTTAGCCCTGGAACTGTGTCCAATGTCTGGGCTCTGTCCCTATCACATTCATCAAGTGACTGACTTGGGTTTCTCCTCCTCCTCTTCCAATTTTGTTGGGAATTGTTATTTAACAGCAAAACAAATTCAAATGAGCAAAAATGTTCTATTTCTCATACACACGGAACATATTTTGTTTAATCTGCATGGAAATATATAAGCTGAACAGGTAGCAAATGTACAGGCAATGCTGGATCTCTACTGGGGAACAAGGGGTGGATTTGATGCTAGGATAAAGAGTTGAAAAGCCCCTTGTAGTCTTGTCTTGTGAGGATTCAGCCTTCTCCCATATCGACCTGCCTGTGCCTTAAGATGTGGAGGGGGAGACCTCCTGGTTGTCCCATCACCTTCAGTAGCCAAAGGGGTGGGCAACTGGGATAGGGCCTTCTCGGTGGTGGCTCCCAGATTGTGGATTAGTCTCCCTCCTGAGGAGTGTTAAGCATCTTCACTTTATGCATTTAGGAGAGCTGTGAAGATGCACCTCTTTGCCCCGGCCTTTGGCTAAACAAGGAAATGGCTTCCCTCCCCACATTCAGGCACTGTCATGGTTTTAATGCTCATTTTATACCTTCACTGGTTTTTAATGTTGTAACCCTCCCTGAGACTTTTCGGTATAGGGTGGGGTAAATAGATAAATGACAGACAGACAGACAGACAGACAGACAGACAGACAGACAGACAGACAGACAGATAGATAGATAGATAGATAGATAGATAGATAGATAGATAGATAGATAGATAGATAGATAGATAGATAGATAGATTTGCTTCCCCCCAAAGTGGCTAAGGTACAAAAGTGGGAAATGGAGCATATCTTATGGATGCACTTTTGAATTTCCCATTGAATATGACCGTGGGGTCTGCAGTGTTGGGTGCATTTACCTACATTTACCATTGCGATCTTCAGCAGTTTGGAGTGTCTGTTTGTTGCTGCTGTTTGTGCAACAGGTCTGAGCCCATTCGCTGGTAGATAGCTCAGATTGGCTAATGACAAAAGGAGGTTTGACACGTGCCTATCAAATGTCTCATATGGAACAAACGAGTCATTGTTCCTCACATAATGGTGCTTTGAAGCACTCTCTTCCTCCAGCATGTGTCAAGGCTAAGAGAGATTGACTGGGAATCCAATCTAAGGCCTTTATGTCCAACGTGTCCTCTGACATCACAAATGCATTGAATTTCCTGCTTATGTTGCTTGAAGGAGCGTATGCATTCTTTTCACACATCAATACTGCCACTTGGCTAGTAAGATATTGGAGCACAACATTTTTTTTTTAATGGCGTGCTGAAGAATTAATTCTGACCCCCATGTGGAAGAAAGGATGACGCTCAAGGCCAATATGGGGTCCCAAAGCCATACGTGGCATCTTCTTCTTTTGCGGTTCCTGTTCTGGCGTGATGTGCATATTGTCGGTCAATAGGTTTCCTTGTTTCTTTTAAAAATCATGTCTGTTATGTAGCATTTGGTACAGTCAGCTTTGTAAATAATGGCTACAAAATGCCAAGGGATGCAAAATGCCTTCACTTGCTTCTGATGTGATACAAGTGCACAATAACTGCAAGCGTACCCAAGTTGCTCCTCTTATCATTTATATAGGGCCATCGGTCAAATTGATGACAAAACCTCCTGGGCCCTGAGAAATGTAAAGGGTCCAAAACTTCAAGACACTGCAAACAAGCAGCAAAATGTGGAGGGAAATATAAGGCTGCATTCTCAATACAGGGCTTTTCTAGCACTCCAAGTATAGATGGTTGCCAGCATACTACTACCATACTACTTAAGATGTGCACAAAAGGGTTTGTTTTTTTTGTTTTTTTGCATTCAAATTTGAACCAAATCAAATATCCAAACATTCAATTTGATTCAGATGTTTAGAATCCGAACACAACAAAATCCAATTCGAATCTGATACATTAAAATCTGTTTGTTCGAATGTTAGATTTGAATCTGAAGATACGAATGTCAGCAACATTTGTATGTGTTCTACATATCTGTACGCATTTTGTACGCATCCCGTTTTATCCCGGATGCATCCCATTTTTGTCCTGTACTATCAGTGTAAATACGTACAGATATGTATGAGGTTTGTACATATGTATCAGTACTTTTGAATGTTTTGAATCATTTGAACGAATGTGAGCCAGTTTGGTCTAGTGGTTAGGGAAACGGACTCTTATCTGGGAATACCGGGTTTGATTCCACCCTCTCCCACAAAGTCAGCTGGGTGACCTTGGGCTAGTCACAGGTCTCTTCTCATCTCTCACAGCCCCACCTACCTCACAGAGTGTTCTGTTGTGGGGAGAAGAATAGAAAAGCTTTGTCAGCTGCTTTGAGTCCCCTTAAATGGGTGAGAAAAGCAGGGTAGAAAAGCCAACTATTATTCTTGTTCTTCTTCTTCTAAATTCGAATGTGAAGACATTCTATTAGAATTTTGAATGTTTAGAACATTCATGCACATCCCGACATAAACTCCTGGACTCTGCGCTGACACTTGAAGCTCAGCTGGAGGCCGTGGCCAGGAGCACCTACTCTCATCTACGGCTGGTACATCAACTTAAGCCTTTTCTGGATAGAGATGACCTGGCCACAGTTATCCATGCTCTGGTAACCTCTAGACTGGACTATTGCAATGCACTCTACATGGGGCTGCCCTTGAAGACGGTCTGGAAGTTGCAGCTAGTGCAAAACACAGCTGCCAGAGTGCTGACTGGAACAGCTAACCAGGCACATATCATGCCGGTTCTTAAAGAACTGCATTGGCTGCCAATTCGCTACCGGGCTGAATTCAAGGTGTTAACTCTAACTTAAAAGGCCCTAAACGACTTAGGCCCCAAATATCTAAAGGAACGCCTTCTCCCATACCGACCTGCCCATGCCTTGAGATCCGAAGAAGAGGCCCTCCTGGTGGTCCCACCACCTTCAGTAGTAAGGTTGATGGACACCCGGGAGAGAGCATTTTTGATGGTGGCCCCCAGACTGTGGAATGGTCTCCCCCTTGAGGTGTGCCATGCCCCTTCCTTGTTATCATTTAGGAAGGCTGTAAAAACATACCTTTTTGCCTTGGCCTTTGGCTGATACATTCTCCCCTCAGTTATAGTTCTTATGAATACACTATTGAGCGCACGGCTTATATCAGAGTTTTTAACTAAGTACCTTGTTTTAATTTGTATTGTGTTTTTAATATGTTTTAATCTGTATTTTGTTCTTAAATATGTTTTTAAATATGTTGCCTGATCTGTTGTTATCCGCCCGGAGACCTTCGGGTATGGGGCGGGATAGAAAGGGAAATAAATAAATAAATAAATAAATAAATAAATAAATAAATAAATAAATAAATAAATAAATAAATAAATAAATAAATAAATAATCCCATTACCAATCCGGTAAGTGCAAAAATGCCCATGTAGCTGGCAGAACCACTGCACGCAACTTGCCCACTTCCTCAGACCTAAATAATTGAAATTGACCCCATATAAGATGACCAGATAGTAGGGATCTGCACAGGGTTTTTTTTTTGTATTCAATTCATATTGAATCAAATGCAAGAAAATTCTTATTCGTTCAAATAGATCCCCTTTGAATGTAGTGGGATTTGGTTTCAATATGAATGTTCAGTCCCATATAAATCCAATGTGAATGCATATGCATATGAATGTATACAATCCCAAATGAATTCCATACATATCCCATACAAATCCCATACAAAGCTTCATATGAATGTATCAGAACATTCAATTCAAATTCAAACGTCAATCTTCAAATGTGCCAACCCGGTATTCCCAGATAAGAGTCCGTTTCCCTAACAACTAGACCAAACCGGCTCACGTTCGTTTGAATGATTCAAAACATTTGAAATATGAATGCCCAAATTTGGCCAAATTCATATGAATTTCCAATGTTATGAATATTTGTGCACATCCCTACTGGATAGTGCTCTGAATACCTTTAGGGTACCACTTCCAACTGCGGAATCCAATTCTATATGAATCTGAGGGACCTTATCCAGAAAGTGTCTCATAGATTTATTGCATTGAGCTCCTGAAGATGGCATGGACATAATGCACACAGATGTGTCAGTTATTCAGTTTTCCTGCCACATCATTGCACACAGATATCTGGTTACAAATAAAAATAAAAATAAAAGCATTCACCAATACTAAGAATATTCACAAAGCCAGAAGTTCATGCAATCTGGGAATGCAGCAGACCTTGAAATCTGATTTGTGTAATTGGCTTTCTGCAAAATCCAATCAAAACAGAGCAGGTAGCAAATTTATTTGCAGACCCTATTCACAACTGAACCCCTTCAATGTTTCATTCAGAAACAATGGAGGAAAACCATTTTTTGTAACCATGCGCTACTAGTACAGTTTCAACTAGGAACTGATGTTCAGAGAATAGAGCATTCTTAGGGTGGTTCCACATTGGCCACTGAAAAACGGATTAAAGAAAATCCATTTCCTGGGGATCCATCCTCCGGAGGATCCATCCAAAATAGGGACGGATCCAAAGAGGCCTTGTGTGTCCGCACACATGCGGGGAGGACGGATCCTGCAGGACGGATCTTCTGGGTGCTGTGCAGAGGCCTGAGCACCCATTCCCAAAGGCAGACGGCCTCCCCCGCCACCGCCCCTGGAGGCGTGGGACTGGAACATTCAGCTGCCTGTCACCGAGTGTTTCCGCCGGCACACGGCATGCGGGGGAGGGGCTCCAGAGGCAGAACGGCCTGCTTCCGCCCCTCCCAAGATGGCGGCCACCGGCTGTGTGGAAGCAGCTGCCTGGAAGGGTCCCTCATCTGTCCTCCAGTGCAGAAGGTGAGTTTGTAAGTGTCTTGTATGTGTGTCTAATGTATGTTTAATGGGGTTTCCGCAGCTAGTGTGGAAACAGCCTTAGTAACATCTCAAATGCTTGCTTTTTGCTGTTCCCTGTTCCCTCCCACACCATTTTCCTTTTGTCTCTTGTCTCTTTAGATGGTAAGCCTGAGGGCAGGGACCTGTCTAAGATTCATATAATATTGTAACCCGCCCTGAGACCTTCGGGTATAGGGCGGGATAGAAATGCAAATAAATAAATAAATAATAAATAAATCTCAAACGCACATTGGAACTTCCAAGCTACAAGGTTTTCAAGACCTGGTCCCACATCTCTGGACTAATCTTCCACATGTTCTTAGGTTAAAGAAAGACCTGGTTAAATTTTGAAAGGGTCTGAGGACCTTTCTGTTTAACAGTTGAATGAGTTTAACTTTATTCTAATAGTTATTATTCATCTTTGATTAGCCAATGATGTTCAGAAATCTATTATTGTTGCCTATTTTTATCTTTATCTTTACATTGCTTTTTGTACTCTGTGAACTAGGTATAGAGTGATCTCCATTGGTATGTTACTATTAACTTTGTAATTTTATATTTTGTAGTTTTTAGATTGTAATTTTGTATCGCCCTTTGGTGGAAAGGGCGCTATAAATAAACATTATTATTATTACCAAATTTTACTGCTTGTGATAGGTTTGGATCTACTGATGGAGCTTTAGAGGCATCCTGCCTGTATCTCCAACCTGCAGGTGGTACGTAAGCATCCATTCTAGATAAGAACATAAGAGGAGCCCTGCTGGATCAGGCCATATCCCATCTAGCCCTGCATCCTGTCTCACATAGTGGACCACCGATTGCTTCTGGGTATCTCAAGCAGAAGACAAAGACAAAACCTTTGCCTGCTCTCAACTACATACAAATGATTTTTAAAGGCATCCTACCTGTCTCTCCAACCTGGAGGCAGGACCCAGGCATCAATTCTAGTAGCCATTGCTACAACTGTCCTCCATGATTTTGTTCTATGGGCCTATTTACACAAGGGCCTCCGGAACATGAGCATTCATTCCGTGGGATGGAGCATTCCCTCAGCTGGGCTGGCGGTTCCGTTCAGAACCGCCCCATCCCATCCCAGCGTGCCCACATGTGCTCTTTGCCTGCCCTAGGGCTTTCCTGGCTGTCCCGTTCCATCCCACAGCTGTTCGGGAGGGAGAGCATTCACATGCTCCCTCCCTGACAGCTGCAGCCCCTCCCCCAGGCCTGTCCCCATTGGGTCAGGTAGGACCCAGGGGTGGGCAGGCCTGTCTGGTCCCTTCTCCAGGTTCCTGCATGCTCCAGGGGACTGGATTGGGTCCCCTAGAGCCTGCAGTAAACCCCCGCCCCCCCCTTGTGGTGCAGTCTACCCAGACATGCACACGCACATGAGGCACTTACCTCGTGGTTGCCAGGTTCTGAAGTGGCCGGCATGGCCGGAAGCATTGTGTATCTCAATGCGCCACCGGCTCTAATTGGCGGCGGCGCTTGCGCCGGTCACTTTGGAACCCGGCGGTCACCTTACTGCACTATAGCTGTTGGCTGTAGTGCAAAAAGGCCTTAGGTTCCCTCTCTCTCAATGCTGGACTTTGAATTAATTAAATACCGCAGCCCTCGGTTACTACAAAGTGCCAGTTGAGAGCGTGACTACATTCTTACTTCTGACTGAACAGAATCTAGCTACCCCAGTGCCAGAGAAACAATGCACATTTTGCATTTCATTTCAAATAAGCTGCCCATTTCCCAGGCTTTAAACTCAAGAGAACAGTTTACAGCAATCAATAATGGAACTTTCATCTACAATTTTTCCCGTCCTCTCTCTGGCAGCGTCATTACCATTTTCTCTTTCATGTTAAGGAAATAAATGTGAAATCATCATTGCCTCTTTCTAATGTATTTCTCCCCCCACCCATCCCAATTTTCCAAATGAATCTCTGTTTCTGGTTAAAGACTAGCACAGTATGATGAGTTCATTAGTTTGCTGGTGTGTGTTCTTTTGCTTGCATTAAGGCACGAAAGGTCCTCTGAGTTAGCAATAATTAGATGAGGTCATTAAAGCTACAATGAGATCACTACTGCCAGAAATGGCCTCACATTGTACAAAGTAAGGTCAAATCAGCTATAACCATCACTCACCCATGGTTTCTGTTTCCCGCTACACAGCCATTGCATATGCATTATATAACAATGGTAGATGAGTTTAGTGAAAATGAGATGGTTGGGGAATACAGTCCTAGTCATGCTATCTTTTGCACAAGCATAGCCCCAAAATGTTGGGGGTTTGACAGCCACTAGGGATCACTTATCCTACTTGCTTGGTATTTGGTCTATGTATTTACCTCCACCTTCTAGGTAACTGCCCTGTCCAGAGCAGGCAGCACTTTGGATGCACACATATATGCATGTGCCAGCAGCAGCAACAAAGCAAATACAGTTACTGGGGGATGAGATCAAGTTTCAGGGACCATCAACGCTTTCAAATCAGTCCTGGTGTCAGATAAATTGAATAAATTTATCCTTCAATAAGTTGAAGCTGAATCCAGACAAGATGGAGGTGCTGTGTGTCACTGGGTCTCGTGTCTGTGTAGTTAGGGAGCATCCTGCCCTGGATGCCTTGGAAGGGGCAGGTGCAAAATTTGGGGGGTATTCTTGGACTCTGCGCTAATGCTTGAAGCTCAGGTGGAGGCCATGGCCAAGACTGCCTATTCCCAACTTTGGCTGGTTCAACAGCTAAGGCCGCTTGTGGACAGAGATGATTTGGCCACATTTATCTATGCTCTGGTTATTGGACTACTGTAATGCACTCTACATGGGGCTGACCCTAAAGATGGTTCAGAAGCTGCAGCTGCTGCAGAACACAGCTGCTAGACTGCTAACAGGAACAGCTACCCAGTCTTAAAAGAATTGCACTGGCTGCCAATTTGCTACCAAGCCCAATTCAAGGTATTAACCATGACTTATAAGGCCCTAAATGACTTCGGCCCCAAATATCTAAAGGAGCGGCTTCTTCCCTATTGACCTGCTCATACTCTAAATTCTAGGGGGGAAGCCCTCCTGGTTGTATCAGCAGCAAAAAGGGTGAGCACTCGGGATAGGGCCTTTTCAGTGGTGGCTCCCAGACTGTGGAATAGGCTCCCTTCTGAGTCGGGGTTTCAGTGTCTGAAGGTGCATCCACCTCAAATTGCTCAACTGATGACTCAGACAGGGCTCAGGACACAACAGTAACTTCCTGCTTAGGTTACACACATTTGGGTTTCATAGTTGCAGCTGAAGGTGCTGATCCAACCCACAAGTCCCCACAATTGAGAAGCTCATGCAAGCTTCACAGGTCCCCCCATCTCTGAAGACTAGGAATGACAATTCCTAGTCTTGAAGTCTGGGTGGTGTGTGTGGTGGTGTGATATGGCATGGCACTGAAAATCACCCCCCCAGTAGTTCCAAATCTGTACACCTCCCCTGATCTGGAATAAAGTACTTGGTCCAGATGTAGACCTGATTAAATAGGTCTACAACAGATCCAAATTATGGGATTCTTATCCAGATCATGCTCCATCTTGTGCAAATGGAGTCAGACCGATGGGGGTATGGCCTCCTTGATCCACATTAATGTGAAGATGAAGAGGACCATAAGCTCCTAAATCTGGGTTGCTTTTACACTTGGCTTCCTATATGCTGGACAGGAAAAGTGCATTAGCGCCTAATGTGTACTGGCATTAGTGCTAGGGATTGCCAGTACACGTTAAACTAAGCCCCACATGCCCAGAGACTTACCTGTGTCTGGGCACATGTCCAATCAACAGCAGGGTGTCACCACTTTGGGATCGGTGCCTGGTGCGACTGCGCATGCTCTGTCGCCATTGCCACAGCAACGATGATGCTCTGCACATGTGCAATCACATTTGGGGTCATCTGAGGTGCCAGCACACTTGTGGAGCACTTCAGATGACCCCTCAAACTGGAAATGGTGTGAATGGCTGTGGTGGACGGGAAAGGTAAGGAATGGGATGGGAATGGGACGGGTTGGGTTGTGTGTGGTCCACAATTTCGTGTACCACTGGAAGTTGATGAGAGGTTAACATCTGGTAAGGCAGGAGGTGTTTCTAGGCTGGAAATACCTCCTGCAAGTGCAGATGCACCTGCCCAGATGTTAACCTGGGCAGGGTTCAGACTACAGGGACTGGTTTACGAAAGTTAAGTGCAAGATTCATAGGAACGTATTGAAACATCCAATTAAAATTTGAATGTCAATCTTCAAATGTGCCAACATTCAATTTGGGCAAATTTGTACGAATTTGTACGAATTTTGGATGTTACGAATATTTGTGTACATCCCTAGACCCAGTTTGGCCTCGTGGTTAAGGAGCTGGACTCTGATCTGGGAATACCGGGTTTGATTCTGCCCTCCCCTCCCCCACAAAGCCATCTGGGTGACCTTGGGCTAATCACAGCTCTCTTCTGAGCCCTCACAGCCCCACCTACCTCACAGGCTGTCTGTTGTGGGAAGAAGAACAGAAGGTTTGTCAGCCACTCTGAGTCCCCTTAAGTGGGTGAGAAAAGCAGGGTAGAAAAGCCCACTCTTCTTCTTCTTCTTCTTCTTCTTCTTCTTCTTCTTCTTCTTCTTCTTCTTCTTCTTCTTCTTCTTCTTCTTCTTCTAGTGGTGACAACAACCAGCCTGGATAGCTTTAAGAAAGGATTAGATCAATTCATGTAGGACAGGTTTATTTATGGTTATTAGAATTGATGCCTAAGTGTCGCCTCCAAGTTGTAGAGACAGGCAGGGATTCAAGAATAGGTTGAGGTATCTTCTGCTTGAGATGCCCAGAAGCAATTGAGTGAGACAGGATGCTGGACTAGATGGGCTGTGGCCTGATCCAGCAAGGCTCTTTTGAACTGTAATATTTATTCCTCTAAATAGTTTGCAACGTACCAGAAAGAACATGAAATAAATACAAAAATGTGCCCCCCTCTTAATAAGGGCTAATGTTTCAAATACATACAAATTGCTCAATAATTGTTACATTAATTAGCTGAATCTCCTTCACCAAACCACAAATGATGGTGAATCATCTTGGCTACTCTCTCCCTTCAGCGGTACTTTTAGAGGGCTGATTTGTGTTATCTATCATCATATTGGCAATAAGCTGCTATCAGGAAATGAAAAATAGGCATGAGAAGTTTTTGCTATCACTCACTAGATCGTTATATGCTGAGAACATTTGTGTCTTTCCCAAGAGGTTGAACGTAATATTTTAGCCCAGTAAGGTGAAAGCAATGGAGTGGAAAAGGCAGAGGAAAAGCTTTAGACTGCATTCTGAAATGGCAAGAAATTTGATTCCTGCTCAATTTTGAGCATTTTTAAAGGAATCTGTAACAAATGGATTTTTATTTGTATGGATTTTCTATACCGATGGCTATTCTAAACACATGAAATTGATGATTCTGGCTGCATGCAAAGACACAAATTAAGAATAAACACATTTGTATGAAGACTGCCTGCTTATACTTTCTGTGAATCTGTGCATGCATTATACCCATGAATATGCAGGCAAACTGCTCATATGTTTGATTTGCAGTTGTTAAACATGGAAATGAATTATGTTCTGTATTGCATTATGGGGTTGAAACAAAATACCAAGGGCCAAAGCATTTCATTGGAGCAACAGCTGAACAGGTGCTCTAATGGAGCAAAACCTGAAGTATTTGAAGTGTTGCACTCATAGACCCTTTCTGTACTTATCTTTTGATCCAGAGGTGCTTTTGCATTTGGCCCCGTAGTCAATGATAGGATAACACCTGGGCAGGGGCATCTGCAATTGCAGGAGATGTTTCCAGCCTAGAAACGCCTTCTGCCTTACCAGATGTTAACCTCTCATCAACTTCTGGTGGTGCACAAAATTGTGCACTACATGCAACTAACATGTGCACAAATGCATTTTCTGGCATTCGATTTGTAATTAATCAAATGTTAGAAAATTCGTATTTGTTCAAATAGATCCCCTTTGAATGTGGTAGTATTCTATCCAGTACGAATGTATTCATATGATTTAGTACAAATATCTGATACAAATGCGTATGGATCCTGGATACAGATCCTGCATACTTATCCTGCATACTTGGTCTAGTGGTTAGGGAGCCGGACTCTTATCTGGGAATACCGGGTTTGGTTCCGCCCTCCCCCATGAAGCCTGCTGGGTGACCTTGGGTTAGTCACAGCTTTCTTCTGAGCTCTCACAGCCCCACCTACCTCACAAGGAGCCTGTTTGCACTTGGCCATATTCAGGAGTCTGTCTCGGGACAGGGGTCTGTGGTCCACATGCTAATGCAGACTCTGCCAGGCCTCACCTGGGGCCTGCTGTAGCCTGCACTGGCATGTAGGCAGCAGGCCCTTATTCTGCAATATGTTCCAGAATAAAGCCAAGTGCAAACAGGCCCAGGGTGTCTGTTGTGGGGAGAAGAGCAGAAAGCTTTGTCGGCCACTTTGAGTCCCCTTAAAAGGGTGAGAAATGTGGAGTAGAAAAACCAACTCTTCTTCTTATCCTGGATATGGATCCTGGATACAGATCCTGCATACGTATCCTGCATACATATCCTATACAAACACATACATATCAGATATGCATCCTATACCAACGCACACGTATCAATACGTATCTGATATGTATCCCCAGTCTAATGCAAGTATGAACTATTCATACAAATGTTCCGAAAGATTCATATTCATATGAATGTTAATGTACGAATATCATAACATTCGATTCATGAACAAATGTCTGAACTTGTACAAATTTGTACGAATGACGAATGTTACGAATATTTGTGCTCATCCCTATATGCAACCCAACCCAACCCTTACCATTCCTGTCCCGTTTCCCGTCCCATGTGGAGTGAGGGACACATAGATTCAACCCTAATCTTCAGTCCTCCAGTGTCTCAGCTTTAAGGCCCTCCACTGGTTCTCAAAGCATGAGCCCTTCACCACCACTTTCTCAAATATTGCTCATTTCTGTCTAGGCTGTCAGTCCCAGCAAGGCTAGGGCATACACTAGTTTCACATAATGGCAAGCGAGAAATGGTAAAAATTATATATGCAGTATTGTGCGAAGAATCCCTCAAAGCAGTTAAAGAGCCAAGAGAATATGAGGCTGTCATTATTTTATCTCTTTCTCCCTTCTCCCACCAAGGAGTAGAAAACCTCTACCAGATACTCAGGCAGAACAAAACACTTAATCAGTATTAAGGACACATCTGTTCCCCCCGGAGAGATGAGCTGTTCACTTATGCTTGTTTACAATATGTTTATAAGCATTAGTGGACAGGGATAGATTACCTCAGTTTACTGCCACAGAAAGGAGTAAGCTGCATGGTTTTGTTCCCTTATCTTATGAAATCAGACTGCAGCGTCTAGGCCTCTTCAGTCTGGAACGATGGTGTTTTAGAGGGGACCTGATTGGTGTATATAAAATTATGCATGGTATAGAAAAGGTGGATAGAGAACATTTCTTTTCTCTGTCACACAACACTAAAACCTAGGGGCATTCTATGAAGCTGATGGGTAGGAGAGTCGGATCCAACAAGGGGAAGTATTTCTTCACACAGAAGGTCATCGGTTTATGGAATTTCCTGCTGGAAGAGGTGGTAACAGCTACTAGCCTAGATGGCTTCAAGGAAGGGTTAGACACATTTATGGATGGAAGATGTATCAATGGCTACTAGAATGAATGCCTAAGTACATCTTTCAGGCTGGAGCGGAAAGCAGGACACTGGGATTTGAGAGCAGGAAAAGGTTTGTTCTTGTCTCTGCTTGAGATGCCCATGAGCATTTGGTGGGCCATTGCAGCTGGACTAGTTCGGCTGTGACCTGATCCAGCAAGGCTTCTCTTATGTTCTTATGTTTTCTTATGATCCATCCATTCAGGATGGAGTGTGGTCCAGATCAAGATGTCCTTGATCTGGAGCCTTTTCGCACAGGGGTTTTTCAAACGCATGGAGGGCACGTTGGGACGCAGCATTCGCTCTTGCGGGCGGCAGGATCCATTCCAGGCGCCCCGCAAGCGTCCCAACTTGCCCTCCATGCGTTTGAGTTTCAGAGCACTAAAAAGTGCTCTGAAACCGTCTCGTCGCGTTCCGACCTGTCCCAGAGAGAAAGCATTCGCATGATCTCTCTCTGTGACAGCTCGACCCCACCCCCGGGCTGCTCCCATTGGGTCCAATGGAGCCAATGTGGGCAGCCCGGCTGCCTTCTGTCCCTGGGTTCCTGTTCACTCCCGAACCCCAGATCGGGCTCCGGGGGTGGGCAGGAACCCCAGCCAAAAGCCCCCAACCCATCCCCAGGGCCTTACCTTCTCCTGCAGGCTCGATTCTGTGTAGAAAGGCCGGGCCATTCTGAGCATGCCCGAGGGGGCAGCCCCTCGTTGTCTGGGCACCTGGCTGGCCTCTATTGCCCATCTGAGCATGTGCAGGTGCCCAGCCAATGAGGGACTGCCCCCTCAAGCATGCCATCCACATCTTAGTGCGGACTACAGCTGCCCCTGGGCAGGGTTTGCTATAATCTGAACAAGCATGAAGATGGCAGGACCCTATTCTGAGATATAAACCAGAATAAATCTCAGTGCGGAAAGGGCCTGGGACTTAACAGATGGTCCAAACTGTTGAGGATCTGGGTTGGGACCAGTACAGCAAGACCCAGGTTGTTAAGGATCTAAGTCAGGATCTTCCATGTAAGATAGTTCAGGATAAAACTCCATTGGACTCAGCTCAGTAGGTCGAGGGCAGAACCTGATAGTTGTTTTGGACCAGTGCTGTTGGGAAGACAGTTCCAAACTATGTCTTGTTGTATCTCAAACCGGCAGGCCTTTCTGGTCCAGACCCACTGATTCAGATAGCACCTCAGAGACACAGTATGTGGCCCCTACCTTTTCTGGCACAGATTGTTTAGGAGGGGGGGGCAGAACAAACTGGTGTGTGAATGATCCTGCTTCAAAAGCTTTTCTAAGCCATCCCAGAGATGCTTTATCATCATCACCATCACCATCACCATCATTATTATTCCATGTCTGATCACAGGCTCAGTTACCTAGCATATGGAATTCTGGGAAAGAAGAGAATACTTTTGTTTATAATAGTATTGCTATTCATTAATAATTTCATTTTCATTGCTCTTTAAAAAAAACCTAATAGCTGACCATTCTGAATTAAAATATTCATGACAGAATTTTCCAGCCACTATGCTGCATTTACTAAATGCCCAGAAATACCTGTGTCATAATTGGACCACCCTGAAATAAATCATTCTCCTTGTTTTGCAAGGGAATCTTTTCACTTGCCCAGAGGGAAGCTGACTAAGCTCTTCTTGATTACATTACGTTATCTCAAATATCAAAGCCATCAGCAACTTGACAGAAGAAATTTCCTGGCTTGCCACCACTCACACTTATGAAATCAGCTGTATGGGGGAGAAATGAAAGACTTTGCAACAGTCATGACTTTTATTATTCTTAGAATTCAGACCTAGGAGGAGACAGTGATGAAAACTAGGGTGCGCATGAATGCAATTTTTCGGGATTTGATTCGAATTTAATACCCCCAAATTCGATTTGATTTCAATCTTTACAATTCAAACTTAACCAAATGGATTTGAATTAAGCAAATTTGAATTTATTTGTTTGAATTTTGGATTTGGATTTGCGCTTATGAATGTTGGGTGAATGTTGCACTTACAAATGTAGCCTTTGAAAGTGTACATGTATGTCTGTGGGGTTGGGGTGCAGCCCCAGAGAGGTTTGCTATGCCTCCACATGTTCCAGATCAGTGAGCCTTGTTATTCCTGACCCACTCATCTGGATCTATTCCAGGTAAGTGCAGAAAGAGCTTTATGCTCGTATTTTACAAAATCCCATTAAGTTTGGGATGCTTTCAGCCCCTTTCCATGGATGGGTGAACCCCAAACATTCAAATACCAAATTGCCACATTTTGCAGTATTCAGCTATATTTGAACTGGTTTCAGTTTTGCTTACCATACTGGCAATCATGTCGCCTTCTACCGATTAAGGACTGCTGGTTATTTCTAGAAGGGTGGTGATTGTGAGTTGAGGATCCATTTGGAAGCATCCCTTTGATCTTACTAAACCCTGTTGTGATTCTTTGTGAACTGCAGTGTGATTCAGCAAGAATAACCAGAGGGCTCAGCCTGGGCCCTTTCTGCACTCACCTGCATTAGATCCAGATCAGTGGGCCTGGAATAACCTGGGGCTGATTCGTACTTCGGACCATAATTTACAATTAGTCAGCATTTGAGCAGGTGCATCTGCACTTGCAGGAGGCATTTACAGCCTACAAGTGTACCCTGACTGCCCAGAATTTGACTAGCTGTGGTGCACGGCATTGTGCCCCCACAAGCTACCCAGTGCTCTCCAGTGATGACCAGAGGCCTTTTCGCACAGGCCTTTCCGGTACGCGTGGAAGACAGCTCCGGACGAGGCATTTGCATTGCCCGAGCGGGGCTTGCGCTGCCTCGTGTCCGGAGCTGTCTCTCGCGCGTTCCAAATGTAGAGCACTTTGAAGTGCTCTACATGCGTTCGGGCGCGGACGAACTGCCCGCAGGCGTTCGGGAGGAGAAGGATTCGCGCTTGCTTCTCGCTCCCGAACAGCCGCGGGCCCGCCTCCCCCGCCGGCGCAGGTTTGGCAATCAGCTGTTTGACAATCAGCTGATTGCTGATCTGCCTCCGCAGCTGTCTCCGCGCCCCTGGCTGGCCTTTGCCGGCCAAGACAGTTCCGGGCGCTTTTACCGTTCACACACAGGCGCGCCGGAACGCGTTCCGGCGCGCCTATGTGTGAACGGTGAAAGCGCCCGGAGCTGTCTTAAGCTTCCCGCCTGAACGCGTTCCGTTTGGAACGCGTTGCAGTGCGAAAATCCCTCTGGAACATACCTCATGAATCCAGCTGGCAACCATCTCGACTCCGGCTGGATGAGGAGTGTTCAGTCACACATGGGTTGGGCTGCCATTGACTAGTGTGAGTGTGAGTCAAGTTTAGTCTATCACACAGCTTTCCCATCCACGGGACAGGAAGGGAAGTGCAAAATCACCCCTGATCTGGCCTTCACTTCCCCATTGCTGTGAATCCTAGCCATGAAGGTTAGGTGCATGCACTTTGTAGGTGGGCTATGGCACACTGCTGAAAAGCATCTCCCCAGCGGTTCCAGAACACAGGGATGTGCCATCTGCATGCCTCCCATGTTCTGGATCAAGGGCCTATTTGCACTTAGGCCTCTGGTATGCAATTAGGATGGCTCCAGTACAGATACTAGTACCAGATCTGTAACCAGAGCTGTCCTAATTGCATACTAGAGGTCTAAGTGAAAATAGGCCCCAAGATCCTTAGTACTCTTGTGGACCTGGGGTCCAAGATTCTGTGATATGTTGCAGGAAGTATATAAGGAATGTATAGCACATGTAAGGGTGAATGGAGAAAAAACAGAAAGATTATGTATAAAAAATGGAACTAAGCAGGGATGTCCACTCTCTCCTGGGTTATTTGGTTTGGCAATAGAAGTATTGGCAAACAATATTAGAGATAATGTGCAATGGAAAGGATTTAGGATAGGAAGGGAAGAAGTTAAGTTGAATTTGTTTGCAGATGATGCAATGATTATAACTGAAGAACCTCAGAGAATGATTGAAGCGATAATACCGACATTGGAGAACTTCAGGAGGCAATCGGGGCTGTTTGTGAATATACAGAAATCAGAAATATTATTTTGGAACACACCACCAAGAGAGCAATTGGAAATAAGAAAAAGGACTGGATTAAAGCTAGGAGTTAAAAAAATAAAGTATTTAGGGGTATGGATATATAGGGACCCCTGTAAAATAATGGAAGGAAATTATAAAAGAATTTGGAAACAGATTGAAAAATTATTGAAAAAATGGAATGTAAAATTTTTGAGTAGGTTAGATAAAATAAGAGTGTTAAAGATATTTATAATGCCCAAGTTATTTTATTTGTTTCAGACACTCCCTATAGCAGTATCAGAGAAGATGTTAAAAAATTGGGATAGAAGAATTAAAGTATGGGTGGCAGATGAGAAAAGACCGAGATTGAGATATAAGTGGTTGACGACAATAAAGCAGGAAGGTGGATGGGGAATACCTAGTATAGAGGGCTACCATGATGCTTTTCAGATACAAAGATTATTAGAATTACAATATGGAGAGTCTAAATGGGCCAAATTAGAAAAAAAAATAAATAACATAGAAGGGAAGGAATTAATATATAGAAATTGGTTACCAAGAGAACAGAGGAATTGGAGTAAAATTTTTTTGGGCACAATGAAAATATGGAATAAAAGGAAAAGAAAAATTGCACAGGAGGAAGGAAAATTAGCTACAATCTGGAAAATAAATGTGGGAGCTGAGGATGGTTTACAATGGGCATTAAATAGATTATATAGGAGAGGAATAAAGGTAATTGAAGATTTATATGATACGGGACATAATCCCAAAAATTTAAGGGAATTAGAACAATTATTGGGAGGAAGCTGGTTGCAAGCGAGGGGAATAAAGACTTATATAGATCAAGTAAGAATTAGAGAGATAGTGAATAAGGAAGATGAAATATTTGATAAAATAATAAGAAAAGTGAGGAAGAGTGAAAAAGGTATTGCAGGAATTATATATAAGGGGTTAATGACAGTGGGAGAGGAAATATATGAAGAAATAAGAGGAATATGGAGTGATGATATAAGAATAAACAGAGAAGAAGTTAAAAAGGAAATACAGAGAATGGAAAAAATAAAATATGGACGAATATGGGAAACAAGAATGAAAATAATACATAAATGGTATAGAACACCAATACAATTGTCACACTTCTTTCCAAATGTAACCGAAGAATGCTGGCACGGATGTCAAGAAAGAGGAATATTTTTACATATGATTTGGCAGTGTCAGAGAGTGCAGGTGTTTTGGAAGGAGGTAGAAAATATGATCAATAATATATATGCACTTAATATTAATTTAAATGAAAGGATAGTAATATTTCAATTGGATCTGGAGAATATAAGGCCAAAAGAGATTAGGGAAGTAGTCTGTTCCATACTTAGGTCGGCTCAATTGGTAGTAGTAAATGGATGGAAGGATGCAACTAAATGGGAAATACAGAAACTGTATGAATATATAATAGCCTCGATTGCAGTAGAGGTTCGAGAATGTCGGGAAAATTTTGAAAATGATTTAGCAAAAATAAGAAGGTGTAAAAATAAATGGAGGGAGGTTAAAAATTACCTGGAAGCGAGTGTCAGAAGTGAATTAGTAAAATTACAGCTAAGAATTGTATTCCAAATGTAACCCTTAGCTCATAAATGTTATTGAATATTTACTATTTAGGGGAGGGAGGGGGTGGGGAGGGGGGGGGGAAAAAAGAGGGAAGAATGTATAAGTGCATAACTATGTAATTTTCTTTAAAATAAATAATAAAAAAAAAAGTACTCTTGTGGACCTGATTAAATGGATTCACAAGAGATCTGAATTAAGGGCCTCTTTAATCCAGGTGTGGATCAATCCAGTTCAGACAGAGTTTGGCCAGTGAAGACGGAGCTCCCTTGATCTGCATTAATGTGTGTAGGAGGAGGTTGATTATTAAATCAAGAGTAGGGGTGTGCACAAATATTTGTGCTATTTGGGATTTGAATGAATACTTCCAAATTCCGACATTTGTAGATGGATCAAGTAGGGCATACAAATTATCTGGATTATCCAGTATTGGTCAAAGCTTTGGTTGAGGTGACGACCAGATGCCCCTGTGACCTCACATCCCCCCTCTGCAGCCTCCCGTCCCCCCACTTACCTTTCATTCTGCTGCCACCACGTGCCATTCTCCTAAGCACTTCTGGGTCTGCATGCGCAGTTGCCACCACATTGTGCGATCCCTGGATGGGAAGCTGCACATGCCAATCCAGAAGTGCTTTTTTTGGCCTCTGAAGAGCACCAAAATGGGCCTGGGGATGCCACTGCAGCCTCTTGTTCTGTTCAGAGCCTGTGGGGCATACAGGCACAGAACACCGCCAGTAGGGCTTGCCACTTTGGGACCTGGCGGTAATGAGGTAAGTGCCTCTCGCGCATGTTCCCGCATAGGGCTGTGCCTGGGGGGGGGGTTCCTGGGGGGTTCCTGCGGGCTGTAGGGGATCTGATCTGGTCTGGCCTGTGGGAACCCGGGGAAGGGACTGGACAGGCCTGCCTGCCACTGGACCCAATGAGGACAGGCCTAGGAGGGGTGTCCCACCCCCACACCAGCCTTTTCATGCTAGGACAGGTGAGGACAGGTTCCCCTTTCACATGTAGGCAGATAGGAACACATTCCCACGTGTTCCTTACCTGGCTAGGTGTGAATGGGGAATCTGTCCCCACATGTCCTAGCCTTACTGCACCACAGCCGTTCAGCTGTAGTGCGAAAGGTCTTGGATTTAGCCACAGGTTGCCAGTTGGGGCCCTCTGATACATCTTGCTTGGCCTTTTTTCTTCCACCTGAAAGAACAGCTGGCAGAAATCTTTAGCTTGTGCAGCAAGCTATTTTAGTATACAATGCAGTGTGTCCTTGAGGTAGAAATTGCTGTTTGTTTTGTGAGGGCTGTTTGTTGTCTAGGGAACCTACTGTTGCTCAGGGTCTCCAGCTTGTTTTGCTACTATTTCTCTTAAGCTCAGTTGCTTCCACTTCCGATCATATCTCTTGTCTCCCTGTGAGATGTCTAAACATATTTCATCACAAATATGCATACTAAGATGTAATTTACTGCTGGCCACTTGATTGCCTGTTGCTATAGAGTTTGAGGATGATGGATAAGTAAGACTGGTGGTGATAAATATAAATGCATTTGTTTGT
The DNA here is from genome assembly GCA_023333525.1 of Aspidoscelis tigris stejnegeri. Taxonomy (NCBI): domain Eukaryota; kingdom Metazoa; phylum Chordata; class Lepidosauria; order Squamata; family Teiidae; genus Aspidoscelis; species Aspidoscelis tigris. The sequence continues at coordinate 103,429,790 of JALMGA010000003.1, read as the reverse complement.
TCCATGCCAAAAAATGTCTATAGAGAGACAGATAGACAGACTGATATCACACGGCTGATCCATTACCAACCAATGAGAAAAGAAAAGCCACACTTTTCAAGGTCTTACACCATAATGGTGGTTATCCTATGTAGGCTTTCATATCCTGGGGCCTGTTTGCACTTGACTTTATTCTGGAATGTATCCTGGGATAGAGGCCTGCTGTCCACAAGCTCATGCAGGTTACAGCAGGCCCCAGGTGAGTCCTACCAGAGTCTGCATTAGCATGTGGACCACAGACTCCTATCCTGAGATTTACTCCAGAAAAAGGCCAATTGCAAACAAGGCCCTGGATTAAATGTGCTCATTGCTTTAATACTGGATTGTAGGGATGGGCAAGAATATTCAAAACATTCAAAATTCAATAGAATTTGTTCAATAGTATTTGTTCAGAATTCAGTAGAATTCAAATAAAATGTCTATACATTCATTTTTTAACATTCAAATGAATTTTGACTGTTTCAAATCATTCATACGAATTATTCGGACATTCATATGTGTACAGATAGATATGCATTACATACATATCTGTATGCATCGTATTCATATCTGTACGCATTTGTATGATATGTACTAGGGATGTGCACAATGCTTTTTTGCATTCAAATTCAAGTTGCGTAGAAACACATTCAGATGTTGTCTACGTTCGTATCTGCAAATACGCATAGAATATTCGTATGAACAGATACGAATGTATTTGAATCAGATTTGAATACATTAGTTTTTTCTGTATTCGTTCGATTTTGAATATTCGAAAATTTGATTCTAATTGAATCTAATTTAAAAATTGCATTTGTGCAATTTGGATTGTTCTCAGTTGTTTTACTAAAGCAATTTAAATAATGCATTAAAAACAATAAAAAAAATTGTGATGGATTTTTTTGAAGGGCAGGATAGAGAGGTTTTAAATAAGTAGACAAGTTCTGAAAAATTAATGAAAGCAGGAACAGGCAATAAACTTGAGCTGGAGGACGGCCATGTCGGAGTGACTTGTCAGCACCTCTGAATGTTTTTGATTGCACCAAAGTGGCCTTTGATCTGCAACTGATTTGGGATAATGAAACACACTTTTCCAGTTGCCAGCTTGCTCCTATCCAACTGCCCCAGTGCTTCTGGTTCACTGGATGCCCTTGAGGGACATGAAAAGTCAGTTTGTGGGGTGTTACTGACGCACCTCTTTGCCCTGGCCTTTGGCTAAGCTGTTAATGTTCCCTCCCCCAGTACAAACATTACCATTTTAAACATGTGGTATATTGTTTTATAGGTACTGAATTTTTAACGTCTTTTAATGTGCATTCTGTTTTAATCTGTTGTTTTAAGGTTGTAACCCACCCAGAGACCTTCAGGTATGGGGCGGGATATAAATGTATGTAAATAAATAAATAAATAAATAAATAAATAAATAAATAAATAAATAAATAAATAAATAAATAAATAAATAAATAAATAAATAAATAAATAAATAAATAAATAAATAAATAAATAAGAAACTACTTTTTACTATTCAGATCAGTGCTGCACCTAAGACTGTGGAACTTGCTGCCAGAAGAGGTGGTAACAGCAGCCAGCCTCCATCCATCCATCCATCCATCCATCCATCCATCCATCCATCCATCCATCCATCCATCCATCCATCCATCCATCCATCCTGCCCTATACCCTAAGGTCTTGGGATGGGTAACAGCATTTAAAAACTGACATGTTAAAAAATAAATAAAAACAGACATGTTAAAATAAAGCCATATATTTAAAACAATAATGTCTGTGGTGATTTATCAGTGGCTACTAGAATGAATGCCTAAGTGCATCTTTCAGGCTGAGGGGACCGGCCGGAGATTTGCTGGGATATGAGAGCAGGAAAAGTTTTGCCCTTCTTTCTGCCTGAGATGCCTATGGGCAATTGGATGCTGGACTACATGGGCTGTGGACCAATCCAGCAGGGCTCCACTTATGTTATTATGTTCTCTTCCTTCTTTATCATCTTTTCCTCCTTCTTCCCCCTCTTCATTTATTTTCCTTCAAATTCTATGGGCCTATATTCCAGAATTATGGTCCCCCATAGTCCTCTTCAGGGCTCCTTGTTTATTCAAGCTGGTTTGGACTACAAAGATCCCACCCACTCAGATTCCTGATCTGGATTACCAGTGGACCTGATTAAACAGGGCCACCAGTGTACTAACTTGGGCCAGTCTGGATCATTTTCTGGACTTCTGGAGGATCCATTTTGGTAGTGCACCAAAGAAACCCACTGAAATTGGTGCTCTGGGGCTAGGAACCTTCCTTCCTAGTCACAAGCGCCCTTGGAGGCTGGCTCTGAAGTCTGTGCAAGCTTTGGGAGTGGCATGAGTAGAACAGATGGTGGTGTTCCAGTCCATCCTTGGCTGTGAACTGAACAAGAGGGCATCACATGGTCTAGTCCCACTGGTCAAGATCATGACAAAGTAAATGCAGAATGGCACCTTTAGTCAAAAGGTGATAAAATTGGCTTCCATTGGAGATGTTTTGATTTGGATTCCTGCATACAGCAGACAGATGGACTCAACGCTCTTCAGCAGATGGTGAGCCAGTTTGGTCTAGTGGTTAGGGAGCCAGGCTCTTTATCTGGGAATACCGGGTTTGATTCTGCACTCCTCCACAAAGCCAGCTGGGTGACCTTGGGCTAGTCACAACTCTGTTCTGAGCTCTCACAGCCGCTGAGTCCCCTTAAATGGGTGAGAAAAGCAAGCTAGAAAAGCCAACTCTTCTTCTTCCTCCTCCTCCTCCTCCTCGTCTTCTTCCTCCTCCTCCTCTTCTTCTTCCTCCTCCTCCTTGTCTTCCTCCTCCTCCTCTTCTTCTTATTCCTCCTCTTCTTCCTCCTCCTCTTCCTCCTCCTCCTCCTCCTCCTCCTCCTCTTCTTCTTCTTCTTCTTCCTCCTCCTCCTCCTCTTCTTCTTCCTCCTCCTCCTCGTCTTCTTCCTCCTCCTCCTCCTCCTCCTCTTCTTCTTCCTCCTCCTCCTCCTCTTCTTCTTCCTCTTCTTCTTCTTCCTCTTCCTCCTCCTCCTCTTCTTCTTCTTCTTCAACCTCTTAGAGACAAACCCAGTGAGAACACAGATCAGGTTTTAGGATTAGGGTTGGGCAACTACTGGGGAAGAGCACCTGCACCTAGAGGAGGCTGTTACAGCCTCCAGGTACCTCCTGCCTTCCCAGAAATTCCCTAATTATATGCATAGTGTCAGCATCATCATAGCGACAGTGCTAATGCACCGGCAGTCAAAACCGCAGGGCCCTGAAGAGGACCATCCCTTGGATCAGTCACTAGTTAACATTGGGTGATTTTGCTCCTTTTCTGTACAGCCAATGGGAAGGGGAGTGCAAAATTGCCCCAGGTATTTACTAAGTAGCCTGGCTTTCTCCACCAAAGTTAAAGCTTTGGGTAGACAATGTGAGATAAAGGAGAGGAGACTTTTCAGATTAGAAAAACAAAACAAAACATGAGTGGCTGAATAGACTAAAGAGTACAGGAGAAGTGTTTACTAGAAAGAAAGGGAAAACTCACCCAACTGAGGCAATAACCATTCTATTCCCAGTAAAGTGTTGGAGAAATTCTGAAGTGCCCTGTGAATGATGAAAAACAGCTGAAGAAAATGTCTGAGAAATTGGAGGACGGATTTTTGCACAGCATGTACATTTTGGTCCTGTTGTGAGATGTCAAGGTGTCAGGGTCAGTTCCACTATTTCCGTGTAGTTTTCTTGGCAAAGACACAGCAGTGATTTCCTATTATCTTCTTCCCAGGAGTTGCCAGGGACTGAGTTTCAAACCCCTACTTTCCAAGAAGTTGCTTTGTTGCAATCCTTTCTTTTCTGCTAATATTAATCTTAGGCTGCGTCCGCTTGGTGGCCAGTTAGCACCCGTTGGGTTTGCTTGCACTTGGCAAACAGGGCAGGTTCAGAGATGCTCCAAGATGGAGTCTCTGGAATGTGTGGAGACTCTTCCATCCCAGAAGCGTCTCCACATCTCCTGGACCACACACCCCACCCAGGTTAGTGGTGGAGCACAAAAATGGTGTTGTTCACTTTGGTCTTTTGATGCAGCTTTAAGGTGTTTCCACACAGGCTGTTAAGACCCCATTATGCACCCGATAAGGACACATATGGCACACATCTGCAAGTTACCTTCCACATAATGGGACAGATTAGGGGTCCTTCAAGGATGCCACTTCCACAGAACCTCGCACGAGATCTGTCTCTAATGGGGTCTGGAGGCCACTGAATCTGGTTTTTAGGAAGACCTGAAAAATTAGGTCTTCAGATTGTTCCTGCTTGCAAATTCTGAATCAAAGGACGATGGGTTCGCATAGGGACAGGAGAGGGAATGTATGTGGGCGGGACTGGAAGTCACCATGTTGAGTGCAGCTGGGCAGCCACAGGATCTCAGGCATGCCGCTGATTGGTGGGCAGTCTGTCCCTGACACGCCCATGCACGGTGGAGACGAGCGGTGACTGACGGCTGTGTGCTCCAATCATGTGGCACCTTGGGCAGCAGGGCTGCAGAGAGGCCTGATCCTTCTAGATGTCGCTCTGGCATCCGTTCCTCGCTCGCTGTGCTTCCCACATGAGTGCAGATGCATTAGGCCTCAGTTGGATCCATCCCTTTTTCAGATAGATCTTCCCAGGTACAGATTTCAGAAATCCGGATTTCCTTAATCTGGATTTCAAGCTGTAAGTGTGGAAACACCCTTAGGAACAGCTGACCAGATGCACACCACACCAGTCTTAAAAGAGCAGCACTGGCTGCCAGTTCACGACCAAGCCCAATTCAAGGCCTTAATAACTTGAGACTCAAATGTCCAAAGGAATATTTTTTTTAGGGATGTGCATGAATATTCATAACATTCGTTATTCGTATGAATTCGTATGAATTTGGACTTGAATCAAATGTCACAACATTTGTACATTAACATTCGTACGACTACGAATGTTTTGGAACATTTGTACGAATAGTAAGGACATACGTTAAACTGGAGAAGGGAAACTGAGGGAAAGCAGGTTCAGAGAAATAGAGAGAGAGGCGAGGTGTGTGTGTAAGACAGGAGGGGGATCCAAATCCGTTATTTACGCTTTTGTATAGTATGCATATTCAGGATATGTTCCCAGGATCCATATCTGATCGTATGCATTCAGATATTTCATGCAAATACATTCAAATATCGAATAGAATCCTGCCACATTCGAAGGGGATCTATTTGAACGAATACAAATTTTCTAACATTCTATTCCTTACGAATCGAATGCCAAAAAACGCTTTCGTGCACATCCCTGATCTTTTTCCATATTAAACTGCCAGTGCCTTAAGATCTGTAGGGGAGGCCCTCCTGGTTGTACTCACACCCTCAGCAGCAAAAGGGGTGGGCACCCAGGATAGGGCCTTCTCCGTGGTGGCCCCCAGACTATGGAATAGTCTCCACTCTGAGGTGCATCTGGTACCTTCACTTCACATGCTCAGAAGAACAACGAAGAAGCACTGCTTTGCCCTGGCCTTTGGTTAAGGAAACTGCTTCTCCTCCCCACTTTCAGGCACTATTGTATTAGTATGTTGATTTTACGATTGGCTTTTAATGTTGCAATCTACACTGAGACCTTCAGGTATAGGATGGGATAAAAACAGAAATAAATAATATTTGAAGAAGCTAAAGAATTTCAGGGGTATCAATAAAAAATAAGTTTAGCCATTTTACTCTTTTCCTTATCCAAATGAAATATCAATATTTAAGTAATATTACTGATTAGTATATGCTTATGGAAATATTCAGGTTAGAACATCCATAATAGCTCTATAATTTAATACCATGAATAAGCTGGTTGTTGAACATTCAAAAGTGTCCTAAATACTTGATATGCATGTAATTATTAACTTATATTATTAAACCAACATTGAACTTTCAGGTATTAATGTCGCTCATACCCTTCTGGCTTCATCAATGTGTGTAATGCTTGTGTACCAACAATATTGGTAGAAGTTCCTATCTTGACAGTAATGAATAGATTTATTCCAAAGTCTTCACTTTGGGGTTAATTATTCCTACCAATTACATGTTTACCCTAGGCGCAATTACTTTGGGAATAAAAGCCTTGTCCCTTGTAATCAAAAGGCATGCTTTAGTGGAGATATATCTTGGCTTCACAGCTGTACCTCAATTAGAAATTGAGGTCCATGAAGGAAGTGCTAGAGCTAATTATGCAAATCAGGGAATTAACCATCATCTACATGCGCTAGTGGTTGAGTAACATGCCTCTACATGGCACCTTCCTGTATCACTGCCTGAGTCAAGGGGTTCATTTGCTTGGTTAGAGAACAGAAAGAGGAGCTGGGAATGGAGACCCTATGCTTAATTCAATTGTGTTCAAAATCCCCATCACGGTATCGGTTCAGCGAACTCTTCTGGGCAGGTGTAGAAAATTCATTGCAAGCTACTGAGCAGCATTGCTGGTTCTCATGTTGGCATCTCTTAAGAGGAGCAAGGATGAAGTTAATCTCTTGGACTGTTGTAGTGATCTCTCCCCCCACCTAGCTCACCTGCTGCCTGCCTCTGAGCCACTGCTTGGCTTGGGGGCTGCCTCTTTCCCAGCACTTGCTCGTTCGCTGCTCCTGGCAACCCAAGGGAAGTGGCCCACTGACCAGGCCCAGCTTGGGAGAGACGGCCAGTGGTGGGGAGAGAGGCGGCGGCCAGCAGTGGGCCCCCAAGCCGCTCTGTCACCTGTTTGTACTAAATGATACATTTTAGTAACTCTGCAACTTCCATACTAATTCTTTAGAAGTTTCATAGAAATTCCCATTGTTTTACACATGACACTTTCCCACTGATAAGACAAACTCATTTCCATTTCCTGTGCGCCATGGCTAGAAGGCCACCGGATACTGCCTGCATTCTCAGCATCTTTATGCTTGTCTCCTGCCTTCAACGTTCCAACATTCCAGGGTCAAGTTAAGCCCATATGCTTCTCCCAGTCCTTCTCCAGAATGATACTGAGTCTTCTTCCATAAAATCACAGATTTACTCTTTATTCATAAATCCATAAATCATATCTGGTATCACTGCACACACATTGCTCTGCATATGTACAGTCGTGTCTATGATCATCCAAAGTACAAGCGTTCTTGGAAGCACCTTAGACAACCCTGGAGTGCAGAAGAAGAGCAAATAGTCGCTGCTCCAGATGCTTGATGCAAGCTTTTGGGTAAGGTTGCATCAATAATTATTGCACTTCTGGGTAGGGAGGACATGCTTGGAGGCTGTAACAGTCTATACCATGTACATATACTTTTCACCAGAAGTTCACTAATTGTGCACTAGAGGCTGTAGTGCAAATAGGCCTTAGGTTTCACACTGTACTAGATTTCTTTTAAGTGCAGAAAGGCCAAACCGTCAAAGTTTTCCTTCTCAGCCCTATTGCTGGTTCTGATCATGGTGAGGCAGTGCAGAAAGGCTGATGGTTTGGAGGAAGACAGAATCATGGTTCAGTGGGATTTGCTGTCCCCCTCCACCCACTGCATGAGTTGACCCTTGAAAGATCCGGGTACTTGCAGTATCTAAACTATGCAGTACCTGCAGTATGTGGAAAGGCCTGCAGCATTAAAAAAAAAAAGTTTATTTCTTTCCTCAGAAAGAAAGGAGAGGGGGGAAAAAAAGAACAGGCTAACACAATCTATTGGTCCATTTCTGAAACATATGTCCCATTTAAAGCAAGCTGGCCGCAGGTCAACATGCCATGTGCATTGGGAGTATCTGATCAAAGTCACTGCTCATAAATGTCTAATTAAAGTAAAATGTATACAACAGTTTTAATTGGCTCATTGGCTCATTTGTTTTTATTATGCTTTAACGCTTTGCTCAGTGGACGAAGAAGAACACACACGCACCCCAGTGTGGCAAGTGAACAAAAGATCCTGAACACTGCAGGGAACGCAAAGAGAGATTCACTAATGACTCTATGATGGTATCATTTGCAAAGGGGTTGCTTTAGTTTCGTACAGCGTTGCATTTGAAATTTCCACAAGGCAGGTAGAATGCAAGGGCCAGTTTGTAAATTGGGATGTGCACAAATATTTGTAACATTCATTATTAGAATGAATTCGGCCAGATTCAGACATTTGTTCACAAATGAAATGCTATGACATTCGTACATTGACATCCGTATGAATACAAATGTTTCCAAACATTCGCATGAATAGTTCAGAAATTTGTGAAACTGGGGAGGTGGGAAAGCGGCTGCACCAGTCACACCTGCAACGGAGCCAAAGTGCCTTCAATATGGGTTGAGAGTGGATTCAAAGTGGATTCACGGCAGATTTGACACTTTCAGAGTGAATTTGTTACGAGCTATGTATCAGATACAGTTTGGATACATATTGGATATGTAGACATTTGTGTCAGATAAGTATTGGATACTTATCAGATACATATTCTTTCATATTGGATATTTGTAAGAATTTGTAGCAATACATTCATATTGAATAGAATTCTCCCACATTCAAAGGGGATCTATTCAATGGAATATGAATTTTCTAACATTGGATTCATTACAAATGGAATGCCCAAAAACCCATTTTTGTACATCCCTAGTGCGGTACAAGGGCCAGTTCACACTTAACTTAGTTGGATGGTATAGCAAAGCCATCCCACTGAAGTAAAGATTGGGCAAGCTGGAATGCCTCCAGATTTGCCTAGAACATGTTCATTATTGCTTTGTTATAACGCTAACAACTAGTAGGGATGGGCGGAAAGTGTTTGTCACCTTTACAATTGCAAAGCTTTGAATGTTTGCATTTGAATTGAATATTGGCGAAGGGAAAGCTTTTGTGTGTTTGATCAAAAGTTTATTACATTTGCCAAGATGAATTCATGGATTCTTAGTGGCTTCTTAGCAGATTTGGAATGGATTCAGAGGTGCAACAGGTTGTGGTAAGGATTGCTGCAGGCTCTGCTGGCATCACACTATCCTCTGAGGCTCAATTAGGCCTTCCAGAGATGCATGCGTAGCTGGAGAGACTGTCCCATCTGCCTTCACCCAGGAATCATGGGAAACCACTTGAGATTTGCCTCGATTTCCTGGAAATCATGTGATATTCCCTGTGATTCCTGGATAGGGGCAGTGTCTAAACTTGTGCATGTGCCTCCAAAAGGCTGGCTAGATTTAGAAGTAAAAGGCTATGGCTGGGGGAGGGGGGATGAGAGGCCAGGGGTGGGCAGATCCAGCCCTTGTCAAAGTTTCTATGAAGCTCTGTTAAAGGCTGGATACATTTGATTTGTGGGCGAAGAGGCAGTTACAATGTAGACACCTTTTGATTCAACCACAAATGATTGAATTTGTACAAATTCATGCAAATTGTGAATCTGACAAATAGTAGTTGCCCATCCGTAGCTTTTGGTGCGGTTGGTGCATTGCAAGAACAGACTGCAGGACTGGATGGATCATGATTCTGATCCACTGGGGAACTTATTATTTTTCTCTGACTTGACAGTGATTTTTGCATAGACCTCATTTTTGGAACGACATATATTGCAAAGCATTGTCTGCTGCTGAAGTAAACAGGAAAATTCTGTGTGATGGATTCATGCCATTTTTCATTGGAGATACTGAAGTGTTTGAATGTAATGCCAGTTTGGTCTACTGGTTAGGGAGCTGGACTCTTATCTGGGAATACTGGGTTTGATTATGCACTCCTGCACAAAGCCAGCTGGATGACCTTGGGCTAGTCACAGCTCTCTTCTGAGCTCTCACAGTCCCACCTACCTCGTAGAGTGTTTTGTTGTGGGGAGAAGAATAGAAAGCTTTGTCAGTTGCTTTGAGTCCCCTTAAATGTATAAGAAAAGCAGGGTAGAAAAGCCAACTTTCATCCACTTTCAGAGTGAATGAGCACATCAAAGTTAGACAATGTGGAAAGAAAATGACTAGTCAGTTTGCTGATATGTTCTGTTAACTCTGAAGGTGGACTGAAGCTGGATTAAAATTTAGGTTTGAATGTGGCCACAATATTCTCTGCCTATGGATGTCTGTATCATCTTCTTTAGAGCTCTCTATAGAACTCAGCAGAACACCTCAGCTGAAAACCTGGGCATACTTGAGATTAGTTTGATAGAACTAGCTGATCTATTTATGACTTTGGTTTGCTTAAAGTTAATTTGATATAAATAGGTGATCTATTTATGACTTTGGTTTCTTGGGTGGTTCAAAGTTTTACACCTGGTTAAGCAGAGGCATACATACTCTACCACCAGAAAAGGAAAGAAACTGATCCAACATAACTTATTTAACAGAGTGTACATTTTCCAGGAAAATGAAGAAATATCAGAAAATATATGTGGTGCTGTTTTTCCTGTTATTGCTATTGATTTTTTTACAGACGACACCGCAGAAATTATCTCAAAAGAAAATAGGAGATAGTTAACTTCATTTACAGATCTAGGGCTTGATAAAGAAAATTCAATTCATAATTATTTATGAACTAGCACTAGAGAGTTTATTACTCTGATTACTCACTAATCATTTCCCGTAAATGCAGTGACCTAAAAATCGCATATAATCAATAAACTTGTAAGTTCCAGATTTAAATCATTGCACCTTGTATTCTTGAGTAAACCTTTGGGTAATTTACAAAGGCTGTTGAATTTTATAGTAAGTGTTTTTCAAACCAAGCTGGATTCTAAACAATAATGACTTTTTAATGTGGATCTGTGATTACATTGTCATAGTGAAATACGACACTTTTTGACCGCATTCGAAATGAGCCAGTGTGTGAATTACTCCAAAGGCATAGATTACCATAGCTTCAGGTAAAGCAATCTTCATAAATTAAACTCCAATCTAAAGTGACCTGTCACTATAAAACCTGTTGCTTTGGCTAGTAACTTAAATTTCAATGTACAATTTGTAAACAAGTTCTTTTCTTATGGTTACAAAAGGGAGCACTTACTTTACTTGAAGCTGTTCAAAGTGCTTAGATGGAATTGGGGAATCATATGAGATTTTTCCCCTGCTATACTTTTTGCAGAACATTATTTGCATAATTTCCTAATGCTGATATTTTATCAAAGGCACTTTATTTGGCATTAAACAATGTTTATAGCGCTGAAATGCTTAGTACCACTAATGACAGTATCTTAACCACAGTGAAAAGTAATTTTCTTGATGCACTTCAGGTTTTCAGAGTAATTTAATCTCCTTTCTTTAAAAAATGCTGCAATGGAATTGTTAAGTTTATGGTTTCTGGGTGGGATGTTCAACAAATGCATTTACAAAAGCATCTTAGAAAGTTTTAAGTGTCTGCTCTAAAGGTCCAGCCATGCATGCTGGCACCTCAGATGACCCCAAACACGGGTGCATGTGATTGCATGGGGGAGAGGGATGGCCAGTGGAAGTGAGCCAGTTTGGTCTAGTGGTCAGGGAGCCAGACTCTTATCTGGGAATACTGGGTTTGATTCCGCACTACCCCATGAAGCCAGCGGTGTCTGGTGTGGGGAGAAGAATAGGAAGCTTTGTCAGCCGCTTTGAATCCCCTTAAGTGGGTGAGAAAAGTGGGGTAGAAAAGCCAACATTTCTTCTTCTTCTTCTTCTTCTTCTTCTTCTTCTTCTTCTTCTTCTTCTTCTTCTTCTTCTTCTTCTTCTTCTTCTTCTTCTTCCTGACCCCCAGATGGGAAGTGCAGAGAGGCCCCTTCTCAGTTATAGGAAGCTCTTTTACAAGAAACAAGCACAAGCAATGCAGCAAAATGAATTTTCACACATTTCTCCCAGTTCCTATATTTTTGTTCTTTTTTTTTTTGCATTTTTTTTTCCATCAAAGGAAAGAGGGATATATTCAATTTATTTTCCATTTGTTTCAGAAGTGAATGCAAGTAGCTAGTGCCAACTTTATGCTTAAGGTCACTTCAGAATCACATATATTTGCATTTCAGAGAAGGACAGATGATGCATAGATGTTGGTTGCCCAATTTCACTTAAGGCATCCATTTCGTGCCTAGTGCATCTGCACACACACATTTCCTTAATATAATTCATTTTTTTCTGTGTTACTTCAATCAATATACCTATTTGTGCACACTTCTGTTTTTAAAATATGCCTTTTGGTAAACCTGATTTTTGTGGGATAATGTCATCTGCGGCTCGGTTCATCTGTTGATCTGGGAAGTGTAACTCTTGTAAATTCTTATTTATATGCAAAGTGAAATGTTACTACCCCACCTCTAATCTTTGAGCTACTACCTCTTTGGGCAACAGCAACACTTTTACCTATTAGGTATCATCCATGTGCAAAGAAGGCTGAAGAGCAATTCAGAATTTTAACAGATGTGAAGACACATGTTACAGGTCACTGTTGCAACTAGCTGTGTCTATACTAGGGATGAGCAAGAATATTCTAAACATTTGAAATTCGATCAAATTCATTCCAATACGGACATTCGAATTCAAATAGAATGTCTGTACATTTGTTTTTTCACATTCAAATGAATTTGAATGTTTTGAATCATTTCTACAAAGTATTTGGATATTCATATGTGTACAGATACATACGCATTACATACTAGGAATGTGCACGAATATCTGATTCAAAATTTGAAAATCCAAATTTTCAAAAATCTGATTCGAATCTGGATTGTCTGAATCCATATTTTCAAAAATCTGATTTGAATTGAATGATACAAATGTTGGGAACATTCCTATCCGATTTTCAAATTCATGTGTCTAACACCATTTGCATCCCATTTGCATCCTGTTGTCACCCCGTGTTATAAGCGCAAATAGACCCCATATTTGCATGTGACATATGACGTTCTATTCATTTGAATTATTCAACAATCCGTACAGGATTTTTGAAAACCCAAAATTCGACTGAATTCAGAAATTCAGATTTTTGACAATCTGCTTCGAATTTGAATATCAATATTTGTTGAATTTGAATCAGATTTTTGAATTTTCAAACATCCGTGCACATCCCTATTACATATGTATCTGTACACATCTTATTTGTATCTGTAGGTATTTGTATGGATATGTATGGGACAAAAATGGATACATATAGGATGTGTACAGGTGTGTATGGTTCATACAGACATATATGAATGTTGTCAACATTTGTTTCTTCAAATATGAATAGAATATTCATGCAAATATATATGACTGTATTTGAATCAATTCAAATGTTAATACATTTGTTTTTCTCTATTTGTTCAAATTTGAACATTTGAATATTCAATTTGAATTGAATCAAATCAGAAAATTACATTCGTGCCCACTCCTAGTCTATACAGCTATGCCTATATGCATGGGATGGGAAATGCCTTTGCATGGGTAGCTCCACGGAAGAAACTTTCCTGCGACATCATCTTGGGCATTTCTGCACTTGGCTTCCTGTCCACTGGATGGGAAAAGTGGAGAACCTGCTAATGTGTCCTAGTGTTCCCACTTAGAAATGCTGAAACACGTTACACTGAGCCCCACATGCCTGGAGACTTACCTGTGAGTGAGTGCGTATCCATTGTGATTTTTGTAGAATATCTGTGCATTAATATGAATACTCCCACATCTGTAGGGGTGGGGTGGGGGTATTCAACCAGAGCCCAATATTTACACATGCTATTCACCTCGAATAGAATGTGGAAATTGGCTCCATGAACACCCCTACTTTGGACCACAGCTGGATATCCCACTAGGAGGTGATAATGTGAGAAATCCTCCCCGCATGAGTTTTGCCTCCTAGCTAGACGGTGTTGCAGCTGGTGCTGTCTCTGCACATTTTAACTGACACACACATCTGGGTATCCAAGCATCTGAGATATCTGGATGTACTTGTCAGCTCCATGCATGCAATCATAGATCAATCACGATGGCTCTGTCCAGAAGATGACTAAATGCTCTGCTATTAGAAATCCTTATGACCAGTGCTGGATTTTCCAGCAATAGTTTTTAGTGCATCATTTTCTTTTTTTTTGGGGGGGGGGGGTGAGTGGGGCTCTGGTGGGGTTGCCTCAGATATGTGACACAACCCTGGCATCAGGGTGCCATAATGGTGCTATATTTCCCCCCTCTGGATGTGTGTGTGGAGACTATGCTGCCCCTTACATTAGGCAAGCCAGACTCCTGAATTCCTCCAGCTTAAACATGGCCTCAGTTTCCATATTCCTCACATGGAGGCACACACCTTGGTGCTTGCAAGGGACTTTAAAGAAACACAGTTCGGGGAGCCAAACACATGCATTCGGTTCACACTGGGAAGTGCTAACTAATGAGACAAGTTCATTGAAAGGCCTGCTCTGTGGAGTATTTTGTGCAATAGCTAATCCAGCCCTGCTGTTTGATAAGCAGATTCCTCATTTATCTCAGGAAGAGGTCCTGTAGCTCGTATCTGTGTGAATCAAAGCTTACCACTGAATGCAATTTTGAGTCAAAGAAAGGGAAATGCTCATGCCTCAATTCTCATAACCTCCTGTCCCACGCAAGTGAACCCGGCTCATCTGTCTGTAGCAGGAGGTGTAAAATTAGCACATACAACTCTTCACATGCACACGGGCGCATCAGAAAGAGACGTGCTGTTAGGCAGGGCGTTTGACTCATTCTAGCAGCAGGCGCCTACTTATTTGCTCTGCTGCCAGGAATTTCAATTGGCTATCACAGCTCCTATTGATCCAGAGGAAGATGTTTGTAGTACTGAAAGTTGAATGCATAATGTTGTGTCTTGTAACACTACAAAGCAGTATCACAGGTGCCCAAAGATTGTTCAAGAATAGAAAGCAGCCACTGGAAAATCCAGAAGGTTATCATAGAAGTATTACTCTTTGACTTTCATGGTATACAGGAGGATTGTGCACGAACATCTGAATGTGTAACATTCAAAATTCGTACAAATTTGACCAAATTTGGACATTCAAATAGAATGTTGGCGCATTTGCAGATTGACATTTGAATTTATTTATTTATTTGTATTTCTATCCCTGAAGGTCTCAGGGCGGGTTACAATATTATATGAATCTTAGCAGGTCCCTGCTCTCGGGCTTACAATTTAAAGAGACAAGATACAAAAGGAAAATGGTATGGGAGGGAACAGGGACATCTAACAGCAACAGTGTCCTTGCAATGGTAAAATACTTCTACATTATTTTTCTCCTCCATTCCTCACAGGCAAGATGGCTCCCTCATAGCCAGTTTCCATCTCTCTTCCTCTTCCCACAGACAAGATGGCTCCTTCATAGCCTGTTTGATGACAGTTGGGAAGGATGGGTCAATGCTGGGAGCTTGATAGAAGACTCTCAGCCAGTTTCCTTCTTTCTTCCTCTTCCCACAGGCAAGATGAATCAAATGTTTTGATACATTCATATGAAGATTTGTGTGGGATTCGTAGGAGATTCATATGGGATTGAACATTGGTATCAAATTCAAATCCTACCTCATTCAAAGGGGATCTATTTGAACGAACATGATTTTTTTTGGCATTCAATTCTGTATGAATTGAATTAAAAAAACAAACTTTTGTGCCCATCCACTACTTCCTCCTGGCTGGAGAGACAGGCAGGATGCCTCTAAAGGCCCTTTGCAGGAATTCAACATTGGATAAAGGTTTTCTGCTTGAGACACCCATAATCAATTGGTGGGCCACTGTGTGAGACAGGCTACTGGACTAGATGGGCTGTGGCTCAATCCATCAGGGTTTCTCTCATGTTCTGATGTTCTATTCTTTGGAGGTTCTCATACAATTGCCGACTTCAATTTGCAGTCCGTATTGTCAAAAGATACCACCTGAAATGGGCTGCCTCAGTCAGCTGTGCATTGTTTTCTTTCTTGGGGAATTAACATGTCCCCTACTTTGCAGTCCAAGGCATGCAACAGCAACACCTAACATTTATCAGGCTTATGATGCTTCCCACCACGCTTAGTTTTGCTTGTCATTTATTCAGGCCCAATCCAGCTTTTGTCTGAAAGTCACAGCCATATTTACTGATAACATTAATATTTATCATGCGACCTACAGCCATGAAATCTTGTTTCACAGGCACACCATCCACCATAGCAGCAGATAATGAGATTACACCATTCAGAGTGGGAACTTGTCACCTTCTCTAATGATCTCCTTTATGTCACCGACAAGGTAGAAACATGTGAATTGCCTCTCCCTTCTCCCCTGTATTTCTTGCCAGGCTAAGGCACCTAGAATAAAGTTCGAGCAATTTGTTGTTAGTGTCACACGTAGCTGAAACAATACATTCAGAGAATTTGGGATGACTTCATCAACGTCACTTGTCATGGCATTGGCGGTGACAATATAACACTTCTGGCACAATCAGTGGTGAGCTGTGCCTGAAACACAAAGGCTTAGAATGACTTCTCACACCTACAGTTTAGCTATTTCTAAGATAAAATAGCCATGACATTTTCATACAAGTCTTTATCAGGCACCATCTATGAGGGATGGGTAGAACTGGCAGTTACTGGTGGGTGTCAGTTTTCTCTGTTTTCATTCATCAGCCCTTCCCACTATATGCATAGTGCTAAAAAGCATAAGAATTGTACCTAAAATAACCATATATAAGGGTGTGCACAAATGCAATTTTGGATTCAATTTGATTTGAATTGAATATTTGATTGTTCAAATTCAGATGAATAGAGGAAAAAATGAATGTATTCAAATTTGAATCCAATTCAAATACATTCATATCTGTTTGTATGAAATTTCAATTTGTATTTGAAGATATGAATGTTGACAACATTCGTATGTGTCCATATGCATCCATGAACACCCATTCACATCCATACGTATCCCGTTTTTATCCTGTATGCATCCTGTTTTGGTCCCATACCTATCTGTACAAATGCGTATGGATATGAATAAGATGTGTATGGATACGTATGTAATGTGTACATATTTGTACACATACAAATGTCTGAATCATTCATACGAAAGATTCAAAGCATTTGAAATTCATTTGAATGTTTAAAAATGAATGTATAGACATCCTATTTGAATTAGAATGTCTGAAGTCAAATGAATTTGATCGAATTTTGAATGTTGTGAATATTCTTGCACGTCCCTAACCATGTACCGCCAGATGTATTTCTAAATATCGTTTTATGGTAGTGATTCCAGTTCAGCTAGAGATATGCACGAATATTCAGCACATTCAATACTCGTACAAATTCACACAAATGTTGACATCTGCAGATGGGGCCTACATTTGTCTGCAAATTGAATGGATCCAGCATTCTTCAGAGCCTCGTTGAAGCTTCAATGAGGGCCAGACCCCCCACAGTATCAAATCAAATGGGGAAATTCGTTTTACCCTTAAGCAATGTATTTAAAGCCAACTGAACCCAGTCAAAGCAAGAGCAGGGCACCCAAATGTCTGAATGCCCCTAGTGTGGTGTGGTTATGTGCACCTTGAGCTGCTCCATATACCATGGAAGTCAGTGTGCCTATAAAGTTTGATGAACAACTCATGTGTTGATTATTGGCTCCTAAACTGCTTCCCCTACCCAATGAAGATGGAGAGGGCAAAAGGGAAGGTGACTTACTGACTCAATTTCTGGCCAAGCCATTTTGGTTTTTTCCCCCAATTACCTCTCTTCATCTGGATCTAGGATTATCCAGATCTAAGAAATGGGTCCTTCAACAAATCCGGATTTAGAAAATCTGGATCCTAGCAAGTACCCAATGCATCTCCATGGGCAGTGTAGCACCTAATAGCAATGGGTGCTAGGCATGTTCACAGTGGGAACACTGAAGCACCTATGTGGAGCGCTTGTCTGTCCCAAAGTGGAAGATGCAAAGGTGGTGCAAAGTTTCAGAGGGGGAAGGGTGCTGGGGGGTTTCCAATCTCCATAGCCATAATGGAGATTCTTCCGAGTCTGGGGCTTCGGAGGATCTCTGGATCCCGGTCGTGGGTACTTAATGGGTACTTCTAGTGACAGTGGGAAAACACCCATGGTCTTCAAGGCTGAAGGCTGGATTGAAAACCCCTTTAATGGGGTCCACAGGAAGACTGGATTTCAGGGCCTGAAGGACCCATTCAATCTGGATTTCCCTGGAACAAATGCTACATGCAGCAGTACTCTCAAGAGTTCTCCTAAGAGGTAAATATGAATATGCTCACAAATACGTTTCATAGGTGATTTTAGACAGTAGAGAAAGCCAGAAAAAAGCCCATCAAAAGTGAACAGAGCAGCTGTCTTTTCAGTTATGAATCAAAAGATGAATCTAACTCAGAATGGGTTCTTATATTCCTGGGAAAGAGCAAGGAAAAGATCTTGCCTCTAAACAAGCAGAAATATCTTAGAAACAATGGTTTAAATGGGTAATAAATTTCTGGGAGGCATGAATAAGAAAGAAAATTTAAGGTGGATCAATGGAATAATGGCATTAACTTAAGCAAAATGTCACTTTAATAGCAGAAATCAGTTATCATGATAGGAAAATCACTATTTTTTGCAAGCTGGTGGCTGTTGACCCGAAGAAAAGAAGCACTGGTGAGAAGTGGATAATCTTATGAAAATGACACCAGATTGAAGCCAGTTTTCTATCTTTCTGATTACTATCTCCCTGATTGGATCTATCTGCTCTGTCCATCTGCTTCTGAAGAACAAACAAGGGTTGCACTCTCCCTCCTCCTGTTGTTCAAAGGTAAGATAACAAAAGGGCAAGAAAGTGATTTCAGAGCAGAAGTTACACTGCACCTTCGATCCAGTTTATATATTGGAATGACGAATGCAGGATCTCCAAGAGATTTGACTAGGGATGTGCACGAATGTGTTTTTTGCATTCAAATTTGAATTTTCAAAAATCTGATTCAAATCCGGATTATCCGAATCTGTATTTTTAAAAATCAATTCAAATAGAATGATACAAATGTTGGGAACATTCGTGTCCAATTTTTAAATTTGCGCACATCCTGTTTTGTCCTGTTTGCATCCCATTGTTATCCTGTGTTATAAGCGCAAATAGACCCGATATTCAGATGCGATATACAACGTTCTATTCAGTTAAATTATTCAAAAATCTGTATTGGATTTTCAAAAATCCAAAATTTGATTGAATTCAGAAATTCAGATTTTCAAAAATCCAATTTGAATATTGATATTCATCGAATTTGAATTTGAATTGGATTTTTGAATTTTTGAATATCTGTGCACATCCCTAGATTAGACTAAAGTAACTTAGGAAGCCCCATAGGCCTTTTCGCACCTTCACTTCCCTGGAAAATTGTCCCGGGGAAGTGAAGATGGGAGACCGATCCAGGGAAATGCCAGATCCATCCAAAATCTCCCCAGCACTTCCCTAAATGCTGGCAAGGTGTAAATCATGACAATCAGCTCTATCCTAGAAGTGATTATGTCATTGTGGCAATGGTGTGAATACACATGTGTGGTGCTATTAACAGGGTGACTGGGTGATGCAGCATGCAACCATGCTAGCGACACTTAGGGCTAAGCTTCATTCACATACTTGGACTTCCCTTATGGTGAAGGTGTGAATAGGGTTGTTTGCAAGGATGAAAAGGGTGATTCATTTCCAGGAGGAATTAGAGTGGCTGGACCCAGTAGCTTATTGCATTATATTTGGATATTCTGGACTAAAGCATGAATGTTCTGGATAGGGATGTAGGGATGTGAAGCATTTTTTTTTCTATTCAATTCATATTGAATTGAATGCATGAAAATTTGTATTTTTTCAAGGAGATCCCCTTCGAATGTAGTTTGATACAAATGTTAAATACCATACGAATCCCTAATGAATGTATACGAATGCATACAAATCCCATATGAATCCCATACAAATCCCATACAAAGCTTCATTTATTATATAAAAATGACAATAATGAATTTGATATTAAATCAAGGGAACAATTGATCGAAGAGGGAAAAATATACAGTGGTTTACGTATGCACAAAAAGTTGATATATTCAGAGAAATAAGCAAAATTTTAATTTTCAGGAAGAAATTGAAGATTGGGAAACAAAACTGAACAAGGCGGAAAGGGGCACTATTGGGTATGTTTATAAAGTACTTTTGCAGATCGATATGGAACATGAACAGGTTAAAGAATGTATGATTACATGGGCTAGAAATTTTGGGTATAATATACAGATGGAACAATGGGAAAAACTGTGGACAAAAAATATGAAATTTACAAATTGTATATTATTAAAAGAAAACATTTATAAAATGATGTATAGATGGTATTTAACACCACACAAATTAGGAAAAGTCTACCAAAATATATCAACCAAATGTTGGAAATGTAAGAAAGCAGAAGGAACGTTCTACCATATGTGGTGGACATGTAAAAAAGCAAAGAAATACTGGGTTCAAATCTATAAGAGTATGAGATCAATATTAAAGAAGCATTTTTTATTTAAACCAGAATTGTTTTTGTTGGGTATAATAGAGAACTCTTTGGATGATATTAATGTATTGGTATCATATATGGTGACGGCAGCAAGATTACTATACGCACAAAAGTGGAAGGAGAAGGAGATTCCTACGGAATATGAATGGTTAATTAAACTGGTTGATCTGGCAGAAATGGATAAACTGACAAACTTGTTAAATGATAGAACAATTGATAAATTTGTAGAAGATTGGCACCTTTTTATTAACTATCTACACGAACTACAAGTGTCGACAGAAGGTTTTGACTAAAAATGAAGAAGGCAGTCAGAAAATGACAAGAATGACGAAAGAAGCAAAGGAACAAGCGATACTAAGAAGGGAAGTCGGAGAAATGGGGGAAGTCATACAGAATAATAAAGCAATACACACTAAGAGAAGATACAAGAAATTGTATGATAGATATTGTTTAACTGTTTTTTTATGTCATATTGCTTTTAAAATCAATAAAAAATTAAAAAAAACACATTCAATTCAAATTTGAATGCCAATCTTCGAATGTGCCAACATTCAATTCAAATACAAGGGTCCGAATTCAGCTGAATTGGGCCAAATTTAAAATATTACCAGTATTCATGCACATCCCTAGTTCTGGAATACACATGCTTTATTCTGGGATATCCAAATATAATGGGGTAAGTAATTGAAGTGTGATTCTATTAGAGATGTGCACAAATGTTCTAAACATTTAAAATTCGACAAATTTGATCAAATGTGGACATTCAAATTCAAATAGAGTGTTTTCACATTCAAATTTAAACATTCCAACAAATTTTGCATGTTCCAAAACATTCATTCAAATGATTCAAAACATGCAAAAGTACAGATATGTATGCATTACATATGTATCTGTAGGAATCTCATATGTATCTATACACATTTGTGCATCTAATTTGGGATGAAAACGAGATGCATACAGGATGAAAACGGATGTGTACGAAATGCGTACAGATATGTATAACACATACAAATGTTGTCGACATTCATATCTTCAGATTCGGATCTAACATTCAAATGCATAGTTTCAAATGTATTCAATTTGAATTGGATTTTGTTGCATTCGGATTCTATTGCAATTTGATATTCGATTTGACTTGAATTCAAATGCAAAGAACACATTTGTGCACATCCCTGGAATCTATGCATCTTCTAGGTGCCGTACAAATTCAGCTATATTCTCACTTGCTTTTCAATCTCAGTAAAGAGCTGCTTAACCTAAAGAAAACTTGAGTTTTAGGCTCTTGTAGGACCTTGTCTTTTCTCTTGGGCTTGTAGCACCTTGTAGCACCTTGTCTTTTCTCTCGGGCTTTACTTACACGAATGCTGTTTTAGTATTGCTCTTAGTGTTTCGAGCATCTTGCTTTTATGTTGATGTGAAAACTGCTTTGAGATGCTTTATGGGAAGCAATACATAAATATTTTAAGTAAAAGAAAAATAAGGAAATAAAACTTCATGTTAATACCATCAGTTGGACTCATAAAAAACAGGGAGGGAGAAGTATTAAACAGATAGGAAATTAGTGAGGCATTTAGTGGTAAGCAGGAGGGATGATAGAAAAGCGAAAACCAAAATAGCAAAATTGATGGTGGTAGAGCAATGAATGGAGCTCCAGACTGAAATCCACAGCTATGTCACATTTCATCCATAGGTGATGTATAATCTCTCAGGGAACTTCTGTACGACAGAAGGAGAACCACAACAAGAGGACCTTTTCTCCCTGCACATTAAGAATAGCATTGCAGAACATGCTTAATGCTTCAACATGGTATATACAGGCAGTTGGAAGCCTTGATCTTGACCTGTGTGAGAGGGAGGGCCTTCTCTCCCTCCTGCTGAATTACTATTGGCTGGGATCCAGCACGATCACAGCTGATCTTGGTGTGCAGTAAAGAAGCAAAGCAATCTCCTCCTTGCCAGGGATTCTCCAGCAGTTCATGAAGATTGCAACCCCAGCTGTGATCTTGTTAGGTGGGGGCAACCTGCTCCACTTGGCATTGAGATCAGAGCTGTGGCATCCCGAGCTGTGATCTTGACAGTGATGGTGGGGTTCATCAATGTATTCAATGAGACTTGCCAAGGAGGCCACAGTGGTAGAAGAAGAGAATGGGATGAGGAGCTCTGAGCTCTAATTACAGTACCAGTTTGGTCTTATGTTTAGAGTGTTGGTCTCTTATTTGACAGTCTCCTGGTTTGATTCCACACTCCTCCATGAAGCCAGCTGTGTGACCTTGGGCTAGTCACAGCTCTCTCTCTGAGCTCTCACAGCCCCACCTCCCTCACAGGGTGTCTGTTTGGGAAGAAAAGAAGGTTCATCAGCTGCCTTAAGTTTCCTTAAGGGTGAGAAAAGCAGGGAATGAAAGCCAACACTCTTTCTTATGGTATGCTGCCCCTGTTTCTTTATGGCACATGCAAGAACATTAAGAACTTAAGAGGAACCCTGCCCATCTCTCCAACCTGGAAGCAGTACCTAGGCATCAACTCTTAGAACCATGCACCATAAAATGTCTTGCAGATCCTGCCTTAACAGCCAGAACTTCATCCCAGTGGGTCTGAAATGTTGGGGCAGCTATAGTTCTGTTGCCAGATGTCTACAATGTTCCATCAGGCTGTTTATGTTCCTCTAGTTCCCTTCCCCCATGCACACACAAAATGCAAGTTGCACCTTCTGTATGCTGTCACCATGCAGTGCATGCAGGGTAGGCCATGGTGTCCACACTGGCAATGACTGGTGCATGGCGTAGGGATGTGCACAATTTTTTAAAAAATTCAATTCGTATCAAATCAAATGCAAGAAAATTCATATTCATTCAAATAGATCCCCATTGAATGTGGTAGGATTCATATTCGATACAAGTGTTCATCCCATAGGAATCACATACAAATTCCATACGAAGCTTCTTACAAAGGTATGAAAATATTCAATTTGAATCTGAATGTCATTCTTCGACTGTGCCAACATTCGATTTGGATTTGAATGTTCAAATTCAGCCAAATTCCTATGAATTTTGAATGTTCCAAATATTCGTGCACATCCCTAGTATGTGGCTATCCTAGGAGTCACTGTATTGGCCATTGGTGGAGATGTGTAAGAATATTTGAAACATTCAAAATTTGTCAAATTTGTTTTAATTCAGACATTTGAATTCAAACCAAATGTCTATTGTGATGCCCACGACCGGTGGCCACCAGTTGCGAGGCCCCAGCCAGGCGTCCAACTCTCTCCAGTCCGGCCACTATAGCCATGGACTTCAAGTGCCTTTTAAATAGTAGGTTTCTAGGCCTTTTATACTACTTCAGCACCGAGCTTCTAACTCTTGTTACACTATTGCCATTACGTTACTATGGCAACACTTCCCCCCTCCCTTGAGCGTCTGAGCCAGTATCAGGCCTCAAGCAGAGTGTCTTTGAAACAATTTTAACTTTATTTGTTTACAACTCTTATGTTAGTTCAACACAAGCAGTCCACATTAACTTATTTTCTTAACTCAGGACCCTGACTAATCCCTATCTAGATTCTCCTCAGGACCTGGATCTGTACTGTCTAACTTCTTCCTAAGTCTAGCCCCAGTCACAGAACAACGGCTCTGACAGGAAGGCCTTTTTTATAGTCTCTGCCAGGGTTCCATCCCTTCTGATTGGCTAGTTTCTCTCTGGGCTGCCCCCTTTCTTCAATATGCTAATTGAGCTGGGCTTAGCCCCTCCTTCTTTGTTTACCAACTCTCCTGGCCAGTGCCATTTACGCTCAACATGTTATATAATATTTACACATATGCAGTTAAAGCTACAACGGGTGCATTAATCAAGCTTGGGCTCCACATCTATATATTCATTTTTAAACATTCAAATGAATTTTGAATCTTTTGAATCATTCGTACAAATTATTCGGATATTCATCTGTGTACAGTTACATATGCATTACATACGTATCCGTACAAATCTAATTCGTATCCATATGCATTTGTACGGACAAATCCAGGATGCATAAAAACAAGATGGGTATGAACGTGTACATATGGATGCAGATGGATGCGGATGGATTCATGCGGATGCGTACAGACACATACGCATGTTGTCGCCATTCGTATCTTCAAATACAAATAGAATATTTGTACGGATAGATATGAAAATATTCAAATCAAATTGAATGTGAATACATTCAAATTTTAAACATTCGAATTGATTTGGATTTTCGGATATTCAATTCAGTTTGAATCAAATTGAATCCTAAAAATTGCATTTGTGCACACCCCTAGCCATAGGTATGATGGATGCAAGCAGCAAAGGCAAATAAATAACACCCCCCCTTTGCCTTTCTCCCCACTCATTAGTTGAAGCATAGCAGCAGTCAATGAGGTGTTGCCCCCTAAATTGGTAAAATGAATGGAAATAATGATAATATGATTCTGATTGAATACACACACCTGTGTGCAAGTGCATGTAGTGCTTTCAAGGAAGACTGAATCATGGAATATTAACCTATTAAATACTTTCAGCCTGGTAATAGCCCTAAACACTATGGAAATGATTCTAATACATTGTATCTTGTAATCATAATGGCTATTCTTCATTACCAAATTTTGCATTATTGCTCTCAAGGAACCTCAGAGGATCAACTCAATTATGATTTTCCTGTGAGTCATTTCTCCTTTGTAGTTGTCAAAGTCAAGATACAGGTAAAATCAAAACTGGTCCCCTAATAAAAATGAAATCAATCATGTCACCGTAATTGGAAAGCAGTAATAAAAAGTAATTGAGTTTAATACATAATTTAGATCGTTACTTGTTAAGTTAATGCATTCTGCTTAGGGTGGGAAAAAGATTATTTATCTCACATACAGTTGAACATTCATTTGTTTCTTTAATGGAATGCACTTGCATTGATTTTAATAAGAGCAGTTTGTTAAATCAGATTTCAAATAGGCACATAGATTTCAAGTTCATATGTTAATTTGGGACATGATATACTCAGCACTTATAGCCTCTTCTAAAAGTCACCAGATTTATTCTCTCATGAGATTTAGTACTCATTGTTGTCTTATATTACAGAAATTAAATTGGTTTTCTCTGGTGCCTTGATATGAAGTAATTTACCTTATGATTATTTTATTTTGAAGCAATAAAATAACTTGATCGGCTGTTTAAGCATCAATCACCTCTAGCAGATATCAGTCTTTTTTTTCTTTGCCATATTAGCCCGTCTTGAAAAAGAACTGATTGAAAAGTAAAATAAAATGTAATCTTTCTTTGTAGATGCATGAGTCAGCAGAAACATTAAACACAACTTTTTTTGCTGTATACAACTTAGACCCGTTCTGCACAGACCTTTAATCTGGATTAAGGGCCTGTGTATCACACATCTAGGCCTGTAGGTCTGCATGTTAATGTAAATCTAGGAGCCTCCACCACCCGCATCGGTACATCTCCATCTGCTTTAGATACAGCCTTGTCCAGATTAAGGACATTTCTATATTAACTAGATCCATATGAGCTAGAACTGTTTTTGCTAGATCTGTATTAGCTAGATCTTTATCAACTACAGGCAGAGGCATCCGTAGTAGGCTTTAGGATACCAGACATGCTAAAGAGAGCTAGCATGGATGTGGACTGCATTTATCTGGCCTACCACTAATCTAGATTAGTAAACCCTTAGCAAAGTTGTGATCCAGACCTACTCTACTTCCACGCAGGCAATGTGTTCTAAGCAGCCCCTTGATCTGAATTGCTGTGCAGACGACCAATGATATTTTCTTAGCAGCTCTTTGATCTGGATTAACAAGTGCAGAAAGGACCTATGAAGACCTTAATCTGGATCACTGGTAGACCCATTCTTTGCTTACCTGTCATAATTTTGGAGCAGCGGATCTGGATTGATTAGACCCACTAATCCAGATCTTTTGGAGGCCTGGGCCAGATTAGCATCATCACTGGATAACATTCCCCAGTAGTTCCAAATGTTGTAGGTTTGCTATCTGCATGCCTCCATGATCTGTGCAGACAGAGTGGACCAGCAGAAGGCATGGCCTCATAGATCTGCATTAATAGGAGGATCTACGTGGCTTAGAAATGTTCTACAAGGGTCTGTGAATAACTGCTCATTTAATCAGTCCTCATAGCAGTCAGTACTGATTCAACCCACACCTCCACACAATCTGAATCCACTAATCCAGATCCAAGCTAGGTAAATGCAGAAAGGGCAACAGGCATAACCAGGCTAGAAGAACCTCATACTACAGAACATGGGAAGACACTGGAGGAATTCTCTCTGTCAATAGGCTAACTCCATGGCTCCCCAGCAGTCTTTCACAACACTGAAACAATCCTCCCTGTTGAGCACGCCCTTGTATCCATTCCCTCACTCATGCTCCAAGGTATACATATTAATATATATGCACATACATAAATATGCCCTCCGCTGTCAATTATGCAGTGTCCCTAGAGAAGCCTCCAACTTATTCAAACATATGATAGATGCACATAGGTTAACCTGACTAAAAGTAGGGAAAAAGGAAAAAAGAAAACAGAGACAAATGAAGCACCCTTCCTTGCTTAGCCTCAGGTCAAAACCTGTCATTGGGGTCTCAGAACATCCTTTTTGGGCCTGTCACTTTCTCCACCCTGGGGAAGAGAATCAGGTTTCTGCAGCTCCAGAGCTCTATGCATCTTCTTCTTCTTCTTCTTCTTCTTCTTCTTCTTCTTCTTCTTCTTCTTCTTCTTCTTCTTCTTCTTCTTCTTCTTCTTCTTCTTCTTCTTCTTCTTCTTCCAATTTAAACATTCTTTCAGTGGTATAAACAAAACAATGGTGGGCAGCATGGGAAGAAAGAAATCTCACCTCCCTTAAGGAATATACTAAGCTAATTTCTAGATGCTGATAGAGCTAGACAGACAGACAGATAGATGATAGACAGATAGATAGACAGACAGACACGGACGGACGGACGGACAGATGGACAGACAGACTGCAGACAGACAGATAGACAGACAGACACAGATGGATGGACGGACGGACAGACAGACAGATAGATAGATGATGGCAGGCAGACAAGCAGGAAGACAAAGGTTTTGTAGAATTTGTGCTGTCCACGAACCCTCCCTCAAGATTCATTCCCATTTGCAAAAATGTTGGCTTGTTCAATTAGGTATTTTGCTCTGCTTAGTAGGTATGCATTTCAGTCTACTTGTTTAGGTTTACAGTCCTATGGTTGAGGAAGGAGCACTCCCTACAGAGATTCAATGTGTGTTAGAAATGTGCCGAATTGGTTATTTTTTTTAAAAAACAGGTTTGCATTGAACAGGGGGTGTTCAAGAAGTTTGAGTTTGAAATGAATGGACTATCCATTCAAAAAGACGAAGATTAAAAGATGAAGCAAACAAAAGAATTAACTGAATTAACTGGCTTGAACTATTCTGTTCAAGGGGACGAGCAGGATCCCTCTAAGGCCATTGCAGGTGAAGGTTTTGCCTTTGCCTTCTGCTTGAGATGCCCATGAGAATTTGGTGGGTCACTGTGTGGGACAGGATGCTGGACTAGATGGGCTGTGGCCTGATCCAGCAGTGTCTCTCTTATGTTCTTAGGAACACTGTCCAACAGCCATTTACATCAAATAGGGAGTGTTTGCAATATTCAAGTTCAAGCTGAAGAGATTATCTGTTTGAAAAGGCAGCTCAAAAGCCCATCAAATGAAGGAGTGTTCAATTCCATCTGAGTTGAACACCCAATTTTAAATCTCTGCACATCTCTAATGCATGTGTTATGACACTTAATGCTATTTCTAGTGTGTCATTAGTTTTGAGCAATACATTATATAGCCACGCCCAACTACACACATATATATTATACCTACTATGGATAATGTGAACCTCTTAGAGACCTCTAAACATACAGCAGTACATTAATTTTATAATTAGATATAATTTAGATGTCATCTTGTTCATGACTAGTATGTGACAATATATAGGAAGCAGCAGCAGGGCTTTAACAACTACAGGGATGCCGAGAATACAGAGCTACTTGTGGCTACATGCATTTTGTTACTATGAAGGATGGACATGGAAAGAAAATCTGAATTAGGGATGTGCACAGATATTAATGACATTTGAAATTTGTACAAATTTGGCTGAATTCTGACATTCGTATCCGAAGTGAATGTTGGCACATTTGAAGATTGACATTTGAATTTGAATAGAATGTTTTGATACATTTGTATGAAGCTTTGTATGGGATTTGTATGGGATCCGTATGCATTTGCATGCAATCATATGGGACTGAACATTCATATTGAATTTGAATCCCACTACATTCAAAAGGGATCTATTCAAACAAATATGAATTTTCTTGCATTCAATTCAATATGATTCAAATAAAAAAAAAATCATGCAGATCCCTAATCTGAACTCATTCTGTAATTTGAGTTCCCTGCCATCACTTTCCTCTACATTTGTGGTTCTCTTTGTGACTGAACTTGGACTATTAATATAAAAGGTTTGACTGGTTCAGTTCAGTTTGGCTGGACTATTTGTGGCTACTAGCCATGATGGTTGTGTGAAGAATGTGCTGTCTTCTTCTGCTAGATGATTATGGACAGGACAAAGACCCTTTCTCCACTGGGCCTTATCCCAGATTGTATCCTGGAATAGGGAGTTGCTGGGCCTTTCTGCACAGGTTCTAAAAACAGATTTAGAGCCTGTTTGGGGAAGGATTAAGATGTGGCTTCCACAAAGGGAGTGGAATTAGGGTCCCTTTGAGGACGCCACGTCCACATGTCGGCACGCAAAACTGGTTTCTTAAACTGGTTTTGCCGCCGAAATCTTACCCAGATGTAAGACCTGAAAAATCAGGTCTTACATCTGGCTTTTCCCCTGAAACCATTTCAGAAGCGAATGCTTCCGCAGCAGCAGGGAAAAAGCCGGATTGCCGGCGCATGCCCAGCTGTCAAACAAGGAGAGCACATGCTCTCCCTGTTTGACAGCTGGCCCTGCTCACTGGACTTTGCCATTGGCTCCTTTGGATGGGAATGGGAATGAGGGTGGCTGGCCAATGGCGGCCAAGGTGCACGCATGCGCAGTGGATGCCGGGCTTCCCCGTGCCAGGAGCCGCAGCGCAGTGACCAGGTAAGCACTGGATCTTGATCGCGCGACCCCCGGCGGGATCGGGGGTAGCGGCTGCAGCTTCCCTCTCATTTGAGAAGGTGCCATCATGCCTTCTTGGGTGAAGGGGAACCCGGGGAAGCTGGCTGCCGGCCACGCCATGGCAGCTCCGAAGGAGCCAATGGCATAGGCCAAGGGGAGGACCGAGCTGTAAAACAGGGAGGGCATGCACTCTCCCTCTTTGACAGCTGGGGAGGGCCTCTGGAGGCTGGATTGGGATGCCACCGTTGCCCTGCATGAGTGTGGACGTGTGGGGCCTCCAAGAATCTGTCCCTCTTTGGGACAGATTCTTTTTCAAAACATTTCACCAGAAAAAAAATCTTATAGATCGATTTTCTGGTGGCATGTGTGGAAAGGCCCGCTATTGGCATGCTGGTACAAATGACAGAAGGTCTTGCCCAGGGCCTGCTTCTGTGGTCTGCACCAGCCTATGAATGGCAGGTCCTTATTTTGGGACATAATTACCTAGATCTGGATCAATCACAGGCAGAGGCATCTGCATTGGGTGGGCATTAGAGCAGCAAGTGTGGGCTAAAGAGTAACACAATGCAGATGCCTAAGCCTTGTTCAGCGTCAGTGGATGTGAACTACTTTTGTAAGGACCATCCAAATTGTGGTGCAATAGGCTCACAGCACTTCCATACCCAATGCAATTGGTCCACATCCCTGCCTATCAAACACTGCACCCAGGTAGTGAGATGTCTTCATAGGCAGTGCGAAAATACCATTGCTGTCAATGCAACTGCTGTTGTGAAGGTGTGGCAAAAGACAGCGCTTTCTGCACTTAATGTATAAGTCATGGCAGAGGGAGCGGCTGCATTGCCAGGCTGCCCCAGTAACAGTGCCACATGGGCACACTGTCACCATTATCTGGGCTCCACAATGGCCACTGTCTGGTAGCCAGCTTGTTTTGAGTTCCTGCTGTGTCTAGTTAGTGATGTTATGCTTCCTTTGTATTCCTGAATGTAACTGGTTAATCAAGAAAATCAATATGCATGCCCAAACCACAGCAATCATAATCTGCTCATTTTTGCATTATTCTATTGATTTCTGTTTTGAGAATCAGAAAGTGCTGCTCCATTTTGTTTTTACTACACTCTGGGTTGCCCTAGTGCACTAGTTTAGTAGAACTGCGGTTTTGCCTCGCGTTGCTTTTCTTTCTTTCTTTCTTTTTGTCCAGTTTGATTTGCCCAAACATGACACACCAAGAACCTTCACAACACATTTAGAAGTTTAGCTAACTCACCTCTTCACCCAAGTTTTTAGTTAATTAAGCCGTCAATCCTTTCTTCCTAAGGGCACTAATTTTAATTTATTGTTTTGTTCTATTATACTTTTGATTTTAATCTGTTTTAATTCTGTTTTTAATTCTGTTCCTATGGGGTTTAATCTGTTGCAACCTGTTCTGAGCGCTTATGGCAATGGTTGGATATAGATGTAAATGAACAAATGTGAATCCTGGTTTTGAATCCAAAAGCTTATAAGTCTCATGCAATCACCTTCAGTGGCTGGATAAATGCCAGCTAAAATGTTGTTCAAATGTATCAGGGAGGAAGAAGATGCATTGTGTTGTGTTCACTGGGCTATACGTTTGTTTACAATCTTGAGAGATTCCAATGCGCTTCAAGAAAGAGATTAATTTTTCTTATTCTTCCATGTGATCATTAGAAAAGCTTTTAATGAACACAGTAAAACCCAACTAATTATCACAATGGCATTTAACTCTAAATAAAATTGACAGGAAGCACGCGTATGATACATATAATTTGGTACATTTTTATTAAAATCCATTTATCACTTTATTTGCCCAGAATAACTGATTGTATTATCTATGATAATTCCACTATAATTTTTCTTTCTGTTAAATATTTAAGTGGAGTTTACTGGTATTAAAGTCATAATGCATTTAATGGAAATTACCTTGCATTCTAATTACTTTTCTTAGTGAGGGATGGTAAACAGAAACATCTTGTTATGTTGCAGTAGATGAAGTCACAGAAATATGTGGTGAATATTTCCTCAGGGGGAAACACCACATTTACTACTTGGTTTAAAAAATGGGAAGGGAAGGGAAGGGAAGGAGGGAAGGAGAGAGGGAAGGAGGGAGAAAGGAAGGAAGGACGGACAGATGGGAGGGAGGCAGGGAGGCAGGGAGGGAGGAAGGAAGGAAGGAAAGGTAAGGTAAAAACAAGTAGATTTCTGTTACGATCTGGAGATATCTTTTCGAGAATGCTGAGTGGAATTAGGCAAGTTCTGATGACACCTACTGTTATACTTGACTGGGTTGTTGTTTGTAGTCAAGTCATCAGTTCAAGACATGATGTAACCATTACTCCTCAAGTCATGTACACCCTTTGTTCCTTTCCTTCCATTCACCTAGCCCCTCCACCAGAGTGGAACCTTCAATCCCCAGCTGCATAGTTCTTTGTTCAAAACTACTGCCCAGATTTCTCGATGGTCCTTAACTCCCTCCCCTTGGACTGGACTTCAGGAACAGAGTTTATGTCCACCAGTTAGTAAGCTAGAAGAATAGGAACTACCCTTTTGCCACTACCCTTCCTGTCCACTTGATAGGAAAGGAGCATGATGACCCAATGTTGACTAGTGCTTCCACTTGAGCACCAGTCAACTGTACCCACTCCCTCCTCTGAGATCAGATGCTCACCTTATTTGATCTCGGGGCCTGGTCCTCCTCTGGGCACCTCCATTTTGGCAGCAGTGCCTCTGTGGCTGCTTGTGCCTCAGCGCTGTCGCCTTGACAACGCTGACACTCTGCATCCCGGGTTCGATTCTGTCCCCTCCACAAAACCAACTGGGTGGCCTTGGGCTAGTCACAGCTCTCTTCTCAGCTCTCTCAGCCCCACCCACCTCACAGGGTGTTCTGTTGTGGGGAGAAGAATAGAAAGCTTTGTCAGCCACTTTGAGTCCCCTTAAATGGGTGAGAAACACAGGGTATAAAAGCCAACTCTTTTTTCTTCCTCTGTTCACTTGATCCAACACAGCAATGAAGCTAGGCTTTAGTGCAAAGTCTCTCTGCAGAGGTTCTTCTCTGCTCCAGTTCTCCTGTCTATCAAAGCATCAATCACCACTCTTCATCTAGGCAAGTTGCTCCTGGCTGGTTAGCTTAGGGTTTATTAGGAAAAGGTTGTTCCTGCTTTATCTTCTGACCCTTTCACCCTTCCACTTGTGGTCTTCTGGTTAGAGTGTTGGATTATTGTCTGGTAGTCTCCTGGCTCAAGTCCGCACTCCTGCATGAAGACAGCTGGGTGAACTTGGACTAGTCACAGCTCTTTCTATGAGCTCTCACACCCCCCATCTACCTCACAGGATATCTGTTGTGGGGAGAAGAGCAGGAAACTTTGTCAGCTGCTTTCAGTCCCCTTAAAAATGGCGTATAAAGGCTAACTCATTATTTCTTCTTTCATTGATACTTTCCCCCTTGTACCTACATTATTTTCTGTTTTGATACATTTGATAGCACTGTGCAGCTATAATACAGACTCGGTTTGTTCTCCCTGGAAGTTTTATCATTCTGTAGCAAGTTGTTGAATATTTCAAGCAAGGACGTAATGAGCGTATCTGGAAAAGGTGTTAACAATATGCAGAAAGATTAGCTGGGTTGGAAAATGTATCCTATCAGTTTTTAAAATTACGTTTAAAATTCCCAGAGCTTTAATTCATTTATTCTAGTCAGCATCAGCAACTGTTCCGGTAATAATTAACACTAGATTCTTCTTGCCTTTTCTGCAGAATAAGAATTCATCCTATTTTTATTCTTCAAAAGTTATACAGTTTATTAGGATATTACACAATAGTGTATTTATTTTATCATGGGAGCTGCTAGAAGAAAAAGGAAAAACGGTGGTCTTTTCTGCACTTTCTTGGTGTTGATCTGAATCAGTGGGTCCCACTGATTCGGATTATATGGAAATCTGCAGGTCTGGATTACATGAAGGCACTGGTTGCCTCCCCCTCATGCCTCTGAAGTAGCAATGTGCACGAATGGTTTTTTTTTGTAGGGGTGTGGACAAATGCAATTTTCAACATTTGGTTCATAATGAATCCAATATATATATATTAAAAAAAATGAAACTCCAGACATTAGATTCAATGCAAATATATTTGCATGTATTTGTACGAATACAGACATTTGTATCTCATACACAGCCGTATGCATCTGTGATGCCCACACTAAATTTTAGTGCTGGGAGAAGTAATTTTAAAAGTGTAGTGAAGGCGAATTCATTGAGGAATGAGCAACAAAGTTTAAACAGACAGCCTGAGCTGGTAAGGGGGGGGGCAAAACCTCCCTAATTAGCATAACGGGAGAGGGAAGAGAGCACTCAACCAATCAGGCGTCGAGTTCTGTCTGGTGAGGGGGGTATAAAACCTGCCTGCCAGAAGAGAGAAGAGTCCATGCTGTGGGATTCTGGGGGGAAGGGGGTTAAACTGTCTAGTTCCCTCAGGGGATTGATCCCAGCGTAGGTCCAGACCTTCTAGGCCAGGGATAAGGCTAGAAGGGGTAGAAGGAAAAGGAGTGTTAAGATAATGAACTAATTTGTGTGCCTATGAATTGAAATACTTGTATTCTTCTTCAGAACGCTTAACTTGTTTCCAGTTGTAAAGAATAAAGCTCTTTATTTTGTTCCTTTGAAGAGTCTTTGCCAGCTTCTCTATATTCTAACCCAGAAGGGTGGTTACAGTTACAAAGTCCTCTCTTTATAAACCAGGGAAGCTGGAGCTAAATAACCAGCTAGGAGGCTGGAGACAAGAGTTTTGAGGGGCAGGCAAGTGGGGAAATGAATTAAGCATTGCTGGTGTTCGCTTGAGGGCGCGAGGCTTGAACAAACCATAAAACACGCTACCAGAAATATTAAACACGCCACCAGGGTTTTAAAGTTATAAAAGCCCCTTATAAGAATAGAAGATAGGGGTGAAGAGTGTAAGACAGCTCGCACTGGGGGATGGACAGTACCACAGCATCCAATACATATCCCATTTTCATCCCGTAGGTATGCGTATGGATGCGTACAAGGTGCGTACAGGAGCGTACAAGATGTGTATGTACCCATACAAATATGAATGCCCAAATTATTTCTACCGATAACTCACAATATTTTTATTCATTCAAATTTGGAAATCCAAGTGTCCGGACATTTAATTTTTCTATGAATGTCTGAATTCATACGAATAATGAATATTTCAAATGTTCTGTAACATTCTTATTGATACAAATGTTAATGTACAAATGTTGTAACATTCAATTCGTGTACGAATGTTTGAATTGATGTGAATTTGTACGAATAATGAATGTTACAAATAGCTGTGTACATCCCTAGTTTGAGGGATAGGAATGATAGATCTTAGCCTTGGAGTCTAGGCATGGTTTTCAGAAAAGTATCCCCTGGTAACTCTGGAATAGGGATGCACACAAAAGATTTTTGGGGGGACTTGATTAATGTCAAATCAAATGCAAGAAAATTTGTGTTCATTCAAATAGATCCCCTTCAAATGTGGTAGTTGATGGAGTGAAGGAAGAAGAAGAAGAAGAAGAAGAAGTTGGCTTTTCTACCCCGCTTTTCTCATCCATTTAAGGGGACTCAAAGCAGCTGACAAACCTTTTTGTTCTTCTCCCCACAACAGAACACCCTATGAGATAGGTGGGGCTGTGAGAGCTCAGAAGAGAGCTGTGACTAGCCCAAGGTCACCCAGTTGGCTTTATGGGGGAGGGCAAAATCGAACCGAGTATTCCCAGATAAGAGTCCAGCTCCCTAAACACTAGACCAAACTGGCTCACAAGGAAGCACTATGGAATGAAGGTAACACACTGAATCCCAAGGTTGATTCTGACAATTGTGGAACAAGATATTTGTGTGGCAGGATCTGTGGCTCTAATTGGTTAGGCTGGAGAAGCAGTGTGAATATATCCATGCAGTTACCACCATTCCAGGCCCCAAAGTCTGGGGGAAATTTCAGATGCTGCTCAACTCTTGTTCCACAGCCTTCTAAGTTTCCTGTTAAGGTAGACATTTTCTGTGTGCCTTGGAATAGGAATGGATGGCTGGTGATAACGGTAAGTTCCTCCACCATTACCATTCATCCGCACAGTGGTGTTAGGGCCAGAAGAGGGTGAAAAATACTAGGGATGTGCATGAAAGTATCATTACTGAAAATTTGTATTCATTAAAATAGATCCCCTCCAAATGAGGTAGGATTCTATGTGATATCAATGTATTTGTATGAATTCATATGGATATCTGATAGGAATGCATAGGTATTCCATACTATTGGATATGTTTTCGATACATATCCTGTAACATATCCACTCTGTAAGCGTCAAATCTGCCCTAAATCCACTTTTAATCCATGTCGAACGCACTCTGGATCCATTGCAGATGTGTTGTGAATGTCAATGTACTGTACAAATATCATAACGTTCAGTTCTAGGGATGTGCACAAATGTGTTTTTTGACTTTCGTATTCATACAAATAGACGCTTTGGAGTGTGGTAAAATTATACTTGATTCTATTTGATTCATAGGAATATCCAATACAAGCGAGTATGTATGGGATGCGAATGAATACATATCAGATACAAACAAATATGTATCCGATAGGTATCCAAGACATGTATCTGATACATATCCTGTAACAAATTAGCTCTTAAAGGATCAAATCTGACCTGAATCAACTTTTAATGTGCTCTCAGACCATGGGTGTTTTTCCACGGTCACTAGAAGTACCCATTAAGTACCCATTAATGGGTACAAAAATGTCTTTAAGTACCCATTAATGGGTACAAAAATCCCATTATGTACCCATTAATGGGTACTTAACGGGTACTTTTAGTGACAGTGGAAAAACACCCATTGTCAAATAGATAAGTTCCAGATGTGACTGGCACAGCTGCTTCCACACCTTCCCAGTTGTACATGCCAATGTACAAATATCGTAACATTTGATTCATGTACAAATGTCTGAATTAATACGACTTCGTATGAATAATGAGTGTTATGAATATTCGTACACATCTTCGATTTATATACAAATGTCTGAATTTGTACAAATATTGAATGTTACAAATATTTGTGCACTTCTTTATCAAATACAAAAAAAAACCCACACATTTGTGCACATCCCATCTTTGTCTTTGGATTCACCCACAGGTCACATGAGGCAATATTATACACCACCTTGTCCAAAGCACGATCCACACTATGCAGTGATAGCCTTTAATTCAGCCTGCTCTTGATAAATAGCCATTTTCCCTTACCAAGAAATATGTGGCATATTCTACAGGGAAGTAATTAAAACAGTATTTCACAGTTTTGCTAAGGAATGGACCCTCAGAGCAGAATATTTAGGGAGATCAATGCAGCGTAACTATAACATTAGTGCTGGAAAAGAGTGGGTCTGAGATGCTGTGAATATTTACTGCAAATAAACGCCTCCACACTGAATCCAAGCCGTATGTTCCTTTTGGTAATAGAACATGCTCCCAAAATGGATTAAATACTAATTTAATTTTAGTACAGTACATATTACAGATGCATTTAATTTTAAGTGACAAAAATAAAATGTAGCACATGACATGCTACCATGATGTATAGCTGCTTCACTGGCAATTGAGAATGGGATATATCTTCTCTTTTTATGTGTGTAAAAAATGTCAGGGTTACCTTTGATGGCTCAGTTAGACAGTAGAGAAATTTGCACTTTGCCTTTGTGCTCCAGGAAGCAAACTGCTAGAATGATCTAGCTATCCACACTTACAGATGGCTAGAGTATTTGACATTTACCCTAAGTGTGAATGACCACTGTTATGCTGGCCATCATGGAGTCGCAGCAACAGTGCCAGTGCACCTGCACAGTGTGCCAATGGTGGGGCAACCAGGGATGCAGCACGCCATCAAAGGGGCACCACAGGTCACATGCTCCCCCCGGACTTCTGTGTGAGCCGGTTTTGTCTAGAGGTTAGGGAGCTGGACTCTTATCTGGGAATCACCAGATTTGATTCTGCACTCCTCCATGAAGCCAGCTGGGCGACCTTGGCCTAGTCACAGCTCTCTTCTGAGTAGGGATGTGCATGGGTGGGCTTTTTGACATTTGATTCAAAATGAATTGAATGGTAGAAAATTCATATTTCTTCAAATTGATCCCCTTTGAATGTGGCAGAATTCTATTTGATATGAATGTATTTGTACGAATTCATACAAATATCTGATAAAAATGCAAATGTAGCCTGGATATGGATCCTGGATAGGTATCCTATACAAATGCATACTTATCGGATACATATCCTATACCAACGCATAAGTATCAATACATATCTGATACATATACCCAGTTTAATATTTGTGCACATCCCTACTCCTGAGTTTTCACAGCCACACTTACCTCACAGGCTATCTGGTGTGGGGAGAATAACAGAAGGTTTGTCAGCTGCATTGAGCCCCCTCGAATGGGTGAGAAAAGTGGGGTATAAAAGCCAACTCTCCTCCTCCTCCACCTGGAAGAGGTATGAATGGGAGTTTGCTGGGCTGTTGCAGCCTGACAGCTAGTGTAGGTGTGGAGCACATATACTACCTGGGGCATGCTTCAGGGTGTGTGGAGCCATTTCTGGTTAAGAAACAGCTCTGTGAGGTGTGGATGCACCATCTGGGAGCTCCCCCTGCCTTGACCACTGAGTCAATTGCAAAAAGGCCCAGTACATCTCTAGGAAAGTTGTGCCTGAGAGGCCTCCTTTTCACCCAGTATTTACTGTGCTAAAGAATAGGTCCAGGAGAGACACTCTTGCAAACCAGAATGAATTATGCTCTTCTGTACTACAAAGGTTGTGGTGATACAACAGTGATTCCTCAATTTTGGTCAGCAACTCACAATGCAGGGTGGCACTCCAGGCAGGAGATAGAGATGGACACATCTTGTTTTTAGACATACAATTGGATTCATTCTGATGGGAATATCATGGATGCATCCACACATTTTTCTTGGAATGCCCTCCCTTCTGCTAGTGGTGAAGCACCAATACCTCTATTTACTCATGTGAGGGAACTCGCTTGGTTGTTCTCTCATTCTTCCTTGTATGCACCCCTACTAGGGATGTGCATGAATATTCATAACATTCAAAATGCATACAAATTTGGCCAGATTTGGACATTCACCTTCGAATCGAATGTTGGTACATTCAAAGATTGAGATTCAAATTCAAATCAAATGTTCTGAGACATTCGTATGAAGCTTCATATGGGATTGAACACTTGTATTGAATAGAATCATAGCACATTTGAAGGGGATCTATCCAAACGAATATGAATTTTCTTGCATTCAATTTGAATCAAATACAAAAACAAAACAAAAAACATTCATGCACATCCCTAACCTCCACTCTTCTGAATTTGCCTGCTCTTGACAATACAGGTGAGACTCAAAAGCATATTTTCTTTTACTATCTTTTGAAGAAATTAGACAAAGTGGAAGAAGAGAAGAGAACATTTTTTGGGATGCAGAACATTAGAGGTACAAGGAAACATCTGGGCTGCATTCACACTCAAGTTTTAATCCAGTTTCAGTCCACTTTCAGAGTGAGAGGATGCATCAGCAAAATATCAAGCTGTTTTTTCCCAGCATTATCTAACTCGGAAAATTCACTCTTGGGTTGGATAGAGTGAAAAGAAAATAACTAGTCATTTTCCTGATGTGTTCTCTGACTCTGAAAGTGGTTTGGGACTGGATTAACACTTAGGTGTGAATGCAAACCAAAAAGGAGATGGCAAAACAACAAATGTAATCAAGAGACTAACAATTGTATATTTTCAATTTTTCTAAACTTGTATGTTTTAAGTTCTTTTGAGAAAACAATAAGAATATTTCTTTAAAAAGAATTGTTATCCCTGACTTTTATAACCTTCTGTTTTAACAAAAATCATGTTGG
Source organism: Aspidoscelis tigris stejnegeri (assembly GCA_023333525.1). Lineage (NCBI taxonomy): Eukaryota > Metazoa > Chordata > Lepidosauria > Squamata > Teiidae > Aspidoscelis > Aspidoscelis tigris. The sequence continues at coordinate 103,390,266 of JALMGA010000003.1, read as the reverse complement.
TGCATTGCTTAACTGAATTTTACTTCTTATAATTGTAAATAATTAAATAGATAAATAAACGACCATTGAACATTTTCAGCTACAAGTAGCTCATATTTTAGATGTTGTGTTTTGTTTTTAAGAATTGCCTAATAAAAATTGTGGCCTTTTTTTAGTGGTTCTTTCTTTTCTTCTTTCCTCTGAAGCAAAGTGAGAATAGACTGCATAATTTGTAGATAAGGTGGGTACATTCTACTTGTAGTAATTACATAAGTGATTAAGAAAGTCCATTCAACATTAATCCTAAGGTTGCTACTGTTTCAGTAGAGCAAAATGCAATTTACAACCTTTCTATTGAATGATTCATTTATTTAATTACTTATTGTTTCCAAGAGTATTGGTCCCTTTACTGTGTATGGAAAAGAGTAGGGTGCTCACGAATGTATTTTTTGCATTTGAATTCAAGTCAAATTGAATATCCGAAATTTGATTCAATTCGAATGTAAAAAATCCAAAAATCTCATTTGAATACGCATTATTCAAACCCGTACGTTCGAATGTTTGCTTTGTATTTACAGATACGAATGTCGGCAACATTTGTATCTATTACACGGACTTGCACGCACTGCGTATGCATCCTGTTTTATCCCGTATCCATCCCGTTTTCATCCCACATTATAAGCACAAATATGTATAATTTTTGTGCAAATTCATATACTACGCATACAAATCTGTACATTCAAATTATTTGAATATTCATATCAGATTTTCAGAAACCTGAAATCAGTGTGAATGCATAAATTTGAATGTTCTAAAATCTGATTCGAATTTGAATGTCAATATTCATTGGATTTGAATTGGATTTTTGAATTTTTGAATATTCGTGTGCATCCCTAGAAGAGAGATTGTCTACGTGGGTTGAATCTAAGTGTAGGGGAAGTTTAACAGACTGTTAGTGGAACTTGTTCAATATATCAGTGGGAATAGGTGTGTTCCAAGATAGCAATTCTAAGGAATATCTGCCAAGTTGCAAGCTGTTGGGAAGGCATCATTTCTGGCAGCAGATTCAGAGCAGCAAAATGAACTCTACAAAAATAAAGCCCCCAAATACAAGGGGGAAAGCCCTACTAAAAGGCCAAAATAATCCTGAACATGAACTGCTTCAGCTTGATTCAGGAGTTTGTGGGGGTTCAGTTCAAATTTAAAACAACATCCTAAAAGTAGCAGAACGTTTGGCTCAAATTTGAACTCTGGTTTGTGTCGAACCAATGCAGATTTGAACTGGTTCAGCATATCTCTAATAGGTCCTTAATTGCAAGAAGGAATGCTAGTTCATGTCTTCCCTTAAAGATACAAACTACCCAGCTAAATGGATTAACTATCTATGGAGATTCGTATCTTCTATTTGCATACGTGTGCGATACATACATATCTTAGGTACATATCTAAGATACATATGTTTCATATGCGTACACAAATGAAAGATACAAATCTCCCATTTGTGTACCTGACATTTGTACATTCAAATTTGACATTCGTATCTGGTACTAATACTCGCCGAACATTCAAATCTATTTGATCTGGATACGGATCTAATGGTATTTGGGTTCGTATTCATTTGCCCAGATATGAATGTCAAAACATTCATCTTGAATCGAATGTCAAAAAAATAATAATCATGCTTATCCCTACTGAGTACATTATTATTATTATTATTATTATTATTATTATTATTATTATTATTATTATTATTATTATTATTATTATTATTATTATTATTATTATTATTATTATTATTATTATTGTTATTGTTATTGTTATTGTTATTGTTATTATTGTTATTATTGTTATTATTGTTACTACTACTACTAAATATAAGAATACTGATCCTGACCTGTTATCAGACAGGAGATAAATTACTTTCTGTCTTGCAACACAAGCCTGGAATGGCCAGAGGCTCCTGAATTTATTATTCTGTTTGCTCTGCAGCTCCATCTTTCCCCGATTAGCTGTGTGAAATTATGAAAAGATGTCAACGGCAGCTTATACGTTTTCCTGAGCAACGGTTTTCAGGAGGACATGGAGGCAACCAATGCAGTTGTGACAGAAAAGATTTACAGGCACTGACTCCTCACCTTAAGTCAACACTGAATAATTAAAAGACTTGTAATTAAAAGCTAATTTAGTATTGATCATATCTGAAGGCCAAGGGGGCATCAGGTTCTATGTTCCTGGATCTTCCTGATCTGGTATCCTCAGCTGAAGTCAAAGCACAATAACCTGTAAGTAGGCCATCAACAACATTTCATCTCTATTTTCACATTTTGTTTCTCACAAGCAACTGGGCAGAGACATTTTGAAGTGTGCAAAGGAAAAGTTACCAAGTGGTTAGACTGACATTTCCCTTGGTCTTCAAGTAACAATTTTTCATTGTGATCAGAAGCCCTTTCTGCACTACCCCTTGGATCCCAATCAAAGGACCTCTGATCTAGATCCTGGGCCCCCTGATCTGCACTTTAATTTGGATCAAGGAGGCCCTGCCCTTGTAAAGTCAGCTGTATCTGCACAAGACAAAACCAGATCTGTAGTAAGAGTCTCTTGATTTGGGTCTATTGGAGACCTGATATATCAAGTCCACAAACTGGACCAAGGGGTGCGTTCCAGATCATGGAGGCATAAAGATGGCATGCCTCCATGATCTGGAATTTCAGAAGTTAGGAACTTCGACTCCTAGTCATTGGAGTGGGCACCAACTGGGAAGGTTGCACACACTTTGCAGCCCTGGGGAGACTTGAACAAGGTTAGCACCATCAGTGCAGAAAGAGTGTGGATCCAATCCTTGCAAACAGTAGATCTGGTAAATCTGAATCTGCTGATCCAGTTCTAGTGGCCCACTAGTTGACCTGCAGTGTGCTCCCAGATGGATCATCTGCATTGCAAGGAGCTGTTTCCAACTCAGAAATTGCTCCTTCCATGCAGCATCACACTGCAGGTCAGCTATGCATGCAGAACAATAATGTGCTCCACACGTAGACTCACCTTGACCAGTCACATCCTTTCCTGGCTCTGATAAGATCTATATTCTCTGGTGCAAGGAGGGGCACATGATGCACCATGCAAGCCTGCTGATACATCAGCCTGGTCCAGATAATGGCATGCTGGACCCACATCCACACCAAAGTAAGTGTCTGGATGCATGGGGGTGGGTGGATGGGTGAGTGGGTTGATGTGTACTAGCATCTGAGAGTGCAAATGCTAGTACACATGTGAGAAAGTTCACCTTTCCCATTCCTTGGACGGGACAGGAAGTGCAAATTTGCCCCTAGTGCTCTGCAGTGCAGAAAGGGTCTAAGAAACAGGAAGACAGCATCAGTTGGGTTTTAGGCAGGTAAAAGCCTGTCTCTCCAACCTGGAGGCACTACCTAAGCATCTGTTCTAGTAGACATTGATATGCTTATCATCCATGGGTTTTTCCCAACCCTTTTTGCAAGCTACCCAGGCTGGTTGCTATCTTCTGGCATCCCACCATTATGAATCTGCACAGGTAAGTACAAAATTGTTCTAGAACCCTTTTCAGACATGGTCAGAGAGAAAGTCTGGTGAGCTACAAGCATGTTGGGGGACAGCTAAGGGTAATTCAGTACTAGCTTTTAATGTACCAAAGCCCTGTTTGATACAGTTTGTCAGGCTGTATTCTCATGACTACAGTAAAGGTCATCTAAGAGGTGGGGATGGAGGGTCCCACCAGAGGTGAGCAGATCACTGCTTGCATTTCTGGTGCTTCCCTTCCAAATGTATGTCCACCAGGATAAAGGGGTGGATAGGAGATGGCCATGGTGTTAGGGAGAAGGCAATAAAGGTAAGCTCCCTCTGCTGCCACCATCGTGCCCCGACCATGGTGGGGTAGGGATGGAAGAGGGTGGCATGTACCCTTTGAGTAGTTTTTCTTGTTCTGTGTAAAGAGTGCCTTTGAGGGTGCTTCTGACTAGGGATGTGCACAGATATTCATAAGATTCTATATTTGTATGAATTCAGATGAATCTGGACATTTGTATAAAAAACAAAAGTTACAACATTCATACATTGACATTTGTATTTGTACAAATGTTTCAGAACCTTGGTTTGAGCCTCAAGTATCAAAGGCAAATCTCCAGTTACTCACACATCACTTTCTCTGGCCGTTTCTGCACTATGTAGGCTGCATTGGCCCATGCAGTGACCAATAGCCTTCTTTAAGGGTTCTCCTCATTTGGACAGCTTGTTGCAGCCCAGCCCTGGCTGGCAGCCTTGAAGACTAAGTCCAGACCTTAAAGCCAGTGTAGACCCTTTTAAGTTTCTGGGTTGGGATTATGTTGGTGGTACCCTAACTTCCAGCAGCCCTCCCAGAGGTGCTCTTCCTGCTGAAACAGGTTCCCCATAATATTCCAGCCTATAAGGATGCACTTTCTGCATATCCTTTATAGTTCAGAATATGGGCTCATGACTGATTGTGGATTTCTTTAAAGAGGTCCACAGTAGGTCCAGGATATCATACCATTTGGCACCATATCACGTTCAGTACCTTTTCCAGGTTCATACAAAGCTTATGGGTACATGAATATTTATAACATTAGTTATTTGCACAAATTCATATGCATTAGTCCATTTGTACATGAATTGAATGTTACGACGTTCGTACATTAACATTTGTAGGAATACGAATGCTTCTGAACATTGAATGAATAGTTCATACATTGGTTAAACTGTGGGATACATATCAGATACATATTGATACATCTGCATTTGTATAGGATATGTATCTGATTTTAATGCATTTTTATAGGATCTGTATGTAGGATCTGTATCCAAGACCCGTATCCAAGATACGTATGCATTTGTATTGGATATTCGTACAAATTCATACAAATACATTTGTTTCAAATAGAATGCTACCACATTCTAAAGGGATCTATTCATACAAATACAGATTTTCTAACATTCAGTTTATTATGAATCAAATGCACCAAAACCCATTCGTGCACATCCCGACATGAGTAGGGAGCTAGAGACTTGCTCGATTCAACAGTAGTGTGCAAAAGATAATCCTCTAGACCCCTCCTTGTTATGGACTACAGAAAGGATCTTTGGCAATGGAGGTGCTCCCAAATCAGTTAAATAAGAATCCAAAAGTCATCTAGCTATTTGGGATATTGTTGGATAGTGATTAGTCATAAATCGGTCAGATTTAGGGATGTGCACGAATATTCATAACATTCAATATTCATACAAATTTGTATGAATTTGCATATTTGTATACAAATCAAATGTTATGACATTTGTACATTGACATTCGTATTTGTACGAATATTTCAGAACATTAGTAAGAATGCTTCAGAACAATCATGAAGCAGGGATGTGGTAAAGGGTATGCACCAGTCACATCGGCAATGGATCCAGAGTACATCTGATGTGGATTTAGAGTGGATTCACAGATGATTCAGGGTGGATCTGATACTTTCATAGCAGATACATTATGGGATACATATCCGATATATATTTGTTGTATTGGATATCCATACGAATTGATATGAATACATCCATATCAAATAGAATCCTACCACATTCAAAGGGAATCTATGTAAATGAATACATTTTTTTTAGATTTGCTTCAATACAAATTGAATGCAAAAAACCCAATTCATGCACATCCCTAGTCAGATTTTATTTCCCAGTTGTTTCTCGCTTTTCCAGTTTAACTCTGATTTGCTCAATTTCCCCATCACTTGGTGGATTTGGCTAATGCATCAAAATTATTTTGCCTAATGCAATGCAGTGTTTGCATTCTGTAGAACTTCCACTAAAGTAGATTTAGACTGTAAGCCTGAGGGCAGGGACTTGCCTGATATTCTGTTTTGTAAGCTGTTCTGGGAGAACTTGATATGCTTAGGAATTGCAGGGGTGGGGTGGAAATGCAACAAGCAAGCAAATAAAAGATGGATTCTATAAACATACAGTACTTTCATTAGAGAACAGCAACACAAAGTTCAGAGAAACACTGTTTTATTAGGGCACTTGTACTTTCTCTACGTATTTACAGTGTGTGACCAGACCCACTGATCTGGATCTTGTGGAGGCGTGGGCGGGATCAGTGCCATCATAAGTGACTGCATAGATCGAGCCCATGCCTCACAGTGTTCACATTGAATGAGGCATTGGAAGTGGACTTTGGTACAAAAAGGATACCATGGCCTTGTCCAGCTATGTGAGCCAGTTTGGTCTTGTGGTGAGAGTGCTGGACTCTTATCTGGGAGTCACCAGGTTTGATTCAGCCCTCCTCCACGAAGCCAACTGGGTGACCTTGGGCCAGTCACAGCTCTCTTCCGAGCTCTCACAGCCCCACCTATGTCACAGGGTGTTCTGTTGTGGGGAGAAGAATAGAAAAGCTTTGTCAGCTGCTTTGAGTCCCCTTAAATGGGTGAGAAAAGCAGGGTAGAAAAGCCAACTCTTCTTCTCCTCCACAAAGCCAGGTGGGTGATCTTCGGCTTGTCATAGATCTCTTCTACCTCACAGGGTGTTTGTTGTCACAGACCCATCTACCTCACAGGGTGTCTGTTGTGGGGAGAAGAATAGAAGGTCTGTCATCCGCTTTGAGTCCCCTTAAATGGGTGAGAAAAGCAGGTAGAAAAGCCAACTATTCTTCTTCCTCCTCCTCCTATCAGGAACTTCCCAAAGGAAGCTCTCTGGCACATTATGCACAGTCAGGAGCACTGGTCTGTAGAGGTGTGCATGAAGCCCATTTCCCACATTTGATCTGGGGGGCTTTGGATTCTAATGAATATTTGTGCATGAAACGAATGCAACCCCCCCTACACTCACCTGACCTCCTCACCACCACTGCCGCCACCACACCTTCTTCTAAGGCACTTCTGGTGTGCACAGACCAGAAGTGACTTTTCTGGGCTCTGGAAGGCCTATTTTGGCCTCTGGGGAGCATGGGATGAGGTCCAAGACACAAGCGGAGCAGCCCCAAATGGAAAGGGTGGTGCATGAGAGGTGGGTGGGACCACTCTGGTAGTATCCGAGGCCTCTTTCCATGCTCTCTGCACCCCAGAACTGAAAGTGCTTTTTCTGGGCTCCAGAAGGCCTATTTTTAGCCTCTGGAGAACATGGAAAGAGGACTGGGGCTGAATGTGCCCCCAAAGGTAAGGTGGTGGTGGTGGAGCTGTGGGGTGGATGGGTGGTCCAGGGGAAGGCCCTTGGCTTCCTGGTATCCACAGAAGCTTGAACTGAAGCTTCTACAAATATCGGATAGTTTGATTCATGGATGAATAGGGCCTCATAGGCCCTTTAATCGATTCAATCACAAATCTATGAATTCGTACATATCCGTATAAATTCTGGATGGCACAAATACTTGTGCACATTCCTACTGGTCTGTGTTCAATATCACCTTTGACTACATTTACCCACATTCTACCCTTGATAAAGTCTGAACAAACCCACAGCTCTTGACCTTTTCCAATAGTTTTTATTGATGCTTTTCTTGCTGCAAGCACAATTTTTTGGCCATCAACAATGGTTCCAACACGAAATAGCCTTGACCTTTCCAATCAATCCATCTTGAGATATATTAGGAAATACGCTTCTCTGGAACCAGGTGAAAAGTGGTTTCTCTGTAACTCTTTCCCTTTCTTCAATATTGTAATGACATTAGCCTCTGGTATCAAGTCCGCCATTAGTGAGCTATCAAAAATGCTTTACCAAGGACTGTTCTATTTTGCTTGCTCCTGCCATTCAGAGAAGCCATGATGGATTTCCTCAAAGCCCGGTAGTCTGTCGAATGTTCACAGTGCTAAAAGCTTTAATTGCCTTATTATCTGCTCTGGTGCAGTGGAAAATGTTCTTTAGCATTTCACTTTCCCTCCAGGAAAGAAAAGACAGAAAGAATGAACTGGTAGGCTTTGAGAAGGTTAGAGTATCTTTTGCACATCACTGGGTGGAAGGAATCACCAGTTTCTTAAGTGTGGAAGCTTCACCTTTCATAACCCACACTTGGCCCTGTGGTCACTTCACAGTGTGCTCAGAGATGGATCATCTACATTTCAAAGAACTGTTTCCAAACCAGAAGCAGTTCCTTCCATGGAGGAGCACACCACGAGCCACTACATGTGGTAGATGTTTAAGTTCACGGTGTGGTGTGTGCATTTACCTTTACCTGCACTAGACTAGAGCTGATAAAGCTCCAGGCATGCCCATCCATACCTACATGGTGCTGAATGGTCACTAATGTGCCGAGCTAGTGTGCTGACCAATCACAGTTGCCCCAGTGATGGCGTTAGCACACTTGTGCTAGCATTGACACAAGGGCAGGAAGATGGCGACATCTGGACACCATCTACACTTCAGGTAAGTGCCCGGATGTGTGTGGGGAGGGATCTCATATACTAACATTCACCAGTCCAAGTGCCTAGTACACATTTGGGCAACTTCATTTTTTCTGTCTCCGGGATGGGAAGGGAACTGCAAATTTATTCCAGAAATAAAATAACTATTCCAATAATTCCCAAGCAACAGACTGGCACATTTTCCTGCCAAATTGCACCTTTCCACACTGATGTTATTAGTAAAGGCAAGAACTCCCACACTCGGCATCTGCACCACACAGAGCTGCTTCTTTACTAGAAATGGCTCCTTGTGTGCTGGACTGCCCCCCCCCCCTGCAAAACTATAATAGCTGCAGGTCTAGGACAGGCCTGTGCACTACTACATCTGCACCTCTTCTGGTTGGAAGAGGTACAGGGCGCACATGACCTTCAGTGCAAGTGCAACTTCACACTGCATTAAGGATGTGCACAGATATTCATGACATTCGAAATTTGTATGAATATGGCCAAATTCAGACATTTGTATTTGAATCAAATGTTAGCACATTCAAAGACTGTTTCAGTACATTCATATGAAGCTCTGTATGGGATTTGTATGGGATTGAACGTTTGTATTGAATTTGAATCCCACTACATCAGAAGGGGATCTATTGGAACGAATACCAATTCTCCTGCATTCAATTAAATACTAATAGAATACATTAAAAATACACACATTTGTGCACAGCCCTGCACTGCATCACCTGGTTGCTGCGGCAAAGCAATAACCATGACATCAGCAATTCACATTTATCTTGCACCAGGTAAAGTGCCAGCCAAGTTTCAAATGCTTTAGGCATCTGTAAGTGTGGACGCCCAAAGCATTCCAGATAGGGATGTGGGTGCTTTTCTCCTAGGTCACCACATTGTGTGACCCTTGGATGGGTAGCTGTGCACACAAACCTAGAAGGACTTTTTTTGGCCTCTGAAGAGTGCCGAAATGGGCCTGGAGATGCCACTGCGTCCTCCTGTTCCATTCTGGTACTCTCCCTTACCTTTGCGGAAGCCACAGTGATCTAGATTAAGGCCCTGAGGCTGAAATGTAGACCCTGTAAGTAGGGTCTACACTAGATCCAGAGAAAGAGCCTCCTGATTGGGATCTAGCTCCACCCTGTGTGGATGGATCCAGATCAATAGGAGTGAGGCCACCACAATCTGGATTAACGTGCAGATGCAGAGGCCCTGGGTCAGTTCAGTGACAGTGGCTGGCATACCCCTTTGGGAGTGCTGGCACCATCCTCAACTTGCCTCCAGGTACTTGCAGTGTGGACTGCCTGTCATGGACTATCCAAATTGCCATAGCAAAGTCTATGCAACTTCTGCCTCCCTGGAGGCTGGCGCTAAGCTCATTGAAATGCAGCATGGGACCATGCACCCATTAGTCCCACCACCACCGCCCTACACACAGGAATTGCACCAGGAAGTGCTAGATGCTCCTGGTCAAGCTGTGAAAGTGTGTGTGTGTGTGTTATTGCTTCAGAGCTACAGAGAATTGGGACACTCTTGGACAGGGTTGTGCACGAATATTTGAAACATTCAAAATTCAATTGAATTTGATTGAATTCGGACATTTGAATGTCTATACCTTTGAATTTGACTGAATTTTTGAATCTTTCAAATCATTTGAACCAATTATTTGGACATTCGTATGTGTACAGATACGTACACATTACATATTTATCAACAGGCATCTTACTCGTATCCCTAGACATTTCTATGGATATGTACAGGATGAAAACAGGATGCATACAGGATAAAAAGGGATGCGTACGGATGCGTACAGACACATTCGAATGTCGACATTCATAGCTTCAAATATGAATTGAAAATTTGTATGAATAGATTTGAATGCCTTTGATTTGAATTGAATGTGAATACATTTGAATTTTAAACATTGGAATCTATTTGAATCTCTGGATATTCAAATTGAATCAAATCCCAAAAATTGCATTCGTGCACACCCCTATTCTTGGATGCTCTGGATTAGAGAAAGCTGAGTGGCATGAGGATGGAGCATCCTGGAGGACCCTAATCTGTGCCCTACAGGCAAGTGCAAACAGGTCACAAATGAGAAGCCTGGGATAATCCAAAAAGGTGAGATCCATTGATCAGTAGTCTCTGGGGCATTCATTTATTTATTTGAATTTCTGTCCTGTCCTGTCTCCACAAGTGAGCCAATTTGGTTTTGTGGTTAGAGTGCCAGACTCATATCTTGTAGTAACTGGGTTTGATTCCACACGCCTCCATGAAGAAGCTGAGTGACCTTGGGCTAGTCACAGGTCTCTTCTGTGCTCTCACAGCCCCACCTACCTCACAGGATCTCTGTTGTGGGAAGAACAGAAGGTTTGTCAGCCACTTTGAGTCCCCTTAAATGAATAAGAAAAGCAGGGTAGAAAACTCTTCTTGTTCTGTTGTTGTTGTTGTTGTTGTTGTTGTTGTTGTTGTTGTTGTTGTTGTTCTTCTTCTTCTTCTTCTTCTTCTTCTTCTTCTTCTTCTTCTTCTTCTTCTTCTTCTTCTTCCCATCCTAGAGCTGGTTACAATAAAATCAGTACTATAAATATTGGCAGACCAGACAGAGCAGTGAGGGTGGAGGAAAAAGGAATGATTTCTCTTTCCCTTTCCACACTTGGGGCCTTTCTTCCTTTTCCCTTAAACTGGCTTATGAAGGAGTACAGCAGCTTCCCTTCTGCAGGGTGGACCAGGTTAAGGGAGGCCACACACCCTGTTAATTTGTTCCGTCTGCACCAGACGGAGTGTACATAATCCCAACAAAGAAGCCAGAAATGGGGGATATAAATGCAAATATATACCTTAATATGGTGGAAGACATGGCAAGGAGGCTCAGTGATGAGTGCATCTTTCCCATACACAGAGAAACAGACCAAACAACCTTGCAGCATAAACCACAGACTGATTGCTTCTTTCTGAAATCCCATCTAGGGCAAAGAGATCCTATCTGCACTTTGGGTGAGAATAAGAATAGGGAAAGTATTGTAAGGCTTGCAGTAGCTTAATACCCTTTATAAGAATTACTTTCCCAAGGCACTGTGATTTCTACTATAAAGGGGCAGCATCTGTGACAAAAAGAGAGAGAGAGAGGAGGGGGCATGCCTGCCACTTCAAATGAGTTCTTAAATTGCATTTAAAGAGAAAGAGGAAAGAACCCCCGTGATATGCACTTAAGAGATCCCATCTCTTCAATAATGTGTCAGTGTAAAAACATCCCCAGCTTCAACTGATAAGAGGACGTGAGCAGAACTGATGTGGCGCCAGGGCTTTTGGACAAAGGATTGGGCAAGATAGAAGAATCAGAATATCTAAACAAGATGGTGCTAATTTATTTATTTTTAATTGCAGGTTGTCCTAGACACACAATTTCATTTATAAATAAGCAGAGGGAGCTGTGGAAGAGATGAGGTTGATGTATCTTTATTCTTGGACATATGTAGGCTTTCATGGCTGGATTCAATCTCATTTGTAGACGTTTTTGGGCTGTTCTGCCGTGTTCCAGCATAACTTCTGCAAATGAGATCTCCATTCTTACTTGCTTCCTCTTGGCGGTGAAGAGAAAATCCAATGGTGTAAAGAACAATATTGTAAAAGATCTATGAACCTGGGGCATTTTCACACTTCCCTTCCTGTCTGCTGGAGAGGTAAGGAGCATGATTAACCAACATTTAGTGCTCACACTTGGAGAACTAATCAACTTTGGATGTTCTCTCCCCAGCAATCAAATACCTACTTAGATCCCAGGGCCGGTCCTCTCACCATTTTGGCCCTCTGAGATGGCACATGTGTCAAGGCCAGCACCATGACTATGCTGATGGTCTGTGCATGTCTATGGGCATCCATGGTGCCAGCATGCTTGCACAGCACCTCAGATAACCCCATAGCACTGGTAGAGGTGGGGATGGTCCTGCCACTGGACACTTCAGGTAAGTTCCTGGTAAACATTGGTACTCTACACCTAATAAACAATTAGTGAACTTCTGGTGGGGGGCATGCTTGGAGGCTTTAGTGGCCTCCTTGAAGTGCAGATGCTCTTCACCAGAAGTCCAGTAATCATTCACTACTGGCTGTAGTAGTGCAAATAGGCCCCCAGTTAAGTTGGATGAGGTCAATCATGAGACATCAAGCCTAGGCATTGACATCTTGGGAGTCAGTGAACTAAAATGGACATAAATGGGTTAATTTAATTCAGGTGACTATTACATCTACTACTGAGGGCAAGAATCCTACAAAAGGAGCAGGGCAGCCCTTGTCGTTAATAAAAGAGTGAGAAAGGCAGTACTGGGTTACCATCTTGAAAATGGGTATTTTTCCACTGTCACTAAAAGTACCCATTAAGTACCCATTAATGGGTACATAATGGTATTTTTGTACACATTAATGGGTACTTAATGGGTACTTCTAGTGACAGTGGAAAAACAGCCAATGTCAGAATGATTTCTGTTTGAATCCAGGGCAAACTGCTCAATATCCCAGTAGTTCAAGACTATGCTCCAACCTTTGATGCTGAAGGATCTTTCCACACCTCACTGAAATAGGATGGGGCACACTGTCCTGGAACAAGCAAACTATTAGGGGTGTACATGAATGCAATTTTTGGATTTGATTTGAATTGAATATTCGAATGTTGGAATTCGAATGAATAGAGAAAAAAAGACTGTATTCAAATTTGAACCGATTCAAATACATTCATATCTATTCATATGAATATTCTATTCGTATTTGAAGATACGAATGTCAACATCTGTATGCATCCCATCTGCATCCCATTTTCGTCCCGTAAGGATCCATAAAAATGCATATGGATACGAATAAGATGTGTAGGGATGTTTAAAAATGAATGTATAGACATTCAATTCAAATTCAAATGTCCGAATTCGAACAAGTTTGATCAAGTTTTGAATGTTTCGAAAATTCTTGCACATCCCTATACCCTACCCCCCTCTAGGATTGATAGCTGCTGGAAGAAAAGAAAACATCAACATCTGGATGATCCTTTCCACTTCTGCCCTGGCTGCTACTTCCAGCCACCCTTTAGAGGCAGCACCAAGATCCTGAAGGCCACGTATGAAAGTACCTGAACTTTGCAGCTTCTGGTCTAGTTGTGTGTGGGGTTTTTTGGGGGAGGGGTTGCCAACATCTTAGATTCCACACATTTGGCTTTATCTGAAATCCTATCTGTTCTCTAACCTTTCCAGGTCACATCACAAATGTGCCTTTAAAGAAGCCCCTTTAAAACCTTCACCTTAGGCCATTCTGTCCAGTCCCTTCCCAAGATTGTCACGCTTACCATATCCCAGAGCAGATTTAGGCAGAAAACAACTGTGCCTAATCCTTTCCTTACTTGATGTTCTTGGGAGATGTTCCCTCAAGATCAATGGATGCTTGATTGACCTCATAAATCACTATCTCTCTACTCTTACAATGCTCTCCATAGGTGGTCACTGTGATGTGTGTTCTGAAAGGAGGGAGGAAGGGAGAAAACCAGGCCCAATGAAACACTCTGACTCCAATACACACAGAGATTTCTCATCCTTTCATCCCTAGAAATTATCTTTTACAATGTAATGGTGAAAATCATTACTTCCTAATGGGACCTTGGGGTGTTATTTGAAGAGGGAGTGATTAAAAAATGAGGGTATACAAGAATTTCATAATGAATATACTCGACAAAATCAAGCAAAGATATCATTAGCTTTCTCAGCATGGTATGATTTAAGAGAGGAAAGGTATCTATTCCACCTCCCCTCAATTTCCTGTTCCATTATCTTTTTGGTGAACCCATATTCAGTTATTTGTCTATGAACAATGCACATCCCATAGTTTCCAGGCTCCTTTGAGTCAGGCACTTTGTAGAACTGACTTCCAAGATTTTGATGGTGGCTTTCAGTATCTATGTTATATCCTGGTGACCATCATCCAGAGGTCTTTCCTCTTTTTCTCTTTATCCAGTCAAGCTTGTGAAGGAAGTGTGTTACAGAGTCATTCCTGCCACCAGACCCAGAAGCAATCCATCAGGACATTCTTGAAATAGATGGGAGAGGATGCAGTTGTTACCAAATGCGCTCTAGCACTTTGTACATGTCCAGGGGTTTTGGGATCTTTTTAAGATGATGGGTTAGGTTTTACAGGGAAAAAGAAAACTACTTGAAAAGAGCCACAACATGACAGTTTACACAGAGTAGAAATTCTTCTTTCCTAAACCTTAGACAAAGTAAGTTCCCATAATCAAGTCAATTAGTCAAAATTCCCAGGAAAGAAAAGCAATATAAATTCCCAAAGATTAATATTACTTGTCCTGAAGAGAGTGGAAGAATGCATCTAGCACTGTAGGGGGGAATCCCCACAGCAAGCTTATTTCGCTTTCCCTAAACCGAAATAATAGAACCAGATGCAAACGCGAATTTGCCTGTTCCCATTACTTTTAACTTAATCACATTCGATCCGGATTCTGAGGATCCTAGGTGGCGTACATGACTCAAGGGGGGACTCAAGTGGCTACTTTTTAAAAGCTGCTTTTCGGGGCTGCCCTGCCCTCTTCCTCCTGGCATGGACGCGCCACCCATAAGGGACCCTTTCACCGAGCCTAACTGGGTGGCTGGGTGGCTGCCGCTTCCATGGATGGAGGAAAAATGGCAGCGGGCAGCAGGCCAGCGATTCTTTCCCCTCCTCTCCCCATTGCTCAGGGCACACAGCAGCAGCGGCAACTTAAGCCCCTTTGCTTTAAACATTCACATTCAGCTGCTTTCATCCCTTTCCCTTTCTAAAGTCAGAACTCCAAAGAGCTAGAATTGTGCAAAATTGCAACATTGTTATTCCAACCATCAAGGTGTGAAGTGGTTCCAGCGCTACAGTGTAGCGATCCCTGTTAAGTGGATTTTTACACTGAAATCACTGTCTTTGGAAGCAAGCTATTGGGGGAGGGAAACCCTAAACATGGATTCTCATCTCTTAAAATGATACTGTCCACACAGTAAAAAATGTAAAATGTTTCAAGCGCATGATCCGGAGTGAGACCTGTTGAAATCAGGATTGAGATTCACCACGCTTTGGGGTGGTGTAACACGGGAAAAGCGTGTTAAGCCAAACTGCTGTGTGGACTCCAAGGACTGAAAATATTTTGAATCTGAGATAAGGTTGCCGTGAAGACACGGCCTAGAAGTCCTCATTTTCTCTTCTCTTCGCAAACCCTTACTAACTCTTTACTCCTTACTAAGTCAATACAAAACCTTCTCTTTTTATATTCTAAAAATATAATTGTGTACATGTCTCCTCAGCCCAGTCTCAGTAAATCATTGGCTGCTTCTTTATGCAAGGAACCAAGTAAAAGGTGCTAATTAAAATGAAACCTTTTGCTTAATATTTACTTTCAAATATTCTAACTCAGAATCTTGAGAGATTTCACTTGTTTTATTTGCAAGGCAAATGGCATTTACTGGAAATCAACTTAAACCCATCAGATATACAAAAAGGAGGGGGCTACTCCAAGAGTCATGTTTACCTGTTTACTTAGTAGGCTGATGAGTTTTTCTGGGGCTTAAGGTCAAAGCCCATGATATTTGCAATGGTCCCATAAACCTTTGCAGCACCATTTTATGCATTAGCTATACACATTTAATATAGAAATTTTGGGTTATGTCCCTAACACAATGATGGACTGCATAGCTTCTCAGAAATTAGAGAGAATTTTCTGCTACTGGTGGGAAGGCAATTCCAAGAAGAATCCAGTTAGTAGGGAGTGGAGTGGAGGAGAGAGACAGCAGTGGCTAAAATGTGAACAGGGGGAGGAGGAGAAGGAGGAGAGAAAAGAAAGAAAAAAAGAAAGAGAGAGAAATCTCAGACTCCACATCAAAAGTATTGTACAATGCAACAAACAATTTACGAACAATAAAGCATCTATCCAGTTGGAAGAAAAATGACAAGACAGAGATGTGGAAAGTTTGGTCCGTGTTTGAAAATTTGATCAAACAGTTCACACTCATGAATGTTTGCCTCAGAATTAAACATCCAGTTGTTTGGATATCCAGAAATTTGATCAAACCAAACCACTCTGCTGCTTGCAAAGACAGAAATTTGATTGAAGAGTTCATGTTTGATATATATATATATATTGCCCTTGAAAAAGGCTGTTTTCAATGGAAATAAATGGTATTTGATGTTTCTGAACCAGTTCCAAACTGAACACAAACCACTATCTGGTTAACCACTTTTCCATCGAACTGACTAAACGGATGTTTGGTTTATTGGTAATAAACCAAACGTATGGTCTTAGTATGTGCACACTTCCAAATTCTAGCTGTTGGGAACACAGCAGAAAGTGTTCCTTTTTAATGTGTCCCTTTATACTGTGTTAATAGATTCAAAAACATTTTTTTTAGCATAAGCAGCTCTTTAATTATTTGTTCCAGTATTTCCTCAGAAAGAAAAGCTTTAATTATGCTCTGATTTCATTACGTTTTCCACTGAATAATAAGAGGGCAAAATAGTTATTGCAGTCAGTTGTCCAATCTGTTTGGATTTCATCGCTCATAGGTGGAATGCTGAACTTTATTACTCATCTAAACTGCATCAGATCAGTTCAGTTAAAGTAATTATAGTTTGTTTGGCAAAATACACTGAAAATTCACTCAATTGCTGGTGTTTCAGTACCACTACTAGTCCACACCATTATTTCTGAACAGTTGTCCTCTTCAGCTTCACTCAGACATCAATTGATTATGCTATTGATTCTTGTATTCTACCCCCTAAATAAATGAAAAAAAATATTTACAGGGTGTCGAAATAAATGCACCTTTTCATGTTAATTACGCATACTACAATGCAATAATCAATAGTGTAAGATTAACCATCTGTTTGGGTTTATATATATAAAATCTCCAGCAGTCAAGTTCTTAGCAATAGAAAAGGGAAACGGAAAGAAAGAGAGGAAGTATATTATTATTTTTGCATCCAAATGGAACTAGGTGAATTATACAAGTTTGTCCTATATATAAAGATATGCTAATTTCCCATCTACGTAGGGAAATGTGTATCCATTTGCTTCTGATTTGTCTAATTTATCATGAACCACTTTGAGATTTTAGAATGAGAAATGCTATAAGGACATTTCAAGCTGATAAATGAATACTTTTACTCTTATATTGAGGCAATTGAGAGAAGCAAAACGCTTTGGCCTTAATATCCTGCGCTAATCCCAGCTTAAGATCCATCAATCAAAGACAGGCTTCTAACCAAATAGAAACATTTCATCATGCAATGAGGATATTGATGGAAACATGGAGTTAGATTCCAGGGACCTTTTTGCACTTGTGAGGATTGGACTGCTTCAGCTAGACCTAGACTGGAATGGGTACCTGCTTAAGCAGCCTGGTTGTCCTCAAACAAAGCTGTCTGAACTTGGACAACCTGCTCTGGGAGAGGACCTGCCACCACCCCATGCTGCTCTGAAGTCTGGGCAAACTTTGGAGCCCACTATGAGAGCTTTGATGGCCGGAGTCCCAGGAGGACCCATTTCAGTGGTGCAATTTGGTGGGCTGCCAAAATGCTAAACTGGAGAAGGGAGGCATGCACCCTTCTGAATGCCACTCTATTCCATTCCAGAGGTATCCAGACTGTTAAAAATGTCTACTGGTATCCCAGTCTTGGTGGCCCAACATGAACACAGCATGCTAGCAGGGGGTGTGGCCTCTCTCTTCTGGTTGAGAGTTTGGAAGAGAGAGGCCTCATGGTGGACTGGGATACTAGCCAGTGTGGAAAGGTCCCAAGTCTCTGTTTCATGAAGGAATCTGAGGAGGCTTCCACACAAGGCTAGAATATAGCTGTCCCCTGTGAACCCCAGACTTTTTACACTCAGATGGAGAAGAAAGTAGAGTGGAAATGAGGTTCCATGTATCACCATTCAATCTCCTCTTTCCTGTTTAACTCAGTTGGGGGAAATGGCTGAGATTGAGATGAGGTAAGACAGTCTGTCCACATCCTGAATGGGGATAGTAGGGATCGTGCTGCCTCACACCATTCAAAGGCATCCCCTGTATAGGTATTTTCTGCCCAAAGAATCTTAAGGGAGGGGGAAGCAATTTGCTTCCCTGACCACATGGATCTCTGTGTATTTTTGTGCAACTTCACCTCATTACTTCATGTCTGGCACTAACGATTATGCAAAGTTATTGTTCGTTGATGTTGTGGTTAAAAGCACAGAAAAATGTATCACCTTTTTAGCAGTCCTAGAATAATTTCTTTGTTGGAGGTTAGCTTACACAATTAAAAAAAATGATGTCATTATAAGAATATTGGGGAAAACAATAATCATGGGGCTTTATTTAACTTGTATTTGACAGTTTGCATTGTTTTCTGTTGGATTAGTTTTCTTCCCCATTTATCTGCACCAAATTCATAAATGCTATGTATATAGTTCTTTTCTTCTTTCCTTCCCCCTTTTAGGGGTGAATATGGTAGTAGGGATGTGCACAAATATTTGAAAATTCAAAAATTCAATTCGAATCCGTCAAATGTTGACATCTGAAACTCGAATTGGACTTTTGAAAATCTGATTCAGATTTTAGAATAATTCAAATGTATAGATTCGTATCTGCCGTATATGAATCTGTGCAGAAATTATACATATCTTGTGCTTAAAATACTAGATTAAAAGGGGATGCACACAGGATAACACAGGATGCATACGGATTTTTATGGAATGCTTACAGATATGTATAACAGATACAAATGTTGTTGACATTCGTATCTTTAAATACAAATCTAACATTTGAATGTACGGATTCAAATGTTACTGATTCGAATTGGATTTTATGACACTTGGATCTTAAATAGACAGATTGAATCGGATTTTATGACATTCAAATCTACTCGGGTTCAAATGTTAAAAATACATTCGTGCATATCCCTATACGGTACTAGCCATATCTCCATGGTAGAACAACTGCCTGCAAAGCTGAGGGTGGCAGGTTCATTGCCAGGAGAAGGGGGTGGCAAACCACCTGTATCTGCTGAAAAACTGGCACAGATATCTCAGCATATCCACCAGGAATCAGGCCTGCGCCAGTGATACCTAAGTCCTTTCTGCACTGTTGTTCAGAAAGGGGACTACAGGTCTCCCTGATATTGAAAGCTACAGATGGACCATGTTGACCTAAGGCATTTCCGCACTGCATCGCGTTCGAAACGGAACGCGTTCAGGCGGAAAGCTTAAGACAGCTCCGGGCGCTTTCCCCTTTCACACACAGACGCGCCAGAACGCGTGTAAACGCGTTCCGGAGCGTCTGTGTGCGAAAGGGGAAAGCGCCCCGAGCTGTCTTAGCCGGCAAACGCCGGCCAGGGGCGCGGAGACAGCCGCGGAGGCAGATCGACAATCAGCTGTTTGACAAACAGCTGATTGTCAAAGCCGCGCGGCGTCGGAGGCGAGCCCGCAGCTGTTCGGGAGACAGAAGCAGGCGCGAACGCTTCTCCTCCCGAATGGCTGCGGGCGGCTCGTCCGCGTTGGAACACATGTAGAGCACTTTAAAGTGCTCTACATTTCGAACGCGGAAAAGACAGCTGCGGACACGTCGGAACGCAAGCCGCGCGTGGGCAATGCGGATGACGTGTCCGCAGCTGTCTTTTCCGCGTTCCGTTCAGCCCCGTGCGAAAACGTCTCCAGTCTGGAACACAGAGGCATGGAGAAGGTTCACATCCATTTTCCTATCAAGGGACCTATTTTGGTGGGTCACCAAAGAGTGCCAATAAAAATGGACCTCTCATTGGCTTGAGGCTAGGAGCTTTCATTCCTAACCCTTTGGAGCCCTTAGAGTCTGACTCTGGAGCTCATGTGAGATTCAGAGCCAGTGCAGGAGTTGGTCTGGATCAGGGCCATAATCCAGATGATGCTGTTCCAGTCCACATCTGGCTGTGGTCAGTACAAACAAGCCTTGCTGGTCCAGACCCATTGGTTTAGATCATGGCTTTCAGTCCAGGAGCACCCTAGGTAAGAAGAAGATGTATCCTGAGTGTGTCCACTCCCTCTCTACTAACATTTTATCACATCATTCATCCCAGAAGTGAATAATAAATTGAAGCAATTAATGAGAAATATTTCAATTGCTGCCACTAGGTAGCTTAGACTCTGTGTGCACCAGTAATTCAGAATTACGGGCCATGAAGTTCTCTTCATGGATTTATAGTGTAGACTTGTGAGACTCTACTCCTGCTGGTTTGCTCCATCTGGAAGCCCCAATCAGGGTTTCCGGTAGGCCTCTACATTGAAATCTACCAGCAGATCACTGGACCTTGGTCTAGAACATGGAGGCATGCAGAAGACTTGCATCTCATATTCAGTACTAGCAGAGGTCCCATTTCAGTGGCACACCAAGTGGGTTTCCCAGTGGCTCCAACACTAGAAACTTTAGTTCCTAGTCCTCCGAGCCCTCAGAGCCTTTCACAAAAACTCATATAAACTTCAAGTCAGGGCAGGAACTGGCAGACCAAAGTGATTATGTAGACAATGCTGTTTCAGAAAATGGTTGTCTGTGGTCTGAACCTGTGGGCCTGGTTGGTAGAGAACCACTGCTTTCGATTAGGGGCCTTTCAATGCAGAAAGGCCATTAATATCACACCAGGACTCTTGGAAAGGACAGCGTATGCAGACCATAATTACCTATTCCAATGAGAGATCGAAACAATTGCCACACTATCATTTTTATCCTTTTATCCTTTTATCTGTCATCTGTTATCATTTTAGGTATTTCAATATCAGGTTGCAGCAGAGAGAAAAAAGGATGGACTTGTCTGGACAGCAACTTTGATAGGGAATGAACTTTAAAAATCTTTCCCTCCTGTGTCATGTTGTTTAGACAGTACCATTATGAGGTGTGCAACATGTTCTAGGCAATTTGGAATCACCATGCTCTCTCTTAATTAGGGGACTGGGGTTGGTGGACAGGCACACTAACATGACACCTGTTCACATTTCCACTTTTCCACTGACGTGAAGGTCAGGCAAGAAAGGAGCCGTTCACACTTCAAGTGCTAGTGCAGTCCCCAACCAAACCACCAGCACTTGAAGTGTGGATAGCCTAGTCTGAGAAGGCTGGATTGGCACAGCAATGGCCACAGCTACATCTTGTGAATGCTTGGAAGTTACCATGGTGATCAGCTCATAGTGTGTGGCTGCATAGGCATGCCACCCCACGTATTTTTAGCTTTGCACTTGGAGTGATGCTGACCAGGAATTCACTAGGTGAAGGTAAGTATTTACTTGTTCACAGCAAAATGAGATTGGGGAAGTTGGAGTGAGCTCCTGGACACTCTGGGGCTGTGGTGGGGTGAGCATGTGGACAGGCTTCCCCTGGAGTGTTTGTAACAGTGACATTTAAATGGGACGGGACTTAAGTTGCATAGGTCATCTGAATTTTTCATTTGAATTTGCACGTACGAGTGTCCCTATGCATTGTAACACATCCCATACGCATCCATATGAATTCGTACATGTCCATGTGCATCCCGTAGTTATCCTGTATGCAACCTGTTTTCATCCTGTATAGATTTGTACAAATGCAGGAAAGATGCATATCTGCAAGTATGCCATCATGTATGAACCCATACACATAAGAATGTCCGGATAATTCAAATAAATAGATCCAAAATTTGAAATTCATTTGAATCCTTAAATTTGAAGTTCTGGACATTCTATCCAAATTTGAATGTTGAAATTTGGTTAGCTTCCATTGAATTTTGAATACATTCCAATATTTGTCCACATCCCTAGTGCAGAGTGGGGCAGCCACAACTTGCTACATCATGAAGATACAATATGACACAACACATCTGGCAAATATTTATTTCCTCAGAATCGGGTTTTAATCATGAGTGCTTTTCACTACAGCTAGAAAGAAGTTTTATTAGAGAACATAAGAACATAAGAGGAGCTCTTCTGGATTGGGTTACAGGCCCCAGATCACATTACCCAACGCGTAGCACGGGTGGCAGAAATAACATTGTACAAGATCAGCATTGTTCACATCTGGAAATAGAGGTCATTCATATTCTTTGCCATCCTCCAACCATATTCATTCATCTGGCTAAGAGGAATATAAATAGCCCACAACGATTGCATTAAAAAAGATCGGGCATGTAAATGAACAGGAGTGGTGGGAATGGGTTAATTACCAAAGTATTATCTAGATTGGATTAACTTGAGGAAATAAGGCAGGAAATGTATCTTCAGAGATGGTCCGAAAGTGATTTCTAATTCAATCTGTTAGCTGTTTGCTAGAAGGGAAGAACTAGAACGGAGAATGAAGTAAGAAGGAGAAAAGATACAAATAATGCCAGAAGACAATTAGAACACCTATTTGTTCCTTAGTGCCAAACACAAATGCAGGATCTTGGGAGAAAGGGAAGAAGGAAAAAGAAAATGGAAATGGAAAAAAAATATGGTTCCCCCCTTTTTTAAAACAAAGATTTAAGAAGGGAAATGCAATTGTTCATTGCAAAATCTTATCCACCAATGGAAGATGAGATTGAACACAGTGTAATGAACTAATGAGATGGCATGTGGTTATAACCGGCGTCAATTGGCTTTAATATGGCAAGACCAAAGAGGACCATTGGAATCTTGGGACTTTGGTCAAGCAAAGGGCATCTGGTTTAAGAGGACAAACCTCTACATGTTTATTTTTCTGCTTTCATTTCCCCCTCGCTTATGCATGCAGGGCAGAGCAGAGTAGTGAGCCTTTCAGACTCAAGAGTAATAACTTCATACTTATTACGCTTCCAACATCGTTTTGGGGCAATGCTGCAGGAAGGGAATTTTGCATTCTTGATTTTGCTATTGTCCTGGGTGAGACATTTCATTATCTAGATCCATTTCAATCTGGCTTCAGGCCTGGTTATGGCATGGAAACCACCTTGGTCACCCTGGTCGATGATCTCCTCCGGGAGAAAGACAGGGAGAATGCTACCTTCTTGGTTCTCCTGGACCTCTCAGTGGCTTTTGTTACCATTGACAATGGTACCCTTCTGGAGAGGCTACTGAGTTTAGCAGTTGGAGGCAGTGCTTGGCATTGGTTCTGCTCCTATAGCCACTATCTCAGATAGTGGTTGTGGGAGATATTGATTCAACACTCTGGGAACTCACTTGTGGAGTTCCCCAGGGGTCAATCTTATTTCCCATGTTATTTAATATCTATATGAAACTGCTGGGAGAAATCATCAGGAGATTTGGAGTGAGGTGTCATCAATACGCACATGATACCCAACTCTATCTCTGTGCCATCTGAATCAGGAGAGGCGATTGAAGTGCTTGACAGGTGTCTAGAGGCAGTAATGGGCTGGATGAGGGCCAATAAATTGAAGCTGAATCCAGACAAGACAGAGGTGCTGTGTGTCACAGGGTCTTGGGTCCATGTTAGTTGGGAGACACCCTGTCCTTGATGGGGTTGCAATACCCTGGAAAGGACAGGTGCATAACTTGGGGGTACTCCTGGACTCCGCACTAATACTCAAAGCTCAGGTGGAGGCCGTGGCCAGGAGTGTCCACTCCGAACTATGGTTGGTGTATCAACTGAAACCTTTTTTAAACAGAGGTGACTTGGCCACAATTATCCATGCTCTGGTAACCTCCAGGTTGGACTGCTGTAATGTGCTCTACATGGGGCTTCCCTTGAAGACAGTTTGGAAGTTGCAGCTAGTGCAAAATTCAGCCGCCAGAGTGCTGACCGGGACAGCTAGCCGGATGCATATCACGCCGGTCTTGAAAAAATTGCATTGGCTGCCAATTCACAACTGAGCCCAATTCAAGGTTGTAATTCTGACCTAAAAGGTCCTAAATGACTTGGGCCTCAAATATCTAAAGAAATGCCTTCTCCCATATTGACTGGCCCATGCCTTAAGATCTAGAGGGGAGGCCCTCCTGGTTATCCCACCACCATCAGCAGCTAGGTGGGCGGGAACCCGGGAGAGAGCCTTTTCAGTAGTGCCCCCCAGGCTATGGAATGGTCTGTCCCTGGAGGTGTGTCAGGCCCCTTCTCTGTTTGTGTTCAGGAAGGCGGTGAAGACACACCTCTTCACTCAGGCCTTTGGTTAAATGTTGCTTATGTTTCCCCCCACTGCAAACTACTGTTTTAACCAATTTTGCATCATTTTTATCATGTTGGTTTTTACATGTTGTACTGGCTATTATTGTTTTGATATAGTTTTTGATATGTTCGATTTTAAAGGTTGTTACCCGCCTGGAGACCCTCAGATATAGGGCGGGATAAAAATATAAAATAAAATAAATAAATTGTATCAGTATCCAGTTACCCAGACAAATCAGCATTGCCATAGAGGTGTAACTTTTTGACTAAACAACTGAAGTCACCCAGCCCAGGAAAGGCCAGAGGTGCAGGAGTCCTATCTTGGAACTCACAACAACTCTGCATCTTCACTTCATTGGGTTGCTTTCCCAGAGAAGTCAAGGTGTGAATAGGCCCCTACAATGTACATGAGAGAGGGAAGGGCAGCCTGGCTAGTCAACAATTCCATCTGAAAAGCATCTCTGAGCCATTTCACATATAAGTCTGTGTGCGTGAGAGAGAGAGAGCACAGCCAAAGATGCTGTAACTCCTAGTGTGAGAAAGATGTGCGTATACAAAATTGCAAGAGCTGTTTGTGAGCATGTTGAACTCATTACAGTTTCTCATTTGTGGGGCCTAGGATAATCATTTCTGATTTTCTTCCACAAATGTATTGATATTGTTTCAGCTATTGCTTCATGCTGATGGTGGCACGTTACACAATAGCTTTTAAAATGACATCAGGACTACTGAAATATGTTATTAAATAAGCCCCTTTGCAGTCAAAGCAGGCAAGGGCAGACACAGGGGAATTTAGCTCTGCTACATTTTAAACAAGATTGTCCTTTCCGATGAGCATGGCTTGTCCTTGCAAATCGAGGCAATTGGTCTCTGCAGGAAGTAGAAAGAGTTGAGGCAAAGTCCGCCCGCTGAACATTTTCCTTCTTTACCTTGTTGAGGTCAATTGGAAAACGCTCCAGCTGTGTCCAGGGGAGAAAAGGTGTCAGCCCAGCAAAGCTATCAGGAGATTTAAAGCAGGATGGTTTAAGGCTTGGCTCATGTATTTATTAGTTTATTTATAAATGCACTGCAAAATTTTAACAATATGAAGGATTAAAAAATATTGTGGTGATTATACTGTACTTTTTTATTGCATGAATTACGTTGAGCAGTTTACGATGGGAAAAGAATACTCTAGTTTAACAAAAAAAAATCTCACAACAAGAGATTAGAGGAGCTTAATATACTTTCCAACATGTGGAGGCCATAATATGTTTACCTAATTTATTTACCTTTAGAAAGTTACCTGTTTTCACCTAGGCTGCCTCCAGGTGCTGAGGGGAAAATGCTGGATCTTCTTTAGGTCCTGTAAGGGATATGCGCAAAGGGGGGGGGGAATGTCCAGCTTCATGTGAACATGAAGTGAATTTGAGGTGAATAGAATGTGAAAAAATTCAGCTCCGGCTGAATACCACCCACCACAGATGTGGGGGTATTTGGATCCGGGCATGGATATTCTATAGAATATTCATGCCCAGAACAAATCCCCCACCCACCCATCCTTTTCCACCCCTCCCACCCACCTGTCCTTTCCCACCCCCTCCCCACTTACCTTACCTCCGTGGCGCCTCCTCTGCACCACCACCACCACCACCGCTGCTCCGGGCTCCATGTGTGTTATACATATCTGTACGCATTTCATATACATCCTCTTTTATCCTGTATGCATCCCATTTTCATCCCACACTATACGTGCAAATGTATACAGATATGCATGATGTTCGTACAGATACGTATGTAACACATATGTATCTGCAGATTTGAAATGTTTCGAATAATTCAAACGAATGTTTTGGAAGATTCGAAATTTGTTCAAATGTTTAAATTTGAATGTGAAGACATTCTGTTCCAATTTGAATGTCCACATTCGGTCGAATCTGATTGAATTTTGAATGTTTAGAACATCTGTGCATATCCCTACCGATGACCCTCTGGGTGAAAAAAATCAGTTCTGCCTACTCCACGCCCTGACAATACTCTGTGGTGAGCAGGACACGCACTATTGCACTTGAAATCTCATTTTATGGGGAGATAAGGAGGTTCTTGTTCAAGCTCATCAAGGCCAGGAAGTGTTGAGGTGTATTCCAGTTATATCACCATCATAATCTATGACCTTTAATGTTTTCTTGCACATAGTAGTAGCACAAATAGCAATTAATACTGGCAAAAGAACAAATTTTTAAGATGAATATTTCCCCCTCTGATTTCGTCCTTAGTGACCTATACCGGAGAGAAAAAAAAAACCTTGATCAAAGTTCTTTTTATTCCTAATTGCTGCTTTCTTTTCAAATCTTGAGACATAAATCATCAGTAGCTGATGCCTGCCACCTTTTACTATGTCTAATTGCCTTTCTGCTCCTGTATAATCATAAAGTCTTTTAACATTTTCAGTTTCCCCTCAGGAAAATGCATCCTAGATGTGACCTTCACGTCTTTCTGTGAACACTGAGGCAAAGAAATCATTCAGCCTGTCACAAATGGCCTCAGACTTGCTGTTTTCTAACTTCCTGGCGAGGGTCTTTAGTGACTCAACCCATCTTGGTTCTAAACCAGGGGCCTTTCTGCACTGATCTCCAGGACAGTTCCAGGTTGGATTGCTGGAAAATGTTAATCCCAGTGTGATCTGCTGCAGCTGCCCCTGGAGCGTCCTGAATAGGGATGTGCAAGAATGGGGGGGGGGGGTTGCATTCAAATCTGAGTCAAAGCAAATATCCAAACACTCGAATCAATTCAAATGTTTAGAATCCAAATGCAACAAGCTCCAATTCAAATCAAATGCATTCAAATCTATTTGTTCGAATGTTAGATTTGAATCTGAAGATACGAACGTTGACAACATTCATATGTGTTATACGTATCTGTATGCATTTTGTAGTTTTATCCTGTATGCATCCAATTTTGATGTTGGCAAACCCATTTGTGCACATGTAAGTATGCATGCATGCATGTATGTATGTATGCATGCATGTATGCATATATGCATGTATGCATGTATGTATGCATGTACATAGTCCTGTCTGATCACAGCCCTTGTCTCCAGACTGAAATACCTAGGGGGTGCTTCCGCACCTGCCGCTGGGAAATGGATTTAAGAAAATCCGTTTCCTGGTGATCTGGCCTCCCGAGGATCCATCCAAAATAGAGACGGATCCTCGGAGGCCTCCCATGCATCCACACACGTGCAGGGCAGCAGGATCAGGCAACCGGATCCCCTGCGTGCAGCACAGAAGCCACAGCGGCCATTCCAAAGGGCATCTGGCCTCCCACGCCGCCAATGCCACTCCCAGAGCTGCAGGATTGGAGCATACAGCTGCCAGTCACTGCATGTTTCTGGCGGCGTGCGGTGGAAGGGTGAAAGAAGGCAGACTGGCCTACTTCCACCCTTTCCAAGATGGTGGCCACCGGCAAATCCAGCCTCTTGCCTCTCTGGGTGCAGAAGCATCCTGCTTCTGACCGGATTGAGGTGAGGGGCCGGATGGAAGACCTAATTTTTGAGGTCTTCCTGAGGGCCAGATTCTTCGGCAGCAAGACCTGATTAGGGTCGGATCTTGCACGCCAGAGTGCGGAAGTGGCCACACAAAGTGTCCCGGACCCAGCCTCCTGCACTGAAGGTAAGTAACCTATGTGTCTTGTATGTCTCTTACATGTGTCTTTAAACGTGTTTTAAGGCACTGTGCAGAAGGACCCAGGCATTCTTCAGAACAATGCTATGCTGTACCTCTGCTGAGGAAGGTGAAATCATCCTCACAAAATGGCATGTCAGATTGTGATCATGCCCACTAATGTGGTGGCATAATTGCCATGAGACACCTTCTACAGAAGACACATGGCTAGGGGTGTACACGAATGCAATTTTCAGGATTCAATTTGATTTGAATCAAATACTCAGAAATTTGATTCAATTCAAATCTGTTAAATTTGAATTTAACCAAATTCGATTCGAATTAAGCAAATTTGAATCTATTCGTTTGAATTTTTCATTCGAATTTGCTCTTACCTGTTTTGCCACAAACTTTGAAGATTCTCCGGAGCCTTTGACAAAGGTATGTAGGATTGGCATTGCTCTTGTGTGGCGTCCTCTTCGGAGCCTGTGCTAATCTTTGGAACCATCTTCAGAGATTGTGCACAGGTTTCAAAGCTTTGGGTTTTGGGGAACCCCCCATGGGGTGCACCCCCCGGAGCCCCCTTAGACCCCATTGCCCAATCACACTGGAAATGTGCTCCGTATAATCCGGATTTGATGCCTGAAGACCCCATTATAGACCCCTTTAATGGGGTCTGCAGGAAATCCAGATTATAGGTCCAGATTTCCCTATAACTGGTGGAAACAAATGTGGCTCTAATGAGGTCTCTGAGCCTAATGAGTCCTTAATAGCTACTTAGTGCTAGTGGAAAAAAACCCTTTGTTTACCTCCTACCCACACTTAAGTACTCGTTGTGGTACAGGCCTCCTGTCTCTGAAGTAAAATATTTGAATAGGCACTTTCTCCTATACAGACATGCCTGGCTATTAAGATTATAAGGGCCTTTCAGTCAGATATGAAGATGAAGAAGGTTTAAAATTAAGGTGTGAGATGTTCTTCTGATAATTATGCTACCCTGAAAGGTTTAAGGAGTGGTGGTACATGAGAAAGCCTTTTTTGTGGTGGTCCCCAGGCTATGGAACAGCTTCCCAGTGGAGGTACGCTAGACACCAACAATATACCTCTTCACTCTGGCCTTGGGTATCCAGCTTCCTCTAAATGTTGTCCTGCAAGGAAGGAAGGTTATATTTTAAGTATGTTTTATAATGTTTTATTGTATTTATTGTTTTCCTTGAATGTTGATGCAATGTCATCACAAGGGATGAGTACAAATATTTGTCACATTCAAAATGTGTACAAATTCGGCCAAATTCAGATGTTCAAATTCAAATTGAATGTTGATACATTAGAAGACTGACATTCGAATATGAATCAAATAATTTGTAACATTCGTGAACCTGGGGACTTTGGGAAAGCAGCTGCCCCAGTCACATCTGCAATGGATTCAGAGTAGATTCAAAGCAGATTCAGAGTGGATTCAAAGTGGATTGAGAGTAGATTTGACGTGTTCAGAGCAGATATATAGGAAGAAGACTTGGCTTTTCTACCCCGCTTTTCTCACCCACTTAAGGGGACTCAAAGCGGCTGACAAAGCTTTCTATTCTTCTCCCCACAACAGACACCCTATGAGGTGGGTGGGGCTGTGAGACCACAGAAGAGAGCTGTGACTAGCCCAAGGTCACCCAGCTGGCTTCATGGGGGAGGGCTGAATCAAACCCGGTATTCCCAGATAAGAGTCCGGCTCCCCAACCACTAGACCAAACTGGCTTACATAAAGGAGATACATAGGGGATATGTAGGGATCCATAGGCAATTCATAGCAGGGATTCAAATTGGATTTATATTGAACTTTCATATTGAATTCAAATCCTACGACATTTGAAGGCGATCTATTCAAACGAATACTATTTTTTTGCATTCGATTCAATATGAAAGAAAAATCGTGTACATCCTTAGTTGTCACATTGTTGTATGACTATGTGGGTATGCAACACCTAAAATTCTACAGCACAGTGCTCACATTATATTATTATTAAACCTAGAATTTTGCAGCGATAAAATGTCAATACCAATTCCTTGAATGCAGTTTATTTGGTGTTAAAAGACAGCGACCTGATATCTTGTAAGGTAACAGAGCTGCATTGCTTTTTGGGACATCAAATATCATCCACTGAATCTCTTTCATCGGATTGGAAAGCTATGGAAAAGGGTTGGATTTTCTCCCCCTTTTATCTTCTTCACACATCTACACAAAAGAAAAAGTGGCATCAGAAGAACCATAATTTATTACCCCCAGAACTCAAAACATACAAAGCAAACCCAACACATGTTTCCTTCAAGTCCCTTTGCTGCACAGAGAAGACAGGAGATTAGGAAACTACAAGTGATTCGGGCAAACAAAGCCATATTTTACCTTTTTTTGTCTTTGAGACCATAATGTGCCGTGCAGTGAAACTCAGAGGATTCCATCTGATTTATACTCAGAGGATTCCACTTGATTTATTTGAGTTTTAAGAAAGCTTTGCTGTTTTTCAATTTGTCACCTAACTCAGGGTCTCAGGAAACTTGCTTGGGGAAACAAGGCATTACCATAGTGCTATCAATTGCCTGTCACTTAATTCTGTGTTCAGAGTTAAATTTTAATCCAGCTTCAGTCCATTTTCAGTCACAGAACACATCAGGAAAGTGAAAAGCTGTTTTCTTTTAGTATTATCTTAATCAGAAAATTCAACTTTGGGATGGATAATGTGAGAAGAAAGTAGAGATGTGCACGAATGTTTGTTTTTTATTGGACACTCTATTAGAATTGAATCTCCCAAAATCCGATTTGATTCAAATCTTTTGAATTAGAATTTAACAAGATTTGATTCGAGTTTACCAAATTTGAATCTATTCGTTTGAATTTTTGATTCGAATCTGCACATAACAATGTTGACAACATTCGTATGTGCATGTATGCATCTTCCCCAGATCCGCATGCATCTGTACACATCCGTATGCATCCCATATTATCCCATATGCAACCCGTTTTTATCCCATACAGATCCGTACAAATGTGTACGGAGATGGGAAAGATGTGGATCTTCAAGTATGTATCGTGTACAAACCTGGATCCAGATCTAAGGAATGGGTACATTTCTTAATCTGGATCTAGTAGATCCGGATTAAGGGAAGCACCCAATGTGTTTCCACAGGAGGTGTAGTACCCATTAGAAATGGGTGCTAACACCCCTGCTGTGGAAACAGCTTTGCACCCATCTGGGGAATCCAGATCGACCCACAAGGGGTCGGTCCATTACCCCAGGTGTTTTGAGGGGCAGGGGGGTGCAGTCTTCGAAGCAACTTCGAAGTGATTTCAAAGTGACTTTGAGGCCAATGTTGGGGGGGGTCAAAGGTGCATCCCCTCCCCCTAGCCTCCTTTGGACCCCATTGCCTGTTTCCAGTGGAAACAGGCTCCCTTTAATCCAGATTTTCTGGCAGAAGACCCCATTGTAGACCCCATTAATGGGGTCTACAGAAAATCTGGATTAAAGGCCAAAAAGATCCGGATTTCCCCCACGGCAGTGGAAACAATCGGGTTCAAAATGGGTGCCGTAGTGGAAATGGGATCATCCGGCTCACAGCCAAAAGGTACAAAAATGGGTGCAAAAATGGGTACAATTGACAGTGGAAAAACACCCTAAGATGGGATTGGCAAAACTGAATTTTTCACCTAAAAATCTATTTAATCTTTTTTTATATACTGTTGAAAAAAGTTGTTACTGATTTCAATCTCATGCTTTCTTTCACCTGAATAATTGCAACATCTTCGTACGACTGCTGTACAACTGGACTGTACAACTGGAATTGTCCGCAGTTCAAACTTCACATCTATATCATGTAGCATTTGGCAGGCAAGATAAGTGCTCATTAAGCCTAGTGTCATGGGAGATGAAAGTTCAAAGGTTATCATTCCTGGACCATTGATTCTTCAGAGCGGATTTTCTCTTTACATGTCACTCACAATGAAACACCAAACAGATGCTTTTTCCCATTTGAGGTCAAACTTTGGAATAGTTTGTTGCTCACGTAAAAGCTTATAATGAATGAATGAATAAGTTTATTAATTAGGCAAATGACCAGACCAATTTACAAAGTACTAAAATGAATATAAAATACAACAGACATATAAAAACTAATCTCGTAACATTGATGTGTCCTCATCCCAGGGATGTGCATGAATATGCAAAATATTTGTTATTCAGAGAAATTCAGATGAATTTGGACATTCCTATATGAATCAAATGTCCAGGCATTCTTTTTGTTTAGTATTTATACAGATATAAATATTTCAAATTATTCATATGAATAATTCGGATTGCATATGGATCTATATGCATCTAGTGCATATCAGAGATAAAAACTAGATGCGTATGGATGCGTACAAAATTCTTATTGAATCTAGTCCAGCATCCTGTTGCACACAGCGGCCCACCAAATGCTCATGGGCATCTGAAGAGAGACAAGGACAAACCTTCTCCTGCTCTTGAATCCCAGCAAATGGCCTCAGAAGTGTCCTGCTTCCCCCACCCCAGCCTGAAAGATATACCTAGGCATTCATTCTAGTAGCCACTGATACATCTGTCATCCATAAATTTGCCTAACTATGGGCCGACTGTGGAGCCGAGTGCAGAAGGCACCAGATTTTGTAGTGATTTTATTATCACCCTCCCTGAGATCTCTGGGTATCGGATGGGATGGAAATAAATAAATATCTGCCTCCCTGACCTTCCAGCTAGAATTATTTTTGCTTGCTCTCTCTCTGGTGAAAGAGAATTGCTTTCATCTGTCATCAGTTTTATTTTTCCATTGAAACAATCAGGGCTGTGCTTTTGTGTGTGTTTTTCATGAAAGGCCATTAAGGAAAGGAAGCCAGGCCTTTATCCTGCTGGGCTTTTTTTTGTTTTGTTTTGTTTTAGTTGTGTATACAATTACAGGTGCTGCCGGGGGTCATTGTGGAAGCGTGTCAAAAAACCCTACGCTGAGGGACTTCGGAGCAGGCGAAAGAAACAAATGACTCCCACCGTGTATTTAGATTACCACCGCTTCAGTGGTGATAGAAGAATAGGTGAAGGGTGGGGGTAAATCAGAGATCATGAAGGTTTACTTTGTCCCTCATTAACTCTTGAAGTGTTAAGCATACAGCCTGATTAGCAGCGCATTGTAGCTGTCACCGGCTTTGCCCTTTGTTCAATCTAAGCAAAATATTAGCAGTGCCTCATTTCATTAATAAGTTTGACTGGGGACATCACTATGCCAATTCCTACCAGAACGTGCAATAATTGCAATTGATTTACCCTTCTGCAGGGAAATAATGCGTGTCTCAAACAATAACATCAGTCTGTCTTGCTTTTGTTATGTCCACCTTTTGTTCTGCTTGTTTAATTGCAGTGCATTAATAAATGCAATACCCATATTCATCTGTATGTTGAGACCCACTCAGACTTGCCATGATGCATCTGTCTGCTTTTATGTCAGGTGCAGGTCCAAGATTAGGAAGGTGCCCTACCTACCGCTAGTTTACAGGGCACCATTAAAGTCCAACACATTGTCAACTGTTTCATTTAGCATGAATTCCCACCCTTTGGGGACTGCCTTTTTAGATGTTCTGCCTCAGGCACTAACGTGTTTGGGGGCAGCTCCATCTTTGATGCTCTCAGGAACATGACAGAATACTTCAGACGTGATCTGGGGTGAGTGGGGGTGGAGACATCCCATTGTTGCTGGTCCTCATTAAATGGAAATACTCACTTTCCTAACAAACTGTATAGGCTAGTGTTTCCTTATTATACTTCCTGGGAAACCAGTGGCATATAAGTTGTGCTGTCAAAATATATAATGGGAGGATAAATATGGAAGTATCAAGAAGCAGTGTGCCTGGATGTGGTAACAGGAGGTGGTTTGCATCTGATGCCCTGCTGCTGGGACATGGAAATTAGGACAAACTGTATGTCTGCATCCAACCAGAAGACTTCTGTGTGCAATTGATTAGCTGCTGTGAAAGCAGGCTGGTGGAGGGGATGGACCTTGGGTCTAATACAGTGGAGGAATTTGATATGTTCTAAGTAAAATACCAATGGATTTTACAAAAATGTGTTTCTTTTAGAGATGTCCACAAATGCTTTTTTTGGGTATTCGATTCACATTGAATTGAATGCAAGAAAATTTGTAAGTACATAAGAATCTAAGAAACGCCCTGCTGGATCAGGCCACAGCCCATCTAGTCCAGCATCCTGTCGCACACAGTGTATTCGTTTGAATAGATCCCTTTTGGATGTAAGGGGATTAGAATTCAATATGAATGTTCAGTCCCATATACTGTAGAGGTGCATGAATGCAATTTTCAACATCCAATTCAATTAAAATATTTGAATGTCCAAATTCATAAGAATAGAGAAGAAATGAATATATTCAAATTCAAACCGATTTGAATACATTTCTATCTATTTGTACAAGTAGATGATACGAATGTCAACAACATTTGTATGTGCCTGTATGTATCCGTACACATTTGTATGCATGCCGTTTGTATCCTGTATGCATCCCCCTTTTTGTCCCGTATTTGTCTATACAAATGCAAATTGATATGAATAAGATGTATACAGATACGTATGTAATGCATATGTATCTATACACATATGAATGTCCGAATATTAGAAGCATTCAAAGTCATTCAAATGTTAAAAAACTAAAGTATAGACATTCGATTCAAATTCATATGTCTGAATTCGAACAAATTCAATTGAATTTTGAATGTTTCAAATATTCTTGCACATCCTTAATCCCATATGAATCCCATATGAATGCATACAAATCCCATACATATCACATACGAATCCCATACGAAGCTTCATAGATCATTCATCAATGGTCTAGAAGAAGGGGTACATAGTAAAATAGCAAAGTTTGCTGATGACACTAAATTATTTAGGGTAGCAAAAACCGAAAGGGATTGCCAAGAGCTCCAGAGGGATCTCTTAGCATTGGGTGAGTAGGCAACCAAGTGGCAAATGTGCTTTAATCTTAACAAGTGCAAAGTAATGCACATTGGGACCAAAAGTGCAAATTATGTCTATAAACTGATGGGGTCTGAGCTTTCTGCAACACGCCAGGAAAGGGATCTCGGGGTTTTGGTGGACAGTTCAATGAAGGTGTCAACCCAGTGCGCAGCAGCAGCGAAAAAAGCAAATTCAATGCTGGGAATAATTAGGAAGGGAATAGAAAATAAGACAGCAAGTGTCATTTTGCCCCTTTATAAATCTATAGTGAGGCCACATTTGGAATATTGTGTACAATTCTGGTCACCACACCTCAAAAAGGATATTGTGGAACTAGAGAAGGTGCAGAGAAGGGCAACCAGAATGATTAAGGGTCTGGAACACCTCCCTTACGAAACCAGGCTGCAACGTCTAGGCCTCTTCAATCTGGAGAGACGGCGTTTAAGAGGGGACCTGATTGAAGTACATAAAATTATGCATGGTATAGAAAAGGTGGATACAGAACATTTCTTTTCTCTATCACAGAACACTAGAACCAGGGGGCACACTATGAACCCGGGAGTAGGAGAGTCAGATCCGACAAGGGGAAGTATTTCTTCACCCAGAAGGTCATCAGTTTATGGAATGTGCTGCCAGAAGAGGTGGTGACAGCTACTAGCCTAGATTGCTTCAAGATACGGTTAGACACATTTATGGATGACAGATGTATCAATGGCTACTAGAATGAATGCCTAGGTACATCTTTCAGGCTGGGGGAGGCTGCGGAAGCAGGACACTTTTAATGCCATTTGCTGGGATTCAGGAGCAGAAAAAGGTTTGTCCTTGTCTCTATTATTATTATTATTATTATTATTATTATTGTAGTTTATGTATAAAGCGCTGTTCATGTACTCAGCGCTGTACGTGAAATAACATTAAATAAATAAATAAAGTATAAAACCTACCAGTGGCGTACAATCTAAGGTAAGATAAAATAATTTACACTAAAACCAGAAGCAAAACAATAAGCAAATGTAATAAACAGATAAAATATTAAATATTAAAATATGACACAGATCACACCATATCTGGAAATGCTTTGCTGAACAAAAAAGTCTTCAGCTCCAACTTAAAGGACAACAAGGACATGATAGCCCAGATGTGCTGAGGAAGGAGATTCCACACACGAGGAGAAACAAGAGAAAATGGGAGAATTCAGAAGGGGACAGTAGGAATCCGATGCTGAACCAACAGTCTTTCATTACTGGAACGAAGAGGACGTGTGGGAGTATACAAGGAAAGGATATCAAGTAGATAAAGCAGGGCCAGACCATTAAGGGCTTTGAAAGTTAACAAGAGGAGTTTATACTGAAGGCGAAAAGGAAAGGGAAGCCAGTGAAGGGAGAACAGTAGAGGAGAAACAATTGAATGAGACAGGATGCTGGGCTAGATGGACTGTTTGAGATGCCATGAGCATTTGGTGGGCCACTGTGTGAGACAGGATGCTGGACTAGATGGGCTGTGGCCTGATCCAGCAGGGCTTCTCTTATGTTCTTATGTTCTTATGAAATGTATTGAAACATTCAATTCAAATTAAAATGTCAATCTTCGAATGTGCCAACATTTGATTTCAATACGAATGTCTGGATTCTGCTACATTTGTACAAATTTCAAATTCTATGAATATTTGCGTGCATCTCTAGTTTCTTTATTAAACAAATTAAAAAAAAGAAAGAGAAACTTTGACCATCTTCAAAACTGAAAACTGTCTGACTGCTTAAGATATCTCTAGCACACAACACTAGACCCAAGGGGTACTCCATGAAGCTAATGGGCAGGAGAGTTAGGACCAACAGAGGAAGGGTTTTTTTTGTTTGTTTGTTTAACCAGAGGGTCATCAGTTTATGGAATTTGTTGCCATGAGGTGGTAACAGCAACCAGCCTGGAAACTCTAAGAAAGGGTTAGACAAATTCATGGAGGATATGTCTATCAATGGTTACTAGAATGGATGCATAGGTAGCTGCTACAGTCTGAAGAGACAGGCAGGATGCCTGTCAAGGCCATTTGCAAGGAGTTGAGAGCCGGTGAAGGTTTTGCCTTGTCTTTTGCTTGAGATGCGTGTGTGTAATTGAGTGAGACAGGATGCTGGGCTAGATGGACTGTGGAATGATTCAGAACGGCTCTTCTTATGTACCTATAGGGATGTGCACAAATGTTCTAAACATTCAAAATTCGATTGAATTCAGTCGAATGTGGACATTCAAATTTGAATAGAATGTCTACACATTCGAATATAAACATTCAAACAAATTTTGAATGTTCCAAAACATCCATTCAAATGATTCAAAACATTCAAAAGTACAGATACGTGTGTATTACATACGTATCTGTACGGATATCATACGTATCTGTACACATTTGCACTGATACTATGGGACGAAAATGGGATGCGTACAGGATAAAACAGGATGCGCACAAGATGAATGTTGTATCTTCAAATACAAATGTTGTCGACATTCATATCTGCAGATTCGAATCTAACATCTGAATGAATAGATTTGAACGTATTCTATTTGAATTGGATTTTGTTGCATTCAGATTCTAAACATCAAATTAAATGTTTGGATATTCTAAACATTTGAATGCAAAAAAAGTTCGTGCACATCCCTAAGTTCTTATGCATTTCCAAAGCAAGGATACAGAAGTGGTTTGCTAAGGGTTCTTCCAAGAACACTGAGCATTAAATCTGCCCCCTCCAGTTTTTCACTCAGAAGCTCCATATATAGATATCACCACTTCCCAAACCAATGGGATTGGGACAAATCAAATGCACACACAAATACAGAGAACACCAATATGGTCCCTATAGAAGTAATGTGCAGCTAAAATGCACTTCAAGTGGAAATATGTTCTATTGATGTTGAACACTCAGCAATGGAATGCTAAAGATTTTCTTCTGCTTTAGAGGATGATAAATTCCATTCCATTTTAATTCAGCTGATGTGTACTCAACAGTTCCTGGCATATAATGGGATAAATATCTTCTCTTTTTTGGATGCAGCACCAAGATAAGACTATGGGTTAGTCATGGGCAAGGAGGTAGTTTAGCTGCCCCCCCCCCAACTTTGAACTGCTCCATAAAAATAGAAGTCTGTGTCTAATGGAACCTTGAAAATTAAAACAAGTATGGAGATGAAGAGGAAAGGATTTCTTGCTGGCACTAGATGGTGCTAAAACCAAGTGACAATGTGCAGCACATTTTAAGGAAGCTGGACTGATTCAGAGCAAGCCACCTCCTCAAATGTTAAAAGGCATGCTTCACTACTTGGAGCATGTGCCATCTAGTGCCTGCAAAAAATTCTTGCTGGCACTTCTTCCTACCTCTTTACTGGTTTTATTTTTGCAGGGCTCCATTAGGCCCAAAGCCCAGGTGTTAAGATGTTCATGGTGCCAGTTTCCATGCATCTTGAGAACTGCCTCTATGCAGTACAAGCAGGCAAACAAGTCTCATGGCACAATGAACTGAAATTGCCTAAAAGAAATAGATGCCTGAGTACTGCCTTTGGGTTGTAAAGACAGGCAGGATGCTCCTCAAGGCCATTTGCAGGGATTTGAGAGCAGGTGAAGGTTCTTCTGCTTGAGAATGGCCAATTAGTGGACCACTAATTAGTGGCCAAGTAGTGTGAGACAGGATCCTGGGCTAGGTGGCCTTCAGAAGGATCCTGCCTGTCTCTCCAACTGAAGGAAGTATCTAGGCATCCATTCTACTAACTCTTGATACACTGTCCTCCATGACTTTATCTAATCCTTCCTTAAAGCTATTGGTTGCGGTTACTACCTCTTCTGGTAGTAAATTTCATAGACGGATGAACCTCTGGGTGAAAAGTACTTCCCCTTGTCAGTACTAACTCTCCTGCCCATCAGCTTCATAAAGTGCCTTCTGATTAAAGTGTTATGTAAGATAGAGAATATAATTTATCTCTACCTGCATTTTCCACCTCATGCACGATTTTATAACTTCAATCAGGCCACCTCTTAAACACCATCTTCCCAGGCTGAAGAGGCTTGTTTTCTACAGTCCCTTCCACTCTGCACTTTCAGTAGCAAGCTAACCTTGCTTACTTTCTCCTAACCATGTCCTGGCCTGCTGGATCCAAGCAGTGGCCACCTAGCAAGGGGCAAAGTGGCAGATTCACCCTTAAATCAGAGGAAAGAAAAAGCAGGAAGTAAGCCAAAGGGCATCTTTGCACTTCACTTTTCTAGGACACTTTCCTGGGATTTGCTGCCAGAATTGGTGGTAAGAGCAACCAGCCTAGATAGCTATAAGGGTTAGACAAATTTATGGATGACAGATGTATCAATGGCTACTAGAATGGATGCCTTAGTACATTGTTCAGGCTGGGTGGACAGGCAGGCTGCCTCTAAGGCCATTTGCTGGGATTCAAGAACAGGAGAAGGTTTTCCCTTGTCTCTGCTTGAGACGTCCATGGGCAATTGGTGGGCCACTATGTGAGACAGGATGCTGGACTAGATGGGCTGTGGCCTGATCCAGCAGGGCTTCTCTTATGTAAGGATGGAAACCAGCATTCACATTTCAAATGCTGGCTCCACCCCAAAGTTCCCAGGACACACCCAAAGTGTGACAGCTGTTGTACTGTAGCATCCCACTTTCCATGGCCAAACACTCTGGTCAGTGCCACAGTGACCGGGCAAAGTGGCATGGGACTGCCCAGCTGCACCCTTCCCTGCCCTCACACAGCCTTTGCACAGAGGTATGTGAGAGGGCTTTTATCTAGGAGTTTACTAGGAGTGCCATAGGTGCTCCTAGAACAACTATGGAGCACACTTGAGTGCTCCACTGCTAGCAGCAATCTGGGATGGCCCTGAAGCCTTAGGAATGCTTCTAGGGATGTGAATGAGGCACACTTCCTCCCTTTGATTCAAGTCAAACCAAAGGGGAAAATGTTTGGGTTTGTGTGAAACTCATGCTCCATTAATATAGGAGGTTTTGCCTTTGAGCATGAACATTCACCAAATGCTTGCATGAAAGGAAACCCTCATCCCAGCATGCTTCCCTCCACACCCACATCTTGCCATCACCAAGGCCGCCTTCAGTGCCATCTCTGCCAACCCATGCCTCCTGGAGCTGCATGCACCCCATCTGGGGATTATGGGGAGTCTGGGAGTACTGGGTTGAGCCTCTGAGGGGGCGTGATGACGGAGACTGCTTCAAGCTAAGGGGGGCAGCTGTGGGGGTTGCAAGGGGTGGATGGGGAGGGCTAGCCAGGTTGAACCTTTTAGAAGCTTCAATGAAGGCCAAATACATTCTCTTCATGTGCGTAGGTGAGGCTACGCATGAAGCATTAAAGCTGATGAATGTACTCGGCACACCTCAGCCTCTTCCAGATGGAAATGTTTCCGCACTGTCTGGTTGTTCCGTTCTGGAGCATCTCCAGGTTCCCTCAATTGCCGAATTGCAAAAGGCTCCATCACACTCACAAAGTTCATGAGCTAAGGTGGCAACAAACTTTGCTGGACTCCTAGTTTCGAAATAAAGTTATCCTATTCTGATTTCTGCTGTTAAGCAGCTGTTTCTTGGCCTTCACAGATTGTCCATAATGATTGAAAAAACAATGGAAGTTTCTTATAGTATATACAATGGAAGTTCTTATATATATAAGAACTTTTGGGGTGTGCTCCAATGGCATTGTGGGGCTATTTTGTCATTTTGTGGAGGTCAAAATATATATACACACACACACAGTATTTTCATCAAACTTTTATTTATTCCTATTTTTATGACGTTCTTTCACTGCCCTGAAAAAGCCAGGAAATTGTCTAATTTTGTGCAAGAGTTAAGTTGAAATCCACAGGCAATTTCAGGTTCTTGGGCTGTGTTCACACCTGAAATTGAACCCAGCTTTCAGGCCACCTTAAGAATGAAAGAACTCATCAGCCAAGCGACAAACTGTTCTCTTTCAGCATTATCTAACCCAGAAGACCCACCTTGGAGTTAGATAAGCAAGAAAATGATTGCTCACTTTGCTGATGTGTTCTTCCATTCTTAAAGTGGACTGAAACTGAATTAAAACTTAGGTGTGAACACAGCCTTGAAAACAACAATGCATTGTTCGGAAGAAGATCAGAAGTTATCAACAGCTATTAAAGTAGAAAGAGTACTAACTGATGTTTTTAGATAATCCCAGTGTAAATAAGAAGTTTTATACCCAATAAAAATGATTTAGAAGGAAATAAGCAAAGAAAAATTCCTCATCAAACCTTGCCGTGGTTTATGCAACCCCTTTTTCCTTCCCACCCCGGGCAGTTTAATCAAAAGGTGCCCTCAAAAGATGAGAAACCCGTTCAGAATGTATCTTTTCTGCTTCCCTGCCCTCCAATGCCACTTTGGCATCTCTTTCTCTGATGACTGGCACTCACTTGGCGCAATTACATAATGGCACAGCCTGTGCTGAATCGGAGCCATAACTCCAGAGGGGAAACATCACTTTCTTCCAGTAGACAGGCCTAAATCCTGGCAAATACCACTTTAGCAGGGGCTTTGCATACAGCTCCAGGCTTAAATGAGCAAACAAGAACAACTCCTTCACAATGAGCTGGGATTGAAAGACAAATAGCTAGCAGGATTCCAAATCTGTCTGGACTCCCCCATACCTCCCTCCCCCCCAAAAAATCCCATCTGATGGAGCCTCGGGCAAGCCAGAAGCTGGCAAGGCTGTGCTTCTGTCTTGAAGGCTAGATGGCACCCAAACAATACACGCTCTTTCCTCTTGGAGCCGGATGGTTCATTCCCTGCTTGAGAAATCACATTTTTCAAAGCTGGATTGGGGCAAGCAGAAGCAGAGAAGATTGTCAAACAAAAGCAGGGTTGGGGATTTCCTTGTTTTATTAGCCTTCAAAGTTCTTTGACCCTTTGCTTGCACTCTTGCAAGGGAATGGCCAAAGGGAGAAGAATCTGCTTTGATCTAGCTATGGCTTGTGGTGAGGACTGGCTCTCAGACTCAACATATGCTTAAATGTTCACAGCAGCTTTTTGTGGGCTCTGAAGAATGGGTGAAATAGCACTTACCTCATCGTCAGCAATGTGCTTTGTTATGGCTGTGTCATCAGGCCTTCTGCTTCCAGCTTTGGTGGTGATGGAGACAGCAACAGACTTCGCTAGGGATGGGCATGGATATTCGTAACATTCATTATTCATACAAATTCAGATGAATTCAGGCATTCTTACATGAATTGAGTGTTACAATATTCGTATATTGGCATTCGTATGAATACAAATGTTTTGGAACATTCGTATGAATAGTTCGGACATTTGAATATGAATTTTCGATCATTCAGTTCATTACGAACCGAATGGCCAATTTGTGTACGTACCTAGTCTTCACTATGGGATGCAGTAACCACAAAAGCTACAGTTTCCCCCTAGCTTCCCTTCCAGCCCCACCTTGAATCTCAAGTCTCAGAGTAGAAAGAATTTTCCTGCTTCCATAAGTTTGCAGTACACACTCAGAACAAGCAGGGTGCTGGACTCTTTTCACTCCAGG
Organism: Aspidoscelis tigris stejnegeri; assembly: GCA_023333525.1. Taxonomy (NCBI): domain Eukaryota; kingdom Metazoa; phylum Chordata; class Lepidosauria; order Squamata; family Teiidae; genus Aspidoscelis; species Aspidoscelis tigris. The sequence continues at coordinate 103,347,604 of JALMGA010000003.1, read as the reverse complement.
TAATAGCCTTCGGAACGGTGGCAAACACATGGCATCCATCTTCTCTTCCTGCTGCCACAGGATGTGACATCAGAAGGACCTCTGGCCTGCTCACCTGACCGAGTTTGACCAGTCACCTCACTGGATTGTGCCTTTACATCATTTCCTCCACGCCTCCACTGATTGCTGTATTTAAACCTGGGAAAATTAAACTCTAGCTCTCTTTTCTTCCTGCTGCAATTCCTCTTTCCTCATCTCTTCTTTCAAAGCACCAGGGAATGCAACAATGGGAATGGTATTAGGGATGTGCACAAAATAAAGTAATCCCATTTGAAATTCGTTCAAATTCATTCAGATTTGTCCATTCAAATTCAAAGCTAATGTTGAGTGCATTCGAAGATTGACATTCGAGTGTGAGGCGAATGCTTCCATACATTTGTTTGAAGCTTTGTCATATTTGTGAATGTGAGGGGTGGGAAAGCGACTGCCCAGTCACACCTGTAGCACTTCCAGAGCAGATTCGAAGTGGATTTAGAGCAGATTCGACATGGATTTGACAAATCCAGAGCAGATTCGTAGGGGATGCACAGGCGTGACTGGCAGTAAGGGTTGAAATCAGATTCAAATGGCATTCAAATTTGTATTGAATTTGGATCCTACGACATTCGAAGGGGCTGTTTTTGAACGAATGCAAATTTGCATTTGATTTTATTTGAATTGAACGGACACAAAACCATTCATGTGTATACCTAATTGATATGACTATTTTTTTTTAAGACAGATTAGTGGGACTTACAGTATTTTTAATGGGGCAGGGAGCAATATGCAATGCTTAAAGCAAATAAGAACATCCTATGGGAATTCACACCCTGCTGCTGATAGGAGTGATCCAGAGAAAATAAAATAAACAAAACAAAAAAGTTAAGGAAAGCATAGTGTCATTCTCTAACAGGATCAAATTATGAACATCCATTGATAATTTTGGTACATTCCTATGTTCCACACATAGAAGCACATTATTCCCATTTAATAATGCTTTCATAACGGTGCCAAAGCTGTGACCTATTGGATCTGTTGCAGGTCAAAATGGTGTTAAGATCTATAATTGTGGTCAATTGGCGCCTTCTCCAGCTCCTAGCATGCAACAGGTTTCATTGTGCGAACAGCTTCTAGATCCATGTTTCTCTTCTTATAAGAACATAACATAAAATCAGGCCACAGCCCATCTAGTTCAGCATTCTACTTCATACTTATGGCCATACAGAGAGAATACAAAACCTATAACAGCTCTGGACACCCTGCAAATGGACTTTAGAAACATCCTGTCTGTCTCTCCAATCTTGATGAAGTACCTAGGAATCCATTCTGGTAGCCACTGATAAACTCATCCTCCATGATTTTATCTAATCCTTTCTTAAAGCCAGGCTGGATGCTGTCACCACCTCTTCTGGTAGTAAATTCCATAGACCAATGAGTGAAAAAGTACTTCCCCGTGTCAGTCCTAACTCTCCTGCCATCAGCTTCAGCCTATGGTTCCAACGTTGTGTAATAGGGAAAAGAATTTTGCTCAATCCACTTTTTTCACACTGTGCATGATTTTATGCCCTTCAGTTAGGTCACCTCACAAATGCTGTCGTTTGGCATTTACGAGGCCCAGACATTGCAGCCTGATTTTGTAAGGGAGGTGATTCAATTTCTTGATCATTCTGGTTGCCCCTTTCTGCATCTCCTCAGGGCTGGGGTGATTCTAAAGAGGAAAATCTCTGCTTCAGATCTAGGCCTATTCGGCACATAAATGATGCATACAAACAGCAGAAGCATGGAAAGGAATAAGGACTTTCTCAAGCTAATAGAGTCTTTTAGGGAAGGAAACAGAGACAGGGACTTTTCCTGCATGGGTTGTTGTTCCTGGGGTACGAAAGGGTCTTGGATAGGGTTGTGCATGAATGAGGGTTTGTTATTTTTTTGCATTCGATTAGTAATGAATCGAATGTAAGAAAATTTGTATTCGTTCGAATACATCCCCTTCAATTGTGGTAGGATTCTGTTCAATACAAATGTATTATTTGTACGAATTTGTATGAATATCTGATATGAACGCATACATAACCAATGTGTATCCTGTAGGATATCCGCTCTGAAAGCATCAAATCTGCCCTGAATCCACTGTGAATCTGCTCTCACACCATGTCAGATTCACTCTGGATCTGTGGCAGATGTGACTGGTGCAGCCACTTTCCTAGCTCCCCATTTCACAAATGTTCCGATGCTTCATACAAATGTCCTGAATATAAACGACAATGTATGGATGTAGTAACATTTGATTCATATACGAATGTCCAAATTGGTAGAAATTTGTACAAATAACAAATGTTACAAAGATTCATGCATATCCCTAGTCTAGGGGCCTGCCTCCTCCACATGCTGGAGCGGGATATTAGAGTATGCTCCTCTTAGAATGCCCCACCTGCAAAGGATGGAGAATAGATGAGGCCAGGGAAACCAAAATGGTGCCCTAGTCCACTTTACCAGTTGACGTCATCGGTCTATGGAATTTGCTTCCAGGAGAGGTGGTAACAGCAACCAGCCTAGGTGGCTTTGAGGCAGGGCTAGACAAATTCATGGAAGACAGGTATATCAATGACTACCAGAATGGATGCCCAGGTAAATCCTCCAGGCTGAGGAGAGGCAGGATGCTTCCAAAGCTATTTGCTGGGATTCGAGAGCAGGTGAAGGTTTGCCCTTGTCTTCTGCTTGAGATGTCCATGGGCAATTGGTAGGCCACTGTGTAGGACCAGGGCCCTTTCTGCACTAGGCCTTATTTCAGATTATATCTCAGGATGGGGACCAACCATCTGCATGCCGGTGCAGACTATGGTAGGCCCTGGTATGGCCTACCATAGATAGTACCAGCATGAAGATGGCTGGTCCCTATCCTGAGATATAATCCCGATTAAGGCCCAGTGCAGAAAGGGCCCAGATGTTGGCCTAGATGGGCTATGGCCTGATCCAGCAGGGTTCCTCTTATGTTCTTATTTTTATTGTGAGCCACCCTGGGACCTTTTGGTGGAAGGTGGGATATAATTTCCTAAATTCTAAATTGGCCCTTTCTACACTTACCTTGGTTAATCCCTATTAGTGCATCTGGATTCACTTCTTCAGGATCAACCGCAGGCAGAGGCATCTGCATTGAGTGATCTGTAGAGCAGCAAATGTGTGCTAAGGAGCAACATAACACAGATGCCTAAGTCCTAATCCACATCAGTGCATGTAAACTCTTGCCCTAAAAACTGCTCAAAAGGTGATGCAAGTGACTCTCAGCACCTCCAACGCCCAGTGCCATTGACCTATGTCCCCCTCAATCAAACAGCGCCTCCGGGTAGAGGGGGCATGGTGCTTCCAAAGGCAATTTAAAGACACCTTTGCCATGGATGTGAGGTGTCTTCGAAGGCACTGTGAAGACATCATTGCCTCCAATGGGGCTGCCGTTGTGAAGGCACTGGGAAGGCACTGCGAAGGACTCTATATAGTCACATTGTAACTTCTCATGTCATCTAACACCATGCCTTCATTCTGTCCAGATCTGGGCCCTTTCTGCACTATGGTTTATTCTGGATTAAATCTTAGAACAAGGATCTGCTGTCCACATGCTAGTTCAGACTATAGCAGGCTGCTGCCCGAGGCCTGCTGTAGCCTGCATCAACATGTGGATGGCAGCCCCCTATTCTGAGATAAAATATGGAATAAGGCCAAGTGCAGAAAGGTCCCTGTTCTACATGTCAGTGCCTCTTCCTTGATCCAGATTAGAGGGTGCTAGCACGGATGTAGTGTGCATTTATCGGATCTACAACTAATCTGGATTAGTGAGCCCTTAGCACTGACCTGATCCTGATTCACATTAGTGTTGTGCAGACAATGTGTACTAAGCAGCTCTTTGATCCGAGTTAACAAGTGAGTGCAGAAAGGGCTGTTGTCCCAACCTTAATTGTAGACTTATGTCTATCTGGTTTGCTTCTTGCAATTAATACTGATATTGCTTGAGAATCTGTTTCAGTTTCTTCCTGCACTCGTCCCTGCCATCCCTTGCTTTTAAAGACTGAACACATGCTTGTATATGCAAGGAAAATGTGTAAGACTGGGTTTGCCCTCGCCATCTGGTGACTCTTAGCATCATAAAAATGTGCTGTTTTATGAGTTAAATAGACATCATGTGAGTGACAGGAAGGCAGTTTGCCAATCCAGAGGGAGGCCTGCATTTCTCACCCACCCTCCACTTAGCATGCGCAGGCTGGGTTATGAGAAGCACATGCCCGAAGTCCGTGCAATTACTCTCTCTTAGTCAGTGAGAGGGCCTCACCGTCTCTTTCCCGACCACACTTCACCTCTTCCAGTGCCTTCGTATCCGAAACGTACTCTAGACTGCACAAAGAGAATGAGATGATAGATATAATAGATCTTCATGCTGGGCAATTTGGTTTGCCTGCCAGGCTCTCTGTAGCCCCCACGCTGCGAGGCGTTTTCTGACTGTTAGTTCACATATGCAGAAATGCCATTTATTTGGTCTGCTTTGCTTGCGACTCCACTCTCTGGTGGTGAAGCGGAGTGGAGAGAAACAATCATAATTGAAGGTGTTCGTACAGCATTGCCTAGGGAGGGAGATTATTACGGGAACATGGATTCTGCCAAATGAACAATCTCAAATAGCATCACACGCACAATTCAGCACAGCCTTGGCTGCATTTTCTTTAGTTCAGTGATCGTGAACCTTGCAAGCAGGACTGAATTTGAACCAGATCTTGTCTAACTAGGGCTAGATACTAGGGGTGTGCACAAATTCAATTCAATTCGAATTGGGTACTCGATTGTCTGAATTTGTGCAAATAGAGAAAAAACAAATGTATTAAAAATCTGATTCCAATACATTAGTATCTATTCGTACAAATATTTAGTGTGTATTTGATGATACGAATGTTGACAACTTTCCTATGTATCTGTACCCATCCCATTTTTATCCTGTAGGTATCCGTACAGATGAGTAAGGATACAAATAAAATGCGTACAGTTACGTATGTAATGTGTATGTATCCGTACACATAGAAATGTCCAAACTATTCATACGAATGATTTGAAGTATTTGTATTCATTCAAATATTAAAGATTGAATGTCTGGACATTCGGTTCAAGTTCAAATGTCTGAATTCGGCCAAATTTGATCAAATAACAAATATTTCAAATATTCTTGCACATCCCAATTTGATACTGGAAGGCTGTGATCTGAATCTCCGGCTCTGGACCAGTGAGGCCTGCTGGTTTGGACGATGGCAAGTCATGGCCAGGATCAGGGCTGCTTAAAAATTGGCACTGCCCCAGAAATTGGCACTGACAGAAAATGGCTTACTTCCACAGCTACTTTCTGTCTGGTGGTTAGTCATGCCTGGCTTCAAGGCTGTGGAACTTCCATTTTTTTCCATTTTTTGTGGCCTTGACACCTGCAAGGGTCCAGCTGCAATGGCAATGTTTTTGCAGGCCATACAGTAAGAGGTAGAATCCTACTCTTAATGGCTACAGTTGCTGATTTTGGGGAGTACTCCTTCCTGCCAAATTTAGGGCATTTCTGGAGGGGGTCAAGCAGTCTGACTTCTGCATGATGAAGTGGTTTAAGGGAGACCCGACCCACCACTTGTATGCTCCATCCACACTGGATAGAGCATAAATTGGACTAGGTAGCTAAAATGGCTGCCTAGACTGGGATACTGGCAGGCCTTTTAAAGAAGGTCTACTGGTGGGCTAAGGGCCACTATAATGCCACGAGGAAACATGTGGAAGGGTGAATACCTCCTTGTTCCAGTTTACGAAAGGACTCATTTTGGTGGTGCATCAAATTGCGCTGCCAAAATGGGTCACCTGAGGCCCCACAGGCCAGAAAGACTGCATAATCTTCAGGGCTCACACGGTGGTGCTCACAGAAAAGCTTTCCAAATGCAGCTGGTTTCTTCCAGGACTAGGAGTTTGCAAGATACCCCCCTCCCCCCCGTTCACCCCGTTCCTAGGTGTGAATGCGGAATCTGTCCCTCCCTGACAGCTGCCCCCATTGGGCAGGGCTGTCACGTTCCTGCCCTAGTTTCTACAGGACTTAGGGGACCAGATCGGGGCCCCTAGAGCTCAAAGGAACCCCCCTCTCCAGTCACCACCACTGCGTGCCCAAGGGTTCCTTACCTGCCTAGGTGTGAATGGGGAACCTATCCCCACGTGTCCTAGCCTTACTGCACTTCAGCAGTTTGGCTGTAGTGTGAAAAGGCCTCTGGACTGATTCTAATGCTGTAGTTCTTGTTACTGTTGCTGTTAAGTTTTCCTGCCTTGTCGTCTTGATTGACAGGCTCTCCCAATACTTATTTAGGATGCAAGGAGTAATTGTTGTCCACTAGCTCTGATGTTTTCAGCTTTTACCATCTAAGACAACTTGGTTCAGAAAGCAAACTCCCCCTTCAAAACCAGAATAATACTGATATATGGCACAAGAAAAGATTTATTTTCCTTTTGGGCATGCAAGTTTCTCCGAGCCCCTTGCAACCATGCCGATCATCAATCTAGTTCTTTTTAGAGAGGCTTTAAAGGGTCCCACGAGAGAGGACAAAATAAACTTTTCATGCCTTTGCTTTATACTTCCATTCCTCTATAGTCATCAGGGCAAGAACCAAAAGCCCCTTGAAAAAAAATCTAGTGGGAAAGCCTCCTATATACTATAGCAGCCTTTAGATCAGCATTATACAGACAGCTTTATAGGGCTCACTGAGTGGTTTCTTCTTTCTTCCTCTTCAGTCCTTTTCTGTTGCAAAATCTGACTTTCTTTCTAAAAAATGATGCTTGTCCCCGGGTGTTTGAGGAGCCCACCGCCACTACCGCCGCTGCCACCACCAGCAATGTAATAATCATTATGATAACCATTAAAAAAAAAATGTTCCCCCAGAACTTGTCCGTCTAAAGTAGAACGTGTTGTGCCTTCCAAGTATTTCTCAATCAAAGACTGATAAATAAAACATGGTTTTGGCGTGAAGGCGCTAGGGCTGGGGAGGGAAGGAGCCCTCTTAACAGATTAAAATGCTCACGGCAGCTGACACAGTGAAATAAGTGTGTAAAACGGGGTGGCAGCGATGATGGAGAAAGAGCGTCACCTGACAGTTACCGTTTGTTGCATGTCAGAGCCTTGGCTTTTGTGAGGTTTTGAGAACAAGGCTTGTGGGTTTGGGGAAAGGAAGAAGAAGAGTTGGCTTTTCTACCTTGCTTTTCTCACCCATTTAAGGGGACTCAAAGCGGTTGGCAAAGCTTTTCTATTCTTCTCCCCACAACAGAACACCTTGTGAGATGGGTGGGGCTGTGAGAACTCAGAAGAGAGCTGTGACTAGCCCAAGGTCACCCAGCTGGCTTTGTGGGGGAGGGCAAAATTGAACCCAGTATTCCCAGATGAGTCCGGCTTCCTAACCACTAGACCAAATTGGAATGCCCCAGGAGCCAAAAATTACCACTGCAACCCTTGAAATAAGCTTCAGTGTTATTGTCTAATAGATGAAAAGAAAAAAAAAGCTTGGGATTTGTCTGTCTGTCTGTTTGTTTTTATTTCTCTCCTGCCCTATACCAGAGGGTCTTGGGTCACAACTAATGAAAAACAGAATTAAAATGAACTTACAAAACCCACGAATAAACGTGCCTGGAAGAGGAAGAGAAGCTCTTTCCTCAGCCAAGGTTAGGGTACTTAGAAGTCACTCCCCACAAAGTAGCTAATGGAGCATAAGAACATAAGAGGAGCCCTGCTGCATCAGGCCACAGCCCATCTAGCCCAGCATCCAGTCTCACATAGTGGTCCACCAGTTGCCTATGGGCATCTCAAGCAAAGGACAGAGGCAAGACCTTCACCTGCCCCTGAGTTGCTGGGAATGACCTTTAGAGGCATCTCGCCTGTCTCTCCACCCTGGAAATGGTATCTAGGCATCCATTTTAGTAGCTATTCATGGCAACATATACTATCAAGTAGGGATGTGCTCAATGTACTCATCAGCTTTGGCAAATCACATTGAATTCAAAGATTCAACCATCTGTGTGCAGATTGAAAGGGGCCTATGTTCATAGTGCCCCCTGTGTGCATGAATTGAAAATATTCGGCCTTGGTTGAAGCTTCTCTGATCAGAGGGTTGGGGGAACCCTTACCCAGCCCCCCTCACATCTGTCATGGCTGTCCCCTTCCTCACTCACCCTCACCGCCCACCTTCTTCTGCTTCTACCACACACCCTGCTGCATGCTTTACCATGCGTGTTGCCCCCGGCACCACCCTGGTCTGACTCAAAGCTCCAACCCCTGGTGGAGGTCTACGTGCAGCTGAAATGGAGGCCCATTCCCCCAGGACTTTCCCACAATTCCCAGGGGACTGGGCTGTTATTTCAGCTGTGCATGCACCTCTGGCAGGGCTTGGCACTCTAAGGCCAGGCACAGCATGGCACAATGGCAAAAGTTGAGTGGAGTCGAGGTAAGAGAGGAGATGAGGTCTTCGATTCAGTTGTTTGCATGTGAATCGAAGCCCCCTCTATGCATGGGGAGGGAGTTCACATGAAGCTGAACATTCCCCCCCCCTTCAGTTTGACTCAACTCAAAGGGTGGGAGGCAATGTGCTTTGTGAACACCCCTACCACCAAGATGAAGCAGTACTTTAAACTGTTTAACCTGTCAGCCCTGCAACCGTCACCCAGGGCGCCAGTTTCCCATTTGTCTGACCACAAGCATCCCCCTTTCCGCTCCGTTGCCATTTGTATATTGATTCTTCTTTGGACTGGACATCTGGGGGTAAGGACTTGTCAAATACTTTATTATCCTTCCTAAACTACTCTGAGAGCTTTTTTAGGATTGTGATGGAATAATAAATAGAGAGCCTTTTCACACTTGCCCCTTGCGGATAACTCAAGAATGCTCCGGCTCGAAGCGTCTACGTATCACAGAGCTGCTTTTGTCTTGGAGCAGCTACAAGAGTGCCTGATGGTCCCCATCTTTGATAGTTGTGGCATGCATATGTTGCAGGCCCAAACATGGCCTTTGCATTTATTTATATGGGAAGGCTGCATGAGGATAGGGTGCAGTCAGGTGCCACGTCACCCGATCACCATTGCAACTGTTCACAGTGCATGGCCATGTTCACTGTTCACTGTCAAACAACAGTGTTTGCACTTACTAGGGTTGTGCAAGAATATTCAAAATATTCGTTATTTGATCAAATTCAGCTGAATTCAAACATTCAAATTCAAATCAAATGTCCAGACATTCAGTTTTTAATATTCAAACAAATACAAATATTTCAAATATTTTATATGAGTAATTCATTCGTATGTGTATGGATACGTAAACATTACATACATATCAGTATGCATCTTATTAATATCCATATGCATCTGTATGGATATGTACGGGATGAAAACGGGAAGAGCACAGATGCGTGTGGATACATTCAAATGTTGTTGGCATTTGTATCATCAATACCTATTGAATATTCATACAGATAGGTACGAATGTATTTGAATCGGTTTAAGTTTTAATACATTCATTTTTCTCTATTCCTATGAATTTGGACATTCGAATATTCAATTTGAATCGGATGTTGAAAACTGCATTTGTGCACACCCTTAGCACTTACCTTACTGCAGGGTACACCAACCTCCGTTCCTAGGGGCATTGCCTCATGGAAATTGAGTGTGAAAAGACTCACAATTTTAAATATCCTCAACTGTTAAAACAAGCCAGCAGATAGAAAGCATCAGGTCGGAGCCACATGTAGCTTCAGTGAGAAATCTCTTTGCCATTATCTGCCCTTTTCTGAAGGGCACAGATTAGCAACAAGAACTGGTGTAAAGGAGTTCTCAGAAGAAGTGTTTTGTATATACTTAGGTTGCTTCCAACTTTCTTTTATTTGGCTTCCTTCCTCTGTGATATCAGACCTGTTTCTTCACCAGCTTCCCTGCTCTCGTAAATTTGTGGTTTCGGCTCTTTCCCTGCCCAACAAAACAATTCAGTTTATTGACTCACTTCGCCTGGAGGTTATCTCCAGTTTCTCCATGAGGTCCACCATGGCAGGCATCTCTGCTGTCAGAAAGAGGGGGCAGGCCATGACACACAGGCCGCAAGTGGAGGTGGATTTGTTTTAATAATAATAATAATAATATTTATTTGTATACCGCCCTATGGCAAACCAATCCGGGCGGTTAACAACAGTAAAATGTAAAATATAACAATTAAAAACACCTTATCCCTCCCCCCCTTAAGACAGTATTAAACAATATAACATATTAAAACACAATATCAGTGCGTAAAACAATAATTTAAAAACTAATAACCCTGATGTCCCTCTATTGATCCTCAACCATCACTAAGATGGGGCCACGGGAGGAATCAGGGAATCTGGGCCGGGATGGTTAATCTGGAAAGGCCTGCCGGAAGAGATCCGTCTTGACCGCCTTTTTAAAGCTGTCTAATGATGTTATCTGACGGATCTCATCCGGCAGGTTGTTCCAGAGTTTGGGGGCGACAGCAGAGAACGCCCTCTGGGAGGTCGCCGCAAGCCTAGATTTTAGAGGCTGCAGTAAGTTCCTCCCAGAGGACCGGAGAGTGTGGGGAGGATTGTACGGGAGGAGGCGGTCCCTGAGATAGCTTGGACCCAAGCCATTTAGGGCTTTAAAGGTGATAACCAACACCTTGTACTGGGCCCGGAAGCTGATAGGCAGCCAGTGGAGGGACCTCAAAACGGGAGTGATGTGGTCCCTCCTAGATGTTCCTGAGACAAGCCTGGCTGCCATGTTTTGAACCAGCTGTAATTTCCGAGTCAAGCACAGGGGTAGCCCCATGTAGAGTGCATTACAGAAGTCAAGGCGTGAGGTTACCAGCGCGTGCACAACAGTCTCGAGATCCCTTACTTCCAGAAAAGGGCGCAGCTGGCGTATCAGCCGAAGCTGATAACAGGCACTCCTGACCGTCGCATTTACCTGATTTGTCATCAGGAGCGACGAGTCAAGGAGCACCCCCAGACTGCGAACACAGTCACTGGAGGAGAGTGTGACCCCATCCAGGACTGGAGGTTGCAACCCAATTCTTGGTTTCGGGGCCGCTACCATGAGCACCTCCGTCTTGTCTGGATTCAGTTTCAGTCTGTTTTTCCTCATCCAGCCCATTACCGCCTGAAGACATTCATTGAGAGAAGAGATGCCATCGGAATTCGAGGCCGACGAACGAGACACGGAGAAATAGATTTGGGTGTCATCAGCGTACTGATAACACCCAGCACCATGACTCCGTATTATCTCACCCAGCGGCTTCATATAGATGTTAAATAACATCGGGGACAAAATAGCCCCCTGAGGAACCCCACAAGTGAGGTACCTCTTACTGGAGCTGCAGTCCCCGAGCAGCACCCTCTGAGACCTGCCCGAGAGGAAGGACCGGAACCACTGCAAAGCAGTGCCCCCGATGCCTAACCCCTTCAGGCGGTCCAAGAGGATGCCGTGATCTATAGTGTCAAAAGCCGCTGAGAGGTCTAAGAGCACCAACAGGGTCACACTCCCCCTGTCAATGCTCAGACGCAGATCGTCGGTCAAGGCAACCATGGCGGTCTCAACCCCAAAGCCTGTCCTAAAGCCGGTTTGAAATGGGTCTAGATAATTGGTTTCATCCAAGACAGCTTGGAGCTGAAGGGCAACCGCCCTCTCGATCACCTTGCTCAAGAATGGCAACAATGACACTGGCCTATAATTCCTCATATCCAGGGGGTCTAGGGAAGGTTTTTTCAGGAGCGGCCTAACCGCCGCTTCCTTTAAACAAGATGGAACATATCCTTCCCTGAAGGATGCACCGATGATATCCGTGAGGAATCTCATCAATGCATCCCCCCCCTGGACGGCCAGCCATGATGGGCAAGGGTCAAGAGGGCAAGTTGTCTTCCTCACCTTACCAAGCAGCTTGTCCATGTCATCAGTACTCACAGACTGGAACTGATCCAGTATGACTACATCGGCGGAGTCACTGGACGCCTCGCCTGTCGACTCTGTTTTGGGTGGATGGAGGACATACCTCCTTCCTCAGCATCCTCTCTGTCTCCATTTTGGAGCAAGGAGGCACCATTTTCCATAGGGCTTCTCTGCAGGACGCAAAAAAGGGGTCTTCTACAGAAGACACCTCTGCTGGTGATCACACTGGCAAACAGGGATGTGCATGAATGGGTGTTGTTGTTTTTGCTTTTGATTCATATCTAATCAATTGCAAGAAAATTTGTATTCATTCAAAAAGATCCCCTGAGAATGTGGTAGGATTCTATTCAGTAGGAATGTATTTGTATGAATTCATATGAAAATCTGATAGGAACACATGCATATCTGATACATACCCAATATGTATCCATACATATCCATAAGTATCTGATAACATATTCACTCTGAAACTGACAAATCCACCCTGAATCCACTTTGAATCTGCTCTCAGTCCATGCTGAATGCATTCTGGATCTGCAGATGTGACTGGCACAGCTGCTTTCCCACCTCCCCAGGTTCACGAATGTTCTGAAGCATTTGTACGAATATGAATGTCAGTGTATGAATGTCATAACATTCAATTCATAAACTAATGTCTGAATTTGTCCAAATTTGTCAGAATATCGAACGTTACAAATATTTGTGCACATCCCTACAGGCAAAGGGCCTGGCATGCTTACCTTGAGGTACCCACTGCCACCAAATATGGAGAAGGGGCGGCAGGTGATGACTTCTTGGGATAATCAAGGTGCCCCAGGAGGGTAAGTGGAAACAGTGATGGAAAATCACCCTCAGAGCTCTGGTCACCCAGTATCACCTCATTTTCTAAGTGTGTAGCCCTAGTGTGTTGATCACAACCATAAGTTGCCAGAAAAGCCTACAGTAAAATACTAGAACGATCAACATGCCATTCAGGACAGCAGTGGATTACAGACCTGCTTGCATTTTTATCACTCAAATGCGTGACCTATCAAAACAATTTAGAATGAATTGATATTCAGAATAGCTGACACTTTTTTCTGGCTTTCCGTGCATTTTTGCCTTCGTTATTGATATGATGTCTGCTCTATCTGAATTTTAACCTTCTCCCATGATAGATTACATGGAACCAATTTCCTTCCTTCTTCCTTTTTCATATGTATTTTCTTTCTCTCTCCCTTTCTTATGCTGAAATCTTATAAATAAATAGATTTATACAAACAGCATATAAACAAAGGAGAGACACTTAAAGCCACAATTAGCTCTAAAGTCTTCTAACAGAAATTCCTCCCCCCCCCTCCCCGCCTTAGGCTGTTTCTGCACTTACCTGTGCAGGATAGCTCCACCTGGAACTGCCGGCCCTGAATGAGGCCATTCATGTTTGTACAGACTTTTCCAGGACAGACCCCATGTCACTTGCTCCAAAACTGCCTCAAACTTTGAAGTCTGTTGCAAGTGATGCGACAGCCAGGAATGAAAGTCCCTCCTGGCCTCTGTGCCCCAGGGGGACCCATTTCAGTGGTATAAGTTGGTGTGCCATCAAAATGATCCCCCCTGCTAAACTGGAACAGGAAGACCTGCACCTTCTTGGTCCATGCCAAAGGCCTCTGGGCTGCTGATAGACCTGTTAGAACAGATATATTGGTATCCCAGTCTAGGCCTAGACAAGACTGTCCCACATTTAATGCAGATGCAACGCTCAGGAGTAGGGGTGTGCACAGATGCAATTTTCGGATTCAATTCAATTTGAATAGAATACTCAAATGTTCAAATTCGAAGAAATAGAGAAAAAAACGGATTTAGAGCCAGATGTGGAACGGATTTAGACATGGCTTCCGCATAGGGGGCGGAATTAGGACCCCTTTGAGGAAGCCATGTCCGCATATCGGCAGGCAAAAACGGTTGTTTAAACCGTTTTTGCCGCCGAAATCCTACCCAGATGTAAGACCTGAAAAAATCAGGTCTTACATCTGGCTTTCTCCCTGAAAACGGTTTGGAAACGAACGTTTCCGCACCGGAGGGGGAAAAGCCGGATTGCCGGCGCATGCCCAGTTGTTAAACAGGGAGAGCGCATGCTCCCTGTTTGACAGCTGGCCATGGTGCGGCCGGTGGCCGCCTTCCCTGGCTGTCCCATGGCAAGAAAAGCTGGGCATGACCCCTTATCTTTGTCAGGGAAGCCAAAGTAGAAACCCCCCGCCCCCCCCCACTCCAAGGTTTCATGGCCCGATCGGGTCTTTCCTCTCGGAAGAGAAAGGGCCATGGCCCCTTCTCTTTCCAGGGGAAGCTGCAGCTGCCACCCCGCACCCCACCCATGGCCACTTTTGGGGTGCTTACCTGGTCGCTTGTGGGGCGACTGTGAGAGCAGCAGAGCTGGCATCCATTGAGTCTAGGCGCTCCACTGCCTACATTTCCCAGGAAGCCCTGCTCCGAATCCACTTTGAATCTGCCCTCAATCCACTTCACGTTCAATCTGAATCTTTTTGAATCCACTCTGGATCCACTGCAGATGTGACTGTGCAGCCACTTTACTGCCTCCCTGGGCTCATGAGTGTATAAAAGCTCTGTACAAATGTATAGAAACATTCAATTCACATTTGAACGTCAGTCTTCCAATGTACCAACATTCTATTCAAATTTGAATGTCCGATTTCAAACAAATTTGTGCGTATTTCAAATGTGAAGAATTTGTGTGTACATCCCTATACCCCTCCTGTATGGCAGCCTCTGCTCCCCCTTCTGGGGTGCACTGCAGCATGAGAACTAGGTATGGTTGTGCAACGGTGGCTGTAGCATCCAGATTGCCACTATAAATGTCTGAGTGTGCGCTGGATGTTGCATTGGTGACCCAACCAGCTCTGACCCAACGAGCACTAGGGGTCAGGTATGGGAGCAATTTAGCAAACATCATGTGAATGGCTACTGCCTTGGAGGATCCTTACGGGCCCTGTAGGTATTATTACACCATATCAGGCTGGCAAGTGCCAGCAACCCTGTCATTCAACCTATGGATCAATGCAGGAATTTAGTGAATTATCTCCAAGAGAAAGGCATTTAGACTGCAACCTAGAATCTTTAGAAAAAGCAGTGCATAATGTGCAGCCCTTGTAGCAAGCTGACAGCACCACAACTTATATGAAAGCAAAAAGTGAAGAATTTCAAAGCCCAATGGAACTTCAGATCTGTGGATGGATGGATGGATGGATGGATGGATGGATGGATGGATGGATGGATGGATGGATGGATGGATGGATGGATGGATGGATGGATGGATGGATGGATGGATGGATGGATGGATGGACGGACGGACAGATGGATGGTAGAATAAAAACAGATATCAAGAGTTTAAATTCTGAGTATTGTTTGAATTATGTGGTCGAGTCTATCTGCATAAAAGATCTGCAGCTCTAATCAGGCAAATCTCACAAATCCATCTGAGACAGAAGCAGGCATCATATTCGACAGCTATTGGTGAAGATGAATGTGACTTTCCATGAAATTTCTAAATGGCTGGATTCTGACAGCATCTTCCTATTATTTCTAAAAACACCATTGTGACCTTACTTTAATGCTTCCTTTGCTTGTTATGCTTGAAGATTGGAGAAAGGCTTAACCCCAGAGGTCACAGAGAAACCCTTCTGAATATTTCAGCAGCTTAGCCTTCTGTCTACAAAGAAAAGCATGATCTGTGAAGGGCATATATATTGGGATGTGAGGCTGGGGGTCAGTAGACTGGTATAAATCCAATGTCCCTGCTGTGGTTCCTTGTATAAACTTGTAGCAGAAAAAGCAAGAAAATAGCAATGGCTTGGGAAAGATATAGGCAGCTGATTCCACCAGCAAATTGGCTAATGGCAAAAGAGATGATCTGTCTATCCACAGGACCTTCCATCATTGGATCATTTTGCTGTCACTTAATGAAGTGATGTTACAACTCAAGTAGGCATTGCAGAAATGTTATGACTCACTCATGTGCCACTTATATACCGAGCCATTTTGGCAACATGATCTGCAGGCCATAAATACGCAAACAAAGCAATCATTTTCACATCATTCTGTTGATGTGCTGCTTTGATTATGTGACCTCAGGGTGTCATCACAACCTGCCACATTGCTGTTATCCGTTTAGAAGCCCATCTTCAAGATGATCAGGACAGCATGACCAGTAATCAGGAAGCAGGGAGAGGAATAGCCTATGCTTAACAGTGTTAATTATTGTGAGCGTGTGCATACATTTTGCATTGGGAATGCATCCTGATTCTCTTGCACCATGTGCCAGTTGGTAGATGTTTCCCAAGCGATGACTAGAGATACGGTGCATTTATGAGTCACCTGTAAATATGTGCTAGACACCAAGTATGCTGAGAAATGCCTTTCCTCTCAGAGCCTAATGGGACAGCAAATAAAGTTGTTCCATTTTATTTGTCTCTTCCATGGATCACTGGCTTGTCATGGCAGAGGAGTCTGCATGGCTCAAATATCAAAAAAGTTGTCACTTTCATCATAGGGGATAAGAATGCTAAAATAGAAAATCAAAAGATAACTGGAACAGCAGTCAGGTTTGGAGTACAAAAAGAAACAGGGTGTAATAGTTTTGTCAAGATAGCTTATTGGTCATATCAAATACTTTCCCGTGCCCCAATAGACCAAAAGGTGACTTTACACATGGACATCGCCCGATGGTCAATTCTGATATCAGATTGGTTACATACATTGCAGTCAAAGATGGAGAAGTTCTAGACAGTCTGTAAAAACAAGACCTGGAGCTGACCACGAGCTTCTTTTATTGCAAAATTCAGACTTAAGTTGAAGAACGTAAGGGAATGTGCTAGACCATATGAGTGTGGCCTAAATAAAATCCCTTATTAATACACAGTGGAGGTGATGGCTGGATTTAAAGGACTGGATCTAATAGGCAGAGTGCCTGCAGAACTATAGACAGAGGTTTGTAACACTGTACAGGAGGCGGAAACAACAAAGAAAAACATCCCAAAGAAAAAGCCTACAGAAGAGAAGACTGAGAGGAGATATGATAGAGGTCTTCAAGAATCTGAAAGGCTGTCACAGTGTGGAGGGATCGTCCCTGTTCTCACACAAGATGGAAGGACTAGAAACAATGGTATGAAACATCAAGGGAGTCAATACAGATTAGATATTAGGAAAAACTTTCTGACAGTGAGGGCAATTAGTCAATGGAGTAGGTTGCCACCGGAGGTAGTGGGTTCTCCTTCACTGGAAGTCTTCAAGTAGAGGCTGGGCAGGCATCTGTCTGGGACGGTTTAGTGAACTATGCTTTGATCAGGAGGTTGGACTTGATGACCCTGGAGGTCATTTCCAGTTCTAGGATTCTATGAAAATAACATGGACCTAACAGAAGCAGAAGAAATAATGAAGAGGTAGTAAGAATACACAGAATAACTATACGAAGAAATATATTAACACCACTGTGGTGTGGTCACTGACCTAGAAGTAGGCATCCTTGAGAATGAAGTAAAATGGGCTTTATGAGGCCTTGCTAACAAGACTAGCAGGGATGATGGAATTCCAGCTGCCTGTCTGAAGAATGATGGACAGAGTTTTGTAACATTGTACAGGAGAGGGCAACAATAACAAAAAATCCCAAAGAAAAAGAGCAAGAAAGCAAAATGGCTGTCTGATGAGTCTTCGCAAACGGCTGAGGAAAGAATGAAAACAAATGGGAAGGGAGGAATGAAAAGATACACCCAACAGGTTGCAGATTCCCAGAGAGTAGTAAAGAGAATTAAGAAGGACTTCTTAAATGAGCAACACAAAAAAATAGAAGGAAACAATAGAATGGGAAAGATAAAGAGATATCTTCCAGAATATTGGGATCATCTCTTAGTGGGCATGTTCAACCTAATTGCCGGCAGTGCATCAATCTGGAGCACTGTTGGTCTATGTGGCCTTTTAATCCACATTTTAAAAAGTTGAGAACACTGCCAAGTATCTCCTAGACCCACAATTGAGATGTTCTGCAATGGAGTCAGGGTAGCTTGTTACCCAAGTTGTGAAGGAAATCTGTGGTCTCCGTGTACTCTGTTTCAGCTCTTGCACACCCGCCTAGAGCAATAAGGCATGTTTCCTTTTGATTTATTCATTTACGCTTTGACTGGCAGGCCTGCAGGAGCTGACATTTTGCATTTTCCCACCAAAAGGGTCAACTTGAGCAAGCCGCTCAATGTTCTCTGTCCTTCCTTTCCAATGTGCTTCAACCTTGACATCTGTGGGAGACCTTCTGCCCTCTCCTGACACTGACAATTATCCCCAGTTGTGGAGGACGCTATGTGACATGAATGTTTGCATCTGCCAGAGCTCAACAATAAGCCAGCTCATTTCCCAAAGGGTTACCAAGCGGCTCTCAGAGAATAATGACTTTTGGGAGCTACACACATAAGCTGGACCCTGCTGATGACCTAGATTTCACTATTTATCCCGGAGACATCCCAGCTATGAGAAATTGGTCTTAGAAGAAGTGTCTCCTGACATGTGATAATTCTCATAGCTTCCTTCCTTCCTTCCTGATTTCACTCTGCACTCCTGCACAAAGCCAGCTGTATGACGTTGGGCTAATCACAGCTCTCTTTCTGAGCTCTCACAGCCTCGCCTACCTCAGGGTGTCTGAATGGAAAGTTTGTCAGGCACTTTGAGTCCCCTTAGAGGCTGAGAAGAGGGGGGTATCAACTCTCCTTCTCCTTCTGGAACACCTCCCTTACAAAATCAGGCCTGCAACATCTAGGACTCTTCAGATTTGAAAGATGGTGATTGAGGCCTCTTTGCCCTATGGCTAGTAGGCTGTAGTGCTCTAAGCCTGGTACGATGACCATATGGATGGGTAAGAGAGTTGGATCCAACGAGGGAAAGTATTTCTTCACCCAGAGGGTTATTGGTTTATGGAATTTGCTACCAGAAGAGGTGGTAACAGCTACCAGCCTAGATGGCTTTAAAGTTGGGTTAGACCAGTGGTTCGCAACCTGTGGGTCGTGACCCCTTTGGGGGCCGAACTACCCTTTCAGAGGGGTTGCGATGAGTCTCCTGCTCCCTCCCCCTCCCCCCAGCTGTCCCTCCCCCATGGTTGGGGTTCTCCACAACATGAGGAACTGCATTAAGGGGTCACGGCATTAGGAAGGTTGAGAACCACTGGGTTAGACAGATTTATGGATGACAGATGTATCAATGGCTACTAGAATGAATGCCTAGGTACATCTTTCAGGCTTGGGGCGGGGGGGGGGGGCAGGATGCTTCTAAGGCCATTTGCTGGGACTCAAGAGCAGGAAAAGGTTTGTCCTTGGCTCTGCTTGAGATGCCCATGAGCATTTGGTGGGCCACTGTGTGCGACAGGATGCTGGACTAGATGGGCTGTGGTCTGATACAGCAGGACTTCTCTTATGTTCTTATATGCATTTCTGACAGCTGAGGATGTTTCTCGGCAGCCAGAAATGTGAATGGTGCTCCTGTACCTGGAGTGTGCTGGCCCGCACCACTGCTGAGCCCCACTCCCTGGCTCGTGTGATTGGCTGCCGCCTGTGGTGTCAGGTGTTCCATAACACACTGGCTGGTGGCAGACAGCTAATGGGGGAGGGGCAGACCCGTCTGACCCAGTGGCTTGCGTCCCCATCCTTGGAACATTCTCTCCACCAACCTGCCCATACATGGAGAGATGGGAGGGAGAAGAGCACCCCCTGGGTGATGCCCTCCATGGGCAGGACAGGGGTGAGGAGGCAAGTTGCTAGGTCAGAAGATTGAGCTCTCCCCTGACATTGGCCACCTGCCACCCAGCATGTCACAGAATGCATGACACAGGTGGTGGCGGCCAATTGCGCTAGCCAGGGGGCGGAGCTCCCACAGCAACCCTGGGGGAAGATCAAATGCTCTCCCTGCTGGACACCCAAGGTATGTCCAGGGTATAGGGTGGGATGAGTGTGCAGCACGATTTCGTGCTCCATACCTCATCCACAATCAGGACAACTCCAGTGATGTCAGGTATGCTTCTAGGCTGTAGCAGCCTGGTGAGAGTGTGTATGCTCTTTACCAGAGCTGTCCTGGTTGCATAGCGAAGGCCTAAGTGAGAATAGGCCTCTGACTGAAGTATATAAAATCATGCATGATGTACAAAAGGTGGATAGAGGGCGGGGGATTGTATAACATTAGAACATCAGAATTTAAGAAGAGTCCTGCTGGATCAGACCACAGCTCATAAAGTCTAGCATCCTAGAAAACTGATTCTGGGCCTTCTTAAGGAGAAGACAAAGCTAAAACCTCCATCTGCTCTCAGCTTCCTGCACATGGACTTTAGAGGCATCCAGCCTGGAGATAATATCCAGCCATCCATTCTAGTAGCCACTGGTGCACCTGTGCTCCATGAATTTGTTTAATCCATTCTTAAAGCTATCCAGGCAGCTTGCTGTTACCAGCTTAAGTTTTGCATAATACGTTTTCCATACTCTGCTGGCAGCAAATTCCATAGACAGATGACCCTCTGGATGAAGAGATACTCCCCCTTGTCTGATCTGACTCTTTCCCATCAGCTTCATAGAGTGCCCCCTACTTCCTCCCATTACTGTGTAACAACTCAGCCATCATGTAAGAAACATTGGATATGCAGCATTTCTTCAAGAGATTCCAGACTTCTTGTACTTTAGGGAAACTCAGTAGGAGCCCATTGGACAAGTAGCCTTGGAAAATTCAAGCAATAATTAACACTGATCTCAGCCTTTTTCATTTATGGGATTTGAGTGTATCCCAGTCAACTTGACTTCCCCAATTAAATGTTTTATATTCATTTTGGAGGATTTTATTCTCTTCCTCCTTTCTTAGAAGTGCCAGTTTGCATGCAAGCTAATTTGTTCTAGCTATTATTGCAATTTATTTCAGTTGTGACAAAGCAGCCAATAACCTTAATAAAGGAGGCTCTAGCTTCCCAATCTTACCCAGTTAATAAAGTGCATTGAAATGCCAAGAAAAAAATGGGCTCTCACAAAGTGCAGATTCAGGGAATTACCATCCAGTAGTGTTATCGCTGTTACCCAGGTACAATTAAATGCATGTTATCCATGGAGCTGCAAGGCCATTACCAGCATGGACAAACAGCATTAGAAAGGTGCTATTGTGCAAGGCACAGCTGAAAAATTGGCCAGTATATATGTATCTTTGAATGGATTGTTTACCAGGTTGCAAGGTATTGAACCAGTGGGTGATTAGAGAGCGGAGAGACAGCTAAGCAAACAATGGGATCCAGCCTACCAGGAGATAAAATGAATAGGAGGTGAGTTGGATTCCTGCAAGATGGATTCCTGCCTTTCAGTAATTTGGTTCATTAAAATATTGATTTTATTGGGTACACAGATGAGAGTCTGAACTCTGTTGTCTCTTTTGTTCTTTCCGATGCATCTGAATTTACATCTTCATTGAATAGGTTGTGTTCTCCATTGACATGCAGATTCACATGTACTGCTGGCAGTAAGAAATTGCTGTATTAGTAACAGCAGCAGTAGTAGTTGGGGGAAAGATTTGCTATTCAAAACCAGTTATGATGAAAGATCACTTTTAAAAAAACACTCCTTCCCTCCCCCTCCCCCTCCCCTGCCCCCCTGTCCCCCCCCTCTTTCCTTCCTTCCTTCCTGCCTTCAGCAGGCTTGTAACCCTACCTATTAACCCTGTCCTCTGGCTATGGAAACAGCTTCTGTCCTCCTGACTTTTGGACACTGTTATTGTTTTTTGTGGGTTCTTTTAAACTTATTGTTGTGCCCCATCCCACCTCTCCAGTCTCCTCGGAGGAGAAGGGTGTGGTTGCAATGGTGCAGCAGCCTGGGCAGCAACTGGGGAACAGTGCTGCAGACATTTGAGGGTCTGAGGCCAGTTTTGAGGGAGCATACAGACATCTCTGGGGACGAGAGCTCAGACAGTCAACCCCAAGAGTACCCCTCCCCTCTGCTCCCTCACCGGCAGAAACAGGTGAGACACCGGCCACAGTGTTTGGCTCAGCTGCGCTGGCAAGGGTGTGGTGATGACTCCCCTACCAAATTGAGAAGCACATGCTGAGCCGGTGTTGCAGACAACTCTGATGCAACTCCTGTCGTGCCTGTATTTTGCCTCTTGGACCTTCTTACGACTTGCCAAACTTCTGGAACCCTGACCTTGGACTGAACTAATACTAATTACTTCAGGACTACAGTAGCATGCACATGTGTTTGCCTCACTGCCCTCGCCTGCCTGGGACACTTATTTTCATTGTTGTAATCAGATTTTTGGATATAGAGCAGAATTAAAACTATAACTGAATAAATAAATAAATAAATTTTGTTACTCCTCATGCTGAACGAGGCACACAGAGGACTGTGCCACAACTGTCCTCCATGAACAAAGGGCAAGAGCTAGGAAGGATCTGCTTTTGTGCCACATGGGATGGTTCCACAAAGGGTTGAAGCTCCTTCTGGTAGTTCAGCAGCATCCACTCCCCATTATGGTTACACCCCAGTTGTCATGCCCCATCCTGCCAGTCCAGCCTCCTCCTCAGAGGAGGGTGCACCTGCAATAGCACAGCAGCCGGGGCAGCAACCAGGACATAGCAGCACAGATGTTGTGAGTCAATGGCCAGTGCTGGGGGAGCTCTCAGACACCCCTGGAGATAAAAGCTCGGAACCCCTAGAGCGCCCCTCCCCACTCCTTCTCTGTCAGCAAATGCAAATCAGGCATAGATCACACGTTTGGCCCAGCTGTGCCGGTAAGGGTGTGGTGCAGCTTCCCCTACTTAATTAAGCAGCACATGCTGAGCCAGTGTTGCAGACAACTCTAGTGCAACTCCCACTGTGCATGTATCTTGACACTTGACTTTGCCAAACCTCTTGAAACCTCAACCTTTGGACTGACTGGCCATGCTGATACTTGCTGAATCTCTGGACGCCCCTGACTTTGGACTGAACTGACACTGAGTACTTCTGAGCCCTCAGAGGACTGCCGTAAGGGTGCATGTGTGCTTTGCCTTGCTGCCCACTCCTGCCTGGGACACGACACCAATAAGCTCTCCAGAGTTTGGACCATAGACTAGAGGAGCTCAACTGTGGTCCTCCAGTTTTTCTAAATTACAGCTTCCACCATTCTGTGTCACACCAAGTCAGATTGCCACACTGCCTCACAATAGTAGGGCCTGTAGCTCAGCACCATCTGAAGAACCACATCTGAGCACCCTTACCACATGCAATTGCCCCAAACTCCTAAGCTTTGATGCCTACTCTGTATACTAGAAGGTAGGTCCTACTAACCATTTCCAGATTAGTGGCATTTCTAGTAGATCACCTTAAATGAACTGGAGTCTTGCTATGCCAAGACATCAGCTTTCCAATAGATACTTTCTGTGGCCAGAAATGAAATGACATGACCTTAAAAAAAAAAGATACGAGAAAAAAATAATGACAGCATGAATCTTCTCTGCACCCCTTACAAATGGATTTGCATTAACTCAAAACACATGGCTGGCCACAGTTCCTGGAGAGAGAGAAAAAATGGATTATAGCAACCCCAGACCTTGCCTGAAAGGAGTCATTCAAGCCCTAAGTTGTATCCTACAGTTGCAAAGAAGAGCAGGTGTCTAATCTAAAATCCAGCAGGCCATCTATAATCAAAACCATTTTAGCTGTCTCACTCATTCTGGAATGGTTGCACACTGATCCTCTTTCATGAAAAGTCCACATAGAGGGGGGAATGGACTAGCTTTGGGAGGCTTATTGACAAAACCCAGTGGGACACATACGTTAAACCAACACAATTCAATGTGATCTACATATTTAAGGTACCCTCTGGACAATGAGGGAAACGCTGGATACAAAGGGGAAATCAGATTTGTTCCTTGTTGTGGGCTTACCAGACCTACAGCTTTGGGAGACAGAGGAGGAGGAGAAGAAGAGTTGGCTTTTCTACCCACTTTTCTCACCCATTTAAGAGATTCAAAGCAGGTGGCAAAGCTTTTCTATTCTTCTCCCCAGAACAGAACACCCTGTGAGGTAGGTAAGGCTCTGTGAGCTCAGAAGAGAGCAGTGACTAGCCCAAGGCCACCCAGCTGGCTATATGGGGGAGGGCGGAATCGAACTTGGCATTCCCAGATGAGAGTCTGGCTCCCCAACCACTAGACCAAACTGGCTCTAGTGGGGAGGTCATCATTCAGATCCTTTTGCAACTTCCCTACTGCTGTGGAAAAGCTGTTGTGTGGCACCATTGGCCTTATTCAGGTGTTAGCTGCAGTTTTTGACAAATTTTTTTTTAACAAAAAAATTGGGTTATGTTTTTTCAGAAGCACTTGACAAAAGTTCTGGTCTTGAAAATATATGAAGGATTGGTGCAGTTTCCACACTGTTTCCAGGTATATCTTGACATCTTTGGAACATCATATGGAGTTTGTGTAAACTTCAAGGTCTGTTCACACTGAGTGAGATAGTTATAACTCAGTGAGATAGTTATAATAATACCATCTTGCTAAAGGTAAGATCAGGCTCAGAGGGAGGTATCTGCACTTCAAGTGCTGGTGCAGTCCATAACTGAACCACTAGCACTTGAAGTGTGGATGGCTTGGCCCAGATAGATTATCTTGCCAATGACCACGGTATATCTGGTGTATGTCGGAACATTATCATGGCGATTATCCTGTAGCGCACAACTGCATGCTGTGGATGGGGCTGCCCTTGAAGATGGTTTGGAAGCTGCAGCTGGTGGAGAATGCAGCAGCTAGACTGCTGACTGGGACAGCTGGCTGGACACACATCATACCGGTCTTAAAAGAATTGCACTGGTTGCCGATTTGCTACCAAGCCCAATTCAATGTGTTAACCCTGACACAAGGCCCTAAATGACTTGGGCCCCAAATATCTAAAGGATCATCTTCTCCCATATCGACCTGCCTGTGCCTTAAGATCTGGAGGGGAGGCCCTCCTGGTTGTCCCACCACCCTCAGTAATAAAAGGGGTGGGCACCCAGGAGAGGGCCTTCTGAGTGATGGCCCCTAAGCTATGGAATCATCTCCCCCTTGAGGTGCGTCAGGCTCCTTCACTGTATATGCTTAGGAAGACAGTGAAGACGTACCTCTTTGCCCTGGCCTTTGGTTAAATGGGAACATACTGTCTCTTCCCACTTTACAGGCATTGTTTTAATATATACTGTTGTTAATATATGCCTGATTTTAAATGTTGTTACCCACCCTGAGACCTTCAGGTTTAGGGCAGTTTAGAAATACAACTAATGAATAAAACAAATAAATAAACTGCGCAGCTGCGGCTGCAGCCACTCTGTCCCTCCTACCTGCAGCACTCATACCTGTAAGAGAGTGCAAACACTTTGTCTTACCAGCTGCTCCCAGTAAAGCTGTGGAAAAGTTTTTTTTGTCCACAGCTGATGATGGGAGGGGTCTCTCCAATTCTCTGGGACAGTGGAGGTGATTTGGCATGCAAATTGACTTCCGTTCCAGCACCTGGAGCCACTCTAGACACAGTGTCTTAGTTGCCAGGTAGCATGGATTGTAAGAAGACAAAGAAGAAGAGTTGGCTTTTCTACCCCACTTTTCTCACCCATTTAAGGGGACTCAAAGCAGCTGACAATACCTCTGTTCTTCTCCCCACAACAGAAACCCCGTGAGGTAGGTGGGGCTGTGAGAGCTCAGAAAAGAGCTGTGGCTAGCCAAAGGTCACCCAGCTGGCTTCATGGGGGAGGCTGAAATTGAACCCGGTATTCCCAGATAAGAGTCTGACTCCCTAACCACTAGACCAAACTGTCAAAATAGTCAAAACAGCCAAGAAGTATGGTATTTATACATGTTTCTTATCCATAGTGTTAATATATAGGACATAAGTTGAGCAAATATTGTAGGAGGATATTTTGGCCCCCATGCTGATGTCAAATATCAAAAAAATAAAATAAGAATGAAATAGTCTGTGACACAGGGTAATTATTTAATCACTTAGAGATTATCTGGAGGGTTGTTAATCACAAAATCTTCAGAAAAAGAAAACGATTTTCAGGCAAATAAAAATAATTTCAGTTTAGAATATATTTCCCCACCGTGTCTCTCCTTATTGGTGGATAACAGGGATGTGCATGAATATTGCTAACATTTGAAATTCAGTCAAATTCAGCCATTCAAACTTGAATCAAATGTTACAATATTCGTATGCTAACATTCAAACAAATGCAAATGTTTCTGGACATTTGTACAAATAGTTCAGACATTTTTTAAATTGAGGAAATGTATCAGATATGTATCTGTTCATATCAGATATGTATGTATTAGTATCATAACGTATCTGTTCATATCAGATGCGTATTTCCATTTCCATTTTTATTTATATGCTGCCTGTCATGGTCAGCCAGGAGGAGGATGAGGAGGACTCACTTCCTCAGGTGCAGGAGGTACCTGAGGTGGTGCCAGGGCCCAGTTCTGACCTCCCAGCCCCAGTGGAGCCTGGGGTTCAGCAGCCCAGCCTTGCCACAGCAGAAGTGCAAGACATGGGAGACATGGAACAGCAGAGCATAGAGATCCCTAGCTTTAAGCAGAGGAGAGCAGAGAAGGAAGGGTTAAGAAGATCGAAGCGACTTGCATAGAAACACGCTGATAATCTACAGCTGTGACTGTAGGTAAAACACCAGGCAGACACCCAGGCCTTTTGTCAGAAACTATTGGTTTTCCTTTAGAGAAGGCTGCTGTATCTGACCCCCAGACCTTGAATACTTGGCTACCTTGACCTCGGACCAGACTGTTGTGTTGCTCTTGTAAACCCTGGACTTTGGACTGTTTGACTTCTTCTCTGTGGACTTCATTTGGTTGTGCTGGTGGAGGAACTGCCTTGGCAAGTGAGCTGTCTCTTATCAGCTGTGTGTTTGTGTGTGTGCTGGCAGCTTTCCTGGACACCGCCTTTCCAAATGTAAAATTTCCTCAAGGCGGTTTACAACAAATGGAAAAACAAAATACAATACAATTCAATCATTATATCAAAGAAGTACATCAAAGAAGTATTATCAACAACTCAAATCAAAGACATTTTTTGCCCAAGGCAGTTTACACGAGTCAAAAATACATTACATGTTATAACAACTAATACATTATATAGTAATAATAATTAGAAAAAAAAACCTGTAAACAGGTGGGACAGGTGGCTACTGAGTGGCTACGGGATAAAATGGGATGCGTACAAAATGCATCCAGATATATATAACATATGCGAATGTTGTCAACATTTGTATTTTCAGATTCGGATCTAACTTGGCCCCCAAATATCTAAAGGAATGCCTCCTCCCATATTGACCTGCCCACGCCTTAAGATCAAGCAGTGAGGCCCTCCTGGTTGTCCCACCACCTTCAACAGTGAGGTTGATGGGCACCTGGGAGAGAGCCTTTTCTGTGATGGCCCCCAGACTATGGAATAGCCTCCCCCTCGAGGTGTGTCAGGCCCCTTCCTTATATATATTTAGGAAGGCAGTGAAGACGCACCTCTTTGCCCTGGCCTTTGGCTGAGTTGTTAATGTTCCCTCCCCCAGTACAGACACTATTATTTTAAACATATTGTATGTTGTTTTATATGTGCTGAATCTGTAATGTCTTTTAATGTATATTCTATTTTAATCTGTTGTTACCCGCCCAGAGACGTTCGGGTATGTGGCGGGATAGAAATGTAAATAATAAATAGTTTCGAATGTATTCAGTTCAAATCGGATTTTGTTGCATTTGAATTCTAAACATTCAAATCAAATCTAATGTTAAAACTTGAATCCAAATGCAAAAAAAATAATTGTGCACATCCCTACTCTATATCTCTAGAGGGGGAACAGGTTGGATCTTCCTACACTTGTAGAAGGGGACAAGGCTTGGTCCCTCTATATCTCTAGAGTGGGAGCCAGGTTGGGTCCTTGTTCTTCCCATTGCTATGCAGGCAGAAGTGGCAGAAATAACCAGATGCTTATTTGTTCCCCAGTTTCAAAACTACACTAGCCCATGGCAGCCATTGTTTAGGCAGTCACCTGTCAGCCAGTTTGGTCTAGTGGTTAGGGAGCTGGACTCTTATCTGGGAATACCGGGTTCGATTCTGCCCTCCTCCATGAAGCCAGCTGGGTGACATTGAGCTAGTCACAGCTCTCTTCTGAGCTCTCACAGCTCCATCTACCGCACAAAAGAAGAATAGAAAAGCTTTGTCAGCCGCTTTGAGTCTGCTTAAATGGGTGAGAAACATGAGGTAGAAAAGCCAATTCTTCTTCTTCTTCTTCTTCTTCTTCTTCTTCTTCTTCTTCTTCTTCTTCTGTGCAGTCCACATGACCCACTGCATTCCTGCCTGAAATGCTTTTCCCAGCCAGAATCTCTACAGCATTCACCCATGCAGAAGTTACTCTAGAAACCTAATATGTTTGCAGAAGAGGCAACATTTTATATTTTATATCCCTCTTCAATAATCACTTTTTCACAGAGACAGCATAGTTTTATTGGCAGAATGTCTTTCTGCGACATCTTTTTATAAAAGACTCTCCTTTCTTGTTTCTTTAAGTCATTCATTCATCTCTCTGTTTATTTGCTCTTGAGGAGCATACCTGTGCAAAGATTTGTAGGCTCCTAATAAATTTAACCATCAACCTTACAGAATGTTTGCTTGAAATATACTGTAGAAATACTCCAAGTATTGCAGGACACACGGCTGTTTTATAGGGGAATTATTTGCCTCACTGTCATATGGTTTTACAATTGAAGAACTTTTGGGATCATTGCCAGAACTATTGATGGTTTGCCAGAGCGAAGGTGTAAAAATTCAGAAGGCGTAGACAAAGTACTGTGTGTTCTGAAACCCTATGGCCTAGCCAAATCTTAAATGTGTTCTTCTATTTATAAAATCAGAGCCTAAATTACTCGTATGGCAAAACAACCGCCACATTTTTAATTACTTGTCTGTTTTTAGGACGACGTCTAAAAACATTAGGGTTCTTCTGTAGGCAAATCCTGTAGTCACTAGTCAGAGACGGCTCAAATAGAAGCTCCTCACAAGCATCATGGTGGTTTGGATGGAAGAGGTTGAAGCTGAAGCAGGGAGGCAAATTAGACTTCTTTTTGAGGCCCTTTCTGAACTGAGCCTTATTCCAGCTTATATCCTGGATCAGAGGCCTGCCATTGGCATGTTAGTGCAGACTAAGGTAGAGCCTGGGCATGAGAAAAGTAAGAGATGGTAATTTGAATCCCACACATCATCACTCTTCTAATCTCTGTCCCTTTCTGAATGAAGAAGAGCTGACTTTTCTACCCCACTTTTCTCACCCGTTTCAGGGGACTCAAAGCGGCTGACAAAGCTTTTCTGTTCTTCTCCCCACAACAGAACACCCTGTGAGGTAGATGGGGCTGCAGAGCATAGAGGGGGAAATGGACTAGCTTTGGGAGGCTTATTGACAAAACCCAGTGGGACACATACGTTAAACCAACGCAATTCAATGTGATCTACATATTTAAGGCAGCCTCCAGACAATGAGGGAAAAGCTGGATACAAAGGGGAAATCAGATTTGTTCCTTGTTGTGGGCTTACCAGACATACAGTTTTGGGAGACAGAGGAGGAGAAGAAGAAGAGTTGGCTTTTCTACCCACTTTTCTCACCCATTTAAGAGATTCAAAGCAGGTGACAAAGCTTTTCTATTCTTCTCCCCACAACAGAACACCGTGTGAGGTAGGTGGGGCTGTGAGAGCTCAGAAGAGAGCTATGACTAGCCCAAGGTCACCCAGCTGGCTTCATGGAGGAGTGTGGAATCAAACCTGGTATTCCCAGATAAGTGTCTGGCTCCCTAACCACTAGACCAAATTGTCTCACAGGTGACTGCCTAAACAATGGCTGCCATGGGCTAGTGTAGTTTTGAAACTAGGGAACAAATAAGCATCTGGTTATCTCCCTAACCACTAGACCAAACTGGCTGTAATTAAGCGTAATTCACCTGCTAATTTTACACTGCAATGTTACAAGTCTTTTTAAATGGGAAAGAAAACGAAGTGAGACTAAATTGTGTGTGTGTGTGTAGTACACATATAATATTTCTGATGATGCCAAGGAAAAATATCAAAACCAATTCAGTGAACTTTCAAAAGGTTTTGTGTTTGAAAATTTCAGACTGCATGGGTCAATTTGAAATCAGTTTTAACTGTCCCTCATAATACAACTTTTCCAATAAATTGTTTGGCATATTTATATTAGTCGCCTGTGTTTATCTACAAGATGACTTTATATGTCCTGGAGCCTGTTTCCTTAGTTAATCCCATGTTATTATGATTTGTTTGCTTTATCTCCTTCTCACAAGATTTATACCCTGAAACTCCTTCAGTGACACTAACAAAGATTTGATAACACTGGCGATAAACTGGGTTGGCTGCTAAGTTTCTTTTAAAACTTCATTACAGATGAAATTAATCATGGCAGGCTTTTAATGCATTGAAAAGATGGCCACATCTGTTTGATAGGCTGTGCTCAAAGACCTTAGAAAAGCTTTATATCATTCTAGTTTATATGATAATAAAAAAAATTACAGCAAAAGACCAAGGTCATATCATAACATACAAGCAACGGCAAGGTGCTCTGAGGATTTTTATCTCCACAGAGTGCCTACTTCAGCTGTATTTCACAGTACTTTTGCAATTTTGAAAATTGCAAATAACTTCTGGACAGTTTGTTCTCCTGGATTTCCTTAAACAGAGTTTTAGCTGGACCAATTAAATGTGTCTCGTAAACTAAGGCTGCCTTAATATGGACCTTTCTGAACTGACCTGCCTTTGGGCCTATTCACACTTAGGCCTCTGCTTTGCAGTTAGGACAGAGACGTTTTCGCACGGGGCTGAACGGAACGCGGAAAAGACAGCTGAGGACACGTCATCCGCATTGGCCGCGCGCGGCTTGCGTTCCGACGTGTCCGCAGCTGTCTTTTCCGCGTTCGAAATGTAGAGCACTTCGAAGTGCTCTACACGCGTTCCAACGCGGACGAGCCGCCCGCAGCCGTTCGGGAGAAGAAGCGTTCGCGCCGCTTCTGTCTCCCGAACGGCTGCCGGCGCGCCTCCGACGCCGCGCGGCTTTGACAATCAGCTGTTTCTCAAACAGCTGATTGTCGATCTGCCTCCGCGGCTGTCATCGCGCCCCTTGCCGGCATTTGCCGGCTAAGCCAGCTTCGGGCGCTTTGAGCATTCGCACCCAGACGCTCCGGAACGCGTTTACACGCGTTCTGGCGCGTCTGTGTGTGAACGGGGAAAGCGCCCGAAGCTGGCTTAAGCTTTCCGCCTGAACGCGTTCCGTTTCGAACGCGATTCAGTGCGGAAATGCCTCAGCTCTGGTATAGATAATCTGTATCAGAGCTGACCATAGTTCTCTATCACAAAACACTAGAACCAGGGGGCACTCTATGAAGCTGATGGGAGTCGGATCAGATAAGGGGAAGTATTTCTTCATCCAGAGGGTCATTGGTTTATGGAATTTGCTTCCAGAAGAGGTGGTAACAGTAACCAGCCTAGATGGCTTTAAGGAAGGGTTAAACAAGTTTATGGATGACAGATGTATCAATGGCTACTAGAATGGATGCCTAAGTACATCTTTCCGGCTGCGGGGACAAGCAGGATGCTTATAAGGCCATTTGTTGGGATACAAGAGGAGAGGTTTGCTCTTGTCTCTGCTTGAGATGTCCATGTGTGTGACAGAATGCTAGCTGGACTAGATGGTCTTGTGGCCTGATCCAGAAGGGCTCATGTTCTTATACCAGAGGGCTAAGTGCAAATAGTCCCCTTGTTTCAAATCAATGGCTGTGGTCATGCCTAAGGTTAAATCCAGCTTCAGTCCACCTTCAGAGTGAGAGAACCCATCATTTTCTTTCCACATTATCTATCCTACCAGTTATTTTCTTTCCACATTTTCTATTCCAAAGTTGAATTTTCTGAGTTATTTAGCATTGGCACATCAGATGACGACAAACGCAACCGCATATGCACAGAGTGTCGTTTTCCCCGTGGTGATGGTGACGGTGCAAGCGCCATCACACCAGGCTCCGATCCCAAGATGGTGGTACCCTGCCAGTGATCAGACATGCACGTGTCTCTGGGCATGTGTGACTGAATTTAACGTGTACTAGCATTCCCCGGTAGGAACGCTAGCACAAGTTAGTTGCTAATGCGTTTTTCCCATTTAGTGGACAGGGAGCCAAGGGCAAAAACAGCCCAGGTGACACAAGGAGATGTGAACTGTGTGTGTGTGGGGGGGGGCTGTGCTAGTGTGGACACATGTTAGTACTCCACAGCTATCCACCCAGGGGACACTCCAGCATTCATGGAGATGCTTCTGGGATAGAAGCATCTCAACACAGTGCATACACTCTGTGTGGGAGCATACTTGGATTGTTCCTACAGACTAAAGCCCTTTCTGCAATTTGCTTTGTTCTGGAATATTTCTCTGGATAGCAGTCTGCTGGCCACAAGCTAATGCAGACTATGGCAGGGCTTAATTGGGGCCTTCCATAGTTTGCACTAGCATGCAGATAGCAGGTCCCTATTCTGCAATATATTCCAGAATAAGTCCAAGTGCAGAAAGACCTCAAGTGTGGAAAGCCCCTAAGAGTTTCTCTTGCAAATCTTATCTTCAAAGGTGCAGAGTGATTTGAGAAGAAACATAAAGTGGATCTTATACAGCTCCCCCCAAAATATGGCCTTTCTCTTTACTAGGGATGTACATGAATATTCAAACATTCTTTATACGTATGAATTCAGACATTCGTATATGAATCGGAGATCATGACATTTGTACATTGACATTCATACAAATACAAATGTTTTGAAAGATTCATAGGAAGCTTTGGAACTTTTGTGAAATGGGGAGGTGGGAAAGTAGCTGCGCCGGTCACATCTGCAATGGATCCAAAGTGAATTCGGAATGGTTTGAGAGTGGATTCAAAGTGGATTCAGGGTGGGTTTGACGCTTTCAGAGCAGATATGTCATGGGATATGTACTGGATACATGTGCTTTCATATCCAATATTCATACAAATTTGTACAAATACATTCGTATTGAATAGAATCCTTCCACATTCGAAGGGGATCTATTGGAACAAATATGAATTTTCTTACATTCGATTCAATATAAATCGAAAGCAAAAAACCCCATTCATGAACATCCCTACTCCATACTCTACACGCTCCCATAAAATAGGGTGTGCAGTATATTATAGCTTGTAGCAAGGAAGGGCAGCCTGTGATATATAAAACATATTATATTCTTCTCCTCCTCCTCTTTCTGGCCAAGCATTCAACCAAAGACCTCCTTGTTCCATTGTGATAACTGTCAAGGCTTCCCTGACCTTAGTCTTGTTAATTTCAGGCTTTAACATCCACAGTGGACATGATTAAGCATCGTGGCCTTTCCCCAAAAATAAAATAAAAATAAGGTGCTTGCTAAAGGAAATTCCTCCCGACTTAATTAGCATTAAAGAGCCTTTAGGTCTTTCACCAAGTACACATTCAAGCAGCTGTCCTTTTGGATGGAATGGAAGTAAATGAGAAGTAAAGCGTCTATAAAACCAGTGGGCTATGACTTCTTCCGAACACAACTATAATGAAATGTTACTGCTGTAATACCCAGCTAAATAGAGGCGGGTGGGACAGATAGGCCAGCTGTAACACCAGATGCGGACAGGTTCAGGGGCTTTACACAATGCTATCGCTGAATAAACACCAAGCAGGAGATAACATTTCTGCACCTCCCCTGCTCCCATGAAATTAGGTTTTTGTTATTCTAAGAGCCAAAGCTGATAATCTTCTTAGTGCAACGTGAATGGTAGTAATGGCTCTATAACTGGTATCATAAAGCACCATTAGTCATTTGCTAGAAAACCTTCAGCGAATATGCAGCTCACTGACAGGGCTGTTGCTGTGCACCTGCATGCACATCCATGCACAATCACATAGCTGTATATTTCTGTTATGGAATTAAGGGCCCAACAGGCACAACAAAAAGCATCCTCCCCCCTCTTTTAGAGAATAATCTCTTAACAAGTATAATGAATGTGTCCTGCTAGATCATACCAGTGGCCCTTCAGATCCAGAAACCTACTTTTGTTATCAACAATTGTGCATCCAGACTGGGGGATACTGCACATTCTGATGTGCAGTTGGTGCATAGGCATCACACCTGACATCCGATACTTTGTAGTAGCAGCACATTACGCTGTCACTACTGTGGATTTACCTGCTGTGGAATGATCAACACTCACTCCACAGTATCAGGTAATTTTGGAGTTTCCCACCATCCTGACAGGATGGCGAGAAACATCCAACAAGAGCTGAGCCTGCAGCTCAGCTCTCCTTGGCTGTCCGATCCCACATGATGTGCGCCTCACTGCCCTTAAAACTGGATTTCATGTGGACCTGATTAAAGGTGTCCGCAATAGGATCTTCAGGCATCTTCAAGATCTAGACCTTGAGGAGGACCCCATCTCAAAGATCTGGATCTTGAAGATTTGGATCTTTGACTGTGCATGGAAAAAGGGGGATAGACACCTTCATGTGAATGGCCAGAAGGTTGCCTCGATAGCTGTGCAGTTGGCTTCTTCTGTGCTTCAAAATGGAACCATAGAGCTGCTTTTCAATGTAGTGAACAAGACATTTTCAACAAAGTGCTCATCCTTAGACCTGTCATGGTCTCTGTTTGGACTGAGGCCCTTTCTGCATTGGATCTTATTTTGTGCTGGATTAGGGACCACATTCCATATATTAGTGTAGACTATGGCAGATCGAGGGTGGGGGTCTGCCATAGTTAGCACCAAGATGAGAATGGCAGTTGCCTAATTCTGGGATACAATCTGGGATAAGTTCTAGTGCAGAAAATGCCTGCATATTCAACATGGGTTTATTATTTATTTATTTAGTTACATTTCTATCCCACCCCATACCTGAAGGTCTCTGGGCGGGTAACAACAGATTAACACAGATTAAAACAGGATACACATTAAAACAGATACCAATTAAAATGAAAATACAGATTAAAACAAAATGCATGTTTAAAAACACCTTAAAAATTCAACAAATTTAAAACCATGCACTCCCTGGTGCATTAATAGTGGTGTCATTGTAAGCAGGTGGAGGGGGAGAATTCTGTCTCTAAATACACAGCCAAATTTGTTACACTGGATTATTGCTAGCTTTAAGATGGCATAAACACCACCACCGACACCATGAGAAAGCATATAGAGGAGGATTCAAGGTTAGAACACAGGAGAACATGAGATAAGCCCTGCTGGGCCAGGCCACAGTCCATCCCATCCAGCGTCCTGTGTCACTCAGTGGCCCACCAATTGCTTATGGGCTTCTCAAGCAGAAGACAAGGGCAAAACCATTAGTCCGCTCTTGACCACCTTGCCCACATTTTTCTTCTGCCTTTCCTTCCATCATGAAATGATTCCTGCCTATGACTAAAAGTTGAATCTCATTCTTGTTCAGTGAAGCAACAATTTAAAGTAAAGCACCGCTTCTTGTGAAATCGCTTTCAGTAATGCTGGAGATTTAAAGGGTTATCACAAAGCCAAGAAGATGAATTGATATGAAGGAATGTTGCTTCAACCACTAGTTCCCTGCTTAAAAGAATAATGGAAGTCTAACCACACATAACACAATGGGAGCTTATCTTCGTATGCTGGAAAGCTTGGCAGATACCTTCAAGATAAAGAATGATAGTCTTGAGGTTTGGATTTAGAACTGGTGCTCATTGGGGCTTTGTGGACGCCATGCCCTGAAATGCACAACCTGATGAACTCACCACTTCCTTGAAGCTTACAGAAGCATTCTGACCACAGGTTTTAGCCTCCTGCTAAGGCAAGCCAGATAAATAGGCAGATATTTCAACTGATTCATTTGTCTAGATTTGAAGCCAATACCCTATTTAACCACAATGGACCTTGAAGGAGTCTCTAAGTAAGTTTCGTTATCATAAAAGGCATTAACTGAAATTGGTTACTTGGATACTCATGGTGCATTCATACAAGCAGACAGTATTAAAAGCAGTATGGAGGGAAGACTAATGAATTCCATGCAGATAAGG
The DNA here is from genome assembly GCA_023333525.1 of Aspidoscelis tigris stejnegeri. NCBI lineage: Eukaryota > Metazoa > Chordata > Lepidosauria > Squamata > Teiidae > Aspidoscelis > Aspidoscelis tigris. Next base: position 103,311,520 of record JALMGA010000003.1, on the reverse strand, counting down.
GGACAAAGTTGTATTTCTTTGGGTGAATTTTAATGAAGTCTTTATGGCTGGGAAACTGCAATGGAGTTGCAAAGCAAAGGGCTGAGGTAGGTGGTGAGTCGTTTTTCTTAATTATTTTGTATTATCCACTAATATCACATTAAATAAAATTAAATACATAATTGTTACACTGACTTCCAGTCTCCTCCTGGTTGCTCTTTTACAAAGAAATTCTGCTCCTTCTGCCCATTAGGTTCCAATACCGTTTCTGTGCAGTATATTTGAAATCAATAAATCCACTGTAGTTCTCCCAAGGTTCCAGACAGGCATTATTTCACAATCCGATGACTCAAAGATACATCAAGAAAAAAACGAGCATTATGAAGCCAGCACAGATGTGGACATTTGATGCTGTTCTATGAAAGGCCAGACACAACTTGTTCTAAATCAGTGACTATTTGCTTCCACCTTGTATCACATCACAGAAACCATGCTGTGTTGCCAATATTCAAACCAACTTATTATTTAGTCTGCTTTTGTTGTTTTCTCAAAGGTACCCATAATCATGTTTCTGTGCCTTCAATTTTCATAATTATTTCTCCCCTCAATCATTAAAAGAGATTGCAATTTTCTCCAGCTCACCTTTGGTTACAATAAGATGAGTTGTTTGTGTCATCTCAAGGACATACCCTTTTGCTACCAGCTGATAATGGGATCAGATTTTAGCGGATATTGAATCTCCAACTCTCTCCTCATTTACACAGTGGAAATAATTTATAAAGTCGCTTTCTTAGAGATGATCTTATTGTTTCTTTGCCCATTACAGCAAAGCATATGATTATTGCTGCTACATTTCAAGAAATTACAGAATGTAAATTGGCTGAAATCATGGAACTGATACTGGTATGCTACCAGTACTGTAGTATGAAGGATGCAGAGGAGGAAACCATGGGTCACAGGAGCCGCTGACAAGTTGGAGCCCTGCAGATTTGGATGGTCATCTCTATTTTCCCCAGTACATGCTGGGAGTTGTGGTCCAAAGTTTGAGAACATCAGCAGAATAAAGTGTGCAGGACAAGCATGAATGTGGACATCAAATATAAAACCCACTCAGACCTGGATGCCCATCTAGATGTCTCTACCATGTGCAGATAGGTATGGACCTTGCCTTGCTCTTGTCCCTTTTGCACCATTGGCTATTGCCCCATTACGTGGGCTGCTCTAGCTCACTTAGACCATGGTCATGCCTTACTGAAATTATCTGTTATATTAAGAAACAGGATTCAAAACGCAATCACTTTGACCACACCCAATACCTGATAATCCTTCCCTAGTTTGTCCTCAGTTTGGCTTGCTATGTTCACACCTTTCTGTTCCCATCACGAGACTCCTTTATGAGACTTTTTTAGATCTCCGCCCCTATCCATTGTCACAACTTCCCTTGCACTCTGATAGGATAAAAGTTCTGTGACTCAGCAGCATGCCATCACCCATTGGGCCAGTGGTTCAAGAGTGGCTTTTCCACCCCGCTTTTCTCACCCATTTAAGGCGACTCAAAGCGGCTGACAAAGCTTTCTATTCTTCTCCCCAGAACAGACACCCTGTGATGTAGGTGGGGCTGTGGCAGCTCAGAAGAGAGCTGTGACTAGCCCAGGGTCACCCAGCTGGCTTCATGGGGAAGGGCGGAATTGAACCTGGTATTCCCAGATAAGAGTCCGGCTCCCTAACCACTAGACCAAACTGTCCTGATGCCTGACGCCTTGAAGAGACTCACAGTGACATGAACCGGATCATGGCAATTGCATGCCGCGGGTCACCATTTTCTAGAACACAAGGTAACAGATTAGGGACGTGCACAAATGTTGCTTTTGTATTTGACTTGTATAGAATTGAATACAAGAAAAATTGTATTTGTTCAAATAGTTCCCATTTGAATGTGGTAGGATTCGTATTCTATACGAATGTTCAATCCCATATTAATCCCATACGAATGCATACAAATAGCATACAGATCCTATACATGAATGCATACAAATAGCATATGGATCCCATACAAATGCGTACAAAAAGTATATGAATCCCATATACGAATCCCATACGAAGCTTCATACAAATGCATCAAAAATTCTGATTCAAATTCAAATGTTAATCTTCAAACGTGCCAACATTCAATTCAAATTTGAACGTCTGAATTCGGCCAAATTTGGCCAAATTTTGAATGTTATGAATACTGGTCCACATCCCTATTACAGATACATTCTACAAGTTGCAGGCATTTGTAAAAAGAGCAGCTCTCAAATCCCTTCTCTTTTCTTTTTCCTTTTCAAAAAGTCCCTGTGTGAATTTTACAACAAACTATCAACTCTTCCAGGTAGAACCATTAAAATGCGGCTGATAACTTAAATATTATTTTTAATGCACAGGGCAATCAAGTCAAATGCAAGCAATTAATTTATAATACAATCATCCTCCAAATCCCTAATAGGCAAACCAGAGTCTGGAAGTCTTAATATAAATCCAATCATCCTTGATGCCAAAAGGGGAAACTTTGAGTCAGAAAAAGACTGCTCTATGATGCTACTTTTTTTTTTGGAAGCTAGGGAAAACTTTTGGCTGTTGATGGAAATTGATTTTAGTCTAGAGCCACACAGGTGTTATGCTTTAACATTTCTGTTTTATTGCTTTATGGTTTCCATGATGACTGTTATTTGGCCTGAATCTGTTTTGGACAAGGATGGAATATAAATAACTTACAGAAACAAATAAAATATTTCCTCCCCTTTATTTAAACAACAAAAGTGACAATCAATCTAAGCAGCACTATATGTCTGATCTAGGGATGTGTATGAATGTTTTCCTTTAATTTAGTTAGTATTGAACCGAATGCAAGAAAATTAATATTTATTCGAATAGATCCCCTTTGAATGTGGTAGGATTCGAATTTGGTATAAATGTTCAATCCCACATGAATGCATACTGTACAAATCCCATATGTAGCTTCATATGAATATATTGAAACATTTAATTCAAATTCAAATACTAATCTTCAAATGCCCGAATTCAACCAAATTTGTACAAATTTCAAATATTATGAATATTTGTGCACATCCCTAATCTAACCTGAATGATGGAATTATGCAAATCCTGTCTGCACTGGACCTTATTCCAGATCATGTCCTGGAATAGGGATTTGCCATCTGCATGCTAGTTGGGATGCACAGAAACAAATTTGCTTTTGAAAATTTGATTGAATGTTCAAATTTGCAATTTTTTCACATTGAATTGAAAGTCTGGATATTCAAATGAACCAAACTAGAGACCTATTCACACGTGGGCTTTTGGAATGCATGCCTTGGGATGGAGCATTTGCTCCTCTGGGCAGGCAGTTCCATTTGGAACTGCCCCAGCCCATCCCAGAACGCCCTCAATGTGTTCTGGGTGTAGAGCAGTTGATACTGCTCTACACCTGGCCCAGAGTGTTCGGAGATGTCCCAAAATTGCTCAGGGAAGGAAGCGTTTGCATGCCTCTCTCCCTGACGGGTTCAGGGAGGGCCAGGCCTCTGGCCGCCCCTCTGGGGAAGGCTGGTTGCATACCTTCCCCAGGTTCCTGTGGATTCTAGGGGACTGGATCGTGTGTGTTTCCATTTAGGCCTAGGCCCGGCAGGGTGGGTGCCCGGAGGGGTTCCTGTGAGCCCTAGGGGACATGAGCCAGTCTGCTAGAACCCACAGGAACCCGGGGAAGGGACTGAATAGACCTGCCCACCCCTGGATCGAATTTGACCCAATGGCAGACAGGCCTGGGAGTGGGGTCCCACCCCCGTCCCGGCCTTTTCAGGCTAGGGCACTCAAGGTTGCTTTTCCTATCCACACGTATGCAGGTATGAATGTGTGGAGACGCATTCCTTACCTGCCTACGTGTGAATGGGGAAAGCGTCCCCGAGTGTCGTAGCCTAAATACACTACAGCTGTTTGGCTGTAGTGCGAAAAGGCCTTAGGTTCCTGGTGCATGAAGATGAACGTTTGATCAAATATCACATGTTTGCAAACCGAACATGGAAAAATAAATCATGCACATCCCTATTCCTGGGCTCTGAACCAATATTCCTGGGCTTTAGTGGTACGTTCTGAGGACCCTGGTATTTCTCTCGATTTTAGTATCGGCAAAATATTCCAGTTTTGATGCATCCAAAGCAACTGAGGAATTTTAAGGAGACCGTAAAAGAGTTGTTAATGATTTCATCTCCTTTGAACAGAAGACTTTTCTGAATATTTCCTTGGCTGTTATTAAAACAAGCAATTTCCCACCCCCATCCCTCAGAAATTGCAGCTTTAATCTTCCTTTCACCTACTTCTGAGAAGAAATTAGTGTGTGCCCCCACTAAGCCAGAACATCTCCAATTGATCTCCACTAAAGAAAGATTTGTCTGAAGATTTATTGCTGGTTTCGGCTGTGGCATCCCTTGAGGATACTCACAAATGATGTTGCAATCATGTTCCAGGAACGTTTTCCTTTAGAATTCTTCACTGACCACAAAGGAATGAAGCCATTTTTATAACTTTTTAAAAGTTCCTGATGGAAAGATGTGGGGTGGGAGTGGGGTTGGGGCTGTATAGATTTGTAAGCCATTGATTAAAGAGCAAGTGGAAAGAGAAAGAAGCAAGAAGCAACAGAGACGAAGAGATTGGTTCTCCACATGGAGATAAATGGCCACTGTTTATCCTAAAAACTTCTTTTGCTTCCTCCATTTATAAGAGAGATAAAGCAGCTTCATTCATTTTGGGCCTGCCCCCACACCACACAATTGATACATTCTTATGGAAAAGCTTCCAAGCAAACCATCCTGTCTTTGTTCCATCTCAGGCAAATTCCTTTGAGGTGTTTGGAAACCCAAGAATTTGTGATGGAGGGTGAGGAATGATTTTACTCTGACGAGTCAGCTCTAAGGTCATTCACAGATGGATGACTAATAGCTTGGCTCCTTTTTCACACAACGCTTTGAGATTTACAGGAATGACTAACAGGAAATCTTCCTTCTCCACCATCACACGATCTCTCACCACAGTAAAAAAAAAAACCACAGCATTCCAGAGATCACACTGATTTCCTATAAACTTGAATCCCCAGAAAATGGGTGAAAATAAGTTTATTTAAGAAGTGAAGACAGAGGAAAAGATAATGATGCAGTTCTTTGCCCTACATTTGGCCTAGAAGGAGGGCCTACCCTACACTGCCTTTCCTTGTGCTGTGCTGGCATTTGTTCAGCTGCTTCAGATTGGATTTATTCCTTTTCTTTTGTGTTTATGTTTTAATGAAGTGTAACCTCCTTCGAGACCTCTGAGTATGGGGCAAGATAAAAATCCAAGTTAATAAGTAAATTGCTAGGACTGGAAGTGGGAGGAAGAAACTTGTGTCTGAGGGCCTATTCATTCTTACCTCTTGGTGAACAGTGGTCCACTCGCTAGGCAAATGCTTCCCCACCGGAGAACTGAGGCAACTCTTGAGAGGTTGCCACAGGCTTCCCTGAAGCTCTCCAAGAGCTTGACCAAGAGCAGCCAGACCACTCCTGGGGTGTTTCTGCACACGCTGTTAAAACCCCATTAAGCACCCGATAAGCACACATATGGCACACATCTGCCAGTTATCTTCTGCACAGGGGGACAGATTAGGGCCGCTTCAGGGACGCCGCTTCTGCATGGCCTCTTGAGAGAACCATCTCTAATGGGGTCTAGAGGCCGCCGAATTTGGTTTTCGGGAAGACCTGAAAAATTAGGTCTTCAAACTGTTCCTACTTGCAAATTCTGGATCAAAGGATGACACTTCCACACAGGGGCAGGAGAGGGAATGCATGTGGATGGGACTGGAAGTCTCCATGTTGAGTGCAGATGGGCAGCCACCCATGGTGGAAACAAGCGGTGACTGACAGCTGAGTGCTCCAATCATGCAGCACCTTGGGCGGCAGGGCTGCAGAGAGGCCTGATCCTTCTGGATATCAGTGCTCTGGCATCCACTAGGCAAACACATTATGCGTTCCTCACTATCTGTGATTCCCATGTGAGTGCGGATACGTTAGGTCTCATTTGGATCCATCCCTATTTCAGATGGATCTTCCAAGGGACAGATTTCAGAAATCGGATTTCCTTAATCCGGATTTCAGAAATCCGATTTCCTTAATCCGGATTTCAGAAATCGGATTTCCTTAATCCGGATTTCAAGCGGTAAGTGCAGAAACACCCCTGGACAGCAGCATTCACACCCTCTCTGACATTAACCTTGGAGAAAGGAATGGAACCAATGCAACCCAACACATCCAACTCCACGACTCCATAGACTTTCCAAAAGGATGCTGTGCTCAATGGTATCAAAAGCCACTGAGAGTCCAGGAGAATCAACAGAGTAACATTCCCTCTGTCTTACTCTCAAAGGTCAGCAACCAGCACAACCTACAAATCAATACAAATATCCTATATGAATGCATACTATCTTGGATACGGATCCTGGATATGGATGCTGCATACAAATCCTGCATATAGATCCTATACAAATGCATACATATAGGATACTTATTCTATACCAGTGCATATGGGGTACATATTGGATAAGTATCCTATACAAATGCATATGTATTGATACATATCCAATATGTATCCCCAGTTTAACGAAAGTATGAACTATTCAAACAAATGTTCCAAAACATTCATATCCGTACGAATGTTAAGGTATAAATGCTGTAACATTCGATTTGTGTACAAATGTCTGAATCAGGACGAATCAGGACGAATAACGAATGTTATAAATATTTGTGCACATCCCTAATTGTTAGTGTTTAGAGATTCCTTAGACTGCAAAGGCAGTTGATGATAGATCCATTCTATTTCCGAAGCAGTACAGTATTTGGGGTCGAAGAGACTGTATTTTAGACCAGGGATATTGGATTCCAGTTTCATCAACTGAAAAAGCTGCTTGAATGATGATTGGTGTGTGTGTGTGTGTGTGTGTGTGTGTGATGGAGATTATAATTGTGCAACACATGGAAAATAACCGCTGGAAGGTCAGCAGCCTTTGGAGAAAGATCATCTACAGCAGAAGATCTCCTTTTTAGTAAGACTGAAACTATGGAGAGTCACTGTGAGTCAAAATACTCTGTGTGGGATGGACCAATGGCCTAACTGTAAGGCTGTGGTTTCTCATCAAGGGCCTTTTGGCAATTAGTCTTATTTTGCAATTTATCCCTGAACAAGGATCTGCTATCCACATGCTAGTGCAGACAATGACAGGCCCCAAGTGTGGTCTGCCATAGTCTGCATTAGCATGTGGCCAGCAGACCCTTATCTTGAGATATATTCCAGAATAAGGCCAAGTGCAGAAAGGGCCCAGGATTAGTTGGTCAAGGAAAATGAGCCATTTCCACCAACAATAGGCAGTATTTTTCCTTGGCTAATCGGGAGGTGGATGACAGCTTTTCTGTTCTTACATTAAATTACTGCTGTGTGTTGACCTGTTCCCCGGAGAGCTGAACCTGTTCAAAAGCCAGCTTTCACTTGTCTCCAAGAACATATTTTATAAAGGAGCTTAGAGGAGCTTAGGGTTACCAGCTCGGCTCCTGACTGTACTGAAACAATTTCACAACTGCTCATTAACCCGTGGTGCAAATGCATTCAGTCATTTCCCATCTCTTCCATGACGGCATCTCTTGTAAGGACCCCACTCCAGTTGTCCACACATAGCTAGGGATGGGTGACAAAATATTTGTCACCTTTGCAATTCATAAGAATGTGAATTTGCAATCAAACTGAATACTGGTTATATTCAAAGATTGACATTTGCACACAAAGCAAAAACTTTTGTGCGCTTGTTTGAAGCTTTGTCCCATTTGTGAAGGTGGGAGGTTTCAAAGCGGCTGCCCAATCACCTCTGGATTCAGAATGGATTCAGAGCAGATTCTGAACAGATTCAGAATGAATTTGGAGGGGATTCAGATGCACAATTGGCCGAAAGGATTCAAAGAGAATTCTCAGAGCATTTGACATGAATTCGAAGCCTAGCACATTCAAAGTGGCTCCATTTGCATGAACGCAAATTTCCTGAATGTTTACATTGATGCAAAACAAACAGGAAAAAAAATATCTGTACACATCTCTAGGAAAAAGCATCCTGCTGAACCTGTCACCAGATGTGGAGTAGACTTTTGGATAATTCGGAACCCCAAAAATAAACCCAAATTTAAACTCCAAGGGGATCTAGCAAGATATTTTCCAAGTTTTTTTAAAAAAATAAAAATACCATAAACAGAGACAAACCTCATTCCAAACATCAACAGCCAGTATTTCTTGTAAAATCACTGAAAAGAATTTATTAGAAATACAGAAGAAAGCTTTAAAATGCAATGTAAAGTCATCTCATAGACAACTAATTTAAACGTTCAAAAGAACAAAGATAAACATGCAAACTCCCAAAACATTGCCAAATAAATTAGCATTTTATATTGAGGTGTCTTTGTGCATTAAACTTAGTCCAATCCATTTTATTGAGACAACCAGTTTGTGACTATGCAGCAAAAATTCCAAAAGTACCACAAAAATTCTCTTTTATGAGTGAAAACATGAAAACAAGAATAAAGTTCTAATAAGAACAATTTCAAACCTTAAAGAAGGATATAAAAGCCAGAAAAGGATAGAAAATTAGCCCTAATGCTAGAAAAATAAATCTCTAAACTTAGCCCAAAATTAAGAAAAAATAGGAAAGAGTAAATGGAGGAAAAATTCTTCTGTCTCACCAATCCACGGGACAGAGGAAGCACTGTGATGTGCGCTGGTAAATCACCCAAAATTTAGCATGCACACTCAGATATATAGATCATGGATATGTATACATTTATTTATATTTGCAACCATGTATGCATCCATTGAAGGTCTGTGGGTGTGTATGTGTCTATATGCACATGAGGTGTGCATCTATATTGTGTTTGAACTTCCAGTAATGCTTCTGCATGTTTATTTGAAAGATCCAAGTCTGTGCAACCAAAATTACATATAAATAATGAATCCATCCAAATGGAATTCCGATCAGCTTGTCATTTGTTTAAACACCACAGATTTTTATGGAACATTGTTCACTGTTTTGACCTATCTTAAACAAGATTTCACAGCACTTCCAAGGATGTCCCATTTTTCTCCTTTTCTCTCATTCACCCATCTCCTTCATCACTCATTTATGCCAAACCTAATCATTTTTTCTTGTCCATCACATGCTTGCCTCACCTGTCCAGTGTTTATGAGTTTCTGCTAGCTGATTGTTGCCTCAAGAGAACAGTCAGGTTTTATTTGGTCCTCGGCTGATCAATCTAGCCACCACATTTCCCAAGAAACTGGACATGCATTTGATATGTCCCTCATCTTAATTCACGAAACACGGGTCACAAAATGCTGTTGAAACCTCCTTGTTCATTGGGAGGCTGTTATCCATCACAGACACGAGAGGCAAATTCACACCTCCGATACGGTCCAGGGGATGGGAAAGGTGAACTTGCCCATGTGTGTACTTGGGTTCACACTAGCAAATGGTAGTAAAAGTCTTCCCTCCCCCCACATATCCACAGACTTACCTGCAGTGCAGATGTATGTCCAGGCGCAGCCATCTTCTGTCCAGATGCCAGGGTCAGCGTGCATGTGCCGTGCATGCATGCATGCTGATGCTAGCACATAACGTGATGGATCGGTGCGGTTGTGTGGTGTGTCACATGCCCCTCCTTTCACCATAGAGGTGTGGGTGGGCTGCATTGGAGCCGGAAAAGGATGGCAAAGGTCGTGTTAAGTCAATGTATGGAGTGTTTTATTATGCTCCACATATAGTCAACCCATAGTATGCTTCTGCACAGAAGGAGACATTTCTGAGTGGGAAACAGCTCCATGAAGTGCAAATGCTCTGTCTGGGAACACACTGCAGGTAGACTACGGGGCCGAGTGCAGAAAGGCCCAAGATCTTGATCTGTTGTTTGCAGGTTCTGTTGTTTGAAGGTTGTAACCCGCCCAGAGACCTTTGGGTATGGGGCGGGATATAAATGTAATAATAAATAAAAATAAATAAGGAGCCCAGCTGAATAATCCAGAAAAGCTTTATCTTTAATTGCCAGGATCAGGCCTATTAGAAGCAGGGGGAACATTAAGCACCATTGTGTAAAAGATAATGATCCGTGCAACAATCCAGTACTTTTATGTCCCGGCAACAAAAACTGTGCCCCACCTTCACCAGGTACCCAAATGTACCAACGTGAATTCTAAGAAGCGTGTGGTGAGGCACACAGATCAGCATTTCTGTGGAAACATCCACCCTCAGGTGTAGGAATGCGCATATTTGTTTGGCTTGATCAAAAACAAATATAATGTTTTTCTGTTGAGAAAAGAACTTTTCAGGGGCAAAACCACAGCAGTATGAGCTTTTCAGTTGAATAGTTTGTATTTGTGACCCGGTTCAGTTCATTTGAATTTCCGCATATGCAAGCCCCTGCATGCTCTCTCTGATGCAAACATCCACAAGCATGAATTGTTTGATCAAATTTGAAAACATGACCCAAACTTTGCCCATCTCTATTCAGGTAGCTCTCCTCCCCAACCAAGATTTTAGGGACATGGGTCTTTTTGCACTTACCTGATTGGGATGGCTGTGCATGCTCTGGGTTGCTCTATATGGACTAGGGGTGTACACAAATGCAATTTTCAACATTTGATTTGATTTGAATTGAATATTCAAATTCTGAATTTGTACAAATAAACTATTTATTAAAATTCAAACCAATTTGAATATATTTGCATCTATTCGTACGAATATTCAATATGAATTTGATGATACAAATGTTGACAGCACTTGTATGTATCTGTATGCATCCATACACATCCATACACATCTTTTTTATCCTGCGAGCATCCCATTTCCATCCTGTACATATCTGTACAGATGCGTATGAATACATATGTAATGCATACGGACACGTATGTAATGCGTATGGATGCATATATAATGCGTACATATCCATACACATACAAATGTCTGAATTATTCAGACAGATTATTCAAAATATTCGTATTCATTCGAATATTAAAAAAGGGATATCTGGATATTCAATTCAAATTGAAATGTCCAAATTCAGCCAAATTCAATCGAATAACAAATATTTTGAATATTCTTGCCCGTCCTTAATATGGACGCCATGGCACTGCCTCCATTTCAGGGTGGCCTGGAGCATTTGAGGTTCTCCTGATCCTCCAGGTGCAAACACTGTGTGGCCATTATGGATGCAGATTGAATGGGGGAATATTTATCAGCTTTATTGGAATCCCCCCTCCATGAACGTGGGGTGGAGGTTGGCTTTGTGTGCAAATATCACATGAATATTCATGAATTAAGTGAACTCCCACCCCACCCTTCCAGCTCCCCCACTCACTTGCCATTGCTGCTGTTACGTGCTGCTCCAAGCATGAAATAGGGCTTCCTGGTTTGTGCACACAGCTCCCCATCTGGGGATTGTCACAATCTGCAGATGGGAAGCTGGGTGTGCAGACTTGGAAAGCCTATGTCAGTTTCAGAGCAGTGCGGGAATGAAAGGGATGATGCCACTGCGGTGTCCATAAGATATGGGAGCACGGCAGAGTGGAACAGGGGGGCGTGGTGGCATCTCTGGGCCCATTTCTGTGCTGCTCCAAAGCCAAAACAGGCCTTCCAGGTACGCAAGTGCAGCTTCCCACCCAAGGATCACAATGATGGAAATGGGAGCCGCACGTGCAGACCTGGAAGGCCTACTTGGGCCTACAAGTAGCACATGGTGGTGGCAGTGCAGCCAAAGATCGGGGGGGGGGGGACAGAAGGCCATGGGGGGATGGGAGACTGCAGGGGTGGCAGGGAGGATCTGGCCTTAATCGCAGCTTCAACAAAGTTTTGATGAATGCTGGATCCATTCAATGTGAGGAGAAATAGGACATACAAATGTAGCCCCCTTTTTTATTTGTCTGCAAATGTCAAAGTTCGTACAAATTCATACAAATTTGGATTGTGCTGAATATTCATGCGCATCCCTAGAGCCGTTGCTATGACAATGTGGACAGTCCGGGGCAATCTGTTCACACTTCAAGGGCCAGTAGAGTAGTTGGGGAAAGTGCCAGCACTCACAGTGTGAATACCACTCACCATCCCTGGACTTAACTTCAGTGGGATGGTGTCCTACGGAAGTTAAGTACAAAAAGGCCCAATTTCTCTGAAAGTTCTGATATTCACTCTAGAGGGATCATGCATAATTAGACAATAGTGAGCCAGTTTGGTCTAGTGGTCAGGGAGCTGGACTCTTATCTGGGAATACCGGGTTCGATTGCGCCTTCCCCCATGGAGCCAGCTGGGTGACCTTGGGCTGGACACAGCTCTCTTCTGAGTTCTCACAGCCCCACCTACCTCATAGGCTGTTCTCTTGTGGGGAGAAAAATAGAAAGCTTTGTCAGCCACTTTGAGTGCCCTTAAGTGGGTGAGAAAAGTGGAATAGAAAAGCCAACTGTTCTTCTTCTTCTTCTTCTTCTTCTTCTTCTTCCATTACTCAGCAGTGTTGATTAGAAGTCAAGCAACAAGCTGGAACACTTCTGAATTTAATGTTTTGGTTTGCTTTTTTAATATGACCTCTTTTTCTGCTTTTAAAATGTTACTTTTTTATTATTTCCCCTCTCTTCTCCCGCCTCCACAACTTATCCACCTCAAAATTTAGAAGGGCAAAAGACTGTATTTCAACATGTCAATAAAAGCAAAGCACATGTCAAATACTGGCTGTTGCTGAACCTTCAGTTCTTCTTCGGATTCCTGGGAGAGAGAAGGTGAGGTTGCCAACAGATTACAAATGTTAGCTCAGATCAGCTTGATGGATTTCTTACAGCCTGCTTTAGTCACCCATCCCCACCCCCAGATGACAGAGTGAGAAATTCAGTGTCTGCCCATTTCTCTTGCATTAAAAAGTCCCTGTAATAATAGCATTCACTAAAGAGGTGCATGAATGGTTCGTTTTTGCATTTGATTTGTATCAAATTGAATGTAAGAAAATTTGTATTCATTCAAATTGATCCCTTTGAATATGGTAGGGATGTGCATGATTTTTTTTTTTTTGCATTCAAATTCGAGTAAAGTTGAATATCCAAACATGATTCGATTTGAATGTTTAGAATCCGAATACAACAAAATCCAATTCGAATACATTTGAATCTATTCGTTTGAATGTTAGATTTGAATCTAAAGGTACAAAGGTCGACAACATTTGTATTTGAAGATATGATCTTGACAACATTCACATGTGTTATAAGTATCTGCAAACATTTCGTATGCATCCTGTTCCATCCCATGTGCATCCTGTTTTGTCTTGTACTATCAGCGCAAGATACGTATGAGATTCATACAGATACGTATGTAATACATACGTAGCTGTACATGCGAAAGTTTTGAATCATTCAAACGAATGGTTTGGAACATTCGAAATTAATTTGCATGTTTAAATTCAAATGTGTAGACATTCTATTCAAATTTGAATGTCCACATTCAATGGAGTTTGATAGAATTTTGAATTTTCAGAACATTTGTGCACATCCCTAGAATGTGGTAGGATTCTATTTGATACAAATGTATTAATACAAATTTGTACAAATATCCAATACAAATGCATATATATCCCATACATACCCCATATGTATCCCATACCATATGCGCTCTGAAAGCATCAAATCTGCCCTGAATCAACTTTGAATCTGCTCTCAATCCATATCGAATGCACTCTGGATCTGTTGCAGATGTGACGGGCCCAGCCATTTTCCCACCTCCTTGGTTCATGAATGTTCCGAAGCATTTATGCCAATGTTCTGAAATATTTGTATGAATATGAGTATCAATGTATGAATTTTGTAACATTCAGTTTGTATGTGAAAGTCCAAATTCAAACAAATTCATTTGAATATCAAATATTATGAATAATCATGCACACCCCTAGCATTCACCTCTATGGACGTGAATTCACAAATTGAAACAAATGGGGAAGGAACCCACCTTGAAAGCTTCATTGTCTTTTTTTGCTTGTTTGTTTGTTTCTTCAGATCCCAGGGGTTTATCCTCCATCCACCTGCCTGAATTGATGGGTGGATATATGAGCCCTTTTCACACTTAACTCCCATGGAAAAGTGTCCCATGGAAGTTAGGCTCAGGGCGGCAGCTGACATTCACACAGCAAGTTCTGGCGTCATCCCAAACGTAGCCCCAACCTACCTTGAAACCACTGAAGTGCAGATCACCATGCACCAGACGGTTGCTATAGTGATGGCAATGCAGTACTCGACCGCACAGCTGCAGCCGCGATGCCCCCATGCAACCTTTGCATTAGGAAGCATTGCAAACGGTGTGCCTGGGAGTTTACTAACAGCATCCTAGGTGCTTCTGGTAAATCTACAAAGCCGTTTTACTGCTCCACAGCTAAAGATGATCTAAACAGCTGTGCATGTTTCTGGACCGCTCTAGGACAGAGGCAGCACCTTGGTGTGCAGACGCTGTGTCTCAGGATGCGTGGGATATATCCCAGAATAGGTGTCTGCTGTCCACATGCTGGTGCAGGTTACAGCAGGCCCCAGGTGAGGCTGTTCTCAGTCTGCATTATTATGGCCCTGTCCCCAAGCAATTTAAAGCCCTCTAAAAATCTTCTTTTGCCTCTGAGCACCCCCATTCCCGGCTTTTCAATGAGCTTCCAGAGGTACAAAAGGAGGAAAATCTGCAACAAAAAAAGTGCACTTTAAAGAAGAGTTCCAGTGCTCTTTTTGGAAGTCGCGGGTTTTCCTGGCAGCATTTACCATGGGGATTCTCCGTGGCAAAAGGGGTGGGGATTGCTGCCTGCACACACAGTCATAAAACATTCACACACCTCCCAGAAGTGCAGCAATTTCCCTTCCTTTCCCTTTCTAAAGGTCAGAACATTCAAAGAGCCAGAATAGCAGAGAATTGCAACATTGTTGCAATTGTTATCACGTGTGAAGTGGTGGATTGCTACAGTCACTGCTGCTCTACCGGGTGGATTTTGACACTGATCTGTGAATGTGTTGAGAGTGAATGAGTGAATGATCGCGTGGCCGATAGCTGCAGCCGCTGCCTTTGCCGGCACGGGAAGCCATTTTGGGGGTGGAGATCTGGGAGACGAACAGAGAACTGATGGCTATTTTTCCTTTGAACTTGTCAGGGGTTTCTTCTTGGTTGTGGCTGCGCAGAGCGCAATCCCTCCCCATTCCTGCCGGCACCCTATCAACAAGAGAGGGGGCGGAGAGAAAAAGATGAGGGCAAGCAAAGCATGCTTCCGTGGGGACGGAAGGTGCATTTTAAATGCGTGTTTTGCTGAGCCTCATGCAGACGCTTATTCCGGAATTGTACGGCACTTTTAAAGTCCGCTTGAATAGAGTTATGGTAGAGGGAAACTAGAGAGGCAAATAAATCATTTGGGAATGCAGCCTATGTGGACCATAGACCCCTATCCTGAGATATATTCCAGAAAAAGACCAAGTGCAAATAGGCCCCAGCAGGTCTCCAGGTGAAGATTCTGCTTTTGTCATCTTCTTGAGATGCCCAGAAGCAATTGATGGGCCGCAGTGCTAGACAAGGATGCCGGAGTAGATGGGTTGTGGCCTAATCCAACAGGGCCCCTCTTATGTTCCTAACTCACAACACAGAACTTATAGCATAGTAGCTCTACCTAACAGTGAGGCGTGACTGCAAATTTCAAACTACAATGCTCTTTCTGAACCACGCACTTTCCCCCCCCCCCTCCGGTAAAGCTATAATCTCTGAAATATCACCCCAAACTTGGGTTGTGGTTCTGCTGTCTGAATTTATTGTGCATAGCTCTGGTCTCTGCTGCATGAAAGTGTACAATAAAAGATAAAGCAGTGCAGTGGAGCTTTGATTTAATGAACATGCTTTTTATGACGAGATACTGAGCCTGTGTAGGTCTATAATATAGAGCATCTGGTTCAGAACAAATATGACAGGCTCTTGGGAGGGGATTTGTGAGGTGTTCGCTCTGCTGATCCCCATTGTAGTGCACTGTATCTGGAACCTCAAGCTATAGTGAACATATATTAAAGTTTATATAAATAACACATGCAATATGTTTTTTCTCTCCCCCATGCAGAAGAAGAGGAACATGCCCTAATTTTGTAAAAAGGTGCATTTTCTTTTAGTGAATCAAAATTTGAAATTTGTTCTCAGTGCAATTAAATTGGTAGGAGGAATTATTCATTTAATATAAGAATGTAAGAGGAGCTGCTGGATAAGGCCCCAGCCCATCTAGTCCGGCATCCCATCTCTCACAGTTGCCCACCAATTACCCATGGGCATCTCAAGGAGCGACAAGGGCAAACCTTCTCCTGCTATTGAATCCCAGCAAATGGCCTTAGAAGCATCCTGCTTGTCCCCAGAGCCTGAAAGATGTACTTAGGCATCCATTCTAGTAGCCACTGATACATCTGTCCTCCATATATTTGTCTAATCCTTCCTTAAGGCCGTCTAGGCTGACTGCTGTCACTACTTCTTCTGGCAGCAAATTCACTAGTTCCTAAAACACTAGTTGCCTAAAATGTGCAATTGCTAATTTATATTTCTTTGTGCAAATATTCATATAATTACCAGAATTCCAAAGAGAAGTGCAGCTCACCTGTTTTTGATTAATTTGAAAACCAAGGGAGTTTCAGCACTGGCCGTAAAACCACATTAAAAACACATACAAGATACATACAAGACACATAGAAAACTTACCTTCCACACTGGAGGATGGATCCGGGACTCTTCCAGGCAGCTGCTTTAGCACACTGGCACACAATACCCATTCTTAATGTGGTCTCGCAACCAAAAAATCCGGTCTCCGTGAAGACCTGTAAAATTAGGTCTTCAGTCCATCCCCTAGCCTCAATCTGTTTGGAAGCAGGACACTTCTGTACATGGAGAGGCAAGGGGACGGATGTGATGCCGGCCGCCATCTTGGGAAGGGCAGAAGCAGGCCAGTCTGCCTCTGGAGCCCCTTCCCAGCACGTCGCACACCAGCGGAAATCTGCGGTGACTGGCAGCCGAATGCTCCAGTCCTGCGGCTCCGGGGGTGGCGTCGGTGGCGTGGGAGGCTTCCTGCCTTTTGGAATGGGTGCTGCAGCCTCCACACAGCACCCAGAGGATCCGGCCCTCAGGATCCATTCTCCATGCATGTGTGCGGACACGCAAGGCCTCTTTGGATGCATCCCTATTTCGGACAGATCCTCCAGAGGACAGATTGCCAGGAAATGGATTTTCTTTAATCCATTTCTCAGCTGCCAGTGCGGAAGCACCCCAAGTACCAATTCTGCTTTCCTCTGTTTCTGGATATATTTGGGAAATGTGGTGTTTTTCTGTCTGTGCTCTGACAATGTGTCCACGCACTTACACACTCTTCATATTTGGGATAGCTCAGATGCCCTGGTGTTCTAATGGGCACCAAGAATGGGAAGCATTAACTGCCCATGCATAGAATGCTGAGATGAAATGACTCACGCAGCAAAACTGGGCTGCTTTGCACTAAACAGGGAAA
Source organism: Aspidoscelis tigris stejnegeri (assembly GCA_023333525.1). Classification (NCBI taxonomy): domain Eukaryota; kingdom Metazoa; phylum Chordata; class Lepidosauria; order Squamata; family Teiidae; genus Aspidoscelis; species Aspidoscelis tigris. The sequence goes on along the minus strand of JALMGA010000003.1, from coordinate 103,293,941 downwards.
GTGTGTAACAAACTAACGTGTACTAGTGTTCACACTTAGGAATGCTAGCACATGTTACCCTAAGACCCACTTGCCTGGAGACCTACCTGTGTCTGATCACTCGCAGGACACCGCCATCTTGGTTCCAGAGCCCGGGACGACTGCACATAAGCTGGCACCAGGGCGATGATGATGCTCCACACATGAGCAATCATGTTTGAGGTCATCTGATGTATCAGCATGGTTGCGCATCACCTCAGATGACCCATCACAATGGAAATAGTGCAAATGGTCAAGGAGCTGGACGGAAAAGGTAAGGAATGGGATGGGAATGGTTAGGGTTGGGATGTGTATGGTGCATGGTTTCATGAACCACTGCTAGTTGATGATATGGTAACATCTGGTAAGGCAGGAGGCGTTACTCTATGTTACCCTATCCTGGACCAGGGACGTGCATGAATATTCTAAACATTTGAAATTTGATCAAATTTGAAATTTCAATTTCAGTTGAATGTCTCTAAATTTGAATTTCATTTGAATGAATTTTTGAATCTTTTGAATCATTCATACAAATTTTTCAGACATTTGTATGTGTACAGATACGTACACATTACATATGTATCTGTACGCATCTTATTCGTATCTGTACGCATTTGTACGGATACCTACGGGAAAAAACAGGATGCATACGGGATAAAAACTGGATGTGTATGAATGTGTATGGATGCGCACAGACTCGTGCGAATGTTGTTGACATTCGTATCTTCAAATACGAATTGAAAATTCACACAAATGGATACAAATGTATTCAATTTGAATTGAATGTGAACACAGTCAAATTTTACACATTTGAATCAATTCAAATCTTTTGATATTTGATTCAAGTCGAATCAAATCCCAAAAATTGCATTCGTGCATATCCCTATCCTGGACTATAGGGCCAAGCATGAATCGGCCTCTGGTGTGCTGGTAGAGAAAGGAATAGGGATGTACATGAATATTCATGCTATCATTTATTTGTACAGATGAATTCATACAAATTTTGAATGTTATGAATATTTGTGTACATCCCTAGTTTGTTGGGCTAATAATGGATTCCTCAAGAGAGAGGAAACACTTTGCTGATCTTAAAACAAAGTCTTTTTATTGAGATTTAAAAGGCATTCAACAAATAACTATTACAGGACAAGAGGAAGAAATAAAAGTGAGAACCAACAGATAAGCATTCAATGGTGGGTGAATCAGTCAAATGGTAATTTATAGAAAACGAACACTTAGTAACATGTAACTAATGGCAAGACACTTGAAACACAACTGTGACTATGGCAGAGACACAAGGTTTTATTTGGAGGAGGGCCTTCTCAGCCGAATGCCCTTCATTTGGAGGTCCAGCTAGTGACAACTCCTCTAATTTTTAGGCGCCAAGTAAAGACCTGGCTCTTTATTAAAGCCTTTGGGCATTAATTTGCTTAAGCACTATTTTAACTGCTAAATTTTAACTAACCATGCTGTTTGATGCTGTTTTAATGGGGTATGTATTTAATATTTTGTTTGTATATGGATTTTTTATTGTAAGCCACCCAGAGACCTTAGGATATGGGGCGGAATATAAACATTTTAAACAGACAGACAGACAGACAGACAGACAGACAGACAGGTAGGTAGGTAGGTAGGTAGGTAGATAGGTAGATAGGTAGATAGGTAGATAGGTAGATAGATGATAAACCATGATTTGAAATCCTATTGCTTCAGCATGTGTGCACCTTAAGTGTAGTGGCTGCCAAATCTGTTTCAGTGGTTTTCTTCCTTCTCCAACAGTTTACTGCAAAGACCTGTGCATTACATTCCTGAACACTAAATTGCTCCATGCAAATTGCTTTTTCTCTTTACTGATCCACTCTGACAGATCTCGTCCCACCATCTGTGACTACCTACACAATGACTTCCCCCGAGGGACTGTCTCGTAATGATGCACACCCAGGCGGAACGGCGCAGCCCAGTCTGCGATGGAACAGCAAGGCCCATGAATCTAATACAACTGCCTCTGTACCAGAGCCACGATACAGCATGCTTTCCTTCTGCAAGTTTCACTCGTTGGTTCCTGCTACTTTGCAAACTGGGCTTTTTTAACCACCAGCAGTGATTTACACAACAGAACCAGCAGGTGTTTTGTCTGCCTGCGTGAGACGATGCTGGTTCTTACAGAAACCGATCAGTGGATTTATTGCAGTGTGATACTCCAATAAATATCTTTCTGAGGACCTTTCTGCACTTGGGTGAGAAGGCCAGTCCAGGTATGATCCTACATGGAGCATACACTCTGCACAGAGCTCCTTAGCCTAGTTGTATAGCATTGAGCAGTAAAAACTACTCCACAACTATACTAGAGACACCTGAGACATGTATAATTAGATATTAAGCACACCAAAACCTGAGAATCCTTCTGACATGAATTTTCAGTTTTCACAAAGTTTATCCAAGTATATGATCCTATCAATTGTCAAGCCATTCTGAATAGGCTATTATTTAAATATTAACAGAAACTGAACTTCTTATTTGTTGTTTTTGTTCAGCAGAATTTGAGCTTCTATCATTTGGGAGGTGAAACTTGTGTATAATCACTCCTAAAAGTGATATGCCTCTACAAGCCAGCTCTTGGAGAGCCCGAGTAAGTGTAGCTCCAAATGTCCACCTGGGTAGGAAATTAGCTGTCCAGTCACATCTGCAGTGTATCTGGAGTGGATTCAAAGTGGATTCATAGCAGATTCAACGTGGATTCAGAGTGGATTTCACACATTCAGAGCAGATTCGTAGGGAATTGGATTCGAAGAACATATTGAGTTTTAATCCTACCACATTCGAAGGGGCTCTATTTGGACGAATGTGAAGTTCCTTGCATTTGGTTTGATTCAAACTGAATGCACACAAAAACCATTCATGCACATCCCCTGCCCCCATATGCAAGGGATGCTGGGAAAAATGCAAGAAACCTACCTTGCCACTTTCTGTGGCTTCTATAGGCCTTCTCATTAGTAGCCTGCTAAAGACATTCAGGCAAGGAATAGAAGTCTGTCATGTGCTTCGTACTTTCACGCTAGGGTGGCACAATTGTGAGTTAATTCAGCCTGAAGCCTCAATGCTCTCGGCAAGCAATGCAGCTTTGAGGCAGAAATTTTGCCAAGGCAGAGCTGGGAATGTGAAGCTCATTTACACCCACTTTCTCCCTCATCTTCCCCCCTCCTCTGTCATTCTTTCTCCCTCACTTTGCCATCGAGCAATTTATTATTGTTAGAGAACAGCCATTAGCACGTTGACCTTTCGTCTGAATAGACTTACCAGTGCAGCTCTAACATCTGTGTCCTTCTGGCGTTTCCACTGAGAAACGCTCAGAGCAAAGCTATCTGGATCAGGACCATGCTTCTGTCATTATTATCCCGCTCATCTCTGCCTGAATTTCCGCCTCACAGGGCATTTCCTCAAGCAAAATGAAGTGAAAATGGCCTCCTTGTGCCAAGCCGTGCCACCATGTCTGGCACACATGGACGAGTGAAGTTGGAAGGCCTGGATCACTCTGTGAGGTTTCTGATGTTTATTCAGTGTCCTGCTGGTGCAGAGAAGTGAATAAAGGATGTGCAAAGCCCAAAACATGGCAGTCTGAAAAGAAAAATTTGGATGATTTAGCATGGTTTCCCCACCTTTCAAGAGGGTTTGGACTCCACATCTCATTAGCACCGGCCAACTTTTAGCTCAGTAGACCTGGATGTCAGAATGGGAACGCTTGCTTAATCTGACCATCAGGTTGCAGTATTATTGAGAAGTTAGACTTCTACGGGGCTTCAACCAGAAATCGTTGAGGCCAAGCAATGGTTTATTATATTCCAAACAGACAAAAGAACCTATCAAACATGAACTCACAAAAGAACTCGCAATATCACTGAAATAATGTGGATGTATATACATGTTTTCATATTTTAAATAAGAGCTCTATTGTTATTTTTACATAAAAATGCAATTACAAAAAGAGAACATAAAATACAAAGCATTAGGAAAAAATGTGACAGTATTGAAAAACTAATTAAAAGAAATATACAGCAGTGTCTTAAGTTCTGTTGGTGAATGGTCTCCAGTGAGACAACCAAGACACTCTAATGCAAAGAAAAGAGCAATAAAAATGAACTAAAAGGCCTTTTTCTACTAGGGCTCAGAACCTTTTTAAGACCCCATTGCGGTGGCACGAGTCACCACAGGATGCTGTCCTAGCAAAGGGTGTGATTGTTGTCATAGGGCCTTTTCCCACTAGGACTTAGAACCCTTCTAAGACCCCATTGTGAACCCGATTAGTTCCTGATTGGTACAAATTAGGAAGGCCCTGTCCCTACCTGGACCCCATTGAAGGCCCCATCTGCAAGGCCCTGTTCCCACATGGGCAGAGAAACTCTGGATTTAATGGGTCCTTCAGGCCCTTAAATCTGGATTTTGTGTGAACCTGATTAAAGGTGTTCACAATGGGGTCTTCAGGCATCTTCAAGGATCTCCAATAGGTGGTGGTGGTGGTGGTGGTGGGAACCGGGGTGCTTCTAAGGCCATTTGCTGGGATTCTAGAGCAGGAATAGGTTTGTTCTTGTCTCTGCTTGAGATGCCCATGAACATTTGGTGGACCACTATGTGCGACAGGATGCTGGACTAGATGGGCTGTGGCCTGATCCAGCAGGGCTTCTGTTATGTTCTTATGTTCTAGGACCCCATCTCAAAGATCTGGATCTTGAAGATCCGGATCTTTGACTGTGCATGGAAAAAGGGGGAAAGTTAGACTCATTGCAGCTGATAGTCTTTATTAGTGGCTTCTTTAAAGTCTTATTTCACCAGACGGTGGTGAAAAACTTACACGAGACTTTTAAAATATTACCAAATAAGGGCTTCTAAATGTAAAGTAGAACAATTAGCCTTGCCTACATATCAATGTATACTAAAGATTTTTTTTACAATATTTGTAGATGTCATGATAGAAAACAGTACCCCAAAATAGTAAAAAAATAATATGTACAAAATACAAAAATGAAACATAAATGTTGAAATAAATATTCAACTAAGTAAAAAAAAAAAAGAATCATAAGAACTTGGACGTTCTTAACAGTGACACAGAAATAGTCAATAAAATTGTACCGTGTAGTTTGCTTGTCGAATAAATCATTAACGTGTGCTAAAATGTTGCACAAAGAGAATAACTAGCTCTAAACAGTCTAAAAGGATCTGATGCTGAAAAACCCCCCAAAATACTACCTGTTCACACTTGACTCAGTGGAATGGTTCTCAGGCTTACGTACCTATTAATTGTTTGGAAGGTATTCTTTTGTGCATATGAAGATGGGAGACTTTTTCGTAAAGGAATGACTGAAAACAGACACACCAAACGTCTGCTTTTGTTCCACACTATAACTAATTACAAACAAAACATTAGATTGGTGTAGGGATGTGCATGAATATTTGCCACATTCAAAATTTGGTTCAGTTCTTTTGAATTCATACATTCAAATTCAGATTGAATGTTGTCTACATTTGAAGGTTGACATTCAAATGCTAAGTGAATGCTTCTATACATTTGTTCGAAGCTTCGTTATATTTGTGAACGTGAGGAAATCAGCTGTCTAGTCACATCTGCAGCAGATCCAGAGAGGATTCAAAGCAGATTCTGAGTGGATTTGATGCATCCGGAACGGATTTGTGGAGGATTCATGGGCGTGACTGACAGCAGGGATTCGAATCAGATTCGAATAGCATTCAAAGAACATTCGTTTCGAATCTGAATCCTACCACATTCAACGGGGCTGTATTTGAATGAATGCAAATTTCCTTACATTTAATTCGAATCGGACATGGGGAAAAAAAATTCCTGCACATCCCTAGATTGGAGCAAGCATTTTGGGAAGATGATCAAAAGAACTCTTATCAATTTTCAGTCCCCCCCCCCCCCACTTCCAATAATTTACAAACTATCCTTCAACGCCTTTTTCTGTTCTCTTGACAGACAAATGGAGCCTCTGATTTTTTGCAGGATAACCTTCGAGACCCCCTCGGTTGCATTTTCCATGCTGCCTCTAACAGCGCCCCTGGCTCTTCCATATGTACATGCCACACTAACGGACAGGGAATCACTTTGCAACAGGAAGAGTGCATGACACGCTACCATTGTAGATTAATTATGTGGAGGATCTGCTCATGCACTAATTAGGCAAGGAGCGCCAGAAGTCAAAGAGGCTTCGGCCGAGATTCAAAGGCTTGTTGACTCTGTGGTGACTGGGTGACATTTGCATCTTCAAACAGCCAAGCCAGCTGCTGGAGAAAGCGCTTCTTATTAGAGATGGGAGAAGAGGGTATGTGGCTGATTATCCCGCCTGTCATTCATCTCCTTTCCAAAACTGGCTCTTGGGGCGTATAGCAGTCTCCTAAGCCAAAGTAAATGAAATTACCCACAGAGGGGCTCCATGCTTCTCATATCTTGATGTGTCTTCTGAAATACCTCTGGTAAGGTGGCAGTGTGCCCACCAGCAGGGTCGGGGCACAACAGCTTGCCTTGTCCAGTGTCTCCCAGAAGCTGCCCTTCACGCACATACCGGCTCTTCTACCAGAAATAGTTGCAGATTGATCAGGACAATTAGCTACGGGTTGTTCTGATTTCTGTGAATCGGGCCAACTTTCTTTTTCTTTCTTTCTTTCTTTCTTTCTTTCTTTCTTTCTTTCTTTCTTTCTTTCTTTCTTTCTTTCTTTCTTTCTTTCTTTCTTTCTTTCTTTCTTTCTTTCTTTCTTTCTCTCTCTCTCTCTCTCTCTTTTTTGAAACCATCCAAACTGGAGGCGAACTCCCCATTTGTGGGAGTGTATTCAACATGAAAATCTCTCATCATCTCTTATCTCTTATCATATACATCTACGTCATTTTCTGTAGTTGGAATAGGGGCCTGCTGTCCACATGCTAGTGTGGACTATGGCAGGCCCCAGACCTTCTGTAGTGTTCATCTGTAGGTGGACCATAGACCCTTATCCCAAGGTATGTTCCAGAATAAGACCAAGTGTGGAAAGGGCCTATATCTCTATCTCTATATGGTCCATCCTGATGCTTCCAGGATGGAGCTTCATTGGGTGAGACCTGGTTCTAGAATCATGGGAAAGGGAGAATTTTGTCCCCAGGAATGGCTGGTGAGCATGATGCAGCTGGAAACACTTGAACTTCCATGTGATGGCTTCTTGGCTTCCTTGGCATCAATTGCTTCTGGGCATCTCAAGCAAGAAGACAAAAGCAAGACCTTCGCCTGCTCTGAACTCTCTGTGAATGACCTTTAAAGGCATCCTGCCTGTCTTTCCAAGCTGGATGTGGTACCTAGACATCCAGGACCTATTTGCACTTAGGCCTCTGGTATGCAATTAGGAGAGCTCTCGTACAGAGTATCCGTAGCACAGCTGTATCATAGCTGTCCCAAATGCATACCAGAGGCCTAAGTATGAATAGGCCCCCATTCTACTAGCCAACAGGGACACTCATACACATAGCTGCATTCTTTTTAGCTGCTTTGTTAGTGCTGGCACTGCAAGGGGGTCTTTGGTATATGATCATGATTGATCCATGTTCCAAGAGTATTAAGTAAATTACATTTCTTGCTCACAGAGCATTTTGAACCTTGGTTCATGGGATTTTTAGAAATTTAATTATCTACCCTGCACCCACGCCTGCACAGATGGCCAGCTGAGGCCAGGTGGGTGTCCGGCCAATGAGGGGCTGCCCCACGAGCATGCGCAGAATGTTGCCATCCTATTCCAGCCAGAATCGAGCTGGCAGCAGCAGGTAAGTGCTGTTCACACACACACGCAACCCCGGGGTGCGGTGGGGGGTGCTGGGTGGGGGCCCTGCCTCTTGCATGGGCCTGATCCAGGCTGATGCAGGTGGCAGGACCCCAGGGAAGGAACCCGACTGGCCTCCCCACCACTGGCTGCAATGCAGCCAATCAGAGGAGGCTGGGGGAGGGGCCCAGCTGTCACAGAGGGAGACCGTGCAAACGCTTTCCCTCCATGGCAGCTGGGGGCATTCCAGAACACTTGGAATGCGTGTAGAACACATTTTAGTCCTCTGCTTTTGGAACACGGCTGCGACATGTTGGGATGCTTGGGGTGACCTGGAATGGATCCGGCCGCCCTACGAGAATGAATGCAGCATCCCAGCATGTTGTAGACAAGTTCCAAACACCCTTGTGCGAAAAGGCCTCAGGTAACAGCAACAATTTTTCTAGCCCCTCCTCACCTAAACTGAAAGCCACTCAGCAAAATTTCAGGTGAAATTTCTCTATTCCCTACTGAAAGACAGATGAGGCCCAAATAAGACAGACGATTTCCACTAAGCTCTTTCTTTGGTCTAGTGGTTAGGGAGCTGGACTCTTATCTGGGTTCGATTCTGCCCACCCCTGTGATGCCAGCTGGGTGACCTTGGGCTAGTCACAGCTCTCTTCTGAGCTCTCACAGTCCCACCTACCTCACAGGGTGTTCTGCTGGGGGGAGAAGAATAGAAAAGCTTTGTCAGCCACTTTGAGTCTCCTTAAATGGGTGAGAAAAGCAGGGTAGAAAAGCCAACTCTTCTTCTTCTTCTTCTTCTTCTTCTTCTTCTTCTTCTTCTTCTTCTTCTTCTTCTTCTTCTTCTTCCTCCTCCTCCTCAACTTTTGATGCCTGATGTCTAGGGTCAACTCAGGGTGTTTTTCCACTAGCACTAAGTACCCATTGAAACACCCATTAAGGACCCATTTGGCTCAGAGCTGGATAACCCCATTTCCACTACAGACCCCATTTGAGACACATCTGTTTCCACCACAGCTAGGGAAATCCAGATCATATGGGTCCCTGAGGACCTATAATCCAGATTTCCTGTAGATTCTACAATGGGGTCTTCAGCCATCAAATCCGGAATATAGGGAGGCTGTTTCTACTATGATTGGGCAATGGGGTCTAGAGGAGGGTCGGGGGTGGCACTCATGGGGAGGTGCCCCAAACTCAAGACTTCAAAGTCCCTCCAAAGCCAGCTCTGAAGTCCCTCCAAAGTCCAACAATCTTTGAAGTTAGTGGCAGATCACTCCGGAGATTATCCAGAGCCACTCCAGAGGGTCTTCAAAGATTATTCGGAGTGTCTACAGAGATTGCATCCCCGTCCCCCAAAACCTCTGGATTGAGGGAAGTGCCCATTCCTTAGATCCGGATCTTCTTAGAACCAGATTAAAGGAGCTCAGTGGAAAAACACCCTCTATCTCTTTCCCATGCAATTTTTCTGTCCTGAATGTTTAATCTCCACATAGTGTTTCTTCCTTCAGTTTGGCCTTGTGGTTAGTGTCACACTTCTGGTTCGATTCCACACTCCTACACAGTCAGCTCAGTGACCTTGGACTCACAGCTTGGGTAGAAGAATAGAAGGTTTTTCAGCCGCTTTGAGTCCCCTTAAAAGTGGGCTATAAAAAGGTAACCACCACCACCACCACTACTACTACTACTACTATTGCTACTGCTACTACTACTACTCCCACCAGTAGGACCAAGTGACTGTTGTTACACCTCTTCTTCCCATTAACCTATCTCTACTCTATAGAGAAAGAAAGAGAGAGGATCGACAAGAAAGGCCTGTTTTGGTCCTCTGTAACCAATTTAATGAGACAGGAAAATAGCCTTCGAAGCCTGACAGACAAGGATGAAATCCCCCGTATTACCAGGATGGATTACACCTTTGCCTCACACCGGATTGCCTGAGCAGGATTATCCTACGAATGGGTATTAAAATGGAGCAATTATGCGCCGGAGCGGCGCAGTTGGCACAGCCCTTCAATGAAACGTTATGGAAATTTTGATGGAGGTGTCAATAGTTTAGAGGTCACCCAAAGCAGCTAAAGTGAAGGGAGGGGTGTCAAGTTGATTAATGGCTATATTGAAATGGCTGCACATCTTGAACTGCTACCAAAACCAGCCCTCTATTCTCATTCCCAGACGGGGTGGAGGGGGTGAGGAAGGAGGATTAAATTATGTAAATGGAGAGCTGGAGTTGTTTAACCTTTCTACAAGAGCACCATCTCCAGAAAGGAGGAACTAAGCCCATTATCAGCAATAGAGCAGCAAGACCTTTTGGGGGAGCTTAAAGCTGATCCTTCTTACCCCCTCCTGTGCTGTTGTACAAAGAGCTGTTTAGTCACTCTTCTTCTGGCGTTGGCAAAAGGGCCTTTGGAGAATTATTTATGTATGGCATTTGTAACCCACATTTTTTTTTCTCCCCCTAGAGAGCTCAGACAAGGATACATATGGCTGGCAGTTTCCCAGTCGCCCATCCAGGCTTTGCTCTAAGCCAGACACCACACTGGATCAGCTGCTATCAGGCTGTTCTCTTCAACATTACACCCTCCAATATTTCAGATCCCAACAGCCAGGCTCTCGAGGGCTTGTGACTTCCCTATTTTTACCCTGAAAAATACCACCTGAGCTCCACATTTCCTTCTGTCTTCGCCGTACTGTCTCTAACTGCATTCATGGACAATGCAATGTCCTGGCCCATGCTGACTTCTTAGACAGAAGAAACTGTTAGTAAATCATCGATGGCAAAGTTTGGGAAGGGTGGGGAGGAATCCAACAATGAATGCTCATAGAATCTGGAGTCCAAAGATTGATCTAAAAATGCTGCATTTCAAGACACACATGTAGTTGACACTTGGAGGTACAGAATATGCTAACTACTAATTTAGTTTTCCTTACTGTGTTAATAGCCTTGTGGTCACTTGAGCAAGTTTTCTGTCACTAGTCAGAACTTGCTTGTGAATGTCACCCCAGGAGAGGGTAGGCTGGGGCACAAATATGATTGATTGATTGACTGACTGATTGATTGACTGATCGATTGATTGATCGAACGATTGATCGATTGATTGATCGATTGAGTGAGTGAGTGAGTGTGTGAATGAATTAAAAGGCAATATGGTATTCTCTGTATGCCCCTAGTCTCTAATAGGGTTGTGCACAATGCAATGTTCGTCATTCAATTAAATTTGAATCGAATATCCAAAAATTTGAATCAATTTGAATGTTTAAAATACAAATGTATTTGCATTTGATTCAATCCAAAGGCATTTGAATCTATTCATATGAAAGTTCAATTCATATTTGAAGATGCGAATGTCGAGAACATTTGTATATGTCCATATGGATCCGTACGGATCCTGTCTTTATCCCGTATGAATCCTGTTTTCATCCCGTATGTATCTGTACAAATGCGTACAGACACAAATAAGATCCATATGTAATGCATATGTATCGGTACACATACAAATGTCCGAATAACTTTGTACGAATGATTCAAAACATTCAAAATTCGTTTGAATGTTTCAATATGAATGTATAGACATTCAATTCGAATTCGAATGTCCAAATTTGAACAAATTTGATCGAATGCTACAAATTCTGATGCACATTCCTAGTCTCTAATTATCATCCTTGAGCCAGTTTGGTGTAGTGGTTAAGGAGCTGGACTCTTATCTGGGAATACTGGGTTTGATTCTGTACTCCTACATGAAGCCAGCTGGGTGACCTTGGGTTAGTCACAGCTGTCCTCTGAGCTCTCACAGTCCTGCCTGCCTCAAAGGGTGTCTGTTGTGGGGAGAAGAATAGAAGATTGTCAGCTGCTTTGAGTCCCCTGAAATGGGCAAGAAAAGTGGGGTAGAAAAGCCAACTCCTCTTCTTCTTCTTGATCTGATACATTGGGTGTTTTTCCACTGTCAGAAAGTACCCGTTTTTGCACCCATTAAGGACCCATTTGGATGTAAGCTGGATGATCCCATTTCCACCACAGCACCCATTTGGGACCCGATTGTTTCCACTGCCGCTGGGGAAATCCAGATCAAATGGGTACTTTCTGGCATTTAATCTGGATTAATGGGGTCTACAATGGGATCTTCAGGCAGAAAATCCAGATTAAAGGGAGCCTGTTTCCGCGCTTGTGTGGCAATGGGGTCTAGAGGAGGCTAGGGGGAGGAGGCACCCATGGGGAGGGGAGCCCCAAAACCTAAGCTTCGAAGTCATTCCAAAGTCATTTCGAAGTCACTTCAAAGTCTGTGCAAAATAGCTCTGGAGCAGCTTTGAAGTCTGTGCTGATCTTCTGAGTGAACTTCGAAGTGACTCCAAAGTGACTCTGAAGTCACTTCGAAGTCACTTTGAAATCACTTTGAAGTTCACTCCGAAGATCAGCACAGACTTCAAAGGAGCTATTTTGCACAGACTTCAAAGTGACTTTGAAATGACTTTGAAGCCGCTTTGGAGATTGCACCCCCTGTCCCCCCCAAACACCTGGGGTGACAGGCAGACCCCTCATGGGTAGATCCGTATTTCCAAATGGGTGCTCTGGTGTTTCCACATCAGGGAGGCTAGCACCCATTGCTATTGGGTGCTAGACCACCCATGGAAACACATTGGGTACTTCCCTTAATCCAGATCTACTAGATGTACCCATTCCTTAGATCCAGATCTTCTTAGATCCGGATTAAAGGAGCGTGGTGGAAAAACACCCCATATTGACTAGGGCTGATGGAAGGTGAAATTTCAGTTGAATTTAGACAAAGGCATTTTTTCTTTCCAAGAGTGACTGGCAGCACAGGGCATGATAGAAGTACCCCCAACCAATACGCAACATCTCTGGATGCTTTTGGGTGCACCTGTGCTCACTGGCACTTCTATGCTCACTGGCACCTCTGTGTTCATTGGCACCTCCTTGACCCTCCCCAAAATGTCATTTGCAAAATTTGTTATAGTTTCTCTGGATATAGGATGGTTTCATCTGATACCTGGTCATGTTTGATCTCCATACTTAGTAGTTATGACTTAACAGAAATTAAACCTAGGTATTTCTTTATATATTTTTTTTATTTTTATTTTTAAAAAAATCCTTTAAAATCACAATTTTTAAAATCCCAAAATGTGTCTAACTTTGAACTTCTATCATATTTCAAACTCATTCTTATGGATGTCTAGAATTCAACACGGAACCAAGTTCCAATTTTTCTAAACAAAGAACCCACAAAATATTTCAGATCATCCGTATGAATGCTTCTGACATCTGACACGGATTGAGAGCAGATTCAGAGTGGATTCAGTGCAGATTCGATGCTTTCCCAGTGGATGTGTTACAGGATACTTATTGGATATGTATCCGTTTGTATTGGCTATTCGTGCAAATTCATATGAATACATTAGTATTGAAAGGAATCCCACCACATTCAAAGGGGATTGATTCAAACTAATACAAATTTTCTTACATTCAATTCAATATGGATAGAATGCAAACAAAAGCCATCCATGCACATTTCTCATGCTAACATATAATGTCATAGCAAACTGGGCCTTGTGAGCCAGTTTGGTCTAGTGATTAAGGAGCTGGACTCTTATCTGGGACTACCAGGTGTGACTCCACACTCCTCCATGAAGCCAGCTGGGTGACCTTGGGCTAGTCACAGCTCTCTTTTGGTGTCTCACAGCCCCACCTACCTCACAGGGTGTTCTGCTGTGGGGAGAAGAACAGAAAGTTTTCTCAGCTGCTTTGAGTCCCCTCAAATGGATGAGAAAAGCGGGGCAGAAAAGCCAACTCCTCTTCTTCTTATTCTTGTGTCTGTGAAGGAGCACCTTCCTGCACACAGACCTGCTTATTTTGCTTTTCTTCACATAGTTAGGCCTTTTACGGTTTTAAAAGGGAATAAGAGATGCTGGTTAAAGGGGGGAGAAACACGGGGCCAAGATTATTAGCTTTGTCATGTGTTATTTTAGGATGACAAATATTTTGCTAGCAGTTATTCAAAGTAAAGAAAACAGCTTGGTCTGATTGCAGCCTTGTGCAATGACATTTGAAATATTGATAAGTACAGCCGCACCACCATATGGAACCTCTTTGGGGGTTCAGTCACTTGATCTTGCTCCTTCTGTAGTCTCAACGCATTCTCATTTCATTGCCATATTCAACTCCCAAACTTGAGCAGAACAGAGACATGGAATATCCTCTCCAGCTCGAGCTGTCAGTTTCTGCTTAATCAAGTGACAACACATGCCAGTCCCTTGCTGAGAAATCCTACCTACACCTGCAGAGTTCCTTTATACGCTCTCCCCACTTTGGAATACAACTCACTCGGCATAGATGCTGCCTCTCCCAAAACTCCTTTTTAAGGATTTTAAAGGTCACCATTACAAAATACCCTAACAAGCATATGACCTCCGATTTCATAAGTGATTTCCTCTTAAATTAAACGAGTCCTCCAACTATTGCAATTAAACATCAGTTCCAGTGGTCTTCATGACACGGTTTTCAGTGCCTGGTGGTTAAAACCTCTCTCTTTGCTCAAGTCTTTGATCTTTAACTTCCTCTGGGTGTTGCCCTGCCTCACGGAGGGGGCGAGGAGGGTTATATTTTAAATGTGTTTTAAGAATACTGTATATATATTTTCCTTTCTTATCATTGTGACCTACCCTGGGACCTTTTGGAGAAGGGCAGGATATAAATTGTTAATTAAATTTAGTTAATTAATTTAAAGGAATTATCAATTAGTGTGTTGAAAGCTTGAGTTGTTTAACAATATCTGCGGCCCAATAAGCAAACCCACTTTGCCCTAAACCTTCAAGGCTCTTTGCTAGGGATGTGCACAAATATTTGTAATATTCATTATTCGGACAAATTCAGATGAATTTGGACATTCGTACACAAATCGAATGTTATGACATTCGTACATTAACATTCGTACAAATACAAATGTTTTAGAACATTCGTATGAATAGTTCGTACATTCATTAAATTGGGGATACATTGTGGATATGTAGCAATACATATGGGTTTGTATAGGATATGTATCTGATATGTATGCGCTTGTATAGGATCTGTATCCAGGGTATGTATCCAGGATACAAATGCATTCGTATCGGATATCCATATGAATTCGTATGAATGCATTCATATCAAATAGAATCCTACCACGTTTGAAAGGGATCTAATCAAATGAATTTGAATTTGCCAACACTCGAAACATCCCTACTCTTTTTTAGTTACTTAGTTAGTTATGGGATCTTTGTATACCGCCTTTCAATTTCAAGGTGTTATACAAAACAGAATTGTAAAAAAACAACAAGCCTAATTAAAGCAACAATTAAAATAAAAAGAATGCATCATCATATATTTTGATTATTATTAGCAGCAGCAGCAGCAGTTACACACAGCAAACTATATCACTATGCTGGATTTCGT
Organism: Aspidoscelis tigris stejnegeri; assembly: GCA_023333525.1. Classification (NCBI taxonomy): domain Eukaryota; kingdom Metazoa; phylum Chordata; class Lepidosauria; order Squamata; family Teiidae; genus Aspidoscelis; species Aspidoscelis tigris. Next base: position 103,278,688 of record JALMGA010000003.1, on the reverse strand, counting down.
ATTATATCACTAGTCGGGCACTTCCCACGCGCCTAGGACTGCATGATGTATCGGCAAATTAAGTGAACAGACCCCAATGAAGTGGCTTTTGTAGTTGGCAGATGGATATTTTCTCAATGCCAATGGTTTTTAGGTGCCCACTGGGATCTTTTGGCACCGCACCCAGTGTGCTGATGATAACTGGGACCACTTTCACTGGTTTTCGCCAGAGTCGCTGAAGTTTAATTCTCAGGTCTTCATATCTGGTGAGCTTCTCCAACTGTTTCTCCTCAATTCTGCTGTCACCTGGAATAGCAACGTCGATGATCCACACCTTCTCTTTCTCAACAATTGTAACATCAGGAGTGTTATGCTCCAGTTTTCTGTCAGTCTGAAGCTTGAAGTCCCAAAGTAGTTTTGCCTGTTCGTTTTCAACCACTTTTTCTGGCTTGTGATCCCACCAATTCTTTGCCACTGGCAGATGATACTTTTGGCACAAGTTCCAGTGGATCATTTGTGCTACAGCATTGTGTCTCTGCTTGTAATCAGCTTGTGAGATCTTATTATTATTATTGTTATTATTATTAAAGTACATCAGTCATCAACAAGTCCTCTCATCTCCTGGAAGATGTATTTTCACCAAGTACCTAGAAGAAACAGAACTAAATGTTTGGTGAATCTCACTTGATAAGTGAGGCCACTGCCTAGAAGAGGGGCCTGGTTTTACTTTTTAGATTTAAAACTCTGTAATTCCCTTCCATATATATCTTTGGTAGTGTGGTAGCGTTGGTTTTACTTTTTAGATTAAAACTCTGTAATTCCCTTCCAAGAGACACGCCTTTCATTTCCCTTTCCCCACTATTAAGTTTGATAATAATGTTGCCTCCTTCTTGGTGCTGCAGCGGACAGCCCTTCGCCCATTCTGCCTCCTCGCTAGCAGTGGGTTACAGTATCCGTTTAGAACTCCGGCCTAACTTGGCTTACTTTGAAAACAGAGTACTCAGTTGAAGCTTCTTTAAAATAACAAGAAAACAAGTTTATTGTGTACAGCTTTCTTAATAATAAACAGGTAAGTTCACTATGTCAATCACAGGTCAATTCACTCTTCTGACTGAACTGTCCCCAGCTTCCTCACTCAGCCCAAGGACTCCAACCCTATTCAGATTAATGCCAGCAGCATAAGTAACGTATAACCATTTCAGTTCTTTTACTTTCTAAACACCATATATTCACTAATGACTCAGGACCCTTCTTCCAGCTTCCCTAGCCAAGAGCCCGTTTCCCTCCTAGTTAACCCCCTCTGGTCAGTTAACCCCAGGCAGAGAACACTAACAATTCCCTTAGGCTCCCTTAAATATGGGCCTGGCTGGTGAACTGCAACCTGACTGGTTGATGTTCCTCCAGGACTCTATTCCACCCTCTATCCTGGAGAACTGGAATAGCCCCTCCCTTTACCAACTTACCATTTCTAGATAATCCACTTTGATGACACTTTTAACAGTATAGACAAATAGTTTTCGCCACACTTCATAATTTAACCAAAATAACTTAATTTTGGGTTGAGGGGTCCTAACGGGCACCACAGGGCCACTACAGAGAATGTTCTCTCCCTGACCGATGTCTCATGGAACTCCTCAAGCAAGTAAAATAGAGCTTTTTTGAAATCCAAATTTGCACATTCAAACTCGAATACTGATTTGAATATGTAGATTCATATGTGTCGCACACGAATTTGCAGGAAAATTATCCTTATCTTGTGCTTAAAATAGGGGGTTAAAATGGGAAGCATAAGGGATAATACAGGATGCATATCGATTTTTATGGAACGGGCACAGATACATATAACAGATACAAATGTTGTCAACATTCGTATCTTTAAATACAAATCTAATATTCAAATGTGCGGATTTGAATGTTGTGAATTCGAATTGGATTTTATGACATTCGTATCTTAAATATCCAAATCAAATCAGATTTTTTGACACTCAAATCTACTTGGATTCGAATGTCAAAAATACATTTGTGCACATCCCTATATGATTGTGATTGGAAATGTTTGCAGTTAGAACTACACTTTATGTAACTTTGGGATTATTATCACTTAAGAGATGAGATAGAAGTGGACATGAAGTTGAGTCACAGGGCTTTTTGTCACTTAACTACTGTAGGACAGAACTTAGAGACCCTCAAAGTGTGAAGGGTCCCTACTCCTACTCCCCCAGATTTGATACTAGGTGGACTACTGGTCTGATCCCAGATGGCTCATCTTTTTTTCTGGCATTGATAAATTGGCCAGTAGTGATAAATGGGGTAAAATATTTATCCTCAACTCATCCCATCAATTCCATATTTTTTAAAAATACAGTTTCTTAGCAGATTCATACCATGAAGGTATCTCGTTGCCCTCTTCAGTCTACATGACTGGAAGCCAAGGCAATCCTCCTTCAAAACAGAGACAATTATTTCAACACATAACCATTGTCAATCACAGAATGGGTGCAGAAAAACCAACCCTCTGGTCTTGCCAGGAACCTCCTCCGGAATATCCTCCTCTCTGCTACAACGATCAAATATTAATCACTTGTAATTATTTATTTATATAGCAGCAACCCTGTCTGTGGGGCAAGATGACAAGACCAGCATTGCAGAGAGCTAACAAACTAAATAATAAATACCTATCAATCATGGGGAATAAATAATAGATCTCACTCTTTTCAAAAACCGGTTCCTGATTCAACTCTCCTTTTTACTGATCACTAAGGGAGGGTGGTTGTTTGTAGATATCTGGTTGAAAATTAGCTGCTTTGATGGCCCCAAGCTGCTAGATATGCTCACACTTTTCCACGTGCCACTGTGCATCAGGTAGAAAGGAAAAATTACCACCGGTGAGGGTGGGAGGAAGGATGCTAATTAGGAGTCCTGTGGAATAGCTTGACCTATTTGATATTCCAAGCACATCAATGTGGTGTGGGTCTTTTTTTTTTTTAATTGTTATTTCTAGCAAAAAGCTCATCAAGGTGGTACAAGGAATATAAATAGAAGATGTGCTGAAACTGGCTGCAGAATGCCAGACCAGGAAAAACAACAATAGAACCTAAGATGTACTTTCCAATACTTGATTTTTCCCCTTAGCTCATTTTTTTGGGGAAGGGGAAAGGTTATTTTCTAAGACAGCATCTGATGTTATTTCTGTCTTATCTTTGCCTCTGGTGATCCCAGGCTAGGAATGGACAACCTTTGAATGGCAGTCCCAAGTGCCTTACATTTTTGAGTAAAAATATGATCCACTCAATTTAATACTTTGTATTTTTTATGTAAAAAAACACACATTTCCCTAAAGCTTTTTCTATTATGATATATATTTGCAACAGCATGGTTTGGAAAATTTCAGTACCATCCACAATTTTGCTACGGTTGTGATACCTCACATGAAAATTTTGATGTTGATAAAGAATCCAAACTAGAAACAGTCTTCCTTTCTGAACTGAGGAGCTGTAGATCCAGATCAGTAGGTCTAGATTTATAGAATCTACTGATCTGTATTTTGGGGAGATGAGAGCCAGATCAGTAGTGCTGTCTGTACTGATGACGCTCATTGGGTTCCAGCCTCCATGAGGCTGTGAAGTTCAAGTGATCTTTGCAGCTGACTCCCACTGAATGACAGCTCCCTGTGATTCCAGATCATGGAGGAAAGCCATCTTCATGCTTCTGTGATAAGAAATACAGAGTTTAGTCCAATTTGTAGACCTGGTATATCGGGTTTGATTCCAGCCTCCTCCATGAAGCCAGCTGGGTGACCTTGGGTTAATCACAGCTCTCTTCTGAGCCTTCACAGCCTCACCCACAGGGTGTTCTACTGTAATTTGTGAGGAGAAGAATAGAAAGCTTTGTCATCCCCTTTGAGTTCCCCTAAATGGGTGAGAAAAGACGGGTTGAAAAGCCACCTCTTCTTCTTCTTCTTCTTCTTCTTCCTCTTCTTCTTCATCATCATCATCACCTGAGTCCTAAATGCAAGGTTTCATTAGAAACGAATGGTGAGAGATCCTTGCTTTGTTATTTGAGGTTGAAAAAGATAGAGAACTTGTTATCCATTAATATTTATGTAGACATCAGTAATTAGATAAAGGTGAACAAATCTCATGGATCAAAAAGCTAGCATTATCTGCCAGACAGGTTAAGGAAATAATTCATCTTCATACCACTAATATATCATTTAACTACTTGCCTTTGGGGAGATGTGTCTTCCTCTATGGTATTGGTCACGCTAGACAATGTCAGAGTTGATGGATAACCTATCTGATCCAATGTGGCAAAACCTACTGATGTTTTTGCAGTAGCATGTTTATTTCAGTAGGTGGTGATAATAATAATAGAGTCTTTGCTGTCCCAGATGAGGTATCTTAAACTTTAAAAATTCACAGAATCCTACAACAAGCAATTTCATAATAATTGAGAATTCCTGCTTAACTCCTGCAAACCAACTTTTTAAAAGCAGATAATTAGCATGTTCTTTTTTCGAAAGAATAGCGCATGACTAGGGATATGCACTAAAAAATTCACACTCAAAACTTCAATTTAATATTTGAATTTGCAAATCTTCACATCAAAACAAATGTATGCACATTTGAATGGGCAAACGTTCAAACAAAACGAACAATGCTCCTGGCTCGTGAATATGAAAATTTAATAAAATTTTTACACTTTTGCAGTATTTTACTGATGAAAACAGGCTTTTTGAAAAAAAAAAAAGCCATGAAAAATGTTTGGCTGAGAATGCAAAAGTCTGAACGAACATTACTATGCTGAACCAAATTTGGGGGCATTTGATTTAGTCATGAAATGAAAATTAATGTTTCATTCATGCACTCCCGTGCACATGACTTCTTCATAGCACCCTTGATCAATCTGTTTTTGTGATTGACAAATTTAATTTTCTATCATTACATTATAAGTTTTGTCAATCAAGTTGTTCTTAATTAATATATTTTTAAAAAAATATATGCAAGGTAACACTGAGATTTCTCCAAGGACAGAAACAATTAGTCAAATTATCTGGGAGTCCTTGGCTCAATACTGATGAGTATGTTCTAATTCATTTGGCAAGATCAATGAATGCATCTTGCTCTGAAGTCACCCCTGCAATATTCTGTTTGCTCTTTCTAGGGCAAATTCTAGGGCATGAGGAATTAATTCCACCCCATCTGACGTGCAAAATCTGATAACAACATGAGAACATGAGCACACTAGAGGAGCTCTGCTAGATCAGGCTGTAGCCCATCTAGGACAGCAACCTTTCTCACACAGTGACCCACCAATTGCATTCAGGCATCTCAAGAAGAAGACAAAGGCAAAACTCATCTGCTCTCGAATCCCTGCAAATGACCTTTAGAAGCATCCTCTCTGTTTCTCCAAATTGAGGAACCGCCTAGACATCCTTCTTAGTAGCTACTGATATGAGTGCCTGGTGAAGGCCTGAGAAAGGCAACATTTTTATACCTGTCGAGTTCTGAATCTGAAACATGCCCCTGAAGACTAGAAAGTGTCCTTAGAGCCATCCTTCCCACCAAGTGGAAAGAATGACTCAAAGTCTCTGGCTGTCTTCACCCACTTATGCTGCTCCTGTCAAGGGGAGCCCAGAAGCAAGCTACATGTCTCACATTCTGCACAGACTTAATGTTGAGTCTATTTCCAGTGCCGTTTTCAATATATCCCCAAAATGGACTGTGCTAGTCATTTAAAACCAGGGAACTTTCATTCCCCAGTCTCAAAAGCAAGCAAGGAGGTGACGCTTTACATTTTAAATTGTTTTTATTTAATCTTTGTTTTATCTGCTCGCCATCCTGAGAAATATAAGGCAGTATAGGAGGAGCAATTACATAAGAATATAAGGGTAGTCCTGATTAGGGACGTGCACAAATATTCAAAGGTATTCGAAAACAGATAGAATTTGCCTGTGAATTCGAATCGAATATCCATAAATTTGAATTTTAAAGTTTGAACGAATTTCACATTTCAGATCTATTCATTTGAATTATCCAGACATTCATGTGTTTATGCATCATTCCTGCATCCATACGCATTTGTATGGATCCATACAGGCCGAAAATGGGTTGCCAAAAAGTATCCATATGACCCGGATTTCCCCAGTGGCAGTGGAAACAATCGGGTCCCAAATGGGTGCCGTAGTGGAAATGGGGTCATCCAGCTCACACCCAAATGGGTCCTAAATGGGTGCAAAAATGGGTACTTTCTGACAGTGGAAAAACACCCATCCTGTCTGACTGGCTTGGCTGGGATCCACAAGTACACTGCCATTTTGTTCCTGGGCAACCTCATGCATGTTATCTGTTTGATCATCCGGTTGTGCTAATGTTCTTGTGTCTTGACCTCCAGAAGACTGCTGAAAAGGAATACATGGTGTGCACTCTTTATCCTTTGTGCTTGCATTATAGCTTTAAATGCCCCTTTCTTATCTTTAAATATGTTTTCACATTTTTATACTTTATGTTCCAGCATTGTTTATTAGGGGTGCACATGAATGCAATTTTCAATATTTGATTCAAATCAAATATTTAAATGTCCAAATTTGTACAAAGAAAGGAAAAAAAGAATGTATTCCATTTTTAACCCGTTCAAATACATTCATATCTATTCGTATGAATATTCAATACAAATCTGATTATACAAATGCCGACAACATTCAGTGTCGACAAATGCAACGTATATATCCATATGCTTGCCATTTTTATCCTGCACGCATCCTGTTTCTTCCCATCCGTATCCGTATGGATACAAATAAGATGCGTACATATGGGTATGTGTGTAATGTATATGTACCCGTAGAGATATGAATGTCCAAATTAATTGAACAAAATAAAGATGTCTAGATCCGGATTAAGGGAAGTATCCATTCCTTAGGTCCGGATCTTCTTAGATCCAGATTAAAGGAGTGCGGTGGGAAAACACCCAATAATTCAGACATTTTTATCTCTACAGGTATCTCATAAGTACCCATACGTACCCATATGCATCTTGTACAGATGTGTACAGGTGCGTGCAGGAAGCATATGGGTACATGCGAGATGCAAATGTTCCTGTACAGATCCAAATGTCTGAATTATTCATACAAAAAACTCGAGATATTTGTATTCATTCAAATTTGAAAATCCAACTGTCCGGACATTCTATTTGTATATGAATGTCCAAATTTGTACCAATTTGTAAGAATAACAAATATTTTGAATATTCATATACAGCCCTATTGTGCGCCACATTGCCCAGTTGCCATAGCAACAGCTTGGTGTGCACGGCCATTGCTGCCTCATGGCAGACACTTCTAGACTGGAGAGTCTGGACTTCAATAGTACTAAGGTAGGTACCAGGTAGACCATGATCAGAATGTGAATGCTGGCCACCATCCCTATACTTACCTTCTTGGAACACTATGCCATGGATGTTAGTGTGAAAAGGCCCTAAGGACCATATCCTCACTGTGTGGCCATGAATGGGCAGTGTGAACAGGGCAGCAGGAGGATCAATTTCGATGGCCACCAGAAGTATTGGTGATGCCATAAAACATTGCGCTCAGGAATCAATTTATGCAGTATAGTGGGGAAAGGATGAGGTCATGACCCCAAAGTATGCCTTGATTCACTCTTGCCCACCTGTGGTAAAGAAGAAATGTGAACTCCTTCCATTTCTAATCGAGTTTGCTCAGTTCCAATAGAAAAGGGCAAGGAGGTTGATTCAGTTCTTCAAAACTGGCTAATCGGTACTGAGTACAGCTAAACATGATTCCCCCTCTGACCATTTCAGAATGTGGAAAGCTGCACGCTTCCAGACTTAAGTATTCCTTTGGTGTACAATTAGTTCCATTGGCTTTAACCATGGCTTGCGGCTATAAATCCTTCTACCTTGGCAAATATCCCAGGTGGAGACAGCAAGCTGCTTTGTCAATCCCATCAGTTTACCTTGGCTCTGTGCCTTTCCCACAGGGTCTCCAGTTATTTTGTAGGACTTTGGGGTTTGGAATCAGCTGGAAGAGGTTTTCTACAGTCATCCATCTTACTTAAGGAAGCCACAACTGTTGCTTTTACAGCAACTAAGAGAACTTTGCAAAGGAAAAGTAAAATCCGTATAGGCATGTGCACCAATGTATTTTGACATTCAAATCTGAGTAGATTTGAATATGATAAAATCCGATTCGATGTTTTAAAATCTAATTCGAATCTGTAACATTCGAGTCCATATGTTTGAATGTTAGATTTGTATTTAAAGATACTAATGTTGACAACATTCATATCTGTTATACATATCTGTGCACATGCTGGAAAAATCCGTATGCATCCCATATTATCCCGTACCAAAACTGGATGGATGGATTCATTACATATGCACTTTACATCCAACACTTTCTAGGGCAGTATTTTCCACTGCTAAGGTGCTTGATACCATCTTTCCTAGAAGCAGCAAGCTGAAATCAATTGTCTGCTTGGTTTTAGGGCAACAAAGTGCCATCTTGAAAACAGGGTTTCTGCACTCTCTTGCTAAGAAGACTGTTGAGAACTTCCAGGTGAAGGATAGATAAGGCGTGTCTACATGCAGATTAAAGGATAGCTCTGGCTTGCCCAAGGGGGCAGGTGACCTTGCTCCAGGGGCAACTGTTTCATGTCCTAAGCCCTGAAAGGGGGCAGATTGACCTGAGAGCAGAAAAAGTCAACATTCAAGGCATCCTTAGCCAAGATGTTGTGAGCTGGTATTTGATGCTCTGCACTGTGTCTTGATGTCAAATCAATGGCCAAAGTTCTGGCTCCATTTGCTGCCCCAAGGGGTAACTTGTATAGGTGAAGCAAAAAGGTTTCAGTCTTGATTTGTAATGTTTTTTATTAAACAGAAGAAGGAGAAGAAAAAGAAGACGTGGCTTTGCTATCCTGCTTTTCTCGCCCATTCAAAGCACCTGACAAAGCTTTCTATTCTTCTTCCCACACAGAACACCCTGTGAGGTGGGTGGGGATGTGAGAGCTCAGAGGAGAGCTGTGACTAACCCAAGGTCACCCAGCTGGCTTCATGGAGGAATCAAACCCGGTATTCCCAGATAAGAGTCCTGCACCCTAGCCACTAGACTAAACTGGCTCTATAATAAAAACAGAATAACAAAAACATAACTATGGGTGAATTCCCACTTAGATCTGTTAAAGTGGAATTAAAAAAAAAAAATGTGAACACACATTATTTGCGTTCCCATTTGTTTTTGTTAATTCCTCTTTAAAGGGGAGCATGGTGGCAGCGCAGCAGCAGCAGCAGTGCCCGAAAGGGAGTAGGGAGCTTGCCTGCCCGCTCACTCACTCACCCATCCGCTCGCCCAGCGCATTCCATTCCTTCTTCCTGCACCTCGGGAGAACCAGGGCTGCTTGCTAGGAAGCCGAGCAAGTAAGCAGGGCAGCGGCAGCGGCTGACGGCAGGCACATTGGCGGGAAGCAGCAGCAGCGGAAACAGCAGGCGGGCAGGTAGGCAAGCACCCATAGACTCCATTGCCCAATAGTGGTGGAAACAGATTTGATGCCTGAAGACCTCATTGTAGACCCCTACTGGGAATTCAGATTATAGGTCCTGAAGGACCCATATGATCCGGATTTCCATAGAATAGGTGGAAACAAATGTGGCTCTAGTGGGGTCTGTAGTGGAAATGGGATCTTCCTGCTCTGAGCCAAATGGGTCCTTAATGGGTACTTAGTGCTAGTGGAAAAACACCCCATGAGAACATGAATTTGTACAGTGAACCATTGGAGCAATGGTCAAAATATAGTATATGAGAATAGCTTAGATTCATCCTTGGGCTTTCTGAAACATTACACTCTACGTTGACGCCTCTGTTCTCTGATTCCTAATTTGGGAAGAAAAATCTAAGTAGGGATTGTCCTTCCATGATCCTTTCAAGTCTTTCCTTGAAAAAAGCAAAGCAAAATAGGGGACAGCTGGAATATATATTTCAGCTTAGGCATGCATTAATTCAATTATCTCATTTTCCTTGGTCTAGCACTCTCAGGTTCTTTTCTCCTAGACATGGTGGGAGGTTAGCATGACTGGCATTCCACGAAAAAGGGTGAGAGAATGCTTCCTTCTTCCTCCAAACATAAATCCTTTAATTTGGGCCTCCAATGCATTTTGCGGTTGTAATGGTCACAGCTGGAGAGGAGCTAAGCTGTAACGGTTTGGGCCCAAAATTTGGATGTCAGTGAATATAAATGGAATTTGTTTTGGCCAAGGGCAATATTTTGCCAGCAAGTTCCCAAGCAAGCGGCTAATCCATGCAGGACTTGTCTTAAACAAACTAGACATTAAATCTCTTGCTCCCCAGAGGCTCACAGATCTAGGCCACTTAAGTAATTCAATAGAACTGTAGAAAGCATGATGGCCTTCCTCTTCAGGCCTCCATCAACAGACCCTCAATTAATATATCACAGCAATTGTCCATGAAGAATAACAATACTGTTGGATTTTATGTTTGCCACTTCTGTCCTCACAATTTCATTCAGCTTTCGGTAAGTTTATGCCTTTGCTGTTTTTCACTTTAATAATAATTGCCCTTCTAATTAATTCTGATTCTGATGCTTTAAGGGCGCATCCCCAGGGAAGCCGGTTGCTTCGCTTGTGACGCATGTCATAAAAATCCGCATTGTAACTCGCAATAAAGCGTCCCCATGTGGTTTGGGGCAATGCGGATTCAAATTGTGCATGCCTGTCCCAAGGAAGCCGCAGCGTGAACCCACATCTTTTTCTCCCCACCCACCCTCTCCCCGACATCACCATAACCCATCCCGCCCACTGCAGTGATGACAGGCAAACACCTCAGTTGCACCTCCACAAACACAAAGATCATTCCTTTCCTTGGCCACCACAGTTAAAAGCCTAACCAAAGGTTAGTTAAAAGCATAACTAAAAGCAGATCATTCCCTTCCTTGGCTGCCACAGATTAGCAGAGGTGCGCACATGGGCCTAACACTTGCAACCAGCTCAAAATTTTCTCCTAACTCAGGTCAACTTGTCTCAATCATTTTCAGATCAACCAATCCTGAAGAAAGGGAAAGCCTTTTAATTTCACTACTATTATGTGGCTTAATAGTCAACAGATTGCCAGGGTCTGATCGCAGTGCACATGGAAGGAACAGGGAGCAGAAGCAAAACCATGCCCACTAATACTGCGGCCGCCAAGCTCTGCCCCAGATAACCAGGGATCACCCAGATGACACCAGGACAATACGTGCTAGCCCCTTATTTCGGATGTAGTACGCTTGTTAAGTGGAGTTTTTTTTTAACACATATTGTTTCACATGTAGCCTGTATTAGGGCTTTGCATGGAGATGCTCCCAAGGTGGACTCAGAATAATTTCGGAATATTTTCAGCAAGGGAACGGGCCCTTAATGTTATGACATTTGTCCATTGACAATCGTATGCGTACAAAGGTTTTGGAACATTCATACGAAGTTGGGAATATTCATGAAACGGGGAGGTGGGAAAGTGACTGTGTCAGTCACTTCTGCAATGGAACCAGAGTGAATTTGACATGCTTTGAGAGTGGATTCAAAGTGGATTCAGGGAAGATTTGATACTTTCAGAGCAGATATGTTATAAAATATGTATCAGATACGTATGGGTTCGTACTGGATATTTGTATGAATTTGTACCAATACATTCATACTTGAATAGAATCCTACCAGATTTGGAGGGGATCTTTTTGAATGAATACAAATTTTCTTACATTTGATTTGATACAAATTGAATGAAAACCCCCCCCCACATTTGTGCACATTCCTAAATATAGACCATGAATCAATAACCACAGTGAAATCTTAAGCATGTTCTTTTAAAAGTAGGGATGTATTGAGGGTCTTTCCACACTTACCTGACTGGTATGGTATTGCTAAGGTAAGATAATAATGTGCTGGACTAGCCCCATACTTAGCCAGCAGTGCATGCAGTACAAATGGCCAGCTGGATCACTGTGGTGAAGTCTGAATTGGCATCCGGCGCATGTTTGGGAGTTGCCATGGTGATGCAGCAACTGCCATCCTGCAGCCATGCCCAGTTGTCATGATAAACCTGGAAGAAGGTGTGAAACCACCTCTCCATTCTGGATAGCTTTAAGAAAGGGTTAGACAAATTCATTGATGACAGGTGTATCAATGGCCATTTGAATGAGTGCCTAACTACTGCCTCCAGGCTGGAGAGACAGGCAGGAGTCCTCTAAAGACCGTTTGCAGGGAAACGAGAGCAGGTGAAGCTTTTGCCTTTGTCGTCTTCTTGAAAACGCCTAGATAAGGACGTGCACGAAATCAATTTCCCCCATTCAATTTGAGGTAAATCAAATGGAGGGATATTTGGCTTTGATCAAATCCCCTTCCCTCAGAGGTGAGGGACTTCATGTGTGAATATCCATCAATGGTGGTGAATGAAGGGAACCCCTCGCCCTCCCTTCCAGTCCCTCCTCGCCCCTCCAACTAACCTGTTGTTGCAGCTGCCACCATTTTCACGCTTGTCCGCTACTGAATGGGTGGCCATAGCCCTGCAAGGAAATCCAGGTGAGGAGCTGCATGGGCAGTTCTGGAAGGCCTACTTTGGTGGTGTACTAGCAGAAAAAATGGCAGTGGAGGACATAGAGGATGCAGCCAGAGCCACATTGGAGGGTAAGGAGACATGGGTGGTGGGAAGCCGGGGTGGCCAGATCCGGCTTTCATTGAAGTTTTGTTGAGGCTTCTACAAAGGCTGGATCCATTAAATTTTTGGATGAATGTGGCCAATAAATTGTTTCTGGGCATCTCAAGTAGAAAGCAAGGCAAAACCTTCACCTGCTCTTGACTACCTGTAAGTGGCCTTTAGAAGTCTCCTGCCTGTCTCTCCATCTTGGAGGCAGTACTTAGTAGGGATGTGCATAAATATTCATCACATTCACAATGTGTATGAATTCACAGGAATTCAGACATTCACATTTGAATCACATTTTGGCTACATTCAAAGGTTCACGTTTGAATGCAGAGTGAATGCTTTTGTGTATTCACTGATGGCCATGTCCAGTTTATTTGTATACCGCCTTTCCAAAAGAAAATTTGCCCAAGGCGGTTTACAACAAACAGAACATACACAATGCAAAAGAATAATCAAAACATTATAATCAAAATAGATTATAAAACTGGCAAGTCATACAAAGCACTGAAAAATAAGCCAAAACACATACAAATAAAAAAATAAAAAAAATGAAGCAGCTGAGTCCAAGTGGAGTCCAGAGCAGCTTACAAAGGCCCCAGTACCACAAAGAATCTTCTCCTCTAAGATGTCTGTGCCCAGCCAGGCTGGAGTCATCAGAGGGCAGAGTGGTCTAGGCTGCCACCACTAGACCACCACCCCTGAAGGGATGGCAAGGTTCTCATCCTTGTTGGGCAAGGCTTCCAGCAGGTTAAAGCCATTCAAAGCTTTATAACATTCACAATCGTGAGGACTTGCTGTCAGCCCAGCAGCGCTGCTAGCAAGTGATTGTCTAGTCCAGTGATGGCCAACCTATGACACGCGTGTCACAGGTGACACACCAAGCCCTATTGGGTGACACACCTGGTCGCCCTGACACCTGGGCGTGTAGTGCTTGCTTGTTCTTGAAGTGTATGAAATACCAACTTTCAATTGAAGATTTAGCAAATGTAAAGAATTATTTGTTTTTGCTTTTAATGAAATACATATATCAAAAATATAACTTTTTTACTAGAGCTACAAATATAACAAAATTATGGATATTTCCAGATGTGACACAGCACCTGAGTTAAGCTAGGTTTTCTTGCAAATTTTGACACACTGAGCTCAAAAGGTTCGCCATTACTGGTCTAGTCACTGCCATGGGAGATCTGGATTTGGCTGGCCAGTCGCTGGAGACCATTCCTATCATGCGATCAGGTGGCTGCACTTTCAGATAAGATTCAAACGTACAGTTTCAACATTCAGATCTGTACCTTTGAAACTTGTTTGGAAGCGTTGCCACCTGATCACATGATTCATATCATGGCGGCTGGCCACGTTCACCAGAGGCGCCCAGCCAAACATTCACAGTGAATACGAACTGAACGAGAATCTCACCGCATTCAAAGTGGTTCCATTTGCACAATACGAAGTGAACACAAGAAAGATCATTGTGCACACACCTAATACCTAGGCATCCACTGTAGAAGCTGTTGATACACATGTGTCCCACAGATTTGTCTAACCCTTTCTTAAAACTGTCCATGCTGATTCTTTTAAATCTCTGCAACTGTTAGACCTGGTGTTCCCTCAGTCAAGAACTTGCTTTCTTTTGTAAACAAAGTGTTTGCACAGTAGGGAGGCTAGACAGAGAGCTGCGTCACTCTGCCCTCGTAGCAAAGAAGCGGATGCTGATTTTGCAGTGGTAACAGCATCCACCTTTTCCACAAGCTTGGATAAATCAGTTTACACGGATGAGGCTGTCTGTCTTCAGTTCAGCGTAACTAACACGCTCATGCAAATTCCTAGGAGCTTAGTGTGGAGATTTGGGGTGAAGGAGGGAGAGAGATATAGATTTCCAAACAGTCGTTGTTTTCATGAATACAGTCTTAATTGTTTGCAGCAAAACAAATCGATGCTTTTGTAAATACATGCTGAGCTTCCGACTCGGCATTATTTTAATTAACTCTTCCTGATGACAAATCTGAAGAAAGCAGATGTTCTCAAATATTCAGGTATATAAATATCATCAGCATTTCTATCTGGTAGAACCAAGAACCGGAGAGTTCAAATTTGCACAAAATGCTATAATTTAATCCGGGGCAGGAAAGTGCAAGCAAAATGTGCTGGGCAGTGATCTTTTTTTACTTCTCTTCCCCTAGCCCACATCCACACTCTTTTGAATTAAAGCATCATCTACCATTAGGGAGAGAAGAAAAGAGTTTCCCATTGTTTTATATAACACAAGCCTTGTGTTCCACAACACTTTTTTTTTTTTTTACAGTTTGTCATCAGGACTGCAGGACAAGGGAGAACATCACACATATTGATTTTTTATTATTATTCAAATGATGTACAAACACTGCCCTAGAGGTGAATAAAAAATGCCAGACGTGAAGATCAAGTGATCTGAAATCTTAAATTATGCCTTCTCACATAAGTCAGTGTGCTGGAGAGTCATTAGCCTTTCAATTTTGAAAGAAGCGTTGCACAACGTGGAAGCATCAAAGTCTGCCTGAAATTCAAAATGGGCTAGAAAAGATTATAGGCCTACAAAACATTTGGGTATGTTCTATTATTGTTATTGTTATTCAACAGTAATGCACAGCAAACAAGATCACTATGCATACAGGATCACTATGCTGGCTTTTATGTTAAATCACACGTTGTGTGCTTCCCAAACACCTCGGACTGTGTGATGTATTGGCATAAATACATGCAGAACTGAGCAAGGTGGCCTTTTGCAACTGAGAGATGGTGATTTTGTCAGTGCCAATGGTTTTCAGGTGCTGGCTAAGGTCTTTAGATACAGCCACCCAGTATACTGATCACCACTGGGACCACTTCTACTGGTTTGCGTCAGAGCCGTTGAAGTTCAATCTTCAGATCTTCTTGCTCCAAAACATTTTCTTGAGTTGCTTCTCCTCGATTCTACTATCTCTCGGGATGGCAATGTCAGCAATGCACACTTATTTATTCTTGTTGTTGTTATCCTGGCTGATATTTCTTAGATGAAGGTTAATAGTTAGCACCGTAACTCACCTGGATGCATCACTGATAAACAAATAAACCCCAGTGCCTTGCCTTGACATTTCCCTACTGGAAATAGGACCTTTTCACACTCTCTGGGCCTTTCCGCATGTGCTGCCAGGAAATGGATCTCAAAGATCTGTTTTGAAGCAGGACGTTTTAAAAAAGAATCTGACCCATAGAGGGTCAGATTCTCGGAGGCCCCGCGTGTACGCACACATGCGGGGCAGCGGCGGTAGGGCCGGATGGGGAAACGGATTGAGGTGGGTGCTGTGCAGATGCACCAACAACCATCCCAAACCGGTCCTGACTGCGTATGCCCAGCTGTCAGAGGGGCAGAGCGCTCAGGGCTGCTGGGAACCGTAGTCAGCGGCACGTGCATGCGTGATTGGTGCCGGCCCTGCCAGCCCCAGAATTGGGCCAGCGATGACAAGGTAAGGCAGATGGTGTGAGTGCAGGACTCTCGGCAGGGTGGGGGTGGGAGTAGGACTCGCCTTCCCCTGGCCAGAGAACGGCCAATCGCCACTTCTCCTGCCAAGGGGAAGGCAGGGAAACTGGCCGCCGGACTCGCCCACCTGTCAGAGAGGCAGAGCATGCACTCTGCCTCTCTGACAGCTGGGCATGCTCCGGCAATCCGGCTTTTTCCCCGCTGGTGTGGAAGCGATCGCTTCCAAACTGGTTTAAGGGGGAAAGCCAGGTGTAAGACCTGATTTTTTCAGGTCTTACATCTGGGTAGGATTTGGCAGCTTTGCATGCCAACGTGCGGACTTGGCGTCCTTAAAGGGACCCTAATTGGGTTCCCTGTGTGGATGCCACGTCCAAATCCCTCCTGCATCTGGCTCTAAATGCGTTTTTAGAGCCTGTGCGGAAAGGCCCTCTCTTCCCTGGGAAATCATCCCAGAAAAGGGAAGATGGGAAATAGATCAGGCATCTGCGCATTCGGATGCTAAATCTGTCCCAAACATCACAAGTGCTTCCCCAGAAACTGGTGAGGTGCAAATATCCTCCATTAAGGAGGTCACTGCCCAGAAGAGGCGTGAATGGGAGATTGCAGGGCTATCCAAGCCCTGCTGCTAGTATAAAGGTAGAGCTTTTAAGGGATATGAGTGGCTCCCTCTAATGTGGATGCAACATGTGAGAGTATTCCTGGACTTTCCACAGAGGTAAGTGCCACGTCACCCATAGGCTGGGTCCATGGGCCTTTTCATGTGTAGCCATCCCACTGAAAAGTTAAGTTCAGTGACAGTGGCTGATATCTGCACCGTGAATGCTAGCATTGCCCCCAACATCCCTACTGTCCCTCAAAATGTTGATGATCCATCCTGGACCAACCAGATCACCATAGCAGTGGTCCCAGCAGCTTCTAGCATGTGGCAGGTAACTGCTGTCGTGATCACAACACAGCTTGTGACTGTGAAGCGTGGAACTGCACAGTCACAGCTGTGCCT
Organism: Aspidoscelis tigris stejnegeri; assembly: GCA_023333525.1. NCBI lineage: Eukaryota > Metazoa > Chordata > Lepidosauria > Squamata > Teiidae > Aspidoscelis > Aspidoscelis tigris. Next base: position 103,261,510 of record JALMGA010000003.1, on the reverse strand, counting down.
TCACACAGGATTGGGAATGCTCCTGCTCTTCCCGGGGTGCTCTGAGATAAAGGCAGCACTGTGGTGTGCAAATGGAGCATCTCAAAGTGTGTGTGAGCATTCCTAACTAGTAAGTGTGAAAAGGTCTCATGTGTCGGAGGCATAGGGTCCACTAAGATAGAGACGCTTGCTCCTGTCCCTGGGGTGGGGTGTTGCATTTACATACATCTTGTACCTTCCACCTCAATGCCTGCATGGCTGAGAAAGCTCTGGAGGTGAATTTTCAATTTTGAAGATAAAGCCCTTTCCATGTGCTGGAAAAGATCCTGGAAGGGGGCCTTTGCCAGCACAGCATCTGTGCATATAAGGGGCACAACATGTCAGCTGCTTTGAGTCTCCTTAAAGGGTGAGAAAAGTGGGATATAAAAGCCAACTCTTCATCTTCTTGCCACCAATGTGCGTCTCCCACTACTTCGTATGTGGCAGTGAAAATGACCACCTTCCCCTCCAGTTCAAGCCAGTACTCTTGATTGAACCTGAAAGGCTTATCTCTCTGCCCTGCCTGCCAGGCATAAGAAATAAACATCCAGAGGCTTATCTTTCTGAATGTGATAGAGTTTTCTCGACCAAAATCCCAAGACTTTGGTTTTCATTGGCCTTGTTGGATTAACGCCAGTTGCTGCTAATCATAACCATGCCAAGCTTATCGCCTCGCAAGGCAATACCAGGCTCTTGTGTATGAAGACAGCCAGTTAATCTTGTATGAAAAAAGATAGAGGCTTCATCAGAGGTCTCCGGAATGGAACAGAGAGGTGTGCAGAAGGGTGTATTCCTCCATGTTCTCCTTTAGTTTCAGCTACAACCCAGCTTGCATTCCTGGCTGCTGGAGCCTTCACAGTAGGCTCCAAATCTTACATGAGCTTCGGAGCAACATGGGCTAACGTGAGACCTGTCTCAAAAATGGCCATCCAAGTACAGATGGTCTCGTACCGGGACAGCTAAACCACTCCAGCAGGATTTCATTCCAGCTGGAATGACTGAGCTCCCCACAGGTTCAGAAATGGCCTTTACTGATCTACAAAATAATTAACAAGAAAACCTCTTCAGAGTATTAAATAGAAAATGAAAGTCTCCCCTGCCTATTTCAATTCTCAAAGTCTGACACTGTGGATGACTTCCTACTTAACCTGAATGCCTGACTACGAAAAGATAGGCCCTGGTCACACGAGTCCCAGTCAGGTCGGCCTGTTAAGAACATAAGAAGATACGAGAAGCCCTGCTGGATCAGGCCACAGCCCATCTAGTCCAGCATCCTGTCACACACAGTGGCCCACCAAATGCTCATGGGCATCTCAAGCAGAGACAAGGACACCACCTCTTCCGGCAGCAAATTCCATAAACTGATGACCCTCTGGATTAAGAAATACTTCCCCTTGTCGGATCCGACTCTCCTACCCATCAGCTTCATAGAGTGCCCCCTGGTTCTAGTACTGTGTGAGAGAGAAAAGAAACATTCTCTATCCACCTTTTCTATACCATGCATAATTTTACATACTTCAAGCAGGTCCCCTCTTAGATGCCGTCTCTCCAGACTGAAGAGGCCTAGACGTTGCAGCCTGGTTTCGTAAGTGAGGTGTTCCAGCCCCTTAATCATTCTGGTTGCCCTTCTCTGCACCTTCTCTAGTTCCACAATATCCTTTCTGAGGTGTGGTGACCAGAATTTTGAGGTGTGGTGTTAATCAATTTGAATTGAATTTGTACCAGGCATGGTCAGACGTGGATCAATACAGGCTGACCCCTCCTTCAGCAGCTTGGTCACACATTTCTACCGAGTTCAGCCTGGCGTTCCTCCACAGAGCCTTTGGCTCTCCACCCCTTTTGCTTCATCACATCTATCTCGTTTCCTAGTGGATGCTGTTCATGTCACTCAAGTGAGGCAAGGGCATGTGTTTGCAGTTCTTTTTAAAACCTGCTGCACCACCTCCCCACCCCCTTCTCTTTTTTATGTGCTTCTCTTCTCCTTGCAATTTTTTTTTAATAATAAAAATAAATTTGTGTAAAAACGCTAGAGAGAGGAGTGATAGCCCTAAACTGAGGAGAGGGGGAGGTGCCTCACAAACTCTGTGCATGCCAATTGGCTGAAGGAAATACTGGGCATCACCCACCACAGCTTACTTCTGCCTCAAGCCGTCCCAACTTCAGTCCATGCCAGTGCTGTTTAGAGGGGACTGAATTTTAGAACAAATTAAGGGCTGTAGTCGGGCTTGGAATTCGGATTAGCTTAAAATCATCTAACCAACACTTCCTGCAGGACGACTCACGTTGTCCTAAAACTCACGTTTGACCAGGCCCACAGAGTATGAGGGTTCTGCTCTGGCAAAGAGAAATGATCTTTCTCACCCATCTCTACGTTAGGTGGTGCTTTTTAAGGCCTTTGAAAAACTAATTTGCACACGGCCTTCCGTCTTTGCCAACCAAACTCGGACTACTGGCAGTGACTCACACGATTAGGTCATCCAGGAGAATCATGTGATGATTTAATGACTTTCTCTGATGTGGTGCTACCTTTGTTTTTCCATATTTGAGATGGTATTTTATCATCCCAGTATGTCACCTTGTTTTATGAGGCTGCATAATTACTTGACACATCACAGAGTCATAGAATGGCAGCTACTATGTTTTGGGTTTTTTTAAAAAAAAGTTTTTTCCTTCACCATTTTGTTTTCCACCAAATCATTTGGATTTCTGCATCTTAATATTAAACCAAGTAGAGAAGTGATAGATCTGTGCATTTAAAATGCTCTTCTGCCGTGCGTGTGAAAAGCATGGTACTTGCAGAAAGGTTGTTACAAATGCAGAAAGGTGTGCAGCCTTTTCTCTATCCGTGAATCACATACGGAAGGTCTCTACCTAATCCTTTTTAAGCAGCAAAGTTATACATAGGGCCCTAGGATAACCTGCATCCACATTGCAGCATTCTAGGCAACTCTTGGAGCGAGTACTTTTGGAGTACAGCCACAGGGGTGACAGCCATGGGTAGGCACTTGCCAGTTTCCTCACCAGGGCTGACACTCAGGCAGGATGGAGCTGTAAATGGAACCTGACCTTTGTAAACTTGGAGCCTGAGGAACAAATCATTCCAGGTATCAAAGTACACGTGTGCCCCTATATCCGCTAATCGGCTAACTGTGGATCTACTCATCTGGAGGTAGACCGGATGAGCATCCCCCCGCCCACCACTACCTCCATTGCACCTCCCCCAGAAGCTCAACCCAGACCTTCCAGAGGTGAGCACGCAGCTGGACTGGCCATCCCCCATTGGGAATTGTGAGAAATCTCACACAATTTCTCAAGAATCATGGGAAATCTCATGTGATTTCCTGGTGTTCATAACATCCATGGTTTCTCTTAGCCATGGTAGGTATTGGGACCAATCCCATGCACATATGGGGGCATGCCTGTATACACAAACACACACACCTGTTATGTGAAGCTCCAGAAATGACTCTGGAAGTCACTTTGTTTTGGTACCCAGTGTAATAGCCCTAGGAATCGCTACCATGGAGATACCATTTTGATGGTAGTCCGTTCTCCATTTTTAAGAGCAATTTTTCTCACTTTACAGAAGGAGCACTCCTAGAGGTGGGACCTAGGCAACAGATGGGTGTGGTGACATGTGGGCATCTTTCAGTATAGCCTTCTGTGGCTATGGGGTTTGCTGGCTTGATGGACGACATCTAGTTATAGCTGACTCCCGCTTATCTTATCGATTGACTTCTTCTAGAATGACTGGTCTTCTATGATCTCCTTTAGGTCTACCAGTGAGGTTTTCATTTCTGTTATGATTAAGTCTATCTAACTGGTACAGATCTGCACTAACTAAGGGCCATTTTGTACTTACTGTATTTTCTGGCGTATAAGACTACTTTTTAACCAAGGAAAATCTTCTAAAAAGTCGGGGGTCGTCTTATACGTCAGGTGTCATCTTCTTGTACGGTGAGTATATCCCAAACTCTATATTTTAAATGGAAAGTTGGGGGTCGTCTTATATGCCCAGTAGTCTTATATGCCGGAAAATACGGTAGGTGAGAGGGTAGTATCTGCACCACAAGGAGCTGCTTCCATTGCAGAAGCATCTCCAAGCATGCAGGACTGTTCCCTGGACCAGATAGTGGTGGAGCACTAAAACATGCTCCACAGCTATACTAGCAGCACCTAGAATGCTGCCAGCAGCCTCTGGCATGCACCCTACACACTGGTTTGTGGCATGCACCCTACATACCCCTTAAATTAAAAAAAACCCACATTTTCTGTTTTTATTTGTATCCCATCTTTCTAAAAGGAAATTTTGCCCAAGGTGGTTTACAACAAGCAGAAAAAATACAATGAATACAACAAAGCAATACAACCAGTAAAAAATCAATCTCAGTAAATAATCCTCACACCAAAGAATACAACAAATCAATGCAAGTAAAAACAAGTAAAAAATCAAACTCGGTAAATAAGACTTCAAAATATATATCATAAGCAACGTCCCCTCTCCCATTTTTAGCTCCCAGGAGGAAGGCATGGTCCAGCTGAAAGCAGAGGTGGATTGTGTCTGTTTTTCTTCTTACCAGCTTCTAGGAAGTGAGCGAAGGGCAGATGGAATGCTGGGTTGGGAGTGAGTGTCTCTTCCCTCTTTTTATCTCCCTGGACGAAGGCATGGCACAGCTGGAGTAGATGCAGGGCAGATTCTATGCTGTGTTGAGAGTGAGCATCTTTTCCCTCTTTTATCTACCCAGAAGAAGGTGTGGCACAGCTGGAGTAGGTGCAGGGCAGATGGAATGCCAGGCCCTTTCTCAGCATGCTTTAGCACATCCGATCCACAAACATAGGCCGTGTCTTCACGGCAACCTTATGTCGGATTCAAAATGTTTTCAATCCTCGGAGTCCGCACGGCAGTTTGGCTTAACACACTTTTCCCGTGTTAAACCACCCCAAAGCGTGGTGAATCTCAATCCTGATTTCAACAGGTCTCACTCTGGATCGTGCGCTTGAAACGTTTTACATTTTTTACTGTGTGGACAGTACCATTTTAAGGGATGAGAATCCATGTTTAGGGTTTCCCTCTCCCAATAGCTTGCTTCCAAAGACAGTGATTTCAGTGTTAAAAATCCACCCTTAAGAGCAGCGCTACACTATAGCGATGGAACCACTTCAACCTGATAACAATGTTGCAATTTTGCGCAATTCCAAAAGTTCTGACTTTAGAAAGGGAAAGGAAGGGAGGAAAGCAGCTGAATGTGAATGTTTAAAGCAAAGGGGCTTTAGTTGCCGCTGCTGCTGTGTGCCCTGAGCAATGGGGAGAGGAGGGGAAATAATCGCTGGCTGGCTGCCCGCTGCCATTTTCCCTCCATCTATGGAAGCAGCAGCCACCCAGCCAGGCTCGGTGAAGGGGTCCCTTATGCATCCAGTACTATTATTTTGGTTTAGGGAAAGCGAAATAAGCTTGCTGTGGGGATTTGCCCATACTTCCTTAGCAGATAATGAATAACTTATTCTTGGGCAGAGTGGCCTAAGTTTGATTTATCTCTTAGTATAAATAAATAATTCAAACACATCCTTATTACCCACCATGTGCACCTACAGAAGTAGCCAATGCCATCAAATTATTTGGCTGAGTCACAATTCTTGTGTTCAAACTAGGACCTCAGATCGTAAATCAAATGTCTGACTTTTTATACCTTTACTATTTAAAAGAAGGTAGACAGTTCACAAGCCCCACATCATCCCCTCTTGTGCTTTAAAGAAAGCGCTCAGCTTTACATTTTAATATGATCTTACAGATTTATGGGACAGGATACCCTATCTTATCACAAATGACTCATAAGAACTATATTAAATGTAGCCATCTCAGTTTGAAATTGGTAGTTCTGCATTTAACAGGAGTTCTTGGGTGTGTTTTTTTAAAAAACACATCTACCTGATTCCAGAGGTTCTGAAATACCTATAGTGCTCACTATGCACAGAATGAGCTTCAGGAAAGGCCAAAGTGCAGAATCAAGCAAATCTTTCAGAGTCCACGAGAACCTCAAATCATTCACCACACAAAGCATTAAGTGTTGAATATTTTATTAAGTAGATTTGCACAAGGGAGGAATAACTGCCTTGCTTATTAGCTGTAAAATTAGTTGCTGTACATTATTATGAGTGCCAGGTTTGGGGAAAAATGTTTAAAAGAAATGATTGTTGTTACACCTTAGTGCTAAAGAAATGAAATACATGGTGCTTTGAGGTGGTTTTCTGAAAAACAGTCTAGGATTTTAAAAACTGAATATATAACAATGGTTGTAGGAAGCGTTAAGCAGAGTCATCCCTGATCTCTGATCCTCCCAGAAACCGCCCTTATCCTATTTTGCATATAAGAAAATACATAAATATCCTCATTAACAATTTTGTGTTTGGCCTCAGGCATAACTTAAACTGATCAAATATCTAGCCCTCCCCATTCAGACACATGGGTCCTTTCTCCACCCATGGGATGACGTATTTCCAAATGCATCTCCATTTGCAGCCCATCCAACTTTGATTGGCTCCCGGAGTGGCCAGTCTCCATCCACCATCCTGAGGTAGATAAAGCACAGTGTGCGAGGCATGACTTCAAGTTAGTTACTTTCTGTTCTGGTGAGACCTGGGACCTTTCTGCACTTGGCTTTATTCTGGAATATATCCCATAATAGGTATCTGCTATCTGCCTGCCGGTACAGACTGGGGAAGGCCCAGCTGAGGCCTGCCATACTCTGCCTAAGGGATATGCACAAATATTTGAAACATTTGAAATCCAGTCAACTTTGGACATTCAAATTCGAATCAAATGTCTCTACATTTGAATTTAAACACTGAAACGAATTTTGAATCATTTGAATCATTCGTATGAATTATTTGGACATTTGTATGTGTATGGATACGTACGCATTACATACATATCCATCCATGTCTTATTCATATCCATACGCATTTGTATGGATATATACGGGACAGAGATGCAATGCACACGGGATAAAAATGGGATGTGTACGAATGCATATGGACACGTACGGACACATACAAATGTTGTTAAGATTCGTATCTTCAAATTTTAATCGAATATTCATACAAATAGATACAAATGTATTCAACTGGGATCGAATGCGATACTTCTGAATTTTAAACATTTGAATTGATTCGAATCTTCAGATAATCGATTCCAATCGAATTGAATGCCAAAAATGTCGTTCATGCACAGCCCTAGCCTGCATTCACTCGTGGCCAACAGACCACTATCCCAAGATATATTCCAGAATAAGGCCATCCCATGTATACCGCCTTTCCAAAAGAAAATTTTGCCCAAGGCGGTTTACAACAAACAGAAAAAATACAACGCAAATACAATTATCACATCAGAGTAAATGCAGCAAGTAAATGCAGCAAGTAAGGAAAAAATTTCAATTACTGAAACATCAAATATATATCATAAGCAATGTACAAAATTCTAATAAGCTATGTAATCTAAAAAACTACAATACACTGTATCAAATAAAAAATAAACCATAAGGCCAATTAACGCAAGACAACTCAAAAATGTCAAAGGAGAAACTGAACCGAAATTGCAGCAAAGCAACAACGAACCTAGGTGTCCTTCCATTCCTCAGCTGGAACCTACACCTAGAGGAGGCCATGGCAAAGGCTCCAATCCAGAAGCAGCCACAGTTTTTATATCCATCCTGGGGGAGGGGGTGGTGCAGGCTCCAATCCCACAGGTGCAGCACAAGACTTGGTCTAGTTTGGTCTAGTGGTTAGAGAGCCAGACTAGTTTGGTCTAGTGGTTAGAGAGGCGGATTCTTATCTGGGAATACCGGGTTCGATTCTGCCCTCCCCATGAAGCCAGCTGGGTGACCTTGGGCTAGTCACAGCTCTCTTCTGAGCTCTCACAGCCCCACCTACCTCACAGGGTGTTCTGTTGTGGGGAAAAGAACAGAAACTTTGTCAGCCGCTTTAAGTCCCCTTACATGGGTGAGAAAATCAGGGTAAAAAAGCCAACTCTTCTTCTTCTTCTTCTTCTTCTTCTTCTTCTTCTTCTTCTTCTTCTTCTTCTTCTTCTTCTTCTTCTTCTTCTTCTTCTTCTTCTTCTTCTTCTTCTTCTTCTTCTTCTTCTTCTTCTTCTTCTTCTTCTTCTTCTTCTTCTCCTCCTCCTCCTCCTCCTCCTCCTCCTCCTCTCAGCAGGTTATGACCAGACCTGGTAAAAGGGGTGGACCTGGAGTGAATTTGATAAAGGACGGGGGGGGGGAGCCCACTTATCAATCACATCCCCAAGCCTCTGATTATTCATCCCTTCTACTGACAGGAAATATCTCTCAGAGAGATTCACTGTTTGGAACAGATTGAGTGGGAAGCTACAGAGGCTCCCATAGCCAAGAGAGAGCCTGGAAATGGCAGCTACTGCTGGCTGTCTAATCAGGGACATGGAATCCCAGGCTGCTGCCAGCTGATTAGTGGGGAGTGTAGAAAGAAGAAGCATAGGGTGCAGTCACATAGGACTTTTCATAGGTTTTTAGGTGTTAATATTAATAAGTCAGCAGATGGGGTGATCCTTTGAAAATGTATGTCCAAAATAAGCTCTGTGTGATCATCACCCTTAGCTGACAGTGGCTGGGTTAGAGAGAAACCAAGTTCATGATGGGAAAGCAAAAGATAGACAATTAACTTTTTATAATGAAAGTGCACTCAGGCTGCATCCCCATGACAACTTGTGGGTGTCCTTTCTCCACCCATGGGATGACTCATCTCCATGAATCCCTGCACTGAGGTAGCTGGGAAGCTTAGAGGTGGTAGACCATGGAAGCTGTCATCTCTACGCTATTTTTGCATCTTTTCCCCACCTCTCTGGGTAAGGATGGAGCCATAGACAGGAGAATTATTTCCATCTCCTCCTCTCTGCCATCCTGGATTCTAAACAGGAATAGGAGTGGAACTTTCCTATAGTCCTCTGGGCTCCAGATCCTATATTCCTTGGGGCCCCATATCCCATAGTTCCACAGATAACAAGTTTCCTTTGAAATTAGCATTTCTCTTCCAAGTGTTCCCCCTCTTCCCCCCCCCCCCCGGCTTCCTTTTAGTAGCTTCTGTGATCACACTCCATTTTACTGTCTTTGGCTCTCTGGCTTGAGTCCTCTCAAATGTGTCTGTTTCAAAGGGTTTGGCAGCGGAAGACACTTGATGATAAATAGCCTCTGAAAAGACAGCATGAGGCCAATCACTCAATCTTGTCTGAGCAATTGTGAGTACCAAGGAGTTTCAAAGGATGGAGGTGGAGGAATAGGCATTCAAATGCATATGCTAATGACTTCATCAGGCTTGTTCTTGTGGTGGGGTGCATTTCTTAACTCCTGTGAGCATCAGTGAATGGCACTATATGTGAACTAACTACTTGTCATTTGTGACAGTCTCTGTGTGTGTGTGTGTGTGCATGTGTCTCTGCATGCATGCATGCATGTGTGTAAGCATGCACGTGCACTGATTTAACTACCATATTTTCCGGCGTATAAGGCGACTGGGTGTATAAGACGACCCCCAATTTTTCTACTTAAAATGGAGATTTTGCAAAACTGGGGTGCAGCCTAAACCGAGCCTCGGACTTGGGGAGAGATGGCAGCCTTACCTGCTAATCCCAAGAATGTGGCTTGTAGCTTTCCTTCTGGCGCTGACAGAGGGGAAAACCTTGCTCTGATAAAGATCTGTGGCTGCAATGCAGCTTTGGAGTCCGCCTCCCTAGCACGATTTGTCTATGATCCTGTAGGGGAGGGGGTGTTCCACCGAGCAAAATATGAAGAATCCTGCCATCATTTTCTCTTCAAAAGCCTCTCTGCTTTCAACCCGTCCCCTACTGGACCATAGACGAATCTCACGCTAGAGGGGCAGACTCTGCTAAAGCATAGAAGAGAAAATGAGGGCAGGATTCTTCATATTTTGCTCTGTGGAACACCCGTTTACAAGGTTTTTTCCTCGCGTCAGTGCCAGAAGGAAAGCTACAAGCCACATGATTGGGATTAGCAGGTAAGGCTGCTGTCTTGCCCCAAGTCCAAGGCTCGGTTTAGGCTGCACCTCAGTTTTGTGCTGGCAGCTGTGGCCAGCAGGACCCGGGTGCAGGTATTACTGGTGTATAAGACGACCCCCAACTTTTCAGAAGATTTTTTGGGGTTAAAAAGTCATCTTATATGCTGGAAAATACGGTAATATTTTGCTAATATAGTGTCTCTTCTTATACAGAGACATTTTGCAAGAAGTCTTAGTGTGTTGAATCTTGTTGGCCATCTAGGTGAAAATGTTCTACTCCATCTCAACCTGGACATAAAGTCCCACCTCTACTATCCTGTGGAGATGTACTTCACCCATTCCCAGGTTGCCGTGTTTGCACTCGCCAAGCTGACATAGCTTTAGAGTGTCACTGCACCCCCGAAGGCGAGGGAAGGGCACCTTATCATATCTACAGAGTGGAATTCTCCCCCCACCCCCAAGGGTGACCTAAAACTTTAATTTGACTAGCAACAGTTCCCAGCACAGTGTGGTGCAGGCAACATGGAAGTAGATGGGAAAATCAGCTTCGTCCACAGATCTCAGCATTCATTGAGATGACCTGGCTAGTGGCGACAGACATGAGGGAAGTTCACAGTGTGTTCCCGATCTGTGTGAAACATAGGATGATCTTTCCCATGTGAGGACCAGGCATTCACATTGGTAACTGCTTAGTTCATGTGAACCCTCCCCCATGTGTCTGGACACTTGCTTAAGGTGCATACAGTGTTTGGGTGACACCATCTGGACAAGAAGAAGAAGAGTTGGCTTTTCTACCCCTCTTTTGTCACCCATTTAAGGGGACTCAAAGTGGCTGACAAAGCTTTCTGGTCTTCTCCCCTCGACAGAACACCCTGTGAGGCAGGTGGGGCTGTGAGAGTTCAGAAGAGAGCTGTGACTAGCCCAGGGTCACCCAACTGACTTCATGGGGGAGGGCGTAATCAAACCTGGTATTCCCAGATAACAGTCCAGCTCCCTAACCACTAGACCAAACTGGCTCACATGATGCAGAAGAGGTTGTCCTCTACTTCACCACCCCACAGGAGGTGTGAATGACCCTTCTTGGAGCCTTGCCAGCTCCAGTTATGGTGCAAGTAAAGATAAGTGCACACACAGTGCGAAGTTGACCTGTACCAGGTACAGTTGCTATGGGGGGACCTTCTGGGTGGAAGGAGCTGTTTCTGTTTAGGAAATGGCACACTCAAGTGCAGATGCTCCATCTATGAGTTCCCCCCATGGTGACTTGTGGGCCAAATGCAGAAAGGCTTCTGGTTTGCCGTGGTGGCCAGTCTGGCCCTGATACACCTTCCCCCTGCAGCTGGCTAACTTCATGGGAATGGAGATGTAGCATTCAATTCCACCAGATGTTTCCATTTACAGGAAGGATTAGATTTAAGGCCTTCAGCAAGCACTCAGGAATGGGTAGAAGTTTCCCCCCACATACACATTTTCCAACATGAGGTTTTAATTGATAGTCAGAAATTTATTGCTGTATGCAGACCAGTAAACATACAAAGATGTATACAGTATAGAATTTATAAACCTAGTTTACACTCTGCATCAGTTTAAAATCTCTTTGTGAGTACAAATTGTAGTGGAGAGAATTTTTTGCTGCTTTTACAATAATTGCCAGTTTGATAAAGGGGTGGCTGGATAACATTCATTCTTCTATTGAATTAGGAGCTTTTAAAAAATAAAAAATAAAAAATCCTGGTTCTAGTTAAAAGGATATACAGAAATGTGTCTTTGCAAAATTCATAATGATCTGCATCTATAAATTTTGCATAACATACTATTCATCTATTTTACGAGAAGCAGCCGTAGCTTATTTAGTGGTACAGCAACTGCCTTTAAGGCAAAGGATTGCAGGTTGATCCCCAGTATATTCCCAACAGAACATGACCTCTATGGGCCTATTCACACTTAACTTTGTGGGATGGTATTGCAGTACCACCTCGCTGAAATTACGTTCAAGGATGGTGGCCAGTGTTGGCACCACAAGTGCCGTCCCTGCCCCCAACTTACCTGAGGGTGCTCATAGTGTGGATGGTCTGGGACAGACCAGAGGCATTTTTGCACTAAGGCAAAGATGCCTTAGGACGCTTCGGCCCAAATGGGTTGAGTACACTTCCCCATCTGCACTGGAAGGCAAAGGACGTGTTCCAAATGTGTCCTTTCCCTGCCTACGTGCGAACGGGGAAGTGTACTTAACCTGTTCGGTCCGAAGACCCTCTCCCAGCCTCCCCTGATTGGCTCTCTTGCAACCAGAGGTGGGGAGGCCAGTCGGGCCCATTCCCTAGGGTCATGCCACCTGCATCGGCCAGGATGAGGCCAATGTAAGTGGCAGGACCCCCACCCAGCACCCCCTACCCCACCCTGGGGTCATGCGTGCATGTGAACAGGGCTTACCTGCTGCTGCTGGCTCGATTCTCGCTAGAATAGGCCAGGACATTCTGAGCATGCTTGCAGGGTGGGCCCTCATTGGCCAGGCACCTACCTGGCCTCAACTGGCCATCTGAGCAGGCACGGGTGCCCGGCCAATGAGGGGCCACCCCGCGAGCATGCTCAGAATGTCCCATCCTATTCTAGCCAGAATTGGGCAGCTCGACCCTGGGGTGGGTTGAGGGCTGCTGGGTGGGGCTCCATCCTATAGTCACTTCCTTTGCTCCTGATTGGCTGAGAAAGGTGGCACTGAAATAGTGCACACTTACAATAATATACCAACAAAGAGGGGGTCTTAATATACTTGTTGGTCTGGTATACCAGCAAATGCAAAGATTGGTTCTGCAAAACAGAAATTGTACATTTTCAAACTCTGAATTCCAGTCTTCTATGACATTCTCACTAAGTTTTAAAATTTTATATTCCATTTTCTACCTATACTAATTGGACTTTGAAAACCACTGGGTCCATCTGTTGTCCTGCTTGTGTAGCCAACTTGAATACACCAATAATTAGAGCAATTATCAGTTTTTTTCTGTTCTGAAGTTTATTATCAAAGGTGACATTTTGATATAGATCAAAGATATGATTTTCATTTTCATTTATTTCATTTTCTTTTCTTTCTTTTTTTTTTAGAAAAGAAGGAAATGTTTGACATTTTGGAATCTGGCAGTATATATACATATTGCTACATGCTGGTGAAAGTTAACAGTTCCAAAGTATGATTTCACAACATTAGGAGAAATAGAAAGATATATCAGCATGGGTAAGACAGATTAATTTCTTATGCATGCATTTCTGATTTATTTTTTCCATATGGTTGAATCAGGAATAGCTCCTGAAAAGCAAGGTAGTGCTTGGGCTTCCATTAAGGCAAAGTATACAGCTAGGGTAGAATAGATAGAGTTCTAGAAAGAAAGCAAAACTGTGACCATTTATGGCATGGTCAAAGACCAAAAATGCGTGTGTGCACCGTGTGACAGTAAATAAACAAATAACTAATAGGAAATCATATAACAGTAGCTATGTCCCTGATTCTAGTATTTTTATTTGTAACTGTATTCCTATTTATTTATTTATTTATTTATTTATTTATTTATTTATTTATTTATTTATTTATTTATTTATTTATTTATTTGCCACAATTTGTTTGGTGAATAGTTTTTTTGGGAGGATGATTCCTCCCCCCCCCCAATTTATTTTATTTTATTTTAAGTTTCCTGTTTGTGTTGTTTCTGTGTCATGGGTAAAGACATGCCAAACTGGTTTGGGTTCAAACTGGTTCAAATCAAACAGAATGTAGATGAGTACTTAGCCCTAAAGGACTTGTAATTGGCTGTGAAAGCCTACATTCTACATTGTGCCAGTATCACAATAAAAACCGCAGTGGTTCTCAACCTTCCTAAAGGGAACTGTGACCCTTTGATACAGTTGCTCATGTTGTGGTGACCCCAACTTAACCCTAACCCTAAACCCCAACTGTAAAATTATTTTCGTTGCTACTTCATAACGACCCCTGTGAAAGAGTAAATCGACCCCCAAAGGGGTCACGACCCACAGGTTGAGAACTACTGAGATAAAGTACCACTAAAACTTGAAGGGAAGTTGTTCCATCAGACCTGCCTTCTAAACACATACAACGAGGGTGCCTGATGAGCCTTAGAGGGGAGATTATTCCATAGCCTGGGGGCTATAACTGAGAAGGTTCTCCCGTGTGTTTGCGCTCCCCTAACTGTTGCAAATGGTAGGACCACCAAAAGTGCCTCACCAGCAGATTTTAAAGCATGAGTAGGTCTTAAAATGGGAGGAGGCATTGCTTTAGATATTTGGAGCCAAGCTATTTAGGACCTTATAAGTTAACATTGAAAGCACCTTGCTCCCACTACTTGGATGCAGCATTCTGTTGATGGGGCCGTGAACCAACTGGAGGTGAGGAACAGGGCTTAGGAATCTACATTGCATCACTCCTTAGTACACATTTGCCATTCAAAAGGCCACTCAATGCAGATGCCTTCCCCTGTGGTTGAACAGGCTCTAGCTAATCTGGATCCACTGATATGGATCAAGTGAGGAGAGTGCACAAAGGGCCAGAGACCAGAGGACTATTCGCACTATGACCTCTAGTGAAGAATTAGTAGTGAAATGTCTGGTGATGAGCATACACATGTGGAGTAGGCTGTTACAGCCTCCAACCATGTCCTGCCTCACCAGAAGTTCACTAATTGTTGATTAGGTGGTAACAGCAGCCAGTTATTCCACACCTTAACCAACATTACCTGAAAGCTTACCTCATAGATGTGACTGCGCATGCACAGAGCATCAGCATCGTCAAGGGAATGGTGTTGACACAGGCAGAGTCACAAAGGTCGCTGCAGCCAAAATGACTGGCCCCGGGATTGAATAAGGTAAGTATTCAATCATGGGGGGAGGGAATGGCCAAAGGTGACCAGCGCTCCTAGTACGAGCACTAATCAACGTTGGTTAATTGCACTCTTTCCCGATCCAGAGGATGGGATGGGAAGTGCAAAAGTGGCCCAAATTATATTTCTGAATGTTTTGGGGACTTCATTTAAGAAAGGAAAAGAAGGATTTTTCCAAATGTGCGTAGGTAGAATCATGGAGTAAATACTTGGTGATATACCACGGAAGTCATATTTTACTGCGTAAAAGCAAAGTTCTGCTATACAAAACCATCTGTATATGAAAGGGGGCATTTGTTTATGAAAAGTTTACCTGGTCTGGAATTTTGTTTCCAATAGTGGCCAACTAAACCCATATGGAAGCTCACAAGAAGGAAATGAGACGGAGAATGAAATAAAGGAAGAGCCTGAAGGTTGAAGCCACTGCAGTAATGGGTGAACGGAAGATTGACTAACCAAGATAATATCTGGGATTGCATTCATCAATTCTGAAACCAGAAATGTACATTTGAACTGGGCCATTACCTCTTTATCTGACCCATGCTAGTTTACTGGCCTTTGACTTCAGTGGTGCCAAACATCTAAGAGATATTAATAAGAATTAAGGAAGCAACTAGGTAATAGACTGTCCTATTATTTGAGTTGCACTTGTTAATATACAGACACTCTTAGATATATGGGGGCAGAGATTTGTGGGTATAAACATAATGCCTTTTGAGTTTTGCTCCAACATAGAACAAGACTCAAAGACAGCTTTCATACAGTCCATTTAGAATGTGCTGCCTGCTTCAGGGAACACAAGTCCTTTCTGCATTGGGCCTTATCCTGGATTACATCTCAGAATAGGAACTTTCTATCCATTTGCTGGTTCGCACTATGGCAGGTCCCAACTGTGGCTTGCCATAGTCTTCACCAGCATGCAGATGGCAGGCCCCTATCTTCAGATATAATCTGGAGTAAGGGCCAGTGCAGAAAGGGTCACAGGGTCTGCTCAAAAGAACCATTTCAGAGAACATTCCGGCCACAAGGCCTTTAGCTTATCTGAAGGAGTGCCTTCTCTCATATGGGCCTTCCTGAGCACTGAGATCTCAAGGAGAAGGACTTCTTGTAGTTCTGCCTCTCTCAGAGGTGAAAGAGGCAGTGAAATGCGAGAAGGCCTTTTTCTGTGATGGCTTCCAGACTCTAGAACAGCCTCCCATTGGAGGATCACTAGTAGGGATGTGCACAAATATTCAAAACATTCAAATTCATTCAAATCTGGATATTTTGAATTTGAATTTTTTAATCTATCTGTGCAAATTATTAGGACATTTGATGTGTCCTTGCCCATATGCACCTTTCCCACATCTGTACGGATCTCTACAGGACAAAAACGGGATGCATATGGGATAACTACGGGGTGGGTAAGGATGCGTATGGGATGCGTACAGATGCATACAGGCACATATGAATGTTGTTGACATTTGCATTTGCAGATTCAAATTAAAAATTTGCATGAACAGATTCAAACCGATTCAAATCAAATCAAATGTAAATACATTCAAATTTTTAAACATTCAAATCAATTTGAGTTTTTGGATATTTGATTTGAAGAGAGCTGTGACTAGCCCAAGGTCACCCAGCTGGCTTCAAGGGGGAGGGCAGAATCGAACCCGGTATTCCAAGATAAGAGTCCGGCTCCCTAACCACTACACCAAACTGGCTCACCATCAGATGCCCCATTCTGGTCTGCCAAAGTTTCAAAATACTCTAAGGATGTGTTCGCACATGTATTTAGGGATGCCCCTGGGGTGAATTTGAAACTCAAAGGATAGAAAGAATTTAAAAACAACAACAAAATTTTCCCTCAAAACACCTTGTTTCAACAGCAGAATGTTTTGATACAAAATATTTTGCATATCCCTACAAAGAGAACAGGTCTTGAGCTTCATTTACTGTGCTTTCTAGCAGCCAATGAATCCGGAAAGGATAGTTGTATTCAAGGTGATGTTCTGCACCCATTACTGCAAGTGGTTACATTAAGGACTGCTAGTGAATGAACCTAACAGGCCTGGAGCTCTGAACTCTGTTTATGGTCATCAAACACGTGCTCAGCGTATTCTTACTCTAAACAGGATCCATCAAATTCACTTCAATTTGTGAGTGAGTGAGTGAGTGAGTGAGTGAGTGAGTGAGTGAGTGAGTGAGTGAGTGAGTGAGTGAGTGAGTGAGTGAGTGAGTGAGTGAGTGAATGAATGAATGGGGCAGCCAGCAGCACAGGCTGGAGTATCACAGTAGGGACAGGTACCTGGCGCTACTCTTTCCAAATCTGTGAACATTATGGGAACACCAAACAGCCAGCCGCTTCCATGTCCTCCAGTCACCCAGTCCACCTTCCATCTGTCATCCACCGTGGCAGCAGGAGTTCCACTGGTTCAGCACCAGACGCCCCCAGGCATTGCTCCACCTCAGCCAGCAGTGCCTGCCCAGCCTTCCACGCCTATTTCTTCCAGCAGACAGGCCTCCACGCCGATGGACAGATGGACAAATGAATGAATGGATATTCCCACCAGAGGACATTTGCTGATCTTACTGCAATACATTATTTTAACTTTCCCTCAAAATTCTTAAGAGGTCTTCAGCTCAATTCACTGCTTTCACTGAAGGCCAGTTTCAGTGGCAGCTCTAATAGCTAACTATCAAAGGTGCTGCCAACTCCTCTCTGAGCCCCTGTATTTCTTTTGTTAGAGGTGGGAAGAAAACATGAAAATATACATTCCTTCACAATCCCCCTTCACCAGCTGTTGTGACCAGCAGGTTTGTACCTGCAATTGCCCACCAGGGCCCTGTTCAAAGGAGACCACAAGATGTGTGGCTCTTCTCACATACATTCCTCTGCTATTAGGGCTCATAAATCCACCTCTTTCTTTAAAAAAAAAATCTTAGTCTGGTGTGCTTAGACTGTTAATGTGCCTCATTCTGGAACTGGACAAATCTTCCCAACACAGGGAAGGCAAATGTGATCCCAGACCTGAAGACCGCGCATACAAAAACTCCTTTAAAGCCAGGAAATCCTTTGAATAAATTATGAGTGTTGAAGAGCAGATGCATTAATATCAAGGACACCTGCAGCATATTCCCCGACCATGGGTCCATTGACAGGTGATTTATAGACATACCAAGGAACACTGATGATGCCTGCACCTTTGTAATATATTCACAGGTCAGGGGACTGATAATCTAACACTTGCTCTCAGGGATGCTAACATGCTCAAAAGAGAAAGAACAACCTCTTCTCATTAACTAACTGATGGAACATAAAGCAAAAAGAAAAAAGTTCTTGGAACTGATAGAATCATCAGCATTATAAACAAAGGTTGGTTGGTTCTCATTCAGAATACTGCTTGAGAATTGTATCGTATTCTACATTGAGAGTACACCCTAGGAAACATGTCAGCTTCTAGATCAGTACTTGAAATGTGAGCCAGTTTGGTCTAGTGGTTAGGGAGCCGGACTCTTGTGTGGGAATATCAGGTTCGATTCCGCCCTCCCCCGTGAAGCCAGCTGGGTGACCTTGGGCTAGTCATAGCTCTCTTCTGAGCTCTCACAGCCCCACCTACCTCACAGGGTGTTCTGTTGTGGGGAGAATAGAAAAGCTTTGTCAGCTGCTTTGAGTCTCCTTAAATGGGTGAGAAAAGAAGGGTAGAAAAGCCAACTCTTCTTCTTCTTCTGCACTCGGACCCGTAGTTTGCATGGTGTACACTCCTAGACAGATCATCTGCACCTGAAGGGGCCATTTCCAGCTCAGAAATGGCCTCTTCTATGTAGGAGTGTACTGCACGCAAACTACGTGTGGAGCACAAGTTTGTGTTTCATATATAGACGTACCTTGACCAGTGGCAGCCGTTGCCATTTCTGGTAAAGCCCTTTCACACCCCTGTGGTGCTAGATGGGTCATCTGAGGTGCTGCACAAGCACCCTGGCAGTGGCACCTCAGATGACCCCAAACCTGAGTGTGTATGTGGGGTATGTCACCATCATCCCACTGATGGTTCATGCACATTCTATGCATCCTGGCTACAGAATGTTCATCAACAAGTTCTTCTGAAGAAGGCTGCTTCTAGTTTGGTCTAGTGGTTAAGGAGCCAAACTCTTATCTGGGAATACTGGGTTCAATTCTGCCCTCCCCCATGAAGCCAGCTGGATAACCTTGGGCTAGTCACAGCTCTCTTCTGAGCATTCACAGCCCCACCTACCTCACAGGCTGTTCTGTTGTGTGGAGAAGAATAGAAGAATATTGTCAGCTGCTTTGAGTACCCTTAAATGGGTGAGAAAAGTGGGGTAGAAAAGTCAACTGTCTTCCTCTTCCTCTTCCTCTTCTTCTACTTCTTTTTCTTTTTCTTCTTCAATGACCTCTGTATCAATAACAGAAAAGGAATGCTTTGTGTCATTTGCATGCACAACCAGACCCCCATATCTGCGCCAGATAGGTTCCAGGCCTTACTGTAGTTATTGAAACCATGGATACTTCAAGCAGCATTATTTTACACTCAAATTTCCCAGGATTCCTTGGAAACCCCGTGAGATTTCACAGAAATCATGGGAAATCTCACTCAATTTCCCATGGTTCCTGGGAAATCATATGAGATTTCATAGAAATCATGGGAAATCTCACATGATTTTGCACTGTATTTCTCACTGCCCCAGCCTCCAGGAAGCCTCAGGGGAGAGGCAGGAGGAGGCTGGTCAAGACACCATGGATAATTGAAACCATGGTTACCGGATCCGTGGATACAGGGGTCTGACTGTAGTTGCCAAGATTGTTTTTGAGAAGCTGCAAGGCACGCACAACAGAACATCTGAAAGGGACAATCATAGAAATGAACCTGTAGCAACCAAGAACATCCAGCTTCTAAGTGTCAGTTGGTGATTGCTTTGGGATTATTCAGACTGTTTAGGGAGTTAGCAATACCTGTTCTTTATTCTCTGAGATTACTCCACAAAGCTATTAGGGATGAAGTCATACAAGAGATTGCATCTGCTACTAGTCTAAGCAACTGGGATTGCAGCATTAGTGGTTCACCCTCCCTTTCCTTTTCCCAACACAAAAGTGGTTAAGAAACCATACAAGTATTCCTTCATGTAATTTCCTAGCCTGCCGCCATCTGCTACCTTTGGCACAAACTTGCATGCTTGCAATCCCCTTTATAAATGTGCCCTCAACCAGGAAACTGATTCAGATGAGAACCAATTAGCATTCCCACCTCTCAATGCACATGCCAACATATATGCCCATGCACGTAGTCCTTTTACTTCTACTTAAATAATAATAAAAACCTGCATTTGAAGTGCAGACATTGTGTTGGGGGATTTATTGGAACACTCTGACACCATGGTTCCGTTCTAAGCGAGGCAAAGATCCATCCCTGGTCACACCTTTAGTTTAAGGTGACTTCAGGTTGTCTTCTGGTCGCATTACTCACATTATTTTTATTCAATTAGTTTTCCAAGCCGGTTTATCCCATTAGGGATGTGCACGGGTATCCGAAAATTCAAAAATCCGATTCAAATCTGTCTAACGCCAACATTCGAATTTGAATCAGATTTTGGAAAATCCAAATTTCCACATTGGAACAAATTTTGGATTTTCAAAACTCCGATACAGATTTTCAAATAATTCAAATGAATAGATCCATATCTATTGTATACAAATGCACACAATAATTATACGTATTTGTGCATATAATGCGGGATGAAAATGGGATGCATACGGGATACATATGGATTCGTGCAAATTTGTATAACAGATACGAATTTTATTGACATTTATATATCCGGATATGAATTGGATTTTTGAAAGTACAAATCCGGATAATCTGGATTCGAATCGGATTTTTGAAAATCCAGATTTTTGAAATTTGAATTGAATTGAATTTTTCAATATTCAATTTGACTCAAATTAGAATACAAAAAATGCATTCGTGCAAACCCCTAATCCCTGTCAGATCATTTTAACCAGAGTGCTCTTTTCCAGAGGACTCAGCCCATCCTGGCATGCCAGGCCATCTTCTCTTCTTCAGTGTGAGCAGGGGGACAGGCTAAAGGAGGTTGATCCATGCTGTGGTGGGTGGGGTCCAGTCTTTCCTTTCAGCCAATGTCCAGGGGAGGGCAGCACATGCAGAGTTCACGAGACACCTCCCCTTCTCTCCTCAGTTTATGCGTATGATTTCTCTTTCTAGCATTTTCCCATAATTTTTATTATGCTGCACTTTGAGAAGCTTCTGGTTGTTGACTTCAATCAAAGCTGATTCTTTGCTTTCTGCCACATCATCATCATCATCATCATCATATAAATTAACTGCATGGAGAAGAAAAGCACATAAAAAAGGTAGGGGGCACGGAGGTTGGGGAGCAGGCTTTAAAAAGAACCACAAACACACACCCTTGCTTCCCTTGAGTGACACAACAGCATCCAGTCAGAAAGGAGAGAGATTTGACGCAGCAAAAGGGGTGGAGAGCCAAGAGTTCCATGGTGGAGGCTCAGGTTGATCGCAGGGAAAGGTGTGAGCAATGCAGCCCAGAGCGAGGACAGCCTGAGGATGACCTATAACAGTGATGGCCAACCTATGATACGCGTGTCACAGGTGACACGCCAAGCCCTTTTGGGTGACACACCTGGTCACCCTGGCACCTGGGTGTGTCGTGCTTGCTTGTTCTTAAAGTGTACAAAATACCAACTTTTAATAGAAGATTTAGCAAATGAAATTCAGCAACAAAAGTCACTAATGTAAAGAATTATTTGTTTCTGCTTTTAATAAAATATATATATCAAAAATATGACTTTTACAAGAGCTATAAATATAAAATTATGGATATTTCTAGATGTGACACAGCACCTGTGCTAAGCTCGGTTTTCTTGCTAATTTTGACACACCGAGCTCAAAAAGTTTGCCATCACTGACCTATAATGATATAGGTGTGCTTTTATATATGTTTGTTTTTAAATGTTGTAAGCCGCCCAGACACCCTCAGGTATGGGGTGGGATATAAATATAAATATAAATAAAATAAATAAATAAAACAGAATTAGTATGATCTCAGTTCAAATTATCTCATCTAGGTGTGACCAGGGTCTCCAAGTCAGAATTCAGGCACCCATGGTTATTTCCTCTTGATTCTTTGCTTTGGACCCTTGGCTTAAAATTGAAAGTGTCAGGTTCTTTGTGGTCAAAACCCAAACCCAATCCACCTTTTATTTTTTGTCAGCTGCAAAAATGGAAACAACCTGAGGACCACATTTAAAGCTCTACTGACAGTTTCAGGTATGATTTGCAAGCCAGTGGGGGGAAATGAAGGGGGAAACTTTGGGAAGAAACTGAATTCTTAATTTGAATGGTAATGCAAGATAGTTAGAAGATAGAGACATTCATAGATGGAAAGAAATGAAGAATTAGGGTCAACAATGCATTGACAATTTTAGAGTAATGTCTAAGCCAGAAGGTCATCCCTGCCTATAAAATTTGCTGCCAGAAAAGTCTAGACAAGTGATGGCCAACCTATGACACGCGTGTCATAGGTGACACGCCAGGCCCTTTTGGGTGACACACATGGTCACCCTGGCACCTGGGTGTGTAATGCTTGCTTGTTCTTGAAGTGTATGAAATACCAACTTTCAATTGAAGATTTAGCAACAAAAGTCACTAATGTAAAGAATTGTTTGTTTTTGCTTTTAATAAAATGCATATATCAAAAATATAACTTTTTTACTAAAGCTCCCAAATATCACAAAATTATGGATATTTCCAGATGTGACACAGCATCCGAGTTAAGCTAGGTTTTCTTGCGAATTTTGACACACTGAGCTCAAAAGGTTCGCCATCACTAGTCTAGACGGTTTTAAGAAAGGGTTCGACAAATTTATGGATGGCAGATGTATCAATGGCTACTAGAATGGATGCCTTGGTAGATCTTCCAGTCTGGGAGGACAAGCAGGATGCCTCTAAAGCCATTTGCTGGGATTTGAGAGCAGGTGAAGGTTTGTCCTTGTCTTCTGCTTGAGATGCCCATGAGCAATTTGTGAGCCACTATGTGTGATGGGATGCTGGACTAGATTGGCTGTGGCGTGATCCTATGTTCTTAAGCATTACTCAAAATCTTCTCCCCTCACAGAATCACTAGGAGTGCCTAGGGTGCTCTTGGTACAACTCCAGACACAGTGTTCACACTTTTTCCTAGTGCAAACACTTAATGGGGTAGAGCGGGGCAGGGTGGCTATAGTTGTGAAAATGCACACTGTGTTATTGCTATTCCAAGGGCCCAGAGCATGGTGGAAGTTGCTGTGGCCATTGCTATGGCGACGTGGATGTTTGGGACAGACCATCCACACTGCAAAAGCCACTAGTTAAGTTTGGGGTGATGCCGGTGCTTGCATCACTGTAGTTAAGTGTGAACAGGCCCCCTTTTTTCAAGGGGAACAACAACACTTTGTAGTAGCTGATCCTGGTTGAGCTGTGGGCAAGATTTTACTTTTCCAGAGCTAGGGAAGACCAGACAGCCTTAGTGAGCTCTGGGGTACAGCATGCGGATAGACCTCCTCAGAAGCAACTGGCTGGAACCAGTCCACAGAGGTAAGTGCAAACAGGCCCTTAGAATGACATTTGCATTTGTTTGAAGCAGGGATGTGCATGAACATTTGTAACATTAGTAACGAATTCAGACATTCATATATGAATCGCATGTTATGATACTCATACACTAACATTCATTCGAATACAAAAGTTTCAGAACATTCATGAAATGGGGAAGTGGGAAACAGGCTGTGCCAGTCACATCTTTAACGGATCCAGTGTGTATTTGGCTTAATTAGAGAGTGGATTCAAAGTGGATTCAGGGCCGATTTGATGATTTCAGAGCGGATATGTTACCAGATAAGCATCTGATATGTATCGGATACGTATTTGTTCATATCAGATGTTCATACGAATTTGTACAAATACATTTGTATAGAATACAATCCTACCACATTCGAAGGGGATCTATTCAAACAAATACAAATTTTCTTACATTCGATTCAATACAAATCGAGTGCAATAAATAAATAAATAAATAAATCATCAATTCATGCACATCCCTAGTTTCTTCCATTCCCTTAAACTAAACATTGCAGATGTTCCACAAAACCTGAATAAAAGCTCAGATTGTAATCAGTTCGGGATGAAACCTATGCTCTTCCATAATCATACGCTGCAATTGTTTGAAAGGATCTTTGAAAATAATAAATACGTTAATCAAACATTGGAGGGAAATGGTTACTGAAAATGACATTTTTCTTCTGATCCACCTTGGACATTGCTTATTTGAAAGATAGACCACCACGGTCATCTATGAATAAAAGAATCAACATTTTCTGCAGCTCACCCCCACCCCCCACCCTTTGCTAGGCTATTGTTGGCTGAGTCTTTTGGAATTAATAGACTTGTTGTTAATCTGACCTCATTATCCTTTTCTTTTCCTATTTGGCAGATTCTCCTTATCATTCTTTTATTTGTCTTTGTATGTATGGATACTTGAGTAAATGAGCTTTTATGATTAGCTCATCTGTTTGGCTTAGGTTGGCTTTCTTCTTCCACAGGTGTGAGTCTTTTCTCCATTGCATTTGGTGTGGGAAGAACACAGAAAATCTGGCTGCTGTCTATTTATTTTGCGAAGGCTTTTTGTTAGGAGATTTATAAACTCTTATGTGCAGGAAAATAGAGTACTTTGCTGAACAAATTTATCTGTAGAGGCCATCGGCTCTTTGAGCTTTTAGTTATTTCTGAAGGGAGAATTCTCCAACTATTGTTTGCTTCAATATAAAGATCACATCGCCTCTCACAGACTTAGCCAAGATGCACATGGAGCTTTTATGACACTGTGAAACAGCATTGTGCTGGGCAAAACGCTTTGAGAGTCCCTTGGACTGCAAGAAGATCAAATCAGTCAATGGCAAAAGAGATTAACCCTGACCTTTCATTGCACGGACAACTATTGAAGTTGAAGCTCAAATACTTGACCATATAATGAAAAGACATGACTCATTGGAAAAGGTCATGATTAGGGATTTCCACAAATATTAGTAATATTTGAAAGTCATGGGAATTTGGCCTAATTTGGGTATTCATATTCAAATTGAATGTTGGCACATTCGAAGATTGACATTTGAATTTGACTCGAATGTTTCAATACATTCGTATGAAGCTCCATATGGGATTCATATGCATCGTACACATTCGTATGGGATTCATATGGGACTGAACATTCGTATCAACCTATTCAAACGGATAATAATTTTCTGGCATTCGATTCAATACGAATCCAGTACAGACACACACACATAAAAGCCCTGATGCTTGGAAAGATGGAAGACAAAAGGTGGACAGGAGAAGATGGGATTGATAGATATTGTTATAGAATCAACATATATGGGCTACAGGAGAGAGTAGAGAATTGAAAGTTCTGATTCAAGAGATCACCAAGAACACATGTCTGTGCGACTAAAGAAGAAAAAGAGTTGGCTTTTCTACTCCACTTTTCTCACCTCTTTAAGGGGACTCAAAGGGGCTGACAAACCTTCTGTTCTTCTCCCCACAACAGAAGACCCTGTGAGGTAGGTGGGGCTGTGAGAGCTCAGAAGGGAGCTGTGACTAGCCCAAGGCCACCCAGCTGGCTTCATGGGGGAGGGCAGAATCAAACCCAGTATTCCCAGATAAGAGTCCGGCTCCCTAACCACTAGACCAAGCCAGCTCACAACACAGCAGACCACATGTCCCTGCCTGCTCCTTGGCCCTTTCTGCACTGACCTTAATTCCAGTTTAGGAAGGAGTTCTGGATTTAATGTGGAATTGAGAAAGCCCCACCCTCTTCAAGTAGATTAGGATAGGGTGCTCAAATGGCACCTTATCCTACTCCTGTGATGGATCTCTTTAAAGAGATCTACAGCTGGACCAGGCTTTGGAATCTGGACTATTACAAGCATGCAGACAGCATACCCCCATCGTCTGCAATGCAGAGATAAGCCAGCCTTCAGGCCTAGTATTCAGCTTAGCATAAGTAGTGCCATTTTAGAAATCATTTGATAAAAAGAGGTAAATTCTGAGTTAGAATTAACTTCTGCTATTTGCTTCTGAACATATTGCTTGCAACAGGTCCTTTCAAAACTTTACAAAATAATATACTATCCATTCAGGGAACTTGGTGGGTTTTGTGGTGGGCAGTTTTTTCTAATTCTCATTCAAAAATTTGGTTGAATGTTAGAATTGAAAATTTTCACATTAAAATAAAAGTACGGATTTGGACATCCAGACTTCTGAACAAAATGAACAAAGCTCCTGGCTTGCAAATATGAAAACTCAATTGGGTTTTTGCAATTTCACAGTATTTTACTAATGAAAATTGAGGATGTGCACAGAGCCATTTTTCCACATTCTATTCAAGTTGGATAGAATGTGGAAAAAAATTGGCTCTGGCCAAATACCCTGCCCACAGATGTGGGGGTATTTGGATCCGGGCACGGATATTCTATAGAGTATCCGTGCCTGGAATGAATCCCCCACCCCTGCTTTCTCACCCTCCCCCATCCCTCCTTTCCCACCCCTCCCCTCCATCTGTCCTTTTCCACCCCCTCCCCACTTACCTTACCGGAAGCCCTGAATTTACCTCCGGGGTAGCCTGTTTGTGGTTCCAGGGGGCCTTGGAAGAGGCCCAGAGTGCCACCAGAGCAGGTAAGTGGGCCCCAGGGGGGAGGCTTGGGGGAGGCTGGCCCCGGGCGGGGAGGCCCCAGGGTGATCCAGCTTCTACCAAAGCTTCTACAGATACTGGATTATCCGATTCGTGGACAGATAGGGCCCTATTCAATCCATCCGCGAATCTCAGAATCCAAAAGTATTCATCTAGATTCTGAATGCACAGATAATTTGTGTACATCCCTAATGAAAATAGGGTTTTTAATGAAACAAACAAGCAAAAATCTGGAGCCACCAATGTAAAAGTCCAAACGTTCAAACAAATGATTTGATGACAAAATGAATTTTTGGATATTCAATTCAATTGTGAAATGAACATGAATTTTTTTGTGTGCACATGCCTCGTGCAGACAGAGCCGGGCCAGCATGAAGCAGGGCCTCCATGACCTTCTCAAGATCCAGATTAAGTTCTTCCATCTGGATCTAAGGTAAGTGCAAAAGGGACCATTGCTTCAGCAGGATAAAAGAAGGTTGAAAATTAAATGTCATCAATATGCTGGGATGAAATCCTACCATAATGCTGATGATGACATGTCTGTCTCTTGGAGGATATTTTGATGGTACCTCCAAAAATAGGAAATATACGAAAGAGACAGCTTATCAGAGCTATGTGCAATTGTGTATTTGGATGTCTATATTATAGTCTTCCAAAAATATGGTTAGAATACCGCAAACCACGTGAAGCCCTAGAATCTGCTTTAATTCACTCAAAAGATGCATGAGGTTGTCAACAATCTTCCATTATGCAAAGTGTGATTATCCAGCCTGTATCTTTTGTTTTTACTTAGATGATTGCTTACAATATTCCAATTACCGCCAGCCATGCAACCCTATCACTTCATTCCCATAGTAGTGTTAATGAATAATTTAAACTACTGTGCTTCATTTGCTTCAGAATTGTTTTATGATGCAGTTGAATGTTATAATGATAATATGAAGACTTTCTGATGATCCAAGTGATCGGTCACAGACGGGAAGGAACTGGACTATTTTCACAAAGGAAGGGAACAGTAGTACGATTATTGTGATGGGAGCATCCAAGGACCCGTGTTACTTGTTGCTGAAAAGGGTATGTTGTCCTTCATCAAAGGTTCCTGAATAAACTCATCAGTCATGGAGCAAGAGGTCAGGCTCCATCCTGGAGCCTTTCTACACTTTGTCCCGTATTTTGCATACATTATGCTCCCAGACAGAGTATCCGCACTGGAAAGGGGGCATTTCCAACTCAGAAATGGCCCCCTCCATGCAGGAGTGAACTGATTGCAAACTACATGTGGTTTGAAGGTCTCTGGGTGGGTAACAGCAGATTAATCAGCAGATTAATCAGCAGATTAAAAGCAAGATAGACATTAAAACAAGATACACGTTAAAAATGGAATACAGATTAAAAATCCATTAAAAATTCAGCAAAGTTAAAACAGTGCACTCCATATTGTGTTTGTAGTGACTATGACTGGGGAGAGGGGAGAATATAATCACCTCAGCCAAAGGCCAGGACAAAGAGGTGCGTCTTAACCGCCTTCCTAAATATATGTAAGGAAGGGGCATGACGCAACTCGAGGGGGAGACTATTCCATAATCTCGGGGATATCACTGAAAAGGCCCTCTCCCGGGTGCCCACCAGCCTCACTAATGAAGGTGGTGGGACAACCAGGAGGGCCTCACTACTTGATCTTAAGGCACGGGCAGATCAGTATGGGAGAAGGCATTCCTTTAGGCATTTGGGGTCCAAGTCATTTAGAGTCTTATAGGTCAGAGTTAACACCTTGAATTGGGCTCAGAAGTGAAATGGCAGCCAGTGCAACTCTTTTAAGACCGGTGTGATGTGCATCCCGCTAGCTGTTCCGGTCAGCACTCTAGCGACTGCATTTTGCACTAGCTGCAACTTCCAAACCATCTTCAAGGGCAACCCTATGTACAGTGTGTTACAATAGTCCAATCTAGAGGTTACCAGAGCATGGATAACTGTGGCCAAGTCATCTCTATCCAGGAAAGGCTTAAGTTGACACACCAGCCATAGTTGGGAGTAGGCACTCCTGGCCACGGCCTCCACTGAGCTTCAAGCATTAGCACAGAGTTCAGGAGTACCCCCAAGTTATGCAGCTGTCCCTTCCAGGGCATTGCAACCCCATCAAGGACAGGGTATCTCCCAACTACCCAGACCCGAGACAGATACATTCCATTTATCTGGCACAATATTCCATCCGTATGTCTTTGTCCTCTGGTGCAGACACCCTAGTTGAGCTATACTGCACCGCTTAATATATATGTTACATGGGATTTCATGCCTCATCCTTTAAAATACAAAGTGACAATGGGAAAGAAAAGGCCAGAAACCAACACAGAATAGGGATATGCACCACCTTTTGTATGTGTTCCATTCCAATAAAATCAAATGCAAGAAAATTCACATTAGTTCAAATAGAACCCCTTCAAACATAGTACAGTAGGATTCAAATTCAATGTGAATGTTTGATATGAATCCGATTAGAATCCCTGCTGCAAGTTATGTCTACAAATCCCCTATGAATCCTCTATAAATCCACTCTGAATACACCAAGTTGGCTCTCAATCCACTTTGAATCCACTCTCAGTTCACTTTGAATCGGCTCTGGATCCACTCTGGATCTGCTGTAGATGTGACCAGGCAGCCGCTTTCCCACCTTCCCAGGTTCACAAACGTAACAAAGCTCCATACTAATGTATAGAAACATTTGAATGTCAATCTTTGAATGCCCCAACATTCAATTTGATTTCAGATGCCCGAATTTGAAGGAATTCGTACAAATTTCAGATGGGATGAATATTCGTGCATATCCATAATTTTTAAGTGAGCTATCATTTTAGAACTGCTGGGTTCCATTTCAGCATATCACAGCCACCTCTTTGCATAATGGAATTTTATTTATTTAATTATTTCTATTTCTATACCTGAAGGCCTCAGGGCGGGTAACAACTTTGCACCAATGGTGCCCCCCTCCCCAATATCGGGCCGATGGGGCAATAGTCAGAGGACGCCGCAGAACCCACCTTCTTCTACGCTTCCGACCATCAGCTGACAGCAGTTCTGTAGCACTAAAGGCGTCCATCCCATTAAGACTGTAACTGTTTTAATACTCTGTGGCTTGTGGGTCAGTTTGAGGATATAACTGCAAATGGACGTTTGCTTAACTGCGCAACATAAATCTCCTCCGGTGATGCTAGCTGATGAGCTGTTCCATTGTCTTTTACTGCATACATCAGGTGAGGGATTACACTAAGTAATTTGTCGTGGAAGGCTGGTGCCTCTAATGGGCCATGCCTGATAGTGTTCAGAGGCTGAGATAAGACACAGACTGCCAAGATGGTCTTGCAGCCATGACTCCAAGAAGGCGCCAGAGAAGGACAACAGACTTAATGTTTTAACAAATCAGTTTTTTAACAAATCGGGCTTTTTCCACCCCTCTCTTGGTTGCTTTAAAACTCAGCAGCAAGATGGTATCAAAAGAATAATCTATTTATCCAAACCTGATTGAAGGCAACAGCAACAAAAGGTTTCAGCACCTCCACGCCATTACTCTAGAATAAAATATCATGTCTTTCACAATGTTTTGGGGAATGAATGATCCTTAGACACGGTGGGGCAGTAAATCTGGTACCAAGTGATTCTTAACAAGCTATTCTCCATTGCCATAGAATCTGCGCTGCAGGGATTAGGGATATGCGCAAAGCCAGGCCCCCTCTTTTGATGTGATGGAAATCGAAGGGGGGGGGATATTCAGCTTCGTGCAGATACCTCCTTGTGAGCCAGTTTGGTCTAGTGGTTAGGGAGCCAGACTCTTATCTGGAAATACTGGGTTTGATTCTGCCCTCCCCCATGAAGCCAGCTGGGTGACCTTGGGCTAGTCACAGCTCTCTTCTGAGGTCTTACAGGCCCACCTACCTCACAGGGTGTCTGTTGTGGGGAGAAGAATAGAAAAGCTTTGTCAACTGCTTTGAGTCCCCTTAAATGGGTGAGAAAAGTGGGGGGGGAGCCAACTCTTCTCCTCCTTGTGAATTTGGGGTGCTCCAGCTTTGCATGTGAACCTATGTCAATTGTTCACACATGAAGGAACCCCCCCTGCACACACACACACCTACCATCCTTCCCACCTTGCCCCCCTCACCTGCTGCCACTGCTGCCATCACACACTCCTCCAGTGGCGCCCATGGGGGGCTTCCAGAGCTGCACACAAACCCCCTCCATCCAGGAACTGCAGGAAACTCCTAGGGTTCTGGGCATGCTGTGCCATGCTAAGTGGCCTACAGGCATGGAGTGGGCAGGGGCACTAGTCAGTAAAGCCAAATGTTTACTCACATGCTCCTTGGGTTGTGTGGGAAAGGGTCATGGTGTAATTATGAGGGAAAACAATGTTCTCAAGGAAGGCAGAACAGTATCTGCTAGGTTGCTAACGTGAAAAGATTAGTGTCTGCAATTTGACTTGTCCTTCTCTCAGCTTTCATATAGGAGTCGCAACTGGGATGGATTTTTCCTGCTGTAATTGAGCTGGCTTGCTTCCATTCCCCCCACCAGACGCCTCTGTTGACTCCTCAAGTGGTTGGCATCAAAGGCTCCTTGGTGTTTACATTGACGTCCTGTCAAAGATGCATAGAGGGCTCTTATTATCATTTTTTTAAAAAAAGATAGTTGTAGTTGCACAAGAACTTTCCTGAACCTAAGAGGGAACCTTGAGGGCCTCTTGTTTGACTTCACAGCATGGATGGAGGCATTAAGCATCATTAACCAGACCAGATCAATGGAGGGCACGCCTTTCTGCTATGATGGCTATCATTATGGTTTCAGTTCCAAAAGGAGCAAATCAGGAGGTGGACCTTTAGCATCCTATTGATTTTTGAAAGCTGAGTTCCATCAAGAAAAAAGCGAATTTTCTACACTTTGTACTTTCCTTGATATCTATTGCTGCTATTCAGTCATTTAGCTGGCTACTTAAAAGATCAGTCTTAAGCCATATGTATGCATCTTCCTCCCAAGATGACCAGTTGCTGCTTGTATGATGTAACATAGAGACAGGTGTCTACATCCCCATAGCCACAAATCAGTTTATGGGCTGACAATGGACGATTTTGTGTTTCCTTTCCCATCCTATGGACGGGAAACGTGCATTAGAAACTAATGTTGACTAGCAGCCACATTTGCGAGTCGCGCTGTGAATGAATGCAGTTTTTGACATTTGATTCGAATATTTGAATGTTCAAATTCATATGAAAAGAGAAAAAAATGAACGTATTAAAATTCAAACTGATTTGAATACATTAAAAAGTCATTAAAAAGAAGAAGAGTTCATTTAGGAAATGGAAGGCTTGTCCAAATGAGGAGCACTCTATGAAGCTGACGGGTAGGAGAATAAGGTCTGACAGGGGGAAGTATTTCTTCACCCAGAGGGTCATCGGCTTATGGAATGTGCTGCTGGAAGAGGTGGTGACAGCTACTAGTCTGGATGGCTTTAAGGTAAGGTTAGACAAATTTATGGATGACAGATGTATCAATGGCTACTAGAACGAATGCCTAGGTGCATCTTTCAGGCTGGGGGGGGGGGGGAGGAACCGGAGCGCTTCTAAGGCCATCTGCTGGGACTCGAGAACAGGAGAAGGTTTGTCCTTGTCTCTGCTTGAGATGCCCATGAGCATTTGGTGGGCCACTGTGTGTGACAGGATGCTGGACTAGATGGGCTGTGGTCTGATCCAGCAAGGCTTCTCTTATGTTCTTATGTTCTTATGTTCTTATTCATATCTACTTGTGCGAATAATCAACACAAATTTAATGATACAAATGTCAACAACATTCATATGTATCCATATTGATCTGTATGCTTCCCATTTTTATCATGTACAGATCCCATTTACATCCCATACATTTCCATACGTATGCATACAGATACGAATAAGATGCATACAGATATGTATGCAATGCGTACGTATCCACACACATACTAATGTTTGAATGATTCAAATGAATGGTTTGAAATATTCATATTTGTTTGAATATTAAAAAATGAATGTCTGGACATTTGCTTCAAATTTGAATGTCCAAATTCAGCCAAATTTGATCCAATGACGACTATTTCAAATATTCTTGCACAACCCTACTTGCGAGTGCTAGTCAATGATGGCCTACCACCTTGTGCAATCAATCTGTGTTCATTCACATGGCCAATCCTCCGCAGGGTGCCCTGTGTGATGGTGCGTGCACCACCTTCATTGCTACAGTGACACTGACACTCTGCACAAGTGCAGGGGGAGTTTATCTGCTGTAAACACTGCCTGCAAGTGCAGGCGCACCTGCCCAGTTTGGTCTAGCGGTTAGGGAACTGCACTTCTATCTGAGGACACCCAGTTCGATTCCGCGCTCACCCACAAAGCCAGCTGGTTGACCTTGGGCTAGTCACAGCTCTCTTCTGAGCTCTCACAGCCTCACCTACCTCACAGGGTGTCTGGTGTGGGGAGAAGAACAGAAGGTTTGTCAGCCGCTTTGAGTCTCCTTAAATGGGTGAGAAAAGCGGAGTAGAAAAGTCAGCTCTTCTTCTTCTTCTTCTTCTTCTTCTTCTTCTTCTTCTTCTTCTTCTTCTTCTTCTTCTTCTTCCTCTTCTTCCTCTTCTTCTTCAATTCTTCAATGCTGCCACTAGGTGTCCTGGGACAACTATGTCCCAGTTGTCATGGCAAAGTACAGACATGGGCCAGATGTTGCCAAAGTAGTTGCCATGGCAATCCAGTGCTGGGGATCTAGTTCAGCACTTCACTAGCAATTGAAGTACAGATAGTTCCCTCCACACTTCATCTTCACCTGACTGGAATGGTATTTTTGTTGTTATTGTTATTATACAGTTCAGTTTTGGTAAGTGTGAACAGCACCCTAGAAGCTATTGTATTTCTGATTATGCTTTTTAAGGGTTAATATTGCTTTGTCCTGCGTCCTTTGCATATTTATACCCTTCTGTTCTTTGCTGGCACACCTGAGTTGGACAAGATGATGCTATCTTATCTGACTTTGATCAATCAATAATCCTTGTCCTTGGCAGAATCTCTCCTTATTAACAAGAATGAGAGCCAGACTCTTATCTGGGAATACCGGGTTCAATTCCACCCTCCCCCATGAAGCCAGCTGGGTGACCTTGGGCTAGTCACAGCTCTCTTCTGAGCTCTCACAGCCCCACCCATCTCACAGGGGGTTCTGTTGTGGGGAGAAGAATAGAAAAGCTTTGTCAGCCGCTTTGAGAAAGGCCCCATGTCAGTTTCTACCATTGCCAAAATCAGTGAAATTTGGAGAGTGTGATTTCATCCAAGGCTGGGGGGCTAGGTATTCTTAATATATTGGTCCCCAGTTATTCTTTTAGAAAACATTAGCTCAGAATTCCTAATGCACGTCGTAATCTTCCCTAGCTGGGTTTTATGAAGCAGAGTCCCTTCTCAATTTCAGCCTCCAGTGGACAGTACCAGCCATATTGCCTGTTCCAGCAACACCTGTAAGTTCAATATTTGATAGCACATGTGCCACGTGTGCTGCACACTAACGGCATGGCAATTTCCTTCCACTCTTTTTTAACTCTTTGTGAGTGAGAATTATCCAGGTGGAATCACATCCACACATTTTCGGAAACGCAAAGGTCTTCACAGCCTGCCCTTTTCATACTCACCTTTCTATCGCTTTGCAATCCTCCCCTGGCTTCTTGTTAGAAATTCTGCACTAATCTTCAGTGGAGATGCTTTAACCTGTCATGTCAGGTGAATGCATTTCATCCTTCCTCTCCATAAAAACTACCAACCCGAACCCACCAAGGAGATGAGGTCTAATCACTATAACTACAGAATGGGAAGTAAATATCCAAATAAACCATCTGAAGCCATCTCTTGGTGTTGCATTTATACAATAAGTTGCTCCAGGGTAATATTTTGTCATTTCTGTTTTACACTTGACAAATTTTAATGATTATATTTGCCGGGATGGGTGTCTGCTATAGCGTTGTTAACTGCCGACTGTGTTGGCTTTCTCTGAAGGCTGCCTTGTTAGGTCTTTTTAACTTACAGTGCATTGAACAAAGAACAGAACATGGCATGGCTCACCGTTTGGCCAGGAGAGGCAAAAATTGCAACAGGAGTGGACAAACGGCTTATGGGAAAGAACAAAGGGGATGTTTTGTTGATTACACAATTGAGTACGCTAGTGAAGAAAGGTTAGGGGCCTGGCACACTCGGGAAGGGAGCATCCACACTCTGCTGTGCTGGTTCCGTCCAAGAGCAGCCCCAAAGTGTGTGTGGCTGTCCTGGGGTGATTTCGCGCTTCTCTTCCTGTCTGCTGGATGGGAAAAGGAATGTAATCACCCAACGCTGATTGCACCTGATTACGTCAGATGTTCAGGTCAGTGTGGGGGCAGTCTGCCACTGTGGGCACCTGCTCACAACACGGCAGATCATTCCCGACAAGTCCTGGGACCTATCCAGACCAAGCCAAGGGTCCAAAAATGTAAGTGGGGCATGAGGTCTGGGGGGTGGCATGCACCCCTGGGTGGGGGTGGGCACCCAGGAGGCCCCCACTGGTTGCTGCCAGCCTGACTGGGGTAGCAGCAGCCCATGGGACCCCAAGACACCCTGGGCTGGTCATGCCCTGCCCCCAGAATGGGGCTGCTGGCCTATGGGGCCAATATAGCCCAATAGTGGCAGCCTGGGGTGGGCCTCCTGGGCTGTCCAGCAGGAAGAATGTGAATGCTCTCCTTGCTGGATAGCTCTGGGATGGCTGGGGATGGGTTGCGATGGATGTGGAGCATGATTTTGGGCTCCACACCTCAGCCGCAATTAGGGCAGGTCTGGGATGGGATGGGACGCCTCTGGGTGGAACCTACCATCCCAGAGAGGAATGGTCTGTCCCAGACCTGTCCTAACTATTAGCCAGAGGCCTAAGTGCGAATAGGCCTAAGGTTATTAGTGGTTAAGCTGTGAATCTGGTGGTAAGATGCTTATATTCTCATTCCTCTGCTATCCATATGAAGAGTCTTGTCCAACATCTGTAGGGAGAACAGAGCAAATATCTTACCCTGTGTCCCATCACTGGACTTCCTGCACTCATATCAGGAAGGAGACTTCAGACCACTCCAAATAAAGGGCACCATAATAGGTTGATGCATATCTTGCCCATTTTACAGAAAACCCTTGAATGTGAGAATTGCTGGGTAATTTCTCCATGTGGATAGCAAGGAAAGACTACCAATGCTACTCTCACAGACCTGTGAAACTTGTGAATTCAAAACTCCACAGGTTTGAGGGATGGACGCATTTAAGTATAAAAGAGAAAAGAGAAAAGGGAGGAGGCATGCCCACTAAGCCATCCAACCAGTGATTCCACAGCAGGAAAAGATAATGTGAGCCTCATTTGCTGATGGGACCCCTCAATCTTCATTGGGGCCTTTCATTGCTTGCTCTATGCCCCCCTTTCCCCAAGGGGAGTGTTAGCAGACATCATGACTGGAAATGTGCACAATTTTTTTTGACATTATATTTGAATCAAATAGAATACCCAAAAATCCAGTTCAATTCAAATCTTTTAAATTTGAATGTATTCATTTGAATTTTTATTTGAATCTGAACATACGAATGTCGAGAATATTCGTATGTGCACGTATGCATCTTTCCCACGCCCATATGCATCCTGTACTTATCCTATATGCAACCCATTTTCATCCCGTATGGATCTATACAAATGCGTATGGATGCGGGAAAGATGCGGATCTTCCAGTATGCATCATGTACGAACTCGTACACATATGAATGTCCAGATAATTCAAACAAATAGATCAAAAATACATAATTTGATTCAAATGTTTACATTTGAATTTCGGGACATCCTATTCGAGTTTGAATGTCAAAATTCAGCACATTCAATCAGATTTCAAATGCCTACAAACATTCGTGCACATCCCTAATCCTGACACTTGTTGGGGAAATAGCTCACCAGGATGCCTGTGTTGGGATCTCCGTAGAGGTTTCAAAAACACCAGAGCAGTTTTGATGCTTAGAGGCACAAGACAGCAAGACAGAGACCCCACAGCCTATTTTGCTCAATAGGAAAAATGATTTTATTAATAATCAGTATTAAAAAGAACCAAAATGAAGGGGCACTACGCAGAGTGCCAAAACATAAGCAAAAACAAATTCCCAATGGGACAGGACAATGTTCTCACCAGACAAGGACCAGTAGCTTGGTAAATGAACACTTTTTGGCAATTTAAAGATATATAAAAGAAGAAGGAACAGTGGTCTAGTGTGCCATCTGATGAGGTCCACAGTGAGGACAAGGTGTTCTAGGAGGTGTGGATGGTGTGGACAGACCTCCAGGTTCTATTACAACACTTTAACTGTTATTGCCTATCTGAAAGAGAAGAGTGGCCTGATCTTAGATCTAAACCAGTCAAACAGTCCTTCTGTGCAGCAAAGTACAAGTGTTTGAATCCCTAGGACTTTTACCAGTGAACTTTTTCTCCCTCCCATATAGGCTAAACACAATTGTTCTAGAAAAGACAATTCCTCTTTGCAGAGGCTCTGCCATATCCCCATTCATCACCCTCAAGTGATCGCTACCAAATTACTCTCTGCCAGTGCCACTCATTTTTCAGGCCCCTTGCTAATTCTCCAAGGCTTGTTAAAATGCTGCAAGCAAAGTTGCCCTTCTGATCTTTCCAAACATTCTCTAAATGGTTTGAATTTATTCATTGGACTGTTCTCATTCTGGGCTATTTCTCTCTCTCTCTCCTTTTCTTCCTTCCAGTTTACATCTCATTGACTTTTAAATTTTCATTAAAGCTGCAGCTTCTCCTTTTGTCTGAAGCCAAGCCCGTTAAGAAAAAGTTGTTGTTTAGAAAACACGGAAAGAAGAAAGGGGAAGCAGAGAGTAGATAATATACGCTTTATGAAACAATCAAAGCCAAAATGAAAAGCATTCACCACCTTACCACTGGTAATTGTGTGGGGATGGAACAACAATATTTAGGAGAATTGGAATATAGAATTTTTATATGTTTGCAGTACAACTGTTAACTGGAAACATCTCACAAATCAATTAACTCAACGCAATTTTAATTTTTGTATCATTCTTGCATGTAAATATTTATATCTAGGATCATCAAGTCCAACCTCCTGCTCAATGCAGGATTTCCTAAATCATCCCAGACAGATGTAGGTCCAGTCTCTGCTTAAAGAGGCCCAGAAGAGTGTTAGCCCCCGTGCTGGGCTGTTCCTAAGTTAAGTGCAAAAAAGGCCTATGCTAAGTCCTTCTATTGTGGGACCGTTAGCATAAACATACTGTAGCCATCTTGCTTCTGTACTGCTCTTGCTATAAGACATAGGCATAACTCAGCACTTCATCATATAATTTCAATTTCCCTCGATTTTTGGTAACTTGCTAATGCCACTAATGTAGAAGTAAGCAGGTCACACCCACAAGTAGTTTGTGTGTGTGTGTGTGTGTGTCTGTGTGTAAATACCTAACCACAAGTATGAACAGCTGCTTGTAAGAAGATAAGGGGGTCTGAATGTTCAGCCAAAAGGCATTGGCTGAAGCAAAATAGCAGAGTTTTTGAGAACTGAAATTAGGTTTAAGTCTATATAAACTGTCTGTTCTTTGTGTTAGGGTGCCTTGTTACTTTTTCATGCAGGAATGCTACTGCTTTGCTGAATAAATTTTCAGTAAAGAGCCGGAAGTGTGTAGCTGATTCCCTTGTTGTGGTTAATTGGGGCAAAGGACTGCACCAAGAAAGAGCCTTTGGGCACTAAACGCTTATTTTTAAAAACTTTTTTTATTGAAATATGTAACAATACAATAAGCAAAAATAATATATTGAAAATGTTTCCATTAATCATCATAAGCCAAAAATTAGACAACACAGACTGAGCAATTGTTT
Source organism: Aspidoscelis tigris stejnegeri (assembly GCA_023333525.1). Classification (NCBI taxonomy): domain Eukaryota; kingdom Metazoa; phylum Chordata; class Lepidosauria; order Squamata; family Teiidae; genus Aspidoscelis; species Aspidoscelis tigris. Next base: position 103,222,894 of record JALMGA010000003.1, on the reverse strand, counting down.
GCTCAAAAAAGAGTACAAATGAAACCAAAATAACATTGATGATCTAATTATAGTTCTAAAATAAGAGTAAAAACTGCCCTTGCCTGCCTGGGATACGGCAGGTAGCTTCATCTCTGAACAAATGGTACTCACCTGAAAACTATGTGATAATTAAGCCACTGACATTTTAAAGCATCTAAGTCATAGAAAACTACAGAATTCCAGTTTTAAGGTGCTCATCTGTAATGTGGTACTTAATCAAAGTCCATTCAACTAGCAAAATTTGGGCTATGGGTTGGGGGAGTGGCGGTCTTTTATTCTCTTCTTTTGGTAAAGCAGTTCAGACTTTTAGGAGAAGGTATTTAGAGTATGGAAACATTATTTTCTGCTAAAAGTGCTTCTACAGCTCATTATTTCCAACATGAAATCATGCTGAATGAAGGCTGAATGATGGTGGAATTGCTGCAGAAAAGCTTTTGACATTCCCTGCAAATTCCCTGCCATTGCCACGATTTTGAAATCCAAATGGATTTTTATTGATTTCTGAATGACAAGCACATTTCTTTCCAAATTCAGCGCACACACAATACCTGAGCACCACTGCTGAGGAATCCTATGTTGTGGTCGAAATCCCTCGCCCTCTTTTTAGATAGGATAGGAAAATATTTTCACAGATATGCAGAAAAGGGAGATGACAGTCCATTAAGAATCTGGCTGCATTCACACCTAGCAAAACATGCAGGTTAAAAGCTGTTTAGGTGTGGAAGCATGTGCCAACTAGTGTTCCCATACCAACTCCAATCTGTGTTAACTTTGGAACTGCATGTTTTGACTTTTAATATGGATTAGAGTTTGGGTGGAATCACTAGGTCTAGTTCCACAGACAGGGGGAAACTGTAGCTCAAAAGTGGCTCAGAGGTGGTAGCATCCACATGTTAGTGCTGCTACCACATTAAACACCATAGCCTCCACTAGTTTGCAGAAGCATGCCCCTATTCTGGGATATAATCCAGAGAAGAACAAGTGCAGAAAGGGTCATAGTCTGCGCTGACATGTAGATGGCATGCTCCTATTCTGGCCGGGATATAATCTGGAAGAAGGAGGAGGAGGAGGAGGAGGAGGAGGAGGAGGAGGAGGAGGAGGAGGAGGAGGAAGAGTTCTACCCCACTTTTCTCACCCATTTAAGGGAACTCAAAGTGGCTGACAAACCTTCCGCTCTTCTCCCCACAACAGAACACCCTGTGAGGTAGGACACAGATTTATAAAATAAATAAATTTCAGTGGAGTGGAAAGCAACTTTACAGGGACGTGGCAAGAATATTTCATCAGAGTTTTACTGTGGATTTGAAGCACTCTTTTCACTTTTCAGTTGCGAAATAGCCAGCATCCTGTTGCTACCATTCAATTGGAATATGCAGATCCAGCAGTTTTAACGATCTCCTGAGATAACCCTGCCCAGCCATTTTAGCTTTTCGGAGCTTAATTATCTCTCAGTATAATTGCATAGTGAAGCTACTGGGCAAGGAACATACGTGTCTCCTGATACTATTTTGTACAGACACTCTCTCTCACACACACACTAATTATTAGAGAAGGTGGACAAATTCATGTTGGGTCAAAGAGAAATGTCACTGTAAAAGGCCACGTAATCCAACAGCAGCCTGATGTCATGCCATATTCACAACCCAGCTGCCATCAGCCTGCCAATATGGGCCTCAGCATAAGCAATGTAAAAGAGGCATTGTTAACAAGGTCCTATACCTCAGAACGTATCACCTCCAGGAAAGATGGCCCTCCCTGGCCAATTCTAGACGCCGGCTTCATGGCTGTGCACCTGCCAGCTACTCTTCTGGGGGAACGGTGTTTCTCCGTGCAGGCCAGGCACAGGCTAGCAATGACAGTAACAGATGAGAGCAAATGTGGTCACCATATGTGTAAGGGTACCAAGATGGCTGCTGGTTGATCAGTCTGGGCTTAAAAGCATCATTATGAAAGTCACTCAGCTGGTCTCCTCTGTACAGATGCTCACGCTATGGTGGTCAGAATGATGTCAGCTAATAACAGGACTGGAAGTGTGTTGAAAGAAAACTAATACTTTCTCTTAAGCAGAATGTGCACAGCATGCAAAAGGTACATGAGAATAGGGAGGGGCATTATTATTATTATTATTATTATTATTATTATTATTATTATTATTATTATTATTATTATTATTATTATTATTATTATTATTATTATTATTATTATTATTGTTATTGTTATTGTTATTGTTATTGTTGTTGTTGTTGTTGTTGTTGTTGTTGTTGTTGTTGTTGTTGTTGTTGTATTCAAATTTGAATCAATTTAGGGTGGACAACTGAAAACTTCTCAAAGTGCAGCAAACCAAAGGCCTTTTTGCATCACAGCCGGACAGCTCTAGTGCACTAAGGCTGCGACACATGGGGAGGGAAAGACCCTTCACTTTGGCCGGTAAGTAACTTGTTCCCAACACGTCCCTTACTGGCCAAGGTGCAAATGTTCGTTCTGTCCCCATCTGTACCAGCCCAAAAATGCTGCCATGGAGGTAGAACGGCCCGCCCCAGGCTTCTGCCATTGGACTGTATAGGCCCACTGGCTGGCAGGCTCTTTCTGGACCATCCTGGGGTCCTGCAAGCTGCTGCCGCCCCAATCAGGCCCACAGTTCATGGGGCCCCCTGAGTGCCCAACCCCACCCAGGGGTCTGTGCCACCCCTGGCTCCCTGTGCACCACCTACATGTTTGGATGCCTGGTTTGAACGGGGTAAGCCCTGGGGGGCAGGATTTGCCATGGCTGGACAGTGGCACACGCCTGTGCAGAATGCCTGGTTCAATCCAACAAGCCCTGCCCCCATGGCCTACCCAGTTCAAACCAGGTGTCTGTACAGGTCGGTCGTGCATGGTGAGCTGGGGGCAGCACAGACTGCTGGGTGGGCACCCAGGAGGCCCCTTCCGGCTGTGGCTGGCCCAATTGTGACAGCAGAAAGTGCCCAACCCTATCTCACTCCACCCCCAAATGGCAGGAGCCCAGGGCAGGTCTCTAGAGCTGTCCAGCAGGGAGAGCGAGAATGCTCTCCTGCCAGACAGCTCTTGGACAGGCGGGAACAGCTCGGACCGGGTGTTGAGCACGATTTCATGCTCCACACTCTGGCTGCAATTAGGCCAGCCAGGGAAGAGATGGAACTGTTCAGGACAGAACCACCCGGCCCACAGAGCAAATGCTCTGTCCCAGTGCAAGCCCTAACAGACAACTGGCACAATAAAGCATTGCATGGACAATTCCTGGAGAAAACTGAAAGTAAAGTAGACCAAGGAAAGACCTGACTGTGGCTTACAACCAGAACACTGAAGAAAGAAATGGAAGGCCTGATTTTAGCTGCACAAGAACAGGCTATCAAGACTAATGCAATAAAAGCCAAAATAGAAAAATCAGCTGTAGATATCAAGTGCTGATTATGCAAAGAAGTTGAATCGACCATGTACTCAGCTGCTGCAAAAAGATCATGCAGACTGATTATGAACAGCGACACAACACTGTCGCCAAAATGATCCATTGGAACCTATGCCACAATTACCATCTGCCAGCAGCACAGAACTGGTGGGATCATAAACCCAAAGAAGTGGTTGAAAACAAACAGGCCAAAATATTATGGGACTTCAGAATACAAACCAATAAAGTTTTGGAACATAACACCCCTGACATCACTATTGTTGATGAGAAGAGGGTGTTGCTCATTGATGTCACTATACCAGGATTGATGTGAAACAGAGAAAATTATGAAATACAAGGACTTGAAGATCCAAGTTCAAAGAGTTTGGCACAAGCCTGCACTGGTGGTCCCAGTAGTGACTGGCACACTGTGTGCCATTCCAAAAGACCTTGGATGGCACTTAAAACAGCTTAGCATTGACAAGGTTACCATCTGTCAATTTGCAAAAGGCCATTCTTCTGGGTTCTTCTCACGTTATCTGCTGATATATAATGTCGTCTTAGGATCTTTGGAAGATCCTAATGCGTCACAAAATATCAAAGCCAACATGTTTAGTGCCATGTTTCTGTATACAATAATAATATATAAAAAAGGACCAGCAGCCCCCAGTCCCTTGCTAATTGAACATAGGTATCTGAACAACAATTGAAAAAGGAAAATGGAGAAGCGCAGACAGATAGTGACATTTTAAAGAGAAAAGCAAGCATGTGTGGCATCATTACCATAACTGCTGTTGCCACTTGGAGTAAGTCAATTTTACTAGTTTTCCAAGTGTCTGTCTGACCCCCTTTCCTTCCCTAGTAGTATTCCTACACATTGAAGAACTTTATCATAGTCAAATCCAGAGAATGATGTTCTGCTTAAAATGAGACTCAGTGACTGGAAAACTTTCAAGTCCTGGTGTGTTTGTGTGTGTATATTCTCTGGACTTTATTTGCAGACAGGCTGGTTCAGCTATGGCCTGGCTGATCAGCTACCCCTGCCAGACAGTCCTACGACCTGACCTTCACCCCAAAGGCTGCAAAAACATCCTTACAACTGGCTTTCCTTTTCCATGAATGAAGAACAAGATAAGAGTGTTATGGATGGAAACTGAGCCACGCGCTGTTCACAAAGTATTTGGCATCCTAAGGGATGGAACAAGCCCAAATGGGTTGGCTTCCTCACTTTAATCCACTTCCAAGAGAAACATTCTCAGATCACAAGTGTGCTGAAGAATTTGTTTGCAGGAGAATTAAAATGTTGGTTTAGTGCCACTGCTGGGATGAAGCAGTGGAGTCGTGGCTAACATTGATATACTGCTTTCCTGTAAAAAAACTTACACAACAGTAAAATTATTCCTCATGAAAAAGCACAGCAGAAAAGAAGTGAATTGCAACCTTCTCTTCAAACCTGGAAAACTAAAATGGCAAGTTCCAGCTTAAGGGACCAAGAGGTGAATCACAGGATTGGATTGGAATCCATCTGTCCCCTGGGAGGAGAAACCTGGGCTAATTTCACACTTGGCTTCCCATTTGCTGGACTGGAAAAGTGCATTAGTGACTAAAATGTACTAGCGTTCATCCTTGGGAACACTAGCACCTATTTGATTAAGCCCAACCTGCCTGGAGACTTACCTGGGTCAGGGCATGTGTCTGATCACTGGAAGGGCACTGTGGAACCCTGCACAACTTGTGGCATCCCAGGTTTCCCTTCACACTGGAAATGGTGCAAATTGTTGCAGGCTGGACGCTACAGGCAAATAATTGAATGGGGCTGGTTAGGTTTAGTGTGTATGTGGTGCACGATTTTGCACACCACCACTAGTTGACAACATCTGGGCAGGCAGGAGGTGTTTCTAGGTTGTAAACACCTCCTGCAAGTGCAGATGCAACTGTCCAGATGTTAACCTATTGCAAACTATGGGGACAAGGGCAAATTGGCCTCAGGTATGGCTTCAGAGCATAGGAAAACCATTATGTCTGGATTTTGCCATGGCTCTGGAATCAGGCTAGGATCAAGTGGCAGAACAGCAGCAGAACAACCAACTATTTGCACTTGGCATAAACATAGATGTGGGCTTTCAGTCTTTATCCGAATAAGAGCTGCTCAAGTCTAGATGACCACACCCATGCTTGGGCCAAGTGGAACAGTTTATTATCATGATGCTGTGATACCAGAATGGTACTGGAGTCATGACAAGCTATGGATCTGCCACATATTGTGGCTGGCCAAAATGATGGGTCCATATGTCAAAGGGTATAGCAGCTACACAGGAGGGAGAATACAGTAACCAAGGAGGCTTTTGCACTTACTATTCCTGGTCCAGTTCAAAAGTACCAGTTTAGGCTGGGGCTGTTCCAGCAACTGAACCATTCCTACTGTCCCAGAAGAAGCTATCTACATCCGGGTTTCTGTTCTGGGACAGTCACCAAGTCAGCTGAAAGACTGTGCAATATTCAGAACTCCTGGAGGGACCATTTAAATGACACAGTTTTGTGTACTGCTGAAATTGTTGGTATATTATTTCAAGTGTACATCACTTCAGTGTAAAAGGGGTTAATTATCTGTGTATATTACAGTAGACCTGCAATATGGGAACTGCTAGTTGGATAGCTCTGCTGAAAGTTTGTATATCACATTCTCTCTCTTTAAGCATATATATCACATTCTCATCTCTAGGCATGTATATCTGATGTAAGTAAGTTATAAGGCTCACAAGTTATACCAAAATGTTCAGTAGTCTGGAAAGCATGTCCTAGCAGGAAAGGTTGAAGGCTCTAGGAATGTTTAGCGTACAGAAGAGAAGACAGAGAGGAGACATGATAGCGGTCTTCAAGTATCTGAAGAGCTCTCACAGCGCAGAGGGATTGTCCCTATTCCCACTTGCATAAGATGAGAGGACTAGAAACAACGGGATGAAACTTCAAGGGAGTAAATACAGATTAGTTAGTAGGAGAAACTCCCTGACAGTGAATGTAATAGGTTGCCACAGGAGGTCATGAGTTCTCCTTCGCTGGAGGTCTTCAAGCAGAGGCTGGACCTACACCTATTTGGGATGGTTTAAGAAATCCTGCATTGAACAGGGGGTTGGACTTGATGACCCTAAAGGTCCCTTCCAACTCTATGATTCTAAGTAAAGTTATGTTGAAACAAAGCAAGGTGTATGCTTCAAGTCTTCTTCAACCTAGGGCAATTTTACACTTCCCTTCCTGTCTGCTGGACAGGAAGGGAGCAGGAGGGGTGAAGGAGGGTCACATGACAAGTGGCCCAATCACAATCACACATCAGACTGGTGTTTGAAGATGTCTGCTTCCCAGGCAGCCATCTGGACTTACGGTACATTTCAGGAAGGGTTGCATAGGTTTTGTATCAGCTAAGCATTGCCAAGTGCAGATGCTTAGGGCACACTAGCGCTATGCCTCCTGGTTGATGGAAGTATTTTGCGAATTCACCCATCCTCCCACGGACATTAAGCCCAGAAAGGTCCATAGTATGCAATTTTAAATTGCAAACCATCTAAAGTGCTCAGGCAAAAAAAGTATGCCATCTAGTGCAGCGTGCAGACAGAAATAGATCCTTTCTCAAAAAATGCAAATGCTGAAGGTGTTTTAGAGATGAGGTGTTTATTTTTAAATCTCCAGTTCCTGGGTGTTTTTTTTTTTTGTTGTTGTTCTTTTTAAATTCCAGTGATGCAAATGTTGTTTACATTTTCAAGAAATCTCATGCTTGAACCTTCTGTATTTCACTTTAATTGCTAGAGAGAAGCCTTAAGCCATGGAGAATGAAGAATATTTATTTTCTTCTTCATCTTCCTCTCCTTCTCCTTCTTCTGGGGCTTCCAATTAAGATTCTCACAGGCGGTCATGGAGAAGGTTTTAGTAGCCACAAAGAGTCTTATCTTGAAGTAAACAAATTGGGAGAAATACTTCGTTCACTGATCAACTGTGCAAAGGCATTCTAAGAGTTTCTTACCAGGTTTTTTAGCCAAAGGCTACAGCAAGTGAAAAAGAAAGGTTATTTATTTCTTTACTTACTTTCCTAAAACACTTCTCTCTTGCCTAGATGCTGGAGGCAGCAAAGTGTTTGATTTGGAAACCATCACTTATATCAAAAGTATGTTTAGCAGCGGAGCCGTGGAATACAGGAGCCCAAGCCAAAATTAACAAACAATGTATCTCCATCTGTTTATCCAACTGTCTTTAAAGCAAGGAGACCTTACAAAGTCACCTAAAATTGAGAATGCAGGACGTTGAACAGAGAAATACATTATTGTTTTAACATTTTGTTTTGAAAGGAGTGGAGAAGCAGCTCTTGAAAGGAAAACCTCGACAGCTGGACGAAGCTCAGCTAGGAATGATTGTCTCCTTGAGATATGTCATTAATTGGATCCAGTTCTCATTGTGTAAGCTTTTCCCCCTTTTTCTTTTCTTCTTAGATCTGTGTTCAGACCATTAACATTTAATGTTAGCAATTTCAGATCTTGATATGCATTTTTCTTAATTAGAGTCATAATTATGAAAGTTTGCTAAATTTTGAATTTCCCATTCCATTGTCATCCTCATCAGTACTTCTGGCATACTGATCCTTATTCTTGAGTGCAGATGGAACATTCTTATAATTAATCTATAAATATAGCATAAAGGAAACAAACGGGCAAAGGTAATATAAGTTTTAATTGCCCTTGATTTTTGAGGAGGTTCTCCCATTTTTTAAAATTTATTTATTATTTCTTATTTATATTTCTATCCCACCTTATACCCAAAGGTCTCAGGGCGGGTAACAACCTTAAAACCATATCAAACAAAACAATATATATTAAACCAATACACATCATCACAGGGCGCGTCCCCAATGGAAGCCGGTTGCTTTGCTTGTGACGTGTGTCATAAAAATCTGCATTGGTTTGGAGCAATGCAGATTAAAATCGTATGCGCCTTTCCCCATGGAAGCTGCATCTTTTTCACCCCACCCACCCTCTCCCCTGATAGGAATCCGGGTTGATATCACCATAACCCGTCCCGCCCACTGCAGCGCTGACAAGCAAACGTCTGCAGCAATGACAGGCAAACACCTCCATGACCACAAAGATCATTCCTTTTCTTGGCTGCCACAGTTAAAAGCATAACCAAAAGTTAGTTAAAAGCATAACTAAAAGCAGTTCATTCCCTTCCTTGGCCGCCACAGGTTAGCGGAGGGGCGCACATCCTCATGTTTTTATTTCCCTGCAGTTCTGGTTCTGAAATTCTAAATAGAATCTTGAGCATTCAAGTTTTTTTAAAAAAAATTTAAAACGATGATAGCTTTACTAGCTATGGAGTTGAGGCTTTAAAAGAAAACAACACACGGCAGGAACAGGGAGCATAGACAAAACCCTGCCCGCTAATACTGTGGCCGCCAAACTGCGCTCCAAATAACCCGGGATTGTCCACATGACCCCAGGACAATATGTGCTAGCCCCTTATTTTGGATGTAGTACACTTGCTAAGTAGGGGTTTTTTTACACCTATTGTCTCACATGTAGACTGCATGGAGACACTCCCGAGGCGGCTTCAGAATAATTCTGGAATATTTTCAGCATGGGGACAGGCCCACAGTGTCTAAAATCCAACATGTTAAAAACAAAACAATATCAATTAAAACAGTGGTGTTTACAGTAGGGGAAACATGACTGACATTTAGCTGAATTTGTAGATACAGTATATAGCAGAGATTGCACATGGCAAAGATCACAGCAGATAATGTATGGATCTGGCGTTCACAGCCACAGGAACAGACATGTTGACGCATTCCAAATAGGAAAGCTTTTATTGGCTTCATGGTTGCAGCATAAGAACTCCCTAAATGCATTACTGGCTACATGAGTGAGTAGATGAAAATAAAATATATGGTCTACAACTTAACTACTAAGGTCCTATGTTCTACATCTTTGGGCAAGAACATATACACGCACATTCTCCACCGCATTACAAAAGCCAAATATGAATACTTGTGAGATACATTTTGTATCTTTTCAAAAAGACACAAAATGTTTCCAGCGAAAATATTTGAAAAGCTCTTATAAGAGGCAAGCAGCAGCTCTCCCCCCTTTTTCGAACTGGGCTCTAGCATTGTGAGGCTGGCAAGGGAGAGGGGAACTTTGCATCTGTAAAAATAAAAAAACCACCCACAGCTGGCAGCCATTGGCCAGAAGACTAGACTCCCACCCGAAATAGCCCGGTATCATCCCCACGTGGGGGGAAATAAGCGGACTCAGCTCCAAAAAGAGGACTCAGTCCTGTTTTCATCAGAACTGTTTTTTCTCCGGATTTAGGCAGGATAGTCCCCATAAAATCCAGGAACAAGGAATTGCATGGGGATGCTGGGTGCAGAGTTCAGATTCTATTCAGATTAATTAAAGAAATCATGGGGATGGTCCTTCCTGAATTTGAATTCAATTCGGATTAAAGTGCCCATGGGGATACACCATAAGATGCAGATCTATGAGGCCTAGAAGTTAACTATGCAGACCCTTAATACCGATTAAGGATCTATGCAGAAGGTTCATAGAGTTGCTAGGAGTGGCTCAGTATTTACCATAGACTGTTGACCCATGGTTGCAGACACTGAGGAACGTCTTGTGTGGCAAAGAGACTTGGAGTGACTCTGATATGCAGCTTATTATTAATAATTGATTAGTCCAGGATAGGGATGTGCAAGTATGGTTTTTTTGACATCCAACTTGTAATGACTTGAATGTTAGAAAATTCATATTTATTCAAATAGCTCACCTTCGAATGTGGTAGGGTTCTATTTGATAAGAATGTATTTGTATGGATTTGTGCGAATATCCTATACATATCTGATACGTATCCGATATACGTATCCCATAACATATCCATTCTGAAAGCGTCAAATCTGACCTGAATCCACTTTTAATCCACTCTCGATCCATGTCGAATGCAATCTGGATCCATTGCAGATGGGACGGGTGCAGCCGATTTTCCAGTTCTCCAGTGTAATGTACAGTGGTACCTTGACATACGAGTTTAATTCGTTCCGTAACCTTGCTCTTATGTCAAATCGCTCGTATCTCAAAGCAATTTTCCCATTAATCCATTCCAGCTCCCAAAACACCACCTCAGTTGTTTTTGTTATGTACTGTACTGTATTTACATACTCGTATCTCAAATCTTGCTCTCATCTCAAAGCAAAATATCACTCGCTTGGTGGCTTGTATCTCAAAACACTTGTATGTCAGGGCACTTGTATGTCGAGGTACCACTGTACTAATGTCTGAAACATTCATATTCATACAAACGTCAATGTATGAATGTCATAACATTCGATTCATGTATGAATGTCCGAATTCGTACAAATTTGTACGGATAATGAATATTATGAGTAGTCATGCACATCCCTAGTTCTGGGACTATATTGTCCATTAATGTATAAAAGGGAAAGAAAAAGATAAAGAAAGAGAGGATAAAAAAATACATGATGTATTGTATCCAGATCTGCCCATTTACATGATATTGGAATGTGTCCCCTTAACAGCATCCTCACTGGCATAAGTAAGGGTGTTTTTCCACTGTCACTAGAAGTACCCATTAAGTACCCATTAATGGGTACAAAAATGCCATTTAGTACCCATTAATGGATATTTAATGGGTACTTCTAGTGACAGTGGAAAAACACCCTAAATCTAAATGGACCTAAATGCTCCATTCTGGAAAGATGCAGAAGTCTATTCCACATGAGTCTACGCATTTACAAGGAAAGAACTGCCTCTTCTGTTTTATTATTAATATGAGTCCGATACAGTATAAACAATCTCAGGGAATGACAAAGCTGGTAGTAATGCCTAGCAGCTGTCAGGAGAAAAGGCCAAGATTTATTGATATATTGATTAGCTTTATATACTGCAGATTTCAGAAGACCCAGTGTGGTGGGGGAAAAAAGAAAAAGACAGTTGAAAAAAGGAAGGAAGGAACAGAACAGAACAGAACAGAAAGACCATTTCCACCCTCACCTTGCCTGGATGAACATGGGCAGTAAAGCACAGGTACCATAACTGTTCTGGTCCACATAACTGATGCCCCATCTGAGGTACCACCGACCCCTTCCTGTAATTGGGGCAGGTTCTATTACTCATATGTCATGTTTGATTCACAAACACAAAGCTTTACAGAGCTGTCTTCAAAGGCAGAATGCCCACTCCCACATCAGGGCTCCAAAAGTGATCTTTGGAGGAGCTTTCTAGGCTGTGAAAACTGGGCAATGGCAGTGACACATCAATGCTGTGATATTTCTCCATGTTCATTCTCCTTGTGTTAGACTAGGCCCAGAATCACCAATGCTTGGACCAAAAAAGAGAGGAGGAGGAGGAGAGTTGGTTTTGATACCTCACTTTTCTCACCCTTAAGGGAACTCAAAGCAGCTGACAAACCTTCCATTCTTCTCCCCCCACAGACAACCTGGGAAGTAGGTGGGGCTGTGAATGCCTAGAAAGAGAGTTGTGACTTGCCCGAGGTCACCCAGCTGGCTTCCTGTATGAGTGCGGACTCAAACCAGGAGACTACCAGGTAAGAGACTGACACTCTGACCACAGGACCAAACTGGCCTCTTAAGTCTAAAGCTAAACTAGACCAGAGAACCCCTAGGGCCATTGTGGCATTGGACAATACTAGTCCCATAGAGAAGAAATGTACTTGTGAGCAGGTTGTTCTGAGATAAGAGGTGATTGATTATGGAAAAGGCCAAAGAAAGAAAAGAAGGACGATGATGGACGGACGGACGGACGGATGGATGGACGGACGGATGGACGGATGTGCCACTCGTGGAATGGATTCAAAAATATAATAATATAACATTCATGTCATCTATATGTATGTGTCTATTTTTCCCCTTTGTGTTAAGAAATGAAAAAGCCCTTGGAATCTCTACTTTTGTATAAACAACACAGCTGGCTGAATGCCAGTATGAAAAGAATCAATGCATAATATGCAACCAAAAGATATTTGTGCACCCATTTCTGCTGCTTAGACAATATTTGCAATCCCAGTCTGTTGAAAAACAAAACAAAACAAAAAACCCTCTAATTTCCTTTTGCATGTTTTCAAAAGCACTGATTCTAAACATGATACCAGGCTGCCTTTTTGAGCCTTGAATTTCACAGTACTCAAAGATGGAGAGGGGGAAAAAAATCCAATCCAATACAGCAGTGTTAAATCAGGAGGTTAAGTAATATGTACAGGTTCACAAGAAAATGTCTGAGACAAGAAGAGAATCAATCTTCTTTAATTCCCCTGGCCAGACTCCTTCAAGAATCAAAGCAACTCCATATATTTGATGAAAGCTAGGGACGTGAAAGAATAGAAATATAAAAGCTTTAGTTGCAAATTTAAGATTTTTCCCAGATATAACAATATCAACAATATCAGACTTATCTTGTGCTTCGGTTCCTGGTTTACCACATGGGCACCTCCATGGGGCGGGGGGGGGGACCTCTATGCAGTTTTCTTGGCAGAGATACAGATGCGTTCTCCCCATTGCTTTCTTCTGGGGAGAGGCTGGGAATCAAACTGGCAACCCTCCGCTCTTTGGGCAGTTTGCTCCTCCACTGAGCTACACTGTGAGGGCCATGGCTGAGGCCAATGCACTCCCATGTTTTCTCTTGCCTTTTTTATATTCTTGATTGACCCAGTGTGAGTTTTGTTATGGGATACCATAATGGTACTGCTGAACATAAAAGGGAGTGTGAAAAAGCTTAGCTAGATTGTTTATTTAATTAATTAATTTTATTTATTTATTATTTGCATTTTTACTTCATACATTAAAACAATAGCAGTGTCTGAAAGTGAGAAGAGAAAGTGTATCCACATTTAACCAAAGGCCAAGGCAAACATGTACGGCATTCCCAAAGATGTACAGTGAATATGCCTGACACACCTCATGGGGGAGACTATTCCATAGCCTAGGGGCCATCACTGAAAAGGCCCCCTCCTGGGTCCTTTTGCTGCTGAAGGGTGGTGGAACAACCAGGAGGGCATCTTTTCCAGATCTTAAGGCATGGGCACATCAATATAGAAGAAGGAGTTCCTTCAGATATTTGGGGCCCAAGTCATTTAGGGGCTTATAATTTCATGTCAACACCTTGAATTTGAATTGGTAGTGAAGGAGTCTCATGATCCAGGTTAAGGGGCTCTTTAATCTGGGGTGTTTTTCCACTGCAGCCCTTAGATCTGGATCTAAGAAGATCCAGATCTAAGGAATGGGTACTTTCCTTAATCCGGATCTAGTAGATCCGGATTAAGGGAAGCACACAGGAGGTGTAGCACCCATTAGCAATTAGCTAACACCCCTGCTGTGGAAACAGCTTTGCACCCATGTGGGGAATCCGGATCGACCCACAAGGGGTTGGTCCATTACCCCAGGTGTTTTGGGGGCGGGGGGGGGAATCTTCGGAGTCACTTCGGAGTCACTTTCAAGTTCACTCCAAAGATCAGCACAGACTTCAAAGTGACTTCGAAGTGAGTTCAAAGTGACTCCGAAGTCAATTCGAAGTGGCTTCGAAGTGACTTCAAAGTGACTTCAGAGCCTAGGTTTAGGGGGGGCCAATGGGTGCATCCCCTCCCTCTAGCCTCCTTTGGACCCCATTGCCTGTTTCCAGTGGAAACAGGCTCCCTTTAATCCGGATTTTCTGGCAGAAGACCCCATTGTAGACCCCATTAATGGGGTCTACAGAAAATCCAGATTAAAGGCCAAAATGTACCCATTAGATCTGGATTTCCCCCACGGCGGTGGAAACAATCGGGTCCCAAATGGGTGCTGTAGTGGAAATGGGGTCGTCCAGCTCACACCCAAATGGGTCCTAAATGGGTGCAAAAATGGGTACTTTTTGACAGTGGAAAAACACCCCTGGATCACCGCTGAGTGCAGAAAGGGTCTCTGTCCTCTCGTATGGAAATAAAATGAAGGCCATGATTTGAGCAAGCTCTTGCCTTGTTCCTGACTCTGGGCCTTGGGTGGTGATTCTCAAATACAGCCACCTCCAGCTCTTGTTTAGCTGAGATCAAACGTTCATCAAATGTCAAAAGCAAGATCTGCATGGGAGGAGGGAAAAGCACCAGGAACACAGCCCTCTTCACCCTGGGAATTAGGAGGAACACTACAGTAGCTGATTAGTGTTGCTGATCAACAACAGTCTGCTGATTTGTTCCCTGGCTGTGATGGCCAGCAGGTGTCACCGAACACAAGAAATGGACCCAGGTATTTGATGGATACATACAGGCCACTGAGAGATAAGTCTCCTTGAATAGAAGAACTCAGCGGTGGCAGGGCAGCAATTGGTAAGAAAGAGGAAGCGTTCTGAGTGTGCTTCTTCCCTCTCCACAATTAAGAACATAAGAGGAGCTCTTGCAGAATCAGGCCACAGCCCATCTAGTCCAGCATCCTGCCTCACACAGTGGCCCACCAATTGCTTACAGGCATCCCAAGCAGAAGAGGCAAAACCTTCATCTACTCTCAGTCCCCTGCATATGGCCTTTAGAGACATCCTGCCTGTTTCTCCAACCTGGAGGCAGTAACTAAGCATCTATTCTAGTAGCCATTGATAGACCTGTCCTCCATGAATTTGTCTAACCCTTTCTGAAAGCTATCCAGGCTGCTTGCTGTCACCAGATCTTCTGGTTGTAAACTCCATAGACTGATGACCCTTTGGGCAAAACAATACTTCCCCATGTCCATTTGGTCTTGTGGTTAGGGTGCCAGACTCTTATCTGGGAATCACCGGGTTTGATTCCACACTACTTCATGAATCCAGCTGGGTGAGCTTGGGCTAGTCACAGGGTATTCTGTTGTGGGGAGAAGAACAGAAAGTTTGGTCAGCCACTTTGAGTCCCCTTAAACGGGTGAAAAAAGCAGGGCTGAAAAGCCAACTCTTCTTCTTCTTCGAACATAAGGACATATGAGGAGCCCTGCTGGATCAGGCCAAAGCCCATCTAGTCCAGCATTCCGTCGCACACGGAGACCCACCAATTGCCCATGGGCATCTCAAGCAGAGACAAGGGAAAAACTCCTCCTGCTCCCAAATCCCAGCAAATGGCCTTAGAGGGCATCCTGCTTGTCCCCCAGCCTGAAAGATGTACTTAGGCATCCACTCTAGTAGCCATTGATACATCTGTCATCCATAAATTTGTTTAACCCTTCCTTAAAGCCATCCAGGCTGGTAGCTGTCACCACCTCCTCCGGCATCAAATTCAATTCTTCTTCTTCTTCTTCATTTTCCATCAAGGTATCCAGTGCATTGAATGCAACATGAAAGAGCAGCATTGTATAGACCTTGCCCCTTATGGTTCATGGCACCATAAAAATACCATGTGAACCTTGCCAAAGACAAAGCAATTCAGGTATCACTGGTAAAATTTTTGTCAGAGATTGTAGGATCACCAATGTTTGTAATTTTTCTGTTTGATATACTAAAACTCTAAGGAAGATTGAATTAATAATATGACTTTCAAATGTTATGGACTATTATATCCATCAACTCCAGTCAGAATTTTAATCTTAACACCTGCATGGCATGCAACTGATAGACTTCAGATGCTGTATATAAGGTATTTTCCCTGGAGTTCCTCTGCTTTTCACCTGTTGTAGACCTCTTTTGGTTCCTACAAGGTATGGGCAAAACCCTAGGATTCTTCCAGGACTATGGCTGTGTCCGTACGGGATGAAGATAGCACCATCACAGTGCTATGGTGGGGTTACCTCACTTATCATAGCCAATCCCATCATAGCCGCTCTTTTTCGCTCTAGGTCATGTCAGTATAAATAAACTTCGAGGAGATCATAGGCCTTTTTCCACTTAACATCAGTGGGGTGGTATCCCAGTCCAGGGACAGTAATTGGCATTCATACTCTTCACACAAGCTCCATCCCCAATTTACCTAGCAGTCCTTTGCAGTACAGGCCCACCTCAGACCTTCCAAATCACCACAGCAATGGCCACAGCAACTTCCTCCATGTGCCAAGCCATTGCTATGGCAACCACAATGGGGCCCACATTTGTGCAGCCATCCAGCTCCACCCCATGCTCCCAGTCAAGCCCTGAAGTAGTTTTTATTGCTTCACAGCTATGGAGGATGGGGCACTCCAGGAAACCATCAGATACTCTGGGACGGAAGAGGCGGCCTGGCATGTGAATGGAGCACCCTGAAGCACCCCAATCCATGCCTTACACATAAGTGTGAACAGGCATGCCTTAGTTGGCTCCTTTGACAAGCTGACTCAAGCCAGGTATGTGTAAACATGACCTGAGTCCAGAGGCTCAAACTGTATCTTTCCACACTCCTGGACTAGAATACTAGCAGTCCAGAAATTTCTGGAAGGCCACAGTGTAAGACCCCTACCTAGTGGCTAGGGAGCCGGACACTTATCTGGGAATACTGGGTTCGATTCCGCCCTCTGCAATGAAGCCAGCTGGGTGACCTTGGGCTAGTCACAGCTCTCTTCTGAGCTATCACAGCCCCACCTACCTCACAGGGTGTTCTGTTGTGGGGATAAGAATAGAATGCTTTGTCAGCCACTTTGAGTCCCCTTAAATGGGTGAGAAAAGCAGGGTAGAAAAGCCAACTCTTCTTCTTCTTGGTCCCAGTTCTCTACAAGTAAGCACCAGTGATGTCAATGGCACTTTGTTTTAGAGCAGAACCAAACAGATTAGCTTTGTCAAAAACAAACAAGTTCGTATTGGGGGTGTGCAGAAGTGTTTTTGAGAATGCCGGTTTGAATCAGATCCAAGAAAATTTGCATTTGTTTGAATAGAGCCCCTTCAAATGTGGTAGGATTCAAATTTGATACAGACGTTTGCTACAAATCTGATTCAGATCCCTGCTGTTAGTCATGCCTATAACTCCCCTACAGATCCCCTACAAATCTGCTCTGAACATGTCAAATCCAGTCATGATCCACTTTGAATCCACTCTCGATCTGCTGCAGATGTGACTGGGCAGCCCCCTTCCCACCTCCCCAGGTTTACAAATATAACAAACATCTGATATGCATTCAAATGTCAATCTTTGAATGTACCGAGATTAGACTTGAATTCTAATGTCTGAATTTGAATCAATTTGTACAAATTTCAAATGTGACAAATATTTGTGTGTATCCCTAGTCGGTATCCGTTTGCACCATTTAAACAGAGTAAAATGGTTGTAGACTAACCATGTTCTTATCCCCCGGTATTTGCATGAAATCGGGTTCCCAGTTTATGTAGTAAATTTTGTTTTGTTTTTATTATGCTTTCCATTCATGGGTGGAAAATTACATTGATGAAGTTATTTTGATGGCACTTGGAAAATTCCACCTGCAATTATTTATGATGTGTAGAGGTGTGTGTGTGCTGAAGCGGATGGAAATCCTAAGCAGTGTTTACAGACAAAATGCTTGTTTTTTCAGCAATGGTCAGAACAGGCCAACTACCCTTCCCTCAATTTAAAGTGCCCTTTGAAATGCCCCACTAAAGCCAGAATGATTTATTGGCAGAACTAATCCTTTCCAAAACATTGTGTTGCTTTATTAATGTTCAGAGTTGGGGAGCTGTGTTTCAGCTTGGCTGCAGAATATTGCCACAGGGATCATTTCTTTGTGATGAATGTGATGGCTCCTGCTTCTTCCTCTGATGGGAAGAAAGACATTTTTACAAAAATGGTTGAGAAACGTGCCTATGTGAAAGGAGATCTGGAGCCTATTCACACTACAGTCAGTAGTGCATGGTTAGTGAACTTCTGGTGAAGAGCATCTGCTCTTTGAGGAGGCTGCTACAGACTTCAAGCAGGCCCTGCCATCCCAGAAGTTCACTAAATTGTTGATTAGGTGTGGCGCACAAAATTACGCTCCACACCTTAACCAGCCTTAACTAGAACCTTACCTGGAGCACTCTGGTACCTCAGATTACCATAGACGTGACTGTGCATGCACTGAGCATCAGCGGTCATGCTAATGGTGCTGAGGCACACGCAGTTGTGGAGCGTGCCACAGCCAAAATGGCAGCACCCAGAAGAGAACTGGCCCTGCAATCAAATCAGGTAAGTATTTGATCCAAATGCAAGCACTAGTCAACAATGGTTAATCATGCTCCTTTCCCATCCAGCAGACAGGAAGGGAAGTGCGAAAACACCCCTGATTTGGTGTGTGTGTGCTTCCTTGTGTGTCTAAATGGGATTGTGTGCAACACATTTGGTTGTATGGTTGTAACCTGCCCTGAGTCTTTTGGGTGTAGCGCAGGATAAAAATGCAAATAAATGAATAAAAAAAATTACCCACCCCTGCCAATCGATGGCTTACAATTGTTTATTTTTTTTATTTATAGGGAAGACACTGGCTCTTTCTGCACTGGGCCTTATTCTGGGTTTATCCTGGAATAGGGGGCTGCTGTACACATGGAATATGGGCCTGCTGCTGTAGTATGCACAAGCATGTGGACTGCAGGTCCCTAATCCAGGATACTTTCCAGAATAAGGCCCAATCCAGAAAGAGCCTTTGTCAAGTTAACTGCTGTAGTTAGAGATCTGCTACTTGTTACTCAAGAAGGAAGAATTGTTGTGAGGCTGCTAAATACTTAGGCCCTTTCCACACTTCTAGAATAATATGCCTTGGGATAGAGATATGCTGCCTGCCTGCTAATGGAAGGTTTCACCTGGGACCTGCCATAGTGTGCACTAGGAATGTGTACTGACAGCAGACCCCTATTCTGGGATATATTCCAGAATAAGGCTCTAAGTGTGCAAAAGACGGATTCCCATAAACTCACAGCAGGGGAAGAAGGGCTCCTCTGCCTGCACATTAAGAATAGCTACAAATGTAGGAATATTCTTAACGCTCCCAAGGCCATTTGGTCCACTTCTAGGGAATCCCCTGGTGGTGATCTTGATGGGCAGAAGCAACCTTAGCTACCATCAAGATCGCCACAGCCGCTTGTCAACATTGCAGCTGGGGAATCCACAGCTTTGATCTTGACGGGGGGGGGGGATGTTATGCCTGCCAACATCCAGATGCAAAGCCCGGGGTTTTCCAGCTGCAATTGTGACACCAGGGGAGAAGGAGGTTCCTGTTCCTGCTAATCAAGACCACAGAGGACAGGTCATGGGATATTTCCTCTGTTCAATGATTCACCCAAAGGCCCCATGGACAGCTCTTTCTCTTATTTTTCCATTCATGTGTTATACTGGTTTTCAGCATAACATTTACCTGCAGTTAATCAGGATTAGTGGGTACAGAATAGCCTGGGCCATGGCCATCTGCACTAATAGTACTAATCTGGATTAACCCGCGCCATGGTTATGAAGCTTGCCCAAGTTTACCAGCCACACATGTCATGCCTCCAGAGTCTAGGAACAGACTCTGATCCTAGCCTTGAGGCCTGGGTGGGTGTTTTCCAGTGCCATGCTATAGTACAGCACTGAAAAACACCCCCTGGTAATCCCAAACATAGGAGGCAGCCTTCCGCAGGCCTCTCAGGTTCTGGATCAGGGCCCTAGCCCCTATGGTAGTACTTATTAAATGGTAATAAGTACTTAATCTGGATCTCCTTAATCTGTATCAAGCTTTGTCTATTGTACATGGGGCTGGACCAGGCATTAACATGTGGAGGGGGAAGCCCAGAATGTGTACTACAAAGACTCTTAATCCAGATTAAGGGTCTGTGCAAAGAGGGCTTTCACAAGCTCAGACCTACATCAGTGCGATCAATTACCTCTCATAGATAGGGGTGTGTACAAATGCATTTTTGGCATTTGATTCATAACAAACTGAATGTTTGAAAATTCGTATTTGTACAAATAGATCACAATTGAATGTGGTAAAATTCTATTCAATATGAATCTATTTGTACGTATTCGTACGAATATACGATACTTATCTGATACAAATGAATATGTATCTGATACGAACAAATATGTATCCAATACGTATCTGATACGTATCTGATACGTATCCATAACACATCCTTGCTCTGAAAACGTCAAATCTGACCTGAATCTACTTTTAATCTGCTGTCGATCCATGTCGAATGCAATCTGGATCCATTGTGGATGTGACTGGATGTGATTTTTCCACACTCCCAATCTAACGAATGTCCGCACTATTCATATGAATGTCCGGAAACATTAGTTTTCTTACAAATGTTATTATATGGATACCATAACATGCGATTCGCATACGAATGTACAACTTCATCCGAATTCATTCAAATAATGAATGTTATGGACATTTGTGCACATCCCTACTCATTGATCCTGGCTACACCTGCTGGCTTTCATTCATACCTGGAGTGGGTGTGATCAGTATCTTCTGGTTCATCAGCCTTACCAGTGTCACTTTTGCGCATCACTTGAACAGGTTCCTGTATTAGAAGAAAGTCTCCAATGTACAGTATTCTTAATGGATAGTAAATACCCTACATTTCCCCAGACATCTGCCATTCCCTGCTGGAAAAAATCTTGTTGTTACTGAACTTTCCTACCACTTTTTTGTTTTCCATAGTTCTCTCTCTCTCCCTCTCTGGGGAAATAGAGAGAGACTGTTTTTGGCTAGCAGAGGCAAATTTTTGGAAATGCCTAAACGCATGTGGTACGTCTGGAATTTTAACTGGCAAGCAGTCCCATTGAAATGGCTCCCTTGGGCACCTCTTTTCAAAACAACGTAGTAGCAGCCTTCTCATCCCTATTTCCCATTCTTTCCACACTTATTTGTACAGTCATGTGCCTTGTATCACATTGAACTCTCACCTCCTGTTTATATTTGGCAGCGCTCCTGGTCTGGGTACAGTCCCATTCCTCACTGACAGCTCTCTGAAGACATCAGCCTTTTCCAGCATCTGTAGGGACTCCATTGCAAATCAGTAGAGCATCTGACTTTTTAATCCTTAATAATCTCTCAGCTGCTCTGTGATGATGGTTTATATATCACAAAAGAGGCACTCGCTTTCATAAGGTGGCTGATGTTCATGGGGCAGTTGCCAGGGAGAGGGCCTTTTCTGTTGCAGCCCCCAGAAACAGGCTTTCTTTGACAATCGGCCAGGCATAATCATTAAGTACTTTTCAGTACCTGTTGAAAACCCACTTAGGGTGCGTCCCCACGCAATTTAAAGTGTGCAGGGAAAGAAAACACACTTCCGTGGGGACAGAAGGTACATTTTAAATAAGCGTTTTGCTGAGCCTCATGCGGATGCTTATTCCGGAAGTGCAGGGCACTTTTAAAGTCTGCTTGAATAGAGTGACAGTAGAGGGAGACAAGAGAGGCAAATAAGTCTTTTGGGGATGCAGCCTTATTTATGCTTTCTCATCTGTAGCAGTTTTGCTCTTCTGGTTAGAGTGTCAGAGGGTGGGTACCAGTGATCAGGATACTCTGAGGTGAACTGAGTTTGCCTTGGAGGGTCCCCATGAAAGAGGAGGCGGCATCCTGGTGGTGGCCGGGTGAGTCAGGGAAGGCTGCGTCAGTCCGGGGGGTCCGTTCTTTCCTGCCATGTGCAACGGGGTGCATCTCTGTCTGCTCTTGCCATCCACGCCTTCTTGCCCCAGGCAGTGCCTGGCTGGCTGGCTGGCTGGCTGGAGGCACCTCCTGGCCTGTGCGATCAATGGAGAGCCAAGCCAAGAGGCTGTTTGTCCCTGCTGGGGCTGCTGGATTCCAGCTGCATCTTGCCTTACCTCTTGTGCACCTGTTGTGTACGATGCTGGATGATGGCTTCTGCCAGCTCATCTCCATCCTGCTCTGCATGGACATTGCCCCCCACCCACCCCCTGCCCCCCCACCCAGCAGACGAAGCTCGTTGTCATTCGGTGTGCTTGCTCTCATGCAAAGCTGTGCACCTTCACTATCTCAGAGCCACAGCTTCAAACAATGAGCCGCTTCCCCGCCCTATTATGCCCTGATTTTATCATTTTTTATCTTATAATGTTGTCTGTTGTGCTTTTGGAGGTGCAGCCTGGAGAGGTTTCCCATGGGTTTCCCCTGTCATTGCTGCAGCAGGTGGGACAGGGCATGGCGACATCAGCTGGGCTTCCTATCAGGACAGAGCGGGTGGAGAAAAAAAGATGCAGTTCCCCGATGCAGGAGTTTACTTGGGGACAGGTGGAGACCATCGGGTAGTCTCCCAGTTCAATTCTGCACTTCTCCGTAAAACCAGCTAGGTGACCTTGGGCTAGTCACAGCTCTCTCTGAGCTCCCACAGCCCCACATACCTTACAGGGTGTCTGGTGTGGGGAGAAGAATAGGTTAGTCAGCTGCTTTGAGTTCTCTGAAGGATGAGCAAAACAGAATATAAAAGCCAACTTCTTTTTACTTTTGGCGCTTCTAATGCCATTTGCTGGGATTCTAGAGCTGGAATAGGTTTGTCCTTGTCTCTGCTTTAGATGCCCATGAGCATTTGGTGGGCCACTATGTGCGACAGGATGCTGGACTAGATGGGCTGTGGCCTGATCCAGCAGGGCTTCTCTTTGTATGTATGTATGTATGTATGTATGTATGTATGTATGTATGTATGTATGTATGTATGTATGTATGTATGTATGTATGTATGTATGTATGTATGTACGCATGTACGCATGTACGCATGTACGCATGTACGCATGTACGCATGTATGTATTTCACTGTTGTTTTGTATCCACTCGGGGGACCTCGGAGAAGAGTTGTGTAAAGGTAAAGAAATAATCAATAAAATAAACAGGCTATTTAGTTGGTATCACCATGCCCTATTTTATACGCTAAAATAAGCACTGTCCTATGTGCTCTTTGCACTTGTATTTTGCATTTATATCCTACTTTTCTTCCCAAAAGCTTCAATTTTATCTTACTAGTCCTGGGAGTTAATGAAAGGTTGAGAGATGCAGCAGCTGGTTCACAATAATACTGTCAGATTTCATGGCCATACTGAGATTTTCATTCCTAGCCTGGCAGGTTCCATCAGTCTAACCACTACACCCCCCTGGCTTATTGGTTGCAGTTGATGTCACCAGTGACTCACCTATTCTAAATATGATTCCAGGTCAGTAAAAACAGCTTCCAATAACTCCAGAAAATCTAATTTTCTAATTTCTAGAGATGTTCTTCAAATTTTCAAATTTCAGTCCTGTTTGCCATATGGCATGACAAATATTTGCACTGTCGCAGATGTACCCAACTGCGTTATTACAGTAGAAGGTGAGCCATTCATAGACATTTACTGCTGTTAATTTAAAACACTGAGGTGGTAGATAAAAATTGTCTCACTCAAAACATATTCAGAGATATTCAGAAACAAAAGCCCTTTCTGCACTGGTTATAAATCTGGATTAAGGAGCCTCTTAATTTCAATTGTGGATCTCCCATTCACAGACTGATATGGATCAAGGAGGCCCTGGCCTATGTTAAGCCATGCTCCATCTACACAAGACATAGCTAGATCAGGACTAAGAGAACCTTAAGTACCTTTGGTCTTTTAGTATGGATTTTGAAAATTGAAAGCCTTTTCATAGTTAGGCAAAAGGGACATCCAGGGAATATTCCACATCCAGGGTAGGAACAGCTCTTTGGAAGAACCCAGGCCCATGAATTGAAGGGTTAAAGAAATGGTTGCCAAAAAGATACGATTCCTCCCACACTATAGCATAGAATATTGTAACAATAATCCCTCTCTAGCATTTTGGTCACATTTTAATTGGAACCACTATCATATTATGTTGGCATTGATTACAGGTGAGTATATACTTCAATAATTGCTCCAGCAGGCTGTTGTGATCTAATTCGCAAAACTGCAGAATGCTAATGGCGGATTGTTGAGTTCTCTAAATGAAGCTCTTTTGCTCCAGAAGGAATAGATGCTACATGCTTAATAACCCACACTCATCTGGAATAGAACAAGGCAGCATTTAGCAACCTGCTTTTATCTCTTTATTGCAAATACTGCTTTAGAACAGGGTAAGTGGAGTCACGTCCTGTTGACCTGAATACCTAGTGGGAGGTTTGCTCTGAAAGCAGAATGTTACCCAGAGAATTAAACAATAGATGGGAAATTTTTAAATACAAAAACACACACAAAGTAGGAGCAGATGTTGTCATTATGTATTGTGTACGCATTATGTAGTACCATGTTCCCCAACTTTCAGGGCACAAACCCTTCCAAAATGGCTTAAATGTATTAAAATACATTTTGAAAAAATAAAAAATAGAAAGTCGATAATAAAAACCTACCACAAAAATAGCCCAGTTTAGATCTCTCTGAAGAAAGCGTTATTCCACTATTGCAATTTAGGACAGAGATGTAAATATTCCTACTTCACATCAACTTTCCATGAATGAAAAAGTTGCCTTCTGAATGTTCTGGTATTGGTAGGCTGACAATTCCCACAGACAACTCCTGGCTGGTTTGTATCAGGGCTGGCGGGGGCTATCCACATGCTGAGTGCTGAAGCAGGCTCATTCCTATCCAGCTACTACACAGGGTGTGTCCCCACTGGCATATTTGAATTTGAATTGGTCCATTTTTAGTCCAGATGCAGGGCCAAGTTCACAATCTGCCTGTCTCCTTTTGACTGGCGAGAACATGGACTCAATTCGAATACGGCTGTCCCCACACAAACCGCACTAATCCCCTGCATGGAGAAATAGCATCTTTCCCTCTCTGCCCCCTCTCTCCTGATAAGAAGCCAGCTTGATGCCATCCCACCCCTGTCCCGCCAGCGGTAGCGATTACAGGGAAGTGCCACCAAATGCCACATCCCCCCTCATTTGCAGCACAGAGAAGCTAGGGTTGAAAGGCAATAATAATAAAAGAAAAAGGCAGCTCATTAACCAAAGTCGCTACAAGGTTTGGTGGCAGTTTAGCGATTATGAGCACCTCCGCATCACCGTGAGCATACCCGGTAAGGCGGTGCAGCGCTCATGCACAAAATCACCCTGTAATCAAGCCATTATCATGCCTGGCTTGGTGACCAGGGAAACGGGGGTGGAATAATGGTCGCAAAAAGAGATTCATTGGGAAATGGAGGCCATTTGACCCCCTCATTGTTTCTGTTTTATCACCATTTACATTTTTTTTAAAAAAGCTCAATAGTTGCGATCTCCAGCGCACAGTACAGGAATGGTAAGCACAGGATGTGAAACCTTAACCCCTAATGACGCCAGAGTTAGGCCCTTTCTGCACTCGGCCTTATTCTGGAATATATTTCAGGATAGGGGTCTGTTGTCTGCTTGCTAATGTAGGGTATGGTAGGTCTTGCCTGGGGCCTGCCATAGTCTACACTAGCAGTCAGTCAGCAAGGTCCTGTTCCGGGGTATATTCCAGAATAAGGCCTAGTGCGGAAAGGCCCCTAATCTCCTCCCCAGATAGTCCAAGACTGTCCCCATAGGCAAAAATGATGCAGACTGGGCTCCCAAACCATGCCAAGAACAGTTTTCTCTGGGACTATTTTCTGGTATGGAATTGGGTGATTTGGCCCACATAAATTCAGGTAATGAGATTCTGAATGGGGATGAACAATCCCGAATTTGGATTCTATTAGGATTTAAATGTGTATGTTGACAGGGCCTAGCAGTACGGACAAAAAGTCTTCCTGCAGTCCTGATGGGATGTCCTGACATCAGAGTCCCACTGACCCCTCACCATCCTTGTGTAAGGGGACATTGCGTCCAGTGTGTGAGGGTGGGGCAAGCCTTGAGGTGTGGACATTCAATCCCTGCCCTTCTTTTGGGGTTGTCTGGTGATCCAGCTGTAATGCTGGTGAAGTTTTTGCCTTTGTCCTCTGCTTGAGATGCCCAGAAGCAATTGGTGGGCTAATGTGGGAGACAGGATGTTGGACCAGGTGCCCTGTGACCCAATCCAACAGGGCTTCCCTTATGTACTTAAGCCAGCAAAATGCCAGCATTTTCCCCATGTACACATGTTTAATAGGAAACACCCATAACGGTATCCTTTCAATGCGTTGTCAGAAGATAGCTCACTTCATAAGTTGTTCCAATTTTTCCTTATGGCTTTTTTTTTAAAGTAAATGCCTGCTTTTTCTGTCTGTTTCTCACTCACTCACTTCCCTGCATAATTACTTTTAGATTTGCATAACACCAAGGAGTATAGGAATTCTATACAGCCAGCACATAGAGTACTCAATGATGGATCATTGATGATGACATTAAATGTACCAGTCATCCTAGATGATCAATCCGCTCTCACCAGCAGATAATAGTACTTGAAGATAAATTTCCAATACGCTAACTACAAAGGGAAGGCTGCAGCTGAGCGCAAGAGAAATACAGAGCACAAAGAAAGGAGAATTAGACAAAATGTATTTTTTTAAAATAAAAGAAGTGGAGAGATAGCGGAGAAGAAAAATGTAACAGACGTAGATTTCTATTTCCTCTGATTTTTCTTTCTCATATAGAACATACAGAGTATCCATTTTCTTCTTTTCTAAAAACACGTCTTGCAATCTGGGTAATTTTCCACTCTGCTTGATGATAAAATGCATTTTTCTCAGAATAGCTCTAAATCACATGCAACTCCTACTGATGGCACTTTTCAGCAACAAGGAAAAAAGCTTTTTTTTCTCTCCTCTAAGCTACTTCTCTACCAGAGATAATGGCTTCTGCCATCTCCTTGTCTCTCGTTGGTACATTGTGTGTAATGCACTCTTATATTTCAGATGATGTAACCAAAGGCAGGCCAGGTGTCTTTCTTTTTTCTTCTTTTTTTAAAAGTTTTGTTCCGGCTGTCAAAATTCTCCTTATATGGAACGACTATTTTAAGTTTATTTCAGTGCATTAACCACAGTGCTATAGGAAGGATGAACAGGGTCCTTTCTGCACTGTGATGCAGGAGACCCTGTTCCATAGATCCAGAATTCCTGGGCTCTGTGACTGCCTGGGGATTCCTGGGGAAGTGACCACCAGATCCACACCATCTGCATGGATAGAGCCCAATCTGGATCTAGGCTCTCATGGCTACGAAGCTTGTGCAGTGCGGCACAAGCTCCACAGCTGCCACTTCCAACCCCTGCAACTAGAAATGAGAGTTCTTAGCCGTGGGGCGTGTATGGGGGTGATTTTTGGTGGTGTGTTATGGCACACACCACTGAAAACCACTTTCACTAATTCTGGATCGTGGAGGCCCACTGTGCGCACACCTCTGTGATCCACATTGAGGCCCTGAGGCTGGATTGTAGAGTCCATTAATGGAGTCTACAGCAGATCTGGATTGAGAGCCTCTTGATTAGGAACTAGCTCCATACATCCCAGACAGATCTGGTCCATGGGGGGCAAGGCTTCCATGATCCAATACATTAAAACAATAAACAATCTATATTAAACAATAGTGTCTACAAATATCTAATATCTACAGATATATATTAGAACAACAGTCTGCAAGTGGGAAGGGAAAAGGTGTCTCCATTTAGCCAAAGGCCAGGGCAAAGAGGTACATCTTCACTACCTTCCTGAACAGTATGGGAGCCTGATGCACCTCAAGGGGGAGATTATTCCATAGCCTGGGGGCCACCGCTGAGAAGGCCCTCTCCTGGCTGGAACATTCCCAGCTGGAATATTCAGACAGCTACAGATAATGAGGTTTTCTCTTTAAGCAGCAGCAGCAGCAGCAGCAGCAGCAGCAGCTCATTTTGCCAGCTCACTACCTCCCAGCTCTTCCTCCCAGCTGCTAGCCCAAACCCCTCACCACTCTTGTGCACACTTGGGGAAGCTTTTGTTGGGAGGAGTGTTTGCTTATGCAATCAATCAAAGCTTTGCAGTCCATTTCATAATTAGGTGATTAATCAACCCTTCACATCTGACCACTGCATTTAAAAATAAAAATCCAGGAATGGGCCGACCTACTCGTGGAAAAGTACATCTTTCTCCTTCAATCGCCAAAGCATGTGGAATCAAAGAGAAAGTCTTCAGGTGCCACATCATGCGCCAACTACAAGGCATTTGCTCTGGTGTTTGGCCTAAAAAGGGCACAGGATGTGTTTGGCACATGTGGCAAAACTGCCAAGCTACCACTTCCCAAGAGTTGTTCAAAGATACACATAAGCTGTTCTCAAGAAAAAATAAACAGAAAAAAGGTAGACTGAAAAATAAATGAAAAACAGTTGCAAAAACTACTTAATAAATATAAAATCACTGGCCCATTGCTTAAAGCCTAGTCTGATCTACAGAACAGGCAGGAGAAGGAAGGAAGGAAGGAAGGAAGGAAGGAAGGAAGGAAGGAAGGAAGGAAGGAAGGAAGGAAGCCAATACACACACACAGGTATTCATTACAGACATAATATAGGTATTATATGGTGTTGAAGAAGCAGAAGAAGAAGAAGAAGAAGTTGGCTTTTCTGCCTTGCTTTCCTCACTCATTTAAGGGGACTCAGAACGACTGACAAAGCTTTCTATTCTTCTCCCCACAACAGAACACCCTGTGAGATAGATGGGGCTGTGAGAACTCAGAAGAGAGCTGTGACTAGCCCAAGATCACCCAGCTGGCTTCATGGAGGAGGAGAAAAAGAAGAGTTGGCTTTTCTATCCCACTTTTCTCACCCATTTAAGGGACTCGAAGCGGCTGAGAAACCTCCTGTTCTTCTCCCCACAACAGACACCCTGTGAGGTAGGTGGGGCTGTGAGAGCACAGAAGAGAGCTGTGACTAGCCCAAAGATCACCCACCCTTTTTTTCTGTTTACAATACATCCAGCAAAATGTGGGCAGAAGATTTCTGTCATGGGTCATTTCTACACTTGACTTCCCATCTGTTGGATGGGAAGAGTGCATAACAGACTAATGTATACTAGCCTAAACACCATGCGCCTGGACACTCATCTCTGTCCAGACTGTGTGTGTGCCAGCACCATTGTCATGGTGATGATGAAGCTCTGCACATGTGCAATTGCATTTGAGGTATTCTGAGGTGCCAGCACGCTTACATGGCACCTCAGAATGACCCCTCACACCATAAATAGTGAGAATGGTCTCCGTCTGGACAGGACAGGTAAGTAATTGGTCAAGATTGGTTAGGGTTAGTTTGCATGTGGTGGTTTGCAATAGATGAACATCTGGGCGGGCAGCGGGCATTTCTAGGCTGTAAATTTATTTATTTATTTATTTATTTATTTATTTATTTATTTCCATTTCTATCCCGCCCCATACCCGAAGGCCTCTGGGCGGGCAACAACAGATCAAACAACATATTTAAAAACATATTAAGAACAAAATACAGATTAAAACGTATTAAAAACACAATACAAATTAAAACAAGGTACTTGGTTAAAAATTCTGCTATAAACCGTGCGCTCCATAGTGTATTCATAAGAACTATAACTGGGGGGAGAATGTATCTCAGCCAAAGGCCAAGGCAAAAAGGTATGTTTTTACAGCCTTCCTAAATGATAACAAGGAAGGGGCATGGCACACCTCAAGGGGGAGACCATTCCACAGTCTGGGGGCCACCATTGAAAATGCTCTCTCCTGGGTGCCCACCAACCTCACTACCGAAGGTGGTGGGACCACCAGGAGGGCCTCCTCTTCTGATCTCAAGGCATGGGCCTGTCGGTATGAGAGAAGGCGTTCCTTTAGATATATAAATGCCTCCTGCAAGTGCAGATGCACCTTCCCAGATGTTAACCTACTGCAAACTATGAGGCCAAGTGCGAATTGGCCTCTAACACTTTCCAGCTGGGCGAAATCTAAACCCTACAATGCATTGACAAATAGACTACAGTGTCCTTTGCAATTAAGCATAACAAGAAAGATCTGAAAAAGGGTTGCACTTCAGCCAAGGATAATAGTTGACAAATGGAATATCACAACCAACCCCCATTTTTTTGGAGGGAGTGAATTAGGAATTTTACAACAGTTAATCTTTTTCTCTATAGCTTTGTTTCTGTTGGATTCTGTGCACTGCTAAATGCAGCCAGAGCAACGTGATTAAACGGAGAGAGGGGAAGACCAGTGGAAACACATGGCTGAAGATTTTGGTGCCCTGGCTTGTCCTCTGTCACACCGGTTTCCTTCCATGTTCCATTAAAATAGGACTCATTAAGGAAGTAGAACGATAGCTACAGTAAAAAAATAAAAAAAATAAAAAGGACAACGAGGGTAGATAAATATTTTCAGGAAATATGTGTACACATGCTTACATGCTTTAGGTTTATGAGGGTTTTTTAAAAGATATTTAATTACCGCCTCTCCATGAATGGTTGTTGGAGCTTGCACAAATTGATAAACATCAGGGAGAACCATCTTAAGTGAGCCAGTCTGGTCTAGTGGTTAGGGAACTAGACTCTTATCTGGGATACTGGCTTCGATTCTGCACTCCCCCATGAATCCAGCTGGGTGACTTTGGGCTAGTCACAGCTCTCTGCTGAGCTCTCACAGCCTCACCCACCTCATAGGGTGTCTGATGGGGGGAGAAGAACTGAAGGTTTGTCAGCTGCTTTGAGTCCCCTTAAATGGGTGAGAAAAGCAGGGTAAAAAAGCCAACTCTTCTTCTTCTTCTTAAGTAAATCCAAGATCCTAAGGTGCTTATAGTACTGGCATATATGGAGAAAGAGTTTAAAGCTTTCAAGCCTCCATAGTGCAACACAACATTGGACGCTCATGTCTCTAGTAAAATAACAAAGCCATACTAGCATGGGAAAGATCCGGCACAGTGATGGATATTCATATTTTAATTGACGGGCCATTTCTGCAGTTACCTCAGTTAATATGTATTAACTAGAAGTACCCATTATGTACCCATTAATGGGTACAAAAATGCCATTACGTACCCATTAATGGGTTCTTAATAGGTACTTTTAGTGACAGTGGAAAAACACCCATTATGGATGTGCACAAATATTTGTAACATTTGATATTTGTATGGATTGGTATGAATTCAGACATTTGTATACAAATAGATTGTTGGGAAATTTGTACATTGGCATTCACATTCAAATGAATGCTTCGGAACATTCCTATGAAGCTTCGGAGCATTCGTGAACCTGAGGAGCTGGAAAAGTGGCTGCGCCAGTCACATCTGCAATGGATCTGGAGTGCATTCGACACGGATTGAGAGTGGATTCAAAGTGGATTGAGGGCGGATTTGATGCTTTCAGAGAGGATATATTGGGGATATCTATGGGATGCATATGGGATACATATAGCATATGTATTGGATATTTGTATTGAATTCATATGGAACATTTGTATCAAATAGAATGCTACCATATTTGAAGGGGATCCATTCAATACAAATCAAATGCAAAAAAAAAAAAGACGTTTGGGCACATCCCTACTGGATATATATTAACTGGGAATGTGGTCCCACCTAAGGTTTAAGCCATGTTCAATCCCCCTTCAGAGTGAGAGAACACATCAGCAAAGTGACCAGTAATTTTCTTACCACATTATGTACCATATTTTCCGGCGTATAAGATGACTGGGCGTATAAGACAACCCCCAACTTTCCAGTTAAAATATAGAGTTTGGGATATACTCACCGTATAAGAAGACAACACCCAGCGTATAAGACGACCCCCGACTTTTGAGAAGATTTTCCTGGGTTAAAAAGTAGTCTTATACGCCAGAAAATACAGTATCTCAAGTATCTGAAGTAATGCCTACTCCCATATCAACCTCCTCGTGCCTTAAGATCTGGAGGGGAGGCCCTCCTGGTTGTCCTACCACCCTCAGCAGCAAACGGGGTGGTCACCCGGGAGAGGGCCTTCTCAATGATGGCCCCTAGGCTATGGAATAGTCTCCCCCTTGAGGTGCATCTATCACCTTCACTGTACACATTTAGGAAGGCAGTGAAGATTTGCCTTTGCCTTTGGTTAAATGGGAACACATTTCTCCTTCCCACTTGCAGACACCGTTGTTCTAATATATACTGGCCATGTCTTCACGGCAACCTTATCTCGGATTCAAAACGTTTTCAATCCTTGGAGTCCACACTGCAGTTTGGCTTAACACACTTTTCCCGTGTTAAACCACCCCAAAGCGTGGTGAATCTCAATCCTGATTTTCACAGGTCTCACTCCGGATCGTGCGCTTGAAACGTTTTACATTTTTTACTGTGTGGACAGTACCGTTTTAAGGGATGAGAATCCATGTTTAGGGTTTCCCTCTCCCAATAGCTTGCTTCCAAAGACAGTGATTTCCGTGTAAAAATCCACTTAACAGGGATCGCTACACTGTAGCGCTGGAACTACTTCACACCTTGATGGTTGGAATAACAATGTTGCAGTTTTGCACAATTCTAGCTCTTTGGAGTTCTGACTTTAGAAAGGGAGGAAGGAAAGCAGCTGAATGTGAATGTTTAAAGCAAAGGGGCTTTAGTTGCCGCTGCTGCTGTGTGCCCTGAGCAATGGGGAGAGGAGGGGAAAGAATCACTGGCTGGCTGCCCGCTGCCATTTTTCCTCCATCCATGGAAGCGGCAGCCACCCAGCCACCCAGTTAGGCTCGGTGAAGGGGTCCCTTATGGGTGGCGCATCCATGCCAGGAGGAAGAGGACAGGGTAGCCCCGAAAAGCAGCTTTTAAAAAGTAGCCACTTGAGTCCCCCCTTGAGTCACGTACGCCACGTAGGATCCTCAGAATCCGGATCGAACACGATTAAGTTAAAAGTAATGGTAACAGGCAAATTCGCGTTTGCATCCGGTTCTATTATTTCGGTTTAGGGAAAGCGAAATAAGCTTGCTGTGGGGATTCACCCACTGTTTGATTTTAAATGTTGTTACTTGCCTTGAGACTTCCAGGTATAGGTCAGGATAAAAATGCAAATAAATAAATAAAAGCACCCCTCAATAGCACACTTCCCATGATCCAGAACAAATCCCTTAGCCTGGCTGTAGACCCAATTAAGTGGGTCAACAACAGATCCAGGTTAAGGGACTCATTAATCAGGATATGGCTCTATCCACTGTAGATGGAGCCAGACCAGTGAAGGTGGGGCCTCCTTGATTTGCATTAATGTGTGGATCAGGAGGCCCGTGATCCAGATTAAGAGGAACCTTGATCCAGATCAGTGCAGTAAAACCAAGATGTGGATTGCTTTTTAGAAGTCCATAGCTTGGTTGCACTAGGAATATTTATCCCACTTTGGTGCGATGGTAGTGGAGGCAAAATGCAGAAGGGTCTGACCAGGGAGCAGGTGGGACTACTCCAAACAGGAAGTGCAAACAGGCCCTCAATTTCTTTTGAAATTAGAAGTATCGTAGGTGGATCTTTCTCTGCTTCTGTATCATTCAATTGCAAATGATGTGCCTTGAATTTTCAACACTTACCCAGATGCTGGATTCTCACCTAACATTTTACTTTCAATTTGCTACCATTATAGTTTCATTTGACATTCAATATATGGTAATAACAATGAATAGCCTGGATATGGAGTGTCATATTCTTGGTAAGAATACCATTTTATTACAGTGTAAAGATGCATTAGCACACAAGGGCTTTACTGATTCTAATCTTTTGTAGAATTTTCAATGCTGTTTCTTCTGTAGAACAAACGTTCCCCTTTGCAAAGTATTGGGTGGCTAGAAAGTGTTTTTTCTGTGCTCTTTGCTAGATAATGTGTTATTGGGTAGAGAGATGTACACGAATATTCATAACATTCAATATTCGGACAATATCGGACAAATTCAGACATCCGTATATGAATAGAATGTTACATTGACATTCGTATTCGTATGAATGTTTCAGAACATTTGTAAAACTGGGGAGATGAGAAAGCTGCTGCACCAGTTACATCTGCAACAAATCCAGAATGCATTCAACATGGATTGAGAGCAGATTCAAACTGGATTCAGGATGGATTTCATGCTTTCAGAGTGGATTTGTTATGGGATATGTATTGGATTCATACAAATACATTCCTATCAAATAGAGTCCTACTGCATTCAAAGGGAATCTATTTGAATACAAATGTTCTTACATTCAATTTGATACGAAGCGAATAAAAAAACCCCATTTGTGCACATCCCTACTTGGGTATTAATTTCGATTACATTTCTATTACATATTAATTTCTATTTAGACAGTACCTAAAGTCACAATAAGGCTGTTCCTGCACATACAATTTGAAATATGGATCAATTAGATCCAGATTGTTGAAATCCATTCTTGAGTATTTCAGTTCACCTAGTTCCGGATCAATACAGAGACCCCCATGTCTGCACAAAGCGTACAGTACCTGATGTTAATGAATGCTAAACATGGAGGCCCAGCGGTCCCCATACCACGCATCTCTAGGCACAAGAGTAGATCTTCCTGGAAATGCCACCCAGAGTGCCGTGTGATTTGTCAGTAGTTTCAGTGGCCATTGTAGAGAGTTGCTGGCCATGAAGGCAGGGCAGTTGTGTCTGTAGTGTCTACATAACCTCCAAGTAGGACAAGCATGTCTGGCTAGGAGGCGGCCCCTGGACCTCCTGCATCAGGGCTACGTGTGGAAGCTTGCTTCATGATCCAGTCTTCTGTGCAATAGGAGGAATTGTGGACCCCTTTCTGAGGGTCTGCAGCCATTGTGGTTTACAGGGCCTATGGACCCCATTGGATCCAGAACTCAGGAATTCCTGTGCAGAAAGAGTATCCTTCGTGGGGCTTAATGGGCTTGTAGTGAGTAAGGTACATACCGTATGCATATGTTATGCAAACCTATTGGGTCCTTAATGGGGTGTACAGTGCCTATGCAGAAATACCTTATGGCTATAGTCACACCATCCATCTTGAATCTGCTTTTAATACTCTCTCACTCCATTTTCTATGCACTCGAGGTCTGTTGCAGATGTGACTGGCGCAGCTGCTTTCCTTCTTCCCCAGTTTAACAAATGTCTGAACTATTTGCACAAATGTCCGGACACATTTCTGTTCGTACAATTGTCAATGTGCAAATATTGTAACACTCAATTTGTGTACGAATCTCCCAAGTCATCCGAATAAACGAATGTTGCGAACATTCATGCACATCGCTACTTAGCATCCATTGGCTCACACCCTCAATATCTCCAGCCACTAATGACTATTTTCATACTCATATGTTTCTTGTCATAGCCTGCAGAACCAGAATGAGTCCCATAATGGTTTGCCAATAGGGGTGTTTTTCCACTGTCACTAGCAGTACCCATTAATGGGTACAAAAATGCCATTACGTACCCATTCATGGGTACTTAATGGGTACTTTTAGTGACAGTGGGAAAACACCCTAGATTTTAAAATAGACTGCCAGATCTGAATTAGCCCATACCTAATTAAATAAGGGTGAGTTACTTCTCTGTCTCCTTTTTTGTTCTTTTCAGCAAAGAAGGCATCTTGGCCTTCAGTTGCTGAGTGGAACGGGGAGGCAAATCATTAGACTGGATTTTATCTCTAAATAATTGTAGGTTTTGCAGATGTATGTTTAGTTC
The DNA here is from genome assembly GCA_023333525.1 of Aspidoscelis tigris stejnegeri. Taxonomy (NCBI): domain Eukaryota; kingdom Metazoa; phylum Chordata; class Lepidosauria; order Squamata; family Teiidae; genus Aspidoscelis; species Aspidoscelis tigris. The sequence continues at coordinate 103,187,073 of JALMGA010000003.1, read as the reverse complement.
CCTTTTAATGTAGTCCTACAAGGGAGGAAGGGTTGCATTTTAATTACGATGTTGTTTAATGATTGTTTTAATTATTTCATCCACATTTTATCCTATTTATTTTATTAAATGTTGTGTGTCCCCCGGGACCTTCTGATGAAGGGAGGGATACAAATGTTTGGAAATAAATAGATTAAATTATAGTGTAGTCACACACATAATAGTTGTAAGCACACATATTAGGTACTTTGTTTCTTTAATAAAGCAGGATTTCTTTTTGTCTTTCACTTGTTTTGATCATACATAATATACTTTTGGAGAGTTTAGATTTGCCTGGGATTTTTATCCGTGGAGGATTGAACTAGCCTCTATTGCATACCACACCTGTGGCGCATTTTCCAGTATGTGGGGTAGAGAAGCGCATGGATATTTTTGACATTCTATTCAAATTGAATACCTGAAAATCCCATTCGATTCGGATCGAATCTTTTACATTTGCATTTAACAAGATTCAATTTGTTTTTACTAAATTTGAATCTATTCGTTTGAATTTTTTATTCGAATATGCACATACAAATGTCGACAACATTTTATTATGTGCACGTATGCATCTTCCCCACAACTGTACAGATCCATACACGTCCATATGCATCCTGTTCTTTTCCCATATGCAACCCTCTTTCATCCTGTACAGATCTGTACAAATGCCTATGGATGCGGGAAAGATGCAGATCTTCAAGTATGTATGAACCAGTACATATACAAATGTCCAGATAATTCAAACAAATAGATCTGAAGTTTGAAATTCTATTCAAATGTTTACATTCGAATTTCGAGACATCATATGCAAGTTTGAATGGTGAAATTGGGCACATTCAATCGGATTCCGAATGCCTACAAATATTCTTGCACACCTATAGTCATCTCCACATGTGTTGCCTGATGACCAAAGAGCTCCATATAGATGAGCCAACAGCTGCAGGAACTCACCAGAGAGCTGAAGAGACTTGGTCAAATGAGAAAGGCTGTGTTCAAACATTCTAAAAAAACATAAAAGCAGCTAAATGAGTCAGTTTCATCTAGTGGTTAGGGAGCCGGTCTCTTAGGGCCTTTTCGCACAGGCTCTAAAAATGGATTTAGGGCCAAATGCAGGAAGGATTTGGACCGCATCCGCAAAGGGAACTCAATTAGGGTCCCTTTGAGGATGCCACGTCCACCGAATCCTACCCAGATGTAGGACCTGAAAAAATCAGGTCTTACATCTGGCTTTTCCCCTTAAACCGGTTTGGAAGTGAAGGCTTCCACACTGGCGTGGGAAAAGCCGGATTGCTGGCACATGCCCAGCTGGCAGAGAGGCAGGCTGGTGAGTCTGGCAGCCGGCTTCCCTGCCTTACCCCTGGCAAGAGAAGTGGCGATAGGCTGTTCTCTGGCCAGGGGAAGGTGAGTCCTACTCCCATCCCCATCCCACCAGGGGTCCTGCACTCGCTCCCTCCGCCTTACCTCGTTGCTGCTGGCCCAGTTCTGGGGCCAGCAGGGTGACTGGGACTGGTAGGGCCACAGCGCGCACATGCACAATTGGTGCCAGCCCTGGCAGCCCCAGAATTGGGCTGGTGACAACAAGGTAAGGTGGAGGGCATGAGCGCGGGACTCTCGGCGGGGTGGGGGTGGGAGTAGGACTCACCTTCCCCTGGCCAGAGAACAGCTGATCACCGCTTCTCTTGCCAGTGGGAAGGCCGGGAAGCTGGCCACCAGACTCACCCATGTGTCTCTCTGACAGCTGGGCACGCACCGTCAGGGCCAGTTTGGGATGGGTGCTGGTGCAACCACAGCACCCACCCCAATCCATTTCCCCATCCGGCCCTACCGCCACCACCCCGCATGTGTGCATACTTGCAGGGCCTCTGAGAATCTGACCCTCTTTTAAAAAATGTTCTACCTGAAAACGGATCTTTGAGATCCGTTTTCTGGCGGCACATGTGGAAAGGCCCTTAGTTGGGAATACCAGGTTTGATTACACATTCCTCCATGAAGCCAGCTGGGTAACCTTGGATTAGTCACAACTCTCTTCTGAGCAATCACAAACCCACCCAGCTCACAGGGTGTTCTTTTCTGGGGAGAAGAACAGAAAGCTTTGTCAGCTGCTTTGAGTCCCCTTAAATGGGTGAGAAAAATGGGGTAGAAAAGCCAACTGTTCCTCTTCTTTTTCTAAATAGTGCCTTAGTGAGGGTAGCATGTGGTCATTGTTTTCTCTTCCAATCTCTATCCCACCTTTTCTAGCCTAGAAGTTTCATGAGGGTGCAGGGACAGAGTGGTCTGTGGATGATCCCACCAGTGAGTGTGTGTGAATGCAGTTCTGAGTCTCCATTCCACCTCTTCTGTGAACGAAATCTACCTGCAGATGCCAAGTAACCTGCCTGACTTCCCTGCAGTTGAGCTGCAAAGCATTTCAACCATTTGAACTAAGGAAACCATGTGCGGAGCCCCAAATTTCAGCTTTCTATTTGGCATAGGGGCAACACAGCCATCAAACATTACTTCTAAACTGATCAGGAGTCACCAGAGAGGAGAGTGCCAAAATGGTATTTTGCTCCATCCGGTGTGTGGTAGAGATGTGCAGCAAAAGGGGTGGGCACCCAGGATAGGGCCTTTTCACTGGTGGCTCCCAGACTGTGGAATAGTCTCCCTCCTGAGGTGTGTCAGGCACCTTCACTCTATGGATGGATGGATGGATGGATGGATGGATGGATGGATGGATGGATGGATGGATGGATGGATGGATGGATGGATGGATGGATGGATGGATGGATGGATGGATGGATGGATGGATGGATGGATGGATGGATGGATGGATGGATGGATGAGAAATCTGTTTATTTGGGACTATAGTTTCCAAAGATTCATGGAAGTTATAATCCAAAGGCAGGCCTTTCCCCCAAACTCTGCTGTTCTACTGTGCTGCCTGGGACCCTTTCTGCCCTGGGCCTTATTCTAGATTATATCTCAGAATAGGGACCGGCCAGGCGCATGATAGTCCACACCAGCATGTGCATGGTCGGTCTGTATTCCGAGATATAATCTGGAATGAGGCCCAGTGCAGACAGGGTCTAAATCTATCCAAAATATATTTCACTGATCAGAGAGCAGCATCCAGGTAAAGAATCACAGAACTTATAATTCCAACAGAAGTGACCCTGCCGAGCAAGAATTTTATCATTTTCTATCTAAATAAGCCATCACCATTGTAATAGAAAGCCAGAATAAATATTGACGCAACAAATACCAGGAGAATAATCGGATGAAGATCCTTCCCCCACTAACAAACATCCAGGAAAGCCAGAGATAACAAGTGGATACAATTACCACCTGATGGAGAGAAGTCAGAGATACTTTGTACTAAGCATTTCTTTAAAAGTCAAGGCTGCTCCAGGTTGCATTGGGACCCATTTAGCTGTACTATTTGCATGCTTGCACTCTGCTTTCCAGCTTTATACAGCAATGCTTATACCCCAAGCAAGGTGCCCTTCGGCTGAAAACAAGAAGCCGTGGGGGATTCATTATGAAATACAAGAGTATGGCGGAATAAATATTCCACCGTATGCTGTATGTACTGCACAGGATGAACTCATTGCTTACTCCACAGAAATCCTGCCAGCACCAAAGTTAGTCCTTTCAATAGTCCTTTCAAGCTTCACAACTAGGTTAAATAAAAATTTAAAGGCATGCCGCAAGAGCTTTATCTTCTCCAACACTCATAATAATATCACCTTGCAAAAGAGGCACTCATGGGGTGGACCAAGATTGATCAAATGGCCAACATTTGAACAATTGAATGTGTGGGGTTCTATCCAGATCAACTGTCTATCAATGGCTCTTTCTGCACTGAAAATTATTGTGGATTATATCTCAGAATAGGCCCCTGTTGTCTAGATATTTGTGCAGACTGTGGCAGGCTCCAGGTAGGTCCTGTCACTGGTCCTTTCTGCACTTACTTGTTAATCCAGATCAAAGAGCTGCTAAGAACGTGTCATCTGCACATCAATCTGGATCAAGGAGCTGCTAAGAACACACAATCTGCACAGGAGTACAGTAGATCCAGATCAGAATTGTGCTAAGGGCTCACAAATTCGGATTAGTGATAGACCAGATGAATGTGGTCTATATCCATGCTAGCACTCTTTGGGTGTTTTCCCACTGTCACTAAAAGTACCCATTAAGTACCCATTAATGGGTACGAAATGGCATTTTTGTACCCATTAAGGGGTACTTAATGGGTACTTCTTGTGACAGTGGAAAAACACCCTTTAGCACACAACTGTGGTTCTAAAGCCCACTGAATGCTTTATCTGTGGTTGATCTTAAGAACATAAGAACATAAGAGAAGCCCTGCTGGATCAGGCCACACCCATCTAGTCCAGCATCCTGTCACACAGAGTGGCCCGCCAAATGCTCATGGGCATCTCAAGCAGAGACAAGGAGAAACCTTTTCCTGCTCTAGAATCCCAGCAAATGGCATTAGAAGTGCCCCTGTCTCGTCCCCCCCGCCTGAAAGATGCACCTAGGCATTTGTTCTAGTAGCCGTTGATATATCTGTCATCCATAAATTTGTCTAACCCTACCTTAAAGCCATCTATAGAATCATAGAATCATAGAATGGTAGAGTTGGAGGGGACCTCCTGGGTCATCGAGTCCAACCCCCTAGACTGGTAGCTGTCACCACCTCTTCCGGCAGCACATTCCATAAGCCGATGACCCTCTGGGTGAAGAAATACTTCCCCCTGTTGGTCCCGACTTTCCTCCCTATCTTGACTTAACTAATCCAGATCCAGATAATCTGAATCTAGCTAATCTGGAATAATCAAGGTATTTGAATTTTATAAGATTCAAACAGACAAATTTGAATGTCGAATTTGTATGTTCAAATCTTCTCTAGACGTGCTGCCACCTGATGACATGATCTGAGTCCTCTCTGGAGTCTGGCCTCTTTCAAGGCACCCAGCCGGCTCCAGATCTGTTGTGGAAGTGACTGGGCAGCCACTTGATAGCGGTGCTGCTGAGGTGGTGCTGCCATGCCTCCAGTCTGGCAGCAGGTCCTCACGTTCACAAATATAATGAAGTTTTGAAGGAATGCGCAAAAGCATTTGCTTTGCATTCGAATGGAGTCAACTTCTGATTTGAATTCAATCTTAGAATGTAGTCAACAAAATTTTCGAATTCAAATTGTCAAATTGATACAAACTGTGAATGTGACAAATATTTGTCCATGTCCTTATCACCTCTAGGCGACTTTTGAGCCTTTTTGCTTCTTTATTTTTTTTTTCAGTTGCATGGGGATGCAGCCCTTGATACTGGAACTGTTTAGCTGAGTAGCAGAAGATTTTAAATCCCCTGGAGAAAAATAACCAACTGCGGCTGTGACTACTGGATGAAAATCAAGCCAGCTTAAATGCTAATTCCCTACTGCTTACACCTAAGGTTGCTTGATGGAATTTTTGACCAGGAGACTCTTTTTAATGGCTCAGAATTGGCCATCTTCTGACCGTCAGTACACTCTTTTGGACAACTGGTGACAATGAAGTTGGCTGGGGAAGTTAAAGAGGAAGGCTGTCTTCCCTTTTCAGTGCACTGGTCTGTGGTATGAGTATGTTACCATTTTAATGTTTTAATGTTTTGACTTTCTTCATCTTACTTCTGCAATAAACGGATAAATAAATCAAGCACTCTGCAGCATTTGAGGCAGAACTGGCTAGTGCATTTATCTATGTTGAAAACAATAACTGGATAGATTGTGAGCTCAGCAGGCAGTGAGTTGAATTCTCCAACCAGCTGCCTAAGGTTGGAGATTTCAATAGATAAATCTGAGGAAAGTAATAAGTGCCTGCCATCAAAATTTAGATGCTGAGGGCTGGCTTGTCCCTGTCTTCTACTAGCTATGGCTTGGTGTGTGAACTGAAACCACTTCTGCACAGAGCTGTCCTGACCAGAGTGATTTATGCACTGGAAACCTCAAGATGAGACTGTTGCAGTATGCTCATTGTGGAGCTATCCTTAAAGAATAGTGCACTGTGTGGCACTTGTCATAACCACGTGCTAAGGTTGAAAAACAAATTGCTAGCTGCTGATTTACCAGCGGCACACTTAAGGTTTTCTCCTTGAAACACATTGCTTTCATTTGTCTCCTTTTATTATGCATCCCACCCTGAAATTTAAAATTAACAGTGGCATAGGAGTGTTTTAAATTGGGATGTGCAGAAATATTCATGACATCCGGAATTCGTACGGATATATATGAATTCACAGTTTTTTGACCACGAATTGGATATTCAGGTTTCGATTGAAGCTTCAGAAGATACTGGACCCCTGTGGGCCTCCCACCCCCCTGAGGCCTCCTGCCCCCCCCCACGGGCCCTGTCGCCCCACTTACTTGCTGCTGGTGCACCTTCTTCCTATTCCTTCTGGTTCTGCGTGGATGTGCGCACAGAACCGGAAGCCCTATTGCGGCCTCCAGAAGGCCTATTTCAGTCTCTGGACAGCTCCAGAATAGGCCTGGGAATGTCACCAGAGGTGTCCTGCCCACCTCCCACATGCCTTTTGGTGTGTGCTCTGATGGCATCACGAGGTTATTTTGGCACACTTTGGAGGCTGAAATAGGCCCTCCGGTGACCAAAAAAGACACTTCCAGTTCTGCGCATGCAGACCCGGAAGTGCCTTAGAAGAAGGCATGGTGGCAGCGGCAATAAGGAAGACAGATAAGTGGAGGGGTGAAATGGAGGGATGGGGGCAGGTTGCATTCATTTCATGCACAAATATTGGTTTGAATAGTTGTGCATGAATATGAAGCCCCCCACATTTGTGGGGGTGGGATTCCATCAAACCCAAATTTTCCCACATTCAATTCATATCAAATTGAATGTGGGAAATAGGCTTCATACACACCTCTAGTTTTAAACAATCAAAGGCACCAGACACATGATTTTGAAACATGGCGTGTGTTCTGGGACTGGAGGCAAAGACTCCACTGTAACAGCAATACAGCTTCAGACAAACACCTGAAGCCCCCTAGCAGAGCCCAGAACATTGCAGCAGCAGCAGGTCATCTGCAAACTGGCTATTTCCTGGTCTGTCCTAGCAACTCCAGGTGAATATTTCACCCCTTGCTTGTTTTCTTGGTGGGGGAAAAGCAAAGCTGGCAGTTGGAGTATTTTGCTGCTGATGCCTTGAACTGTGCTTCTGTTCAGTCTTGAAACAAGAGTAGTAGTAGTAGTAGTAGTAGTAGTAGTAGTAGTAGTAGTAGTAGTAGTAGTAGTAGTAGTAGTAGTAGTAGTAGTAGTAGTAGTAGTAGAAGAACAAAAGGGCTAGAATTCCTGTGACACTATAAATAATTGGTTTCCTCTACAAGGGGAAAATTTGAGATAACACCCTCTTGCCTGGAACATCTGTGTCTAGCCTCTAATATGGCCACAGCTATTTTTAAAAAATGAAGGCGCATGGTTTCTGTGCAGCAAAAAACTGTCTGCAGAAAACACAGATTGAATGGAAAATCCTGCACATTTGACACACCTTCTTATCATTTGGTGTGATTTCCCTGTAGCAGATTCTAATGTGTTTAACTCCTCCCTTATAAGGATGTGCATGAATAATCGTAACATTCAAAATTCATACGCATTTGGCCAAATTCGGACATTCGTGTTTGAATCGAATGTTGGCACATTTGAAGACTGACATTTGAATTTGAATCGAATGTTTCAATACATTCGTATCAAGCTTTGTATGGGATTCATATGGGATTGACCATTCCTATCAAATTTGAATCCCCCTACATTTGAAGGGGATGTATTTGAACAAATACTAATTTTCTTGCATTCAATTAAATACGAATCAAAGGGTTTTTCCCCACTGTCACTAGAAGTACCCATTAAGTACCCATTAATGGGTACTTCTAGTGAAAGTGGAAAAACACCCAAACACAAAAAACAAAGAAACATGAACATCCCTACTCCCTTACATTTTTTACGTGATTTTTCTATTACTCTGTGACCATTTTTGAAACCAATATGGAAAGATATTCATCATCATCATAATCATCATCATTAAAGCAGATAATAAAATCAGCCTGCAAAAGGCAGGCTTTAATATATTCTAAAGTATAACCAGAATTGTTTGCCAACAAAATACACCCTTCCCACTACCCTCTCCCCCAGTGCTTAAGGTTAAGCCTCCAGGAGAGGTCTGTAAAACTTGAAAGCATGCATGCAGATGAGTAATTTCTTGTCATTTATTTAAAAAGTTATAATTTGTTGTACCAGGGAAGGAATGATGGTGGTGGTTGGTGGCACATCCATCTCCTTTGAAAAGGTTTATTCTCCTCCACACAAAAATTTGAGTCTTTTTACCCCTCTGTGATGCATTTAAAAGCAAGCCAAGGTTCCTAGGAGACCAACAGAATTGTTTTAATCCAGATATTTATGCACCCCAACCTAGACTAACAGGATTTAAAGTGTTTTATGCATACTACCAAAGCTCTTTCCCCTCCTTAATGCACATTAGCTTAGAGCGAGATATTTTGAAAGAGTCCTTTTAATGCTCATTAGGATGTATTGACAAGAGCTTTAAAAAGAGCTTTTTAAATTCCATGGTTATTTTTGAAGCTTGATGTTTATTGCATTAGTATATAGCAAGCAGGGTAGTAAAAGAGTCTTTTATAGTGCAATCCTATCCATTTTGATTCAGATTAATTCCCATTTAATTTAATGGGATAGACTCCCGGGCAAGTATACTTCTGTGATTGCAACCTTAAAGATAATTTCTATTAGAGAGGTGCAAAGTGGTAATCTCCAGCATATCATGCCATCTCTATAGGAGGTGCAATGATTGCTTTAATTACTACGCCTGAGTCAAGACCCAGGTGCTTACCTGTATGGTCTGCAATGGACGGGAGATGGCCTGCACCACGATAACCTGCCACAGAAATTATGATCAGGTGATGACCCTGTACAGGCTACAGGTACCTGGAAATGTCTGGAACTTCAACCACTCTTGTAAATAGGGAAGTGCATAAATATTTGTCACATTCGAAATTTGGTCAAATTCAGCCAAATTCAGACATTCTAACTCAAATCGAAAGGTACAATATTTGTATGCTAACATTCAAAGAAATACAAATGTTTCCGGACATTCGTATGAATAGTTCAGACATTCGTTAAGCTGGGGAAACATATCAGATATGTATCAATTCATATCAATATGTATCTGTTCATAGCAGATACATATCTGTTCGAATAAGGTACGTATCTGTTCATATCAGATATATATCTATTTGTATCAGATATGTATCTGCTCATATCAGATACGTCTCTATTTGTAACTGATACGTATCTGTATCAGATATGTATCCAATGTTTGTACGAATATGTACGAATAGATTCATATAGAATAGAATTTTGCCACATTTGAATGTGACCTATTTGTACGAATATGGATTTTCAAACATTCGATTCATTTTGAGTTGAATCCCCCCCCCAAAAAAAATATTTGGGCACATCCCTACCTGTAACCAAGAGGTGGCTGCCTGCAGTTTCCTTAGCAAGTGTGGAGCCCAAGTCTGATTAATGTACCTGTTATATCTTTTATTGCATATGTGGTTATGTTATATAATGTACTAAGAGGAAAAGGCACTGACCAGGAAGGTTAGGGAACAGATGAGGAGGGGCTATGCCCAGCTCAATTAGCATATTTAAGAAAGGGGGGGCAGCCCAGAGAGCAACTAACCAATCATCAGGGATGGAACCCTGTCAGAGGCTATAAAAAGGGCCTTCCTGTCAGAGCTGTTGTTCTGTGACTGGGGCTAGACTTAGGTAGAAGTTAGCCAGTACAGATCCGGGTCCTGAGGAGAATCCAGATAGGGATTAGGCAGGGTCCTGAGTTAAGAAAATAAAGTGAACTGCTTGTGTTAAAGTTGAACTGACTTAAAAAGTGTAAAGCATTAAAGTTACATTTACATTTGTTTTAAAGACTCTGCTTGAGGCCTGTTTCTGGCTCAGACACTCAAGGGAGGGGGAAAGAGTTGTCGTAGTAACGTAACAGTAATAGTGTAACCTAAGTGTTGGAGCTCGGCTCAGAAGGAGAAAAAGGCCTAGAAACCTGCTATTTAAAAGAGAACTTGAAGTCTGTGGCTATAGTGGCCGAACTGAAGAAAGTTGGACGCCCGGCTGGGGCCTAGTTTTTGGTGGCTGCCGGTCGTGGTCTTCACAGCAAGGTACAGATGTGGTTGGTTGTAACTTCTGCCAGCCAGATGTTGCACACAGACTTTCCTCCCTTCAGTCGTATTTTCCCAAGTCGTGCTTTTACAGGTCTCAAGCTGTTATATTCTAAAGGACTAAAGGGTGCTGAACCTGTGGATCCGGCATGAATTTGCCTTCCCAATTTGGTCTCGTGGTTAGGGAGCCGGACTCTAATCTGGGAATATTGGGTTCGATTCCACCCTTCCCTTTGAAGCCAGCTGGGTGACCTTGGGCTAGTCACAGCTTTCTTCTGAGCTCTCACAGCCCCATCTACCTCACAGGGTGTTCTGTTGTGGGGAGAAGAATAGAAAAGCTTTGTCAGCCGCTTTGAGTCCCCTTAAATGGGTGAGAAAAATGGGGTAGAAAAGCCATGTCTTCTTCTTCTTCTTTCACCCAGTGTGTGATTGCACACTGTTGAGTCACAGAATCAGAGCGCAGGGGTCTTGTGAAGGTGGAGATCTTTAAAAGTCTCATAAAGAAGTTTCAGGATGGGAACAGACAGGTGTGAGGAAACTGAAGACAAAATGAGGAAGGGTGATCAGCTATTGGATGTGACCGCAGTTAATGCACCTTGAGTTCTGTTTCTTAATATGATAGGCTATTTCAGCAAGGGGTGACCACGGCACCCACTGATACAGATCTAGGGCCAGTAACTTCAGAAAGGCCTCTGTTCCTTTGTGTCTTCATGGAGAACAACTAGGCATCTGTCTATTTCTGCATGGAAGTGGTATGCTCAAGAAATTATCACACAAATAGAGATTTCAAAGGAAAATATAAATAAGTTATTAAGCCTAGCAGAGAAGCAAAATGCAATAACCATATATCAATATATAATACATAATACAATATGTTTAAATATAAAATCCAGACAAAAAAGAAATTTCTCAGCCTCACACACACCAGCATAGCTGTTCTCTCCTGCAGAGTATCTGGGCGCCTTTAGGCCTAATCTCAGGCAGTTCCTCGATGCAGAGGACTTTCTCTGTGGAATCCGGCACATTGATGATCCCAATAGGTACTTCCTTGGGTTCTTTCACAGCTTACTACTGCTAGTGCTTTAATATCTTCCATGCATTATCATGGGATAGAGCAGGCTGCTCTCAGAATGCTTTGTCTACATGGTATAGAATTCAGGCCCCTTCTGCACTTACTTTTAATCCAGTCTAAGGAGTCTTCTAGATCATATCCTGGGCCTCCTCATCTGCACATTAATGGAGATAATGGAGGCCCCGCCTCTGTTAGTCCTGCTCCATCTACACAAGATGGAGTTAAATCCATATTAAGAGGCACTTAATATGGATGTCTGGTGAACCAGTTTAACCAGGTGTACAAGAGGATGAAGGGTTCCAGATCACAGGAATTGAGCAGAAAAATGCCCCCCCCCCCAGCCCTAAGGCTAGGAACTCTCAGGGTGGGAAGGTAATTTCAAATCTCACACAAACTTTTCAGCCACAGGGAGAAATGGTCCAGATCAGCTCCATCCTCCCAGGTAACCCAAATCAGTGAGTTCACACTTATTCTGGATCCACTGATTTGGATTAAGGAGAGGTAAGTGCATTAAGATTGATAATGTGAGATAGGGAACCCAAAATGACACCCTTTCCTACCCAACTGATAAACCCTTGCCTCTGAGGTCTACTAATAGACACGTGAGCCCACAGGGGACCCTGTTTGGTCATGTTCCAGGCAGTGGCACTGGAAGTGTCACCATAAGTAGTGTGCTACTGAAAAGGGCTCTCCTTGCAGTTCAAAATAATACCTCCTTGTCTCATTTCAAGGGGTGCTCCAAAGCAACTCCATTGAAAACAACAGCATTGCACCCTTAGAAATGGTGTTAATGGAGTCCAGTCGGTGACAGAAGATCCTTTACTGGGGACCTCATCTTCTAAGTGGAAATGTGGCCCCTTAAAACAGTTTCTTTCTTTCTTTCTTTCTTTCTTTCTTTCTTTCTTTCTTTCTTTCTTTCTTTCTTTCTTTCTTTCTTTCTTGTGACTTTTAACAAGAGACAGATTTCTCTTTTGCCTCCTGTGAAGCTCTTCTACTGCGTTATCATTTTTCCTCAAGGAAGAATCTAATAACTTGGATCCTAGATCCAAAAACTGAAATAAAATAAAATTGGGAAAGCAACAACTTTGATATTACTATTGGGACAAGGTTGGCTGCAATTTAAGTACCTAGGCTTCTAATTCCATTTGCCAATAGCACATATTTTAAAGCTGTTGGCATTCCAGTTTTGATATTACTGCCAGCTGTGACAGCAATACTTATTAGCTACTCCGTGTTAATTAGCTCTGATTCCAGTCAGATAACAGGCAAGAGTTTATTAGTAATTATTCCCTTGATCCCAGTATGGTCTACTTTTCATCCTCCCTACCTATCCTTTTTATCATAATAATTATGGCTAAAGATAGATCAGTGCTCTATTATACATATATCATATTGCAGCAATTATTATTGAACATTTTCTCAGCTTTCTTAGCGTTTCTTCTCAGCATCTTGGGCACACATGAACCTAGGGTGCCCCAGTGAATCCACAACAACCCTCATGATTTCTAGAACCTGCCTTGTGGCAAATGTTTAAATGACCAATTAGTACATAATGTCCATTTGCTTCCGACCAACTTGCAGCCAGGGAGTCAGCTCAAACTTTCAATACTGATAGCATCAGAAAAGTCCAATGGCAATAGCTCTGCTCTCTGGTGGGATTCAGATGACCAAACACAACAGAGAGTCTATAACTCCCCCAGAACACAACCAGTGCAATATACAAGAAACATTCATGGCATATAGCCTGTTAGATATATCAATATCAAAGTAATGAAATTATTTTAACGTAGCATATAAAATCTTTAAATCATTTAGTCTGTATCACTTGGTGTACAGCTGAATGCAAAAGACATTGTTAAAGAACTTGGTGGTAACAGCTGGATCACAGTTACTTTTTGCCATTGAAAAAAGATGTGCAGATTGAAACATGCCTGGCAAGTGCGAGGACAAATCAGATACAACAACTTGTATAACTCATGGTCCAGGACACTTAGAAGAGATGGCTGATCCAAAGTATCTATATACCTGCACAGCTGTACACCAAGTGATATGGACTAAATGATTTAAAGATTGTATATGCTGCATTAAAGTTGAATTGGGATGCATAAATGACAGCATGGCTCACTTGTTCCCAGGTGTAATTGGATTTTGAGGCTGTCTCTGCACAGTGCAGGTTATCCTCCCCGCCCCCCAATGGGCCAGACTAGGGATGTGCACGAATATTCATACATGAATTGAATGTTACAATATTTGTACATTGACATTTGTATGAATATGAATGTTTCAGACATTCATATGAATAGTTCGGACATTTCTTAAACGAGGAGGTGGGGAAGTGGCTGTGCCAATCACATCTGGAATGGATCCAGAGTGCATTTGACATGGATCAAGAGTGGATTAAAAGTGGATTCAGGTCAGAGTGGATTAAAAGTGGATTCAGGTGAAGTGGATTGCTTTCAGAGTGGATTTGCTACAGGATATGTATCGGATACATATGTGTTCATGTCAGATACGTATCAGATACATATGTGTGTCAGATACATTTCAGATACGTATCAAATATATATTTGTTTGTATCAGATATGTGTATGCATTCGTACAAATACATTCATATCGAATACAATCCTACCACTTTCTAAAGGGATGTATTGGAACAAATATGGATTTTCTAACATTCAATTCATTATGAAACTAATATCAAGAAACCCATTTGTGCATTTCCCTAACCCAGACTAATCTGACCCAAGCTGGGCTGGACTTGTTCTAGTGTGCATCACAGGCCATCCACATTTCAGACAGCCCAGCTCTAGCTGCTGGCTTCAAATGCCAGGCCCACCTTCAAAGTCCTGGAATGAAAGTTCCCAGCCTTTGGCATTTCCAGTTAGGCTCTTATGGAAAGTACACCAACTTACAGTGCCAGTGAATCTTCCTTGTGTGTAGTCAAAAAGAACCCCTCACTGTATTCCATCCTATGAGAATGTGCTTTCCACACACCATAGGCTGGGGTACTCAAAGTAGTATGCTGATGGACCTCTTTGTCAAGGTCTACCACAATATCATCAGAAGGAACAATTTTGGTATCCTATCATGGCCTGTGAACAAAGCATACTATAGAGGAGTGGAACTTCTGATATTTCATACTTATATGGCCCCTGGACTCCTTTCTAAGCCAGGATAAAGGGAAGTCCAAAACTCTTGTCAACCCAATGGATATTCAAAAATCTGAAGAAATTATGCATAGATACTACAGAGTATCATTGAGAAATGAATCATAGAATCATAGAATTGGAAAGGACCTCGAGGGTCATTGAGTCCAACCTCCTGATCAATACAGGATTTCTTAAACCATCCCAGACAGATGTAGGTCCAGACTCTGCTTGAAGATCTCCAGTGAATGAGAGCTCACTACCTCCCATGGCAACCTATTCCATTGACTCATCGCTCTCAATGTCAGGAAGTTTTTCTTAATATCTGATCTGTATTGACTCCCTTGAAGGTTCATGCCATTATTTCTAGTCCTCCCATCTTGTGCAAGTCAGAACAGGGATAATCCCTCTGCACTGTGACAGCCCTTCAGATACTTAAATACCATAATCATGTCTCCTTTCCATCTTCTCCTTCATTTGGCAGAATATTCTTGCTTTTCATATCTAACGAATAGAATAAGGATGTACATATATATGAATATCACAAAATGCCAGTTTTGAAGGAGTGTTTTGAGAGAGATATCAACTTGAGCTACATCCAGACATGTTAATACTGCACAGTGGAATGCACAGTCAGGATGGGGGCATCACACACAACAATTGATGGATCGGTGTTGTGATGCATTATCCCACTGCTACTGTGCATTTATCTTAATCCTGGACTAAGGACACTTGCTCCACAGTATTAAGAAAATTTGAATCTTCCCACCAGTCTAGGCAGGACAGAGAAGGAGAAAGAGGGAGCTCAGCTCTGATTGGCTGCCTCATCCCACATGACTGTACTCACCGACTCAGCTCTCACAGCTTCTGAGGAGGAAGCTATGGAGCTGCTTTTTAGTTGGGACAGTGAGTCATCACCACGCAGCAGGTAAGCTGTGCTTTTAGCTTTAACTTTGGATTTCTTCTGCAGCTCTGGACCCAGCCTTGGTATGTTTGCATTTAAACTACATCATGGACCTATCTATTCTATTCCCTCAAAAATGTTTAAATAAAAAATCTGGCAAATTAGTTAACAAGAAGGGCCCTGTTATATTAGCATGTGTCATTTCTGTATTAGTGTTGTTTTATTGCAATGTTTTGTTTTTCTTACATAAAATCTTTACTAACCCATGGAGGAGGAGAAGGCACAAGAGTGTCCTTAACAAAAGAAAAATGGAAATAAATGACATAGAAGGACCTGCAAAGAAAGATTAATTTCACAGAAATTAACGTGCCAGACTTTTTGTCCTCATTATTATCTTTATTAGATTACAATTATCCTTCTTTCCTCTGGTTACATGACAACCCTCATGCTAGCAAATGAGAGAATGGCATTTCTAAGGCAACAAACACATTAAAATTTGCACATAAATAACCAGGGCAGGTTTGAAAGCCTTGTGCAGATGCAAAAGATACAAAAACCATTTAAGCATCTCTTGCAAAATCATCCTGTGATGACAAACTAGCAGCAATTGTAATAAGAAACGCAACTTGGAGGGATAATAATCGCCCCCATTGTTTCCCTGTGTATTATGGCTGTTCTTCCCAAAGACTCCCCATTATGATAATTGGATCGCTCTGGAGTGAGTGGAACTGTGGACTCCAGCCAAAGCTCCTTTTTCATTCAAAGTAGAGGAAATGTTTATTTCATCAGCCGTTTTCAAGGGAGACTCCACTGCTTCACGGGAGGCTGAAATGTAGAGGGGCACATCAAACCGAACATGATTGACAGCCAAAATGATGGACAGTAGAAGCACTCTTTGAAGATTGCCTGACACATTTGGCGTTTCTGTTTATTATTCCATATTTATGGGGCACCTTCTCTTTTGTCTTTCTTTTTCTTTTCTCTTTCTCTTTGTCCCTTTTCTTTTAGGAAAAAAACAAAACAGAAAGAAGAAGGGCAACCAAAAACCAGTGCCATTACCAGAGGTGACTGGGGTGATTAATCCGTGAGGGCAAAGGGAAGAACGCCCCACCACAAGTGTTCCTCAGAGATTGGCTCTTCTCTCTCCATCTCCTTCATGCTCATTTCAATTAAGAATTGCCTAAATGTGCGCATGACCCACACTGTTCAGGGAGCTCAGTTCTCATGTCAGGACTTTTCTTACATCTATCACTCTACGGTCCCAAGCTGTTGTTCTGGACCAGCCAGGTCCTTTAGTTTGGACCATGGAAAGATGTGGCCTGGGACAATGCTGTCTGCATGATTGTCCTCAGCCCTGTCCCAAAACTCATGTGAACTTTGGAGCTGAACTTTGAGTATTCCAAGGGCTAGAAACAAAGATTCCTAAACTCAGAGTCTCTGGGGGACATATTTTGATGGTGCACCACTAAAATGGATACCCTACTAGTCCCAAACACTGAAGGAGTGCCTTTTCCTTGTGTCTGTGGTCTGGAGTCTGGACCAGGGCCTACTGGATTGCTGGTAGACTCATTTGGATGGGTCAGCCAGTGATCCTGATTGGGCCTTTCCAATCTGAATCATGCTTCATCTAATACAGATGGAGTGGACCAGCAGAAGATGGGGCCTCACATATCTGAACTTGCATGTGGATCAATGAGGATCAGAAGAGGACTTTTCAGCCTTTAATTCTGGATTAAGGGTGAGTGCAGAAAGGGCCTGGTTTGCACAGAATGCTAGCCTTAGAGTGTTTCATCTAACATGGCTGTATCTATTGACCAGTCATATAGCACAGCTTTGCTCTCTACCCCACCAGTCATGTTCAGCATCAGTCACTACTGGCTGCTAAATTTGCTTAAAGGCTGCAAGTCCAATGAACAGACATACCTTTCCCAACTTTCAATCTACCCAACGAAGAAGGATGGCTCTCAAGGGCTCTGCTTTTAAAGGATCTGGGTAAGCTCGTCTTTGGCAGGCTAGTGGACAGTTTGCTGCTATTTCTCCTTGTCCTTCTGCCAGGAAAAGAAGGGAGGACATAGGGAGGTGCATGAATTCTGTTTTCCTGTTCCCTTTGCACCAAAGCGAATGAGATGGAACTTCACATTTGTGCAAATGGAACCACTTTGAATTTGCTTCAAATCTCCCCTGAATCACCCCCCTGAATCCACTCTGAATGAAGGCACAAAGGCTTTTGCTTTTCATGAAAGGTCAGTCTTCAAATATAGCCAATATTCTATTCAAATGGAAAGTTTCAGACCTTTGCAATTAGTATGAATTGCAAAGGTGACAAACATGTTTTGCTCTTCCCTAGTAGGACAGTTTGGCCATCAGGAAGGTCATCTTAAGCAGCAAAGACTGGTTCTGGAAAGGGAGCTTGTGCTGTGCCCTGAGGTGACCTTCTCTGTAAACGCTGACAAAAAAAAGTCAGCTATAGTAGCTAAAATGCTAGCAGAGGTACCATCTTATGGCATGCCTCAGGCAACAGAATTTCTTTTTCAGCCATGGGCAGAGATTGCTGCTTATGTGCTGTGATCTGGAACAGAAAGTTAAGAATAGCTCTTGGTACCTCAGATAATCTGTCTGTCTGCCATCTGTCTGTCTGTCCATCTGTCTGTCCATCCATTAGAGATGTGCAGAAATGTTCTTTTCATGTTCAAGGAAATTTCCATGCATTCGAATAGAGCCTCTTCAAATGTGTTAGGACTCACATTTGATGCAAATGTTCTTTAAATGCACCTTCAGATCCCCTATGAATCTACCCTGAAAGCATCAAGTCCGCTCTGAATCCCTTCTGAATCTGCTTTGAATCCACTCTGGATCCACTGTGACTGGGCAACCACTTTCCCACCTCCCCAGGTTCACAAATATAATGAAGCTTTGAACGAACGTATAGAAGCAGTCACATTTGAATATCAATCTTCAAATGTAGCCAACATTTGATGTGGATTTGAATGCCCAAATTTGGTCAAATTTGGTCAAATTTCAAATGTGATGGATATTTGTGCACATCCCTACCATTCAGTAACTGTGCTCAGTTACAGTTTCCTGAACAATGATTTAATATCGAAAACCACGAAATTCATGAAATGCTCTAAAAACCTAACTCTAGCCAATAACGAGAGATTTCCCCCATGTGGATGCACATACAGCTAGATGGGCAGACTCAATTGCAGATATGTGCCCAGCTATCCAAAGCAAAGGTCTATTCAGTTTTCATTTACATCCCACTTTCCCTCTGGACAGCTCCAGACAGCAAACGTTATCCTCTTTCGCTTCACTCTTTCCTCATAACAACTCTGTGTGTAGTAGCTTAGGCTTTGAAACAGTGACTGACCCAAAGTGGGCAAGCACAGCACCATAACTGAGTTACTGGCTCATCATTAGTTCTGACTGGCAGCTGCAGTCAGCTAATAGAATTCAGTCCAAAAGGCAAATGGCCAGTAGGGGTGTGCAAAACACCATAAAACAGTGATGGTGGACCTTGTCAAAATTTGCAAGAAAACCTAGCTTAACTCAGGTGCTGTGTCTCTTCTAGAAATATCCATAATTTTGTGATATTTGTAGCTCTAGTAAAAAAGTTATATTTGTGATATATGTATTTATTAAAAGCAAAAATGAATAATTCTGTACATCAGTGACTTGTTGCTGAGTTTTGTTTGCTAAATCTTCAATTGAAAGTTGGCATTTCGCACACTTCAAGAACAAGCAAACACTACATACCCAGGTGCCAGGGTGACCATGTGTGTCACCCAAAACGGCTTGGTGTGTCACCTGTGACACGCGTGTCATAGGTCGGCAATCACTGCCATAAAACCTTTGAAACAGTGTCGTTCAAAATGCGAGGGTGTTTTTGCCAGATGGGACACCTAACAAACTTTCCTAGGAGCTCAGTGAGGACCTTATGAAACCCAAGTCCCTTCTAGGAATGTGCATAATTTTTTTTAACATTTAATTCATATCAAATCAAATGTAAGAAAATCTGTATTTGTTAGACAAGAACCCCTCCAAATGTGGTAGGATTATATTCGATATGAATGTATTTGTACAAATTCTTATGAGTATCCAATACATATCCAACACAAATGCATGCATATCTGATACATATCAAATACGTATCCCATAACAAATCCACTCTGAAAGTGTCGAATCTGATCTGAATCCACTTTTAATCTGCTCTTGATCCATGTTGAATGCACTCTGGATCCATTGCAGGTATGACTGGTGCAGCCACTTTCCCACCTCCCCATTTAACAAATGTCCAAACTATTTGTACGAATGTCTGAAACATCTGTTTTTACACTAATGTTAATGTATGGATATCGTAACATTAGATTTGTGTACGAATTTCCAAATTCATCCGAATTTGTATGAATAACAAATATCCCATACTATTGCATACATATCCGATACATATCCCGTAACGTATCTGCTCTGAAAGAGTCAGATCCGTCCTGAATCTGCTTTGAATCTGTTCTCAAGCCATGTCGAATTCACTCTGGATCCGTTGCAGATGTGAGTGGTGTGGACACTTTCTCACCTCCCTTCATGAATGTTCTGAAGCTTTATACAAATGTTCCAGAACATTTGTATTCATACAAATGTCAATGTATGAATGTCGTAACTTTTCATTCATGTACATATGTCTAAATTCATACAAATGTGTATGAATAACTAATGTTGTGAATATTTGTGCACTTTCCCTAATCCTTTCCAAACGTCACCTTATTCTGGAGTTTATCCGAGGGTAGGAGGCTGTTGTCTGCATGCTAAACACTGACAATAGCAGGCCCATGTGCCGGTTATAAATTCCTGTTTATTCTTCCATTTCATTTTTTTTAAATTAATTTAGTACAATTAATATGAGAAATGAGGCTAGCTTTTAGTGACCTTGTAGAACTGGGAAAATTGTAACTAGTTCATTTTAGGCAGATTAATTTTCTTTGTGCCTAGATGTGAACACTTTGCAGTATTAGAGCAAGTAGACCACTAGTATCTAATTGTATTTATATAACACTTTTCTTGCTCAGGAAAAAAAAATACGGTAAATCAGTAAAAATCACAGGATAACATCACAGATGCTCAAAGTGAAAGGAACACACACATACACACACCTAAAATGCTGGGTTTTTTAAAAAATAAATAAATAAAAGAAGAAAATCATAAATTCTACTTGGCAATGGTCCACATCATTATTCATATGGTTAAAGAAAGAAAGAAAAATAAGACACCCAAAGTAACATGATTCTTGGACGAATATCAGTAGCTAATCTTCTGATTCCATTATCTCTGCAGAATTATTATAAGTCATTTGATATTCAGCCTTAAGCTTCTTTGTTTCTCCCACCATGAACATTTCTCAATTTTTATTCCAAGCATTTATATCACTTGGAAATTGCTGCACTTTTTTTTTCCTGAGTCTGTGAGCGCCAACAAAATGAACAGTCATATAGAAGAGTGCCTTCACTTAAAGATTAGAACATAAAACATTATTTTGGTATTCTTTTCACATTCCAATTTATATAATGAGTACTCAGAGTTGAAAAGGGATCGATTTGGCTTCAGGCACAGAGGAACCTGTTTATGCACGTCACAGGTTGAAATCTATTTTTCAGGATGTTCACATAATGCCTTGATGACACTGGAAACCCACCAGGAAGGGCAAGGATCCACACAATCCTCATGGTACATTGGGGATGCCAGATGAGTATGGATTCCAAATGGATCTGCATGCATGCAGGTTGCATAAGTACTTGTTAAAGTGCTTGAATGAAGGGTAGGAGGAAGTATTCTACAGTAATGAAGTCCACGAATATTTGGCTCATTCAAAGTTCATACAAATTTGTATGAATTTCAACATTTGTGGACAAATGGAAAGGAGCCTACATTCATAGGTCCTATTTGTCTATGAGTCAGATGGATCCAGCATCTTCAATTAAGGCCAGATCTCCCCCCCCCCCCCATGGCCTGCCGTCCCCACCACCATGTGCCCCTTATAGGCCCAAGTATAGGCCTTCTCCCATACCGACCTGCCCATGGCTTAAGATCCAAAGATGAGGCCCTTCTGGTCATCCCACCACCTTCAGTAGTGAGGCTGGTGGGCACCTGGAAGAGAGCCTTTTCGGTGGAATGGTCTTCCCCTCGAGGTGCGCGTGCCCCTTCCTTATATTTATTTAGGAAGACACTAAAGTCATACCTCTTGGCCTTTGGTGAGGTTGATTTATGCTCCCTCCCAGTTACAGTTACAGTCACTATTAATGCACTAGGGAGTGCACAGTTTTAAATTTGTTGAAATTTTAAGGTGTTTTTAAATGTGCATCTTGTTTTATGGTGTTTTTCCACTAGCACTAGAAGTACTCATTAAATACCTATTAAGTACCTATTAAGGGTCTGTCACGATCCCCAGCAATCCAGTCAGTGCCTGCCCTCTCTAGGAGTAGCTTGGCCCTGTTAGGATGCTGAGTTTGTGCAATGGCCGAGTGAATACTACAGTGTAAAACACAGACACGGGCAGCAAGTGGTCTGAACAGTAAACTAAAACAGGTTTATTATTATACACAAGCAATACTAGAAAGGAAAATAAGGTTCAGGTATTTGTTGGTTTAAGTCTATGAGTCTCTTAAGGTTACCAGCTTCCAGCCTGTCAGCTCCCCTTCCTCTAAAGGAAAATAGTTCACCTTTAAAGTCAAACCTCTCCACGTTCCAGCCTCCTGACCAGCTCTGCTTCAGCCCAAGCCTAGCCAGTGAACTAGAACATAGCTCTGGATGATCATAAGGCTCCTTCCATCCTTGCTTGCCCGATCACCCCCTGGTCAGTTGCCTGCGAAGTCTTCCTCCAAGATCTTCCAGTCAAAAGACCCCTGGTCAACTACTGGTCCAGCTCCTTCAGGATTCAGCTCTTCTGCTCCCTTCAGCAACGGTCCCAACACGAAGACTTAGTCTGCAGTAATCTGTGTTCCTTTATACCTTTTTCCCTGTGGCCCTGATTGGCTGTCACCTCCTAGGGAAAATTGCTGCAATAAAATGCTGCTGGAGAGTCCTAAGAGAAACTCCTGTCCCTCACCCCTGATTGGTGGGAACTCCTCCTCTAGCCCCTCCAGCACTCAGATCCCCAGACATCTTTTCCCTCCAAAAATCAGCTGCAGCCAATCCTTGCACTCAGGCCCGCACAGGATTTCCCGCCCTTTTTGCAGCCCAAAACCCAGGGCTTGCAAAAAGCTGTTTGCAAAGAGGCTGGCTATTGCAGCTTGCTAGAAGCCTGCAAGGCCAGAAAGCAAAACAGTTTGCAGCCTGTACCCAGAAACCATCACAAGGTCCTTAATGGGTCCTTAATGAGTATTCTAGTGCTAGTGGAAAAACACCCTTAATCTGTATCTTGTTTTAATTTGTATCCTGTTTTTAAACTGTTCTTTAATCCGTTGTTACCCACCCAGAGACCTTTGGGCAGGATAGAAATGTAAATAAATAAATAAATAAATAAATAAATAAATAAATAAATAAATAAATAAATAAATAGGCCTTTCAGGTCTACACGCACAGCTCTCATCCCCATCATCGCAATCTCTGGATGGTTTGGCTTCAGAGCAGCACTGAAATGGGCCCAAAAATTCTACCGCACCCTCCCATTCCATTCTGGAGCATTCCCATACCTCTACAGAGGCTGCAGTCATGTTGCCCGTCATCATTTCCACGTTGCTCAGAAGCCGAAACAGGTCTTGCGGGGATGTACACACAGCTTCTCATTTGGGGATCACTCTGAGCAGTGACAGCAGGTGAGGGGGTAGGTGAGAAGGGAGGAGGGTTCCCTTCATTCACGAATATTCATGAATATTCAGGCATGAAGCCAATCCCCTCCACATTTGGGGTGCAGGATTCAGATGAAGCTGAATATACCCCAATTCAACTTGCATCCAACTGAATGGAGGAATTTGGCTTCATTCACATCCCTACTCTATAACACTTACTCCTGCTCTTGGTAGTTCTGCTGTTGCTGTATTTCTGGTGTTTCCTTGAATATATGAAGTGGCCCATGTGTAGGCAGTGTGCAAACAGCAGGGCTTACTCAGACCTTATTGCATTTAATCCTACTCTTGGTGATTCTGTTCTTGAACACATGAAATGGCCCACATGGTCATTGAAGCTCAGGAGGAAGTAGTGGCCAAGGGAGTCTATTTCCAATTATGGCTGGTTTGACAGCTAAGGCCACTTCTGGATGGAGATGATGCCCATTCTCTGGTAACTTCCAGACTGGGCTGTTGTAATGTGCTCTGTGTGGGGTTGTCCCTGAAGATGGTTCAAAAGCTGCAGCTGGGGCAGAATACAGCTGCTAGATGGCTGTCGTTGCCTTTTGCTGGGATTCAAGGGAAGGTGAAGGTTTTGCCATTATCTTCCGCTTGAGATGCCCATAAGCAATTGGTTAGGGTGAGGGTGAGGGACAGGATCCAGGAATAGATATGTTGTGGCCCAATCCAGCAGGGCTCCTCTCATGTTCTTGTTGTTCCAATTTGCTTGTAAATTTGCAAATCTCTCAACAATATGGATTGAAATAGGAAACATGGAGGGCAGGAGTATTAGCCCTGCTTAGTTATTCATCTTTCTTTTTTTCATTCCTCTTGATTTTTAGCAGCAGCCCACACTCACACAGCAAGTTTTAATGCCTTCTAAGTTTTAACAAAATCCGGGTCCCCAGATCTTTACATTTTCAGAAAATCCAGATCCTTCAACATTTGTTTCCTAGAGGATACAGGAACATGGGTCCTTAAACCTTAGGGTGTTGCATGAGGGGAAGGAGGAATAGGACATGTAAGAATTCTGTGTGTTGTTTCAAGTGCTTCCACACACTATTTTTGGGGAAGGGAAGAGCCAATATCTTCTTATTTGGAGAAGATGAATTATTTTATCTGCATTTGAGGGAAGCATTCCTTTGGGAACATGAGTGTTGGGACTTGTGAGATCATGTTTTAGAACAGGTGCTTCTGATGATCATAACTCCAAGGGAATGAATGGCATCCCACTCCTGAGAAGGTAACCTACCTCCTTCAAAGACTTGGAAAGTACTTGGATGACAATTCACATTCTGTGTCCAATGAAGGCCACAGGAGATATATAGACTGCCTCCAGACTTGCGGAATAAATCCACAGTTAAAGTAAAAAGCGCAGCTTACCTGATGTGAAGTGATGACCGGCCGTCCTGACTCAAAAGAAAGTTCCATAGCTTCTATCAGAAACTGCAAGAGCTGAGTCGGCACATGCAGTCACATGGGTTGAGGCAGCCAGTCAGATCTGAGCTGCCCTCCTGCTTCTCATTTGAAGATTCAAATTTTCACCTTACTGAGCAGCGAGCGTTCTCTTACCAGCATTAAGGTAAGTGTGCAGCAGAGATCTGATAATGCGCCACAACAACGATCCATGGATCATTGTGTGTGAAACCTGGATCATGACTGCACATTCTGCTGTGCAGTATAAACAAATCTGGATGCAGCCATATAGTTCAGAGTACCCTAAACCCAGGAGAACCATGAATTTCATGCAACAACATGTGCGCATTACCATAAAATTCAACATCCTTACCATTTTTATTTTTATTTTAAAGCCTGCAGAAACACACTAGCTAAGCCATTCCTATGGATTTTTTTCGAAAGGGCCAACAGATGGCATTGGCTATCAAATGCAATATCTTTTTGACCTCTCTTATGCATTAGCATCCGTTCACAAATAAGTTCCAAATAACACAAAATGTTACTCTTCTGGCCAGTTCCCACTAGGTCTTTTTAGAGTTTTCAAAACAGTTTGAAAACACTCTGTCCACACTGGAAAGTGGCTTTCCGAGTTAAAAAGAGGAGTAATCGGGAGAAAACAAATTAAATAAAACACCCCTTTAAACAACTCTCGCTCCCATTTTCTTAATAACATGGTTTATTTTCCCAGTGGGAACGCCATCACCACCTTTTCCTCCTGCCTGCCCACCTGCTTCCTTCCCCACCTGCCTGCATGCCCACCGGTTTCACCACCGCTGCTTTGCTTGGCCAGCTGCTTGCCTGCCCACCTGGCTTGCCTACCCACCATTGTGGCTGCCACCAGACTTTCAGATGGTGGTGCACCACTGCCGCTGCCCTGCTTGCTCACTCAATTTCCCACCGAGTAGCCATGGTGTTCCGAGGCTTAGGGAGGAGGAACAGCAGGTGAGCATAAGAACATAAGAGAAGCCTTGCTGGATCAGGCCACAGCCCATCTAGTCCAGCATCCCATCGCACACAGTGGCCCACCCAATGCTCATGGGCATCTCAAGCAGAGACAAGGACAAACCTTCTCCTGCTCCCGAGTCCCAGCAGATGGCCTTAGAAGCGCCCCAGTTCCTTCCCCCCCCTCAGCCTGAAGGATGCACCTGGGCATTCGTTCTAGTAGCCATTGAGCGAGCAAGTGAGTGAGCCCTGCCCTCTCTCCCTCCTTTTCCGGTGCAGCTGCTGCCACACCACTGCCATTCTCAGCTTTAAAGTGGAATTAACATAAACAAATGGGAACATGCATAATGCGCATTCGCATCCATTTTTGTTAATTCCACTTTAAGGGAGACAAGTGAGGATTTGCCCTTCCTTTCCAAGAAGAGTTTAAAAAAAGCTTACCAGGTTTCCCTTAAAGACAGTAGATTTCTCATGGCTGATACCACAAGCTAGCCATGTTGCTCCACTAAAAGGATTTGTCCTCACTGAAATGAATTTGTATGGAATAATCTGGCAGGTGCTTCAGTGCTCTTTATCTTTCATTCAAATGTTTTATCAGTTGTGTCCTGTTTTCTGCTCCGTTGACAATCCTGTTCACACCTAATCAGATAACTTCTGCTTTACCAGAGAGTCATCCAACAAAAACATCCAAATCCTAAGCTCTGTTTTGCATCATTTTCACTCTAGCCTGAAATTAATTTGTTTGGAAACATCTCCCATGGAGGAACTGTTCGCTCTTTGCTTTGTAACCTTCAGCAGAAAAAGGAGTAGAGATTTTGAGAGGGAATGCTTTCATCAGTCCTGAATTATCAACCCTCCATTTGCATTTGGAACGGGCAGATTTCACAGGATTAGAGCCAGGAGGGCAAGTCATTGCTGCCATGCCATTTTTATGGCAGGAAAAATGGAGCATTTCATTTTTAACTCTGATTTTCTTACAAATATATGGTTTTTTTAAAAAAACTATTGTAATTGATAGAAAAATCACAAATGAATGGATTCTTGTGACGTGCTTTGTCTAAAAAAGCAGCTTCCCTCACTGTGATTGATACTTCACAGTATATTTTGTTCTCAGTCTTTACTAGAGATGTGTACATTTATTTCATGTTCAATTGTTTTGAATTGAACTATTCAGTTTGGCCCAATTTGAACTAAACTGCATTACCTGTTGTTCAAAAGAGGCTAGTTCAGTATGAACCAAAGCAAGGGGTGTCCATCAAACTAGGTCAAACCCAAAAGTTCAATTCAAACTGTTCAAAATTGACCTCCATCTAGGCCTCATGCTACCTAAATCAGGTGTGGAAGGCACATGCCTCTGTGTTTCAGTTTCAAGGGGAACCCATTTCAGTAGTGCAGTAACACCCATCACCAAAATGGGTCCCCAGGGGCTCCAAGTCCAGGTACCTTCACTCTTGGATGTTGAAGCTTTAGATGACCAGTCCAAAACTTTCATCAGCTTCAGCACCAGTATGGAAGCTGTCCTGGAACAGCCATCCAAATGTGGACAGCCTCCCATCTGTGGCAGGGCTACCTTCAGATGAAAGTATGCATTGCTGATCCGGGTAAAGTAGCACGTTAACAAGGCATCAAAAACCATATATATAAAGTTGGCATACTGCTACTGGGAGGCTATTCTAAAGCTCAGGGGCCACCACAGAGAAGGCTCTTTTGTGTTCCACAAACCTTCACACATCTGAGGAAGGTAGATCTCCAAGGCCACTAAGGCCATATCCACATGCAAGCCGTCTGGAGTGGCATTGGCACACATGAGACTTGGTGTGGTACTGAGAACGGATCTGGCCTGTCCCCATGGCATTCCTGCCGATGCAGCCGTCCACATGCAAACTGTGCCATCTCTCCTTATTGGGAGGCAGATTGATGTTACCCCAACCTCGCCAGCCACAAATGTCCGCCAGCTGCAGAAGCTGCACCTCCCCTCCCTTAGTGGCACAGGACTGGGATGTGAGGGCATGGAAGATCTTTCAAATCAAGTGAAATACATAAAATTTAAAATAATTTTTAAAAAACCAAACCCGCCATGGGGTTTGGCGGCAGCTGAGCGGTTGAGCAGTTGTGTGCACCTCTGCTCCATTGGGAACCGTGAGAAAACACAACAATTTTTAAAAGAGGGGAAATCAAGCCGTTGCTGTGATCGCCTTGGCGATTGCTAAAATTGGGCAGAATATTGGAGAAAATGAGCATAATCAAGCCCTTATCCTGCCTGCCTTGATTATTGAAAAACAGGGGTGGATTTTTCAAGGCAAAAATCAAGCCATTTTCCTGCCTGCCTTGGCAAAACGACAAGCACAACCCACCTCCCAATGACATGAGTGCAACTCTCCTCCCAGTTAACCCACAAGCGTCCCCATGTGCATTCCCAGCTTGCTGAGCAATGCATGCTGGCTCCCCAAACCGTGCTGAGACTTGTTTAAACAGGTATCAAATCTGGCATGCTTGTGGCACAGTTTGGGGGGATTTGGTATGCTTTTCGCGCACCAAATCCAAAGCCCCTGGGGACGGACCACGCCAATCCTGTGCTCAGAACCATGCCAGAGTTTCATGGGGATGGAGCCTAAGTGTTCCTGGACGGGCTTAGAAGGGCAACTATTAGTTGTTTCTGCTCTATTTCAAAAGATCCTCTTACTGCTTGCCTCTCTTACCCTGTGCCATGCAAATGTCTTCACCTGGAACCTTCAGTGGGAGGTCATATCCTACAAGGTGCTTCCTTTATCCTCACATTTGTATGCAGTTATTCATTGTAGGTGCATAAAAATAAGCATTGAATAAATAAAGCCATAAAAATAGCTCCTCTCCTTCAAGTTAAGAGCGTAAGGAGTAAAATGTAATGTAAAAAAACATAAACCGGGTTGCTATGTAATTAACTCAAAATTTAATGAGCAGTAAAAACACAATTAGGCTGCTGTAATGCATTCAACCTGCATTTCTCTTTCATCATTTAAAAGGGCTCTATAGGTGTGCAGTTGGCATAACAAATAAGCTATAAATTAGGCCTATTATGTCTCAGTGCAAACTCACCCACGTAGCAGCCAAAAGGAAGGAGAAGACAAGGAGTGAATTTCACTCTGGTACAACTTCATTTCAGCAAAAGTTGCTAATTGTAAATCAACAGTGTGTCCCAGTCATTTAATCAATTAACTGATTAAATATAAATGAATATGTAATCTTTGGATTGACTGAATGGGAGCTCAGGCAGCAGGTTACTTAAGAAAGACTTTAAAAAAACAAATACTTGAAATTGGCAAGTAAAATCATAAGAAAGGAATCTCTTGCTTTATCTTATTAAGTCTTGAATGCCTCTTTTTTTTTTTGTATTTGATTTGTATTGAGTGCAATTTTTGGGATTCGATTCAAATCGAATACCCAAAAAGTCAATTAAGAACATAAGAACATAAGAACATAAGAGAAGCCTTGCTGGATCAGGCCACAGCCCATCTAGTCCAGCATCCTGTCGCACACAGTGGCCCACCAAATGCTCATGGGCATCTCAAGCAGAGACAAGGACAAACCTTCTCCTGCTCTCGAGTCCCAGCAGATGGCCCTAGAAGCGCCCCATTTCCTCCCCCCCCCTCAGCCTGAAAGATGCACCTAGGCATTCGTTCTAGTAGCCATTGATACATCTGTCATCCATAAATTTGTCTAACCCTACCTTAAAGCCATCCAGACTGGTAGCTGTCACCACCTCTTCTGGCAGCACATTCCATAGGCCGATGACCCTCTGTGTGAAGAAATACTTCCCCCTGTCAGACCTTACACTCCTACCCATCAGCTTCATAGAGTGCCCCCTGGTTCTAGTGTTGTGCGATAGAGAAAAGAAATTTTCTCTATCCACCTTTTCTATGCCGTGCATAATTTTATATACTTCAATCAGGTCCCCTCTCAAACGCCGTCTCTCCAGACTGAAGAGGCCTAGACGTTGGAGCCTGGTTTCGTAAGGGAGGTGTTCCAGACCCTTAATCATTCTGGTTGCCCTTCTCTGCACCTTCTCTAGTTCCACAATATCCTTTTTGAGGTGTGGTGACCAGAATTGTACACAGTATTCCAAATGTGGCCTCACTATAGATTTATAAAGGGGCAAAATGACACTTGCTGACTTATTTTCTATTCCCTTCCTAATTATTCCCAGCATTGAATTTGCTTTTTTTGCTGCTGCCGCACACTGGGTTGACACCTTCATTGAACTGTCCACCAAAACCCCGAGATCCCTTTCCTGGCGTGTTGCAGAAAGCTCAGACCCCATCAGTTTATAGACGTAATTTGGATTCTTGGCCCCAATGTGCATTACTTTGCACTTGTTAAGATTAAAGCACATTTGCCACTTGGTTGCCCACTCACCCAATGCTAAGAGATCCCTCTGGAGCTCTTGGCAATCTCTTTCAGATTTTACTACCCTAAATAATTTAGTATCATCAGCAAATTTTGCTATTTTACTATGTACCCCTTTTTCTAGATCATTGATGAATAAATTAAAAAGCATTGGTCCCAGTACTGAGCCTTGAGGGACCCCACTTTTTACTTCTTTCCACCCTGAGAAACTGCCGTTTACTACTACTCTCTGCTTTCTGCCCTTAAGCCAGTCACAAATCCAGGACAGAACCTGTCCTTTTATTCCATGGCTGGTGAGTTTACTCAGTAGCCTTTGATGTGGGACTTTGTCAAAAGCCTTCTGAAAGTCCAGATAGACAATGTCTACTGGTTCACCTTTATCCACATGTTTATTGACACTCCCAAAGAATTCCAACAAATTTGTGAGGCATGATTTACCTTTACAGAAGCCATGCTGGCTTTTGTTCAGCAATGCCTGCTGCTCCATATGCACACTAATTTTGTCTTTAATAATGGTTTCCATCACCTTACATGGAACTGACGTTAAGCTAACTGGTCTGTAGTTGCCTGGATCACCCCTGGATCCTTTTTTGAATATTGGTGTTACATTTGCTACCCTCCAGTCCTCAGGTACGGAGCCTGATGTTAGGGAAAGATTATATATTTTTGCTAGAAGGTCGGCAATTTCGCATTTGAGTTCCTTAAGGACTCTTGGATGAATACCATCTGGTCCCGGTGACTTGTTAACATTTAGTTTATTAAGACATGCCAGGACCTCTTCCTTGGTTATTTCTGTACAGTTTAACTCTTCAAAAAATACAGGCTCAGCTACTGGCATGTGTCTTCTGTCTTCCTCCGTGAATACGGAAGCAAAAAATTCATTTAGTCTCTCTGCAATCTCCGTGTCTTCTTTAATTACCCCTTTCTCTCTTTTACTATCTAGTGGTCCAACTGCTCATTCAATTTGATTTGAATGTTTAAAGTTTGAATTTAACCAAATTTGATTTGAATTAAGCAATTTCAAATCTATTCATTCAAATGTTTTATTCAAATTTGCACTTACGAATGTTGACAACTACGCATCTTCCCCGGGTCCGTATACATCTGTACACATCTGTACAACTACATATGCATCCCATAGTTATCCCATATGCAACCTGTTTTCATCCCGTATTGATCAACAGAAATGCGTAAAGATGCGGGAAAGATGTAGATCTTCAAGTACGCATCGTGTACAAACCAGTACACATACAAATGTCTGAATAACTCAAATGAATAGATCCAAAATTTGAAATTCAAATTGAATCTTTAAATTCAAATTTGAAGACATTCATTTCGAATTTGAATGTCAAAATTCAGTCAATTTGAGTGAATTTTGAATGCGTTTGAATATTTGTGCATATCCCTAGATTCGTACTGAAAAGAATGCAAAAAAATTCATATTCATTCAAATAGATCCCCTTTAAATGTAGTAGGATTTAAATTCAATATGAATGTTCAATCCCATACAAATCCCATACGGATCCCATATGAAGCTTCATAAGAGTGTATCAAAACATTCAATTTGAATTCGAATGTCAACCTTCAAATGTGCCAACATCCGGATTCAGCTGAATTTGCACAAATTTTGAATGTTATGGATATCTGTGCACATCCCTTCCCTTTGTCTTTGGGAGCACTGATGGTGGTGTGCCTGCAGAGCACCTTTGAAGGTGTGGCTGGCAGCAGCACTGCTGCCACTGGGAAATGGGACTATCCAACTGTTGCCTCCAAACCTGGGAGAGACTTTGGTGTGGCTGGTGGTCCCACTGTCGGGAAAAGTGTCCAGTTGCCATGAGCCAGTCAGTGCACCAGAAAGGGTTTGTCTTTTCCCTTTGCTTCAAACTTTTGATAAAAGTTCAAAATGAATTCAAAATCTTCCATATTCATGGAGACTGCATCCATGTGAATTCAAAGTACCACTCTCATTTGCTTTTTTGAGAAGCAGATGGGGCGGGAGAGAAATGCGCACCTCTACTTCTGGAGTTCATTCAGTTCTGTTCCCCTCTCAGTTGATTAGTTACTTTGGGGTTAGTGACAGCAGCCAGCCTGGATAACTTTAATAAAGGATTAAACAAATTCATGGAAGTCAGGTGGTGATCCACCTGACTTCCACGCATTTGTCTAATCCAATTGCTATCAGAATGGATGCCTAGGTAAGTGTGCATCTTGTTTTATTTGTATTTCATTTTAATCTGTATCTGCTCTCAATTTGTATTTTGTTTTAATTTATTTTTACGTGTTGTAACCCGCCCAGAGACCTTCGGGTATGGGTGGGATAGAAATGTAAATAAATAAATAAATAAATAAATAAATAAATAAATAAATAAATAAATAAATAGGTACCACCTCCAGGTTGGAGAGATGGGCAGGGTTTTGCTTCGATCTTCTGTTTAAGATGCCCAGAAGCAACTCTTTGGCCAGTGTGTGAGAGAGGATGCTAAACTACACAGGCTGTGGCCTGATCCAGCAGGGCTCCCATTATATTTTTTATGTTCAAGCAATTGAACCAGGAAGATCTATGTAAACTGAAAGCCGCAGTACTTGCACATGAGTGGAAATAGGGGCTGTTGAGAAATAAAGCCCAATTAAAAATGGAAGATGGCTAGATAGGTGTGTTAGATAAGTTGACATCAGAGATGAAGTGCAGCAAGGAAACCTAGAAGCTGAAGATGAAGCATGGAAACCCACTGGACAGACATCTGTCTGGGATGCTTTAGGGAATCCTGCATTGAACAGGGACTTGGACTCAATGACCCAGGAAGTCCCTTCCAACTCTATAATTTTATCGTTCTGTACAATATTGATTAGGGATGTGCACAGATGTGCACAGACAAACATTCTCAAGCAGAACGTTAGAAAATTAGAATTTGTACGAATAGACCCTCTTGAATGTGGTAAAATTCTGTTCGATACAGATATAGTCATATGAATTTGTACGAATACCCAATATGAACAAATACATATTGGATACAAAGGAATACGTATCTGATACATATCCTGTAACAAACCCACCCTGAAAGTGTCAAATCTGACCTGAATCTACTTTTAATACGCTCTCAATCCATGTCAAATGCACTCTAGCTCCATTGCCACTTTCCTACCTCCCCAGTTTAACAAATGTCCAAGCTATTCATATGAATGTCCAGAAACATTCATATTCGTATGAATTTCAATGTAAGAATATCATAACATTTGATTTGTGTAGGAAAGTCTGAATTCTTCTGAATTCTTACAAATATCCAATGTTACGAATATTTATGGACATCCACAGTTTTGACTCCTGGTGAATCTCTACTGGGAAGCTATCCTTTAAACATCTTAATCCTAGGTGAGGCATATTTCACTGAATCCAAGTCTACAGCCACACCTTGTATTTTAGAAGGATGGAGGCTGTCTGTAGTCTTCAGCGATCTGGGGCATTTCTGCACTTGGCTTCCCATCTGCAGGAAGGGAAAAGTACATCCTGCTTGTGAACACGAGTGCATCCTGACCCAACACCCAATGCAGTTGCAGACCTACCTGGGTTTGGACATGTGTTCAGGTGCTGCCATCTTCTGTGCAGGGCCCAGTGTGACTGTGCACGCACCGGCACCGGCGCCATAATGACGGTGATGCACCATGCATGTGCAATTGCATTTCTGGTCACCTAATGTGCCAAAATGCTTGGGAAACACCTCAGATGATCCTCAGTACCAGCAGAGTTGTGAACGGTCGCTCCTCTGGCCGGTACAAGGGTTAGGACACATGTGGTACACAATTTCATGCACCACATATAATAGCTGCTGGGATAGCTTCTGGGATGGCAGGAGACATTTCTGATGTGGAAATGCCTCCTGCAAGTGCAGATGGTGCTTGCCAGAAGCTACCTCAGCATATACTAGCAGGTCAAGTGTGAACTGGCCTTGGGCAACGAAGTATATTTCTGGTTTTTCCAAGGACTTCCTGGTTGGAATGGGACTATCTTGTAATTGAATAATCCCAGTTCTGAGTTTGCTGGTGATGACACCCTGATAAAACTCCACTGCTGACAACAATGATATCCCAATACTTCCCCACCATTGCCACTTCTGCGAGCATGACACCATGCCACACCAAGTTTCCGTGGATCGTGTTTGCCTTGAAAAAGGTAAGCTTTACCATGGCAGCAGGGGACTTCTCCCCCCAACCCCTCACCATCAACATCAATGCCATACTAAAGTTTATCTTTTACCAAGCAAAGCTGATCCACAAAAACGTGGCTTGGTGTGGCAGCAGTGCCACAGTAGGTGTGACCAATCCATTCCAGGCTGAGAATGGTCTGTGTCCCCTATTCAACCCTGGGACAGACTATCCGGTTAGAGTGTGACCGTGGCCCTAACAATATACTTTCAAGGCGGAATTCCAGACAAACTGTTGCTGTTTTCTTTAATTTTCCAATTGCCTATTTGCTAGACCAAAATATTTAAAATCTTTTCTCCATTTTTTTTTTAAAAGTACTATCGGGTGAGAGCAACAAGCTGTGGTGATATGTTAATTATGCTCTTAGAATGCACAAATCTTTTCCACTGTTGTCATGTTAAAATCAACAAAGAATTCAGCTGAACAGAGCCGTGGAATGAACGGACTTTTGTCACAGCAAACAGCTGTGACAGAAGCACTGAACACTTCGCTGGAATTCTTCACTGCTGCTGCAGTTTGAAAAACAGTTGCGCATGGGCAGCACAGAACACCATGTTTCTGGAGGCCCCCACAGACATGTCTGCATCAGGAATAGAAGGCTGGGAAATAATAAAAAGGAACCTCAGAAGGTGGGATGTGCACGAATGTTGCTGGGTTTTTGTTGTTTGCATTCGAATTCAAATAGAATATCCAAACATTCTATTCGATTTGCATGTTTAGAATCCAAATGCAACGAAATCCGATTAGAATCAAATGCATTCAAATCTATTTCACCTGTACTCCACATTAAAAGCCAATGTATATTAGAGGTAGCAGTGTGTGGATGCTACCACCTCTAAGCCATTTTCAAACTACTTTTTTTTTACCTTGTGCAGATGCAGCCTCAGAGGTCCTACTGCTGCATCATACTGCATCCCAAAACAAGGTGTTCCCAAAGCATGCATCATGCTTCATTTCTTCCCTCCTTTTCTGTGCAGATTTCTTGTCTTTTTCACCTATGTCTGTGTTAGGCTGATCAGTTATTGCTCTTTTCCATTCTGCTAATCCATCCTGATAATTTCAGTGAATCCCTTTGGATTTGTGTGGCTGCAGTTCATTGATCACTTTCATTGTTCTAGCACTATAAATACAATTCATAGATTATTATTAATTTTATTATTATTATTATTATTATTAGATTTTAATGGATCACATAACTAAAATATTCCTTCCCTCCTTTCCCCTAATCACAGGGTTTTCTTCTTGCTTGAGACCTAGCAATCTCCATGTGAGTGCAATATTTATTTATCAATGTGGCAAATCGCTGATAATATAAGCAGGGTGTTACTATGCACAGTGAAGCTGATGTCACAGTAACAAGTTTTAATTAAGCAGTGCTAAGTTAGGGACCGAAGGTGTTGCGGCATAAGCTGTATGGGACCAGTATTTCATTATGTTCTTGTCAGTTTGCAATGTCACCTGGAAATTGCTGGAAATTAAAATCCTAAGTATGTACATTGTGGGATTTGTGCCTACTCAGACAGAAAACGGATTTGGTTTCGGCAGTGGGTGCCTCTTGTAAATGCGTGGGAGCTAACTAATTAGAGGCTCAGTTGGATGACACTCCTTCTCCAAGCCAGTCTAGAGGGGAGTGAAAATGAATCTTCTTTCTCCCTGGGTATTTATATTTTATATTTATTTATTTATATTTAAATTTATATGCCGCCCCATACCCGAGGGTCTCTGGGCGGCTCACAGCATTTAAAAACAGATGTATAAAAACAGTATCAAAAACAAAACAAATTTTAAAATGCAGTTTTAAAAATACAAGAAAAGTTAAAAACATCAGTGATTTTCAGTGAGGGGAAGTGTGGGGGACATTTCACCAAAGGCCTGCGTGAAGAGGAACGTTTTCACTGCCTTCCTGAATAGGAACAAAGAAGGGGCCTGACGCACCTCGAGGGGGAGACCATTCCACAGCCTGGGGGCCACCACCAAGAAGGCCCTCTCCCAGGTATCCACCCGCCTAACTAATGAAGGTGGAGGGATCACCAGAAGGGCCTCCCCTCCAGATCTTAAAACACGGGCAGGTCGATACGGGAGAAGGCGCTCCTTTAGATATCTGGGGTCCAAGTCATTTAGGGCTTTATAAGTTAAAGTGAGCACCTTGAATTGGGTTCGGTAGTGAATTGGCAGCCAGTGCAGTTCTTTTAGAACCGGCGTAATATGCGTCCGGCTAGATGTTCCTGTCAGCACTCTGGCCGCTGCATTTTGCACCAGCTGCAACTTCCGAACCGTCTTCAAGGGAAGCCCCATGTAGAGGTTACCAGAGCGTAGTAGTTTAAATAGGAGGAGCACCTGGCAAAGACGGCAAGATGGATCTCTCGTACCATGAATAGTCAGGCCAATAACACCTAAACGAATGGCTTCACCTATACAGACCTATCCAGGAATTGTAACTGTCTGGAGACACCCTCTTGGCAGTATCATCACGAGCAGAAACTATAGGTATGCAGATGCACAGGATTGCCTTCTCTGTGGTGGCCCCCAGCTATAGGACTCTGCATTTCTCTCTGTTAAATATCATTTCAGCCCACTGTTCAGACTTGTCTAGATCTTTTTGAATCTGTTTCTCCTCCTCACTAGTGTTAGCAACTAGGGGTGTGCATGAATATTTGTAACATTCGTTATTCGGATGAATTCAGACAAATTCGGACACTCATACACAAATAAAATGTTAGGACATTCATTCATTAGCATTCGTATGAATACAAATGTTTTGGACATTCACATGAATAGTTTGGACGTTCGTCAGACAGGGGAAGTGGGAACGCTGCTGCGCCAGTGGCATCTGGAACACATCCAGATTGCATTCAACATGGATTGAGAGAGGATTAAAAGTCGGATTTGATGTTTTATGTTACGGGATATGTATCGGATACCTATGTGTTCATGTCGGATACGTATCGGATATTCATAGGAATTTGTATGAATGCACTCGTATTGAATAGAATCCTACCGCATTTGAAGGGGATCTATCTGAATGAATATGGTTTTTCTAACATTCAGTTCGTTACAAGTCAAATGTCTAAAAGACCATTCATGCACATCCCTGTTAGCAACCCCTCCTAGGTGTGTCATCTGCGCATTTGATCAAGTGGGAAAGATGCAATACAAAATGATAAATCATACTTTAAAATACATACCTTATAATTCATTGTGAAAGCACATGAAACCTTCGGGGAAAGGAAACAGAGGCAACAACAAGAGGTCTCCCTCCATCCCTCTCCTGAATGCAGCCAGTTCTTAATCTGGGCGTGGGGGGAAGACAGGACAGCAACACGCCAGGTCTTCCTCCTGCTTTGAACTGCTTCAAGACTTTTTGAAGCCCTCCAGGCTGATGGTGAATTCAACACCTTGAGGTAGTCACAGGGCCAGAGTCAGTGGAAAGAAAGCAAACACTTGCCTTATGCAGCCCACTGGGGGGAAATAGAAAGAAAAAGAAAAGACAGCTCTTCATCAGATCCTACCAAATAAGAGAAATGATAGAACTTGACGATGAACCATCTTCTATTACAGTACAGGCCTTTCTGCACTTCCTGTCCCACTTCCTGTGGTGTAGATGCATGTCCAAGTGTTACCATCTTCTCCCTGGAGGCTGGCACAGCTACACATGCACTGTCACAGGGACAATGGTGACTCATATGCACGTGTGGTCACATTTGGGGTCATCTGAGGTTCTAGCACACTTTCATGACTCTCCAGATGACCTGCCCAACACCGCAGAACAACTGCAGCTGAAGGAAGGGAGAAGTTAGAAATCACCATGGATTTCTAGCTTCTTCCTTCCTTTGGCCACAGTTGTTTTGAGCACAGTGAAACCAACTGTGCCTGAAGGAAGGGATCACTTTGTGGAAGGTAAACAGAGTAAAGGTAGAAGGAGCTTAAAGGGTGAGAATCTTGCCTTGCTAGCTCGTAAGGTTTATGTTTCTAAAGTGCCAAGTAATATGGATGGGACTGGGCAGGGTTGAGGGTGGGTGCTCCTTCTGTTGGGTGGCAGCAGCAGCACAAGCTGCATGAAGAAGCAGAAGCAGAAGAGTTGGCTTTTCTACCCCTCTTTTCTCACCCATTTAAGGGGACTCAAAGCGGCTAACAAAGCTTTTCTATTCTTCTCCCCACAACAGAACACCCTGTGAGGTAGGTGAGGCTGTGAGACCTCAGAAGACAGCTATGACTAGCCCAAGGTCACCCAGCTGGCTTCATAGGGGAGGGCGGAATTGAACCTGGTATTCCCAGATAAGAGTCCAGCTCCCTAACCGCTAGACCAAACTGTGACCCAAGGGAAGAACGGGTAACGGTGGTGGTGGCAGTAATGGTGATTTTTTTTTTTGTCTTAAAAATATGCATCTTATAGGCAAGCAAATCTAGTAAGTCAAAGCCACAGACTCTACGAGAAGATGTTGAACGACCCATCTTCTACACCTAAAGCTAAAAGTAGGGATGTGCATGAATTATTCATCAAGTACACAATCAGTATGGATTTGAACAAATCTGAACATTTGCCTTTGACTCTAATATTGGCTATATTCGAATGCAAAGGAAACACTTTTGTGCATTCATCTGATGTTTCAGTATATTCATGAACTGGTAAAGTAGCTACCCAGTCACATCTGCAATGGATTCAAAGTGAATTCAGAACAGATTTGGAGGATACTGTCAATAAGAAAATCAAAATGCATTTAATACAATTTACTAATTAGCAGTGTTACTGTAAAATACCCATATTAAAAACAATGTTAAAAACATTAATATAACAATTTAAAAAGACTTTAAAAAGACGTTAAAATGGCAACATAATTGTGCAGTGGGGATCCTTGGTCTTCTCCAGTTGACAAAAAGGGGGGCGGTTGGAGATGGAGGTAAGTACTCCTGGCTGCCACTGCCACATGGATCTCAAATGGCCGAAGCACCTCTAAGTCATGCGCCTGGTGAACCTCCAGAGATCGAAAGCATTCCAGTTGTGCCTACTGTTAAAACAATTTGGGAAACAGATTTGCAAAATAGAAGAACAGTCCTACCTCTTATCACCTGCAAATCTGTCCCCCAGAGCATGTCCAAATGTTAAAGGTAATATTGGGAAATAATATTTGGAATATCATTTCCATGGGTATTGATTTGAAACACCTTTCTGATTTATCAAATAAAACTTCTTCCGGGTTCATCCGCCTTGTGCAAATGTGCTTTTATTTTTGTTCTCGCTCTCTGACATGTGTAAGTTCCTGGCGCTTTGCCAGGTATTTCCCATGAATAATTCAGTATTGATCAAAGAATAAGACAGTCTTCACTCAAGCAAACTCAGATCTTTTATTATGCAATCATTTGGAAAGTTAGATCTATGTATTTCTTCTACCCCTGCTATACATGTGATATCTCCATAATAAGGTTTTGTTTGGTTTTAGGGATGGAATATAAAGGTTACCATTTTATATTCCTTTTTATCCCCTCTTTTTTTTTAAGTAATTAAAAAATATGGGCTTTTTTCCTTAGGAAAATCAACTTCTTTTAACATTGCTCTAATTAAATTTCCAGATGCCTTTCTTCCCCCTCCTTTTCCCTTTTTGCTTGTGAGAGAGAATTCAATTAGGTTTTAATCTCAGTAATCAAAAATGCACTGGTGCTTTGAGTATTTGATTTTTAATTTAAAAATTTGACATGGCATTCCAATTAAAATGTTCAACAGTTGCATCGTAGCATAAAAGTCTATTACCTCTGGTAATCAGGAGAAGCTGGAGACCATAAAAAATACAAGTAGCATTCAAAGCAACCCCCAGGTATTTGCAATACTCAGCTCATCCCAAATAATTCTGTTGCAGCTGTTAGTAAAAACATGAAGCTTTGTATAGAGATAGCTTGATTCTTGTGTCAAGATCTGGATGACAAAGGGAGCATCATACTGCACACAGTAATGGGACTTTCTAGACACAGGGGAGGTGCCAACACTGTGCCAGCATCATGGCTCAACTGCCAGGCAGATGGTTAAGTAGTTGAGCAAGTAAGTTCCAATGTTTAATTTTGACTAAACTAGCACCAAATCATAGAATTACAGAGCTGGAAGGGACCTCCAGGGTCACCTGAATCCAACCCCTGCTCAATGCAGGATCCACTAAACTATCCCAGATAGTTGCCCGTCCAACCTTTGCTTGAAGACCGCCAGTGAAGGAGAGGTTATCACTTCCTGTGGCAACCTATTCCATTGACTGATCGCCCTTACCATTAGATAGTTTTTTCCTAGTATCTGACCTGTATTGATTCCCTTGATGTTTCATCTTGCTGTTTCTAGTCCTTTCATCCTGAGTACATGAGAATAGGGACAATCCCTCTGCACTTTGACAGCCTTTCAGATATTTGAAAATGGTTATCATATCTCCTCTCAGTCTTTTCTTCTGTAGCATAAATTTTCCTAGATCGTTTAACCATTCCTCCTTTGACATGGTTAACAAACCAGTCTCCATTTTGGTAGCCCTCCTTTGAATTTACTCTAGTTTTTCAATGGCTTTTAAAAATTGGGGTGCCCAGTACTGGACATAGTACTCTAGATGAGATCCGACCAAGGTAGAGTAAAGAGGAATAATTACTTCCTCTGATCTAGACACTTGATACATGTAACAACTTGTCTGACATAGCAAAAGAAAGGACTTTTGGGAGCACACCCATATTGTAACCCATATCATGATCATGGGTGTTTTTCCACTGGCAGAAAGTACCCATTTTTGCACCCATTAAGGACCCATTTGGGTGTGAGCCGGATGACCCCATTTCCACCACGGCACCCATTTGGGACACATTTGTTTCCCTTGCCGCTGGGGAAATCTGAATCATATGGGTACATTTTGGCCTTTAATCCATTAATGGGGTCTACAATGGGGTCTTCAGCCAGAAAATCTGGATTAAAGGGAGCCTGTTTCCACGTTAGTTTGGCAATGGGGTCTAGAGGAGGCTAGGGGGAGGGGTGCCCATGGGAGGGAGCCCCAAGATCAAAGCTTCGAAGTCCCTCCAAAGTCCCTCCAAAAACCCTCCAAAGTTGCCTTCGGAGATTAGCAAAGTCTCCGAAGACAAACCCCTTGCGAGAACAAAGTGGACTGTTACCTTTAGGCATGGAAAGAGGTGCATATTAATGAGGCTGACTCATCTGTGCTCACAAGGAGCTAATTAATATGCACCTCTCTTGCATTGCTCTCATAAGGGGTTTGTCTTCGGAGCCTTTGCTAATCTCCGAAGTTGCCTTCAGAGGGACTTTGGAGCCTTTGCTAACCTCCAAAGGCAACTTCAGAGGGACTTCGGAGGGACTTTGGAGATTGCACCCCCCGTCTCCCCAAACACCTGGGGTGACAGGTAGACCCCTTGTGGGTCAATCCAGATTTGTAAATGGGTGCTCCAGTGTTTCCACAGCAGGGAGGCTAGCACCCATTGCTATTGGGTGCTAGAGCACCCATGGAAACACATTGGGCACTTCCCTTAATCCAGATCTACTAGATCCGGATTATGGGAAGTACCCATTCCTTAGATCCAGATCTTCTTAGATCCAGATTAAAGGAGTGCGGTGGGAAAACATCCTTAGTTTGTATTCACCAATATCCAGTGCAGGGATGTGAATGAATATTATTTTAGCATCCAATTTGAAACAAATCAAATGTTCAAAAATCCACATTCATATGAATAGATCACATTTGAATGTGGCAAAATTCTATTCAGTATGAATCTATTTGTACGTATTCACGTGAACATTCAATACATATCTGATACAAACAAATACTTATCTGATACAAATAGATACCTATCTGATACATTTCTTTCCCCAGCTTAACGAATGTCCTAACTATTTGTACAAATGTCCAAAAACATTTGTATTTGTTCAAATGTTACTATATGGCTATTGTAACATTTTATTTGAGTTCAAATGTCCAAATTCAGCCGAATTCTGAATTTCTGAATGTTACAAATCATTAGAACATAAGAGAAGCCCTGCTGGATCAGATCCCAGCCCATCTAGGCCAGCAAGAAAACCTTCACCTGCTCTTCTCTCCCTGCAAATAGCCTTCAGAGGAATCCTGCCTATTTCTACAACCTGAGGCCAATTCTCACTTGGCCTCGTAGCTGACGATATGCTAACATCTGGTGAAGTGCATGTCCACTTCCAGGAGGTGTTTCCAACCCAGAAACATCTCCTGCTTTACCAGATGTTACCCTATCTAAAAGCCGTGATGCATGAAATAGTGCACCATACTCTCCCTAATCCTAACCTTTTCCATCTCATTCCTTTACCTGTCACATCCAGTGCCACAGTCATTCACATCACTTCCGGTACAAGGGGTCACTTGAGGTGCCACGCAAAAGCGTTGGCACTTCAGATGATCCCAAACAGGACTGCGTACTAATGGATCGTCATC
This sequence comes from Aspidoscelis tigris stejnegeri, assembly GCA_023333525.1. Lineage (NCBI taxonomy): Eukaryota > Metazoa > Chordata > Lepidosauria > Squamata > Teiidae > Aspidoscelis > Aspidoscelis tigris. The sequence goes on along the minus strand of JALMGA010000003.1, from coordinate 103,144,497 downwards.
ATCGCAGTGGTCATGCCAGGCTCCGAACACAACATGGCAGGGTCCTGCCAGTGATCAGACACACAAGTAAGTCTCCAGGTGCGTGCAGCTTAGTATAACAAGTGTGAAAACTAGTGCACATTAGTCCATCACACACTTTTCCCATTAAGTGGACAGGAAGTCAATTGTGAAAGCAGTGACGTCCATCCCAGTAGCCATGAATTTATCTAATCCTTTCTTAAAGCTTCCAGGCTGGTTGCTGTCACCATCTCTTTTGGTAGTAAATTCCGTAGAACACTGACCCTCTTGATGAAAACTCTGTCCTAACTCTTCAGCTTTATAGAGTATCCCCCCTGTTCAAGAGTTGTTGATAGTGAAAAGAATTTTCCTACATCCACCTTTCCCACACTGTGCATAACTTTATGTACTTCAATCAAGTCTTTCAAGGCGGTAGAAACATTCAATACCATGTGCAGTGAACCCAGAGTCCAAGCTCAAACCCTTCCAAGAGCTGCATCAGAAAAGTGTTCATTCTGCCCATAAAGCTAGGTAAAGAGATGACAATATCTTCCAAGGATGAGATTGTGGCTACTGGTTAGCAACTTGATACATTATCATGCTCTGTTTGTTATCCAATTTTCCTGCCTGCTCCAGGCCCCTCACTACCTCCTGCATTGAAGATAGGCAGCCAGCTTGGTTTCTAAATAGCTTAAAATCCTAACCTCTGTTTCTCTTACCTGCAGCTGTTTCTTTTCACATCAAGGTTTGTGTCTTAGTTCTGACTTCAGGTTGATGAGACTCACAGTAATATTGTTGCCTGTAGTAAAACTTAGTGAGTTTTCACCAGGTGGGGAGCCTGTTCATTATTTTGCATGTTATACTTCTAATGCCCTAGAAGATCATGCAACCAAAGGCCTGAACCACATGCTGGGGAAGGCAATCCGTGATCTGTTTCCCCTTTCTAAAACTTTTTCCACCACCTGATTTGATTGCTCGTGATCACCAATTCACAGGCCTTCCATTGCTTTTATGGGGCATGGTTACTCCAAGGCATAAACTGGCCTATTTTCAGCATTTATATATTGTTTAAAAGCACCAGTGTGGGCCGAAAAGTATTTAAAAGTTAGAGATGTGCACAAATATTTGTGCTATTCAGAATTCATGAGTACAAATTCTGACATTTGTGGATGAATAGAATTATCTGGTGTTCATCAAAGCCTGGAATTTGCAGGCAAGAATTGTTTGAAGACCAGATGCCCCAATGGGCTCCCATTCCCTCCCCCCGGCCTCAAATCCTCCCCGTGGCCTACTGTTGCCCCTCTTTCCTTGGTTCCACTGCCATCACCACCACATACTCCCCCCCCCAAGCACTTCTGAGCCAGAGCGCACACTTCTGGGCTTCCCATTTCCCTCCATCACACCCTCTTACCCTTGAGGAGGCCACCATGGCATCACTGGGTCCATTTTGGTGCTCTTCGGAGGCTGAAAAAGCACTTCCAGGTCTTCTGTGCATGCAGCCCTTCATCAAGGGATCACACAATGCAGTGGGAGCTGCGCGCGCAGACCCAGAAGTCCTTAGAAAGCATGCAGCGACGGCATGATGAAAGGTAAGTGTGGGGAGGGAAGAGAGAAGTGGGGGGGGGGGTTCACTTCATTCCATGCATGAATATTCATATGAACATTCATGCACGAATATGAAGCCCCCCATATTCATTGGGCAAGAATCTGGCCAAAGCTGAATTTTCCCACATTTGATGTGTATCAAATCGAGTGTAGGAAATTGGCTTTGTGCACACGCCTAACAAAATTCATAAAATGTACACACACCGGGAGAATTTCAGTTTGGAGATCAAATCAATTTAGAGACCAAATGCTGTTAAGATTTATTCACTCACCCCAACCACCATAGGTCTTTGATCTTTGTGAGACAACATAATCTGACCAAGGATGTTGCTGTCCACGCGCCCAAGGGATGGAATTCCTCAGAAGAACCACAGGCAGTTTCCACATGGTCTCTATGGACCTGCTAGCTGCCACCCTGGAACTCAGTGTCCCCTAACCAGAGCGGTCATCAGAAGCACAGTCTTCCAGGGAATACCACTGGTTGCATGGGAGTTGTACATGGATTGCTTTCCTGAGCATTCCCAGGCCTTGGAGTGCTTTATCTACCACAATACAGACACTGGAGTAGCCCATGAGGTATGCGGTGTCCAGCACTAAAATCATTCCCACCTGCATCTTCAGAGAGCAGAAAACTCTTTTCCTCCCTGGCTTCAAAAGTTAGGCCCGGACGGGTAGCCAGACTGCGCATGGCTGCAGCATACTTTTCAGAGTGTCTTCCATTCATGGACCAAATAACTTGGTTCAGGTCAGAGGACAGTCTCTGTATTACATACCATGGGGAAGCAGCCTCTGAGAAAGTTCTTTCCCAACCAGTGGGCCACAGTTGCTCCAGAAATCAATAAGGGCTATTTGAATTAAACATGTGCTCGGGTGCCTTTGCTGGCTACAGGCCTTTTTCGGTCCACGAAACCTCCCCTTCCCACACTGCCCTCTTTTTTCCAATTAGTAATTTGAGCAATTATTACTTAAAGGCTGAAATCATAAAGCTTCACTGATGCTTTTTCTAAGCCATGTACCTGAGCAGCATCACACACAGTGATGAGGTCCCTGCATGCAGCCCAGAGAACAGACATCTACCTGTCCACCACTCACTGTCTTCTTTTCACTTCCTGTTCATTTTTGGGAGGGGAGGACTTTTGTCTTCAGTATTCCCAGATTCTAACTTAGAAGGTTCATGAGGGAGAGAGGAACACTGGCATCTGAATGATTCTATCTGCAAACTATATCTTGGGGTGATTAAACAGGGCTTTTTAAAGTCATCCCTTTAAGAAAAAGTATCACATCTCCAGATGCACAACAAATTCCTTAGAGTTATTCAAATACTGTATGCAGCCAACAACCTGCCTTATTTTGCCACACTACAGTCTACATTCATCTCCAGGTCAGGCAACGTCTACCCCCACTATGAGTGCTACTATTGCTTGGGCATGTGACAGGAAACCCCCACCACTTTGCTTATGTAATTTCCTGCCTAACTCTGTTTAAAGAAAGAGACACTTCAGAGCTATGAAATACTGAATGCTGAAGACTTGGCTTCTTTGAGACTTCAGTATGGGGTACAGCAAATGCAGAGAAGTACAGACTCAGATTCGCCCAGAGGGTGCCTCTTTAAACACATCTGATCACGCTGAAAGCTATCTGAAAGTGCTATTTGTTTTCTACTGCCTATGAACACAGCCTCAGTGACGGCTGACAAATCACTTCGTGAGACTTTTAGTGTATAGGTGGAAATCTGGTTGGAAGTCTGGTTTTTATTTTACCAATAATCTGCCATAGACTGCAGTGCAGTTCGGCAGCATTCTGTATGACCACTATGGTCCTAATCCTTGGGCCACCTGCTGCATAATAGTTGTATTATATTTGAACTCACAAAAGTTTGTTACCACTTTGTAAAGCTTTTCACACACGCACCACCCATAATGGGATGGCAAAAGTGGAAGCAACACTGAAGACATTAGGGGAGAAGATTGTGAGTCTAATATGATCGACATCTTCAAAAATATAAATGCTTCCTTCAGCTAATATTTTGTTATATTTTGAATCAGTTATTTGGTCTCATCACATTTAGGGTGGACATGATGTAATTTTCCTTTGATCTGAAGAGTAGACTAGGCTGTCTTCAGTTGACTTAAATGGGAAGCTGGACTTGCTTGGTATCAGTGAATGGAAGAAAGTTGCTGAGGCCCTTTCTGCACTGGGCCTTATTCCGGATTATATCCTAAAATAGTTACCTACCATCTGTATGCTAGTACAGATTCTGACAGGCCTCACCCATAGTCTACACCAGCATGTGAATAGCAGGTCCTTGTTCTGGGATATAATCTGGATAGCATCATAGCTATCTCAGTCAACATCTCTCATATGTATCAATATTCCATATCTCTAAACTATTATGGATTTGAGCTACAAGATATGGAGTGCAATTCCACACTTCAGAACAGTATTTTATTTCTGAATATTTCTCACTCATTCTTCACCCTTTAGGATGCAGACATGTAAAGATTGTTGGGGGTGTCAGCCCTTGTTGGTATTAAATCAGCAGATGCGTGGCCGTGTTGAAAAGACAAGCTCTGCTGTCCCGGAAACTTGCTGCTGGCATCTCCGGAGCTGTCCAGCCTTTTTCAGCAACTCCCTCCTTCTTCTGCCCGCAGCTTAAGAAACAGACTGAAACAGGAGTTCTGTCTCTTCGCAGAGGTTTATTCTTAAAGGTTGCTGCATGTACAAGTATACATCTCTCCATCCAAGCTCTCGACCAGCAATCAACAACAATTCGACTTAACCAGCAGTGTATAGGCACTTTTATACCTTTTCTTATCATAGATGGTGACTCACTTCCTGAGTGTTGCACAAGCCTGTGTTGCAATCCAAGTGTTGCACAGACTTACGCAATTCTTGCTCAATCCAACCTTGAGCACTTTGTTGATAGTCACGCCTGTGACTCTTAGTTACCTCTGTATGCACATCCGTACATTTTCCTTATATGGGCTTCCCTGCCTAACAAAGATAGCCTGGACCAACTCTCCTTGTGCAAGAGGCTGAACCTTCACTTCTTGCTTACTTGATTGTTCTTGCATTTTCCTGGCACAGAGAAGTCGTGGATTAACTTGGAATTAACCTGGAGACAGTACCTAGGTATTCATTTTAGGCCCTGGTTGCATAAGTGTAAAACAGGACATCCTATTCATTAATTCAAACTGAGGTCATACCAGTCCTGGTCACACCAAGATCATTACAGGTCATCCTCAAGCCGTCCTCGCTTTGGGCTGCTTTGCTCACAGCTTTTTCCACAATCGACCTGAGCCTCCTCCATGGAACTTTTGGCTCCCCACCCCTTTTGCTGCATCATATCTATCTCCTTTCTTATTGGATGCTGTTGTGTCACTCAAGGGAGGCGAGGGTGTGTGTTTGTGGTTCTTTTTAAAGCCTGCTCCCCCACCTCTGTGCCCTCTCTGCCTTTTTTATGTCCTTTTCTCCTCCGTGTGATTATTAAAAAAATAAAAAATAAATTTGCAGAAAATACTAGATAATCATACACATAAACATAGGAGAGGAGATGCTTCATGAACTCTGCACGTGCACATTGGCTGAAAGGAAAGACTGGGCCCCACCCACCACAGCACGATTCAGCCTCCTTTAGCCCATCCCCCCCACTCACAACTGAGAAAGTGAAGACATCCCGCCATGCCAGGACAGGCTGAGTCCTGTAAATACGAGGAGTCCAGTTAAAACGGTCTAATGGGGTGTAGGCTGGCTTGGAAAATGACTTTTTTAAAATAATTTGAGTAATACAGGATGACGATGATCTGAGGTCATCCTAAACTATTAGTATGACCACAGTCTTAGTAACCACTGACACACCTGTCCTCCATGAATTTGTCTAACCCTTTCTTAAGGCTATCCAGGTAGGTTCTGGTTGCCACCTATAGACTGGGGTGGGGGGAATATTTCCGCCTGTTGGTCCTAATTCCTCTGCCCATCAGCTTCAACGTACAGCATGAGAAAGCTCCTGAGCTAAAAAGAAACTCTGAGGGAAACTGTAGTAATCACAAAGGTTTGCACAGGTTTTCCCCTGGCTTGAGCCTTCCATTTCTCAAGCCTCAGAGTAAAAAGAATATTCCTGCTCCCATGGCTTGCAGTACACACCCAGCACCAGCAGGGTGCTGGACACTTCACCTTGGGGCAAAATGGCTCCCCAGCCGCATGGCATCCATCTTCTCTTCCTGGTTGAGGATCCTCCCCGCCTCCCGCTACAGGATATGACATCAGAAGGACTTCTGCCCTGCTCAGCTGACACAGCTCCACCTATCACCTACCTGGATTTTATCCTGAGGTCACTTCCTTCCCCGCCTTCTTGTGGGGGATATAAAAAGCTTTGCAGAGTAATAAACTCTCCCTCTTCCAGCTGATCTCTGCGTCCTGCCTCTTCTCTCCCCCTCCCCCATTTTCTAGCTCTCAGGGTTAGGCCAAACAAATGGGCCTGATCCCAAATTATCTGGGCCAGTCAGGTAATTTGAAGACTTTCGCAACATCTGGCATTCAGGAGCTGCAGCAATCAGCTGTTGCTCCCCATTCCCCGGAGCCCTCGCATTTCGTGGCGTAAGCCGGATACGCCACAGGAAACACATAAGGGAAACCTGGAACCATCTACAAGGAGTATTCAATAATTTCCTGACCATGCAAAACTGAAGAAGGGCGCATGGCAAATTTCTCTTACTACTAAGTGGCAGAGAAACTCACCATTTTTAGGAGGTCAGATTTGGGGCTGGAAGAGATAATATTTTTTTCTATCCCTTCCTATACCCTATGCCCAACAGTCTCAGGGCAGATTACGATAAAATCAGTATAAAAAAGCAGATAAAGAAGAATAAATCAAGTTGAGAAGATTAAATCAAGTTTGTAAAAAGACTGTCAGGGCGGGGGCAAGAGGGATTTTTTTTTTTAAGACCATGCCAAAGAATCATTTACATACCTAATTAAGACGGCAAAGATGTAATCTCGGGCTATTAATGAGACTGTAGGAGGAGAAATACAAAACAGGCTTATTTCACCACAGGCAAATGTAAGTGCTGTTCACCTTACCCTCCAATTTCCCAGGTTAAACTGCAGAGGTGAGACAGATGTTGATATAGTGCGGATGGAGAAATCTCTCTAGAAACCACCCACATGCAAGCTCCTGTTGCTGAAACATTAGGATGTGTGTGGGGTGTGTGTTCTTTTAAAAATACAAAACAAAACACCTCGCAGCGTTTCCCAAAACTTTAATTTCTAAAAAGGGGGGAGGTAAAAGTTATGAAGGAAAGGCTCATAATGGGGAGCAACAGATGGCAATTTAACAAGTCAGATAGGCAGCTGAGAAAATTTGAAAAGGAAACAAAATATAATTCAGACTGCTTGGGGCAATAATTTTCCTCACAGGTCTGGCACAGCATAGATAGAAAAAGCTGCCAAATCGTATTTCTAAAGAGTGTGCTTGTATGTTTCAAAAATGGTGTGCACGCCAATAGAGAAAAGAATTGTGTTCTTCTCCAAGTAGTAATTAATCTAACTGAAGGGAGGGGAGGGGATGTTAAAGAAAATGATTTTGCATTTTATATAGCAGATTGTTTTGTTTTGTTTTTTGCCCATGTAAGCCCTCACTGAAAGTGCTGTCAGAGATGGGATGTTTCAATCGACAATGGTATGACTGCGTGTGCAATGAAAATAGAAGTAAAGAACACTTGCTCTGTGCTTCAGAACTTCTGGGGGTTTTCTGCACTTACCGCTTGAAATCAAGATTAAGGAAATCCAGATTTCTGAAATCCATCCCTGGGAAGATCAGTCTGAAATAGGGATGGATCCCAATGAGGCCTAATGCATCCATACTTGCGTGGGAAGCACAGATAGCGAGGAACGCATCATATGTTTGCTGTGCAGACGCCAAAGCACTGATATCCAGAAGGATCGGGCCTCTCTGCGGCCCTGCCGCCCAAGGTGCCGCGTGATTGAAGCACTCAGAGACTTTTTCCACTTTCAGAAAGTACCCATTTTTGCACCCATTAAGGACCCATTTGGGTGTGAGCCAGATGATCCCTTTTCCACCACAGCACCCATTTGGGACCCGATTGTTTCCACTTCAAAGTCATTTCGAAGTCATTTCGAAGTCACTTCGAAGTCTGTGCAAAATAGCTCCGGAGCGTCTTTGAAGTCTGTGCTGATCTTCAGAGTGAACTTTGAAGTGACTCCGAAGTCACTTCGAAGTTCACTCTGAAGATCAGCACAGACTTCAATGGAGCTGTTTTGCACAGACTTCGAAGTGACTTCAAAATGACTTCGAAGCCACTTCAGAGATTGCAACCCCTGTCCCCCCAAACTCCTGGGGTGACAAGCAGACCCCTCATGGGTAGATCCGGATTTCCAAATGGGATTTCCACGGCAGGGAGGCTAGCACCCATTGCTATTGGGTGCTAGACCACCCATGGAAACACATTGGGTACTTCCCTTAAACTGGATCTATTAGATCCAGATTAAGGAATGTACCCATTCCTTAGATCCGGACCTTCTTAGATTAAAGGAGCTCGGTGGAAAAACACCCTCAGTCGTCAGTCACCACTCGTTTCTACTGTGCGTGAATGTGTCAGGGGCAGACTGCCCACCAATCAGCAGTGTACCTGAGATCCTGTGGCTGCCCAGTGACTTCCAGTCCTGCACACATGTGTTTCCTCTCCTGTCCCTGTGTGGAAGTGTCATCCTTTGATCTGGAATTTGCAGGCAAGAATGGTTTGAAGACCTAATTTTTCAGGTCTTCCCGAAAACCAGGTTCAGCAGCCTCTGGACCCCATTAGAGACAAATCTCGCACGAGCCCTTGCGGAAGCGCCATCCTTGTAGTGGCCTGAATCTGTCCTGCTGTGTGGAAGATAACTTGCAGATGTGTGCTATATCTGTCCTTATTGGGTGTTTAATGGGGTCTTAATGGCCCATGGAGAAACACCCCTGGACAGATCAAAAGAACTAGGAGACAGAAGCAGATAATTAAACCTGATAGCCACCTGAGGAGCAAGGAGAAAGACAATACAGCTAACAATAAAGGCTGCATCCAGACTTGTTTGTACTGCACAGCGGCACACACAACGATCGATGCATTGTTGTGGTGTTGCATTATCTGATTGCTACTGCATACTTAACTTAATGCTGATCTAAGGACACTTGCTGTGCAGTGGAAACAAAATTTGAATTTTCCTGCCAGTCTGGGTAGAAAGGCAAGAAGAGCAGGACCAGAGCTCAAGTGTGATTGGCTGCCTCAACCCACATGACTGCTCGTGCCAGCTCAGCTCTCGCAGCTTCCAATGGGAAGCTACGGAACTGCTTATTAAGTCAGGATGGCCAGTCATCACTGCGCAGCAGGTAAGCTGTGCTTTAACTGTGGATTTATTCTACAAATCTGGAAGCAGCCAAAGCCATCCCTTAATATGCCCATGGTCACACCTTCATTTTAAACCAACTTAGTCTATCTTCACGTCTGACTGCTCACACCTTTCCATTTCTATCTGTTTTATCTGTGGCCTTTCAGGATAGTAATACAGAGGGTGGAAAGTCCACAAATCAAAGGGATAGAAGTGAAAAAAAAAGTGAAAGTGTTACCACAGTCCATATGGGCCTTTTCTGCTTTGGGTTTTATTATGGATTATATTGTGGAATAGGAACCTGCCATCCACATGCTGGTGCAGACTATGAGTGCCTCCAGACTTCATCTTCCCTACACAGTGGCTTTGACGTCACCGAGTAGGGACTTTTGGTCCACCAGACTGACAGATCAGAGGCTTCTCAGAGAAGCTTGCTCACAAGTCCCTGCAAATGGACTTTAGAGGCATCCTGTCTGTGTCTCCAACTTGGAGGCAGGCAGTATCTAAACATCCTTCTGGGAGCCATCAATACACCTGTTATTTGTAAATTTAACCTTTCTTTAAAGCTACCCAGGCTGGTTGCTGTCACGATCTCCTCTGGTAGTAAATTCCATAGACTGGTGACCCTTGTCACTTCTAACTATCCTGTACATCAGCTTCTTAGAGTGTCCCTTGTTTCTAGTGTTGAGTGATAGAAAAAATATTTTTTCAGATGCATGCTGTGCCATTCACTATTGCTTGAGCAGCTACACAGCCACGGGGATCTAAGTCAACAGGACTGGGTGCTGTCAGAGCAAGAAATCTTGCTGTCCCATCAGTGTGCTCTGTACTCTGCTTCAGCTCCTCACTGGAGGCTTCAGAGCAGATCAAGGCAGGCGCGTGTATCCATGCCCCACTCTGCATGAACCCCATTTGTCACTATGGACATCTGAACATGGCCTTTGATTTATTTAACAATAAGAAAAAGGAACAAAGGCCTAGTCACTAAAGAGCAAAATAGGGCAGACTGAAGTGATGAGTTGTTCACAGAACAAAGATTATTTCCTTAGACGGTGTTTTGCTATTTAGTCAGGATAGAGTTGCATCTCCAGGCTTCAGCTTCCTGACAGCTCCTTGTCCCCCAAGGTGATGTTGGTCTTTGACTGATGGCAAGAGGAAGATGTTTCTGTCTTCTTCTCTACTATTTTCTCTGAGTAATTGTCTATGCAAAAACAAGGAGCTTTGCTATGCAGGATATAAAGAATATCTTGTTATTGCTTCTTGCCACCACCACTCTGCCAGATACAGGAGGCAATTGAGGACTTGCCTCTGTGTCTATCAGGCTCTTCTGGAATGAGCTTGCTTGCAATCACTAGAATTGCCCACCCATTTCGTTTTGCTGTTCTTTGCACACTTAGCTGACTTCTAGTAGCCCAAGCCAACTCATTCTGGAAGGGCCTGGAAGTAAGAACCACTGTTACACAAAACCCAGAGTCATTGCTGGATTTCCCATCTGAGTGCTATTACATGGTTATTAATTGGCTACTAGAATGGATGCCTAGGTACATCCAGTTTGGCCTAGTGGTTAAGGAGCCAGACTTATCTGGGAATACTGGGTTTGATTCCACACTCCTACATAAACCAGCTGGGTGACCGTGGGCTAGTCACAGCTCTCTTCTGAGCTCTCACAGCCCCACCTACCTCACGAGGTGTTTGTGAGGAGAACAGAAAGCTTTGTCAACCACTTTGAATCCCTTAAATGGATTAGAAAAGCCAACTCTCTTCTCCTTCTCCTTCTCCTTCTCCTTCCAGGTTGGGGAGACAGGCAGGATGCTTCTAAAAGCCATTTGCAGGGAATCTAGAGCAGGTGAAGGTTTTGCCCTTGTCTTCTGCTTGAGATGCCCATAAGCAATTGGTGGGGCACTGCGTGGGGCAGGGGGCTGGACTAGATGAGCGTTAACCTGACCCAGCAAGGCTCCTCTTACGTTCTTACGTTCTTATGTTTGAATTCACTAGTATATCAATATTATGGGCTATTGATTGACTGTATTCCCAGTCTAGTACCAGATGAACTATGGGTTTTAGCCCATGTCTGGAGACATCCTAAGTTTCCTCAATCAGCTTTGATTTTCTATACCTTTTCACTCAACTCTTCCTAAGCCTCTCCAGAACTCTCTGCCAGTGTCTTCAGCTTGCATGCATACCTCATGTTTTCTAGAAAATGGTCCATTATTTAGCCACTATAGCAAGATCTTGGGAGCTGTAACTTGATGTACAGGCAGATTACTTAAGTGCATACATGGGTGTGTTGAGGAGAGAAGAAGACTGCTTTGACAACAAGAATGTACACAAAAATCTACATATAAATGGTGGATTCTGTATCATTGCCTTCAGAGTTCCTTCAAGCAACCTAGGGTGCATCTAGATGGGACAAAAATAGGCCCATTGTTGGTGCTTCTATGGTGAGGTAACCTCATGTATCATAGGCAACCCCAGCATAGTCCCATTTTTTCATCCCTAAAATGTGCTAAAAACTATTGCTGGAAATCCCATCAATGGTAGCAGGGTTTCCAGCTTTAGAGCTTTTTTGGTGATGGATTTATCTTTCTGGACAGAGCAGCAATGGGAGTTCTGTCCAGCATGCATGCATGGAGGCTAAAACAACCAACCATTAATCCATGGAGGTGGTCATGTGCACATCATACATGCATGGAGACTGAAACAACCAACCACACATGTGTAGATTTGGTCATGCCTACATCATGCATTCATAAGTGGCTGAACCAATCAACCATACATATGTGAAGGTGGTCATGTCCACATCATACATGCATGAAAGGTGAAACAACCAACCACGCATGAATGGAGGTGGTCATGTGCACATCTGACAATTTAGCAACAGCGCTTGGGCTGTATATTTCTGGTTGTATGTTGGGCTGCCACCTGGAGGCAGCTGCACAATTCAAGTAAAACTCAATAGCCTGAAAGTGAGACATTGTGTTCCACAGCTATCATGAAAGAAACAAAAATAAAACCGGTATAGTGCACCCTTTTGAAGGAAGGTTAGATGGATTATAATGTTTTGATACCCATTTTACCATGTGTTGTGATCCTCTCTGAAATTTTCTGGTTAAGAGTGGGATACAAATCATAAAAATAAATAAATAGATCCTATCAGAATCATTGATGGAGGAAAATTATTATTTTGACTGGCCCGTTGTGACGGTTTCAGGGGTCAGGCTGCAATGGGCAGTAAGGTTCCTATGTCCCTTGCAAGCCTGTTTGCTGAAGGCAGGGCTTTCTGCCTAGGCAAAGCCCTTACAAGCTGAGTTTGCAAGCCTTGTTGCAAGACCTGGGCAGAGGCTGCAAAAAGGGCGGGAAATCCTGTGTGGGCGTGAGTGCAAGGATTGGCTACAGCTGGTATTTGGAGGGAAAAGCTGTCCGGGGATCTTAGAGCTGGAGGGGGCTAGAGGAGGAGTTCCCACCAATCAGGCGTGTGGAACAGGCACCTCTACCAGGAGTTTCCAGCAGCATTTTATTGCAGCAATTTTCCCTAGGAGGTGACAGCCAATCAGGGCCACAGGGAAAAAGGTATAAATGAACACAGAATACAGCAGAGGGTGTCTTCGTGCTGGGACAAGAGCTGAAGGGAACAGAAGAGAGCTGAACCTGAGAGAGCTGGACCAGTAGCTGACCATTGGTCTTGTGGCTGAGTGATTTCAGAAGGAGACAATCGTGGAGGATTGTGGCTCTGAGGGAGACTTCACTAGCAACTGACCAGACTGGATGATCAGTCAAGCAAGGATGGGCTGTGCCTTGTGATCATCTAGAGCCACGTTCTGGTACACTGGCTTGGCTTGGGCTGATGCAAAGCAAGTCAGAGGGGGAGGAACATGGAGAGGTTTGTCTTTTAAAAAGGAACTATTTTCCTTTAGGGAAAGGGGTAGCTCCTAACCTTAAGAGACTTACTGAGTTAAGCCAACAACTACCTGAACCTTATTATCTTTCTAGTATTGCTTGTGTATAATAATAAACTTTTTTTAGTTTACTGTTCAAAACGCTTGCTACCAGTGTTTTGTGTCCACACTGTAGTATTCACTTGGCCGTTGCACAAACTCAGCATCCTAACAGGGCCAAGCTACTCCTAGAGAGGGCAGGCACTGACTGGAACGCTGGGGATCGTGACACCCATTTTAAAAAAAAGAGCTCTGGAAGCTAATAAAAGAATGACTTGTAAGATCATTTTGATTAAATACATCAAAGCCTTCTAAATCAAGTACAGGCCCTTTCTGTACTTTATTCCAGATTATATCCCAGAATAGGGACTTGCCATCCACATGCTAATGCAGACTATGGCAGGCCTCGGTAGCATGTGGAAGGCAAGTTCCTATTCCAGAATATAATTCAGAGTAAGACCCAGTGCAGAAAAGACCAGTACACTATGCATTTTGACAAATCAGATCATCATTTTTATCTAGAATAGGATTTCCTGAACTGAGGCATATCTATTATTGGTACTACAGTAGGTAATTTTAACTGGTACACTGAAAAGCATTTTATGTTTGTTTGTTTGTTTTCCTTCTTTTTAAGAACTGCATGTTTTTAAACTGAGCTGATTTCAATTTTAAATAAGTAAATACTTTAATAGTCCTGCTAATAGATATGGCAGAAATTGTGAAGGTGGTGTGTGAATGTCTGAAGCTTGAGAAATATTGATCTAAAGCATATAAAAGATGTCATTAAAGGGCTGTCTGCATTTAACGAGTCACATTTTTAATAGTGATGCCACCCAGAAGTCTAAATAAAAGCATGGTCCGGAATTTGAATGTGCTGCTCTTTGTTTCAGCCATCAAATGGCTGCTGGCTTGATGCAATTATGGCTTTTTCTGCACTTACCATTTGGTAATCTGGATTAGTGAGTCCCACTGATCTAGATTATGTGGAAGCCTACCAATCCTGATTACTTGGAGATATGGGCTGGATCAGTGCTGTCTGCATTAACAGTGCTGATCTGGTCCATGCCTCCCCCTAGCTGCAAACTTGTGCAAGCTTTGCAGCCACTCCCCAATATTTCCAGATCATGTACGCGTATCATCTCCATGCCTTCTGTGATTTGGAACAAGGTCCTTGGTCCAGTTGTAGACCCAGTTAGATGGGTCTTCAGCAGATCCAGATTAAGGGCCTTGTTAATCTGGATCTGGCTTTGTCCAGTGCAGATGGAGCTGGACCAATAGTGGTGGGACCTCCTTGATTAGTGTGTTGATTGGGAGGCCTGTGATCTGGATCAAGGGGCTCATTAGTCTGAGTCACTAGTGAATGCAGAAAGGACCTATGAAAGGAACAGAAGAGTTTGCAGGGGTGTTTTGGGCCCAGGTCAAGGTGTTGATTGAACCTAGGACTGGGTTTAGAGCAGTGTGAATCGTGCAGATGCACAGGAACCTGAGCTCAGTGGGGGCAAAGTTGGCTGGTCCTGTCCTTCACATGGGCTTTCTGCCACCCCATACTGCACTGCCTCATCACCCTGAGAGCAGCCAGCTGGGCACACAGCTCACCTTGCACCTGCCCACTCTTCTCTCCTCCAACAGCAGAGGTCTCTTGCTCTTTGCTCTTTCTTGCCGTCATTCAAACTGGCTGCCTCCAGTTTGGTCTAGGGGTTAGGGAGCCAGACGCTTATCTGGGAATACCAGGTTTGATTCCACCCTCCTCCGCAAAGCCAGCTGAGTGACCTTGGGCGAGTCACAGCTCATAGCCCCATCAACCTCACAGGGTGTCTGTTGTGAGGAGAAGAACAGAAAGCTTTGCCAGATGCTTTGAGTCCCCTTAAATGGGTGAGAAAAATGGAGTGGAAAAACCAACTCTTCTTCACAGGTGTAGCAATCCGTCATATAAGAAAGCCCTATATGGCACAGAACCTAAGTGGCAAAGAAGCCCCCAGTTTGCTACGCCCCTGTCTTACACCTTGTGGCCATTTGTGTAATGCAAGTCATAGAGTTATACAAGGAACAGATGCATACTGTTTGCATGGTAAATAAGTGCTGTTCAAAGACAAACACACACATTAAGTTTGGATTGTCATAGGAGCAACCCAGGAGACAGAAGTGTTCCCTTGTTGCTATGGATAACTTTGTAAAGAGATACATTAGTGTCACAGAATACATTGACCTGCGTAGAGGAATCTGACCCTGCTGAATCTCATTCGACTTCACACTTCTGCAAAAGCAAACCTAACTTTGCCACCCAGGAGTGGGGAAGGAGAAGAAGAAAAGTTGTGTTAAGCCTTATAATGCCGTTTACTTTTCAGTTCTCTTTCAGGATGCACACAAAGTTACTAATTTTTAAGAAACCCTCAAGGACATTGTGGCAGCTCAGCTCGCCAGATATTTCCTTCTTCCGGTGCTTTTAAAACCCAAGCCATGCAAAACTGTCTTCTCCCTCTCTCCATATCTGCCCAATTTGGAAACTAAGGGGATCTAAACAAAAACCAAAAGAGACTGGATCATTTCAAGAGCCAGAGGGTGAAAAGGCAATTGTGATAGAACTAATGAAAAATAAATTAGGCTGTTAAAGTTCTTTCTGTTTAAATAAACTTAGTGGCTCTTTTTGGTGACACTGGTGAAGTATTCCTTTAATTACATTATGACCTTGCAATGGTCCACCAAACCTGAAGGGGAGTCTATATATAGCTGGATGCATAGGAATCTCATTTGTGCAAACAAGGCCTGGCAGGAAAATCCAGTCATTCTGTATGGGAGTATGCAAAATACATCAAAAGGAGGGGAAAATTTCAAGGATGTTGGAGATTTATATTTTGCATGCATTTTAATGCCAGCATAGCTGATGTGCCTGTTTCAGAAGCTCATGCCCTTCAGATTATTCATTCCTCCAAACTCTCTGGGCCTTTTTCCACCAGGGCTTAGAACTCCTCTAAGACTCCATTAGGAACCCAATTAGTACCTGAAGACCCTGTCCTCACCTGGACCCCATTGAAGGCCCCATCTATAAGGCCCTGTCCTCATGAGGGCAGGGGAAATCCAAATTTAATAGGTCCTTTAGGCCCTTAAATCTAGATTTCAGGTGGACCTGATTAAAGGTGTCTTCAGGCCTCTTCAAGATCCAGATCTCCAGGAGGACTCCATCTCAAAGATCTGGATCTTGAAGATCTGGATCTTTGACTGTGTGTGGAAAAAGAGGGTGTGATACAGTTCATCAAAGTATACACAGAGTATGGTCCTTTGTGTATTTAACTTCAGTGGGATAGTATCCCACAGAAATTAAGTTTAGAGACCGTGGCTGGTGTTCACACTGTGAGCACTAATAGTGTCTCCAATTTACCTCTGGGTGCTTGCAGTTTGTATGGTCCATCCAGGACCATCTGAATTGCCATAGCAACAACTTCTGCTGCATGCTGGGAGATCGGTAAGGTAATTGTGATGTGATGTGCAACTCTGCTGCCACAGTTGTGATGCCCCACACTGCCCCCATACAGCGTTTGCACCAGGAAGTGGTGAACATGTGTTTGGGAGACAACTAGGAGAATAGAAGATGCTCCCAGTAAAGGTGTGGAGCAAACAAATAGTAAACGAAGAAAAACATGCACTGGCTGACTATGGAAAACCTAATGAAGAATAGATCTTGACAGAAGTTAAAAAATCAAAACTTACTGAAAGTACAAGAAACAAAACAAGAAAATAAGAATAAAAACAAATAAAATAAAAAAGCAGGCAAGGAGAAGTGCTACATAGTCAGTTTCTGGAAAAGATGAAGGGAAAAGTGGATAGTGATAAACCTGCTTAAAACTGGAACATTATAAAAAGAAACTGAAAGCTTGATCTTAACCACTCAAGAACAGGTTATAAGAACAAATGCAATCAGAGCCGGGATTGAAAAATCACCAACTAATGCAAAATGTTAATTATGTAAAGAATATTCTGATGAAACAGAGGACCATATACTCAACTTGTGCAAGATGTTCATACCGGCTGATGCTAAAGAACAGTATAATACTGCTAAAATGATATATTGGAACATCTGTAGAAATTATCATCTTCCAATAATAAAGAACTGGTTGTAACATGGGTCCTTTCTGCATTTGGCCTTATTCTGGAACAGGGGACTGCTTTCCACATGTTAATAGAGACTATGGCAGGCCTTATCCAGGGTCTGATATAGTCTGCACTAACATGCAGATAGCAGTTCCCTGTTCTTAGATATGTTCCAGAATAAGGCCAAGTGCAGAAAGGGCCATCGTATTGAAAAAGTGATAGAAAATGAGCCGAGGCCTATTCACACTTAGGCCTTCATTATGCAATCAGGACAGCTCTGGTAAAGAGCATTCGCACGCTCACTAGGCTGGCACAACCTAGAAGCATCCCCACCATCACCAGAACTGTACTAATTGCGGCTGAGGTGTGGAGCAGGAAATTGTGCTCCACGACTGTCCCAACCTGTCTCCTGGGCTTACCTGAAGCGTTCAGCAGGGAAAGCATTTGCTCTTCTTCAGCACCTTGCTCCGGGATTCCTGCCCCCTGGCTGGTGCAATTGGCTGCTGCCGCCCACATCACATATTCCGTCAGAAATGTGAATGATCCTCCTGACCCTGGATTTCCCAGGCTTCAAACACTACAGCCTACTGGTTATAGTGCAAAAAGCCCCCCGGTCAAAATATTATGGGACTTTTGAATAGACAATAAAGCTTCTAATGCTTGTTAAAGGCCAGAAAACACCCTTTGAAAGGAATTTATTGTAGGTACTAGCCGTAGGATGCAAACATTTGTATCTTCATGCTACCATCTCTGATCTGCTTTCAAGGCACTTTTTACATGAAGCTTAAGTACCTTTAATCAGAGACAGGCTAAAGGATTCAAACAGAGGAGCTAAATTTCCACAGCCACTTCCTTATGGCAATCATCCTCAATAAAGGATATACTTTATGCTCTAAAACTTTGTATGAATATGTCTTATGTTGGGCTAGGAATTCTTCCCAAACTGCCACCTTCTGAAGGAAATATACCATGAACCATTTTTTTTTAAATCATACTATTTGAAACCTTCTAAGCGAGTTGCCAAGGGCGGTGATGATCCAGCAAGGCCAGTTTAGAAAGCATTCATTGATGAACAGTAATTGCAAAATCTAATTAAAATCACATACTGCTTTAACGATCTAAAGTACATTAATGATGCTTCAGTTATTTAGTACCTGGAAGAATACTGGTGTGGTCTAATATCATTTTCCATTGTCTGAATTTAGAAGGTTTTTTTGCCCCCACTTTTTTTAGTCTCTTAAAGAGTAAAAATACAAGATGAATAGAAAATAGGCATCCAAAGAAAACCATTCTTGCGTTCCTTGATATGTGCCAGAACAGATTTGGATTCTTTTGTGTTATTTCTGACCATTTGTTATGTTGTTTCTTAAACAACCCAATTTGGGGGGCAGAACCAGCTTTTGAGAACATGTGAAGCATTTATATCTGCATGGGCCCTGTGTCTGCACAATACTGTGTCCGCACTATGTTGCCATTGATGTCCCAGAGCAAATTAACACCTTTCCAGAGTTAATTAGTTGTAGACTGCTAAACTGCAGCCTACAACTTGATCAGAAAAGTCTAGATGGCTCCCAGTCAGTAATGTCTGCACTCTTTTCTGTGTGTGGTGTTGCAAGCAGGTAGTAACACATCATCCCAATTGCCATGGCACACAGTGGATGAATTGAATTTGAATGCAAAAAATACATTCATGCACATCTCTATTTTGTATTGACTAAGGGAGAGTTCCCACTTGACTATATTAATCTGTATTGGGCTATTTTAATCCGGATTCAGGACCGAGTGCACATTCTGGCTCTCGACATTTGCTTGAGGACAACACAGGCTGAATTCTCACTCAAACTGCACAAATCCCCAACGTGGAGAAACAAGATCTTTTCATCTTCACCCCTTGTAATCTTGCATGGAAATGCCATCCTGTAGACATTGGCTGAAAGGAAATACTGGACCCACCCACCAGCACAGTTTAATAGTCCCCCGCTCCCCACTCACACTGGGGTGGCCTAGAATGCAAGGATGGGCTGAGTCCTCTGGAAAAGAGGACTCCAGTTAAAATGGTCTGACGGGGATAAACCAGTTTGGAAAATGAATTGAATAAAAATAATGTGATTAACGTGACCAGAAGACAACCTGAAGTAGCCTTAAACTAAAGGTGTGACCAGGACCTTTCTGAGCACCCACAGCCCCACCTATCTCACAGGGTGTCTATTGTGGGGAGAAAAGCAGGGTAGAAATGCCAACTGTTCTTCTTCAACTCCCTCTCCTCCTCCTCCTCCTCCTCCTCTCATCATAGGTCCAATCCAAACCACTCCAGTGGGCTTCAGTGGTCCAGACTGCTGATTCGGATCATGGCTCAATAAAACAGAAAGGTCTTAAGTCTGAGTAGATGCCCACTGAGTTACGTAGTATTGTAAACACACCATGAAGAACCTGAAAAACAGAACTGTGCATCTCAGAAACATAAAAACCAAAAGTATAGCTTTATATATGACATTTTACTACAAATCATTCTTCTCTTTTGCTTTATTTGGGGTGGTAGTTGTGGATTTGGTACTTCAAATTCAATAGCTTCTGAGAGTTTGTGAGAGTCAGCCTTGCGGAAAATACCATGTACATCATAACTCATGAATCCCAAGAAGAATGTTATCCCCTTGAATATTTCTGGCACTGAAAACCAGCTACTCAGCAGCATTAAAGTGGTTAATGTGTGAGATTGTCGCCTTGTCCAGTCACTAATAGCAACAGTTGTGTGTTATGCTGATTGCATATTACACAAATGTGGAAAACTTGTCATTTTAAAAATCATGAAGTCTATGCATGGAAGAAAAACGTATTAGAGCTGATTGAGATGTAGCTGATGCAGTGAAAATATGGCAAGGTTAATCAGCTTGGAAGACTTGGAAACCCAAACGATGCAGATGGTCAAATCCATAAGGAAATAAAAGGGAGAACAAGCAAGTCAAGTAAGTTGCACCCCCTTCTTTGTTAAAACAGGAGAATCTAAAGAGTTCCTTCTTGATATCCTTTTTCAAAATGAGAAAATAAATTAATAAAACAGCCAAGAACTGATGTCTAGTTGTAAAGAACAAGGAATAAAAAACAGTTTCAATATCTAAGGCAAGATCTGCATGACACCGTAAAGGGTCATGACTCAGACTCATGGGCACAGGGTTTACTCATGCCCAATCCCCATCAGAACTATTGGTGGTGAACTGGAACAGTGCTTGCAAACACTGAGTCCCAGGGAAATGAAGATGGGGATGAATCCAGCATCCATAGTTAGTTAGTTAGTTAGTTAGTTAGTTAGTTAGTTAGTTAGTTAGTTAGTTAGTTAGTTAGTTAGTTAGTTAGTTTGTATTTCTATCCCGCCCTATACCCGCAGGTCTCAGGGCGGGTTACAATTTAATATTAATCTTAGACAGGTCCCTGCCCTCAGGCTTACAATCTAAAGAGACAAGAAACAAAAGGAAATTGGTGTGGGAGGGAACAGGGAACAGCAAAAAGCAAGCACGTGAGGTCTTCAGTTCCAATTCTTCTGTTCGTTTCTTATTGCTGGAATTTTCTTTTTCTCTTTACTTTGAATTTTCTCTTCACTGATGACAAACCGGAAGATGGTAGAGACGGTCAGCCGGCATCTACTCAGCCCCACCTTGCTCTGCCTCAGGACCAGACATTTCCTCAACTGGTGGATTGGCTGCCGTAGTCTCTTTGCCATCTTGTGATGGGAGCAGTCGGAGGAGGGAGGGGCAGTGCTGGGAGCAAGATGTCAGAGCCCAGCCTGCTGACAGCTACGAATGACAGAGGCATGGACGGGGTGATTTTTGTTGTTGCACTATGGTGTGCCACACACAAAAAAATCACTTTGGGGTATTCTGGATCACTGAGGCATGCTAACTGTGTGCCTTTGTGATCCAGGTTGGCCTCCTGAGGCTGGATTGTAGACCCCGTTAATGGGGTCTACAATAGTTCTGGATCAAGGGCCTCTCAATCTGGATCTACTTCCATCCTGTGCAGACAGATCTATGCTCAGGGGGAAAGGGCCTCCACTATCTGGAAAAACGTGCAGCTGTGGAAGCCCAAGATCCAGATCAGAGGCCCTCTCACCTGGATCTACTGCCCTATGGAGGAACAACCTAGGACAAAAAGGGATCCCTTCCCAACCCCTCTTTGATTTCTCCACATGTTCTTTTATCCATCACTGTCCTTCCGTCTCCATCTCTCTCTGTCCCTTTTCATCTTATTTTCCCTTTCGCTTGTACGTGTCTTTTGGGGAGTGGGGGGTACCACTTTGCGGTAAAAGTATTCATCTGGAACTGCCATTAAGTTCTCCTACAGAAGTGCTTTGGGAAGGACAACAGCACAGTCCTTGAAATGCAAACAGAGGCAGAAATCCTTTGCCAAAGCCTGGCCATTAAAAAGATGGATACTTACGCATAAACACATGAGCAAATGTGTAAACTGAAAATAGAAAGAAGACATGTCCAATGACTTTCTGAATTGTTCTTAGTTAAATCGATCAGAAAGGTGGTTTCTGCAGACAGGGAAATAATCCCACTCTGAGATTGAATTCCCTCGGTTCAGTGTAAGAAATCAGTTTTTCCTCTCTCCTTTCTCTAGCAGAATTCTGCTTGGAATGCAGGGCCAACACTTACAGTAATGGGCAGCAAAAGAATCATATCAGCATTCTACTTGGGCTAAAATACATAATTCTGATTAGATATACAGTAATTGGAAATACCTTCTGCAACATTCCGTCCTATTCCTTATAGATTCCAATTTCATTTTTCTGTCATCTGTGAATGTGAAGTCTACAAAATTATATTCCAGTGCCAAGTTAGTCTTCAGTGCTTCCTTTTATGTCAGGGGAAAAGCCATAGATCTCCTCCAACAATGTGCTTGTGAAGCAGAATCCAATCCCATGTGTCTGCCCATTCATACCACTTGCTGTTTTATTAATCCATAAATTTCAGGGGTTAGAATTCTGTGGGCTTAGTAGGAGCAACAGGTGGCAAAGATCAGTATTATGGGAAATCCAACAGTGATGCTATCTTCAAGAAGCAAACTGTTGCATCTAGGGATGTGCACGAATATTCAAAACATTTGAAATTTGATCCCATTTGATCGAATTTGGACATTCGAATTTGAGTTGAATGTCTATAGACTTGAATATAACATTCGAATGAATTTTTGAATTTTTTGAATCATTTGTATGAATTATTCATATGAATAAATTCGAATGTATTCTATTCAAATCAAATGGGAATACATTCGAATTTTAAACATTCAAATCGATTTGAATTGCATTTGTGCACATCCCTAGTTGCATCATGTATCAACTTCCAGAAACTGTTACTGATACGGTGGGAATGTACTCAAGACATGGACAAAGTGGACACGGAAAAGACCTGGTCTTGGCTTACGAATGGAACATTGAAAAAGGAAACAGAAGGACTGATTCTTGGTGCACAAGAACAAGCAATAAGAACAAATGCCATCAAAGCCAGAATTGAAAAATCAGTAGAAGATCCAAAGTGCCGACTCTGCAAAGAAGTGGATGAAACAATCGACCATATACTCAGCTGCTGCAAGAAGATCGCACAAACTGATTACAAGCAGAGACACAATGCTGTAGCACAAATGATCCACTGGAACTTGTGCCAAAAGTATCATCTGCCAGTGTCAAAGAACTGGTGGGATCACAAGCCAGAAAAAGTTGTTGAAAACGAACAGGCAAAACTACTTTGGGACTTCAGGCTTCAGACTGACAGAAAACTGGAGCATAACACCCCTGACATTACAATTGTTGAGAAAGAGAAGGTGTGGATTATCGATGTTGCTATTCCAGGTGACAGCAGAATTGAGGAGAAGAAGTTGGAGAAACTCACCAGGTACGAAGACCTGAGAATTGAACTTCAGCGACTCTGGCGAAAACCAGTGAAAGTGGTCCCAGTCATCCTCGGCACACTGGGCGCGGTGCCAAAAGATCTCAGTGGGCACCTAAAAACCATTGGCATTGACAAAATATCCATCTGCCAACTACAAAAAGCCACTTTACTGGGGTCTGCTCACATAATTCGCTGATACATCACGCAGTCCTAGGTGCTTGGGAAGTGCCCGACTAGTGATATAATATGAAATCCAGCATAGTCATCTCGTTTGCTGTGTGTAACTGCTGCTTTTACTACATCATCATCATCATCATCATCATCATCATCATAATACAGTCGTAAAGTGCAAGCAAGTTCCAAGTTTCTAAGAAAAGATGTTTGGCTTCATTTCTTTTTCTATCCTAGTCTCAAAAACTCTACATTTAAAACAACAACAACCAAAAACACTTAAACGGGATTATTTCAAAGGTCTCTATTAGGATATTATTTATTATTATTTATTTATTTCTTAGTTACATTTATATCCCGCCCCATACCCGAAGGTCTCTGGGTGGGTTACAACCTTCAAGCAACAGATTAAAACAGAGTGTACATTAAAAGACTTTACAAATTCAACAGCTAGATAGCTTTGTTGTGCCTTGACCACCTTTCCAAGAATTGTAGTTCCGAGATTCCAACCCTTCTCAGCAGGAAGAGGAATGAATTATTATTAATGGAGATGCTTAGCAGTTAAACCTGATTTCATCCCTCCACGCCACTGAGATGCAGAGAGGGTGTGTTTTTATAAGACAGGTTGTGTTTTTACTCTGAGAAATAAAAACAGAATGTCAGCAGTTTTTATTATTATAGCTCAAGGGAACTAAATTGGAATTTTTTAAGGCAAAGGCACTCAACCGATAAAGCGTATCTGTTTATGGTTATAGAAAAATGGAACAGAAGATCTTTAGCATATACTGTATTCATGGTGTCATCAAAATGTTCATTTCGGGTCCAAGAGGTTTATTAAGTTGCCTTTATGAGTTAGAGGTGCCTATATAGATTTGAGAAACAAGGTCATTTGGGGAACCAAATGGTTCTATGAGGGGAAAATGCTGTTTAACATACTAAGCCTTTCGAAGGCCTGAGGTGGCAATCATTTTCATCTAGTGATTGTCATGGTTTGGAAGCCTGACTCACTGAGTGGCTGCGGAAGCCCTGGAGATGCCACCTAAAAAAGGAAGCAGAGTTTAGTCTCCCTTTCCTTCATTTTGTCTTAAACGGCTTTTTGTTTTCAGCATTTATGTCCTCAGAATTTTGAAAATTCTTTTTTTCCCCCATCCTATACTGGTGATTTCGGTCACATCCACATGCAAGAAATGGAGCAGTGTTAGGACATTTAGCAGGTTGGTCTGTCGCATTCAGGCACACACATCCTGCTTTTTCTTTGTTATAGGAAACCTAGGAAGCATCGGGCATTTCCACTTACCTTTTCTACCCCACTTTTCTCAACCTTTTAAGGGGACTCAAAGTGGCTGACAAAGTTTTCTATTCTTCTCCCCACAACAGACACCCTGTGAGGTAGGTGGGGCTGTGAGAGCTCAGAAGAGGACTGTGACTAGCCCAAGGTCACCCATCTGGCTTCGTGGGGGACTGCAGTATCAAATCTGATATTCCCGGCTCCCTAACCACTAGACCAAACTAGAAGGACATGATTGCGGTTCCCTAACCACTAGACCAAAGAGTCCGGCTCCCTAACCACTAGACCAAACTAGAAGGACAGGATTCCGGTTCCCTAACCACTAGACCAAACTAGAAGGACAGGATTCCGGTTCCGTAACCACTAGACCAAAGAGTCCGGCTTCCTAACCACTAGACCAAACTAGAAGGACAGGATTCCGGTTCCCTAACCACTAGACCAAAGAGTCCGGCTCCCTAACCACTAGACCAAACTAGAAGGACAGGAGAGAGGGAATTACTCCCCAGTTTACACATATAATAGGACCTAGAATGTGGGCAGACAGTCTCCTTCTGTACTCCCATCTTACTCTTCCCTCAGCTTCAGTTGAGGCTGCTATAGCCAAATACACAAATGACAAGATGAATAATCCTTCATATAAATTAGCATTCTGGCAATATTTTTGCATTCTGGAGGTAAATAAGCTGATGAAAGCCTTGCTAAAACCAGGCTTGGGAGACGAGCAAATACCATTTTCTTTCTTTTTTAAATTGTTGGATCATACTAGATAATTCCTTGAAAACTACCCCAGACAAGTAAACAAAAATCGTGTTTTTGGCCTACTGACAATTATCAATAATACTTCCTGGTCCAGCCATTAAAATGAAATCCACTTTAAATTTCCAGGCTAGGAATTCAGGATCTTGGCTTTTCCCCCCTTTGGCCATGGTATTGCAGGCAACCCTATATTTCAAACCTCGTTTTTACTGCCCTTTCAAGCAACCTTTCTAAATACATGAAATGTTAAATATCCCCTGGATACATAATTGAACATCTGTGTTTTTGTTTTTTGCTTTTTTTGTGTGTTTTTGTTTTTTGCTTTTCTATTTTCTTTTCCAAAACAGCCTTATGGCTCGTCTGCGACTGTGTATTACCCTGTTGCAGTTCTTCAAAAGGCATCCGTTAGCTTCATTTTTTAAAAGTCATCTGCTAAACAAAACTTGGCTGGGTTCTAGGCATATCATCGGTGCGGCTGTTCCAAAAGGGCAAATTTTCCTGGGATTGTGGAGATTTGCAGGCTTAATTGCTGCAAAGGGAATCACACGTATTGTCTCCATCTAATTTCACGGGGGAAACTCGTGGAATTTTCTTTCAGCCAATTACATCTTCACTTGAGGAGGGTAAAGCTGTATCTACAATAAAGATGGCCAATTTGTTTTCTGAACAAACATCTGTGTAAATTATGTGGGCCATCACAATCCTTCATCATCCAGGAGGGAGGACGTGAGGCTTAGGCAAATCCAGAATTAAGCCCAGTGAGCCAATCCAAAGTTTGTGGCTAAATAAACTAATTCTTAGCTGCTTTGATTGTCCTAAACAAACAAGCACACAAAGCACTTTGGATCTATTTAATTCTGATAGATCCATGAATGAATCCCGATTCCTGAATCTAAGCTTTGTTCTTTATATACTATGAATGGACCAATTGGATTTGACTTAAATTAGCTGCATTTTTCACACTTAAAAATGGAAGGGGTAATAAAGGGGGTAAAAGATGGAGGGCACTAAGACCATGTGGCGCAAACCATGTGCTACCTTAGACCCAGAGGGAATGCTGCTAAAGTGGAATGGAGGGATGCGCATGGATATTCATAACATTCAAAATTAGTATGAATTCATACAAATTTGGACAGTCGGATCCAAATGGAATCTTGGCACATCTGAAGATTGATACTCGAATTCAAATCAAATGCTTTGATACATTTCTAAGAAGCTTTGTATGGGATTCTTATGGGATTTCTATGGGATTTGTATTAGGGACGTGCACAAATATTCTAAACATTCAAAATCCAATCTAATTTGTTCAAATGTGGACATCCAAATTTGAATTGAATGTCTTTACATTCCAATTTAGACATTCAAACAGATTTTGAATGTTCCAAAACATTTGTCTGAATGATTTGAATCATTCAAATATACAGATACGTATGTATTACATACGTATCTGTACAAATATTATATGCATCTATACGCATTTGCGCTTATAATATGGAACAAAGACGGGATGCATACAGGATAAAACGATGCATGCGAAATGCGTACGGATACGTATAACACATATGAATGTTGTCTTTAAATATGAATGTTGTCAACATTCGTATCTTCAAATTCATATCCAACATTCAAACGAATAGATTTGAATGTAATGGATTCAAATTGGTTTTTCTTGCATTCAGATTTTAAACATTTGAACTGAATGTTTTGACATTGGATTCAACTTGAATTTGAATGCAAAAAGAATTGTGTGCACACCCCTAATTTTTATGCATTTGTATGGGATTTGTATGGGATTGAATTTGTGGGTGAATTTGTATCAAATTTGAATCCTACTACATTCAAACGGGATTAATTCAAGCCAATGTGAATTTTCTTGCATTTGATACAAATGGAATACAAAAAAACAACAACATTTATGCACATCTTTAGTGGAATGTTGCCTCCGACAGGCAGTAACAGTTCTGGAATTGCTGTCACAGATTAAAAGTGTGGCTGGAGGCCTGTCACACTTTCAGTCCCCGGAAGTGATGTAGGGATGTGCATGAAATTACTTTCAATAAAAAGTGAAAGGTTAGAGGTTGAATTTCAAATAGCATGAATATTTGTACACATTCCTAGTCAAGGCCTGTGGCCTCTCTACACACCTGGCTCTATTCACCTTCACTCAAGTCTCTGCCCCTCAGCCCTCACCACTGTCCCTCGCTGCCTTCCTTCAGGAAGACTCAGTCAGTTGCTTCTGAGGGTGCAATGGTGGGACAGAATCAGTGGTGGCTGATTGAGTCTCTGTGCCTGTTCCGGCCCTGCTCCTCCATATGTGAGGCAGAACATAATCAACAGCTTGTATGCGCTTGGAGGGGGTTTGCCTTACTTCTAAGGTAAAATAAAGTAAAGTAAGGGGACAGGGTGGGGTGGTGCTGGGGGGCCAGTGGTGAGGCCTGAGGGGCTGTGGCAAGAGTGTGGGAAGCAGCAGCGAGTTCCCTGAGCAAAGGCGGATAGAGTCAGGTGTGTAGAGAGGTCCTATGCAGCCTTGGCTAGGGATGTATATGAATATTCATGCTATTCAAAATTTGTACAAATTTGTACAAATCTCAACATTTGTGGGTGAATTGAAAGGGGCCTACATTTGTAGGCTCCCATTTGCCTGTGAATTGAATGGATCCAGCCCTCAAAGACGCTTAATTGAATTCCTACTACGCACGCTTTGTGATGTCTCCATGCCTTAAGTTATTGAAGACTTAGAAATGGCAAACTGAAAACAATTGGCCTCTTCCACACTTACTGGTATCCCAATACAGTGCAAGGTCTAGAATTATTCTGGACCTCTTATTTCAAGCTCTGGAGCAGAAGAGTCACACCCCCTGCTAGGCTGCTCAGTCCACATCAGATGGAGCTTAGCCTGGTCTAAATAGTCAAATTAACCACCTAAACCGGTGTAGCAATAGAACTGTTCAACAGGTCTACCAGCAGTCCAACATTTTAATGAATCTGCCCTGGAACAGAACAAGGAGGTATGTGTAAAGGTGCATATCTCCCTGATTTGGTTTAGCAGGGGAACCCATTTTGATGGCACAACAAATGGGTATCCTTAAAAGTTCAAGGCATTAATTCCTGATCCTGAGAGTGCTCACAGCAAGCTCTGAAGCTCATACATGATTTGGAGCTGTCCTGATGGCCTTGCTCCAGGCACCAGGAGCAGTCTGGCAAGGGTAAGTGTAGAAACGGTCCCCAAGCAGTTTGCTAACCAAGGATGCTGCTTCTCCTTCTCCCAGCAACAAATCCTAAGCAAGAAACCCATGTTATGTCATTGCCACATGAGCATGTGCAAAGTGAAATTGAAGGAAGCTAGAAAGTTCCAGAAAAAGTAGCTGCATCCAAAAGTTTGCATAAACATCATACATCTCCACACTAGGGATTTCCACAATTTTTTTCGCGGGGGGGAGGAGGAGGTTGATTCATCTTGAATCAAATGCAAGAAAATTAATATTTATTTGACTAGATCCCCTTCGAATGTGGTAGGATTTGAATTCAATTTGAATCCCCATTATGAAATGTATACAAATCCCCTACATATCCTGTACAAATTCCTTACAATTCCCCTACATATCTGCTCTGAAAGCATCAAATCTGTCCTGAATCTGCTTTGAATCCTCTCTCAATCCACTTCTAATCTACTTGGGATCCATTGAAGATGTGATTGGCACAGCCACTTTCCTACCTCCCCAGATTCATGAATGTAACAAAGCTTCGTACAAATATTCTGAAGCATTTGATTCAAATTTGAATGTCAATCTTGAATGTCTGGATGAATTAGTACAAATTTCAAATGTTACAAATATCTGTGCACATGCCTACTTCACACTATTCCAAACAGTGCTGGGGCACATGGGATCATGGCAAAGAATAGTGACATGTCTTATTTGCACCATCAAACTGTCTGAGACACATGTCAAGGCCAATATATTGGCTATTCAAACAGAGTCTAGATTATTTTGCCCATCTGGAGTCCAGTTGATCAGAATGGACCTCTAAGAATGTTTCCAATTTGAATGTTAGGCCAAGTCTATTCCTCCGTCCATCCACAGCAAAATCCAGGCTCTCTGACGGCAAGAATCCAATTCATAGGTCGCCCTTGTACAATTTAATTAATATATTGATCTAAGAAGTGTGAATTAAGTGTGAAGGAAGTTGGTTGGGGGTCAAGTAATGCAGCATTTGTCAGCTCCTATTAACCCTTAGTGGTGCAATTTTGTAAACATTTCTTTCTGGATTTTTAAGAGCCAATCCAGGTAGATTTTGGAACCTAATATTTAGGGATGTGCACAATTTTTTTTTGGACATTATATTCAAATCAAACAGAATACCCCCAAATCCTATTTGATTCGAATCTTTTAAACTCAAATTTAACAAGCTTCTATTTGTATTTACCAAATTTGGATCTATTTGTTCAAATTCTTGATTCGAATCTGCACATACGAATGTCGACAACATTCAAAAGTGCCCATACGCATCTTCCCGACAACCATACACATCTGTATGCATCTGTACACATCTGTATGCATCTCAAAGTTATCCCATATGCAACCCGTTTTCATCCCGTACGGATCTGTACAAATGCGTACAGATGCGGGAAAGATGTGGATCTTCAAGTACGCATCATGTACAAACCCATATACATATCCATATACGCTTAATTTGAATGAATAGATCTGAAATTTGAAATTTGATTCAAATGTTTACATTCGAATTTTGGAACATTCTATTTGACTTCACATGTCAAAATTTGGCACATTTAATCAGATTTTGAATGCCTACGAATATTCATGCACCTCCCTACTAATACTAGGTTCATTTCTTTTCGGCAAACCTCCTATGGAAGGGTTAATAAACATAACAAACATTTCCTAAGAAAGTTTGGTGAAGGAGGGGTAGAACTCACCGAAGATAAGCACCTGGAATTCTCCAACAGCAGGCTTTCTGTTAAGAATGTGACAGAAAATTCTTTGCTTGAGGTAAGGAAGATAGAGATTCTTCTAAATTATGTTCCCCAGGAGTGTTGCTAAGGCATACTTACACATATTATATGAGGTAGAAAATTAGTACTTTAAATTGTTATGGTTACATATGCAGTAAAGTGTAAGTGTTTGCAGTTTTTCAGAAGTTTGCCTATGGTTTATCACACTGTTCACCCACTGAGAAGAAGATTTACCTGCTGTAAAATGATGAAGCAGCTCAGGGGTTAGAAGGAAACCGCTGCTAAGTCTTAATACCAAACCTCTGCCATTTTCCCAGGTTTGAGCAAGTTCTGGGTATATAAAATTGCTTCCCTTTTTCTGTCAGTAAACCTCACGGAGAAATAATGACAGGACCATGCCGGCCACAGAAGCAAATGGTTTCTTGAGGAGTCCATTTAAACTCTACTCAACCTTCTTGACTCATCTTGAATATGTACGGAAGCAATTACCAGAAGGAGCAACTGCCTCTTTCTCTTTTCTTCCCATGTCTTTAGGCATTTGCTTTAATTACAAACATTTTCCCCCAAGCTGGGAATGTTTTCCCCACAAACACATAAATGTCAATGACTGATATAATGTTGCTTTGGTTCCTGGTGCTGATAGATTCAGGATTGTCCTTTCTGGAGTCAGAAGTAGGAATCAGTATTTGTATGGATTTGGACGTTCGTACACAGATAGAATGTTATGACAGTCGTACATTAACATTCATACAAATAGTTCGTACATTCGTTATTTATTTCTTATTTCTTTATTTGTATTTCTATCCCGCCCTATACCCTAAGGTCTCAGGGCAGGTTACAATATTATATTAATCTTAGACAGGTCCCTGCCCTCAGGCTTACAATCTAAAAGACAAGATACAAAAGGACAATAGCATTGGAGGGAACAGGGATAAACTGGGGATACGTATCAGATACATATTGATACGTATGCATTCGGATAGGATACGTATCGAATACGTATTGGGTGTGTATTGGATAGGTATGCATTGGTATACGATACATATCCAATATGAATGCATTTGCATAGGATCTCTATGCAGGATCCACATGCAGGATCCATACCCAGGATCCGTATGGATTCGCATTGGATATTCATGTGAATTTGTATGAATATATTCATATCAAATAGAATCCTACCACATTTGAAGGGGATCTTTTTGAACGAATAGGAAGATTCAAATATCCAAATTGGTCCAAATTCATCCAAATTTCAAATGATACGAATATTCGTGCAGGTCCCTACCTGGGAGCACTTGGTTCTGGGATGTCAAAAAAGAGTGATATAAGTAAACAATGTCTTGATGCAGTCTATGATGGTCTGGGGGCTTCTTAAGGTCTTTCTTGTTCTTTTTTAAACTGCTTGAATAAGGCCTCAGTTGAATTGCGAACGGGAGGTAAAGGGCACTCCCGCACACAATTACCCATGAAATAATCTCAAATTATATCCAGTGTCCTCGGTGGCCTATGGAAACCTCTGCTTCTAAATAGACTTTCCTGCAGAACACAGCAGAGACTATGGGAAGCCACCGCATGGAGATCTAATAGTCTTATCTCTTTCAATGGAGGCGGAATATTATGTCTGACATGCTCGAAACAGGATGTTTTATGGAGTAATGTCATTTGCAGAAACAGAGAGGTGAGAAGTGGGTCTCTGATTTCCATATAAAAATAGTCTGAAGATGCTTGTGGGAATCTGTTAAGGAGATAAAAATGCCCAGGGGGGTGTTTGAGTTCTGCAGTTGAGATACGTCCCTCAAATTGAACATTTCATTTTATAGCAGCAGTACAAGAACAAATTCATCATAGCAAACAAAGGTGGAGGGGAGTAATGAGGGTAAAGCTCCATTTGAATTGTTTTTGTTTGCCAAGTGTGATGCAGGGAAGGGACAGGGCAATAGGATGCCTGTTTAGTAAACAGACATTTTCCCCAGATTCTCTGATATTCTTCATTCATTCTGCTCCTCTCTAGTTTGAATGAAAGAACACTGCTTAGCAAACAAAAGGATGAGATAACGCAGACAGCAGGCACAGGGGATATAAGAAGTTGGGTTTGTTTGTTTTTAATCTCTGGGCAGTTCAGATTTCACCAAGTTTATTTCCTGCTCACCTAAGTCCACTCCTCAGACCTTTCTGCATTTAGCCTTATTCTGGATTATATACCAGAATAGGGGCCTGCTGTCCCCATCATCAGGCAAGCTACGGCAGGCACCAAGCAAGGCCTACCATAGCCTGCATTAGCATGTGGACAAGAGACCCCTATCCCAAGGTAGGTTCCAGGAAAAGGCCAAGTGCAGAAAGGGCCCTGGTCTTCTCCTCCTAGGGGTGTGCAGATATGCAATTTTCGAGATTGGATTCAAATGGAATATCAGAAAATTTAATTCAATTTGAATCTTTAAAATTCGAATTTAACCAAACTCAATTCGAATTAAGCAAATTCAGATCTATTGGTTTGAATTTTTGATTCAAATTTGCACTTACGAATGTCGACAGCATTTGTATGTGCCCATGCGCATCATTATGCATCCTGTGTGCATCTCATAGTTATCCCATATGCAACCCGTTTTCATCCCGCACAGATCCGTGCAAACGCGTACGGATGCAGGAAAGATGCAGATCTTCAAGTACGCATCGTGTACGAACCCATACACATACGAATGTCCGGATAGATACAAAATTCAAAATTCAATCTTTAAATTCAAATTCATGGATATTCGATTCAAAGTCAAATGTTGCAATTTGGATGAATTCAATCAAATTTCAAATACCTTCAAACATTCTTGCACACCCCTATCTCTTCCTCCCCACTTCCTCAGTGGATCTGTTATAATTTGCCACTCTAAGAGCTAGGTGCTGGGAGTGATTGGGTAGACACAGCTGGGTTGTCTATCACCTACCTAAGTCCACTCCTTATCTTGTCTCCCAATTTCTGCATGTAATTTGCTGCTCCGTTTATTAACAACTGCAGGGTTAAGAGCTGGATGCTAAGTGCATCTTACTGGATACAGGTTTGCATAAGGCCTGCCTGAGTCCACTCTTTGACTTGTCTCCTCTTTTCTTCAGACTTCCTATATTAAGGGCTGCAGAAGTGACGGTGTGAGCTACATGCCAAAGGCGGTGTCCATCATTCTTCATAGAATGAGCATTTTGTTGTTGTTGGTCTGTATTTTATTACTATATGTATAATTTAATAATAATTTCATTTCATCATACAAAACATTGCAAAACAAGCCAAACACACACGCAAGCACACACACAAATTGAGGCAGCTGAGGCCAAGTGTAATCCAGGGCAGCTGACACAAGGCACCACAACAACAAAGAATCAGCTCCTCCAAGATATTCATGCCCAGCCAGGCTGTAGAGTCACTCAGAGGGCAGAGGGGTCTAGGCTGCTACTACTAGACGACCCCCAGGAGAGATGGCAAGGTTCTTCTCCTCAGACAGAGCTTTGAGGAGGAGAGTGCATAAATAGCTCTTTATGCACTGGGTCTTATTCCAGATTATATTCAAACAGAAGAAGAAGAAGAAGAAGAAGAAGAAGAAGAAGAAGAAGAAGAAGAAGAAGAAGAGTTGGCTTTGGCTTTTCTACCCCACTTTTTTCACGCATTTAAGGGGACTCAAAGTGGCTGACAAAACTTCTGTTCTTCTCTTCCTGTGAGGTAGGCGGGGCTGTGAGAGCTCAGAAGAGAGCTGTGACTAGCCCAAGGTCACCCAGCTGGTTTTGTGGCGGAGAGTGGAATCAAACCCGGTATTCTCAGATAAGAGTTCAGCTCCCTAACCACTAGACAAAACTTCCCACTACGCCTGCAGTATATGCATCTCCTTCCACATAAAGAAGGTCTCTCATTAGTAATACATCCAGCATGAACGCAAGTATAATATTGGAGCACAACAAATGGTTGTCACATCTTTGTTTGATGGTGGCTGCTTGCACTTGGAAGGCGGTAAACTCATTCACGTGAATGAGTGCCAGGAGATGACATCATTTCCATTTAATTGTCTGGTTTATCAGCTATTCCTGTGTAGCTATTTTAATAAGAGGGCATAATAAGAGTCCATTGGCATTCTCGAAAATGAAAGAAAGGAAAGGAAAAGAAAAGAAGAGGTCTATCCAGATTCCGGAGGCTGCTGTCAGTGGCTATTTGCAAACAAGGTAATTCACATTTTAATGCAGTTTCTACAGGATTGATACCTCATCTTAGATAATTCCATCCTATCTGCAGTAGGGATGTGCACACATTTTTTATTTTATTTTTTGATATTAGATTCGTATCAAATCGAATTTAAGAAAATTTGTATTCGTTCAAATAGATCCCCTTCAAATGTGGTAGGATTCGTATTTGATACGAATGTTCAATCCCATACAAATACTATATGAATGCATACGAATAACATACAAATCCTATATGAAGCTTCATGTTTCAAAACATGCTATTCAAATTCAAATGTCACTCTTCAAATATGCCAATATTCAAATCTGAATGTCTGAATTTAGCCAAATTCATACAGATTTTGAATGTTATGAATATTCATGCACATCTCTAATCAGCAGTTATGCTTTTGATGAAAATCATGAACCCACTGGATGCAGGGACTAGAGTTTTGGCCCATAATTAATTAAAACACTAATCAAACAGGATATCTCCAAATTGTAATTTATTGAGTTTCTTTCGTATAATGTTCCAATAAACTTCTGATGGTCATCATTAACAGGATCAACCCGTGGTCAACAGGGGATGGATGGAGTCACTGCAACCGTACACCACGGCCCCAAATGTATCTGCCTACCACACCATTTCGGTAAGGGGCCAATCTGTTTGTGAAGCTGGATACAATTTCTGAGTTCATCCCGTGACAGGCCAGTCAGCATGGAGTGACAGGAGTTGCCAATAGGGATGTGCCAAATACATTTGTTAACTTCAAATTTGCCTTTGTGCATGAAGCAAATTCAGACTTATCAAAGCTTTATAGAAGCTTCAACCTAGTTGGATCCACCCACCACCCACCTCGTGTTCCCCACATCCACCTCCCCTTACCTTTACATCTGGCTGATGTTAAGGCTCACTCCGGACCTCTCAGAGGGGCACAAACAGCTGAAACTGCTGCCCAATGTGATTCAGATTTTCCAGAATTCATGATTGGGGCAGCCACTCCAGCTGCGTGCATGCCTCCAGGAGGCCTGGGTTGAGCCTCTGAGGAGGGTGTGATGGGCGAGGCAGTGGTGAAGGAGGAGCTTGTGGTGGCAGCAGCAAAAGGTGAGGGAGACAAGGAATGCTGGGTCATAAGGGTGAGGGGTTTCCCTTCACATGAACATTCGATGAATGTTCACGCATAAAGGTGAAGCCCCGTATATTTGGGGGGGGGGCTTCAGACATAGCTGAACATTTCCCCCCTTCAGTTTGAATCAAAGGAGGAAAATCTGCTTCATATACATCCCTAATTCCCAGCCAAGGACAGTATACACAGCCTAACTTCCAGGTCAGCTTCCAAAGGCAGACCCATGTAGAAAATACGACAGTATTTTCATCTGGAGGTTGTAGACCATATTGATGCCAAGTGATACTCAACTGTCACCGACTGAAGGAACTCTGTGCCAGGGGGCCTACTGTCAGACACCCACACTGTGAAATGTCCTGCAAGGCTTCAAGGCCAAACTTGTTGAAACTAGGAATATTCGTAGGTATTTGTACAAACATCCGATAAGTATCTGATACGAAAGAATATGTATCCAAAACGTATCTGATACAAACAAATATGTATCTGATACATTTCCCCAGCTTAATGAATGTCCAAACTACACATACGAATGTCCAGAAACATTAGTTTTTGTTCAAATGATAGCATATGAATATCGTAACATTCAGTTTGTGCTTGAATGTCCAAATTCAGCCGAATTTTTAGTGTTCCGAATATTCATGCACATCCGGTTGAAACACTTTATCAGTTCTTCTGTGTGATTGAACATGAGAAGCCATATGTCTTGTCTTCTGAGTACTGTATCCTTCCACTCTCACACACGTAACCATTCTTCCATTCTTTCTTTTCTTTCACCTATTGTGACATTCACTTGTCATGCATTTATTCATATATCCATGCATTTAACCATTAAGCATTAGTATTATGTACTTTATTTTATGTCTTATGCTGTAACCAAGCAGTAAACCTCCTTCCAGATGAACTGCAACCTTGACTCCTTGTCTTAGAACTCTCCTGTTGTTCAGCCTATCTCAGGATGTTCTACCTCAGGTGCGGCTGTGCACAAATATTTGAAGGTTAACAACTTGTTAATTCAGTAACGCATTATAAACTGATGCAAAACTGATAAGGTATTTGAAATTCGATCAAATCTGTCCAAATTTTGACATTTGAATTCAGTTGAATTTTCTGGATATTCATATGTGTATGGGTCCATACATGGTGCATACTCGCACATACGTATCTTTCCCACATCCATATGCATTTATATGGATCCGTATAGGATGAAAACGGGTTGCATACAGGATAACTATGGGATGCGTACACATACAGATGCATATGGATGCATACAGGATATGTAACGATTCATACAGGCACAAACGTAGGTTGCTGACATTTGTAAATGCAAATTCAAATCGAATTTGGTTAAAATTGAATTTTAAAGATTTGAATTGAATAGAATTTTCAGATATTCGAATTGAATCGAATCCCAAAAATTGCATTTGTGCATACCCTGATTCTCAGGCCCCTTCTCTGCTAATAGTAATTTGATGACCCTAATCACTGTGCTGGACTGAAGGTAACATGGAGACTGTGGTCACAGATGAGGAAGTTGTAATAAATGCTAGTGGCTACACTGACTGATAATTCCTTCCGGGGTTACACATTGTAGACTTCCTTCTGCCTGTATGTCCCTGCTGAGAATTTGGAAGGCAGAGAATGTAGTTTTAGAAGAGTAGCTAAATGTTGCAGGCCTGTTTTCAGAAGAGCTGATTACTGGCTACTAGGCTACATCTATCTATTCATCTCAAAGCTGTTTAGTCCCTTTAAAAATCCATTTAAGCTAAAGGTCATCCGTGTGTTTCGCACATTGCTCATGCTCCATCTTATACAAAAATGCATCTAACCTCTATCATCAGTCCTACCGATCACATGGCAATGCTGTAAATAACCCACCACATGGCAGTGATGGTATTGCTGGGTGGGGAAGAGCAATTGTAATGAAGAGTCAGCTCCCCATATGACAAGCTGTAAACGTGAGAAATTACTGCTTAGGTATGGCGAGGAGTTTTTAAAATGTCGATCTTATCTAGCAGACTCTTAATGAAATGGAGGCCTCCTGGAAAGCAACCTTTATGTTCCTCTGCCAGTTAGGTATTGATGTTCTTAAAGCTTTCCGTAAATTAAATCAAGTACATATGAATGTTCGACATGCAGGGAAGAGACAGCTCCTGATTCATAATTATTGGACCTGAATTGATATTTGCAGCTACAAGAATCATGTACAAAGAACGTCACAGTGAGCTTTCAGGGCTCAGGCTCTGATTAAAGATTCAGATATTATGCTTGTTGCAAGCGTATTCCAAAATGGCATCTTCCCATGCTGAGATCCCTCAGGAATTCCCAGAACTCCATAATCCAACCAGCTGCACCTGACGCCATTTTGGCACTATGTGGGCTGTTCTGGTCCACTTAGAACTGTCCACTGAGTCCATTCATCACTGGTCCAGGCTAGCAGTAGCCCTCTTGGATTCTTATCTGGAGGGCTCCTGGTTTGAGTCCGCACTCCTACATGAAGCCAGCTGGGTGACCTTGGGCTAGTCACAGCTTTCTTTCTGAGCTATCACAGCCCCACCTATGTTAGCGGTGTGCACGAATGCAATTTTGGGGATTGGATTGGATTAGAATCGAATATCCAAAAATTAAATTAAATTCAAATATTTAGAATTCAAATTTAAAAATATTCAATTCAAATTAAGAAAATTTGAATCTATTCGTTCAAATTTTCAGTTCAAATTTGCACTCACGAATGTCGACACTTGCATTCTTCTGCATTCCGTACACATCTGTACACGTCCATGTGCATCCCATAGTCATCCTGTATGCAACCCGTTTTCATCCCGTACGGATCCGTACAAATGGGTATGGATGCAGGAAAGGTGTGTATCTGCAAGCACGCTTCGTGTACGAACCCATACACATATGAATGTCTGAATAATTCGAATGAAGAGATCCAAAATTCAAAATTCATTCTAATCTTTAAATTCAAATTTGGGAGCGTTCTATCATGTTCTTAAAACAACTGGGTGTGCATCGAATGTTGCCTAGAATGTTGTCTTGGCAATCTGGCCAGCCCTGGTCTGGCCATCCACACTGCAAGACTAGCAAGGTGGCAGCTATTTGCTTGTCATGCGAATAACCATCTTGTTGGATTTTTACCAGCCCGGTATGATATTCTTATACCACACTGGAATGGCAAAGGTGAACAGTCCTAAGGTACTACTGGACCCCTGCTTACTGATGCAGATGAACACAGCTACATCTTTGAATTCCTATTCAAGTACATTAGCCCTTTATATCAGATGGTTATGCTCCATTATTGCAAGTAATGATGGACCTGAATCTGGTCATGGTTGTATGTAGGCTTTTACAGCTGGTTTCAATCTGATTTGTATGAGGTGTTCCAGGCTTCTTCTGAGAATCTAAGCTTTCAGATATAGCTGCAATATCTGTCTTCAGAGGATTTTGCTCTTGAAAGTATCAAAGGGTGCTTCTACATATGCCACTGAGAAACGGATCAAAGAAGATCCGTTTCTCAGCAAGCAGTCCTCTGGAGGATCTGTCCCACATGCACAGGGAGGCTGGATCAGGTGATCAGATCACCCATCCCAAAGGGCATCCAGCCTCCCGTGCTGCTAGCGCAGCCCTTGGAGCCATGGGACTGGAGCATGCAGCTGCCAATCACCATGTGTTTTCGGTGGTGTGGGGCGCGCAGGGGAGGTCAGAAGGAAGCAAACCAGCCTGCTTCCACCCTCCCCAAGATGGCGGCCGCAGAGACATCCATCCCTTCACTTGGCCATGTGCAGAAGCATCCTGCTTCCACACGGATCCAGCTGAAGGGATGAATTGAAGACCTAATTTTTTTAGATCTTCATTTTAATCCATATTTCGGTGGCAAGATCTGTTTTAGAAACCGATGTCGCTCACCGAAATGCAGAAGCGGCCACCAGGAAGGGTCACTGAAGAGGTCTCCAGTGCGGAAGGTAAGTCTAAATGTGTCTTCTATGGGTCTTAAATGGGGAGTTAAAATGGTTTTTGCAGCCAATGCAGAAACAGCCAAAGGAATCTTCCTAGATTTTGTTTCCCTTCTTATAGATGTCTGTGGGAAGGTGTATATAGGGATAACTACATGCACTATAGAAAAAAAGATATTTGAACATGAAAGACATGCAGCAGTTGCAGAACAAGCATGGTCTGCAAACCACAAGGTCTTATTTGAACAAACAGAAACAAAGTCAAGGTAAAGGGAGTCCACGAACTGGCTACCAGAGAGGCCACTGAAATAAACCAATATCCCCACAACTTTAACAGGGACCAAGGCCTGTTTCTCAGCAGCATCTGGAAATCCTAACAAATAAAACTGAGATTCACTCAGCAACCACACAACCAACTGGTCACTCACCCCCAGGGATTATAGTAATGCATATTAAGCCTCAACAACCCTCCATTAATATTTCCACCCAAGGAAACAGCGACATCAGATTACAACCAGGAAAAGACCAATGCCTCATTGACAATACAAAGAAAAGAACTGCCAAACAACAGCAGACATAAGGAAGAAAGCGAGATCTAGGAAGACACCAGTCACTTTTGACTCTTCCAAGAGCAAAATCCTCTGAAGATTGATATCGCAGCTCTATCCAAGAAGCCTGGAACAGCCCCCAAAAGGCTACAAATAAGACTGAAAATGTCATCCTCAAACTGAACCCTCTAGAAATTGTCCAGTTCCAGGTTACAGCTCACAAATTCATTGAATTTACCCACATTTTTATTTGTAATGAGAAAATTCACAGTCGCAGCCTTGCAAATATATAACAAGAAGTGAAAAATTTTGAACAGGTATTAAGTTCTTCTCTTTCTCCTACTAATGCCTCTGCTCCTAAATTAACAAATATTTTCACTTCCACATACGAAAGCCGGATAAAGAAGGGAAAGGATTACTTTATAAAGTGGATCTTGTGCAAACAATGACTTGGGCATGTGAAGATACATAAAGAAGCTCCTGACAGGAGAATATTTTACCGTGTGGCAGTAGCAAGAGGTCACATGTCCCTTCAGAGGGAAAGAAAGAAAGAAAGCAGCTTATGCATTAATTAGTCTAAGGCCAAGAATTAGTCATTGGGCAAATTTGATTAAACTCACTTGAAATGGAATTAGAATGATGGAAAACTGCTGAATATAGTTTTTGTAACAATTAGGCTTGCTATTTGCCCATTAATGAAGAGTTCCATCTTCATCAACTTGTAGGCCTGTCAGTGAACCTTTTTGTCACCCCCTATTGTCATTTTAAATGGATAGCCTTTTCTTTCTTTCTTTTGTGCCTTCTTTGGTTACTTTCTTTGTTTAAGGTCAGTTTGACTTAACTTGCAGGTCTGGTTCCTGCTAGACAGACTGGTCAGAAGCCGCAGTAGCTTTATATTTCCTGTATCTGAGGAAAGGCAGATCCACTCACTCTGCACATAAAACTACATCAGAATGAGTCTGATGCCATTTTCACTCAATTACATTGGGCTAAATAACCATTTCTCTGCCATAGTACTTTATAATACAGTCAATTTATGACTCTGTGCTGCATCTGCTGTATGTCCCCTTGGAGACCATTACCAGTGTTACCAGCCAGATCCTCTAAGGCCTTCCAGATGTTTCTAGAAAACAGTCCCCTCATCCCTACCCATTTACCATTCTGGCTGGTCCTGAAAATGTCTTCTGCCCACTTACGTTCTGGTCCAAGTTGAATTCCCACTCATCTATGCAAAGAAATCCAGGAAATATGTATAGATGGTACATTTAGTAAGAACTAGGGATGTACACTAATTTTTTTTTGACATTCTATTTGAATCAAATTGAATACCCCAAAATCCAATTCGATTAGAATCTTTTAAATTTGAATGTAACAAGATTCAATTTGTATTTAGCAAATTTCAATCTATTTGAATTTTTTATTCGAATCTGCACATACGAATGTCAACAACATTCGTATATGTACATACACATCTTCCCCACATCCATACACATCCTATAGTTATCCAATATGCAACCCATTTTTACCCCATATGGATCCACACAAATGTGTACAAAAGATGTGGGTCTTCAAGAACGCATCATGTACGAACCCGTACACATATGAATGTCCGGATAATCTGAATGAACAGATCCAAAGTTTGAAATTCGATTTGAATGTTTACATTCGAATTTTGGCACATTAAATGGGATTTCGAATGCCTGTGAATATTTGTGCACATCCCTACTGAGAACTCTTTCCCCACAGAATCTCTAAGTAAAGTCTGTGCATGCTTCTGAAAGTAATCTATGGCTGCATTTAAAAACAACATTTTTAAAAAGTGTTTCAAAAGTGCCTCCGGGCCTTTCTACACTTACTTTAGATGGTCTGGCAGAGTTAACCTGGATTATACAATCAGAGCGAGTTTCCATTCAAGGAATAAAGCGCTATATACAAGGCTATTTACATCAGGATTTACATCGATATGTAAATTGTGTTGAAAGGAAGCAAAGAAGCATCTGGCAATCGGATTCAACCCCGATTTTGTGTCCCCACTCTTAAACACTTAAAACGCGTCCAAAAACTGATTGGGGAAAATGATTCTTTCCCCTCCTCAGCCTTTCCCCAACCCTCTCTCCCCATTGCCCAGGGTGCAAGGCAGCAGTGGCAACTCAAGCCCCATTTGCTCGCTCCATCTCCACAGCCACCATCCCCAGCAGGGGTTCCCTCTGATAAAAGCACCCTGGCTGGCTCGCTGGCTTGCTCTCCTGCTGCTGCCACCTGCACACACACACTTAAACATACACACATCTCCCAGTTCCTGCAGCAGCTTCACCCCAAAAAAGCACCCTGGCTGGCTGGTTGGCTCACTCTGCTGCTGCCGCCGCCTACACACACGCACTTAAACATACACACATCTCCCAGTTCCTGCAGCAGCTTCACCCCAAAAAAGCACCCTGGCTGGCTGGTTGGCTCACTCTGCTGCTGCCGCCGCCTACACACACGCACTTAAACATACACACATCTCCCAGTTCCTGCAGCAGCTTCACCCCTTTCCCTTTTTAAAGATCAAGGAAGGAAGGAGACAGCCAGAATTGTGCAGGATTGCCTCTTTCAATCTGTAGGCTTGT
This sequence comes from Aspidoscelis tigris stejnegeri, assembly GCA_023333525.1. Lineage (NCBI taxonomy): Eukaryota > Metazoa > Chordata > Lepidosauria > Squamata > Teiidae > Aspidoscelis > Aspidoscelis tigris. Next base: position 103,101,994 of record JALMGA010000003.1, on the reverse strand, counting down.
GTGGGTGGGAAAGGAAACATTGTTACCAGGTGTGAAGTGGCTGAATTGTTACAATGAAACAGTTTGTTGTATAGGGGAATACTCTAGCGTTCCAACAGCACAAAGAAGAAACGTTTTAAAAGCAAAAGTGGAAAAAACCACTGGAAAATTCCAGTGTTTATCAATTCCATTTTTAAGCAAATAATCCTCAAAATACCCCTGAAACTTATTGTGAATGGGGACAAAGAGGATCCAAACCATTTTGAAACCATTTTAATTGATTGGGGGGTGGGAACGAGGATCCAAACCATTTTGAAACCATTTTAAAGTGGTAATGGGAATTCAGTGTAGCTGGGACAGACAAACCTTAAATAGGAACAATGCTGTTTTGCATAGCAACAGCTATTCCTGTCTAGCCTCTGCATTGCCCCTGAAGCTTTCACAAGTTTTGGAGCTGTTCTCCAATCCCTATGTTGGCTAGGAACCTTGGAGGCTCATGGGACTCATTTTTGTGGCACACTTTGATGCATCACCTAAATGGATCTCCCAGAAGTTGGAAAATGAAGATGTGCCTTCTGCATGCTTCTTTTGTCTGGATTGAACTCTACTAGTATGCAGGTGAACATTAGCTACATGGTCAAACCCAGGGCAACCAATAAAATCTTTGCTGAAACTGCATTCAGGAAGTGCCACCAGGGAGTGAACAAGTGACTCTGCTGGTGAGAACAATCTAGAAGTAGTTCCACCTGGATTACAGATACATTGCTTTAACTGAAGGTTGCAGAGGTCAAGGGACTAGGTGGAAATATAAGAAGTTCATTTTCTCATCCCTGATTGCCTAGAAGGTCCCTGGCTAGTGAGCCAGGGCCTTTCTGCACTGGCTCTAAAAATGGATTTAGAGCCAGACGTGGAACGGATTTAGACCTGGCTTCCGCATAGGGGGCGGAATTAGGACTCCTTTGAGGAAGCCACGTCCGCATATCGGCAGGCAAAAATGGTTGTTTAAACCATTTTTGCCGCCAAAATCCTACCCAGATGTAAGACCTGAAAAAATCAGGTCTTACATCTGGCTTTCTCCCTGAAAACGGTTTGGAAACGAACGTTTCCGCACCGGAGGGGGAAAAGCCGGATTGCCGGCGCATGCCCAGTTGTTAAACAGGGAGAGCGCATGCTCCCTGTTTGACAGCTGGCCATGGTGCGGCCGACAGCCGCCTTCCCTGACTGTCCCATGGCAAGAAAAGCTGGGCATGACCCCTTATCTTTGTCAGGGAAGCCAAAGTAGAAACCCCCCGCCGCCCCCCACTCCAAGGTTTCACGGCCCGATCAGGTCTTTCCCATCGGAAGAGAAAGGGCCATGGCCCCTTCTCTTTCCAGGGGAAGCTGCAGCTGCCACCCTGCACCCCACCCATGGCCACTTTTGGGGTGCTTACCTGGTCGCTTGTGGGGCGACTGTGAGAGCAGCAGAGCCGGCATCCATTGAGTCTAGGCGCGCCACTGCCTACATTTCCCAGGAAGCCTTGCGAGGGTAGCTGGCGTTTCTACTTTGGCTTCCCTGGCAAAGATAAGGGGTCATGCCCAGCTTTTCTTGCCAGGGGACAGCCAGGGAAGGCGGCAGCCGGCCGCACCATGGGAGCTCCTGAAGGAGCCAATGGCGCAGGCTGCCGGATCGCCCACCTGTCAGAGTGGCAGAGCATGTGCTCTGCCTCTCTGACAGCTAGGCAGGCGCCTGCAGGGCCGGTTTGGGATGGGTGCTGATGCACTCGCACAGCACCCACCCCAAACCGTTTCCAAATCTGGCCCTGCTGCCGCTGCCCTGCGCGTGTGCATACGCGTGGGGTCTCCAAGAAACCGTTCCTGTTTGGAAAGGTTTCCCCTTTAAAAACGTTTCACCAGAAAACGGATCTGTTAGATCCGTTTTCAGTGGCGTGTGCGAAAAGGCCCCCAGTTTGGTTTAATGGTTAGGGAGCCCAACTCTTATCTGGGAATACCGGGTTCGATTCCACCCTCCCCCATGAAGCCAGATGGGTGACCTTGGGCTAGTCACAGCTCTCTTCTGAGTTCTCACAGCCCAACCTACCTCACATGGAGAGAACAGAAGGTTTGTCAGCCGCTTTGAGTCCCCTTAAATGTGAGAAAAGCAGGGTAGAAAAGCCAACTCTTCTTCTTTGAGTATTCAGTGACTGACCCAAGATCACCTGATAAGCTTCTAGATCATCTTTGCCCAACCAGGTAATTTTTTTTGTTATTTTTGTTTTCTTTTTTTCAAAGATTTCATGACTGAACAATATCTTGGTCTGGTGGCAGGACTACGGTTTATAAAATGTTGCTGATGAAAATCTTAGGAATGTGTCATGAATCTGTTATTCTAACAAGGAATGGAAAATAAAATATTCAAGACAGCCTCCCTCTCAATTCCAGATATGTGTCATTCACAACTCAGAAATAAATCTACAATTCTGATGCTATGCAAATATATATCTAATTTTTTCCCTCTCTTATTTATTACTATTTCTAATGTAGTTAGAGACAATCTAGTGTACATAGCTACAATTTTGAAAAGAAATATGCAGGCAGATATAAAGAGGGTATAACTCTTCATGACAAAAAACTATCAGCTATCATGTGAGGCTAGGAGTTTGCACCATTTCTAGCTGTTTTGTACATATAAAGCATTTTCATGCTACATAATTCACAATTAGGGGTGTGCATGAATGCAGTTTTTTAATTTGATTCATAACAAAGCAAATATTCAAAAATCTGAATGTATCCAAACAGCAAAAACCAATTAATTACAGATGGGTAAGGAGTTTGATACAGGAAGTAGTGGGCAGAGCTCTTGTCTTGTCTTAGGAACAAGTGCACTGATGTGTTTTAGCTGTCCAAACTCTACCCTTTCTTAAATGAAACATCCATGCAGTTTCATCCAGAATTCACTTTGAAGTGTGTGAAGTAAGGCTTGTGTGTCACTAGGGTCTAGAATAAAGTAAAGAATTTCAAAAACAGAGCCTCCTCTTCTGTCTCATTTAGTTTTTCAGGACTTATTCCAATTATTAGCTGGAGAACTGGGCCATTGCCCATCACTTTATTTTTACTGTCTTGTGGACATTCCATCATCAGAGATGACCTCACCAATGCATCCTCATTGTTCTCAGCCCTGCAGGATTTCATGCCTGCTCTTTAGTGACAAACCTTCTCCTGCTCTCGAGTCCCAGCAGATGGCCTTAGAAGTGCCCCAGTTCCTCCCCCTCCCCCCCAGCCTGAAAGATGCACCTAGGCATTCGTTCTAGTAGCCATTGATACGTCTGTCATCCATAAGTTTGTCTAACCCTACCTTAAAGCAATTGAGACTGGTAGCTGTCACCACCTCTTCCGGCAGCACATTCCATAAGCCAATGACCCTCTGGGTGAAGAAATACTTCCCTTTGTCAGATCTGACTCTCCTACCCATCAGCTTCATAGAGTGCCCCCTGGTTCTATACCATCCATAATTTTATATACTCCAATCAGGTCCCCTCTTAAACACCGTCTCTCCAGACTGAAGAGGCCTAGACATTGCAGCCTGGTTTTATAACCTGATGAAATTCATCTTCTGCCTGCATAACCTGCCTGTGGCAACTAGGGATGTGCACAAATGTCCTTTCTTGCATTTGTATCAAATCAAATGCAAGAAAATTCATATTCCTTCAAATAGATCCCCTTCAAATGTGGTAGCATTTGATTCAATACGAATTTCCATACAAATTTGATACGAATGTTAGATACAAATCCCATACGCATCCACACGGAAAGCATAAAATCTGCCCTGAATCCACTTTGAATCTGCTCTCAATCCACTTTGGATCCACTCTGGATCCACTGCAGCCACTTTCCCACCTCCCATGTTCACTAATGTAACAAAGCTTCATACGAATGTTCCAAAGCATTTGATTCCAGTTTGAGTGCCTGAATTCATATGAATAATGAATAATACTAATATTAGTTCCCATTCCTAGTGGCAACTGCAACTCCTATTATACTCATCATGTATGACTAATGAAAAGTGATGACCAAAAAGCAACATCCGTAGTGCCACAGTTGCTCATTCTAATGTAAATATGTCAGGGGGGGCAAGAGCATGCACATGTGGTTGTATGTGTGCAAGGATCGCTGCATGTATGAGTGTCACAGTTACATGCACAGACTGATAGATAATAAACTCATTAAGCTTTGATTGATATTTCATTCAAACACTGAACAAGGTTTCTAATTGTTACTTCTCATCCATCAGGCAGTCCATGAACCAGCAAAGTGCTAGTGAAATGAACTCTCCATCAGGTATCAGGAAATAGGATAAAGTACTCTGTGGAGTAGTTTTGAACACTGGTACTTCCAGAGGCATATGGAAAAATGAGGCCAGTTTGCACTTGGCCTGCTAGACATGCAGAGTTTCTTCTTGTAAGTCTCACGCTGTACCAGTGGCACACATTCTGGCAAAGCAATTGGAAATACATTTGCATCCAGGATGGGATCTGGATGCCATCCAAGTACAACTTGATGGACAGCAACTTGAAAGCCCAAAACACGGCATAGCAGGCCCCAAAGCAGGCAAGTTTTGCCCCATTTTCATGCACAGCTTAAATGTGTAGACTTGGCAGACACACCCAATGAATGCAGTTATAACCACTAGTCCGGTGATGGCCAACCTATGACACGTGTGTCACAAGTGACATGCCAAGCCCTTTTGCGCGACACACATGGTCACCCTGGCACCTGGACGTGTAGTGCTTGCTTGTTCTTGAAGTGTACGAAATACCAACTTTCAGTTGAAGCTTTAGCAACAAAAGTCACTAATGTAAAAAATTATTTGTTTTTGCTTTTAATAAAATACATATATCAAAAATATAACTTTTTTACTAGAGCCACAAATATCACAAAATTATGGATATTTCTAGATGTGACACAGCACCCGAGTTAAGCTAGGTTTTCTTGCGAATTTTGACACACCGAGCTCAAAAGGTTCGCCATCACTGCACTAGTCCATCCTTTCACGGACTTTGCAGGTCCACCTTCAGTTACATTTATCATCTACAGTTTAGCAAGTGAATATTGAGTGAAGATCTTTTGATTTTATTACTAGAGGTGTGCATGAATGCAATTTTGGGAATTCAATTCAATTTTTCCAAATATTTGAATCCATTTGAATGTTAAAAATTCAAATGTATTCACATTCAAATAAAATCAAATACATTTGTATCTATTTGTACAAATATCCAATTTGTATTTGAAGATACGAATGTTGACAACATTCATATGCATCTGTACAAATCTGTATACATCCATATGCATCCTGTTTTTATCCTCTATGCATCTCATTTTCATCACATACGTATCTGTACAAATGCGTACAATATGAATAAGATGTGTACAGATACGTATGTAATGCGTACATATCTGTACACATACAAATCTCCAAATAATTCATACAAATGATTTGCAAGATTAGAAAATTCATTCGAATGTATAGACATTAAATTCAAACTGAATGTCCAAATTCAATTGAGTTTGATCAAATTTCAAATGTTTTGAATATTTGTGTACATCCCTATTTATTACCTGTGTTACCGACAATCTCCCTTCAGAAGCTTACCTGCGTTCTCTTCTCACCTGTTGCCGAAAATCAGATTTTCTGAATATGTTTGCAAATTGGATGAATTCTCCTGTGATCTTGCTGCTTCCCACCCCATTCTTGCTGCTTTGTTTCAGTAGTTACTTAGGCAAAGGGATAAGTTACTCTTATATTTTCTTTCTTTCTTTTTTTTAAGAATTGAAATCAATACACAAGCTTGACTTAAAAAAAAAAAAAAAAGCAATGTGCAACAAAAATGAGAAAGGTGTGCTATAGCCTAGAAAACACTTCCCTTTTGGGGGTTTTCAAATCTTGGTTAGACTTTCTTTAATCCATTTCTTGCTGTTCTCTCTAACAAGATCTGGTCTGAGTAATAGGAACTTGCAGAGAAAGCATGCTGTGTATCAGAGGCAAATTATAATGCCATGCTCTGAAATCTGGGGGAAACACTTCACTTAAAGTTATAACGTCTGTTGATATTTTTTTTTTAAAAAAAACTTGCTATCAAAGTATGAATTCCAAATAACAACAGGAATCTTCGCAAGTCCAATCTTTCCCCCTTCTCATCCCAAGCTTCAGTGAACCATCAGAAGATTAAAGGAATAAGGGAAGGGCAAATATAAAGCTATTTGGTATACCAAAGAGGCGTGGATTAGCTTAAATTTGAACAAGATCTGCTGGCCCGTCTCAGGGCAAAAGGAGATGAACCTTGGCTTTCTGAAGGCTGCCGTCTTGGAGGGATTAGCCAACAACTTGCTAGACGTGTGACAGGCACCAATCGAGGGGATGGCCAAGAGGAGGGGGAGCGTAAATTTATTCTATAGCTTCTCTGTGAGTGCGCTCAAAGCTATCACATCTCTTATTCCCCGGGGGGAAAGATTAGGATCCCATCCAGCGACTTAGTCCGATACTATCTGCTTTGCGATATTGTAAACAGGATTGCTCAAGAACGGAAGCGTCCGATAGCTATCTGCCAGATTACAACCCAAGAAGCTTGATGAATATGAATGTACCCAGAGCTGAGAGAGAGCAGATAAAGAAAAGGCATCAGTCAGCCATTGGAATTACAATGGTTGATTGTGTGTGTGTGTGTGTGTGTGTGTGTGTGTGTGTGTGTGTGTGTGTGTGTCATAGGTGAATAGCACTCTCCTCCTGAAATATAAAGTTCTATTACTTTATAATGGAATGAAAATGATTAATTTCGAATAGGTCTGCAGACGCTTACTTGTAAAAGACCATGTGCTTTAATAATTTATACTAATGGAATGTGCTATATGATCTATCCAAATACTCTTATGTACCAGTGCAAAAAATGTAATAATTTTATCTTCTCCTCTCACTCTCAGGTGCCTTGTGGGATCCTTCAAGTAGCAAAGGAACATAAGAACATAAAAGGAGCCCTGCTGGGTCAAGCCACAGCCCATCTAGTCCAGGTGGTCATCTCAGACAGTGGCCCACCAATTGCTTAAGAGCATCCTCAAGCCAAAGGTGAAGGAGAAATTTTCACACGCTCTTTAGAGGTATCCTATCTGTCTCCCCATCCTGGGGTCAGTATCCAGACAAAAAGCAGGCATTTTGCCCCTTGGTGGCTTCCTAGGACGTAGGGATGTGCACAAATTTTTTTTTATTTGATCTGTATTGAATCAAACGTAAGAAAATGCATATTTGTTTGAATGGTTCCCCTTCAAATGTGGTAGGATTCTATTTGAAATGAATGGATCCGTATGAATTTGTATGAATAACCAATACAAACATATAAGATATGTATCCGATACGTATCCAATACATATCCTGTAACATATCCACTCTGAAAGTGCCAAATCCACCCTGAATCCACTTTGAATCCACTCTCCAGCAGTGTTGAATTCCATCTGGAGCCATTGCAGATGTGACTGGTGCAGGCACTTCCCACCTCCCCGTTTCATGTATGTTCTGAAGTTTCATATGATTGTTCTGAAACATTCCTATTTGTACAAATGTCAATGTATGAATATCATAACATTCAATGTCTGAATTCATGGATAACAAATCTTACAAACATTAATGCACATCCCTACTGGGTATATATCAGATTGATCTAGCCCCACAGAAAAGCCATTTTACATCCATGCACTGCCTTCTATGGAACATCAAGTGCAACTCCAAAGAAACTCAAATATTTGGAAGCCCCGCACCATTTCATCAAACCCTTGGAAGTGGCCCTAAGTGCAGGGCCACCTTCGGAAGGTGGGCAAAAATAGGTCATCCACAATGCAGAATGACCTTGGAGTGGACCACTAGCAGCTGCTCCAGTCTTTTCTTGGATCACCCAAACCTGTATGAAACACACTAGCATCTAGGGGTGTGCACAAATGCAATTTTTGGAATTCAATTAGAATTGAATCAAATATCCAAATATTTGAACCAATTCAAATGCTTGAAATTAGAATGTAATCATATTCAATTTGAATCAAATACATTCAAATCTACTCATGTGAATTTTCAATCCATATTTGCACATATGAATGTCAACAACATTTGTATGTGCCCATACGAATCCATATGCATCCCATATTTATCCTGTATGCATCCCGTTTTTGTCCCATACGGATCTGTAGAAATGCATACAGATTCAGATAAGACATGTACGGATACGTATGTCTGACTAATTCGTACAAATTATTCAAAAGATTAAAAAATTCATTCGAATGTTAAATTCAAATGTATGGACATTTGATTCAAATTTGAATGTACAACAGCATTATAATATCAGCATGTTTGTTTTCAATCCCATTCCTTATGAGCCCTCACATGCTATTGGCCTTTTTATTTTCTTTGGAAAAGCCATGAGTTTGTCTGTTGAAACAATGATATTCCACCCATTGTCCTATTAAATCTTATTAGACACAAAATCAATTTAATATAACTAGATCCATCAGTGCCTGACACACAACTCCAACGCCCCAAGTGGCCGTACTGAATGTCAATGGCTGTCACTGAAATGCGAACCTGAAGGTCGCAAACAAAGGGAGGGAGGGGAGAAATAAAGAAATGAAGCCCAAACATCTAGCCTGATTTCAGATATTAAGGTGCGCCCTACATTTTAATCCTACCTTTGGACTTCCCAAATATTTATACCCATGTAAAAGCAGGATGCAAGACTAGATAAACTGCTGACCCATTTTCAGCAAAGCAGGGCGTTTTTGAACTCACCAGCTATAGAGCACCAGTCTGCTCACTGGTCTGCCCTGTCGACATGTGAACATCACCACAGCTCACCTGGACATGCCTGAATCCTCCCTGGAACGTGCCAGGTGTAGACAGCTAAGACAACTGCCTTAAGGTATCCAGGGGTGTTTTTCCACTGTCACTAAAAGTACCCATTAAGTACCCATTAATGGGTACATAATGGCATTTTTGTACCCATTAATGGGTACTTAATGGGTACTTCTAGTGACAGTGGAAAAACACCCCAGTTCAGATTTTCTGCCAAGGGCTAAATCCAAAAAGAAAGGGAAGGGAAGTTTTATGCAAAATACCCTTTCCCTTTACCCAAAAGAACAGGAATTGCTTCAATTGTCCAAACTGTCAAGCGTCAGTGAGGGCTACCCTTGCTTGGATGAATGTGGCAGCTAATCTTGATCCTCCCCCCAATGTAGTTGGATTGGCTATATTTCTGAGACTGGAGTTTCAAATGCACAGGAGATCAGTCACAGCCAAAAAGAAAAGCATCTCTGAGGCTTCTTTGAAGAGCCTCTCAGGTGGGACTGTTTACACATTAGTTTGCCCCTCTCCACCCTGCTGAACATTCTAGGCTAGAAAAGGTGAATTAGGGATGTGCACAAATATTCATAATATTTGGGCATTTGAACTCGAATTGAATGTAACAATATTCGTATGCTAACATTCATACACATACGAATGTTTCTGGATGTTTGTACAAATAGTTCGGACATTTATTAAACTAGGGAAACGTATTGGATACATATTTATTCTGATCAGATATGTATTTTTTGAATCAGATACGTACCTATTCATATCAGATATGTATCTATTCATATTAGACACGGATCTGTTTGTATAAGATATGTATCTGTTTGTATCAGATACAAATCTATTCGTATCAGATTCGTATCAGATTCATTGGCATCCGATACATATTGAATGTTCGTAGAAATACATACAAATTGGTTTGTATTGAATAGAATCTTGCTACATTTGAATGCAACCTATTTGTACGAATATGAATTTTCAAACATTCATTTTTGTGTTAAATCCAGTGCCCAAAAAACATTCATACACATCCTTAGTTGGCAATAGGGATGTGTACGAATGGGTTTTTTTTAAGTTCAATTTGTATCTAATCAAATTTAAGAAAAATAGTATTTGTTTGACTAGGTTCCCTTCGAATGTGGCAGGATTCTATTCAATACAAATGTATTCATACAAATATCCAATATGAACAAATATATTGGTTCGATATAAATACAGTTGTACAAATATCCAATACATATCCTTAACCTATCTGCTCTGAAAGCACTGAATCTGTCCTGAGTCCACTTTGAATCCACTCTCAAACAATGTCAGATTCACTCTGGATCCATTGCAGATGTGACTGGCACAGCCACTTTCCCATTTCCCCATTTCACAAATGTTCCAAAGTTTCATACAGATATTCTGAAATGTTCGTGTTTGTACCAATGTCAATGTACGAATGTTCAAATTTGTCCAAATTTGTATGAATAACAAATGTTACGAATATTTGTGCATATCACATCCCTAATTGGGAACACAAGGACCACAGTCTGGCTGTATTCAGACATAATAAGGGAGGCCCCCAGAGCCCCTCAGAGGGACAGTGTATGGCCCTCATGTCCCAACCCTTCTTTAACCCACCTTTTCTAGCATAGAATGTTTAAGGGACAGGGGAGGCCCAGACTAGTGTTTGACCAGTCCCACCTCAACTCTTCCTGTAAGCCATCTAAGAGATGAATTTTTTGCTGTGTCTGATTACAGCCTCTGTCTCTCTGAGGCATCCCTTTTGTTGTATCTTAACACAGCCAAGGACTTCTCCGCCAGTGGAATCGATGGCTAAGGAGGGTTCCACAGAATGCTAAGAGTGGAATGCTGGGAGTTGTAATTCAGGGATATCTGGAGGGCTGCAAGTTGACCAGCCCTGAATTAATTGGCATCTTTTTGATATTACGGTCCTATGATTCTTTCCTAAACTATGCTGTGCTGTTGATTAATTTACCTTATTACCTTAACTTATTCTAGACTACCATGTAATCAATGTAATTGAAATCGGCTGTTCTGTGTTATACACTGACTCACGCTATTGCCTGTCGGAAAAGAGCTCTCTAAAGATGCTGTGTGAGCAAATGAAATCAACAGTAAACCTGATGACTCATGAGGTAGAATATGAGGAACGGACATATTTTAATCCCTTGGGCTGTTTGTGAATTTATTTATTTATTTTGCCATTAAGATATGGCCTCTCTTTTGCTGAGCATTCCAGGTCTGCTCACTTCATTACGCTGTGCACATTTTTCATTCATAACTATTTACATATGTAATTACTATAGGCACTTCAGGAATTGTTAGCTAACAGCGCTGTGTAAATACTAATTAGCAGTAATTAAAAAAAAACCAAAAAAACCCAAAAACACCACCCTGCTATTTGAAAGACACTGATATGGCTACGGTGCTGCTTAGCAGGCAAGTAATGTTTGTTGAGGCAGAAATAAAATAATCTTTCCTCCATTTAATTATACTGCATGCATCGTTTGCATGCGGTGGGAAAACTAGGAAACAAAGGCCCCGGATAAATCTGTCAACACACTGACACTGTTGCCATCATTGTCTCATGGTCCTAACAACATGAGGGCTGCTAAAATGCAATCCACAGGCTGAACTGGGGCTCCGGTCACACCTATAGGAGGAAGGACATCCTATTCATAATTCAAACTGTGGTTGTATTAGTTCTGTGCACACCTAGATCATTATAGGTCATCTTCAAGCCATCCTCGCTCTGGGCTGCATTGCTCACAGCTTTCTCCATGATCAACCTGAGCCTCCTCCATGGAATTCTTGGCTCTCCACCCCTTTTGCTGCGTCAAATCTATCTCCTTTCTGATTGGATGCCATTCATGTCACTCAAGGGAGGTGAGGGTGTGTGTTTGCGGTTCTTTTTAAAGCCTGCTCCCCCACCTCCATGCTCCCCTTCCTTTTTCATGTGCTTTTCTTCTCTGTGTGATTAATTTTAAAATAATAATAATAAATTTGCATAAAAATGCTAGATAGAGGAATCATGCACATAAACTGAGGAGAAAAGAGGAGGTGCCTTATGAACTCCACATGTGCCGCCCTCCCCTAGACATTGGCCAAACGGAAAGTCTGGACCTCACCCACCACAGCATGGTTCAGTCTCCTCACTGAAGAAGCAAAGATGGGCAGAGTCCTCTGGAAAAGAGGACTCCAGTTAAAATGATCTAATGAGGGTAGGCCAGCTTGGAAAATGAATTGAATAAAAATAATGTATCATGACCTGAAGTTGACCTGAAGTTGTCTTAAACTTAAGGTGTGACCAGGGCCTCAAACCTCCCAAAAAGCAGCGTCTGCACCAATTTCTGGGTGTGGCATTACAAATAGGCATGGCAGTATGACTACAGCCACACAATTAGAGACATGCATGAATTTTTTTTTTTTGGATATTCTATTTTGAATCAAATTGAATATGCAAAAATTCAATTCGATTCATATCTTTTAAATTTGAATTTAACAAGATTCAATTCATTCTTTGCCAAATTCGAATCTACTTGTTTGAATTTTTTATTCAAATATGCATCCACAAATTGGCTACTAGCCAATCAGAGCGACTGGCATGCCCAGGAGCACCCAGCTCACCATTTCGGGACCCGGTGAGGACGAGGTAAGTACCTTGCACACACGTGTGACCCCAGGTAGACCCGGGCCTGGGGTGTGTGTTGGTGCCTGGGGGGGGGGATTCCTGCAGGCCCTAGGGGACCCAATCTGGTCCCCTAGAACCTTCAGGAATCTGGGGAAGGACCATGACAAGCCTGCAGGACCTGGGTCAAATTTGACCCAATGGGGAACAGGCCTGGGAGCGGGGTCCCGTCCCCGTGCCAGCCTTTTCACGCTAAGACACATGGGGACACTTTCCCCATTCACATGTAGGCAGGTAGGAACGTGTGGAGATGCGTTCCTTACTTACCTATGAGTGAATGGGGAAAGCATCCCCGCATGTCCTAGCCTAAGTGAACTACAGCTGTTCAGCTGTGGTGCGAAAAGGCCTCTGGCATCATTCCACGGTTTTAAGTCTCAGAAGCTGCATAAGATTCTTAAAGTGACTTCAAAAAGTGCATCCCCCAAATGCCAAACCATATGCCTTCATTTGTGACTTGCCTAAGCAATAGTTCGGAAAAACACCACAAAAACAAAATTCCTTGCAGACGGCTGGTGGCTCCGGCTTCAAAATGAGCTCATCTTTCCCTCTGAGATTAATACCTCCCTGGTCTTTCCAGAGCAGGAAAGGCAGTCTTGAAAACAGGGGATGAAAGGAAACTAGTGATCAGACTTCTTTAAAAAACAAGAAAAAAGAAATATCAAAAACACCACTACCAACAACACAACCCCTATAAAACCTGAGACCAAGTGGAAGTTCAATCAGAGTTCAGATGGGAGTGCTCTGTGTTTTGCAGCCTTGAATACTTCTGACCCTTCACTTTCCTTCCGCCCATCAAATCAATGTTTCTATGATGTGGAGGGAGCACTGAATTATGGAGCAGAGAGGGCGGAGAAGAAAAGGCAACACAATAGATGCAATTTATTTTTTTATAAAAGGAGAGTCTAGGCAAGATTGGGGGTGCTGTGTCCTTAATAATAAAATTTTAACCCTCAGCCAGGTTTTTCTACCCTTCGTATCTACTGGAAGAAAAAGCTCTAGAAGTCTTTCAGCATCAACCTCGGTCCTTCCTTCCCCAACCCCCCATTTTGCTTGCACAACAGAGTTGTTGCAAATACTCCATTAAAATATTTTTGTTTATCTTTCATTTCCTAAATAACATTCAAGATATTTTTTTTATCAAATCCTATTAAAAGCACATTTTAATATCCAGTTTGGTCTAGTGGTTAGGGAGCTGCCGGACTCTTATCTGGAATACCAGGTTTGATTCCACCCTCCCCATGAAGCCAGCTGGGTGACCTTGGGCTAGTCACAGCTCTTTTCTGAGCTCTCACAGCCCCACCTACCTCACAGGGTGTTCTGTTGTGGGGAGAATAATAGAAAACTTGGTCATCTGCTTTGAATCCCCTTAAATGGGTGAAAAAAGTGGGGTAGAAAAGCCAGCTCTTCTTTTTTATTTATTTTTTAAAAACAGTATAGCAAAAGAAAACACTGCATCTCTATGCCTGTAGGGAACAGATAGGAAAGATCCAGGACACTCTGTCTGCATGCTGGAGTGCCCTTGTATCCCAGAGTGTCTGAGAGCGAACTGGAGTGCCCTGATCCTTGATAGCTGTGGAGCAGCAAAAACTGCTTCACTGCTATATTGGGACACTCCAGGTAGGCTACCAGATGCAATATCCATATCACTTTCTAGTGTGAATCCTGCATGGGGGTGGGACAGTGAACACCATGTTACAATCACCATAGCAACAGCCCAGCATTCAGCAGATGTTGCCGCAGCCATTGCTATGGCAATTCAGGTGGTCTGGGATGGACCATCCACATTGCAGCTACACAGGAGGTAAGTTGGGGACAGTGCTGGTGCTCACAGTGTGAAGGCCTACCAATGTCCCTGAACGTAACTTCAGTGGAATACTATCCCATTGAAGCTACAAGAAGAAGAAGAAGAAGAAGAAGAATTGGCTTTTCTACCTCACTTTTCTTACCCATTTAAGGGAATTCAAAATGGCTGACAAACCTTCTGGTCTTCTCCTCACAACAGAGAACCCTGTGAAGTAGGTGGGAGCTCAGAAGATAGCTGTGACTCACCCAGGGTCACCCAGCTGGCTTCATGGAGGAGTGCAGAATCAAACCCGATATTCCCAGATAAGAGTCCGGCTCCCTGACCACTAGGCCAAACTGGGCCCCACATCCTGTTTGCCATACCAGTAGGTGCCTCAATTCCAGGGGTGATTGTTGATGGAAGCACCACAATTGCAGAGTGTCATTTAGTACCATGGACAGAGGTGCTAAGGTCAGCAACTGAAAAGATGCCTCATCACCTGGAAATGGAGACAGAAGTGGCATCTTTTTCACTGGTAGTCATGGGTACCTCTCCCACATGCCTTGTAACAAGCCATTTCTCTGGGTTAGTGGAGTCCCAAGGCGAGTCTCAGTTTGAAGGAAATCTCATTACAAAAAGCATACCACACAATGCAACACACACACACAAAAACCCCACAAAAAATGACAGAGGAAAAAAACAACACAGTTTGATATTTCAGCCTAAATGTCATCTTCAAAGGGCAAACAATCACAAGGGTAAATGAGGAATATTACGACAAATGGAATTAAACTGTCAAAATTAGCTACCAGGTATAAACAGGCACCAGTGGATGCCGCTGCGAGTCAAGACAGACTTTACAAAGCGGTTAACATGCTTAGTGTGGAGTGGGGAAGTGAATTCTGGATCAGCTTCCCAGAAGCCTGGACTTTGCTCTGGAGCTATTAGATCCTGGAAGGCTCATCAAAAAAGAAGCACGCTATTTCTTCTGTTCTATGCCTTGGAGACAGCTTTCAGGCACAGAGTAAAAATGGATATTCCTAGAGTGCCTCTTTCAGGAATGTGTGGCTTCCAGATTCTGTGTGTGTGAGAGAGCTTGTGTGTGTGCATGTGTGTGTGTGTGTGCATGCCAAATATATCCATCAGCTGCAGATTCAAAGCTTTGACACTTCACACATTGGTCAAAGTTTCCACAAAGCTTCAACCTGTCTGAAGTGGAGCAGAGGATGCCTGGTCACACACCTTCCAGAGTGTTCCAGAAGGCCAGAGGAACCCCTGCCCAACCCCCACCTACCATCCTCCATGGTCACCCACCACTTTATCCCCTGCTCATCCTCCTCACCTTCTGCCACCTTCTTCATCACCGTCTCCACCACCACACCCTGCCTCAGAGCTTTAAGCCAGCCCTCCTGGAGGGGCTCACGCAACTGAAATGGCCGCCCAATTCAGGCCTATTCTTCAACATTCTTGATAGATTTAGTAAATAAATCAGGTTTTTTGTTTGGTCTAGTGGTTAGGGAGCTGGACTTTTATCTGGGAATAGCAGGTTCGATCCTGCACTGCTCCACAAAGCCAGCTGGGTGACCTTGGGCTAGTCACAGCTTTCCTTCTGAGAGCCCCACCTACCTCACAGGGTGTTCTGTAGCAGAGATAAGAACAGGCTTGCCAGCCACTTTGAGTCCCTTAAATGGGTGAGAAAAGTGGGGTAGAAAAGTTGACTCTCCTCTTCCCCTTCCCCTTCTCCTTCCCTCTTCTTCTTCTTCTTCTTCTTCTTCTGTAGATGATAAACACATTTGGGAATGCCTCATGGGTAGAGTTAGATATCCTCCAGCCTTTGCTCATATACCCCATACTAGCTGCACCGAAATAGACCTCACGATACAAACCACGGAAGATGCAACCCGTCGCCTCCACAATTATAAAGTAAAGCATATGCTTCTTTCTTCTTCCACAGGTGGAAAACATTACCACAACGTACTTTGTAGGATAAAATCAAAACAAGACCTCACCCTGTTGCCTTCTCTTCTTGTTTTATTTTATTTTTTATTAACTGATCCATTCTAGTCGTTCTAGCCAAACGAAACGGTGATTACTCAGCCATTAACTTGAACGAAAAGGTATGTTTATATGCTTTCTTTTGTGAAACAATATTTATCAAGGAGCAAAAGGCAGACTTAAAACCTCCTAGTGGAATGAATGTACTTAAACACACACACATAGTTCTAAATTAGCCAACGTCTGGGAAGACATGATCCAGCAATGCTTTCGTCAATTTCCTTTGCCAATCTTGTTACACAAGTTAATGGCTCTGCCTTCATTCCAGTCTTCACTATGTGCAGTCTACTAAAAAAAAAGGAGCCCCAAATAATGATGTTGCGAATGGAAATAGATGTCACCATGAACAGTTAAACATATTGATGGAATTCACGGCCATGTGGTCTCTTTCTAGTATATCACATGGGCACAGATGCCGGCTTTTGTAGAGCAACTCACCCCCTCCCTTGCAAAAGAGCAACATGAAGTGGAACAAATGAGATTTGAGTTTCATTATACTTTTATAGCGTTGCATCGCAGATAGGAGCTAATTAAAAAAAATAAAACTCAACACCTTTTGCAACAACTTTAAAATACAGGGATGGTCCCATCATTTGGCGATGTTGGTGATCTGTTTGTTAAAGTGGGGGGAAAGGGTGGGCAGAGACCTACTGGGTAAAGAAGAAAAGTGAGGTTTCTTTTGTCATCTGAAACCAGAGGCCTATTAGACCTTTGGTATTCAATTAGGACCGCTCTGGTGAAGAGCCTAGAAGTGCCCCCGCCCTCACCATGGCTGTACTAATTGTGGATAATGTGTGGAGCATGAAATTGTGTGCCACCCCTATCCCAGCCTATACCCCAGGCATCCGGTGGCACAACTATTCACTCTATTTCCGGTTTGCTGCATTTTGTGGGTGGGAAATGTGGTGTCTGCAGTGACATTGCCGGTGCTGATGGATCACACACCCATGCTGCAATCGATCACGCACCCATGCTGTGATCGGTCACACACCCATACCCAGAAGTGGCGATTGACCATAGAATTGTGAGAGGAGCATTCAGTCACAGGTTAGCCTGTGGTCAAACATGGCCCCCTTGTAACAGCATCCAAGTGGCCAATCGTGACAGCGAGGAGGTGGAACTTCCGGCTACAGATGTATTGGCATGGGCTGATAAATGGGAGAAACATTTGCATTTGAGGCTGGTATTGGACACTTTGGGGAGGCATTCCTCTTGGCAAATGTGAATGGTCCTCCTGTCCCTGGTTCACGATGCACTACCACAATAAGTGTGAAAAAGTCACTAGAATTCTAAGACTTTGCCACAATAGTCTTAGATCCTGTTCACACTGAAGCAATCAGGTCAGCCTAGCATGCTCTAGCATGCTCTAACATCTGCACAATGTGATACCACCTCTGTCTCAAGTGGCCCAGAGCTTTTGCAGCTGCCCTGCTCCACAGTATAACCAAAACTACACTAGTACCACCCTTAGGTGCAGAATTCACTTTACTTCTGTAATGTGGGGGGGGGGCAGGGAGGCAGAGGGGGCATGGGGTGTAGCTGGGGCAAAGTGTTGTGACTAGGGAAGTTCATGAATATCCATCACATTCAAAATTTGTCCAAATTTGTCTGAATTCAGAAATCTGAATTCAAATTAAATGTTGGTACATCTGAAGTTTGACATTTGAACACAAATTAAATGTTTCTATACATTTGTATGAAGTTTTGTTGCATTCGTGAACCTTGGGAGGTAGGAAAGCAGCTGCCCAGCCACATCTGCAATGGATTCAGAGTGGATTCAAAGTGGATTGAGAGCAGATTTGAAGCATTCAGAGTGAAAATGTATGGGATTTGTAGGGGATGTATAAGCGATTTGTGGGCAATTCGTAGCAGGGATTCGAACTGGATTCATATCAAACATTTGTATTCAGGGGTGATTCAATTTTGATATGAATTGAAGACCAAAAAAATGTTTGTGGGCATCCCTAATTGTGACTGTGGCTGCACAGTCATATGCCACATCACAATTGACATGGCAATGGTCTGGCGCACATGGCCATTGCTACAATGATATGGATGGTCCAGGACAGGACTGCCCACACTTCAAGGTCCTCCAAGTAAGTTCAGGGATAGAACTGTCACTCACAATTCCATGGCAGCTAAATGCAAAAATGCCCCTAGATGTAGTATTACAGGTGATCTGTTTTTTCATGGGATCTGTTCTTAAACAAAGAAAATTGCAGGTGAGACAAGATGAATGCCTCTTTGGTCTTTTACTTAAAAATAAACAGATAAACCAACTAACTAATAAAAATTTCTGGAAGCAAGTGGTAGACCGCTGCACGAAACAGGATGCTGGCCTAGATGGGCTGTAGCCTGATCCAGCAGGGCTCCTCTTATGTTTGTATGTCTATATAGTGCATTAGTGCCAGGCACTTTACCTTGTAGGCTCAATCAGCCTTTCACTGACGTACGCACATGTCTGGCTGGGCTGGTCCACCACAGTGGAATGATACCAAACTGCTTTCAGGAGGTCTCCCATTTAAATGGACTATAGGCCCATTTTCATGCTGTAGGCCACATTAACATCTTGCTTCATGCTCCTGCACTGAGATTCCAAACTTATTTATATTAAATTCATTACAGATTTCAGGAGGGTTTACAAACAGGAATTAACAAATGAGATGTTAAAAACACTACTCCGTAAGGCTGCCTTCAGACAACAAGAGACAATGGATCTTTCTTCACTAGCCCTTCTTGTTCTAGATTATGTCCCGGAAGAGGGACCTGCCAGCTAGTGCAGACTACAGCAGGCCTCAGGCATGTCCCTATGCAGAGTTACAATCCAGAATAAAGTCTAGAGCAGAAAGGGCCTAAAGGAATGATCTCAAGGAAAACTGGAGTGACCAGCCAGGAACAGCAAAAGCCAGAGTATATAAGTTTTAAGGAATAAAAAACATCTAGGCCTCCTCAGACTTGAAAGACGCCATTTAAGAGGCGACCCAACCCAAAATCATGCACAGTGTGGAAAAGGTAAATAGAGAAAAATAATTCCATTTCACAACACTAAAACCAGGGGGTACACTATGGAGCCGAGGGGCAGGAGAGAAAGTACTTAAGAAGTGATGACCCCAACCAGCCCAAATAACTTCAAATTTGTGGATGACAGGTGTATCAATGGCTACTAGAATGGATGCCAGGTACTGCCACTAGGTTGAAGAGAAAGGCAGGATGCCTCTAAAGGTCATTTGCAGGGATCTGAGAGCAGGTGAAGGTTTTGTCTTTTGTCTTCTGCTTGAGAAGCTCATAAGGAAGTGGTGGGCCATTGTGTGAGATGGGATGCACGGAATGAATAAACCCTCCCCCCACCCCTCCATTTTCACCTCTTCCTCCACTTACCTGACCTCCTCCCTGCCCCCGCACCTTCTGGCATTCCAGAGGGCCCAGAAAAAAGCCCAGGGTGCCACCAGAGTACCTCCAAAGTTTAAACCGGAAGGCATGTCTCCAGGTCCCAGAAAGCCTGTTTGGCATTCTGGAGAGTCTGGAAAGAGGCCAGGGGCACCACCAGAGCACATAAGGGGGCCCTGGGGAGGCTGTGGGGGGAGGTTTGGGATGAGGCAGGCCAAGGGAGGGAGGCCCCGGGGTATCCAATATCCATAGAAGCTTCGACCAAAGCTTCTATGGAAACTTGATTATCCAATTCAATCCTATTCGATCCGTCCACGAATCTCGGAATTTGGACACATTCCGAATGTGCCAAATTCTAAATGTGCCGAACTATTTGTACACATCCCTACTTAAGACCACTGCCTAGTGGGAAAGTGGAAGAGCAATTTAACAAAACCAACAAATATACAGTTCCCTTATAATGAAGTGAACCAGGCTTGGTGCATCTGAGAACCTTCCTGTTTCACATGCTTCACATGAGAGTCTGAAACTGAGCCCCAGAATTTTGGGACGATGAAAGAAAAAGACAGGCGGAGGGAGAAAATAGACAAAATGAAAGGGGAAAAAAAAGAGAGAAAACATTCCCTTCTTCAGAGGAAAAGGAAAATGGCTGCTGCCAAGACAAGAGCTTTTTGTCATCTTTTTTTTTTCCACATTGGTTTTATGATAGCTGGAATTAAATCCTACACTCGCCATTGATCCAATGTGCCAGGGCCTTTCCCTGGTAATTTGCAGGTTTTCTTGATCTTTCTTTAACTGAACCAATTTCCTGACTCCCGCGGTGTCTCCAATGCTATCTCAGCCTCCGAGTCTCCCTCAGTCTAATTAAATCTTCTGTTCTCTCTCTCCAAGTCACTGTCTCCCTGGCGCTTTATTTTTTCTGCTCCCATTTTCTGTTCTGCTTTTCTTTCGCTGTTCAAGAAATGGTTTCCGTGAAATGGAAATCTGCAGTTCTGCCCATTTTCTTAAAATATTTCCAATATAGTCTGCATGTATTATTTTAGAAAGAGAGCTGGAGTTCTCCTTGTACATTTCTTCCATGTTCCTCAATGAGCAACACAAAACTCAGCTTGGACTACAACAACAACAACAATACAGTTTTGGCAGACAAGGTCACACACAGCAACCCATCCAGTTAGGAATGTGCAATAATATTCAAAATATTTGTTATTCGATCAAATTCGTTTTTTAATATTGGAACAAATAGGAATATTTTGAATCATTTGTATGAACAATTCAGACATTTGTATGTGTACAGATATGTACACATTACATATGTATCTGTACACATCTTATTCATATCCATATGGATATGTACAGGATGAAGACGGGATGTGTACAGGGTAAAAACAGGATGTGTACAGATGGACACAGTTGCCTACAGATACATATGAATGTTGTCAACATTCGTATCATCAAATTCATATTCAATATTCATATGCATCTGCAGTTCTCAACCTGAGGGTCGTGACTCCTTTGGGTCCCGCCTTCCCACCCCTTCCTCATCTGAGCTGCCCTGCCCCCATAGTTGGGGGTCTCCACAACATGAGGAACTGCATTAAGGGGTCATTGCATTAGGAAGGTTGAGAAGTGCTGTATAGATACAAATGTATTTGAATCAGTTCAGATTTGAATATATTCATCTTTTCTCTATTCATATGAATTCAGACATTCAAATATTCTATTTGAATTCAATCGACTGTCAAAAATTGCATTCGTGTACACCCCTAATCCTGATGATCCTGTGGCTGCTCCTAGCATAGGAAGCTGTATGTCTCTGAAGGCTAGCTGCTGGGAGAATTTGAAAGCACTGTTTGTGGGTACCCATAAATAACTAGCTGGCCACTATGGATCTTTCTTCACTTGGCATATCTGTTCCAGGTAAGAGAAAGACACCTCATCCTGGAACAGATATGCCAAATGTGGAAAGGGTTGATGCTGAAGCGGAACAGAGCCATCTGCATTTGAATGACTCATTTTACTCCGTCTGCCTCCTGGCTGTTTTGGGTTGGATCCATTTCCAATGGCACTTCCTGAAACACCACCAAAATGGGTCCTCTGTGATATACAAGACTGCGGTCATATGCTGGCTGCATGCCTCTGTGGTCTGGTTTATTCAGCCTGGGTTGGCTGTAGATCTCAATGTCGAGTCCTACAGCTACCCTGGGCTAAGGCACCATAGACTTCAGAGGTCTGGGGTGTTTCTGCACTTGGCTTCCCACCCACTGGATGGGAAGACTGCAGAATCCACTAATGTGTACTAGCATTTGTACTTGGGAACACTAGTACACATTACACTAAGCCCCACGCTCCTGGAGACTTGCTTGTGTCCAGGTACATGTCCAATCACCGGCAGGGGACTGCCATCTTGATTTTGCAGCCTGGCACAACTGCACGGGTGCCATCACCACAGCAAGAATGATACTATGCGCATGCACAATTGTGTTTGGAGTCATCTGAGGTGTCAGCATCTCAGACACACCTCAGATGACCTCTCATACTGGAAATGGTGCAAATAGTGACAGTGCTGGATGTTTCAGGTAAGCTTTGGGTAAGGGTTGGGAAGCATATGGTGCACAATTTCATGCACCACCACTAGTCAATGATTCAGTAACATCTTGTAAGGCAGGGGGCATTTCTGGGTTGGAAATGCCTCCTATAAGTGTAGATGCACCTTACCAGATGTTACTCTATCATATACTATGGGCCCAAGTGCAAACTGGCCTCTGTTCACACTTGCTGGCCTGGGCTGATTTCACACTTAGGCCTCTGGTATGCAATTAGGACAGTTCTGGTACAGATATTCTTTACCAGAACTGTACCAGAGCTGTCCTAATTGCGTACCCAGAGTGCTTCCACACTTACCACTAGATATCTGGATCTATTACTAAATCCGGTTTAGAGTAGATCCAGATTTACTAACTCTGGTTTAAGGTAGATCTGGATTTAATAAATCCGGTTTAAGGTAGATCTATATCTAGTAAATACAGATCTACCAACACCCCTTCTGTCCGCACATGCGTGGGAAGGATGGATTGCGAGGAACAGATTCTGACTTCACTGTGCAGATGCAGTAGCACAGATTTCAAGACGGCTGCCCCAGGAGCTGCGTGATTGGAGCCTTCAGCCATCAGTCACCGCTTCTTTCCTGCCGTGCGTGGACCAATCAGCGGTGTGTCTAAGATCCAGTGCCCACCTGACGCCAAAGCTGGGTTTTGTGCATGGAATCACTATATTCAGACTTGCTGTCCCTCTGCCACCATAGCTGGGCACCTGCCTGATGCAAAGCCCATGTGAGAGGGACTTCATGGCTGGATTGTGCTTCTCCTGCCTCACTCAACATGGCGGCTTCCTGCCGCCACCTCACTCAACATGGCAGCTTCCTGCCACTGCCTCTCTCAACATGACGACTTGCTGTCCCACCCCATGTGCTCTCTCTCCCGTCTGTGTGCGGACGCGTCCTTCATTAATGCGGATTTAGAGGAAAACACCCATTAAGACCACCTTCAATGTGGTGTTCAGTTAAACCCTATTAAGCACACATTAGAGACGGATATGTGCGGACGCGCCTTGCCGGAAGTGTGCTAAATAGGCCCACCTGTGCGGATGCGGCTTTCCTGAAGTGTGCTTAATAGGTGTTACTAATTTCAATAACTAAAACATCAAATATATATCATAAGCAATGTACAAAATTCTAATAATAAGCTATGTAATCTAGAAAATAATAATAATGTTTGCTTCTGACACTGTTTCCACCACAGGGCGGAACAACACTTACAATCAACAACTTAAATCAAAGAAAATCTTTTGCCCAAGGCAGTTTACATAGTACAGAAAAAATACAGCATCAAACAATACATTGCATATTATAATAACTACATTATGGAATCACAAATAATACATTACATAATAATAAAGAAACTTATAAAAGGTGTGACAGCGAACCTCAGAGCTTCTCCCCTCTCGTCCATGCCGTTGTTCAGGCTGGGAGCCTCTGGTGTTTTGTTGTCCTAGTGTGAGTGGGACAGCCAAGGATTGAGTTTCTCCACTCTCGTTCCTTATTCCATTCCTGCATGCTCTAGAGGTCCAGATCGGGTCCCCTAGGGCATGCAGGACTCCCCCCCCCCGGGCACCCCCCCTGGGCATGGGCCTATGCGTGGACGCATGCTCACACAGGGCACTTATCTCATGCTCACCGGCTTCTGAAGTGACGAGCCCAGCTGGCAGTGCTGTGCATCTGTGTGCTCTGCACTTGGAACATGTGTGGACACCCTGGGACAGGCTGGGATGAATGGTCCGTCCCAGGGCATCCTACATGTGTTCCATAGACCCTCATGCAAAAAGGTCTAAGGAAGGGGATGGGGGTTCCCCTTGCAAGAATATTTGTCAGATGTTCCTGTGTGAAGGCGAAGCCACCTGTATTCATGTGTGTGTGTGTGTGGGGGGATATTCATAGGGTGTTGGGCTTTGCATGAAGCCAAACACTTTCCTCCTTCAATTCGACTCGAATAAAAGGGGGGAAATATAATTTGTGTGCAGCCCTAATCAACAAGAAGAGCAGGAAGATTTCTTATTGTTGTTATTTCAAGCAGCCAATTGAAGCTCTTCTGCTATGGGTGGGAAAGTGCACCATGCAGAACAGGCTCTTCAGATGGCCATTGTAGCTGCAAAATGGGGTGCCGCACTCACCACGAAGCTCCTATTAACGTGTGTGTCCCGGTAGCGTGTGTGGAAGCCGAGCAATGAAGATGCTTTTTGTAGCTGCCTGAACTGGAAGTGAAGACCCAGCCAGCCATATTCACTTCTCTCACAAGCATCTTTTAAGAGCTCTTAACTCCAGGGTGTTTATCTACCACCTTTGAATAAGAAAATTAAGAAATGTGAGGAGGCCAAAGAGTTCCCTGATGGTAGAAGAAGAGACTGTAAGAAGATGAGAAGACTTTTGTAAAGGGTTTTATAAGGATGCATTAATTAGCCTCTTCTCTCTCTCTTTCTCTCACATATACACACACACATACTCACATGTTCACTTAAAGTTCATGCGCCATTTCTATTGGCAACAGAACTGTTGTGGAAGGGAGCACCCCACCTTCCCCCCACCCCATAATCTTAGAAATGCTATTGTTTACTTCCCGGAAGGCTGACCTATATGTACATTGAATTTTACTGCTCTTTGTTATATCAGACTTGATTTTGCCCTATCAAAAGGACTGAGAAAGGGCCGAACATTTCTGCGCAGGAACATTTCACAGGAGGCTTATTAAAGGCTGGTTGTGTCAAGGAACTAATTTGGCAGAGAGGGATGCATTATCTGTGACACCAGGGCTGTTAAGCTGTGGAAGGAATGACATAGCAACATGGACTTTATTCATCAGCCACTGCACCGCTGACTATTTTTGGCGGCGTGGCTGACTAAATAGGGAAGCTAGGGACCTCAAAGGAAACACGTTTCTCTTGTCTTGAGAATATGCATTGCCGGGCTTCAAGAGAGTGTTGCCAGCAACAGAAATATAACACCAAATCTCAATAAAAGCTAGAGATGTGTAGTAGCATCACTATAATGCTACTGGCTGCCAATTCACTACCAAGCCAAATTCAAGGTGTTAACTCTGACTTATAAGGCCCTAAATGACTTGGGCCCCAAATATCTAAAGGAATGCCTTCTCCCATACCAACCTGCCCACGCCTTAAGATCAAGTAGTGAGGCCCTCCTGGTTGTCCCACCACCTTCAGTAGTGAGGCTGGTGGGCACCCGAGACAGGGCCTTTTCAGTGATATCCCTGAGATTATGGAATAGTCTCCCCCTCAAGGTGTGCCATGGCGCTTCCTTACATATAGTTAGGAAGGCGGTAAAGACGTACCTCTTTGCCCTGGCCTTTGGCTGAGGTGATTATATTCTCCCCCCTCCCCAGTTACAGTCACTACAAACGCAGTATGGAGTGCACTGTTTTAAATTTGCTGAATTTTTAAAGTGTTTTTAATCTGTATTCGATTTTTAATGTGTATTTTGTTTTAATGTCTATCTTGTTTTTAATCTGCTGGTTATTCTGCTGTTACCCGCCCAGAGACCTTCGGGTATGGGGTGAGATAGAAATGTAAACAAATAAACAAACAAACAAATAATACAATGCCACTACAAAGTATCGGCCGTCGCCTGTGACGGCTCAATCCTGGCTGCATATTCCAATGCTCAGTGTTAAGAAGTCTGGATGCAACCCAAATGAGTCAGTTCAAACCATCTGAAATCAACCCCAACTGGTCCTTCAAATAGTTTTTTATTTTAACATGTTAACTTTTTTAACATTTGTGGTTTGAGGATCAATCTAGACCTGGTTGAAAGTGTTTGATCTAGTTATAGATCAAACTGAATTCAGTGAGGTCTGCTTTGCTGCAAACTGAACCAGCAAACTTGAGTTTGTGCACATCATAAAGTATTCGGATGTAGGGATGTGCACAGATGGTGTGGGGTTTTTTTGCATTCAAATTTGGATCAAATCGAATATCCAAACATTTGATTTGATTTGAATGTTTAGAATCCAAATGCAACAAAATCCGATTTGAACTGAATACATTCAAAATTACTCATTCAAATGTTAAATCCGAATTTGAAGATACGATTGTGGACATCATTCATATGCATTATACGCATCTGTACCCATCTGTATGCATATCATATGCATCCCATTTTATCCAATATGCATCCCATTTTTGTTCCATATTATAAGCGCAAATGCATACAGATACATATATATTTGTACAGATACTTATGTAATACATATGTATCTGTACATTTGAATGGTTTGAATGATTCAAATGAATGTTTTGGAATATTCAAAATTTGTTCAAATGTTTAAATCTGAATGTCCATATTTGATCAAATTTGATTTAATTTCAACTGTTTAGAACATTCATGCACGTCCCTATTCAGATGGCTCGCACAGCTATTGTTCAAAAGCATAGACAATGTCAGGCAGAGCTAGCTGCCTGCCATAATATCTGAATGTAAGATCTCCCACCTATGTGATTCTGTATATATGTATATAGTAGCTGCCTGTTGTTTTGGAAGTGACAGTTGACTCCCCCCTCCCTGCTGGGGTCGAGTGTTACATTTTGGCTCCAAGTTTAAACTGGGTTTTGAAAAATAGTTATTGTTCATTGGTTGAAGGCCAAACCCCACCCAGCTATGAAACATATAAATATGCTGGGCTTTCTGTTCCAAGTTGCTCCCAACAAGAAATGTCCTAATGCTGAGCTGAAATAAATCACTGTTCATCTTTTTAAAGAAAGAGTCTCGTGGTCTCTCTTTGCCAGCCTGACAGACAATTAGCATGCTCTGTTACTGTAAGTGAGAGCTGAAAACAATGAAAAATTAGCAAGAATGCTTAGCAAAGTGTTGAAATGGCTGTCATTTGAAGGACTCATCATTAGGAGTGTATGTCAGATCCCACACTACATCTGAAAGCATACAGCATGATAGCAATAATGGAATGTGTCTGATTTTATTTCCTCTATGAACTTGGGCACACACTAGGGTTACAGACGAATATTTGTAACATTTGTTATTCATACAAATTCAGACATTCGTCCATGAATCGAATGTCATGATAATTGTACATTGACATTCATATGAATAATTTGGACATTCGTTAAACTGAGGAGGTGGGAAAGTGGCTGTGCCAGTCACATCTGCAATGGATCTAGAGTGCATTCGACACGGATCGAGAGCGTATTAAAAGTGGATTCAGGTTGGATTTGATGCTTTCAGAGCAGATTTGTTATGGTATATGTATCAAATTCATATCTCAGATACAACTCGGATATGTATTTGTTTGTATCCGATATATATTCATTTGTATTAGGTATTCATACAAATTGATTTGAATACATTTGTATTGAATAGAATTTTACTATCTTAGAAAAGGTCTATTTGTACAAATATGAATTTTCCACTTGCTATCCCAAGACCCCTGCTCTCATCACATCATCTTTTGCAAATGTAGTAGAGGTCCCAAATATCATACTGTATACCGAATCCAGAAAATGGGCTGCTAAAATATTTTGTTTGATCTTTGAGAATGACGGACCAGTTTAAAATACATTTTCCAATCTCCCCTTCTAGGGCTCTGCACAAATATTCATAGCATTCAAAATTCATACAAATTTGACTGAATTTTCAGATATCCGAATTTGAATCACATGTTTTGATACATTTATATACAGCTTTGTTATGGATTTGTATTGGATTCATATGGAATTTGTATGGGATTCATATGTGATTTATATCTAACATTCGTATCCAATTTGTACGAAACATTTGAAGGGATTTATTTGAAGAGATTTATTTAAATGGATATGAATTTTCTTGTATTTGATTCGATATGAACCAAATAGAAGAAGAAGAAGGGTTGGCTTTTCTACCCTGCTTTTCTCACCCATTTAAGGGGACTCAAAGTGGCTGACAAAGCTTCTGTTCTTCTCCCCACAACAGACACCCTGTGAGGTAGGTGGGGCTGTGAGAGCTCAGGGGAGAGCTGTGACTAGCCCAAGGTCACCCAGCTGGCTTCATGGAGGAGGGCAGAATCGAACTCGGTATTCCCAGATAAGAGTCTGTTTCCTTAACCACTAGACCAAACTGGCTCACCCATTCCCTTCCCCCCAATCAGCAAGCATCTAACTAAAATCTTAGAGAAGATTTTCTCAGTTTCACAGTTATGTTAGGTACGATACAGTATTGATTTACGCCAATCCATAATGACTGTGGATTCGTTTAAATGAAAGAAAATGTGAAGCAGTTATCTTGCTTAACCTTTCCATAAGCAACAAAAGATGAGCAATTATGTTCTGCACAATAACCTGTCTACATGGTTTTAATTGACCTTGCATTCCCTTAAAAACTTACCACTGAAGCAGAGGAAATTTTTGCCAGTTGCCCTCAGAAAGTAGCCATGCATGCTTATTCAATTTCTAGGCATTAGCAAAGCCTCAGTTCCTATGCTTATGAGAAGATCAAACCTCATCCTTCTCCAAAGGACTTCATCAAAGCTATGGATTTAGTTTTATTTCAATTTGAAATAGGGGTGTGCACACACACACAAATTGCATTCAAATTTGAGTCAAATCAAAGATCTAAAACTTCTGTTTGATTTGAATGTTAAAATCCAAATGTCCAAAAATCCTATTCAAATCCGCATTATTCGAGTCCATACATTCAAATGTTAGATTCGTATTTAAAGATACGAACGTCAACAGTCATATCAGTTATATGATTCTGTGACCATTCCATATGCATCCTGATTTCATCCTGCATTATGAGTGCAAATACATATAATTTTTTGCGCAAATTCATATGTGATATATACAAGTCTGTATGTTCAAATCTTTCGAATATTCGTATCAGATTTTCGGGAATCCAAAATCCGTTCAAATGTCTGTCTTGATTATAAGCACTCGTGCAAGAATGTATATTTCATTTCATTCTTCTTTCTCTCTTTTTTGCAACTTCAGACCATGCAATGATGTATTTGTACACGTTCTGGAAGAATACTATCTTCGACTCTGCCGATAGCATAGCCTTTAAGTAACAAATACTTTGAAATCCTCACTTTGCCATTCATTCCTGGGGCAAGAAAGTTACTTGCATCGATGATTGCTGGGTTTCGGTTCTATACAGCTTTTAACACCCAGCTTTGAAACAACATTTTCTTCTCTGGCTCCATCTTCCATATCCAATACATGCTTCGGTCTTGTGTGTTGCACTTATCTCCATTAGTCCATTGACTGCATAGTAAAACATAGCTGGAAAAAAGACAAAATGTGCCTGTTCACAGAAATGGCAGGGAGCTCGGTTTACTTTTTGGACTGGGAAAAAGAACTGGTTCCTTAGCCTGTTGTAGTATCTTGCAATTGACAAGGATTAAGTGACAAAAGCTCCCAGAAGAAGTGTTTGGTTTGGTCATGGCATTTAAAACATTGGCTGGCTCCTCCTCACATTGCACATTTGATGTGCAGAAAAACCACAGGATCTGCATGGCTGCAGCATTCTTCCCCACCAGGCCAACCCAAGCACTCTTGGCTGCAGAGTGGTTCTTGCAGCTCTCCAACTCACTATCCTCATGTAGCAGCGGTTACTGTACGTAGCTAAGTGCACTGCCACCACTTCAGGGAATTTAATGCACCCCACAGCAGTGTTTCTAATATTCATACACAGGAAGTGGCCCAAGGGGCCATACCCTGGGTTCAAAAAAGGTCCTGCCATCACAATCGAAGCCAGACTTCCCTTGCTTCAATTATGATAGGGGAAGGAAAAGTTTCCCCCTCTCCACCTCTCATGATCCAACCTGGGGATATCTTGGCTGAGATCCTGATAGCAGGGGAGGCAGTCATCACCATGTCTGTCATGAAAAAAGCCAGGGTAGCCCAGTCTTTGATCTCAACAGGCAAGGCAACAGTACTTAGCATTATTCTTAATGCGGAGGGAGGGAAGCACAATGGTTAAAGCATTTCACCCCTCCGTGTGTGGTTCCTGCCAGAGACAATAAAGCAGAAGAGAGTGCTTGACCTTTGAGGAAGTTGCCCCAGCACAGATTGCCTTGTCATGTGCCAGTGGCAGCCTCTTCCAGCCTGGGACATCTTGCTAATCCCGAAATAGGTCATCCTGCCCTATCCTGCAATTATACAGGTAAGTGCAAAAAGAGGGTGAAAACATCATCTACAAAGCTGAAGGTCTTTTCAACTCTGGAAGTAGTTTCCCATGTGCCCCTCTGCCAGCAAAGGTAGTATACATGTGAAGGTAAGCTGTTGGGAGGTTGTAACACCAATCTTCAAAATAAAAAAAAAAGATCCTAGGATGATCCAGGGGATTACAGGCCAGTCATCTTAATATCAGTTCCACCTACAGTATGGAAAGAAAATTCAACCAGGGGCGCTTTCTTACTGCCCTTCCCCTCTGCTGGATGGGAAAGGAGTGAGATTAACCAACGTTGACTAGTGCTTGGACCACTGGACAACTTTGGCCTTTCCCTCCCAGGGCCGGTCCTCTTCTGGGAGCCATTGGCTGTGGCACCCTCCATGACTGTGCATGAGTCACCACCACTGTGGCACCTCAGATGAGGTGCAGATAGTTGTGCCGCTGGACACTTGAGGTAAGATTTTTGTAAATGTTGGTTAAAGTGTGGAGTACAAATTTGTGCTCCACACTTAATCAACAATTAGTGAACTTCTGGTGAGGCAGGGCATGCTTGGAGATTGTAGCAGCCTCCTCCATGTGTGGAGGATCTTCACCAGAAGTTCACTAATTCTTCACTAGAGGACATAGTGCAAGTGGGCCTCAGGACACAACCTTTGATCACTCACCCAATAATTGTTGTTAATGTACAATTGGTCATGCTTCCCACCATCCCATCAATATGCTTGATTGACCAAATGAAAAGATAGAATTACTGACTGATGAATTTCAAAATCTCCTTCTGCTTTTTGCCATGATGTCGCCACTAAAGTGTAGTGTTTGAGTGCTCACACTTAGATTTAGCTGACTTTTCCTCATCTCAGAGATTGGAGTTAGGGGCTTTTGTGCACTTAACCCTCAGTGGAGGCTGGGAGATGCTGCCACTAGGAGCATCCACACCACATGGGGCCTCTTCTGTTCTGGAAGTGGCTACGTGCATGCTGGACAGTCCCTGAGCTGGATAGCTGTGGAGAATTAAAAAGTGCTATACTAGCTGCATCTGGGGCATGGCTAGTATAGTCTGCCATGCACCTTTCACACCTCTCCCAGGTAAAGGGGGCATGAGGTGAGTGGCACAGCCACAGTTGTACACCATGTAGCCTGATTGCTATGGCAACAGCCAGTATGCATGGCTGTTGGCACAGCGAGGTGGTCCCTGGTAGTACAGTGGTGATTGTTTTTACCCGGCACATAGGGAAGTGTCAGGTAAGTTTGGGATGGACTGGACATTCCAGTGTGCAGACACCCAATCCATTCCAGTTTTACACCTGTTTACACACCAAATCAAGGTGCAGAAAAGCCCTTAGTCAACCAAAGATTGCCTGAATTAAACCAGGAAGCCCTACGGCTCATCAAGAGTTGACTGATTTACAGGATCTGAATGTATTCTAATTTTCTTCAAAAGCTCTGGCACTGGCATGCTTGAGAACTTGAGTGAAAACCATCTTGATCTACTTATCACAGACTGTTAAGCAGATTGGAGTGCCGTTCGTTTCAGCATTCTGTGCCACTCTGAATACTGTGATTTCATGGTCAGTTATTTTAAAGATTCACCAGTAAGATGAATACAAAGAGATGAAATACATATTTAAACAGTCTTTTCCAGTGTGTGTGTGTGTGTGTGTGTGTGTGTATTTAAAGTCCCAGATTGATATGTAAATAGGATTAAAATAGATTTGCAAATGAACATACTTGGCACTATGCTGAACTTAGAAATGGGCTGAAGCACTGCTCCTTACAGTGTTAGTATGCTAGGATGAGAGAAATTTAAGGGATCACCATTTAAATTTCCAAAGATGTCCTCCAATGAACTATGGTAGGAACTTTCAGGTTGGACCCCTTGAACTTAAGATAATAACAAATTCCCCAACTGAGATGGACTCATGGCCCACTTAGTCCAGTGGCCTGTTCTCACAGCGGCCAAGTCACTGAAGAAGGAAGTCTATCGCCATAACATCAAGACACAGTTTCCCTTGCTCCTTGACTTAAGAACATAAGAGTCCTGCTGAATCAGACCACAGCCCATCTAGTCCAGCATATCTCACACAGTGGCCCACCAATGGCTTCTGAACATTCTTAATCAGAAGGTGAGGACAAAACCACAACTTGCTCTCAAATCCCTGCAAATGGTCTTTAGAGGAATCCTGCCCGTCTCTCCAATCTAGGCATCTATTCTAGTAGCCATTGATACACTTCTTCTCCGTGAATTTCTCTGACCCTATAGGAACATAAGAAGAGCTCTGTTGGATCAGGCCACCGACCATCTAGTTCAGCAGCCTGCCTCGCACAGTGGCCCACCAATGGCTTCTGGGAATTGTTAATCAGAAGACAAAGGCAAAATCTTCACTTGCTTTCACCTCCCTACAAATGGCCTTTAGAGGTGTCCTGACTACCTCTCAACCTGAGGTTAGTACCTAAGCATTCATTCTAGTAACTATTGATATACCTCCGTCAATTTGATCAACTCCAAATCCTTCTTAAAGCTACCAGGCTAATGACCATCATCAGTCCTTCTTGTCATGAAACAGTTTCTGAGATTCCCTGTGCTTCTCCAAAGCTCATGTGAGCTTCAGAACATGCTAGCTTGTAGGCTTAAGAATTTGAAGTCAAAATAACTTAATGGCACTGCTCTGATCAAGGCTTAAGCACATCTTTCGGGGAACCATGCCAAGGAAGTCAACTGTACATTAAATCAACCTGTGACAAAGCCACATCATAATAGGTTGATGCCCTCCAGTTTGATCTAGTGGTTAAGTAGCCAGACTCTTATCTGGAAATAGTAGGTTTGATTCCGCCCTCCCCCATGAAGCCAGCTGGGTGACGTTGGGCTAGTCACAGTTCTCTTCTGAGCTCTCACAGCCCCACCTACCTCACAGGGTGTTTGTGAGGAGAAGAACAGAAAGCTTGGGGTGTTTTTCCACTGCGCTCCTTTAATCCGGATCTAAGAAGATCCGGATCTAAGGAATGGGTACATTCCTTAATCCAGATCTAGTAGATCCAGATTAAGGGAAGTACCCAAGGTGTTTCCATGGGTGGTCTAGCACCCAATAGCACTGGGTGCTAGCCTCCCTGCCGTGGAAACACCGGAGCACCCATTTGGAAATCCGGGTCTACCCATGCGGGGTCTGCTTGCCACCCCAGGTATTTAGGGGGACAGGGGATGCAATCTCCAGAGTGGCTTCGGAGTCACTTCGGAATCACTTCGAAGTTCACTCTGAAGATCAGCACAGACTTCAAAGATGCTCCGGAGCGATTTTGCACAGACTTTGAAGTGACTTCAAAATGACTTCAAAATGACTTCGAAGCTTAGGGGATCCCCCCCCATGGGTGCCCGCTCCCCCTAGCCTCCTCTAGACCCCATTGCCACACAAGCGTGGAAACAGGCTCCCTTTAATCTGGATTTTCTGCCTGAAGACCCCACTGTAGACCCCATTTGATCCTAATTTTCCCAGTGGTAGTCGAAACAACTGGGTGCCATGGTGGAAATGGGATCATCCAGCTCACACCCAAATGGGTCCTTAATGGGTGCAAAAATGGGTACTTTCTGACAGTGGAAGAACACCCTTTGTCAGCCAGTTTGAGTAAATGGGTGAGAAAAGAGGGGTAGAAAAGCCAACTCTTCTTCTTCTTCTTCTTCTTCTTCTTCCCATTTCTACACTTTGTCAGAGAACAAACCAAAGGAGGCCTTTGGTCTACATCCAAAATGCAGATGTCCTTTGATACAGAGTGTGGGGTGTGGGAAGCTCTTCAGATCTTGGGCTAATTAAATCTGGCCTAGGATTGGCTCAGCATGATATGGGATACCAGGCATCATGTGGAAGCAGCCCAAGGCATTGGTGCACTTAGAACTGTTGAGAGGGCTTAGCAAAATGGGATAGAAATTGTAAAGTTTTTAGATGAAGCAGTTCCCGATGTTACTTCTCTACAAGCTTAGGTGA
Organism: Aspidoscelis tigris stejnegeri; assembly: GCA_023333525.1. Lineage (NCBI taxonomy): Eukaryota > Metazoa > Chordata > Lepidosauria > Squamata > Teiidae > Aspidoscelis > Aspidoscelis tigris. The sequence goes on along the minus strand of JALMGA010000003.1, from coordinate 103,067,539 downwards.
AACTAAAGCATGAGTAGAAAAAAAAAGAAATATTGGATTAGGCCTGAGAAGACCTAGACTCACACAGTATCCCTCTGGTCAGCTCTGCTGGGCATTATGGATCAAATCCCTTGACTAGGGATGTGCACAAAAAATTTTTTTGCATTCAAATTTGAGTTGAATCAAATATCAAAACATTATATTCAATTTGAATGTTTAAAATCCGAATGCAACAAAAACTGATTCAACTCCGATACATTCAAATCTATTTGTTTGAATGTTAGATATGAATTTAAAGATACGAATGTTGACAACATTTGTATGTGTTATATGTATCTGTATGCATTTCATATGCATCCCATTTTATCCCGTATTCATCCCATTTTCATTCCATATTATAAGTGCAAATGCGTACAGATATTGTGATACATACGTGTCTGTACATTTGAATGATTCGAATCATTCAATTTGTTCAAATGTTTAAATTTGAATGTGAAGACATTCTATTCAAATTCAAATGTCTACATTCGATTAAATTCTATCAAATTTTGAATGTTTAGAACATTCACGCACATCCCTTCCCATGACAGCAGGAAGAAACATGCCCATCCTATTGTCACACAGCCAGAAATTCCATGGGTCACCTCCATATTGCTTTCTTGGCAGATACCAAAGTTTGCTGACCCAGTTTGGTCTTGGATTAGAGAGCCAGACCTTTTCTGAGAATATTGGGTTTGATACTATTCACACTCTTCCATGAAGCCAGCTGAGTGACCTTGGGCTAGCAACAGCTCTCTTCTGAGCTCTCACAGCCCCACCTACCTCACAGGATGTCTGTTGTGGGGAGAAGAACAGAAGGTTGGGTCTCTTTGAATGGGTGAGAAAAGTGGAATATAAAAACCAACTCTGCTTCCTCCTCTTCCTCCTCTTCCTCCTTGCTATAGTTTTCTTCAGGGCAGCTGCTAGGAATCGAACCCACAAACCTTGTGTTCCTAGGCAATTTCTCTACCAAGGAACGGCATACTTCTGTCCTAAGTGATTGCTTTTATTGATTGTGACAAACAGTGCAAGAGCCTCTGAATTAGGACAGGTCGCCACCTTCCCATCAAACAGGAGCTAAATTTCTAGCCTACCATAAGCCAGTTTTATTAGATTCATTTGAAGAACCTATTAATTTCCAAGTAAATGAAGAACATTTTTAATCATTGCATGGGAACCACTTAGCACATTAACTCATCCCTCTGAAGTCATTTGCTTTACTGTGCCCTCAGTTTGCTTAATCCATAACTGGTCAATAGTATATTAATATTACAGTCTCATTTTAGATCTAAGCATGTCTGAACCTATTAAACTGTCACCCTGGATTTACTTGCAGAGGAAAAAAAATATCTGCTCTCCAAGATGGAGAGAGGGGGAGAGGAGTATTAAAGAGAATTGAGAGCTAATGAAATTAATCACAATCATCATAAGTACATCCCTATTGCTGTCACCCAGTGGGAGATGATATAACAGGGAGAAAACCCTACTGAGAAGTTTCAGCTGTTAGGGCAGGATCCGCACACATATCTCATCGTTGCCCCATTGCTGAGCCAAATCAAATGATGCACCATGTGGGACAGCTAAGCGTGCTTGCATGGGAAGGAGGAAGAAGATGGAAGTCCATCATGGAAGCCGGGTCTTGGCGATGGGGCTTCTTCGCAGCCGGGTGGCCATTGTGACCGGGGGCAGCACGGGCATCGGTAAGGCCATCAGCGCCGAACTGCTGCAGCTCAGTTGTAATGTTGTCATTGCCTCTCAAAAACTTGACAGATTGGCAGCTGAAGCAAAAGAATTAGCTGCCAACATTCCATCCATTAAATCTACCTGGGTGACACCCATACAGTGCAACCTTTGTAAGGAAGAGGAGGTATTGTAGAGACACTGGTGAAATCAACTCTGAATCTTTGTGGCAAGATAGACTTCTAGGTCAACAATGGAGGAGGCCAGTTTCCTAGCCCAGCAGAAGCTATCAATGCAAAAGGCTGGCATGCAGTGATGGAAACCAAATTGACTAGGACCTTTTATTGCTGTAAAGCAGTGTCCAATGCTTGGATGCGGGATCACGGAGGTGCCATCATCAATATTGTATCTCACATGTGGAAGGGGTTCCCCGGCATGGTGCACAGTGGTGCAGCAAGAGCAGCAGTAGATAATGTGACCAAAACCCTAGCTATTGAGTGGGCCCACAACGGAGTGAGAATTAATTCTGTTGCCCCAGTAAGTAGTAAAATCCATAATCATTTTCTTTAGATTGTAAGCCTGAGGGCAGGGACCTGTCTAAGATTTTTATAATATTGTAACCTGCCCTGAGACCTCCGGGTATGGGGGGGGGGGATAGAAATACAAATAAATAAATAAATACCTGTAATTTACCTGAATTTTTGAAAATCCTGATATGCCATTTTGTTGCAATGAGTTCCTACTCATGGGGAGGGAAAGATACCTCTTAGCTGTGGCTGCCAGAGGTCTGCCATGGCAGACAGCACATTAAGACCAGGAGGTGTCCTCAGAGCTGCTAAAACCACTGTACGTGTAGGTCACATTGGAGAACCTTTATTGTCTCTTGTGCACAGGAGAATGGATCCTGTGTGTGGACAACCTGCCCTCTCAGCTGATTAATGGTACATTTTAGTCTGTGGCACATTTAGTTCATGGATCCTGCTTATATCATGGGGCAATTCTACACTGGTCAGTAGAAGCCTCCTTTTCACAGGCTGTTGTGGTCTAAGGGAGGACCCACCCAGCAAGTCCTGGTTACACACCAGCTAGTGCTGAATCATCCATGGAATATATAGTCACTTCTAGTTTTTTCAAAGGAGGAAGATCTGATGTGGTTGAGAACTAGGTGACAAGTAACCAGTTGTCATTTGCGATGACGAACAGCACCTTCACCCATAATGCATCAAAGCCCTTTGCTGGAACCATCAATCAACAATCAGGGTGGCTTTGGGCCATTATGGTACCGTGGTTTGTGGATGATCCATCTAAGATACATCTGGTTCTACTCTGCTTGTCTTGGCATTAACAAAACATTGACATTTGTGTTTTGTTTTGGCTTTGACCAAAAAAAGAGAGGCTTTTTTCAATGGAGTAAAACTTTGTGTGTGTGTAAGTAAGCAGTTCAGTGGTGAAACGAACATGTGACTGTCACTTGTGGACATTCCTAGTCTGACTCTGCATGTTTTTTTAAAAAGAAAAACCTCATTCTATTTAAAGGGATATTTTCTCATAACATATGCATTTAGATATGAGTTTCCTCCTCATCTCTCCATTTCTTATTTTGTTTTATCCCAGAATGCACTTTTTAAAAATGGGTATCAGGATTTTGGTGGTGGTGATGTGTGTAGGGGGAGGAAGGGTTGGCTTAGGATGCATTCAGACGCTGCTCACCTATTCCACTGTATCTGGATATTCCAGAATAAAGCATTAATATTCCATAATATTGATGATTTATTCCAGAAAATCCAGCTATAGCGGAATAAACAAGTGAAGTTTGGATGCAATCTTTACTGTAAAATTCAGAGAAATGTGAAATCTGAAAGGTGATTGTATTTCATTTGTAGGTTAGTCCAGAAGGTGTGGATTGGATCAAGTATAAATTAAGACCAAGTAAAGGCTGTGTCCCCATACAAGCCATTTGGCGCTGTTTGGGCTCGTATGGGCTGGGTGTGGGTCCGAGAATGGCAAACACACCCCGCCCCCCAATGGCACGAGCGCCAATCTCCTATCCATGCATGGGATCAGCTCCCTGTGCAATGCTTTCCAGACCTCTAAATTGTGCTGAGACTTGTATTTTCAGGTATCAGATCTGGCCCTGTTGTGGCAGGGTTTTGGGGGATTTGGTTCACTTTCCATGGGCCAAATCCAAAACTCATGGGGACACCCCTTGACGATCCCGTGTTTGGAACCATACCAAATGTGCATGGGGACACAGCCAAAATTATTTTCTATCCTTAATGGTCTAGTGGTCTCATGCTAGTCAAAACAACTTGGAAGTTGTTCGCCCTTCACTTTCCCCGTTCCCTGGTATGTTGAACTGATGTCAAATTCTAAAGGAGAAACAGAAAGTAGTAAAGATCAAAAGCAGATCAGATGCTGATATGGTTGAAAACAAATTCAGAAGCCAGCCCACAGTTTAACAGCATTTGACATTCTAGAAATATTTGATCAATGGTCTTTCTATTTCTCTTTTTCATTTTTAACTTTGGAGAACTGCTTGAGGGGGCTTGTGTGATGAGGAGTAAATTAAATCTAAATGAAGTTTTAAAATACTTCTTGAGGAAAAATGGCTCGATTGAAAGCATCTCATTATTTGGGCAAAAGCTGTTCTAATTAAAGGTATATAGAATCATGTCTCTTTTTTATTAACTACATGTAAAGGAGAGATGTTTATCATGAGGAAAATTACCTCCCTGGAGATCTTGGAGACCGAATAATTTCATTCCACAAAGCAATGTTGGAGCAAAGGCCATTATCAGAGACGATAGAAGATAGAAGAACGCTAAGGGGTGGAGCCCAATGTTGAAGCTGCATTTAAAGCTGTAATTAGCAATGGTAGAAAATTGATTCTCTAAAGCAGGTTGTGCATGAAGGTTGACATGTATTGGTAGGTGAATCAAGTTAAAAAATAATAATCCTTTCTGCCCTGAGCCTTATTCTGGATATATCCCATAATGGGGACCTGCTGTCCACAAGCCTGGGACTTATTCCAGAATATATTCCAGTATAGCAGCCTAAGATCTACTTGCACTTAACTGCATGGAATGGGTCCAGAGGGACTCGTTCACACTGCAATCACTGTGTAGTGTCCAACAGCACTACCGGCGCTTGCAGTGTGGATGATATATCCCAGACTATCCCGATCACCACAAACATCTGCCACACACCCGCTGTTGCCATGATGATCACAATGCAGAGTATGATTGCACATCCACAGGTATCCTGCCCTGCCTCCCCAGACAAGAGTGCAAACTCTGTAACAAGGGGCATTTTCGCACTTCCCTTCCCCTCTGCTGGATGGGAAAGGAGCACAATTAACCAACGTTGACCAGCGCTTGCACTTGGAGCACTAATCAACTTTGGCCTTCCCCTTCCCCTGCAATCAAATATTTAACTTATTCAATCCGGGGCCCAGTCCTGCTCTGGGCACCACCATTTTGGCTGCGGCACCCTCCATGACTGCCCATGCATCAGCGTCGTCACCTTGACGACACTGACACTCTGTGCACACACATTAGCATCTATGGTTGTCTCAGGTGCTAGTGTGCTTGTGGGGCACCTCAAACGACCCTGGAGCAGCAGAAGACCTTACCCTGGGCCTGCTGCAGTCTGTACCAGCATGGACACCAGGCCCCAGTTCTGGGATATAATAAAACCCAGTGCAGAATGGGCTTCCATCTCTGTTTTGGCCTTCAGGTAGTTTAATTCCACCAGTTATTATCCATCCTCCTTTCACAATCATCCATCCCCCTACATTTTTCCAGATCCAATGATATCCGTGTCTTCATTGTAGATTCTTATGAGGCATATAATGAGTCACTGGGCCTTTTTGCACTTAGCTTTAATCTGGAATATATCCTGGAATAGGGGCCTGCCATCCCCATGCTAGTGCAGGCTACAGCAGCCCCAGGTGAGGCCTGCCAGAGTCTGTATTAGCAAGTAGACTACAGACCCCTATCCTAAGATATACTCTTAGAAAAAAGCCAAGTGTGAACAGATACAGAATGTTGGTTTATAGTTTCATATCACTCATATATAGAAGGTTGCTGATGGTACCTCCGTTTTGAATCTTTACCCATATGAGCCAGTTTGGTCTAGTGGTTAGGGAGCCAGTCTCTTATCTGGGAATACCAGGTTTGATTCCGCCCTCTTCCATGAAGCCAGCTGGGTAACCTTGGGCTAATCACAGCTCTTTTCTGAGCTCTCACCGCCCCACCCACCTCACAGGATGTCCTGTTGTGGGGAGAACAGAAAGCTTTTTCAGCCACTTTGAGTCCCCTTAAATGGGTGGGAAAAGTGGAGTAAAAAAGCCAACTCTTATTGTTCCTCATATACACTCTCTGTGTTGAGAGTTGGTTTCTAGTATTGTCCTTCACCTACCAATTGTTTCGTATATAAAGTTTCTTAGGGTGTTCCTGTACTTGCCTGTGCTAGACTGCTCCAGGTGAATCACTCTTACTGGAGCAGTTTCCTGGAACCACGTTGCCCACATTTAGGTGGTCTGCTTTGGGGCAGGCCCTTGCAACCCATGCTGCCCAGATGCTTGTGCAAGTTTTGGAGTCTCCTGTGAGGGTTTTGATAGTCAGGAACAAAAGTACCTGACCTCAGAGTCCCAAAGGGATCTACTTCAGAGGAACTGGTTGGTCTATCACTGAACTGAATCTTCCTGCTAAGGCAGAACAAGGAAGCATGATAAATGTGAAAAGACCCTAGGTTATATGTTCTTGAGTAATTTTAAACAGGGGACCTGTTTGCATTTGGCTATATTTTGGAGTAAGTCTCAGATAGGAATTTGTTGCCCACATGATAATGCAGACTCTGCCCAAGTGTGAACAGTTCCAGGGAATGCTTTTCTCACCCAGGGCTATTTTTGCACTTGCCTTCCCATCCGCGGGACAGGAAAGGAGTGCGATTAACCAACGTTGACTAGAACTTGCACTTGGAGCACTAGTCAACTTTGGCTGCCCCCCCCCCCCCAATGTTCAAATACTTACATGATTGAGTTGCAGGACCAGTCCTCTTCTGGGTCCTGCCATTTTGGCTGCGGCACCCTCCGTGACTGCGTGTGCATCAGCACCATCACCACACGCAGTCGCATCTATGGTTGTCTGAGGTACCAGCGCACTTGCGCAGCACCTCAGACTACCCCAGAACCCTGGAAGAGGTGCAGATGTTTGTGCTGTTAAACACTCCAGGTAGGTTCCTAGTAAACATTGGTTAAGGTGTCAAGCACAATTTTGTGCTACACACCTAGGGTGTTTCCACATTTACCGCTTGAAATCTGGATTAAGAAAATCCAGATTTCTGAAATCCGTCTTGGGAAGATCTGTCTGAACTACCGATGGATCCCAATGTGGCCTTATGCGTCTGCACTCCCTTTGGAAGCACGGATAGCAAGGAATGCATCATGTGTTTGCTGTGCAGACACCAGAGCACCAATATCTAGAAGGATCAGGCCTCTCCATGGCCCTGCCGTCCAAGGTCCAAGGTGCCACATGATTGGAGCACTCAGCCGTCAGTCACTGCTCATTTCCACCATGCGTGGGCATGTCAGGGACAGACTGCCCACCAATCAGCAATGTGCCTGAGATCCTGTGGCTGCCCGGCTGCATAGCAGGAATGTGGTGCTGCTGCCTCACTCAACATGGTGACTTCCAGTCCTGCCCACATGTGTTTCTTCTCCTTTCCCTGTGCGGAAGCATCATCCTTCGATCCAGAATTTGCAAGCAGGAATGGTTTGAAGACCTAATTTTTCAGGTCTTTTCGAAAACAGGATTCAGCAGCCTCTAGACCCCATTAGAGATGAATCTCGTGCAAGGCCATGCGGAAGTGGCAGCCTTGAAGGGTTCCTCATCTGTCCCACTGTGCATAAGGTAATTTGCAGGTGTGTGCCATATGTGTCCTTATCGGGTGCTTAATGGGGTCTTAATGGCCTGTGCGGAATCACCCCTAATCAACAATTAGTGCACTTCTGGTGTGGCAGGGCACACTTGCAGGCTGTAGCAGCCTCCTGGAAGTGCAGATGTTCTTCACTGGAAGTTCACTAATTGTTCACCAGGGGCTATAGTGTGAATAGGCCTCTGATTTTCTGTCTGAAGTTGGAGAAGCTAGTAAACTGCAGGCAAACAGGCAATGTGTTATTTTTGTGCCCTCGTACTTGCAATGAAGGGCAAAGTCAAAATGCAAACCTCCACCTTTGGATTTTCAAATTTCATTAAATCTGGTTAGATTACACTATTCTGAAATATAATATTGGTGTGTGTGTATGTTTCACACAGACAAATCATAATTAGCAAGTTTGATTGCCGGGCAAAAACAACTGCAAATAAACACATTTTTCCTTCCCTTGGAATGGATAAAGCATATATATTGGATCTCCCCTCTCTTTTCGGAAGAAATAATAATAATAAAGCTGAATATTTCTGAGCTTGATTAAAGCCATTTAGTGGAGTTTTTCTGAGAAGCACTGTGGCTTCTATGCTGTATTAACCTCTCAGATCACAGCAAGAAGTCTTTGATGTTAACTCAAAGCTGGAGGGACAATCTTTGGTGACAGAGCGTCCACCCCACATTCATTCCCAAGGTGGGAGGCTCCTTGTAGACTGTCAAATCTATTGATATAAATTACCATGGGGTGCGGATAAGTAGATTGTTCAGTACCATGAAAGAAGCTTTAAATCACTGTATGTGTTTCATCCTGAAAGTGGAAAGCCAGCAGACAAAATGTACCACTGTTTTGGCTTGGCTTTATTATTTATACCCTACCTTTCCCTCTACAGACGTATAAAATGGGAAAACAGCAAGGTGTTAGCACATGAATACCAATACTCACAAAACCCAGAAAGTTTAAGATGGGACAGAGAAAAAACAGCTGATAATTCTCCACTTTGATGATCACGGAAATGCCTTCTCCCATATCATCCTGTCTGTGCCTTAAGATCTGCAGGAGAGAACTCTCTGTATGTACCACCACGTTCAGTAGTTAAAGGAGTAGGGATCCGGGATAGGACCTTCTCAGTGGTGGCCCCCAGACTATGCATTAGTCTCCCTCCTGAGCTGTGTCAGTTCATTGGTTCAGGAGATCAGTAAAAACACACCTATTTAGCCTGGGCTTTGGCAGCAGAACAGTTTCACCTCCCCTCTTTGAGACACTGTTATTATTTTTAATATGTCAATTTTATATTTTGTTTTTATTGTTGTAACCAACTCTGTGTCCTGAGTATAGAGCGAGATGAAAATCCAGATAAATAAATACAACTTTGACAATCTTTTTGGCTGCTGCACTGGCAAAGCATCTAGAGAGAAGAAGGGAAGAAGGGAAGGACCAGACTAGCATGATGTATCAATGGCTACTAGAATGGATGCCTGAGTACATATTTCAGGCTCGGGGACAGGTAGGATGCCTCTAGCACCATTTGCTGGGTTCAAGAGCAGGAGGGTGGGCCACTGTGTGCGACAGAATGCCAGACTAGATGGGCAGTGGCCTGATCCAACAGGATTCCTCTTATGTTCTTATTAGGCGTGTGCATGATTTGTTTTTGCATTTGAATTCATGTCAAATTGAATGTCAAAACATTTTGAATGTTTAGAACATTCGTGCACATCCCTAGTTCTTATGTGAACAATTCCACCTTGAGATGCTTTCCCCCCTTTTTGCTGTGTCTGATCACAGCCTGTGTTGCGCTGTATTACAAGCCCCTAAGGAGATAAGGGCCTGTTCACACTTTGGCCCGATTACCATTACAAGCTTAAAACAGTTTTCCTAAACTGAAATAATAGAACCGGATGCTAACACAAATTTGCCTGATCCCATTACTTTTAACTTAATCGTGTTCAATCTGGATTCTGAGCATCGTACGTGGCATACATGACTCAAGGGGTGACTCAAGTGGCTACTTTCAAAAAGCCACTTTTCAGGGCTGCCCTGCGCTCTTCCTCCTGGCATGAATGTGCCACCCATAAGGGACCCTTCATGGAGCCTAGCTGGGTGGCTGCCACTTGCCTGGATGGAGGAAAAACAGCAGCGGGCAGCCAGGGATTCTTTCCCCTACTCTCCCCATTGCCCAGGGCACACAGCAGCAGTGGCAACTCAAGCCCCCTTCGCCCACTCACTCCACAGCCACAGCCTTAAGAACCTGCAGCTGCTTTCCTTTCTTTCCCTTTCTAAAGGTCAGAACTTTCAAAGACCCAGAATTGTGCAAATTGCAACATTGTTATCAGATGTGAAGTGAAGTGGGTGGATTGCTACAGTGTAACTGCTGCTGTAAGGGGTGGATTTTTACAATGAAATCACTATCTTTGGAAGCCAATATTGGGGGAGGAAAACCCTAAACATGCATTCTCATCCCACTAAAACTGTACCGTTCTCACAGCAAGAAATGTAAAACGTTTCAAGTGCATGAACCAGAGTGAGACCTGTTGAAATGAGTATTAACATTTACAACGCTTTGGGGTGATTTCACATGCGGAAAGCGTGTTAAGCCAACCTGATGTGGGGACTGCGAGGATCGAAACCGTTTCAAAACCGTTTTAAGCTTGTAATGGGAATTCACCCTTAGGCGATCAGGATGGCCTAGCATGCTCTACAATGGAGCATACACACACCACAGTACCGTCTCTCTCCCAGAGTGACCCAGAGCCACCTGCTCCTGGTAACCTTCCCAGCTGCAGCATTCATATTCCTCCCATGTGTGAACGCTGCATGAGGGTGGAGCAACACAGCTGCAGTTGCAGCATCACACCTTGTGTCAGCAATTGCCATAGCAACAACCCATCTTGTGCAGCTCTTGCTACAGTGATGGAGGCAGTCTATGACAGGACCGTCTGCACTACAAGAGCCTCCAGGTATTTTCCAGGACAGTGAAAGCGCTCACAGTGCAAACATAAGCCACCATCCTCGAACTTAACTTCTGTGGGATATTATCCTGTGACAGTTAAGTGCAACTCCACTCCCCATGGTTAAGATTTCTGTGGTGGAGAGCTTTCCTGGGTGCAGGATGGGACCACACATAAAAGTAGCTACCCTCTTCTCCTCTCCCATCCGAACAGGTGCTTATCTCTGGAGATGACCAAGCTCCTTTTTTTCTTTCCTTGCCTTGAAATATTTGGCGGATCTGTTTAGCAAATCAGAAATAACAGGCAGGAGCATGGGTGGTGCTGTTTTCACACGTGGCAGTGCAGCCAAGGAAGGAACTATTAAATCCAAGGAGAGAAGGAACAGTGCCTCTCAAAGCAGTGATTTTATGCTATCTTTCTCCTTATCCTTTCAGCTGATTTCCCTTCCTTTCCCTCCTGAAGACCTTCAGCACTTCTCTCTGCTTTGGCTGTTTCTTAGCAGCCGTTCCTGGAAAATGGACAGGTAGCCAATACAGTTTCCCAGCTGGTTTAGTTTCTCCCTCCCTCCCTCCCTCCCTCACACACACACACACACACACATTCATTCCTTGCTACATACATATAAAGAAGAGATGCAAAGCCAGGAGCTTCACTGGGTGAGCTGGATGGCTGTGGCATTCACATGAGCCCCCACTTCTCCTGTAGTCATGCTGTCATCACCATCCATTGGTGTGCTTGAATATCAGAGGAAGAGCTCTGTGTCTTCCTTCAGCATGCTTCTGGAAAGCCTTTTTGTGGAAGGAAGGAAGGAAGGAAGGAAGGAAGGAAGGAAGGAAGGAAGGATTTCCAGGCTGACCAGCTAGGAAGGAAGGTGAAGAACTGGAGCAGTAATGTACTTCATAGTCACATGGCATGAGGTCCCATTTTAATTACTGCCACCTGGAGGTATCTCCACAGGTATGTTTCCTTCCTGCATAAAACATTAAGCTAGGGGCGATTTCAGCCTTCTGCTCTCTCAAAGGGGAAGCAACTTTAATCCATGAGTGCATTTATCATTCAGGGATTTGTCTCATGTGCTCCAGCGGGGAGGCAGAGAAAGACCATTCTGCTCAAGCCTGGCAAAAAGGAAGCGCATTTATACGCCAGGACAATCTTTAATTTCCTTACTCAAATAAAATGCCCTGGCTTGGCTCGCTCTTTAGTGATTTGTTAGATGATGCATTTGGGTGAAGTCAAGACTGCCAAATGCATTCAAGAAATGGCTCTCCGGTTCAAAAAAGAAAGAGGAAAGAAAGAAAGATTGTGAAGATTTAAAGAAATGTGATCTCACAAACCTTTGAAACTCTGGTTTGATTCTTGCCAGAAATCCCCTCTCTGGTTTTCTAGGCCTAATAACAGGTAATGCTGGCCATAATGGCAGAGGTGGTAATGGGGAAACTCTCATCAGTGTAGACAGTGAGTGCTGCTGCTCTCCTTTCTCCAGAATGTTTAGGGTAGGCATGTTCTGGGCTGGTTCTGTCATCCAAGTCACTCGAACTGAACTGAAAAGTTAAGTTCAAAACAAAGTTGTGTTTGGATAAGCCTAGCAATCTGCGGTTCAAAGGTGCTCAAAGTGTTAAAATCGAACCAAACATCCTGCTGTTCAAAGAAAAAGTTCAACTTTTAACCAAAGAGCAGTTTTTAGTTCATGCACATCCCTAGTTCAGGGGCATTCTGGGAACAAAATAGCACAAAGTACACAAAAAGGCACATCACAAACACATTGCTTGTGGTAGGGCTGGAATGGTTCAAAGAAATCAAATTCATTGTTGTTCATTTATTTTTTGAGGAACAGAATTCAGTTCGTAGATCTCTTTTCTGCTCTGTTTCAAATGAAATATGCTCTAACTTATTTTTTGATGCTTTGAAGTTCATACCGATGCTCACACCTGAGTAAGTGCATAGTTTGTCTACATATTCAACTGTATACAGTACGTTCAGATTGGGTGCAGCCCAGTGAAAATTCACATTCCATAAATTCACAGAACACTAAACAATGAAAATTCACCAGAAGCATATTTTGTACAGGTGGAAAAACCTGGTCAAATGAAAATTTGTGCTGTGGAGATCTAAAAATGTCATCAGGATTGAGAAGAAGCCGAATTGTCCACCTACCCCAGAAAGGCAAATGAAAACAATGGAGAAGTGTGGACTTTTCTTCGCATCCCTGGGAAGCATCTGGGATGCTTAGTGCCTACAAACCCTCCCTCAGCTTGTCTGGACACCTACCCTACATGCATGGTGCCATCACTGGGACAGCTGTTGCCATGTCCAAATCTTGGTGCTGGTGCCAGCATGTATGAGTGGCTCCATCACCAGGGCAACCACGTGACATGCCACATAAGCCTGCATGTGTGGTGCATCACAGGGGTTTGTGGCATGTCACATGATGCATCAGTGTGTGTGTCACGTGTTCACATGATGCAGCACGTGCTCCTCCAACACCTCTCCCACCCAGAAGGAGTTTGTCAGAGCTTAATTAGAACTGTTCTAATGTAAGTGTGGAGCATGGCTTAGTGCTCCCTACTTGCACTTGCGCATGATCAGCTCCAGAATGCTCTGAGACGCATGGAGACATTTCTGAAACATTTCTAAGTGCTATCCGCCTCTACATTAGCAGAGTAAGCATGAATTCCCCCATATTTCTTGAGGTTCAGTTGCAGAAAACAAGTTTAAAATTTTTATTTATTTGAGCATATAGAATGAACACATTAAAATCATAACATATTAAACATATCAAAACCATAACAGTGCCTGGATATGGGGAGGAAAATCTGTTCCCTTACTTAGCCAAAGACCAGAGCAAAGAAATGTGTCTTCATAGAACTTCTGAACTCAGAGTGAAGGTCCCTGATGTACGGTAGGAGGGAGACTATTCCACAATATGGGTGCCATCACTGAGAAGGCCCTATTCTGGGTCCCCACCCCTTTTGCTACTGAGGATGGTGGTACATCCAGGAGGTCGTCCCCTGCAGATCTTTAGGAATGGGCAGGTCTATATGGAAGAAGACATTTCTTTAGATATTTGGGGCCCAAGTCAAATGTAGCTTTCCCAATTTAGGAATTCAGATTTTGCTTTTGGCCATTGTCAGTTTAACACTGGTAGCCATTTTTCCACCCTGCTTTCACAGAAAATCTATCCTTGTAAGGTTAAAAGGTCGACAGTGAAAAGGGAGGCAAACAACTCAAAAACCCCAAAACTCAGTTCTCCTAGGAGTTGAGAAAAAACAGGCCGGCAATGAGTTAAGCTGTAGCCTGTTACTGATCACTAGTCGGGAGAATTGGCATGAATATTCGGAACATTCATTATTTGTACAAATTGGGCCGAATTCGGACATTCATACATGAATCGTATGTTACCACATTCATACATTAACATTCGTACGACTCGAAATGTTTCAAAACATTTGTACTAATAGTTTGGAAATTCGTGAAACTGGCGAGGCAGGAAAGCAGCTGCACCAGTCACATCTGCAATGGATCCAGAATGCATTGGACATGGATCGAGAACAGATTAAAAGTAGATTCAGGTCAGATCCGATGCTTTCAGAGTGGATATGTTACAGAATACATATCAGATACATATCCGTTTGTATCGGATATTCATACAAATTCACTCGTATCGAATAGAATCCTACCATAATCAAAGGGAATCTATTCAAATGAACACAAATTTTCTAACATTTCATTCATTTCAAATCGAATTGTACATCCCTACTAGCTGGTCAGCCTGGAAATCTAACACTTTTTTAAAAAAAAGGAAATTAAATACTGTCCATAAACTGGAGCGTCGTGGCTCAATTTTAGCCATCTGCTTTCCTTGTTACAAATAGGAAGTAATGAAAGCAAAAAGAAATAGCTGCTTGATAGATTAGTTCAAATTTAGTAAGTCATGGAGTTCTGTACAGCCGCATTCCCTGGCTGGTTACAACACCCGGCAGATTTTTACCACCATTGCAAACAGCTCACAGACAGGATTTTTGCACGTACCTCTAAATAAATAAAGCATCATTTATTATATATAAGACAAAAAAAATCTACAATGCATGAATTATTCTTCTCCGCTCTCCCTGACACCTTTGTCTTCTCTGTAGACAGCACCACAGTGGAATATTGTTCACCAGAGCGGACTGTTTTGGGATTTCTACAGACTTCACCACCCAGAGATCACCAGCAGAAGTTGGAAAGACTTTGTGAAAAAGACGGAATTGTATTCTTCCTTCCCTTTAGGGGGCAACCATTCACCATTTGATAGAAAGTAGGGTCACTGTGTGTCTCAGTTCAAATAGGGAAATAAATACATGGTAAATCTAAATCCAAGGACGGGTTTGATTTGTGTAGCATCAGGCCATCATCCCACCCCCCTCGTCCGTTCATCATTTATTGCAGAACAAAAGAAACAAGGCGAGACATCTTTCTTCTTCTTCTTCTTCTTCTTTTTTTTTTTTAATGGGACAAAATATTTCAAATGCATGTGAATCATGGCAGATGCAACTGTTTCCTTTGGCTTAGGGTTAGAAACCAGAAGATTTTTTTCAATGGGGTTTGAGCTTGTAGACATGATCCAAGTTAGGAAATTTGTAGTCACAGGTGCCCTGATGATAAATCCCTAAAAAGCATTCTGAAGCCCAACTCATGTACCATCTAAAGAGATGGTGGTGTTTGGGGACTAACCTTGGCTCTTTTCCTGCCAATGCAATTAAATGTAGACAGGAAATCACCAACTTCTGTGCTCTATTTCTTGCCCATTGCAACTGCCCTGGGCAGAAACTCTGAGGCAGCAGGCAGTCAGAGATTACCAGGAAAGCTATGACTGAATAAGACAGATGGCCCATCTACACCAAAGTTTTAACCAGTTTCAGCTCACTATCAGAGTGAGGGAACACACCATCAAAGTGCCAAGCTGTTCTCTTTCAGCATTATGAAGCTGACGGGTAGGAGAGTCAGATCAGACAAGGGAAGTATATCTTCACCCAGAGGGTCATCGGTCTATGGAATTTGCTGCCAGAAGAGATGGTAACAGCTACCAGCCTAGATGGCTTTAAGGAAGGGTTAGACAAATTTATGGATGACAAGTGTATCAATGGCTACTAGAATGGATGCCTAAGTATATCTTTCAGGCTGGGGAGACAAGCAGGATGCCCCTAAGGCCACTTGCTGGAATTTGAGAACAGCAGAAGGTTTTGCATTTGTCTTCTGCTTGATCTACCCATAAGGTCTTGGTGGGCCACTGTGTGAGACAGGATGCTGGACTAGACAGGCTGTAGCCTGATCCAGCAGGGCTCCTCTTCGGTTCTTATGTTAGATAATGTGGAACAAATCAGTGCAGGAAGGAGAGCTTGAGAATGCCCAGAAGCAATTAGTGGACCACTATGTGAGACAAGATGCTGGATTAGATGGGCTGTGGCCTGATTCAGCAGGGTTCTTCTTATGTTCTTATGTTCTTACATTCTTCAGTAACCACAGTTCATGTACCATAAAAGGACAGGGGTTTCACATACATCTTACCTGGGGCCTCAGTGGTGCCAGAGATGCTTTTATTATTCATTTACCTTCAACCATTTTCTCCTTCCTTCCTTCCTTCCTTCCTTCCTTCCTTCCTTCCTTCCTTCCTTCCTTCCTTCCTTCCTTCCTTCCTTCCTTCAATTTGTATCCTACCCCCTTACCTGAAGCCCATGGTGTGGCTTACAGACAGTAAAATCCTACACATGAAAGAGTAAAAGTCAAGGGCAAGAAGAGAAAATAAAATAAAATAATATTTAAGGCTTTTGGGAAGGCCATAAGAGACGTTGCAGTCCACATTAATAACAAAAGGATGTTCTCATTCTGCTGTTGATTCCCTCAACCTTGCCAAGCATATTTTTTTGCCAGTTCTTAATCCATCACAGCACGTGTGCTTCAACTTTTGTGCATACCTCGTTAAAACACATGTTTTCTATTGCAACCTGATTGAGCAGCCCTTGTGGCAAAATGGGGTGATGAATGCCAGTTGAAACAGAGGTTTCACAATGTGTTGCTTTTCCTTTCTCGCACAATGGAAGCAAACATGCATAGTCATAAATATTTCCAGTTGATTAAAGGTGCAAGCGTGCTGAATAGGTTCAGAGACTGAACATTTGGTGTGATTTTACAGCAAGACTGCCACAGGTTTTATTTTTGCTCCAGGTCCGGGCCTCTTTTTCATCCATCTTAACCCCCTAAATCTGTTATATTTAGCATTTCTGCATATAGACAAATGCCACACGTTCCTCTTTATCTGAGCTCAGCATACCAAAAGTTTCAATGCTCTTTATAGCATGTCGCTGAGTGAGCTGAAATATTTGGTGATGAATGGAAATTTGATACCAAGGGTAGTAAAATCTCTTGTAATTTGAGATACTTTCCTTAGCAAATGAGGCAATGCAGTCCAGTCAGTGTAACAGCTGGTATATTATATTTCTCCTTGGAGGTAAATGGAGCTCCGTGATTTATGGCATCGTGGAGGTGAAAGTGACAACTTTTTCAGTTTGGCTCTGATTTCATGAAAGAAAAAAAACACTCCCAGACACCCTTCTGCATAGTACCTGTTAGTGTGGTCCTCCAAGTGACAACACGCATATCTAGAAAAGCAGAAAGAGAAATCAGACTTTGTGGGGCTGCTTGAACCTTCAGCTGTTGAGACAGGTAACACTACCAAGGCTGTGATCATACCTAAGGTTTAATCCACTTTCAGTCCACCTTCAGAGCAAAATAGCACATCAGCAAAGTGATCAGTAAGTTTCTTTCCACATTATCTATCCTAAAGGTTAATTTTCTGAGTTATTTAACACTGAAAGAAAGCAGCTTGTCACTTTGCTGATGTATTCTCTCACTCTGAAAGTGGACTGAAGCTAGATTAAACCACAGGCCAAAAGGTCCTCTCCTGCAGATCTTAACTGATGGACGAATCAGTAAGGGAGGAGGCAATGCAGATCTTAGGCCAATTCGCACTACAGCCTGTAGCGCACGATTAGGGAACTTCTGAAGAAGGGCATAGGCACTTAGACAAGGCCCTCTGCCTTCCCGGAAGCTCCCTAATCATGCACTACCTCTGGAGCATGAAATCGTAGGGATGTGCACGAATGTATTTTTGACATTCAAATCCAAGTAGATTCTAATGTCCTAAAATCCTATTCGAATCCATAACATTTGAATCCGTACATTCGAATGCTGGATTCATATTTAAATATATGAATTTTGACAACATTCGTATCTGTTATACGTATCTGCGCGCATGCTGGAAAAAACCATATGCATCCCATATTATCCCGTATGCATCCCGTTTTAATCCCATATTTTAAGTGCAAGACACGGATAATTTTTGGGCAGATTTGTATACGACAGATACAAATCTACACATTTGAATCATTCGAAAATCCTTATTCGAGTTTGAATGTTCAAATTCGGATTTTCAAAAATCCGATTCAAGGTTAAATGTCGGAATCCTTCAGAACGAATCAAATATTTGAGTTTTTTAATATTCATGAACATCCCTATGAAATTGTGCTCTACATCCTCCCCAGCCTTCCCCAACCACTTATCTGTTGTGTCCAGCCAGGAGGTCTTCTATCCTCCTGCTGGGGCTGTGATTGCGATTGGTCAGAGCATCAGTGTCTTCATGGTGACAGCACTGATGCATGCACAGTTGCGCGGGGCGCCACAGCATCCCATGGCAGTACCCTGAAGAAGACCAGTCCTGCAATCAAATTAAGGTAAGTATTTGATTGCAGGACGGGGGGGGGAGCTAATGTTGACCAGTGCCCAAAGTGTGAGTGAGTGCTACTCAACGTTGATCCATTGTGCAAAATCGCCCATTGTTTTGTTTAGGATTTTGTTTATCAGTGTTAGCACTTTGAATTGCCTTTTGCAAGTTGTTTTTTAATTGTGTTTTTCGACTGAACGTATTTTAAACTGCCCTAAGACCTCCACGTAAAGGTCAGGATGGGAATGAGGGTGGATAAATAAATAAATAAATAAATAAGCAGCTTAGAAACAGTTAATAGAAGTTTTAATAAATGCTTAGTCAGTTGTTACTGATGGTTATGGAGTCCAATAGGTCAATGTGCTGTTTGTAACATACCTCATGACCACCAATAACATTTCTCAACAGATGTGCTTTGTAACTAGATTAGGAACAAATGGGGCTTTTCAAATTGGAGCATTTGTTGCCTTTGAATAATACAAAATTTCATGTGCTCTTCCTTCAAGTGTTGCTGTGATTCACCCGTCTGACTTCCCAGTACATGCATCATAAATTTTGATGTTTCAGAATATAAGATTCAAAGTAATTTTTTTTAGTTTTTTTTTCTTTTTAGTTTATGCAGCATGTCAGGAGTTCTGTCATAAGCGTTTGCATATCATATGCCTTCCTGTCATCTTTGCTGACTATTACGCAAATTACTATTATTAACAATATATTTCTTATTAGCCTGTGAATGTAAATCCAGACAGTATAACCTGCTTGACAAATAGATCTTCTTGGTTCTCTGTCCTCATCTTAAAAGTATTTTCTTCTGATTTATTTCCTATTTCAGCCTCCAACAGTCTAGGGCCGCGTCACCATGCAAGGCATTTGGCACGGAATGGGCACACATGGGACCAGGAGCGGGTCCGAGATCGATCCTTGCCCATCGCCATGCCATTCCCGGTGATGTGGGCTGGGTGCAGGCTGGGCATGGATGCAGCCACCCCCATGCAAACCGTGACAAACCCTGGTACAGGAGAGCAGTGCCACCTCCTCACCAACCCCTCTCTTCTTGTTGGAAGTTGGATTCACATCAGCCCACCTCTGTGCCTCCAGCTGAAAATTCCCGTGCCCCCAGCCACAAATGCCACACACCCCCTCCCTTAGCAACACATTGTCTGGGCACCCACCTGGCCTCTATTGCCCATCTGAGCATGTGCAGGTGCCCAGCCAATGAGGGGTCGCCCCCTCGAGCATACTCAGAACAGCCCTGCCTTTCTACACAGAATCGGGCCTGCAGGAGAAGGTAAGACCCTTCACATACGCGCACACGACCCTGGGGATGGGTTGGGGGCTTTTGGCTGGCATTCCTGCCCACCCCCAGAGCCTGATCTGGGGTTCAGGAGCGAGCAGGAACCCAGGGACAGAAGGCAGCCGGCTGTCCACACTGGCTCCATAGGAGCCAATGGGAGCAGCCCGGGGGAGGGTCTTCCCCCCGAACGGGTTGAGAACACTTTCCCGTTCGCACTGGCAGGTAAGAAAACTGCTCTCAAAGCGTTCCTTACCTGCCCTTGTGCGAACGGGAAAGTGTTCTCAACCCGTTCGGGGGGTGAAGCGTTCCGAGGCGTCTTCGCCTTAGTGTGAGAACGCCTCTGGTAGCAGGCATAGTTTGGTTTCAAATTTCAGAATGATCACTTTATTGAATACCCATGACATAGGGACAGGGAAGTCTCTTCACAATCATGAAAGGGAGGGTAACATTTTGCTCAGGGACTGGAGAGAATATTAAGGAGTATTGTTCCTTAGCTTATTAACTTGCCATTTACTATGCAGGAAGTGAGATTAAAAATGCTTTAATGCTTACTGAAGCAGGGTATACGGTACCTAACAGCATGTTATTTTGTGCACGCTATTTAACATTCTTTATTGCTCCAACTCATAAGGTTTATTTGAAATCAGTGGAGGAATCCAACCCATCTCACGTTTACTCAGCTATTATCAGCCGTTGCAAAAGTGCCAGCCATAGAGGCATAAACACAGGTAATTTATGGATCTTCATAAACATGCAAACGACTGTGAGAAAATTAAAATCTTTAGGTACATTGTTATTTATGGAATAGATGAAGTAGATCTACGTGTCTTGCAGTTTGGATACCCCCAAGAAAGCTGGAGGAAGGGAAGAAGGAGAACTTTGATGTTCCCAGACACACCAAAAAAATTGCAAAGTAAACATTTAAGATGTGAACAGGGCACCTGGGTGAAATGACTGCTTAATACCTAGGGTTACCTGAGAAGTTGTGCTTCATTCATCTAAATTCAGCTACATTTCTTTTGCCTTCTCCATATGGCAGGGGTGATCCCACACCACACTGAGCCAAAACAGGCATCCCAGCCTACTATGAGCTGGAATGTTGCTGTTGTGCAACAAGGGCCATCTGCATTGTGGACAGTCCAGTCCAGACAAACCCAACTTTGAAGGCCAGGACAAATGCTCCCTGTGTTCAAAGATGCTGACTAGGGCTGTTTGACCAAATGCCCAGAAATGGTACATATCTGATGCTGCTTCCAGGTGCCCAGTTAAATGGCAATGATGAGCATCTTGGCCATGGAATACTAGAGTATGATCCATGTGATGTCTACACTCAAGGGGCTTGTCAAGCATATGCTGGTTGGCCCATTTACAAGTTGTCCATGTTTGGAATGGGCTACATATGCCTTTTTTGTACCATGGCCCATTACAACTTCTCATCCAGTGTAGTCAGAGAGATCTAGCCAGTTTGGTCTAGTGGTTAGTGAGTTGGACTCTTATCTGGGAATACCAGGTTCTATTCCACCCTCCCCCACAAAGCCAGCTGGGTGACCTTGGGCTAGTCAGAGCTCTCTTCTGAGCTCTCACAGCCCCACCTACCTCACAGGGTGTTCTGCTGTGTGGAGAAGAGTAGAAGCTTTGTCAGCCGCTTTGAGTCCCCTTAAATGGGTGAGAAAAGCAGAGTAGAAAAGCCAACTCTTCTTCTTTTTTTACTGGGAGGTGTGTTGAAGGAAGAGCAAATAGGGCACTCCAGTAGGCCCTAATCTACTGGCCCAATGTGGCACAAACTTTAAAACCTTTCAGCTTCTTGTCTATCCAGGATAAAGCCTGATGAGGGCCTAGTAATTGACTGAACTTCATGGCGGAGTTCCACTTAAGTGTTTTAATCTAATAAAGGAATTAAGAGCATGCAGTACTCCATTTTTGGTACTCCAGCTCCCATTAGACCCAGCCAGAATGACCAATAGTCAAGGCTGATATGTCTTCTCATTCAACAAAATAAGGGACAGGTGGGCAAAAGTTAACCAGAACCACCCAATAGTAACTTAGGAAGATAAAACTGAATTTGAGATATCGGTTGGGAATCTTGCCCTCTTCTGATTCTATTGTGCAGCTCCAAACTGATATTTCAGAAAAAAGCATGGGTTTTAGAGAACAGCCATACTTTATTCCAGAATATCCAAATATAGCAGAATTAGTATTCAGAAAGCTTCCTCTGCTGAACTACCAAGATCCTTCAGCAAAGCTGTCCTCGGCTAAGAATAATTTGAGTTGCAGTCCAAACACAGACTGCAATTCCTATTCAATTGATTTTTAAGAAGAAGAAGAAGAAGAATTGGCTTTTCTACTCCACTTTTCTCACCCATTTAAGGGGACTCAAAGTGGCTGACAAAGCTTTTCTGTTCTTTTCCACACAACAGACACCCTGTGAGGTAGGTGGGGCTGTGAGAGCTCAGAAGAGAGCTGTGACTAGCCCAAGGTCACCCAACTGGCTTCGTGGGGGAGGGTGGAATCAAACCCAGTATTCCCAGATAAGAGTCCGGCTCCCTAACCACTAGACCAAACTGGCTCACAAAGACTGGTAGCACTTGCAACCACCACCATGGCTAACCTCTAAGCATAGGGTGGGAGATTACTATATGTAAATAGAAATCATAATAGGCTTCCCATAAGGATTTGGTTGTCCACTAGGGATGTGCACGAGTATCTGACAAAGTCAGAATTCATATAAATAGATACAAATTCCGACATTCGTGGATGAATCAAATTGGACCTACATTTGTCGGCTGTATTGTCACAAAGTGACCAGGTTCTTTTATAAATTCAGACCAATTAATTCAGAGGAGCAAAAGTGTCTTCTTGAACAGGGGCACCAATAAGGCAGAGAATACCAGATCTGGATTTATGCCCTATTCATGTAACTTTTATTTCATAAAAACATATAAACATATAACATACTTGGTACCAAAAGCCATTCACTCACACAATCACACGCACATACTTACACAACCCTTCTCAAGAGCTGATCAGTTTCTTGAAAGGTTGTGGATACTTCGTTACAGCTGATCTGAAGCACGCCATGCATAGCAAAAAGTCCTTCTTTTATAATTCCTTCTTTCTCAACTGTTGTTCACATAACTAATCTGTCCGTGATCAACACTATTTGTCTGTGAATCAGATATTAAGGTATCTGTCAAAGCTTCAGTAAAAGCTTCGGCAAATACCGGATCCCCTCTGGGCCCCTGTTCCCCCTTCTTCTAGTTTGCCATGTCTTCTTTCTGGTGTCGTGTCCCAGGCAGGGGCGGGCAGTAAGGCAAACACACATGCACACTTACGGCAGTTCTTTGAGGGCTCAGAAGTACTCAGCGTCAGTTCAGTCCAAAGTCAGGGCATCCAGAGATTCAGCAAGTATCAGCACGGTCGGTCAGTCCAAGGGTCAAGGTTTCCAGAGGTTCAGCAAGTCACAAGGAGTTCCAAGAGTCAAGATGCACACACGGCGGGAGTTGCACCCGAGTTATCTGCAACACCGGCTCAGCGAGTGCTGCTCAATTAAGTCGGGGAAGCAGCACCACAGCTGAGCCAAACACTGTGATCTACGTCTGGTTTGTTTTTGCTATCAAAGAAGGAGTGGGTAGGGGTGCTCTATGGCTTCTGAGCTTTCATCTCCAGATGAGTCTGAGAGTTACCCCAAGGCTGGCCACTGACTCACAATGTCTGTGCTGCTAAGTCCTGGTTGCTGCACCAGCTATGGCGCTGGTGCAGCTGCACCCTCCTCCTCTAAGGAAGGTGGACTGGCAGGACGGGGCATGACATCTGGGCTCTGCCTCCAGAGAGCACCAAAATGGGCCTAGGGATGCCACCAGAGGCCCCCTGCCTGACTCCCATGTTCTCTCTTACCTTTTGGGGGGGGTGGGGCTGTGGCATCCTGGACTTATTTCAGAGCTCTCCAGAGGCCAAAATAGCCCTTCCGGAGGCCAGAAAAGACCCCAGAGCCAGAAGACTTATTTTATTATTAGATTTGCTCCAGGCGGTCACTTGAAGAGCCAGGGGGGAATGCTACTTTTTAAAATGTGGGACATACTTCCAGTCCTAATCTGAAGTAGTAACCCATCTCATCAGAGGAAAAGCTCTGGAAATAGATCAATTTGCATTTACAGACTCTATCTTTCTGCTGCTATATGCACATTAAGTATGTAAAGTATATTTAATGCCTCACGTTACTTCAGATGAGCAGTTCAAATCGTGACCTTCTGTCTTGCTCCATATTTCACCCTTCCGACGCCCTTCTGCCTCTCCTCTGCACAGGCATCTGATATTCCAGACAGCGCTTAGCACCACATCAACTCTATAAACACAATGAGCTTTGATGAACTGGGCAGCCGGGAAATAAATTTTCAAGGGCTGTGTATACATTCTCAAAGTGGTGTTCTTCGGCTGTTCCTACATGATCAGGATATGCACCTTCCCTCTGCCATGATATATTTACACTCCCTCTTAGACAAAGCTCAATTTGATGAGAGAGGCTTTGGAGCAGCAGGGGGCATATATGCTACACTGGGCATTAGAGTAATGGTTTAGATCTCTCTCCGCAGCATGGAACACACATACGCTTTGAAGCATAAAAATCATAAATGATTAACCTATTTGATTTCTTTTTCAAATAACAGAAATGTATCCTACTGGTGTTGTTTCATGGAATAACAAAAAGAATGTACTTTTTTTGGTACTTTTTTCATGTCTCCATCTTTCTTATTTGAATAAGTTCCCAATGGACAAGATACTGTAAATAAATGCAAAAAGATATATAAAAAAAGATGCAGTCATCGTCTGCTAGAAATTAGACTGGAACTTTCAGTTGGATTTAGCCATTGCCATTCAGCCTATGGAAGCATGATTTTCCTTTCCATCAGGTACTAATCATTTTCCATTTATTATAAGACCTTGAGGCCTGAGTAGGATCTGTGCCTAAAAAATGGTGTAATACATGTTGTTTTCAGCCAGATTGGTCTTGTGGTTAGACCGCTGGATTTGTATCTGAAGGTTTCATCGTTCGATTCCACATTCCTCCACGAAGCCAGCTGGGTGACCTTGGGCTAGTCACAGCTTTCATTCTGAGCTCTCAGCCCCACCTACCTCACAAGCTGTCTGTTATGGGGAGAAGGACAGAAAGTTTGTCAGCCACCATGAGTGCCCTTAGCAGCCAACTCTTCCCCTCCTTCTCCTCCTCTTGGTTGATGGCTCAAGTCTATGGCACAGAGTGTTGAAAAGAGCTAGGGTCTTTCCTGGTCAGTGAGACCTAAGCCCTTTCTGTACATACTTGTAAATCCAGATCAAGGAAATTCATAGTCCTCATCATCTGCATGGGATGAATGTTATTCCAGATCAGACCTGTAGTAAGGGCTTGGTGATCCAGATAACTTGTAGACCCAATAAATGTGATCTACACCTGTGCTTGCACCATCTGATCAAGGAAGGAGCTTCCACATGTCATACGGATCTAGGAAGAATCTGGGCATGGGTTCAAGTGACATGCACAGTTACAATGTGACAGCAAAGACACCTTAGCAGCACCTTCACAACAATGGTTTGATCGCAATGATGCTCTTTGCAATGCCTGCAAAAACAACTTGCATCCTTGGAGAAAGTGTCTTCATATTGCCTTCAAAAAGCACCTCACCCCTACTACCTAGCTGCAGTGTTTGACTGACAGGAATGTGGGCCAATTATATTGGCTGTTGGAGAGGCTGTGGGCTCATTCCATTGTGATTGGGGTGGTTCTTATGGCTGTATTTCTCATTCACTGATGCTGAACAGGGCTTAGGGATATGCATTGTGTCTCTCTTTGGCACACATTTGCACTCCATGTAGCTGCTTCTGCCTCCAGTTGATCCAAATCCAGCTAATCTGGATTCACTAATACTGTTTAAGCAACATAAGTGCAGAAAGGGTCCTAGACTCCTTGGCCTCTCTCTCCCACACTTTGGAACAGTACAGAGAGGTCCTGGCTCCTGCTAGAATGTCCCATCTGCACTGGACAAAGTGTATACTGAATTAGGTGGTCCAAATGGCCCCCAAGTCACAGACTACATATAAGTAATTTGGCCTAGGGAAGCGTTCAGAATGGTCCATGCCACCATGGACTGGTTTTAGCAGAGGGACCGCATTGGTAGCATATAAAATTGCACCACCAAAATGGGTCCCCTTAGGGCTCCAATACCAGGAACTTTAGTTCCTAGCCATTGGAGAACATTAAGACTGGCTTTGAAGACTGTATGACATTCCATGACAAACATGAGAGGACCTCAGGGCAGGCACTTTATCAGAAACTTCTTCTTCACTATGTCAATGGGCAACTGAAAGTCTTCTTTCTCAGGAAGCAGTGGCCACCTCATGCAAGTTTCAGAGCCAGGGCCAAAGGCAGTGACGGCCATAGGGATGTGCACAATTATTCGAAATATTTGCTATTTGTACAAATTCAGACGAATTCAGACATTCATATACAAATCAAATGTCCAGACATTCGTACTTCGGTAGTCATACGAATACAAATATTTTGAGTTGTTTGCATGAATAATTCAGACATTCGTATGTGTACAGATACATACACATCTTGTGCGTATCCATAGGCATCCTGGATGAATATGAAAATGGGATGCACACCAGATCAAAATGGGATGTGTACAAGATTTGTATCATTGGATATGTATTGAATATTTGTACATATTGAATATTTGTACAAATAGATACAAATGTATTCATATTGGTTCGAATGTCCAGAAATTCCTTTTTCTTTAGTTGTACTAATTCAGATTTTTGAATACTCAATTTGTTATTAAACGAATGTCAAAATTGCATTCGTGCACACCCCTAGATGGCCAGGAATAAAAGCTCCTGGCCTCGGAGCCCAAAGGAACACACTGCCAATATGGGTTCCCCACGGTGATTGTGCTGCTCCATTTCCAGGCATGGTCACCAACAGAGGTGCCATTTTTCTAGGTCCTGATTTCACTCTGGTCAATGCCTCCTTGCTTCTAATCAGTCCCAGGGATCTATGGAATTTACTACCAGAAGAGGACGTGGCAGTAACCAGCCTGGACAGCTTTATGACAAATTCATGGAGGGCAGGTGTATTGAGGGCTATTAGAATTGATGCTTAGGTACTGCTCCTAGGTAGGAGAGTTTGGCAAGATGCCTCTTAAGGCCATTTGAAGGTGAAGGGTTTGCTTTTATCTTCTGCTTGAGAATACCCAGGAGCAACTGGTGGGCCACTATGTGAGGCAGGATCCTGGGCTCGGTGGGCTGTGGCCTGGTCCAGTAGGACTTCTCTTAACGTTCTTTTGTTCTTCTGTTCTAACTGGAAGCAAGAAGGTGGAAAAAACAACTTTGCCACTGCATCTTCACACAAAGTGGCAGCAGATCATGCTACTCCGTTTCCAGGCATGGTTATTGTTAATGGTGGTCTCTCCAGGACATGATGTAGTTCTAGAGAACTCCTCCTCACTCTTCACTGGAGACAAGAAAGCATCTTGTTGTGTAGCAATCACAACATCTCTCCCATGTCCCTTGCACCAATAAATAGAGACCTGACATTTACTTTGCATCTGTGAGCACTTATGTGTTACTTCTGTATAACCTGGGATTCCTCTGACCTTACTAATGCCTCCTTCTTGCTTTCAGTGGCTTAATATAGGGCACATTATGTTGATATTTCCTACCAGAGTTCATTAGTTGGGGAATAATAAAGCATTTGAATGCTAAATAATGTTTTTTTTAAAATATATAGTTTAATATGTATTCGAGTCTGTGATGTAACTCCTGCTCTGTCCTGCAAAAGTGTCTTTTGACTCCCACCCTATACCCAGTGAACCTTTAAGTGACACCTCTGCATGCAGGCTGTATCAGTTCAAGTACATGATTCTAAGATGCGTCTCACCCGTAAGGCAACTGCTCAAGCACTTGGTAATTAGGTAATTAGGGAAGGGTAATTGGGATGTGTAGAAGTATCTCACATTTGTGGTTTGTAAATACAAGTAAACAGCAGATGAAATTCACCCGAGATTTCAACAGTTGTTCGGCACTATCAAAATACAGCATGGATTACATCTGGCCATTAATTTGGGCTTCATTCCTAACAGAATGACTGCAATCTAAAATACATTTTCTTGGCCTCTCTCAAACTAGAAAGTGCAGATAAATCCCTTCCACTTTGCTGTAGTTCTTGACCTCTAGGGCTACAACAAGATTTATATAAATAGAATTTCCATTTCTGCCAGCTTCCTTGTCCTGGAGAAATATGTGTAAATAAGAGATCAAAGTTCTGTACAAACATTCAGTATAAAACTGACAGCTTGCACCGGCGGAAAAGCTTCCTTGGGAGCTTCATAGCAATGTGACTTACAAAGCCCAGAGGAGATACACTGAACTTTTGCTTTTTTTTTTTTAACCCTTTACAAAATGTAGCCCTAGGAGAAGTTCTCTCTATCCATTGCTCCCTGTTAGATATCTGAGTTAGCTTTGAAAATACCGTTGCCAATGTGCTATTCTGTTATGAGAAATTGCAGTCTTTTAGTTTTGACATACCAATTTGTCTGAACTAACAAGCCCGGAGACTCAGTGAACATTCATTAAGGATAGGGAAGCCTATGAGAGTGTTAGGGGAGGGATTTTCAAGATAGACCACCATTCCTTAGTCTTATAGAATCATAAATTAGGAAGGGACCTCTAGGGTCATTGAGTCCTACCCCCTGCTTAATGTAGGATTTCCTAAGAGAACAGATGTACTCCCAGCCTCTCCTTGAAGGGCTCCAGTGAAGGAGAACTCACTACCCCCCATGGCAACCTATTCCATGTACTGATCACCCTCACTACTAGGAAGTTTTTCCTAATAACTAATCTGCATTGACTCTATTGAACTTTCATACCGTTGTTTCTAGTCCTTCCATCTTGTGTAATTGAGAATAGGGATGATCCCTCCACACTGTGACAGCCTTTCAGACACTTGAAGACCACTATCATGTCTCCTCTCAGTCTTCTCTTCTGCAAGCTAAACATTCCTAGACCCTTCAACTGTTCCCCATAGGACATGGTTTCCAGACCACTAACCATTTTGGTAGCCCTCCTTTGGACTTGTTCTAGTTTATCAATGTCTTTTTAAAATTGGGGTGCCCAGAACTGGACACAGGACTCCAGATGAGGTCTGATCAAGGTAGAGTAAAGAGGAATAGTTGTGGGATAATCTAGCAATGAACAGAATTGTCCACTAGGGATATGCAATTGTTCAATTTGACAGCAAGCAATTTGACATTTGTATATGAACCAAATGCTAGACATTCGTACATTGTATCTGTACTAATGTGTTGGAACATTTGTGAACCAAGGAAGTGGGAAAGCAGCTATACCAGTCACATTTGCAACAGATCCAGAGTGCATTCGACATGGTTTAAGAGTGGAATCAAAGTGGATTCATGGTAGATTTGACACTTTCAGAACACATATGTTGCAGGATACATGTCAGATATGTTTCAAATATGTATCAGATAAGCATGGATACGCATGGATACATATAGGATACATAAGCATTTTTATTGGATATTCGTACAAATTCATACAAATGCATTCATATAGAATCCTACCACATTCAAAGGGGATCTATTTGAATGAATACAAATTTTCTTACATTTGATTTGATACAAATTGAATGAAGAAAAAAACATTTGTGCATACCCCTACTCTGTGCAGAGATCCAGAAAATGCCAGATGCAGCTTGCCCAGTAGTAGTGAAGCCACAAAGGTGTCTTGGCTGGCTGTAATAAGGCCACAATTGGGCCACAAGAATGGAAGTGCCTCCTCACCAGCCACCTTAGGCCAAATGGATGCAGCTACGGGCCTGAAAATCTACTGCCTGATCATCTTGCCCTGAAGTTCCGCCATCATGTTTGCCAGCTAAGCTCTGCTACCACTAAAGTTGCTGCTTTGGAAATCACCTCCAGAAATACAGCCAATGGATAACATTCCTCGACTGCAGGCGTACCAAGCAGTACAATTTGCAACACAACTAACATATGTGATGTTAAAGGGAAAAAAAATCACACATTGGACAATTTGTAATGGCAAAGTTTCCATGCAGGGTACCAAAAGCTCAGAGATAGTTTTTAGCTGCAAACAGGTATCCCAGAGCCAGTTTTCTTCTGTCTCCTCTGTGACAAAGCACATTAGGAAAATGTGAAGAAGAAAATGAGGGAAATTGGCAAATATGAGCTTTTCCCCCCTTCCTTTCTTTTTTGCAAAGCTCAAAATTTTTTTAGAAAGAAGAACGTACAAAGACTCAACCAGTTCCAAATTGAAATAAGCAAATTTTGCATCCTGGGGTTTAAATTTGGGCTGTTATCCTTGCTCCTTCTTTCTTTGATAAATTATCTGTTGATTTTATTCTGCGGGATATTTCACTGGCTGTTTCATTTGTAGCAAATATTGGACTGTGACTTTTAGTTTTTAGAGGGAGAAGAGTATTTTATTATTATTATTTCAAACCATCTGTTTATTTCCACTGGTTTCTCGGCCTGTGTTTTCTGGCTCGGTGTAAGGCGGCACAGGAAAGGTGAGAGAAAAAGAATCCAGGAAGAAGTTATTGATGGCTTTATCAGTATGAAATACTCACAATGCATCACCAACATGCTTAGAGTATAATACTGACAATAAATATGATAATAGTTGTCACATATCAGTGAGAGAAATGCTGAGCTTCCAAAGCACAAAATAAATTGCATTTCCCTTTACATATCCACTGCAATGGACGTTGCAAAGATGGTAGAACAAACCAACCATTTTGACATGTTTACAAGGCTTTTAAATCACAAAAGGGGTTATTGCAATGCTGGAAGGATTGGGCAATGTGTTTTTACATGCAGGGCACATTCCTCTTGAAGAGGCAGACTTTTTAATTTACATTTGTTAGAAATGCCTATCAGCCTAAGGGTGAGGGGAAAGCTTTATTTTTAATCAAGAGGGAAGAAGGAAAGGGCCGTCGTTCCTGCATTCTCTCAGGGGCTCCAAAGATGGCCAAACTGTTTGTTGATGGCTTCAGACTACTTGGGATACCCCCTGGGCAAAATTTCCGCCATCCCCCCCCCCCATTTGCTGTTCCTCTTCATCATCATTGCCACCAGTCACCTGATTGCAGGGCTGTGCAAGAAATGGAACATACCTTTGTTTTCAATTAGACCTTTCAAAATCAATCCTTTTGAAATTTCTTTCAATCTGAACTTCCCATCCATTGATCTTCCCAACCCAACAAGTAGGTTCCGTTCTGTCTGCTCATTTTCCATTCATGCTGCCTTATGAAGCCCTTTCTGCACTGGACCTTATTCTGGATTGTATCCTGGGCCTTTCACACTTACCTTCGTATTACAGGGGTGGTCAGCTCTGAAATGTGCCATATGCATGTCACAGGGCCTGGTCACGCAAGTGTTTTAGGTCAACCTGAGTTGGTCCACAGGTCATGTTTCTCACATTAATTTTATTTAAATCATTTTTCAAGCTGGCCTACCCCCATTAGACCATCTTAATCTACAGTCCTGTTTTTACAGGAATGGTAGGCACTCAGACCATCTAGGAATTCCAGGTTGTCTTTGCTTCCTCAAGTGTGAGCAGGGGGACAGGTTAAAGGAGGCTGAAATGTGCTGTGGTGGGTGCGTGGGGTCCAGTCTTTCCTTTTGGCCAATCAGCACACATGGAGTTTGTGAGGCACCTCCCCTTCTCTCCTCAGTTTATGTGTATGATTCTTCTATCTAGCGTTTTTACACAAACTTATTTTTATTATTTTAAAAATAATAATTGCAAGGAGAAGAAAAGCACATAAAAAAGGAAGGGGGCATGGAGGTGGGGGAGCAGGCTTAAAAAAGGACCACAAACACACACCCTCACCTCCCTTGAGTGACAAGAATGGCATCCAGTAAGAAATGAGATAGATTTTATGTAGCAAAAGGGGTGGAGACCCAAGAGCTCCTTGGAGGAAACCCAGGCCGATCTGTGCAGAGATGTGTAACCAATGTGGCCCAAGGCAGGGACAGTTTGAGGGCCACCTATATCAATCCAGGTGTGACCAGCACTGGTATGATCTCAGTTGGAACTCATGAATAGGCTGTCCTGTGTTGGGCTTATGTGACCAGGCCCACAGTGTCATTTCTGCTCCAGAACAGGCTCTACACATCCCAGAGCTGGTTAGGCCCTCATAAGCTCCTTCTGCCCTCTTCCTGGTTGAAGAAGAGCTGCTGTAGGAGCACACGATGCATCATGTGATGTGTGTTGCTGTGTCACGTGATGTGATGTGATGTGCACCTGTGTGACATGTTATGTGATGTATCACATGATGCAGTTGCCTGGTTACAGCCCTGGCCCCCAGGAAGTGAACATGAAGTTTTGGGGAGGGTTTGAGAGTGGGGTTGTTTCATCCAAGGCTTCCCACATGCTAAGTGCCAAAAGGGCCCTGCTGTCTCTACGCTAGTGCAGATTATGGAGGGACCAGGGCAGGATCTCCCATCAGCTGCACCAGCCTGCAGGTGACAGGTTCCTATTCTGAGATACAATGCAGAATAAGGCCCACTGCAGAAGAAGCCTGATGTACAAACTGGATCTGAACTTAAGAACTTCCTGAACTCAGTGGGACACAGTGGTCTGGAACAGCAGCATCTACATAATGGTCCAATGCAGCCCTTGCACCTCTCCCAAAGGTCACATGAGCTTTGGGGGCCAGATTCTGAGGAACTTTGTGGACACCCTCCTAGATGGCAGGACAACAAAGGTTCCTAGTGTTATGGCCTCGGGTGGGGTGGGGCTTATTTCAGTGGCAAGCTCTGATGTGTCACCAAAATGGGTCCCCTGTAGTCCAGAAACCAAAGGCTTCCATATTCTAGATCAGGGCCCATTGATTCACCGGTAGACCTGTTTAATCAGGTCAACCAATGATTCAGATCATTAGGCAAATTCAAGTTAAAATATGAAGTCTGAATGAGAGACATTATGTAATCATTCCCTAAAGACTTTCTGGGCATCAGGAGAAGGTTGAACATTCCCTTGAATCTGTCTATGATGCAGAAGGAGACTTACAGTCTACATCATAGAGCAACTGAAAGGCAAATGCAAAAAGGTCCTTACTGCACACATTTGAATACACTCTAAATGTATACAACTTGTTCAAATGCATGCAGTTTCCATTGTGTATGAGTGTCACACTTCTGAGGCCTATTCGCACTACAGCCTGTACTGTATAATTAGGCAACTTCTGGGGAAGAGCATATGCACCTTGAGGAAGCTGTTACATCCTCCAGGCAACCCCTGCCTTCCCAGAAGTTCCCCAATTATGTACTAGGTGTGGAGCACGAAATCATGGTGAACATCTGCACCTTTTCTTGTGCTCCAGGGTCATCTGAGGTGCCATCCAAGTGTGCTGGCACCTGTAGCAGCCATAGACACAAGTGTCAGTGTCATCGTAGCAACAGCACATGTAGTCACAGAAGGCACCACAAACAAAATGGTGGTGCCCTGAAGAGGACCGGCCCCAGGATTGGTCACAGGTGAGTGACTGGGCATGCAGGGCTTAGGGTCTAAGTGACTAGAGTCAGTGTTGGGTGATTGTACTCCTTTACCATCCAGCATACAGGAAATGAAGTGTGAAATTGCCCCTGGTCCAGTCCACCTCTACTTTACCAAGAGAAAAGAAAATAAAACACAAGGAAAGGATAGTATCTAGAACCACTCCCACATAGGGATGTGCATGAATATTTGTAGCCATTTGAAATCCGATCAATGTGCCGAATCTCAACATTGAACACAAATAGAATGTCCTGAAATTTGAATATAAACATGCTAGTCAAATTTTGAACTTAGGCTGTATACTTTTGAATTATCCAGGCATTCGTATGTGTACAAGTTTATACACAATGCATACTTGAAGATCTGCATCTTTCCCACATCTGTATGCATTTGTACGGATCTGTTGGGATGAAAACAGGTTGCATACAGGATAGCTATGGGATGTGTATGGATATGTACAGATGTGGGAAGATGTGTACATGCACATATGAATGTTGTTGACATTCATATGTGCAGGTTCGAATCAAAGGGTGTTTCCGCACATACAGTAAAACCACATTTAGACACACATTAAGGACACATATGAAACACATATAAGCTTACCTTCCATGCCAGAGGCCAGATCTGGGTCCGTTTTCAGCGGCGCTTCCGCACAAGACCGGTTTTTAACACCAGTCTTGCTGCTGAAAGCCGTCACAGGTCTTACATCCGTCCTTCCCCTGGATGTGTGCAGAAGCAGAATGCTTCTGCACATGGCCAGGGGAAAAGCCAGATTCCCGGTGACCACCATGCACTGGTCACCGCCGGAAACACAGGGTGACTGGCAGCTGCTTGCTTGAGTACCGCGGCTCCGGGGGCGGGGGCGGCGGGGCGGCAATCTGGCCGCCTTCGGCCCTGGGTGCTGCAGCTTCCACGCAGCACCCGGGCAATCCGGCCCCCCAATCCAGCCTCACTGCAGATGCCGCACACATGTGCGGATGCGCGGGGCCTCTGAGGAACTGTCCCTATTTGGCTGACCAAAAAACAGATCCGTTTGAATCAGTTTTTCGGTGGCATGTGTGGAAAGACCCAAAAATTCAAACCAATAAATTCAAACTTAGTAAATACAAATTGAATCTTGTCAAATTCAAATTTAAAAGATTCGAATGGAATTGGATTTTGGGGTGTTCGATTCGATTTGAATAGAATGTCAAAAAACACATTTGTATACATCTCTACTCCAACAAGATACATCTGGGAGTGATAAAACTGAGAAGTGAAATGGGAAGTTCTTGACGGTGGATTGATTCCCTGCTGCTCAGATATGAGCTCTCGCTAGCTGTGAACCATGCTGATTTTATGGACATTGTCCTTTTATTCTATTGCTATTGTTACATTTTGTGTTCTAATTGTATCATTTATTTTGGTATTTTGTATTGATATATGACTTTAATCATTTTAATCTTCCCTGGGACTTTTGTGAAAGGTGAGTTACATACGTATATCGAAACGCTTTTGAATCTGTTTACCTTTTAGGGATGCAGGCAGTATAATGACTTGCTGAAATATTATTACCTTGCCTTTTGGGGAGACCTCAGGTATGAGGCATGAGTAAGGCTGAACCCCACAACTATCTCTTACACCCTGTTAGGGCCCTTCTGCATAGACCCTTGCTCTGGATTAATCCAGAACAAGGGTCCAGGAAGAACACTAGGCTGCACAGATCCACAGGTTAATGTTAATGTGGATCTATGAGGCCACACATGCCCCTCAGTCCTGCTCCACCTGCAGAAGACCAGAGCTAGATTCGAATTAAGGATCCGGATCTCCTGTTTGTTTCACAAAAAGACTAAAGGCTTTGTTCCAGATGATGGGAGGTGTGCCAATGGCATGCCTCCATGATCTAGAACCACAGGGAACTAAAGAGCTCAAGTGCTTGCCTATTGCTGTTCCCTGTTCCCTCCCACATCATTTTCCTTTTGTTTCTTGTCTCCTTAGATTGCAAGCCTGAGGGCAGGGACCTGTCTAAGATTAATATAATATTGTAACCCGCCCTGAGACCTTCGGGTATAGGGCGGGATAGAAATACAAATAAATAAATAAATAATAGATAATAAGGGGGATGCTTTTCAGCAGTGCACCTGGGTCTAGGAACATTGCAACCATGGGCTGATTCACCAACATCTGTGCATGTTGCTCTGATCAGGTCCATGCCTCTATCAGTGGTTCTCAGCCTGTGGGTTGGGACTCCTTTGGGGATCAAACTACCCTTTCAAAGGGGTTGCGACAAGTCTTTCACTGCCCTTTCCTCCCCCCTCCCAGCTGTCCCCCCCCCCGCTCTGTAGTTGGGGGTCTCCACAACATGAGGAACTGCATTAAGGGGTCGCGGCATTAGGAAGGTTGAGAACCACTGCGTCTACATGATCCGGATCAGTGGTCCAGTTAATTGAGCAACACTGATCTGCATCTGAACAGAAGCAACTGCTGAAAATGATCATAGCTCAGGCAACTACAGGTCACAATATGAAAAAACCTGAATAGGGGACATTATGGAATCATTCCCCAAAGACTTTCTAGTAGGGATGTACACAAATATTTGTAACATTCGTTATTTGTATACAAACAAAATGTTATAACATTTGTACGTTGACATTCGTACAAGGCTTCGGGACATTCATGAAATGGGGAGGTGGGAAGGTGGCTGCACCAGTCATGTCTGCAATAGAACCAGAGTCAATTGGACATGGTTTGAGAGTGGATTCAAAGTGGATTCAGGGCTGATTTGATGCTTTCAGAGTGGATATGTTATGGGATACATACCAGATACGTATTGGATACGAATCGGATACATATGCATTTGTATTGGATATTCGTACAATTCATACAAATGCATTTGTATTGAATAGAATCCTACCACATTCAAAAGAGAGCTATTCAAATGAATGTGGATTTTCTTACATTCGGTTCTATACCAATCAAATACAAAAACCCCATTCTTGCACTTCCCTACTTTCTAGTAATCAAAAGAAGGGTAAACCTACTTAAAAATGTAGCAGATTTCTTATTATGATTGTTGTATGAAAATGCTAGGATATATTACCTAACTGTTTGCCATTAAGTAGATTAGAAAGGAAACAACTGTGTTTTGTTTTTGCAGTGGGGGCATCTAAGGGATGAATATTCATGCTGGGATGCAAATGAAGAGATACAGCTATTGCTTTTTCAATCAGGCCTGTGTCTTTGCTGATGAATAGAGATGCCAGATCAGAACACCAAGGAGACCCCCCAAGGGAGCCCCAGGGCCAAAACCTCCAGGAAGAGGAAGGGCAGCGGCACCAGCCGTTGCAGCTGTGAATTATCCTTCAACAGCACAGAGAGCATCCAGCCCCACGCCATGATTGACAGCTTCAACGGCAGTCCATTGATCAGGAACTCTTGGTGTGAGCCTTTGAACACGTCTAATTATCACTGTGCAAAATAAGATGACCCAGTGGGGATTTTGAAGCTCAGGGCAGGATGTTGAATAATGGGAAGGTGCCAGTGAAACATCTGTCTCTTCCAAAATGCATCCCTTTCTGAGATAGTGTGCAGTTTCCGTAACTAAGCCAGATTGTCCAGCATGCTAATGTTCCCCGGGGCATGACCATCTCCTCCAACAGTTCCTTTCCTTCAAATTCTCACTTTCCACTCTGTGATGCAGCACTGGATGCAGGCAGAAGAATATAGGGATCAGGCCACAACCCATGTGGTCCACCATCCTATCTCACACAGTGGCCCACCAATCGCTTCTGGGAATTCTCAAGCAGAAGGCAAAGGCAAAAATTTCACCTGCTTTCAACTCCCTGAAAACGCCCTTTAGAGGCATTCCGCCTGTCTCTCCAACCTGGAGACAAGACCCAGGGATCCATTCTTGCAGCTATTGAACACCTTTCCTCCATGAATTTATCTAATCTTTTCTTAGAGTTATTCATCACAAATAGGCACCATGAGTTTCTTGCTGCCGCCAAAAATCCAGAACATTCAGCATGGACCTTGGATGAAGCTTATTACTAGGGGGGAGCACTAATGCAATTTTGGGGATTCAATTTGATTCAAACTGAATACCCAAAAATTCAATTTGATTTGAATCTTTAAAATTCAAATTAAATCAAATTCAATTTGAATTAAGCAAATTCGAATCTGTTTGAATTTTCTGTTCAGATTTGCACTTATGAACATCAACAACGTTCATAGATGCCTGTTGGCATCTTTCCAGCATCCGTACACATCCGTACACATCTGTGTGCATCTCGTAGTTTTCCTATATGCAACCTGTTTTTGTCCCATACGGGAAAGATGCAAATCGGTACGTACGCATCGTGTATAAACTCGTACACATGCAAATGCCTGGATAATTCAAATGAATAGATCTGAAATTCAAAATTCATTTGAATCTTAAAATTTGAATTTATGGGCATTTGGAATGTCGAAGTTTGGCCAGATTCTATTGAATTTTGAATACCTTTGAATATCTGCGTACAGCCTTAATTATTACCCTCATGGTATACTTTCTGGGTTCCTCCAAAGGCCATTTGCTGGGATTTGAGAGTCGCTGAGGGTTTTGCCCTTATCTTCTTTCTGAGATGCCCATAAACAATTGGTGGGCCACAGTGTGGGACAGGATGGTAGACTATGAGCTTATTCGCATTTGGTCGTATTCTGGAATATATCTCAGGATAGGGGTCTGGTGTCCATCTGCTAATGCAGACGCTGGCAGGTCTCACTCATGGCCTGCTGTAGCCTGAATTAGCATGTAGACAGCAGGCCTCTTTTACTGGATATATTCCAAAATACAGCCAAGTGAGAACAGACCCAAGATTGGCTGTGGTCGATCCAGCAGGGTTCCTCTTATGTTCTGATGTTCTTATGCTGAGCAGAACACTGAAGTATATAAAGCTTTGACTTCAACAAACAGATTTCTGCCAGAGGGAAAGGAATATAAAGTTAAGAGAACAGATAGGCACATACTTACAATTATTTTAATGATTTTTTTTTAAAAAAAATGCATTGAAATTAAGAGAGCATGTTTAAAAACTGAGTGAGATTTTTTGTTTTTGTTTTATTTTTCCCCCAACTCTTACAGTCTAGTGCTACCAGTGCTTCCATACACATATTCAGATGAGTTAATAAACTTACCTGGTATATTGAAAGCTGCCTGTAGGGCGCCCACTTGAGTCATTACTGTTCTTTCTTAGTAATTTTCCTCACCCTCAGGGTAGCTGTTTAACATTGTGACCTGCTCCCCCCAGCCCACAAATGAAGCTTTTACATTTCTATATGCCTTTCAGAATAAATCTAGGACTATGATTATACCGGTGTAAAAATAGAATCTTTGACACAGCTTTGAAAAATCACGTTCCATCGTAAATGAGGAGAGTTTTCAGAACAGGTTGGCAGATTGTTCCTACTTCTGGTAATATTAGAGGAAAGCTAACTGAAAGGTCAATCACGTATATAATTAGCTGATATATAATACTTATTAATACTTGGAACATTTGTTGTGTTTTGGCTTAACCTGCCTGACAATAACAGTTAGATGGTTTGTGAAACGAAGCTGCCTTGCAGAAGCCTCGGGCTAATTTCTTCACGAGTTAATGAGATTCCATTCAAAACCTTAGCAATTGGGTGTGTAAGTGTCTGCTAAGAATGTGGTGTGGGAAATTTGATCGGCAAGGTTCTTCCCAATCACACATTAACATTTGCATGCAAAGTTATTTATGTATTACGCCTACCTGAATGGGAAGTAGAATTAGCAGTTCCACCATGGCAGAGATAATGGGGTCAACACATCGGAGCAGAGGAAGGAAAATTAAATTGGCTTCAGCCACATCCACTCAGGCAGGACAATACAATTTGCAAGGACATAATATTCAAACATTGCAAATATCACTATGGGATCGGGACAGTTTTCTCAGTTCTGCGGGATTACTGCAAACGCCATGACAGACTAAGATTATCCACTCAGATAGAAAGATAAATAGATATTGAGATTTTGGAAAGAAAGAACAATCAAAGCTTCTTGGGACATAGGTATATACAAATTTTACTAAAATGTGAGTTTGTGTGTCAAACCTGCAGTGCTTTCAAGTGAATCTGCATTTTTGCAGATTGCTTGTTCCAACATTCCAAGCATGTTGCTTCTTCCAATACTACTTTTTTTAATTTTCAAACGTGCTTATACTGCAGATGTCTGTTTTATAATCCCCATCCAGATGGAATGAAAATAGTGCCATTACAATACTGCTATGGTGGGATCCCCTCACATACAGTTGTGACCCCAACACAGCCCAACTTTTTTGCTTTTTACTGTTCCTGATTGAAGGTTTTCCAGCTGTAGCACTTTTTAGGGAGCCACTTACCTTGCGTGGAGGCTGAAACAGCTGACCACATATGCACAGAAGTAGTGACACACACATCTGGGAATTTGATGGCAGCTGGATTGCCCAGATTGGAGAGGAGCAAAGCCCTGCATCATTGCTTCTTGGTGGTATATCCAGCTCCCATCTAAAGCAGCCAGAGAGAAGTCTGAGAGCTCATTACCTTCATTCTTCCCCTTGCAGAGGGATCAAATCATTCATAGCATTATGAGTGTTCCAGTGCTTCAGAAGGGTCTGTAAGAAGAAGAAGAGTTGGGTTTTCTACCCTGCTTTTCTCAACCATTTAAGGGGACACAAAGAGGCGGACAAACCTTCTGTTCTTCTCCCCACAACAGAAACCCTGTGAAGTGGGTGGGGCTGTGAGACCTCAAAAGAGAACTGTGACGAGCCCAAGGTCACTCAGCTGGCTTTGTGGGGGAGGGCGCAATCAAACTCAGTATTCCCAGATAAGAGTCTGGCTCCCAAACCACTAGACCAAACAAGGTGCCGAGTGTGTATCTGTCCAGCTTGGGTTGAAAAAGCTAACAAAATATTATAGAGCTTAGGTAGTCCCTGCAGCTCTGCAGCCTGCTTTTGAAAAAAGGGCACAAGGCAGCTATTGAAGAAAATAAGTCCAGCCAGCTAGCTGGAAGCTGCTAGCACTGTAGACCACTGTGGACCCATGCTGTAAACAGAACTGACAAACTATTTTGAATTACAATTGACAGAAAGTGCACAGGGAGAGGGGCAGACCTGCACTAACACTGTTAATCTGGTTCTGCTCCTCCACCCACCCCAACAGCTAGGACTAAATGGTAGCCCCCAGTAATTTCAGATCCAGAATATAGCCCTTGGTCTAGGCAGTTTGTAGACCTCTTGATCCAGATCTGGCTCTGTTTTGTGAAGACAGGGCCTCCTTGATCCAGATTAGCATGGAGATCAGATGGCCCAGGACCTCGATCCAGATCTACGGGTTGGCGCAGAAAGGGCCTAAATATGGAGTGCAAAAACTAAATCAACTCTTAGGGATGTGCATGGAATTTTTTTGCATTCAGATTTGAATTGAATTGAA
Organism: Aspidoscelis tigris stejnegeri; assembly: GCA_023333525.1. NCBI lineage: Eukaryota > Metazoa > Chordata > Lepidosauria > Squamata > Teiidae > Aspidoscelis > Aspidoscelis tigris. The sequence continues at coordinate 103,026,881 of JALMGA010000003.1, read as the reverse complement.
TACCCAAACATTCAGTTTGATTCAAATGTTTAGAATCCGAATGCAACAAAATCTGATTTGAATCAAATGCATTCGAATCTGTTTGTCTGAATGTTGGATTTGAATCTGAAGGTACGAATACTGACAACATTTGTATGTGTTATACTTATCTGTACGCATTTTGTACGCATCTCGTTTTATCCTGTATGCATCCCGTTTTCACCCCATACTATCAGCGCAAATGCGTACAGATATGTATATAATATTATTTGAATGTTTAAATTCGAATGTGTAGACATTCTATTCAAATCCGAATGTCCACATTTGATCAAATTCTATTAAATTTCAAATTTCATGCACAACCTTATCAACCCTTAGCTCCTTTTCATTTGTGCAAGGTCATCTTATTACATGTTTGTTTGTAGGTGAAGAAGAAAAAGAAAAAGAAGAGTTGGCATTTCTGCCCTGCTTTTCTCACCCATTTAAGGGGACTCAAAGCGGCTGACAAAGCTTTTCTATTCTTCTCCCCACAAAAGAACACCTGTGAGGTTGGTGGGGTTGTGAGAGCTCAGAAGAGAACTGTGACTAGCCCAAGGTCACCCAGCTGGCTTTGTGGGGAAGGGCGGAATTGAACCCGGTATTCCCAGATAAGATTCTGGCTCCCTAATCACTAGGCCAAACTGGCTGTAGGACTTGATAAATTCTTGAGACCCAGGCCTATCATCTTGTGGGTGGCTAAGAAATAAAAAGAGATAGTTCCAAGAGCTATCAATTCTGTTGCTCTTTTTATTCCCTTATGCAAAGAGTTCAGAATAGTCCATGCAAGCTGAGCAATTAAGAATACAGAGAGTGCTAAGCAATCAACCCAGACTCTGGAAGAAAAGGCACAATTGAGAAAGCGCAAGTAACTGCTCTGAGAAGGAGCTCATTAAAGCATATATCATTTCTTACACCCCTCTTCTTCTTCTTTTTAATTATTCTTACAGAAAAGCAATTAGGCTCAGAAGCTCTGCTTTTGTACTCTACCTGGATTAAGGTTTTCAATTTTTTTTTCCTTGAGATAAAGCAATATTCCTTGTTCTTAGCACTTCAAATGAAATGTTCCCATCATTCCATTAATGCAAAACGTTGGTAGAAAGGTTCATCAGGTGTCCTTCAACTCGAGGTGACACACTTGTGGGGCCAGAAGGTTTCAATCCACTGAGAAGCAATAAGAGAAGCTGTAATATATAAGCAGCAAAATGACACAGATCTAGGGGAATAGGGAGCTCCATCTCTGACACTCTCTCTGAAGCTCAAGTTAAATTCAGCTACAATCCTATCTAATTTCTAAAGGCCAGAAAAATGATTCCCTTTCATTAGAAACAAGGCGCAACTGGAGTTAACTGGAGAAACACACATAGTGCTGATTATTTGCTTGATATATATCCTGTCCTTCAACCCTAGACTGTTAAAAAGATCCTTTTATTTGTGTTCATGCAGAAGGTTTTAAGCTGCTTTAATCAAACCAAAACCCTCACACCGAAGCATGAAATTTAAAAATACAATAGTATAACTATAGTATAATTATTGAAAGCCAGTTAAAAAAAAGCAGATAAACATAAAGGCCACCATAATACAGCGCATAAGAATGATTTAGGATGTATATGGGCAGAAGAGCGCATCCACAGATAGCTCAGTACAAAATTCTCCTCAGAGATGTTAGAGAGTAGAAGGCCAGGAATTCTCCTGAGAAATGTCAGAGATGGGAGGCTCACACTTCTACTCAGAGACATCCTTCCTACTGAGTGGAAAGAGCATATCCAAGAGCGCTGGCTACCCTCAGGTCCTCATGGGTGACCATACCAGTAACCTAGCCACAACAGGATCCGCACAGCTGTATTTCAAACCATGGCAAAAATGGCTGACTTCTGGGTCCATTTCTGGCTTGTTTTGAAATAGGGCTGTGCTGAGGCATGAAGTGCGAAGCCATTGCATGCCCTGCCACAGGGGCCAGGGCAAACCCTCCAGTCCAGCAGGTCCATCCCATGCCAGTTTATTATGGCAGAGAGCATCAACAGAGAGAACACGAATGCAATTTTTGACATTCAATACGATGAAAATTGAATATTCAAATATCTGAATTCATACAAATAATAATAATAAAAAACAAATGCCTGGGCATTCAAACTGATGTGAATGCATTTGTATCTATTCAATCAAATATTCGATATGTATCTAATGATACAAATCTCGTACACATCTGTATGCATCTGTACACATTCCGTTTTTATCCCGTATGTATCCATGCAGATGCGTACGGATATGCCCAAGATGCATACCCATACGTATGTGATGCATACATATCCATACACATACAAATGTCCAAATTATCCATATAACTCAAAATATTCCAAAATATGAGGCTCAGCAGCAACTCGTACAGCAGAACCAGCAGGGCAGGAAAACCTCACAGTGGATCCTTGTGTTTGCTTAGGTCATCACTGGAGAAGCTGCTGAAGAAATGATCCAGCTGGACTTGGAAGGCAGCCAGTTACAATAATCTTTGATATTCGTCTCCAAGGAGAGAAAGGGATACATACCTAGAAGGGGGTCATTGTCTATGGGACTGAGGTGGGTGTTCACATCTCAAAGTTCCCTGGGACTTATCTAAAGTGTGAATGTTGGTGTCCCAGGACATCTCACTCACCACAGCAACAGCCATGCATGCCAGCCATTGCTGCAGCAACCGGACAATGCAATGCATGACTGAGGCTGTGCCTCCTTACCCCTACTTCCCTTTGCACAGCCCCAGTGCAAAGGGCACATGCCAGAGTGAGCAAGCAGCATCTAGCATAGGCTGAATCCCCAAAAGACTTATTTGCCTCTCTAGTCTCCCTCTACTGTCACTGTATTCAAGCAGACTTTAAATGTGCCCTGCACTTCCGGAATAAGCGTCCGCATGAGGCTCAGCAAAACGCGCATTTAAAACACACCTTCGGTCCTAACAGAAGCGTGTTTTCTTTCCCTGCATCTTTTTCTCCCCACCCCCTCTCTTGTTCAAAGGAAAAATAGCCAGATCTCACTCTCAGCACTTACTTTCACTCTGTTCTCTGTTCGAAATGGCTTGGCTGCAACGATCGTGTGCTCATTTACTCTTAACACTTTCACAGATCACCCACGTCACACCTGATAACAATGTTGCAATTCTGAGCAATTCTGGCTCTTTGAAAGTTCTGACCTTTACAAAGGAAAGGGAGGGAAGCTGCAGCATTTCTGGGAGATGTGTGAATGCTTTATGGCTGTGTGTGCAGGCAGCAATCCCCGCCCCTTTTGCCACAGAGCATCTCCAAGGTAAATGTTGCGAGGAAAACCCGCGACGTCCAGAAAGAGTGGTGAAACTCTTCTTTAAAGGGCACATATTTTGTCGCAGGTTTTCCTGCTTTTGTAGCGCTGGAAGCTCGTTAAAAACCCTGGCATGGGGGGCACTCAGAGGCAAAAGAAGATTTTTAGCAGACTTTAAATTGCTTGGGGACAGGCCCATAGATGTGGAGCACATTTTAGAGACTTGCCTCACTTATCTGGCTGGCACAGGAAGCAGGACCAGGCAGGGCTGGAGCGGTACCAGCAGCAGAAACAGCCTCAATATCCTGGAATAAACCTTTTGTCTGTGGAGAGCTCTTCCAGGACAGCCCCCACACTGGCTCTGAAGATTGTGCAGTTTTTGCAGCCAACTTCCAGGTTCTCCAACAGCTAGGAGCCCCAGGAAGACCCATTTTGGTAGTGCAATTTGGTGCACCACCAAAATGAGTGCTCCTATTAAATCATAACAGTTCAATCTATAAAGGAAAGCCTGTTCAGCACAGATTTGTCTCAGCTAAATATAGCAGGACTTTGGAGAACATAAAGAGGCTTGGCTGTAAACAAGGGACCAGAGAGACTTGTAATGCGAGAATTAAAGGGTGGGTCCCCATTTAGAGTCATCCCTATAAATTTAAGAAAACGAAATAGATTTCAGCACTGTTGGGAAAGGCTTCATCAACGCACATTTTTAAAAGGCAGCTCAAAAGGAGACAAGAGGTGAATGTTTGCTATGACTAGAGTTCTCATCCCACCTCTAATCCACATTAGAGGTCAGAGAATGCACTTTGGAAATAGATTTTCCAGCCTGTAATGTGAATTAGAGACAATAGTCTGTAGATGCTAAGCTACTTCATAGCATTAAAAATAAAATTAAAAACTATGTGAGAATAAAGCCAAAGCCCTTGAGAGCTGAGTGGAAGTCAAAGTAGGGAGAATCAGGATTCAGGACAGAATTTCTATAAGCTGCACTTCATGAAGAAGAGGAGTTGGCTTTCCTCCCCCATTTAAGAAGACCCCAAGTGGCTGACAAACCTTCTGTTCTTCTTCCCACAACAGAATACCCTGTGAGGTAGATGGGGCTGTGAGAGCTGTGACTAGCCCAAGGTCATCCAGGTGGCTTCATGGAGGAGTGTGGAGTTAAGCCCAGTGACTGCAAGATATGAGTCCGGTACTTTAAGCACGAGACCAAAATGGCTCACAAAAATAGTCAGATGGTAGGCAACTTGTACAAAAGCAAGTATACCAAAGTAACTTTATTCTAACTTTATTCTGAGGGGGCAACTACTCTCTAAGCAGACTCTACACCCAGCTGAGAGACCATTTTTACATAAGAATATATGAGGAGCCCTGCTGGATCAGGCCACAGCCCATCTAGTCCAGTGTCCCATTGCACACAGTGGCCCACCAAATGCTCATGGGCATACTAAGCAGAGGCAAGGACAAACCCATTCCTGCTCTCGAATCCCAGTAAATGCCCTTAGAAGTGTCCTGCTTCCCCCCACTCCAGCCTGAAAGATGTACCTAGGCATTCATTCTAGTAGCCACTGATACATCTGTCATCCATAAACTTGTCTAACCCTACCTTAAAGCCATCTAGCTGTCACCACCTCTTCCAGCAGCATATTCCATAAGCCGATGACCCTCTGGCTGAAGAAATATTTCCCCTTGTTGGATCCAACTCTCCTACCCATCAGCTTCATAGAGTGCCCTCTGGTTCTAGTGCTGTTTGATAGAGAAAATAAATTTTCTCTATCCACCTTTTCTATATCATGCATAATTTTATATACTTCAGTCAGGTCCCCTCTTAAACGCCGCCTCTCCAGACTGAAGAAGCCTAAGACGTTTTCGCACGGGGGAAAACGGAACGCGAAAAAGGCAGCTGCGGACACGTCATCCGCATTGGCCGCGCGCGGCTTGCGTCCCGACGTGTCTGCAGCTGCCTTTTCCGCGTTCGAAATGTAGAGCACTTCGAAGTGCTCTACACGCGTTCCAACGCGGACGAGCCGCCCGCAGCCGTTCGGGAGAAGAAGCGTTCGCGCTTCTTCTGTCTCCCGAACGGCTGCCGGCGCGCCTCCGACGCCGCGCGGCTTTGACAATCAGCTGTTTTTCAAACAGCTGATTGTCGATCTGCCTCCGCGGCTGCCGGCGCGCCCCTGGCCGGCGTTTGCCGGCTAAGCCAGCTTCGGGCGCTTTCCCCTTTCGCACACAGACGCTCCGGAACGCGTTTACACGCGTTCTGGCGCGTCTGTGTGTGAACGGGGAAAGCGCCCGAAGCTGGCTTAAGCTTTCTGCCTGAACGCGTTCGGTTTCGAACGCGATCCAGTGCGGAAATGCCTCTAGACTTTGCAGCCTGGTTTCGTAAGGGAGGTGTTCCGGCCCCTTAATCATTCTGGCTGCCCTTTTCTGCACCTTTTCCAGTTCCACAACATCCTTTTTGAGGTGTGGTGACCAGAATTGTACACAATATTCCAAATGTGGCCTCACCATAGCTTTATAAAGAGGGAAAATGACCCTTGCTGACTTATTTTCTATTCCCTTCCTAATTATTCCCAGCATTGACTTAGCTTTTTGTTGTTGTTGTTGCTGCTGCTGCACTAAAAATATTTTTGAAAATATTTTAAGGACTTTGGTTCATAAACACAATCTATTGTTATGATCCTACCCTAACCAGATAGTCCATCCCAGGGATGTACAGGGAACTCAATCTGCTGTTGGTCTGTGGTGGACTTAACACACTTACCATGCTATTCCCCACCACCATGCTATGCTGAGCTTTCATGGATCCCCTTTACATGACAAAAGGCAAGCTTCATCATGGTGGTTGGGGGGATGAGGTGGCAAAGGGTGGTAGTGGCAGTGCAGTGGCAGTGGCAGTCGAGGGCATCAGGGTGTTGGTGGCATCAGGGCCAGTGTGGTGGTGTAAGGTCTTTCCCTGCTGGCTTCCGCCCACGCCACTACTGAGCTGGACAGAATCCCTTTGCCCAGGTCCATGTTTAGCTGAAACAGACTCAGCACTGGGGTTATTGGAGACAGGAAAGTCCTTGCGAGCCAATTTGGCCTATTGGTTAGGAAGCTGGACTCTTGTCTGGGAATACCGGGTTCGATTCCACCCTCCCCCATGAAGCCAGCTGGGTGATCTTGGGCTAGTCACAGCTGTCTTCTCAGCTCTCACAGCCCCACCTACCTCACAGGGTGTTCTGCTGTGGGGAGAATAGAAAGCTTTGTCAGCCGCTTTGAGTCCCCTTACATGGGTGAGAAAAGCGGGGTAGAAAAGGCAACTCTTCTTCTTCTTCTTCTTCTTCTTCTTCTTCTTCTTCTCTCACTTGGCCTGTTTTGTTGATATATCGTTCAAGCCCCTCTAAACTCCAGCTAATTTGTATTCAAATCATGGCATTTCTAACCTTTATAGTTATATGATTTGTATGAATCTGCTTAATCAATAAAGAAATTTAATGAACAGGATTAAAAGTTAATTAATTGTAAGCATAGTTAAACATCACTAGTTTTTACCTCTTTCTCATAAAGTCTACCTACTGTTGAAAAGAAGTAATGGCTTTTTAACCTCTTTGCCATTGCATGTTTTTTAAATGCTTGCAAAACTACCTTGTGTGTCAAATATTGAAAACCCCTTCTTCTTTTTGTTTTTCATCCCATCGTTAATTTCCTTTGTCTATAAAAACGTGGGCCTGATTAAACATTGATTTGTGCTAGGGTAAAACATTTTCTGGGAACATTTTGGGTCTTACTAGAAAGTCTTTTCTTTGCAGCAGTGATGGCCAAAGTGTTAACACAACAGGCAGAATGGGCTGCCCAGTGATTAATGCCAAGATTTATAAGAAAAGTGTCTTTACTCCTCTCCATATAGAAGAAATCCTGTTGACACACGAGCAACCCCATAAGCTCACGTACCTCCAAGGTACAAATAGATTCAGCCCTTCTGCAAGAGCCCACAGAGAACTTCTAGTATGCAGTTCCATGAGTACTTTGTAATGCTGTTAAGAGGAGGTAAGTGGAGCCTTACTGGATCTGGCCACAACCCATCCTGTCTCACACAGTGCCCCACCAATTACTTCTGGGCTTCTCAAACAAAAAAACAAAGGCAAAACCTTCACCTCCTCTTTATTCCCTGTAAATGGCCTTTACAGGCTGGCTGGCTGACTCTTCTAATTTGGAGGTGGTACCTAGGCATCCATTCTAGATACGAACATAAAGGGAACCCTGCTGAATCAGGCCACAGCCCATCTAGTGCAGCATCCACAGATCCTGACTGCGTACAAATGACCCACAGATGCATTCTGCCTGTCACTCCTAGCTGTTGGCAGTATCTAGGCATCCATTCTAATAGCCATTGGTATACCTGTCACTCTATGAACCAGCACATGTCTGGAACCAGAATGTGCCAGTTCATTAGAATTTATTGAAGTCCTCAGTGTGGTGGCACATTTCTCCTTGATGCAACCTGAAATGAGTTGGATCAAAGAGAAATTTGCCACCAAACCAAGGTCTTCAAAGAACTCTGGCAAATCATCATGGCCTAGTTCAGTGATGGCCAACCTATGACACATGTGTCACAAGTGACACACCAAGCCCTTTTGGGTGACACACATGGTCAACCTGGCACCTGGGTGTGTAGTGCTTGCTTGTTCTTGAAGTGTACAAAATACCAACTTTCAATTGAATATTAGCAAAATTCAGCAACAAAAGTCACGAATGTAAAGAATTATTTGTTTTTGTTTTTAATAAAATACATATATCAAAAATATAACTTTTTTACTAGAGCTACAAATATCACAAAATTATGGATATTTCTAGATGTGACACAGCACCCGAGTTAAGCTAGGTTTCCTTGCAAATTTTGACACACCAAGCTCAAAAGGTTCGCCATCACTGGCCTAGTTCATACAAGGAAAGTGTGTGCTGCTCTGGTAGATACACTTGACAGTGTGGAAGACACAAGACCTCAAAGCCATTGCTCTGCACTGGATCAAAATGCAATTTGGATACAACGAAAGCTTCCAAACAGAGTCCTTGTTCTCAATGACCTTCTAGTGTGCAGTGGTCCACCACTGCTACCACCACTGCCATCCCTGTCCCAGGGTGCTCCAAGTTGCCCCTGGAGGATATTATGGATAACCTGTGCCTCCTACATTCCTCTTCCCTACAGTTCAGTTGGAAGAAGACTGGATAACAGTTTTGTTCAAGAAACCAGAAATAGGAAATGTTTGTTATTCTGGGAAGCCTTGGAGCTCTGCATTTCTGTAGACATCCCAGAATGCACTATTCCATTCTAAGCATTGATAGACTCTTGCTATAAATAACGTGCAATTTGTCAAGTAGAAATAGCAGCTATTTCTTTAATTATATCTTAGGTATAAACCTCTTTTTCTTCCATTTTCTTTCCTTCCCATTTTTTTTCTTTTTAACAGTCCAACATCTTTTCTCTGTATATCATTTTGCGGTTGTTAGGGAATTAAACCAGTAGGGACCCTAACCTGAATTAATGAACAGGTTGGTTGACAAGTAGTAGAAGGTTTCAATACATGCCAGTTTGCTAATATGTAATCATCAGAGATTGCAGTTTGGTCACTAGAAGAAAAATGGTATAGCAGAGATTGAACTTATCCCTTGCTTTTGAGATGTAAGGAAGTTGTAGAGCAGGCTAATATTGTCCTTTTCCTCTCTGCTTTGTCTAACAAGTTATGTAAATAGATACGGCTGTCTTTCATCTGGAAGGGAGGACAATATTAAAAGATTAGCAATACTACACACACACACACATGAATATTCATAACATTCAACATTTGGCTGAATTCAACTGAATTTGGACATTTGAACTTGAATCAAATGTTACAATATTCATAAGTTAACATTCAATCAAATACAGATGTTTCCAGACATTCATACGAATAGTTTGGACATTAAGCTGTGGAAATGCATCAGATATGTATTTGTATCGGATATGTATCTGTTCATATCAGATATGTATCTATTCATATCAGATACGTATCTGTTCATATCAGATACATATCTATTCATATCAGATATGTATCAAATGTTTGTACAAATACGTACAAATAGATTCTTATCAAATAGAATTTTACCACATTCAAATGCGATCCATTTGTACGAATACAGATTTGTTTCGAATCAAATGCCTCCCTGGACCCAGAAGATTTAAATAGCTATCACCCAGTGGCCAACGTACCTTTTTTAGGCAAGGTTCTGGAGAGGGTTGTCAATGTTCAACTGCAGACATGCTTGGAAGAAGCTGATTATCTAGACCCATTTCAATCTGACTTCAGACCTGGTTATAGCACAGAAATCCTGGTCACCCTGGTTGATGACCTCCAGGAGAGAGACAGGGGGAATGTTATCCTGCTGGTTCTCCTGGATCTCTCAGCAGCTTTTCATGCCATTGACCACAATAACCTTTTAGAGAGACTACAGTGTTTAGGAGTGGGGGCAATGCTTGACACTGGTTCTGCTCCTGTCTCCAGAGCAGATCCCAGATAGTGGCTGTGGGAGATACTGATTTGACACCCTGGGAATTCATTTGTGGGGTCCCCCAGGGGTTGATCTTATCTCCCATGCTGTTTAACATCTATATGAAGCCATTGGGAGAGTCATCAGGAGATTTGCAGTGAGGTATCATCAGTATGCAGATGATACCCAGCTCTATCTCTCTATACCATTTGAATCAGGAGAGGCAGTTGAAGTGCTTGACAGGTGTCTGGAGACAGTAAAGGCTGGATGAGGACCAATAAATTGAAGCAGAATCCAGACAAGACAGAGGTGCTGTGTGTCACAGGGTCTTGGGTCCGGGTAGTTGGGAGATACCCTGTCCTTGATTGGGTTGCAATGCCCTGGAAGGGACAGGTGCACAAGTAGGGGGTACTCTTGGACTCCGCACTAACACTTGAAGCTCAGGTGGAGGCCATGGCCAGGAGCACCTACTTCCAAGTATGGCTGGTGTGTCAACTGAAGACTTTTCCAGATAGAGACAACTTGACTACAGTCATCCATGCTCTGGTAACTTCTAGATTGGAGTACTGTAATGCACTCTACATGGGGCTGCCCTTGAAGACAGTCCAAAAGTTGCAGCTAGTGAAAAATGCAGCTGCTAGAGTGCTGACTGGAACAGCTAGCCAGACACACACCACGCCAGTTTTAAAAGGGCTGCATTGGCTGCCAATTTACTACTGAGCCCAATTCAAGGTGCTGACTCTGACTTATAAGGCCCTAAATGACTTGGGTCCCAAATATCTAACGGAACGCCTTCCCCCATACTGACCTGTCTGTGCCTTAAGATTTAGCGCCGAGGCCCTCCTGGTTGTCCCACCATTTCCAGTAGTGGGCACCCGGAAGAGGGCCTTTTCGGTGATGGCCCCCAGACTATGGAATAGTCTCCCCCTTGAGGTGCGTCATGCCCCTTCTTTACATATATTTAGGAAGGCAGTGAAGACACGCCTCTTTATCCTGGCCTTTAGCTGAGATGATTGCATTTCCCCACCCAGTACAGATACCATCATTTTAAACATGTTGCATATTGTTTTAGGTTTGTTGAATTTTTAAAGGGCTTTTAATGTATATTCTTTTTTTTCAATCTGTTGTTTTAATGGTTGTTACCCACCCAGAGACCTTTGGGTATGGGGTGGAATAGAAATGTAATAAACAAACAAGCCAACAAACAAACATTTGTGTACATCCCTAACACCCATAACTGCTTATTACGGATGTGTATGAATGGGTTTTTTTTATTCAATTAATATCAAATACAAGAAAATTTGTATTCGTTTGGATAGATCCCCTTCAAATGTGATAGGATTCATATTCAATGGGTGTTTTTCCACTGTCACTAGAAATACCCATTAGGTACCCATTAATGGGTACCAAAATGCCATTATGTACCCATTAATGAGTACTTAATGGGTACTTCTAGTGACAGTGGAAAAACATCCAATATGAATGTTCAATCCAATACAAGTCCCATACAAATGCATAAGAATAGCATAGGAATCCCAAACAAATCCCATAGAACTTCCATACAAATCCCATACAAAGCTTCATATGAATGTATCAGAACAATCAATTCAGATTTGAACATCAATCTTCAAATGCGCCAACATTCGATTTGAATTCGAATGTCCAAATTCAACTGAATTCTTACGAATTTTAAATGTTACAAATATTCATGCAAATCCCTACTGCTTGTGCCTGTTCTGGTTCAAAAATGGAGTAGGGAGAGGAACATGTAAAGATTACGATAAATCATTATAAAAACGAGGAGACTAGAAGCCAAACCTAAGAGTCAACAAAAACAAATGATCAGTAAGTCAAATTTCATAAGACAGTGAGTTTTGCAGGCAGACTGCCACTAGAAGTGTTGCCGGGTCTAAAATCAACAGGTAATGCCCAACAGGTGATAGGAAAGCTGGAATGCCCCATAGCTACAGTCAGAGGTGAATATGATGGAATTTACTACCAAAAGAGGTGATGGCAGCAACCAGACTGGTTTCAGAAAAGATTAGATAAATTCATGGTGGACAGGTGTATCAATGGCTACTAGAATGGATGCCTAGGTAACCCCTCCAGGTTGGAGAAATGAGCAGGATGCCTCCAAAGTCTGTTTGCAGGGATTTGAGATCAGGCCAAGGTTTTGCCTTTGTGTTCTGCTTATAATGCCCAGAAGCAATTGATGGGCCACTGTCTGCAGAGCCGAACCGGAGCCAAAATGGTGGCCGTGCATGCGTGTGGGACAGCTATCTTGTCAGTGACATTGGAGGCGCAAGCATCCAGCCCACACAAGTCCCTCTGCTTGCGCTGCATGGTTGCCCAGGTGTCTCGGCCAGCAGCAATTATTCCAGAAGTGTTTTCTTCCGGAATATCACTATATCACGTAAAATTTAGCTGACGTCTGGAGGAAGCCTAAGTCTCTTCTTCTTAGATTTGCCAAGCAGGTTCTCCATCTGTTATACTACGTGACATTATACTATGTAACCAGTTCGATCTCACTATTAGCAGTCAGAGCAAACCAGGGCACCATATCTGAAAGTATATGAGAAATCAAGAAAGGAGAGTGTGCTTCAACGTGGCACAAAAGGTTAGCAACCCCACACCTCCATAACAATATTTGCCTCCACCCTGCTCTAAACTACTGCCACATGAGCTACTCCTCATCTCATAAATGTTTATAAGAATAGAGCATATGGTCAAATTTGGACACTCGCCAACTTCAGAAAGCTAGGCGGCTTTAAAAATCTTGGTCTATAGACATAGAAGAATACGCACATGATTACAAATTTGCTTGTGCTAGACAGCCAAAGTTCCACATTATGATTTCTGGCTGAGTGTTTGCGAGAAGGTGCGTGTTTCAGAAGATTGAGTGCCATTGTTACAGGCTGAACATCTACACTAAAAGAAAATATAAAGCAAGGTGCCTTTTACATTTCCCTAAATCCTTTTCTGATTGAGCAGAGAAGATATACTTGAATTTTTGATTAAAAGCTGGAATCAGGACAGCACTGAACACAAAAGAAGCACGTTGGATCAGGAGCTGTATTTTAAGGCAGAAAGGCGCTATACTGCTGAAGTATCTTAAAGGGCTCTGTGTAACAAAAAAGGCATCTGTTTTCACACAATATCTTTTCTGTTGAGAATTTAATAGCGTCCTTGCAAATGAATTAAATGTACAGATGTGCAAAAAAAAAAACAACCCTGTACTTGCACTGAGTTTTGATCTTAATCCAAACTGGAAACAGCCAGAACACTGTCAAAATGGGAGGCGAGACAGTTATTTTGATGAAACAAAACTTAAAATGATCTGACCTGGGTCCTTCTGCAGCATGTGCCACAAAGGCTAGCAAGTCTCTAGGATGAACTGGGCGTTCGCACTTCAAAACGCCTGATCCATCCCAAGGTTACCCGGCATTAGGAATGTGCAAGAATATTCGTAGGCATTCGAAATCCGATCAAATGTGCTGAATTTTGACATTTGAACTCCAACACAATGTCCTGAAATTTGAATGTAAACATTCAAATCAAATTTTGAATTTTGGATTTATTCATTTGAATTATCCGGACATTCGTATGTGTATGGCTTCGTACGCGTATTTGAAAGATCCTTATCTTTCCCGCATCCTTACGCATTTGTACAGATACATACCAGACAGAAACGGGTAGAATGCAGGATAACTACGGAATGCGTACGGAGGCAGGGAAGATGCTTATTATGGTGTCGACATTCGTATGTGCAGATTTGAATAAAAAAATTGAATGAATAGATTCGAATTTGGTAAATACAAACGGAATCTTGTTAAATTCCAATTTTAAAAGATTTGAATCAAATTGGATTTTTGGGTATTCGATTCAATTTGAATAGAATGTCAAAAAAAATTCGTGCACATCCCTACACCAGGATTAGAGGTGAGGGTGGAGGCACCGGGCCTATTTGCACTTAGGCCTTTGTACCAGAGCTGTCCTAGAGCTGTCCTAATTGGATGCCAGAGGAACTAAGTGTGCATAGGCCCACCATCTGTCCTGGACTAAATTTAGTAGCAATACAGACACAGCATCATCTAGACCCATTTCAGTCTGGCTTCAGACACAGTCATGGCATGGAAACTGCCTTGGTCACCCTGGTTGATGACCTTCTCTGGGAGAGAGACAGGGGGAATGCTACCCTGTTGGTTCTCCTGGACCTCTCAGCGGCTTTTGATACAATTGACCATGGTATCCTTTTGGAGAGACTACGGAGTTTAGGAGTGAGAGGCAATGCTTGGCACTGGTTCTACTCCTATCTCCAGTATAGATCCCAGATAGTGGCTGTGGGAGATACTGTTTCGACTCCCTGGGAACTCACCTGTGGGGTTCCTCAGGGATCGATCTTATCTCCCATGCTATTTAACATTTACATGAAGCCGTTGGGAGAGGTTATCAGGAGATTTGGAGTAAGGTGTCATCAGTATGCAGATGATACCCAGCTCTATCTCTCTGTACCATCTGAATCAGGAGAGGCGGTTAAAGTGCTTGACAGTTGTCTGGAGGCGGTAATGGGCTGGATGAGGGTGAATAAATTGAAACTGAATCCAGACAAGACAGAGGTGCTGTGTGTCACAGGGTCTTGGGTCCGGGTAGTTGGGAGATACCTTGTCCTTGATGGGGTTGCAATGCCCTGGAAGGGACAGGTTCGTAACCTGGGTGTACTCCTGGACTCCACGCTAACACTCGAAGCTCAGGTGGAGGCTGTGGCCAGGAGTGCCTACTCCCAACTATGGCTAGTCCATCAACTGAAGCCTCTTCTGGATAGAGACGACTTAGCCACAGTTATCCGTGCTCTGGTAATCTCTAGATTGGAGTACTGTAATGCACTCTACATGGGGCTGCCCTTGAAGACAGTTCAGAAGTTGCAGCTAGTGCAAAATGCAGCCGCTAGAATGCTGACTGGAACACCTAGCCAAATGCACATCATGCCAGTCTTAAAAGAATTGCACGGGCTGCCAATTCACTACCGAGCCCAATTCAAGGTTTTGACTCTGACTTATAAGGCCCTAAATGACTTGGGCCCCAAATATCTAAAGGAACGCCTTCTCCCTTATTGACCTGCCCATGCCTTAAGATCAAGTGGTGAGGCCCTCCTGGTTGTTCCACCACCTTCAGTAGTGAGGCTGATGGGCAGCCGGGAGAGAGCCTTTTCTGTGATGGCCCCCAGACTATGGAATAGCCTCCCCCTCAAGGTGCGTTGTGCCCCTTCCTTATATATATTTAGGAGGGCGGTGAAGACGCACCTCTTTGCCCTGACCTTTGGCTGAGCTGCCAAATTTTTGTGAATTTTTAATGTCTTTTAATGTGTATTCTATTTCAATATGTTGTTATCCGCCCAGAGACCTTCGGGTGTGGGGCGGGATAGAAATGTAAATAAATAAATAAATAAATCATATCCCATGCAACTGACTTCCCATCCAAGGCATCCCCTATCCCTCCCATCAATGAGCCCAGAGCCTGTAACTCATATATTGTGTCTAGTGCACAAGGGCAGGGCTGAACAGAACAGTCTTCAATGGCAGCATGCCTACTTCAATGCTAGGGTTTCATAAAATGTTCTACAGAAACTTGCACGAGCTTTGAAGATGGCATTTTCCTTGTTGTTCACTAGGCGTGGAATCACTGAAGGCTGAACCTGAACAGTCCAAAATGGCTGCAGGCCTCTTCAAACAAGTCTACAGATAATCTCGGATAAGGGCCCTTAGGGATGGTTCTCATCCGGAGGCCTTTTTGCATTAGGCCTTTTGGAATGCGTGGAGGACATGCCAGGATGGAGCATTCACTCCTCTGGGCCAGCGGTTCCATTTGGAACTGCCCCAGCCCGTTCCAGAGTGCCCTCAATGTGTTCTGGGTGTAGAGCACTTAATTGTGCTCTACACCTGGCCCAGCGCATTCTGGCCCATCCCTGGCAATTCCACAGCTGTTCAGGGAGGGAAGTGTTTGCATGCTGCCCTACCTGACAGCTGCAGGCCCCTCCCATGCCTGTACAGATTGGGTCCTGCTGGACCCAGGGGTGGGCAGTCCTAGGGCCTTCAGGGACCCGCATGGACACCCCCCCACACACAGGGATGGGCCTAAAGGCGAACGCACGCACGTGCACGCAGCACCTACCTCATCCTTGCTGGCTCCTGAAATGGCGAGCCCAGTGCTCCTGTGAACACCAGCTGTTCTCTGATTGGCTAGCTTCAGCTAGCCAATCAGAGCAAGCTGTAGCTAGCCAATCAGAGAGAGGCTAGCATGTGCAGGCACACTGGGCTCACCATTTCAGGAGCTGTCAACGATGAGGTAGGTGCTGTGTGCATGCACCCATGTTCCCCTTTGGGCTCATGCCCGTGGTGGTGATGGGGTGGCATGTGGGTCCTTGCAGGCCCTAGGTGACATGATCCTGCCTAGGTGACATGATCCTGTCCCCTAGAACCCGCAGGACCCAATGGCAGCCAGGCCTGGGAGGAGCGTCCCACCCTCATCCCAGCCTTTTCAGGCTACGACACTCTGGGACGGTTTCCACAACTGCACGTAGGAAGGTAGGAATGTGTGTAGACACGTTCCTTACCTGCCTCCATGTAAATGGGGAAACCATCCCAGAGTGCCGTAGCCTCAGGATAGCGCTAGTCCCATGCAGACAAAGTGTATTAGGGAACTACTAATTCAAGTATAACAAAGTGCTTAAATCAGGACACTAGTCTGAACTTCTACTCAACTAACTCAAGAATCATTTGGTCCTATCCAATGAAAATGATGACTCCAAGGGTTCTTGGATGAGTTTAGGAACTCCTCCAGAGCCAGGCCCATCTGAGGCTCCAAGGGTGTGTGGTTTTATGCCCATGTTGATGCAGCTATTGAGTCAAATGTTAGAAGATCTTGCTCTGCTCTGGTATTGAACAACTTAAGCGTAGGGATGGGTATGAATGAGTTTTTTTGCATTTGATGCATATCAAATTTGTACTCATTCAAATAGATCCCCTTTGAATGTGGTAGGATTCTATTCATTATGAATATATTTGTACTAATATTCGATACGAATGCATATGTATCGGATACGCATCCCAAAATATATCCACTCTGAAAGCATCAAATCCACCCTGAATCGACTTTGAATCTACTCTCAAACCATGTTGAATGCACTCTAGGTCTATTGCAGATGTGAGTGGCACAGATGCTTTCCCACCTTCCAGTTTCATAGATCTTCCTAAGCGTTCGTATGAATGCAAATCTCAATGTATGAATGTCGTAACATTTAATTCATAGATGAATGTCTGAATTTGTACAACTTTGTATGAACATTGAATGTTACAAATATTCACACATTATCCCTACTTAGACACTTTCTGCACTGGGCCTTATTATGGATTACATTCTGGAAAAAAGATGTACCATCCACAGGTCCCACCTGAGGTCTGCCATTGTGTACAGGAGAATTTAGATGTCAGGTCCCTATTCTGAGATATAGGGTGTTTTTCCACAGTCACTTAGTACCCATTTTAGCACCCATTAAGGACCCATTTGGGTGAGAGCCGGATGACCCCATTTCCACCATGGCACCCATTAGGGACATATTTGTTTCCACCGCACCTCGGGAAATCTGGATCATATGGGTACTTTTTGGGCTTTAATCCGGATTTTCTGTTTTGTAATCTAGATTTACAATGGGGTCTTCAGCCAGAAAATCCAGATTAAAGGGAGCCTGTTTCCACATTAGTTTGGTAAATGGGTCTACAGGAGGCTAGGTGGAGGAGCACCCTTGGGGGGGAGCCCCAAAACCTAAGCTTTTAAGTCATTTCGAAGTCATTTCAAAGTCTGTGCAAAATAGCTCTGGAGCGTCTTTGAAGTCTGTGCTGATCTTCAGAGTGGACTTCAAAGATGCTTGAGAGCTATTTTGCACAGACTTTGAAGTGACTTTGGAGCCGCTTCGGAGATTGCACCCCCCCATCCCCCCAAACACCTGGGGTGACAGGCAGACCCCTCATGGGTAGATCCTGATTTCCAAATGGGTGCTCTGGTGTTTCCACGGCAGGCAGGCTAGCACCCATTGCTATTAATAAATAGCTAAATAATAAATAAAATTGGGTGCTAGACCACCCATGGAAACACATTGGGTACTTCCCTTAATCCGGATCTACTAGATCCGGATTAAGGGAAGTACCCATTCCCTAGATCTGGATCTTCTTAGATCCGGATTAAAAGAACGAGGTGGAAAAACACCCATAATCTGGAAGAAGGACCACTTTAGAAAAGGCCTCAATTTAAGGATGGGGCTGATCCCACCATTCCTCATATTCTCACAATCTAAGCATTTGAATTTCACCACCACAACAACAAAAAAACAAAATTTGAATCTATCCTCCCTGGCTAAATTTCATGTTTTTTGGTTAAGACATCAGTTTTGCTGTTCCAAGGCAGCTTTTTACAGAAAAAACTTCAAAGTCATATTTGTCCTTCTTTTCATTTCCAGCTGTTGGCTTGGCTTTAAAGCACTGGGTGGAGTTCACAGCAGAGCAGCCAAAGACTCTGCCTGGTGTGGTTTAGCTCTGAAGTTTCCCAAAGGAGTATGAATTAAATCAGAGGCTTTGACAGACTTGCTTACAGGATACCCCATTTTCCTGAAAGAGATCATCAATGCAAACGAAAAAAGGAAAAAAGTTATTTGTTGACAGCACATTCAGTTTTTATTTTCTGGTGTACAGCTTTCCTTGAAAGACTTGAGAAAGAGAGCACGTATTACATTATGGGGGAAAGTCTGTCTTGAACAGTCTGCATTAGGGTCAGAAGAATACAGACAGGGCAAATCCATGGGTGTTTTTCCACTGTCAAAAAGTACCCATTTTTGCACCCATTAAGGACCCATTTGGGTATGAGCTGAATGACCCCATTTCCACCACGGCACCCATTTGGGACCCAATTGTTTCCACTGCCATGGGGGAAATCTGGATCAAATGGGTACTTTCTAGCCTTTAATCCAGATTTTCTGTAGACCCCATTAAAGGGGTTAAAGGGAGCCTGCTACACCTCCTGTGGAAACACATTGGGTGCTTCCCTTAATCCAGATCTACTAGATCTGGAGTAAGGAATGTACTCGTTCCTTAGATCCGGATCTAAGGGCTGCAGTGGAAAAACACCCCATACTTCACTTCCTATCCGGGGAACAAGAAAGATGAAGTTGCCCTCATGTGTACTGAACATGCATATGGTGTCTGGGCTATGGGGGTGCACAAATGCAGTTTTTGGGATTTGATTCTATTTGAATCAAATATCCGAAGATTCAAATCGATTCAAATGTTTAAAATTTCAATGTATTCACATTTGATTTGATTCAAATACATTTGAATCTATTTGTATGAATTTTCAATTCATATTTGAAGATCCGAATGTCAACAACATTCATGTGGGTCCATACGCATCCGTACACATTCCTAGAAATCCTGTTTTTATCCTGTATGCATCCCATTTTCATCCCGTACATATCTGTACAAATTCATACAGATATGAATAAGACGCCTATGGACACATATATAATGTGTACGTATCCGTACCCATACGAATGCCTGAATAATCAGTACAAGTGATTTGAAAGATTCAAAAATTGGTTCAAATGTTAAATTCAAAAGTATGGACCAATTTGAATTCGAATGATTGAATTCAATTGAATTCCGAACGTTTAGAATATTCGTGCACATCCCTAGTCTGGGTGCCATAATCCTGGAGCCCAGATGCTGGCACCAGCGCACATGCTGTCACTAGGGCAACCATGATGCACCAGTGTGCTTACACGATGCATCATTTCATGAGGCAGCACCTTAGAGGTACGAATAGACCTGCCAAGCACCTTACTGGATCTGGTGTAGGTCAACATTAGTGCATGCGTGCCACACATAGTTACTTTAGGGGGAAGTTTCTGGACAGAAGGAGCCATTTCTGGTGAGGAAATGACTCCTTCAAGTGCAGATGCTCTGACCAAAAGCCCGACCCCCACCCCCGGCAACTAGCAAGCCTAGTGCAAAAAGGCTCCAGGACTACTCAGCTTTCTGAAGCTTTTGAGGAGTATGTGGAACAGCCCCTCGTTACTTATAAGAAGAAGTACCTGCAAACAACTCACCTAAGCCACAAAAAGCCTTTCAGAGCAGCTTCTAAAATGTTAAGAATACAAGACACGTTCTTCATGGGTCCTTAATCCAGATTAAGGGCCTGTGTAAATGTGCATCTACACAGAGCCTGATCCAGATTAAGGAGGTCTACACGCTCCCAGTAAAGCTGGTGGGGCAGTTTTTACTGATCCACAGCTACAGAGGACCAGGATGCTTTCAGCCACCCTGGGCCATTCTGGGACAGAGGTAACACTGCAACATGCAAGTAGATCATCTCAGAGTGTGCAAGAGCATCCTGATCAGGTAAGTGCAAAAAGACCCTTTACCTGTGCTGTTGAATAGTACTTAGAGGTTGTTCAGATTTGATGGAAATTGAAATGTTTGCTCCAGAAAGATAAATTTTTAATGAAAATATTTCATGTTCTTCAACCTATACTCCAACTAATTGTCAGGAGGAGGAAATACAACATTTGAACACAGCGCAATGGGGAAATGCACATTGTGTGTGATCAGATCTCATTGTTCCGCAAAAGATGGCAACCTTGCTTCTTCCCTGTGCTAATGTAATGGGGCAATTGTTTGCATACCCTTTCATTGTTGGCAACATTCCAGAAAGCCCTAGATTCCAAGATTGATGCAGTACATAAACTCACATTCAATTTCATTAGGCAAAGAGCCAAACCATGGTAATTGAATGTAGCTAATCAGGGAAGATAAAACTTTACCCTACACAAGACCTAAGAACCGCTTAATGTATAATATTTTGTTTATTCCTGTTTCTATCTGGTATGAAAATATGTTGTTGGGTTATTATTTCTTCCAAAGAAATGTGTGAATAGGAATGGCCAGAAAGGGGATTTCCTATGTTTTCAGTAAGTTTTTCAATAAATGAATGTTCTTAAAGCAAGCAAGC
Source organism: Aspidoscelis tigris stejnegeri (assembly GCA_023333525.1). Classification (NCBI taxonomy): domain Eukaryota; kingdom Metazoa; phylum Chordata; class Lepidosauria; order Squamata; family Teiidae; genus Aspidoscelis; species Aspidoscelis tigris. The sequence goes on along the minus strand of JALMGA010000003.1, from coordinate 103,006,025 downwards.
AAGCAAGCAGGCAAACAAGCAAACAAACAATCAAATAAATGTTTTTAACTAGAACGGAAGCCTAGGTACTTCCTCCAGGTTGGAGGGACAGGCAGGATGCCTCTAAAGGCCATTTGCAGCTATCTGAGAGCAGGTTTTCTGTGTGAGATGCCCGAAAGCAATTGGTCGGCCATGGTGTGAGACAGGATGCAAGGCTAAGATAGGCTGTGTCCTGATTCAGCAGGGCTTCTCTTATGAAAATGATGTATTATTTAATATGAAAAAACTGGCAGTGAAATCCATTTCACATCAATACCATTCATAGGCAGGTACATTTGCAATTCTCTTTCAAAAAAAGGTCTCCTGGATAAGAACAGTAGTAGCAGGTATAACCCAAAACTGATGTCTAGGCAACACCTCAAGGGGCCAATTCACACTTCAGCCTGTAGTTCACGATTAGGCAACATCTGGGCAGGTGCATCTGTGCCTGCAGGAGGCACTTACAGGCTACAAGCACCCCTGCCTTCCCCTGCCTATCATGAACTATCTGTGGTGCATGAAATCATGCATCACAAGCCACCTAACCTTTACCCCACATTCCCGGAACTTACCTGTCCAGCCAGCAACTATCTGCACTTCTGCCAGCTGAAGAGGCGATCTGTTGTCCCATGCAAGCATGGATCAGCTTGGCGATCAAACACAGGTGAGTGATCAACCGTGCAGGGGCTGGGCTGTCATTGATTAGTGCTCGCAAGTGTGAGCGCTAGTCAACTTTGGTTCATCAGGCACCTTTCTCATCCACAGAACAGGAAGGAAAATCTGAAATCACCACAGTATTGAGAGCCAGGCAAATTGTCTTTAAAGGGCATTTGTAGGGCAAAAATCAGAAGGTTATCACTCTAGTTTGGAATTTGCTTCGATCCTTTCAAACAGCACTTGGATTTTAAAAATGCATAATTACTTTTATACTTTTATGGGAATGTGCTGAACCAGTCCATGCTCCCACCTCAATATATGAAGAATACCCCATGGTAGTCCTGGAACAGGGAGGTGTCTCATCAGCATGCTTCCTGTGCTCCAGATCAAGGCCCTTGGTCCTCTAGTAATACCAGTTAAAAGCTGCTACTAGAGAGACCAGATTAAGGGTCTCTTAATCTGCATCATGCTCTGTCTAGTACAAATGGTCTAGGACAATAAGGGTGGGGCCTCTTTTATCCACATTAATGTATCCACATTGTGTGGATACAGAGTCCTACTAACTGATCACACCGTTCAAATTTATAGAAGCATTTAGAAGACATCATGTCAGAAGGATGACCACCCACCCACCCACCCACCCACCCACCCATCCATCCATCCATCCATCCATCCATCCATCCATCCGTCCATCCGTCCGTCCATCCATCCATCCATCCATCCATCCATCCATCCATCCATCCATTCCAAGCTTTTATCTCTTGCCCTTTATGTGAAAGTCCTAGGATGAGTCAGAACATTCAGCAAAAACACACATGAAAACAAGCAATTAAACATAATTAATATGTAACCCTCTCTCCCTATTAGAACAAAATTCAGTGGAAGCTAAACAAAAATATAGAATCAAAGCCTTGTCTGTACTGAGAAGAATCTTTCATGTACCCTTCCCACTAGCTCAGCTTTGGAATGGCTCATTGCGTGTTCCCTCCTGTAGCTCGTCATATGAATTATGATGCAAATTGTCCATCAATTGTCATACATAAGATAATGTACCTCTATGCTAAGCTACATTTATTCTTGCTTGATTTGCACCATTGTTTCATATGTTGTGAGTATAATTAGAGAAATCGTCTAATTATACGAATGTCGACAACATTCGTATGTATTATACGTATCCCGTTTTCATCCCGTACTATCAGCACAAATGCATACAGATACATATGAGATTCTTACAGATATGTATGTAATACATACGTATCTGTACATTCGAATGTTTCAAATCATTCGAACAAATGTTTTGGAACATTCAAAATTCAATTTCATTTGAATGTTTAAATTCGAATGTGAAGACATTCTATTCAAATTCAAATGTCCCCATTGGATCAAATCTGATCAAATTTTGAATGTTTAGAACATCTGTGCACGTCCCTAGATGAATGTTCCCTCCTAAAATCTCTTCCTTTTTGTCTTTCTCTTGCACTCTCCCCATTTCTGTATTTTTTTTCCAGATCTGCCGATGGTTCCTGTCCAGAGGTGTTGCCTTTTGCCAACCTATAGCAACAGCATTCCCACCTGAACATCACTAATGGAAAGAATTATGGGGCGCATGCTGTGCCTCGAAATACCCAAAGGGATTCCTTCCATTATAAAAACCTAGAGGGGTCCTTCTCTCAACAAGCATCAGGGGATGGAAAGGAAAGAGGGCAAGAAATTATTTTCCCGGCAGCCACCACTTCTTCATATGCCAGTTACCATCTGTGACAGAAGACTCTCTTAAAAGGAGAAGCGCTAATACTGGCAGTGAGGGAGACACACTACACATTGCCAGAGGGCATATTTATGGGGCATTTTCTGTTGGGTAGCAAATTGGGATTGCTGGGTCTGTGGAACAGACAGAATCGCTCTCCCCCTTTTGAGGTTTCCACTGTATTTTCGCTTTTATTGTACCACTGGGCTAACCCCAGAAGTCAGGGAATTTCAGTACCCACGGCTTCATTGAATATTAATGTCAGAACCATAACAATGGCGGCTAATAATGCAGCTTTTCCACTGCCATGCGAATTACACATCAATATTAATGATGCCTTTGTTAACATTCAGCATTCCCTCTGCTCTGTTCCTTTGCCAAGATTTGGGAACCCGACAATGCCAACAATCCACATTTATAGATGTCAGCCAGATCAGGGTGTGTTTTTTCCCCCTCTTCTCTACAGAAAAATGCCTATTTCAATTAAAATACTCCTATTGTGTTGATCATCTCTCGGCTTTCCCCTCCCTTCTCTGAGCAGATGTTACTTTAATCTGCTAACACGCCTCCCAAATTGTAATATACCAGAGGTCTGGCAATTTGATTTCAAACCTATTACTAAAAAATGAATCGCAAAAGGCACAAGGAGATCCAGACACAACTGTTGAAAGTTTGCATTCTTCTGCAAATCAGCCCTAATGAGAGAGGAAACCATTCATTGGCAAGAAATAAAGACTTGTTACGCCCATCTGAGCGGACTACCCGCGTTTCAGACAACCATAGGCAGGTTGGCCCGCGGATGCCATTCTTCTAGATAAGAGGAAATTGTTCGAGGGCTTTGAACCTTCGTATCCAATGCAAAAGCAATTGCCAGCAGTGCTGCCTTATTAATAAAAGTAGAAAAGCATCATTGCTAATTATCGCTGGCACGATTTGCATTTTCTAAACATTTACATTATTTTAATCTTACTGTGGAGCAGATGCTGGTGTGAGCTCCAATGAAGTGTTTTGCAAAATTAGTATCCACCATGAGTAAATAATAATAATTACAATTCAGGGCAGAGAGAAGGGGGAGCGTTGTAAAGAACAGCTATGATTAAGGGGGGGGGAGAGAGAGACTGAATCGTTTCTTTAAAAATGCAGCATTTTAATGATCTCTCCAAAAGTTATTGAATTCAGGATTTCAGGAGATAAACCTAGTTGTCTGCTTTATGAACCAATACAGCTTTGACCACGGATCCAGCAAGATATCTGCGACAAATTACCTCTGTCAATGAGAGGCAGGGAGAAAAAAATGGAATTGATTTGCCCTAATCTAATTTAGAGGAGGCCAGTATAAAATCGTAAGGGAAGGGGGGGGGGGTCTTAAGCACATCTGAATACAAACGATACAAAATGACGGCTGCTAAGTAGCTGAGCCGATGACCACGCACGTGAGAGGTTCCAGGTCATCACTGCTCGTGCCATGAAAGAGAAGGTGGTTCAATTCCCACCAGTGTTCCTTGGATTAAGATTCCAAATTGCTTGTTTAGGCATGAACAGCTGGATCTTAGTTAGCATCCTAGCAGGAGAGACTCCAGTCTTCACAACAGATGCCACTTAAAGGAGACATGTCAAATTTCTTGCTCAGTTGAGATCTGGATCAAACGGCAAGCAAGGAAATGGAACAGGGATAGCGCAGCTACGGTAATCGGGCAATAAGCCGTGAAGGAATATTATTATGCTTATTAGGCATGTGCAGAAGGCCGCTTTAAAAAAGGGTTCAGTTGAAGGCAAAGCCCTGGAAAACCATGATGAGGGAAGCAGGGCAAAACTCAAAAGCCAGAAGGGCTGCCTCCAGACTTGCGGAATAAACCCACAGTTAAAGGAAAAAGCACAGCTTTTCTGCTGGCAACACGACAAACAGACATCCAGACTAAAAGCAGCTTTGTAGTTTCCTCCTTGGAAGCTGTTAGAGCTGAGTCAGCACGTGCGGTCATGCAGGATAAGGCAGCCAATCAGAATTGAGCTGCCCTTCCTGTTCTCATTCGTCTCTTCTCACTGTTCTGCCCGGACTGGTAGGAAAATTCGAATCTTCTTTATGCTGTGCAGAGAGTGTTGTTAAATCAGCATTAAGGTAAATGTGCAGTAGCGACCGGATAATGCACTTCCTCAACAATGAATTATTCATTGTGGCTGAATCCCCAAAAGACTTATTTGCCTCTCTAGTCTCCCTCTACTGTCACTGTATTCAAGCGGACTTTAAAAGTGCCCTGCACTTCCGGAATAAGCGTCCGCATGAGGCTCAGCAAAACGTGCGTTTAAAATGCACCTTCTGTCCCCACAGAAGCGTGTTTTCTTTCTCCGCATCTTTTTCTCCCCACCCCCTCTCTTGTTCAAAGGAAAAATAGCCAGATCTCACTCTCAGCACTTTCACTCTGTTCTTTGTTCAAAATGGCTTGGCTTTAGCCATCGGCCGCGCGATCGTGCGCTCATTTACTCTTAACACTTTCACAGATCACCCACTTCACACTTGATAACAATGTTGCAATTCTGAGCAATTCTGGCTCTTTGAAAGTTCTGACCTTTACAAAGGAAAGGAAGGGAAGCTGCAGCATTTCTGGGAGATGTGTGAATGCTTTATGGCTGTGTGTGCAGGCAGCAATCCCTGCCTCCATTGCCACAGAGTGTCCCCAAGGTAAATGTTGTGAGGAAAACCCGCGACTTCCAGAAAGAGTGGTGAAACTCTTCTTGAAAGGGCACATATTTTGTTGTGGGTTTTCCTGCTTTTGTAGCGCTGGAAGCTCGTTAAAAACCCTGGCATGGGGGCGCTCAGAGGCAAAAGAAGAGTTTTAGCAGACTTTAAATTGCTTGGGGACAGGCCATGAGTGTGACATCCCAGTCATGATTGTGCATTCTCCTGTGCAGTATAAACGAGCATAAATATCTTGTTTGCTGTGTGTTACTGTTGTTTTATGTCAATAATAATAGGTTGGTGGGCACCCGGGAGAGAGCCTTTTCAGTGATGGCCCCCAGACTATAGAATAGTCTCCCCCTTGAGTTGCGTCATGCCCCTTCCTTACATATATTTAGGAAGGCAGTGAAGACGCACCTCTTTACCCTGGCCTTTGGCTGAGATGATTATATTTCCCATCCCAGCACAGATACCATCATTTTAAACATGCTGTGTATTGTTTTAGATTTGTTGATTTTTTAAAAAGTGCTTTTAATGTATATTGTTTTTAATCTGTTCTTTTAATGGTTGTTACCTGCCCAGAGACCATCAGGTATGGGGCGGAATAGAACTGTACATAATAAATAAATGAATAAATATAATAAACAACAACAATAAAAATCAGAGAGCAGTGGACATAGAAGCTCAGAATAACCTGGTAATCATCTCCCAATCTGGCCATTTTAAAACAATAAGTGAAGCTAGAGATCTATCATACTTAGGCCATTCCATCACATTTTGAGATCCCGTGTTTTTTCAGCCTCCAAAGAGCATCAAAATAGGCCCAGGGATGTCACTGTGGCTCCTGCAAAGGTAAGGGGGGGCACTAAAGGGGAAGGGGAAGCCACAGTGGCATCATAGAGCCTACCTTGGTGCTCTTCAAAGTCCAAAACAGGCCTTCTGGTTCTGCACATGCAGCTACCCATCTAGGGACTGTGCAATGTGGTGAAAGCTGTGTTCACAGAACCCGGTAGGCCTAGGACAGTGATAGTCAACCTTTTGAGCCCGGTGTGTCAAAATTTGCAAGAAATCCTAGCTTAACTTGGGTGCTGTGTCACATCTAGAAATATCCATAACTCTGTGATATTTGTTGCTCTAGTAAAAAAGTTATATTTTTCATATATGTATTTTATTAAAAGCAAAAACAAATAATTCTTTACACTAGTGACTTTCGTTGCTGAATTTCCAATTAATTTTATTTATTTTCAATGCAACAATAGTAACAATAAAACTTCAGGGTTCTTTGTCACCCCTTTTCCCCTACTGTCCTATAATAGTTCATTTTTACAATTAGTGACTTCCTCCGTTTTTTCAGGATCTTATCTTAATGTCCTAGTATCTTCCAATTCCACTGGTCCTCAGAAAAGAAAAAGAGTCAGTTGAAACCAGCTGTTGTGAGTCCTTCCTGTAAAAATTCTATGTAGGGTCTCCAGTCTTTCAAATACTTCTCTATTGTTCTCTCTTTTAAGAAATTCGTCAGTTTGTCCATCTCAGCAAATTCGGACAGTTTACTTCTGGATCTTTCCATCTTTTTGCATAGATTATTCTGGCAGCTGTAACCATATACATAATTAAGGTGTTCAGATGATCTAAATTGCTATCTATTATTCCCAAAAGAAAAAAATTCCGGTTTAAATGGTATAACTATTTTTAATATTTTGTTGCTGAATTTCGGTTGCTAAATCTTCAATTAAAAGTTGGTATTTCGTACCCTTCAAGAACAAGCAAGCACTCCATGCTCATGTGCCAGGGTGACCATCTGTGTCACCCAAAAGGGCTTGACATGTCACCTGTGACACGCGGGTCATAGGTTGGCCATCACTGGCCTAGGACGAAGGCACGCAGTGGCAGTGACACTAGGTAAGGGGGGCTGCAGGAGGCTCCAGGGGGGCTGGAGGCCCGGGGGATGGGAGGCCATGGGAGGGATGGGACCGAAGCTTCAATGAATATCAGATAATCCAATTTGTGGATAAGAACATAAGAACATAAGAGAAGCCTCGCTGGATCAGGCCACAGCCCATCTAGTCCAGCATCCTGTAGCACACAGTGGGCCTCTCAAGCAGAGACAAGGACAAACCTTCTCCTGCTCTCGAGTCCCAGCAGATGGCCTTAGAAGTGCCCCAGTTCCTCCCCCCTCAGCCTGAAGGATGCATGGGGCCTATGAATGTAGGCCCTATTCAATTCAGTGGCAAATGTCAGAATTTGTACCTATTAAGACTGTGCACCAATGCAATTTTTGGCATTCGACTCATTGTGAATCACATATTCAAATATCCAAATTTGTACGAATGTGCAATTTCGAATGTCTGGACATTTCATTCAATATGGATGCATTCGTACACATTTGTTCGATACGTACAGGATGCGTACATATCCATACAGTCAAACAAATGTCTAAACTATTCATTCGAATGTCCAAAACATTCATATTTGTACGAATACTAAAGTACAAATGTCCAGACATTTGATTTGTTTACGAATGTCCGAATGTGTGCAAATTCATACAAATAACAAATAGTACACATATTTGTGCACATCCCTGGTACCTATTCATACGACTACTGTATGTGCTGGATACTTGCGCACATCCCTATTGTTTTCCAGTATGTTTTGGGGGACAGAAGAGGACTTTTTCAATGGAAAAAAAAATGTGAAAATTTCACAAATATTTTCGAAAATGAATGCAAAAATTCAGTTTTTCAATTTCACATTTCAACAGTTAAATTTATTATCAGATTTTCAATTTGATAGCTAAATGAATATGGATTTTTTTTCCATCCACATCTCTAGTCTCCAATTACCTGTGGGGACGCCTAAAAAGTGTCTTCAATACCACATCTCCTCCTGTGGAAGTGACACCACTGTGCAAGGCATGCTTTTCCATCCTGAATGCAGGTATCACAGATTGCCACTTCAAATGATGCCTCCAAGCTCCAAAATGGAGTCAGAGTGATCACGATGCCTCCTCACACATGCCCACAAAGGAGCTGGCTCCACTGGTAAGTGGAGACCTAGCCTGAGTCTTTCACGTATAATGACTGTGGAAAGGGAACTGTGAGCCAGTTTGGTCTAGTGGTTAGGGAGCTGGACTCTTATCTGGAAATACCGGGTTTGATTCCACCCTCCCCCATGAAGAGAGCTGGGTGACCTTGGGCTAGTCTCAGCTCTCTTCTGAGCTCTCACAGCCCCACCTACCTCACAGGGTGTCTGTGGTGGGGAGAAGAATAGAAGCTTTGTCAGCCACTTTGAGTCCCCTTAAATGGGTGAGAAAAGCGGGGTAGAAAAGCCGACTCTTCTTCTTCTTCTTTTACTTATCAAAACTTCGTGACCCAGTGAAACCCAGACTGGAGCAAGAGAAAGGGATGACAATTTGATGAGAGGAAATATGAACACCACTGAGAAGCTGTACAAGTCACACCATACAAAAAAAAAAAAAAAACACCCTCATATCTGAACAGAGTCCATTGTCTCAGAGAAAACATTCCACTCTCTTTTAATTCCACTGCAAACATCAGAGAATTTTAATGTGTGCTTGGTTTTCCACCTTATCTCATTCTCACTTTTCTAATTGGAGGCCGAATTCCATGATCAACATCCCCCACCCACCCCCAAATCAGTACCACCCGTCCACAATTATTATTCACAGCAGTTGTGAAGCCGGGTTTCAAAGGCTAGGAGATGCCCTCAATTTGCATCCTGCTTCATTTGTCACAAAATCTGTTTGCTGTCTGGGAGGCGTTTTGCCATCCTGTTCTATTAGTCATTCAGCTAAACAGGAAGATTTGCAATTAACACTTGTGGTAATTAGGCGTCAGTTTGGTTTGGTTTGGAACCAACCTCTGTCTTTTAATTAAAATCTCAGAAATTGACAAAAATGGATGTACGTCTTGCCGAGCCCAACGAGAAAGGCGTAATGGCTTTATCACTCTTTTGTGGAACTCATTTCCTTTGTTTATTGTTCATTGCAAGAGGAATAGGGAATTCTGCAGCCCGAAAGAAGCAGTTTTCAACTATGGCTGATTAGGAATGTGCACAAATATTCATAACATTTGTTATTCGTACAAATTCAAATGAATTCGGACATTCGTACACAATTGCATATTGTAGGGGCATTCATAAATGCAAATTTTCTATTCCATTCCATTTCAATCAAAATATCCCCGAAATCCAATTTGATTCAAATCTTTAAAATTCAAATTTAACCAAATTTGATTTGAATTCAGCAAATTTGAATCTATTCCTTTGAATTTTTGGTTCTAATTTGCACTTATGCATGTCGACAACATTCATATGTGCCTATATGCATTGTTATGCATCCCGTGTGCATCTGTACACATCTGTACATGCCCATATGCATCCCGTATTTATCCTGCATGCAATCCAGTTTTGTCCCATATGGATCTGTACAAATGCGTGTGGATGTGGGTAAGATGCATACATGCAAGTACGCATCATATACGAACCCGTACACATACGAATGTCCAAATAATTCAAACGAATAGTTTCAAAGATTCATTTGAATGTTTAAATTCAAATTTATGGACATTCAATGTGAATTCAAATGTCGAAATTTGGATGAAATTGATCGAACTTCGAATGCCTTTGAATATTTGTGCACCTCTCTAGTACATTGACATTGGTACAAATAGGAATGTTTCCAGACATTCGTATGAATAGTTTGGACATTTGTTAAACTTGTGAGGAGGGAAAGCAGCTGCGCCAGTCACATCTGCAACAGATCTAGAGTGCATTTGACATGGATTGAGAGTGTACTAAAAGTGGATTCAAGTTAGATTTGGTGCTTTCAGAGCGGATTTGTTATGCGATATATATCAGGTATGGATCTTGGATTCATATCGGATACATATTTGTTCATGGGTATTTTTCTAAGAAGATCCGGATCTAAGGAATGGGTACATTTCTTAATCCGGATCTAGTAGATCCAGATAAGGGAAGCACCCAATGTGTTTCCACGGGAGGTGTAGCACCCATTAGCAATGGGTGCTAACCCCCCTGCCGTGGAAACACCTTTGCATCCATGTGGGGAATCCGGGGTCCATCACCCCAGGTATCTCTGGGGACAGGGGGTGGGCAATCTCTGAAGTCCCAGCTTTGGAGTGATTTTGGAGTCATTTCAAAATGACTCCAAAGTCCCTCCGAAGAGATCACCAAGGACTTTGGAGAGGCTCCGGAGCTGTCAGCGCGGTCCGTGCGCTATTAGCACAGACCGCATGGACTCCCCTCCGAAGTCTCTCCGAAGAGATCGGCAGAGACTTCGAAGCCGCTTTGGAGTCCCTTCGGAGTGCCTCCGAAGTCTGCGCTGATCTCTTTGGAGAGACCGGCGGAGAGACTCTGAAGTCTCTGCTGATCGCTTCAAAGTCTCTGCTGATCTCTTCAGAGGGACTTCAGAGTCATTTCAGAATGATTTCAAAATGACTCTGAAATCACTCCGATGCTGGGACTTCGGGGCTCCCCCCCCCCCATGGTTGCATCCCCTCCCCCTAGCCTCCTCTAGACCCCATTGCCTTTTTTCAGTGGAAATAGGCTCCCTTTAATCCGGATTTTCTGGCAGAAGACCCCATTGTAGACCCCATTAATGGGGTCTACAGAATATCCGAATTAAAGGGCAGAAAGTACCCATTTGATCCAGATTTCCCCCACAGGAGTGGAAATAATTGGGTCCCAAATGGGTGCTGTGGTTGAAATGGGATCATCTGGCTTACACCCAAATGGGTCCTTAATGGGTCCAAAAATGGGTACTTTTTGACAGTGGAAAAACACCCCATATCTGATATGTATTTGTTCATATATGATACGTATCATTCGTATCAGATATTTGTACAAATCTGTGAGGATAGATTTGTATTGAATAGAATTTTACCACATTTGAAAGGGTCTATTCGTATGAATACAAATTTTCTAACGTTTGATTTGTTACAAATCGAATATCGCACGACACATTTGCACACTATCCTATGGCTGATCCTTCTGACTTTCTTCTTCAGGGAAATGGTTATACAAACACAACTATCGATGGGAAAGGAAAGAAAGCTCCTTGCAGAAAGGGGCTCCATCTTTAGTATGCTTGTATAGGATAACATATCACGCTTGGTTTCATTACTTGTAGGGTGGTTTCCTTCAAGCACACAACCTATGTTTTAATAGACCCCATACATAAATAGGCTCTCCGCTAGCAAATGCACCACGACAGGTTTCCAATTACAAGGAAAAAATATATCTTTAGAGAATGAAACCGTTGTGTACTTAATGGCACAAGACAATGATTACGAAGACTGTTGGTGCATCTGTGCACCCTTTTTATGTCCTTATCAAGTACACCCCAAAGCAGCACATGTTAAAGATGGATAACTTCTTTTATCAGTAGAATAAATATACAGCAATGTGCTTAAGAGGTCTCCGGTGTGGCATTTGGCTTTTATCAGTCAAAACGGCGCTTCCAAAAAGGTGAAGTTGCCAAGGCATAAATAACCGGAACCCATTTCCTCTGCTTTGACTTGCAGGGTAAATTCTGTTTGTGCATTATTATTTCTGGGAGGTGAACCCTTCTCGATAGCTCGTTGGATATGGTGAATGTGCCCCCAAACGATCCCTGTGAGTTCTTCCAGCAAAATCCAACACTGCATACGTAATTACTTTAAGCGCATCTTCAGTCATGCTAAACAGGAGATGCTCATAGAAATGGGGGGGGTTATAAAGAGTAATTCCTTGGCTGTTCCTCCCTACCCACTGCCCCCCACGCACCCCCCAAAAAACCATCTGGCATAGCTTCAGTGAACTTCTCTTACTCCTTTCAGGATTCTGTGGATGTTAAAACTTTTGTTAGATTTGAACGTGAAGTGAGCCCACAAGTGGGAGAGGAGATTTAAAGACTCTGGTTGAGATCTTGGCCTTTCCTACACTTGACCTTAAGCCCTTGATGCATTTGGCTTCCTGGTTGTGGAAAGTGTTGGGCAAAATAGCCTGGAATACAAAAAGCAGCTGCACTGGCAGTTCCCGGATGGCTCCAGCAGAATACAGTGGGGGCTCTGGTAAGATAGTATGGGGGACCCACCCAGTGGTGTAGCTTGAGTACATTCTGCTGGACCCATACGAGAATGGGAAGTTGAGTTCACATACATGAAGTTACATTCTGGATGGCTCCAGACAGAATAATTTCCCACCGCTAATTGTGTTTGTGTTTGTATTTTTCAGACTTCATCACGGAAGTCAACAGCTCTCTTGGAATGACTGACAGAAGGGCATTATGGTACTGGTATTTATAGATTTGGTCTAGCACCCTCTATCGGTCGTTGGTGGCTATGCAGCCAGGAGGTTATTATCCTGTCTGGAGCCATCCAGAACGTAACTTCACGTATGTGAAGAAAACTTCCTGATCCTTAATGCATTCCAACCCTCCCCTAACCCATCTGCCATCTTGTGTTCCCCATTGCCAGTGCGTGCACGGTGCCATCACCAAGGCAACCGCACGACATTTCATGACACCATGTTTGTGTGGCATGTCACATACCCCTATAGGACTGTAAGATGGCATGCCATCATTTATGGTCTTTGCTGCATATTACATCAGAACTGGAAATTGTACCTTTCATGATGCGTCATCTGCAATTTTCAGTTACTGTCCAGACAGGGGAAATTCCAATGACCGCCCAGAAGAAGAAGAAAAAGACTTGGCTTTTTTACTCCGTTTTTCTCGCCCATTTTAGGGGCCTCAAAGTGGCTGACAAACCTTCTGTTCTTCTCCTCACAACAGAACACTCTGTGAGGTAGGTGGGGCTGTGAGAGCTCAGAAGAAAGCTGTCACTAGCCAAAGTCACCCAGCTTGGGGGAGGGTGGAATCAAACCCAGTATTCCCAGATAAGCTTCCGGCTCCCTAACCACTAGACCAAACAGGGGAAATACAGTGCGATTATAGCTATGCTATAGTGGGACTGGGCCACAAGTATCTGCGGCAACCCTCCATAGCTCCACTATATCCCACCTGTCACTGGTAGTGAGTTTTCCAGTAATAGCACTATTCCTTACCTTGTGGAGGGAGCTACCATTCTAATTCTGCTTACTAACCCATACAGGGGCCAAAGAAAAAAGGCATACATAGTACAGTGGTGGCAACACACACACATGATATTTCACACTAACCAGATACCTAGATGTACCTTTGAACAAGGCACAATGACTTTGCAAAATGCACAATGACTGTGCAGACCCCACACTGTCTACCCCACAAGCGACCATGCCAGAGGGGTAATACTCTATTGCTTGCTAGTGAAATTTTTGCCCAGCATCTAGACGGAACGTCTGCCAGAGATATGGTGGTGCTAGAAATGCGAGCTGCTGGTATAAGTGGTTCCTGTGGCATGTGGGTTAGAAAGTAAGCACAAAAGCAGGTAATATCTCAGTTTGTTCTAGGGGTTGACTCTTATCTGGGAATACCGGGTTTGATTCTGCCCTCCTCCATGAAGCCAGCTGGGTGACCTTGGGCTAGCCACAGCTCTCTTCTGAGTTCTCACAGACCCACCTACCTCACAGGGTGTCTGTTGTGGGGAGAAGAATAGAAGCTTTGTCAGACACTTTGAGTCCTCTTCACTGGGTGAGAAAAGCAGGGTATAAAAGCCAACTCTTCTTCTTCTTCTTCTTCTTCTTCTTCTTCTTCTTCTTGTGGCCTATAGACCCAACTAGAGAGAGAGGGAAGAACAGATGTTTTGCACAACCTAAGCTGGTAAGGCACTGTTGTCTTGGCATTAGTGGGAAACAGAACTGCAGGCCATGTAACACAGTGTTATTCAGTAATGCCTTGTCTCCTGCATTTTGTTACTAAGCTCATCCTCTTTATTCCTTCAAAACCAGGAAGCGAATTAAGAATGGCGATTCCAATTTAAGAAGACGGCGGATCCAGCTGAGCTTTCTTCCTATCCTCCAAGTGGCATGGACGGGACTTGGTATAAAAACAGCAAAAGTGGAAAATGCCAATTTCCAACCAAAATCAATCTCCTCACAACTTATTGGTGGAAGGGGAGGAGGAAGGAGGGTGCGCCTTTGTTTTCCTTCGCATTGTCCTAGGAAAGTAAAGCAGTGCTTTGCCAAAAGATTAAAAGAATCTGCGAGGCATAAAGGAATAACAGCACAAGCTAATCTGTGCACAGAGCAATGATTAAAGACGTTTCATACTGAATGGAGACACATAAAAGAAGTTAAAGGGTTTTTTCCAGTTCTTGGTGCCAATATTTTACAGATGCACCAGGAACAGTAGGTTAGTGGGGAATGGGAGGCTTGCAAAAATTGGGTTCACTGCTTCATTGGCAACTGAGCTGAAATTCTTCTTCTTGCCACAACATCTAGTTTCCACCCATTCCTTGCCACTTGCCTGGTAGGTTACACATTTGGATGAAAAAGAGCCCCAGATGGGAAAAGAAATGGAGAAAAGTACTGAAATGAAAAAGCCAAAACCAGAAAGTAATGAAGGACGTAAGAAATGAGCACAAAGGGAGATCTGCCCACACCCTCCATAGTAATATGTTTTTTTAAAAAAAGAGTTGAATGAAAAAGCAGAGTCAGTGAAAAATTGGACAGCAATAAAAGAGGAAAGAGAAGATAAAAAGGAAAGAGAAGTCCCCTAAGTCTGGAGATAAAAGTCACCAGGTAAGATTGGGAGAGTATGTGGTTTGAATAAGATAGAAAAAGGTAGAGATATTATGTAGCTACACAATGAACTCTGAGAAGAAACCATTCCCTTCTCCAAATCAGTTGTTAATGATATGAAAGCACGGAAATGCAGAAAGACAGATAAGATGTCTGGATTGAAATCTCCCCCCCCCCCCAGTGACTTCCTTTTGCAGGAAAAAATGGAATTCATGGGATCCTGTGGTGACTCAGCCCCTCCCCTCCCAACTTGCCCTCCGCAGAGCTGCACAGTAAGGAAGCGGCTACCAAGCACCATGGCCCAACTGCCTGCAATGGGGGTGTCAGTAGATGAACTATATATGCCCCTGCCAGCTTCCTGCTTTATCAGTCTATCCATAGACTTCCCCTTAAAGCATCATATAAACACTAGTGTGAACCAAACACTAAATGTGTATTAATACAAATTGTTTGTAGAAGCAAAGTAGAAGATAGTTCAAAAGTCTTTGAGTTGCTTGAATAAATGGTAGCAAATAAATAAATAATTGGTTCCCAAGTAAACAGCTTCAACAAAAGCAAACAGCCCAAAGTAAGCTTCAGATAAAAGATACGCACTACCATTGAGTGTGATTACTCTCCCCAAACAGTAGTGATTGCCTCGTGGCAATTCAGCTGCCCCGCAGGTTCCTGTTTCCCTCTAACTCTGAGTAAACAGTCTTCTGGGCCAAGATCTTCCTCTGCCCTAGAGTCTAGATCGCCCCTTCTATCCTTGTCCCTCCTTCCTGAGAGATTGAAGGCCTAGACGTCCCGAGGGTTCTGAAAACCCTCTCAATGGTCCCTCTCCTGCACAAGCCGCATGACAAGAGACACTGAGAACACCAGAGTAGTGCCTTTTATCCTCCGTGATCCAGCCACTCTCATTGGTGGATTCTGGCAGGCTCCGTCTCTGTCCCGCCCCTCCTGTCAATCAGGCTGCCCTTAAAAGCCCACGAAACCAGCACAAGGCTGCAGCCATTCCCTGAAAACGTCACACATCCCATGAATCAGAAACTTTCAGACTCTCATCCTAGAACCCAAGGAGTAGGGATATGCATGATTTTTGAGTGTGTGTTTGATTTGAACCAAATCAAATGTGAGGAAATTCACATTTGTTCGAATAGAGCCCCTTCAATGTGGTAGGATTCCAATTCAATATGAATGTTCTTTGAATGCTACTTGAATCCAATTCGAATCCCTGCTCCCAGTTGCCCCTATGAATCCCTTATGAATCTGCTCTGAACATGTCAAATCCTCTCTGAATCCACTTCAAATCCACTCTGAATCTGCTTTGAATCCACTCTGGATCTGCTGCAGATGTGACTGGGCGGCAACTTTCCTGCCTCCCCAGGTTCATGAATGTAGCAATATACATTAGGCACAACTTATGGAAGGTCTAATCTCTTTAAAGGAAAAAAGAAAAGACAAGGAGGGAAAAGCTGTCAGTGGAAACACAACAGGTTCAAACTGGCCAGGAGATGGAAGCTGGTGAATTGTAAGTAGATGAACATCTTGGATAGAAGTATCAAGATTCTGCTTCAATGGTTGCTCTAATGTTTCCAGCTTGTGTCTTCCAGGAATGGATGTTGTGTATCTTGGCCTTTTTTGCACTTCCCTAACCTTCTGCTGCTGCTCACACAGAACAGGAGAGACCATGGTTGTGTCTAGACTCACACCGAATTCCCAATACTGCATAGCAGCAACACATTATGCCGCTGCTACTTCAAATTGACCTACTGCAGAACGATGAGCACTCACTCCACAGTATCAGGTAAATTTGAATTTTCCCACCAGTCCAGAAAGGACGGCAAGAACAGCGAATAAGAGCTGAGCCTGCAGCTCAACTCCCATTGGCTGCCCCATCCCATGTGACACGCACTTGACCATATGTGCCACGTAAGTATTGCAGCTTTCTCTGACAAAGCTGAAGGGAGGCTGCTGGAGTCCGGACAGTGTGCCATGGCTTTGCAGCAGGTAAGCTTTTTTTCTCTAACAGCGGATTTTATCCCACTAATCTGGTTACAGGCCATTGTCTCTACTAGCATGTTATGTCTGCACTGGATGCAGTTTATCCCCAGTGTAGGTACCAAACTGACCACCAACTGGATACTGGCAGTCCTGGGGTGGTTAGATGGAACGGTGCACAGTACACCTTTGTGGCTCAATTAAACAGAGGGACCCATTTCATCAGCATACAAAATTGTGCCACCAAAAGGGTCCCCCTAAGGCTCCAAGGATAGGAACATAGTTTCTGGCCATCAGAACCTTCACATCAAGACCCCAAAGCTCCTACAAGCTTCTAAGTGGCACAGAGTAGGGATGGGCAAAAAATATTTATCCACTTTGAATTCACATTTGCATTCAAAGCTTTGTCAATTTGCAGCCTCTCTAGAGGCAAGGGAGTGCAGCGGAGTGGAATAGGAGGCAGTGGTGGCATCATCCACCATCATTGCCATGCTGCCCCAAAGCCAACACAGGTCTTCCAGGTTTGTGCATGTAGTTTCCCATCTGTGGATCGCAACAATGGGGATAGGAGCTGTGCACACAGACCCAGAAGTTCAACCTAGGCCTACAAGGAGTGCCTAGCGGGGGAAACGGGAGGCCACAGGGGGCATGGGAATTCATGGGAGGGATCTGGTCTTAATCAAATTCCTTAATGGACGAATGCCAGATCCATTTGATTCATGGACGAATACAATTTGTCTGTGCGTGTCGGAATTCATACAAATTCATACAAATTCCAAATGTGACAGATATTTGTCGACATTCCTAGTGCCGGACTTTGTGAAGCTTCGTAGAAAGGGCTCTGAGACTGTAGAGCAGCTTAATTCTTACGGCTACATTCTCACTTACCTCAATAAGCCAGCTTGAGGATGGGTTCTCTTTTCCTCCCTTTCCCCCAGAACAAAAAAGAGAAAATAAACTCTTCATGATAGGACTCAGGCAAGCTCAGATGTGTGTTTTTAAGTATGACAGATCAGAACACGAGTTGAATGTGTAGCATTATGTTTGGAGCCATTATGCTACATGTCGTCTTACGCTTCTGGGTGGATGAGAAATTTGGATCTGGGACTCAAAAATGCCATTAGTTTTTCTGTGCTTCCACAGAATTTTTCCCAAGCCAATAGCTCCCAGTTTGCTTAGTACTCCACTGGGGATGCTTATAATAGGCTCCAGTTGCAGTCCTAGTTAATTCAAGTGGTTCTCCAATGAGATGTTTTCTCCCCACCCAAAGGCTTGCAGGATCAAAGATACTTGTTTGATCTGGGAAAGTAATTGTGTAGCTTTAACACCTCCTTCATCCTCGGCTGACAGTTTGCCAGACAAGATGGAGTTGTACAATAATATGTCAGTGTAGCACAGCATCCTACGGGGTGAGGTGTAGCAAGAATTAGAATTTACTGATCATTCTGACAATGGTTCTGTTGCTTTCCTTTTGTTCCTGCCGTTGTTCTCCCTGGCAGATAGAAAACAAGCAATTAAAAAGATCTGACGCCACCTTGTCATTGTGTTCAGTCCCTTTCTCCGTTGCTCCTTTAAACACAATCCTCCTTATGTTGGCCCATTACTTCACCATCCAGCCCATTAAAGAAAAGAAAACTAATTTCCATTTTGGCTAGGATAGGCTTGCCTTCTGAATGCTTGCCTGCAGAACTGGAGGATTGTCCATCTTCCGTTTAATAATAGCAAACTGGGGCATACATTTAAAAAAAACCGGGGGTGTTCAGATTGGGAAATATGGAGCATTCTGACACACAGTCAGTGTGTGGGTGTCACACGTGATGCCAGTACTTCATAGTGGTGGCGCATTACGCCACTGCTACTACACATTTACCTGCTGCGAAATGGTCAACACTCACTCTGCAGTTTCAGGTAAATTCAGAGTTTCTCAAACAGCCAATGAGAGCTGGGATGTGCAAGAATATTTGAAACATTCGAAATTCAATTGAATTCTTTTGAATTTGGACATTTGAATTCCAATTGAATGTCTATACATTCGTTTTTTAACATTTGAACTAATCTGAATGTTTCAAATCATTCATATGAGTTATTTGGACATCCATATGTACACAGATACATAGACATTACATACATTTCCGTATGCATCTTATCTGTATCCGTACACATTTGTACAGATATGTACAGGACAAAAGCGGAATGCATACGGGATAAAAACGGGACGCGTACAGATGCGTACAGATGCGTACAAATGTTGCCGACATTTGTATCATCAATAAGAATTGAATATTCATACGAATAGATATTAATGTATTCATATTGGTTGGAATTTGAATACATTCATTTTTTTCTCTATTTGTACAGATTCGGACATTTGAATATTCCTTTTGAATCGAATCGAATGTTGAAAACTGCATTTGTGCACACCCCTACTCAGCTCCCATTGGCTGCCTGATCCCACATGATGCGTGCCTCATCAGACACGCCACAGAAGTCTCACAGCTGCTGAGGAGGAAGCTGCAATTTTTCTACTAACTGCAGATTTTTATCTGCTAGTCTGGAAGGGACCGTGGTGGCAGATCAGTGATGTATCTACATGGCCTGCTAAAGGATAAGCTCCTGGATTGAGAGCCATGGGTATCACCAATGGGGTGAATGGCACAGAGTACAAATACTATTTGTACCAGAGTGATGGTTTCTATCCAGCAGCAAAGAAGAATACTCCTGACCAAAAATGAGTTACTTCTGGCCATCTGTTGAAAGTCTCCAAGATGAAAATGGCAGCTGGTAAGTCTACTTTTCCTCCTCTTTGCTTCTAGATAGAGCGGAAGGAGATTTACACTGATTCAACCACCTCAAAAGTTATTCATCTTATCCTAGGCCTCGGTCACACCTTCACTTTAAACCTTCTTCAGTCCATATTCTGTTCTGATTGCTTACACCTTTAAATGTGTATCTGATTATTTTTTTGGGGGGGGGGACTTGTGAATTTGGATATCACAGTTCTGAAATTGTTAGAATGTAGTAACCCATTATCGCTTTTAAGGATGTGATTGTGGAAGAGGACTAAGGAGGTGAATAGGGGTGTGCACGAATAGGGGTGAGGACAAATGTAAGAATAAGAACATAAGAGAGGCCCTGCTGGATCAGGCCACAGCCCATCCAGTCCAGCATCCTGTCGCACACAGTGGCCCGCCAAATGCTCATGGGCATCTCAAGCAGAGACAAGGACAAACCTATTCCTGCTCTTGAATCCCAGCAAATGGCATTAGAAGCATCCTGCTTCTGCCCCCCCCCCCGCCTGAAAGATGTACCTAGGTATTCATTCTAGTAGCCATTGATACATCTGTCGTCCATAAATTTTTCTAACCCTTCCTTAAAACCATCTAGACTGGCAGCTGTCACCACCTCTTCCGGCAGCACATTCCATAAACCAATGACCCTTTGGGTGAAGAAATACTTCCCCTTGTCAGTTTGGACATTCGTTAAACTGGGGAGGTGGGAACGCAGCTGTGCCAGTCACATCTGCACTGGATCATGACTGCATTTGACATGGATTGAGAGAAGATTCAAAATGGATTCAGGTTGGATTTGACGCTTTCAGGATGGATTTGTTAAAGGATACCTATTTGCTCTTATCTGATACATATTCATTCCCATCCGATATGCATTCATTCATATCCGATATTCATAAGAATATATTTGTATCAAATAGAATTTTACCACATTTGAAAGGGTCTGTTCATATGAATACGAATTTGCTAACATTTGGTTAGTTATTAATCGAATGTCAAAAAACACATTTATGCACATCCCTAGGAGTGAACTTTACCATAGCAGGTGGACATATTCTGAACTTGACTTCTAAATTAAAGACCTTTGGAAATTACAGTGGAGAGGGGTGGAGACCTAGGAGAGCCTTGAAAATGAGATTCAGGATGGGAACAGAAAGGTGTGAACATGACAACTTGAACTGAGGATGAGCTGAGGAAGGATTACCAGGTTTTGGGTGTGATTGTGGTTAACACATATGCTTTCAAGGTGAATCCGTTCTGGTTTATTTCTTAAGAATCTTTTGTACAAACGAAAAATTTGTGGAAAGTTATATTTAAATTGTACGCATTTTTGCCCATGTTTTCTTTAAAATGTTTAGTTTCATTTAAAGACAAAGGGTAGGGGTGTGCACAAATACTCATCACATTGGAAAATTCATCTGAATTCATCCAAATTTGGATATTTGTATTCAAATCGAATGTTGATACATTCAAAGTTTGACATTTGAATTTGAATCAAATGCTTCGATACTTTTATATGCAGCTTCATAACATTAGTGAACTTGGGGATGTGGGAAAGTGGCTGCCCCAGTCATATCTGCAATGGATCCAGGGTGGATTCAAAGCAGATTCAGAGTGGGTTCAAAATGGATTGAAAGCAGATTTGATGCATTTGGAGTGGATACATTACATAGGGGATATCTAGGGGATTCATAGACAATTCCTAGCAGGGATTCAAATTGGATTCGTATTGAACATTTGTATCAAATTCAAATCCTACCACATTCAAAGGGGATCTATTGGAACAAATATGGAGTTTTTTGCATTAGATTTAATACAAATCGAACACACACAAAATCATGTGTGTACATCCCTAACAAAGGGTCTGTTTGCACTTATGTGTTTGAGTGGCTACAGACATTCCAGGGGAAGTCCATCCACAAATCACACCACCTCTTCCATCCCGGAGCATCTAAGAGCTTCTTCCAGCTGCCCCAATCTTTATTACCTGTCCACAGCTTCTCTATAGAAGCTGGTGAACTTCTGGATGCAACGTTTATTGGGAGCAGCTGGTGAGATCCCAGATGTAACTTTTGCACTCTCTTCCACATGTGAGCAGTACAAGTGGGCAGGGCAGTATAAACGCAGGTGAGCAGTTGTGTGGCATGGGCCAATTGCTATGGCAGCATCCCAGTGCACACCAGATGTTGCCATGATCATTGTCATGGCAATCTGGCCAGGCTAGGTAGGACTGTCTGCACTTCAAATGCTGGTGGTCTGGTTGGGGATTGCACCAGCACTTGAATGTCTGGTTCCTATTGTCTGCTTATTCCATAAGTTTCCCTGCAGTACTTCCAATGGAACACAAGGAAATTTGGAAAGATTAGAGGTAAGGCTTTATAACTGCACCAGCACCCACCAGTTCTGCTTCGTGAATTGCTACTGTATTACAATGCTGATATCCCACAAATAAGCCTGTTTCTTTCCTTCTTGAATTCACTAAAGAATCTGTAGCATCAAAGCGCAAGAATGTGCAAGTTAGCCCCTGCCTCCCAGTCAAACTCCCAAATGGCTTTTCTGCGAGAAGGAGACTTTTATGGGCGTTTGCTCCCATCTGTAATTTCTGTCTAGAAGGGGAATGAGGAATGGAAATCTCTCTATTTGCTTGAGGAATGACATTTTCGAAGCACGCTATCAGACAGCACCTCATTTTCTTGACATTAGTCAGAATCAGACAACATGATGTCTCATTTAGCAATGCTGAACAGCCTGTCGGAGCGGTGCAGTCATTTAGGCAGCATCTGAATAACACGGCAAAGGAAAATCCGGGAAGTGAAATTCTTTGCCCATAGTGGTCAAGGGCAAAATGAACTGCACATTTACTTGTTTCTTGTCTGTTTAAAGACCTAGGGCAGTGGTTCTCAACTTTCCTAATGCCACGACCCCTTAATGGAGTTACTCATGTTGTGGAGACCCCCAACCACGGGGGCCAAGCAGCTGGGAGGTGGGAGGGAAGGGTGGTGGGAGACTCATCGCGACCCCTCTGAAAGGGTAGTTTGACCCCCAAAGGGGTCCCGACCCCCAGGATGAGAACCACTGACCTGGGGTAACTAGTAGCCATTTCTGCACTTACCTGTAAGGGTGACGAATGCAATTTTTGGGATTTGATTCCATTCGAACTGAATATCCAAAAATTCAATTTGATTCAAATGTTTAAAATTTGAATTTAACCAAATTCAATTTGAATTAAGCAAATTTGAATCTATTTGTTCAAATTTTTTATTTGAATTTGCACTTACATATGTCGACAACATTTGTATGTCCCCATACACATTGTTACACATCCTGTACACATCCGTATGCATCCCATTTTTGTCCCATACGGACCCGTACAAATGCATACTGGAGACTTACCTATGTCCAGTACGTTGTGCAGGTGACACCATCTTCTTCATGCCAGCCAGCACAACTGTGCATGCACTGGCACTGACACCATGGCAAAAGTGATGCTTTGCACATGCACAGTCATGTCTGGAGTCATCTGAGGCGCCAGTGTGCTTGCGTGGCACTTCAGATGAGCCCAAGCACCAGAAATGGTATAAATGGTTGGGATGCATGTGCTACATGATTTTCTGCCATAGGGTAACATCTGGGTTATAAACACCTCCTGCAAGTGCAGATGGACCTTACACTTCATGGAGCTATTTCTTTTCTAGAAATGGCTCCATGCATATCAGAACCTCCTCTGCCCATATAGGAATGAAGCAGTTAAAATGCTCTACGCCTCTACTTGCAGGGCTAATACAGCTTTGTATGCTGTATCTGCACTTCTTCTACCTGGAAGATGTGCAGGGGGAGTACATGACTGGTGGTACAAGGGCAATCGTATGTTGCATCACCAGGACATCCTTGCAACAGTGCTGTGCAGGCATGCTGATGCCATTGCCAGGGCTCTCGTTCACATTTAGTTACGTATTTTCTAGGCATTATGAATTGTTTAGGCATCTGCAAATGCTTAAATCATTCTGGGTGGGTGGGTGGGTGGGTGAGGGAGGGAGGGAGGGAGGGAGGGAGGGAGGGAGGGAGGGAAGACGGAAGAGTCCCTCTGGGCTCTGAGGCCAGGAACTTTCATTCCTGGCTGCTGGTACCCTCACAGCCCACTTTGGTTATAAATCTATGCTGAGTTTTGTTAGTTTTGTTGGTTTTACAGGGGTCTGAAAATTATGATTGCATTGTATCAGCATTTAAATAGTACAGAAATTTCCTCATTTAAACTTTGGAATGGAGAAGAAATATAGAATCCTCTGGAAGTGGAAACAATGTGAAAATTAGATTATTTATTTTGCAAATTACTATTTCATGAACTGCAAAGCTGGTAACAGGAAATTTTAGTCCCTTGTCTCACCCTTATTATTATCATCATTTTTTTCAGGTGCTCTTAGAACGTCTATAACCACCATTTCTGCTTGATCCATTTTGGTGCACCATGTGGTCAATCCGCATGTTGAAGTGCCACTGTGCAAAAAGCGCATCTTTCGCACCTGCCCATCATAATCAAAATCCCTGCCTGTTAATTCCTCACCATCAAAACACATCACATCCCTGCTTGCCTTCCTTAAGCAGCTGCTTCAGCAAATGAGCATGGTCTTCTGGCGGAAATCTTGCCCCTTTCTGTCCACATTTCCATTTTCTGAGTGGCTTCCTTTCTGACACAACAGCTAACAGAGCCATTATCCTGGAGAATAGCCAGCACCGGTAGGAATTAAAACCAGTTTTTATCAATATGGAAAAGCAATTTGTAAAATGATGAAATCTTTAACCGGGCTGACATATGTGGCACAGCTTCGTTTGGCACAGGCAAGAGAAAGGCAGAGCCTGCCTAGAGATTGCAAAAGGCTTATTCCAGGAAGAACTATTGGAGCCTTCCTTCCTTCCTTCCTTCCTTCCTTCCTTCCTTCCTTCCTTCCTTCCTTCCTTCCTTCCTTCCTTCCTTCCTTCCTTCCTTCCTTCCTTCCTTCCTTCCTTCCTTCCTTCCTTCTTTTCTCCCTCTCTCTCTTTTCAAGGACCAGAAGGCTGATTCATTCTTCTCTCGCTCTTGCTGCCACTGTTGGAAAGGTGGAAAAGACAACAGTTATTGCCTCCATTTAGCACTTTTTCTCTCCTATCCTCCAAGAAGAGGAAGAAGAAGACGACTTGGCTTTTCTACCCCGCTTTTCTCACCCATTTAAGGGACTCAAAGTGGCTGACAAAGCTTTCTGGTCTTATCCCCACAACAGGACACCCTGTGAGGCAGGTGGGTCTGTGAGAGCTCAGAATAGAGCTGTGACTAGCCCAAGGTCACCCAGATGGCTTCATGGGGGAGGGCGGAATCAAACCTGGTACTCCCAGATAAGTGTCTGGCTCCCTAACCACTAGACCAAAGAGCCCTGGTCCTGTCTACCAGTAGACTTCAACTTTGTGATCTACCAGCATTTTAAGGGGTAATATGCCAGACCATAGTGGCAAGTGGGTGGCACACCTCTGTGAACTGGTATATCATGGAGGACCCACTTCGGTGGCACAATAAAGCATGCCCCTGAAATGGTTCCCCTAGTAGTTCAAAAGCCAGGAGATTTCATACCTGACCTTCAGAGTATTCAGAACCCCCCGCGCCAGCTTTAGAGTTGGCACAAGCTTCAGAGCTGGTATGGTGCCCAGATGGCGTTGTTCCAGATCCAGAATAATCTGATCCAGCTTGGGACATATTGCTTACCCCCGTACAAAGTGGCCCATCCTGAACCAAGATAGCTCAAACAGCCTATGCTCCTTATACTGTACTAACAGTTTGGCCAAAAAAGTACATTTGACTACATAAAAAGCTTGGAAGCAAGAAAAGGGAAGGAGGAGGAGGAGGAGGACAAAGAAAGTCCTCCAAATGCATCACCAAGCCTCAATTCTTCCAAAATCACACTTAAGTACTTTAAGAAGTTACATTAACCGTAGACACAGTTCATGTCAGGAAGAAAAACAAAAAGACAGAGTGAATGTTTTCATGTCTCCTTATTCTTTTTGTTTTAACACATACCCCCTTTCATTTGTTCAGGCCTAGTAATTAATCCCATCTTAAACATGAATATATAATTGACCTAGCAGATGTTACATCTGGTATAAAGCATTTGGCTAGCAAAACAGCATGGTTTTAAAACATACTTACAAAGAACAGGGCTCCGGGTACCACTGTTACTGCAAAATAGCCCCCCTTTGGGAATGATTGCCGTCTTTCTTACTGTTAGTCATTGTAAATTGGTGCATGAATTTTATTTCCGTGAAAAGGGGTGATTAATGATGCTAGCTTCAGTAGCGAACGGCATCGATTGGAACAAAGCAAACTTGTCTGCCACAAACGCACCTTAATCCTGACCTCCAGCACCTGTGCAATTACAATACAGCAGCGCCTTGGTGCTAAGTCTGCCAGACACGTTGAGTTGTGCCAAAAGGGGTTGAGTTGTAAAGTAAATTGGAATTTTGACATTTCAACTCCTTTTGCCTGACTGTAAAAACTGACACATGCTGAGTTCCCCAATAGTTTCACAAAAGGTATATAAAGGTAAGCTATTTACTTTCTTTCTCTCTCCCATCCGTCCTCAATCCCTCCCTTATTTTCTCCTTCCTTCCCTCCCTCTCTCCTTTCCTTCCTTCAAGTCTCCCTCCCTTCCCTCCTTTCTCTCTCCCCCCCCATCCTCCCTCCCTTCTTTCCTCCCTCTCTTCCTTCCTTCTCCTCTCTCCCTCCATGCCTCATTCCCTCCCTCCTTTCTCCCTCCCTCCCATCATCCCTCCTTTCTTTCCTCCCTCCCCTTCTTCCTTCTTTCCCCCCTCTCTCTCACTCACTCCCTTCCCTCCTCCCTCCTCTTTCCCTCCTTTCCTTCCTTCATGTCTCCCTCCTTTCCCTCCTTTCTTTCTTCCTCCCATCCTCCCTCCCTTCTTTCCTCCCTCTCTTCCTTCCTTCTCCTCTCTCCCTCTCTCCCTCCATGCCTCATTCCCTCCCTCCTTTCTCCCTCCTTCCCATCATCCCTCCTTTCTTTCCTCCCTCTCCTTCTTCCTTCTTTCCCCTCCTTCTCTCACTCACTCCCTTCCCTCCTCCCTCCTCTTTCCCTCCTTTCCTTCCTTCATGTCTCCCTCCTTTCCCTCCTTTCTTTCTTCTTCCCACCCTCCCTCCCTCCCTCCCATCCTCCCTAGCTTCCTTCCTTCCCCTCTCTCCCTCCCTCCATGCCACATTCCCTCCCCTCCTTTCTCCCTCCCTCCCATCCTCCCTCCCTCCCTTCTTTCCTCTTTCTCTTCCTTCCTCCTCTCTCCCTCCCTCCCTCCATGCCTCATTCCCTCCCCTCCTTTCTCCCTCCCTCCCATCATCCCTCCTTTCTTTCCTCCCTCCCCTTCTTCCTTCTTTCCCCCCTCTCTCTCACTCACTCCCTTCCCTCCTCCCTCCTCTTTCCCTCCTTTCCTTCCTTCATGTCTCCCTCCTTTCCCTCCTTTCTTTCTTCCTCCCATCCTCCCTCCCTTCTTTCCTCCCTCTATTCCTTCCTTCTCCTCTCTCCCTCCCTCCATGCCTCATTCCCTCCCCTCCTTTCTCCCTCCCTCCCATCATCCCTCCTTTCTTTCCTCCCTCCCTCTCTTCTTTCCCCTCTCTCCCATCCTCCCTCCTTTCCTCCCTCCCTTCTTCCCTCCCTCCCTGCCTCCCTTCCTTTGGGTGATTGCAAAGTATTTATAATTGGAGGACTTAAAAAAAATGGACTTCCCTCATTTATATCTCCCAATAAAGGAAGTATACATTGCTCTGTGTCCTTCCAGCTCTACATTTTCTGTTTTTAATTAAAATGTATCATATGATAAAGCATGACACTTTTCAAAGGCACACAAAAGCAGACTGAAACCCCTGCTATACAATACATTATATAATCGCTAGTCAATTAAGCTATTGTTCCCTGGCAGCATCAGCACAGGGAGTAGGGAGAGTGTTTTCAGTGATCCAGCTTTAAACAACCCCCCCCCCCCCCGAAGAACACTACTACATCAGCAGCACCATTCTTAATGCCTTTCTGCCACCGTCCTGCCTGTCAGAGCAAATCAGGGACAGTCACCATCAGAATCCAAGTGAGGGAATCCCTAGCTTCAGCTCTGACAGCAGAGGATCTTATCCTATTGTTTTAGCAGGGGGAATGACCGCAAAGTTCAAAGACTAGAAAGGTTGTCTCTCACCACCCACCCACCCTTGGGTGATTCTGCACTACTCAGAATAATGAAACAGCATGCATGCTAGGAGCCTCCCTTCTCCAAGCTGGTGAGATCTAAGTCCCTTCCTGCACTGGGCCTTGTGCTCCGATATATCCCAGAATAGGAACTCACCATCCGCTTGCTAGTGCAGACTACAGGAGGCAGAGACCAGGGCCTGGTGTAGTCTGAACTAACATCCAAATTGCAAGTTCCTGTTCCAGGATATATTCCTCCCTCCTTTCTTCCCTCAGTCCCTCCCTCCTCCCTCCCCTTCTCCCTCCCTCCCTTCTACCATTCCTTCCTTCCTTCTTCCCTCCCTCCCTTCTTTCCTCCCTCCCTCCCTCCTTCCTCCCTTCCTGGGCCACTTAGATCGCATCAGAGAGTGGGAGGGAGGCTCTTGGTGTATTTGCTGATCTGCTATATCAGGGAGGGCAGAGGAGGCACCCCCCTCATCCATTATGATCAAAACCAGATTTCAGTGGCGGGGCAAGAGTCCCCTCCCCCCTAAGGCTCATAGCAGGGTAATCCCTGGCATCAAATCTAGTGGTGAGAGAGAGGTTATCAAATGCAGGAAATTGGCCCTACGGACCACTTCTCTTGTTTTGATGGCAGTATAAGAATGTGGTGTCCACACAGGTGCTGCGTTTTTTCCTGCCAGTGAATGTGCCGTGAAGGGGAAGTGTTGTGAAGCCACAATGGGCCGGTGAGGATCCTGCCTGCCCTTGACTCAGTAATCCAGATTTGGAAAAGACAAGGGCCCTTCTGCACTTACTGGCTGTTAATCCAGAGGGCAATTAGCACTTGACCTCACAATAGACAATAGAGTTGCTTCTGGTAAGATGCATCTGCACTTGCAGGAGACGTTCTCAACCCAGAAATGCCTCCTGCCTTACCAGACACTACACCAGCATCTTCTAGTGGTGGTGTATGAATCATGTACCACGCATGTCCTGGTCCCTACCTTATCCCTAAAGGAGGCCTCCACTACTGTTGCAATGGTAGTGGCTGCAGCAGGAAGTAAGTAGGGAGGGCGAGACAGGAAGGGAAGGGAAGAGGGTTTCCTTTGGTTTTTTTCCCACTAGCACTAAGTACCCATTAAGGACCCTTTAGGGACCTATTAAGGACTCATTGGGCTGAGAGCAGGAAGGCCCTGTTTCCACTGCAGACCCTATTAGAACCCAATTTGTTCACACCTGTACTAGGAAAATCCAAATTAAATGGATCCTTCAGAACCTATAATCCAGATTTCCTGTGAACTCCATTAAAGGGGTCTAGAATCCAGTCTTCAGGCATCAAATCCAGATTAGATGCATTAACCCCCCAAAATGTGGTGTGACAGACATCTCCCACTTGAGTGCAGACAAATGCTCCACGTGGGTGCTCCAGCGTTCCCTCTGCGAGTTTGCCTAGCACTCATTGATATTGGGTGCTACACTGCCCATGGAGATGCATCGGGTGCTTCCTTAGATCTGGATCTTCTAAATCTGGATTAGTTGAAAGACCCATTTCTTAGATCCAGATCATCTTAGATCTGGATTAAGGGAGGTAAGTGGAAAAAATCCCTTTGAGCACAAACACATGACGGTTGTTCACACATGAAACAAAAAAAAAAACCCACATTCACTTCTGAGGGAGTTCAACCCTGTTTAGAACAGGAAGATCTTCCAGTTTCTGAGCCCAAAACCTCCTCATCTACAGAAATTTAATCCTATAAGCCTTTGGCCTCAGGATATTACCTCTCATCCAAATCATTACTGCAGTTCAGAATGTGAATTCAGAGAGTGCTTCCGCACTGAACCTCCGAAACACTGATCTATTAGATCCATATTTCGGAAATTCGTGGTAAGTAGATCCATATCCAGTAGATACAGATTTACTATCACCCCTTCCGTCCACATACGCAACAGAAGGACAGATTTAGATCCAGATTTGAGGTGGGTGCAGTGCGGAAGCACAGCACTTACCTCAATCCAGATGTCCGGAAAACCAAAACCACTGAAAAATCAAATGGGAACAACAGAACTATATTTCCTGTGTTTCCTGTGTGTCTGTTTCCCATAGGAAAAAGCAACCAGCAGAGCAACCAAAGATGATTTCATCCCAAAACCAGGCAAGAATCCAGAAACAGATCAAGAAAATCAGTTCCCACCAAGAATAGCTGGAGCAACACAGTCAGCACACTCTAAAAACCTTGCCCTCCAAAGTAGCATGGTCTAAGGATGTGCATGAATGCTTGTTTGTTTTTGTTATTCGAACAGATCCCCTTCGAAAGTGGTAAGATTTGTATTCAATATGTATGAATATGAATCCCACATGAATTCCATGCAAATGCATACAAATAGCATACAAATCCCATACAAAGCTTCATATGAATGCATCAAAACATTTGGTTCGAATTCTAATTGAATGTGCCAATATTCTATTCAAATTTGAATGTCCAATTTTGGCCAAATTCATATGAATTTTAAATGTTATGAACATCCATGCACACCCCTAGGCATGTCTGACTGGGCAATAGTTGCCCTTTGGGTCCTGGGAAAGGCTTTTTCAGGGATAGATGAACTCTTGATTCTTTCAAGGCTCACAGAAGCACTCTTTTCAGAGGTTTTGCCACACACCTTGGGTGTTTTTCCACTGTCACTAGAAGTACCCATTATGTACCCATTAATGGGTACTTAATGGTACTTTGAGTGACAGTGGAAAAACACCCCTTGTCTACCTCTCTAATAAGCCATGGTGGGCAAGGATTAAGAAGACATAGCCAAGATCTGCATAATAGCAGATTATGCTGCTTGAAGGACCGGATCGAGCTAGGATCCTCCACTGTGCGGGTTTTTCAATGTTATGGAGAGCACATGAAACGCCATCTTGGAAAAGCTACAGGAAGAAAAGTGCCCTTTTAGATTGAGGGATTTCTTCATCAACCCCTAGTTCTCCCTCAATATGGGTGCTTACAAATGCAATTTTCGGGATTCAATTCAAATTGAATATCCAAAAATTTGATTTGAGTCGAATCTTTAAAATTCAAATTTAACAAACGTCTATTCGAATTAAGCACATTTGAATCCATTTGTTTGAATTTTCCACTTTCTCTTACAAATGTTGACATAGTTATTTGAATTTGATACAAATCCATACACATCTGTATGCATCCCATAGCTATCCCATATGCAACCCATTTCCAGCCCGTACGGATCTGTACAAATGCGCACAGATGCTGGAAAGATGCATATCTACAACTATGCATCGTGTACGAACCCGTACACATGCAAATGTCTGGATAATTTGAACAAATAGATCAGAAATTTGAACAAATAGATCAGAAATTTGAATTCTGTTCTCATCTTTAAATTCAAATTTATGGACGTTCAGTTTGTATAAGACCTTCAAATATTCCTGCACACCCCAATCCCCCAATACTTCAGACTTCATGCCATGCATGATTTCGTTGCAGAGCAAGCATGCTTGAGATGTGTTAAGTGTTTTTTGTGTGTCTGTCCCTGAAGTGCTCCCAGCAGTGCCCCTCCCTCCTCCAACTGCCATCACAAGGCTGGGCTGCTCTGCCATCTTGCTCCCAGCTGTGCCCCTCCCTCCTCCAACTGCTTCCATCACAAGATGGCAAAGAGACTATGGCAGCAGATCCACCAGTTGAGAAATGTCTAGACCTGAGGCTGAGCAGGGTGGGGCTGAGTAGATGCCGGCTGACCATCTCTACCATCATCCGGTTTATCATCAATGAAGAGAAAATTCAAAGTAAAGAGAATAGGAAAATTCCAGCAATAAGAAACAAACAGAAGAACTGGAACTGAAGACCTCAAGCACTTGCTTTTTGCTGTTCCCTGTTCCCTCCCACACCATTTTCCTTTTGTTTCTTGCCTCTTTAGATTATAAGCCTGAGGGCAGGGACCTGTCTAAGATTAGTATACTATTGTACAGCGCTGAGTACATGTACAGCGCTTTAGAAATAAACTATAATAATAATAATCCGTCATGACTGCAGATTCTTTTTTAAACTGTGAGTTAAATTTTCAGGAGTAGTGAAAGTCTTGGGTCTTCTCCCCTAGTTGCCGTCCAACTATCACTGTCAGTTGTCTCTGCTCCACACAGACACAGACGCGCGCTTGACCTTGGGTGTGTGCAACTCAATGGAGCAAATAGAGGTAGCACAACCAGAGGAATAGCTGAATTGCTTTTATAAAACGTTAGCTCCTTCTGTTACTGGGGGGGGGGGGGGTAGGTAGGCCACTAAGTAAACATCCACTTTTCTCTTTGGGAGCTGACCTTTAGTATTAAGCAGAGGTCAGCAGAACAGCATCATGCATATTTGAATGGTTATACAGGACTTATTTTACACTGAGTTTCCCCAGGGTAATTATTTCATATCAGAGCTAGGGAAGTTTAATATCTGTATGCAATATGTATTTACTCTTCATGCCAATGCATTAAATAATATTCTATCACGTTCTGTCTTTGTCTTTGCGTGTATGTGTTTTCCCCATTTCAAAGGCATTTTGTACATGATCAGCTTGCAGATGCTTCAAAGAAGCAGAAAGCTTCCAGTACGGTATTGTTAAACTAGCTATAAGGGGGCAGGGAATATGTGGTGAAAAGGAAGAAAATTGCAGAACACTTTCAAGAGGGAACGCGCGGCATAGAAAAGGCAAATTGTGAGAAGCCTAACAGGAAATTATGAAATTGAGGGTAAACCTAATACTCCTATCTGAACATTTTTCGGGGGTAGGGGAGAATGACACAAACACGCTGTGCTAGGGAAGTGCAAAGTTCACTTCAAATTTAAAAACTTGATCGAACAGTTCACGTTCCTGAATTTTAGCCCTGAACAAAACAGGCGGTTGTTCGGATATCTGGAAATTCGATCAGACAAGAACAAATTGATCTAACAGTTTGTGGTCTCCGCGTTCTCGCCATTGAAAAGGGCTTTCAATGGGCAAAAAGTTGCATTTTATCTTTGAACAAGTTCAGAAATGAGAATGAACATTTATTTGACTAAGCAGTTTGCTGTCAAAATGAGCAGGGAAAAGGAAACAAGCTGAAAGGAGGAGAAAGTGTGATGAGTTGGCCAGAAAGAGAGGACTTTTGGGCACTGGGTTGTATTCCAAAATTGTATCTCACAATAGGGACATGCCATCCACATTTTTGGGTGCACGAATGCAATTTCCGACATTCGATTTGAATGAATATTTGAATGTCCAAATTCATATGAACAGAGAAAAAAACACGTGTATTCAAATTCAAACCGATTCAAACACATTCATAACTATGTGTATGAATATTTGATACCTATTTGAATAGAATGTTGGTGCATTCAAAGATTGACACTCGAATACAAACCAAATGCTTCTATTAGGGATGTGCACAAATGCAATTTTTGGGATTTGATTTTATTTGAATCGGATATCCAAAGATTGGAATTGATTTGAGTGTTTAAAATTCGAATGTATTCATATTTCATTTGAATTGAATACATTTGAATCTATTCACACAAATTTTCAATTTGTATTTGAAGATGCAAATGTTGACATCATTTGAATGTGTCCATACGCATCTGTACACAACGGTATGCATCCCATTTTATCCCAAATGCATTCCATCCATACGTATCTGTACATATGTGCATGGATATGAATAAGATGTGTACGGATACATATGTAATGCATATGCATGTGAAATTCGACTGTATAGACATTCAATTCCAATTCAAATGTCCTAATTCGATCAAATTTGATCAAATTTTGAATGTTTTGAATATTCGTGCACATCCCTAGTTTCTATACATTCGTACAAACATAAGAACATACGAACATAAGAGAAGCCTTGCTGGATCAGGCCTCAGCCCATCTAATCCAGCATCCTGTCGCACACAGCGCCCCACCAAATGCTTATGGGCATCTCAAGCAGAGACAAGGGCAAACCTATTCCTGCTCTAGAATCCCATCAAATGGCCTTAGAAGCACCCCAGTTTCCCCCCCAGCTTGAAAGATGCACCTAGGCATTCATTCTAGTAGCCATTGATACATCTGTCGCCCATAAATTTGTCTAACCCTACCTTAAAGCCATCTAGACTGGTAGCTGTCACCACCTCTTCCGGCAGCAAATTCCATAAACCTATGACCCTACTTCCCTTTGTCGGATCTGACTCTTCTACCCATCAGCTTCATAGAGTGCCCCCTGGTTCTAGTATTGTGTAATAGAGAAAAGAATTTTTCTCTATCCACCTTTTCTATACCATGCATAATTTTATATACTTCAATCAGGTCTCCTCTTAGACGCCATCTCTCCAAACAGAAGAGGCCTAGACGTTGCAGCCTGGTTTCGTAAGGGAGGTGTTCCAGCCCCTTAATAATTCTGGTTGCCCTTCTTTGCACCTTCTCTAGTTCCACAGTATCCTTTTTGGGATATAGTGACCAGAATTGTACACAATATTCCAAATGTGGCAAAATGTAACAAAGCTTTGTTACATTTGTGAATTTGGGGAGGTGAGAAAGCGGCTGACTAGTCACATCTGCAACGGATCCAACGTTGATTCAAAGTGGGTTCAGAGTGGATTCAAGGTGGATTTGTGAATGGATTTGTTGCGTTCAGAGCAGATACATATAGGTTACGTAAGGATACGTAGGGGATTTGTAGGGAATATGTAGGGTATACATAGGTGCTTCGTAGCAGGGATTCGAATTGGATTTGTTATCGAACATTTGTATCGAACTCAGATCCCACCACATTCAAAGGGGATCTATTTGGACAAATATGAATTTTTTCACATTCAATTTGATACAAATTGAACACACACACACAAAGACATTTGTTCAGATCCCTAACCCTGGGTGTGCAGGACCATCCTGATCACATAATTGCAAGAAGGCCCTGAGAAACGTGTTGCTCAAATGAGATCATAGTTCTGATCTGATGTTAATTTGGAAAGGAAAGCCTTCTGGGTGACATTTCATGAATCTCTGCTACATTTGTTATTTCAAAGGCTGCGTAACTATTCATTAGACATTTGCACCATGTGATGGCTATATGACTGTGAATAGCAAATATCTTGACAGGGCAGAAATGGGACTTGACGATTCCAGGACTCCATTTATAACAATGATGCATGGCAGAAGATTCTGGCTTAGATTTAGCCTACGCAGGCAACTGAAACTCTCCGGTTGCTTTAAAGACCAAAATCCATCTCTATATATCTTACAAAGAGGCAATTCTTTTTTTCACTGATATTATGTACTCTGCTCTTTGCCCTTGTTCATGTTTATTCAGAGCATTTCAAAAGAGGCATTGTAATGGCTGACCGCGCTCTGTATGAAACTTCACAGTGATTAATGGACATTTTAATAAATGATGAATCAATTACTATAGATTGTCAACAGCCTGCCTGTTTCCATGGTTTAAAATTAGTTATAGCATCTACAACTGATCGGTTTAACCATGTATGACAAACACCACTCATTCTTTGACGTGCTTAATGTGTCTAGTGCTAATTACATTTCAGCTGAATTTTAATCGCAAAGTTCATGTCTGTTAGCATCAGGGGCAGTTGAGAGTTTTATGTTAAGCAAGACGGTTATTTTACAAGCATGGAAAGTATCCCTGAGCAATTTTTAAAATCGAATCTATCAGATCCACAATTAAAATCTGAATTTGAAAGAACTATTTCCTCAGCATTAAATTCAGGGAACAGGTCTTAGGATAGCATTTATTTATTATCACTTCTATTTCTATCCCGTCTTATGCCTGAAGGTCTCAGGACAGGTAACAACATTTAAAATCAGACATATATTAAAACAACAGTATATATTAAAACAGTAACAGTGTCTGTAAAGTAGGGGTGTGCACAAATGCAATATTTGGATTCGATTCGATCCAACATTTGACTATTCAAATCGAATAGTCAAATGTTTGAATTTATATGAATAGAGAAAAAATGATTGCATTCCAATTCAAACCGATCTGATTACATTCATATCTATTCGTATGAATATTTGATTCGTATTTGAAGTTACGAATGTGAACAACATTTGTATATGTCTGAATGCATTCATACGCATCCCGTTTTCATCCCGTACTTATCTGTACAAATGCATACAGATATGAATAAGGTGTGTAAAGATACGTATGTAATGCATACATATCCATACACATACGAATGTCCAAATAATTTGTACGAATGATTCGAAATATTGAAATTCATTTGAATGTGAAAAAAAGAATGTATAGAAATTCAATTCGAATTCGAACTTGAACAAATTTGATTGAATTTTTAATGTTCCGGATAATCTTGCATATCCCTACTGTAAAGTGGGAAGAGTCAGTATATTCCCATTTAATCAAAGGCCAGGGCAGAGAGGTGTGTCTTCACTGCCTTCCTAAACATGTCAGAGAAAGGACCTTCTTACAGTTCCTTCCCTTTCACAGGTACTAGGGACTTGCAGGAGGGCCTTTTCTATTGTGGCCCCTAGACTCTGGAACAACCTCCCTCTTGATGCTTGCCAGGCACATTCATTGTATAGTTTTCGGCACCTGGTGAAAAAATATCTTTTCACCCAGGCTTTTGCTTCTTAACCAGCTTCCTCAGGGTGCTGTCCTGTGAGGGAGGGAGGGAGGGAGGTGGAGGTGGCAATGGGAGGAAGGAAGTGATATGTTTAATTGTGTTTTACTATTTCATATGTTTTCATTTCATTGTAACCTACCCTGGGACCATTTGGTGAAGGGTGGGATATAAATTCTCTAAATAAATAAATAATATAATATAATATACAGTGAAGGTGCCTGACACACTTCAAGTGTTATAGCCTAGGAGCCACCACCGAGAAAGCCCACTCCTGGGTGCCTACCCCTTTTACCACTGAGGAGCGTCCAGGAAGGCCTCCTCTCCAGATCTTAAGGCACTGGCAGGTTGATTTGTTATAGGATATGTATCTGATACATATCAGTATGTATGGGATACCTATTGATATGTACTGTATCAGATACATATGGGATACGTATGCATTCATATCAGGTATTTGTACAAATTTGTATGAATGCATTTGTATTGAATAGAATCCTACCACATTCGGTGTTTGGCTGCCACACCCACGGCAGGAGCGCAAAACTCCAGAGGCTTCCAGCCCGAGCAATGACATGGACGAGAAGGGAAAGCTCTGGTGTTGGCTGTCACACCTGCTTTATAAGTTTATACTATGTAATGTATCATTTGTGATTTCATAATGTATTAGTTATTGTAATATGCAATGTACTGTTTGATGCTTTTTTTTCTGTACTATGTAAATTGCCTTGGGCAATGACTTTAAAAAAATATTTAAGTTGTTGATTATAAGTGTTGTTCCACTCTGTGGTGGAAAGGATGTTATAAGCAAATACTATTAATATTTTCTAGATTACATAGCTTATTGTTAGAATTTTGTACATTGCTTATGCTATATATGTGATGTTTTAGTTATTGAAATTGGTTTTTTTCCCTACTTGCTGTATTTACTTGTATTTACTTGCTGTATTTCTTTGATATATTTTTCTTTTTTGTTTGTTGTAAACCGCCTTGAGCAAAGTTTCTTTGGAAAGGCGGTATACAAATAAAAATGGAAGGAATGAAGGAATTCGGAGGGGATCTACTCAAATGAATATTAATTTTCTTACATTCGATTTCATATGAATCGAATACAAAAAACAAAACAACCATTCATGTACATCCCTATCTACATCTTGTATGAGGACAGTCAGCATAGACAGAGGTTTCCACGGTGAAAAAAAACACACCCTTCTTAGAGATCACTTTCAGAAGCTGAATGCTGAATGAAATAGGTCTTTCATCTGATCCAGGTTGGAATGTCATGGAATAATTCAGAACCAATAGAATCAAGCAAAGGGGCATTCACCGCCTCTCTATCTTGCCACACGGTCTTTAAAGGTTCACTAAGTGACTTCATTAAATATAAGGATAAAAAGCATCAGTGGAGGTAATTCACTTGAACTGTCAAAAGACTTTTGACAAGGTCCTCATTAGGGAAAATAAATAAGCAAAGGAGCTCCAATGCCCTGAAAAACTGGACAGAATTCTAGTAGGATGCAAGTAGTTATAATTAATGGTCTGTTTAAAGGTACAAAGGAGTTGATAATGGAAGCTCCCCATGAACCTGCTTTTGGAGTGTCTGAATAATTTTATTATTTTTGAACAAGAAAATCAGTCTGTGTGGTTGTAAAAGTAGCTGGAACTCGAGACATCTTTATAGTTACGATCTGCTATTGCAGACAAACAGGATCCCTGTTTTCCTGGGATGTTTTTGCTCTATTTCAGGCTACTGATGATACAAGATTAATCTTGCTCATGTAACTGGAAGAAGAGGGAGGGGGGGGGAGATAAGTTGTCTTCTCACTTACCTTAGGTGGACCACTCCAGTGGGACTGGATCAGAAAGAGTGGTCCACCAGTTGGAGCAGTCCATGTATCCTGGAACAAGGCGATCCACATTTGGATGGCTGTTCCAACATAGCCTCTGCACAGACACCAAAGCTCAAATGAGTTTCAGAGCTGGCCTCCAGTCCTGAATGAAGGTTTCTGGCCTTGGAGCCCTCACGGGGAGACACCTGTACACACAGCACAGATCCACTTCCATTGCAGAAGTGGCTCTGCATGCGCCAAACCATCCCGCACCTGGATAGTGGTGGAATACTATCAAGTACTCTACAGCTATCCTAGCTATCAGCTAGAACATGTCGATACACCCTTGGGTGAAGGATTATGAGGGGGTGGCACTAGGGATGTGCATGAATATTCATAACATTCAAAATTTGTATGAATTCATACAAATTCAGACATTCAAATTCAAATCTAATGGCATGTTTGAATTCGAAGCTAATGTTGGCACATTCTAAGATTGACATTCGAATTCAAATTGAATGTTTTGATACTTTTGTATGAAGCTTTGTTATGGATTTGTATGGGATTTCTATGCAATTCATATTGGACTCATATGTGAATCTGTGCTGAACATTCGTATCGAATTTGAATCCTACTACATTCAAAGGGGTTCTCTTCAAACAAATAGGAATTTTCTTGCATTCAGTTCGATACAAATCGAATACAAAAGAAACACTTGTGCACATTCCTAGATGGCGCAGCTGCAGTTGTGCATCATGTTGCTCAGTCTCCTTCATGTGGAAGACAGTAAATCTACATCCAAAGTGAAAAAAACTTTAGTGGTGTCCAGTTCAAGAAACCCTGCACTCTAAACTCTTTCTGAGCCTCATTTCAGTATTTGGAAATGCTCAGCTATTGAAATATATAAATATTCTATATTGTCCCTAACTCCTTAAAATGGTGTCTTCTGCCTCCACCATTTATTTCCACTTCATTTTAATGCTGTTTACTGCCCAGCTTAACAGTGATGCAAGGAAACTGTTACTGCATCATCGTTTCATTGCAACTATTACCTTCTGCCTTTTCCTGGTACAAGTGAAATTCTTTGCAACAATCTGTGTTTCTGAGGA
Organism: Aspidoscelis tigris stejnegeri; assembly: GCA_023333525.1. Taxonomy (NCBI): domain Eukaryota; kingdom Metazoa; phylum Chordata; class Lepidosauria; order Squamata; family Teiidae; genus Aspidoscelis; species Aspidoscelis tigris. Next base: position 102,966,734 of record JALMGA010000003.1, on the reverse strand, counting down.
CCAACACATTAATCTTTCCAAGCATGTGTAGGATTTTCCTAATATTCAGAGACAGGTGCAGGCAAAAGGAGACTATACATATCTGAGTATTCTGAAATCCAGAAAATGGAAACTTTAAGTACTGCAGGCACATGTGGAAAGCTGAACCTTAGGCGAGAGCCCCATGAAAGTTAAGGTCGCAAGAGGTACATTAGCCACAATTCTGTGTGACTGAAAGTGTCCTCCTGAGGTGCAGAAATATGCATGATCCTGCACCACAGAGAGAGCCCTTGCTGCACTGAGCCTTATTTCAGATCATATCTTAGAATCTGCATGCTGGTGCAAACTGTTGCAGGTCCATGATCTAGGCCACACTTCTAACATGATCCTTATGAACTCTGCTGAGTTCATGAATGTATGAAAATTCAAACAGATTCAAATACATTTGTATCTATCATACAAATATTTGATTCATATTTGATGATACAAATGTCAATGTTTGTATGTATCCATACGCATTCATACGCATTTGTACGCATCCCATTTTTATCCCGTATGCATCCCGTTTTTGACCAATGTGTATCCCGTACATATCAGATAAGTATCTGTTCACATCAGATATGTATCTGTTTGTATCAGATACATTTCTTTTTATATCAGATATGTATCTGTTCACATCAGATATGTATCTGTTTGTATCAGATACATTTCTTTTTATATCAGATATGTATCTGTTCATATCAGATATGTATCTATTTGTATCAGATATATATCTATTCATGTCAGACACATATCTGTTCATATCAGATACGTATAGAACGTTCATACGTATGAACAAATAGATTCATATTGAATAGAATTTTACCACATTTGAATGCAATCTATTTGTATGAATACATTTTTTGAACATTTGATGTTTCGAATTGAATGCCAAAAAAACATTTGTGCATGTTCCCATTTTACACTTGTAAGATGCCCGCCAACATGCCTTCTTTCTAAATTAATCCCTCCCTCCCACAAGGCTGCAACTTTTCCATAAAGGGAACCTCTCCTGCAGCAGCCATTGATCATTGATCACTTCTGTTTCCTGACACAGCGACCTGCAAAAGCACATCCTTAAAACATGCTCGTTGGTCAAGAAAAATTCTGTTTTAACCGTGGAGGGGGTATAGAGAGAAAGCATTCCAAACCAGTCAGTATAGCTCAGCTTTACTGTGCTTCAGCTCTGATTTATTAGCAGTATGGAAACAGTTAAGGCATCCTGCCAAAGCACAAAATAACCTCATTATCATTTCTAATACCAATCAATACTCCACATGCTGCCCTTTAGAGAGGGGGAAATAAATAAACAGCGAGATTTTCTCTTTTTTTCCCCCAAGCAATGCAATTATTGCAAGGATCACATTTGCAAAGTAGCATTAAAGATTTTACAGCAAACCCTGTGGCGGGCGCCTTGCTCTCTTTGCCCAGTCAATACCAGTGGCTTTTTGTTTGTTTGTTTTGCATTGAGTGAAATGTAGATTGCTACCTTGCCTATCGATTACTTCTGCTACCCCTTAAGGCTTCTCCACCTATCTGAGCATCACATGTCTTTTCTTTTTTCTTTTGGGAGCTGTGACAACTTGTCAATTGGCTGCTCCGGTGCGCTTTGGGGCTGCCCGGTGGCATTAGAGACCTTCCCTGGTTGACTCTAATGGCACAACCTCAGCGTCCCATGTGGACACCAGGGACGGAGGGGGATTGTTTGAAGTTAACTGATTGGTCTGAAAACCTCCAGCTCCCTGGCCACAGCATGAGGCCCAAAGCACAACATATGCTTCGTGCTTGCTAGATTTGTCTCAGTAATAAAAAATCAGGATTTCTTTTCAATTTTAGGCTTGGGCCAAATTTATCAAGGGTAAAGACGTACAAGGCCACACACACACAAAGCTGAGTGTCTGCCTTTATTTTGCTACTGGGAGAATATGAATGGAGATTTAACAGAATGGTCAATGATTAAATGTGTTTATGAATTTAGGCATTTGTTCCCCATTGGAATTAGACCTGAAACAACCAGGTATTGCTGTCTGAAAGGGTTTTGTTTTGTTCTGTTTTGCATCCACCAGGAGAAAGATAGGCCTTTTCTGCAGTGGGCCTCATTTTGGAACACGTCTCTGAATGTGGGCCTGCTGTCCACATGCCAGTGCAGGCTATGGCACACCTTGGTTCAATTTTGCACTTCCTTCCCATCTGCTGGATGGAAAAGGAGCGCGACTAACCAACATTGACAAGCTCTTGCACTTGGATCACTAGTCAACTTTAGTCATTACCTTCCCCCCATGATCAAATACTTACCTGATTCAGTTGTGGGGCTGGTCCTCCTCTGGGTGTCCACCATTTTGGCTGCAGCACCCTCCATGAATGAACATGCATCAGCGTAGTTGCCATGACAACGCTGATGCTCTATGGTCATCCAAGGTGCAGTGCGTTTGCACGGCACCTCAGATGACCCCAGAGCACTGGAAGAGGTGCAGATGGTCGTGCCACTGGATGCTCCAGGTAAGTTCTTGGTAAAGGTTGGTTAAGGTGTAGATCATGATTTCATGCTCCACACCTAATCAACTATTACTGAACTTCTGGTGTGGCAGGACATGTCTGGAGGCTGTAGCAGCCTCCTCAAAGTGCAGATGCTCTTCAACAGATGTTTACTAATTTTTGACTAGAGGCCATAGTATGAATAGGCCTCTGGGTGTTGCCTGCTGTAGCCTGCACTATCATGCAGATGTCAGGCCCCTATTATATGATATACTGTACGTTCTGGTGCATGAAGGGCCATACTCACAGAAGAAGAAAAAGAAGAACATGACCTACAAGGAGAGGCTGAGGTTTCTTCCAGCTACAGAATAGTTGCTTTCTGACACCATGAATGAAGACATGGGGCCTTTCTGCACTTGGGCCCATAGTTTGCATGCAGTACGCTTCCAGATGGAGCATCTGCACTTGAAGGGGCTGTTTCCAGCTCAGAAACAGCCCCTTCTGTGCAACAGCATACTGCATGCAAACTACATGTGGAGCATGATTTCATGCTCCACACTAAGGCTGTGTCCACACATTATGATGCGCAGTCCGGGCATAGGCGTTACACCTGACACCCGATAATCCATAGCAGTGCCATTTTATGCCACCGCCACTGCGAATTTACCTACTGCGGAATGTTGAACACGCGCTCCACAGTATCAGGTAAATTCAAAGTTTCCTGACAGTCCAGACAGGATGGCGAGAATAGCAAACAAGAGCTGAGCCTGCAGCTCAGCTCCCATTGGCTGCCCCATCCCATGAGATGTGCGCCTCACTGTCCATGCAGCTTTCTGTGAGAAAGCTATGGGGAGGCTGCTTGAGTCCGGATGGCACATTGTGGGTTCACAGGACATAAACTGTGTTTTTTTATATAACAGCAGATTTTATTCCCCTAATCTGGATACACCCATTGACTTGCCTGCACCAGAGATAGCCTATCCCATCTCTGGTGCAGCCCATTCACACATCTATGGCGCAGGGTGGGTCATTTGAGGATGATGACACACATGCAGTCTCATCATTCGTCTGGACCCTAGATGGCAGTGCCCAGACACATGTCTGCACATCAAGTAGGTCTGCAGAAACATGGGCAGAGGGATGGTATGCACTAGCATCCACAAAGTTGAATGCTCCTGCACATCAGTGTAAATGCGCTATTCGCGCCCCCCCCACCCCCAGATGAGACAAGAAGTGCAGAAAGGCCCAAGGTAGCAGAAGTCACATTACTGGATGCCCTATAAATGGAGACGTGACCAATATCAAAGGCCCTTTCTGCACTAAGCCTCTTTCTGGATTATATCTTGGAATAGTGGCCTACTGCCCATATAAAATCCCAGACAAGATGGGCCAAAATAGGAGCATTCACATTTATCCAAGACTGTTTTATAATAAATACGCAATCAGCTAAGAATATGTTACTCCAGTGACAGTTCTATCATGGGTTATAGTCAAAATGCATCACGAGCCAGATGGCTTGGATAATTTGCACTTTCTGTTTACATTTGCAATCGATTTGCAGAATAGAAGATGCTACCATGCAGCTGACAGAAATGTTGTGCATCTCTGGCACTGTCTTCCAGCATGAAATCCTCTTCTTAGCATCCCTGTACACTACAGATGTCTTCCAGGTAATGGAGATACCTCCTATAGATGCAGACGTATCTTTGGCAGCCTCCATATGGCCATGGACATCAAAAGAACTATCTGCAATAAGAAAGACCTATCCTACCACAGGGATAGGAAGAGTGCCATTTGCATGGCTGATACTTTCCAGCACTGGACTGGAAACAGCAACAAACGTCAGCCTCCCAGCTCCAACAGCTGCTTTACTCTAGGGATGTGCATGAATGTTTATTTTGTATTTGATTCATATTGAATGCAATAAAATTTGTATTCATTCAACTAGATCCCCTTCAAGTGTGGTAGGATTCATATTCTATAGAAATGTTCAATCTCATATGAATCCCATACGAATGAACACGAATAGCATATGGATCCCATACAAATGCATGCAAATTGCATATGGATCCTATATACGAAGCTTCATACAAATGTATCAAAACATTCTATTAGTACTCGAATGTCAATCTTTGAATGTTACAACATTCGATTCAAATTTGAATGTTTGAATTCGGCTGAATTTCGAATGTTAAAAATATTTGTGCACATCCTTACTTTCCCCCCTAAGTATAAAGAGACAAAGGCCTTTTCTGCACTTACTGTGTTATAATCCAAGGCCAATTCACACTTGGCCTCTTAGCAGATGCTGGGATAGCTTCTGGTAAGCAGCATCTACACTTGCAGGATGTGTTTTCACTCAGAAACGCCTCCTGCCTTACCAGAAGCTACCCCAGCATCTACTAGAGGTAGTGTATGTGTTGCAGTCCGGCTCTGCAACCTGGATCCTTGGCTCTGGGAACCCTGGGGGGAGGCAGCTTATGGCTACCTCGATCTTGGCTGCAGTTCAGAAAACCACAGCGATGCTTGGTACCAGTGATTACTGGTACGATCACCGGGTGTTGCGAAAGTTTTCCAGTTATTTGACTGGCCCAGATAACCAGGGGTTTAGCCATGTGAGGCCTGACCCTGAGGAGCTAGAAAATGGGGGAGGGGAAGAGAAAAGGCAGGAGGCAGAGATTGGCTAGAAGAGAGAGCTTTATTTCTGTGCAGAGCTTTGAATAGCCCGCCACAGGAGGGCGGGGAGGAAATGATGTAAAGCCACAATCCAGAGACAGGATAGGTCGAGCCACATCAGCCGAGCAGGTCAGAAGTCCTGCTGATGTCACTTCCTGTGGCCAGAGGCGGGGAGGATCCTCAAACAGGAAAAGAACGGGGAACAGGCTAAGAGTCCAGCCCCTGCTGGTGTCGAGTGTGTACTGCATGCTTTTGGAAGCAGGAAAATTCTTTTTACTCTGAGGCTTAGGAAATGGTCATCAAGGGCTTGGGAGCTGGAAGGGAAACTCAGGGAAACTTGAGCGGCTTTTTGTGATTACAACATGTACAAAATCGTGCACCACGGGTATACTAATCCCTACCTTTCCTGGTCAGAGGAACGATCATTTGCACCTCTGCCAGAATTGGGGTAATCTAAGGTGCCACACTTTTTCTGCAGGTGCACAGAGGGTCACAGTTGCTCCAGGCTCTGCCCAGAAGATGGCAATGCCTGGACACACACCCAGACCCAGGAATGTCTCCTTGCACATGGAGTTTCATATGGCATGCACTAGCATCTGCAAGTGTGAACGCTAGTGCACACTAGTGGGGAATGCACTTTTCCCATCCAGGAGATGGGAAGCTAAGTGCAAAAACGCCCCTGGATCAGTGAGTCCCCACTGATCTGGATTACGTGGAGGCATAGTCAGATCAGCACTGTCTGCACTAATCTGGCCCATGCCTCCCCATGGCTATGAAGCTCATAAAAGCCTTGCAATGACCTGTCCTCACCTCACTCCTAGCATCACAGCCTTGAAGATGCTTTTCAGCAGTGCACTATGGTGCACCACTGCAAAGCACTCCCTGCTAGGGGTGTGCACTGTTCTGTTGTATTTGATTGGCATTGAATTGAATGCAAGAAAATTCATGTTTGTTCAAATAGATCCTCTTCAAATGTGGTAGGATTTAGATCCTATACGAATGTTCATTATGAATGTTCAATATGAATCCCATACGAACTCCATGCGTATCTGCTACATATCTGCTCTGAATGCATCTGCATTCAAAACCTCCCCAGTCCCTCCCCAAATTTACCTGAAATATGAATAGCTGTCAGAGGGCAGTCATGGTCAGATCCTGGGTGACAGCACTATAACCAAAGCAACTGTGTCACAAGCCCTTCCGCAAACCAGGAATTGTGGGTGGGGCATCCGGAGCTTGACTAGCCCTGACACTAGTGCAAGATAAGTGCATGTGTGGTGCAGTTAAACCTGTAGTTCATGCAGGGAGCATTCCCCACATGAAGTATGAAAGGCCCATAGACTATTAGGCTGCATCCCCAAAAGACTTATTTGCCTCTCTGGGTTCCCTCTGCCGTCACTCTATTCAAGCGGACTTTAAAAGTGCCGTGCACTTCCGCATGAGGCTCAGCAAAATGCACATTTTAAACGCAACTTCTGTCCCCATGGAAGTGTGTTTTCTTTGTCCGCGTCTTTTTCTCCCCTCCCCCTCTCTTGTTGATAGGGTGCTAGTGGGAACGGGGAGGGACTGCACACTGTGCGGCCACAACCAGAAAGAAACCCCTGACAAGGAAAAATAGCCATCGGTTCTCTGTTCGTCTCCCAGATCTCCGCCCCCCGAAATGGCTTCCCACCCCGGCAAAGGCAGCTGCTGCAGCCATCAGCCATGCGATCTCTCTCAAGACTTCACTCTCAACACTTTCCCTCTGACTGTCAAAATCCACTCTGTACAGCAGCCATTACACTGTAGCAATAATCCACCCACTGCACACCTGATAGCAATTGCAACAATGTTGCAATTCTGTGCTATTCTGGCTCTTTGAAAGTTCTGAGCATTAGAAAGGGAAGGGAAGGGAAGCTGCTGCAGTTTTGGGAGATGTGTTGAATGTGTTACTGCTGTGTGTGCAGGTGGCAATCCCCTCCCCTTTTGCCACAGAGCATCCCCAAGGTAAATGCTGCGAGGAAAACCCGCAACTTCCAAAAAGAGAGCTGAAACTCTTCTTTAAAGTGCACTTTTTTGTTGCGAGTTTTCCTCCTTTTGTAGCACTGGAAGCTCATTGAAAAGCCTGGCGTGGGGGCGCTCAGAGGCAAAAGAAGATTTTTAGCAGACTTTAAATTGCTTGGGGACAGGGCCTATGCCTTCCTCTGGAAAATCTGAATAACTTCTAATCTCAACTTGTAATTTCTTGAGTTAGTATTCAGAACATATTAATTATGCTTATGGCTTCCACTAGGGATGTGTATGAATATTCGTAGCATTTGAAATATGTACAAATTTGGCCAAATTCGGACATTGGAATTCAAATCAAATGTTGGCACATTCGAAGATTGACATTCAAATTCTAATCAATGTTTTGATTCACTGGTATAAAGCTTAGTATGGGCTTCATATGGAGTCTGTATGGGATTCTTACGGGATTGAACATTTGTATCGAATACAAATCCTGCCAACATTTGAAGGGGATCTATTCCAACAAATACATTTTTTTAACATTCAATTTGATATGAAACAAACACACACAAAAAATTTGTCCACATCCCTATCTCCCCCCTCCCCCTCGCCAATTTCCCATAATAAATATGGTTTCTTCATGTCCTAAACATGAAAGATGAGGCATCTTGGTGTAGGAACTGAATAAATTAATTATACTTTTAATTACACTTTTAATTGCACTTATTAATTAAAGGTAAAACTTCTGTTTGAATGAATACAGCAAGATGCTTGACATTACCAGGCTAAAAGTCTGAATTCTCCCCTCCAAGTTAACACCTGCCTGCCTGTGTTCTTTATCTTATCTTTTGACCACAGATGGCAGGCATAGGAGGAAAGGAGAAGAGAATTTACACTTACAAAATTAGGTAGCAACAGGGTGTGGTTAGGAGAAGAATTAAGATGAAATAAGGAACTTTAATTAATGCAAATTTGCTTCTGTAATACTCTGCTTGCGTTAAGTTAGAACTTTAATATCAGAGTGAAGATATAAATATAATGGTATTCTTTACCATTAATAGGGAATAATCTAACAGCTAGAAAAGTTGTTTGCAACTCCCTTTTGCTGTCTTGTAGGATACGCCTACCAAACAGCTAAAATGCCTCTTAAGTGCCTTATCTTTAAACACAGACAAAGACTAGGCGCTAATTGTTACTGAGGTGTAAAATGTTTGGTACGTTAGCTTCAAGAAACTCAAAGCTAGCAGAGGGACAGAAGGGAGTCTGTTCAAATTAGGAGCAAGACTAACGGGACAGAAAAGGTATTTTTCTTTGAGCAAGAATTATAATATAAATGCTTGCAATGTATTGATCATAAGCAAAACTAATAAGAAGGGATAAAAGTTGTTTTAAACTATCCCTCTCTTGCTCTCCTTCTGCTTACGTCAGAAGTTCCTTATCTCTTGAAACTTATGGTTTACAGAGTACAGGAGACTGGGCAGGGCAGAAGCTGCAGCCTGTCCTTCTCAGTCCCCACCCAGGTACTGTGCATTAAGAACTATATTAATTTGAGTGTTTTTATCTGATGATGAAGGAGAGACACACCTATTTGTAATTTTGTATAAAAGACTGTTGGCTGAAATGAGGGGCACACACCACCTTTGGGTGTGCGTCCCTGCAGGTAATAAATATTGCTGATCCTTTCCTGGAACAATCCGGTCTCATGCACCATTATTGGGGACCCTTCTGGGGTCACCTGACGCCTTCATTGGATCTTTAAAAAGTATGAATCTTCAACTACTGCTACTAGAATTAGTTGAAGTCAAACAACCCCCACTTTCCCCCAAAAAATGTTCTTTTCCTCATTTCAAATACTAATCATCTTTACTTAACTTCTCAGAGATAATATTAGCCATTAAGAAAAAAAATGAAATGTAAATGTTAATAAGACAACTGATGTCCCCTAAGCTTTGTTAAACACAATAGCTGTGAAATTATAATTTTCATTACAGATTGGAAGAATCTGGTCACACAAGCTCGCTGGGGAAAAGCAGAGTCTTTAATTTGCTAACTGTGTGCCATTACTATTAAAAAATCTCTTGCTTGCTGGATGATAACACACTGTGTTTCAAAGCAGAAATCTGACAAATGGCCTTCTCACAAAGTCCATCCTCGACCGGGCCCAGAGTCTGTTGTTTGTGGCCTTTCTGCAGTTATGACAGTTTTGGGATCCAAGGGGTTCCTTCCACATGCTAGTGTGGACTTGGGATAGCCCTGTCATGCTTTGTTGTGCTGCGTATTTCCCAGAACCCTCTGCTTTGAGAGTGCTGAACCAGCAAAGACATGGCTCTGCCAAGGGGCAGACACCTCTGGACCATTTTGACTTTGACTTATAAGGCCCTAAATGACTTGGGCCCCAAATATCTAAAGGAATGCCTACTCCCATATCGACCTGCCCGTGCCTTAAGATCGAGTGGTGCGGCCCTCCTGGTTGTTCCACCACCTTCAGTAGTGAGGTTGGTGGGCACCCAGGAGAGAGCCTTCTCTGTGATGGCCCCTAGACTATGGAATAGCCTCCCCCTCGAGGTGCGTCTTGCCCCTTCCTTATATATATTCAGGAGGGCGGTGAAGACGCACCTCTTTGCCCTGGCCCAGGCCACACACTATCATTTTAATGTTTTAAAGCTGTTGAATTTTTAAAGTCTTTTAATGTACACTCTGTTTTAATCTGTTGCTTGAAGGTTGTAACCCGCCCAGAGACCTTTGGGTATGGGGCAGGATATAAATGTAAATAATAAAAATAAATAAATAAATAAATAAATAAATTATATTGGACTATTGGACTTCATAATTGGCATTTCATTGGCATAGATGTTGTAAGCACAGAGGAAAGGGCAGGGGTGATTTCATACTTCCCCTCCCATCCATCCACTGGATTGGAAAGGAGTGCGATTAACCAACTTTGATTAGCACTTGCACTTGACTAGCACTTGCACTTTGACCGTCTGCCCACCCACCCCACCCCACCCACCCGCCCCGTGATCAAATCTGATCCGAGGCCCAGAGTCACATACTCACTGTAAGCCAGTTTGGTCTTTTGATTAGAGTGTAGCCTCCTGGTTCAAGTCCACACTTCTCTATGAAATCAGGTGGGTGACCTTGGGCCAGTCACAGCACTCTTTCTGAGCTCTCACAGCCTCACCTACCCACCTACCTCACAGGGTGTCTGTTGTGGGGAGAAGAACAGAAACTTTGTCAGCTGCTTTGATTCCACTTAAAGAGTCAGAAAGCCAACTTTTTTTTTTTTTGCCAAACATCCTGCCAAAATCTTACAACAGTTTGAATGAGATCCTTAGCTTCCATCCCCTCTTAGGGAAATAGACCAGTCCCAAATAAATCTAAATTGTATTTAAAAAAGAGACCCCGAAGTAACATGACTCTCTCTTGCTACTACAGGCTTCCTCACTGATTCCTGCTTCGGCCTCTACTATCCATACTGTGATCACTTGCTGTCAAGCCATTGGAAGAAGCTCTCTAGTTCACTCCACCTCTGGCTTGCCTGCTGACTGCTCACTATACAGTATCTTTCAGTTTTTAACACCACAGTAGTTGGGAGGATTTCACTAAGAACTCCACGTGAACTAAGCCACAGTTCTGAAATTCTGCTACTAAAGAACTGTGGAATTCTCCATTTTTGTGATTCAGTGGCTCCAGAGCTCAATCTCATCAACCCTAACTTCATTCTCAAGTTCTCTCCACAGACATTATGGGTTAGAAACAATCTGCTCAGGACAGAAATAGATTTTCTAGGGGTAGTTTAGGATATTTTAGACTATGTTTACCTCAAGTCACTCCTTCCATCCATAAAAAACTCTTCCAAACAAAAGGTTCCAAGTTCAATCTCCACTTAAAAAGCCATGCCAAGAAAACTCCATGATTGTTTGCACGTAGTCATCATGAACCAAGGTTGACTTGAAGGGTGTTTTTCCACTGTAACCATTAATGGGTACTCAATGGCATTTTTGTACCCATTAATAGGTACTTAATGGGTACTTCTAGTGACAGTGGAAAAACACCCAAAGATACTTTTTCATGGACAAGCAAGTACATAAGAACACAAGAGGAGCCCTGCTGGATCAGGCCACAGCCTATCTGGTCCATCATCCTGCCTAATGCAGTGGCCCACCAATTGCTTCTGGCCATTCTCACATAGAAGGTGAGGGCAAAACTTTCACCTGCTGTCAGCCCCATGTATATAGCCCTTAGAGACATCCAACCTGTCTTTCCAACCTGGAGGCTTCCCATTCTAGTAGCCATTGATACATCTGACTTCCACTTCTCTAATCCAAGTGGGTCCTCAAATAATAGTACAATATTCACTGAAATCCCATTTATGAATCTCACGCTTACCACCACTGTGAAAGCATTAGGGGAGTGCATGAATGCAATTTTCCGCTTCGTACAAATTTTCAATTCATATTTGAAGATACGAATGTCGGCAACATTCAAATTTATTTATTTATTTACATTTCTCTCCCGCCCCATACCCAAAGATCTCTGGGCAGGTAACACAAAAATGTCATTTTGCCCCTTTATAGATCTATAGTGAGGCCACATTTGGAATATTGTGTACAATTCTGGTCACCACACCTCAAAAAGGATATTGTGGAACTGGAAACGGTGCAGAAAAGGGCAACCAGAATGATTAAGGGTCTGGAACACCTCCCTTACGAAACCAGGCTGCAACGTCTAGGCCTCTTCAGTCTGGAGAGACGGTGTTTAAGAGGGGACCTGATTGAAGTATATAAAATTATGCACGGTATAGAAAAGGTGGATAGAGAAAATTTCTTTTCTCTATCACACAATACTAGAACCAGGGGGCACTCTATGAAGCTGATGGGTAGGAGAATAAGGTCTGACAGGGGGAAGTATTTCTTCACCCAGAGAGTCATCGGCTTATGGAATGTGCTGCTGGAAGAGGTGGTGACAGCTACCAGTCTAGATGGCTTTAAGGTAGGGTTAGACAAATTTATGCACGACAGATGTATCAATGGCTACTAGAACGAATGCCTAAGTGCATCCTTCAGGCTGGGGGGGGGAGGAACTGGGTCGCTTCTAAGGCCGTCTGCTGGGACTCGAGAGCAGGAGAAGGTTTGTCCTTTTCTCTGCTTGAGATGCCCATGAGCATTTGGTGGGCCACTGTGTGCGACAGGATGCTGGACTAGATGGGCTGTGGCCTGATCCAGCAAGGCTTCTCTTATGTTCTTATGTTCTTATCCATACGTATCCCATTTTTATCTCGTATGCATCCCATTTTTGTCCTGTACGTATCCATACAAATGTATACGGATACAAATAAGTGTCCGAATAATTAGTACAAATCATTCAAAGTTTTCAAAATACATTCGAATGTTAAAAAATAAATGTATAGACATTCCATTCAATTTCGAATGTCCAAATTCAAACGAATTCTATCGAATTTTGAATGTCCCTACAAAATACATCCAAGCAATGAGTAACCTGGGTGTCATTTAGACGTAGAGTTTGAATAATTCCTTTTTGGGGACTACAGTGACATTGCCCCTCTGCCAAAAAAAGCTACTGTCCTCTCTGGCTAAGAATTAGGGGATGTGTTCTTCCAGCAGGGTTTTTTTCTCTGGATGAAAGAATTCTCTTGGTCAGGGTGAGCCGACCCTCTGATCTCAGGAGATATGGGTAACCATTGTACTGCACACAGGACTCCATATCTTTCCCCCTCTCTCCATCTAGCTTTTCTTTCACTCTGTTTTCCATTTTTATATCTTTTTTTCCCCAGACAGGAATGACATCTTTCCTCCTGCCTACCACAGACAAAAGAACTAGAGAGCCTTGTTTTCATGCCGTGACTTTGAGCTGGATCAACTTGCATGAATATCAGATGCCAGAATACACAACATTTAACCCAGGGAAGCCAAGATGTATATGCCTGTTGCTATAACAAGCTCAGGCTGTTCATCCATGAAATGACCGTCATTCTGTTACTGTGGAGAGTGGAGCCGATTAATGTTCTCCATTTGCAAGGAGGAGAAACCAAAATGCTCATTATTTATTAAACAACTGCATCGCTTCCTCATTATTGCACTGAAAATATTTCCCTGCCATTCGCACTTTAGGCAAACAACACCCGGCGCTCTGCTACTGTGATCGCTGCAGATCTGTAAGTTACTGTAGAACGTTCCCAATGACTCCAGCTGATGAGCATGAAATTTAATTTGCATTAATCGGTCTGAGGCAAGGGGTGCATGAAATTAACCTGACGCATTAATTTTACATTTTGCAGCACCTATTTGTCACTCCGAATAAGAGCAAATGGTCCCTGCTCCTAAGCCAAGAGGTGTCATGCGTTGTTAACTTGGAAAGTTTGCAGAGCGCATAGTGAACATATGGAATTCACTGCCACAAGATGGAAAGAAAACTGCTGGAAGATTCAGTGATGCCTTCAATTCATACATAGAGTTATCAATGGCTACCCCCAAATTCGTAGGAAGCATACATCTGAATTACCAACAGCTAAGAAATGATCGCATATGAGATATCCCGCTTAGCGATTTGCATGAATGGGGGTTTTTGCATTCCAATTTGAATCGAATCAAATATCCAAACATTCAATTCGATTCAAATGTTTGGAATCCAAATGCAACAAAATCCGATTGGAATCAAATGCATTCAAAACTATTCATTTGAAAGTTAGATTCGAATCTGAAGATAAGAATGTCAACATTTGTATGTGTTATACGTATCTGTACTCATTTTGTACGCATTCTGTTTTATCCCGTATGCATCCTGGTTTTGTCCCATACTATCAGCGCAAATGTGTACAGATCCATATGGGATTCGTACAGATACCTACGTAATACATACGTATCTGTACATTCAAAACATTCAAAATTTGTTCGAATATTTCAATTCTAATGTGTAGACATTCCATTCAAATTCAAATGTCCACATTTGGTCGAATTCAATCAAATTTTGAATGTTTAGAACATTTGTGCATATCCCTAATCCTCCTTGTATCCCATGAATATCCTGTCAGCCTCTGGTAGTACACAAGATGTTAGGAATACAGGCTTTTGATCTACCAAGGCTCTTTTGAGTCATGAACAATGAAAGGTGCCTTGTCCGTGTCCACAGACACTCATCTTACCATTTCTTCATGACCTGTGGGATGCGCATGAACTTGCAGAACTGACTATCAGTCAATCAGCCTCTGGCTTCCATTAAGAAGAAGAAGAGTTGGCTTTTCTACCCCGCTTTTCTCACCCATTTAAGAGGACTCAAAGTGGCTGACAGAGCTTTTCTATTCTTCTCCGCACAGCAGGACACCCTGTGAGGTAGGTGGGGCTGTGAGAGCTCAGAAGAGAGCTGTGACTAGCCCAAGGTCACCCAGCTGACTTTGTGGATGAGTGTGGAATCAAACCTGGTATTCCCAGCTAAGCGTCTGTCTCCCTAACCACTAGGCCAAACTAGCCCACAAACTGTGTCTTTGGTGAGCAGCTCACTGTTCTGCACAGGATCGTGTCCTGACATGAAAGCACTAGTAACACAAGTGTCAAATGATACGGTCCTCCAAGGAAGTCTCTCAAGCCAATGGGACCAATGGCCTGCACCGCTAGTGAACATGACAAAGTGGATTTCTGGTGGGCGCTAATATGCTTCTCGCGTGGGAGTTGCCTCTAGAATCAACAGCCATTTCCCCATTGTGTAATTGTTCTGTCAGCCTCCTTGGGAACTCATCTACCTTTCTCATTACCGCCTTCAGAGGAGAGATTCCTTGCGTACTGTGAGTCAAGAGAAGATCATGTCCCTCATTTAGGACCCAACACATCTTTCGACGGCCCACTAATTGCATGGCGGCAGAGCCTCATTTGTCTTCGACAAATCATTAAAATTCAAGTCCACACTCCCCAAGCTCTGCTGCTTCTGCCCTCGGACAGCCAGCTGTGGATTCCCCCTCGGTCCCTTGATTTTTTTCTGTGTGGCCAGAGAAATTTCTAATGTTTTTTAACTAGAACTGAACCCAGCACCTGAGCACCTGCTGGGTGTTTAGTCTCTGTCACGTTAAAAAGAAATATATATGTATATAAATAAAGGCACGCGGGGAAAGTGACGCTCAGGAGGGCCTAGGCTTTTGAAAAGAATCCTACAGCCTGACATTAAATATTGATAAAAAATGCAAATTGTTTATTGATTTTCTCCTAGGCAGGGTTGAGATAATGAGAGAGGGGACCTGTTTTCAGAGTGTGTGTATGTGTGTGTTTTTAAAAAAATGCCGCCCCCACCTTTCCCATTTTCTTATTCATTATAAAGCATTCCTGATCGTCAGAGTTAATGAGGTCTTTTTGGTTCGCTCAGTGTTTCAGACGTTATCCCTGGTTTGAAGAGAAAAGGAGATCAATGCACCTTTATTGCACAGGGATGCCAACAAGTATTCCCCTTAAAAGAAGTGCAAAATAATTGGAACAGGTGCAGATCCAGATTTTACAGAAGTTAAAGAGTAAAAGAAAGGAGGTTTGAGGATACCCCAAATAGCAAAAAGCTATTTCCCCCCTCTAGCCTTAATTTCCATAACCATCACAAATGAAAGCATATGCGTAATGGAACTAGCACGCACAGGCATACATCTCAGGACCAATTATTCTTTTCTTTTCTTTTTGAAAAATACTTTGGCATTAGGCAAGATAATAGGCAAAGTTTAAACAATAGATTTAAGCGGAAAATAGGCAGGAACGCAGGAAGGTGGACTGATGAAATATAACGGGAGCGGTGGTAGCTCAGTGATACAACAACTGCCTGGAAATAGGCTTGTGCAAGAATATTCAAGATAATCGTTATTCGATCAAATCCGGCCAAATTCGGACATTCGAACTCAAACTGAATGCCCAGACATTCATTTTTTTTTTTTAGTATTCAAATGAATACAAATGTTTTAAATTATTCATACAAATAATTCAGACATTTGTATGTGTACTCTGTACACATCTTATTCATATCTTGACGCATCTGTATGGATACATACGGCATGAAAACGGGATGCGTTCAGGATAAAAATGGGATGCATACGGATGCATACAGACACATACAAATGTTGTCGACATTTGTATCTTCAAATATGAAGTGAATATTCATATGAACAGATACGAATGTATTTGAATAGTTCAAATTTCAGTACATTCATTTTTTCTCTATTCCTACAAATTCGGATATTCGGATACTCAAATATTTTGTTCAAATCGAATGCCAAAAAAAAATCTGTGCGCATCCTTACCTGGAAACCTAAGAGTTGCAGGTTCAAAAGAAGGGGGAAATCCCCTTTTATCTGCCAAGAAAACAATTTTGTTGCCTGGTAGGAATGTGGATGAATAGTCACACCATTCAAAATGTATACAAATATGTATGAATTTTGTCATTTGTGGGCGTATCAAAAGGTGGGCAAGCAGAAAAATGGTGGCAGCAGGTGAGGCGGAGGACAATGTGAGGAGAATGTGAAGCGTAGAGTGGGGACAAGAGGATGCCTCCACCACCATTTTCACGCTCATCCATCACCAAAATAAGCCTTCTGCTGTGATTTCCGAGTGAGGAGGTGAGCTTGAAGCTCTAGAAGGCCTACTTCGGCAGCAGAAGAGCAAAAAAATGATGGTGGTGGTGGTGGTGGTGGCAGCAAGTAAGTGGCAGGGCAAGGTGTGTTCCCTTTGTTCACAAACATTTGTTTGATGTTCATGTGTGAAGCCCAAACACCTCCCACATTCAAGTGAGAGGAATTTGATCAAAGCCAAATATTCCCCCATTCGATTTGCATTGACTGAATGGGAGAAATGGGCTTTGTGCACATTCCTAGTGCCTGGTAAGGACTCACCTATTCTCATAGAGTTGTAAGGGACCTCTTGGGCCATCGAGTCCAACCCCCTGCTCAATGCAAGATTTCCTAAACTATCCCAGACAGATATAGGTCCAACCTCTGCTTGAAGACCTCCAGTGAAGGAGAGCTACCTACCTCCCGTGGCAACCTATTCCATTGACTGATTGCCCTCACTGTGCGGAAGTTCTTCCTATTATCTAATCTCCCTTGAAGTTTCATACCATTGTTTCTAGTCCTCCCATTTTGTGCAAGTGAGAATAGGGACAATCCCTCTCCACTTAGACAACTCTTCAGATACTTGAAGACCGTGATCATGTCTCCTCTCAGTCTTCTCTTCTGCAGGCTAAACATTCCTAGATCCTTCAACCGTTCCTCATAGGACATGCTTTCCAGACCACCAACCATTTGTGTAGCCCTCCGTTGGACTTGCTCTAGTTTGTCAATGTCTTTTTTTAAATGGAAGCGCCCAGAACTGAAGACAGTAAGCCTCCAAGGCTTTGGGAACATAGCTCCTTCATACAGAACTGATGTGGTCTACAGTGGGAGGGGGAAGAGTTTTGGCAACGAATGGGTGAGGAATGTTATTTTATTTTATAGTATTTTAATAATTTGTATTATTTGTTTGTTTGTTTGTTTTTCTATCCTGTCCAATACTTGAAGGTCTCAGGGTGGGTAACAGCATTTAAAATCAGACATATATTAAAACAACAATAATATATATTAAAACAGTAGCGGTGTGTGTAAAGTGGGAAGAGCCAGTATATCCGCATTTAACCAAAGGCCAGGGCAAAGAGATGTGTCTTTACTGCCCTCCTAAAGATATACAATGAAGGAGATTGACGCACCTCAAGGGGGAGGCTACTCCATAGCCTGGGGGGGCATCGCTGAGAAGGGCCTATACGGGGAGCCCACCCCTTTTACAACTGAAGGTGGTGGGACAACCAGGAGGGCCTCCCCTCCAGATCTTATGGCACTGGCAAGCCAATATGGAAGAAGGTGTTCCTTTAGATATTTTGGGCCCAAGTCACTTAGGGCCTTGTAAGTTCCTAATTGTAATCTGCCCTGAGGCCATATGGTAAAGTGTAGGATACAAGTGTCTTGAAATAAATAAATACATTTTATATTTCAAGAACATTTCCGTATCTCCTTTTTGTTTTTTACAAGTTTCTCCTTTTTTAACAGTGAATCTCTTTTTCCAGAAAATGTTGCATAAGTCTCAAGTTCATATTATTTTATATTAAAAAGCCTTCATATTTTTGCACGCAATTTTGCAAAAGCTGCACATATTTATACACCATTTCCCCTAAGCTGTTGTGTGTCATTTTGACTTGACCACCTCTTTCCCAAAGTTCTACATTTCCATAAGCAATTTTTGGTTCACGAGCCAAGACACAAAATCTACATAATCGCAAAGGTCTCTTGTGATTCAGTTTGCGATTCAGAATGTATAAGTTCACATTTTTAAGGAGATATAAATTAATTTCCTGCCATTTCTAATATATGTGCTTCTGTGTCAATGTCTCATAATAAACAAATAGTGTGCCCTATGTATAATAAAAACAGTAATACTATGGCTTTATCTGGCACTTATCTTACTGATATTTTCATCTTTGGCGGCATCCAGATGGGGGCTAAATGCAGCCACAATCCAGGAAAAATGTTACCTGATCTTAATTAGGGGCCTGTTCACACGTATCTTGTAGGAGCTGTTCCAGCCCGTCTTGGACCAGTGCGTTTGCACACTGCAAGATGACTGCCAATCCAGAGCATTCTATAGCAAACTCACTCTCCTCTGCTCTTGTCCGCAGCTTGATCAGGAGCCAGTAATGAGGTCCCAGTCAGCAACATTCGCAACCTTTTTCAGGTGAAAGTGACCATCTGCACTTCATGTGCCTGCCATCCGGCTGGATAGTACACCAGCATTTGAAGTGTGATGGCTCCCTCCATACCTGATCTTCACCTCACTGTATTAATATTATTATATCTATGCAGTGAGTGAAGTGAGGAGTTTTGCTTCCCTCACTAGTGACAGGGAGGGAGGGGAGGAGGGGAGAAAGGGGGAGGGAGGTAGAAAGAAGGAAGGAAGAGGGGAGGGAGTGAGGGAAGGGAAGGGAAGAGGGGAGAAAGGAGGAGGGAGGTAGAAAGAAGGAAGGAAGAGGGGAGGGGAGGGGAGGGAAGTAGAAAGAAGGAAGGAAGGAAGAGGGGAGGGAGCGACGGAAGGGAAGGGAAGAGGGGAGAAAGGAGGAGGGAGGTAGAAAGAAGGAAGGAAGAGGGGAGGGAGGGAGGGAGGGAGGGAGGGAGGAAGGAAGGAAGGAAGGAAGGACTATTTATGCTTATTGCCTTGATGCTTTAAATCAGCTCTTTATATCTGAGTCTTTATCTTGACTCCCTTCATTCCCTGCACCACATAGACTTGTGGTTCTACACAGCCATCTCAGAAATTCTAACTTCATCTGGTACATCATTAAGACCCTAAAAACGGATCTTCATGTCATGTTAATGGGGCTGCACATGCTTCCTCCGGTTAATGTGACTGATGCCTGACAGCCCTTGATTGCTCATCTTGTGACTCCTCATCATGGTGGAAATTGACACGAACCTAATGGAGTTCTCTCTCTCTCTCTCCTTATTTTTTTTTTCCTGGCATTTTCTGACATCGCTGTCTTGAAGCAGGTGATGCTGCCGGGAAGGAAATAAGCACAGCAACCTTTGCCCCTGCCCTGGTGGCCATTGATTTGAAATTGCCATTCAGCATCTACCTCTGTTTTCTCGCACGGCGCCACTTTGGGTCTGAGGCTCCGCTGAAACAAGGGATTTTAATTCAAAATTGAATTGTTGATAAAGTGACTGAAAGCAGACAGTGCAACATGCTATGGCTTAAGCAAATCCTCTGAGTGGCTGTAGCCTTACCCAGTCCAGAAGAATTGCAGAGAGATGGGAAATCCAGTGATTCAGTCTGTAACTATTATTTCAAGCTGTACTGCTGGAAATTCAAGCTCAAAGACAATACAGGCTCAAAGACAAATACATTCTCCTCTTCTGTATTTCTCCCTGGATTTGGGGTGAGAGACAAATTGCTTTGATGCGATGAGGAATTCTCTTTTATTCCATTATTATCTGCATTCTATTTCTATCTACAGTTATCCATGCGCTGGTAACTTCCAGACGGGATTATTGTAATGTGCTCTACATGGGGCTGCCCTTGATGATGGTTCAGAAGCTGCAGCTGGTAAAGAGCACAGCTGCTAAACTGCTAACTGGGGCAGCTGGCAGGATGCCCGTCTTGCCAGTCTTAAAAGAGCTGCAACAGCTGCCTTTTTGCTACCGAGCCCAGTTCAAGGGGTTAACTTTAGCCTATAAGGCCCTAAATGACTTGGAGCCCAAATAACTAAAGGAATGCCTTCTTCCATTCTGAACTGTCTATCCCTTAAGATCTGTAGGGGAGGCCTTCCTGGTTGTGCCATTGCCCTCAGCAGCAAAAGGGGTGGGCTCCTGGGATAGGGCCTTCTCAGTGATAGCCCCCAAACTATGGAATAGTCTCTGCCTTGAGGTGTGTCAAGTACCCTCACTTTACGTCCTTAGGAAGGCAGTATTCCCTGGCCTTTCGGGGTGGGAGGGAGGGGGCTATATTTTTAATGAAGTTTTAATATTTGATATGTTTTATTCTTATTGTAACCTGCCCTGGGACCATTTGATGAAGGGCAGGATATAGTTTTCTAAATAAATAAATAAATAAATAAATAAATAAATAAATAAATAAATAAATAAATAAATAAATAAATAAATAAAATGGTGATATAGCTTTTCCTATTTTTAAACACTTCTTGTTTTAATATATTTATGATTGGTTTGAAACATTGTAACCCGCCCTGAGATGGGATAAAAATGCAAATGATGATAGGAAGATAGGAAGATAGGAAGATAGGAAGATAGGAAGATAGATAGATAGATAGATAGATAGATAGATAGATAGATAGATAGATAGATAGATAGATAGATAGATAGATAGATAGATAGATAGATAGATAGATAGATAGATAGATAGATAGATAGATAGATATCAAGGTCTAGATGGCAGAGACACGCATGGCTCCAAGTTCCAGTATACCAAAGGGAACCATTTTTGGAGCACAACAGGGTATTTTAAGTGGTTTCTTTTAAACTTTGTTTTCAGGTATACAGTGAGATGTAAATATAGACAAATGTTGAAAATTCACAAATAATCAGTCTAGGGAGATAGGCACATACTTTTCCCCTGTTAGCTACAGAGGAATAATTCAAGAAAACAACCTGCGATGAATCCAAGGCAAAATCTACTAACCTGTGTCAGTCCAAAACCTTTAATTTAGAAGCAAATACATGAAAATTACTTTTGCTCTCCTTTATTTTATGCCCTTCTGCTAATCAGTACCAGTATCAGTGTGACGTGCTTGTGTGTATTTTGAAAACATTAAATTGAAAGTGTTTTTGCACTGGCCACTATACCGGACCAGTAAATACACTAGGAGTTTCCCTTCCGCAACGCTGGTATGATCTATTGGAATCCCCAGCCCTTGCTAATATGCTCTGTCCACATAGGTCAGAGTATAAATCAGATCAGACCAGTCTGGGAGACTTCAGATGGCTACTTGTCCCAGTCTACTGGCATATTAGGCAGTGGTATACTGGACCATAGAGCCAGGTGGACACAATATGCTTCCGTGGTCCAGAATGCCATGGGAATCTGTTTTGATGGATCACAACACCTTCAGCATCTCATTCCTGGCCACTGTAGCCTTCAAGGTCTAGCTCTGAAGCTGGCATAAGTTTCAGAGCAGGTACAGGGGCTGGGCTGGAACAGTCTTCACAATGCAGACAGCCTTGTTTCAGTCCAGGGATGACTGGATTCCCCAAAGTGCTTCTGCTATATCTAAATCTTGGCCAGTCTAGCAGAGGTGACGTTTTAATTGCATTCTGAGTCTCGGTGGTTCCCCCACCCCCACCCCCGGTTTGGTTGGTTTTTCATGGGCCACTTGCTGTAAATAAAGCATGTGCTAAATGCAAACTGCCCTGGGCATTTCACAGTTAAGGGCTGCATTCACACAAAAGTTTTAATCCACCTCCAGTCCACTTTTGGGGTGAGAGAACACTTCCACAAAGTGACGAGCTGATTTCTTCCAGAAATATATCACTCTGAAAATCTACCTTTGGGTTAGCTAAAGCGGAAAGAAAATGACTAGTCACTTTGCTGATGTGTTCTCTCACTCTGAAAGTCGACTGGAACTGGATTATAATGGGTGTGGACATACCCAAGAATCAAACCAATCAACAACAACAATAGCAATAACAAACAGCAACAGCAGCAACGATGGTGATGATGGTGATGATGATG
The DNA here is from genome assembly GCA_023333525.1 of Aspidoscelis tigris stejnegeri. NCBI lineage: Eukaryota > Metazoa > Chordata > Lepidosauria > Squamata > Teiidae > Aspidoscelis > Aspidoscelis tigris. The sequence goes on along the minus strand of JALMGA010000003.1, from coordinate 102,944,331 downwards.
AATGTAGTAAGAATGCAGCCAATTGCAGAAAGAAGCCAATCAGTCCACTTTCTGATGAAAGGTGGGCTTTGTCTTTTCACCACCACCCAGACATGCACCCATGGCATGCCCAGAATCCAACTGCTGAGAAATGCTCCTTCACTCCCTTCCCCCTCCCCGAAAAAGCAAAACCCTGACAAGATTGTTTGTCTGATTCTAATGCAGGTAATGTAACTCCAAGCTCAGTGATCCAAGAGCAAATTTCCCAGCAGGCTGCACTTGACAAGCAGGTGTCACTCAATCATGAGCATTTTTGCCTCCCTGGGAAGACAGATGGTCCCAGTCTACTTAGCAATTCCAGTCTCTGTTGGCAAACCCCTCACGCCAACCCAGCCCGGCGCTCTAACACAGTGCCATAATAAAGATGCTCTGAGATTTGTGTTAATCTGCAGTCTATGGGGTAAATTGTAAACAAAGTGTGCAGAGTTATTGTTTCTTGTTAGCAGCCGACCCTCTTATCTTCCCCTTCCGCCTATGGCATATAGATATCTTTAATAGCCTATACAGCCAACCACAGCTCTGGTAGAGATTATTTCCTATCATTTTAAAACACCGACCAAATTACTTCGTCTGAAGTGGCTTGACCTAATATGTGTGAGGCTCTGCAAAAGACAGTGAGGACGCCTTATTTCTTGGAACTGGAAGGCGGACAACATCTTAAAACATCCTATTTAAGCGAAAACACACATTAGCCATGCTGAGTCCCACCCAGACCTCCTGCCTGAAAAGGCCCCTTTATTTGCTTTTATTTCAAAATCTCCAACAGCAAGGAGAGGAATGTGGCATTGAAGTGTACATTGAAGTGAATGAACCGATGCCAGGGGTCAGGCAGAGTGACTGGACACAGTTCCATGTTTGGCAGCGCTGTAAATTCCTGCTGGCCTGAGCTTCCTTTAGGAGAAGGAGAAGATTTTCTGCTCAAAATCTTACTAGAGTCACTTAAAGCCAAGAGGAGGGGGTGCTCTCTGTAATTGGTGCTGTTAAGGAATTCCGCTAGCGTTTCCATGTAAAAGATGAGCGCTTCAGCAACTGGACGAGGGCTCATTGCTGAACATCTCATCCGTAGGAATGTGCATGAATATTTGTAACATTCATTATTTGGACGAATTCAGACGAATTCGGACATTCACACATGAACCGAATGTTACGACTCTGAATGTTTTGGAATATTTGTACAAAGAGTTTGGACATTCATTGAACTGGGCATACGTATCAGATATGTATCCAATACACATGTGTTCATATTGGATATTTGTACAAATTTGTATGAATACATTTGTATCAAGTAGAATCCTACCACATTCGAAGGGGATCTATTCAAACAAATACAAATTTTCTAACATTTAACTCATTAGAAATCGAATGCCAAAAAAACCCCATCTGTGCACATCCCTACTCATTAGTATGAATATGAATGTTTTGGAACATTCATACAAAGAGTTTGGGCACTGATTAAACTGAGGATATGTATCTGATAGGTATGGGATACATATCAGATACATATGCATTCATATGGGATATTCGTACAAATTCATATGAATATTCATACGAATATCCTATATGGATGTGTAAGTATTGGATACATATCGGATACATTCGTATCGAATAGAATCCTACCACATTCTAAGGGGATCTATTCGAAAGAATACAAATTTTCTAACATTTGAGTTGTTAGGAATCGAATGCCAAAATAACCATCTGTGTGCATCCCTACTCATTAGTACAAGTGGGTTAACGTTGTACCCCAACAGTGTGAACATGTATGTACACAGCTCCAAAAAGCTGTGTATGGCTATTTATATAATAAAATATAACAACATGCAGTACAATATAACATTAAGAAACTGTTTAGCAAACATCCCTGCAGAAGTCGAACCAATGATTTGGCTGCAGTGGTTTCATGGGTGGTGGGGGACCCAGGTGCTCCTTACGTTCCCTTCAAGGTTTCTGTAGCAGCAGCAGTAAATCCACAGCACCAGCACATCTTCTTCTATTTGCTAGCACAAAACATGGCACAGCACGGAAGGAAATTCCACCTGCACCACCCTGTTACCAGGCATCATTGAAAATTAGTAAGATACAAAACATTATCTACAAATGTCATAATTTCTCATAAAATCCATAAAGGTTGATGGCAGTAGGGGTGTGCATGAATGCAATTTTCGGCATTCAATTAGAATCGAATATCCAATGTCACGACTTCTAGCAGACCGTCCAGTGCCTGCCCTCCGAAAAGTAGCTGGGCACTTTTAGGTTGCTGGAAGTGTGCATTAGGCCAAGTGAGTGCCACAGTTCTAAAGCAATAAACTGGTAGCAAGCGCTGTAATAGTGAACCAAAACAGATTTATTGAGAATAACACTTAGAAAGGTAAAAAAGGAAAATAGGAAGTTTAGATATTGCAGGATGAAGATCAAACGTCTCTTAATATAGCAAGCTTCTTATAACAACAGCAATCTCTGCTTAAAGGTCAATAGTTTGCTCCTTTAAACCCAAGCCTCTCTACTGTGACTGTGCAGTACAGTAGATACCTTCTCCCCCTTTAGCCAGCTCTGCCTAAGCCCAAGCCCAGCTAAAGAACAACAATTAAATCCCGGTTTCAGCAAGGCTAAGCCCTTCCTTGCTCGGCTGTGGGTCCCAGCCTCTGATCAGTTCTTACCCAAGTTCCTTCAGAGTACCAACCATTCAAGGTTGCCTCCTTCAACTTCCCGCCAAAGAACTGACCAGTCGGATCAATTCCCATCCAGAGAAAAGACAAAGACAGCCCAGAGCTCAGCTTCTCTAGTGTCTCTAGTGCTCCGATTGGCTGTTGCTACTAGCAACTGAGGGAAACTCCTCCTGCCTGTCCATCAAGCCTCCAGGTCCCTGGGCAGGTTTTCCCTCCAATTTGCCAGCAGCCAATCATTGCAGAAGGGCCTGGGCAATGTTTCCCGCCTTTTCTGCTGTTTGCAATGCAGGCTTGCAAAGGCAGAAAGCAATGCGTTATGTAAAGGGCCAAAGCACTATCACTGTCCTCTTCAGCCTGCACCCCGAAACCATCACGTCCAATAATTCAAATCAATTCGAATGTTTAAAATATGGATGTATTCACATTCGATACAATTTGAATACATTCATATCTATTCGTACGAATATTTGATTCATATTTGAAGATACAAATGTCAACAACACTCATCTGTGTCCATATGCATCCATACTCACCAGTACGCACCTGTATGCATACGTACACACCCCGTTTTTATCCTGTATGCATCCCGTTTTCATCCCGTATGTATCCATACAAATGCGTACGGATATGTATTCAGTGCATACATATCTGTACACATACGAATGTCCAAATAATTCATACAAATGATTGGAAGGATTGGAAATTTGTTCAAATGTTAAAAAATGAATTTATAGACAATTTATTCAAATTTGAATATCCAATTTTGATCAGATCTCAGATGTTTTGAATATTCTTGCCCATCCCTAGGTGGCAGCCTCTTTGGGCAGCTCTTTTTATGAAGGCCATTTATTCCTCCATTCACATTTTTATTTCTGTCTTCCCTAATAGGCCCAAGGCAGCCTATACAAATTAAAAATCCTAAATGCGTCATGATAAAATTAAAAGCAATCATTTTAAAAATTAAAAATCTAATATAATGACATATATATCCCACTTTTTAGCACTTGACAGCTATCCAGACGGCGGGTAGTCTGGCATAGGCATAGCCACTTTTGGCTTAGAAGTGGTTCCGTGGCCCACGCTGTGTGTCCATGCTGGGATATACCCAGACTTCCTCATTCAACAAAGTGCAAAAAGGCTCCTAGTGGGCTTTGCTGGCCATGCTAGGATTTGAACCCACAGACACCTGAGTCCCAGGTTGTGGCCAACCTAAAGTTTAATCCAGCTTCGGTCCACTTTCAGGGTGAGAGAATACATCAGCAAAGTGGCAAGCTGTTTTCCTTCAGTGTTAAAGAACTCCAGAAAATTCACCTTTGGGATAAATAATGTGGAAAGAAAATTACTGGTTACTTTGCTAATGTGTTCTCACTCTGAAGTTGGACTGAAGCTGGATTAAACCTTAGTTGTGAACACAGACCCAGTCCAATGCTGTTGCCAGAGATAAAAACTTGGCCTTTTCTTCTACAGGTGTTACCAGTTCAGAAGCTGTGAACCGTCTTGCCTAAGGGGGAAGGAGAAGAGACAACAGGCTGGGATACTCTGCCATCTTGTCCCCTTAAAAACTAGACCAAACAGCACAGAGAAGCCAAGACTGAACGGCAAAAATAATAATTAAAAAAACTCAGCTGTCTGAGCAAAGCCGCTACAAGGTTTGGTGGCACTTGATTGGTTGACCAGACCTCCACTCTCCCTGGGAACCATGAGAACACGCAGCAAGTGGAAAATCGACCCATTATGAAGCCCGCCTTGGCAATCGAGAAATGGGAGTGGAATATTTTCCGTGTAAAAGAGAGAAAAATCAAGCCATTATCCTGCCTGCCTTGTTGATCAGGGAAGGGGTGTGTGGAATACTTGTATAAAAGAGTCTCATGAGGCAGTGAAGACCATTCGATCACCTCATAATTTTGGCTTTAACACCATTTACTCCCCCAAAATCTCAGCTGTTGTGATCTCCAATGCACAGGGTAGGATCAGCGAGCACAGGACAAGAAACCCCAATCTCCTCACCAAATAGCCCGGGACTGTCCCCATATACAGGCTCAGCTCACAAAGCAATGCGTGCCAGGACACCAGACCATGACGAAACTTGTTTTTTTCAGTACCAAGTTTGGTCCAGGTTTGGGCTATTTGGTTCAAGGAAATTGGACTAAATCAAAAGTGCATGGGGGCTACCTTTGCCAAATCCAACATCGATTCAGACCAAAACATGCATGGGGATGCACCCAGTATGTCTGTTTTGGGTACCCTTGAATAGATAAGCATGATAACTATATATAGGAGGATGGCTGTTTTACTCATATTCCCCCCCACACACACACACACAGACAAACAGAATTCTGCTGTACGATGCTGGTATTTGACTCTCTGTTCTCTCTCTTTGTAGATCTAATAAATCAGCCTCAGTGATGTTGAGAAAATGTGTAAATATTAGGTTCATGGTAGCCAAGCAAGTACTTCTCTAAGTAGACCTTCATATGGCATCCATTTCACATTAATTTTATGTATTTTGTTTCAGGGCATCTGGCAGGAACCACTTCTGGAGTCTATCCTATAGGGAAATGGGCTGCATCTAAGGCATCAGGTCTTCATTAGTGGAAAAAGAAAAAGAGGCAGATTGACAGGTAGTCCTTGTTATCCTGAGCAACCTATAATCCATTCTATTGCAGCTTTGCACCTCCCTCAAGAGGGCAGAGAATAGCTTTGAGGAATATACCAATATTCAGGATAAAAAGGCCAATGTAAATCAAGGCTTCTGCTCTGAGCAAGAATATAGGGAGTTTGGTTCATGCACACACAAATCATATTGGCATAGCCAAAAATAAAAGTGTTTATATTGCCTAGAATAGTGGTTCTCAACCTTCCTAATGCCGCGACCTTTGAATACAGTTCCTCGTGGTGACCCCCAACCTAACCCTAACCCTAACCCCCAACCATAAAATTATTTTCGTTGCTACTTCATAACTGGAATTTTGTTACTGTTATGAATCATAATGTAAATATCTGATATGCAGGATGTATTTTCATTGTTACAAATCAAACGTAGTTAAAGCATAGTATTCACATCAGCCACAGCTGAATATAAAAGTGCCATTTTGCCTCCAATACTGCTGCTTTCTACACAGTAGCTGCTCTCTACTGTATTTGTATGGGGTGTATGTGATGGGGTTGGCGTGATGATGTCATCACGCCAAGTACTCATATGTGGGCGTATCTGCATGTGGGCGGACCGCCTGGAGACGGATAGAGGAGCGGTGTCTTGGTTCTTATGTGTTTTCAGATGCTCTTAGATGACCCCTGTGAAAGAGCAGATTGACCCCCCAAAGGGGTCACATCCCACAGGTCCAAAACCACTGGCCTAGAAGCACAGAGCCTTTTTGCTCTTAGCTGATTAGGACAGCTGCAGCACCTTTGTCCCAGAGCAGCCCAGAGCCTAGGTTGCTCCCAGTAAAGTCCCCAGTGCAGCAATCACGCTATTTCCTTCTGCAAATGCTGCATCTAGCAGCTCACCCTATTCTCACTTGCAGAAGATGGGAGGACTAGAAGCAACACTATGAAACTTCAAGGGAATCAATGCAGATTAGATATTAGGAAAAACCTCCTGACAGTGAGGGCAATCAGTCCATGGAATAGATTAGGGGTGTGCATGAATATTCAAAACATTTGAAATTCGATCAAATTTGATTAAATTCAGACATCTGAATTTGAATTGAATGTCTACACATTTGTTTTTTAATATTCTAATGAATTTGAATGTTTCGAATCATTCGTATAGATTATTCAGACATTTGTATGTGTATGTATCCATACGCTTCTTATTCGTAACTGTATGCATTTGTACAGATGTGTACGGGACAAAATGAGATGCATACGGGATAAAAATGGGATGCGTATGGATGTGTACAGATGCATACGGATGCATATGAATGTTGTCGATATTCATATCATCAAATACAAATTGAATATTCATACAAACAGATACAAATGTATTTGAATTGCTTCGAATTTGAATACTATCCTTTTTTCTCTATTCATATAAATTTGGACATTTGAATGTTCAATTCGAATCGAATCGAATGTCAAAAATTGCACACATGCACACCCCTAGAATAAGTTGCCAGAGCAGTTTCAAAACGCTCAAGCTCCTTCTGCGTTCGTGTGAGTTATCCGGGGCAGGGCTTGCTGCCCCATACTGGAAAAAGCATCACATTCCAAGCTGGACTACATCTGGAGCAAGACAGGGTCATCTGCATCTTCATGGCCCATCCCACTCCAGCCTGAGCCACTGCCCCCCAAAGATCCCCCAGAGCCAGCAACAAGGCTCCAACAGTTGGGAACATTCCATTCCAGGCCAACAGAGTTTCCAGCCTGACTATATTTGCAGCAGACACATATCTGTGTTTCCTGGAGCACAACTGAAAAGAGTTCTCCTTATTATATCAGGCTTTAGGGGCTGGAGTGCCATCCATTTGCTTCCATAGTTGGGAATGCTGTCCCTGGTCTAGCTGTAGACTTTAATGTTGAAGTCTACAACTATACCAGCCTATGGCACCAATTTTTGGTATCCTAGCCATTCCGTGTTTTCTCCAATGTAGGTGAAGAATTGCAGGGGGGGGGGGACTTGGCCTAGTCTGCACTAGAGTGTGGACTGCTGCTCCTTATTCTGAAATTTGTTCACATTGCCTGATACTACTCACCTCAGTTGGCCAGGGACTGGGATATCCAAACCTTCTAGCCACCTATGAGTCCTCATATCTCCTTGATGTCCCCAGTACGATACATGACATTAAACCCTTCCCAATATTGTGAGGGTGTGTTGTTGGAAAAACTCATTTCCCCTCCCTCCTGTAGATGTGTGGTGGTGAAGGAGGAGGAAGTGGCTTAGTGGCCTAGGCAGAGCACCAAAAATGGCTGACTTCATGCCATATGTTCAGTACTCTAGGACCCAAGTAAAAAAAATGGAACAGCAGTATTCTCCCAAAGACCAGGAGCTGCCATGAAATCCACCCTGGATTCTGGCTCTTCTGGGGGCATTGTGGATGAAACCTAGCAGGCAGTGAGTTTCTCTGCCAAAGCACTGATTTAAAACCTAGACTCTCAAGACAACATCCACATGATCCTCAGGAACTGTGCCAGATGTTCTGGAACTATGGGATCTGCGTTCCAATATAGTACATATCTAGCCGGCTTCTAGTGCAGAAATTGGGCATTTCCCAGGCACACTGTCTTAACAAGTCTACCAGCAGTCCAGGGGCCTCTGGAATGTAACAGCAAAGCATATGGAAGGGTACATGCCTTCCTGTTCTGGTTTAGCAGTTGAACCCATTTGGGGAGCACACCAAATTGCACCATCAAAATGAGTTCCGCCTAGCTCTCCATGATCAGGAACTTTCATCCCTGTCCTGCAGTCTCTGAAACTCATGTGAGCTTTTACAGCATGATGGGACAGCACAGGGCTTGTCCTTGAATAGGCCACCCAAGTGCAGTAGATGTGTGCACAAATGTAATTTTCGGGATTCAATTCAATGTGAATTGAATATCCAAAAATTCAATTCAAATCTTTAAAATTCAGAGTTAACAAAATTTGATTCAAATTAAGGAAATCCAAATCTATTCATTCAAATTTTCAATTCAAATTTGTATGTGTCCGTATGCATCATTACGCATCCTGTCCACATCCATACATGTCTGAATGCATCCCATAGTTATCCCATATGCAACCCGTTTTCGTCCCATACAGATCTGTACAAATGTGTACAGATGCAGACAAGATATTCATCTGCAAGTACACATCATGTACCAACCCATACACATACAGATGTCCGGATAATTCAAAGAAATAGATCCAAAATTCAAAATTCATTCGAATATTTAAATTCGGACTGATGGACATTCAATTCGAATTCGAATGTTGAAATTCGGACAAATTCAATTGAGTTTCAAATGCCTTTGAACATTCGTGCACACCTCTAAAGTGCAGATGGCTATGATATGGGATAGCTGGACCACTCCAGCACATAACCCATTCCAATTAGAGCAGTTCCAATGCCCCAGAACCTTATTATAAGATTATGGGTGTTTCTTCAGTCTTTCTCCATAATGGTCCAAACCCTAAATCTGTTATCATTGTCCTTTTAGGAAAAAAGAAAGTCAAACTCTGGCTTATAGATCAATGAAATGTACCTTGGGCACCAGTTGGGAATTCAGAATCAGGGAATTCTTTCTACCAGCTTCTCTAACCAATTTCAGCTTTCTCATCAACATAATGTGATACTTTTCAAAAGATCACCTATGTTAAGTCTTCAAGGATTTCTCCTATTATCCATCGACTCCTTGGCGGCCATGCGGACTGTACCCAGTGTCAGTTTCAACTGCAATACTATCTGTCACTGTAAAGCCACCACAGATATTATGGCACCAGCTTATCTGCTAACATTACAGCCTGGGGATTTATGTACAGTGAAGACTGTTTATAAAGCTCCTCATATGAGTGTCCAACACTTTACAATAAATTTAGTGTTCCGTCCTGTTCCTCTCAATCCCTGAATTTCCTTTGGCTGATTTGTCACATCCTGAGCTCACTTCTGCAGTCTGGTGATGTGCTTCTAGGAATCAAAACTAGACTAAATAAATTCCCCACGCAGAGCAATCTGTCTAGAACCGGAGAAACCAAAGCCTTCGCATCCACTTGCATGACGGACAGAAGGAAGTGATGGATTCTGTTAGCAGTCATGAAAAGGGATCTTTGATATTTTCTGCAAACAATCTGGATTGATTTTTGTTTCTAGCCTTATGAGACAACTGTACTGTCACTTCGGTTGCCAACCTGATAGAATCCTGCATAAACTGGGGTTGCCTCCAAACAGTGAGTTAAAAATGCGGAGCTTGCTTTTACTTCACAGTAAAAGTCCTCAGCAGGGAGAACAGATTGTCCCCACGTTCTCCAGTACTTCGAAACAGCAGGGAGGTTTCTTCCATCCATCTGCTCTATCCGTCCTTGTCAGATAGACCTGCTGCTTCTCAAGTGAGGGTGCAGTTCACCCAAGCAACCGGAAAAATGCAGAGGAAAGGAAAACTTCGCAGTGAATACTGAGGTAAGAAGAGGTTGCCTGGTTGGTTTTGCTCTGGAGCATCACACTTTAATGTGCAGGTACTGAGGAACATTATAAAACCTGTCTGTCAGGCTGAAAGCCGTTCCACAGTCCCTGCAGGTGCACTTTCTCTGGTCTGCTCCAGATGTATATTTCTGCCACAAGCACCATCTACCCACAAGTGCCATCTGCTTTAGCCAGTTTGGTCTAGTGGTTAAGGAGCTGGACTCTTATCTGGGAATACCGGGTTCAATCCCACCCTCCCCTATGAAGCCAGCTGGGTGATCTTGGGCTAGTCACAGCTCTCTTCTGAGTTCTCACAGCCCCACCTACCTCACAGGGTGTCTGTTGTGGGGAGAAGAACATAAAGCTTTGTCAGCCACTTTGGGAGGGGGGACTAGTGATATATTGGAAAAAGAAAAAAGATCTCACGTGCTGAATAAAACACTAACAATTCCAGAAGGAAATGTGAAGGATGGAAGCTTCTTGCATTCTGAGCTCACGGCGTCGTGTTTGCAAAATCCTCCCAATTTCCCAAAAGAACCAATGAAGAAAACAGCTTTTGTGCCAGTCTTTTGGGATGTAAGCTTGACAGAGAACAGGATTGCTTCAGACGGCAAACATTTGTTCCTTCTGCTTTCTCCTTGTCTCTTTAAATCCATTTTGTTCATCAAAACGTCTGCAGGAATTTCCTTTTCGAAGGAATTGGGCTTCCAGTGAACGCAAAGGGGTTCAAAGTGGGAGATGAAAAGGTGCAGACAAGATCGGCAGAATGGCAACAAATTCTGGTGCTTGAAGGGCCAGAATTCTTGTCCGGTCCTGGAGGTAGGAAACTTGCTGTTTGTACACCCCCTCCCACTCTCAGCTGTTCGGGTTTCTGTCCCAGCCTATTTTAGTAGGTGTGGGAACCGGCCTCAGAAGTCATCCATTTTTTACATCTTCCATAATAGAGCTGGCAAGTCACACAACAGAGTCATCACACAATAGCAGTCCAAAATGGCTGCTTAGCCCAGTATAGTGGTAGACCAGCTTTAATATTTGATTTGTTTTATCCTCATTGTAACCCACCCTGGGACCATTTGATGAAGGGAGGGATATCAATCAATCAACAAACAAACAAACAAAGGAGGTAAGTGCAGAAAAGGCCTTTGATGGCTTCCTAGGCCACGTCCCCATGCAAGCCATTTGGGTCTGATTGGGCACGCATTGGACCACGTGCAGGACCCGTGTGCAGGACCGAGATCAAATGTTGCCCATCCGCATGCCATTCCTGGTAATGCAGGCTGGGTGTGGACTAGGTGAAGATTCAGCCATCTCCAGCACGGGGGAGCAGCATAGAAGCCGGATTGACGTTACCCCACCCCTGTGCCACCTGCTGCAAATGCCACATCTCCCCCTTTAGTGGCACAGAGAAGCCAGGAACAAACAGAAAAAATAATTTTAAAAAACCAAAGCCACTACGAGATTTGGCAGCATTTGAGTGCTTGACCAGTTTTGTGCACCTCCACTCCACTGGGAACCACCAGAATACCCGGCAAACTTAAAATGGAGAAAAATCAAGCCATTATCCTGCCTGCCTTGGCGATCAGGAAACCGGGGGGGGGGGGAATACTTGTATAAAAGAGTCTTGTGGGGCAGTGAAGGCCATTCAACCCCCTCATCATTTCAGCTTTAACATCAAAAGCACATATTTACTCCCCAAAAATCTCAGCGGTCACGATCTCCATTGCACAGGGCAGGAATGGCAAGCACAGGACATGAAACACCACCTCCCACTGATGTGAGTGCCAGCCTCCTCCCCAAATAGCCTGGGACTGTCCCCATGCACAGGCTCGGCTTGCAAAGCAATGTGTGCCAAACCCCCAAACTGTGTCCAGGTCCAAATTTGGTCCTGGTTTGGGCTATTTGGACTGTGGAAATTGGACCAAATCTAAAATGCATGGGGACACCCCTTGCCAAATCCAATTGCAATTTGGACCAAAATGTGCATGAGGTTGCGCCCCTAGTGTACTACTCATCACTTTGCAATGAATGCATGCCACAGCTGCTCCTATCCATAAACTACACTGAGTATATTTTTGATGATATTGCTGAGTTGCCATCAGAGTCTGAGAATCTGAGATGGGTGTGAACCATCTTTAATCTGTGGTCCTCCCCTTTGACATAGCAAAAACTTGGGACCCATGACCAATTCTGTTATTTGCCAAAGATCAGTGAAGAGAGAAGCTTTATTAGAATAGTGATATGGACGAAAAAGGGTAAAGTATTTCCTTCTCAAATGACACATTCCCAGTCCTAATCATCACTCACTTACACCAAATTGCCATGGTAGGAACCTGTCTGTCTGTCTACTTACCTACCAATCCTATTTCTATGTATGTATGTATGTATGTATGTATGTATGTATGTATGTATGTATGTATGTATGTATGTATGTATGTATGTATGTATGTATGTATGTATGTATGTATGTATGTATGTATGTATGTATGTATGTATGTATGAATGAATGAATGAATGAATGAATGAATGAATGAATGTATACTCTTTTCCAGACAAATTATGTGTTCAGGGACAGTTTATCAACCAATAAATTACAGATACTGAACCTATTATAAATTCTTAAATAGGAGGTGTTCTCTGAAAGAAGGGTCCATGTAGGAAAAAAGGGGGATACTGGAGCACTAGACCATTTATTATTTCACAAAGTTTAGGGTCTCTTCATATCTGACCCAAGGGCCACATTGTCCTTTCTTTGCACACTTGACTATTTTATCCTAGTTGTGTCCTTGCTCTGAAAAACACAGCAGAAAAATTCTTCCCACCCACCCCTCCAATCCCCCAACCCCAAGATGGTTTCATTAACTGCTAGAATCTTTTGTCCTCCTCCCTGGCAAACATGTTTAAAAATGCACCATGTCAAAGATCTGAATCCATAACATTCAAAAGGCCAATATTCCCCCCTTCTTTGGCCTCCCGTAACTCTCTTTACCTCCCAATAGTTCTTTGCAAGCAGGGTTTCTTTCCTATCCTCCTTTCCCCCTTTTTCTTCTTGCAGAAAAGTAACAGTTTAATAATTTATATTGGTTTTAGTTTATTTTTAATGCGCTTCTGAAAGCAAACTATTTTCCTAACCTACAAAACACAAATCAATGCCTTTTGTTGCTGGAACTCTCTTCCAGTCTCCAGCCCACCCCACTAGCTGCAGGGTTTTCCTTCTGTTCCTCCGTTCAGCCTTTTCAATCACAATCTTTCACCCTCCCAGACTCCCCTGCTTCTTGGCCTTCGGATTTGAGGTAGCAGGACTTATTTGAACCCACCAAGACTCACAGAACTCCAGCCGCTCCCTTTTATGTCCTCTGCTTTTCAAGTGGTTCCCACCGCTGCTGTTGCCACCCTAGACAAAACCACACAGTCAATTCATTAATAAACTTTTGCTGGGGTTCACTGTTGCAATAAATAATGAAATGCCGCCAGCTTCGCCTGCCCAGTTAATAAGAGACTGCGAGACAATTTGGCAAGCACAGAGGGCCTTCAGAATGTCCCATGTGAAAAAGATTGGCATTAAGTTGACTAACCTTTCTAGCCATAGGGGAAGAAAACTGAGGCGTTTTCACACTACAGCCGAAATGGCTGTAGTGCAATAAGGCTAGGACATGTGGGGACAGATTCCCCATTCACATCTAGGCAGGTAAGGAATGTGTGGGCGCACGTTCCTACCTTCCTAATGTGAAAGGGAAGTCTGCCCCCGCATGACCTAGCCCAAAAAGGCTGGCATGGTAGCAGGATTCCCCTCCTGGGCCTGCCCCCATTGGTTCGAATTCAACCCAGGGGTGGGCAGGCCTGTCACATTCCTTCCCTGGTCCCCGTGGTCCCCTAGGGCCCATGGGAACCGGGGAAGGAACGTGACAGGCCTGCCCAGTAGGGGCAGCTGGAGGCGGGGCCCACAGCTGTCAGGGAGGGAGCATGCGGATGCACCCGGAATGCATGTAGGACACCCTGGGATGGGATAGGGCAGTTCCAAATGGAACCATCAGCCCAGCGGAGCGAATGCTCCATGCCAGGACGTCCTACACACATTCCGTAGGCCCTCATGCAAAAAGGGCTCTGGTTGTTCACTGTGTCCGGCAAAAGATGCCTTTCATGCCAGAATAAATAAATACATAAAGTAAGCCCTGGTTAATTGCATGTTCCTGGTCTTTCAATAGTTCAGTGAGCATTTTGACAGAACCAACCTACGTGATAGGCCTATTTGTACTTTACTTACTAAAATGGTATTATTATGCCACTTCAGTAAAGCAAAGACCAGGCACAGCAGGAGTCATCCACACCTGAATTGCTGGTGTACTCCCCAACTAGACCACAAGCAACTGAAGTGTGGATGGCCCATCCTGGCCAGATCACCACAGCAACATCCATGGCAACATCTGATTTGTGCCAGGATTAGGGCTGGGCAAAAACTGTTTGTCGTCTTCACAATGTGTATGAATTTCAAATTCTCAGAAGTTCGCATACAAATCGAATATTTGCTGTATTTGGAGACTGACCTTCACATGTGAAGTGAAAGCTTTTGTGCCTTCATTTGAAGCTTCCAGAAAGCCCCTAAAGGGAGTGTCAATGCTCCAAAAGTTGAAAAGGAAAGGTGCCAGCCTTCAGAGCTTATGGCCTGGCTGATTTTGGGATGGACTTACTTCTGACAGCTCTTTCTGGAGCACTGCCAAAATGAGTCCCCCATAGTATACCAGACCAGGGGGGAATACCATCCACACACCCTTGTGGTCTAGTGTACTGGCACTAGACCGATGGTAAACCTCTTTAAAGAGGTCTCCACCCATACTGGTCCAGTCCTCTCTTCATCTAATGGTGATGATAGATGACTGGAGATAACTGCACTTTATGCTTTTGGTAGGAAAAAAAAGTGATTGCAAAAGTTTGGAAATCTCATCTTCCATTGAGTCTTAATGGTTGATACAGTATGCTAAAATACTCAAGACTGTGATAATAGAACTCATCACAGAGCACCATAAAGAGACTCAGGGCGCCTCTAGACATGATCTAAACTGCAAATGGAATGTGCTGTCCCAATCATCCCATCAGACAAGATGATAGACTCTTCGTTGTCGCTCCTCGGTATACAACCATTACATCACATTTTCCTTAATGCAGGTGTATCAGTGGCTACTAGAATGGATGCCTAGGTACTGCGTCTAGGCTAACAAGACAGGCAGGATGCCTCTAAAGGCTGTTTGCAGGGATTCAAGATCAGTCAAAGGTTTTCCCTTTGTCTTCTGCTTGAGATGCCCAGAAGCAGTTTGTGGGCCACTGTGTGAGACAGGATGCTGAACTAGATAGACTGTGGCCTAATCCAGCAGGGCTCCCCTTATGTTCCTGTGTTCTAAACCTTCAGAAAATTGGAAGGAGGACTCTGCCCCCACCTTTGCAGAAAACTCAACAAGGGAAGAGGTACATCACCATGGATAGTGGCAGCAGGTGTGTGAGTGTGTTCAGTCAAAAGGTCCTTGCCCTACTGGAAGCAAATTTGGGACCTTCCTTTGAAGTCCAGGAGTGCCGCCTGCCTTCAATGGAAGCTCACACAATCCAACTTTAAGCACTGGGAAGGGCATCGTCAGCCCAGGGAGAGGGCATCTTCCAGTGTGCTCACACATTCTGGCTGCCTCTGATCATTTTCCACATTTATATAGCTTGGTGAGAGATGCAGTTCCCCAAACCAGCGAGTAAGGTGTCTGCACCGTTCACCACTTGGGCGTACATTCCAAAAACAAGTCTTGGAATGCAGGTAAAAAATAAATGTAAGCAATTCAGTGCCTTGCAAACCAGCAAAGCTATTTTCATATTCAGCCCACTGCTTTCCAAGGAGTCATTGTCAGGTCCACCGAGGCTTCGAAAGTGCGTAATATGGAAAGAACTGTACTGTCAAGATCGTCTCCTTGAAGTGGAGATGGCAATCAGCTCGGCTCAATACTTATGTTGTTACCTGCCCATCATGGTGAACGATAATCGGATTACCATTGGGTGTGTTGTCTCCAGGGTTCTCTCCCTGGGGTGCCCACGCCCCTGGAGTCAGGGAAGACAAGCCTAGCTCAGCAGGTACAATTTAGATGAGAAAGCTTTTCCTTGGTGACTTTGTGAAAGGGGCTTTGACACATATCATTAGGAGCTGGTCATTATGCACCATTCGCGGCTCCAGAGCCACAAAGGCACAAATCTTAAGGTGATGTCTTCTTGCTGGTAGCTTCCCCCATAGGCCTCATATGCATCTTTCCCCAGTAATGCAATGCAATGCAATGAAAGATGATGTTTCTGACAGGCACCCATGGGGCCCACCTTGAGCATCACGCCGATTTCACAGCTCTGCTTTTAAATTTAATTCAATTCCTCTCCATTGGAGGGAAAGCTGGAAAGCTCAGCAAAATGTGTGCAACTTGTTAGAGATTATCTCTCCCCTGCACCCCAACCCCAACCCAACCCAAGCCCATCCCTACCCTCATTGGTGAACTCCAGAAGGCAAAACTGACAGAGATAAATGCTGCTTAAGCATCAAGTTCTTTTATTTCATTTTGTTTTCATATATCAAGGAGAAAGGTTTCCATGAGGATTCCTCCCATCAATGAACCGGGCACCGCTGCTCCAATTGCAGGCTCCCTACAGCAACAGAAGGAATACTGTAATACTCATTAGAGAGTCCCACCAGGGACAGCCCTAATTGCTGGATTTACATTTTGTAGCCAATGCGTATTTAGACTAATAATTCTGTTTCGTGATGCTTTGCTGGTCAGAGAAGAAAAGAGTATATTCTATTATCCTCAGGGTTTGCAAGAGGCGTCTGGAGCCGAGCTGCAACCGATCATGGCGAGAGACGGCCTTTCATCTAATTGTCATCCACTCCACAGAATGTACTTGATGTTTGACTGTGTTTCCTGCAGTTCACAGGAAGGCTATGGGATCCCCTAAGGACTGCCGAGCCTTTTATCTTCCTTCTGTTTTAGCGGCCATCTACTCATCTTGTGATTACAACAGAGATCACCTCCCTTCGCTGATTGAAGCAGATCTGAAGGAACTCAGCTATCCTGCCTTCAATTTGCAAAATCCCAGCCTTGTTAACTTGCAGTGGTCACCTACCAAACCCATTCCTGCCCCCATAGTTATCCTTATCAATTGCAGGGGTTGGGGGGTTGGGGGGTGGACCCATGGGGTAATAGAATGGCATATAAGGGAGAGAGACATGACCTGAACAACCAAATAATCAGCAGCATCCAATTGAATATTGGTTTTAATGAATTCCTAGGGATTTCTCTTTGAAGTTATACCAACCTCATTTAGGTCAAAGATTCAGTAAAGGTTTGCATTGAACATCTGGACTCTTGAGAGGTAATTTGTGCTAGTGGCACTTCAGGACCTACCTTTCAATTTTTCAGAGGTTCCTTGCCACAAAGGAATGGTATATATAGCTAAGAAGCAAATGACAGTGAACCTGGTAAGGGGCTGTAATGGATCAGGCCCTTTCTGCACTTACTTGTTAATTCAAATCAAGAAGCTGCTTAGTACATGTCGTCTTTATGGGACAAGTGTTAATCTGGGTCAGATCTGTGCTCTGACATTTAGCTCCCTCCTAATGTAATACTGCTAGAATTTTAAGTATGTTCTCAACGGTGGCTTTCTACCTAATTTGTTTGCTCTCTTACTGGTCCAGATCTGATGCTGATGTAATTCACAAAATGAATTTATAAAATCATTTGTAAACTACAAAATGCAGTTTACTTTCGATAACAATGTGTGTTTTTCCACTGTCACTAGAAGTACCCATTAAGTACCCATTAAGTACCCATTGCATTTTAATTGCATTTTTGTACCCATTAATGGGTACTTAATGGGTACTTCTAGTGACAGTGGAAAAACACCCAATATATATGTATGGGTGTGTGTATTCAGCTAGGATTGGTCTATTCATGCCCATTAGTAATATACCTTAGGGGTGTGCATGAATGCAATTTTTGGGATTTGATTCAATTCAAATTGAACATCTGAATTTAAAATTTGAATTTAACCAAATTTGATTTTAATTAACCAAGTTCAAATTTATTCATTCAAATTTTTTATTCGAATTTGCACTTACAAATGTCGACAACATTCATATCTGCCTGTATGCATCGTTACAGAATCCCTTACAAATGTTTCAAGTTATCCTGTATGCAACCCATTTTTGTCCCATATGGATCCATATAAATCCGTACAGATGTGGGAAAGATGGATCTCTGCAAGTATGCATCATGTACGAACCTGTACACATACGAATGTCCAGGCAATTTGAACAAATAGATCTGAAATTCTGAATTCATTCAAATCTTTAAATTTGAATTTATGTACATTCAATTTGAATTTGAATGTCAAAATTTGGACAAATTCGATCGAATTTTGAATACCTTTGAATATGTGTGCATGATGCCAATAAGCAACCTCCAGTGTTGAAAGAAGAGAATATCCCAATGCAAATCTTGGAAGCAAAAAGCAAAAAACACATGTCCTTAATCTATTCTATTGGCTTCTACCAAACTCCTGATTAGCTACTAGTTGAAAGTCCAGGAATTGAGCCTTGATCTGCTGGGACATCGGCAGGCAATAGCTCAGATAAGCCCCAGCTTAGACAATTAATTCATTCTGGGCTTTGCCGATCATAGTGCATGAGATAAAACAGATCAGGCATGCAGCAGCTGTTTGAAAAAAAAAACATACCATAAAAAAAAGCAGATGGGAAGGTCTGGCTGTTTTGCCAGAACCACTGCAGTCAAAGACCCTCTTTGAGCCACTTTCATCTAAGTAGATTCTTGGAGCAGAACACAAACCTAGAGATGAATGGTGCCCTAGAATAACCACTCTGCAATTTGAAATTGGATGTACATATGGAACACCTGATCACACAGGAAGATGGTTCGAGTGCCATTGCCAAACCTGGGCATCTGGAAACTAATAAGGACCACTGTATATCTTTGCATGGATAATAGGAATGTGTACAAATATTCATTCTATTCATTATTCATGAGCCAGTTTGGTCTAGTGGTTAGGGAGCCGGACTCTTATCTGGGAAAACCAGGTTCGATTCCACCCTCTCCCATGAAGCCAGCTGGGTGACCTTGGGCTAGTCACAGCTCCCTTCTGAGCTCTCACAGCCCCACCTACCTCACAGGGTGTTCTGTTGTGGGGAGAAGAATAGAAAAGCTTTGTCAGTCACTTTGAGTCCCCTTAAATGGGTGAGAAAAGCAAGGTAGAAAAGCCAACTCTTCTTCTTCTTCTTCATACACAACATTCATGGATAAATCAAATCTATCCAGCATTCACTGAAGCTTCATTAGAAGCTCCAGCCAAGACAGGATCCCTCCACGGTTTCTTGTTCCCCTGTGGCCTCCCACCCACCCACCCCTTTACCTTTGGTTGTGCCACCACTGCTACCACTGCGCTCTCTCTCTGTAGGCCAAAGTAGGCCTTCTGGCTTTGCGCATGCAACTCTCATGTCCATTGCACAATCCCTGGATGGAGAAATGTGCGCACAGAATGGGAAGTGCTCTTTCAGGCAGATTCTGGGTGGTGTGTGGTGGCAGCATCAGGGGAGTGGGGGGAGGGTTTCAGAAAGGGAATAGTGGAGAGTTCATTTTGTTCAAGAATGTTCACTCGAATATCCATGTACAAAGCCAAACCCCACCCACATTCATGGAGGGGGATTTATCCAAAGCCAAATATCCTCACATTTGATTCACACTGAATTTATTATTTATTTATTTATTTGTATTTCTATCCCACCCTATACCAGAAGGAATCAAATGTGGGAAAGTGGCTTTGTGCAAATCCCTAAAAGAGAAGTATTAATTCCAGCTCAGTATGAGAAGCAAGCTGTCAGTTAGAAAATAAGAATATAAGAGGAGCTTTGCTGGATCAGGCCACAGCCCATCTCATCCAGCATCCTGTTTCACACAGTGGCCCACCAATTACTTCTGCGTATTCTCAAGTAAAAAAGAAAGGCAAAATCTTCACCTGCTCTTGAATCCCTGCAAACAAGCCACAAGAGGCATCCCTTCTGTGTCTCCAGCCTGGAGGCAGTACCTAGCCATCCATTCTAGTAGCCATTCATACACTTGTCTGCCATGAATTTTTCTAATCCTTTCTTGAAGCTTCATTTAGCTAGTCTAGGAATTTTATCTCTCTCTCTCATGAGTAAGAGTTCACCCAGTCTGTGTGAGGATAGCTGGTCTATGAAATGGTGTGAGCAGTCAGACCTGAAGATGGACTGAGGAAGGTTTAAAGTGAAGGTGTGAGCACAGCCTGAGTGAAGGCTAGACTTAAAAAAACCCACTATATATACGCATACATGCATGCTAGGGTTACCATATGAAAAAGAACCCATAGTTCCTGCTCCTTTAACAGTTGCACAGCAAAGAGATTTTCAGCAGATGGGACTGCATGATGAGTTGCACCTGCAAAATTCCTTTTTCTGTACAATAATTAAAAGAGAAAGAACCCTATCATCTTTTTCATATGGTGTCACAGCTGGGGTTTGATCTCAGCCTTGCCAGACATTTCAGACTCTCGCTCTCTTTATTAAGGCTTTTAAACAGCTCAAAAACCCCATTTCTATGCCAGCAAACTACCCCCTCCACAACATACACTCTCTTTAAACTGAAAGATTTTCCTCTGCCGCCCACCACAGCGCTCTGCCAGCTTAACTTTCACCTTTTAAAGTGACAGTATACTATTTTGCTCAGATCTTTCCTATAGCTTCTACTGACAGACTTCAGTCAGACGCAAGTGAACCAGAACAAATCAACTTGTTTTATTTGTTTTCAACATTTTCTTTTGTTAAACAGTTTATAAATCAGATCACTTTGAGTTTCAATGCTTTCACTTGTTTAATCACTATTGCTAGCTCTCAGGATCCTATCTAACCTCATAGGCAGATAAAGACCCAATTCTCTTCTTACCCACTCCCCCTGTGAGATGATCAGACAAAGAATGTTTATCCTCTCCTGTCATGCCCTTTTATAGAGTCTCCTCTGATGACATCGGATGCCCATTGGCTATGCTTTTGAGCTAGCTTACCGCCTCCCACCAGGATATAGTACGCCATGCCCCCTTCAGCTTACAACTTACTAACCTATGTCTAAAAATACCCTGAACCTATTTACCTTGCAAAGGGGTTGTTACATATGGTAACCCTAAGATATACAGGAAATAATTTTCAGACCTGAGCTTAATGAATACTAGCTCACATAAGATCTGTCCACCAAACGGAAAAATGCCCTCATTTTTAAAAAGCCAAACAAAGCTCTTTAACATATGGCATTGAAAGAAGCTACAAGATTACACTCACATGGCAATAGACACATGTCACAGAAAAAATTGCACATCTCTGTGATTGCAAGACCACAGGAGAGAACAGCTGAGCAAAAGCCTTCTTTTTCCATTAGTTTTATAGCATCCTTATGCATTATAATGTGGGAGAGAACAGATAACAAATAACATTTGCATTTATGGTTTCCAAGGCATGGGGCAAAAAACCTTTTCCTGATGAATAATCAGAAAGATATACCATTTCAAAAGGGGAAAGACGAGCACAGAATTTTCCTCCCAGCTTATCTAGCTGACACTTCCCACTACCCCCTTTAAAATGTTTTATTAAAGTAATTGGCCTGATGTCAGGGACAGAAAACATGAAATATCCATTGGAAGAAGAGGCAGGATGTCTACAAAGGGCACGTGTCGGAAGCGGAAAGCAGGCGAACGCTTTTTCTTCATCTTCTTGAAAATGTCCAGAAGCAACTGGTGCCCACTGTGTGAGACAGGATGCTGAGCAAACTGGGTTGTCAAAGCCAGTGGACAGCACTGGATGATGTCAATCCAGCTTCCAATGAGAGGAGGGGGGGTGGAGAGGAGGGAGCACTGCTCCCCAGTGCCAGGTTTTGGCGTGGTAGGCATGGGGACTGCTGAATCCGCACCCAGCCCACACGCAGCTCGCAGCCAGCCCGCATTGCCAGGAATGGCATGGGGACAGGCAACATCCGTTCTCGGCCCCGCGCCCTGTCACATGCGTGCCCAATCAGAGCCAAATGGCTTTGCCTAGGGACATGGCCTTTGTCTCATCCCAGCCCTGTCCACTAACTCCAAGCTTCCAAATGACCATTTTCAGCAGCATGACATCAAAAAATGGGTCTCCAAAATGGGTCTTCAAGGGCCAAGTCCATGTAGTTGGCTCTGAAGCTCACACAAGCTTTGGAGCATTGTGGAGTGTGTGCCAAAATACCCATCCCAAGTGCAGATGGTCTTGTACTGAGACAGCTAGACCACTCCATCCGGAAACTGTCCCAAAAGGAATGGACCATCTGAAACAGTCCTAGCTCCAGTAAATATGGAAATGCCCTAGAACTCTACCAGAAAACAAGATCAGCAGTGCTGAAATGAAAGAATCAAATGAAATTGGTCCTTTGCAAATGTACTTTTTCAAATAACTGAAAGCATAATGCTATTATGCACCCAGGTTTTCCAAAACTGCATTTATATAATGTCTGATTCTGCTTCAGAGCTCTGGTGACCTGCAGCATTGCAGTTTTATAGACTCTTCAGAATATTTTCCTGCATCACCGACAGCCAGATAACTCAGTTCTCCGAGCTTAAATTCCACAGCCACTAGCATCAGGTTGCATTTGGCCACTAAATCACAGACGTTTCACCAGAAAAGCTGAGTATGCATGCACAGCGCTCCTTCCTCTGACACAGCCAGCCCAACATCATGGATAAGACAGAGGATGTGGTTTGATTTAAATGAAAGGACTGGTTGTTCCATATACAAAGACCTGGCATATGACCGTATTCATTAGGACCGCAATGATGATATACGACATTTCAGGTGTTTATGCAAATGCTTTTCCTATTTACATTTCCCTGACTTCGACTCTTGATAAATAATTGCTGAATCCACAATATTGCCCATCATAAATATCAAGGGGGCTAATTGAGAAGTGGGAAACGGTAATTCCAAGCAATTAAAAGTGCTGCATCTATATATCACAACTAGCAAGTAAGCACCTCCCTCCCTCCCTCCCTCCCTCCCCCACCCCCAGGTTTGTTTAAGGAGCTAGGCTCTTATATGGGGCACACCAAGTTTGATTCTGCACTCCCCCATGAATCCAGCTGGGTGACATTGGGCTAGTCACAGCTCTCTTCTGAGCTCTCACAGCCTCCACCTACCTCACAGGATGTCTGGTATGGGGAGAGGAATAGAAAAGCTTTGTCAGCCATCTGAGTCCTTTTAAATGGGTGAGAAAAGTGGGGTAGAAAAGCCAACTCTTCTCTCTGTGTGTGTATACAGATATGAATGCACCTGCCCATATCAAGAGAGATGAAATGTCCACTTGCAAAGATGCCCCTCTTTCCAGATGCCAGCTGATTAGGGGAAAGGATTACCAAGAACAAAGAGGAAATGACAAAAGAACCTGCGAAGAGAGGAAATTCCCAACATACGGGCTGTGGTCACACCTAAGTTTTAATCCTGCTTCAGTCCACCTTCAGAGCAAGAGACCACATCAGCAAAGTGACCAGTAATTTGCTTTCCATATTACATATCCCAAAGGTGAATTTTCTGAGTTATGGAACACAGAAAGGAAACAGCTAGTCTCTTTGCTGATGTATTCTCTCATTCTGAAAATTAAACCTTAAGTGTCATTGGTCTACAGAATTTGCTGCCAAAAGAGGTGGTAACAGCAGCCAGCCTAGATGGCTTTAAGGAAGGGTTAGACAAATTATTGGTTGACAGATGTATCAATGGCTACTAGTATGGATGCCTAAGTACATCTTTCAGGCCTACGGGGACAGGCAGGATGCCTCTAAGGCCATCTGCTGGGATATGAGAGCAGGAGAAGGTTTGTCCTTGTCTCTGCTTGAGATGCCCATGGACAATTGGTGGGCCACTGTGTGAGATAGGATGCTGGACTAGATGGGCTGTGGCCTGATCCAGCAGGGGTCCTCTTAGGTTCTCTTATGTGTGACTACATCCTGTGTCTTGGGGTGTTTTTGCACTGGCTGCTAAAACCCCATTAAGCACACAATAAGGACAGATATGAGACACATGTGCAAGGTACCTTTCACAAAGCAGGATAGATTAGGGCCCCTTCGAGGATGTCGCTTCTACACAGCCTCATGCAAGATCCCTCACTAATGGGCTCTAGGCGCTGCTAAATCCGAAAAATTAGGTCTTCAATCTGTTCCACATCAAAGGAGGACGCTTCCACACATGGACAAGAGAGGGAACGGATGTGGATGGGACAGGAAGTCACCATGTTGAATGAGGCAGCAGGAAGGCGCCATGTTGAGTGAGGCAACAGCACCCCGGCAGCCATGGGATCTCAGGTATGCCACTGATTGGTGGGCAGTCTGTCCCTGACACGCCCACACATCGGGGGGGGGGGGGATTGAGCGGTGACTGATGACTGAATGCTCCAATCACACAGCTCTTGGAGTGCGGGGCCTCAGGGAGGCCAAATGCTTCTGGAAATCGGTGCCGCAGCATCCACACAGCAAACACATGATGTGTGCCTCAGTATCCATGCTTCCCATGTATCAATGGCTACTAGAATGAATGCCTAGGCACATCTTTCAGTCTGGGGGGGGGGGGAAGCGGGGTGCTTCTAAGGCCATTTGCTGGGATTCAAGAGCAGGCAAAGGTTCATCCTTGTCTCTACTTGAGATGCCCATGAGCATTTGGTGGGCCACAATGTGTGATGGGATGCTGGACTAGATGGGCTGCGGCCTGATCCAGCAGGGCTTCTCTTATGTTCTTATGAGTGCAGAAGCATGGGGCCTCATTTGGATCCATCCCTATTTCAGAGGAATCTTCCCAGAGACAGATTTCAGAAAAACAGATATCCTTAATCTGACTTTCAGGAGATAAGTGTGGAAACACCCTTGGAAACACATAGAATACCTGGCTGATCACCCTAGCATCCCATGAAACAAGCCTACCAAAATGAAGCAGAGAGGCACACAGCTTGGGCTCCGTACATTCTCTGATTCGATTCAAAGTGATCATATTTCATAGGAATACATAAAATGTGTGTTTTTCTTTTACCTCCTAAGAACATAAGAACATAAGAGAAGCCTTGCTGGATCAGGCCACAGCCCATCTAGTCCAGCATCCCGTCGCACACAGTGGCCCACCAAATGCTCACGGGCATCTCAAGCAGAGACAAGGACAAACCTTCTCCTGCTCTCAAGTCCCAGCAGATGGCCTTAGAAGCACCCCAGTTCCTCCCCCCCTCAGCTAGAAAGATGTATCTAATACATGGCAGAGAGACACAATAGGGATGTTGCTTGTCTACCACCCAGCAGCTACAGCCCTTTTTGGAAGAAGATGACCTGGCCATAGTAATCCATGCTCTGCTAACTTTCAGATTGGACTACTGTAATGGGGTCTCCATGGGGCTGCCCTTGAAGATGGTTTGGGAGCTGCAGCTCATGCAGAATACAGCAGCTAGACTGCATTCCAGTTAGACTGGAATGGCTGGCAAGATGCACATTAGACTGGTCTTAAAAGAGCCACATTCAGGGCATTGTTTTGACGAATGATCAAGCAACTTTTCTGAACACCGAAGCAAATCAGAACTGAACAGGGAGAAGTGAGAACCAGCAAGTACGGCAGATCTCCCAAGCTGCCGACCACGCCGGGATGACCTGGTATGGTTGAGGGGCAGAGTAAGTATTCATCATTACAGGAAAAGAAGATAATGGAGGAAGAGGTGGAACAGATGCTGTTAAAAGGCCTGAGCGGTTTGCAAAATAAAGAGGAACAAAGGAGGAATGTGAGATGGAGAATGGAGGAGCCACTTCCTTGTGGCTTTTGCTGAGAGTGATAATGCGAGTTCAGCAAACA
The DNA here is from genome assembly GCA_023333525.1 of Aspidoscelis tigris stejnegeri. Lineage (NCBI taxonomy): Eukaryota > Metazoa > Chordata > Lepidosauria > Squamata > Teiidae > Aspidoscelis > Aspidoscelis tigris. The sequence continues at coordinate 102,918,610 of JALMGA010000003.1, read as the reverse complement.
GATCTATTGATCAGTCAGTTCCCTGAGCGCAATTTGCTCAGGGATTACTCTTACCGATAGGCTTACCTCCAATTCAAACCTCTGAATTTAATTCACATTCTTATTGTGCCATAGGAGATGCATGATGTCCCCAGAGAAATGTTTAGCTAAGGCTGATGAGAAATTCTTTTGTTTCAGTTCTGTTTCTGCATAAACATACACACCTACAAATTTCCCTGGTGGTACTGTATGCTTCCCTCGTCGCTCGTCGCCAGAGCATCTTCCTATATTAATTGTCCCCACTCTAGTTGGTGAGTGAAGACAGACAAAGCTGATTCAGTACTATGGACTCTGACCCTTTCTGCATTTACTTGTTGATCTGGATCGAGAAGCTGCTAAGAATATGTCACCTGCAGGGTAATCTGGGACAAAGAAACTCCTAAGAACACAGAAGTAGAGCAGATCAGGAACAAGAACTCGGGAAGTGCCCGAGCGTTCATAACATTCTAAATTCAGCTGAATTCAGCTTAATTCAACCGAATTTGAACATTTTGAACTCAAATCAAATGTTACAATATTCGTAGGCTGTAAAGGCCGCATGCTAGTTATGCAGCTGATATCCAGAGGGCCTGGGGAGCAATGGGGAGCAGCAGAGAAAACTGCTACTCGATGGGGGCAATCCGTAAGGCTGCCGATGGGGGCAAGCGTTATGCTGCCGATGCTGGGGTAGCAACTTTAAAGAGCCACTATGATGATCAGCCTGTGACCCCTGAACTTCTCAGTCCACCACATGTGTAATGGTGGACGATCAGCTGGGATATGTTAAATGACCAGTCACCAGGCCAGGTGCAGGCAGAAAAGACCAAGAGTTTAATTTTCCCGGGCTTAAATACAGCAGTGAGTGAAGGCGGGGTGGAAATGATGTAAAGCCACAATCCAGGGATGGGATAGGTCGAGCCACATCAGCTGAGCAGGTCAGAAGTCCTTCTGATGTCACATCCTGTGGCAGCAGGAAGAGACGACAGATGCCGTGTGCTTGCCGCCATTCCAAAGGCTACTACCTGGAGTGAAAAGAGCCCCCCCCCCCCAGCGGTGTTGCTGAGTGTACACCACAAGCCCATGGGACAGGAAATCAGCCACACCTATTTTTCTCTGAGGCTTGAGAAATGGAAGGTTGAAGCCCGGGGAAAATCTGTGCAGCCTTTGCGATTACCACAGTATGCTAACATTTGACTGAATACAAATGTTTCCAGACATTCATATGAATACTTCTGACATTCGTTAAGCTGGAGAAACATATCAGATATGGGTCTGTTCATAGCAGATATGTATCTGTTCATATGCAGATGCATATCTATTCGTATCAGATACGTATCTGTTTGTAGCAGATACATGTCAAATGTTCGTATGAATACATACTAATAGATTTGTATCAAATAGAATTTTAACACATTCGAATGCATTCTATTCGCACGAATACGGATTTTTGAACATTCGATTCATTTCAAATTGAATGCCAAAAAAACATTTGTGCACATCCCTAATCAGAACTCTGCTAAGGGCTCACTCTCCATGCTCTGCTAACCTCCAGACTAGACTACTGTAATGCACTGTACATGGGGCTGTCCTTGAAGATGGTTCAGAAGCTGCAGCTAGTGCAGAATGCAGCAGCTAGATTGCTTACCGGGACAGCTGGTCTTCAAAGAGTTGTACTGGCTGCCGCACTAACATGCACATAGCATGTCCCTATTCTGGGATATATTCAGAATAAGGTCGTGCAGAAAGGCCCCTCGTTCTACCATGACTGCCCGGGATGAAGGTCCTGATGAAGCTAAGGCTGCTTTTGCATTTACCAGCTTTAAAATCCATATCAGTAGATCCAAATTAACCAGACCTCCTAGTCTAGATCACAGGAAGGCAGGGGCTGGATGTCGACGATGTCAGTCCGGTGCCCGGCTCCCAAGCTCTGAAGCTTATGCAAGCTTCTCAGCCACCCTCCACTTCCCAATGGCTAAGAGTGAAAGTTTCTAGCCTCAAGGTTTGGAGTGGGGTGATTTTTGAATTACAGCTCCCAGTATTTCCAGATCACAGAGGCGTGCCATCTACACGCTTCTGTGATCTGATTTACAGCTCTTAGTCCAGTTGTAGACCCGTTATACTGCGTCTACAACAAATCAGAGGCCTTTTTGCGCTATGGCTTCAAGTGCATACTTAGTGCACCTGTGGGGAAGAGCATAGGCACATCAAGTAGACTGCTACAGCCTCCAACCAAGCATGCCCTCACTCCTCAGAAGCACAAAAATCATTGATTAGGTGTGGAGCACGAAATCAAGATTACCTACTTACCTGAAGCATCCAGTGGCATGGCATTCTCTCTTGCTGGCACTCCAGGGACGCATGCGCAGTCACAGAGGCACCACTGCCCAGAGGAGGACCAGGCCCCAGGATGAAATAAGGTGAGTATCTGATCCCAGGGGAGGAAGCGGGTAAAGTTGACTAGTGCTCAAGTGCGAGTGGTAGTCAACATTGGGTCATCGCACTGCTTTCCTGTCCAGTGGACAGTTATCGGTAATGCAAAAACGTCTCTGGATCTGGCTCCATCTTATGCAATCAGAGAAAGACCAACAGAGAACAGGGTCTCTTTGATCCACATGCAGTTCATGAGAGCCAGGATCCAAACCAGAGGCCTGTAGATCCAGATCTAGAGGTTATTGTGGAAAAGGCCTGAAACTTACTAAGAGCTCCAACAGAACCAACAGGGATGTCCTCTCCCTTTTTCAGTTTCCAAGTAGAACATCAACAAGGTTAACCAAAGCAAGTTGTACCCTAACACTAGGGTGTGAAGCCCAACACGGATGGAACAAGAGAATCCAATTCATCCAGAAATTTGAAGAACTGGGTCAAAATTCCCCTAAATGGGGAGTTTGAATCTGGCCAAGAAGAATCATCGAAAATATAACAGACTACAATTCCATCAACAGACGGAAAATACTACTGCCCTGTTTTTAGGCAGAATTCCAAAGGAAGAAACACACACACACACACACAGAAATGAACCACAGCTGCCTTAACAAATCAGGGTGGGCAAGAGTTGAGCAAACTTGACCTCACTGATCAAAGAATTCTGTGCATTTCCTTAGGAAATTGAATGTAATGTAATGGTGATGAGATAAGAAGGTGTGGTATAGAGGGTGGATATTGAATGTATAGTTAACCACGGTCCTGTTTTCTGCAGTTCATGCAAAAAAATGACAAGGGTCTGTTGAAAACTCGTAATAAAATAAAACTTTATTTTTAAAGTATATACATGTTCCCATCTTCAGGCTGTCCCAACTGAAAAGGATCCAGAAAGAAAATGAGCTATCACCTTTGGAGGACTCTAGATAGGGATCTTCGTGCTTTTTCTGCACTTATCCATGCAATCTGGTTTAAAGACCCATCTAGTCTGAATCCTGAGCCTTCTCATCTGCATCTGTGGTTCAAGGAGGTCCTAACCTGTCGGGCTACATCTGCACTGAATGGAACCAGCTCCAGATTAGGAGGCCCTTAATCCAAATTTCTCACAGACCAATTTAACTGGGTCCATAAGAGGACCAATGACCTTGTTCCAGAACACAGGAGATATGCAGAGAGCATGTTTCCATGGACCAGGACTACCAAGGGGTGTTTTTCAGCACCACACCTTTGGATGTGTGTGTGTGTGGGGGGGGCAACAGCAAAGCTCACATGAGCTCACAGGTCTGGGGAGACATGGGTCAGAATTTATGGGAACAAACTTAAGGTGTTTCTACAGTTACCTTTAAAGAGCTCCATGAAGTGGTCCTCCTTTCACCGTGATGGACCACTGATTTGCTCCATCCACACTGGACAGTACATCGTCCAGTCTCAGCAGGCAAAAAGGCCGCCCTGACCAAGATGTCAGTAGGCTTCTTTTGGAAAGATCTACAGGTGGATCAAGGGCCATTCAAACAGAACAGGGAGGCTTGCAGAAAGGAGCGCACACTTCTGTGTTCCAGTTCAGTGGGGGACCCATTTCCACGGTGCACCAAATTGTAGCGCTCATTGAAATGGGTCCCCAGAAGCTTCATAGGCCAGGAATGTACGGTTCCAGGCCATTTGTCAGAGGCTGGTTTCAAAGATCCCACGATGCAGATAAGGATATACTTGGCATATCAACTCAAGGTGATAAAAAGTCACTTTTTTCCAACCCTATTGCTTAAAATAAATAAATAAGGTAGCTCATTGTGACATCATGAGTGGCATTGTGATGGGCAACTCCCATTTCATACATAATTTCCCAAGATTAGCAGTCATGACAGCAGGGGAAAGTGTTAGAGTGACTAATGGGTGGTTATAAAGGAAAAGGGAGAAACCTCAGGGCCCGTTTTCCTTCTGTTTGCTGTAGGATGGGAACACATCTTACCCAAGCCCTCTGTTTGTGTTAGTCGAAGCATTACTCATTTTTTATTATCGCAAATGCTTCAGAAATCAATTTGTTCTCCAAGAGGGACTTTCAATCACCATAAAAATAAATGTGAATAGTATTTCCTTAAAATGCAAAATGTGTATTTCTTTAACCTGCCAGGGGAGTGAAATTTTATGTGAGGATTTGATTAAAGCATAAAAAACACACTTTTTGATTCAGTTTCAAATCGGGCCTTGAAGCCACTAAATTCTCAGCTAACGTTTACAGTCAAGATGCAGAATGTTCATTGCTTAGTGTGGGCTAAACCCAACTCTAGATTATTCCCTCATCATTGGTTTTCATGTGCATCACTCTTTAACATTTATGGAGGAGGAGGAGGAGGAGGACTTAAGAGGTCATTCATAACAACAAGAGTTCCCAAGACCAAGCCCTGTACATGTTTCTTCAGCATTAGCCCAATTCTGCTTCTTTTTCAATAAAGGGAAACATCATAGAACTCCTTTCAATGAAGTCATTTTCTGAACATATTCCACATCTTGGCTTCCTAGCTAGGAAAGGTCAATTTGTGAGCTCCAGCGTCCTTCCCCTCCAGTGCTTGGCCGGGAAATGAGCCAGACCTCTATTAGCCTTCATGCCATAGCAACATAAGAGGAGTCTTGTTGGAAGAAGCCACAGCCCATTTAGTCCAATTTCTAGTCTCACATAGGCTGAGGTCACACCTTCACATTAAACCTTCTTCAGGTCATCTTCAAGTGGGACCGCTCACATGTTTTTATCTCTATCTGTTTTATTTGTGCAGAGTGGAAGGTCCACAAATAAAATAGTGTCCCACAAAAGTCAAGATCAGGGAAAGTGCCCCGATCCCAAAACAACACAGAACTTACCATGCGGCAGGCTAAGCATGAATGCTCCAATGAGGAAGAGGAGAAGAAAGAAGAAGAATTGGCTTTCCTATGCCACTTTTCTCACCCATTTAAGGGGACTCAAAGCAGCTGACAAAGCTTTCTATTCTTCTCCCCACAAGAGATACCCTGTGAGGTGGGTGGTGCTGTGAGAACTCAGAAGAGAGCTGTGACTAGCCCAAGGTCACCCAGCTGGCTTTGTGTAGGAGTGCAGAATCAAACCCAGTATTCCTAGGTAGGAGTCCAGCCATTCAAACCCAGTATTCCCAGATAAGAGTCCAGCTCCCTGCCTTGCCACAGCTACAGCTATGCATACTGGGCCACTGCTAAGGCAATCAGGGTAATGTGACACATCACTACACAGCTGCAGCTGCCCCATCCTCACAGAGTGTTCACACTAAAATAATGGAAAGGCTGCATACAGGTCTGTAATAAAAGTGCCATAGTGCTCCTAGTGATGCTGTCAGAGCATGTGTGACTATCCCAAAAGGCCAAGTGTGGAAAGGCCCAAAGATGAAACCTTGACTCCCTGTAAATGGCCTTGAGAGGCATCCTGCCTGTCTCCCCAACTTGGAGGTGGTATCCAGGCATCCATACTTGTACCTATTGATATGCCTGCCCTCCATGAATTTATCTTATTCTTTCTTAAAGCTGTCTGGGCTATGCCATCCCAGAGCCACAGACACCATCCTCAGAACTGGCCTGATTTTAAATGCATGCATATCATTTCAAAATTACATATGGATTGGGGCGGGAAATGGCCAATCCTTAGGCCAAGATGAGCAAGCAAGAGTAACCAGCCAATTTGAAAACTCCATCACCATGGTGCTTTTGTAGTGGACTCAAAGCCACGAACTTCTAGGATCACTTTTGATCTGTCACAGGAGCAACACAGAATATTTATTCCACAGTTATGAAGTTTTTGGAGGCTGCAATCCAGTGCAATGAATGTGCTGTTTCCCCATGCTCTGCACAGTCGCAGTTGCGTCGGGAGGGCAGATTCCAATGACCCGCTGACAGATTGTGAGTGTGCAGAACGTCAGCATCATGATAGCGATGGTGCTAACACGATGCACATGCGGTCATGGAGGGTGCCACACTCAAGATGGCAGCAACCAGCAGAGGAGCAGCCCAGAGATCAAACACGTACAGTGAGCATGTTATCAACTAGCCCTCACAAGGGTGAACGCTAGTCAAGGTTAGTTCACTGCACACCTTTCCCATCCATGGAAAGGGAAGCACAAAAACGCCTCAGGACAGTGTAGATGGACTTCTTTTTTAATGACATAATGAAGATAGACATAATTTGCACAACTTGTAGCAAAGAAATATGAACTATCTGAACCTTCTGTGCACAGTCTAGGCAAACTGCACCCTGTGTGAAAAGTGTACACCCCTAGCTCCCAAGGCTAGGAAATTTCATTTCTACCCTTCAGAGATGTGGGGAACAGCATGGAAGTTCACCTGAGCTTCACAACCATAAGACAGCAAGGATCAGACCAGCAACATTAGTAGAGGTGGTGCTCATCCAGCCCACACTTCCATGCAATCCAGATGAATGGGGCCAGTTATTTTGAGGCCAATTCGCACTTGGCTTCATAGTTTGCAATAGGTTAGCATCTGGGCAGATGCACCTGCCCTTCCATGAGGCATTTACAGAAACACCTCCTGCCTGCCCAGATGTTAACTATTGCAAACCAACCCTTACCAATCCCGACCGATTACTTTCATGTCTCATCCATGCCGCGACCACTCACACCACTTCCAGTGTGAGGCGTCATCTGAGGTACTGCGCAAGCATGCTGTGACATCAGATGACCCCTGATGCGACAGTGCATGCACAGACTGTCATTGTTGCAACAGTGATGGTGCATGCACCATCACACAGGGCACTGCAATCAAAATGGCAGCACCCTGCTGGGAATCTGACGTGTGACCAGATGGAGGTAAGTGTCCGGGCACATGGCAGATACGCTACTGTGTGTACTAGTGTTCTCTAGTGTGAACGCTAGTACACGTTAATCTATTATGTACCCTTCCCATCCAGCAGATGGGAAGGCAAGTATAGAAACACCCCTAGACTCACTGAACTGGATCTAAAGGAGGTAAGGGCAGAAAGAGCTTTGGACTCTGCTGTGCTACAGATATTCTAGTAACCTCTCTGCCCTATTTGCTTCGTTACTTTTCTTGGAATGGCCATAACAAACACATCATAACATTTTTATATCTTCTACTTAACCTTTTGAAGATGTTTAAGCTTCTGGTGATGGTGGCTTCCTGATTTATTACCCCTGATTTTACGTGAATGTAAATCTTTCTAAAGGTGCCTTTCCCCCAAGTTCAAATTATTAGATCAAGGGGCATCTGGAAGAGAGGTTTCTGAATATCTTGCCAAACTGGCTTAGGATGCAATGATCTCATTTTCTTCCCTCTGCAGTGATTAAATTGCTCACTGCTGCTGTTCTTGTAGCAAAAGTACTTATATTCTTATGGCGCCATACCATAAATTCTTTGACCTTCCTATATTTTCACATACTTTTGATGATTTCTTGACCGGCAAAAGGCAGATGGGAAGCAGGGTTTTGCACAACGGGGAACCTAACCCACTGAGATTGAGGGGCAGATTGTGTTTTGCTCTTGCGTGGCACATAAAGTTAGCAGCTTCCATGATACATTTGTTAGGAGACCCAGTCCAACACAGTTTGCTGCCTATGAGAGATATGTGAGAATATTCGTAGGCATTCGAAATCCAATCAAATGTTCCAAATTTCAACATTCAAAAGCCAATAGAATGTCCCAAAATTCGATTGTAAATGTTCAAACTGAATTTCAAATTTTCGATCTATTCGTTCAAATTATCCAGACATTCATATGCGTGCGGGTTCGTGCATGATGCATACTTGAAGATCCGCATCCGTACGCATTTGTACGGATCCGTATGGGACAAAAACGGGTTGCATACGGGATAACTATGGGATGCATAAGGATGTGTTCGGATGTGTTCAGATGTGGGAGAGATGCATACGGGAGCGTACGAATGTTGTCAACATTCCTATGTGCAGATTCAAATAAAAAATTTGAACAGATTCGAATTTGGTAAATACCAATTGAATCTTTTGCGTCTGTTTTAATCATCTTACTGGAGCTCTCATCGTGCTCTTGACAGCCTCTATACCCTCCTGACAGCTGCTCAGCTGACTATAGGGCAGCTGTCAGGCAATCGTTTGAGGTAAATCAAGCCCTTACCTGGGTGATTAAGCCCTCAGGCAAGGGAGGGATGGAGAAAACCATGGCATCCTAATGCAGGGATTTACCACAGTTTTCATGGGGATGGGCAGGTTCACCTTGAACCTGCCCTGTCCTCCAGTGCCATGAGGACTCCTTAATGCGAATTAAGATTCGCATTAAGGTTGCCCTAAACCCACCGCGAGGCAGAGTCAGCCCCATAGGGACGACCCCTATGTGTCCAGCATAGGGGACCATTCCTTCCAGGGAGCTCACATTCACATGAAACCAGAGTTCCCCAAAGCTAGTCCATAGGACCTCGCAGGAGCTGCCACAGCCAGTCAATCAAACCCAACAGGATAACACCCAAGGACAGCAACAAGCAAGGACAAACATCGTTTATCACTCCAACACTCAGTTATGTTTACTTCCCATATTTCCATACCTCTTTTCATTTCAGTGTCATCCTTGCATAACTGGTGGTTTCTGAAAGGCCTCGTAGCAGTGCGGATACAAAATATATAAGATTTCCACTATGATTCTATGTATACTTTTCAGGAGGAAAACCTCATGATTGGGCACAATGGGATTTATTTCAGAAAACTGCATAGGATCAGTCTGCATCCACAGCCAGCCTCTCATCTCCAGGGCCTTCTTAAAAGTTTAGCAAAGTCACTTCTTTTAGTATGTGACTTGAACTCATTTAAGCACAAGCTTTCAGTTCTGTTTTCTCCTTTTCCCTTCCTTCCAGTCGCCCTGCCAAATTCTACCTGGAAGTGCATTAAAAGGCTGTCAAGGTTAAATCGGCTTTTATTACTGACTTAACATATGCAGAATCTTGACTTGTTCTTTTTTTTCCCAGGCCAAAAAAAAAAAAGATAATGCAATTGTTAGCATTTCAAAAAGTGAAACTATCCACATTAGGGATGTGCAGAATGTTTTCGTCTGTCCGATTCACACTGAATCAAATGCAAGGAAATTCACATTTGCCTGAATAGAGTCCCTTTGAATGCAGTAGGATTCGGATTTGATATGAATGTTCTCCAAATGCTATTTGAATCTGATGCAAATACCTGCTGGTGGCTGTACCTACCAATTCCCCCTAGGAATCCGCTCTGAAGGCGCATCCCCATTATAAGCTTAATCCAGTTTCCTTAAACCGAAATAATAGCACCGAATGCAAATGCGAATTTGCCTGTTCCCATTACTTTCAGCTTAATCCCGTTCGATCCGGATTCTGAGGATTGTAGGTGGCATATGTGACTCAAGGGGGGACTCAAGTGGCTGCTTTTTAAAAGCTGCTTTTCGGGGCTGCCCTGCCCTCTTCCTCCTGGCATGAACGTGCCACCCATAACCTGGCTGGGTGGCTGGGTGGCTGCCGCTTGCCTGGATGGAGGAAAAACGGTAGTGGGCAGCCAGCAATTCTCCCCATTGCCCAGGGCACACAGCAGCAGCGGCAACTCAAGCCCCCTTGCTTTAAACATTCACACATCTCCCAGAACCTGCCCCTGCTTTCCTTTCCCCTTTAAAGGTCAGAACTCCAAAGAGCTAGAATTGCGCAAAATTGCAACATTGTTATCAGGTATGAAGTGGGTATATTGCTACAGTGCAGCGGCTGCTGTAAAGGGTGGATTTTTACACTGAAATCACTGCCTTTGGAAGCAAACTATTGGGGGAGGGAAACCTTAAACATGGATTCTCATCCCTTAAAACGGTAGGGTCCCCACAGTAAAAAATGTAAAACGTTTCAAGTGCAGGATCTGGAATGAGACCTGTTGAAATGAGGGTTAACATTTACAATGTTTTGGGGCAATTTAACACGTGGAAAGCGTGTTAAGCCAAACTGACATGGGGTCTGCAAGGATTGAACCCATATTGAATCCGATATAAGCTTGCCATGGGGATTTGCCCTGAATCTGCTCTGAATATGTCAAATCTGCTCTGAATCCACTTTGAAACTGCTCTGAATCCACTTCAAACCCACTTTGGGTCTCTGCTTTGGATCCATGGCAGATGTGACTGAGCAACTGCCTTCCCGCCTCCCCATGCATGTAATGAAGCTCTGCATGAAGGTATAGAAGCATTCAGTGCACATTCAAGTGCCAGTCTTTGAATGTACCAGCATTCAGTTTGAATCCAAATGTCTGAATTTGCACAAATTTGTACAAATTTCAAATATGATGAATATTTGCGCACATCCCTATTCCACATTCCTCTTAAGATTTACAGTTGTACTGTTGTGCAAAGGCCCATTTTTAAATCCTGATTGAAGACATTTAGGCCCAATTATTTAAGATATTTTGTAGCTCAGTGGCTGGAAAGCCAGTTCAAACCCCAGCCTCTCAGTACAGAGATCAATGTCTACAGAGCCATTGTACTGTCTACTCTTTTATGGGTCTGAATCATGGGTCATCTGCAACTCCTAGAACATTTCCAACAGCATTGCCTCTGCACGATCTTAAACATCCACTGGTCTGACAACATGGCAAATGTTACTGTCCTTGAACTAGCAGAGGTCACCAGTATTGAGGCCATGCTGTTGAGGAAGACATAGCTGTGCTGGGCAGGGCATGTCTCTGGGATGAAGGATCATCACCTTCCTAAGATGGTGCTCTATGGTGAACTCACCACCGGCTACCGAAACAGAGAAGCCCCAAGGAGGAGACACAAGGACTCCCTGAAATAATCCCTCAGCCTTGGCCATATTAATCACAATCAGTGGTCCACTCAAGCCGAAAGGCATGGAGACTCACCACCCACAATGCTGCTGCTTCCTTTGAGAATGCTTGTAGAACCAGTCTCAGGGAGAAAAGACAACAGGAAGAACCGTGCCTTTACGGTACCACCCAAGGAGACCTTTCTCTTTACCTTCTGCAATTGGACTTTTCAGCCATCAGTGTGTATGCAGCAAGCATGGGTTGAGCCCTTCCTAAATCTTTGTTCACAAAGCCAAGCCATGATGATGATGATTTAAGCTATTTTGTAGCTCAGTGGCAGAGCAAACTGCCTGGAAAGCTGGTTCAACTGGAAAGTAGGCAATGGCAAACCACTTCTGACCACCACATGGGATACCCAACAACAATGTTGCATCACTTCTACAATGGTTGTTTGTTTTGTTTTTTTCACTTCTCAGACAAGTTACTACGAGTAAGTAGCAATTCTGGGAATGCCAGAAGAAGAAGTAGAGAGCACTCTTGCTCATTTTCCTGATTGGCAAAAGACCTTTTGTAAGTCCTGCAGTGCTTGGGTTAAAATTTTGCAAGAAAAATATACAATTCTTCTCTTATTTTATTAATAACTTATTTAAAATATGTATATGCCACCTTCCATTAAAATATAATCTCAAAGCAGTATCAAAGACGCCTTCTGTACGTGGCTGAAAATATTTGCAGCATTGGACAGAGGGTGTCTGGAAGAAATTGATGAATAATGAGAATAATTTAGTCCCACAGATATTGAAAGATGAATTACAACATTTACAGAGACTCTATCAGCAGAGGGTTTAAATATGATTTGAAATCTTGGGGGAGGGCTCCTTTTTGTCTCCTTTTTTTTGTAAGATTTGTCTGTATTTGTATCATTTGAAATATTGAGTAAAGATTTTTTTAAAAAATCTCTACTAGTGTCCATGACCTATTCATGGGACTAAACAAATTTTGCCATTCCACCCTCTCTCTCTCACACACACACACACACACACACGCACGCACAGGCAGACAGACACGCACGCACTAGTTCATACCTTCATCAGGGTTTTGGACTACAGTACTAAAATTGCCACAATTCTTAACCAATATCCAAGGAAAGAAGGAATAGATGGACTGACGGACAGACGGATGGGCAAAGGAAGGAAGGAGTGAAGAAGGAGAAAGAAAAAGAGGAGGAAGAGTTTTTATACCCTGCTTTTCTCACCCTTTAAGGCAGTGGTTCTCAACGTGGGGGTCGGGATCCCTTTGGGGATCAAACTACCCTTTCAGAGGGGTCGTGACAAGTCTTGTGCCATGCTTCCCTCCCACCTCCCAGCTGCTCCGCCCCATTGTTGGGGGTCTCCACAACATGAGAAACTGCATTAAGGGGTCGCAGCATTAGGAAGTTTGAGAACCACTGCTTTAAGGGGACTCAAAGAAGCTGACAAACCTTCTATTCTTCTCCCCACAACAGACATCCTGTGAGGTAGGTGGGGCTGTGAGAGTTCAGAAAGGGATTTGTGGTTAGGCCAAGGTCACCACTGGCTTCATAGAGGAGGGCGGAATGAAGTCCAGGACTACGAGATGAGTCCAGCACTCTAACCAGCCAGGTCCACACACCAAAACACAAGAAAATGAATTTCTGGGAAAGAGTGTTGTTCACTACTGAGGTGAATAAAGAGCCCTTGGCTTCTCTGTACACACACATGAAGGCATCCAGGTGTTGTCTCCGTGTTCAAAAGTCAACTTCACCTGACGGAAAACCATAGTAAAGCCGTCCCCCCACAGAGCAGGGAAGAAAAGGCAACCCTCCCTGCAGAATTAATTAGTCAAGCTCAGGCCCACCCCCTGCCACCACCGCTACCACCTCCTTCCCAAAATAAATAAATAAGGGCTGTTCAGATAAATCGGTTCTGTTAGCTCACGTACAGATCTGGGATCTAATTAGAGGCATAATCAATATATCAGTGGGAAGCAGCTACTTAAGCACCCCCCGAGCAGTCATAGATTTAGGGCAAGTGAAAGGGGCGCACTCAGCAACAGCAGGGAAGGGTATAAATGCAAATGAGCCTCATAAAAAAGAATGGATGGTTCTGGCTCTGTAAGCTGCTCTGAATTGATTTGGGCTTCTTCTCCTTTTTCTCTCTCTCCACACCTTCCATTCTGGTTATCTGCTCACCAAATCAAATCATAGGGATATGCACAATTTTGGGTGTCTGTGTGTGTGTGTGTGTGTTCAATTTGTACCAAATCGAATGCAAAAAAAATTAATGTTTATTCGAATAGATCCCCTTTGGTCAGCCAGTTGATCTAGTGGTTAGGGAGCCAGACTCTTATCTGGGAGTACCCGGTTCGATTCTGCCCTCTCCCATGAAGCCAGCTGGGCGACCTTGGGATAGTCACAGCTCTCCTCTGAGCTCTCACAGCCCCACCTACCTTTCAGGGTGTCTGTTGTGAGGAGAAGAATAGAAAAGCTTTGTCAGCCGCTTTGAGTCCCCTTAAATGGGTAAGAAAAGTGGGGTAGAAAAGCCAATTCTTCTTCTTCTTCTTCTTCTTCTTCCTTGAATGTGGTAGGATTCTAATTAGACATGAATGTTCAATACAAATTCAAAATCACATACGAATGGCATATGAATTCCAAATGTATCCAATACATATGCCCTATGTATCTGTTCTGAACGCGTCAAATCCACCCCGAATTCACTTTGAATCCGCTCTCAATCCACTTCAAATCCACTGTGGATCCATTGCAGATGTGACTGTCACATCTGCTTTCCCACATCCCCAGGTTCACAAATGTAACGAAGCTCTAAACGATTTGAATTCAAATATCAATCTTCACATGTGCCAACATTCAATTTGAAATTGAATGTATGAATTTGGAAGAATTTTGAATGTTACGAATATTCATGCAAATCCCTATGACCAATATTTTCCTGTACCAGCCAGCAAACAAGGCTGCAGTTTTATTATCTCTCTTAAGCTGCATTCACACAAAGTCTGAAAAATAAAACTCAACACTTCTGAGGCAGTTCAGAGGTAGCATGCAGATACAAATCGAATGTGGGAAAATTTGACTTTGACCGAATCTCACCCCATGAATGAGGGAGGCTTCATATTAATATTCAAATACATATTCATACATGGAACAAAGCGAACCTCCCCTCCTCTTCCCAACCCCCCTACTCACCTGTCTTCATTGCCACCATCGCTGCCACCTCACGCCATCTTCTTAGGCACTTCCAGGTCTGTGCGTGCAGCTCTCCATCCGGGGACCGTGAGGGAGGGAGGGACAAAGGAACAAAGGAATGAAGGAACAAATCCATTTATCATTAATGGTGATGGCTGCTAGACTAATGCAGGATTGGACAGAGGTACTTCTGTACTAGAGTGCCCATGAACCTCAATCCAGTCTGGCCAATGGCAAGGAACCATGGGAGTTCCAGCTCAGCAACCTCTTCAGTTCAGCTGTAGATGGCTGAACCAAAAGAGGAAACACATTTGTGATGTAAGAGTTCCATCAACTACTCATAACTAAATAGGATGTTCATATTTATAGGCAGATGGCACCCACCTTGGAGTACCAGCTGCTGTGATGGGTTACTGGCCCCCAGGTCCTGCTGGCGTACTTCCCTGAGCCCTGTGGGAAAAGATGCTGAACTCAATGGACCCTTTGCCTAATCCATCGGGCTGCTTATCGTGTCGCTGTGGGAGAGGAAGGGGAAAACTATTAACATTAAAAAAGAATGTGCCTCTCTTCAAGGATAATCTACCATTGAGGGAACAAAATGCTGGTCATGTATATGAGGCGTAAAAGAGATATCAATGTGCCATGGAGGCAGCGACCTGAATCTGAGGCTTTGACATTTGGTTCACAAATATCCAATTAGGTTTACACCTAAACACACAGCTTCTCAAATTTCTAATTAATGACCCATCTAAGCAGACATCGGCAGAAAAAAAAGGCAAAGTCCATAGAGTACTGCTTTGTTTAGAAAACTGGTTGGAAGGGTGAAAATCACACCAGGACACCAAGATACAACTTACAGCAGAAGAAAGTGGAGCCCTACTTTTAAATAATAGCATAAGCCCTGTTGTCACTTTATCCAAATCAAAACAGATCCGTAGGCTGACGTCTCTCCTCTGGAATTGTTAGAGAAAATGATGCTGGAGGTACCAACATTTCATGCAGCTGCCCAAACATGAAAATGGATTGGCCTGCTATCTCTTCTGTTCTAGCCTTCTGTTACTACAGGCCTTGACAAACATAAGAGGAGCCCTGCTGGATCAGGCCACAGCCCATCTAGTCCAACATTCTGTCCCACACAGTGGACACCAATTGCTTATGGGCGTGTCAAGCAGAAGATAATGGGGAAATCTTCACCTGCTCTCAAATCCCAGCAAATGGGCTTTGAAGGGATCCTGCCTGTCTCCCCAGCCTGAAGGATGTACCTAGGCATCCTAGTAGCCACCGATATACCTGTCATCCATGAATTTGTCTAACCCTTCCTTGAAGCCATCTAGGCTGGTTGCTGTTATCATCTCTTCTGGCAGAAAATTCCATTAACCATTGACTCTCTGGGTAAAGAAGTACTTCTCCTTGTCTGATCTTACTCTCCTACTCATCAGCATTAAACTTTATTCCAAATGTTATTTCGGAATAAAATCATACCGTCCACATGCTGGTGTGTTCTAAGGCTGGTCCTATCTAGAGATGTGCACAAATGTTGCGGGGGGTTTTTTGACATTCTATTAGAATTGAATCAAATACCCCTAAATCCAGTTTAATTTGAATATTTTAAATTTGAATTTAACAGGATTCAATTCGAATTTACCAAATTCTAATCTATTCATTTGAATTTTTTATTTGAATCTGCACATACCAATGCTGACAACATTCATACGTGCATGTAGTTATCCTGTATGCAACCAGTTTTCCTCCCATTTGGATCCATACAAATGTCTACGGATGTAGAAAAGATGCAGATCTTCAAGTACCCAAACACACGTAGGAACCCATACTCATACGAATGTCTGGATAATTTGAATGAATATATCAGAAATTTGAAATTCGATTTGAATGTTTACATTCAAATTTCAGGACATTCTATTCAAGTTTGAATGTCGAAATTCGGCATATTCGATCAGATTTCAAATGCCTACGAATATTCGCGTACATCCCTAGTCCTGTCTCCTTATCATGCTTATCTCCATTGTACAAACAATGGACAGGACTAGGGTACCCAAAATGGCAACCTACCCCAATATAGTTGTAATCTATAAGATTGAGGTCTATTGCCGAGGGCCAGTATACTGGACCATGGAGGTATGCAGAGAAGATGCCCCCATGGTCCAATATACCACAGGGGACACATTTCAGCAGCATTCCAGAAAGCACATAGCCAGACCAAAAGGTGCTAAGACAAGGAACTTTCTGAATGCAGGAGGCCCTATTTTCATTGAGCAGCCAACCATTCTCCCAGTGTCAGAGGTGCTCTCCTGTTCTGGTGCAGGATTCCCTGCCCTGGGATAAGCAACCTGCCCCATACTGGGACAGGGTTGCCTCTGGAGTGAAGACAGGGCCATATGCATTGGGACAGCCCATCCTACTTCAGCCCACACTGTCAGGTCTGAAAGCTGGGCCAATTTTGGAGCAATGAAAGTTGCTGGCCTTCTGTGTTCTTAGGACGCCCTACCAAAATGGATTCCCTGTGACTCAGAACAAGGGGCCATGCACTTTCCACACATGTCCTCTTTCCGGACTGGTGTGCCAGTAGACCTCAACATTCAGTGCTTCAAACTAAGTGATCAGAGGAGGCACTCAGATGAAGCGGACAAAGTGTTCTAGCAAGGGGAAGGGCTTTCGCTATTCTACACAAGCACACAGAGGGAAGACCTCTAGACCTTTCCCTATCATGGAATAAGATCCCATGAAAAAAGAGTCTTGGGATCTTTCTACACCGGGCCATTGAAGTAACCTAGGGGACCTCCTAGGCTGGTTTGTCCACAATGCAATAATGGAGCAGCCTAGTGGAGGCCATGTCCCCTGTGAACACTGCTGTGGACTGCTTCTCAGAAGCTACCCCAACATGTGCTAGCAGGCCAGCATCGATCTGGACTTGTCTGTCAACAGTAAGAACAGGCTGCTGGAGAAGAAGAGCTGCTGGTCCAACCAAATAGGGCATGGTTGATGTTCTTGTGACCTATAGTCCAGCTCACAAAAAGACAATACACCTCAATCCTCTTAGAGTAACATGAAAAGCAAAGGATCCAGGTGCACAAATTAATAGGTCTTTTTGCACTTCAAAGAGGGGGACAGCCCAGGGACATTCACGCATGGAACATCTGCACACCACAGAGCTGACATTTTAAAAAGTCAGCAGCTGCAGTCTTCAATGGACAACAAGCACACCACACCTCCCAATGACGTGAGCACAAATCTCCTCCCCTTTAGCCTGCTAGTGTCCCCATGTGTGCTCATGGCTTGCTGAGCAATGTGTACCGGTCCCCCAAGCCGTGCCGTTGTTTTTTCAGGTATCAAAGCTGGCATCCTTCTGGCAGGGGTTGGGAGGGGTTGGCACACTTTTTGCACACCAAATCCAAAACCCATGGGGACAGAGCTTGCCAATCCTGCACTCAGAACCATACCAAAGAGCTATGGGGACACAGCCATAGTGTTGTTGTTTTAATGATGTTTGGTATTAGATGTTGTTACCCGCCTGGAGACCTTTGGGCATAGAACGGGAAAAGAATGTAAATAAAAATAAATACAAATCTGATTCAAATCCCCACTATGAATCCCCTATGAATCCCTACGTATACCCTGCGAATCCAGACGTATCTGCTACATATCCCCTATGCCATCCTAAATGCATCAAATTTGCTCTCAAACCACTTTGAATCCACTCTGGATCTGTTGCAGATGTGGCCAGGACAGCCATTTCCCATCTCCCTAGGTCCATGAATGTAACAAAGCTTTATACGACTGTATCGAAGCATTGATTCATGTTTGAATGTCAATCTTTGAATGCACCAACATTCTATTTGAGTGTTCAAATTCAGACAAACTTCAAATGTGATGAATATTCATACTAAAAAAGCCATACAAGTTTTGACTCAAAAGTCCTCATCAGTAGCTTCGAAATTATATGTCGATTCACTAACTCCAATTATCTACCAGCTTGACCCAAAGGATCCACAGTAAACAGAACAGCATCAGATTTTATGTATGAGCGGCTGGTCTAATCCAGCGGGGCATTTTTTATGATCTTGTATAAACCCCATCTGTGGTCTATAGTCCAGCTGTTAATGTCTTTAAGAAATGTTTATCAGTTAGGAAGTGTTCTGTCAAAATGAGAAAAGTGTGAAGGTGAAATATAGACTTTAATGTATATCATGTCTTTAACTAGTTCCCTCTACCCATTAGAAAAATAATAATCACAATAACTAGCATTGGCCGCATCAAGAATTCTTGTGTTTATGGCTCTACTTAAGGATGCAAAGGCCAAACCAAAATGCAATAAAACTCTTTTCCTCCTAATAGGGGATATAATTGGAAGGAATCTCTAAGGAATTTCGCTTGCTTCTTCTACATAAAACCCTATTACTGGCTGATCCCAGAACAAAGATATGTTTCTAGTGATTCCTGGGCCCTAATCCATCCAGCTTTCTCCCTAGCGGGTACACAGGTGCTCAGACAAGTTAAGAACGCCTTTCATTGTAAGGAAGCCGTAATTGATAAGACCTAGGCATGCCATGGAAATACATCAACAAGCCAGGGAAATGATCCTGGTGGTCCAGAAGACAAAGAGAGGATATGCAATCTGAGAAGCAGACAAATCAGAAAGAATAACCGCGGCACAAAACAGAATTGCACTTGTAGTGCTTTTAGGTTAGCTGCTCTTTCAGACATTTTATAAAGGTTTTGGTGCTAATTTGTGCTACAATGTGCACTGAATCATGAGGACCTGCAGGAACATATGTGGAATATATGTTGCTTTTGGCCACGAGATCAATTCAGCACAAAGGGAAAATTCATCTGCATCACACAAAGCAAACAATTATAAAAACCATCTGATTATCAGGTTCGCGTTTGTACGAATCTAAGTATCCACATTCAAATTCAAAGTGGATTCAGAGTGGGTTCAAAGTGGGTTCAGAAGGGATTTGGAGGGGATTTGAAGGCGCAACTGTCGTCAGGGATTTGCAGTGGATTCAAATAGCATTTGAAGGATATTTGCAGTGGATTCTCATCCTACCATATTTGAACATGAATTTCCTTCACATTCACTTTGATGTGAAATGAATATGAAAAAAAAATCATGCATATCTCTAAGGTGAAGGTGGAAACTTGGGTTAGTTAAATTTGGAATTTGCCACCGCAAGATATGAAGTGGATGGTCTCAAAAATAATAATCAGATATTTATTTATTTATTTATTAAAAGTCTTCTATATTGTTTATTCACATGAACATTTCCAAAGCTGTTTAAAGATAAACTCAAAAGAAAGTTAAATGCCATTAAAACAGTATATTTTTCTAAGGGTCTTATGTGAAAAAGAGAATAGGAAGGATGCCGGCTCCTTAGATACTGGTACAGAAAAGGACATTTCAGCAAGTGCAATTTGTTGTGCAGGAAAATCCTGTTGAAATTCCTTCTTGTATGTGATTATTAAAGAATCAGGAATCCTGCTCTCTTTTCCATATGGTCATCCTAACCATACCAAAGTGCCCTTGATTGCAGGCTTATCCCACTTGTAGGACAGTAGAAGAAGAGTTGAAGAAGAGTTGGCTTTTCTACCCTACTTTTCTCACCCATTTATGGGGACTCAAAGCGGCTGACAAGCCTTCTGTTCTTCTCCCCCCAACAGAACACCCTGTGAGGTAGGTGGGGTTGTGAGAGTTCAGAAGAGATCTCTGACTAGCCCAGGGTCACCCAGCTGGCTTCATAGGGGACGGCGGAATCAAACCTGGTATTCCCAGATAAGAGTCTGGCTCCCTAACCATTAGACCAAACTGGCTCACAGTAAGGAGAAAGACTCTTGAAGCCATTAAACTTTCTAGCTGAAGAGATTAAATTTGCAACCTGATTCAATTAGAAGAGCTTCTAGTTGGATAATCAACAATAGTTGCTGATAAGGACATGCAGGAAGATAGAACCAAAGAGCAGAGGGACAAGGTGTAAGGTGCCTGAGCTAATGTGCTGTTTTATGGCTCTCCAGTGATGATGAAATCTAATCAGGGTTACTATGTGTTGTTTTTCTTTAAAGCCCTCCAAGGATTTCAAGTAGTTTTATTGCCCTAACAACTTTAATTGGAAGTAAGTTGCATTGATTTCTGGGGAACTTAGTTCCTTTCAAGAAAGTGTCCTTAGGATCATAGCCTTAATACTATAATTAAATCCTCGTTAAAACTTCCATTTATTGTTTTGACAATCTAGATTTGTCTTAACGTCTAATTTGTTCTTTCTCTAGGCAGTTAAAAAAAAGCTGATGTCTTCTTGCTCATTCCTCCCATAAAATACTGTCCTTTTTTCTTCTTCTTCTTCTTTTTGTTTCAGCCTTTCAATGCCTCCTTTATTCCCCCTGGCTTTTTGCAATTTTTGTTTTCCATCAGCCTGTTCTCATATCATTCCCACACTGGGACAGTTGAGGAAAATGCAAAGAAGAAGAAGAAGAGGAAGAGGAAGAAGAGGAAGAAGAAGGAAAATATTGCGCATTAGATACAAGATCACACAGTTTGGTACTCCCTGCTGTGGAAACTAATGGGAGCTCTGCTAACTTCATGACGGGGGGGGGGGGGGGGCTTTCTGCACCTGCTCTTATTCTGGAATATATTCTAGAATTGAGACCTGCTATCTGCATGCTAGTGCAGACTGTGGAAGGTCCCAAGTGAGGCCTGCCATGGTCCACGTTATCTTGCGGCCAACAGACTACTATCCCAAGATATATTCTGGAATAAGCCCAAGTGCATAAAGGAACTGGATTGCTGCAATTCATTCTACATGGGGCTGCCACTGAAGACAGTTTGGAAGCTGCAGCTGGTGCAGAAAGCAGCTGCTAGACTCCTGACCAGAACAGCTAGGGCCACACACACATCATGCCAGTCTTAAAATAGCTGCATTGGATGCCTCGTTGCTATCAAGCCCAATTCAAGGTGTTAACAACCGGAGAGCAACAACAAGAAAGGTAAAGGTGCCACTGAGTTGAACAAATCTAGGGTGACTGATATACATGCATTTTTGCTTCCAGACTGTTCAGATGAAATATAACTGGGTGTCCTTGAACTATGTGGCTCATAGTATTCTACCATTTTGGTCAATGCTTTCCATTAGGAAGTTGACTCACACACCCCCCAAAGAAAATAACTGCAAACCATTTCCACATTTTCCCCAAGAAAACTGCACAGGTGTGTTCTTCCATCACTATGAGAGACCTTTAAACCATGATTAACATGGAAAGCAACTTCTGGACAGAAAAAGAGACGGAAAATACAACAAAACAAGCAAACAAAAGAAGAGGAAAACATGATTATGAAGAAGCTGGCAAAAGAATGTCCCCCTCTTGCACCTGAACATTCCATTATCCTTCCAACCAGCCCCATTCACTCCTTTCACCTTAGAAGATGTTGATTTGCTCAGATCATTATATCCAAAGAAAGGACACAGCTTGATAAAAAAAATTTCCAGATGTTTCACCTGAGATCTAAGCCAGATTTGCTCAAACTCTTGGCTCTCCAGAATCTGCTAGCAGACCTGATAAGCAAGTTGTTAATTTGCCCTGATTAGCCAGAAGTGAGAGACACAGCCTGTCCGCATGCTAAAAATAATACGAAAGTATTCCATGTCTGCCCTGGGAACGTCTCCATGCAAAATCCTAATACGGGTTGCATGGGAGACAATACATGTTAAAAAAAACCCCACTTTGCAAGTGTACTGCATCCAAAATAAGGGGCTAACAAGTATTATCCTGGAGTCATGTGGACACTCCCAGTTATCATTCATTAGGGCTGATATTAGGATGCTGTCATTTGCCTTCTCCCACACAGACACAAGCGCTCATGGGGCTGCAGAATGGGAGACGAAAAGATTCAAGCTGCCTGTTGCCTCCAAGCCGTAAAGAGCCTTTCTCCTTGCCAGCCAGGCTGGTTGGAGGCTGACTCATCGGGCTCAAAGACAAATGCATATTAATGAGCTCCTTGCCAGCTGACAGAGAGGTGCATATTTAATTAGCTCCTTGCTATGATCGCGATCAGAGCTTACTGGTGCTGGGAAGTAAAAGGATCATCTTAGCGAAGCTCTGTACGTGCGCACAATAGCCTCTATCCCAGCTGAAAGGATTGGGGAAGGGGGAGAACCAAGGGAGGGGGAGAGGGAAGGAAGGCGAGCATGTAGAAGGAAGGAAGAGGGGGGCCAGCCACCCTCATGAGGGGGGCTGGTCAATGGGAGGCAGCAGTGCACACAGGTGCAATGGATGCCGGGCCTCCCGCTGCCAGAAGTGGCCCGGCAGCGAGGAGGTAAGACAGCGAGCACGAGCACGTGACCCCGGCCAGGGTGAGGGGTGGCGGCTGCGGCTTCCCTCTCACTCGAGAAGGCACCATCGCTCCTTCTCGGGCAAAGGGGAACCCGGCAAAGCCAACTGCCGGCCTCGCCATGCCAGCTCTGAAGGAGCCAATTGCAGAGGCCGGTGGGCAGGCCCAGCTGTCAAACAGGGAGAGCACGCACAGACTTCGAAGACACTCTGAAATGGCTCTGGAGTGACTTCAAAGGGACTTCGAAGCTTAGGTTTTGGGGCTCCCCCCTCCATGGGTGCCCCCTCCACCTAGCCTCCTGTAGACCCCATTGCCAGACTATCTTGGAAACAGGCTCCCTATAATCTGCATTTTCAGGCTGAAGACCCTATTGTAGACCCCATTAATGTGGTCTAAATGAAATCCGGATTAAAGGCCCTGAAGTACCCATATGATTCAGATTTCTTGAGCTGCAGTGGAAACAAATGTGTCCCTAATGGGTGCTGTGGTGGAAATGGGGTCATCCAGCTCTCAGCCAAATGGGTCCTTAATGGATGCTAAAATGTGTACTTACTGCCAGTGGAAAAACACCCCATCTGTCCTTTTTTGGCATCCTTTTTATGCTAGTGTTCACAACCAGTTAAGTACAAGTGGTGATTAATAGGAACCACTGAGTTATACTTGAATGAGTTATCGAATGCAGATGATTGTCAATATCTCAGGTCTCTCCAATGAAAAACTACATATTCATATGGATATGTGTTGTACCATTCTGTGTTCTCCTGGGATCCATAAAAATCTATGTGATCTTACTGCATGAACTGGGCTGTCCAGATGGAAAGAAGAGCAGGACTTCTGCAACCTTTAATAGTTGCATACACAAGGGAATTTCAGCAGGTGTTGTTTATATGATGGAGGACATCTGCCAAAATTCACTCATCTGCCTAGCTCTTAAAGGCCCATCTGACCTGTCCCTTTATCATCTGGCCTTGGGCAAAGCAAAGTGATTTTCCATTTAGGTTTCGTCAAGGTTTGCAATACTGGGAGCAAAGTGAGAGGAAAAGGAAAGCTCTTGGATCCAAGGGTATGCCTGAAATTTAAGTTGGGTTGGAAAAAATGAGAGTTTGTATAATATATGGAACAAAGGCTTAAATATTACAGATGGATACACAATTCACAATCATTGATGATGGATGAATGTAAAAAAGTAAAATAATTCCAAATGAAAATTATACATTGCTGGTATAGAACCCTTGCACAGTTAATTAAATTCATTTAAAAAACAAACCCTGAGCCCTAAATGTCATTTTTTAAAAAAATGATTTTCATTATTCTCTCAAAAGATCTTAAAACATACATTGTCAAGATTAAAATTATACCAATCGCAATCTCTTGATTGCGATTAAAGACTTCAAGTCTTCTTCTTGTCTCATTGTACCCCTAGAGCTTCACTTCCCCAAAACTGTAGTTTTTTGTCTCCTTCCACTTGGTCTACTTTTTTAGTTAGTCCTCAAAAGCAGCAATTAGTATATAATTTTCTTATCTCTGTAAGTAGTCAATGAAAGGTTACCAATTTTTAATAAATTTTTCCACAGGCAAATCTCTTATAAGGTTAGTTAATGTTAATTTCTGCAAATCCCATCATCTTAATTACCTAGTCTTCTATTGTAGGGATATCTTCTACCCCTAAATGTTGGAATGGGTGTCAGACAAAAGGAATATACATACACATGTTCTGAGAATGCCCAGAAATTTTGATATTTTTAGATAAAGAGGGGTGAGAAATTATTACTCTTTTAGGTACTTCAGTCATATGGATGAAAAAAACAAATCTGCTGTATAAAAATGAACAAATATAATTTACCTAAACATGACTGAAGCTGCACAAGTTTAGGGTTGGAAGGAATTAGATAGAAAAAATGATTCAAAAATGGTATGAATATTTATTTGACCAATACAAGTTTGATATTTTTTAAAGACAATGAAGATTATGCTATTCTGGGTCACAACAGAAGTGAAATGGGATGAATTATCATTGTAAAACACATTATGAAGTCAGGTGCAAACAAAGATTTACAGAAGAAATTATTAAGCTAAGGAACATAATGGGAAACAATTATTAAAGAAGATCTATTTACAGTTCCCCCAGCTTCCAAAGTTGAAGGCTTGGAGAGGAGTACCGTGCTGCCCTGGGAAAAGCTCTGGAAATCCTCCATTCCAAGAGTCCATGAAAATGTCACTAGGTTCCATGGACTGTGGGAGCCACTCCAGCCACTACTACCTGTGCAAATGGCAGCAGGTGGGACATGTCCAAGCCCAGGTCTCTTTGGGGAAAGCTTCTGCAACCAGCAAGTTGGGATGTGCACAAAAAAATAATAAATCACATTTGTTTTACTTACTACTGAAGTAAAAGAAGTTTCATTGTCAAATTATTAAATCAAAAAAACCGTATTTTTGCATTTCATTTTAAACATTTTTGCAAACTTTTCTGTGCCTTTTTCCCATTGAAAGGGTCCTTTTTCTTGACCAAAGGCACAGGAAAATATGAATATTCAACCAAATTGTTCATTTTCACAAGCAGGCGTCTAATTCACTTTGAATGATTTTTATATATACATATTTGAAAATTTGGATTTTCAGTTTGATGTGAATGTCTGTGAATTCAAAATATTTATTTGAATTTGTGAATATGAATCTCAGGCCCTTTCCGCACTAGGCCTTATTCTGGAATGTCTCTCAGGTTAGGGGTCTATTGTCCACATGTTAATGCAGGCTATGGTAGGCCTTACCTGGGGCCTACCATAGTCTGCACTAGGATGCAGACAACAGGCCCCTATCCTGGGATATATTCAAAAATAAAGCCAAGTGCGGAAAGGCCCTCATTCTGCACATTACTACCAGCAAGTTCCCTGAGATGAAGGATACCGTGGCAGAGTTCTTTAATAGGGATGTGCACAATTTTTTTTATTTTTTTGGGCATTCAATTTGAAATGAATTGAATGTTTGAAAATCCATATTCGTACAAATAGATCACATTCTGATACAAATAGATATGTATCTGATGCGTTTCCCCAGCTTAACAAATGTCCAAACTATTCGTATGAATGTTTTGGAAACGTTTGTATTCGTTCAAATGTTAGCATACGAATATCATAACATTCAGTTCGAGTTTGAACATCTGAATTTGGCCAAATTTGGCCAAATTTTGAATTTTACAAATACTGTTGCATGTTCCTACTCTTTAACCACCAGTCAATGTAGTTCCTAAGGAACTACACCTCAAAAAGGATACTGTAGAACTAGAGAAGGTGCAGAAAAGGGCAACCAGAATGATTAAGGGTCTGGAACACCTCCCTTACGAAACCAGGCTGCAACGTCTAGGGCTCTTCAGTCTGGAGAGACGGCATTTAAGAGGGGATCTGATTGAAGTGTATAAAATTATAAATGGTATAGAAAAGGTGGATAGAGAAAATGCTTTGGAAAAATTTATTTTCTCTATCGCACAATACTAGAACCAGGGGGCACTCTATGAAGCTGATGGGTAGGAGAGTCGGATCCAAGTATTTCTTCACCCAAAGGGTCATTGGTTTATGGAATTTGCTGCCGGAAGAGGTGGTGACAGCTACCAGTCTAGATCGCTTCAAGGTAGGGTTAGACAAATTTATGGATGACGGATGTACCAATGGCTACTAGAATGAATGCCTAGGTATATCTTTCAGGCTGGGGGTGGGGGCGGAAGCAAGACACTTCTAATGCCATTTGCTGGGATTCAAGAGCAGGAGAAGGTTTGTCCTTGTCTCTGCTTGAGATGCCCATGAGAATTTGGAGGGCCACTGTGTGTGACACGATGCTGGACTAGATGGGCTGTGGCCTGATCCAGCAGGGCCTCTCTTATGTTATGACTGTGCAGAAGCTCTGTCTGTGTTCTTTCTTTGTAGCACCACTGGCTTATTTAATCGCTGCAATATTTCATCCTTTATATATAGCTAATAAGTTAAGGAAGGTACTATCTCTTAAATTTAATTTGCCCTTATTCATTTTGGAAATGGAATTTTAGAGAAGTGGATTTTTTTTTCCAAATCTTGGATAAATTCTCCAAAAAGAGCAGTAGGCATAAAAGGGGCAAGGGCATAATAAAATATTATATTTAGCCAACATCAAAAGGAGCATTTGACATCTTTTATCTTCAACTGTCAAGCACATTTCAAATAGATGTAGGCTGCTGTTTGATGAAATATAAGCGAAAGCCATACCAATAAAACAGGGACCAGAAAAGCAGAGCTTTGGGTTACTTCATCATTACTATTATTAATGGAATATTAGGCAGATCAATTTGTTGCAAAGCAGAACCTCTACAAGAACTATTTCCTTAGCGACTAGGTATTGTTATGAGAAGCCGGTTCGAAAACTTAAACATGACTTGAACAGGAAATCTCATTTGAAAGCTGCTATTACCCCTCAGTCATTATTCCTCCAGTGTCAATACCAATGTATTTAATTGGTTTAATCACTGCTTATTGCCATATCTGTAGCAGAAGAATAGCCTTAAAGAGGTGCGAGAAGTTCTCTAAAAAGGCACAGTCTTATTCTTGCCTGCTGCTAACCTGCCATTGAGTCCTGGAGCCCTGTAAAAATATGACAAGTACAGACCCATAAATATGCAAATAGGAAAACCATGCAGCCAACTGAATGCTAGGCAAAACTGACCATTCCACTGTGACATGTTGTAAACCAGAGAAACTGCATGTCAAGAGTCATTCAAATACTTCTAAGAATCTCAGCAGAATTTGAAATCTTTAGTTATTTCTTTGAACTACAATCTTATCTTACAGTCACAACAGGAGGCAAGACTTTCAGCACTGGCAAGCCCTGTGGATATGCAAGCGTGCCCTTTTTGCTAGCAGAGATATTCAAGAAGAAGAAGAAGAAGAAGAAGAAGAGTTGGCTTTTCTACCCTGCTTTTCTCACACATTTAAGGGGACTCAAAGCAGCTGACAAACCTTCTGTTCCTCTCCCTGCAACAGAACACCCTGTGAGGTATGTGGGGCTGTGAGAGCTCAGAAGAGAGCTGTGGCTAGTCCAAAGTCACCCAGCTGGCTTTGAGGGGGAGGGCGGAATTAAACCGGTATTCCAAGATAAGAGTCCTGCTCCCTAACCACTAGACCAAACTGGCTGTTGAGGCTAACTTGTTTACTATGTATTAGTGTAATCCCTGGGGATGAGTGACTAGTGGCTTTGGCTAGTCACAGCTCGCTTCTGAGCTCTCACAGCCCCACCTACATCACAGGGTATTCTGTTGAGTGGAGAAGAATAGAAAGCTTTGTAAGCCGCTTTGAGTCCCCTTAAATGTGTGAGAAAAGCGGGGTAGAAAAGCCAATTCTTCTTCTTCCTCAATGACCCACCATTAATGCTTCCACCCAAGGAAGTATTACCAACTTGACACAGACTCATTAGCAACTCAAACAAAGGAAGAACTGACAAACAAACAGCAGGCATCTATAAGAAAGGAAACATGATCTAGTAAGACACCAACCACCCTTGACTCGTCTAAGAGCATAGTCCTCTGAAGATAGATGTTGCAGCTATATCCGATAGCTTACGTTCTCAGAAGAAGAAACCTGGAACATGGCATAACAGCCCCAAAACTGATACAAATGAGAAAGTTAATGGAGTTTTTCTTAGGGATTTATTTCCATTCTGTGAGTTCATTGTTTGCAGTCTGCCTGGTAGCTAATGCATTTCTGACTAGTACAGGAGTAGTTTTTTTTTTTTAACGGAGTTTTGCTCCTTCCCTACTTTATATACTGAATCAAACTTGGTTAGCTTGATCAAGTTATGCTTGTTGGCTGCTTAATTTCAAGTTGTCTCAAAAATTAAAGTAAGTAAATAAATACGTAAATAAATAAATAAAAACAGGGAACATAACACACAAGAACATGAATAAAAACAAAAATATAAATATTTTTAAAGAAAAAAATACTTCTGACCCCAAGACCAGTTGTAAAAATGATTCACCTTCAGACAAATTTTGATCCTGGGCCCACCTCTGCTTTAAAAAAACATTAGATCAACATCCATTCCACTGTGCCATCCAATATCACAGGTACTGCAATCACAGCCCTGCAATGGATAGACCTGCCTGTGCCCATGACCTGGCATATCAGCCAATCCCTTCACCATGGAAAGGTTGCTGATCTAGTCCACTGTTCAGCTCTAGTTTTCTAGCTGTTTTGTTTTCTTAAAGTGTCAGGTTCAAGGAAAGGAGGACGAAACAGCTGGAAATGCCTGTGAGAAAGGAGGGTGGGGACGGCATCTCCATTCTGTTTGTCAAAAGGGTTCCTGTGAGCCAGAACAGCTGCTGTCACGCTGCCTGGGAGAGGGCTGTGCAGCCTGAGGGGCTTCTCTTTTTGTCTGCTAGGGTCACACCGCCAGAGGCACCAATGCTATAATGAAAAGGAAGTTAGCATCACATAAGCATGAAAGCTCCTAGCCACGTGCCAATACAAACAAGTTTCTTTTTCATTCAGGCGTCAGTGCTTTGGCTGACATTGGGTGTTTTTCCACTGTCAAAAAGCACCCATTGTTGCAACCATTTAGGACCTATTTGGGTGTGAGTCAGATGATCCCATTTCCCCCACGGCACCCATTTGGGACCCAATTGTTTTGACTGCCGTGGGGGAAATCTGGATCTAATGGGTACTTTTTGGGCTTTAATTCAGATTTTCTGTAGACTCCATTAATGGGGTCTACAATGGGGTCTTCTCCCAGAAAATCCGAATTAAAGGAAGCCTATTTCCACTGGAAACAGGCAATGGGGTCTAAAGGTGGCTACGGGGAGGGGATGCACCTATGGGGGGGGAGCCCTGAAGTCCCAGCTTCGGAGTGATTTCAGAGTGATTTCAGAATAACTCCAAAGTCCCTCCAAAGCTGGGACTTTGGAGATTGCAACGCCATCCTCAGAGACACCTGGGGTGACGGACTGACACCTTGGGGGTCGATCTGGATTCCCCAGATGGGTGCAAAGGTGTTTCCACGGTAGGGGGGTTAGCACCCATTGCTAATGGGCCCTACACCTCCCATGGGAACACATTGGGTGCTTCCCTTAATCCGGATCTACTAGATCTGGATTAAGGAATGTACCCATTCCTTAGATCCGGATCTTCTTAGATCCGGATCTAAGGGCTGCAATGGAAAAACACCCATTCTCTCCCCAGCAATTCATAGCCATAGACAAAGTCCATTGGTTTTCTACAGCAATAGGGTCCATTCACATCAAGGCTTCTGCTGGCGCTTCTAAGGCCATCTTCTGGGACTCGAGAGCAGGAGAAGGTTTGTCCTTGTCTCTGCTTGAGATGCCCATGAGCATTTGATGGGCCACTGTGTGCGACAGGATGCTGGACTAGATGGGCTGTGGCCTGATCCAGCAAGGCTTCTCTTGTGTTCTTATGCTGTGCAATTGATCCTGAGCTTCTGGAGAAGATGGGTGCAAGGAAAGGGGAGAGGAAAGAAGATGAGAGAAAGGTCAGCTTTCTGCTCTCACACAATGATGGACAGGTGATTCTGCAAACTGGGAACCCAGCAATTCCACTGGCTGATTTCCACTGCAGAGTTAGAGGGGATTTTCCAGTGTAAGGTTCTTTCTGCACATGTTGCCGCCCAGTGCTGGGAAAGCATCTAGGGGACTCCCTTACACATGATGGTCTTCCATTCAGCATGCACCCTGAGCCAAATCTGTCTAGCTTCAGCTTACTGGCAACTTCTTATCCTACAAAATCATCCCCTGGTCCAATTTGCACTTGGCCCTTTAGTATGTTATAAAGTAACATCTGGTAAGGGGCATCTGCACTTCAGGAGGTGTTTACAACCCAGAAATGTCTCCTGTCTAACCAGATGTTACCCTATTGCCTACTAGCAGTGGTGCATGAAATCACATCTGAACCCTACCTGTTGCGTCCAACGCCACCACCATTCACATCATTTCCTGTGCAAGGGGTCATCTGAGGTGCCACACAAGTACCTCAGATGATCCCAAACGTGGCTGTAGGTGCATGGAGCACCATTGTCACCATGGTGCCAGCACACACGCAGTTGCACCAGGCTCCAAAACTAAGATGGCAGCAAACTGCTGGCGATCAGACACATATCTGGACAGGACACAGGTAAGTCTCCAGGAGCATGGGCCTTAGTGTAATGTGTACTAACATCCCCATGGGCAAACGCTAGTACATGTCTGCCACACACCTTTCTCATATAGTGGATGGGAATCCAAGAGCAGAAACATCCCCACTTTCATTATCTTTCTTCTTCTTCTCCTTCTCCTTCTTTCCTGTTCTCCAACAGACTCTTCTCTCCCAGCTTGTCTTGTTTTCTGATCCTTTCCATTGTTCTAATTTTTTTCTCACATTATTCCTTCATTTGTCATCTTTCCAGTTCCCCAAACAACTTTTCCTTTTCTCTGCAGATACAGACACCTCAGCCAGAGGCAAGTGAAGGCACAAAAAAGTTCAGCGTGATAGCCTTCTTATAGTTTTCACTAAACTCTCATCCCTCCATTTCTTAAAAAAAAAGAAAAGAAATCAATTTAATCCTATGCTCCTATAACAAGTACTCTGCTGTCTAGAACTGCTCCCTCTTGACTTACTATCATCCAGC
The DNA here is from genome assembly GCA_023333525.1 of Aspidoscelis tigris stejnegeri. Lineage (NCBI taxonomy): Eukaryota > Metazoa > Chordata > Lepidosauria > Squamata > Teiidae > Aspidoscelis > Aspidoscelis tigris. The sequence continues at coordinate 102,887,232 of JALMGA010000003.1, read as the reverse complement.
TGGGGAACAAGCATCTGGTGTTGCACCTGCAACTACAGCTGCTGCATCTGCTGCCTTGTGCAGCTTCACCTGTGACTATAGAGGGTGCGATCAGGCAGCAACTTTTTAAGGCAGCAGAGAACCAAGGCAGTGGACTTGGGCAGCAATTGAAAAGTCAATGGGGCCAGGTTCGGGGCTTTAGCAGGTTTTATTCTTTTTAAAAAACTGTTTTTTTAACTGGTATTATAGCAGGGACTAGGGGTGTGCACAAATGCAATTCTCGGGCTTTGATTTAATTCAAAGCAAATATCCGAAAATTCAATTCAATTTGAATCTTTAAAATTCGAATTTAACCAAATTTGATTCAAATTAAGCAAATTTGAAGCTATTTGTTTGAATTTTCAATTCAAATTTGCAGTTACGAATGTTGACAATGTTCATATGTGCCTGTACGCATTGTTACGCATTCTGAACACATCTGTACGCATCCGTACACAGCCGTATGCATCCCGTAGTTACTCTGCATGCAACCCGTTTTCATCCCGTATAAACCTGTACACATATGAATATCCAGATAATTCGAACAAATAGATCCTAAATTTGAAATTCATTCGAATCTTTAAATTCAAATTTATAGACATTCCATTTGAATTCAAATGTTGAAATTCAGACAGATTCAATCGAATTTCGAATACCTTTGAATATTTGTGCACACTCCTAGCAGGGACTACATTTTAGAACATGAGAGATGCCCTGCATTTATGTCGAAGGAGTGGCTCCAGTTGCTCCTGGACCAGCCCACCTACATGCTATGCAGGTGCCGTTGCCCTAGAGCATCCAGGAGCTGTGGATGAGTAAAAACCTGTCCACAGTTTCACTAGGATGCAATGTTTGCACTCTCTTCTGGGTGTACATACTGCAAATGGGTGGTATAGTCAGTGCAGGCTAGCACAGGGAGATCCAAGGCAGCACAGCTGTCACTGTGTGATTGCCCACCATAGACCATGGGCCAATCACTATGGCTATGCCTCAGAACAAGCTGGATGTTGCCACAGCCATTGCTATGGTGATCCGGCCAGACCATCTGCACTTCAAGTGCTGGTGATCCAGTTGAGGAGTACTCCAGTGCTCCAAGTGTGGATGGCTCCCTCTGCTTCAGTGAGCAAAGTACAAACAGGCCCACAGTCTCTAGACACCAAACTATGAACTAAAATCTAATCTTGTCATATTGCCTTGATTTACAAGGCAGAGGAATTAGTATATTTTAACAGTAGCGATTTTGAAATCAATATTTAAAGCCACAGAAGATTTTGGGTTTTCCTATCATGAGATGTCATTGTGAACAGTAGCTGTTGGACTAGATGGGTCACTGCAATGATCCAGGAGAGCATTTTTTATCTTATTATGAGATTAGTGCTGAAATGAGACAGACCACACTTAAAAACGAATATAACCAACATTAATATGGATGAGAAATAGATTAATCTGCTCACCTCCTTTAGAGGAAATATTTCTTTTCTAATTTTTCAAAGACTCTGTTGGAATTTAAAGAAAAAAAATCCAACTAGTTCAGCAGTCAAAACCAAGAGCCATGTTCAATAGCATAATCTTTCTTTTTTCTTCCCTGAGATTTACTTGTGCAATTCTATTTAGTTTGGCTGTAGGGACCTTCCATCACCTCCATGGGAGCCTGTATGCCTTCCAAGAACATTCATTTTAACCTCCCATCAAAGAAAGAAACCATGGTCTTCCTATTTCAACCTCCGTATTCCCCCTGGTTAACAATTAAGAAAACTGCTCTGAGTCAAACACTTTAACCTGTAAAGCATTACCCACACGCTAGTTGCAAAAGCCCTTGTTTCATTAAATTTTAAGGTGGAACATTTATTTTTAATTTTTCTTGGCCTTGAAATTAAATTTTAGCAGGCTCCTTCCCAGTTCCTCCCTTCAGTTCTTGGGAGTGCCAAATTGAGTAAGCATTACTCAATGTTTGTGAAGTGTTGCCTATTTATTCATTTTGTCCTTATAGTTCATTGGGGGGAAAAATGATCCCACCAGTAATTCTTAAACATAGTTTTCTTAAGTTCTGTTACAAAAAGCTCTCTGGCAGAGAACAGAATGGAGCCATTTCATTTGCAGTCACCCTAAAGTAGTGTTCAGAATAGATTGTCCATGTTTATCTGGGCATCTTCAGAATTCATGTTCAGAGTTCACCAGAGTTACCTCATTAGTAATCTGAAGGAAGCAAGAAACTAAGGCCTGTTCACACTTAACTGCCTAGAATGATATAACTATATAATTCTCATACAGTTAAGTTCAAGGGAGGTGGCCCATATTCACATTGCGAGTGCCAGTGCCACCTGTGACTTAACTTACTGGCACTCACAGTGCAGATGGTCTGTCCTGAGCCATATGAATTGTCATAGCAATGGCTCTGTCAACTTCGACCACAGACCCAGCCATTGCCATGACAATCATGTTATGGTGCGCAGCTACCCTGCCACACTCACATGCAGCATTTGCATAGGAAGAAGGGGTGAACATTGCATCTAGGGCAGTGGTTCTCAACCTTCCTAATGCCGCGACCCCTTAATGGAGTTCCTCATGTTGTGGGGACCCCCAACCATGGGGGTAGAGCAGCTTCGGAAGTGGGAGGGAAGGGAGGTGGGAGACTTGTCGTGACCCCTCTGAAAGGGTAATTTGACCCCCAAAGGGGTCCTGACCCCCAGGTTGAGAACCACTGATCTAGGGGCTCACCGGGAGCTCCCTAGCAGCTCCTAGTGAAACTGCTCCATAGATTCAGAGGACCAGAGATGCTCTGATACACTCCCAGACACTCGAGATGGAATCTGCGGTGTCATCAGAGCAATCCAGAGCATCCCCACAAGGTTAATACAAACAGATCCTAGGAGACAAATCAGAAAAACAGAGGACAAATTAAGTCAGAACCAGGAGAAAACCTAGGGAGCAAAACAACATAAATACGGAAAAGGCCATAGGTGTGGCAACCTTGCATGTTCAAATTTAATTTAATATATCCAATACAGGAGAGTATTACCACTCCCCAGGACAGTATATTCCACTGCTAAAGTCCATTAACTGAGGGGAATGCACCTCCTGCATATCAGCCAAAATCTCAGGTCATAAATTCATAGTGACTTTGATTCCAGATCTCACCACCACTACCATACCTTTGGACAGCCTCCTTATATTAAAACCCCTATAATCAGACGCACAGTTCTCCCTTCAGCCATTGCAGTGTACGGCTATGTTTCCACTTGCCAAAAATACGGGTTTTAACCCGGATTTCTTTTTACACGTGCTGCGGGCGTTTGCAGCCATTCTGACTACAGTGGGGTGCTGTTTCCCCACACACACCTGGCATTCTTCTGTCTTTGTCGTCATCCCGCTCCTTTCCTTCCCTGCCACTCTCCAACAGATGGAGGGAAGGGGCAGAGGGAAGGAGTAGGGAGACACACCAGAGACAAAGAAATACAGAGAAAGTAGGCGGGTGGGGGGAGAAGAAGAAGAGTTGGCTTTTCTACCCTGCTTTTCTCAACCATTTAAGGGTACTCAAAGCAGCTGGCAAAACATTTCTATTCTTCTCACAACAGAACACCCTGTGAGGTAGGTGAGGCTGTGAGGGCTCAGAAGAGAGCTGTGACTAGCTCAAGGTCACCCAGCTGGCTTCATGGGGGAGGGCAGAATCGAACCTGGTATTCCCAGATAAGAGTCCGGCTCTGTAACCATTGGTCCAGACTGGGGGAGATGGGAGGCGAAGAAGAAGACATGGTGGGTGGAACTGGCAGGAGATGGTGAAACAGGCCACAGGAGGGGAGGGGCTGGAAACTGATGGTAGGGGGCTAAATGGTGCGGCGGGGGGGGGGGGTTGTTCCCATTACCTAAATATTCAGATTTTAACTGGATTCTGCTGTGAATTTCCCCAGATATTCAGACATTAACCTGCAGAAACAGGGAATCCTGTCTTTGTGTCAGGATGGTGGGCCCTCGAGCCTTATTCAGGCCATACCAGAGGGCCAGTGGAAATGCAGCCTATATTTATCGCATCCTTGAGCAAGTGGGAAGAATACAAAGCATAATCCTGAAAAACCAGGAATAAAAGAAATTCATAAGGTCCCCCCAACCCCTCAGGTCTGGCCAGATGTGTAACTGGAAGAAGCTGTTCCCAGTAGTTATAAAACAAAATAAAAAACAGGTATTTTGCTTGCAACTGTTAAAGCACTTTTCCTTTCTTTTTAAATCTATCTGATTCAGAGTTTATCTGATGGCAGAGATAATGCTTCAGCAATAAGATGTGGATGTTTGATTCCCTCGGATTTAGACAGTGACCTCGTGAAGGAGTTCATGATTTTGATGAGTTTGGAAAGACGGCTTTTTTCATGAACTCTGCACCTCTTGCTGCTGCTCACAGAAGCAAGAAACAATCACTCATATAATGGCTTCATCTTCCGCAGTTTTGAGCAGGATTTAAAGCCCTGTGATGAAAACAGGCAGCTTTAAAATTTAGCCTCCCTCCCTCCCTCCTTCCTTCCTTTCTTTCTCCCTCCTTCCTTCCTTCCTTCCCCCCTCTTCTCTCCCTCACTCCTCCTTTCTCTCCTTTCTCCCTCCCTCCATTCCCTCCCTCCAATTTGGTTTAGTGGTTAGGGAGCTGGACTCTTATCAGGGAATACTGGGTTTGATTCTGTCCTCCCCCACGAAGCCAGCTGGGTGACCTTGGGCTAGTCACAGGTCTCTTCTGAGCTCTCACAGCCCCTCCTTGCTCACAAGGTGTCTGTTGTGGGGAGAAGAAAAGAAAGCTTTGTCAGCCGCTTTGAGTCCCCTTGAATGGGAGGGAAAAGCAGGGTAGAAAAGTCAACTCTTTCCTTCTCCTCCTCCTCCTCCTCCTCCTCCCTCCCTCCCTTCCTTCCTTCCTCCCTCCCTCCCTTCCTTCCTCCCCTCAAACCCATCTCTTGAGTGGAACAAATCCATAGCTAGCAAGTACAGTATATGGACATGGCCTGTAAAGCTCCAGGAAAGCATATGGAGTTTTGAGGCAATGCTCAATAGCCAGAACCTAAATCATAAAAAAGCTAACCTAGATGTGACATAATAGATTGCCATTAAATGGAAGATTTCTGTTAATTAATATATGTCGTGTATACAGGTTTTATACAGCAGGGCCTCCCTCCTGCCACCATGATCACTTTGGTCATGACAGATGAAAATGGGCAGACCTTCCCACACCCTCAGAACTGAAGCAAAGTTCCTGGCTTTGATTCTGATGGTGGAAGGTGGTTAAGAACATAATAATTTAAGAGGAGCCCTGTTGAATCAGGTCACGGCCATCTAGTCCAGCATCCCATCTCACACTGTGGCTCACCAATTGCCTCTGGGCATTCTCAAGGAGAAGACAAAAGCAAAACCTTCAACCATTTTTGAATCTCTGCAAACTGCCCTTTAGAGGTATTCCTTCTGCTTCTCTAACCAGGAGGCAGTAGTTGAACAGTGATTCTAGTAGCCATTTGAACACAGGGAATGAACCTTCAGGCCATATTCAGCTTTTTAATGCTACGAATGCCGCAGAGGAGACCAGGTGTGCAGACACTCTACACGCATGGCACACTATCACGATCAGTAAAAGTGCCATAATAATCAGCAACATGCAATGTCTTTCTTTACTGCAGCACTCTCCTGTTCTCATATGGCCCATAAAATGGATTTTCCTGATTTAATCTGATCCCAGAAATTTGGAATAATGAAAACTGCCCTATGCAGCACCACTGACTTTCACTGATAGACTGGGTTTCCCCTCTTTGATGCTGTTGATTTACATTAATAGACTGGGCTTCTGTGGTTCCACTAAACCCTAGTTTGCTGTTGGCAACCATTATGAATTTCTGCATCACACAGTCATTTATGGGAACCCAACCACAATGGCATACAAGGGATGATTGTACTATACAAAATGGACAAGCGGTTTTTAGCAGTTTCTGCTACATAATTAGCAGTAGAAGTAGCATCTCTATGCACTGCTATGCACAATGATAACTGCATATTTAGTCTCCAAATTTAAGCTGTTCCTTACTGATAATGTCTGAGTTCTGGAGGCAATCGGGCTTGGTTCTGAAGAAGAAGAAGAAGAAGAAGAAGAAGAAGAAGAAGAAGAAGAAGAAGAAGAAGAAGAAGAAGAAGAAGAAGAAGAAGAAGAAGAAGAAGAAGAAGAAGAAGAAGAAGAAGAAGAAGAAGAAGAAGAAGATCTTTATTGATTGGTCAGTATTGACCATATCAAAAGCAATGTTTAAAACCAAATCTTATATAAAATTAGCATTCTGTCATAAGAACATAAGAGAAGCCCTGCTGGATCAGGCCACAGCCCATCTAGTCCAGTGTCCCATCACACACAGTGGCCCACCAAATGCTCATGGGCATCTCAAGCAGAGACAAACTTTTTCCTGCTCTCAAATCCCAGCAAATGGCCTTAGAAGCATCCTGCTTGTCCCCCCCACCCCCAGCCTGAAAGATGTACCTATCCCATCCTTCTGAATTATGATGCATGGCTTGAATCTTCATGGACTTAAGGACAAACTGTGCCACTCTCAGGGTAGTGTGTTTATCAAGTCCGCTGAGCAACATATGCAGTTTAGTCTTGTTCCCAAGTGATTGATGGTTCTCTAGATGGGGGGTTAAATAGCAGTCCCTGATGCTGTTATATAGATAGCATTCCAAAAAGATGTGTGCCAAGTCTTGCAAAATGAACACGCATGCAATTGCACCTATTTGGATTGTTTTTGAATAAACTGCATTTATTGTACACTGCAGAGAGGCTTTAGAAATCTGCAGTATACAAATCCAATAAATAAATGCATAACTAGCAAACAAAATCACTTTCCACCAGAAGAATTTCCTCCAAGCGGTACATGAACCTGGTGGCTGTTGCTGTTAGATTCTGGCTTCATTCTCTAACATCATAACATCTAGGGATGTGTACGGATATTCATAACATTCAAACTTCAATCGGGTTTGGCCAAATTCAGACATTCAAACTCGAACAGAATGTTACGATATTCGTATGCTAACATTCAAACGAATACAAATGTTTCCAGACATTTGAACAAAGAGTTCGGACATTCGTTACATTGGGGGTGTGGAAAAACAGAGCGCCAGTCACATCCGCAATGGTTTCACACTGCATTCAACATGGATCAACAACAGACTAAAAGTTGATTCAGGTCGGATTTGACATTTTCAGAGTGCAGATATGTTACAGATATGTATCAGATAGATATTCATTTGTATCAGATATCTATTTGTTCATATCAGATACACATTCATTCGTATCAGCTACTTATTTGTTCGTATAGGATACATATTGAATGTTCGTATGAATATGTATGAATAGATTTGTATCAAATAGAATTTTACCACATTCAAATGCAAAATCAATTCGTACAAATATGGATTTGGGGGCAAAAAAAAAAATCATGCATGCACATCCCTTAAACAGTGCCCTAAGATTTGCTAGTGAGGGCCTTCTCAGTAATAGCCCCAATCTATGGAAGAGCCTCCCTCCTGGGAAGCATCAAGCACCCTCATGTATGCATTTAGATATTTGATGAAGACAGATCTCTTTATCCTGGCCTTTGGCTGAGGGAAAACCATCCCCTCTCCTTTCAGGCAGTGTTTTACTGTTTTATTTAATCCATTTTACCTGTATGTATTACAAATTTCTTGTGACCCACCCTGGGACCTTCATGTATAAGGCAGAATAGAACATTGGCCCTGGTTAGACAAGTCCAAAACAGATCAGCCTATTCATAAGTGCAGCAACTGAAGCCATTTTTGAACAGAGATTATTTGGCCACAGGTATCCATGCTCTGGTAACCTCTAGCCTGGACTACTGTAACGTACTCTACATGGGGCTGCCCTTGAAGACAGTCCGGAAGTTGCAGCTAGTGCAAAATGCAGCTGCCAGAGTGCTGACCGGAACAGCTAGCCGGACACACATCACGCCGGTTCTAAAAGAATTGCACTGGCTGCCAATTCACTACCGGGCCCAATTCAAGGTGTTACCTCTGATTTATAAGGCCCTAAATGACTAGGGCCCCAAATATCTAAAGGAACGCCTTCTCCTATATCGACCTGCCCATGCCCTGAGACCTGCAGGACAGGCCCTCCTGGTTGTCCCACCACCTCCAGTAGTAAGGCTGGTGGGCACCCGGGAGAGGGCCTTCTCAGTAGTGGCCCCCAGGCTGTGGAATAGTCTCCCCCATGAGGTGCGTCAGGCTCCTTCTCTGTTCATGTTCAGAAATAAAGTGAAGACACACCTCTTTTCCCAGGCCTTTGGATAAATGTTCAACCATGTTTCCTTTGCTGCAAACAGCACTGTTTTAATTGATATTGTTTGTTTTTGTTTGTTTGTTTGTTTTTTAACATGTTGGATTTTAGACATTGTGATAATTGTTATTGTTTTATTATATATTATTTGATATGGTGGATTTTAAGGTTGTAACCGGTCCGGAGGCCTTCAGGTACAGGGCAGGATAGAAATATAAATAATAATAACAAACAAACAAACAAACAAACAAACAAATAAATAAATAAATAAATAAATAAATAAATAAATAAATAAATAAATAAATAAATAAATAAATAAATAAATAAATAAATAAATAAATAAATAAATAGAGATCATACTACTACTGGTCAGACGTCAATTGATATTGGTCGTCCTGAGGTTGTCCCCACCTTGGGCCACATTGGTCACATTTTTACAGAGATCAGCCTATGGTTCCTCCACAGAGCCTTTGGCTCTTTTGTTACATCACATCTATCTTGTTTTCTATTGGATGCCATTCATGTCACTCAGTGTAGGTGAGGGTGTGTGTCTGCAGTTCTTTTTAAAGTCTGATTCCCCACCTCCACACACAGCCTTCCTATTTTATGTACTTTTCTTCTCCTTGCAATTATTTAAAAAATAATAATAATAAAAATAAATTTGTGTAAAAACTCTAGAGAGAGGAATCATACACATAAACTGAGGGAGTGGCCAATTGACCAAAAGGAAATACTGGGCGCCACCCACCACCGCACAGTTCTGCCTCCTTTAGGCCTTCCTCCGTTCACACATGAGGAAGTGGAAGTCAGACTAGAATTTCAGGCAACTTTAAGTCTGTGTCAGTCCTACAAAAACAGGACTACATTTTAGGATAGTCTAGTGGGTGTAGGCCAGCTTGGAATATGGCTTAGGTAAAATTAATGTGAGTTACAGGGCCAGGGGACCGACTCAGGTTGACCTAAAACTCTTGTGTGACCAGGGCCATAGATAAATAAGAAAACTCACAACTGGATGTGGGCAGATGTTGATTCCCAGTCACTTATTCATTTACATCAAAAGAGCTATCCCAAAAAAGAGCATTCACAATTTCCTCTCCCCTTATGTTTGTAATTAGTATTCAGACATCCCCCCCCCAAAAAAAAAAAAAAATAAGCCAGAGTATGTACCACACGCCTGTCTGGCTTCATTTAACTTTCAGCACATTTGGAGAACAAATCCCAGATGCGGTTTTATTTCTTGATGGGAATTTCTATGCAGAAAAGCATCACAGACCTTGAAATATGAGAGAGCAAAATACATTTTAAGAAATTATTGATGAGTAGTATTTTTTTTCCTAAATCTGGTGAAGGAATTTAAAAAAAAAAACCTATGGTCATTAAATAGTTAATGGTGCACATTCAGATAACACAGGCATTTCAGTATTTGGCATAGATGTCAGAGTCTTGGTTGTTACTTTTTAAAAAAGTAAATCTTGACATATTTGCAAACCCAATCTTAGAATAAGATCTCAGAATATGCAAGTATATAAATGATCAAGAAATTCACATTGTCAATGGGGCAGAAAGGGCCTTGATCCGAATTAGCTAGATCTGGATCAACTACCAGCAGAGCCATATGAATTGAATGGGCTTGAGAACAGCAATTGTGCGCTAAAGAGTGCTAGTAAAGATGGAGACTAGGGATGTGTAAGAATATTCGAAACATTTGAAATGCGATTGAATTCATTCAAATTTGGACATTCGAATTCAAATCGAATATGTCTACATTCATTTTTTAACGTTCAAATGAATTCAAATGTTTCAACACATTCATACGAATTATTCAGACGTACGAATGTGTACGGATACGTACGCATTACATACGTATCCATACACATGTTATTCATATCCAAACTTATTTGTACGGATACATACAGGATAAAAACAGGATGCATACGGGATAAAAACGGGATGCGTACAAATGCCTACGGGTGCGTACGGGTGCATATGGACACGTATGAATGTTGTCAACATTCGTATCTTCAAATACGAATTTAAAAATCATACAAATAGATACAAATGTATTTGGATCAGATTCATAAGAACATAAGAACATAAGAGAAGCCCTGCTGGATCAGGCCACAGCCCATCTAGTCCAGCATCCTGTCGCACACAGTGGCCCACCAAATGCTCATGGGCATCTCAAGCAGAGACAAGGACAGACTTTCTCCTGCTCTCGAGTCCCAGCAGAATTCGAATTTGAATACATTTATTTTTCTCTATTCATTTGAATTTGAACATTCAAATAGTTGATTCAAATCGAATTGAATCCAGGAATTGCATTCGTGCACAAGCCTAATACAGACCACATTTCTTACCTGGATCTACTCTACATCCATGCAGACATTGTGTTCTTACCAACTGCTTGGTCCAGATTGCTGTCAACCCTTGATCCGGATTAAATAGTAAGTACAGAAAGGGCCTTAGCCTGCCCTAGAGCTAATTCTGCCCAGCTTTCTTATTGGGACAGCCCAGGCTAGTATAGCATATGCTAAAGTTCTCACTGATTCACAAAAGGGCCTTTACCGAGATGCAACTTTTCCCTGCATGGAAACCTTTGTCTACCAAAGGGCTTTTTTTGAAGTTTAGCAGATCTGACTTCCCATTGGTTCCTGGATGGATTAAAGCAGGAAGATAAATATTTGCTGCTTTAAAAAGTAGATCTTGGCCCACCAATTGTAGTTCAAGGTGCTCTTCCTGGGTCTGAAGGGTCGGTGTCTAATTGCTCTGCAACATGCCCTGGGATCCTTTATAGCATCCAAGAGTTCCTTGGCAGGGCAAGCAAGTCAATTACCAAATAAAGGCTCCTCAAAGTAGATAGCTGGCAAAACTCAGGCTTGCAATACTAATCATGCATTTGGGAGATGACAGGGAGAGAAAAACGAGGGCTTTCCATTTTCCCTGTGCGCAGCAATTTTGCAGGAGAGGCAAGGGAACATTTCCCTCTATTGCCAAAAGAGAGAGAGAGAGAGAGAAAGGAATTATTCGTTTGATTGTCATTTCTGTGTAACGAACGGCTTTGCAAAGTATGGAAGATATATATGGATCTTGTTCAGAGAGGGAAGCATAATGGCTCTTTTTATCCTAACTGCAAAGGCTGGCACACCTCCCACTGATTTATTCAAATGTAAATTGAGTACTACGACTTCCAAATGCAATGGGAAGGGTATGTTCCAAACCCTTAGCACAAAGCTATGGATGAAAGTAGACTCCGGTCATGCTGCACATGATTAAAACAACCATTCCGCCATAGCATCAGAGTCAGGCACTCGCTTGTATCTCTGGGGCATGTGGCTTTCCCGCTCAGCAAAGGCACAACAAAGAAATCAGTGGCTGTGGCCGGACTTAGGTTAGACTGCGCTGTTCCACCAAAGCCACATTCCGTCATAGGGATGTGCATGGATATTCTTAATGTTTGAAATTCGTACAAATTTGGATGAATTCAGACATTCGTATTTGAATCGAATGTTGACACTAGTGGGGGTGCACGAATGTATTTTTGACATTCGAATCTGAGTAGATTAGAATGTCATACAATCCGATTCAATTCAGATATTTAAGATTTGAATGTCTTAAAATCCGATTCAAATCCATGGCATGCAAATCCGTACGTTCAAATGTTAGATTCTTATTTAAAGATATGAATGTCGACAACATTCGTATCTGTTATACGTATCTGTGCGCATGCCGGAAAAATCCGTATGCATCCCATATTATCCCATGCGCATTCCATTCCAATCCCGTATTTTAAGTGAAGATGCTGATCATTTTCGGGCAGGTTCGTATATGACAGATACGAATCGACACATTTGAATCATTCGAAAATCCATATTGGATTTTCAAAAATCAGTATTCGAGTTTGAATGTCAAAATTTGTTGGATTCGAAATGAATATTTGAGTTGTTGAAAATTCGTCCGCATCCCTAGTTGACACATCCGAAGACTGACATTTGAATTGGAATCAATTCAAATTGTTTCAATTACATTTGTATGAAGTTTCATATGGGATTTATATGCATTCATATGTGGTTCATATGGGATATGTATGAGATTCGTATGGGATTTGTATGGGATTGAACATTTATAACATTTCTTGTCTTCAATTCAATACGAATCAAATACAAAAAATATATATTCATGCACATCCCTAGTCAGTCAGACCCGGTGGTTGGAAGCCGTACAGGGACAGCACAGTCGCTTCCAATTGTAGTTCAAGGTACTGTCCCGCCGAGGCATCTTCCCATCAGACAGAAGGAAGATGGTGACATGATGGATATGGGATCGGCAGGTACCCACAGCCCAATCTGGAATGAATGGGGACCATTTCTGACAGCACTATCTCTTGTATCTTCCCTGGATTGCCAACTAATCAGGAAAAAGAAAAGTCCTGCCTTGCTCTTCTGTGCTTAACAATTCCTTTAATGGCATCTATTAAATGTATAGCAATAGAAAGTTGTCTACCTCTGAAGGCCAGTGGCTGATTGCTTGTAAACAAACCAAGCTATGGGTTCTGCAGCTGTTGTGCCACTGAAAGGACAAGACTGCTAGATAAGATGGGGCCTTCTCAGTGATGGCTCCCAGATTATGGCATAGTCGACCCCCTGAGGTGAGTTGAGCAACTTCACTTCACAAGTGCAAGAGAACAAATGAAGCCACACCTCTTTGTCCTGGCCTTTGACTAGAGAAGGAAATAGCTTCTCATCCACTTTTTCAAGCACTTTTATTTATTGTGTTTGTTTTAAATTTGGTTGTTGTAACCTGTCCAGAGACCTTTGGGTATAGGGCAGGATACAAATGCAAATAAATAAATGGGCCAGGGATCTGATCCAGTACGGCATCTCTTATGCTCTTATGAATTTGCACCCGTCCTTCCTAATTTGATTTCTAAGTTCCCTGGGCGGGAGCACATCTTTTGATTCAACTTGCACATTGATGATCCTGTTGCACAGTTATCCAATGGTGGCTCACAGAGCACTTCCAGTAAAATTAAAGGGAGACTTCCATCTGGGGTGTTCCCCCCACCCCATCCCATGGTGGTCTTCAGTTTGACAGAGTGATGGGTTGCTGGCAGATGTATCACTGCCCTTGGCACTTTCTGCACAAGGGTTTTGATCTGGATCAGACGATCTCTGATCCGGATCCAAGGCTTCCACCCTGCACACTAAGCCAGATTGCAGAGACCCCACTGTCCATTAAGCTAGATCCATCTGTACAAGATAGAGCTAGATCTGGATCAAGAGACCCTTGATCTGGATCCACAGTAGACCCCATTAATGGTGTCTACAATCAGGCCTAATGCCTTGAATCTGGATCACAGAAGCGTGCAGTTGGCATGCCTATGTGATCTAGAATTCCCAGAAATTATTTTCAGAATGGCGCACCATAGCACACTGTTGAAAATCCCACACACCATAGCTTTGAGTCCCCTTAAATGGGTGAGAAAAGTGGGATCCAAAGGCCAACACTTCTTCTTTCAAACTAGGAAGTTCTCAAAATGCAGTGAAACGAACACACCTCCATCGGAGGTTCTGCAAATTTTAAAGAAGACGCGAAATCCTCCAGCGTGCTGCCTGCCCTTTTGCCTAGAAAGTGCTGTGTTAATTGGAAATTGGAAATAGAAGCAAATAGCTAGGGATAGCATGAGAAATTCTCCCTGGGAATATACTTTTGATTAAGGACTTCCCCCCCACTTTTTTTTTTGGTGATATTATTTATGGCTATCTTTAAAATTCCCATTAACATTAATTAAGGCAAGAGACCTGCTGACTGATACATACAGTATGGTAATAATCCAAGTTAGATGGCTGCTTTGGGACCTTTCAGGGAGTGTAAGGGCCCTCTTGTGCGTGGGCATGACGATGTATTGTAATAATGCAGGATCAGAGAAATTAGGCCTTTCCCCATGCATGTGGAAGAATTTAGAGACTGGATCCTTCCATCATGAAGACTAATTTCACTTGTTTTGGCCTAGTTCAGTCCACATAGCCCAACAGATGGATTGGGGAGTAAGGCCTCCCCGTTTTGAATTTTAGAATGACCTAGGACCTTTCTGCACGGATGCTTAATCTGGATTAAGGTTCCGTGTAGAATGCTTCTATGCCACAAAGATCCGCACGTAAGTACCTTCTTCTGGATCACAGGATACATGCAGATGGCTCACCCCTGTCATCTAGAACTATGGGGGGCTGCTTTCTTCCTTAGGTATTGTGGGGGGGGGGGCACTGCAAAGATCACATGAGCTTCACAGCCATAGGGAGGCATGGGCCAGATCAGCATTGATCTAGCCCATGCCTCTACACAATCCAGATCAGTGGGCCTGGTTAACCTGGTTATACTGATTTGGATCAAAACAGCGGTAAGTACAGAAAAGCATCAAATCCATCCAGATGCGTTTTCGCATTTCCCTTCCCATCCGCTGGGCAGGAAAAGAACACGATTAACCAACACTGACTAGCACTCGTACCTGAAGCGCTACTCAACTTTGGCCGTTCCCTTCCCCCATGATCAAGTACTTACCTTATTTGGTCCGGGGTCCGGTCCTCCTCTGGGTGCCACCATTTTGACAGGAGTGCCCTCCACGACTACACGTGCATCAGTGCCGTCACCTAGACAGTGTGGATGTTCTGCACACACACAGTCACATCTATGGTTGTCCAAGGTGCCAGAGAACTTGCGCAGGATCTCAAATGACCCTGGAGTGCTGGAAGAAGAGCAAATGGTCACTGCCCGAACACTTAAGGTAAGTCTCTGGTTAATGTTGGTTAACGTGTGGAGCACAATTTTGTCCGCCACTCCTAATCAATAATTAGTCACCTTCTGGTGGGGCAGGCACGTTTGGAGCCTATAACAGCCTATTCCATGTGCATATGCTCTTCACCAGAGGTTCACTAGTTATGCACTAGAGGCCATAGTGCAAATAGGCCTTAGTTCCCAACTATTAAATCTGCTGATGAATTAGAACATAACAAAAGTTCCCCCACTGGATCAGATCCATGGCCTGTCTAGTCCATCAGGCTGCTTCACAGTGGCCAAACACCTGCAAAAGGAAGCCCCTTAGCAAGGAAGGAGGTCACAGCTTGCCCTCTTCAAAACCTTGCAGCATCTGGCCTTCAGAGACACACCACCGTGCTAATTTTATGCTCCTCTACAATACATCTTACATTACATTTCTGTGTGGGATACCCCTAAAGGTCATTTGCAGAGACATGAGAGCAGGTGAAGGTTTTGCTTTTGCCTTCTGCTTGAGATGCCCAGAAGCACTTGGTGACCAACTGCGTGAGACAGGATGCTGGACTAGGTGCCCTGTGGCCTGATCCACAGCACTCCTCTTATGTTCTTATGTTCTTATAAGCTCTGAAAACACAGCAAAATGCATTATTGAAGGATGGCATGGCAGTTTCTCACTATTAGAGGCCTTTTATAGCCCTTAGAGCAATAGTCTTTAAATTCCTTAAATCCAACCAAGTTTGGCACAGACAACAACAAAGAAATTGACACAATGCAGGGATAGGAGGAGTGTTTTTTGAATCTCTCAATTCACTTCAAGATTAATGAAGAGTGAAAACATCCTTAGGTCAAAAATAGTGAGCACTCTTGACTTGCTGTCACAAAAAGGAACCTTTAACAGGTCTACCAGAGGTCCAGGGATGTCTGGAATGGAACAGGAATGTGTGCAGAAGGGCACATTCCTCCCTGTTCCAGTTTAACAAGGGGACCATTTTGATGGTGTTCCAAATGGCACTTTCAAAATGGGTCCTCCTAGGGCTCCTGAAGCTTGCTTCCGGAAGCTGACTCCTTCCGGAAGTTAGTCAGTCTACTAGCCATTCTATCAGGGGCTACTAGAATGGATGCCTAGGTACTTCCTCGAAGCTGGAGAGAATGGCAGGATGCCTCTCAAGGCCATTTTCAGATATTCGAGACCAGGGACATTTTTGCATTTCCCTTCCTGTCCGCTGGAGGGGAAAGGAGCACGATTAACCCATGTTGACTAGCGTGTCTATGGTTGTCTGAGGTGTCAGCACACTTGCAGGGCACCTCAGATGACCCCAGAGCACTGGAAGAGGTGCAGATGGTTGTACCGCTGGATGCTTGAGGTAAGTTCCTGGAAAACAGTGGTTAAGGTGTGGGGCACGATTTCATGCTCCATACCTTATCAACAATTAGTGCACTTCTGGCGGGGCAGGAAATAATTGGAGATGGTAGCAGCCTCCTCCACATGCAGATGCTCTTCACCAGAAGTTCACTAATTCTTCACTAGAGGCTGTAAGTGTGAACAGGCCCCAGGTGAAGGTTTTGCCTTTGTCTTCTGCTTGAGATGCCCATAAGCAATTGGTGGCCCACTGTGTGAGACAGAATACCAGACTGGATGGGTTGTGGCCTGATCCAGCAGGGCTCTTCTTACGTTCTTACATCCCAGAATAGCCTTCCAAGCACAGAAGGGGCAGTTCTTTGGCTGGACTGGGCCAGCAAGGTAAGTACAGAATCAGTGAAGACAAAGTATAGTAGAATAATCTTGTAACAAAGTGGCTGAAATGGTTAAATGTTTAAAAGAAGCACATTGCATATGTCCTATCCTGTATGCATATTTATCATGTAACAGATCTGCGCTGTTTGATATCACGCTACTGTGGTTAATTCATCTTATGTTTCTGCCAATAACTGAGATGGCTAGAAGTCTATGGACAGATTTATCTTTCAATTTTCTTCCTTTTAAATTAATAATATTCTAATCCTGATTCCCCAAGTATCGTCTTTTTTGCCTGGCTGGCTGTATCTTGAGTGCAAAGCAGGAAGCCTTTCTTTCCTTCCAAAGGGCAGGCTTGCAACAAGAAAGCGTGCATGCTTTTTGCTACAAAATTAAGGATCATATTGTTTGCAATCATTGTTCTCAATTTCCCATGGAGTACTTGAAGAAGCTACATTGCAGATGTTTCCCACAGATCTTGATTCCTGCTTTTACAGGTCTTAAAATCCCAGGGCTTGCCTCTAAATCATCTTTTCCGACTTGTTTTAAATATCTCTGGATAACAGATACCTTTTTGTTTTCTTTTGTTTTCTTTTGTTTTGCCAAAACAAAACACTTATTTGTTCAGGCTGGGGAATCCATTAATTATTTACACCCATTTCTACCTCACTCTTCTAAAGCTCTACTTAAAATTCATGGCCTAGGCACGCATCAAATATTGATCTTTTTTAATTTTTTTTAAAAACCAAAGTTGATGCTTCTCCTTTAACATTATTATAATGAGGGATAGAGAGAGAGAGGGAAAAAATCAAATTGCCTGCACGGAAACTCAATCATTTTCACATGCCATCTGCATTGATCTCTTTTCAAGGTTTTTGCCATAAATTATTCTATTCAATTAAGTAAACCCCACACATAATGACATTTTGCAAACTAAATAATTTATTGACTAGTTTGAGCAAGGAATGATTGGTTCTAATGCCTCCATCCTTTTCATAAGCATTAATAGCAATGCAAAGCACTTTTTTTTTTGCAATAAAAACATTTGTCAGATTATTTGTGGGGAAAATAGGATCACCAGGGAAAGAGAAACTGAACTAAGGTGGTAAGGGAGGGAGACACTTTACATTTTATTATTGCTCTGTGCGGGTTAGTATGCCTTTAAAATGTGGGACTGAATACACATGAGATGCTTTGGGGTGACCAAGGCATTTTAGAATCATTTGATTTGTGCATGCTGGTGTATGTTTATATCAGAGAAAGAAGAAAATATTGCACAGAAATAAAACCGCATCTACCAATATATGCAGGTGCCGGTTTGCATTTAATAACTATTTCCTAATGCAGCTTATTTATGCAATATCCTCATCAAAGATCATCCTGTATTTTAATGTATGCGCAGACCTGTGCCATATGGGCATACCTTGTCTCTTCTTTTTGCGGCATTTGGAAATGACAGCAAACAAAAATAGGCCCCTTTTAGTCCTTCGAGGTTTTCTGTTGTTCCTCTATAGATCTGAAGTTAGACTCCTAGATAGCTTGTCCCATATGCACCATGATGGGGACTTTTGATCTTCAGATGAAGAAATATGAAAGGCTAAATATGGGTTTTGTGCTGCAGACTATGGTGAAATGGACTTGGATTGCGGAGACCATCCTGAACAAAATGAGAAAATGCTACATTAGACCCCAAATTGGACAGAAGCCCTGCCCAAGGAGGAGGAGAATGTTGTCATGCCTCCAAGGGTGGTGGTCTGATTTTCCAGCCTGGATGGGACCTGATAATATGGAGCAGCATCCTTGCAGGACTGGTCCCTCTTGTCAGCTGCCTTACCCAGGGACTTACCAGAAGCGTCCAGCGGTGAGCATCTACACATCTTCAGGTGCTCCAGGATCATCTGGGGTGCTGTGCAAGGATGCTGACACCTGGGACACAAATGTGACTATGCATGTGTGACAGTGCTGATGCGTGTGCAGTCTTGGAGGGGGCTGCAACCAAAATGGCAGGGCCCTGAAGAGCACTGGCCCTGGGATTGGTCACAGGTGACCGACCAATTGCACGGGGATGTGCTGTAGTTATCTAGCATTCGCAAGTGTGAGCACTAGTTAACATTGAGTGATTACACTTCTGTCCAGTGGAAATTGCCCTGGGTCTGGTTTAAATACAAAGGGTGCAGATGTTTGCTTGTGCTTTGTCAACAGAATGATGCAGGAAAGTGGTCTCCCGATATTTTCCAGCAAGTTGACTGGCCTGGGTGTGCTATATTTGGCTATCTGGGTACACCATAATTAGGCTAGAGTGCACAGAGCTAATTCCATTTTGTGAGCCCAGATTTAGTTGTAGAAATGAGTCACAGGAGGACTGTGCTCTTAAAAGTTCAGTCACTATTCATTAGAAGCACATTTTGATAGGAAAGAACTCATTCTAACTACTAGCTACATAAGTGTGGAATAAGGAGAGAAAAGTATCTTCATTACTTCCAACCAGAGCTCAACTGCTGCAAAAGCCCATATCTGTGGAATCTCACCTCGCATATGACAAGGTCATGATTCCCACAGGAACAGCTTCCATAGTAATCTTCAGTAAGTACAGTAACTCAAAGATTTGTTTTTCTGAGAAGCTACATAAGACTACGGAAAGTATGTTAAGAAAAAATGCTTGGTATGGCTCATTATGGCACACTGGAAATACTAAAAGTGGCTGGATTTTGTCACGTGAAGGTCTGTTCAACTTCATACTTCACTCATTGGAACGGTGTAGTAGTAGTAGTAGTAGTAGTAGTAGTAGTAGTAGTAGTAGTAGTAGTAGTAGTAGTAAGAATAATAAGAATAATAACACCATTCCGGTAGGGATGTGCATGAATGTTCATCACATTTGAAATTTGTATGGATTTGTTCAAATTCTGACATTCAAATTTGGATCAAATTTTGGTGCATTTGAAGATAGACATTCAAATGTGAATTGAATGATTCTATACATTTGTACAGAGCTTCATTAGATTTGTGAACCTGGAGAGGTGGGAAAGCAGCTGCCTGGTCACATCTGTAGTAGATCCAGAGTGCTTCCAAAGTGAATTCAGAGCAGATTTGATGTGTTCAGAGCAGATTTATAGGGGATTCGTAGGCGAGATTGGCAGCAGGGATTCAAATCAAATTTATATTGAACATGTGTACCAAACTCAGATCCTACTACATTCAAAGGGCCTCTGTTCGAACAAATGTTAATTTTCTCAGTACACACAAAAATTTGTGCATATCTATACATTCCGGTGAGACAAAGATGAGGCAAGGAACAGAGCCATTTGCACTTCAAGTGCTAATATAGTCACAGACCACAATCGATGGATCATTGTGGTGACACATTATCCCATAGCTACTGTGCATTTACGTTAACGCTGATTTAACAGCACTTACAGCACTTACAGCACAGTATTCAGAAACTTTGAATCTTCCCACCAGTCCGGATGGAACATGGAGAAGAGCCAATGAGAACAAGGAGGGCAGCTCAACTCCGATTGGCTGCCTCATCCCACATGACCATGTGTGTCGGCTCAAGCTCTCGCAGCTTCTGATGAGGAAATTATGGGATCTTGCTCTAGTCCAGACACCCAGTTGCCACTTCACATTGGGCAAGCTGTGATTTTCCCCTTAACTGTGGATTTATTCCGCTAGCCTGGAAGGGGCCATTGGAGCCATACTTCAGCTTCAACCAGAGAGCAAAGGCTTCTCATCTGCCCTGGGCCATGGAAGATCACTGAAAGTGCAACTTCTAGCACATAAGGCTGTTGCAGTCATCAGCACTCCAGTTGCATGGCTGGTGGGCATGATCCCATTCTCATTAAGGAATTAATTAATCACAATTAAATCCTGCATCTCTTCTAAAGAGCCCAAGGCAGGTATATTCGTACACCACCTTTGCTCCCTACAAAATGTCCATGATGGTACAACACATAGCAAGGGAGATGATATTCATACTGAGAGGGACGAAAAGTTTAACAGGACATAATCCTCAGAATGTATGTATGATTAGGTTACAAAGTATAAAGTATTATAATCCTTAAATAGGAGAATATGAAGCCAAGCTGTATTATTTTATAATTAATATTCCTCTCTAAACTGCATTGTAGAATATTCAGTTCTTTTAAAAAACACACAAAAAGTAAAAATACAATAAGAAAAAATAATACAAAAGAAAAAATCCAACATCCATAGTAAGACAATATACAGTATACTGATAATGAACTATGCAACGTACTGTAATATGTAAGTTTGTCCAGTACACACTATAGGATTTAAGAAAGCAAAACAAAATAAAATTTGCAGTTAAGATGTAGCAATGAGCCCAGGGGGAAAAGAATTGGCAGAGGCAGCAAATACATAGATGCGCCAGGTGACGTATAGGATAGCTTTGTTTTTTGTTAAGACTACTCAATTTACCAAATTATTCATTGGGTTGAACGGCGTGTCTTCTAAGGGTGATGGAGACAAAGAATGATTTTTTTTATTTTTGTTCTTATCCTTGTGTGCTTTATATGATTTTATCTTTTGTAAACTTGATATGGTCATATGACTAATCAATTAAAAATTCACTCACTCACTCGTTCATTCATTCACAGCAGTGGCAGCCCAGGTCTTTACATGTATCAGAAAAGTGGCTCAAAACCACATTAGTAAAACCAAGTGATCAGACTTTATGATTCTGTCTGCTAAATCCATGGTTGGAAAGGTAATACTCTTTATACTGCCAAATTATGGTACCACAAATTGTGGGTGGTCAACTGCCTAACTACCTTTCTCTGATATCTGCCCCCCCCCAAAAAAAATCCATGAGTTTTCAAGCTACTAGCAAGTAGACTGATATTCTAGTTCCACCTCTCTCCATGTTCTGTGAGCTAGTTTGGTCTAGTGGGTAGGGAGCCGGACTCTTATCTGTGAATACCAGGTTTGATTCCGCTCTCCTCCAGGAGCTAGCTGGAGTTCTCACAGCCCCACCTACCTCACAGGGTGTTCTGTTGTGGGGGAAAGCATAGAAAGCTTTGTCAACCGCTTTGAATCCCCTTAAATTGGTGAGAAAAGCAGGGTAGAAAAGCCAATTCTTCCCCTTCTCCTTCTCCTCCTTCTCTTGCTTTATCTGTCTTGAGATTCTTGGTATGATCGCTTTATATCTTTTGCCTTAGATAATTTGGCTGTTGGGGGGGGGATATTGTTCATTGTATTTTGTTTGCTTGCTTCTCTCTGATACTTTGTTATGTATATGCTCA
Source organism: Aspidoscelis tigris stejnegeri (assembly GCA_023333525.1). Lineage (NCBI taxonomy): Eukaryota > Metazoa > Chordata > Lepidosauria > Squamata > Teiidae > Aspidoscelis > Aspidoscelis tigris. The sequence goes on along the minus strand of JALMGA010000003.1, from coordinate 102,865,154 downwards.
TCAATTTGCTTCAAATAAAAACATTTTTCAAAAAACCACTACTTTAGTAGTGTGTGGCTCTTGAGTTTCTCCTGACATCTCCAATCCACCTTTTCTAGCCTAAAATGTTAATGAGAGAGAGGCAGACTGTGGAGTAAACAATCCCATCTTCACTTTGTCTCTAACAGCATGGTCACTGTCACATCTCAGGCAGGCAAGGCGGCAAACACTCGCACAGCTTACTCAGTTCCAAAGGGGCTCAGGTGTGCTCAATGTCAGTTCAAATCCAAGGTCAAGGCATCCAGAAAATCAGCAAGTCAGTAGGTCCAGAGGGTGAGCATGTTACCAAGGGGTCCAGAGTCAGAGCACAGGCATGGAGTTGCATGAAGTTGTCTGCAACACTGAAGCAAGGTGTGTTTGCTCAATAAGTAGAGGAATCATTACCCCATCCACGGTTCAACTGAGCTAATCGTTCTGATCTGCACTTCAGCTGCTTCTGTTGTCTCAGGAGGTGAGGGGAAGGCCTTTCATGAGCTTACTGCTTGTATCTTCATTGTCAGAGCTGTCTGCATGGTCCCCTGAAACTGGCCTCACCCCTCAATGCCCTGCTGTAGTTGCTTCTCAGTCTGTGGTGGCACTGCAGGCAGAACTTCCTCCAAGGAAGAGGCTGAACAGGGCATGACAGTCACACCTTCACTTTAAACCTTCTTCAGTTCACCTTCAGGTCTTACTGCTCACACCTTTTCATTTCAATCTGGACTTTCCATTCAGGAAAGTCCAAATGGAATGTGGAAAGTCCAGAAATAAAATGGATAGAAATGAAAAGGTGTGAGCAGTAAGACCTGAAGACGGACTGAAGAAGGTTTAACGTGAAGGTGTCTAACGCTGTTTCTGCATCTCACCCCACCCACACTATATTTGTTAGGTTCACAAATTATGTACTGTAAATGAACATCTTTGACACCCATTGCTAGGAAATGGTAAATTGACTTCAACATCCAGCCAACACGTTTATGTTTTCTGAGTATCAAGGGAAACATAAAGACATGAGAAATGTTAGTTATCCTCAGGTATCTGAATGGCTGTCACACTGCAGAGAGATCAGCCCTATTCTCAATTACACAAGAGAGGAGGACTAGAAGGAACAGGATGAAACTGCAAGGAAGCAGATATTAAAAAAAAACACTTTTTTTTACTGTAAGGCCCCAGTCACATCTTATATTTAAGAAGGGTGGAGGCCATCTTGAGTCTTTGGAAACCAGGCACCAAAGTGCATCTACAACTGGAATGGGACTATCCTGCCATCAGATAATCCCAGTACTGAGTCAGAAACGGGCCCAGGCAAAGGGCTGCCATTCAGCTCAGCAGCAATGTGGAGGGCAGCTAGCAGAGAAGGCCCTGGACTTGCCACCCTGACCCTGTCAGTGACACCCTGATACCCCCAGAGACTAACAACAATGATTACACCTGAATACCACCCCATCATCAACACACCACGTCAAGTATTCATGGATTATAGAAACCACAGTCTAGTTCTGCAGCAAGGCTGCCGGACTTGAGGTAGCGGCTTGAGAGCTGCTATGATGGTCAATCTGTAATCCCTGCTCTCTGAAGTCCACCACGTGTTTAATGGCAGACTCGATCAGCTGGGGATGGTAAATGATCAGGCTGGAGGCAGGATGCAGGCAGAAAGACCAAGAGTTTATTCTTGCAACACTTTTTATACAGCAATCCCAAGGGGTGTGGGAGAAATTACATCAAAGTAACATCAGAGGAGGTGATTGGAGGAAAACTGCTGTCTTCCGGGTCAGAGGTCCTTCTGATGTCACTTCCTCTGGTATCAGGAAGAGAAACTGTAAGCCGTGTGCTTGGGACATATGCTTTTTCACACCAGGCGTTTGCAGTCTCCATAATGCCCAAAGGCGGCTGCAGAATGGAAGGAATTCAGCACCCTAGTGGCGCTGAGTGCATATTACAAGTCTATGGGAACAGGAGAAAATCTTATTCCTTTTACTCTCAAGGCTAGAGCAGGGTTTCCCAAACTGTGGGTCAGGACCCACCTCTAGGAAATTTAACCATATTTGAAATAACTTTTTTGATGTAATTATTTAATTAAGTAATAAAAAAAATTGTATTAAAACTTTGTTATTTGAAAAGTCCTTTATTCATATTGGTAACGGTTAAATTTCCTAGAGGTGGGTCCCGAGTTGGTAAACTTATATTAGATGGGTCGTAGCCCAGACAACTTTGGGAACCACTGGGCTAGAGAATTAAGGTATGACCTGGAAGGGAAGCTAGGGGAAAACTGCAGCCTGGAGATTACTACAATGGATCCTCTTTGTCTGGGGAAAAAAAAGTCAGACTTCAGCCTGATGGTGACCTCCAACACCATGCTGAAGCTTACCTTATGCCAGGCAAAAGGGATCCATGAAAGTTTGTCATGGTGTGGTGGTACCATGGTAGGTGTGACCAATCAGTTTCAGGCCAAAAATGAACTGAGTTCCCTGTCCGTTCATGGAATAGATCATCTGGTTTATCCAGAGGGTCATCGGTTTATGGAATTTGCAGCCGGAAGAGAGGGTAACACCTACTAGCCTAGATGGCTTTAAGGAAGGGTTAGACAAATGTATGGATGACAGATATATCAATGGCTACTAGAATACATCCCTAAGTATAGCTGTCAGGCTGGGGTGTGTGTGTGAGCACGATGCTTCTAAGGCCTCTTGCTTGGATTCAAGAGCAGGAGAAGGTTTGTCCTTGTCTCTGCTTGAGATGCCGATGGGCATTTGGTGGGCCACTCTGTGGGATGTTCTTATAGTTAAGGTGTGACCACAGAATAAGAGTGATCAGTCAATGGAATACGGTTGCCACAAGAGGTGGTAGGCTATTCTTCACTGGAGGTTGTCAAGCATCTCCTGTGCATAGTTTAGTGCATTGAGCAGGAATTTGGACTTGATGACCCTGGAGATCCTTTTCAACTCTATGATTCTATATCTCAGCCGCTATCAATGATGCACAACACTGTAAAAGTAACAATCTGATATTACCTAATTCAAGAGCTTGAGATTGGCCACACATTTTAAAATAATCATCTAGGTGGATGTACCACGAGAAGTGAAAAAGGAAAGGTTGGATTTCCATTGACCAGAACAGATTACATCGCTTGCAATGTTTCCAGATACATAAACATGTGATTTCTTGGGTCAAGAACTAATAACATTCATTTCACCTCATTTAATGGATCCTAGTAGGAATGTGTCACAAAAGAAACAGACATCCTTCTTCAGATTTCAAGGAAAGCAAAAATATTCTTAACCTAAGAATTCAACAGGTCACTGATTTTTTCCATTATGTCTTTGGTTGTTGGTATAGCCAAGATACTAACTGTAGCTTTTTTTATATGTTTTATATAACAGCAGCAGCTTTTGAGACACATTACAGACTATAAAGAAGAGGCTGATAATAAAGCAAAGAGGAAAAGAAGAATATTCTAGAAACAGAGTTTCCTGGCTACTTATATCAACAGCTTCTCTGTGGGCTATGCTAACTTGAATATTTATGATGAGATCTTTAAAATGGACTATATTTGAAAATAATTCTGAAGGAATAATTCTGGCTTTAAACATGTGAGGTGATTCACATTTTGCTCTGATTTGTTTACTTGTTGGATTGATAGGATTTATATAACTCCCCAATAACTAAACTTCTTACTGTTCCTCCTTAAACAGTCACAATGTGCTCATTTTCAAACTGCAATTGCATTTTAAATTTGCCACTCATTTCAGCTAGAGAACTTTATTGTAGAAAGAGAGCTATCTGCTTCAGAAATGGCTTCTCTGCCACTCTGATCTGCAAGACTTTCTCGCTTTAATATAACACTTCTACAGAGTGTGATTACTGCTCCAGCTTTGTGGCAGCAATTGGAACTTGGGGTTTTCCTAGGGCAGAGACTTTCTTTTCCATGCCTGAAGAGTGAGAAATTGTCTGTGAGCATGTCCCCATGCACTTTTTAATGCGAATAGAATCCGAATTCGGGAAGGACCATCCCCATGCAAATTCTCCCTACTGGACTTTATGTGGACCAAATTGCCCAAATCCATACTAAAAATAGTCCTGGAGAAAACTGTTCTCAGCATGGTTTGGGGACTAAGTCTGCATTATTTTATGCCTATGGGGACAGTCCCGAACTATTTGGGGAGGAGATTGACTCTAGCATCATTAGGGGGTGGGGTTTCATGTCCTATGCTTGCTGTTCCTGTCCTGTGGGTTGGGGATCGCAACTGTTGAGCATTTGGGGGAATAAGTGGTGATAGAACAGAAACAATAAGGGGGTCAAATGGCCTTCATTGTCCTACAAGTCTCTTTCTGCGACCATTATTCTACCCCCCTCCCCGATCACCAAGCCAAGCATGATAGTGGCTTGATTCCAGGGTGATTTTGCACACCTCTGAGTAACTGCAAAACCAGGTATACTTGTGGTGATGCAGAAGTGTGCATAACCGCTAAACTGCTGCCAAACCTTGTAGCGGCTTTGGTTAATGAGCTGGCTTTTTCTTTTATGATTATTGCCTTTCAACCCTAGCTTCTATGTGCCAGGAAGGGAGGGGATGTGGCATTTGGTGGGGTTTCCTTGTAACCGCTACAGCAGGCGGCACAGGGTTGGGTGATGTCAACCCAGTTTCTCCGTGCAGGGGTTTAGCATGGTTTGTGTGGGGACAGCCATATTCAATAGAGCCTGTGTTATCGGCAATCACATGGGGACGGGCACAATGTGAACTCAGCCCTACTTCCAAACTAAAAATGACACACATGCAGATTAAATGACGCACATGGGAATGCACACTGTGTGGACTTTTTTAAGTTTAAGGTCTTTCTACAGTGACTTTTCTTTTTTTCTTTTGATTTTACCTGCCAAAATTGTCTTTAAGTAACCTTACATTCATGGAACAGCCCTACTGGAGATTCTGTGATGAACTTGAAACTCAGGTGGAGGCAGTGGCCAGGAATGTATTCCAAACTATGACAGGTTTGCTTGACCTAAAAATGCCTTCCTAATCCTTCTTAGTCCTTTTTAAAGGCAATTTCCCATAAAATTATTAATTATTAACACAAAAATGTTTGTGCATACCTTTCCCTAAAAATGTGGCCTCCTCTAAACAAGTTTTTGTTTGAGATCTGCATTTTTAAAAAATCTGGGGAATATGGGATTTCTGAGGATACTTTCACTGCAGGTCCTGGTGTTCATCAGCATGAAGTTTGGAAATTAGCTTTTAAAAGGGAACCAGAGGGTTACATGTTTTAGGTCTACTTTATATATTTATACTAACGTTGTGACCCACCCTAGGATGTTTGGAAAAAGGATCAGAGAAGGAAGGAAGGAAGGAAGGAAGGAAGGAAGGAAGGAAGGAAGGAAGGAAGGAAGGAAGGAAGGAAGGAAGGAAGGAAGGAAGGAAGGAAGGAAGGAAGGAAGGAAGGAAGATTTCTACAAAGGAATAAACACAGTTTAGGATGGGGTTCATGATAACATCCAAAAACTTGCTCCACATTGCAGATCCATGTAGCTCATCAAAGCACAGCTTAGTCCTTGAAAGCAAAGCCTTTGTCTCCTGCCTCCATTTTGGGGCTGATGGTAGCATTAGACAGCCAAAACAAACTCAGACGACTTCAAGGAAGACTCGGCCTTGTGAAAGTCTCCTTTTAAGACTAGCATATACCCGACTCCTCCGCCTTCTTTCTTTTAAACTAGCAGTACAGGCATTAATACTCCTGAGAGTCTCTGTTCTACAAAGCTGTTAAAATGCCTTGGGATGTATTGCACTCAGCTTCCTGAAAACTACTTCCATTGCCAGCAGGGAACTTCTGAATATTTGTTTATCTATCTATCTATCTATCTATCTATCTATCTATCTATCTATCTATCTATCTATCTATCTATCTATCTATCTATCTATCTATCTATCTATCTAACTAACTAACTAACTAACTAACTAACTAACTATCTATCACTTTCTAGTACTGCACTCTGTACAGCAACACAATTTAATCTCATTTTATAAAGCTCAGTTCTTGGAATACGGAACATCATCTGGTGTGATGGGAGTATCTTTGCAGCTTCTGGACAATCTCTTTGGACAGTAGCATACATTAGCCAGAAGGGGCCCCAAGAGGTATGGCCACCCGGGCAAAGTGCTGACCATATGACCCCAGAGGCTGGAGCACTTCTGCATACATCCAGCGTGGCACTATTATGCCCACTTCAAGGGCCATTTCCAGGCAAGCCAATTTCCCAGCAACCTGCAATATCAAACCAGGGGAACAAGACGGGGCAAGATGGGGCCATAACCATATAAGTGGATATTGGCATGCTCTACCTCAACCTGTCCCATTACTGGCCTGAATCCAGGTGCAGAATTTGCCAATGACTTCAAAGAGCAGGAGAAGGATCAAAAGACTGAATATCCCTATAACCCAGTCAGAGACAGTTTTAGGGTGGGGTGGGGTACGGTAGGGTAGGGTAGGATGATCGCCAGTGTCAGAGTAAGGGCATTTCCTCACTTGCAGAGGCTCAAGCTGAAACTAGTCTGAGTGGAGCAGTTCAGCTAAGGGGTGTACATGGAGTTGAATAGAATGTGGAAAAATTTGGCTCTGGCTGAATAACACCACCACCACAGTGCTGGATATCCGTGCTGAATATCTATCAAATATCCATTCCCAGAATGAATAAACCCTCCTCTGTAGTAACTAGTAAGCTGTATAGCCTCTATTCCCCTTCCTTCGTTTTCAGCCTCTCTCCATATAGCTCTTTTACTGGATAAAGACAAACTTCAAAGAGTAAAAGGAGCAAGAATTTTCCTGTTCCATAGGCTTGTAGTGCACACTCAGCACCACCAGGGTGCTGAATTCTTTTCACTCCATGCAGCGGCCCTTAGGCATTATGGAGTCTGCAAAGCACATGATCTTAAGAGTACAACTTCCCTTCTCTTCCTGTTTGAGGGTTTTCCCTGCTTCTGACCTGAGGATGTGACATCAGAAGGACCTCTGACCCAGAAGACAGCAGTTTTCCTTCAATCACCTCCTCTGATGTTGCATCAATGTCATATCCCTCATGCCCCTTGGGATTGCTGTATAAAAAGCCTTGCCAGAATAAACTTGAGGCCCTTTTTCCACCTGTAAGCTGTCTCCAGTTTCTTCATTTTTACCCTTACCCCATTTTCTTATCTAATCAGGGTCAACCATCATACATGGCTGATCCCTGGATCCTGTGCCGGTCAGGAATCCAGCAATAACTATCATAACACCCGGCATATAGCTGTTGCTCCTACCACAGCCCTCTCTCTGCCACTTCTCTCTGCTTCCCAGGGCTCCAGGATTCCAGCTCAAAGAATACAGATTGCAACAGTCCCCACAGAACCCTCACAGTGAGTCTGCTGTGTTCTTAAGGGCCCCTATAGATCTTGCCTGAGTCATTTTCTGGTTGCCAAATCCTTCTGATCTACAGGCCTATGGAACTTTGTGAACGCTTTTGTACAGCAAATGATGCAATTAATATACACACTTCTCTTTTTACTTAATACTTTTGCTTCCCTGAGGTTAAGTAGATTCTACTGCCAATGGATTTATGCATTTCAATGTGTGATTAGAAACAGAATTAATCTTATTTAGGTTGAGGAGGGAAAATCAACAATGGAACAACCTAATCAAAGCATTTAAGGAACTGCCGGATTGTATATTATAAATCATAACATAATTAGAACTGAATTGATTTTTCCATTAACATGAAATTAAGACTAATTTCCTCATGCTATATTTACTCTAATATTCCCCAGATGCAAATGCAGAGTCATAAAACGTTTAGTAAAAATTATCTTCTAATTGTTTCCTGGGTTGATCCATTACATCATCAGTTTGGTTTCTTCTTGAAAGCTCCTAAACAATGTTTTTTTTTTTAATATCACCCCCCCCCCCCCCCGGTAATAAAGAGCAAAGAGCAAACTTTGAATGCTAATATCATCAGCAAGCCTACTGGGAGAAACATCTTTTCTTGTCCACTTCTGTAAAGTAGTTTATCATTGAAGAATTGCTAATATCCATTTAGGTTCAGCTGTCTAAGCTCCCTTATAAAATCAGAATACATTTGGCTTTCTTCACATTCAGTTGTACATGTAACGCACGGATGAGCCAGCCTTTATCTTCTTTTAGCTCGTCAAAATGCCACGATGGAGCTCTTCTGCCTATATATGGCCACCTCCAGATGGCAGCCAGATATCCCACTAGGGGGCAGTAATGCGGGAAATCCTCCCTCCATAATTACCACCTCTTGCTAGACATTTCCACGGCCAGTGCTGCCTTCATGCACTTACTGACGTGCATATCCGGACATAGATATCCTCAGAGGCTGCATTCACACTCAAGTTTTAATCCAGCTTTAGCGGCCCCGAAACCAAGAATTGGGTTGCAACTTCCAGTCCTGGATGGGGTCACGCTCTCCTCCAGTGACTGTGTTCGCAGTCTGGGGGTACTCCTTGACTCATCGCTCCTGATGATAAATCAGGTAAATGCGACTGTCAGGAGCGCCTGCTATCAGCTTCGGCTGATACGCCAACTGCGCCCTTTCCTGGAAGTAAAGGACCTCGAAACTGTTGTGCACGCACTGGTAACCTCACGCCTGGACTTCTGTAACGCGCTCTACCTGGGGCTACCCCTGTACTTGGTTCGGAAGCTTCAGCTGGTACAAAATATGGCAGCCAGGCTTGTTTCCGGTACATCTAGGAGGGACCACATTACTCCGGTTCTGAGGTCCTTACACTGGCTGCCTATTAGCTTCCGGTCCCGGTACAAGGTGTTGGTTATTACCTTTAAAGCCCTAAATGGCTTGGGTCCAAGCTATCTCAGGGACCACCTCTTCCCATACAATCCTCCCCGCACTCTCCGCTCCTCTGGGAGGAACTTACTGCAGCCTGTAAAACCCAGGCTTGCGGCGACCTCCCAGAGGGCGTTCTCTGTTGTCGCCCCCAAACTCTGGAACGACCTGCTGGATGAGATCCGGCAGTTGACATCACTAGACAGCTTTAAAAAAGCTGTCAAGACGGCTCTCTTCCAGCAGGCCTTTCCAGATTAATTTTCCCCAGATCAACCATCCCGGCTCGGGCTTCCTGACCCCCTCATTCCCCTCGTGGACCCATAATAAATGTTGGTTGAGGAGCTCCGGAGGGATATTAGGGCTGTTAGCCCATTTAATTATGTTTTATATTTTGTTTTATATTTTTGATACTGTATTTTAATTTGTCATATTGTTTAATACTTTTTAAGAGGGGGAGGGACCATAATGTTTTATTCTTATATGATGTTTTTATATTTATTGTTGTCAACCGCCCGGATTGGTTCGCCACAGGGCGGTATACAAATAAATATTATTATTAAATATTATTATTAGCCCAATTTCAGAGTGAAATAACCAGCAAGCAAAGTAATAAGCTGCTTCCTTTCAGCATTATTTAACTCAGAAAATCCATATTGGGGGTTAGACTATGCCTCAGGCAATCTGAAGGCATAGCACTAGTATGCTGTAAGCATCCACACTTGTGGATGCTTACAGCATATGAACCCCCCCCCCAACCCACCCAGAACTTACCAGGCAGGCATGTGGAAGGATGACTGAGTGCCGCCATCTTTGATCCCTGGTGTTGGTGCTAGCATGCATGCATAGTACCATCACCAGGGCAACCAGGCAACATGATGCATCGCATTCCAGCATCAGTGCATGTGCACGGCAGCCACAGGACACGCCACATCGGCACACCCGCATAGAGCATCATGTACCCTCCAGCAACTCTTCTGCATAGGAAGAGGTGCGAATGCTGCTTCTGAAGCCTTACCGGCTCCGGTGCTAGTGAAAAGGTAAGTGGACAAGGGGTGCAGTTAAACCTGCATCACTCGCTGTGCACACAGGGTGGTTGCTCCATCTGGAAGCTCACCCTGTGTGTGCTAATGGGCCAAAGGCAAATTGGCCCAAAATGGAAAGAAAATGCTTAGTGCAGTGGTTCCCAAAGTTGTCTGGGCTACGACCCATCTAATATAAGTTTACCAACTCGGGACCCACCTCTAGGAAATTTAACCATTACCAATATGAATAAAGGACTTTTCAAACAAACAAAGTTTTAACACAATTTTTTTATTACTTAATTCTACAGGCAGGGCCCACTCAATATTCGCTCGCGACCCACCAGTGGGTCCCGACCCATATTTTGGGAAACCCTGGCTTAGTGTCTTAATGCTGATTGGTTCTCTCGTTTTTAAAGTGGTTCAAAGCTGGATTAAATCATAGGCATGGTCTCAGCTGGAGTAAGGATGTGCCCAAATATTTGTAACATTTGATATGCATATGAATTTGTACAAATCTGTGCATTTGTATATGAATCTAATGTTACAGCATTTGTACATTGACGCTTGTATTCGTATGAATGCTTTGGAACATTCGTGAAACGGGGAGGTGGGAAACCAGCTGCACCAGTCATATCTGCAACAGATCCAGAGTGCATTCAACATGGTTTGAGAGCAGATTCAAAGTCGACTCAGGGCAGATTTGATGCTTTCAGAGCAGACATGTGACAGGATATGTATTGGATACGTATCAGATATGTATCATATAGATATCAGATACGTATCAGATACGTATGCATTCATATCAGATATTTGTACAATTTCTGTATGAATACATTCGTATCAAATAGCATCCTACCACATTCAAAGGGGATCCCACGGGGCCAGGTGCAAAAGAGCCCTGTAACTCCACACCCCAGCAGGACCTTTTGCTGGCTCAGCATTTCCTTTGCTTTATTTTTGTTCTGCCAAAGCATCCTGGACATGAGTCAGGAGATGAATTTAGTAAGTCTTAAAACTTTTCATAAAGCACCAGATTCAGCATTGTTCAAAAAAATTATAATTAATCGGCTGGATGACTCAATCCTGTTTAATGTATTATCATCACACTGCCCCCCACCCACCCACCCAGATATCCTTGCTCTGCTGATAAAGATCCAAGACAGGACACATTAACATTTGTATGAATACGAATGTTCCAGACATTCCTATGAATGTTTCAGACATTCATGTGAATAGTTCAGATATTCATTAAACTGGGGAGTTGGGAAAGCGGGCGTGCCAGTCACATCTGCAACGGATCCAGATTGCATTTGACATGGATCAAGAGCAGATCAAAAGTGGGTTCAGGTCAGATTTGATGCTTTCAAAGTGTGGATTTGTTATGGGACATGTATTAGTTATGTATTCATTCATAGCGGGTATTTGTTTGTATCGGATATGTACTCGTTTCTATCGGATACATATTGGATATTCGTACAAATTTGTATGAAAACATTCATATCAGAATCCTACCACATTCACAGGGGATCTATTCGAACAGATACAGATTTTCTAACATTTGATTCATTACAAATCAAATGTAAACAACAACAACAACCCATCTGTGCACATCCCTACTAGGGACTTGAGGTCAGTATATCAAACGCTGACTTTGTTATGTAGCTCTACTTGTCCCTACGGGCCCTAGAGCCTCCTCTTATTAGATACTTGAGGAAGGACATCCTGTATACCTGAGAAAGGTTTCTTTACCACATGATGGAGATGCAGCCAATGCTTTAGATACAGTTTCCAATCATAGAGTAGAATCAAAGTGGATCCTCTTCCAGGAACTTGTAACTTCTGAATCTGTACTCTCTGAAAAAAAGACATTCATTTATTCATTTAATTTACCACCATTGTAACTTTATTTCTGAATTTCAAATGTTGTAGGGCAAACTGTTCTCACACTGGTTTAACAGAAAGTGGTCCTGCTCAGGCCAGTCCATCACTCAGGTCTTTTTTTTTCCCCAAAAGGTGGAGTCTATTCATCTTGGAGTTAAACAGAGAAGATCCGAGTATCCGTCATCCACAAATTCCTCTGCTTCACCCTTCTGCTCATTCCTCATACAGTCTTACATTCACAGCCTTAGGCCGTTCCTTTGCCTTCTTCTGATGTAAAGTTTCTGAATTCTCGGAGCATATGGCAAGGGAAATTGAGCACTGAGACACTACCTCACCCGAACACAGACGCAATCAGATTTCTCGGACTGTAATTTCATTTGCTCTAAAGGCCGCCTTAATCAGCAAGGCATGTTTTTAACTAGCCAGGCCCTTTTCCCCCTCCTGTTTTCCTCTTTCTTTTTAATCATCAGTTCAATGTGCTCTTGACCTTGAGTCTTAATTGGATCTGTGTGATCAGTGGCCAAGCCTAGAGAATTCCTACAGTTCAAAACTAAAGTCACGTAACTCAAGAAACTTAGGACCTTACAGGATCAACCAAACTAAGGCCTTTTCCACACTTACTGGTGATCTGGTATAGTATGAGGCCTGGATCCTTTCTGGGTCTTTCACTTCTGCACTCAGCTACACCCCTTGCTAGAACTTTCTGTCCACATTGGATGGAGCATATACTGGTCTAGATAGCCCAAAATGGCTGCCTAGACTGAGACAGTGGTAGACCTCTTCAAAAAGGTCTACCACCATTCTACTCACAGTTAAACTGGCCCATGAGGCATCTGGAAAGTTCCAGACCCATTTTAATGGGAGGACCCATTTTGGCAGTGCATTAAACTGCACCTCCAGATGGATCCCTCAGACTAAGGAGGAGGAGGAGGAGGAGGGTTGGCTTTTCTATGCCACTTTTCTCACACATTTAAGGAGATTCATGGCAGCAGTTAAAGATTTCTGTTCTTCTCTCCACAACAGACCTCACCCTGTGAGGTGGTTGGGGCCGTGAGAGCTCAGAAGTGAGCTGCCACTAGCCCAAGGTCACCAAGCTGGCTTCATGGAGGAGTGCAGAATCAAACCCAGACTGCAAGATATGAGTCCAATACACTACCCACAAGACAAACTAGCCTCACAGAAACATTTTTTCTTGGCCATTGGAGCCCCCATACCAGGTTCCAAAGCTTGGAGTGGCATGGAGTGGGATATAGTAGGAGAAGTGCCTCTCCCCCCTTCCCTTTGTATCCTTTCAGATTTTGGGGAGGGGGGAAAGTGTAAACAAATGCAGACTGGTTGTCTTTTATCATCATCCCACTGCTTGCCTCCCACCATTCTACAAGAGATGGAGGAAAGGGGCAGGGGGGCAGGGGTGGAAGACAAAGAAAGATGGAGAAACAAGGCAGGGGAAAAGTGGGAAATGAAGAAAGACGGAGGAACAGGGCAGGGGGGAGGAGCAGGAAATGATCAAAGACGGAGAAACGGGGCAGGGGGAATGGTGGGAAATGAAGAAAGACAGAGGAATGGGGCAGCGGGATGTTGGGAAACCAAGAAAGATAGAGGAATGGGGTGGGAAGGAAGGGGCAGGAAATAATGAAAGGTGGAGAAATGGGGCAGGGGGACAGCAGGAGACTGACAGACAGTGGAACAGGTGGGGTGGGGTAGGCAAATGACGATGGAGGAGGAAGGTGGGAAGAAGGTAAATGGCGGGTGGTGGAGGAGGAAATTGGCTGGCAGAGTTCCCATTATATATTTAGATTTTAACAAGATTCCACAGTGAGTCCTGTTAAAATTCGATCAGGGATTTGCCAGATTTTCGGACACTTAGTCCACAGAAATTGGGAATCCCATCCAAAGTGTCAGGATAGTGGGCTCTTGAGCCGTATTCAGGGCAGACCAGATGACCAGTGGAAACACAGCTTGTTTGTCGATGCAGCCAATGATTGTAGAAAATTGTGTAAAGCATCCATTAAACTCAAGCCTAACATTCATATTGATCAATCAGCCTGCATGTATTATCAGTCCAGCAGGTTAACTAGCCACATATATTTAACATCTGTCCACTGTGGCATTTGTCATTCTGCTCAATCACTGCTGAAAATCCTGGTGCATTGATGGAATCTCTTAGCCTGCCATTAAAAGAAAAAAAGCTTTGTGCATTTAACTTCTCCTTCACATTTTTGGAAGGTCTGTAGATAATCTAAGGTGGGCAGAAGGGACACTTTTAGGGAAACCCTGGAGCTCTTCCATATTAGGGATATGCACGAATATTCAAATGCATTCAAAATTCAATCGAACAACTGAATTTTGACCTTCGAATTTGAATCAAATGTCCCTAAATTCTAATTTAAAGATTTGGTTTGAATTTTGAATTCTGGATCTATTCGTTCGAATTATTCAGACATTAATATGTGTACGGGTTTGTACATGATGCATACTTGAAGATCTGCATCTTTCCTGCATCCATACACATTTGAATGGATCTGTATGGGATGAAAACGGGTTGCATACGGTATTATTGGATGCATAACGGAGGGTGTTTTTCCACTGGCATTAAGTACCCATTTTAGTACCCATTAAGGACCCAATTGGCTGAGAGCCGGATGACCCCATTTCCACTACGGATACCATTAGGGACACACCTGTTTCCACCACAGCTAGGGAAATCTGGATCATATGGGTCCTTCAGGACCTATAATCTGGATTTTGTGTAGACCCTATAAAGGGGTCTACAATGAGGTCTTCAGCCATAAAATCTGGATTATAGGGAGCCTCTTTCCACTGCAATTGGGCAATGGGGTCTAGAGGAGGCTTGGGGGAGGGGCACCCACGGGGGGTGCCCCAAAATCAAAACTCCAAAGTCATTCTGAAGTTGCCTTTGGAGATTAGCAAAGGCTCTGAAGTCCCTCCGAAGTCATTCCGAAGTCATTCTGAAGTTCCTATTGGAGATTAGCAAAGGCTCCGAAGGGGTTTTTCTTCAGAACCTGTGCTAATCTCCAAAGGCAACTTCAGAATGACTTTGAAATAACTTCGGAGGGACTTCAGAGGGATTTCAGAGCCTTTGCTAATCTCTGAAGGCAACTTTGGAGATTGCACACCCTGTCCCCCAAAACACCTGGGGTGACAGGCAGACCCCTTGTGGGTAGATCCGGATTTGCAAATGGGTGCTCCGGTGTTTCCACAGAAGGCAGGCTAGCACCCATTGCTATTGGATGCTAGACCACCCATGGAAACACATTAGGTACTTCCCTTAATCCAGATCTACTAGATCTGGATTAAGGGAAGTACCCATTCCTTAGATCCGGATCTTCTTAGATCCGGATTAAAGGAGCATAGTGGAAAACACCCAAACATGTACAGATGCGTACGGATGTATACGGACCCGGGAAAGATGCATACGGGCATCTAAGAATGTTTTTGACATTCATAAGTGCAAATTCGAAGGAAAAATTCAAACAAACAGATTCAAATTTGCTTAATTTGAATCGAATCTGGTTAAATTCAAACTTTAAACATTCAAATCAAATCCAATTTTTGGGCATTCGATTCAAACCAAATCCTGAAAATTGCATTCCTGCAAACCCCCATTCCCCATCTTATTTAATGCTTTGCAAATCCAATGTTAACAAAAATGGATCCTGGGTAAATATGTCATCCTTGTATCTAATCCCCTGACTTTATTATTCATCCTCTACTCTAGAGCAGCTTTCACACTCCGCCTGGCATTTCATACGCTGCCCAATTACCGTGCAGATATTATGGTGAACAGGTGAATTAAGATATTGTTGGAAGTTGGTTTAGACGCAAGTCTTTAACATGCAATGCTGTCATGTTGGAAAAACAGGTACAAAAGCAATTCTGCCATCTTGCTAATGCCTAAACTAAAGCCTTTGAAAACGAAAAGAAAAATATGCTCCCCTATGCCAGATTTCTGATTTCCAGTTTTCTTTCCCCATGGTGCTTATGTATATTCATTCTACACTCATTCGTTGGAGGAAACCCTTAGACATGAAAGGCTGAAGATTTACCAAGGGCTCAGCTCATTAGATACACTCGTCAAGCTCAGATTGCTTTTACTGTGGGTGACACATCTTGAGATTTAAGAGCTCAACACGTTTATTCTTTCAATTCCTCCTTCTTCAATTGGGATACAGTTTAAATAGCGGAAAGTACCAGAAAATGCTATTCTAACATATCAGAATGATACTATAATTTGACAACAGTTTGTTCAGGACTATGGATTTTTAAAACTCTGAATATATGCCATAACACTGCTAATAATCACAGATCCATTTTGTTCTTGAGTTTCCAGACCTGTAGTTGCCATGGGTTTCTATGTGCAAGAGAGAATGGAAGAGAGAGAGAACAGAATACATGAAGCAAAAACAAGGTATTTGAAACATTATGGGACATCACAGAAAGCAAGTGAAAGGGAAAACTGTTGCTCCCATGAAGAGCAACAGGAGAGAAAAGTCAGACAGACAACAAAGATAAATTCATGGAGGGCAAGAATTTATGCCTAGATTCCTCCTCCAGGTTGGAGAGACAGGCGTGATGCCCTCTCAAGACCATTTGCAAGGACAGATGAAAGTTTTCTCTTTGTCTTCTGCTTGAGATTACCAGAAGCAATTGGTGGGCCACTGCGTGGGACACATGCTGGACTAGATGGGCTGTGGCCCGATCCAGCAGGGATACTTTTGGATTCTTTTGTTCTTAAAGTAAGTGCAGAAAGGCCCAGTAGGTGGGTCTTTTTTGATACTAAGGATTATATGGGATGCTTCTGCAGGCAACTGCAGGTTTCTATTTTGGCAAAGCAAATGTGTAATGAACCTTTTCAGCCTGGAAAGATAGCATTTAAGAGGGGACCATATTGAAGTATGTAAAATAATGCATGGTGTGGAAAAGGTGGCTAGATAAAATTTATTTTCTCTATCGCACAACACTAGAACCAGGGGTCACTCTATGAAACTTATGGGTAGGAGAGTCAGATCAGACAAGGGGAAGTATTTCTTCACCCAGAGGGTCATCTGTCTAGAACAGTGATGGTGAACCTTTTGAGATCGGTGTGTCAAAGTTCACAAGAAAACCTAGCTTAACTCATTGCTGTGTCACATCTAGAAATATCCATAATTTTGTGATATTTGTAGCTCTAGTAAAAAACATATTTTTGATATATGTATTTTATTAAAAGCAAAAACAAATAATTCTTCACATTAGTGACTTTTGTTGCTGAATTTCATTTGCTAAATGTTCAGTTGAAAGTTGGTATTTCATACACTTTAAGAACAAGCAAGCACTACATGCCCAGGTGCCAGGGTGACCATGTGTGTCACCCAAAAGGGCTTGGCGTGTCACCTGTGACACGCGTGTCATAGGTTGGCCATCACTGGTCTAGAATCTGATGCCAGAAGAGGTAGTAACAGCTACCAGCATAGATGGCTTTAGGGAAGGGTTGGACAAATTTATTGATGAAAGATGTATCAATCGCTGCTAGAATGGATCCTTAAGTACATCTTTCAGGCTGGGAGGGGCAAGCAGGATGCCTCTAATGCCATTTGCTGGGATTCAAAAGCAGGAGGTTTGCCCTTGTCTCTGCTTGAGATGCTCGTGGGCAATTGGCAGGACACTGTGTAACAGGATGCTGGACTAGATGGGCTGTGGCCTGATCCAGCAGGGCTCCTCTTATGTTCTTATGTAAGTTTTAAAGCCAGGAAGCCTGCTCAACCGAACCATCAGGTATGTTTGCATGTTAGAGTCCAGGAGCGATTATGTACCTCCCTTCCCATCTCATGGATGGGAAAGGTGTTCGATGAACCAATGTTGAGTAGTGCTCACACTCATGAGTGCTAGTTGCTGACAGCCCACCCCCTGCATCGTCGATCACTCACCTGTTTTGTCACAGGGATGCTCCTCCACAGGGTGCCACCATTTTGAGTATGGAAACCTGCACAACAGTGCATATGTCACCAACGTTGCTCCACCAGCGCTGTTGCTCTGCACAGTTGCAGTCACATCAGGGGGCCATGTGAGATGCCAGTGTGCTTATCTAGCAGCTCTGATGACCTCCCCAGCTGGGAGAGGTGTGAATGGTTACCAGCCGTACGCTGTCAGGTAAATTCCAGTTGCGTGGGGTAAGGTTTGGTGAGCTTGTGGTGCATGGTGTCATGCACCACAGTTAGTTTATAATTAGTTAACCTCTGAGCATGCAGGGGGTCTTGTGGGCTGTAAGCGCCTCCTCCAAGTGCAGATGCACTTGCCCAGATGTTCACCAATGGTGAACTAGGGGCTTAAGTGTGAATCAGCCTCAGTATCTAAATCGAATGTACTATGATTTGATCAGAATCACTCTACTGTTAAAATCCTTGTCCATCCCTACCCTCCAGTATCCTGCAATCTTTGCAAACTCTGTTTTTTGTCACAGTGGTGACATCCAGACAAGAGTTTAAAAATGCTGTGTAAGGATTGCTACGTGCATTTTTTTCACACCTTCTGGCTCAGTCCTAGGATGCATCAGGTGTCCACACTTTGCAACACCCAATGCATCCTGATCTTACCCAGTGCTTCTCCAAGTGTTGCATAAGTGCCATCACTGTGATCACCTCACTGTGGCAATGGACATACACAGTGCCATTGCCATGGTGATTAGTCAACATAGTGTACAACCATGCCTTTATGGCCTCGCCCCTCACTCCGTTCACCTGGAAGAATTGTGAATGGAGCATGCAAAGTTTTACTAGCCACATGGTTAGTATAGCTGTAGAACACCTTTTAGTGCCTAAGGGATGTTCCAGCACATGTGGAGTTCTGCCTTCAGCTGATCCACCAGAGCAAAGTGTATTGGGATTGCCACATATATCTCTGGCAACCTCAACATAGCCCCACTATATGAGATAAAATCATACTTTTCCCTGTCCTGGGACAATCCAACTTTCAACACGAGTTTTCACAGAGTAGTGCAAAAACCTACCTGTCTGGAAGCTTGGCATCACAATCCTTGCTGAATAAAACCAGCCCCTGTGCATGTGTTTAGTACGTATGAGGTGAACATGGCTGGGCCCAGACTTGGGAATACTGTGCATTCCAATGCGCACTTGGGGCATGAGCATCACACCTGGCACCCAATACTTCATAGCAGCAGCACATTATGCTGCTACTACTGCAAATTTACCTACTGTGGAACGATGAGCACTCGCTCTACAGTATCAGGTAAATTTGAACTTTCCCGCCAGTCCAGACAGGATGGCAAGAACAGCGAACGAGAGCTAGGCCTGCAGCTCAGCTCCCATTGGCTGCTCCATCCCATGTGATATGCACCTCACTGCGCACCATGGAAGAATCACAGCATTCTGTGAGAAAGCTGCAGGGAGGCTGCTGAAGTCTGGACGGTCCACCATGGCTTTGCAGCCAAGTAAGCTGTGTATTTTGTTATACCTGTGGATTTAATCCACTAATCAGGACCCAGCCCTAGTCTACTGTGCACATGTGCACTGAAATATCTGATTGTATACTCGACACCAGTATGGAAAAAGGTCCAACTGGATGCAGCCAGTATCCTCTGAGAATCTTGTCCCTGAACAGAACCTATCCGCTCTAAACTGATGGAAATTAACTACAAATCTCATTCCCCAAAAAAGTGTTAGCAGAAGAGCTGACATTGGCACTCTGTCGTATTTACATATTCATTGTCTAAGGTTTGTCTCAAAAATGCTGAATACCTCAGCACAACAGAAAACAAAATGAACCCCCTTCCTTTATGTTTTCTTCTATCTATGCTTCTCAGTCAAACTACAAAGTAGAAAAGAACCCGAGGCAATGGTGAAATCAGCTGAGAAAGCAAAGGAGAAAGACGATGATGAAGTAGAAACAGTGTGAAATTAGGAAATTAAGAAACTCAGTGAGCAAGAAAAGAACACTTTAATCTGGAGACTTTCCAGGAAATCCAGGTGACTTTATTTTATTCTATTTTATTATTTTATTGTATCTTTTTTTTTTTTTGTTATTTTCATGACTCTGTATTTTCCTGAGCCAAAAAACCTGTAAAATAAAGAAAAATGTTTTTAGTGGCCTTTCTAGAAAATAGATATGATGTTTTGAATTCTGTAATGTTTTCTTTAGGGGGGGGGGACTGAAATGAAATTATTTGCTTGAAATCTGCACAGAATTTTATCATATTCCTTCTTTCTCCCCAGGTCCTGCTAATTTGCATTGAGTGGCAGACGCTTTCAGTGACAGCTTGAAAAAATAACTCATTTCAGGCTATAGTTTAATTGGGAGTACAGCAAGAAAAAGGCTTTGCAGTGGGTTTCAACACAACCCCAAGCATTTCTGAAGTTTGGCATGTTGGTCTGAGGGAGAGACTATGAGCACTATTATAGCCTCAGAAATTTGGAACAGAGCAGAAAGTCTACAGAAAGAGTTGAGCAGTGGGAAAATTCCATTCATAAAGAAGAAAATTCTTCATCGGTACACTTGATTATGCAAGCAAAAGAAATCTGGGCCCTTTCTACCCTGCGCTGGTTGTAGATCTGGATTGGTGGATCTAGATCCCCCTGATCTACTGATCTGGGTCACAACATGGTGAGGGCCAGATGAGCACCACCTGCATGGATGGTGCTAATCTGGATCAATAACCCCCCCCCCCCCCGCAATGGCTGCAAAGGTCATACACCATGCCGAGAGCTTCATAGCTGTGCACCCCCAATGCCCCAACATCTAGGAATAATAGTTCTGAGCTGCACCCCCTGTGTGGGGATGGTTTTCAATGCCACACTATGCCACACCACACAGAAAATCACTTCCAGGCATTCTGGATCATGGAGGTTTCTGCACTCCTCCATGATCTGGATTAAGGCTCTGAGGCCAGATTGTAAACAGCATAAATGGGACCTATTGAAGATCTGGATCAAGGACCTCTTGATCTGGCACTAGCTCTGTTCCATGCAGACAGACTGTGTCCTAACAAGGGGCAAGGACTCCACAATCCAGATTAACATACTGATGTGGAGACTCTGGATCTGGATCAATGCCCTAGTGCAAAAAGAGCCATAATGAGGGAACAAGCTGGACAGACTGTATAGTAATGTCAGCATGATGCCTGGTTTTTACCAATGATGCTATCTATCTGCATTCACATCTCAATTTTAATTCAGCTTCACCTTCAGAGTGAGGAAACCGACCAGCCAAGGGACTGTTCATTTTCTTTCCATATCATCTAACCTAAAAGTGCATTTTCTGAATTAAATAATATTGACAGAAAACAGCCGGTCACTTTGCTGATGTGTTATTTCACTGTGAAATTGGACTAAAACTGGATTAAAACTTTGGTGTGAATGAAGTCGGCAAACATCTGTAGAAAGGAGGTCTGGCTGGGAGACCTCTTGTAAGTCAATATCCATCTGCTGGGACTCGAGAGCAGGAGAAGGTTTGTCCTTGTCTCTCCTTGAGATGCCCGTGAGCATTTGGTGGGCCAATGTGTGCGACAGGAAGCTGGACTAGATGGGCTGTGGCCTGATCCAGCAAGGCTTCTCTTATGTTCTTATGTTCTTAGATACAGGCCCAATTCACACTTCAGCCTATAGTTGATAGCTAGGCAACATCTGAGCAACTCATTATCAACTACCTATGGAGCATGAAATTGTGTTCCACAAGCTTACCAACCCTTAGTCCAACTTACATGGTCGCATCCAGCTGGTGATCATCCGCACCTCTGCTAGGCAGGGAGATCAACCAAGATTCCGCTCAAGCGCGCTGACAGCTCTGCTGGCCTCCTGACGCAACTGTGACTGTTCAGTGTCGGCATCCTCATGGAGATGGTGTTGATATAAGTCCAGTCATGGAGGGTGCTGCACACATGATGGCGGCACCCTAAAGAGGACCAACCAGTGATTGAACAGTAGGTAAGTGTTCAATAGTGGGGGTGGGGGGTAGGCGAACATTTACTAGCATTTGCAAGTGCAAGCGCCAACACCAAGGCAACCCTGACACACTACACACACACTTGAGTGGCACATCAGGTGACCATGTGGCACATTTTCCAAACCAGAATACATGTGACTGGGCCTGCCCAGAGCCTTACCAGATCCAGCATGGGGAAAGGTAAGTTCATATGTGGTGTGCTCAATTGTCCTCCACATGTAGTCACCTCATGGTACCCTCCTCACTCAGAAATGGTTCCCCGAAGTGCAGATGTGCCACCTGGGACTAGGGATATCCACAAATATTCTAATCATTCAAAATCCGATCGAATTCGTTCGAATATAGACATTCGAATTCGAATAAAACGTCTTCATATCCTAATTTAGACATTCAAACAAATTTTGAATGTTCCCAAACATTTGTTTGAATTGTTTGAAATATCCAAATGTACAGATACGTATGTATTACATACATATCTATATGAATATCATACATATCTGTACACATTAGCACTTATAATACGGAACGAAAATGGGATGCATACAGGATAAAATGAGATGCATAAGAAATGCGTAAAGATATGTATAACACATACGAATGTTGTCGACATTCATATCTTCAAATTCATATCTAACATTCAAATGAATAGATTTGAATGTATTGGATTCAAATTGGGTTTTGCTGCATTTGGATTTTAAACATTCGAATTTGAATGCAAAAAATAAAATAAAATTCGTGCACGCCTCTACCTGGGAGCAAATTGTGAAGCAACTAGTAGGCCAAATGTCTAAGTGTCTAAAAAACAATATCTTTAGATCTCTAAGTGCATGATCCAATGCATTTTTGCTTGCAATGAAGTTCCACAGATCTCTTCTGATTAAGCATATATGATCACACTATAAAACCAAAAGGTGGATTCAGTTCTGTTCAGTTTTGAAAAAGATGCCCCTTATATCAAAACACTGGGAAACAGTATTCTGGATCCCACAGTGGGTTCTTTGTCTCAGCTTTCTTTTCAGCTCAGCAATCTTTTAAGGGGGCCTATTTATTAGCCAGGCACCCATTCTAGATCAGCACAGTTTCTAATGAGAGTGATTCAGTACAGAGTGGCACCAAACTGCAAACAAGAGAGCCAGATTTCATGCTTGTCAGGAGCTGGTTTCCTTAGTCAGCGTTTCAAAGGCACCAAGCAGAGCAAAGTCACGATGATACAAAGAAAGGGAAGATATTGCTGGGACACAAGGGTAACAGTCATTTCTCTCCCCCTAAAAAGGGGGGGGTGCATTTAGCTGATTGAGTTGGGAGTCTATTCCTCGCCTCTTCCACACACCCTTGTGTAGCAGCTGGCTTGACTGGCCCTTGAATCCTGATCCAACGTGGGTGGCAGGCACTGGTCTTCACTGCAAATCCGCTGTAAGTGCCAGGTAAGTATGAACACTGCTGTACTAGCAGTGATCACTTTACCACAACAATGGCCATGCATGCCAGCCATTGCTGCAGTGACCAGGTGACATGGCACCCAACTGTGGCTGTGATACCCTCCGCTTTGGATGGAAGCAGTGCAAGGGTGTGTGTGTGCCAGAGTGTGCTGACCTTTTCCCAGCCACTGCTAGCATAACTGTGGACCACTTATGAGTGTGCCATCACTGTGTTGGCCAGAGGATGGTCCTACACAGTCAAAGCCACCGCCAGAACAGAAGCACTTCTGTGCGGTGCAGATGCTCCAAATGGGAGCATTCCCAGACCTCGGTCCTTTCTGCACTTGGCCTTGTTCTGGAATATATCTCAGGATAGGGATCTGCGGCCCACATGTTAATGCAGACTATGGGAAGCCTCACCTGGGGTCTGTGATAGAATGTACTATCATGCTGAAAGCAGGCCCCTATTCCAGGATATATTCCAGAATAAGGCCAAACACAGAAAGGTTTCTAACCTCTAGCCAAGGTGCAAAAAAGGCGCATAAATTGTCTCTGTTTGCTCTAAAAGATTACTTGTTTTGTTTTGCTGTATGCCATCTTGAAGCCGTTGACATTTTGGAGCATAAAAATCCAAGCAAAAAAAAAAAAATCAAATATAGTACTAATTAAGGAGGCGCACAAATGCGTTTTTTGGCATTCCATTTGTAACAAATTGAATGTTAGAAAAATTGTATTCGTGTGACTAGACCCTTTCGAATGTGGGGAAATTCTACTCGATACGAATGTTTTCATGCAAATTCGTACGTATATCTGATACGAACAAATATGTATCAGATGCGAATGAATACATATTGGATATGAACAAATACATATCTGATACATATCCAATATGTATCCCGTAACAAATCTGCTCTGAAAGCCTCAAATCCGACCTGAGTTCACTTTTAATGTGCTCTCAATCCATGTTGAATGCACTCTAGATCCATTGCAAAGGTGACTGGAGCAGCCAGTTTCCCACCTCCCCAGTTTAGCGAATGTCCAACCTATTGTATGAATGACTGGAAACATTAATATTCATACGAATGTCAATTTAAACATACCATAACATTTGATTAGTGTACGAATGTCTACATTCAGACAAATTTGTACTAATAACAAATGTTATGAATATTTGTACACATCCCTAGTACTAATGTTTCTTCTATGCAAAACTGGGATGGAGCACAGATCACAATTATAGAGGACCAAAACAGGATTTGACAGTAATTATTCATTAAAGCACTTCTGTGCGCCAGTCATAAAGATTTTGTAGTCGATTATAAAACCATCTTTGAAAAGCATAGTTACTTTAATTAGGTGATTAGGAACTATGCCTTCCCCTCTACTCCCACTTTGAAGGAGAGGAGATTTTCTTTCATGAATATTGCCTGCCTGGTAAACACACACAAATACACGCATACACGCATGCACACACACATTTGGAGGCCACATTTGTAATATTATTTATTTACTTATTATTTATTTACATTTCTATCCCACCCCATACCCAAAGGTCTCTGGGTGGGTAACAACAGATCAAAATAGAATATATGTTAAAAGACGTTAAAAATTCAACACAGATAAAACAGCATACAATATGTTTAAAATGGTAGTATCTGTACTGGGGGGGGGGGACATAAACAGCTCAGCCAAAGGCCAGGGCAAAGAGGTGTGTCTTCACTGCCTTCCTAAATACATATAAGGAAAGAGCATGACACACCTCGAGGGGGAGGCTATTCCATAGTCTTGGGGCCACCACAGAAAAGGGTTTGTCCCGGGTGCCCACCAATTGTTTACAATTCTGATCACCCCTAGGTATGTTCTTGTCTCAGTTTGAGATGCCCATGAGATTGTAAGCCTGAGGGCAGGGACCTGTCTAAGATTAATATAATATTGTAACCCGCCCTGAGACCTTCGGGTATAGGGCGGGATAGAAATACAAATAAATAAATAAATATAAATAAATGAGCATTTGGAGGGCCACAGTGTGCGATGGCCTGATCCAGCAGACCTTGCCTTATGTTCTTATGAATTCATACAAATATCCGATACAAATGCATACGGACCCTGGATACGGATCCTATATGAATGCATATTTATCGATATGTATCTGAAACGTATCCCCAGTTTAATGAAAAACTAACTATTCTTATGAATGTTCCGAATGTCAATGTACAAATGTCGTAACATTTGATTTGTGTACGAATGTCCGAATCCGTATGAATTTGTACGGATAACGAATCAACTATTTCCGTACATATGGCTGCTCAGAGAAATGATTGATAAATGGGTCACGTTAGAGAGACTTACAGATTTTACTCTCATGGAACAAGGAAGGGGGATAAAGTACGACCTAAACACAGTAGAATAATTTCTCTCCTGTTTCCAAATGCTGTCTCTCTCCAAACTGTACGTAAGGAGTGTGAAATCAATATATGGATGTTGCTGCAAAACTAATGACCTCTTCAATATGTCGCTTTGATATTTTTATTATGGATCATCTCAGATTTGTCTTTTCCTAAATTACACTGAAGACAGATATAATGGCCAGTAATTCCTAGCTGCAGTGGGAGGAAAGAGAAAGAAAAAGAAAAAGAAAAAAGAACATCAGGAAAGGTATTGTGCTATTATAATGGCTTTCATAGACACATTATTTTCCTTTCATCCATTTTAAAGGTGATAAGACATCAGAATTAACTACATTGGCCTAATTCAGTTGCTGTTGTGGAGCTTTAGTGGGTAACAAAGCAAAATCAATAGGCGAAAAAAGAGGATTGAGGGATAACACAATTAGTTCAGTTTTGTACTACTTAAAGTGCTTTTATACAGTAAATTTCCCACCAAAGTCCATCTTATGGAATTATCCAAATTTAGTTATGCTGCCTGAGAATGAAGTCCAGTCTAGACAGACGGCAGATTCATATCTGCCAACATTTCAGAAGAAGAAACAAGAGACAAGAGTAATCAACTTCAGAAAGGTTCAACCACAGATACTTGGAGGAAGAGAGAAAACGTGAGCAGAGCGTAAACAGATAGACATGTGCATTAGGGATATGCATGAATATTTGTGTTATTTGAAATTGGCATGAATTTGTACAAATGTCAACATTCATAGCCAAATCGCACGTAGGCCCTCGTTAGCTGGTGAATTGGAGTGATGAGCAAATGGTGGTGGAGGCCCACCCCCCGCCTCCCACCCCCCTACCATCACAGAGGCCATGACCATGTCCTCCACTGCCATTTGCACACTGCTCCAAGACCCAAGTAGGCTTTCTGGAGGTGGAGGTCCACACGTACTTCTTGCATCCATGAATCACCATGATCACCAGGTGGGGGAGGTGCACATTCACCTCCAGAAGGCCTACTTGGACCATGGAGCAGCACGCAAATGGAAGTGAAGAACATGGACATGGCCACATTGGGGGATAAGGGAGTGTGGCTAGGGGAGGCTGGCAGTGGGCCTCCGTCACCGTTTGCATACTGTTCCTAAATCCCACCCAACAACATCCACACTTTGAGGTGGCTAGAACTTCATCAGATGTTCTGTTGAGATTTTCAGACCTTTGTTACAATACCTCAGAGTTTGCATTTTCTTCTCTTAACACTAAATATCCTGACTAACTGTTGTTAGAATTAGGATTGTAGCAGCTAAGAGGTACATATTTGTTCGTTCGCTCACTCGTTCGTTTATTTAAGAGACGAACATCCAGCCCTTCACCAAATGGTCCCAGGGTGGGTTACAATAAAAATAAAACATATCAAATATTAATACATGATTTAAAAATATAACTCCCACCCTCCCTCCCTAACAGGACAGCACCCTGAGGAAGCTATTTAAAAGGCAAAAGCCTGGGTGAAAAGAGACTTTCTCACCAGGAGCCAAAAGCTATACAGTGTAGGCACCTGGTGAACCTCAAGAGGGAGGTTGTTCCAGAGTCTCGGGGCCATCACAGAAAAGGCCCTCTTGCATCTCCCTATGCCACGCACCTCTGCAAGAGAAGGAACTGCAAGAAGGCCCTCTTCTTGAGATCTCAATGCACAAGCAGGTCTCATAAGATTCACAAGCATCTGAATCTCATACACAAATGATAGTTGAGTTACCAACTGAGTAGAAAGTGTGGGGAGATGATTTTGCGATTTCTCTTGGACCTTCAAGGTCAGCATGATCTTTGGGAATTTATGGACATTTTCTGCAATGTGACTGTGAGGTTTATTTCATACTGAATTCCTGTAGGCTCATCATGCTCTGATTCAAATTCTGGCTCTTTCAAAGTTGTCCTAGCTGATGATCTCTTGCATCTGGCTTCCCCAGGGCACTTCTTTCAGGGACTGTGCAAAATATTTCATCGTGTATGCAGGATCCGTGGTGGTAGCAGCATCCATCTTTGGCAAAGAATTCAAACCATCAAAATCTCCCAAGACAGCCTAACATCCAACTACAATTTAAGGAAAGAAAGAAAGAAAAACTGCAACAGAAGCGCTTGCCAGTAATTCTTTTTCCAGCTCAAAGGCTCCTGATAATGTAACCTCAGAACAGGCAGCAAATGTTAAAGGCTTTCTGCACTTGTCCTCAGTCAAGCATTTGTAGGGCTGGTAGTTGTGACCTTGTTGAAGGAACGGAGCAGAGCAACACAGGAGCAATAACCAGTCATCTAAGAGGCTGTACTATGGGGACCCTGGTTTCATTGCACTGCCTTTCTCTGCAAGGATACTGGCAGCCCAAAGACACAGAAAGGTCACTGTGGGAAGAGAGAGAAAAGAGAGAATGAACAGAACCTTTTCATTCCCAACTGGAGGATGGTCAACTCTTATCTTCCTTGTTCCATCATCTGCTTTTCATTCACTCATTCATTCATTTATTTTCTCATAGAAAATCCATAATACGGAGGGAGAACAGAGAATTCCATTTTGATGAAGCTTAACATCTCCATGAGCCGGTTTGGACTTTTATCTGGGTATACTGGGTTTGATTCTGCCCTCCTCCATGAAGCCAGCTGGGTGACCTTGAGCTAGTCACAGCTCTCTTCTGAGCAATCACAAACCCACCCAGCTCACAGGGTGTTCTGTTGTGGGGAGAAGAATAGAAAGCTTTGTCAGCCGCTCTGAGTCCCCTTAAATGGGTGAGAAAGCAGGGTAGAAAAGCCAACTCTTCCTCTTCCATTCACTTCCACGCATGGCATTCATATAAAAGATGTGGCACTAAAGTATGTGATTGTTACAAACAACATGGTATAAATTTACAGGGTGGGGTGGGGTAGAAGCAAGATGCTTCTAATGCCATTTGCTGGGATTCAAGAGCAGGAAAAGGTTTGTCCTTGTTTCTGTTTGAGATGCCCATGAGCATTTGGCAGGCCACTGTGTGTGACGGGATGCTGGACCGGATGGGCTGTGGCCTGAGCCAGCAGGGCTTCTCTTATGTTCTTATGTTCTTATGTCTACCAAGTGATCCTCATTAAGGCCTCCTCCATCAGGATCATGCTCTGACTAATGGAAACGGAGCAGACCAATGGGAGGTATGGCTTCATAGATCTGTAGAAAGGACCTATATCTCCTGAATGAGGCCTGGAGATGGCGATTGCTTGTCCTATAACCTCCGCCAAAGTTTTGGAAACAGGTTAGGAGTAGGACCAGTGGACAGAGGCTTCGGGAGAGCAATATTTAGTTGAACTGCCAGCAGTCTAGAGTTGTTCAGCAGTGAAACAGGCTGACACTGCAAGTGATAAGGTCACAGCAGGAAAATTATCTATTAGGGATTCTCTGGAGCATTCCGTATTAAAAATGCTGTGCTGTACTCAACTGGAACCTTGGAGGAGCCAAGGGAAAGTGAAACTCTAGCAGGTTGCAGTTCTGTGCAAACCCGCTTGAAGACTGACCTTACTGAAGACTGACCTTAAAGCATTATGCGCACATTAGCCAAATCCTGCACTGAAAGATACATCAAGTAGAAACAGAGTGGATGCAATTTCTGAGCTACCAGGTCTGATGGGCACTGATTACTGTTTTCTAATGGACCAGGCATTCCTAATCCCCTTGGTGGAGGTAGAGGACCAGCAGTGATGGGTGAACCTGGGGTGATTTCCCACTTCCCTTCCCTTTGCAGTTGCCACATTGACAGCAACGGTGTCCTTGCAGTGCCTCCAAAGTCACCCTCTCCCCCCAGATATCCAGATACAATGTTCGATTGGCAAAACTGTTGCATCCATGTTCCTCTTCTCCTTATTGGGGATGCGCACACGAATATTCAAAACATTTGAAATTCGATCGAATTTGATTGAATTCTGACATTCGAATTCAAATTTAACATTCAAACAAATTTTTAAAATCTTTTGAAACATTTGTATCTGTATCCATTAGGGATGTGCACGAATGCAATTTTCAGGATTCGATTCAAATTGAATACCCAAAAATTCAATTCGATTTTAATGTTTAAAATTCAAATTTAACCAAATTCAATTCTAATTAAGCAAATTCAAATCTATTTCTTTGAATTTTCTATTCGAATTTGCACTTACAAATGTCAACAACATTCATAGATGCCCATACGAATCCTCCCCAGGTCCATACACATCCATATTCATCCATACACATCCGTATGCATCCCGTAGTTATCCCATATGCAACCCGTTTTCATCCCGTACGAATCTGTACAAATGCGTATGGATGTGGGAAAGATGTGAATCTTCAAGCACACATCGTGTATGAGCCTGTACACATATGAATGTCCAAATAATTTGAATGAATATATCTGTAATTCAAAATTCAATCAAATCTTTAAATTCAATTTTTTTGTATTTTATTTTATGATAAGGTCAGTGGACCAATCATTAAACTTATTACTAATGACCAAATTCAAATTTAAGGATATTCTATTTGAATTTGAATGTCTAATATTTCTGCACATCCCTTCTACGTATTGTTTGTATGGATACGTACGGGATGAAAACAGGATGCATACAGGATGCTTATGGACGTGTACGAATGCACAGGGACACATATGAATGTTGTCAACATTCGTATCTTCAAATACGAATTGAATATTCATACGAATAGATTCGAATTGAATGTGAATACATTCAAATATTAAACATTCGAATTGATTCAAATCTTCGGACATTCGATTTGTATCGAATCCCAAAAATTGCATTTATGCACACCAATATTCCTTATAGGCTGGACTCATGCCAACAATAAGTTGTGCCATCTTGGTGCAACTTACTCTCAATTTCGACTGCCAGTATAGTTATGAATTTAAATAGGAAAGAACAGCTTCCATTTTTATGACCCAAATGCCTGTGAGAACAAAAGCTTGCGCTCTTCTAACGTTAAAGTACCCAAGCGTTAAGTTGTAAAATGTCACTTATGGGTTATTGCTAACTGGGCGTCAGAGTTGATGTATTAGGTTTTTGTAGGACAGATGGTTACACTGTAACACACCGGATTCATTTTCTTCTCTTCTGCAGTGGTCATTCAAACAAAGAAAAAAGGTCCAATCTCTTCCCTTATTAATGAACTCTTTGTCAATGAACTGCAAGTTTGAATTAACTAAGAGCTTGTTTTTACTTATTTATTTGGAGGTCGTCCAGCCACTCCAGGAGAGGTCCTTCCAGACACTGTGCCACCATCACCATGCCAGAGCATCCCGAAGCCTCCAGGAGTTCCCACCAGTTGCCCCGATCATCAATAGCTGTGGACAAGTAAAAAACTTGCCCACAGCTTCACTAGGAGGAGCTGATGAGCTTCTGGCTGCAGTGTTCTGACCCTTTTCTAAGAGCAAACACTGCCAGTGGGAGGTGCTATGAGGCCACATCCTGCTGGATTGGGTCACAACCCATCTAGTCCAGCATCCTGTCCTACAAAGTGGTCCTCCAATTAGGGACCTGCACAAATATTCATAACATTTGGAATTTGTATGAATTCGGTCAAATACGGACATTCAAATTCAAATTGAATGTTGGCACTTTTGAAGATTGACATTCAAATTCAAATCGAATGTTTTGATACATTCGAATGAAGCTTCATACGGGATTTGTATGCTATTCGTATGCATTCATATGGGATTGAACATCTGTATCAAACACGAATCCTACCACATTTGAAGGGGATCTATTCAAACAAATAAGAATTTTCTTGTATTTGATATGAATCAAATACAAATATATATATGGGTGCACATATCTACCACCTGGGCATTTCAGGCAGGAGCCAAAGGCAAAGCCTTCACCAGACTTCCCTATAATTCCAGTGTGAAGTACAGAATAAAACACCATCATCATCATCAACATCATCAACATCATCATCAACATCATCATCATCATCATCTAAAAATAGTAAAACTGGAGATGAAATAAGACAATAAAATACTAAACTGAGTAAAGCTAAGTAAAAGGAAAAACCTATTAAGATCTAGCTAAAAATAAAACTAGATTTTAAATGTTTTATTATATTATAGTAGATTACTAAACGTCTTCATGCGTGTTTCAATGCAGGATTGGCTAATATGTGCATAATCCATT
Source organism: Aspidoscelis tigris stejnegeri (assembly GCA_023333525.1). NCBI lineage: Eukaryota > Metazoa > Chordata > Lepidosauria > Squamata > Teiidae > Aspidoscelis > Aspidoscelis tigris. The sequence goes on along the minus strand of JALMGA010000003.1, from coordinate 102,833,488 downwards.
ACATTCAATTCTTAGAAGGGATTTGTAGCAGGGATTTGTATCTTTTATTTTTGGTATTTGTATCAAACATTCATATAAAATTCAAATCCTACCACATTCAAAGGGGATCTATTCAAACAAATACGATTTATTTATTTATTTATTTGCATTTGATTCTATATGAATCGAACACAAAAGAACATTTGCGTGCATCCCTAATGTGAACTGAACTTTCCATATCTCTAAATTTAGGAGTATTTTTCCAAGAGGAGGAAGAAGTCTTTATTTGCTATGACGGCCCATTTGTTTTAACTGTCACAGACACCACAGAAGGAAAAGGGGAGTCATCGTTTTTGCCCCCCTCCCTGCAATGAGGGGAGGAGACAAACTGATCATGAATGAGAAATGCCTGATTAAAGTTCCCCTCGTTAGATGACATGGTGTCTCCTATTGATCCCTACGTGTGGACGCCAAAGAGTACAAAGGACCAGTATGACATTCTGACAGGCTGTGTGGAAGAGGAGATGAATTCCAGTTCTCAATGCTGTCTCACCAAGCAGGATATGAATATTTTATTGCCATGCTAACTGTCACTTCAGAAGTGGAGCTATTTGTGCCATGGAAGGGCGCACGCAGCGCAGCTATTCATGTTTACAGCCATCCTGCAAACGCCAGCAAAACACCGCCTTTGATAAGCAGGTTTCCTACCTCATTCAGCTACAAGCAGGTTTCCAAAATGGCAGTTGGATGAAAGCAGGATCAGAAGCGCTGGTTGTGAGAGGTGCTGAATATTCAGTGGCTTAATCCACGGAGACTGTTGACACTGACGTGATTTGGCAATACAGCCACCCACACGTGGTGCTAATGAGCCCTCGGCTCGTGTAAAAGCAAAAACATGGCGAAGAACCTTCAGCTTGTGCCCTGTATGAAAATGTTCCTTTCTTGCGGTAGTGTCAGATTTCAGTGGACCCAGAACATAAAGCATGCAGATGGTTGTGCTGCTCAGGCATCAGTTAAGGCAAAACTACCAAGGCCTGTGCTTTGGAATATAGAAAGATGCAAACGCGCATTGCATCAATGCCTTGGCACTTTGCAGCCACTTCACATCAGAATTCTCTTGCATGTCTATGCCTTGTTGCTCAGCCTTGTTGTGCAACTGAGTCTAGAATCTGTGGGCTGGAGTAGAAAGACCTAAATGGGGGAGCTATGCTACTAAGTAAAAATAGCAGGAAAGGCATTTCTCCCAGAATAGGGATGTGCATGAATATTTGAGATATTCATTATTAGATCAAATTCAGATCAATTTAGAGTCTAAATCTGAATTTGAATAGAATTCCCAGACATTTGTTTTTTTAGTATTCAAACAAATACGAATATTTTGAATTATTCATATGAATAATCTGGACATTAGTACATGTACGGATACGTACGCATCGCATATGTATACGTACGCATCTTATTTGTATCCATACACATTCGTACAGATATGTACCGGGTGTGTACAGCATAGAAACAGTATGTGTACAGGTGCGTACAAGACTCATATCATTGAATATGTATCAAATATTTGTATGAATAGATACACATATATTTGTATTGGTTCAAATGCCCAGACATTCCTTTTTTCTTTATTCGTACAAATTCAGATATTTGAATATTCAATTTGAATTGAATCAAATTCAGAAATTGCATTCGTGCACACCCCTATGCCAGAATCAGCCCACATCTTGAGACATTCAAACCAATGAAAAATAGTACAAAGATTTCACACATGGGGTGAATTTGCACTTCACCTCCCATCAATGGGAGGCGAAGCACTAGAAAGCTTTAGGCGTCTGCACTAGGACTTAACTAATTGCTACCTAAGTGTGAATGGCTGCCATTATGGCAAACATGGCAGAGCCCCAGTGACAGTGCCAGGGCGTCTGCAAGCACCCATGCCAAAGCTACCTGGCAATGCAGTGCATAATATACCTGCTCTGCCAGTCACATCTCCCCCCTTCATGTCTTCCACCAAGTAGAAATGCAGAAGAAGCATGCATGGCTTTAGTAGCCCCCCACTAGTATAGGCATGGGGGATGCACTGATATGCACAGAGACATTTCTGGTAAAGAAATGGTTCCATGCAGTGCAGATGTTCCCATGTCAGAGCATCCCCCACACTCACTTACAAGGTAAGCGTGCAAAAACTCATGCTTAAAGATCTGTAAAGGAGGAGCAGGAGTAAAGTGCACAGAAGAGGTCTTACTCCATCTCTTCCAGCAACCATGCTGCCATTTCACCTCTACTACTTGAGTGGATCTAGCTAGTATGCTTCTTTCTGGCTGCTGGTGGCCCTGTTTCTCTGGACACAGGAAATGGGCCACGGGACCATTTATTGTGTTTAAAGACCTTCAGCCAACTACATCACAGCTAGGAAACAGGTTCCCCAGCTGTGATGTTTGCACAGTCAGGAGAAGCACAAGTGTGCAGAAGAATGTCATCACTTTGAAGAGCATTACCAGGGTAGCGCTCTTCTTTAGTGTGATTCATGGTAGCATTTTTGAACCAACTGTGTATGCCCCACCAGAATTTGTAGACTAGAAGAATGTGGTAATGAAAACAAGATGCATTTGATTGTGGCAGGAAATATTGTACACTGAGATACTCCTGGGATCATGAGTGGTGGGAAATTGCCCATGTACATCTTTCCAGATGTACTGAAACATCTCAGAAGTCAGGACCTAGGCCACAAATCTCTTGAACCTCATGAACCAGATGATGATAATTCAACAGGAAGATAGCATCTCTTACAAGTCCATAGCTCCAAGCACTAAAATGTATTTGATTGAATCTACACTCCAGGTTGTGAGTTGCAAGAAAATAGAAGTCTGGTTCACACTTCACTTCAGTGGGTGCAAGAAATTGAAAATTTACCTAATGGGGAGTAATAACTCATCCAGTATCTATGTGTGTGTTTTAATGTTTGCACCCTCTCCATTCAAACACTATTCCTTGGACCACATATGCATGAATGCAACAAATGAGTAGCCAGAAATCAGTTTTCAGTACTATCAGCATATGACATGCCCCACTTCTGGGGTGTTTTCTAGGGATTTTCTAGTTTTTGTTTTGTATTTGGTTCATATCAAATTGAATGCAAGAAAATTCATATTTGTTTAAATAGATCCCTTCAAATGTGGTAGGATTTGTATTCAATCCCATATGAATCTTACGAATCCCATACGAATAGCATACGAATCTCACATGACGCTTCATACAAATGTATCAAAACATTTGATTCAAATCTGAATGTGAGTCTTCGAATGTGCCAACATTCAATTCAAATTTGAACGTCCGAATTTACAGTTTACCCAAAAAGAATCCGACTGTCCGAAATCTGCTGAATTAATTGACACATCCTAGTGTTTCCCCAGCCTTTCACCATTCAAATCACTCATATGGGCACCTTTGGACAAACGATAGCTGATTTAAAATATATGAGCTGGTGCTGAATTCCTCCAAGGAAAGGCCAAGCACAAATTGCCAAGTAAATAAATGAGTGTGAGGATTTGACAGTTGTGCAGTGTTTTCCACTAATTTGTACATGCTGTACATTTTCCCCAAAGGGCATGGCAGTCTTTAAATGGAATCAATTAGAAGTTTAATACTCACAGCGCTTGCTTTCACAGTACTGGATGGTGGGGAAATCTGAAACTTCTCATTAAACAGTCACTCAGACAAGCAGACATGCTGAACTGCACAGAATTATGTACTCCTCCAAACCTAGAGAAAAGAAAACCCAGACTGTGGTCTCTTTCTGACCCCATTAAAAGCAGAAAAAGGGGGTGGATGGACGTGGAGAGGCAATTCCTAAGCGGTCCAGCAATTCAGAGCATAAAGTGTCAGAGAAGATGTGTTCTGGGACAAAGGTGGCCTCCTATTTCTAAATACTGCATGGGTGCAAAGAAGCCAACTGTTACCAAAGTGTAGTGCTCAGGTTAGATTACATCTCGTGTAATGTATCCCATGCTATCGCAGCTCTAAATCTCCAGTGACATTCACGTTGCCAGTGTTGACGGATGGGAGTTTAACAAATCTGTGAGCCTTCCAAGCTGGGTAAACACATTTTACAACAGAGTTCAAGTTATGGAGTATACCCAGGCCTCTTCCTCCCAAGCCTCCAGCACACATAAAACTTCAGCATGAGTAAAGTCATGGACGCAGATTGATCCTGGACATAAGGGGGTAGGCATACTGCCACTGTAGTGTAGGGAGAGACCTCAAAGAGTTCAGGATCTTTGTGCCTCTGCAACCATGTGTTGTCATGGGTGTGCTGGAACAGCCCAGGTGCATACGGCCCTGGACTCATCCAGCAGGTATCTCATGTAAGACCTTATTAGATCACTGTAGTAGCCAAACAGTGGGCCTATTAGCACTTGGCCTTTTTCTGGAGTATATCTCAGGATAGGGGTCTGTGGTCCACATGCTAATGCAGGCTCTAGCAGACCCCACTTTGGGACTGCTGAAGCCTGCACTAGCATATGGACAGCAAGTCCCTATTCCAGGATATATTCCAGAATAAAGCCAAGTGCGAATAGGCCCAGTAGGCAGAATGCTAACACCACATCCCACAACTCTTCCACTGCACCACCACTGTGATGTGCAGACTTACCCACCCTCATTGCTGTGTTTTCAGAAACACAAGACATGCTCAACTTCCACCTTTTCCCAGGCAGAAAAATTTCAGGTAGACAAAGTAAGCCTTAAATCTCTCTTAGGTCTATCCATGATTCCAAGGCCAACTTGCATCCAAGAAGAGTGCCTACCAAACACAGAAGGCCAGATCAGTCACTCCCTTCTTGGATTTGGGATGCTATCCAAATGAGGGTGGTTGGGACCATGTTGTACTGATGATGGATAGAAAGGTAGGGATTAGAGATGTGTACAGTACAAACTTGTGTGTGTGGTTTGGTTCACTTTTATCTGAAGCAAACCAAATGAGCTGCAAAGGTATTCACATCCAACTTCAGTTGCCCCAAAGATGTTTGAAGTTCAATTCAAAAGTTCAATGGAGGAGGGCCAAAGCTCCACAGACTTCAAGATAGGGATGTTCACTTTTTATATATATATTTGCCTCCCATCAAAGTAAAAGCAAATGAAATTTGCATTCATGCAAATAGAGCTACTTGGAAAATGGTAGGGTTTAAATCCACAGTGAATGTTCTTCGAATCCACAGAGTCTTAGAATAAAGCAGAGAACCCAGTCAGCAACCACCCCTCTTTCAGGTGGAAAACTCACAAACTTTGACAGTTCTCTCTCCAAAAAGTTTCATGTGAGTTGAAATGAAATAATAGACTCTGTTTATATTCCCAAATTCCCTCCCTTGAGCTCCCCCCTGGTTCTCAAAGCAGCTAATAATACAACAGTTTCCCTGACACCAAAACATAGACAAAGCAGAGTAGCCAGCAGCCTTTACACAAGCAGCTGTTGGAACTTGAATCACCCAATTGCAAAAGGCAAAATAGTAGCCAATAGATGAAGTTCTGTTTAAAGAGAAATAAGTGATTGGCTGAAAGTAGAATTGAATATGTCCTGGGAACAGCTCATCAAACAGCAAACACATCATGCAAACAACAAACCTTTTCAGCTCAATAACAAACATTTAAATATCTCTTGTTCTCTGTAAACCGAATTCATCAAGAACGCAGTAGCATATCTCTAAGGGGATTGATCCCACTGGGAATCAGAAGAGCAGAATCAACTCCATGGTGGTGTGTTAGTCAGGGAGGTTATGTGATGATAAACCATATGTAGAAATGCTGATGGAGGAGAAATCAATGTGCACCCAAGAAGGAGAAAAAAATACCTGGGTTTCACAGCAATGTGATAGGATTCATATTTGATAAAAACTTTGAATCCCATACGAATGCATATGAATAGCATATGAATCCCATACGAATGAACCAAAATATTCTATTCGAATTCAAAAGTCAGAATTTTGAATGCTATGAATATTTGTACATATCCAAATTCAAATTAAACTGAATCAGGGAATATTCATTCAACAGGTCAAACCACCCAGTCAAGTCAAACTGATTTGACTGGGTCTTTTCTGCATTGATATTTTTAAAAGGTTTTTTTAAAAAAAGTGAAACAAGTCAAACCTGTTCCCCTGTCTGGAGACCTCCAGGTATAGGATGGGATAAAACTGCAAATAAATAAATAAAATATTCCTACTTGAGAATGTAAAATGACAAAGCCTACCCCAGTACAGGTTGTGCATCATAATTGGACTCTGGTGATGTCCAACCTTCTGGAGTTGAGGAAACTAAACCAGTTGCCCTATAGTACCTTTATCTAGTGACTTTCTATTCCTCACAGGAAGTCAGAGACATGACAATCTCAGGACCAGGCCAAGATGTCTTGTTGCCTGAGGCAGAGCTGCAAGCAAAGTCTTTTCCAAAGGCAGAAATTTCAAAAGTACTTTTTCCTCCTTCTGTGCACAAAATCATACAGTAAAAATAGATCCAGGGACCAAAATAAATATCCAAAGCCTGTTCTTCTTATTTGTAGGGTCAGCCCTTCAGCCCTGTTATATACTATTCTGGCAATTTTTTAATTTGGAAGCTAAAGTAGTCCCACATATATAACCCAATATTAGATACTCATTTTAAACCTGCAACTTCTAACATTCAGAGAATAAAATATTATATATAAGGGATGTGCATGAATGGGGTTTTTTTTGCATTTGATTCGTATTGGAAAGAATGTAAGAAAATTAATATCCATTCAAATAGATCTCTTTGAATGTGGTAGGATTCTATTCAATATAAATGTATTTGTATGAATTCATACAAATATCTGATACAAACACATATGTATCCCATACGTATCCCATACGAAAGCATACATATCCAATACGTATCCAATACATATCTGTATCCATTATGTCTCTGATACATATCCAATATGTATCCAATAGGTATCTCATCTCTGAAAGCATCAAATCTGCCCTGGATCCACTGTCAAACCATGTCGTATTCACAGCAAATGGGACTGGCTCAGCTGCTGTCCCACCTCCCCATTTCTCAAATGTTCCGAAGCTTTGTTCCAATGTTCCGAAACATTCATATTCATACAAATGTCAATGTACAAATGTCATAACATTTCATTTGTATATGACTGTCTGGATTCTTATGAATTCATAAGAATAACAAAGGTTAAAAATATTTGTGCACATCCCTAATATATATGGGATGTAAAGTAAGAGCTTCTCTGTTCCCCTATATTCTAACATTGTTCTACAGGACAATAAGGCCATACTTTATAAGAGTTTAGGTTTAATTTACACAAATGCTTGCGTAGGGGCACAGATGTTTCCAAATGATTAACTAGGAGAGAACAGAGAGCAGCTAGATATATGGGGAGCACCATGCAATTTGAGTAGCGGAAAGGCCAATATTGATTATTTTTCTTCTATAGGGCTTTTATTTTCTCCCTCTCCTTCATCTTAATAGATTAACAGTGCTAATAATGTGCATTTATTTTGTATATAATCACTCTGCACAGCATTTTTTTCAAAGATGCTTGGGCCATCTTAATTGTATGATTTACAACACCCTCCCAGGCATGGCAATTCTCAAGTTAGTCCCACTGAGTTCAATACTAGGAATTCTGAGATAGGTTTTAGAAGGTTGCAGTTTTATAGGCCAGGGAAGTGAAACTGGCAAGTGTAGGAGTAAGACAGGCCCTGGTGTTAGTCAATGGAGGACAACCTTGATGTTCTCACTACAGGTAGAAGCTCAGTGCTGAAGTAGTAAAATTAAGGCTCAGAGGCCTACTTTTAAAAGAACTTGAAGTCCGTGGCTATAGTGGCCGGACTGCAGAGAGTTGGACGCCCGGCTGGGGCCTACTAACTGGTAGCCACCGGCCACGGGCATCACAAAGTGTGATTAGGGATGCACACGAATGGGGTTTTTTTTGCATGTGATTCATAACAAATTGAATGTAAGAAAATTTGTGTTCGTTCAAATAGATCCCCTTCAAATGTGGTAGGATTCTGTTTGATACAAATGTATTTGTACAAATTTGTACAAATATCCAACACAAACACAGATGTATCCAATATGTATCCCGTAACATATCCGTTCAGAAAGTGTCAAATCCTCCCTGAATCCACTTTAAAGCTGCTCCCAAACCATGACAAATTCACTCTGGATCCATTGCAGATATGACTGGCGCAGTCGCTTTCCCACCCCCCTGCTCCACAAATGTTTTGCAACATTCCTACGAACGTCAGTGTACAAATATTGTAACATTCAACTCATATAAGAATGTCCAAATTCATCTGAATAACAAATGTCACAAATATATGTGCACATCTCCAAGTGCGTGTGCTGGTCTTTTGCACTTTTCACAATATTTTTGCTTTTAGCCCTTTTTTAAAAAATCCCCAGCAATCTCTTCTGATGCTGCTGGTTTTATTCTATTTATGGTTTAGTAATTTATGGTGTCCAGATTTCAGAGTTATAAGATGAACTTTGATAGAGAACATGTTGTTAGGAGGCAGTAAACAGACGTTCTAAATATATATAAACTTCCAACTGGCAGCTTTCTCCAACCTGGAGGGCTGTGACAGATTTTGGAGGGTAGGTGTTCTGGGTTCTACAGTTTTCAACTCAATGTCAAGCTTCAAGAAAAATTGAAAGCAAAAAAAAAAAAAAACCAAGGTGTGCAACAAAATGGGTGTAGCAGATAATTTGACTTATAAGTTTGACCTATAAGGCCCTAAATGACTTGGGCCCCAAATATCTAAAGGAACGCCTTCTCCCATATCGACCTCCCCGTGCCTTAAGATCTGGAGGGGAGGCCCTCCTGGCTGTTCCACCGCCTTCAGAAGTGAGGCTGGTGGGCACCCGGGAGAGGGCCTTCTCAGTAATGGCCCCCAGGCTATGGAACAGTCTCCCCCTTGAGATGTGTCAGGCTCCTTCTCTGATTAGGTTCAGGAAGGTAGTGAAGAAGCACCTCTTTGCTGAGGCCTTAGGCTAAATGTTGGTTATGTTCCCCCCCCCCATTACAAACACTACTGTTTTAATGTGTTGGTGCTGTTTTTTAACATGTTGGTTTTAAATTTTAATATTGTTTCTTTTGATATGCTGGATTTTAAAAGTTGTTACCCGCCCTGAGACCTTCGGGTATAGGATGGGAAAGAAGTATAAATAAAAAATGAATGAATGAATGAATGTGTGAATGAATGTGTGAATGAATGAATGAATATTTTCAGGATAATTAATGATATTAATTAGTACTGATATTTGTAAGAATTGGTTAGGCAAGTCCTTTGAATAGGTAACTATACTACTGCTCTGCGGTTATCAATGAGAGTCTGTGCTTTCTTTATATGGATACGTATGGGACGAAAATGGGATGCTTACAGGATAAAAATAGGATGCAAATGGATGCATATGCACACATTCTAATATTCAATTAGAATAGAATAGAATCGCAGGGTGTTCTGTTGTGGGGAGATGAATAGAAAGCTTTGTCAGCCATCAGAGTCCCCTTAAAAGGGTGAGAAATGCAGGGTAGAAAAGCCAACTATTTTTCTTCCTCCATTTCCGAATTTGGAATGCAGCAGAGGCAAGAGGAGGTGGCCCCAGTCATAGTATTTCAAAAATAAACTCCAACAGCAACTGCAAAAGCCATTCATTGCAATCCAGAGACTGTTAGCTGTTGATTACAATGGATGTAGCTTAAGTGTATTGTAAGTGCTTCAAATCCAATTGATTTCAATGAAAGGCATATGCATGCCTTTTTCTGAATTGCATTGATGGTCTCTCTGTGGACAGAAATGAATCATTCGCTCTTCTGCGTCCGCACATTCTTGGGAAAGGTTGCCTCTTCCTTCCATGCGCGCCCCACCCTTTATGCACTGAACCCATCCACAGATGCCTCTGTTCAGAATCTAGGTCAAGGCCCATGTCCTTCCTGTGGGGCTGCAAATGGGCATTTTTTTTTACCCCCACTGCTACGCAACAGGTTCTCACAGAGGCAGAAGTACGGACACGCACTCCTAGCCTTTGGTGGAGGCTGAATAACACCGTATTGTCTAAATTACATACGTTGGAAGATATTCCAGGCACTCTGTAATTAGCCAGTGAAGGAAAGCATTTCTGATTCATTAGGTCAACTTTAATGGTTTCCTCATTAAAAGTTTTTGCTGTTAAGCTGACAGAAGCTAGAATTTAATAGTGGCTTCCAGCACTTTCTTTATGAGCCGATCTCCATTGAATCCATCTTTATCACCTGAAGAGAGATTTTTAAATGGAAATTCCTCAGCCCTGAGCAACAGAGATTGACCAAAGGCCTGGAGATGGGTCTGCCCCTGCTTTAATAAACTTGAAGCCTATATTGCTGCAAAGGTCAGCCCTCATTAGGGATGGCCAGGTGGGTTTTAAATGGATTTTTACTCCCTTGTCCACTCTGGCTTCCTTCAGCATTAGACAGGCGTAAGAAGGGGATTTTGTAACACGAAGACTGAAAAAGCCCAGCAAAGGTGTCACAACTCGGGTTGCTGCTACGTGACTTTTGAACCATCTCATTTGACTTGTCTTTGTAAAAGTCAGGAATGACTTATCTCCTGCATTCGGGCCATAAAACGCTGACCTCTTGCCCATCTTGTTATTTCTGTCATTCCATACCCATGACTTGGCTTAGATCAGCCTGAACACTTTGTTCTTTTTCAGTAATGTGGTGAAAAACTTCTAAAATAGGCTTTAAATAGGGATGTGTTATTGATACGAATTCTGACATTCGTTCACAAATCAAATGTTATGGTATTTGTACATTTACATTTGTACGAATAACGAATAGTTCGGACATTTGTTAAACCGGGGAGGTGGAAAAGCAGCTGCGCCAGTCACATCTGAATGGATCCAGATTGCTTTCGACATGGATCGAGAATGGATTAAAAGTGGATTCAGGCCAAATTTGACACTTTCAGACCAGATTTGTTACAGGAGACATATCGGATGTGTATGCGTTTGTGCCGGATACGTATTGGATATGTATCAGATACATATTCATTCATATCGGATATTCGTATGAATTCAAAGGGGATCTATTCATACAAATAAGATCTTAAGATCATACAACTCGTGTCTTAAGATCTGGAGGGGAGGCCCTCCTTGTTGTCCCACCACCTTCAGCAGCTAGGCAGGTGGGCACCCAGGTGAGGGCCTTCTTAGTAGCGGCCCCCAGGCTGTAGAATGGTCTCCCCCTGGAGGTGTGTCAGGCCCCTTCTCTGTGTTCAGGAAGGCAGTGAAGATGCACCTCTTCACTCAGACATTTGGTTAGATGTTCCTTACGTTTCCCCCCACTGCAAACAGTACTGTTTTAACTGATTTTGCACTGTTTTATCATGTTGGTTTTTAAATGTTGTACTGGTTATTAATATTTTGATATAGTTTTTGATATGTTTTATTTTAAAGGTTGTTACCCGCCCGGGTGGGATAAATAAATAAATAAATAAATAAATAAATAAATAAATAAATAAATAAATAAATAAATAAATAAATAAATAAATAAATAAATAAATAAATAAATAAATACTGATTTTCTAACATTTGATTCATTACGAATCAAATGTCAAAAAACCACTTGTGCACATCCCTAGTTTTAAATAAAGATCAGGCTTGCATTCAATGACTAGGCCCAAGTGCCTCAAAGCATCTGAGAAATGGAGTTTATTATTTCTTGATTCCTTCCTTTTGTAAACTGCTCTCCAATCTAAGGCCTCAGAGTAGGTGTTAGAGGAAGGCAAAGGAGGGAAGGCGAACAGAAAGAAAAATCTATAATTTAAAATACTGCAACTGTTTTTAAACAGTATCAAAAGTACTGAAAATAATCACCACAGTTTTCTACTATAACCTATAGTAGGGATGTGCACAAAGCACATTCCCCTCCTTCAATTTGATTTGAATCGAAGGGAGGATGTTCGGCTTTGTGTGAAGCCCTAAACAAATGGGCTTTGCCTTCCCACAGGAACATCAGCTGAATGTCCATTCCCAAAGAGGACCACATACCCCTCCGAGCTCAACTAGGCCTTCTGGAGGTTCACACACAGTTGAAGAGGCTGCCCCCATCTGGGAATGGTGGAAAATATCATGTGAGATTTCCCACAATTCCCAGATGGGGACAGCCTCTATAGCAGCTGACAAACTTTCTGTTCTTCTCCCCATAACAGATACCCTGTGATGTAGGTAGCTCAGAAAGGTAGCCATGACTAGCCCAAGTTAACCCTGCTGGCTTCATATAGGACTGCAGAATCAAACCAGGAGACTAACAGATCAGTGCTGGGATCATCCATATAGCAGATTGTTTCAATCTGGGAAAGAAAATCTGCAGAAAAAAATGGAAAAAGATTTTCACATCTGGCACCTTCAGACTCAGAATAAAAGATAAAGAGGGAATGCCCATTAGTAGTAGGTTTCTGAATTATGGTGGTTACTTATTTAATTATATTTTCATAATAATAGCTTTTTGGTTTGTGTTTTTATTGTGAGCTTTGGGTAAAGGGCTAGATAGAAATTTAATGAAATCATTAATATAATTGGCCCAGAAAGTGTTTCTATTGCTCTGTTCTAAACCCTGCCTCTCTCCCAACTGGAACTTTTCCTATCAACCATTCCCAGGTCATACCTGAAGCTTTTTTGAACTACACGCGAACGATAAGGCTAGGCCATGCTCTGATTGGCTAGCTGACTGGGAGTTCAAACGCTGCGGGATGGCCGGGGACAGCGGCGAATGCCCTGAACCAGGTGTAGAAAACCCGTGTGGGCCCCCTGGGGTGGGCTGGAGTGGTTCCGAACAGAACCACCCGCCCAGCTGTGTATATGCGTGTTCTTCCGGCCGTCTTGTGAAAAGGCCTCTGCTTTCACTCTTACCACATTTTCATTGTTCAATTGAAATAGATTTCATCCTGAAAGCATTTTAACAATTACAACAGTAACAGCAGCAGCAGCAGCAATAATGATGATGATGATGACGACAAATAATAATAAATAAATAATATAACAACAACCACCTCGGGTGTCCATTATCATAGAAAATGCAAAACAAATTTCGCTAAGCCGATTACTATTAACCAAGTAGCCAAGAGCTCTGTTGAGATTGACATGGGAGAAGAAAATGCCTTTCATGCCGTCGGCAGTAAATAGCTGTCTGCTCTTACAGACTCTCATGTTTCCTAATTGCCTAATTCTGAAAGCATTAAAGTAATGCTAACATAGAGACACTCAGAACTGAACTTCCCACGGAACGTGTTTGTAGGGTGAGGAGGAGTTAGGCAGAGGCTCCAGCTGACTTCTGAAGCCTATAGGATCCAAATTCATGTGATTGGTTGTTGTCGTTTTTAAATCACCCCTCCTATAAAAGTAAGGAGGAACAAAATATGGATGAATCTTATGAAAAACAGAGATTACCCTGGTAATTAGTGCAGGCTGCTTAGGAAGGAGATATTAAAAGACATTAGGACAGTTTCTGCGTAGCTCATTCAATTGCTTTGTGACCACTGGTTATATACTTATCAGTTACAACGTCTCATTTTTCCAACCTCACCATATGGTCATAGACTCTTGGGCCCTTTCTGCAGAGAGCCTTAATCAGGATTAAAGGTTCATGTAGGCACATTAATATGGTTCAAGATTTGGCTCAGTTTGGTCTAGTGTTTAGGAAGCCGGTCTCTTATCTGGGAATGGCAGGTTTGATTCCGCTCTTCTCCATGAAGCCAGCTGGGTGACCTTGGGCTAGTCACAGCTCTCTCCTGAGCTCTCACAGCCCCACCTACCTCACAGGGTGTCAGTTGTGGGGAGAAGAATAGAAAGCTTTATCAGCTGCTTTCAGTTGGTGAGAAAAGCCAACTCTTCTTCCTCTTCCTCTTCCTCCCCCTTACTGGTCTGGCTTCATTTGCATTAGACAGGGCCTGATCTGTATTAAGGAGGCCCTTAAGTCTGGAGCTCTGGTAGCACGATTTAATTGATACTATCAGAGGGACCAGTCTCCTGTTCTGGAGCACAGGAGGCATGTAGAAGGCCACCTTCTTTGTTTGGGATTACTGAGGGGTGTGGCTGTGGCTATGGAGCTCACACAAACTTTATTGCTGTGGCATGAGTTAATGCAGATCAGTGCCATGAGTGCAGACTGCACTGATTCCACCCATGCCTCCCAGCAATCCGGATCAATGGGCCAGGGTTTTCTAGACCCATGGATCCTGGATTAACAGGAAGCATCTCCCGAAAGGTCCTTAGTGCAATCTCTGGGCCTTAGAACAACATCCATAGGGAAAGGAGGACACACATTAATTGACATCTGAACTCTCCATTTCAGGAGACAAAAACTAAGACTTTCCTGCATTCCTTTTTTAAACAGTTAGGTTTACACTGTGTACTGTTGTTTGCCATACACAGTACCATAGCTACATGGGGTGCTTCCACATTGGCCACTTAACACCCATTAAGCATCCATTAAGGATGGGTTTTAAAAACCTCGTCCGCACTACAAAACCCATTAGAGACACATGCGTCCACAATGGCTCTCGCGTGATGTGTTTCTAATGGGTGTTAAGAGCCCCTTAATCCTGATTAAGGGAAGACTACCTTGGGTGTAGTCTTAATGGGTACTTGTGCAGTAAAGACACATCCATTTAGGATGTGTCCACACTACACAAGTGTCCTTAAGTGGGCCCTCACCCTCACCCTCCATGATTGGCTTCCCCTCACCCCAGAAGCCGCAGATGAGGGCTTCTGGGGCCGGGGGGGGGCTTCACCTACACCCCCCCATCCCACCCCAGGGTGAGCGCATGCGATCCCCTCCTTACCTTCAGGCAGCCAGGCCGATTCTGGCTGCTGGGGCTCGATGCACTTTGCACGTGCATGCAGTGTGCCTCCCTATTGGCCAGGGCCGCGCACTTGCGCAGTTAAGGAGGGAATCTGAAAAATGAAGTTGTTCTTCCTAGGGATGTGCATGAATATTTGTATTATTCGTTATTCAGATGAATTTGGAAATTTGTATATCAATCGAATGTCCAGATATTCGTACTTTAGTATTAGTACAAATATGAATACAGTGGTACCTTGAGATACGAGTTTAATTCGTTCTGTAACCTTGCTTGTATGTCAAATCATTCGTATCTCAAAGCAATTAATTAATGGAATTCCATTAATCCGTTCCGGGTCCCAAAAAACCACCTCACCTTCCAGCTCCACACCCAAATTTCAGTCCCTGAAAGCGGCCAGCAGCTATAACAGCTCCATTTTTTGCCCTACGTCTTTCTGGAGCTGCTATGTTTGGATTACAGGAGCAGCTGCCAGGCCTCAGAGGCTGCCAAAATTCAGCCTGCCCTCGGCGCTCACTTCCTCACCCCCTCCCTCCCTCCCTCGCCTCGCAGCCGTCGCCTTCTTTTTCTCTCGGTGCGTCACAGCCCCGCCCCTCTGCCTTGGCTTTTCCTCCGCGCATCACAGCCCTCGGCCTTCTGCCTCCTCTTTTCCTCCACGCGTCGCAGCCCCCGCCCTTCTGCCTCCTCTTTTCTTCCACGCGTCGCAGCCCCCGCCCTTCTGCCTCCTCTTTTCCTCCGCGCGTCGCAGCCCCCGCCCTTCTGCCTCCTCTTTTCCTCCGCGCGTCGCAGCCCCCGCCCTTCAGCACATCGCCTCAGCCTCAGCCCGCAGCGGGAGCGCTGGTCGTGTGATTCCTCGTATCTCAAATTTTGCTCTCATGTCAAAGCAAAATATCTCTCACTCGGCGCCTCGTATCTCAAAAAAATCGTAAGTTGGGGCACTCGTATGTCGAGGTACCACTGTATTTTAAGTTATCTTTATGAATAATTCAGACATTGCATATGTGTCCATACAAATCTTGTGCATATCTGTACACATCCATAACAATACGTATGGGATAAAAACGGGATACATAAGGAACGAAAACAGGATGCATACAGATGTGTATGAGATTCGTATCATTGGATACAGATCAATATTCATACAATAGATACAGATGTATTTGTATCGGTTTGAATGTCCAGACATTCATTTTTCTTTATTCATATGAATTCAGATCTTTGAATATTCAATTCATTACAAATCGAATGTCGAAAATTGCACTCGTGCAAACCCCTAGTTCTTCTGTAAAAATGGGCTCAGGCTATATGATAGCATAGATTTAAGGAAAGGTTTTCACAGTCAAGGCAGCTGCCTTAGATCTATTAATTGAGCTGTTAATTACTACTAACAGTGGGCCCAGACATACCCCATCATTGACTTAAACAGATTGCAGTCCTTTAATCTGAATGACCATGGTAGATTTCCTACATAGCTGGAGATACAGGTGGGTTTGTGTCCTGTTCAGCCCTATGGCACAGGTTACAAATTCTGGCAATTGCAGTCCTACTGTAATTTGAATTGGTTCATATAAACCATCATATGCAGATTTCATATAAACCTGTTTTCCCTCTCTTCTTTTCAGCAATAAACTTCTTCTCCAATGCAAGGTCTGCCACATGGAAACCAGACCATGGTTCCTGTATCTTTTATATTCATGCCAAAGAAGGAATTCCAGCAAGCCTTTTGCTGCCCTGTTATTAAAGGTTTAGGAACCCTGGGGCTATTTCACACTTCCCTTCCCATCTGCTGGACGGGAAAGGAGCACAGTCACCTAACTTTAACTTGCATTTGCTGTAGGGATGAGCATGAATGGGGTTTTTTTGCATTTGATTCTTATTGAATTGGATGTAAGGAAATACATATTTGCTCAAATTAATCCCCTTCAAATGTGGTAGGATTCTATCTGATACTAGGGATGTATACGGATGGGGGTTATGACATTCGATTTTTAATGAATCAAATGTTAGAAAATCTGTATTCATTTGAACAGATCCCTTTTGAATGTGGTAGGATTCTATTTGATACTAATGTATTCGTATGAATTTGTACGAATATCCAATATGTATCTGATTCAAATGAATGTGTATTCGATACCAACGAATACATATCCGATATGTATCCCGTAATAAAACTGCACTCTGAAAGCAAGCTGAATCCACTTTCAATCTGCTCTTGATCCACGTTGAATGTAAACTGGATCCGCTGCAGATGTGTGGCATAGCCATTTCCCCACCTCCCCAGTTTAATGAATGTTTGTACTATTCATACGAATGTCTGAAACATTTGTACGAATGTTCGTATTCATATGAATGTTCATGTATGACTGTTGTTACATTTGATTAGCGTACAAATGTCTGAATTTGGATGAATCCATACAAATAATGTTGTGAATATTTGTGCAGATCCCTACTCAATACAAATGTATTCCTACAAATTTGTATGAATATAAGATATGAATGAATACATATCCCGTAACCTATCAGTTCTGAAGGCATCAAATCCACCCTGAATCAACTTTGAATTCACTCTCAATCCATGTCGAATTCACTCTGGATCCATTGGAGATATGACTGGTGCAGCAACTTCCCACCTCCCTGGTTCACGAATCTTCCAAGTCATTCATACTAATACAAATGTCTGTGTATGAATGACATAACATTTGATTCATAAACAAATGTCTAAATTCATATGTATCCATACAAATATCAAATGTCACAAATATTCATGCACATCCCAACTTGCTGGTCTGGTACATCAGCCAGTGCAGAATTGCCCCTGGATACGTCTCCTTAGGGTCAGAGTTGCTGCCGAAAAGTTTCTTGATCCTTGAACTAAATTTGGAAGTTGTTCTGGCCTGAGGAAGTAGTAAGGTTGGAGTGCCTTCTTCTTAGCCAGAGTCTTTGGAGTCCCAGAATTCATTTCAGTAACGACTGTTCCATTGGAGGAGCCTACAAAATGACCCTAAATTGTCCCATATAATCGCCAGGATTGGATGTTGGTTTGAGCAATCACCAAAGGGTTCATTACCCTTCTGTACCCGCATTGCCTTCACATTTGCCTGATCAAATGGGAAAGGAGTTGGCAGAGAAAGTCAAACAATAGCAATGAAAAGAGAGCAAGAGAGACTTGTAAATTCAAGGCCCTTTGAAATAGCCATATGCAGGATTTGTTGCCAGATAGAGCAAGAGACCATATTGCTTCTGAAATTACTGTGCAAGTGAAGCAGAGGTGATAAATTTGATGTGCCCATTGAGGGCTGTATTTTGGGTTGATTTAGAAAAGAGAGAGAGGAGAGAAGAAAGAGAAAGAAAGAAAGAAAGAAACCTATTAAAGTGCATGTGCCCAGGCACACAGATAGCAAGGTTCAGTTGTCCACAACATTAATTAGCATAATACAAAAATGTTCCTCTATGAAGCAGAGCAGTAATCAAAATAAAATCCATTTTCCTTTGTTAAACTTCACAGTGCTGAGATGTTCAGTCAGATTTTTTTTTAACACCACTAAAGATCTGCTTACCCCATCCAAAAAAGGCACTAGGACTTTTCACCACAGAACTCTAGAATGCCGCTAAAGTTCCTTGGGCTAAGGAGATAGCTTTCCCTCCTCACTGTTTTTATTTTTAGTGTTTTCATTTTACACTCTGTTCTCTTTTTTTGTATCCATTTTTTATTTATTTTCAGTAAGCATTTATATCACATTTCAGTATATAATTATAATAAATTCTATTACAATGCTCTAAAATTTTCCATGTGACTTCCTCCGTTCTTCGGAGTCTTCTTCTAGTAATCTTTTTATTCTTTGCTTTGCACATATACCTGTTACTCTTTCTTTTAGAGGCTGAAACCTTCCATCAGAATACCCAATCCCTGAAGAAATTCTATAAAAGGTCCCCAATCTTCTATAAACTTATTCACTGTTTTGTCTTTTAATAAATTCGTCAGTTTGCCCTTTTCTGCCATCTCCATCAATCTGAGTATCCATTCCTCCTCTATAGGTAACTCTTCTTGCTTCCATTTCTGTGCATATAACCATCTGGCAGCTGTCACCATATATAGTATGAAAGTCTTTACATCATTTAGACCTTCATCAGAAATGCCTAACAAAAATAATTCTGGTTTAAACTCAAAATTACATTCTGTTCTCATTGCTTTATTCCTCCCTGAGACCTTCAGGTATAAGGTGGGATATCGGTGCAAATCAATTAGAAAATAGATCTCTAATAAGCCATCAATGTGTTCTTGAGAGGCACCCATGTCAGCCATTCTCTCATTGAACCCCCTGCCAAAAGGGTGCTGTGAAGGCACCCAAATAGGGGTGTGCACGAATAATCATAAAATTTGTTATTCGTACAGATTTGTATGAATTCAGACATTTGTACATGAATAAAAAGTTACATATTCATACACTGACATTCGTACGAATATGAATGATTTGGACATTCATACAAATAGTTTGGACATTCGTTAAACTGGAGACATGGGAAAGTGGCTGCGCCAGGCATCTGCAACAGATCTAGAATGCATTTAACATGGATTGAGAGTGTATTAAAAGCGAATTCAGGTAGGATTTCACGCTTTCAGAGCAGAATTGTTACAGGATATGTACCGGATGTGTATTGTGGATGCATATCAGATACACATTTGTTTGTATCCGATACATTTTTGTTCATACCGAATAGAATTTTATCACATTCAAAAGTGTCTATTTGTATGAATGCAAATATTCAAACATTTGATTTGTTATGGATCAAATGTCAAAAAACACATTTGTTGGCTTTCATACCTTGCTTTTCTCACACATTTAAGGAGACTCAAAGCTATGGACAAAGCTTTCTATTCTTTTCCCCACAACAGACCCTCTGTGAGGTAGGTGGGATTGTGAGAACTCAGAAAAAGAGATGTGACTAGCCCAAGGTCAACCAGCTGGCTTCATGGAGGAGTGTGGAATCACACCCCATAACTGTGAGATATGAGTCTGGCACTCTAGCCACATGACAAAACTGGTCCACAAGGGGGCTTTGCTTGAAACCAAACATCCCTAGTGCTACCGCATCATGAAAGGACTAAGATTAGGACCTTTCAGATTAATTCAGGGTCCTCAACAATCACTTTAGGTAGCCTGTTTGCCAACCTGTTGATCCTGATATATATTTATTAGTGCAGCCTGGCCATGTTTTTCTTCACAGTCTGCTCTGTGTGAATTATGCTCATGGGGGGCGCCTCCTCCCTCGGCATCCCTGGATTTTCATGGCAGTAGCAGGGGCCTGGAACTATTTTGCCTTCATCATATCCTAGGAACTGAACTTGCACCGGTTTGGACTAGTGGTTAGGGAGCTGGATTAGGAATGTACATGAATGTTTGTAACCTTCATTATTCAGATGAATTTGGACATTCATACACAAATCTAACGTTACGACATTCGTACATTAACATTTGTATAAATACGAATGTTTGGGAACATTCGTACAAGTAGGTCACACATTCGTTAAACTGGTGATACGTATCAGATCCATATGCACTGATATAGGATACATATCTGATATGTCTGCATTTGTATAGGATCCGTTTGCATTTGTATTGGATATTCGTATGAATACATTCATATCAAATAGAATCGGACAACATTTGAAGGGTATCTATTCAAACAAATACACATTTTCTAATATTCGATTCATTCCGAATGGAATGCAAAAAAACCTATTCATGCACATCCCTAAGCTGGACTCTTATCTGGGAATACCAGGTGTGACGGTTTCAGGGTGCAGGCTGCAGCGGGCAGTGATAGTGCATTGGCCCTTTTGCAAAATGTGTTGCTTTCTGTCTGTGCAAACCCTCGCAAACTGCATTTGCAAGCCTAGGCTGCAAATAGCAGAAAAGGCAGGAAACATTGCCTGGGCCCTTCTGCATTGAATGGCTGCTGGGAATTTGGAGGGGAAAGCTGCCCAGGGACCTGCGGGCTTGATTGACAAGCAGGAGGAGTTTCCCTTGGTTGCCAGTGGTAACAGCCAATCGGAGCACTAGAGGCTGAAGGGTATAATAGGCAGAGAAAGCAGCAGACTGGGTCTTTTTGCTGAGCAATTTTTGAAGCGGATTGATGGTGAAGATCTGTCTCCGAGGGACACTTTGCCAGAAACTGACCAAGGGGTCTTTTCTCTGAAGGGGAACTGATCAGTAAGGTCTGTTCTTTGGGGGGGGGGAGTTGAAGGAGGCAACCGAGTGGTTGAGTCTCTGAAGGAACTTTGCTAAGAACTGACCAGAGGCTGGAACCCACAGCCTAGCAGGAAAGGGCTAAGCCTTGCTGAGACTGGGATTGAGTTGCTAAGCTTTGGGGAGGCTTGAGCTTTTGGGCAGAGCAAACCAAAGAGGGAAGTGGATAGGATTATCTGCTTAGAAGCAACTGGTTACCTTTAAGCTAAGAAAGCTGTTTTGATTGCAGCTTGCTATATTAAGAGACTTTTGATCTTTCTCTTGCCTTATCTGAACTTTCTATTTACTCTCTTACCTTTCTAATTGTTATTCTCAATAAACTTGTTTTGGTTTACTATTACAACGCTTGCTACCAGTTTATTGCTTTAGACCTGTAGCACTCACTCGGCCTAGTGCACACTTCCAGCAACCTAAAAGTGCCCAGCTACTTTTCAGAGGGCAGGCACTGGATGGTCTGCTAGAAGTCATGACATTGGGTTTGATTCTGCACTCCTCCATGAAGCCTACTAGGTGGCCTTGGGCTAGTCATAGCTCTCTTCTGAGCTCTTATAACCCCACCTACCTCACAGGGTGTTCTGTTGTTGGGAGAAGAATAGAAAGCTTTGTCAGATGCTTTGAGTCCCCTTAAATGGGTGAGAAAAGCAGGGTAGAAAAGCCAACTCTTCTTCTCCTGCACGCAAAGAAGATTCTTGGGCACGGGTTTCCGGTTTTGCTTCTCCAAGAATAGTGAAACATGATCCTTCTTAACCGAGCAGCGTAATTTGCAAGACGGAGTTGATGTGCAATCACCGGAAGATAAAAGCAACTCATGTTCAGATAATTCCACATCAGATACTGATCATCAGCAAGAACAATTACTCTATTAAATTGGAATTCATGAATAATTCACCAGCTCCATCAGTGAAGGAAAAAGAAATATCCAAAAGTAGTAGCAGGGTACGTGATGATCAATGAGTAGAGCCAGTTTTAAATAACAGAAAGACCATTTTTATGAACTGTGTTTGTGATTGTTTAATCAGTGCGTGCTGTGGATTATGGTTCTTATTTTTCATCTTTTTTTCTGCAAAGCAGTTTAGAAACAAAAGCATAATCCATCCTTGCTGCAAGCATGATTAATGCGATCCTGTGTCTTAACAGTGCATGTTAGGGATGTGAGTGAAGCCAATGGGAATAGAATGGGGGGAATATTAAGCTTCATTGGAAACCCTCCCCCTTGTGAATGTGCATGGCTTCAGCCTCATGCGCAAACATCCAGCAAATGTTTGCATGCAAAGGGAACCCCTTCACCCCTCTCTTCCCATCTTCCTCCCCCCCCCCGCCACTCACCTGCACTACCTCTGCCATCATGCACTCCTTGAGGTCCAACCAGGTCTTCTGGAGACATACCTCCAGAAGGCCTAGTTGGGCCTTGCGGAGCCATTGAATGGTGGTAGAGGTCACTGTTGTGGCTGCATTTATGAGTAACAGGACACAGCCAGGGGGGAGGAGTGGCAAGGTCGAGGGGAGGCCGGGGGTGAAGAGGACTTTGGCATGCAGGGAATCCCCACACACCCTTCCTTACCGTCCTGCCTCACCTCAGCCCCCTACTCACCTGCCACCACCGCTGCCATTGCCCGCTTCTCAAGTGCTGCCATGCTTTTCCTGACCTATGCCTCTAGCAGGTACTGTAGTGGCAAAGTGGATTGAGAGGTTCATAGAGCCCTTCAGCCTGCCTTTTCTCGCCGCTGCCTTTTTCTGTTTTCAAAGGCAGGGAATGGCCTATAGGTCTTGTGGTTAGAGTGTTGGATTCTTAACTGTTAGTCTCCCAGTTCAATTCTGCACTCATTCATGAAGACGGCTAGGGGGACTTTGGCTAGTCACAGCTCTCCCTCTAGTTCTCACAGCCTCACCTACCTCACAGGATGTCTCTTATGGGGAGAGGAACAGAAAGGTTTGTCAGCTGCTTTGAGTCCCCTTAAATTGGTGAAAAAAGCTGAGTATAAAGCCAACTCTTCTTCTTTATTTCAAATGCTTTGGGCATCCAAAAGTGCAGACACCTAAGCATTCTACCACTGTGCCTCCCTAGAAGAAGAGTTGGCTTTTCTACCCAGCTTTTCTCACCCATTTAAGGGGACTCAAAGTGGCTGACAAAGCTTTTATATTCTTCTCCCCACAATAGAACACACTGTGAGGTAGGTGGGGCTGTGAGAGCTCAGAAGAGAGCTGTGACTAGCCCAAGTTCATCCAGTTTGCTTCATGGGGGAGGGCAGAATCAAACCCGGTATTCCCAGATAAGAATCCAGCTCCCTAACCACTAGACCCAGATAAGAGTCCGGCTCCCTAAGCACTAGAGCAAACTGGCTCCCAAGGGTGGGAGGCAAAGTGCAAATTCACTGAATGTCACGGGAGCTACAAGCATAAGCTTTGGACACCCTTGGGAGGCAGCAAGGCATGGCTTGCTTTGTTCCAAATGCTCAAAGATCCAAGTTAGCACTGCTCAAGAACGGTCCATGCATCAGACAGCATATTATTTGTTTTAGCAATGCATTCATTTACATCTTGATTTATATTGAGTGCATCAAAACCATGCAAAGGGCAAATGTAGAGTGAGATTAATTAGTGTGATCATCATTCCCCTGCACACTAAAATAAACTCCTTGACCTTTTCCCTACAGCTCTGTATTCCTCCACCTTTACAGGTGGAGCATTAACCCTCATCAGTATGGGTGAAAAATTATGCATTTTGTGGACCATGGTTTGGTATTCCTCTTGTTTTTAATCACTCCTGCCAAGCTATATTATGGTACTGGCCTTATTTCTGCAGGGATTTTTCTTGGACAATGTTCTAAAATTGAAAAATGTTTTCCTGAATCACACACACAAAATACATTCACTTGGCTGGTGGGAAAAGTTATTGCAGCCTCACTGATGAACTCATAAATTGTTTAGGAAAAGGACTAACAGGCTGTGTTGAAGCACATTAATTTGGGAACAACTTAATTTTTTCAAACTAAGGGCAAAGTGCTCATTCACTCTTATCAGGTGCTGGGTGTGCAAAATGCCATGGGTAGGGATGTGAATGAATATTCAGCACATTTGGAATTCATACAAATAGGTACAAATTCATAGATTCATGGCCGAATTGAATAGGGCCTACATTCATAGGCCCTATTAGTCCACAAATCAGATTATCTGGCACTCATCAAAGCTTTGGTGGATACCAGAAGCCCCTGGGGCCTCCCATCTCATCTCCCCACTCCTGCACCCCCAGCCTTCCATTCTCTCCCCTGCAGCCTCCCATCACCCCACTTACCTTGCATCACCGCTGCCACTACACTTTTGTCCTAGGCCTGCCAGTTCTCTGCATGCATCTCCCACTACATGTTCAGAAATGGAAGACCTATTTCAACCTTTGGTAACAGCCAAAGTAGGGCCTGGGGATGCCACCACAGGCCTCCTGCCCCCTCCAATGTACCCCTTTTTCTTTGGTGGGGCATAGTGGGTCCCCGTGCCTATTTCAACAATCTCCGGAGACTGAAAAGGCACTTTTGGGTTTGCACGTGCAACTCTTCATGTGATGATTGTGACCCCAGATGGACTGCTGCACACACAGACCCAGAAGTGCCTAGGATGACAACGCAAGGTGATGGTGATGGTGGCAACTATGACAAGTGAGTGGGGGTACAGGAAGGGAGGGATGGGGTGTGTCCGGGAAAGCTGCCAGCACACACACAAACACACAGCTGATAAGAGACAGCTCACTTGCCAAGGCAGCTCCTCCAGCAGCACAGCCAAATGAAGTCCACAGAGAAGAAGTCAAACAGTCCAAAGTCCAGGGTTTATGAGAGCAACACAACAGTCCGGTCCGAGGTCAAGGTAGCCAAGTATTCAAGGTCTGGGGGTCAGATACAGCAGCCTTCTCTAAAGGAAAACCAATAGTTTCTGACAAAAGGCCTGGGTGTCTTCCCAGTGTTTTATCTACAGTCATAGCTGTAGATTATCAGCGTGTTTCTGTGCAAGTCTCTTCGATCGTCTTAACCCTTCCTCCTCTGCTCTCCTCTGCTTAAAGCTAGGGGATCTTTGTGCTGCTGTACCAGGTCTCCCATGTCTTGCACTTCTGCTGTGGCAAGGCTGGGCTGCTGAACCCCAGGCTCCACTGGGGCTGGGAGGTCAGAACTGGGCCCTGGCACCACCTCAGGTTCCTCCTGCACCTGAGAAAGTGAGTCCTCCTCATCTTCTGAGTCCTCCTCCTGGCTGACCATGACAGGGTGGGGAAGTTCTGCATGGTACACTTCTGCATGGAGAGAGGCACCCTGAAGAGCTGCTTCTTCACTAGAAACAGCTCTGTGCATCCTGGAGCATCCTCTGCACATCCTCTGCACTTAAAACTGCTCCATGCCTGTACCGACGGCTGGATCAGTATAACCCTGAACACTGCATCTCCCCCGCTTCTGAGTGGAAGAGGTGCAGGGGAAGCAGGTGACTGGTGGCACAGGTGCAAATACATACTGTGTTGCCTGGTCACCCTGATGACGGCACCACATTGGCATGCTGGCACCATTGCAGGGGCTCCACGATCACCACTATAACAGCAGCAATTTGCATTTAGCCAATGCTTACTTAAGCACCAGCTAGGGTACAAATACTTTCGGCATGCACAAGTGCATTCCAGCTAGGGTTGTGCACTAATATTTGTAACATTCAATATTCATATAAATTCATACAAATTCAGACATTTGTACAAGAATCAAATGTTACGACACACATATATTGACATTCATATTTGTACAGAAGCTTCAGAACATTCGTCAACCGGGGAGGTGGGAAAGTGGCTGGGCCAGTCACATCTGCAAAGGATCCAGAGTGCATTCGACATGGATTGAGAGTGGATTCAAAGTGGATTCAGGGCAGATTTGAGAGTTTTAGAGTGGATATGTTGCAGGATATGTATCGGATCCATATGGGTTCATATTGGATATTTGTATGAATTTGTATGAATACAGTCATATCGAATAGAATCCTACTACATTCGAAGGGGATCTATTCAACAAATACTAATTTTCTTACATTTGATTTGATATGAATTGAATGCAAAAAAAAAACCCAAACAAACCCATTCATGCACGTTCCTAATTCCAGCACTTAGCATCCCAGAGACCGGTGGTGAAGTGATAAAATACCCCCTGTTTTGTTCCCATGCCGTTTGCTTCAAGTTGGACTCCAGAAATAATCATCCCCGTAAATCATATTGCTATTTCAGGAAAACCTGGAACAGGAGTTGATTTTCCTGGAATAGCTCTATGCCAGGATTCCACCCCCATGTATCCCAGAGCTATGTTGGGATTGCCATGGATACATGTAATATTTGGATAATCCCTAGTTTTAGGCACTGTATGGATGCAGTCAAAGAACATCACTTGGATTGCCTGTTTGCACCATAAGCAGAATTCACTCACTGTGAGCAAAATCCAGAAGCTTCCTTCCCCATTCCCATTCCCAGACTACAGCCCCGTCAAGACTATCGTGCTGCCATGATGGGGTCACCATATATAATGGTGGTCCTGCTATATCCCCCCTGAAAAGCACTAAAATCTTTTGCTGGAAAACCCAACACTGGTTTTCCAGCAATACTGCATTTTCCTACCTTTTGGATTGAGCCAGCATTGTTTCTCCATCCGCAATGCACATGGAAGCCAAAACTGATGGCCATGCACGTGCGATAGAAGCAATGTGCACTTCTGGGTAGGGATGTGCTAGAATATTTGAAACATCCAAAATCTGATCGAATTTGGACATTCAAATTTGGATTGAATATATACGTTTGTGTTTTAACATTTGTACGAATTTTGAATCTTTCAGATCACTTGTATGAATTATTCGGAAATTCATATGTGTATAGATCTGTATGCATCTTATGCATATCTGTACACATTTGTACAGATACGTGCAGGACAAAACAGGACACATACGGGATATAAATGGGATCTATATGAACACATACTGTCATGTCGCAGGCCGTTTGGGCAATAGGCAGACACTTGCGCGGCTACTCAGTCCCAAGGGTTTCAGGCGTTCTCGAAGTCAGTTCCAGTCTAGGGTCTAGGAGTTCAGAAGTCAGCAAGAGTCAGGTGGTCCAAGGAGTCAGCAGGTCACAAGGAGTCCAGGATTTCAGCTCAGGTAACAAGAGGTTGTTCAGACATTGTCTGCAGCAACTGGAAGCAACGTGAGCTTGTTCTTAAATAGGAGAGTCAGAGCCACGCCCACCGTGCAGCTGGGCTAATCGCTCCAACCTCTGTCTCACCTGCTTCTGCTGCCTAAGCAGGCTATGAGAGAGCCTTTGATTAGGCTCGCTGCAGGTGGATTCATCACCAGAGCTGTCTGGCTGCTCACCTGGACCCAGCCTTGGCTCTTCCATGCCTGCAATGCCCTGCTGTGGCTGCTCCTCAGCCTGTGGTTGCATCGCAGGCATATCCTCCTCTTCAGATGAGGCTGGGCAGGGCATGACACATACAAACGTCGACATTCATATCTTCAAATATGAATTGGATATTTGGATGAATAGAAACGGATCTTTTTGAAAACATTCATTTTTCTTTATTCGTACGAATTCGAACATTTGAATATTCAATTCAAATCAAATTGAATGTTGAAAATTGCATTCATGCATACTTCTGGGTATTTGGCACTTTAAATAAATATAGTCTGACTAGGAAACTGTAATGACAGGTGAACAATATTCCTCATTATTGCTTCCTAGTGAGTTACCTGGCCTCTGTCATCTGGAGAGTGTCTACACAAACAATGCTACCCTAGTTCCACTATGTTTAGTGGTACCTAAACAGGAGCTCTTCTATGAGAAAAGGCTTGCAAACATCGATGGCTTCTGGTTACATGCAAATCTGCAGATTTATGCACAAGGTGAACTAATTAGATGACAAATTAGATGGTTAGCACAGGGATCATGAGTTCAACAAACAAAAGAGTATCTTGGCACCACGGTCGGGGCAGCCACATGGCAGTCGTCACTCTTTCATTGGGAATGATTAATGATTTATTTTATGTGCAGATTCACATTTCTGGGCTGTAAGAGAAGCAGCTGATGATATTCAGTCAGAGCAATTTGTTGTCAGGTTTTTGTTTGTTTCTAATGGACTAGCAATTAGTGCACAAGATCTCAACTGAAAAAAACAACCATCTGTGGCACATATCATTGAGGGTTCCTGCCCTGTTGTTATTATTTTTAAAATAAAATGTAAAGATGTTCTCACATTGAGCTAAGAGCGACCAAATGGAACTATCTATGGACCTTTCTGCACTTAGTTTTATTCTGGAATATATCCACAGGCTTGTACACACCCCAAGCAAGGCCTGCCATAGACATTTTCTGCACTTACTTGTTAATCCAGATCCAGGACCTGCTAAGAACACATCGTCTGCACAAGAGTAGAGTAGATCCAGATCTAACTGTGGTAAGGGCTCATTAATCTGGATTAGTGGTAAGCCAGATAAATGTGGTCTACATCCATGGCTGAATTTGCACTTAGGCCTCTGGTATGCAATTGGTCCAGCTCTGATACAGAATATCTGCACCAGAGCTGTCATAATTGCATATCAGAGGCCTAAATGTGAATTCAGCCCATGCTAGCGTTTTTAACACACATTTGCGGTTCTAAATGCAGATGCCTCTGCCTGTGGTTGATCCAGATCTAGCTAATACGG
The DNA here is from genome assembly GCA_023333525.1 of Aspidoscelis tigris stejnegeri. Classification (NCBI taxonomy): domain Eukaryota; kingdom Metazoa; phylum Chordata; class Lepidosauria; order Squamata; family Teiidae; genus Aspidoscelis; species Aspidoscelis tigris. The sequence continues at coordinate 102,804,687 of JALMGA010000003.1, read as the reverse complement.
ATCTAGCTAATATGGATTAACGGAGGTAAGTGCAGAAAGGACTATAGTCAGCATGTGAACAACAGACCCCTATCTCAAGATATATTCCAGAACAAGGCCAAAAACTTAGGATGTCATGATGTTTCAGTGTATAATACATGCAGGTCCAAGCAGTGTGGCTTTTTGTAGTTGGTGATTTTGTCAACATTGATTTGTTTCAAGTGCCACCCAAGGTCTTTCGGGATGGCACTCAGTGTGCTGATCATCACTGGCACCACAACTGCCATCTTGTGCCAGAGTCTCTGCACTTCAATCCTTCATATTTGGCTGTTTCCCCATGTTGTTTCTCATTAACCCTATTATCACCAGGTATTGCTGCATCGATGAGCCACGCCTTTTTCTTCTCAACAATACAGTAGTCACAGGTGTGTTGTGCACTAAGACATTGTCTGTTTGAGTAAAAAAAAGTCCCACAATCTTTTGGCTTGCCCATTTTCTACCACTTTTTCAAGCTTTATCATCCCAACAGTTCTTTGCTGCTGCCAGATGATAGTTTTTGCAAATATTTCATTATTATTGTCATCTATCATCCCTCAATTTATCCAAGTCTAGGAAGGAAGGAAGGAAGGAAGGAAGGAAGGAAGGAAGGAATTGCACTGAAGGATAATCTGTAATAAATTTCTAAAAACAATCAGAAAATGCACGATTAATTTAAAGAATTCCAGTGAAAAATGAGACAACTAGATTTATTTCTACCTACCAGGCCATGAGCCCCCCATTCTCTTAGCTCAAGCGGTAGTAAAACATCTTACTCACCCATGTTATGTAACAACATATGGCTAAGTGCTATGTTGATGGATGACTATTTACTGCTTCGCCGTCCATTCAGAGCAGCACGTATCTCCTCTACACAGTGGAGCAAGTAATTACAAAAGAGACAGCATTTCCTGATGTATTTCACGTTTTTGCCACCCTAATTTGCTGTTCATCTTTTTCCACAGACAATTCTGATTGTTTTTCTGTGGAAAGTTGTTACCTATCTCCTGTGCACACGCAACCAATATTTATACACTTGTCTGGAACTCCCAGAAACACCTAATTAAATGTGGCCATATTGTGATGAAGTAAGGGAAACCTTTCCCACTACTGATAGCACCCATTTCCGCCAGCTATGATAAGAGGGAAACTAATTAGGATAGTTAAGAGATCACTTGTTCTTGCTTGTCTGTCGTAGGGAATTGAAAACTTCTCTCAGCCTCTTGAGTTCTTTTCTGCCTCTACTTCAATTTTTTTAAAAAAAAAACAGCTGGGTTGGCATGCAGCTTAGGTGACAAGAAAATGCCACAGTCTGAAGGGTGTATCTGCTTGTTGTTTTTATAAATCAGTGAAGTCATGCACACATCATCAGTGTGAAAAGATAGTTTGGACAATTTTTTGATCTTCTGTTCCCATGACTACATACCCACCAACATTTGGAATTTAGAATCAGGACGTGGGAAGAGGAGAATGGATAAAGGAATAATAGTGATAAATTAATACCTAGCTTTGGAGAGTCCAAGGGTGTTTTTCCATCGCACTCCTTTAATTCGGATCTAAGAAGATCTGGATCTAAGGAATAGGTACATTCCTTAATTCGGATCTAGTAGATCCAGATTAAGGGAAGTACCCAATGTGATTCCATGGGTGGTCTAGCACCCAATAACAATGGGTGCTAGCCTCCCTGTCATGGAAACACCGGAGCACCCATTTGGAAATCCGGATCTACCCATGAGGGGTCTGCCTGTCACCCCAGGTGTTGGGGGGGGACAGGGGGTGCAGTCTCCGAAGCTCCTTTGAAGTCTGTGCTGATCTTCGGAGTGAACTTTGAAGTGACTTCAAAATGACTTCGAAGCTTAGGTTTGGGGGCTCCCTCTCCATGGGTGCCCCCTCCCCCTAGCCTCCTCTAGACCCCATTGCCACACAAGCATTGGGAACAGGGTCTCTTTAATCCGGATTTTCTGGCTGAAGACTCCATTGTAGACCCCATTAATGGGGTCTACAGAAAATCCAGATTAAAGCCCAAAAAGTACCCATATGATCCAGATTTCCCAAGGTGCAATGGAAACAAATGTGTCTCTAATGGGTGCCATGGTGGAAATGGGGTCATCCAGCTCTCACCCAAATGGGTCCTCGATGGGTGCTAAAATGGGTATTAAGTGACCGTGGAAAAACACCCCAAGGCTACATGCAGACAGGGTCTAAAACTCATGATTATCCTGGCACTATATTGAGATCATCATATATATCCATGGCAATCCCACAATATCACTGTTCTCAGAAAAGGCTCTCCTAGTATACAGGACCACAAAGACACACCTTCTACAGGCCTCCGGGGTCCAGGATTCCATCCCAGGACATCGATAGATCTTGGCCTCAAATCTACCAACTAACTGGACTAGACCATTTTGAGAATCCTACTCCAGTTTATGCTAGGGATGTGCAAAAATATTCATGAACTTGGGGAGGTGGGAGAGCGGCTGCACCAGTCACATCTACAGCGGATCCAGAGTGCATTCGTCATGGATTAAGAGTGGATTCAAAGTAGATTCAGGGCAGATTTGACACTTTCAGAGTGGATATGTTACAGGATACATATCAGATATGTATCGGATACGTATGTGTTTGTATCAGATATTCATATGAATTTGAATGAATACATTTGTATCAAATATAATCCTACCATATTTGAAGGGGATCTATTTGAATGAATACGAATTTTCTTACATTTGATTCAATATGAATTGAATGCAAAAAAAAAACACATTTGTGTACAACTTTAGTCTACGCTGCATCCTGTATGGACAAAATGTACTGGGAGGAGGCAGGGATCTCCCTCATCTTGTATCAGCATGTGGAAGTGAGGCATCTAGACCCTTTCTCATATTGTATTAAGAATGAATCCAGAAAGGGCCTAGGATGAAAACACTAGTGCCCCATGCTGCCACCTCCAAGATGCTATTGAACCAGAGCCATCTTGGTCAAGTAAGTAGATGGCAGCTGTTCCCAATGCACCAGGTCAGGAGCCACTTTGGTCCTTTGAGTGGAAGATGGCTGCACCAATCCAGCAGTCAGTTTGGCCCAGTGATGGAAGGTCACCACATGCCTTTTCGCACTTAAATTCAGTGGGATACCATCCAACTGGAGTTAAGTTCATGGACCATGAGTTCCAGTACCATCGCCAACTTATCTAGTGGCCCTCAAAGTGTGGACAGTATGTCCCAGACCATCTGTATTGCCATAGCAATGGCCACAGCAACTTCCAGTGTGTCCTGAGCGATTGCTATGGTGATCATGATATGGCACACGGCTGTGCGGCTGCAGCCACACCACCTACTTTCAGAGTTTGCACCAAAAACTGGTGCATCTGGGAACTTTCCAAGACCATAATACATGCTCCCAGTAAAACTGTGGAGCACTGTTTACTGTTCCACAACTATGGAGTATCAGGAATAGGTTATGCACAAATGCAATTTTTGGGATTCCATTAGATTCGAATCGAACATCCAAAAATTCAGTTCGAATCGAACCTTTAAAATTCAAATGTATTCACATTTGATTTGAATCAAATACATTTGAATCAGTTTGTGCGAATTTTCAATTCAAATTCGCACATAGAGATGTCAATGACATTCATATGAGCCTGTATGCATCCATACGCATCCCGTACACATCTGTACACATCTGTACACATGCATATGCATCCCGCATGCATCCTGTTTTCATTCCGTATGGATCCATGCAAGTACATACGGATGCGGGAAAGACGCATATGGGCAAGTACGCATTGTGTATGTATCCGTACACATGCGAATGTACGAATAATTCAAACGAATAGATTCAAAAATTCAAAATTCACCTGAATGTTTAAATTTGAATTTATAGACATTCTATTTAAATTCAAATGTCCAAATTTGAATGAATTCGATCAAATTTTGAATGTTTTGAATATTCATGCACTTCCCTAATCAGAAGGACTGGGTCACTTTGGATGGAGGCAGCACCACAGCATGTGGGTTTATTTATTTATTTATATTTATATTTATATTTATATTTATATTTATATTCCACCCCATACCCAGGGGTCTCTGGGCGGTTCACAACATTAAAACACACACATATCAAAATGTATAAAACAATGCTAAAACCAGTACAAGATTTAAAAATCCAACATAATAATAATACACAGACACACACACACACAGCGATACAAGAACAGTTTAAAAAACAGTAGAGTGTGCAATGGGGGAAGCGGAGGGGGCATTTGGCCAAAGGCCTGGGTGAAGAGGTACGTCTTGACCGCTTTCCTGAACATAGACAGAGAAGGGGCCTGATGTACCTCCAAGGGGAGACCAGTCCACAATCCACATTCCACTACCGAGAAGGCCCTCTTCTGGGTGCCCACCCACCTACCTGCTGAAGGTGGAGGGATAACCAGGAGGGCCTCCCCTCCAGGTATTAAGACACGGGCAGGTCGGTATGGGAGAAGGAGCTCCTTTAGATATCTGGGGCCCAAGTCATTTAGGGCCTTATAAGTCAGAGGTAACACCTTGAATTGGGCTCGGTAGTGAATTGGCAGCCAGTGCAGTTCTTTTAGAACCGGCGTGATATGTGTCCGGCTAGATGTTTCGGTCAGCACTCTGGCAGCTGCATTTTGCACCAGCTGCAACTTCCGAACCGTCTTCAAAGGAAGACCCATGTAGAGTGCGTTACAATAGTCCAACCTTGAATGGAACGTGCCAGAGCATGCAATGCTCACACAGTAACGTAAGTGCAAAAAGACCCTACTTCTAATTCACAAGTTGCTGCAGGCTGCATCCCCACGTCCTGGTTCTCAAATGTTTTTTTGTTTGTTTTTTTGCATTCAAATTCTAGTTGAATCACATGTCAAAACATTTTATTCGATTCAAATGTTTAAAATCCAAATGCAACAAAAACTGATTTGAATCTGATCCATTTGAATCTATTTGTTTGAATTTTAGATACGAATTTGTGTTATACGTATCTGTACGCATTTAATCTGCATCCTGCTTTATCCCATATGCATCCCGTTTTCGTTCCGTATTATAAGCGCAAATGCGTACAGATACGTATGAAATTCATACAGACACGTATGTAATACACATGTATCTGTATATTCGAATGATTCAAATCATTGGAACAAATGTTTCGGAACATTCGAAATTTATTCGAATGTCTAAATTTGAATGTGAAGACATTTCATTCGAATTTGAATGTCCACATTCGGATGAATTCGATCAGATTTCAAATGTTAAAATATTCATCCCCAGTTCTGAATGTCTCCACAAGTCAAGGAGCAATCCTGCCTCCATTTTTGCAAGCAGCAGGTTTATGACAAACCATACTGTCACCTTTTCCTTTGATGTCTTTTGTTTTTCTAATTAAAAAGACAGATGGTTCTAAGGAGTTTTTCTGCAACAGCTTTCCTTTCATCTCATCTGATTCCTCAAATATTTTTTTCCTTACTGACTTAGCATAAGAGAGTTATGCTAACACAGAGATCCCTAATTTGGTCCATTACCCAAATAATAATAATAAATAAATAATCAGATAGGAGGGGAGGGATTTACTAGATATACTTCAATATATTCCAGACTTTTATGTTTCAGAAATAAAAGACGGAGGGACTCTAATGTACACATAAAATTTAAATGCAAGCAAAATTAAAGACATCCTAAAGAACAGTAGGTTCAAAGAATTCCTACTAAAAACAGCAGATGCCGCAGGCTCTAAACGGCAGGGCTGTGGTCTTTTAAGGTGAAAATCTTCACAACAGATGCTTGCAAATGTTTAAATCATAAGGATTCAGAGAGAAAGGGCAAGAAAAAGCAAGCCTCTGTCTATATTTGTCCTGTTGCAACAGGAAGTATCAAACATGGACCAAAAAAGCAGTGTCTAGAATCCAAATCTAATGAACACTACCAGTGAGACTTGACCAGTGATGGGCATATTAAATATGAAAGAAAAATGAGAGATTATCATTTCTCTGGTGGGCTTCCAGATGTCTGGTGGGCTTCCAGATGTTGCTGTATTTCCACTATTCCTGGTTGAGGCTCATGGGAGCTCACCAAAACCTGGAGGACTGCAGCCTTCTTGTAAACCATCTAACCCAACCTTGAACTTAATGGAGGTCACTCAAAGCAAGAGCACCCTCAACGGATGACTACTACTGACCATCTGCTTGGAGAGTTTGAGGAGGAATAAATATTGCCTCATGTTGCATGAAATCACTGTTCTATCAAATTCAGCATTTCTACTGCCATGTCCCTAGAGGGGCAGAATCAAAGCTGCCATATGGAAAGCCTGCCCTAGGAGTGTCGGGGGGCTGGCAAACTGCAGGGCTCCAAGACAACTCCACAAGGAATTCTGTTGCAACTCCACCCCAGTGAACCGGAAGTGCTGGCAGAGGTCCATTGGAGCTTTGGTCCCCTGGTAACAATTGCAGCTGAGTTGCTGACCATAGATTGAATCCCTGGCCATCATATATATGGGTCAAATATTAGTATTAGTATTTTATTATTTAGTATATGCTTTTAAATATGTTGGATTTCTTAAGGGTTTTATATTGATATTGGTTTTAATATATATTGCTTGTAATTTGTTGTTTTAAAACTTGTTACCCGCCCTGAGACCTACAGGTAAAGGGTGGGATAGAAAGATGGATGGATGGATGGATGGATGGATGGATGGATGGATGGATGGATGGATGGATGGATGGATGGATGGATGGATGGATGGAAATATAGCAATGTGGGTGGGCTGAGAGTACTGAAATGAGGATTTTTGGAAGGCCACTCAACATACAATCATAAGAGAAGTCCTAGTAGATCAGACCCATCTAGTCCAGCATCTTGTCTCGCATAGTGGCCAACCATTTGCTTCTGGGCATTCTCAAGCAGATATGACTGGTGTAGCTGCTTTACAACCTCCTCATTTCACAAATGTTCTGAAGCTTCATACAAAGGTTATGAAACATTCATATTCATATGAATGCCAATGTACAAATGTTGTAACATTCTATTCATATACAAGTGTCAAAATTAATACAAATTTGTACAAATAACTAATGTTACAAATATCTGTGCACATCCCTATGTTCCACAGCTTCAGAAGATCAGAACGCCCTCAGATGGTCCAGGCGACTCTGGAACAAAGGCCCCGCTGCTTCTTGCAGATTGAGTAGGCATCCCAGAAAGGGAAGAGCAAAAAGGCCCAAAGTATTATAGTGGATAATTATGTATTCACTTAAGGTGAATTTTGATAAGGTAGTTTATACTATAAAGAAAACTTCAAAAAGAAAAAAAATCACTATAAAATGAGTGGATATCAAATGATCAGGGCATCTTTGTGCTGTTATCAACGTGTATGGCTTCTGACTTCCCTGGGAAAACATAACACCGAAAAGGTATTGAGGAAATTTGATATGACCTCACCAAGGCAGCAGGTGGCATTGCTATTTTTTTATCTTTAAAAAAATCAATTCACACAATCATGTTGGTTAACACAGAGAAAGAAAAGTTGCAAAGGCATTGGGGATTCGTAAGCTGTATATCCACCAATTCCAGAGTAATTTTAGAGATTCTTGTAAGTGCAACTGGAATTCAAGAGAAGTTTGATGAAGGTCAAAGTGAACTGGAGCAACAATAAATGCAGAGAAAGGAAGAAATCCTGCTAGAGGATTTCACACAAGCTTCTATATCAATTCCCCCCACCTTCCCGAACCTGGTTATCTCTGAATGGTAAGAGAATTGCCTTGACAAAGGCTTTAACATTTCATCCCTGATGAAACAGATTGCCAAATCAAGACACTTTTCAGGAGAAATCACTCGACCTTTTTGAGTGGTCTCTTTTCTTGTACTCCTTAATTGGACGACATCATCAAGAGGATGAGCCCAGGCTGTTGAGTTTTAATTTCAGATTTCCTAACCGTGATGTACAGTTGATTCACTTCCAAGCCTTAGGTCCAAAATGCTCTCCAGGGGCACTGGCCACTTTGCAAATTGCATTCTGCAAACCCCTGCAATTCAGCCTCATTTGTCTTACATGCTTCCATTTTCTCAGCCAACATGGGCATGACTTAAATCACCAGTGATCAATTTTCAAAGTAAGCTGAATAATGCATGCTCTTCTCACAATGCTCATCATGTATGAAAGTGGTCATCATGCTTTTGGTCATCTCGTATCTAAAACACGCCACATAATTCAGCCATTGGACAGTTGTGCCTTTGTAGAGCTTTCCCACACCTTCTTTTGGCTTGGAAACAGGGAAAGAACTTGGATGGATCAGGTGTCTGCATTTCAGAACACCCAGTCCAACCCAAATCTAACCAGCACTTCAATGTGTGCCAGGTAAGGATGTGCACAAATATTTGTCACGTTCGAAATTCGTATAAATTCATCCAGATTTGGCCATTCAAATTCAAATTGAATGTTGGGACATTCGAAGATTGACATTTGAATTCAAATCAAATGTTTCTATGCATTCATATGAAGCTTTGTTACATTCATGAACCTGGGGATGTGGGGAAATGGCTGCACCAGTCCATCTGCAATGGATCCAGGGTGGATTCAAAGAGGATTCAGAGTGTGTTCAAAGTGGATTGAGAGCAGATTTGATGCATTCAGAGCAGATACAGAGGGGATTCAAATGGGATACATAGGGGATTCATAAGCGATTCATAGCAAGAATTCAAATTGGATTCATATCAAACATTTGTATAGAATTCAAATACTACTATATTTGAAGGGGACCTAGTCAAATGAATATGAGTTTTTTGCATTGGATTTGAAACAAATTGTACATGAAAAAACATTCATTCAAATCTCTAGTGCTGGGCAAGTGTAATCTCTGCTGAACAAGCGGTGATTGCCTTGCTGCAACAATGGATGTGTGCACCAGCCGTTGCTATGGTGACTGGGCCACACAGCACTCAACTGCAGTGGCGCCACCCCACACTATGCCCCCTTCATGCAGAAGAAGTGCAAAGGGTGTCTGCAGGAGTATACTAGCCACCTCTCAGACATGGCTAGTATAGCTGCAGCACATGTTATAGTGGCCCACCACTATCCAGCTGTGGGACAGTCAGGCATGTGCAAAGCTGCTTCTGGGCCAGAATGAATCCAGACAATGCAGATGGTCCATGTTGGAGTATCTCAGGACTTTCCCTATGAGCCTAGCGCAAAAAGGCTGTAGAGGGATATTCCCAGGCTGTCCTAGTAACCACTCCTGATTGGTTCTAAAATACAGCCCTCTTTCCAATCAAGGTCAATTCTTTCTCCTCTTACTCTCAGCAGCACCATCATTTTTACCATATTTCTGCTCAAGTGATTGATAGTTTCTTTCAACAGTCAAATCTCCATGCCATTAGGAACAGCCCAATGCGACATAATAGCCCAACCAATTTTAAGTCCCTGGAAGACACAGAAATCAGCACCTCGGTGTTATGCAGTGGTGTTTTGTTTTTGTTTTTTAATTCCTATAGAAATACGCAGATACTACTAAGGGGGCATCCCCATGCACGTTTGGTCCCAAACCGAAATCGGGTTCAGGAGGGGCCATTCCCATGCACTTTTTATTTGGTTCTATTTTTTCGGACCAAATTGCCCCAAACAGGACCAAACTGTTCATGGCACGATTTGAGTGATTTGGTCTGAGCTGAGCCTGCACATGGGGACAGTCCCAGGCTTGGGTTTACTCCCTTTTGCAGGCAAGCAAGCACGATTGTGGCTTGCCCGGAAAAGGTAGTAAACCCAAGCCTCTACACTGTCAGCCAAGATCGTGAACAGGGGGTTCACGCTCTCGGCTGACAAGGCAGAGGCTTGGGTTCATGAACCCTTGCTGTGCATGGGGATGGGAAGATTCGGGTTCAGCCCATGTTAGTGGTCATGGCATGGGGCCGGGCAAAATTTGGGTTCAGTCCCACACTCGGTCACATGCAAGCCAGTCCCTCCCCAAATCTCTTGCATGGGGACATGGCCTAAGACTATTTGATGCTAAGCATTTGGGCCCTTTCCACACTACCACTTATTCCAGAAGAAACTCCAGAATAAAGGGCAGCAGTTCACACATCAGTGTGGACTGGGCAAAACCCCACCCACTTCCCTGCTTCATCTGTATTGGGCTAATCTGTATGGTGATCTGGAATATTGTGTACAATTCTGGTCACCACATCTCCAAAAGAATATTGTGGAACTGGAACGGGTGCAGAAAGGGGGAACCAGAATGATTAAAGGGCTGGAACACCTCCCTTACAAAATCAGACTGCGATGTCTAGGCCTCTTCAGCCTGGAAATACAACATTTAAGAGGGGACCTGATTGAAGTATATAAAATCATGCACTGTATAGAAAAGGGGGGTAGGAGGGTCAGATCAGACAGGAGGAAGTATTTCTTCACCCAGAGGGTCATCGATCTATGGAATCTGCTGCCAGAAGTGGTGGTAACAGCAACCAGCCTAGCTGGTTTTAAGGAGGAGTTAGACAAATTTATGGATGACAGATGTATCAATGGCTACTAGAATGGATGCCTGAGTACATCTCGCAGGCTGGGGGTACAGCTGACTTTTGGAGGAGAAGAATAAGAGTTGGCTTTCTACCCCACTTTTCCCACCCATGTAAGGGGACTCAAAGCAGCTACCAAAGCTTCTGTTCTTCTCCCCACAGCAGAACACCCTGTGACATAGGTGGGGCTCTGAGAAGAGAACTGTGACTAGCCCAAGGTCTCCCAGATGGCTTTGGAGGAGTAGAATAAGACGTGGCTTTCTACCTCACTTTTTCACCCATTTAAGGTGACTCAAAGCAGCTGACAAAGCTTCTCTTCTTCTCCCCACAACAGAACATCCTGCGAGGTAGATGGAGCTCTGAGAAGAGAGCTGTGACTAGCCCAAGCTCACCCAGCTGGCTTGTGGTGGAGGGCAGAATCAAACTGAAGATGCTATCCAAATTCCCGCATTGGGGGTTCTGGCAATGGTGGTTTCAGCAAATCATTTTAGGACAGTTTCAGCATTAAGAGGACTGGCCCAACTCCACCTAGGATCTGTAACTTTGAGATCCCAAATAAAAGCCCCTGAATCTTAGCCCTGTTTCTGAGCCTGATGATATATGTCTAGAAGCTGGAACTGTTGCAGGCTCAAGGGATGGAAGAACTGCCAACAAAATATAATAACGCACTGAAACCATTGACAATTCACCACTTTTTAATGGAGCCAAAAATCTGCCTCCGGAGGCTATCTCCTCACTATCCCTTATGGAAAGTCCAGGCCTGGGACTAATTTTAAAAAATGAAAAGTAAAATTGGATGTCTTTTCAGAGTGAGAAATGGAGAAAATAGAAATGTGCACTTCACCAGGCCATCTCTCATGTTACTGGGTCCCGGGATATGCAGATGAAGTCATTCCAACCTCTGTAGCTCTGAAAGAAGGAGGACCTGGGCTATTAAATCTGGGGATGGCCAATGAATTCTAGAATAAGTGGCTCGAGAACACGCAGTATAATTCTCAGACTGTGGGGTAAAAATGAGTAGCAGTGGGGATGTGAAAATCAGCTCAAAGTAACGAAACAGAAAAATGGAACAAGCACATTCAATCCCCAGTGAAAGGAAGGGAGGGAGGGAGGGAGGGAAGGAAGGAAGGAAGGGGAGGGGAGGGAGTTATGGAGGGAGGGAAAGAAGGGAAGGGAGGGAGGGGAGAGAGGGAGGGAGGGAAGGAAGGGAGGGGAGGGGAGGGAGTTATGGAGGGAGGGAAAGAAGGAAAAGGAGGGAGGGGAGGGAGGGAGGGAAGGAAGGGGAGGGGAGGGAGGGAAAGAAGGGAAGGGAGGGAGGGAGGGAAGGAAGGGGAGGGGAGGGGAGGGAGTTATGGAGGGAGGGAAAGAAGGAAAAGGAGGGAGGGAGGGAGAGAAGGAAGGAAGGGGAGGGGAGGGAGGGAGGGAAAGAAGGGGAGGGAGGGGAGAGAGGGAGGGAGGGAAAGAAGGAAGGGGAGGGAGTTATGGAGGGAGGGAAAGAAGGAAAAGGAGGGAGGGAGGGAAGGAAGGGAGGAAGGGGAGGGGAGGGAGTTATGGAGGGAGGGAAAGAAGGGAAGGGAGGGAGGGGAGAGAGGGAGGGAAGGAAGGAAGGAAGGGGAGGGGAGGGAGTTATGGAAGGAGGGGAGGGAGAGAGGGAGGGAAGGAAGGAAGGAAGGAAGAGGAGGGAGTTATGGAGGGAGGGAAAGAAGGAAAAGGAGGGAGGGAGTTAGGAAGGGAAGGAAGGAGAGGGAGTTAGAGAGGGAGAGAAAGAAGGAACGGAAAGAAGGGGAGAAGGGAGGGAGAAGTTATGGAGAGAGGGAAAGAAGGAAGGGAGGGGAGGGAGGGAAGGAAGGAAGTAATGATAGGAAGGAAGGGAGTTATGGAAGCAGGGAAAGAAGGAAAGGGAGGAAGGGGGGAGGGAGGGAGGGAGGAGGAGGAGGAGGGAGGAGGAGGAGGGAGGAGGAAAGGGCTTTTATCATCTGTGGGTTTTTTATCATCTGACTTTCAGAAGATCTGTCATGAAAATGATATTCCACCACAAGCAAAGATACCCCTCCAGACATGACAGACATGAGATCAGTATATAAGACCATCTTCCAATCTGGAAGCGCAGCAGAAATAATTTCAAATCATGAGCTCCTGTGTCACTTGACATAAAAGACAGGCTATTCTCTGTCCATCACAGATTGTCATATTCCCCTTCCTGTCCTCTTAGATCTCTACAGAAAATTCACCTCGCTCCGGTGTACTACTAAACCTGGGTTCGCACAGCAATCTCTACAAAGGAGCCATTCAGATCTTTCAAAAAGGGGTTAAATCATTTAATATCCAATGAAATGTCTCTTCACAAGTCCCAACAGTGTGACAAATTGAGCTGAGAAGGTGGGCAAGTGAAAGATGGACGAATTTTAATCAAGCCTGTGAAAGCCAAAGAATGAACATTTACATTAGCAGAGTAACCGCTTTGGGGGAGTGGTTAAAAAAAAAAAATCACCCTCCCCTCCACCCAGAAAAAAAGGTGGGTTCTTCTCACAAATGCTTTCTTCATTATATCAGCTACAATTTCTTCTCTGGAGAGAAACAGCAACAATTTCAGCTTGTGAAAATGTAGCATATGAACTGTAGAAGGGGTGGGGAGAAAAATGGATTCTTTTGTCTATTTCTCTGGAAAACCACAAAGGTGGTTCCCACACAGCATTTTCCTTCTGAATTACTACAGCATCTCCTGCTCATCTTTAGAAAGAGATTATAGTAATACATTCATCGCACTGCATCGCACGTTTCATTTTTCTACACCACTGTCTTAATCCGCCAATATCCAACTCATGCTTCAAGTGTTGGTCCCCATGGGACCAAAGCAACACCCATCATAAACTGAAGGGAAATTATCAGCCACAGTCTGGAATCCCAAGGTCTGCACCAATGCCAAACAGGAGGCCCTTTTTATAGGAGAAGAGGTTTCCCAGATTGTACCCTTCTCTTTCCTCATGTCATCAACTGGTTAAATAGGAGGTTTTAGTTACTCCAGCTAAGGGAGGAATAGGAGTTTTACAATGCAATTCTGGGCTGTTTCTGCACTTTGCTTCCTGACAGGAAAAATGCAACCCCATTGGCGTGCACTAGATTTCACACAGACAGACAGACAGACAGACAGACAGACAGACAGACAGACAGACTGAGTGAGTGAGTGAGTGAGTGAGTGAGTGAGTGAGTGAGTGAGTGAGTGAGTGAGTGAGTGAGTGAGTGAGCGCATAATCATGGCTTTTAGGCCCTGTCTGGACAGAGCCCAAGACAGTCCTTGTCTGGGAAGTTGATTCCTGACCACCATGTAAATGCAGCCAGGATCACTGCCATTGACCCAAAATGCAGCAGAATCTCATGGTTTGAATCCCTCACCTATGTCTCCAGGGTGGTTGTTCACTATGGATACCTGGATCCCATCCTGGTATAGGAAAAGCCTTCATGTTAGGTAGCACGATGGGGGTATTTCACATGACTTGGATCCCCTTCATGGCTTTGTGACTTGCAGCACCTTCTTACGCTATGCAGCTCTTCTGTTTCCAATGCCTTTGCCAAGCTAGGGGACCTTGGCAGAACGCATTGTCAGCGGCTGAGGGCAGAGTCAGGCCGATCTGCAAGAAACACTTAGGAGAGCTCTAAAACCCCATCTGTTCCCTTGGCCACACACTTGAGGTGACATTTTGCTTTATGGCGCTCATAGACAAATGTTGGTGTGCATCCTAGCGGGACTGGAGCCAAGTGCATTGTACTGCCGTGCTGTACTGTAAGACCTTGTAATGTACTTTAATTCTGAAAGCCACTTTGAACTCTGAAAAGCCACTTTTGTTGTTAAGTGTTTTAAATAAAGAATAAGCAAACAAACAATGGTGACCTGAAAATATCTTAGTTGAAAAGTAAAGTCAAGGTAAAGTGCTGCTCATGTTGAACCAAGCTGCTGGTGAATATACATATCTCTGAAAGTTTGTTGACTTTGCCATCGCTAAGATTCAGACTAGGGATGTGTACGAATATTCGTCACATTTGAAACTGGATCAAATTCATTAAAATTCATGCATTTCAACTTTGAATCGAATGCTGCCTCATTTGAAGACTGACGTTAAAATGGGAAGCAAATATACATTCATTTGAAGCTTCATTAAATTTGTGAACGTGGGGAGGTGAGAAAGTGGCTGCCCAGTCACATCTGAAGCAGATCCAAAGCGGAGGCAGAGCAGATTCAAAGTGGAGGCAGAGCAGATTTTTTTTTTTTATGTTCAGAGCAGATCCATAGGAGATTTGTAGGCACGACTCTTAGCAGGGGGTTGAATTGGATTTGAATAGCATTCAAAGAAAATCTATACACATACGCATACACATACGAATATCTGGATAATTGGAATGAATATATCCGAAATTCAAAATTTGTTTGAATCTTTAAATTCATGGACATTCGATTCAAATTCAAATGTTGAAATTCAGATGAATTTGATCAAATTTTGAATACCTTCGATTATTCATACACATCCTTCGCATTGGCTCAAGCAAGGTCAAAAAATGCTATTTTCCTAATTCCCCATTCTTCATCCATTTTGGTGTTTCAATAGATAAACTGATTTCCTTCCAAAAACTATGAAAGCAGTTATCATTTGTAGATTATTGGAACTAGGGGTGTTTCCGCACTTACCGCTTGAAATCCGAATTAAGGAAATCCAGATTTCTGAAATCCATCCCTGGGAAGATCTGTCTGAAAGAGGGGTGGATCCAAATGAGGCCTAACACATCCGCACTCGTGTGGGAAGCATGGATAGCGAGGAACACACCATGTGTTTGCTGTGCGGATGCTAGAGCACCGATATCCAGAAGGATCAGGCCTCTCTGCGGCCCTGCCACCCAAGGTGCCGCGTGCTTGGAGCCCTCAGCCATCAGTCACCACTAGTTTCCACTGTGCGTGGGTGTGCCAGGGACAGACTACCCACCAGTCACCGGCGTGCTTGAGATCCTATGGCTGCCCGGCTGTGCTCAACATGGCAACTTCCAGTCCCGCCCACATGCGTTCCCACTCCTGTCCCTGTACAGAAGCGTTGTCCTTTGATCTGGGAATTTACAAGCAGGAATGGTTTGAAGACCTAATTTGTCAGGTCTTCCCGAAAATCGGATCCGGCGGCCTCTAGACCCCATTAGAGATGGATCTCACCTGAGGCCGTGCAGAAGCGGTGTCCTTGAAGGGGCCGTAATCTGTCCCGCTGTGCGGAAGGTAACTTGCAGATGTGTGCCATGTGTCCTTATCGGGGGCGTAATGGGGTCTTAATGGCCTGTGCCTTAGAAGTCTAAGAAGCCTTATAGTGTATGAATACCATTTTTCCCAGGGATAAAAAAAACCTCCGATGGAATGTGAGGGGTTCATAGATCTCTCTATGGAGCAAGTTCCCATCTCCATTGGGCCATTTGTGTTTCAAGCAGACACTGAAGCATTCAATCAGACACTTAAAAAACCAAATCGTTGCAGACTGTCATCAGACAAAAAGCAGATGTTGCCGTCAATTTGGTTAAAACAGGCAGCCACCGAAGAGACATCTGGGTTGTTTAATTTGTTCATTTTGGTGGAGCCAGAGATCACTTTTAACGCTGCATTCTGAAGCCAGAGGGTATCTGTAATAATGGGTCCTGGCAGAGCTACAAACGAGGAATTAGACTAATCCAATCAGGAGGCAGGCAACTCATGTAAAACTGTTTTCAGACTTCCAAGGGTCAAGAAGGATTTAATCCTCTCAATGGTAATAAAAGGTACAGTGAGGCTGGTGACTGGGGTGCCGGATTTGTGTTTATATTTTAATACCACTCAGCCAGAAAATCGAGGCTCTGATTATAGTCATAGGCCTAAAATGCTTTGGCCAGCAGTAGCTGCTGAAGGCGGAGTGTGAGGAAATGGAAGCCTCTCCCTATTAAGCTAGGGAGTTAGGGCTAGTGGTCTAGTCTTTAGGGACCCATACTCTTATCTGGAGATACCAGGTTCAATTCCACACTCCTCCATGAAGCCAGCTGGGTGACCTGGGGCTAGTCACAGCTCTCTTCTGAGCTCTCACAGCCCCACCTAGCTCACAGGGTATCTGTTGAGGGGAGAAGAATAGAAAGCTTTGTCAGCCACTTTGAATCCCTTTAAAGGGTGAGAAAAGCAGGGTAGAAAAACTTACTCTTCTTCTTCTATTGCTGATTCAGTGGTGGGCTTTTCCTTGAAACAGCTGTGCTTTGTTGACCATACTTTGGTCTCAAAAGACAGCAGAAGAAGCCAGGGCATGGAAGTATGGAAATTCTGAATTCCCTAGCCATCAGTGTTTTTCCCCTGGTCCTCACCAATATGATCCAAAGTAGTTTAAACACGGTGACAGCATTCAGACAGCATGTAAAAGCCAAGGATATCCTGGGGCTATGTTGGGATTGCTATGTTGGGATCTCTCTACAGCTCTGGTTATCATGAGAAGTATCTCTTTCCCATAAAGAAGAAGAGTTGGCTTTTCTACCTTGCTTTTCTCACCCATTTAAGGGGACTCAAAGCAACTGACAAAGCTTTTCTATTCTTCTCCCCAAAACAGACACCCTGTGAGGCGGGTGGGGCTGTGAGAGCTCAGAAGAGTGCTGTGACTAGCCCAAGGTCACCCAGCTGGCTCCATGGGGGAGGGTGGAATTGAACCCAGTATTCCTAGATAAGAGTCCGGCTCCCTAACCACTAGACCAAACTGGCTCACATGACAGTTCTGTTCACACACAGGCCTGAAGAAATGACAACCACAGACTAAATTAAAGATGAAAAGTCAAACCCAGTTTTGTCCCTGAGCTGAGCTGAGGACACAAGATTGTGATGTATAGACCATGCCTTATATATCTTACCCGAAACTCCAAGGCTTTAGGATGTTTTGTTAGGAAAAAAAAAATGAGTTGTAAACAAAAGAGCTGTCTGAGAAACTTTGAGTACATCCAGACTTGGCAATACTGGGCATTCCGATGCATAGTCAGGGTGTGGGCATCACACCTGATGCCCTATACTTTGTAGCGGTGGCGCATCATGCCACTGCTAGTTCGTATCTACCTACTGTGGAATGATGAGCACTTGCTCCACAGTATCAGGTTAATTCCAAGTTTCCCACCAGTCCGGATAGGACGGCGAGAACAGTGAACGAGAGCTGAGCCTACAGCTCAGCTCCCATTGGCTGCCCCATCTCACGTGACATGTGCCTTATTATGCACGCCATAGAAGTCTCACAGCTGCCAAGGAGGAAGGTGCAGACCTGCATTTCAGGTAGGGACAACAAGTTGTTGCTTCGTAGTCAGGTAAGCTGCGATTTTTCTGTTAACTGCAGATTTTTTTTTCCATAGCAAGTAGACAGCAAGTGTTGTATTAGGCAGCTTCTCTGCAGTGACAAAAGGCAGCAATGCTCAATCCACTTATTCTGCTGTAACTGCATTATCGGTGGTTTTTATTGTTATGTATATGGTTCAAGAGGAGCATCAGAGTCAATGGCATTAGATGGGATGAACTGGGCAGACCAACCACATCTTCTCTTTTTAATCACCTTTCTTTCAAAGCCACAAATGCTCAGTTTATGAGCACATAAAAACCCAGCAGAGTCCAGGGTCTAGGAATTCCTATTTAAAGGTACAAAACATTAATCACTGGGAAGAGATGTCAATATAAAACAGCACGGGAAAGGAAAGCAAAAGGATGCTGATCAGAGCAGTGATCATAAGCGTGTTGATAAACATACCAGCCTCCTGGAACCTGAATTTCCTGGCTAGTCTACAATAAATTACAGTTCCTTTAATGCCATTCTGGGATTCAGTTTCCTACTGTCAACATTACCACCTCAGTCATTTGTTCAGCTGCAATACAGTAGCCTCTAGTCGCAGGAGCAGAGCTAGAGCACTACTGGTCCCTGCCAAAGAAAGCAAGGTGAGTCCCTCATGGCATGAGGATTGAGGCCAAACACATGAAGAAGAAGAAGAAGAAGAAGAAGAAGAAGAAGAAGAAGAAGAAGAAGAAGAAGAAGAAGAAGAAGAAGAAGAAGAAGAAGACTTGGATTTTCTACCCTCCTTTTCTCACCCATTTAAGTGGACTTAAAGTGGCTGACAAACCTCCTGGTCTTCTCCTCCCACAGACACCCTGTGAGGAAGGTGGGGCTGTGAGAGCTCAGAAGGAGAGCTGTGCGACTGGTCCAAGGCCACTCAGCTGAGTTCAGGGAGAGCGTAATCGAACCAGGAGACTACCAGATAAGACTCCAACATGCTAACCACGACCAAACAGCAACTAGGGATGTGCATGAATTTTTGTAACATACATTATTCATACAAATTTGTACAAAGTCATACATTTGTATACAAATTGAATGTTATGACATTCATACACTGACATTCATATGCGTATGAAGCTTCGGATCATTCATGAAACAGGGAGGTGGGAAAGCGGCTGAGCCAGTCACATCTGCAACATATCCAGAGTGAATTTGACATGGTTTGAGAGCGGATTCAAAGAGGATTCAGGGTGGATTTGACACTTTCAGAGCGGATATGTTATGGGATACGTATCGGATAAGTATCAGATTCATATTGGATATGTATGCATTCATATCAGATATTCGTACAAATTCGTATGAACGCATTCATATCAAATAGAATCCTACCACATTCGAAGGAGATCAATTCGAACGAATACAAATTTTCTTACATTCGATTTGATATTAATCAAATGCAAAAAAACCCCCATAGGTGCACATTCCAAACCCCAACTGTTTTGTGGAATTGGGTTTTTTGTTCAGTTGTACGTTTTTATTTTAACTTTTTGTCTTTGGTTCCCCTCCCTATTTGGTGTTGTTGGGAGCTAATACCATCATCATATTTACAGGTTCCATTTTGTTAAACTTTCAAATACTTCCATGAAACTGCAAACTATTAATAGTTTTAAAGCAGGTTGTAATGTAACTAAGCACCACCCTGGCCATGCAGAACATCTGTAGGAAAATGAAATGCTAATTCAGAATCACAGAAGCTGAAATTCAATTATAAGCATCCTATTAGAAGTATTTAACAATCCATGTCTACTTAAAAACACAGTCCATTAAGTGCAAAGGAATTTACTCTCTGGTAAGTGAGTATGGGGCTGAATCTCTAATTGTACATCATGTTGTTGGGTTTCTTAAGCAACAAGATCTCCTCCAAGAAACAAGATGAGGGCTGCTTGGCCCACTGTCTTAATCAGCTCTTTTGCACAAACAAAATAAGAAAACTTGTGAAAGCAGCCAAGATTAAAAAGAAAGGCGCTCCAAAACGCCATTCATACAACTCTACCCTTTATTAACATGGGTCCTTTCTGCACTGGGTCTTATTCCAGAATATATTTCAGAATAGGGGCCTACTGTCTTGTACAGATATGCACAAATATTCCTAAATTCTGTGTTTGTTCACAAATAGAATGTTACGA
This sequence comes from Aspidoscelis tigris stejnegeri, assembly GCA_023333525.1. NCBI lineage: Eukaryota > Metazoa > Chordata > Lepidosauria > Squamata > Teiidae > Aspidoscelis > Aspidoscelis tigris. The sequence continues at coordinate 102,784,686 of JALMGA010000003.1, read as the reverse complement.
CATTTGTCCATTAACATTTGTACGGATACAAATATTTCGGAACATTCATACAAATAGTTTGTACATCAGTAGCGAGGCAGGTGGGCACCTGAGAGAGCGCCTTCTCAGTATTGGCCCCGAGGTTATGTAATAGTCTCCCCCTCGAGGTGTGACATGCCCCTTCTCTGTTTATATTCAGGAAGGCAGTGAAGACATTATACTTTCCCCCCACTACAGACACCATTATTTTAATATGAAGTATATTGTTAATTATACTGAATTTTAAAGTGTTTTAATGTATATTATTGCTTTTAATACATAGTTGTTCGTAATGTGTTGTTTCAAAGGTTGTTACCCACCCTGGGACCTTCGAGTATAGGGCAGAATAGAATTACAAATAATAAATAAATAAATTCTGTGCTCTGTCTTCTTTTCATTTACTGTACACAAAGCATCTACCAGCCTTTATTTTAATGTCAGGTAGGGTGTTCCATTCAGTTGCACACCATCAGAAGCAAAAAGAAAGAAAGAAAGAAAGAAAGAAAGAAAGAAAGAAAGAAAGAAAGAAAGAAAGAAAGATCTTGTCATATTTTATCAGCAGCATTCTCTGATGTTTCTCCCCTCTGCCACTCTGACCATATGCACTTGTCTGCAGAATCTTTGGGCTTGTTCCCATTTTGTTTACTGGAATGACCATTTCAGTAGTTTTTCACCAAGAGGGTCATCAGTCTGTGGAATTTGCTGCCAGAAGAGGTTGTAACAGCAACCAGCCTAGATGGCTTTAAATGAAGGATTAGACAAATTTATGAATGACAGACGTATCAATGGCTATTAGAATGGATGCCTAAGTACATCTTTCAGGCTGGGGGGCAAGCAGGACTTTTCTAAGGCTATTTGCTGGGATTTGAGAGCAGGAGAAGGTTTGCCCAGAGGCTTTTTCGCACTGCAACGCGTTCCGTGTGGAACGCGTGCAGGCGGAAAGCTTAAGACACTTCCGGGCGCTTTCACCATTCACACACAGGCGCGCCGGAACGCGTTCTGGTGCGCCTGTGTGTGAATGGTAAAAGCGCCCGGAACTGTCTTGGCCGGCAAAGGCTGGCCAGGGGCGGGGATTCGGCCGGCAGCGCTGCCGCCCATTGGGTGAGAGCACCCAAGGGGCGGGCAGCGCTGTCAAGCCAGCCGCCGCGCTTCGTGCCAGGTCTACGGGCCCGGATCAGGCCCTGGGGACCTGGCACGAAGATGCCCGGGAACCCGGGCACCCATCATGGGGCCCGGGGCAAGGCCCCTATGGGGCAGGACGCCTTTGGAGATCAGAGCCCCTGGCTCTGATCTGCAAAGGCTTCGCCCCGCGCCCCGATCTCGCCCATCTACGGGCTGCAGGCGCCTGGATCTAGGCGCCTCCAGCCCGCAGATGAGTCCCCCGCCCCACCCCCAGTCCCCAAAACCCCCACCCCAACCACCCTCCGACCCGGATCGGGCCGATCTTCGCGGTGAAGGTGCCTACAGCGAGGCACCTTCACCGCGAAGATGTTTCCCCCCCCCTCCCCCAGGGCCCGGGGATGGGACACGTGCGTCAACTGCTTGTCCAATAGGGGGGCTAGGGGGGCTGCGTCCTGCGCGCTCCCAGCATGCCCCCCTCAGTCGGACGGCGGACGGCCACGAGGTAGGTGATCTGTCGCGCACATCCCATCCCCGGGCCCTGGGGGAGGGGGGGAAACATCTTCGCGGTGAAGGTGCCTCGCTGTAAGCACCTTCACCGCGAAGATCGGCCCGATCCGGGTCGGAGGGTGGTTGGGGGTGGGGGTTTTGGGGACTGGGGAGGTGGGCGGCTGATCTGCGGGGCACTCGCGCCCCGCAGATAGCCGCGATGGGGGCGGGGGGGACCCTTGGGGGACCGGAGCGATGCGCTCCGGCCGCCCAAGGCGTTCCTCGCCCCCAGCCAGCCCAACATCGGCCTCTTGCCACCCCAGAAAAGGGCGACAGGACGCCGATGCTGGTGGCTCGTCGGCTTCGGCTGCCCCATTGGGGCTGCCGGACCCGGGAAGGAGCCACGTCCCGGCGGCCGGCGGAGACGACAGATGGGACGCACCGAATCGGGGTTCCCCTGTCCCATCTGCCAGGGTCACTGACCCTGGCAGATGGGAAAGGGGAACCCCGATTCGGTGGGTCCCGTCTACTGGCTTCGCCGCGCCGGTGCAATCGCCGGCCCGGCAAGTCGGGCCCTGGGGGCGTGCCGACGGCTGTCAGGGAGAGAAGCGTGAGCGAACGCTTCTCTCCTGGAACGCGCCGGGGCGGCTCATACGCGTAGGAACGGATGCAGAGCACTTTAAAGTGCTCTGCATCCGGAACGCGTGGAGGACAGCTCCGGACACGCCGGGACGGAAACCCGGCCGCAGCAATGCGTATGCTGCATCCGAAGCTGTCCTCCACGCGTTCGGGAAAGGCCTGTGCGAAAAGGCCTCAGGTCTCTGCTTGAGATGCCCATGGCAATTGGTGGGCCAATGTTTGGGACAGGATGCTGGACTTGATGGCTGTGGCCTGATCCAGCAGGGCTCCTCTTATGTTCTTAGGAAACCATCTGAACTTGAAGTGCTTGTGTGCTTCCCAGCTGCACCACCAGGATTTCAAGTGCAGATGGTCCATCCCAGACCACCTAGATCTCCACCACAACAGCCAGCACCCAGTCATTGCCGTAGCACTTGTGATGTGGCAGTCAATTGGACAGCTGCAGCTATGCCTCTCTGACGTCTTGCAACCCAGAAAACAGTGTTAATGTTGCATCTGGGAGTGACCAGGAACTCACCAGCTGCTCCAGGTGAAGCTGTGGACAGTGGTACAAAGTGTAGACCAGTCATGTCAAAGATACGGCCCGCGGGCCGGATGCGGCCTGCGGACTGTATTAATACGGCCCACGGCCCGCCGCCCGCAGCCGCAGCTGCCCCCGCTGCCCGCAGCTGCCGCCCGCCACCGCCGCCGCCGCCGATGTCCTCCTTGGGCGCGAAGGAGGCGAGGTGAGGCGAGTGAGCGAGCGAGCACGCGCGGCGCGCGGCGGGACCCTCCACTGCCCGAGTGCGCAGCTGCCGCCATGGACAGCCAGCCCCTCCTCTGTGCCCTAGCCACGCCCCAGCCATGCCCCCGGCCACGCCCCCAGCCACGCCCCGGCCACGCCCCCTGGCCCTGACAGTACTTTTTTTTTTTTAATCCGGCCCTCTGCAAAATTGAGTTTGACACCTCTGGTGTAGACGGACCTCCTCTGGAGTTCCCAGAACATCTTATGGGAAGCCAGTTCCCTTTACTCCAAAGTCACCCTGAGGACTTGATTAAGGTGTCTTCACTGTGTGATGGAGGTGCAGCCTCTGATCCTTCTTGCTAAATTTCTTACACTGTTTTAGAACAGATTCCCATCAGCTCAAACTCCCTTGGCCAATGACCAACAATAACATGAATTGCTTTCCAACATTGGGAATAGACATCTTAGGCCTTTTTGTGCTACAGCCTCACGGCTGTAGTGCACTTAGGCCGGGACACGCATGGACAGATTCTCCATTCACACTTGGCCAGTAAGGGACATGTTCCCACACGTCCCTTACCTGCCTAGGTGCTAATGGGAAATCTGTCCCCACATGTCCCAGCCTGAAAAGGCTGGAGCGAGGAAGGGCACCCCACCTAGGTCTGTCGCCATTGGGCCATATTATCCCACTGACAGACAGCTTGATCCCGGCCCGTCCTGGAGTCCCGGGGGCTTTAGCCAAACTGATCGCATCGGCTGGAGCCCACAGGGACCCCCTGGGGCCCCACCCAGGAGACCAAGCCACTCCCGAGATGTGCACATGCCACTTACCTCTTCAGGATCAGGCTGACAGGATCAGGCTGACAGGCCCTCAGGATCAGGTCAGGATCAGGCTGACAGGCCCTCAGGGGTGGGTCTTGCAAGTCCGATCTGCACTGTTGTGTGCCTGCACATGCCACAGCCTGCAATTGGGGTGCAGTGCGCCCCTGCGCACAACACCTGGTTCAATGGGACAACGCTCTGTCCCAGGGCTGGCTTAACTGTTCTACAGAGGTCCTCATGCAAATAGGCCTCTTGTTCCACTTAAAGTAACTTTGTGAAACTGTTGTCACACCTAACTTTTGTAGCCCTGTAGGGAAGGATTTGTCAACTTCCAAACTGCTGCCAGCAGAAACTGATAGACCCTTCCCCACCCATCTCCCCCTCCTCTGTCCCAGTCAAGGTCTGTAACCAGACCCTTTAAACCTATTTCCAGCTCACTGAAGGGGGAAATACAAATGGTTTCCCCTCAGCCATCTTCTGCCACCAAGCAGATGGGAACTGCTGGAAGCCAACGAAACAGATCTCGGTCACTGAAAGTTTTATTGGACGCTCCCACCAATGTGAATGAGTATCTTCAAACAAACTAATTAAAAGGGGCTCTTTTCATTAGTTAGGACCATCTGTTAGACCACAGACCTGGTGGAATTGTAAACCCAGTGGAGGCAAGGAGAGGTGCACACACATAACGTGAGGTCTCTTAAAACAGTTGTGTTCAATGACAAACTAATGAGTTTTTTCAAAGACGCAGAGTTCGGGAATGTCTCTGTATGAAAAGTGAAATCAATCTCTTCTCTTTTTTCCCCCACTCAAACAAGACATTAATTATTACTAGTGATGCCTTTGAAATTCATCCTTGTCTGATTTGGAATGCAGATTTGTCCTGGAGGTAATATCTGTTCATATTACCACAAATTTTAAAAGGAGGAGGAGGAGAAATTCCCTTAAAAGTTCTTTTCCAGCTAGCTTACTTCTCTGCTTTTCTCTGGTCCTTTCTACCCTTTTCCTTACTCTGGAATATATCTTGGGATAAGGGCCTGCTGTCTTTATGCACTTAGGCAATCTGGATGGCTGTGTGTGCTCTGGGATGATCTATTTGCATGCTGTGCCACTGCTTCTGTTCTAGAGCAGGCCAGAGTATGCATGGCCACCCCGATGCTGTGTAGCTGTAGAGCAGTAAAAGTTGCTCCACAACTTCACCAGGAGCATCTAGAACATCCCTGGTAAAACCCCAGACACGGCTTTGGCACTACTTCCTTGGGCATGGGGGCATCATGGGGCGGCACATCTGCATTTGCAGTCAAATGCCACACTGCAAGTGTGGAAGTTGCCATGTCCATTGCTATGATGATGTAGTCAGTCCACAACAGACTGTTCACACTTTGAGGGCCAATAGGTAAGTGATCGCGGTGCCGTTGCAGTTAAGAGTGAAAAGGTCCTAGGTTTGCAAATAAATATTTTATAAAAGATCCAAGTTCATCTGAAATTCAGGGAGGGGAGGATGGTCCCTGAATCACTCTTCTGGACCAGGGCTGCTTTTGTACTTGCCTTCCCATCCATTGCACAAGAAAAGTGTGTGATATGCTAACATATACTAGCTTTCACACTTGGGAATGCTAGTATACATCACACTATACCCCACTCGCCCAGAGGTTTCTTTGTGTCCAGGGATGTGCCCAATCACCAGCAGGGCACTGCCATCTTGCATCTGGAGTTCAACTGCACATGCACCAGCACCACAGCAGCAGTGACACTCTGCACACTCACAGTCATATTTGGAGTCTTCTGGGGTGCCAGTGCATTTGCATGGCACCTCAGATGACCCCTCATATCAGAAATTTTGTCAACAATCGCAACAGGTAAGGAGTGGGACAGGAAAGGTAAGAGTTGGGTTGCATGTGGTGGACAATTGCATGCACCAGCACTAGTCAATGATAAGGTAACATCTGGTAAGGCAGGAGGCATTTCTGGGTTGTAAATGCCTCCTGCAAGTACAGATGCACCTGCCCAGATGTTACCTTATTGTGAACTACATGGCCAAGTGTGAATTGGCATCAGCTTTAATTTTTTGGAAGGTTGGTTAGGGTTAGGGTCAGGGTCAGGGTCAGGGTCAGGGTCAGGGTCAGGGTCAGGGTCAGGGTCAGGGTCAGGGTTAGGGTTAGGGTTAGCAAAGCTCTTCAGCTCCTTAAAGCAAGCCTGGGAGCCAACCGTATTGGGTGGCACTTGGAGTCAGTATCTGGTCCACTCTTGATCTTCACCATCTGGTCCAACATGCTTTTATTTTCCCCATTTCCCTTGAGAAATTCACCCTGGTTGATGGATCCACAATGAATGAAGACCAGTGAGCCAGCATGCCACTGAATAGACTTGACCCCCAATTACAATAGGACAATATGTCACTATTTACATGATTTTGTGACCCTTTGACAATTACAGTTTTATTGTTATGTGCTCGTTTCATAGCATCCTTCTCACCAGCCACATGACTGCCAGCATCCCTTCTTTGCTAGCCAGGAGGGCGGCCAATAATCACCTTCCCAGCCAACATCACTTACTGACGCATGAAGTGCCAACCTTCAGCCGTGAATGCCTGGCGGAGAAGCAGCTGACAGCCGTCTCTTGGAAAATTAGGTTTGGGTGCAGAAAGCTTCCTGAGGTTGGCTTTCATTCATTGCCTTGGAATAACAATGCTCGCATCGGTATTGTCAATGAAGCAATGATCTGTGCCATCTGAGGAGCTGGCTTGAATTTTGATCAAGGGGAACCTCCCTGTTTACACAGCACGGACAAAGGGGGGAAAGGCTTTGACTCCAGCCAAACTATATTTGCCAGTTGCTATTTCAGCGACCATTATGTGGGTCGATTGCCATTAGTCTTCTATCTGCAGCTATTGAAATTTATTAAGTGATGTCAATAAAATTTAGAGACCATCTGAAAATGTACAAGGCCTTTGCCCTCCACCTGTATGTCCATAGCATAGGCAAGAACAAAATTTGGGAGAGAGGGAGGACAAAAAAAGTTGATTTTTTTAAAAAAAATTCTTATAGTGAAAGAACACTGCAGGAATTCTTTTCCATTCATGGATGATCTGATTCCTTTTTTTTTTTTTCCTTTCCAGTTTCCAGTTTCATTTTTCATTTATTTATTTAATTTGTATATAACAAACAAGTGATTTTGTTCTAGCCAGTTTGGTCTAGAGCAGTGGTTCTCAACCTTCCTAATGCCGCGACCCCTTAATGGAGTTCCGCATGTTGTGGAGACCCCCAACCACAGGGGCGGAACAGCTGGGAGATGGGAGGGAAGGGTGGCGGGAGACTCGTCACGACCCCTCTGAAAGGGTAATTCGACCCCCAAAGGGGTCCCGACCCCCAGGTTGAGAACCACTGGTCTAGTGGTTAAGGAGCAGGACTCTTATCTGGGAATACCAGGTTCGATTCCGCTCTCCCCCATGAAGCCAGCTGGGTGACCTTGGGCTAGTCACAGCTCTCTTCTGAGCTCTCACAGCCCCACCTACCTTGCAGGTTGTTCTGTTGTGGGGAGTAGAAAAGCTTTGTCAGCTGCTTTGAGTCCCCTTAAATGGGTGAGAAAAGCAGGGTAGAAAATCCAATTCTTCTTCTTCTTCTTCTTCTTCTTCTTCTTCTTCTTCTTCTTCTTCTTCTTCTTTTCCAGCAAATATGTGTTTGTTCAAATTCTGTTAAGTTTAGATGAAGCTCGCAAGTAAAAAAAAAGCAATCCGTTTGAATGGAAATCCACTCAGAGGATTCCTTAAAAAAAATCCTCCGTTCCTGCGCTCCTATGTGTGAATGGTCAAAGCGTCCTGAAGTGTCTTAGGCTTCCCGTCCTACACCCATTCCAAATGGAATGGATGTAGTGCGAAAATGCCTCTAGATTCTGTCAGGCCACACTTGGGGCCTGCTGCAGATTGCACTAGCATGTGGAGAGCAGGCCCCTATTCCAAGATACATTCCAGGAAATAGCTAATAGGTCCTGACATGTGACTTCACACTGGATGCCAGTTTGGGCATTGTCTTGGTGGCCCAGGCAGTCCTGGGCTGGCTGTTCACACTTCAAGTGCTGCTGACGGGCTTGTAAGTTCAAATGGCCACCAACCTGATATGATAATGCTCCATATTATTCAGATATGAGAAAAATGATCCACCTTCAAGCCTAGGAATGACCACCAGTGCAATATATGCACATCAAAAGGTTTGAGGGCATGCTGTTTGGACAGACATATAGTTGGTTGGTGATACTCAGGGTCTGTTCAGGCTTTGCTTACTGAAATGGTATTAGTATAACATCCCAGGGAAGCAAAGATCAGGCGAGAGGAGGGCATCTGCACTTGACGTGCTCGTGTACTCCCCAAATAGATCACCAGCATTTCAAGTGCAGATGGCCTGGCCAGACCATTGAGTTTGCCACAGCAACTGCCACGACAACATTCACCACATGCCTGTCTATTGCCATCGCGATCATGATGGGGTGCGCAACTGTACAGACACAGCTGCATCACCTCCTCCCCCCCCCTTCCCCCATGGTGCATTCACAGCAGGAAGAGACTGCTAACCCTGTGTCCTGGAGTGAATGGGAGCTCACTTCGCCAGAGCTTCATAGAATTCAGGCTGCTTCCGGTTGCTTCCGGATACTCCAGGACACTCGGGGACTGCAGCAACAGCAGAGCATGTGGACATATTTCCCCAGGAGTGGCTGATGCTAATCCTATAAGGTAAGCGTGAACAGGCCCACAACCTTGCAGGAGATTACCAGCCAATGACCACCAATCTATGATTAGCATTTTGTCATGGTTTCCTATGGTTAAAGGGTCTGAGAGCTCACACCAAATTACTGGGGCTAAGAGAGAGCTGCTTTTCCTTCAAAAGCCTCAGGGAGTGATGCCTGCCCTCCCTCCAGGTGGGGAAAAGAGAGTAAGCCATCTTTTCCTCCTCCGCTTGTTAAGAGATAAAAAGAGGTTATAAAATCTTCCATTTCTTGATTGCACATGGTCGTAAATGCCAGCTTGTTTTTAATTAAAAGGACAGAATGTCGGTGATTTAACAAGGCTCTCTTCTGGTCCCCTCCCCTCCAAAGAGTTGCTTAGGAAAAGGCTTCGACTCAGTAATGTGACAGGTTGTCAAATGTGCAACTGAGCACATATTTTAGTGTGTAGTAGGGGTGAGCAAATGTTTTTTTTTTTTGCATTTGAATTCAAATCAAATTGAATGTCAAAACATTCTATTCGATTCAAATGTTAAAAATCTGAATGCTAAAAAAACCAATTTGAATCCGTTACAGTCGCAAGTATTCGTTAGATTCGTATTTAAATATATGAATGTCGGCAACACTCGTATGTGTTATGTGTATCTGTACACATTCCATGTGCATCCTGTTTTATCCCATATTATAAGCGCAAATGGATATAATATTTGTACAGATACGTATGTAATACATGCGTATCTCTACATTCGAATGATTTGACAGGATGTCCTATTCATAATTTGATCAGCAGTCGTACCAGTTCTGTTCCCATCTAGATCATTATATGTCATCCTCAGGCCATCCAAGCTCTGGAGTGCGCCATTCACACTTTTCTCCATGACTGACTTGAGCCTCCTCCATGGAACTCTTAGTTCTCCACCCCTTTTGCTGTGTCAAATCTACGTCTTGTCTTATTGGATGCCATTGGATGCCACTGTGTCACTCAAGGGAGGCGAGGGTGTGTATTTGTGGTTCTTTTTTAAGCCTGCTCCCCCACCTCCATTCCTTATCTGGGAATACCAGGTTTGATTCCACCCTCCCCCATGAAGCCAGCTGGGTGACCTTGGGCTAGTCACAGCTCTCTTCTGATATCTCACAGCCCCACCTACCTCACAGGGTGTTCTGTTGTGGGGAGAAGAATAGAAAAGCTTTGTCAGCCGCTTTAAGTCCCCTTAAATAGGTGAGAAACGCGGGGTAGAAAAGTCAACTCTTCTTCTTCTTCTTTTCTCTGTGTGATTATTTTTTAAAATAGTAATAAATTTGTGGGAAAATGCTAGATAGAAAGAGGAATCATATGCATAAACTGAGGAGAGGGGGAGGTGCCTCATGAACTCCACATGTGCCACCCACCCCTAGACATTGGACAAAAGGAAAGACTTGGACCACACCCACCACAGCACGGGTCAGCCTCCTTTAAACCATCCTGGGGAAGCGAAGATGGCCTGGCATGCCAGGATGGGCTGAGTCCTCTGGAAAAGAGGGCTCCCGTTAAAATAATTTGTTAGGGGTAGGCCGGCTTGGGAAATGAATTGAATAAAAATAATGTGAGCAACAAGACCAGAAGATGACCTGAAGTTGTCCTAAACTAAAGGTGTGACCAGGAACTTGGTGTTCTTACAGATTCACAGAGGGAAAGGCAATCACTTAGGTACTGTGGTCTAGGTTTATGCAAATAGTAATAGTTTATGCAAATAGTAATTTTGAGCCTGTTCCAGGGAGCCTGGAATTGTGAGATGTCTTGCTTAGCAATCCAGGGCCCTCCTCAACAGCCAGTGGATTTGTAAGACAGGTGTCCTAGATGAAGATGCCACTGGAGTAAATAAATTAAGATGGCCAACTAATAGAGATGTGCACATTTTGGGGGGCATTCGATTTGGAACAACATTTCAAATCGAATGTCTGAAAATCCATATTTGTATGAATAGATCCCATTCGAATGTGGTGAAATTTTATTCAATACAAATCTATTTGTATGTATTTGTATGAAACTTCAATACGTATCAGACACGTATGAATACATATCCGATATGTATCTGATACAAATGAATATGCATCCGATATGAATGAATGTGTATCTGATATGAAAATGTATCCGATATGTATCCATAACATATCCACACTCTGAAAATGCCAAATCCACTTTTAGTACACTATTGATCCATGTCGAATGCAATGTGGATCCATTGCGGATGTGACTCACACTCCGTTTTTCCACACTCCCAATGTAACGAATGTCCAAACTGTTGGTTTGAATGTTGGCGTATGGATATTGTAACATTTGATTTGAGTTCAAATGTCCATTTCGGATGAATTTGGATGAATTTCAAATGTTACAAAGATTCGTCCTCCCTACATTAAGCATAATCCAAATTTTCACGTTCATTAAAACAATTTCCAGAAACGTTTATCTTATCTTTCATTCAGCTCTCTTCTCTCAATTGTCATATCCTCTTTCCAGCAAGTACAACTTCAGGCTATATTACAATAGCATTAAGCTTTTTTAAAAGACACATACAAATGAATTCTCACTGTAGTGCCCAATGCCAGAAAAATGGTTTCCTGTCCTTCCGCTCTGTTTAAGTCAGGTGTTCCGTTATTATTTAAATGCAGATACTTAATCTAATTGTAAACCACTTGTTCCCAAGAGAAGCAGAGCAGAGAGAAAATAACAGTGAGCAAAATTGCTGATCTTTCAAAGTCTTTGATCGCTAGCTAAAGGATGTTGTGGCCATTTCGCTCACTTTCAGAATAAATTGTGCCGGTTTATAGAGAGAAGCAAATGGGGGCAAAGCGCTTAGGTTGCCACTGACCCTTTAATTAGAGCAGTGGGGTGGAAGTAAATAAACCCAGGCTTCTTCTTTTTACGACCTTCGATTTCTGACAGGGACAAGCGAAGCTAGAAAACCCTTTTAATAAGCATGTTGCTTGCTAGTATAGGCAAAAGTGTTTGATCTTTCCTCTGCAGGATGGTAGTTTGTGGCCAGGTGCTGTGCTGATGGAGCAAAATTGGGCAACAGAAATGACAACAAAAAAACACAACAGCCCAAAGGTGTAGAAGAAGAGGGTATGGTCAGATACATGAGTCCTATTCGCACTTAGGCCTCTGGAAGGACTTAGGACAGCCCTGAGACAGAACATTCATTCTGTGGGCCAGGCGGTTCTGTCTGGAACCATCCCCGCCTGTCCCAGGGCTGCCCTAATTGCGACCAGACTGTGGAGCAAGAAATCATGCTCCACACCCAACCCAACCCAGCCCTGGCCATCCTAGAACTGTCCAGCAGGGAGAGCATTCACACTCTCCCTGTTGGACATCTCTGGAGCCCCTCCCCGGGCTACCACCATTGGCCCATATTGGCCCACAAGCCAGCAGCCCCTTTCAGGGGTGGGGTGAGACAAGGTTGTGTGCCACACCCCAGCTTCCTGCTTACTTCATCAGATCCGTGGTTCAATGTGACCGGTCTTGTGGCCTACAGGCACAGTCTGATGCTATCTGTGCAAGTGCACGCAACATCAGAGCACCCCCATGCTGACCTGATATCTGATATCAGAGACGTTTTCGCATTACTCCCGTTCCATTTGGAACGGGAGTAGGACGGGAAGATTAAGACAGCTCACGACGCTTTCACCTTTCACACACAGGAGCGCAGGAGCGCGTGTAAACGCGTTCCGGCGCGTCTGTGTGCGAATGCTCAAAGCATCGTGAGCTGTCTTAGCCGGCAAAGGCCGGCCAGGGGCGCGGAGACAGCCGCGGAGGCAGATCGGCAATCAGCTGATTGTCAAACAGCTGATTGTCGAAGCCGCGCCGGCGTCGGAGGCAAGCCCGCAGCTGTTAGGGAGGGAGAAGCAGGCGCGAATGCTTCTCCTCCCGAACGCCTGCGGGTGGCTCGTCCGCGTTCGAATGCATGTAGAGCACTTTAAAGTGCTCTACATTTCGAACGCGAGAAAGACAGCTGCGGACACGTCGGAGCGCAAGCCCCGCTCGGGCAATGCGTATGCCGTGTCCGCAGCTGTCTCCCACGCGCACCGTTCAGCCCCGTGCGAAAACGTCTCAGGTCAGCGTCAGCATCAGGTCAGCTTGGAGGTGGTCTACCATTCAGGTTGAAGTTTGAAAAGGTCTCTTGTTTTAGGTGCCCCTGGGAGATTTTGAAAGTCTTGGGATGGACAGAAAGTCTGTTTAAAAAAAAAACAATGCCATCCTGGGGTCCCTTGAGGTCTCGGTTTGCATGTCCCTTTTGCAGATTCAGATAGGGTGTTGTGGCTACAAATCTCCTAAACCAATCCCAGTCTGCTATGGCCATTGACAATGTAAAATCAGCCCGGAGCAGCAACTGGGAAGATAGGGACCAAGCTCTTGTTGCTGGCCTTGGGGGCAAGGCACAGTGAAGGTAGAGGTTTTAGTAGGGATGTGCCCGAATATTTGTAACATTCATAATTCATAAGAATTTGGATGAATTTGGACATTCATATATGAATTGAATGTTACAACATTCATACATTGACATCCGTACAAATACGCATGTTTCAGAACATTCGAACAAAGCTTCAGAACATTCATGAAATGGGGAGGTGGGAAAGCGGCTGCACCAGTTACATCTGGAACATGGTATGAGAGTGGATTCAAAGTGGATTCAGTGCAGATTTAGCGCTTTCTGAGCAGATATGTTATGGGATACATATGGGATATGTATGCATTTGTAATGGATATTTGTACAAATTTGTACAAAGATATATTTGTACTGATTAGAATTCTACTACATTCAAGGAGGATCTATTCGAATGAATATTGATTTTCTTACATTCGATTTGTTAGGAATCAGATGCAACATAACCCATTCAGACACATCCCTAGGTTTTAGGCACTTCTTTTAAAAACTGATGTGATGCTATTCCCCCCCCCTTGCATTAACAATGGGATATTCCTCTGTAAATAAATGCCCTCCAAATGCTATTTAAGTCTCTCCATTTATGGAAAATTCTGTAATGACCAGTATATCAGACCAGCAAGCACACAGGTGAGCCTCATTTAGACCACCAGCAAGCAGAAGGGAGGTTCCATATATACTTACTGGTCTTTGAAAGGGCTGGAATCTGAGTTGGCTTTTCTACCCCACTTTTCTCATCCATTTAAGGGGACTCAAAGTGGCTGACAAAGCTTTCTATTCTTCTCCCCACAACAGACACCCTGTGTGGTGGGTGGGGCTGTGAGAGGTCAGAAGAGAGCTGTGACTAGCCCAAGGTCACCCAGCTGGCTTCATGGGGGAGGGTGGAATCAAACCCAGTGTTCCAGATAAGAGTCCAGCTCCCTAACCACTAGACCAAACTGGCTCACAAAATCTGGAATACCAGGTTTGATTCTGCACCCTCCCATGAAGCCACATGGGTGACCTTGGGCTAGTCACAGCTCTCCTCTGAGCTCTCACAGAACCACCTACTTCACAGGGTGTCTCTTGTGGGGAGAAGAACAGAATGTTCATCAGCCCCTTTGAGTCCCCTTAAATGGGTGAGAAAAGTGGGGTAGAAAAACCAACTCTTCTTCTTCTTAGTTAGATCTCTAGTTGAACAATGTCGCATTCATATGGACGTCTACTTTACAGATTCGTGTATGTAAATTTTTCAATAGATACACATGAATACATATAAATGAATTTTTATAAAGTATAAGTAGCCTTTTTATATATATATAATGGATGTTCACATACATAAAATCCATGTGTATGAAACATTTGAACATTTCAATGGATACAAATTAAGTGTAAATGTCTTCATATGGCGTAACTAAATATTTTTTTAATGGTGGATATAAAAACAAAATTGATATTTTAATTTCCTCCTCTCTAGGAATATAAACTTTCTAATGCACCTCTATTAAAATGTGGGTATTGATGCAGCCCATTACAAAAGTCAGAGAAGTGGACTTTAAAGTTTATAGTACTTCAGTCTGTATTCTTGGGTCTTTCCTGGAGTGCACAGGAAGCAAACTACATGTGGAGAATGATTTCATGCTCCACACATGTGTTTATTTCATCCAGGCGTGTCCTGCCACATCCTCCGGCAAGACCATTTAAACCTCTATGGTGCTGCTAGCGCTGTGCATGATCTGTTTTTTGTTTTGTTTTTTTGACATTCTATTTTAATCGAATCTAATACCCGAAAATCTGTTTTTATTCAAATCTTTTAAATATGAATTTAACAAGATTCAGTTTGTATTTACCAAATTCGAATCTGCACATACGAATGTCAACGACATTTGTAGATGCCCATATGCATCTTCCCCACATCCATACACATCTCTATGCATCCATATGCATCCCATAGTTATCCCGTATGCAACCCGTTTTCATCCTGTAAGGACCCATACAAATGCGTACAGATGCGGGAAAGATGTGGATCTTCTAGTACACGTTGTGTACGAACCCATACACATACGAATGTGTGGATAAATGGAACGATTAGATCTGAAGTTCAAAATTCGATTCAAATGTTTACATTCACATTTTGGGACATTCTATTTGAGTTTGAATGTCGAAATCTGGCACATTCTATCAGATTTCGAATGCCTACAAATATCTGTGCACATCCCTACACCGTGCAAGCATGTTGGTGCATCACGTGATGGCCGGCACCACTGTGCACGCATGGTGTGTCAGTGACAGTTGTCCCAGTGACAGTGCCAGCAGCCAAGCAGTGAAATGCTTAGTACACACAGCGAGAACATCAACCTTTGCCATCCATGAACAAAAAGCAAAGTGCAAATTTCCCTCTTGTTGGGAAAGTGTGAATTTTGTATATCTGTAGCTAAAATTAATGAATTTAAAAGGAGCACTAACTTATAGCAGGAAAGAAGAGCTACAAGAGTAGGAGAGACATTTAAAAAGAGAGTTCAGAGGCCTTTCTGCACTTGGCCATACTCAGGAATATATCCTGGAATAGGGGCCCGCTGTCCTCATGCTAGTACATTCTACGGCAGACCCAAGGTGAGGCCTCCAATAATCTGCATTAGCATGTGGGCAACAGATCCCTATCCAGAGGCATATTCCAGAATAAGACCAAGTGCAGAAAGGACCCAGGCCTGTTTCCCAAATCTATGTTCAGTTTTCATTCTGATGCATGAACTTCCTATTATGGGAACATCGCTGTATCCTAGCAGCTCTGAAGTGGTGAACTACAATAGTATATTTTGGCTCGTTTGCACCCTGGCAGGCAGATGGAGAAGATGGATGGACAATGCATTTCACAGCCCATTAGACTGAATATCTTAAGTACAAACCAGCAAGAGCACTGCATTTAACATCTCTAAGTAGAATGCCTGTATGATAGACCAGAAATAGTGTTGCATTCTGCACTCACAGGGTTCAATGACTTACGTATGAACCAACCACAAAGTCCCAAAGGATGGGAAACAAATTGCATCAGATCCTATTAACCATGCATGGTTCATCAAGGGAAAAGTCAATTCATCTAGTAGACTCCAGCAGTTGGAATGGAGCAAAAGCACTTTGAAAATGGATACCATTTGAACTTTCAGCTCACCCTCTATGCAGGATGCATGCTTTCACAATATGGGATAACTGCACTCTTAGGGCTCACCCCCACCTATATTTTAATTCAACTTCAATCCTGCTTTAGAGGGAAAGCAAGTAAAAAAGACTGTGGGTCCTTTCACACTTTGCTTCCCATCCCTGGGAAGTAAAGGTTGAAATGACCCAAGTGCGCACTAAACATGTGCACTTGCAGATACTCGGTGCGTACCTAACTCTCCCAACCCTCCCAAAACCTTACCTGATGTGTGGGTTTTCAGATCCTGGTGCTGGCACCACTGCACATGGACAACACCGTCACCAGGGCAACCATGTGACGCGCCGCATCAGCAGGTTTGACTGTTGCATCATGTGATCTTCCAGCACATCTTCCAAAATGGAAGACTTGCAAAGGGAGCGTCTGGAGCCTTACTGGTTCTGGCACTAGTGCAAGATAAGTGCACGTGTGTTGCAGTTTGACCTGCACCACATTTAGTACACAGTGAAATTTCTCGCTGTGGTTTGTCCCTGCAAACACTAGGGCATACCAGTTTGATAGCAAAAGAACGCTTTAAGCAGCGAGTAAAGGACATCAGTGCCCAAAATGATATTGCAAACCTCTGCAACATAAAATCATTAAAATGGTTGGCACGTACAAAATCTATTTTCCGAATTGAAAAATACCTGGTTTATAAGATGCCCTATCCGTTGAGACAGCAATTCACTTATGCACGATTTGAATTGACTGACTGCATGATGAAGTATGGTAGATACCTTCAGATACCTTATCAAGATAGACTGTGCATCTGTGGGGCAACAGAGGTTGAAAACCTCTTACACATTTTGTTTACTTGCCCCTTGTACTCTCAATTAAGAACAGCATGCCTGGATCCCCTTTTGCAAAATATGACATTTTGGAATGCAGAGCAAAAAGTGAACTACCTTTTGCAGGGAGAGAATGCTCAGGCAACATATAAGGTAGCTTTGTACTTGCTTAAGGCAGCCCGGCTCAGGAAACTTTTCATTGAGACTAATGGAGTGCCTTGTAAGGGTGACGAGGATTTGTAACTATAACATATGTACAGACCTGATTTTACTCTTGTTTATACTGATTTTATTCTTCTATGGTTTTATCTTTGTATACTTGATACTTGATATGGTCAAGCGACTAATCAATAAAGTTTATTCATTCATTCATTATTTATTCATAGTGCATGTGGGGTCAGCTCCCACACGGACGGTGCTGTTTCTGGTTGAGAAACAGCTCTTTCACATGTGGATGCCCTGTCTGGGAGCTCACACCACATGGACAACCAAGCCAAGTGAGTAGCTTGCCCTTAAAAGGCAATTTTCCAAATCAAAGCTGGATTAAAATTTAGATGTACTCTAGCTATGCCCTTAGATGCCATTTTTCATTTTCTTCTCATCACTGAAGATTTTTCATCTAGAAATGGAGTATGGTAGCAATTCATGCCCCATAATTGCAAACACTGATGCCACTGAAGTGAACAAAGGCCTGTTTCTAGCTCATGCTTGTCAGACTGAATCAGGCCACCACCCATCTAGTCCAGCATCCTGTCTCAAACAGTGGCCCATTACTTGCTTATGGGCATCTCAAGCAGAAGACAAAGGCAAAACTTTCATCTGCTCTTTATTCCTTCCAAATGGTCTTGAGAAGGATCATGTCTGTCTCTCCAGCCTGGAGGAAGTACCTAGGCATCCGTTCTTATAGCCATTGATGCACCTATTTATCATCCATGAACTTAGATCTATTCACACTTTGGCCAGTAGTCAACAATTAGTGAACTTCTGGTGAAGAGCATCTGCACTTCGAGGAGGCTGCTACAGCCTCTGAACGTGCCCTGCTTCCCCAGAAGTTCACTAATTGTTGATTAGGTGTAGAGCACTAAATCGTGCTCCACCAAAAGCTTCTGGAGTGTCCAGTGGCATGGCCATTCATTCTTCTTCCAGTTCCTGCAGTCAGTGGGCAGGAGAGGTGGAATCTGTGCAGGTGCGATGATGTTGGCGGCTGTGTTTGATCACTAACTTGTGACGTGACCTGACCTCTGATTCCTGTGTGTGAGTGGTGTCTGGTCACAGAGTTGCAAGAGGGGCGTTCAATCAGCAACTGAGTAGTGGGCGCTGTGCATTCAAACATGGGTGCTGTTATCAAACCAACTGTTCTGTGCAGGCATGGAGCTGCCACAAGCCAATCAGAGCTGGCAGCACATGCAGATGCACGACGGCCCAGCTGGGCCTGGGTTGGGGGTGCCCGGGCGGGGGGTCCTGAGGGCTCTAGATGACCCAATCAGGTCACCTAGAGCCTGTGGAGGCTGAAGATCCATCCCAATGTGCTGGCAGCTGGGGCAGCCTGGATTGAGCTGCCCCAGCTGCCAGGGGCCCGCTAGATGACCACCAGCACCCAGGGGGGTGACCTCCACCCCCCACTCCACCCCTGCAGTATGGCCACTTACCTTGTTGTGGTGATCACATGGCCATTCAGGGCGATGTGCCACTCCCTGCGGTACACCAGTCCCACGTTATCAGCACCTCCAGTCCAAAGCGCTGACAGTTTGGGCCCCATCTACCAATAGCAGTAGCCAGGAGTGGGGCCCACAGCTGTCCAGGAGGGAGAGAGTGAATGCTTGCCCTTCCACACAGCTGTGGGATGGCCCGGGATGGCCGAGAATGCAGTGGGCCAGGTGTAGAGTGCAATTTTGTGCTCTACACCTGCAACACAATTGGGCACCCTGGGATGGAATGGGGCGGTTCCAAACAGAACCACCGGCTCGGCAGAGTGAATGCTCCATCCCAGGGTGTCCCACTTGCGTTTCAAAGGCCCTCATGCAAATAGGCCTCTGGTTCACGGCAGCCTAATCAGGTAAGTGTGGAAAGGCACCTTGTCTAAATCTTTCTTAAAGCTATCCAGGCTGGATGCTGTCACCTAGGTCCCTTCTCCAGGGCTGTGATCACACCTATGGTTTAATCCAGCTTCAGTCCACCTTCAGAGAGAGAGAACACAGCAAAGTGAGCCGGACATTTCTTTCCCCATTATCTATCCCAAAGCTGAATTTTCTGAGTTATTTAATACTGGGTGCGGAAACCAGCTTGTCACTTTGCTGATGTATTCTATCACTCTGAAAGTGGACTGAATCTAGATTATGCCTCAAGTGTGACCACAGCCCTGGTTGGAGAAATAGTCATTTGCAGTGGACCAGTTGCAGGTGAAGGCTCTGCAGGTGTGATAATATGTAAGGGTTAGAGAGAAGTCAGTTGGCATGAATATTTCTATTGTCTGTCGCTGAGCACTTTAAACGCTTTCCTTAAAATGCCAAGACTTTATTATTGTTTGCTAAAAACAAAGCGAAGACGGAAACACAACAAAAGCTACTTTGATTCAGACTTAAGAAATTATAGGGATAATTCGCAAAACCAGTAGGACATAAAAGAGCAGACAGATCAATGAGACAACAATCCCAAATGTGCTGTGAATCTTTGGTATGAAGCACACACCTTATTTTTCACCTTGGGAAAACAGACAAGATCAAAAGGGTATAGCCAAGAGGTATAATTTTCTCCTCTTTTTTTAGATCCCCAAATGTTAAGTGCATGTCCTTTCCCAGCAGCACCCTTGCAAAAGAACGAAATGATCAGCAATGAACTTCACTCTATTAAATGTCACCCCCCAAAATCGGTAATTACTGCATGCATATTAAACTGAAGCAAGTCCATGCCTTATGAGGTCCCATTTTTACTAGCAAAAGTATTACTGAATCTTAATTGGAGAGGCACTGAATACTCCTAGGGCAGTAAATCAAAGAGGACTCCCAAATTTCCATCCAGTGCAGACTGATTCTAAACACAACTACTTGGGAAAAATAAAAAGTGGACTTTTGAAATTGTTTTATGCATACCTGCATTGTGTAAGTCGACCTGTATTGCTTACTCTTCTTGTGAGCATTAAAGGGATAAGCTGTAAAGGAGCCTTAGGGCCTTTTCACACTGTGGCTGCTCCCACACAAAGAATACACCCTGGGCAGAGCCACTTCTATCCCAGAAGCAGCTCCATGTGGCCAGAGTGTGCCCTGGCTACATAGGTGTAGAGTAATAAAAATGCTCTACACTACGGACGTGCACACACAAAAAATTGCTTATTCGATTCAAATTGAATCAAATGCAAGAAAATTCACTTTTGTTTGATTTGAATTCAATACGAATGTTCAATATGAATTTGATTCACCCTATAAATTCTCTCTAGGGATGTGCAAGAATATTTGAAATATTCATTATTCGTTCAAATTCGGCCAAATTCGGACATTTGAATGCAAATCGAATGTCCAGACATTGGTTTTTTAATATTCGAATGAATACGAATATTTTGAATCATGCATATGAATAATTTGGATATTTGTATGTGTACGGATACATACATATTACATACGTATCCATACACATCTTATTCGTATCCATATGCATCTGTACGGATACGTATGGGATGAAAACGGGATGCATACAGATGCGTATGGATGCATACAGGTACAGACGAATGTTGTCGATATTCATATCATCAAATATGTAACAAATAGTCGTACAAACAGATGCAAATGTATTCCAATTGGTTCGAATTTTAATACATTGGTTTTTCCCTATTCGTACGAATTCGGACATTCGAATATTTGATCTGAATATAATCAAATGTTGAAAATTGCATTCGTGCACACCCCTAAACCATTCTGAACAGGTCAAATCCTCTCTGAATCCACGTTGAATCTGCTCTCAATGCATTTTGAATCCACTCTGAATCTGCTTCAAATCCACTCTGGATTGGGTGCAGATGTGACTGGGCAGCTGCTTTCCTGCCTCGCCAGGTTCACAAATGTAATGAAACTCCAAACAAATGTATATAAACATTCAATTTGCATTCAAATGTCAATCTTCAAATGTACCAACATTTGATTAGAATTTGTGAATGAATCATACTGTTTTCAAATATGACGAATATTTATACGTATCCCTACCTTACACCATACTAACCACTGGCTCATATATGCCAACAGGGCTCTATCTGCACCTCCTCCTCATGGTGATTGCTGCAATCACACTTACTTCTCATTGGGTGGGAGCTGGGTAAGTGTTGGATGCATTGGGCATCACAAAGTGTGGACACTTGATGCATCCTAGAACTGAGCTAGCCTTCGTGCCACAAGTGCAGACGCCCCATCTCAGAGCATTCCCAGACTTCCCCTGTTAACCAAGTGCAAACAGGGCCTTAGAAACATTTTGCTTTTTGTGGCACTTTGAACAAACTCTGGAGCCAATCAAACTACATGCTGTAGTGATTTCCGCCTCCTCATCCCTCTGCCAAAAAGGCAGTCTGGCCTAATGGTAGCCGCATCCCAAGGCTCCTCTAAATAGCTATTGGTTTTCCATCCCTGCCTGAGCCTATGGGTAATTCTACTGCAGACACACGCTAAGACCCTTGTACGCATAGCTATTTAGCTGGGCCAACAGCTGCACAGAAACAGCTAGGATTCTATAGAGGGCATGGAGAAAGGGGAAAGACGGCTTTTCTGCTTCGAGCTGGATTTTAGAGGAGTAGGAGGGAAAGGAAAGTGCTGGAGTGGTGTTAATCACAGCCCATCAGAATGAAAGCATCCTAGCTGATATTCCAGTCATGAAGAACTTTATACCGCCTTCCCAAAATAAAATGTTTATGTGCTTTGGTATAGTACACATCCATCATCCAAGCTGTCAGGCGGAAGCATAAAAATCTGCATGCTCTGATTTATTCCCGTCACCAGCCGATTCCCCTGCTGTACTTGGAGCGTTATGAAATGGCACCACTTCCACACAGGCCGAATGCTGCCTGAATCCCAAACTGGACTGGGCTGCCACCCTCTCCAGCTGCCACCAGCTTCCCTCGCCCAAAGCAGGTGTGAGGGCTACAGGCCACACTCCTTCCCATCTGCTGTAGGCCATGAGATGTTTGGAAACCAGCCCCCAGCCCCTCTTGGTTCCAGGGAAGGTGGGATGAAGTTTCCATTTTGGATAGCCCTCTGCTGAAGGCAGATGATTTGCAAATGTAAAGAAGAAAGCTTGCAAGAGGTACCTCAACATGGAAGGTGGAATCCCTGCATTAATAATGTGGGAAGGGAAAGGTTTTGTCCCGATATGTTGGTAAGGATTTTAAGGGGGGTGACCTAAAAAATTAAAAACATTCCCCTGGAAAACTCCAGGCAACTGCTGCCAATGTGGCAGAATCTGGGGGTAATTTCGCACTTCCCTTCCTATCTAATGGACAGGAAAGGAGCGTGATTAGTCAACATTGACTAACGCTTGCACTTGAAGTGCTAGTCAACTTTGGCCATTAACCTACCCCCGTGTGATCAAATACTTAACTGCTTTGGTCATAGAGCTGATCCTCCTCTGAGCGCCGCCATTTTAGCTGTGGCACCCTGTAGCAATTGCAAGTTTGCCCAGGTTTTTCCACCAGCTTCTCAAGCCTCAGGGTAAAAGAAATCTCCCTGCTTCCACAAGCTTGCAGTGCACACTCGACACCAGCAGGGGCTGGACTCTTAGCCTGAGGGCAGAATGGCTACCCAGCCGCATGGTCTGCGTAGAGAACAGCCTTCCCCTTCCTGCTTGCCACAGAATGTGACATCAGAAGGACTTCTGACCTGCCCAGGGGATGCACTCCACCTATCACCTCCCTGGATTTTATCCTGAGGTCACTTCCTTCCCCGCCTTCTTGTGGCAGGCTATAAAAAAAGCTCTGAAGAGAAATAAAGCTCTCTTTCCAGTTCATCTCATCTCCTGCCTAACTTCTTTCCCTGTGATCTCTTCCTTTGACTCACCATAGGAGCACATGGTGATCTCTTATAGGCATGCCGGTAGCTTATAAGGGATTTACTTTTGCAACACCCGGTGGATTGTACCAGTAACTACTGGTACCAAGTATCGCTGTGGTTCTTTGGACTGCAGCCACGATTGAGGTAGCCTTAAGCTGTCTCCCCCTCAGGTTTCCCAGAGCCAAGGATTCAGGTTGCAAAGCCGGATTGCAACAGCACCCTCCACAACTATGCATGTGTACGTTCCATCACCATGACAGTGCTGATGCTCTGCGCACATGGAGTCACAGTCACAATAGCATCTATGATCATCCAGGGTGCCAGCGCACCTCAGACAGCTCTGGAGAACCAGAAGAGGTGTGGATGGTCGCACTGCTGGATGCTTCAGGTAAGTTCTGGCAAAGACTGGTAAAGGTTTGTCAACAATTAGTGGATTTATGGTGAGGTAGGGCATGCTTGGAGAATGTAGCAGCCTCCTCGAAGGGTGGATGTTCTTCACCAGAAGTTCACTAATCATGCACTACTGGCCGTAGTGCAAATAGGCCCCTGGTCACTGAAAAGCCTTGTTGGAAAATGCTTTGAAGATTTAAGGTTTTATGGGAAAGATATTTGGCACTCTTCTGCTCCAGTGTTGGGAACAACACATTTTACTGGAGGCAGGTTTTCCCCTACGTCTGGGCATCTTCCCTTCATGTGGGCAGAGGGATGGATGGGTGTTGGGTTGGTGCTTGGCTCTCTGATGCAGCAGGTTCCACATGTTCTTGAGCTCCAAAATCTGCAAGATGGATTTTGCTGTCTCTGATACTGTCTGATACCACAGATGAATGGGGACAGCTAACATTTAACGGGCAATGGGGTTCTTTTTGCCCAGGGAATCTGAGCACATTTGGAGAGAATGGGATTGCTCACTCCCAGCACAGGTAAATATAAAGCTTTTGGAGGATTTCTTAAGGATGAAGATGACCCTGAGAGGATTCCAAAGGGTGATTCCACACTGGCCAGTATAATAGACCAGAAGGCACACTAGGTGCATCCCTTATTCACGCTGGTGCGGTCTAATGGAGGCCCCAAGATGGGACCTTCCTTAGATCACATCAGTGCGTGAAAGGGAGGCTCCTGTATGCTTCCTGATCCAGTATGCAGAACCACCCAAAGGTTGCCCACGTATTCCCCCAAGCTAGTTCATTGATCCAACAATGGGCTCTTTTGTATGTACCTTTCTGGAGCTTGTGGGGAACACTCCTCCATAGTGCATCTGCACCACATGGAGCCATTTCCATTCATGCTGAAGCATCAACCACATTATACAGGTGTGGAACAGTTAAAACTGCTCCACGCCTACACATGCAGCAGGGCTAGTAAAGGCCCTGCACGCTCCTTATGCGGCTCTTCCTGGTGGAAGACATGCAAAAAGAGCACATGACCAACAGCACAGACACAATTACACACTGTGTCACTAGATTGCCCTGGCAACAATGCCACATAGGCACTTGTAGCATCTCTGGGGCTCTGTCATGGCTGCTGTAATGGTAGCTGTTCACACTTAGCTGGTGCTTAGGACATAAGAGGAGCCCTGCTGGATCAGATCACAGTCCATCTAGTCCAACTTCCTGTCACACACAGTGGACCACCAGTTGCCCATGGGCATCTCAAGCAGAGACAAGCACAAACCTTCTCCTGCTCTCAAATCCCAGCAAATGGACTTAGAGGCATCCTGCTTGTCCCCCCAGCCTGAAAGATGTACTTAGGCATCCATTCTAGCTACCACTGATACATCTGTCATCCACAAATTTGTCTAGCCTTTTCTTAAAGCCATTTAAGCTGGTAGCTGTTACCACCTCTTCTGGCAGCAAATTCCAAAGACCGAAACTTCCGCTTGTCTGATCTGACTCTCCTACCCGAGTGCTGGCTGCATTTTGAGTCCTTTGAGTGTTCACAAGTGCGGATGCCTAAAGCAGTGTAGTGCTTCACTTCCCAGTGACAGAAGGTGAAATGTCGATTCACCCAACATCAGGTAGAAGAAGCAGAACAGTACAGAACATACAGCACATGGATTTATATACCAAAAGAGTACTTGAGATGCAATAGGTCAACCTCTCCCTGTGCAGTGACTTAAAAGTACAAAGTGGAGCAAACACAGATGCAGGCATCAAAGGCCCCTTTCCCAAGACCGCCACCCACCAGGAAACCTCCTTCTCACATTCCCTGTCCTTGAAGGTCTTCAAGCTTCAGAGATAACAGCTGAACTATATCACCCACAGTGTGAAACTTATTATTCTTCCCAATATGACCATCTGCTGAGAAAAACTGGTATCCGTCCCAGGTACTCCTGACGTACTTCTCAATGAACACAAGGAGTTTGTGTCGCAGAGCGATTTGTCCTGCAAATTAAGTAGAGCTCTTTGGTGATGTTTGCCTGCTTCCCACTGTCCTCAGTTGTGTTAACACTGCTCACTTCTGTTCTCTGGCTGAGATGCTGATGCACAGAAGGGCTGTCACAGTGCAGAGGGATTGTCCCTATTCTCACTTGCACAAGATAGGAGGACGAGAAACAATGGCATGAAACTTCAAGGGCATCGATACAGATTAGATATTAGGAAAAACTTCCTGACAGTGAGGACGATCAGTCAATGGGATAGGTTGCCATGGGAGGTAGTGAGCATTCCTTCACTGGAGGTCTTCATGCAGAGGCTGGACCTACATCTGTCTGGGATGGTTTAGGAAATCCTGCATTGAGCAGAGGGTTGGACTCGATGACCCTGGAGGTCACTTCCAGCTCTATGATTCTATGAACATTTTGTGCCATGTGGACATTATGTTGTTGTTACTGAGTGCTATTGAGCCATAGCTGACTCTTGGTTGACTGCATGGATGCTTCCAAGGGACCTTTCTGCAGTTTTCTTGGCAGAGATACAAAAGTGATTTGCCATTGCCTACTTCCAGAGAAAATCTGGAGGTCAAACCTGCAGGATCCAACTTCCTGAGCTTTAGAGGGAGCCTGCAGCCCTTTGCTATTCAGCCTATTTGCTCTACCACTGAGCTACTGAGCTTCCAGTGGGAACATTGCCTAGTATATAATCATGAGAATGTAAATGTGCAATACAGGGCTGGGCAAGGAGGCATGAAGTCTTCTATCCATTCTAGCTGCCAATAGCACTCTTCCTGTTGCTGTGTTCCTCCTGCCCTTGCCCTATTATTCTACTTTTTATTTCTTACAAAAGCTTTCTCCATTTCTTAAGTGAATCTCCATAAAGATGTTTCGCTGGAATGATGCGCACACTTTATTTGGTTTTGTTCCCCCCCCCCCCAAAAAAATTATGTCATATTGGAATGTCCACATTCACTCCATTAGCAGCAACCTGGAGTCAGGGGGTGGGGGATTGCACTTGCCTTCCCAACCGCTGGATGGGAAAAGTGCATTAGAGACTAACACGTACTAGCGTCCGCAGTGGGAGCGCTAGTACACGTTAGCCTAAGCCCTGCACAATTGAATGTGCACCTGGGTCTGGTCACATGTCCAATCCTCTGCAAGGTGCCACCATTTTTGTTGTGGTACCCTGTGCGACTGTGCATACGCCAGTGCCATTTTCACTGTGACGATGATGCTCAGATGACCTCTCACACAGGAAATAATGTCGATGGTTGCCGCATGTATGGAAAAGGTAAGGAATTGGTCAGGATTGGGCAAACACTCCAAATAGTAGCATTCATTTGTTTGCTGGCTGGCTGGGAGGCTTGAGAAAAGCAGTTACACTATTTGGAGGGAAAATAGAATAATACAATTTAATTTTAACACAAAACCGTTAGAATGTACAGCACAACAATCACCACATAAAATATTAAAGGTAATTACATAATTGGTGAGTAAATAATAAACTATAAAACACAATAAATACTTAATTCAAAATACATAACAAGTATACAAATTAAATATAAATTCTATGTTTAGCATACTGTCTTCTTAAATAAATTGACTAGCTATTTCATAATTACCAGTGTAGATGTATAAAATTTCCAGATTATATTGTAAGAAAATTTTAATAGCAGTAGATGGCACAAAAACCTGTTCTAGGGTACAATGTTTTTTGTTTGTTTTAATTTTTTTGTTTCAATGTTTATTATTTCTTTTACACATACATAAACACAAAGATAATTCAGAGACCTCAGTTGTAGTGCAATAAACTAAATTGTATTCGAAGCAACAACATAGTACAATAATAGCTTGCCATATTTGGGGGATAAGCCCATACATAATAGATCATTGGAAAGAAAGAAATTCATAGACCACCAGGTCCCATATAAAGTCATACCAATAATATTCTTCAAGCTGTTTGCTATTACACATTTTAAAGCTATTAATAAAAAATCGATCAGTTTTTTTTACCAGCTAGAGATAAAATGGAATTATTATAAATGTGCAGAAGACACAGATTTTAAAATTATTTTCTGATGCAA
This sequence comes from Aspidoscelis tigris stejnegeri, assembly GCA_023333525.1. Classification (NCBI taxonomy): domain Eukaryota; kingdom Metazoa; phylum Chordata; class Lepidosauria; order Squamata; family Teiidae; genus Aspidoscelis; species Aspidoscelis tigris. Next base: position 102,757,303 of record JALMGA010000003.1, on the reverse strand, counting down.
ACACAAAACATCAAGGTTCCCATAAAGAAGCTCTCTTAGGTACAAACTATTAATAAATAAATTTTAATTGACTTCCAATGGTCTATCAAGGCTTAAGTAGCTTCTTCTTTAATGTTCCCTTTTAGCTCTCCTTCATTATACTGTCCTGTTCAGTCACTTATTCTTCAAATCCAGCAATTAAAAGTCCATTTTCTAGTTCTTATAGAAAGTCAGTAACAGGTTTCCAGGCTTTTACAAACATATCAACAGTCTGTTCTTGATTAAGTTTGTCAGTTTATCCAGCTCAGCTAATTCTATTAATTTTATCAACCAAACTGCCACCAGAGGTATTTCCTCTTCCTTCCATTTTTCTGCATACAGAATTCTCTCTGATGTTATCATATAGTTGATTAAAACATTAACCCCATCCAAGGGTTTTTTTCCACTAAGAAGATCTGGATTTAAGAAATGGGTACTTCCCTTAATCCGGATCTAGTATGCGTTTCCATAGGTGGCCTAGCACCCAATAGCAATGGTACTAGCTTGCTCCCAGTGGAAATCCAGATCTACCCACATGGTGCCCACCTGTCACCCCATGTGTTTTGGGGGACAGGGGGTGCAATCTCAGTAGACGCTCTGGAGAATGTCTGGAGTGATCTGCCACAAACTTCAAAGATTTTCTGGAGCCTTTGACAAAGGCATTGCTCTCGCATGGGGTACCCTTCGGAGTCTGTGCTGTTCTTCAAAGGGAACTTTGGAGCCGGCTTCAGAGAATGTGCACTGGCTTCGAAGCTTTGAGTTTTGGGGCACCCTCCATGGTTGCCTCCTCTGAGCCACCCATAGACCCCTTTGCTCGATTGTGGTGGCTCTGCATAATCCGGATTTGATACTGAAGACCCCATGGTAGACCCCTTTAATGGGGTCTACAGGGAATCTGGATTATAGGTCCTGAAGGACCCATATGATCCAGATTTCCCCAGAACAGGTGGAAACAAATGTGGCTCTAATGAGGTCTGTAGTGGAAATGGGGTCTTCCTGCTCTGAGCCTAATGGGTCCTTAATGGGTCCTTAATAGGTACTTAGTGCTAGTGGAAAACACCCCAAGTCTCCTCCACTTATACCCAATAGAAACAGTTCTGGCTTATATGGATTATGAATTTTTAAAATATTTTGCATGACCATGTGAATCCATATCCAAAATTTGTGCGCTTTCTTACATGTCCAACATACGTGGTAAGACATACCTTCCTTAACTTTACATTTCCAATGCTTATTATAAACACCTTGGTATATTTTTGCTGGTTTGTTAGGGGATAAATACCATCTATACATCATCTTATAAATATTTTCCTTTAAGGCAATACATACAGAAAAATTCATATCTTCAGTCAGCAGCTTTTCCCATTGATCCATATAAACATTATACCTAAATCTATAAGGCATTTGTTAAGGTTTTGCAGGTTTTTTAGCTACGTCTGAACTCAGTCTTTCTCCTCTCTGAAACCATAAGGCAGAACTAAGTCTTTTCCAGACATCTGAGGCCTATTCGCACTTCAGCCAGCAGTCAACAATTCGTGAACTTCTGGTGAAGAGCACCATCACTTGGAGTAGGTTGTTAGAGCCTCCAAGTGTGCCCTGCCTCCCCAGAAGTTCACTAATCGTTGATTACGTGCAGAGCACTAAATCATGCTCTACATCTTTACCAACAGTGACCTAAAGCATACCTGAAGTGTCCAGAGACATGAGAATTTGCTCTTCTTCCGGTTATCTGTGATCAGTGGGTGGAGGAGGAGGGGTCCCTGCAGGCCCATTGGCGTCCACGGCCGTGATTGACCGTTGACCCCTGATGCGACTGGACCACTGATCCTCAGGAGTGGCTTCTGATCACAGAGCCGTGAGAGCAGCAATTGATTAGCAACCAAGTAGCATGCTCCGTGCGTTCAATCATTGGCGCTGACATGATCAGCCACAATACACCACTCTACTTGAACATGCCCCTCAGCAACGTCATCCAAGTATGCCATGTATTGGCCAATCACAGCAGCGAGGAGGTGGAATTTCTGGCTTTGGGTGCAGCTGTGCAGCCTGGTAAATGGGAGCACTATTCGTACTTCTGGCCAGTAATGGATGTTTTGGGGAAGCCTTCCTCATGACAAGTGTGAATGGCCCACCTTTACTAGAAGTTTACCAGCCCTAGTTCACAACAGCCTAATCAGCTAAGTGCAGAAAGGCCCCTGGAAAGGAATTAGGCATCCATTTGAGCTGTACCGGCTGCTCTTTGTCCTTGTATCACATCAGCGCATAGGACCAAGGACACAGCTGAAATGATTTTTTAAAAAACAGTATGTAGATTCTCCCCCCCCCCTCCACTTTATTCTGATTCACTGTGCCCTCAGAATGAGCGAAACTCCACCTTTGCTATTGTCGTTGCTATTATAAACAAATAAATAACCAGCAAATGGCTGTCTGCTTGTTTTCCTTCTGTCAACTCAAATGTGACACAAATGGAAATCTTACTTAAATGAATGCTTGAAGTGATCCAAGGAAAACAATTCCCGTGGACCTTAAGTGCCAGTCTGAGGCTGTTGCTCGGGCTACGCGTGCCCTTCCTTCCGCTCCTCACAAACCAAGCAAACGAGGCTCATAAAAAGAGGAATGTTTATAATTTTTATGTTTTGAACATTTGGTGGCATAAAGCATCGTTAAAATATATTGACCAACTGGGCTGAAACAAATAGGATTGGAAATTAACTCAGATGCTAGTGCTGAACATTCATTTGTGAAGAAACATTCATTTGTGAGGTAACTTTTCCTTCAAGTGGCCTTCACTATTATTGTTTTCTGCGTTTATTCTGTATTTAATTTACCCTGGTCTTTGGCTGAGGAAACAGATTGCCCTGATATTGTTTTTAGTGGGTTTGTTTTAATTTTCTTTTTATTGAAAATTTCAGGTGTTAAAGCGAGATAAAGAAACGGACAAACAAGGGCCCTTTCTGCCCAGCACCTTATTCCAGGCTATGGGGAAATTCACACTCACCTCAGTAGTACACTTCCACATGGTTTGGGGATGCAGCCTTCGCCCTCCATGATGACCTGTTTGTCTGAAAGTGTCCGGGTAGGGATGGGCGAACATGTTTGTCACCTTCACAATTTGTACACACTAGGAATGTGCACGAATGCAATTTTTGGGATTCAATTCAAATCAAATATCCAAAGATTCGAATCGATTTGAATGTTTAAAATTTGAATATATTCACATTTTATTCAAATTGAATACATTTGAATCTATTTCTATGAATTTTTTATGTGTATTTGAAGATACGAATGTTGATAACATTCAAATGTGTCCATACACATCTATACACTTTTATCCTGTATGCATCCCGTTTTTATCCCGTATGCATCCCATCTTCATCCCGTATGCATCCATGCAAATGTGTACAGATATGAATAAAATGTGTATGTATCCATACACAAATGTCCGAATAATTTGTAAGAATGATTCGAAAGATTCAAAAACCTGTTTGAATGTTAAATTCCAATTTAGAGACAAACAATTTGAATTCAAATGTCCGAATTCAATTGAATTCAATCAAATTTCAAATGTTTTGAATATTTGTGCACATTGAATATTTGCTATATCTGTAAGACTGACCTTCGCATGCAAAGCAAAAGCTTTTGTGCCTTTGTTTGAAGGTTCATAACATTCAAAGTGGCTGCCCATTCACCTCAAGAGTGGATTTGGATCAGGAGCCTTTTCGCACAGGGGTTTTTCGAATGCGTGGAGGGCACGTTGGGACGCAGCATTCGCTCTTGCGGGCGGCAGGATCCATTCCAGGCCTCCCACAAGCGTCCCGACGTGCCCTCCATGCGTTCGAGTTTCAGAGCACTAAAAAGTGCTCTGAAACCATCTCTGCGCATTCCAACCTCTCCCAGAGAGAAAGCATTTGCATGCTCTCTCTCTCTGTGTGACAGCTCGGACCCTCCCCCGGGCTGCTCCCATTGGCTCCTATGGAGCCAGTGTGGGCAGCCGGCTGCCTTCTGTCCCTGGGTTCCTCCTCACTCCCGAACCCTAGATCGGACTCTGGGGGTGGGCAGGAAGCCCAGCCAAAAGCCCCCAACCCATCCCCAGGGTCTTACCTTCTCCTGCAGGCTCCATTCTGTGTAGAAAGGCTGGGCCATTCTGAGCATGCTCGAGGGGGCGGCCCCTCATTGACTGAGCACCCGCACATGCTCAGATGGGCAATAGAAGCCAGGCGGGTGCCCAGACAACGAGGAGCCGCCCCCTCGAGCGTGCTCAGAACAGCCAGGCATTTCTACACAGAATGGAGCCTGCAGGAGAAGGTAGGACCCTGGGGATGGGTTGGGGGCTTTTGGCTGTGGTTCCTGCCCACCCCTGGAGCCCGATCTGGTGTTCGGGAGTGAGCAGGAACCCAGGGACAGAAGGCAGCCGGCTGCCCACACTGGGTCCATAGGAGCCAATGGGAGCAGCCTGGGGGAGGGTCTTCCCCCCGAACGGGTTGAGAACACTTTCCCGTTCGCAGTGGCAGGTAAGAGAACTGCTCTCAAAGCCTTCCTTACCTGCCCTTGTGCGAACGGGAAAGTGTTCTCAACCCGTTCAGGGGGAAGCGTTCGGAGGCATCTTCGCCTTAGTGCGAAAACACCTCAGATTTGGAGGCACAACTGGTGGTTGCAGGGACGGATGAGAAGTAAAAGTGAATTCTAAGCCTAGCATATACGAAGTGGCTCAATTTGCACAAATGCGAATTTCCATCCATTTCATTTTGATTGAAAGCAAATGGGGGGGGATATGGACATCACTAGTCTCAGGGTCTCTCTACAGCCAGTCAGGAGGCAACTGGTGGTAAAGAACACTTGTCCACTCCACACAAGGGACTAGGCACGGCTAGTGAACACCTGGGAGGGATACAAAACTTGGATTCTATTCGGATTTATTGAAAATTAAATGGGAACCCTGGATACCGAATTCAGATTCGATTCGGGTTTAAACGCCTATGGGAATGCAGCCCTAGAGGGCCCAAAGCTCCTCAGCTCGGCTCAAAAGTATACCTTGGTGCTGTTTCCCAAAGAACATGCATAGACAAATCTAGAAAGATGTTTTTTTGTTTTGTTTCCCCCCCCCTTTCCCCTCCCCCTTAATTTGCTAGGAGAAATCTATTAAGCAGCCATCAGCAGTACTTCTTCAGCTTTCCAGACCACAGGGAGAATCAGACACTATGAATTACAGCCACCTCCAGGTAAATTTCTGCATCTTGCAGCCTATTTCTTATCTGTGCCTTTGTGGATGTAAAACTCATCTACAGGAGATACATCTCTGACAACCAATAGTGATGAATGCATTAATCACTGATGCAAGCCAGAAATCTTCAAACGTAGCCTTTTGTCTAGTTGGCTCCTCTCTCATGCCTAAATTGGGAAATCTGTCATTTTCTGTAGTTGGCACTTTGAGCCGATAATTTAAAGCACAGAGCCAGTTCACACAAGGTAGCAAAGCAGAAAGGTGCAGTGACTGCTGTAAAAACATGAGTTCGAACAATTGCATTGACAGCTAATCCCTGGCGGTTCTGCCTCTCTCCACAACCAATCTCAAAAATATTTTCCAGTGGTGCCCTGGGCATTAGGAGAAGGGAGGCTGATGGCCTTGAATCCATGAAACAAAACATGGAAGCGCTGCTGTAATTACAGAGAGGGAAAAGATCAACAGTCCAAATACAAAAGAAGAAGAATTGTGCAGAATTCAGCTGAATTTGAACTTCCATCAAAGTTCAGGTGCCTCACTATACATTTTAATTCAATTGGTTTCCGATTATTTATTTATTTATTATTTATATTTCTATTCCACCCTGTACCCAGAGGTCTCAAGGTAGGTAACAACATTTAAAATCAAATATATTAAACAATAAAAGCAGGGAAGGGAGAGCGTGTCCCCATTTAATGGAAGGCCAGAGCAAAGAGGTGTGTCTTCACCGCCCTCCTGAACACATACAGTAAGGAAGCCTGATGCATCTCAAGGGGGAGGCTATTCCATAGCCTGGGAGCCATCACTGAGAAGGCCCTCTCCCAGGTGCCCACCCATTTCGCTGCTAAGGGTGGTGGGACAACCAGGAGGGCTACCCCTCCAGATCTTAAAGCACAGGCAGGTTGATATGGGAGGAGGCATTCCTTTAGATATTTGGGGCCCAAGTCATTTAGGGCCTTATAAGTCAAGGTTGAACTTCGTGCCAAAGGTCACCACAAGGCAACTATGCGTGGTACAGGATTAAATATTCCACATGTTCACTTATCCTCCACCAAGGATGGATCTAGTAAGGCTCTGTGGTGGCCATTCACAGGTTTGGAAGGCATGCAGGATGGTTATGTGACACACCACCCAAACACATTCACACATCATGGTTGTCCCAGCCACTGTGACAGCACACGCACACTGGCATTGAGGGCTGAAAATGGCGGTGTCCAGATACCATCTCCACTTTGGTGAGTGTCCCGATGTGTAGGGGGAGGGATTGCATGTTCTAAGCACTCACCAGTGGGAATACTTAATACACAGGAGGGCAAATCTGTGCTTTGCTTCTGACAGATGGGAAGCCAAGTGTGAACTTCCCCACAGCCTTCAGTTTGAAGATGGCTCTAACGGCCATTTGCATGGAGCTGAGGCCTGGGCCCTTTCTGCACTTGGCTTTATTCTGGCATATATCCCAGAACAAAGATGTGCTATCTCTATGCTAGTGTAGATTGTGGAAGGCCCTAGGTGAGGCCTGTCATAGTTAGCAATAGCTTATGGCCAGCAGACTATTATCCCGAGATATATTCCAGAATAAGGCCAAGTGCAGAAAGGGCCCAGCTGAAGGTTTTGCCTTTGTCTTCTGCTTGAGGAGCCCAGAAGGAATTGGTGGGCCACCGTGCGAGATGAGATGGTAGACTAGATGGATTGTGGCCTGATCCAGCGGGGCTCCTCTTATGATCTTATGTTCTTAATCTCATTCTCTGCACCATCCTCTCTGGAAATGGCTGTTCGCTGAGTGCCTCTGAGCCCAGAAGAATTCTACAGCCATCGTGAGTCGGAGCCAATGATAGCAGCCAGATCAGATCAAAACTCCTCGTTCTTTCAGAAGTACTGCTGAGCTCCGAAAACGCTTCCACCTCGGCAAACCCCAAATTTCACCCTTAATTACATTTTATGGGAGATTCTGGCAGCACCTGAGTCTCTCACACTGAGAGAGGCTGCAGAACTTCCAAACCACACAGAGAGCTTGTGGCTATTTGACTGCCTGCCCGAGAAGCGATTCACGGTACTGCAAGCGCCCCAAAGAACGTGACTACACAATTCGCCAACAAGCGCACGGCGGTGTGCAGTTTTGCTTAGGTGCAAATTCCCCCCAGGATCATTCCCCATCGCATTTCAAGTGGTTTCTGTTGTTGTTGGTTTTTTTCCCCCTTCATCTTTCTCTCTCTGAATTACGTTCTCGTTGTACGCTGTGAATCGGGAAAAAAAACATGTGTGAGGCGCATCAAACAAATAGCAGCTTGTTGGCGCTAGTCGTAATCCACCTAATCATCCTCAATTCAGTTTCTGGTTTGCTCATGGGCATCTACCCCCACCCCCCACTCCCCACTATACTTTAATTTCAAGACTCAGTAGGCAAGATCACAGCAGTTACTTAAGAAAAGAATGCTCATAAAAAAAAAATAAAAAAAAAATCTCCCCTAAGATAGACTCGCCCAGACGGTCCGCTGCTCACCTATTTTATTGCAGGCTCTGATCTGCGTGTTAAGTGCTTGGAAGAGGAATTTTGCAGCGATTTGCTCTTTTTCCTCTGATGTGGCGAGAAGGCGCATTAAGCCAGCTGGCTTTGTTTACCAAAGGAAGAACTGATGTAAGAAGACTGGAAGGCATCTCTGACCATTGGCAGCTGCAGAATGCTGAGGCTGAAAAGGAACGGGAAACTGTCCTAGCAGAGGGAAAAAACTGTCTCCAAATTTGGCAAAGGGAGAACTGCCTTTTGCAAAAGAGCCCTTTCAGGCTCTGCTCAGGTCAGCCTTTGCTCTGACTTGGGAGAATCAGAGAAGCGTGTAAAGAGAGACAGCTAATCCACCCCACCTGATGCCCGGCTTCAGTTCAGCCCATCTTTGCCCTGAGTGTTCTCACAGTCCCTCCTGGGGTGTTGGCCTTCGTCCAATGCCTCCATCTATAACCCTGGAGAGATAAGAGACGGATGGACATGAATATTCGCAACATTCAAAATTCAATCAAATTCAGCTGAATTCGGGCATTTGAACTTGAACTGAATGTTACAATATTTGAATGCTAACAATCGAATGAATATGAATGTTTCCAAACATTTGTACAAATAGTTCAGACATTTGTTAGATTGGGGGTGCGGAAAAATGGAGCGCCGGTCACAACCACAATGCTTCTAGATTGCATTTGACATGGAATGACAGAGTATTAAAAGTGGATTCGGGTCGGATTTGACGTTTGCAGAGCGTGGATATGTATCAGATCCATATTCGTTTGTATCAGATACGTGTTTGTTAGTATCAGTTATGCATTTGTTCGTATCAGAAACCTATCAGATACGTATTCATTCATATCCGATACTTATCAAATGTTTGTATGAATACATATGAATAGATTCGTATCGAATAGAATTTTACAACATTCAAATCCGATCTCTTCGTACGAATAGAGATTTTTGAACATTCGATTCATTTCAAATTGAATGCCCAAAAAACATTTGTGCACATCCCTCATGGGACAGAAAGCCAAGGTGAACCTCCCATGATTCATCTGTCCCGGCCATGATTGAGTTTTACAGTTTAATGTGTAGTTAAAATTTTGGAATTTTGGTACTGTGGGATATGGTGGTGTTGGCCACCAGTTTGGATGCCTTTAAAAAAGTCATGGAAGTCAGGCTAGAAATAGCTCTTAGCCATGTTGGCAGCTTGACTGCCTCTATTAATAGGTGGTGGTCTGCTTCTGAAGGCCAAATCCTGGGAGCAGGGCAAGCTGGGAGCTTCTGTTCTGTTGGGGGGCCTTTGGACTAGATGGGGATGGGTCTGATCCAGCGAAACATTTCTTGCATTCTTATGAGCATGCCGCTCCATTGCCAGTACCTATGGCTGGCAAAAGGTGTATTTGGTAAATTCACACTTACCTGCCTGCCTCTGTCTCAGAGCACCTGAAAGTATCTGGGAGCAGTCACAGTCCTCCAAAGCTTCTCCACAGCTTTACCAAGAGCTGTCTGATGCAGTGTTCACACTTTCCTCTGGGTGGGGTGATGTGGTGCAGGGAAGCACGGGAGAAGTTGGCACAACCACTGCCATAACAATTCAGATGGTCCACGATGGCCCATTTGCACAACTAACACTGGTGGTCAAGTTGGAGGGTACACCAGTGATCGCGGTGTAGAAGAAGAAGAAGAGTTGGCTTTTCTACCCAGCTTTTCTATTCTCCCCACAACAGAACACCCTGTGGTGGGGCTGTAAGAGCTCAGAAGAGAGCTGTGACTAGCCCAAGGTTACCCAGCTGGCTTCATGGGGGAGGGCAGAATTGAACCCAGTGTTCCAAGATAAGAGTCCAGCTCCCTAACCACTAGACCACACTGGCTGTAGTTCTCCATCCCCAAACCGAACTGTTGTGATTACACTCCTTTCCCATCCAGCGGATGGGAAGGCAAGTGCAAAATCACCCCTGCTGTCAGAGGACCAGGAAAACTACTTGATACTTGTTTGTTTGTTTGTTATATTTCCATCCCACCCTATACCTGAACAACCTTTAAAAACCAACAGATTACAAAAGTATATATCTTACAAACCGTAGTGACAAGAACATTTTAAAAATTCAGCATAATTAAAACAACATCCTAAATATAAACATAGTTGGGATACTGAGAAGGATATTTTTTTTAAAAAAAAATACTGCAGTCATAATCCTTTGTTTAACAGGGGGCCAAAAGACAGAGGCATCCATGAGGCACATCCAGATATGAAGACTCTGTCGATATTCTTAACCTTCCAAATTCAACAGACCTGACTAAGATGAGGTAATCGGAGACTCTAGAAACTGTAAGAGCTGGTGATTAAGAAGATTTTCTGCGCCATGAGGTCATCTTGATGCCTGGCCGTTTCCTCTGACAGTTGTTCCCTGCTCCCGTGCCCAAAATGTAGTCAGTCATTATCCGCATTTAGCATTATTACCCAGAGTGCTCTGGGCAGATCTAAATAGAAATGAAATGGGAAGGGGATGCTGTTGACCTGTTGCCAAATCAGAATTATCAGAAGGAGAGCCAGTTTCTGCAGCATAGTAGAGAGTTGCCACTTTAGAGGAGTCTTAGTCATCAAGATGGTAGTAAGAAGTGCGATTTTTTTTCTGTTTGTCACTCATTAATCTTTACCAATCATTGGTTTGTGGCATGAAAGCACTAAGGAAGATCAACTGGAGATTTGGGGTGGAGGTGTCATCATTATGCAGAAGAAACCCAGCTTTAAAGCCCAAGATTGCTTTAAGAAAAGTTTAGATAACATTTTTGGTGGTCAGGTGAGCCAGTTTGGTCTAGGGGTTAGGGAGCCGGACTCCTATCTGGGAATATCAGGTTTGATTCCACACTCCTCCATGAAGCCAACTGGGTGACCTTGGGTAGTCACAGCTCTCTTCTGAGCTCTCACAGGCCCACCTACCTCACAGGATATTCTGTTGTGGGGAGAAGAATAGAAAGCTTTCTCAGCCACTTTGAGTCCCCTTGAATGGGTGAGAAAAGCAGAGTAGAAAAGCCAACAATTCAATGGCTACTAGAATGGGTGCCTAGGTACATCCTTCAGGCTGGAGAGACAGGCAGGAGGCCTCTACAGGCCATTGCAGTGATAGAGAGCTTGTATAAGTTTTGCCTTTGTCTTCCGCTTGAGATGCCCGGAAGCAATTGGTGGGTTACTGTGTGAGACAGGATGCTGGACTACCTGGACTGTGGCCTGATCCAACTGGGCTCCTCTTAAGTTCTTATGTTCTAACAGAAGGACAAAAGTGAGCAGATGCCTTGTTGCATGCTTAACGTACACTATTTACAAAGGTGACTAGAAGCCTCCTGACTTAGAGGTGTTTTTCCACCTTGGCGGAAAAGCACCCGAAACAAGGCAAGTCATTCTAGCTGCACACCTGTTTATATCTGGCCAGTGGTGCCTAAGCATTTGCTCGCGGCCAGAACATCCAGCAGCAATTTGGTACCTTAAGTCCACTTCAAATGAGATGCTGCAGATAAGCCGGGGGCCCTTTCCACCTTAGCTTACTCCTGCAATTGCTGCTCGCAAGCTTGTGGCCGGCATTGTCTGTGATAAATGCCATCCCTTCCCCGGGAAATCTGTGCTGGGGATGACAAAGGTGCTTGATTCTCAGAAGAGCTTTTTAAGAGACATTAGGAGGAGACGATCGGTGTATTTTTACAGATGAGCTGTCAGTGGAGGGGTTATTGTAGCCTTGCTGAGTGCATTATTTATAGTGCTTGGGCCTGGTGAATAAAAGAAAGTATAAATCTCCAAGTATCTCCTCTAACCCACTTCCGTTTATACAGTTCTTTTTCATTGGAATAATTCTTCATCTCCCTCACATACGGCACCCTTAAAAACTCAGATCCAGAAAGGGCTCCCCCTCCCATGGCCTGCTCCTCAGCCACACCAATCACACACACACGTAGAAGCCACAGCGCTTGGCTGAGCATTGCTCTCTCACAATGCTGAACAGCCTGGAGATGACCAAGCCAAGAGCAATAGAGCAGTCACAAAAGGCACCCAGGGACATGGTGTCCTGACCCACCAGCTAACTCTGAGAATCCACTCTCTCCTTCAAGAACTTTCATTTATTCCTTTTCACAGGGTGTCTGTTGTGGTAAAAAGAACACAATGTTTGTCAGCCATTTTGAGTCCCCTTAAGAGTCGGAAAAGCAGGGTATAAAAGCCAACTCTTTTTATAAGTATATAAGAACATAAGAGGAGCCCAGCTGGATCAGGCCAAGCCCATCTAGTCCAGCATCCTGTCCCACACAGTGGCCCATCAATTGCCCGTTGGCATCTCAAGCAGAGACAAGGGCAAACCTTCTCCTGCTCTCAAATCCCAGCAAATGGCCTTAGAAACATCCTGCTTGTGCCCCCAGCCTGAAAGATGTACTTAGGCATCCATTCTAGTAGCCATTGATACATCTGTCATCCATACATTCGTCTGACCCTTTCTTAAACCCATCTTGGCTGACTGTTGTTACCACCTCTTCTGGCAGCAAATTCCATTGACCAATGGCCCTCTGGGTGAAGAAATACTTCCCCTTGTCTGATCTGACTCTTCTACCCATCAGCTTCACAGACTGACCCCTGATAATTTTTCTCTGTCCGACTTTTCTATACCATGTATGATTTTATATACTTTAATAAGGTCCTTTCTTAAACGCCGTCTTTCCAGGCTGAAGAGGCCTAGACATTGTAGTCTGATTTCATAAGAGAGGTGTTCCAGCCCCTAAACCATTCTGGTTACACTTTTCTGCACCTTTTCCAGTTCCACAATATCCTTTTTGAGGTGTGATGACCAGAGGCCTATTCACACTTAGGCCTCTGGTAAGCGATTAGGACAGCCCTGGGACAGAGCATTCGCTCTCTGGACTGGGTGGTTCCATCCGGAACCATTTTGGCCTGTCCCAGAACTGGCCTAATTGTGTCCAGAGTGTAGAGCACAAAATCGTGCTCCCCACCTGGCCCAACCCATCAACGCCTGTCCCAGAACTGTCCGGCAGGAAGAGCATTCGCACTCTCCCTGCCGGACAGCTCTGGAGTCCCGCCCCGGGCTGCCCCCATTGGGCCATATCGGCCCCACCGGCAGCCCCTTTCAGAGAAACACTATCTGCACTTGCACATGAGAAACAACTCCTGTCATCCCAGAAGCTACCCTGGTGTCTACTAGTGGTGGTGCATGAAATCGTGCATGTCCTAACCCTTACCTGTTCGGCCCTGAGGAGTGACCATTCACACCTCTGCCAGTTCCAGAGGTCTTCTGAGGTGCCGCACAAGTGCACTGGCACCTCTAATGATCCCAAACATGACTGTGCATGCATGGCACATCATCGTCATTTGGTGATGGCACTGGCCCATGCACAGTCACACTGGGCTCCAAACTGGGAAGATGGTGGTACCCAGACACATGTCTGGACCCAGGTAGGTCTGCGGTCGTATTGAGCATGCACTTGTGCTCACATGTGCAAATCCTAGTGCACACCAGTGGGAATGCACTAAGTACAGTGAGTGCAGAAATGCCCGTGGTCAATTAGGAGTGAAATGATATGGGCAAGGCTAGAGACCCCACACTGCAATCTAGCTGCAGTGTTTTAGACTAGCTCTAATTTCCAGACTATCTTGAAAAGCAGCTGCATGTAGAGAACATTGCGTTAATCTAACCTTGAGATCCCTAGTGCAACCAAAGTTCTCCAATGACTCTGAGGCTCGGGGTTTTCATGGCTAGCCCTTTGGAGTTCTCAGAGCCCAGCCTTGATGTGTTTGTGTCAGCTTCAGGGTCAGGTTGTCTGGACCAGCACCACTGTGCAGATGTCTCTGTTCCTGACCACACCTTTCCATGGTCTGAACCAGCAGGCATAGCTCGTCCAGACCCATTTGTTCAGACACAGGCCCTGGTCACACAAGTGTAAGACAGGAAGTCCTATTCATTGATTCGAACTGAGGTGGTACCAGTCCTGAGCACACCTAGATTGTCCTCAGGCTGTCCTTGTTTTGGGTCTCATCGGGCACACCTTTCTCTGCAGTTGACCTGAACCTCCTTCAAGGAACTCTTGGCTCTCCACGCCTTTTCCTGCATCAATTATTGGATGCCATTGTGTCACTCAAGGGAGGTGAGGGGGCTTCTTTAAGCCTGCTCCCTCACCTCCACACACCTCTTCCTTTTTTATGTGCTTTTCTTCTCTGTGGGATTAATATTTTAAATAATAATAAATTTGCATAAAAACACAATGATGCAGGAATCATACACATAAACTGAGGACAGAAGGGGAGGTGCCTCCCTGAAGATGACCTGCGGTCATCCTAAACTACTGGTGTGACCAAGGCCACAGAGAGGTGAGCACAGAAAGGTCCTAGACGGAATAACGAAGAAGAGTGTATGTTATCTATTCATTTATGAACCTTTTCCCAATGGGCAACAAGGTGAAGAGGGAGGGAACTTCCAGACGCTGTATCCGCACACAGAAGCAGCCCTGTGTGTGCTAAGCACCAGCTAACTTTCGAATAGGGATGTGCACAAATATTCTAAACATTCGAAATCCGATCAAATTCTTTCAAATGTGGACATTCGGATTCAAATAGAATGTCTTCACATTCGAATTTAGACATTCAAGTGAATTTTGAATGTTCTGAAACATTCGTTCGAATAATTCAAATCACTTGAATCTACAGATATGTATGTATTACGTATCTGTATGAACAGCATATGTATCTGTGCACATTTGTGCTTATAATATGGAACGGAAACGGGATGCATACGGGATAAAACAGGATGCTTACAAAATGCATACACATACGTATAACACATATGAATGTTGTCGACATTCATATCTTCAAATTCGTATCTAACATTCAAACGAATAGATTTGAATGTATCGGTTTTGAATCAGGTTTTGCTGCATTTGGATTTTAAACTTTTGAATCGAATCAAATTCATGTACACCCCTACTTTCAAAGGGTTTGGGTCTCCCAAAATCCAGATGCCCAAACCATACCAGAACTTCACTTCCCTGGGATGATGTGCAGAAACTTTTAACTTTGTTAAAAGTTAAGTTTAAAAAGTTATTTATGCTTCCAGCAGCACACGGTCGATGGATCTCTGTTAAATATAATTTCCGTTTGGTGTTTCTACATTCGGTGTAAATTATGTGTGAAGGCAGGCAAGAGAAGAATGTGTTTGGTTGAAAGTCTTCTTTTGATGTTGCACGATCTAAAGGAGACTTTAATTCGCTGGGTGTGATTGCACCATGTTTCCTAAAGTCTGAGATGCAGCCAGGTGTTTCATTATAGGCTGCTGCTTTGAAAGTTGGGCCAGATTCTAGCCCATGGCACTGATCTTACTCAGCAGTAAATTAAGAGTAAACCAAGAGGTATGCATGCTAATCCCTGTACCGTTGTTGAGAAGCTGCTTGTGTGCATCCAAAGTCCTCAGATTTCAGAGGTGTTGTCCTCAGACTAGAATGCAAAGAATTTACCAGGTTTGATGGAATAACAAGAGTGGGAAACATGAAGCCTGACACAAGAAATCTCCAACCTTTGTGATTCTACAGGTGGAATTCTAGAAAGCCCTCTGTCTGGGAAGAAATCACAGAATGGTCAGTATGCGATAATAGAAAGGAATGCAAGTCCTGGGGAAGACCTGGAATTTCCCCAGTGCTTACATCTAGCTAGCACTAAGAAAGGATGGAAAAGAAGAAAGAAGAATAAAAAAGGAGGAGGAGGAGGAGGAAGGAAGAGGAGGAGGAGGAGCTGGCTTTTATACCCTGCTTTTGTCCCCCTTATGGGACTCAAAATTTATTTGTTTGTTCGTATTTCTATCCCACCCTATACCCAAAGGTCTCAGGGTGGGTTACACCCTAATCTTAGATAGGTCCCTGCCCACAGGCTTGCAATCTAAAGAGACAAGAAACAAAAGGAAAGTGATGTGGGAGGGAACAGGGAACAGCAAAAAGCAAGCACTTGAGGTCTTCAGTTCCAATTCTCCTGTTCATTTCCTATTGTTGGAATTTTCCTGTTCTCTGTACTTTGAATTTTCCCTTCATTGATGACAAACAAAATGGCTGACAAACATTCTTTTCTTCTCTCCACAAGAAGAAAATAATTAGGACGGGAATAGTCAGCAAGTGTCATTTTGCCTCTTTATAAATCTGTGGTGAGGCCACATTCAGAATATTGTGTACAGTTCTGATGGCTGAAGTACACATGGGGGACAGATTGACCATTCGCTTTGGCTGGTAAGGGACACGTTCCCAACTGGCCAAGGTGTGAATGGTCAATTCATCCCCCGCATATACCAACCAGAAAAGGCTACCACGGGGGGTGGACACCCTGCCCCAGGCTGCCGCCATTGGGCCATATTGGCCTGCCAGCTGGCAACCCCTTTCAGGGGTGAAGCGAGACCGGGTTGGGGCTGTCTTGGGGTTCCGCGGGCTGGACCGGTGCCCACCCCTGCCCAGGGTGTGCACACCACCACCCGGCTCCCTGCAACCCACGGAGCTTATTGGACCTCTGGTTTGACCTGAAGGGTCCCGGGGCTTGCTGGAGTGGTCTCCTGCTCCCTGTGCAGGTTCACACCATGGTAAACCGCCCCCAGAGCACCAGAGACCAGACTCTGATGTGATCAGTCAGCTCAGTGCAGAGGTGATGCCACGGCGCATGCCTGCATAGAATGTGTAGGATCGGTTGCGGTAGATGGTATGAGGACCTTTCCAGACTGGACTGGCAGTCCAGACAGGTGAGCGCGGGTGATGGTGGGTGATGGGCAGGTCCCCACTAGCTGTTGCGGGCCTGATCTAGGTGCTGGCAGGGCACGGCATCCCAACACCCACCAGGCCGGTTCGATCCCAATCCCGGCATACGACTGCTATCCAGCACTTTACAGAGTGTGTGACGTGGCCGGCAGCAGCCAACAGCAGCAGCTGGAAGGTGGGAGTCCTGAACAGCCCAGGGGGAAGAATGTGAATGGTCTCCCTGCCAGACGGTACAGGTAAACCCTGGGTTGAGGTTGGGACAGATGTGGAGCACAATTTCGTGCTCCACACCTCGGCTGCATTTAGGACAGCTCGGGTACAGGCCGGGACACTTCTCAAAATGTGAATGGCCTCTACCAGAGCTATCCTAATGGCATACCAGAGCCTAAGTGTGGATAGACCTCTAGTTGGTAGCAGCAGAAAGCTGTAGTTGCTTAGGCCTGACACATTGATGAAGCACCGCTCTCAAGTTGCCTCCCAAGACATGTAGAGCCACAGCCATGGACAAAGACAGTGTAACAGCTGGTCATCTGCCCAGGCTGTCTGTGGACAATGCAGGGCTGAGGGTGTGATGGGACTGAATTCACTAGCGTGTCTGGATACAGCCATCTTCCTTCCCTCCCTCCCTCCCTCTTCCTCGTCCCCTCTCTTCCTCTCCCTCCTCTCCCTCTTCCCTCCTCTCTTCCTCCCTCCCTCCTTTCCTCCCTCTCTCCTTCCTCTTCCTCCTTCCCTTCCTTTCCCCCTCCCTTCCTCATTTTTTAATCTGCTGCCTTATGACCAGCCTAGTATGGCTTAGTTTACATATATTTTCCTTTCCATGTGCCAAAAGAGAACTGTTTTTGCCATCCTTGCTGCAGCCTTATTCACAAGTGTTTGCCTGCCCTGGGCCACTTTCCTGTCTCTTCGGTGTCATCTCAGCCTCCAGTCCTGTGGGCACTGGATATCAACTGATCTGTGCCAACAACACACGGCACTGGCTGGCTTGCTGAAACCATCTGTTGCGGAAATGACGTGATGGCACTGATGCTGATGCTAGACAAAGCCCCATGAATGACAATAGCCATTCAGCTGTTGCACACTAGGTGCTCTGCTTGGAGGTTCTTCGGTGGTGGTGACCAGTGGCAAGGGTGTCAGGCAGTGAAGAAGAAGAAGAAGAAGAAGAAGAAGAAGAAGAAGAAGAAGAAGAAGAGTTGGCTTTTCTAACCCACTTTTCTCACCCATTTAAGGGGACTCAAAGCGGCTGACAAAGCTTTCTGTTTTTCTCCCCTCAACAGAACACCCTGTGAGGTAGGTGGGGCTGTGAGAGCTCAGAAGAGAGCTGTGACTAGCCCAAGGTCACCCAGCTGGCTTCATGGGGGAGGGTAGAATCAAACCCAGTATTCCCAGAGTCCGGCTCCCTAACCACTAGACCAGTGATGGCTAACCTTTTGAGCTCGGTGTGTCAAAATTCGCAAGAAAACCTAGCTTAATTCAGGTGCTGTGTCACATCTAGAAATATCCATAATTTTGTGATATTTGTAGCTCTAGTAAAAAAGTTATATTTTTGATATATGTATTTTATTAAAAGCAAAAACAAATAATTCTTTACATAAGTGACTTTTGTTACTGAATTTCGTTTGCTAATATTCAATTGAAAGTTGGTATTTCGTAGACTTCAAGAACAAGCAAGCACTACACGCCCAGGTGCCAGGGTGACCATGTGTGTCACCCAAAAGGGCTTGGTGTGTCACCTGTGACACGCGTGTCATAGGTTGGCCATCACTGCACTAGACCATACTGCTAGGCTGCTAAAAGCCAGGCTGCCAAAACAAAACAAGGGCAGGTGGGAAGAGGCAACTCAAATGTGAGGAAGAAGAAGAGGAATTGGCTTTTCTAACCCACTTTTCTCACCCATTTAAGGAGACTCAAAGTGTCTGACAAACCTCCTGTTCTTCTCCCCACAACAGAAAACCATGTGCGATAGGTGGGGCTGTGATTGCTCAGAAGAGAGCTGTGACTCACCCAAGGTCACCCAGCTGGCCTTGTGGAGGAGGGCGGAATCAAATCCAGTATTCTCAGATAAGAGTCTGGCGTTGTGATGCCCGCTAGGACCCCTCAATCCCAAAAGTATGTTTTTTAAGTTTAAAATGCAAAGTGTGGCGAACACGGTAAGTCCAGACGCTTAAAAGTGTCGCCAAAGTGTATTTCCACAAGGGTAAGTAGCCTAAGGGAGGGGCTAGTTGAGCACTCCAAGGGGAGGGGTTGAATTTGCATCCAGGCGGAGCTCAGCCAATCAGGGCGAAGCTAGCCAGCCAGGCCCATATTTAAAGGGGCCTGAGGGAACAATTTCTGTTCTCTGCCTTGGGTCGTTAATCCTGGAGGGAGGATAACGAAGGGGAGAAACGGGCTCTTAGCTGAGGAGGCTAAAGTTAGGGTCCTGAGTCTTTTAGTATATGAATGCTAAGCTTGTGAAGTTATTTAAAAGGAAAGCTAACAAATTCTGAACTGATTGAAGTTTTATTCTTGAACTTGTAGAGTCTTTTGACTTAGTGTAAAAGTGAAAGACTGAACTGCTTGACAGCAAAAGTAACCACGTGTAACTAACTGTGAGAAGAAGCTGACTTTAAACTACAACTGTATTCAATAAACACATGTTCTTGTTGTTTCAAAGAAGCTTCGTGGAGTTCTGTTTATAAAGGGAGCCAAATAGGGCCAGAGTTCTAAACAGTAACTGTATCCAACCCACTGCTGGAGATTGGCAGAGTGGGGGCAGGGTGCTGTCTGCTGCAGCATCAGAAGGGAGGCAACATTATTATCAAGCCAAAGAGTAGAGAAAAGGAAATGGAAGGTGCGCCTCTTGGAAGGGAATAACAGAGATTGATTTACAAGTAAACACATCGCTACCACACTACCAAATAAAGATAAATATATATCTGAAATAGATAAGGGTGGAGAGGCGGCCTTTACAGGCGTTATAATGCCTGCAGCACAGAAACCAGAGGCCTTTTCGCACAGGGGTTTTTCAAATGCATGGAGAGCACATCGGGACGCAGCATTCGCTCTTGCGGGCAGCGGGATCCATTCCAGGCCCCCTGCAAGCGTCCCAACGTGCCCCCCATGCGTTCAAGTTTCAGAACACTAAAAAGTGCTCTGAAACCGTCTCGGCGCGTTCCGACCTGTCCCAGAGAGAAAGCATTCGCACGCGCTCTCTCTGTGACAGCTTGGCCCCTCCCCTGGGCTGCTCCCATTGGTTCCTATGGACCCAGTGTGGGCAGCTGGCTGCCTTCTGTCCCTGGGTTCCTGCTCGCTCCCAAACCCCAGATCGGGCTCCGGGGGTGGGCAGGAACCTCAGCCAAAAGCCCCCAACCCATCCCCAGGGTCTTACCTTCTCCTGCAGGCCCAATTCCATGTAGAAAGGCCGGGCCATTCTGAGCATGATCGAGGGGGGGGCTCATTGTCTGGGCACCTGCCTGGCCTCAATTGCCCATCTGAGCATGTGCAGGTGCCCAGCCAATGAGGGGCAGCCCCCTCGAGCATGCTCAGAACGGCCCAGCCTTTCTACACAGAATCGGGCCTGCAGGAGAAAGAAAGACCCTGGGGATGGGTTGGGGGCTTTCGGGTGGCTTTCCTACCCACCCCCGGAGCCCAATCTGGGGTTCTGGAGTGAACAGGAACCCAGGGACAGAAGGCAGCCGGCTGCCCACACTGGCTCCATAGGAGCCAATGGGAGCAGCCCCGGGGAGGGTCTTCCCCCCGAACGGGTTGAGAACACTTTCCTGTTCACACTGGCAGGTAAGAGAACTGCTCTCAAAGTGTTCCTTACCTGCCCTTGTGCGAACGGGAAAGTGTTCTCAACCCGTTCGGGGGGAAGCGTTCCGAGGCGTCTTCGCCTTAGTTCGAAAAGGCCTCAGTGTTCTCACCCCACCTCATAATCCACATTAAGGGCCACAGAGTGCATTTTGGACATGTATTTTCTGGCCTTTCGTGTGAACCGAGGGACGGGCCTGAGGACATCACCACTTCTAAGCCACTTTGAGTCTCTCTCTTGTCACTGTGCTTGCAAATGCAGACTCTAGTCCTTTTTCCATACTTGACCTACCTTTGGTGGAAAGGAGCCTTCTGCATTTATCACTAAAGGGTTTGTTTTAAAATAATAGTAAGAAATTCTTCAACGGGCTAAATTATAGCTGTATATTTTTGTTGAAGAACATCTTTACAGCAGTTTCACACTGACAGGCTATAAGGAAATGGTTTTCACCTGCAAGTGGCCGGTCTGTGGTTGGCGTGGCAGAGGCAGAGAAAGAGAGCAAGCAAGCAAGCAAGCAAGCTATTAGGCATGGTTTGGATCACGGAAACCAATTGCTTTCCTTGGCTTTGCAATTCAAGGTCGGTTTTGGCATCCTGATTTACGTTGCCTCTTTGCAAGGAAACCACAAAGAGAAACTTTGTGAATCAGCAAGCTCACTTGGAGTTCGCTTTACGTTCTTGGGACTGTAACAAGGCTCCCGTCCAACAGTCTCAGAAGGTTTTCACCATTTGGTGATGATTTTGCTGGGTGAGCTAACCAGAAAAATCACGTGGCTTCAAGAACAAGAAGAAACTCAAAACCCCAAAGTCTTTAGAGAATAACAGCCCTAGGGCCAGGAGAAGTTACCCCATGGTTACTTTATCCTTTTCTTTTGCGGCTTCCTGTATCCAAACAAAGTGGGGGGAAATGAGTCCCAGTTTGGTCTAGTGGTTAAGGAGTCGGACTCTTATCTGGGAATATTGGGCTTAATTCCGCCCTCCCCCATGAAGCCAACTGGATGACCTTGGGCTAGTCACAGCTCTCCTCTGAGCTCTCACAGCACCACCTACTTCACAGGATGTTCTGTTGTGGGGAGAAGAACAGAAGGTTTGTCAGCTTTTTGGATGTCTAAGTATCATCTTCGGGTTGAAGAGACAGGCAGGAGGCAGGTGAAGGTTTTGCCTTTGTCTTCTGCTCAAGATGCCCAGAAGTAATTGGTGGGCCAGTGTGTGAGATAGGATGCTGGACTAGATGGGCTGGGGCCCAATCCAGCAGGGTTTCTCTTGTGTTACTATACCACATTTGTCTTATGGTACTATACCTCTTTCTCCTCCTCTTTTCCATTTATGTTTGGAGTCTTTTGTAGGAAACCCTTGGTAATGGAGCACTGTGATCTAATACTTATTCATTCGTTAGGGGTTCAATATGCCTCATGTGTCCTAGAGATATCTTGATATTGTATGTGTTACCTTGGATTCTCTTTGCTAATCTATCTGAGCATATTTGACCAACTTCAATGAGTTTCAGTAGGATTTAATGGGAAATATATTGTGTCCAACTAATTGTGGAAGCCATCTGCTAGGACCAAACTGCTAGGTATTGTTTTAAGTGTGCGTAATCCAATTTTTGTGTGTGAATGCTGCTTTTAATCTCTGCAAGCCTCACAAAACAAGGCATCTGTTTCTGAATTTAAGTAGCTGAGACTAATCAGACTAATTTGACTTTCCCCCCCCCCTGCACTAGACTTAATTGATCAACCTAATTTTGCTGCAGAAAGGGCATAAATGATTTGTTTATGTATTCTGAAGGATTCCCCCACCCCCGCTCCAGAAAAGCCCAAAGACAAATCTGTTAATCGCTTTACATGCATATAGTCCATCAAAATCTGGAGCTCATGTTTCTAAGGCCACAGAAGGAATTCAGATTTCATATACGTCATTTTAACTCTGGGCATAAATATGTGGATTAGAGTACCATTATTAAAGACTTGCACTCACTTTATCTTGTACTTGCACATAACTGAGATGGTGGAGAGTTTCAGAAATCTTTATGACATCCAGCTTCCTACATGGGATTGAACAAAAATCCAGGTATATGTAGCATTCTTATTCTGGGTCTCCAGGTTCTGTTTTTTTCCAGGAAGGTGATTGTCATTATCCTTGACTCATGGGAGACTGTGGCACATCAAAGATATGACGAGGTCCCAGTCTCTTTCATGTTTCAGTGCCGTTGGGAAAATTGGATTGGCTCATCCACCTTCAGGGGGAAAGCGTAACCTTTTCCAGAAGTCGAGACTAATCCCCTAAAGTTATCCATAAGGTCAAATTATAACAAAATCAATCAACCTGTAGACAGTCAACAGAGTCCATCACATTGTCCCTTGGCCTGCCTTCACAGAGGTCATTTAGCATCCAAAATATCCGAGCTCTTGCAGAAGGTCCCAAGGGGAACTGCAAGAATATGAACTTGGCTGTAAGTGCCGTTGTTATTTGCAGTCGTATCTGACCCTACACCCCGAGGTCTCAGGGAAGGTTGCAACAGTTAGATTACGTAAAAACAAAGTTAAAAACGCAGAAAGAAGTACAGCCATATGGGTGGAGAAGAATTGGCTCTTTAACCAAAGACCTGGATAAAAAGATGCATCCTCATCATTCTCTTGAATGTATAGAGGAACTGTGCTTGACACACCTCTGAAGAAAGGGCATTCCACAGCTTGGGGGCTAGCTCAGAGAAGGCCCTGTCTTGGGTACCCACCTCTTTAACTTCTGATAGTGACGGTAGTGCCTAGAGGATTTCTCTGGTAGATCTTAATGGGCAGGCAGGACTGTATGGGAGGGGATGCTCCCTCCTGGATATAGGTTTTCTGAGATGATTTAGAACAAAACCCTAAAAGCAATGTAAAATAACTAACAGGGCAGTTCTAATCTCAGTTCTGCTGGGCTAGGACAGATTTGGATCATTTTCTTCTCCAGTCAGATCCTGGGCTTGTTCATAACAGCCTAGTATGGTAGTGAAGACCATACCCATGCTGCCATTCTGGAGCTTGCTGACCCCTCCTGAGAGTTAGTCACTAGGTAAGGTCGAGGCAAAAGGACAGCCATCCACATGTCAAGTGCTTGCAAAGTTCTGTAGTGGGCCAGCAGCGCTTGAAGTGCAGATAGATGGGTCATTGCTGGCCAGATCATCACAGCAATGGTCGAGGCAACATCCGGCATGTGTCCAGACTTTGACATAGCAACCTGAATATGGTGTGCAATTGCACAGCTGCATTCAGTCCACCTGCCCACTCACAGCACTACACCTGGAAGAAGGTGTGGACGCTGTTGCCTGTGAGCTTGTGGAACACAATTTCATGTTCCACAGCTAGCATGCAATTAGGCAACCTCTGGGCAGGCAGGGGATTCTGTAAATGCCTCCTGACAGTGCAGACGCAGCTGCCCAGAGGCTGCCTAATTGCATACTATGGGCTGAAGTGTCAATTCAGCTCAGGTGGTGCTACCCAGAAGCTACCCCAATGTTCACTACCAAGCCAAGTGCAGAAAGCCCCTGGATTAGGACAATATTTGCACCTTGCCTTTTTGCCCCATCCGTGAGCTGTGCCCTCTCACCAACTGCTGATCCATGCCGCTCAGTGCATGTGGGAAATGCCAGAGGGACCCTATTTGATCCTGCCTCCCCATGGCTGACACAACATGGGAGAAAAGCCCTAAGCAACTGGAGTTCCTTGGCAGCTGCCATGAGACCTTTTCATGGCTGTCAGCAACTGGCAGCTCAGCAAAACCAAAGCACTTAGATGCAATTTCCCTCAGGCAGGTTTGGCACAGAGCTCACATAGCCCTAATAGTGTTTGCTTACTTTTTTTCTTCTGTCATTTGTGGCTGAAGGGGAAGATCATGGCATCCCCTTGGCAGAGACATCAGCACTGACGCTTGCCAGACTAACTTGATTCTTCTACTCTGTGCCTCTCGCAGCCTGGCCCTCCTTGTGTGTTGCTGCTATTCACGAGACCTTTAAAAGGCCGGCAGCTGTTCCTTGACGGAACAGAGTGGCAGATAGGATGCTTTAAGCGAACCTGGTATTTTTAGGAAGAGAGAAAGAGAGAAGAAAGAGAGCGAGAAAGAAAAAAATAGAAGGGGGAGAGAGGAGAAAGAAAGAAAGAAAGAAAGAAAGAAAGAAAGAAAGAAAGAAAGAAAGAAAGAAAGAAAGAAAGAAAGAAAGAAAGAAAGAAAGAAAGGAGACAGAAGAAAAAGAAAGAAAAAGAAGAGAGAGAAAGAGAAGAAATAGAAAATAGAGAGAAGAGAGAAAAAGAAACAGAAGATTGAAACAAGGGAGAGAGAAGAAAAAGAAAGAGAAACAAGAAAGGGAGAAGAAAAAGAAAGGGAAAGGGAAGAGAGAGAAAAGAAACAGAGAAGAAAGTGAGAGAGAGATTTCAAAGCTGGCTTTTTCACTCCTGCTGTCTCCTAGGCCCTTTGCTCCTGAAATAGTGCCATTAACACATTCATCTTGAATTTACCAGCCCAGTCGACAGCTTCTTATAATGTCCTCGCTATTTCCAGGCCTCCTGGGAGTACAACGGAACTGGGTTTTGCTCAACTCAGCAGACTCCAAAGTCCGTGTGCGCCCATGTACGCCTGCCAGGTAAGGAGCCTTTCTCACTCTGAATAAAATACGACGTGTGTTGGAAAACCAGGGGCCTAATTAAAATTGGCATTTTGGTGCTGCCTGCTGGTTAGCAACCTCTCGCTGGAACGTAACATAATTTGTGATGTGGGGAGTCTGTGGCTAGCCGCCCGCTGTACTGGGAGCCTATAATAAAGACACACTGCATACCTGCTTCGGTGCTGGTTTAATAATCATCCAGCTCTGCGCTTTGGACTTTTAGATCTATGGTTGCTTTCCAGTGAAGGTTGAAACAATCAAAGGAAATGATGAAAAAGTGTCATGCTGAGCTCAAGAGCTGCCTCGGCGCAACTAGGAGCCGGTTTGCGCTTAGTGGGATGTATGATAATACCATCCCACTGGAGTTAAGATGCAGAAAAACCGGGATGCCTTCACATTTCAAATGCTGGGACAGTTCTGAAATGGGCTACCGGCACTTGAAGTGCAAATGGTCAGTTCTGGCATGGCTGGATTGTCATGGCAATAACCACAGCCCTTTCCTCCACATGCTGGGCTATAACCAAGGTGAGCATGATGTGGCGTGTGTGCACTTGTGCAGCTGCCCTGACCCGCCTTGCCCTGCCCTGCCCTGCCTTGGCACCATGCAGCATTCACAAGGGTGACTTGGGTGCTCCATAGCAGCTCCTGGTGAAGTTGTGGAACAGTGAAAACTCGTCATATTCAAAAGCCATACACCTCAAACATTCAAATGGGAATCTAATGTTTCTGCACATTCGTACAAAGCGTTGTTACATTTGTGAACCTGGAGAGACAGCTGCCCAGTCACATCCGCAGTGGATCCAGAGCAGATTCAAAGCGGATTCAAAATAGATTTAACGCGTTCAGAGCAGATTCGTAGAGATTTGTAGAGGATTCGAATCAGATTCAAATAGCATTCGAAGAACATTCATGTCAAATTCAAATCCTTCCACATTTGAAGAGGCTCTGTTTGAACAAATGCAAATTTCCTTGCATTCAGTGTGATCCAAATTGAACACACACACAAATGCACACACACCCCTGCTTCTGTGTGCTTCAGGACAGTTGACCTTGGGCTAGTCACAACTCTCTTTCTGAGCTCTCACAGCCCCGCTTACCTCACAGGATGTCTCTTGTGGGGAGAAGAACAGAAGGTTTGTCAGCCACTTTGAGTCCCCTTAAAACGGGGGATGGGGAAGCAGGGTAGAAAAGCCAACTCTCTTCTTCTTCTTCTTCTTCTTCTTCTTCTTCTTCTTCTTCTTCTTCTTCTTCTTCTTCTTCTTCTTCTTCTTCTTCTTCTTCTTCTTCTGTACTGCGGCATGTGGTTGGAGAGTCCCAGAGCATGCAGGAACATTCCTGACAGGTAGGTGCAAACAGGCCCTAGGGGCCCCCATTTATAGCCCTCTATTTTCAGGATTCCTCTGTTGAAGCCTTCCTAGTTTTAAAAAGAAATACGGAGCATTTCTTCTCCAATGTTTTTCAACTATTCTCTATCAAAGAGTGAGAACTGTATCTGAAAGTCAGGAAAGGCAACTTTCTCAGTGACGTTCTTACCAGCTGGTTGTTGGGCACTTGAAAGGTTCCTTTGTCCAAACCTTGACCTTCCAGATGTTGCTCAACTACAATTTTGATGAACCAAGCTGGCAAATAGCAAGGAAGTAGGACTTGTAGCTCAGCAACATCTGGAGAGGTATTGCTCAGCAGCCCTGCCTTTCATTTAAGGTCCCCCAACAGCTGTCCTTAGACAGAAGGCTTGTGTGAGTCACGTTGCTTCTCTAATGGCCTTTCCTAGGAAAGCTTCTGAGAGAAGCCACAGCGGGAAGTGTGAACCGCTTTACTCAAAAGGTCTCCTGAGTGCCGTGGAAGAACTTACACAAGCTCTTTGTTTGAAGGGAAGAAGGAAAACCTTCAACCACCTTGGACATTCATGCTGAAGGGGGGTGGCATGAGAGTGGACCGTCACTCAGAAATCTTATAGTTCTTCTATGCAGGGTGATTTGTCTAGATGTAAAAGTTAATGGGGAACACTTTTGCTTGATGCAGGAGTAAACCCCCGAGAAGTGATTTACTTTACTTCCTTTGCAGGGAATACATTTCCCCACTGAGCCAGTTTGGTCTAGTGCTTTAGGGAGCTGGACTCTTATCTTGGAATACTGGGTTCAATTCCACCCTCCCCCATGAAGCCAGCTGGGTGACCTTGGGTTAGTCACAGCTCTCTTCTGAGCTCTCACAGCCCCACCCACCTCACAGGGTGTTCTGGGAGAAGAATAGAAAGCTTTGTCAGCTGCTTTGAGTACCCTTAAATGGGTGTGAGCCACCCAGAGACCCTTGGGTATGGGGTGGAATATAAATATAAATAAATACATAAATAAATGTGCCATCCCCTGAGCTGCTCTTGTATTGGCATGCCAAGAAAATGCACACATGCACACATATGGGCAGGAATCACTCAGCCCATGCCTGCACCCACCTGCCCTCAAAGCTTCACATTGCTGGGGCAGCTTTGAGGTGGGAATGTTTACATGACAGTCTGTCCTTCCCCTGAATATTCTGTGCTAGAAAAAGTCAATCACAGAAGATGTGGGAACACGAGGGTCACACACAGTCTCTCTGGGATGCCTCTGAGGTGCCCCTTTTGTTAGGTCTGAACACATCACACATCCTGTGTGATCTTTACTCCCTTACAAAACCAGGCTGCAATGTCTAGACCTCTTCAGTCTGGAGAGACGGCATTTAAGAGGGGACCTGATTGAAGTATATAAAATTATGCATGGTATAGAAAAGGTGGATAGAGAACATTCCTTTTCTCTATCATACAACACTAGAACCAGAGAGGCACTCTATGAAGTTGATGGGTAGTAGAGTCAGATCCAACAAGGGCAAGTATTTCTTCGCCCAGAGGGTCATCGGTTTATGGAATGTGCTGCCAGAAGAGGTGGTAACAGCTACCAGCCTAGATGGCTTTAAGGAAGGGCTAGACAAATTTATGGATGACAGATGTATCAATGGCTACTAGAATGAATGCCTAGGTACATCTTTCAGGCTGAGGGCGGGGGAAGTAGGACACTTCTAAGGCCATTTGCTGGGATTCAAGAGCAGGCAAAGGTTTGCCCTTGTCTCTGCTTGAGATGCCCATGAGCATTTGGTGGACCACTGTGTGCGACGGAACGCTGGACTAGATGGGCTATGGACCGATCCAGCAGAGCTTCCCTTATGTTCTTACTCAATAAATGCTGACATGCTGCCACAAAAGGAAGTCTCTGTATCTGCGGCCATGCCCACTACTGATGGCTGTGGAGCGCTCAAACATGCTCCACAGCTATACTAGGAGCATCTGCCACACTCCTAGTAAACTCCCACACGTGTCCTTTACCCTGCTTCTGTGCAAAGGGTGCCTGAGGGCAGGGATGGCCTAACCACTGTTGCACACCGTGTTGCCTGTCACTGTAGCAACAACCTGCGATGCATGGCAATTGATGCACAGAGGCAATTCTTGATAGATAGCAGCATCCACACTTCCATGGCACTTATGAAGTTCCGGGTAACTTTGGGAAGGACCCGGTATTAAAAATGTGAACACCAGCCTCCATCCACAATCTTAACCATCCTGTGACAATGTCCCGGGAAAGTTGAATACAAAGAGGCCAAGATATGATTGACTTTTGCACTAGTCCTGCTTCTGTCAGCTTTATAGGCTTTTCCAGAGCCCGAGAAACATAGGCAACTGGGAGCAAAGAAAAATTAAGTAACTTTAAAGCAGGGAAACAAATCTGTGATTGCCGTAGCAACAAGGGAAAATTGCAAGATTATGCCTACACAGCAAGGGAGGAGGAAACAAAATCCTCAATGACTCAAAAACCACATGCTCTTGGATAAATCTACACACCAGCTATTGGCATTTTCTTTCTCCAGATTTATTTTTAATAAGTAATTTTAACTTTATTTTATTTCCCTGAGACTCTTCCTCCCCTAAAGCTGCAGATTCTACTTTCCTCCCACATGTATCTATAAAATTAAAAATTATATATTCCAATGAAATTTATGCTTTGGAATGAGGCTTCCACAGCCAATGTTCATCTCACCTGTTGGAGATTTTGAGTTGTCATCCCGTGTTCTATAGTTCTGCTTTGGACCTCAGCCTTCAGATACAGTTACAATAAGCATCTTCCTTCCTTCCTTCCTTCCTTCCTTCCTTCCTTCCTTCCTTCCTTCCTTCCTTCCTTGTCTGTCTGTCTGTCTGTCTGTCTGTCTGTCTGTCTGTCCGTCCGTCCGTCCGTCCGTCCGTCCGTCCGTCCGTCCGTCCGTCCGTCCGTCCGGAAAATCTATATCCCACCTTTCACTGAATGGTCTTAGGGTGGGTTACGACATTTAAACATATCAAATGGTAAAACATAATTAAAAATATAACTTGCTTCCTCCCACCCCACCCTCCCTCCTACACCCCTCCCATCCCTACAGGGTATAACTGGACAGCACCCTGAGGAAACCCGGTAAAAAGATATATTTTCAGCAGGCACCCACAGGTTGAGAACCACTGCTCTAAGGCCATTTGCTGACATTTGAGAGCAGGAGGAGGTTTGCCCTTGTCTCTGCTTGAGATGCCCATGGGCAATTGGTGGGTGACTGTGTGAGAAAGGATGCTGGACTAGATGGGCTGTGGCCTGATCCAGCAGAGCTCCTCTTATGTCCTTAAGTGCTGTTTTGGCTCTGTCTGAAGGATACTGCCTCTGGTCATTATCGGTGCCTATGATGGTCCACTCCATGGATCAGGAATTTCTAGATTTTGCTGGTCACCATGGCCATCATTCTTGACCACTCAACCATGCTGGCCACCACTGATGAATACCTTTCAGTATCTGGAGACCCAGAGGACCCCTATCCCTGCTCTAATATTTATTCTATTCTTGTAAGGGATCTTCAATCAGAAACAGAGAGACAGAAAAAGGGGTTTTCAGCCCAGTAGAGTGATTCTATCTTGACATCTTTTTTTTTTTTTTACCAATTTATTGGTGAATCCAATAGGCAGGCTTAGATTTAGGAAGTGCCCTCTCTTCTTCTCTTACCCCTAGGCACAAAATGGTCTAGCAGAAGAATAAAGGAGATTGTGTTCATGAAAGAGAGCTGCCATAAAGATCTACAGTATCAGCGAACACCTCTTGGAGGCAGCTCCCCCCTAAGCAATAGGCATAAATCTTGTGGAGCACACACCTTGTCAAGGGTTATGTCTTACTCTATACAGATTCCTGCAGGTCACGCTCTGCATAAGGTAATTTATCCCCATACTTTATAGACAAGGATAAATCCATGTTTCAGCTGCGGTCCTCTTATTGCAAGGCCAGCAACTTCTCCGTGTGTCATTTGGGGAGTGTGGAGGAAACCATTCCTGGGCTAGAGCATTTTCTATAACCCAGGAGCTGGGTGGATGGCCATTAGCTTGGACACCACTTCCTGGCCCTACCTAGCATGGACAGGAGGGATCCAAAGTTCCTTGGCATCAAAACCGCATACTGAGGGATATCCCAACAAGCTTTGGAAATGGATATAGAATGTGGGCTATTTTCAAAACCTGAGAAAATGCCACCAAGATCCAAACTTGGTCATAGAGTGCTTCTGCTGCGACCATCTTTTTACACAGTGGACACAGAAGTTATTCTGAACCAGGGTGTGTTTACAGAATAGGCTCTCACACTCTCTTGAGAACATATTCTGCCCACAGGATTAGGCAGGGCATAGTGACATCCAGTCACCGTGCGCCTGGCATGCTGCTGGGATGGTCCAATGGAAGTGTACTGATCCTGCCATGAGGTCCCATCTTAGGCTGACCCTCATTACATGACCATCCAGCTTGGTTTTCCCCAGTCGCCTCCGTGTGCTTTAAAGCTTCTACCAAGAGCAGGAAGCACAGCTGATGTTCAGAATCAGCAACATTGGTGAGAAAGGTTGCTCAGATTTGAGGTCATACTTTGAGGTTGGGGTTCTGTGACGCTCAGCTAAATTGATTTCGAACAGCTTCCACTGGAGGCCAGTTAACAACACATTAAACTGAAAACTAGCTGACAGACTGCTAAGTCAACTTCCTTTGCAGTCTAAGTGAAGGTCTTAAAAATACAATAAAGCTTGTGAAAAGAGAAAATCTTGCCTACAAGTGAAACCTGATGAACGTTCTTCTCCCATATACTCTATCATCTTCCGCTCACATTTACCTGTCACTACAAGGCAGGTATTGGTATGCACAGAGGTATTTTTGATAAGAACATAAGAAGAGCCCTGCTGGATCAGGCCACAACGCTTCTAGCCAACATCCTGCCTCACACAGTGGCCCACCAATTGTTTCCGGCCATTGTCAAGCAGAAGACAAGGGCAAAACCTCCAACTGCTCTCAATTCCCTGTAAATTGCCTTTAGAAGTATCCTCTCTCTCTATCTCTCCAACCTGGAGGCAGTACCTAAGCATTCATTCTAGAGAAGCCCTGCCAGCTCAGGCCACAGACCTGGGACAGATTGGTGTGTCAACAATCCCAATCCAAAGCCGCCTCAGAGATACTTCATTTTTCTGTGTCTGATCACATCATAAGCTTTCAATTGCCTTCTTCCAACAAATTAATCTCTTTTTGTAAATTCTGGATCCAATTTTACTACTGGAGTGGTCAAAAAGAAGGAGAGACAGACAGACAGAAGGAGGACAAAATGGGGTTCATATTTGAATAAAGTTTTCATATGTGAATCTAAAAAAGAAGAGACTCTCATCATGCCCTGGCTGTGTTAATTGTCTACACTCCCTCCCAAAATACAGACCTTGGGGGACTTTTCCATACCATGTGGACAATCCACACAATACAAATTCCCAGTGTGGGGAAGAGACTGATTAGGTCATTTTCATGTCTGCTCCCCATTGGCTAGCAACAGGTGGGCAATTTCAGAGCTTCTCCAGAGGGGGGTTTACACTGTGCTTCCTGTCACTCAACACATCTGGACACTCATTTCTAGTGTAGATGGTGTCCAGGTGCCACCATCTTCCTTCCCTGTTGTCAGTGCCAGTGTGTGTTTGCCAGTACCATCACTGGGACAAATGTGATGCACCGGTGCACTTGCGTGGCATGTCATCTGACCCTCCAGTACCCAGAAGACAGGCACATGCAAAATCCAGAGTCTTACCAGCTCTGGTGCTAGGGAAGGTAAGTCAGAGTGTGATGCAGGTTCAACCTGCCCCAAGTGTAGTTAATCTGGGGGATATTCCTGGTGCAGAAACAGCTCTTTCCAGTGCAGATGCTATGTTTGGGAGAATTCCCCAGATTAACTACAGGGCCACATGCGGAAAAGTCCCTGCTCTACCTTCATAGGATTCTTCATATGCATGGGTCTTCTGAGCCAGTTTGGTCTAGTGGTTAGGGGGCTGGACTCTTATCTGGGAATATTTATTTATTTATTTATTTTTGTTTGTTTGTTTACGTTTCTATCACGCCCCATACCCGAAGGTCTCTGGGAGGGTAACAACAGCTTAAAACAAATTAAAACAGGATACCAATTAAAACAGATACAGATTAAAATGAAATACAGATTAAAACAAGATGCACGTTTAAAAGCACCTTAAAAAATCAACAAACTTAAAACCGGGCACTCCCTAGAGCATTAATAGGAGTGTCATGATAACTGAGGAGGGAGAACAGAACCTCAGCCAGAGGCCAAGGCAAAGAGGTAAGTCTTTACAGCCCTCCTGAGTAAATACAAGGAAGGGGCATGGCGCACCTCGAGGGGGAGGCCATTCCACAGTCTCAGGGCCATCGCCGGAAAGGCTTTCTCCCAGGTGCCCACCAACCTCACTACTGAAGGTGGCGGGATGACCAGGAGGGCCTCATCGTTGGATCTTAAGGCACGGGCAGGTTTAATTCTGCATCCCCCCCATGAAGCCTTCTGGGTGACCTTGGGCTAGTCACAGCTCTCTTCTGAGTTCTCACAGCCCCACCCTACCTCACAGGGTGTTCTGTTGTGGGGAGAAGAACAGGTGGTTTGTCAGCCACTGAAAGGTCACTGGTCAGAAATATTATATTTTACCACTGTGCCCTGACTGAAATCTCCTAGATTTGGGGACCTGTTCCTCAAATCCACACCAATGTGAATCATGCCCTTGAATACATCATCTTTCCTTCCGTCTTGTTATATTGTCAGTGCCATGACATCCCTTAATTTTTTGAGGTATATTGCCTTTTTCTCCTTCTCCCGCGCAGATATCTATCAATCGATCTAGCTGTCTCTATGGTGTTCTCTTTCTTTCTACAAAGAGGATTGATTGCTTTTAATTGATAGCCTTGTGAGTAACGATTTTGTAATTTAGGCTGTTTACCTTCTGAGTAATTGCTATCTCTGCAAATAACAGTATGAATACAAAAGGACAAATAATTGGAATTTATAGATGGGGGCTCCCTGCTAATTCCACTGAAAGCTGCTGGAAGTTTAGATTCATCCTTCAAACCCCTTTTGAAAGAAAGAAAGAAAGAAAGAAAGAAAGAAAGAAAGAAAGAAAGAAAGAAAGAAAGAAAGAAAGAAAGAAAGAAAGAAAGAAAGAAAGAAAGAAAGAAAGAAAGAAAGAAAGAAAGAAAGAAAGAAAGAAAGAAGAGGTTGGATGGATGGATGGGTTTAAAACCTCTCAGCTGTAAGTGATGAATTAATTTTTCTTTTCATTCAAGATTTTTCATTCATCTTTGCAAATTTATGGTGTAAATACTTCTAGAGTGAAGCATATAGACTCGTTCCGCTATAAGGAAACACTCTTATGAACCAGTTTGGTCTAGTGGTTAAGGAGACAGACTGTTATCTGGGAATACCGGGTTCGATTCCGCCCTCCCCCATGAAGCCAGGTGGATGACCCTGGGCTAGTCACAGCTCTCCTCTGAGCTCTCATAGCCCCACCTACCTCACAGGGTGTCTGGTGTGGGGAGAAGAATAGAAAAGCTTTGTCAGCTGCTTTGAGTCCCCTTAAATGGGTGAGAAAAGCAGGGTAGAAAAGCCAACTCTTATTATTATTATTTCAATTTCTACATCCTACACGGGATGCTTGTATTAGCCATAACTGCCAGCCACCAGTCTTATCTTATTAAGAAGCCAGACTCAAAATATACTAACTCTGGCCACAACCAATACACAATAATGCTTCTTCAGTTCATCCTCAGTTTGGGTTGCTATGCTCTTGAGAATAGAAGAGACATCCACCCCTCTCCACCATCACAACACCCCCTGCGCTCTGATAGGATGAAAGAGCTGTGACTAGCCCAAGGTCACCCAGCTGGCTTCATGAGGGAGGGCAGAATCAAACCTGGTATTCCCAGATAAGAGTTCGGCTCCCTAAACCAAACTGGCTCACTGGCTCACTAAACTGACAGCAGCTTCAGTACCCCTGCAAATTTTTTAAACCTCAACAAGATATTTAAATAACAAGCAAGTATTAATAGATGTCATCAGTACCTCACCAGCTAACTGGCTAATGGCTCACAGCTTCATTCATTATTTAGAATTGCCATTTGTTAAGAACGGAGCCTTAAGAGACCCTACCAACTCTGAGCAATCTCTTAAGCCACTGAGATCCTCTCTTTCAAGTACTGTAAAAGAACTGCATGCACTTCTGCTTGAATCTTACGCTAATCCACTTACCTCACTTAGGCCGCATCCCCATTATAAGCTTAATTCAGTTTCCCTAAACCGAAATAATAGAACCGGATGCAAACGCGAATTTGCCTGTTCCCATTACTTTAAACTTAAATTGTGTTCGATCCAGATTCTGAGGATCGTATGTGGCGTACGCGATTCAAGGGGGGACTCAAGTGGCTACTTTTTAAAAGCCGCTTTTCGGGGCTGCCCTGCTCTCTTCCTCCTGGCGTGAACGCGCCACCCATAACAGACCCCTTCACAGAGCCTGGCTGGGTGGCTGCCGCTTGCCTGGATGGAGGAAAAATGGCAGCAGGCAGCCAGCGATTCTTTCCCCTCTTCTCCCCATTGCCCAGGGCACACAGCAGCAGTGGCAACTCAAGCCCCCTTGCTTTAAACATTCACACATCTGCCAGAATCTGCCCCTGCTTTCCTTTCCCTTTAAAGGTCAGAACTCCAAAGAGCTAGAATTGCGCAAAATTGCAACATTGTTATCAGGTGCAAAGTGGCTGGATTGCTACAGTGTAGCAGCTGCTGTGAAGGTTGGATTTTTACACTGACATCACTGTCTTTGGAAGCAAGCTATTGGGGGAGGGAAACCCTAAACATGGATTCTCATCCCTTAAAACGGTAGGGTCCCCACAGTAAAATATGTAACACGTATCAAGAGCATGATCCGGAATGTGACCTGTTGAAATGAGGGTTAACATTTGCAACGATCTGGGGTGATTTAACACGCGAAAACCATGTTAAGCCAAACTGATGTGGGGTCTGCAAGGATTGAAAATGGTTTGAAACCGAAATAAGCTTGTAATGGGGATGCGGCCTTAGACCTGCTTGGAATGCTGATTTGCCAAATCCAATTTCTGTGGATGACTGGCAGAAGATCATCTCTCACACATCCCTCTTCTCAAGCTCCCTTCTCTAATCAAAACCAACCTGAAATTGTTGCATAAATGGTACCTCACCCCCACCCATATTTCCCTTTCTTTTCATAACTTCTCCTGCATGTGCTGGCATTGCAAATTAATTAATATTAATTAATATTATCATTATCATTACTGTTATGATTGTCATCATCATCCTCATTATTAGCAGATTATGTGACAGAAAGCAAAGAATCAGCTTTGATTGACGTCAACAACCGTAAGCTTCTCAAAGTGCGGCAAACCAGGGGTGTTTTTCCACTGTCACTAGAAGTACCCATTAAGTACACATTAATGGGTACAAAAATGCCATTATGTACCCATTAATGGATACTTAATGGGTACTTTTAGTGACAGTGGAAAAACACCCCAAGAACCAGTACCGAAAAACTGCAATTCAATGCCAAACTGATAGCTGGCGCAATAAAGCACTGCATGGACAGTCCTTGGAGAAAATCAAAGACAAAGTGGACATGGAAAAGACCTGGTCTTGGCTTACGAATGAAACATTGAAAAAGGAAATGGAAGGACTGATTCTTGCTGCACAAGAACAAGCAATAAGAACAAATACCATCAAAGCCAGAATTGAAAAATCAGCAGGAGACCCAAAGTGCCGACTCTGCAAAGAAGTTGATGAAACAATCCCATGCATCCCTCTGAATAGCCCTTTGTTGTGATGCATTTTAAAACGTTTTTAAATTTTTACCTTAGTAAAACCGTAATGGTTACTGACAGGTCTTCAAAACAGGCTGTGACCCTGAAAGGAAAACAACGGGGGAGGGAGAAATAGCTCAGGAAACGTCTTATGCGCCTCTAATTTGGAGCATACTAGAAACTGACTAGCCCTGGTTTTCAAGGCCAGCACATTTCTGAGGCCTCTAATTAGCCTGGGAAGAAAGTAAGTGGGCCTTTTAATCTCTATCTGAGGGCTTGTTTGCGCTTGTTTGTTGATGGAGTCATCTGGGCCACCCGGTGAATTCCTCCATCCGTACCAGGGAGCTGCAGCAACTCACCAGAAGTTATTTCCCAGAGCGTCTCATTAGAAGATCGGTTGGCGAATGAGCCTGCGTGTGAGGAGGCACGTTTCCTTCAGCTATTTGTGTCGCAATACAAACACTGCAAACTGATTACAATTATGTCATAAAATATGTTATATAACCATATGCAAAAGGGCAATAACACAGATGGGTGTGGATTGCTCTCTATCAAAAAATGAGGGGCCGAGAGATAAAAAGTGTGGGGGTGCTAAAAGAACTGGGAGCCATTGATTTAAGCAGGCATAGCTATAGATGCAGGGACTGTTTGCACTTGGCCCAGTAGCCAAGGTGGGGTTAGCTCTGACCCAGAGCTTCCGCATGTGAAGAAGCCGATTCCTTCTGAAATTGTGAGAGTGGTGTCCTCCGGCCATGGTGGGAGTGGTGTCCATTCATAGAGTGGTGAGAGGGGTGTTCGATCAGAGATGGAGTAGTGGGCGCTACATATTCAAACACGGCTGTGTTCGGTCATGCCCCCCGGGCACTGACGTGAATGCCGCTCAAACACACGCCTCTGCAACGGCGTCTGAGCACGTCACATGATGATGCAGCTGATAGTGGCCAATCACAACAGTGAAGAGGTGGAACTTCCATCTTTGGATGCAGTGGTGCAGCCTGGTAATGGATCCTTCTGTGCAGGATTAAACCCCACAGTGACTAGGCGTGGTGCAGGTTGAACCGGCACCACACGTGCACTTACTTTTGCCAAGCACTGGAGCTGGTAAGGCTCTAGCTAGCCCCTTCACATCACTTCTGGGTGCTAGAGGGGCACATGAGGCATTGTGCACGTGCATCACGTAATACAACATGCACCCATGGGATATGCTGTGCACCCATGTGGCACATCAGATGATGCAGCACATCACACAGTTGCCCTGGTAGCAGCACCTCACATACATGCTGATGCCAGTACCAGGATTTGGATATGGCTGCCATCTGGGCAGCCATTCACATTGTTGGCATGGGTTGGTAAAGATTGGGATGCAAGTGCTAGGAAGCCACAGCTGAGAAGCCAAGTGCGAAAGGGCCCACCGACATGCAGAAAAAACATAGGTAGCAAAATAAACACAAGAATTCTTAACTGCCGTGCATAAATTCCTGTTCCTCCATGCATTATTCTGTGGTTGTTTATGGGCTTCTTCCTTGTGTTATCTCAATCTTTTTCTTTCTTTCTTCTCTCTCTTTTGAATGCACAAAATGCCTCTGGGTAGGCATACATAATTAAACCACTTACGGTGAATAATTCAAATAAAATACAGAATGAGAAGATTAAATCCATTAAAACTTAAAATTACACAGTTTTAATTTTCTAATGTCCTCTTGAGGCTGTTCCACCCACTTTGCTCATGACAATCTTGTCTAACCTCATTGTGAGCTCCCGTTTCTGTCTGGGGTACAAGTGCTCAGATCTAATTCCAAGAAGGGTGAGTGGAAGTCCTGCTCTTATGCTCATGCATGTCGAAGCCCTGGTTTCTCTCTGGAACCGGGAGATGAGCAGGGCTATTGACACGATCGCTCCCAAGTGCCCTCGGCATGCTTGTGGAGCCTGAAAAGCTCCTTGGTACTCCGTAGAACTATGGGCTGTGAAACAGGAAGGTCGACGGCTATAGCGCAGGTGGCATAAAGCCAGCTGTGAGTCTGACCTGTGTTTCCCCCCCCCCCCGCCCCATAAATCTGCATAAAAAGCTATAAATGGGAACATGAAAAAAATGGAGCTCTATGGTGATTAAATAAATCCAGGCTTGAAACCAAGCTAAATGTGTGCAGTGGGGATGCAGCCCCAGTGTGGAAAGTGCCAAAATTAAACTAGAGTGACTTTTCCAACAACTTCATCATCAGCTGAAAGGCTATGCCTTAGCTGTCTTGTCATAGAAGTCCACATGCACAGACTGTCACTGGCGTAGAGGGAGCGGAGGTTAACTGTCCACAAACCCTGAGCCGTTAACCCCCCTGCTACTGTTCTAAGACAGGCAAGGAGTCAGCAGGAGATGGTGGCAGCAACCATCCTGGATACTTTTAAGAAAGAGGTTAGGATGGGTGTGTCAATGGCTACTAGAATGAATGCCTAGTACTCCCTCTGGGTTAGGGAGACAGGCAGGATGCCTCTCAAGGTCATTTGCAGGGAGCTGAGAGCAGGTGAAGGTGGGGTTACATTGATCCCCCAAAGTGATTTAAATTAGAAAATGGTGGTCAGGAATGGAAACACACATTATCAGCCTGTTATTTTTAGACACGTCTTGGAGACACAACATGGAGCCATGTCATTCAATGATATTCAAATTTATGGATGACAGATGTATCAATGGCTACTAGAATGAATGCCTAGGTACATCTTTCAGGCTGGGGGTGGGGGGGAACCGGGGTGCTTCTAAGGCCATTTGCCGGGATTCTAGAGCAGAAATTGGTTCGTCCTTGTCTCTGCTTGAGATGCCCATGAGCATTTGGTGGGCCACTGTGTGTGATGGGATGCTGGACTAGATGGGCTGTGGCCTGATCCAGCAGGACTTCTCTTATGTTCTTATTCTCTTGGCCCTTGCCTTAAAGAAACAAACAAAAAAAGGCCCTATTGGCGTCGGGGCGGTGATGGTGGTTGTCAACTGTAGTCCTCCAGATATATCTGAACTACAAATCCAACATGCCTGTTTGATCTGGAGGTTAGGGATCCCGTTTCTTATCTGGGAACACTGGGTTTGATTCCACACTTCTCCACCTTGGGCTACTCACAGCTCTCTTCTGAGCTCTCACAACTCCACATACCTCACAGGGTGTTCTGTTGTGGGGAGAATAGAAAGCTTTGAGTCACCTTAAATGGGTGAGAAAAGCAGGGTAGAAAAGCCAATTCTTCTTCTTGCCATTAACTGGGATGATGAGAGTTGTATTTCAGGAACACTAGAAGGACCACAGCGGAGCACACCTAAGCTATAGCTACCATTTTCATTTCTTGCGGTGCCTCTGAGACGCAGCTCCACTCAAAGCATCATGGGAACTTTACATGGCAGTTAGCTCCATCTATCCGCCACTGATCAGTTTGACCTACTAGCACATTCTGAGGAAAAAAAGAGTCCCTTCAGAACCTATCTTACCCACTGTCTTCATAAAATCTGGAGTTATCTGTTAATACAGACTAGATATTAGGAAAAAACTTCCTGTCAATATGGGCAATCAATGGAATTGGTGAGGAATAGAAAGTGGTGAGCTCTTCTTCGCTGGTCGTCTTCAAGCAGAAATGGAGAGACATCTGTCTGGGCTAGTTTAGGGAATCCTGCATTGAGCAGGGGGTTGGACTCGATGATCCTAGAGGTCCCTTCCAACTCTATAATTCTATGAGTCTATTAAACCAGAATACATATTAACAATAAATGTATCTTTTTATTCACATGGAAAAGCTGAAGCAAGCCATTATTGTACACATTTATACAAAGAATTAGGTTGGGAAAAAAACCCCATACAAAGCAAGATGAGAAAATATGGTTCCTTATGAAATGCAATTACTACGTACACTATCAAATCATTTCAAAAGTCATTTTGTTTGGCAATAGTTTTATCAATAGTCTCCACCTTAAAAGTGGCTTCCTTCAAAAAAAGCACAAGATTCATGCAGCATGTATAGAAACAATCCTGAGAGTTTGCCTTCCTTAGAAAAAACTGTAAAAAGATATATTTGCCTTTAAAAGTTCATAAAATGCAAATGCTATATTTATTGTCAAAACTATACAAAAATATGGACCTAACTTAACATATATGTAAAAAAAGAAAGAAAAGGGATTTTTTTAAAAGAAAACCCCGCTTCCTTAAGATTTTGGTAATAAAACATAAGTTCCTGCACTTAACTTAGAAAGAGAGAGATAAAAGCCACAGTGTCATTTACAGACGTCCTCAGGTTATATTAATTAAGGCAGGGGTGGGCAACTTAAAGCCCCATTGGCCATACCAACTCAACAAGGCTTTTACCCTCTCAGGCATGCTACGCAGAGAGCAGGCACCCCTGGGGAGGTCATCTAGGGGCAACAGAAAATTCCCAATGGAAAATTCATGGGGACATAGTGGGACAGGGGGCTTGTAATGACAGCCTCCAAATTAAGGAATTCTGGTAAAGAGGGTCTGTGATGAATGAGGTCAAATATTCAAGTCTGGGCCAAACGATAGGTTAGACAAAAGTTTATAAAACACTTTTGCTGCTTTTCTGTTAATCAACCGCAGTCAAACACAATATTTTGTGTTTAAGTGGATGCTTAACCTACATCCACCTGCCACTTTTTAAAACTTCTTCTAGTAGATTTTCCCACCACAGGGTTCCAGATGTGCTTTTGCAATGGCAGACAAATGCCTTGAATGCGTCCAGGACGGTACAAATGAAGAGGAACCTTGCCACACACACAAAAGAACCACCAAGTGAGAAAAGGTTAAGCATCCTTTCTCTTCTAGTGTTATCTTGCTCCAAATCACAAACTCCAAACTGAAGGCTGGAAACCTACTGAAACTTTAATGCGGATTTCTGTGCATAATAACGTGTAGATTGGCTCTTCCTTGCTCTTTTTCATGAAGCCAAGTGTGGTGTGTAAACCAAGACAGACCACTCTGCAGAAAAGCAATCTTAGAGACACGGCCCATAGATGTATTTTAGAAGTGAAAACATCTGTTAAGCCTGATAAAGAAATCTGAGTTTTAGCCCACTAATAAATCAAATAATGGATTAAAACGACATAAACTTGCATACTGATATATAACAGTAGTTGCAAAAGGAGAAAAGGGCACACTTCTGTTGTTTTAAAATTATGCACGCATAACATTGCAGCAAATGCATCTCTGAAAGAAGAGTTCCTTCCTGGGAGAGAGAAAGAGAAATAAAGGAAAACCTCTTTTAGGATAAGCGTATGCCCTCCTCAGCTTTTGGCAAGCACTAGTATTAAAAATATGTTTAAACAACACTGTAAAATCTTCTCTTTGATTAAACAGGAGGCACCTTTTTAATCAACTGTAATGTTTTTAATCGATTAATCTAACCAACTAATCGACCAAGAATTTCAGCCCTAATATTCGTATAGAAAACATGGAAAAAGTTGTGTTCATTGTGATCTGAAAAAGGAAGAGTATAAAAACTGAATACAAACCAGGCATTCTGAAATTTCATAATACATCTTTCCAATAGATAAATGTTCATAAAAATATCTCAAATCCTAAACCATGAAAAAGCAATTATAATACACTTTTCTTTTTCCTGTCCGCTACATAAACCAGCTTTTCTGTGAAAGAAGGAGGCAAATTCAGGTATGAACACAAAATCTACTTATTGCTTTTGCTACAATTTTTTTGTTTTTACATATAGTCATAAATTACACTATACAGTATAAAATATTTCGTAGGAATACTTTTTATGGTCTGTCTTAAGTTTGCTGGTTTCAATTCTAGCAACAAAATACAAAATCAAGGGGAAAAACGAATCACAAATGAATGGTAAAGGCACTTCCACTTTTGATACAGAGTTGGTTCTTAAAAGACTTTTACTTTGCTTTGTTTTCTTCTATGAGAAATCAGGTTGATCTTTATACAATTCATAAGTTGCTGAGGCACTGCAAAGGTTGAGAACATTCTAATTCCTCGACACGTTCCGGATTTGACAACATTCTTCGTCACGTTACGTCTTCATGTTTCCACCTCCTCTTTCCAACGACATATTCTTTGCCCTCCTCTTTTGAAAATCTGGCTCCGCCCGAGGTCTCTCTTTGCAAAACCACTTTCAAACTTCCACTTCTCGTGATCTGTCCTGGGTGTCACCTATCACTCCAATATCAAAGCAAGTGACAATCATGACGTGTGACTTGCAGAGATTCACACACTGCTCCAGTTCATCTGTCACTTGCTCCAATGCCTCCAGGTAATCTTGGGACTCCTTATCAAGATCGGGATCAACCTCAACTGTTAACGGGAGAAAACAAAACAAAACACCCAAACGTTATGTTGTTTAATCAATGATCCCTTAAATTCAAAGCTGCTAAGGCTGTTAGTTAGGCAGAACACCAGAAGTAGCAGGCACTATTTCAGATCAGCAGGAAACAGTTAAAGCATGAATCCACTTTCTCTTTCTCTTTCAGCTTAGGGTGAGTTTGATCCATCATTCCCAGTGAGGACAATACGATCCTCATGTAGGTTTTCATAGAAGAGCAATTTTATGTGTGGTATCCACACAATCACAAGAGATCAGGCTTGCTGCTGCCTGGGATAGAGATGCCTGAATTCCGGACTGGCCCCAGTGAGGCTGGACTTCCTGGGGAACACCCTGTCCAATAATGCCAATGGCCAGCTTTCTCTTTAGGGTGGAAAGGGCAACTGAGACTGCTTCACAGCTGTCTCCCTAGTATGAAGAAGGAGAAGGAAGAAGAGGAGGAGGAGGAGGAGGAGACTTGGCTTTTCTACTCTGCTTTTCTAACCTATTTAAGGAGACTCAAAGTGGCTGACAGAGCTTTTTATTCTTCACAACAGCCACCCTATGAGGTGGGTGGGGCTGGGAGAGCTCAGAAGAGAGCTGTGTCTAGCTCAAGGTCACCCAGCTGGCTTCAGGGGGGGAGGGTGGAATCAAAGTCAGTATTCCCAGATAAGAATCTGGCTCCCTAACCACTAGACCAAACCTGATGTTCATCAGTTGGACTGGGTTACCAGGCACACAAAGCCCAGTGCCATTTTACCTCTAGACATCAACTTTGGAGGCCCCATCCTCTGGAGCTGTGCTGTGCCGTAGTAGGTAACCCCTGATGTATACCATGGGCTGCTGATCTACTCCTTGCCCAGACTGAGCATGGTACAGTAGCTCCCAAGTATCATTAGCTCTACCTAATCTGACGACCGATTCCAGACACTGATGATCACATGTGGCTGCCAGCTTCATCCAGGGTGGTGAAGACGCACCTCTTTACTCTGGCCTTTGGCTGAGCTGCTTATGTTTCCCCCCAGTACAGACACTATTATTTTAAACATACTGTGTATTGTTTTATATTTGTTGAATTCTTTTAAAGTCTTTTAATGTATACTTTGTTTTAATTTGTTTGAAGGTTATTACCCACCCAGAGACCTTTGGGTATGGGGCGGGATAGAAATTTAAATAAATAAATAAATAAATAAATAAATAAATAAATAAATAAATAAATAAATAAATAAATAAATAAATAAATAAATAAATAAATAAATAAATAAATAAATAAATAAATGTATTGCCAGTGTTTAGCACACTTTTCTAGTCTGGTTGTATGTAGGCTTTCATGGAACCCAAGCTTCCCAGACTCTTCCAAGAACAAAATCCTCTGAAGATGGATATCGCACCCAAATCCTAAAGCTTAGGTTCTCAGAAAAACCCGAAACACGGCATAACAGCCCCCAAAAAGCGGGCGGGCGGGCGGGCGGCAGACAGACAGACAGACAGACAGATAGATAGAAGTAATTAATTTGGCAGCTACTAAACATTTGGGGTTTTGTTCACATTTATGTTTTCTCTATAACAGGGAAAAGTACTTACACTCTCCTTTCCACTTGCTTGGATCCAACATCAACCTGCACTTCGTTTCCTCCAACTCATCTTTCAAGAGCTCATGCTTTGCTTTCACTTCTTTAATCCGCTGGTGGCGCCTTTCCAAGATTTTCAGTTTGGTATTGAAATAAATCAGGCCCTTCAGGAAGACAAAAATGGTCAAACTGTAAAACTCTCCCTGGCCATCTGCCTCCTTCCGCCCTACCAAATCTATAGCCCTCATTTTTCAACTCTTAACAGCCAGCACTGTTGTACAAACGTAAAACACTGTACAGTGGAAGGAGGTTTCTCTCCCGTATTGCTCATCTCACTGAAAGTGGACTTTCACAGATGCTAATCTAATACAAGCAACACGCTGCAAGCACTTAAGCCTTTATTGCCTTTTTCCGAGTTAATGTACTTCCCTACAATACTCTTAAATTACAGCCATATGTACAGAAAGTTTCTCTCCTGAGCCTAAAGAGTAAATATAATTTAGAAAGGAGAATTGCCAAGCTGTAGGTGGAACAATAAATTCCAATCCCTGTATTTGCCCTTGATGTGCAGAGCCTGGAGCACAAGGAAAAGTAGCGATGGAGTCAGATCTGGATTGAGGAGCCCCTTATCTGGATCATGGGTCTTCTGATGCGCATGTTAATATGGATCAAGGGATCCCTGGAACCCAGTGGCCCAGTTCCGTCTGCCCTGGACGTAACTAGATTCGGATTAGAGGCCCTTAATTCGGATCTG
The DNA here is from genome assembly GCA_023333525.1 of Aspidoscelis tigris stejnegeri. NCBI lineage: Eukaryota > Metazoa > Chordata > Lepidosauria > Squamata > Teiidae > Aspidoscelis > Aspidoscelis tigris. The sequence continues at coordinate 102,712,542 of JALMGA010000003.1, read as the reverse complement.
TTGTAGACCCGTTTAATCAGGTCTACAACCAGGCCAAGGACTTTATTCTGGATTATGGGAGGCATGCAGACACCATGCCTCTACGATCTGGAACTATCTTTGGGTGCTTTTTACTGAAAACCACCACCTTCAGGCTCCCTAGCCTTTTTAAGTATGAGGTGGTGGCAGCCGTGGGGAGGAGTAGGCCAGATAAGCAGGCCCCGTCACTCCAGATACAGACCTAATGCCTATTCAGGCATCTTTCTTCATTTAAAAGTGGTTTGGGAAACTTATTTGGTTTCTCCAGTACAAATGTTTTTTTGGTATTTGTTTCAAAACAAATCGAACGTTTGAAAATCCATATTTGTACGAATAGATCACATTCAAATGTGGTAAAATTCTATTCGATATGAATCGATTCGTACGTATTCATACGAACATTCGATACATATCTGATACAAACAGATACATATCTGGTACGAATAGATATGTATCTGATACAAATAGATACTAGGCATGTGAGCAAATGTCTTTGCATTCAAATTCAAGTCGAATCGAATCTCCAAACATTCAATTTGATTCGAATGTTTAGAATCCAAATGCAACAAAAAACAACTTGAATCTAATACATTCAAATCTATTTGTTCGAATGTTAGATTTGAACTTGAAGATACGAATGTCAACAACATTCATATGTGTTAAACGTATTTGTACACACATTTCGTACACATCCCATTTTATCCCATATGCATCCCATTTTCATTCTGTATTATACGCACAAATGCATACAGATACGTATGATATTCATACGTATCTGTACATTCAAATGATTCAAATCGTTCGAATGAACGTTTTGGAACATTCAAAATCCATTCAAATGTTTAAATTCGAATGTGTGGACACTCTACTCGAGCGGTTCTTAACCTGTGGGTCGCGACCCCTTTGGGGGTCAAACTACCCTTTCACAGGGGTCACGATGAGTCTCCCACCTTCCCACCCCATCCTCATCTGAGCTGCCCCGCCCCATGTTTGGGGGTCTCCAAAACTTGAGGAACTGCATTAAGGGGTCGCGGCATTAGGAAGGTTGAGAACCGCTGTTCTACTCGAATTCAAATGTCCACATTTGATCAAATTTGATCGGATTTCAAATATTTAGAACATTTGTGCACATCCCTAATAGATACATATCTGATACGAATAGATATGTACTTGATATGTTTCCCCAGATTAACCAATGTCCGAACTATATGTATGAATGTCCAGAAACATTTGTATTTGTTTGAAGCTTAGCATACAAATATCCTAATACTCTATTCGAGTTTGAATATACAGATTCGGCCGAATTTTGAATGTTACGAATCTCTAGTACAAACACTCCAATGACACTCTTTTAATGCACCCCAGTGTGCAAGCTCTCCATTATTTATTTATTTATTTATTTATTTATTTATTTATTTATTTATTTATTTATTTATTTATTTATTTATTTATGGAGCTGCTTATCAAGTTAACTGGCACACAATGACTGGCAAACTTGGTAATTTACATGCTACAAATTATTTAGTTCTGAAAGGCCTGGGAAAGATTAAAAAAAAGACTTACCTTTTCAACATCTTGAAAAGGCTGAGGTAAAAGAAAGAGAGGAAAAGAAGTTATTTTTCTTTAAAAATATAAAGAAACCTTCCAGATGAATGACTGCAACCCCTGTCACCATTCAGAATTAATGGGATTGTTTTCCCAATTACAAGTAAATTAAACTCACAACATCTTGAGTTTAACAGAATTCTAACCGGGATACTTTATGCCATTTACATAAAGAGTTAATGACCCTTTAGTGAAGAAAGCCCATAAAATTTCATCAAGCAGGCAATGATTATAAAGTCTTCCCATAACGTATTAATTGATATTCTCCACTCACCCCATCAGCTACGTTAAACACAATTAATGGCAAGCAGCAATTATTTCCAATGAGCAAAGCACCCCAACATATGAATGGTTAAAAATGGATAATGATAGCATTTTAATTGCTATCCGTTCTCCCCTAACACTACACACACACACGCGCGCGCACGCGATTTGGAGCAAACATCCTGTCTTGTAAGTCGCACCACTGAAACTGTCCGGCGATGCTATAAAATATGGGCTGACCTCGGTTTCCTCTTGTCTGTGCCGCTGTAATCGTTCCACGTCATCAATCTCATAAACTTTGATTTCAAATGGCTCTTTCAATGTGCCCGGTAAAGGTGGTAGATCAACCCACTGGCCAGTGATGCTCTGCTTCCTCCCCAAAGATGCCGAATCGGGAAGAGGAGCCGGGATCAGTCGGCGACGCTGGAAACCTATGGAGTAGGAAATGAGTTCATTCCACAAACCCAGCGGTCTTCAAAGCCCAGAACGTCTATCTCCTAGTTACAGGCAAATGTTGTTAACATTAAGGATAATGACGTAATATTGTCCAAAGCCATGACTGGTCCGCAAGAGGAAACATATGGGCATAATCCATTACATTCAGTGGGATCAATTTGCATTTGCCCACAATTACAGGGTCTTTTCACACTTACCTTAGTGGGAAGGATGGGGGGTGGGCTCCTACACGTTGCATCCGCACGTTGCGGAGCCGCTTCTTTATTAGAAATGGCCCTGTGCGTATAGGTGCGGAGCAGTTATTTTGGTTAGTTTGGTGGTGGAAAGGGATTGGTGTTTTTTGGGTCTACATAAGAACATAAGAGAAGCCTTGCTGGATCAGGCCACAGCCCATCTAGTCCAGCATCCTGTCGCACACAGTGGCCCACCAAATGCTCATAGGCATCTCAAGCAGAGACAAGGACAAACCTTTCCTTCTCTTGAATCCCAGCAAATGTCCTTAGAAACATCCCGCTCCCCGCACTGCAGTGGTTAAAGAGCCGGACTCTTATCTGGGAATACTGGGTTTGATTTTGCGTTCCTCCACAAAGCCAGCTGGGTAACCTTGGGCTAGCCACCGCTCTCTTCTGAGCTCTCACAGCCCCACTCACCTCACAGGAAGTTTCGTTGTGTTGTCCACTGCTCTGAGTCCCCTTAAATATGTGAGCGAAATGGGGTATGAAAACCAACTCTTCTTCTTCTTCTTCACTTATTTGCGTGTCATCCTTGTGCAGGGGCCATGCTAATGTTCTCTGTATCTTTCCAATTTTAGTATATGTGTTGCCAAAGCAAGCACGGTGTGGAGTAGTTAAAACTGCTCCACATCTACAATAGCAGCAGGACTGGAATAGCTCTGATGCTACGTCTGCACCTCTTCCACATGGAAAAGATACAGGGCGAGCTTGTGACTGGTGGTGCAGATGCAACTGCATGCTGTGCTTCCCAGTTGCCACTGCAGTGGCACTACACAGGCATGTTGGTCCCTTTCCCAAAGCAAGGGGATTGCCGCCGTAATGGAGATTGCTGGGTGCCTCATAAAGCACTGACTGGCCATGCAATGAAGCAAACTGATAACCAAATCACCACTCTCTGAAGCTGCATCCACATGTGGCTCTACTAATCTACCTGCTTAATGCCCTAGCAAACAAGGTAGGTCATCCACAGCAGCAGCCCCTTGAAGGATCTAGGAATGTTTAGCCTACAGAAGAGAAGACTGAGAGGAGATATGATAGCAGTCTTCAAGTATCTGAAGGGCTGTCACAGTGCAGAGGGATCGTCCTTATTCTCACTTGCACAAGATGGGAGGATTAGAAACAATGGTGTGAAACTTCAAGGGAGTCAATACAGATTAGATCTTAGGAAAAACTTCCAGACTGTAAGGGCAATCAGTCCATGGAATAGGTTGCCATGGGAGGTACTGAGTTCTTCTTCACTGGAGGTCTTCAAACAGAGGCTGGACCTACATCTGTCTGAGATGGTTTAGGAAATCCTGCATTGAGCAGGGGGTTGCATCTGATGACCCTAGAGGTCCCTTCCAACTCTATGATTCTACAATTCTAACCCCAGACTGAAGGCCCATATTGGCTCACATGTATTAGTCAGCACAGGCCTTCTGCTCTGAAAACCCCTCTCTGGAACCAATGGAATTTAGGTCAACTTCCAGTGAACACATGGGTGCTCCTGGTGAATGTATAGCCACGGTTGTTTTAGATACAAACATAATTTGCTATTATGTTATTCTGGGGAGATGTTGGTTACTTATTTGTGTACTTGTATTCCATTTACTTCTTAACAACTCGAGGTCACTAGCAAGAGCTAGTAACAAGATTAAAAAGGAAGATTTGCCACAGATATAAATTAAACCCAGAACAATGAGTGCAGACAGATGAACCTCTGCACTGAATCTGTGTTGTTCTTCTGCTTTCAAGGTGGTCCTTGTCATTACCTTTTCTCATTCCGATCCTTAAATCCTACATAAGAAGCTTCCCCTGCCATTGTACTAGACTCTGTCTTTCTTTTCTTGCCTAATTAAGAGAAGCTAAATAGTTCATCAGCTAGTGCAATTTGCTGTCACTAAATAGATCTATGTTTGCTGTATACTTGTGCCACATTTGTGTATCTCCCAGTAATGTATTCCAGTGGAACACACCTGCACTACATTTATTTGTTTCTATTTATATCCCATTTTATTCCCAGTGATCTCAAATGGGTTGTGTTATGTCCTTCTACATCCCCGTATTCCACTAGATCCTGCCCCACAAATATTTTCCTCTCTGTAGGTCTCAGACCTATGACTTCTTATCACTGGAAAGCCCTCTCACAGCAACTCCTCTATGCCTCAAATTAGCTGTTATCATTTCATACCTCTACCCATTTATCAGCAACATCTGTTCAACCTAATATTCATCCTGAACAGAACACTGCCTCTCTCAAACAATGACTTTCCTCTGCACTGTACAAACAGAATGGTGTGATTTCACCTAATTATAGAAATAACACACAGGGAAGCCATAGGTGTTTTGGAATATCCTATATCCTGGATATAGAGTGGACAATGAATGAATGTATTTATTTTAGAAGTTTCTAAAAAAAAGGAAGGATGGCCATGTTTATCTACTGTAGTAGAAAAAGTCTCGTAACACAAATCATTATGGTATCTTAAAATAAAATCATTAATTTGACAATGAAGCCCACTTCTAGGCCTCACTTCTGAGAACCAGTGCATCTAGATGGGTCAAAAATAGCATCATGGTGGGGTTAGTCCTGCTTTTTTGTCTCTAAAAAGAAGAAGAGTTGGTTTTTCTACCCCACTTTTCTCACCCATTTAAGGGGACTCAAAGCGGCTGACAAAGCTTTCTGTCCTACTCCCCGCAACAGACAACCTGTGAGGTAGGTGGGGCTGTGAGAGCTCAGACAGGAGTTGTGACTAGCCCAAGGTCACCCAGCTGGCTTTCATGGGGTAGTGTGGAATCGAACCTGGTATTCCCAGATAAGAGTCCGGCTCCCTAACCACTAGACCAAACTGGCTCCTACTGTTACTGGAAAACCCAGTAGTGGTCGTGGGTTTTCCAGCAACAGCACCGTTTAGTGACAGACATACTTTTCTGGATGGAGCAGCAATTGGAGCTCCGCCCAGTACACATGTGTGGAGGATGATGCAGCCAACCACAGATGTGTGGAGGTGGTCAGGTGTCCATCCAGGGATTCAATGACAGCCGGATTACCTGAATCGCACATGACCAAAGACCTTGGGGAGTCACTGCTGTCAAGATAGAAAGCAATAACAGAGAGGGAGCAATACACCCACATTATTGCTTTCTAGTGGTATATTGAACTGTCATTTGGAAGCAACCTAAGACTTTAACAGGAGCAGTGACTCACACCTTCTATGGTATGAGAGTCAGAAAATATTAGCATCTTCAGAAATACAGGTACTTTCCCAGTTTGGTATCTGACAAAATAAGAATAATAATAAAAAAATTAAGGTTGATCTTTACAGTTCAGTGGCGTCCATGTACAAGTACCAGTGAGAATTCAAACGTAACAAGAAAACATATCAGCACAAAACAACACTATCCTAAACACTCAATTTTTAAGGGGCAGAAAAAACAGAAACAAAATGAATGTTAAAATACACAATGTAGAAAATGCAAAATGTGGTCACTCTATGAAACAAGTGATTAAAGGTGGGTGGGAAAATACAGTCTGATCACAGCACACAAGTGGGAAGGGCTAAACCCCATAACAGTTGCATTTTTATGGACAGAGGCTGCATCCCCATGGGGCTGCCACTGCCTCGCGGTGGATTTGGGAGAGCCTTAATGTGAATCTTAATTCGCATTAAGGAGTCCCCATGGTAATGGAGGACAGGGCAGGTTCAAGGCAAACCTGCCCATACCCATGAAAACTGTGGTAAATCCCTGCATCGGGATGCTGCGGTTTTCTCCACCACCACCCCTTGCCCCGAATGCTTAATCGCCCAGGTAAGGGCTTGATTTACCCCAAACGATCGCCTGACAACTGCCCTGCAGTCAGCTGAGCAGCTGTCAGGCAATTGTTTGGGGTAAATCAAGCCCTTATCTGGGCGATTAAGCACTCAGGTAAGGGGGGACACTTGCGACCACAGCATTAGCAGCAGGGACAGTGAAACCCTGCCCACTAATGCTGCGATCATAACCCAGGAGTGTCCCCATGCCCCCGGGATAACCTGTTCTTGCCCCCTAATTTGGGGCGAGAACGGTTATAAAGGGGTGTTTTTTTTGTTTCAGTTTTTGGGATTTTGTCCCTCATGTAGCCCAAATTAGGGCTTTGCATGGGGACTCTCCTGAGGTGAACTCGCGTTCACTTCACAGTATCCTTACCATGGGGACATAGAGTGGGACAACTGAATACAATCCAAAACATAAGACACCTTAAATGCCTACATTGAGACCTTCAGTGTGGCGGTACCTACTTGGCTGAATACTCTCCCTTTCAATATTCAGGCAAAATCTGGCTTTGCATCCTTAAGGAACTACTGGTTAAGAGCACGGGGCTAGAATCTAGGGAATGACCTGAACCATGGCACATGGCACACAGCACACGCCTCAAGGAACAGGCTGAAACTTCACAAAGTGTGTACACAACACTCCATCCTGACCTTCCTTCAAAGCCATGGAACAAAGGTTCCCTGGCTACTTACTGATTTTGCAGGCAAGGATGACTCCCCAATATGGAATGGACTAGGTACAATGCCAAAGTGGAGATCTTGCACTCAGAACTCAGCTGCTGAGAGCAGCTGTTCACTTTCACATACTCCTAAGATGGAGTATGGTACCTGCTCTGCCATGAAAGGTGAAATATTATTTCACGCAGAAGTCATCAATCTATGAAATTTGTTATCAGAAGAAGTGTACATCCCTGCAAATGGCCTGGGCAGCAACCAGCCTAGACAGCTTTAAGAAAGGGTTAGACAAATTCATGAAGGACAAGTGTATCAATGGCTACTCAAATGGATGCCTAGGTACTTCGCCCAAGCTAGAGCGACAGGCAGGATGCCTCTAAAGACCATTTGCAGGGATTCAAGAGAAGGCAAAGGTTTTGCCCTTGTCTTCTGCTTGAGATGCCCAGAAGCAATTGCTGGGCCACTGTGTGAAACAGGCAGGATCCTAGACTACATGAGCTATGGTGCGATCCAGCAAGGCTCCTCTTATGTTCTTAAAAATCACCGAGTCTTCCCAGCTACAGGTAATCTGGAGTGAGGTCCCCATGACAGACCACACCTCACCTTTCTGGCAGTTCCAGCAGCTAAACTAGTGCCAAATGCTGTGTTTGCCATCCTTTGGATCACTCTGAAAAGGCCACCAGAGAAAACGGCCAGGACACCTCAATTTCCATATCGTCATGCCCAGGTGCTTTCTACTGACTTCCAAAATTTAAAGATGCCTTAGAAACCTACTGAAGATTATTTTTCTTTCTCAGCCTTGCATGAATTTATAGATAATCTGTGTTGTTTCCTTATTCAAGCTGTTCTTCCAAAAACATTATTATTTTTATTTAAGACTGTATGTAACTTTTTATATAGTTTATAACTTATTTTAAGAGACAGAGCAGAATTTTTAAAAATTAATCATTTTAAATAGGCTGTTGTTCTTTTTAACAAAATATTTTTTAAAAGCAATTTTTGCAAAAACATACTTCTGTCTGAACATTATCATCATCAAAGTAGAGGAGTTTTTATTCATTTCTGTCAAAAGTTGGAAGGCATGTTAGTCTTAGTAAAACTTGCATGCAACGGACCTGCTCAGAAACAATTATACTAGTGAATCTCCAATCTATTTCTAATTTCAGTTGATTGTCTAAATGTGCCATAAAACTAATGAAAGCCTTAGGTTTGTAGTTAATTAGCAGCATTAATCACGAAGTTTAGTGCATTGTTTTCAACGAATTCTATTATATCCTTTTTATATATCCATTTTCACTCAGAGATCTGCCAATCAAGGGTTTGAACAAAGAACAACAAGAAAGACATTTTGCAAGTATTAAATAAGCACAGGGCAATTCCACATTGGCCTGTATGCCAGATCAGCAAGCATACAAGGAGCGTCTCTTCTGCAGGCTGGTGCAGTCTTATCATAGAATCATAGAGTTGGAAGGGACCTCTAGGGTCACTGAGTCCACCCCCCTGCTTAATGCAGGATATCCTAAACCATCCCAGACAGATGCCTGTCCAGCCTCTGCTTGAAGACCTCCAGCGAAGGAAAGCTCGCTACCTCCTGTGGCAACCTATTCCATTGACTGATCGCCCTCACTGCCAGGAAGTTTTTCCTAATATCTAATCTGCATTGACTTCCTTGAAGTTGCATACCATTGCTTCTATTCCTCCCATCTTGTGCAAGTGAGAATAGGGATGATCCCTCTGCACTGTGATGGCCCTTCAGGTACTTGAAGACCGTGATCATGTCTCCTCTCAGTTCCTAACTGTTCCTAACTCCTCACTGTTCCTAATATCTAATTGCACTGACTCCCTTGAAGTTTCATCCCATTGTTTCTAGTCCTCCCATCTTGCGCAAGTGAAATTAGGAACAATCCCTTTGCACTGTGACAGCCCTTCAGATACTTGAAGACTGTGATCATGTCTCCCCTCAGTCTTCTCTTCTGTAGGCTAAAAATTCCTAGATCCCTCAACCTTTCCTCGCAGGACATGGTTTCCAGACCACTCACCATTTTGGTAGCCCTCTTTTAGACTTGCTCTAGTCTTAGAGAGGCACCCAGTGAGAAATTGCCTCAAATGCCATAAGTAATTTTTATAAAATGATGAATCTAAAAGTTTCCCTCACGTGCCTTACATGAATCCATAATCTGTGTCCACATTTATATATGGGGGAGAGGAACTAATAGCACTGTCAACCTCTACCAGAACTTTCTGTGAACTCTTCTGGGATTTTGTCAGTGGCACACAAATAATTTCTGGCTGCCATAGAGGCTGCTGGGCTTTCTGACACCAAGGCAATTTAGACTTCCTAATGGAAGTTTCTTGCCAGAGCATTCTAATGACAGGATCTCCCAGCCTACCAGTGAGCATGCATCTGTCACCTATGAACAGTATCAGACCCGAGTGTAGATACAGGCTGTAATGACGGATTTGCTTTAGCACTTAACAGCAATGCTTTTATACTGTCTTATGGTTAGACTGCCAGACTCTTATCTGTTATTCTCCTGGCTCGATTCCACACTCCTACACAAAGCCAGCTGCATAACTTTGGGTTAGTCTCAGCTCTTTCTGAGCCCCCACAGCCCCATCGACCTCACAGGGTGTCTGTTGTGGGGAGAAGAAGAGAAGGTTCGCCAGCTACTTTGAGTCCCCTTAAAAACCAACTCTTCTTCTTCTAATTTAAAACACTGGCACAAGTCACTAAAGGGAAAGGAGACTTCCTGGACTAGATTATAGGGCATTTTTAAACTTGCTGGTATATCAGACAGAGGATCTTCCCTTCTGCCTGCTGGTGCAGTCTGTGCCTTCTGCTAGGGAGCCCCAAATATGCTAGGGAGCCCCAAATAGCTCCCTGGTCTGGTCTATTCATAGACTTCTTTAAAAAGTTCTACAAGCATACTGGTGAGCAGTATACAGTGTGGAAGGCACAGGCCCCAATGGTCTGTTAAATATACCAGAGGGACTCATGTTGGTGCTGACAAAATGCGACACCAGGGGCTCTGAGGCCAGAAACTTTCCTTCCTGACCATCAGAGCCTTTGGAGCCGGTTCCAAAGCCATTATAAGCTTGAGAGCAGACATGGGGGCTGACCCAGAACAGCCATCCCAGTGCAGAAGCCTTGTTCTGGGCCACGTAGGATGCTCCAGGGGTTGGATCGCTCCAGTTGGATCACTCCAAAGCAGGTAAGTTCAGAAACAGCCAGAGTATATGAAAAGAAATAATCTTTCTGCCCATTATTATTACTGTTTTTGTTGTTGTTATATTTATTTTTGATAACACTGATATCATTCCAAGTCCTGCATTTAAAGTAAGCTGCAGCTAGCCTTTAAAAACACAGAAAACAGAACTTCTAGTATGAAGGTGGGGAGGGGGCCCTGTTACCTGTCGATCTTTTCTTTGGGGACTTCAAGCTTCTCATACGACCTGGTGAAGACATCCCACTTTCGCTCATGGAATCGTGGGCTGAGGAGGCGCTGCCGGTGGCCTCGCTGTCGCGGATCATGCTTTCATAGCCGCTGCTGCCGCCACTGTGATAAAAAAGAGCCGTCCGTCCCATGGCAGGTGGTAGCTCTCCACTCAGGACGCTGCTGTTATCGCTTCCGTGACCACTGCTGTAACGCTGAGGCCTCCTTGGGGCGGTTATCTTGCTGTACGGCGACGGCAGAGCCAGCATCTGCGACTTCTCATCGCTCAGATTAATTCCACTGTCATTACCACTGTCCGAGTCGGTGGAGACCCGGAAATGGCTCATTTTGACTGAACTACCGGATGCCAGCTCGTTAACACGGCTGTTGGCCGCCCTAATCGCCTGCTTAGTTCCCATAATGGTTCCTCGACCAGGTTTGCTGCTTACACCTTGTACGGAGCGTGGGGTTGTTTTCCCACTCAGGGGAACATTAGAGGTCTTCCCAGCAGACTGAGCTAATGATTTAACTGATGAGCTCAGTGACTTCGACCCAGTAGCTGATAGGCTGCGGCTCTTATTGGCACTGGCGGGAACCTTCTGGCTTCCAGTGCTTTTGGCTTGGCTATTTTTACAGGGCAGAGGTGTGGTATATGATGGAGACGGTGTCAGGCCAGAATGGATAGGAGGAACTCCTAGCCTTGGGACCAACCGACCATTTCTGCCGTTGCCAATGCCACCACCGCCATTTTCCCTGTTCAGATTGGCCTTGGACCCAACAGACGTCAGGCTGTCACATCTTTCAAGGGACATGTGGCTCCCGTACCGATGGACAGGTTCACTTTTCGATGTCTTGGCCTTTAAACTTGAAGTGGCCTTTGGTAGAGAGTGGTCCCCCTTGAGAGTACATCTACTGCTGACATTTTCAATAGCACATGTCCCAGCTCTTAACCGCGAATCAACCTCATCTTCCACCTTCATTGCAGCATTCCTAGCAGAGTCCAATCCTGCAGATTTGGCAACGCCGGTTGCTGTAGCGCCATTTTTCTGCTCGAGACTCGATTTACGCACAGGAGGTGCTGGAGGTATTGTTCCACTTGGCCTGGGGAGCATACTTGATTTCTGCGGTGCACTCTTCTTTTTCAGGCTGCCAGTAGAAAAAGATGTTTCAGAACTTCCTCTGCTCAGACTTTCTGCAGCGGTACCACTATGGTGTGACGATGGAACCACGCCCAATGTCGTAGCTCCTCTTCTGAGCTGAGGCATTTTTGTGATGGCTTCAGGTTTTTTTGCAGCTCCACTGGATGGTTTGCAGGCCACTTCACAACCATCTACAATTCTTTGTGAACAGGCAAGCATCGTCTGGGATTTTGTTGGCTTAGTTGAGCTGCTGAAATGTTGGGCCACCTTGGCCAACTGGTTCTCAGCATTAAGCAGATGAGGATTGGCGGATGCCGGCGAGTCACTGACATGGGCATCAAAATAATCATCTGTACGAACCAGCCATGGATCTTCAAACATCACATGTGACTTCTGAAGTTCCTTGTAACTGAGAGAATTGTTGCTGTGGGTTGAAGCTGAGGTAGTTTTTGTTCTCCGGGGAAGACTGGAGTGTATCGTTTCTATCACCGGTGCATTCTGGGAGTTAGAAGGCCTAATTTTTGCTGGCTGATCGGCGATGCAAAGAGCACTTGGTGTCGGAGATGCTTTGGTTAAGTCAGAGTTTTGCAGACTTCTGTTGACACCTGACGTCGCTTTGCTTGAAAGTATGCTCTCATTCTCCAGTTCTGAAAAGCAAAAGCCGCTGTCATTCAGAGCAGCTTTCAAGGGAGCAGGACCATTGGGAGAATCCAAGTGAAAAGGCTTCTCAGGTTTCCTACAACCATAAGAGGACTGCATAAGGAAGCCATCCCCAGACTGCCCTCCATCACTTTCCATTGTACAGATGCTGACTTCACTCAGCCACGAACTGATGGAGGAACGTCTGCTGCTATTAGAGAAAGGATCGTCCGGAAAGGGCACAACAATATCGATGTTGACGCCAGTGGCACTTGCCTGGGAGGTATAAGCATCAAACTCATCATTTATGCTACTGATGATACTAACCGGCCTGGAACCAGAAGCAAGGGCCTGCAAGGAGCAGTCACTGTTAAAGCTAATGATGCTGGCAGGTCTTCCATTGTCTAAGATGCCACTAATGGACAATTCCTCAACCACTGTGAAGACAAGTTCATCTTCACCATTGAGCTCCACAGGCTGTTGTAAAGTCACTGTTGTTGTCAATATATCCCGGTCGAAGCACCTGCCCCGGAAAGATGACCTGAACCTGTGCACTTCTACGCCGTCGCCCTGATGCTCGCTGCTGCTGGTTGCTGAAAATGAGTTTCCTTCTGCGTTGGGTTCAGATTCGCCCCCCACTTGCTTACTCATCCCTACAGGTGGAGTTCTGATTGCACAGGTGTGGTCAACTTCCAGATAACTTCCAAGAGGCGTTGGCTGTTCAGGGGGTGGAGGGGCAGGACTTGGCAAAGGTCTCTTCACATAGGATGACTTTTCTTTGACAACTGGTTCGGCACTGATTTGGCTTGGCTCCTGATCCCACGCAGCTTTACACATTGGTGATGGGTCGGATTCCGTAACTACATCTTTCTCAGCATCCACATCCACTCTCTTTTCCTCAGGTATGGGTTGCTGTTTGGCAGCCTCTGTTTTTAAGGGAGGACTCTTCTTCTCTCCATTGCGCTGGAAGTGAAGGTTGTGACCCTTCTTGGGAGGACCGTTTTCCTGTAAAGTGGCTTTTTTAGGTCCTCCAGGAGGAGAAGATGGTTTTGGCTTAGACTGTCCATTTTCTGCCCCGCCTGGGACCACACTGTTGGAAGATACCTCTCCACAAGGGAATTTAACAGGTTCTTCACTGCCATCAATGCATTCCAGCCGCTCCTGCAACTCTGCAAACGTATTGCACTTAAAATGGTCTTTGTCAGAGCTTTTCGCCAGAGGGCCAGAGTTGTCTTTGCATCTTTTCTTGTTCAGAGAAGGGATGATAGGGACAAACTCTGGAGGGCCTTCATTATCGGTCAGCTCCCGATCTGACAAAGTAGTACCATTGGGACCAACGTAGATGACCGTGTCACAGGACTGTTCACTGCTTGAAGAATAGTCAGGCTCACTGGAAAGGCTCAGCACAGGAACATCAGGATCAAGAGCCACGGTCCTTGGATGAAACGGTCTCAGGTGAGGAGGTCTACGGATGTGGCCTTCTTCACAGGAACTCTCTCCTCCAGATGAGCTGGATGCATACTGTCGATTGTACAAAACAACAAAAGCGCATCTTAGTATTAAATATATTAACAATACTGCAGGTTGCTTTAACTCTGATCCCAATCCGGAGCACTGACAGCCAGTGACTCCCTTCCAACTCTGTGATTCTATAAGCCTTCCTCTTTCTCATGGTCTGCTCTTGCTATTTCTCAGGAACAAGTCCAGCACGAACAACCAGAAGGCAGAATGACAATAGTCCTGCTAAAACCATGTTCTGAACCACAGGAAATCCATAGCACCTCATAGCCTAAGCTCTATGCTGCTAAGTCTGCTGATCTCCTTACAGGTCTAAATTTCTTTCTAGGACATTCCTTCCTATTATAATCCTCTGTTTTGTCCTAGCAGGAATAATGAACACACTTTTATCTACTTCAGCCCACATCATAGTGCAAATCATGATGCAGTGTTTGGGGGAAAGAACTGATATTGGGGGTATGGCCATTTCTGGACTGGGTCTCATTTTTTATTATATCCTTTGGCTAAATAAGGAAATGGCTTTTCTTCTCCACATCCAGGCACTGTTATGATTTTAATATGTTAGGAAGGAAGGAAGGAAAGAAAAATAGGGAACTGCCATTGCATGCTGGGACAGATTTCAGCAGGTGCTACAGTCAGCACCAACATGCAAGTGGTGAGACCTTATTCCAAGATACAATCCAGAAATAAGCCCAATCCAGAAAGGATCTATGTTTCCCCAGGGCCGCCCCTCCTTCTTAACTCCTCACCTCTAATTAAAAACAACTGCACTCTTTCCAAAGCAAGCAGCACAGTTTAAAGTGGTACAGAGAAGACGTTTTCTTATCATATGGAAAACCTATAGAAAGTTCCAAAGAGAGAGTCAAAGTGGGATTCTCTGCTTCGTATGTTTTTAAAACCTTCCCACCTGCATCAGAATTTAAATCAAGGAAAGGGAGGGAAAGGGGCCCTTGAATTACAACCAATATGTCTCAGGGTCTGATCTTGAGGTACATGAAGCCACCTTATTACTGAAACTTAACAAGTACGGAATGTGTGTGGACCTGGTATGGTGTGGAGGACCTGTAACTCAAAATATTCTATAATTAAACACATGCATGACATGGTTGAAGACAAGCAGAATACAAGATGAAAGGAAAACTAATACAGCAAGAACCTAAGAGTATCTTGTCTTCTCAGAGGTATCACAGAAGGCGACACTGTTCGTCAGGTCAGTGAAAATGGAAAACTGCCTTGGATTTCTATACTACTTACTGAGAGAAGAATTCCGCCCACCCCAAAGCAAATACTGCTTCACTGGTTCTGTGCACCAACCTTGGACTTCTTTTTCCTCATCCTGTGAATGCGGGAAGCGAGCTGGATTGTCATGAGACTTTCTGCATAACTTGCCGGAGAATCGGATATGTGAGCCAGCATGGTTGTTCTACAGTTGATGTTCCCAAGAGACTCCCTTAGGAGCATAGTCAATTTGCTGTCCCTATGGAACACAAGGGGGGCAGAAATGAATACACTATCAGAATTGCTAAGCATGCAACTACTACTGATTCAAAGGCTCAAGTATAGAAAATATCCAGAGCCCATTAAAGATCTTTCTCTAGCAAGGAATAAGGAGGGAAAGAGTGGGGGGGGGAATCAACTGTTCTGCTTTTGGAGTGAGCCTTGAGGGCTGCTGAACTCCCTTCCAGATCAAAAACACAAGTGCCGGTGAAATTACAGAATCTTCTCAATCCCATTCATACCTTCACTGGAGCCTCAAGCAGTATTTCATTTTCCTGAACCCCAAACCTGAAGAAATCTTGCGTGGTTTGCACTCAGGAAAGTCACAGACAAGGAACCGAGTTCAGGGGACTATGCAGAATCTGAGCCACTATTCTGCAAGCAGGAAACAGGTCAACGTGGACAGAGAAAATTATTTTCTCCATCACACAACACTAGAACCAGGAGGTACTCTATGAAGCTGACGGGTAGGAGAGTTGAATCAGACAAACAATAAGGCTTCAGAGGAAAACATGTAAACCCAATCAGAAGCCACTAAGTCCCTAGCTGGCTGGCACAAGTGGATACAACAGAAAGCTCCTCCAACCACTGTACTGTTGCACATCAGCTTCATCTGAAATCCACACCAACCTGGCAAACCTTCCTTTGATGTGATCCTTGCCGTACTGTGTGGACATCAAATGAGGTCTGGAAACCAGTGCATAGCAGGGCAAAGAGCTTCTGTCTGTGACCACTAGGACAGGCCAGTCCTGAGGCGTTTTCGCACAAAGTCAAAGACGCCTTGGAACGCTTCCCCCCAAATGGTTGAGAACACTTTCCCGTTCGAGGGCAGGTAAGGAACACTTTGAGAACAGTTGCCTTACCTGCCACTGCGAACGGGAAAGTGTTCTCAACCCGTTCGGGGGGAAGACCCTCCCCCGGGCTGCTCCCATTGGCTCCTATGGACCCAGTGTGGGCAGCCCAGGTGGCTTCTTTCCCTGGGTTCCTTCTCACTCCCGAACCCCAAATCAGGCTCTGGGGGCAGGCAGGAATCCCAGCCAACACCCACCCAACCCTCCCCGGGGGCGCGCGCACGTGTGAACGGGCCTTCCCTTCCCTTCCCAGCCTGATTACGCTAGAATAGGCCAGGCCATTGTGAGCATGCTCAAGGGGGCGGCCTCTCATTGGCCAAGCACCCGCAGAGGCTCAGATGGCCAGTTGAGGCCAGGAAGATGCCCAGCCAATGAGGGGCCGCCCCCTCGACCATGCTCAGAACGGCCCGGCCTATTCTAGCATAATCAGGCCGGGAAGAGAAGGTAAGGCCCGTTCACACGTGCGCGCGACCCTGGGTTGGGTTGGGTGGGTGTTGGCTGGGGTTCCTGCCCATGACCAGAGCCCAATCTGGGGTTTGGGAGTGAGCAGGAACCCAGGGAAAGAAGGTGCCCGGGCTGCCCACACTGGGTCCATTGGAGCCAATGGAAGCAGCCTAGGGGAGGGGCTGAGCAGTCACAGAGAGAGAGTGTGTGAATGCTTTCTCTCTGAGACAGCTTGGAATGTGCAGAACGCGCGGAGACAGTTTCAGAGAACTTTTTAGTGCTCTGAAACTCGAACACGTGGAGAGCGCGTTGGGACGCTTGGAGGTGGCCTGGAACAGATCCGGCCGCCCACAAGTGCGAATGCTGTGTCCCAACGTGCTCTCCATGCATTCTAAAACCCCTCATGTGAAAAGGCCTCTGAAGACCACATGTTTGTCATGCACAGAATAATTCACTTACTTGTATGGCACATGCTTGGCACCGTTGATTAAAGCCAGAATGACACTGCCCAACGCAGATAGAGATAAGCACACAGAACCACCTCCATCTCGACTTTTGCTTAGCACTTTTTCGCAGCTTCCCAGGTCAATGAGATGTAATCGGCTGCGTCCACCTGACACTGAGAACAACAAGAGCACAGGTTACTGACTGAACCAGGCATACCTGCACATTTTCTCATTCCTACGTATCACTGAGTCAGGGCCAAACCCAGATAATTACAGGAACTTATCGATGCAGTTTTTTTCTGGCAGATACAGAAACGGCTTGCTATTATGTCCTTCTGTAGACCAGACAGGGATCAAACCTGTGACCCTCTGCTTCTGAGTCCCACATTAATCACAAGGTTCACATTCTATCTTTTGCTGCAATTATAGAATGTCAACAACAGTGAAAGAAATGGGAAGCAAGTGTTTCCCAGCCCCCGTCAATTATCCCTGGCCCCCAAACCAGCACCATGTCTGTATATAATGAGAGTTGCACAAAAGCGAAATTTGTGAGTTTAAAGCTTTACAAGTAATGGCTGTGTGCAGCAGCAACAAATGAAAAAAGGAAGGCGAAAAAGATGAGAAACTGATGGAAAGACACACGCAAACTTCAGGCAAGGGTTAGTACCATAGTGATGGTTTTGAATTCCTTGTTCCTATGGGCTGAGATAGTGCAGGAATGCCAAGTGGCAGGTTTATGTTGGACAGATGGTCTGGAAGGACATGCCAAACCAGGAAATGTGTGAATAATAGAATAAGTATGGAAGCCGAGGGGAAGTGGCTCATTTAAGGCACTAAGCAGTTGCAGAAAGGGAACGACTGTGAGGCATTCTATAAAGGGAAGTCTGTAGCTTTGTGGTTTGGAACAGAAGGGATGTATTGTAGCTCAATAAATGCTGCATACTTTGAGAACTGGAGCCCGCATGTTAGTGCAGGCTATGGCAGACACCAAGCAAGACCTGGAGTGGTCTGCAGTAGCCTGCAGACCACAGACTCCTATCCCTGATATTGAGTTTGAGAGAGACACTCACACACAGCTATTCATACATATATTTTAATACTGGCCACTGAAGAAGACTTTTCTAGTCGAAACGCGTTTGGCCTATTTTTATCTATATTTTCTTTATTGCTTTGATTTTAATATATCTTTTGGCTGTGGCTTGTGGTTTACATTTTATTCCACAATTGGTTTTTTTACAGTGAGTTTTTTTAATTTTGGTGCTTTATATTGTATTATTTGATTTAGTTCATTTATTATTTGCATTATCAGTGGGGTCATTGTAACCCTTTTAGTAAATATTACAAATATTTTTTTCTTTTGGTATAGAACCCAATTGTTTGTTTGGTCACTTTTGGCGTGTTTGTTTGGGTTTCTTTTGGGATTTTTGGTTGTTCCTGTTCCAAAACACAGTCACCCACAACTGGATGGTCTGTTCCGGGGCAATCCCTGCACTGATCCAAAGGTCATGTGACCTTCAGGGCCTGCTGCAAGATTCCAACAGCCAGGGACTAAAGTTCCTGGTCTCGGGGGGCCATGCTAAATCAGCTCATGGAGGCATCTGCCATTCCATGCACCTCCCTGTGCCAGTTTATGTGCAAGAAAGATGGCAGCAGGACTAGGCATGGTGGGCCAGGTCATACCCTTCTTACAATCAGTCTGGATTCAGCCTCTCTCTCAGCCTTAACTTAATTCACAGTGTTATTTTAAAGTTTGAAGACAGTGCTATGTGTATTGCCTAGAAAAACAAAGGGCAATGGAACACTCCAAAGATCAAGAGGTCATTTGCTACTAGGATTATGGACGAAATATTTGTTATCCACTATTCAGGCAAATTTGGACATTCATCTACAAATCGAACGTCCAGACATTAGTTTTTTAGTATTCATTCAAATGTTTCAAGTTAGTCATACGAATAATCCTGACATTCGTATTCGTACACATCCATATCCATCCACAAATCCGTACGCATTTGTTCAGATACGTACAGGATAAAACGGGATGTGTACAGAATAAAAACAGGATGCGAATGGATGCCTATGAGATTTGTATCACTGGATGCATATCGAATATTCACACAGACAGATACAGATGTATTCATATTGTTCCGATGTCCAGACATTCATTTTTCTTTATTCGTACAAATTCAGATATTTGAATATTCAACTCGAATCGAAAGTCAAAAATTGCCTTCATTCACAAGCCTATTTGCTACCAACTTTAGCGTCATCTTGGCTAATATTTATTTCGTGATGCAATTCACGCTACCCTTCTAAAACTGGTCTGAGAACAAATCCAAGTCGGACACACGTACTTCCGCCTTTCCCACTTTTTTCCATGCGATACTGATATATATGAAGGGTGAAAAGCATGTGCGAATTCCTCCGCTCCTCTTCGTCACACTCTGGCTTGCTGGTGCTTCTAGCCGCCAGGGCAGCATCCAGGAAAAAAGCAGCTTTCTCTGCCGTTGGAGCCCGTAATTCACTTTGATTTTGAAGCTGGAATATAAACAAGAAAACCACTAATTAAGACGAGGGTGAAAGATCCCTTCTCACTGAAACAGTAAGCCTCAGGGACACTAATGGAAACAAATATGTATACTCTGGGACTGGGGATTAAAAATGGAAAAGCAATTAAAAACATCATCTTTAAAAATGGCTAGCACTGCTGGCAGACATTGCTTCTTTTTTTTTAAAGCAATGCTAAGAAACAAAGGGAAATCAGACTTTCAAATCTGTCTGAAGATATTAATACCTGTGTTCCACATATTGGATCCTCTTGCAGGTAAACCCCTGGGGACTGACCGTCCTGTAGACTGCCCGTGGCTACTTCAGCTAACAAATCCTGGAGTTTTTCATCTTTGCCGCTGATCTCTACAGCAGACACTCGGATGGAGAAACGAGTTCCAGTCTTCTCCTTGCGCTCATTGATTAGTTTAAACAGCCATGATATAGCACAAGGAACAATGCCCAGGCTTTGGGTGGAATTATCTTTTCCAAACATTGTGTAGGATTTGCCTAGAAGGGAAAAGAAAACTTAATTGCACGTGCCTTAAGAGCCGGAAGGGAGGCCCTCCTGGTTGTCCCACCACCCTCAGCCGGGAAATGGGTGGGCACCCAGGAGAGGGCCTTCTCATTGGTAGCCCCCAGGGTATGGAACAGTCTCCCCTTTGAGGTGTGTCAGGCTCCCTCCCTGTATATGTTCAGTGGGGCGGTGAAGACGCACCTCTTTGCTCTGGCCTTCAGTTAAATGGAGATACCCTCTCCCTTCCCATTTGCAGACACTGTTGTTTTAATATATGTTTTTATTGTTTTAATATATTTGATTCTAAATGTTGTTACCTGCCCTGAGACCTTGGGGTATAGGGCAGGATAGAAATATAATCAATCAATCAACCAACCAATCAATCAATACTCCACCAAATACCTATTAGCAGCCTCTGAGCAGACTTATAGAATGACTCTACACTTTATTTATTTCAAAAATGTATGTCCTGCCCTTCTACCATGGTAAAGGTGAAGGGTGGGACATACCTTTATTGTTATATAAAACATAATTAATATATTAATTATATTAATATATTAAAACATAATTAAAATTATTACACCCCCTCCCTCCCTAACAGGACAGCTTCCTGAGGAAGCTAATTAAGCAACAAAAGCCTAGGTGAAAAGATATGTTTCCACCAGGCAATGAAAACTATACAGTGAAGGTTTTTGGCAAACTTTGAGAGAGAGGCTGTTCCAGAGACTAGGGGCCACCACAGAAAAGGCCCTCCTGCACGTCCCTGTATGTCGTACCTCTGAAGGAGTTATAAGAAGGGCCTCTTCTTGAGATCTCAGTGCACATTCAGGTCTATATGGAAGAAGGCACCCCTTCAGATACCCAGGACCCAAGCCGCTTCCCTTCCTCACACTAGCGCTATCTATGGGAGGCCCCAATGCCTGCTAGTATGCTCCGTCTGCACAGAACTGAGCACAGACTTTGCCAGGAGGCCCAAATGGTGCTTGGCCAGGTCTACCGGTGTACTAAAGAGTGGTATACCAGATCACATTGGCTTTGTTGTCCAGTATACCACAGGACCCCTTGTCCTGGAGCAACGAGATGCAGTAACACAATGGGCCTCCTGAGACCTTGGAGCTCCCAGAGCTTCTTCACACTAGTTCTGAAGCTAGGAAGATCTGACTTCCAAAGGATCTGACTTTCCCTGCAACCAGCTGAAAGTTGAAGTCAAAGAATCTGAAACATTTCTTCAGTTCTGAAGGATGCTCACAAATTTCAATTATGTACATAACTCCACAACTATAAGCAGATGCCATCTGGCTTACAGCAATGGCACACAGGGGGACCTGAAACATGCTCTTATAGTTCAAATATGCCCTCAGATTAAAGTTAATGCTACACACTTTAACAGACAATGGAAGAGAACAGATGTAAAAAGTGGCTTTACGTATGTCATTATTAATCCTTTGGTATTTACTCAGTTAATTTCTCTCTGTCTTGGCTAACTTTTTCTTCTCCTTTTTTTCCTATTGCCTAAAGCCAATTAATTTCTCAAGGCCTTATGG
This sequence comes from Aspidoscelis tigris stejnegeri, assembly GCA_023333525.1. Classification (NCBI taxonomy): domain Eukaryota; kingdom Metazoa; phylum Chordata; class Lepidosauria; order Squamata; family Teiidae; genus Aspidoscelis; species Aspidoscelis tigris. The sequence continues at coordinate 102,690,924 of JALMGA010000003.1, read as the reverse complement.
ATCTTCTGATTTTTGTCACACCTGTCCTTGCAAAAATCAATTTACTGCTGAGAGGCTTTATAATACACACACACACACACACACAAACACACACACACACACACACAGCTGCTCATCCCTTTCTTTCCTCTTCTTCCTTTTTTTTTAACCAAATGAATTGAACCTTTTTTTAAAAAAAAAAGCAACTTAAGAGTCCCAGCATAGAAATAAAGCAAGAGAAGTTTGCAAAGCTAATTAAAAAGAAATTCTAATCTATTCATATACTCCAGGTTTATTGTTCCAGGAGCTGACAGCATGTAATTACCAGACTGACATAGTAATTAACTGTAATGAATTTGGGAACTCACCAAGCTTGACATGGCCAAAGCAGAAGATGCAGCCATCTGCACCATTCACAACAGACTGGATTACTTCTGCTACGGTTCCAGAGCACACCTCGGCCTAGAAGAGAGGTTGAAACACCAGATACAAAGCATGTAGTGCTACACACTTTACTGCGCCTTCAACATGAAAAGAACGGCTCTGAACGCAACACGGTTGCACATTTCACGGCATTAGTCGTATTATTTTAGTGGCCATATTCCATTTTTCTTCTAATAAAAGCCACCATACACGCTTTCGGTAGTTTCCTTTCCCATTATCCTGGCTCCCACAGAGTATCAATTTTATGACCTCAGTTACAAAGGAAACACTAACTTCTGAAGCACTGGGCTCATATAATACCTCATCCATGTCTTCTGCGTAATAGTGGCAGGCTTACTGCAAAAGAACTCGCCAACATATGCACCTAGGAAAGCAGGGATGAACTGAGGAAACCAGAATTGACATTTTGAAAAATCTCTGCGTTTTGGGGAGCTTCCAGATTAGCATAATAAAATCCACTGCTATAAGAAAATACACAGGCTACCTGCCGCAAAGAGCACCCTACCCGCAGCTTCCTCCTCGGCAGCTGCAATACTTCTGTGGCACAAGCGGTAAGGCGTGTGTCACATGGGAAGGCGCAGACAAAGGGAGCTGAGCTGCAGGCTCAGCTCTCGTTCGCTGTTCTCACCATCCTGTCCAGAAACATTTGAATCTACCTAAAACCGTGGAGCAAGTATTGATCGTTCCGCAGTAGGTAAATTCAAAGTAGCGGCAGCGTAATGTACCACCACGACACAGGACTGGGCGTCAGGTGTGACAACCACGCCTTGACTGCACATGTCGATGCAGTTATCCTAAGTTTGGACACACCCATGAGACCCCTACACTGATGAGAATTCCCAGTCAAAGGTAATAGGGGGTTTAACAATACTAATATTAGTATTAAGCAAAAGAAGAAATGATCAGGACCACAATGAAAAAATTATTTAAAATTGTTAAGGAAGAGACGTGGAGTCATTTAGATCTTTTAGTTTTTACTTATTATTATGACTTAAGTTTATCCTCTCAATGTGCCTTTTTTGTATTTGTATTTTTCTTTTCTTCCTTTCAATTTTCTATTGTATCTTATGTCTTCTAAAGTCTTCTGGAAACTTCAGTAAAACTTACAAAAAAGGAATTCCTACATCCTAGCCCAGGACCAGATCACTGGCTAGTATGAGGGCTCCACAGGGACCTGTCTGCACTAAATATCTTTGGCTGAGTACAGGTGAAGCATCTAAGGCTTCTTCCACACTCACTTTGCTTGATCTAAGGGCGTGTTGCCACTTGACTTTTAAATCCAGATTCAGGACTGAGTGTGCATTCTAGGTGTTCCCATTTCCTTGAGGAAAACACAGGCTGAATACAAATACTGGTGTTCCCACTCAAACTGAAAAAAAAAACCAGCACGGAGAAGCAGGATTTTTTAATCTCCACCCCTATCCAACCCATTAAGCCTGCCCCACATAATCAGCTGAGAGAAAGAACAATCATCCCTTTCACTCACTCCTTTTCAAAGCGGAAGCTCCCTCCCTGCTGGTTCTCCCTGTTTGTGCTTAAACAGGAGAACTGACAGCACAAATTCCCTTTCAAAACGGAGGCTGACATCTCACACGGAGAGGCGAGAGAGAGGCTATTTTTCCATTCAGTTTCCCCCTGTTCCCTCTGTAAAATGAAGGCTCTGCTATGCGAGCCTTGCAACAATGTATCGCTTGAGGCTTGAGTTTGAGTTTTTAAAAACTTCCTGTTGGCCTATCTCTCCTAATCGCAAGAATTTCCTTGCTACAATTGTATCTTCTGAGGTTGGCTGGTGCTTTAATTTTTTTTTTCTTTCTCCTCTTGCAATTCCATCCACATCTGGCAGGCACAGGTCAGAAGAATACAGTATATTCTGGCATATAAGGCTACTTTTTAACCCAGGAAAATCTTAAAGGTCGGGGGTCGTCTTACAGGTCGGGTATCTTCTTATACGGCGAGTATATCCCAAACTCTATATTTTAACTGGAAAAGTTGGGGGTCATCTTATACACCTAGTCGTCTTATCGGCCAGAATATACGGATAGTTCGGTAGCATTCCCAAAGGCAAAAAAAAAAAAAAAAATGCAGGCTGGGTTCCAAAAGGGGACAGAGAACAGGGTTGTTGTTGTTTTTTTGCAGATTTTGCCAGGATAGTCCTCGTAAAGTCTGGGAATAAAAAATTAAATGGGATCTCCCAATCCCAAATTTGGATTTGATTCAGATTTAAACTTGTATGGGAATGCACCCTAACTATTTTGCTTCAGCCTGTTCCAGACCAAGCACAGCATCTGCATTGTGAAGGAAAGTCACTGTTTGTTCTAGATCAACACTGTCAGCAATGCAGAGGCACCATGGCTGTTCTAGGTTATCTGCACAACTGATGCCCCAACCACGATACCACCCATCCCTGCAGGCAACTGCCCCAGGATCCATCACTCATACATTATTTTTAGAACACAAATGCAGAGGTGAACAGGGCTGTCTTTGAAAGCAGAATGCTCATTTCTGTGCTGGGTTTCCAAAAGGGATCTTCAGAGGAGGTGATGGGTCAGTGGTGGTGATACATGGCTGTTGTCACATTTTGCCAAGCCCGGAACACCCCCTTCTCCTTGTTCTGGGACCAGGTGTGGAAATGCCAATACCTAGTCCAGAACAGACAGCATTAGTACAACTGTAGATTTAATCCAGAATAGGGACTGTTTGGGATTGTTCTGGGGCGGACTAGTACTAGCATTGTGTGGAAAAGCATATCAGAAATCAAAAATAAGGTACGAGTTAAACGCTCCCTTACACTACTTCTCACACACATACTCTTGTTTCTCTTCTACAGAAACCTTAGTCGTCATCTGTATATATGAAAAAATATGCATTTTGAAGACTTCAGTGTCATTTTATATCCCACCTGTTTTTCATTCTTACAGCCAAACCATCCATGGCACTGGCCCAATATCTTCAGAAATCTGAGTGCTGTCTTAGAATTGTACAACATAATAATATTTTTCAATCAGCATTTTCATTTGGCTGGGGTACAAATCTACCCCATCAGTAAGCATCATTAAATAATACCAGTCCAGTGCACTAAGGGTTAATGCCTTTGAAAAAGAGCTTCCTGGAGGAGGAAGTCCTTAAACCAGTGATGGCGAACCTTTTGAGCTCGGTGTGTCAAAATTCGCAAGAAAACCTAGCTTAACTTGGGTGCTGTGTCACTTCTAGAAATATCCATTATGTGATATTTGTAGCTCTAGTAAAGAAGTTATATTTTTGATATACGTATTTTATTAAAAGCAAAAACAAATAATTCTTTACATTAGTGACTTTTGTTGCTGAATTTAGTTTGCTAAATCTTCAATTGAAAGTTGGTATCTAGTACACTTCAAGAACAAGCAAGCACTACATGCCCAGGTGCCAGGGTGGCCAGGTGTGTCACCCAAAAGGACTTGGCGTGTCACCTGTGACACGCGTGTCATAGGTTGGCCATCACCGCCTTAAACACTCATGTACCAAAGTGTTCTCCCTTCAGAAGTTCTCTCTTCATTTTAAGGGTATGGATACCCAGTGAGGGTGATAGGCAAGTTCAATGCCTAAAAAGTGGTAGAATCAGGCAAGTATCAATTGCCTGTGCCTATGTGTCCAGTGGTTAGGGAGCTGGTCTCTTATCTGGGAATACTGGGTTTGATTCCGCAGTACTCCATGAAGCCAACTGGAGTGACCTTGGGCTAGTCACAGCTCCCTTCTGAGCTCTCACAGCCCCACCTATCTCGCAGGAACAGAAAGCTTTGTCAGCTGCTTTGAGTCCCCTTAAATGAGTGAGAAAAGTGGGGTAGAAAAGCCAACTCTTCTTCTCTGCCCCTCTGTTCCTCTTAGCTGGGAGTATCTACATTTCGCAAAACACACTAAGAAACCCACTGCTTTAGTCCATCAGCTAAACCCCAGATGACCTGCTAAATGTGGCATAGCTCTCAAAATGGCACAGATAACCACACACCTATGAACACTCCTCTGAAAATGACAGACTTAACAGGTACATCATTCTGAACTGTGCCTCTGTAAGCCCCCATTTTTTAAATTTTTTTTTGAGGGGGGTGTATACACATATTGCTTTAAATAACACAAGGAAGTGCAGCAGGGAAGTATTGGCAGAGCAGAATTATCTCCGCAGATATTGCTTCTTAATTTCACATCTGGGCTAAATTAAAACAGCACGAGACCTTGCGAACTGACTATTAATTAGCATGCCGTCCCAGTAATTAAACCAACCAATCTGAAGAAGAAAAAATTCCCTTAAAAGCAGCAAAGAATCCTCTTGCTGGAAGTAAAATGACATGGCAGCAAACCAAATTATGAGCTTTGCGTGCTTGGCTCCAATACCTGAGAAGCATCCTGGGAGAATACAGCATCAAAAGCAAACATCTTTGGGACAGCCACGGCTCCTCTTCGGTGGCTCGCACTGGAGGGACCGCTTGCAGACGGGTCATAAAGTGTGATTTGCTTCTTCCGTGGATCCACCTTCAGAAACGACATAGACTCCGACGTATCATGTGTTTCTTGCGATGGGCAGATTCTTACCATCACTTTTACCTGTGAGTGACCAAGAACATACAGATTGAAATCTTTAAGCCCCCCAGAAAACCAAAGTCCTTCTTTCTTTTTCTCTATCCTGCCTCTCAGTAATTCTTCCCATCCCACTGGGAATCTATTTCACAAGTTAGATCGCTGATTCATCTAAGTCAAAATGGTTGGCAGCTAAGCATAGCTCTGGGCAGTATAATCCTTTGCAGCTCATTCCTGAAACACAGGGATCATCCACTGGAGACTCAGTCAATGGTCTTTTCCATCCCCAGCCAGAACTGAATTAGGAATCTTCTGCAAGGAAAGCATACGTTTACCACTGAGATTCACCCCAAAGCTTCCCAAAAACTAGTGATTGCCAAACCAGTTTGTTTTCAAACCAGTTCAACTAGAATTGGGTGGTTTGACTGGTCTGAAATTGAATCAAACCACCCTCTCAATTTAGACTTGAACAGCACTACAGGGGTTCAATCATAGAATCATAGGTCCCATCCCCATGCAACTTTGCCACGGTTCCAAGCACGGGATCGGCACAGTCCGTCCCCATGGGTTTTGGATTTGGTCCGCGAAAAGTGAACCAAACACCCCCAAACCATGCCAGAAGGGTGCCAAATTTGGTACCTGTTTAAACAAGTCTCGACAAGGTTTGGGAGACCAGCATGCATTGCTCAGTGAGCCGGGAATGCACATGGGGACGCTCATGAGCTAACGGGAGGAGATTTGCACTCACGCCACTGGGAGGTGAGGTGTGCTTGCTGTCAGCCCTGTCCATTGAAGATCACAGCCACTGACTTTGTAAAATGCTGGTGGCAAAGGCAAGCTGAAGAACGGCTTGGTTTTTAAAAATTTTCTGCCATTTCCACAGAGGTAATTCCAACCCTGTTTCAAGAATGCCAAGGTTACAAGCATGACACACACACCTAACCTTATCTCCCAATTTGCAAGGCACGGGTGGGTAAGGAAGGGCTTGATTTAGCTGAGTGCACTCAGCTGAGCAAGATCTGTCAAGCAAGCTGTCAAGCGAAGGAGCACATCTCCGGTAAAATAAGGGGAAAAACCAGCCGTGGCTTCAGCCGCTTTCAGGGGCTTCAGAGGTTACAGTGTTCTCCCTTTTCCAGGGTGGCAATCCCCTTCCCCTTCAAGATCTGGGCAGGAAAAGGCTTTATTCCACTTCTGGTTTTACTTCCGAAGTGAAATAAAACCTTTTCCTGCCCAGATCATGAGGGGGGGGAAGACAGAGGCTCAGCATTCTCCCTTTTCCAGGGTGACAACCTTATTGCCCCACTGGAAAAGGGAGAACACTGCAGCCTCTGTCCTCCCCTTCACGATCTGGGCAGGAAAAGGCTTCTGGTTTTACTTCCGAAGTGAAATAAAACCTTTTCCTGCCCAAATCATGAAGGGGGGGTGCAGAGGCTGCGGAGTTCTCCCTTTTCCAGGGGGGCAATAAGATTGCCACCCTGGAAAAGGGAGAACACTGAAGCCTCTGAAGCCCCTGAAAACAGCTGAAGCCATGGCTGTTTTTCCCCCTTATTTTATCGGACATGCGCTCCTTCGCTTGACAGCTTCCTTGATAGATCTTGCTCTTGACAGATCTTTGCACTCAGCTAAATCAAGCCCTTCCTTACCCACCCGTGCCTTGCAAATCAGGAGATAAGGCAATCCAGCTTCCAGTGGAGAGGGGGCAGAGAGGAAAGGAGGTGGTGCTGCTCACCCCTACCAGGGTTCAACATGCTTCTCATGGGGACGCCTGCATCCTCACTGAATGTGTACCTGTCCTACGTTGCCAGGAATGCCATGGGGACACCCGAGATGTGTTCCCGGTCCCATGCCTGGCCCATGCGTGCCCAAACAGCGCCCAGAGTGTGCATGGGGACACAGCCATAGAGCTGGAAGGGACCTCTAGGGTCAAGTCCAACACCCTGCTGAATGCAGGATTCCCTAAGCCATCCCAGACAGCTGTAGGCCCAACGTCTGCTTGAAGGTCTCCAGTGAAGAAGAGCTAACCATCTCCTGTGGCAACCTATTCCATTGACTGATTGACCTCACTGTTCCTAATATCTAATCTGCACTGACTCCCTTGAAGTTTCATCCCATTGTTTCTCGTCCTCCCATCTTGTGCAAGTGAAAATAGGAACAATCCCTCTGCACTGTGACAGCCCTTAAGATACTTGAAGACTGTGGTCATGTCTCCTCTTAGCCTTCTCTTCTGTAGGCTAAATATTCCTAGATTAGGACATGCTTTCCAGACCACTAACCATTTTGGCAGCCCTCCTTTGGTCTTGCTCTAGTTTGTCAATGTCTTTTTGAAATTGGGGTGCCCAGAACTGGACACAGTATTCTAGATGGGGTCCGACCAAGGTAAAGAGGAATAATTACTTCTCGTGATCCAGACTCACTTCAAGTTCATCAATATTTTGCCCTATTAAAATACATTTAAGTCTTTTTAACCATTATTTCTAGATAACGATGAGACCTGAGTTAAGCAGGTTTGAGCCTGTTCTGAGTTCAAACTGAACCACAATTTAAGATTTGTGCACATCTCTACCAAATACACATCCATCACTTGAAGACCGCATCAACCAACAATTTCCATGGATGAAAAAATATATATATATACCAAAGATAGGGTATTCCTGTCACTTTGTGTGCCAAAGAAGTTCTCAAAGCTTTCAAGCTGCTGATCATTTAACCACATAGTTATCATCAAGTGAGCAGAGACCTGTAGAACTGCCTACAGTCTTGGCAGTATCTGAGATATCCAGGATCTTCTTCTTCCAGGCTGCTTCCAAGATCTGAAGAAGATTCTGCAATTAACTTTGCTGCCCCCCTACTGGACAGGAAAAGCAACTGCCATCTTACCTCTGCTTCCAAAATCACCTTACCTGGGCTAACAGGAACAAGTCAAACACTTGCCAACTTCCTTTTGTTAACTTTCGTGCATTTGGCTGGCTTCCTGTAGCCCCAAGTGAGGTGATTGCAAAAGCTGCTGACAGACAGAGAGATATCATGAGAACCCCAGCATCAGTGCCTACTTTCCCATAACAGCAATATTATGGGTAGTCATTTGATTAACCTGGAACTATTGTATCTGACATTCCCAATACAGTGGCAAGAGAAGCTCGAAGTTTAGTCCACATCTGGAGGCACAACTAGTCACCTCAACTACAAGACAAAAACCTGTTTCATGCACATACAAAAACTCCAAAATGCACCTCAAATTCATATGTGCCAAAGGATGTGCATGGATTTCTTTTGGCATTCGACTGAAAACAAATGTTCAAAAATCCATATTCGTACAAATAGATTGCATTTGAATGTGGCAAAATACTATTCGATACAAATCTATTTGTACATATTTGTATGAACATTCGATACATATTTGATACAAACAGATACATAACTGATATGAACAGATACATATCTGATATGTTTCCCCAGCTTAACAGATGTCCAAACTATTTGTACAAATGTCCAGAAACATTCGTATTCGTTCAGATGTTAGCATACAAATATTGTAACATTCTATTCGAGTCCAAATGTCTGAGTTCGACTGAATTCTGAATGTTACAAATATTCATGCACATCCCTACACAATGATAGCACAAATATCTTCTCCTAAAAGCAGGGCTAGTGGTGAATGCTTTTTCATTTCCAATTGTTACTGCGGATTTTACTCATTTCCAGGTGCGTTTCCCATGAAAGAGGCCAAAAACCTGCCAAGGTTTCTCTAGTTAGGGCAATTTTAGTGCCAGGAACAAAGCAAATATCTAACATATCTAACACTAGAAATAGGTCTCCTTCCACAACTTGGTTGTCTCTTCTTCCTCTTCCTCCCCCTCTGCCTAGGCTGATATGAATATGAAGAGACAGTCCTACAAAAGAAGTGAACCTTAAAATAAAAGAAGCAGTTGTTTCAAAAGGAAAGTAGTATATTCCAGGTGACATGTTCAAGGCCCCATCCCCACAAAAGCCATGGAGAGCTCCTCACAGAGCATGGTAGAAAACATCCTCCAACCTTGATGTACTGCCAAACAATCTTCCTTGTGTCCTAAAATACAAAGCGGAAGCCACTTCAAGCGTGCACTGGATTAAATAGAATTTACAAGAGCACGTTTTTCCAATCTCCCTGGTTTTTATGTTAGCATACGAGTGGTCATTAAGGCAACCATTGTTCCATCCTAGCCTCGGAAGAAGGTTACCTTCAAAAGCTTCAAGTTCTCATAACTCTCAAACGATGTAACTGCACAGTTAGAGACTAAAAGATGTTTCCTCATATTTGCTCATGTATTTCTAATTGTTCATCACAGTATTGTATATTTCCCCAGACCCAAGACGGGAATATCCTATTACTCTCCAACTATTTTCTTTGGTATGGCCCCCATGGATTATCATCCAGGGACTAAAAGCTGCAATTCTCTCCCAAAACTTTTCAGTTCATCTAAACTGAAGCTGAACCCAGACAAGATGGAGGTGCTACGGGGCAAAGGGTCTCCAATCTGTTCTTGGGAGTTTGTAATGGCCTGGAAGGGACAGGCGGAATATCTGGAGGTACTCATGGACTTTGTACTGATGCTTGAAGCTTAGGTGGAGGTAAAAGCTAAGAGTACTTCTTTCCAGCTCCAGGTGGCTGATTAGCTCCAGCCACTTCTGGACAGTAATCCATGCACTGTTAACTTCCAGATTAGACTATTGGAATGCACTCAGTGTGGGGCTTCACTTGAAGACGGCTTAGAAGATGCAGCTGGTACAGAATGTAGCAGATAAATTGCTGGCTGGAACAGATGCACATCACATTGATCTTAAAAAATCTGCGCTGTTTGCCAGTTCACTACCAAAACCAATTCAATGTGATACTTAACATATAAGGCCCTAAATGGCTTGGGCCTCAAGTATCTAAAGGAATGCCTTCTCCCATATTGACCTGCTCGCACCTCAAGATCTGTAGGGGATCCCTCCCTTGGTTGTACCTCCACCTTCAATAGTAAAGGGGATAGGGCCTCCTCAGTGGTAGCCCCCAGACTATGGAATAGCCTCCCTTCTGAGATGCATAAGCCACCTTCACTATATATGTTCAGTTGACTACTGAAGAGGTACCTATTGACCCTGTCCTTTGACTAAGGAAAAGCCTCCCCCTCCCCACTTTCAGGCACTTTTATTATTTTTAGGGTGTTCATTTTATATTTTGTTTTTATGGTTGCAACCCACCCTCAGACCTTCAGCTACAGGGTAGGAAAGAAATGCAAATAAATAAATGAATGAATAAAACAAATGAAATAAGTCAAGCACCACTGAGGAACCCAAATGAAAGAAGTTACAAAACACACCCCATTCCATGGTCCTGTGAAAGTAATACAGTACACACTCTCTCCTCCTTAAAGTTGTCTGGTTCTTTGGAGGGTGCTGTGAGCTCATTACACGAAGCAGGGTAAAGCAAGCAAAAATGGGGGGGGGATGAGGAAGGGAGGGGAGAAGACCAAAATGACATCTCAAAAGGAAAAGATCTACCACAAAACAGGTAGATTCTGCACTGGCCAGTATACCGGACCAGCATCAACTTTACATGATTTTTTTCATCTAGGCTTTTGATGTGTAAGCTCCATCTGAATGAGGTAAATGGGTTATAAGTCAGTAAGTGGGTTACAAGCCAATCTGTTGCTGCCCCATGTACTTTCTACTTAAAAATATAATTTAGGCCGTGCTCCCACTTGATTTTTTTAGTCCTTTTTGGACTATTTTAGTCCCTTTTGGACTATTTAACTCCAGATACAGGGCCAAGTGTGCGTTCTTGGCTGTTCCCATTTGCCTGATGATTAACTGGGCTGAAACCGAATATTGCTGTTCCCACTCACTGCCCAAGTCCCCAGTACAGAGAACAGGGCCTTTTAATCCCCCCCCCCACACACACACACACTGCAAACCCTGAAAGCCTGCCCTGGTCAAGCAGCTGAGCAGAACAAGTCAATCACACTTTCCCTTACACTCCATCCCTTTCAGATCGGAGGTTCCCAGCAAGACAGCAAAATGTGCACTGAAGCAGGAGAGTGGGGGAACAGAGTGCAAGTGATTTCTGCTCACACGGAGGGGCTGGAGAGGCCAGGCTAGATGCTTGGCTTTTTCTCTGCTCTCCAGCTTGATGCAAATATATCAATTGTTAGCAGCGACTTAAATGTATCTCTCATAGGGGAAGTCAAGCCTTTGCCTTTCTTGATCAGGGCTCTAGCATTGTGGGCATGGCAAGGCGAGGGGGGAGAACTCAGCTGTGAAATTCCACCCACAGCTGGGGCAGAAGGAAATCTCCACCCCAAATCATCCAGGAACATTCACATTTGTGGGAGGGGGAAGGGCCTCAGCTCCAAAAGGGGAGAAAAATCCAGTTTTTCTCAGGGCTTTTTTTCTCCGGATTTTCGCAGGATAGTCCTCATAAAATCCAGGAATAAAAAATTGAATGGGAACACTGGACACTGAATTCGGATTCAAATGTGCATGGAGATGGAATGAGAAGGTGAGAGCCCCACACTACCCTCTGTAAGGCATTTTTGAGACACTGCGGGAGGTTTTTGGGCAGGAGGAATATATGCAAACATAGCCTAAGCAATTAGTGGCGATCCAGTTACACTAAAGAGGCTAGAATACAGACTTCAGTACAAAATGATTTCTATGTTAAAGTCCTTACTTATTTGTTATTATTGTTGATCAGCCAATGTGATACGATTCCCAATTCTTCTCAAGAAATTTAGTAATGGTTTCCAAACCCTCTCAAATTTCCCTTGATTATAATCTGCCCAGTGGATGTTTTTTTCATCCACTGGTGCTACCAATGATAACATATTTGCAGAGTAAGGTCATATGCCATTTTTCAGTGTGGCACTGTATTTAAGTGTGCTGTTTGAATCATAAACTTAACCAGTGCTTTATTAAATATCTTTTGACTTTCTCCTATAAATAAAAGTAATAATCCAAGCTCCAATGTTAATTCTACTTGAATTTGCAACTGAGTACTTGATGAAAGTTCTTAGTATGGGACTCTATAATGCCAGGGATTTGAGGATCCATGAATGTTGTATATATATAGCATGCCATCTGTACATTTGACAAACATCAAAAAGTGAACAGAAACATATGGTGACATTTTCAGTCACACCTCAGTGTTCCTTGGCTTCTTCCTTTTCTCCTTTGCAAAAGAATCAGGCCAAATTACTAAGCTTTTTTGGCTCAATCCTGTTTTTTTCAAATGAAACAAAGCCTACACAAATGCGTGCTGCAATTCATGCACTGTTACATTATAGGGTTATCACTATAGGTTGGAGCATAGACCACATCAGTTGACCCAAAATGGCTGCTTAGCCGAGTAGATCTGTTCAAAAAGGTCAGCCAGTGTCTAGACAGTGATAAATTGGATTGTGGAATAGTGTAGAAGGCACATGTCTCTATGGTCCAGTATACCAGAGGATCCATTTCAGCAGTCCCCAGGGACTCCAAAGCCAGAAACATTCACTCCTGGCTTTTGGAGATTGTGGAGGCCAGTTCTGAAGCCTGTGTGAGTTTTGGGGCTGGGGCAGAAACTGTCCCAGAGCAGCTGTCCCAATACAGATGGCCTTGTTCTTGGATATATGGACCACTCCAACTGGTGGCCCACTCCATCTTATCTTGTCTTACTGCAGTGGCCCACTGAAAGTAAGTGCAAAAATGGCCTGAGAATCTGTCATCAGAAGTATTTCTGCCTCATACTTTGGGATTTTCTTACTAAATATCTGTTCTTGCTCGTGAACTGGACCACAATTCATAGCCTGCTTGTATTGGTCACACTGGCACAGGAAATATGAAAGAAATGAGCAGAGAATGCTGGAGCCCTCCTCATACGTTACAAATATAATTTTCATCACCAAGCTATGACATTAGAGACGATGGATGCATCCCAGGCTTGGTCACTGGCAACAGCTGGACTTTGTCCCTAAAAGAAGATTGTCTTTATCACAATGGAGAGTGCAATAGTGACCACATCTGTGGCTGGTAGCAAAGCGTGCCTTCAACCTGAAGAATTCATGCTACCACTGCTACGTCAACAGCTTCTCATTTGCATGAGCAATTTGCAGATTCCATTGAGCAAGCCATCTTGGTAACAACACTGACATGAGTTGGAAATATAACATCTGTGATGCACTATCATGGAGCCACAGATATTTCTGACAAAGCTGAGAGACATAAAGCAAACTGGTTTGAGACCAGCATTGTAGATGATGAAACCTGCCATTGAGGCTCATCGGACACATCTAGCAAATTACAGTATAACATGAGTCTATAGGAGGAAACTGGAACTGCACTTTGGGAAAGCCCAAAGTCTGCAGGATGTTGTGCCATTCTATGGGTTGCCACTTGCAATCACTGCTCCTAATGAACAAGGAGGCTTCCCAAACATTAGGCTGTGTAGGAGAGAGGCCCACAAATCCCTGTCTCAGGGGAGATTCAGTGATGCGTGTTCTTAAGCGCTTGCTTGGATTTTCACTGATAACATTTGTTTTAGCAGGAGTGTTGTTAGGCAGCCCCCAAACCAGGCTGACTTCTGGTGACGACATGAATGATCCATGCAGTTTTCTTGGCAAAACACAGAAAGCTTATTATAACTAAAAAGCTTAGGAAGACTACTCACAGCTAGGGCTGTTCATGAATGCAATTGTTGGGATTCGATTCGAATCGAATACTCAGAAATTTGATTCGATTCAAACATTTACAGTTTGAACTTAACCAAATGCAATTTGAATTAAGCAAATTCAAATCTATTCCTTTGAATTTTTCCTTCAAATTTGCACTTATGAATGTCAACAATATAGTAGATGCCCGTACGCATCTTCCCTGGGTCTGTACACATCCATACACATCTGTATGCATTCCGTAGTAATCTTGTATGCAACCCGTTTTCATCCCGTACGGATCTGTACAAATGTGCATGGATGCAGGAAAGGTACGGATCTAACTGCAGAAAAGATCTTGGGTGTTTTTCCACTGTCACTAGAAGTACCTATTAAGTACCCATTAATGGGTAAAAAAAATGCCATTTAGTACCCATTAATGGGTACTTAATGGGTACTTCTAGTGACAGTGGAAAAACACCCCTTAATATTTCTTAGAAGAAATTCCACCCTTTCCATGCTAAATGCAGTAACATTGTGTGCCAGCCTCCTCTTCCATTCATACGTTTCTTTATTTTCCTCTCTTCCTCTTTACTCTCCTGATTGGTTCCTCCTCGCTGCCTCTTAAATGCAGACATAGTAACAGCAGAGTAGGTTCCCTTCCATGTCTGCTTCCCCACCCCAAAAAAGATTCTCGACCAGGTCTTGTGCAAGACTTGGCCAGTTGTCAAGCGTTTAAGGAACGCATAGGCTGGCCATAGCAGCTGTGCTTGTTGGAAGAGCCCTCTCAGACAAAAAAATACAGGGGCTACCATACCTAACTCAAGTCTGGGCAGTCCCAGGCAGTTAGCAAAACACTGTTGGCAAGCTTCAATCAATGTCTGGTGAGACATTTTTGGAGCACCAGTTGCACTGTTGATAATCTAGTCATATGCTTTTCTTGTCATTCTTAGCTCTCCATTCTTAACTTCCCGGTTTTCTTTAGAAGTGCCAATCCATTGATCTGCCATGGTCCCCAGTTAAAATCTGCGGGAGGGGACCTCTTGATCGTGCTCCTGCCACAACCAGCAATCAAAGGTGAGGCGCACACAAGGAGGCATAGGAACATAAGACCTGCCTCTCTGGATCAGACCCCTGGCCCATCTAATCCAGCAGCCTGCTCCCACAGTGGTCAAACAATTGCGCAAGGAAGTCCACCAGCAGGACTTGAGCACACACTTAGTGCTGCTTGCAATCTCCCAGCAGCTGGTCTTCAGAGCCATACCACCTCCTACTGCCACAATGGCTAGCAGACACCTTGGCGACAGATGTATCAATGGCTACTAGAATGAATGCCTAGGTGCATCTTTCAGGCTGGGGGGGGGGCGGGACTAGGGCGCTTCTAAGGCCATTTGCTAGGATTCAAGAGCAGGAGAAGGTTTGTCCTTGTCTCTGCTTGAGATGCCCATAAGAAACTGTTAGGGCCCTGTATGACACAGAATGCTGGACAAGATGGGCTGTGGCCTGATCCAGCAAGGCTTCTCTTATGTTCTCTTATGAACGGTTCAAAGATTTTCCAAAATAATCCAAACTAGTAGCCAACACCACATACAACTGGAAGCAAATTCCAGACTTTAACAATGCATAAAAAAACTTCCTACTGTTTGTCTTGAATTGTCCAGGATTTAGATTCACTGGGGAAAGGGACAAAAAATTCTCCCTATCCAATTCACCAACACCTTACATAAATTTATCCACCACTATCATATCTCCTCTCACTCATCTCATTTGTAGACTAAAATACCAGATGTCGGAACTTTTCCTTGTAGGAAAACACCTCCAGCCACCTATTCACCTTCAGGCCAGGTTGTACTTACCAGCCTAATATAATACCATAATAGGCTGGATAGGTTGGGGCACAGAGGGAACCATGTTTGGATACAGGGATGGATAAAAATTCAAATGATTATATGAACAAATAAATAGGACCTATCTTTCGATTAAGAACATAAGAACATAAGAACATAAGAGAAGCCTTGCTGGATCAGGCCACAGCCCATCTAGTCCAGCATCCTGTCGCACACAGTGGCCCATTCTGTAACTGTTAAGCTTAAGGAGAGGGAATTTATTTAAAATGTTTTAAAATTCTAACTACGGTAGATCATATCTACTGGATCACTTTCATCCATAGGTTTGTGAACTTCCTCAAAAAATCCTTGATCAGTTAGACCAGTGTCTTCCTTATAGAAACCACAATGGCGATCTTTGAGCAAGACCTGTGTCTCCAAATGTCTGGTAATTTTATCTTTAATAATAGTTTCCACTATCTTCCATGGAACAGATGTTAAGGGTTTTTCGTTTCCTTTCTTTAATTTTATTATTATTATATACTGTATATTTCCATTACAGTTCAGAGCAATACACACAGAATTCTGATAAGATTATTACAATCGTTGACTATTCCTCGACCACTGAAGATAACTCACTCTTCCATGATTTCCTTATCATCTACAATACAGAGTTTCCAGAACGATATTTGTTTCTTATATTTGGTACAACTTCAAAGGAGAGTTTCCATACGTCTTTACGCTTTTTAATTCCTTATGATATTCATGATAACTTTTCATTTTTCAATTACTATTTCGTCAATCAGATGTTAAGATGACTGGTCTACAATTTCCTAGATCTTGTTTGAGCCTTTAAAAAATAAACCTGGAGTTAGGTTAGCCCCCTTCCAGTCCTCAACTACAGAGGCTGAGCATAGAGACAAGCTGCATATTTTTAAGAGGTCCATAATCTCAGCCCTTAAAATCCTTGGCTAAGGAATGATCTCCTTCCCAAGGTGCATCTAGCCCAAGGGTTCTTAACCTTTTCAGTTCCTCAGATCTCTTTGGCAGTCAGGTGAAGACCATGCATCCCTTCTCAGAGGCCGTGTCTTCACGGTAACCTTATCTCGCATTCAAAATGTTTTCAGTCCTTGGAGTCCACATGGCAGTTTGGCTTAACACGCTTTTCCCGTGTTAAACCACCCCAAAGCGTGGTGAATCTCAATCCTGATTTCAACAGGTCTCATTCTGGATCGTGCGCTTGAAACATTTTACATTTTTTACTGTGTGGACAGTACCATTTTAAGAGATGAGAATCCATGTTTAGGGTTTCCCTCTCCCAATAGCTTGCTTCCAAAGTCAGTGATTTCAGTGTAAAAATCCACTTAACAGGGATCGCTACACTGTAGCACTGAAACCACTTCACACCTTGATGGTTGGAATAACAATGTTGCAATTTTGCACAATTCTAGCTCTTTGGAGTTCTGACTTTAGAAAGGGAAAGGGATGAAAACAGCTGAATGTGAATGTTTAAAGCAAAGGGGCTTAAGTTGCCGCTGCTGCTGTGAGCCCTGAGCAATGGGGAGAGGAGGGGAAAGAATCGCTGGCTGCCCGCTGCCATTTTTCCTCCATCCATGGAAGCGGCAGCCACCCAGCCACCCAGTTAGGCTCGGTGAAGGGGTCCCTTATGGGTGGCGCATCCATGCCAGGAGGAAGAGGGCAGGGCAGCCCCGAAAAGCAGCTTTTAAAAAGTAGCCACTTGAGTCCCCCCTTGAGTCACGTACGCCACATATGATCCTCAGAATCCGGATCGAACACGATTAAGTTAAAAGTAATGGGAACAGGCAAATTCGCGTTTGCATCCAGTTCTATTATTTCAGTTTAGGGAAAGCGAAATAAGCTTGCTGTGGGGATTCACTGAGAATGTAGCAACAGGGAAACCACAGACCCAGTCTCAGAATGCGGCAGCAGATAGTTTTATGACACCCAACATCAGCAATTCAAATTCACAGACCCCTTGAAATCTTTCCACAGGCCCCTTGGGGGGTCCATGGACCCCTGATTAAGAACCACTGATAACCCCACCACGGTACAAATTTAGTGAAATCTTCCCACAGACCCTTTGGGGGGGGGGTCCACGGACCCCTGATTAAGAACCTGATAGCCCCACCATGGTACACGTTTAGTATGGTAACAATGCACTTCTTTTCAGATCCTTTGAAATCTTTTCATAGTCTCCTTGCGGGGTCCATGGACCCCTGATTAAAAACCCCTGATAGCCCCACGGTACATGTTTAGTATAGTAACAATGCACTTGTTTTGAGACCCCTTGAAATCTTTCCACAGACCCCTTGGGGGGACCGTGGACCGCTAATTAAGAACCACTGATAGCCCCACCATGGTACACGTTTAGTATGGTAACAATGCACTTCTTTATTCAAGCCTCTGGCTGAAGCATACCTTGCCCTCCCATGTCAGCCACTGTTAGCCATGATTTTAATGAGCTGAATTTTAATTTTGTTATGTTTTGTTGGTTTATTGTATGCCACCCTGAGAGCTTGGAGTACTGGGTGGAATAGAAATGCAGACAAACATCAAGCAGTATTTAGCTTGTTTAGCTTATGGGCTCCTTGGCACAAATTTGACAGGTTTGACAAATATTTGGAATCCTGATCCCATCTCTGGTAAGATCTGATAGCTCTTTCCAACAACAGCAACAAAAACTTATATACATTAATATGACTATTTTCCTTTTTTTATTTGCTAAGGCAGAAGTAGTAATACGGCAGGTGCACCTTTCAAGTTGTTAGCATAGTTGGATGCGCTATCATAACCAGCCTGTTTAGAAATCTGCTGGAAGGTTTCTGCCACAACCGTATTGCAATTCCTGCAAATTATCCCAAAACAAACGCACGCACGGCAGCACCACTAAGCATCCTCATAAGAATGGATGCTTGTCTTTATTCATGAAGCTGATTGTATTATGCAAATCATACAACTATCTCGCTAATTAACTGCCTCTGTAATTCATGTGGGTTTTGTACACTGTAGGTTAACATTAAACTGCTGAACTTCCCATATTTCTGTATTTCAGCCAGAGGTTGGGGGGGGGGGAAATCTTTAGAATCACTAAGGGAAATTCTATTAAATTTGAAACCTATTTGGTTAAGGGGGAAAGGGGGGGGAATGAAAACAAGGAAGAGCTAAAGACGAGGACAGAGAGATGGAGGAGAAAAGAAGAAATACAGTAATTGCATATACTGGAAGGATTTCAAGGGATGAGTTTCATGTATATAAATAATTTGAATGGTTCCTGGAAATAGATGGACAGGAGGTCAAGGTGTGCCTTGAAAACGTGAACAATGGGTGTTCGTTTAAATGTCAATGCAATTGGTGGGAGAAAGATTCACAATATCCCAGAATTATTATTAAAAAAACAAAAAACAAAATCTCAATTGATCTCCTTGTCAGCATGCAGCAGGAGTCAGGGAAAATGAAAGGTTACACAAGCAAAATATCCCACACAGTTTGGAACTCGTCTATTCCTATGTTTTTAAGGGCAAATTACGTGAAAACATGCTGAAGTGAGCATAAAAGGAAAGAAACACGCGCAACCCCCATTTCCAGCATTTATTTATGCATACGTAGCAAAACATTTAAAGGCGTCTTACCAATAGCTAAAAGATCATTCTAATTTAACTCTTTTTCTCCCCCTGGGGGAGTTAAATCAGTGGAGGAATATATGCATGTGGAAGACAACTTGTATAAAAAGGATACACTTCCATGTGTTCCCAAGGATGTGATATTGCCAAACCTCATTCTGTTTCGTAAGAAAAGCAGTAGCCACAAGGATATTGGATCAATGCTGGATTTGTGGTAAACTTCTGGCTTCGAGGAAGCCCAACAGACCCATAGTTTTTGGCAAGATGCCAGGCCCTAAATGTTTCGGTGCAACTGCATATCCACTGTTTTTACAAAAATGTCCACCTAGCTAATCAGGATATACATAGGAACATCATGCACAAGGTTAGTAGGCAGTGAGCAAAGTGACATTACATAGATCTGACTAGGAATGGCTCATACATCGGAGCATTCAGAGTTCTAGGAGTGGGGGTATTTTAGTGGCGCACTACGTTGCCTGCGAAAATGGGTCCCCCGTGGTATACTGAACCACGGAGACATGCCACCCAAATGCTTTCTGAGTCTAGCATGCCACTCTCTACTATGCTGGTAGATTTTTAAAAAGAGGTCTACCAGCAGACCAGACCAGGATGCTATTTTGGGCGTCCTGCTTTTCCACACTAGCATGTGGATGGCAGAGGCCTAGACTATGTTCAGACATAACAAAATGGGTGCCTCAGAATGATAGTGTGTGGCCCTTGGGTTCGCAACCCTACTCTAATCCACCTTTTCTAACCTAGAGTGTTCATGGGGGGAAGGGGCAGACTGGTGTGTGAACAATCCCACCTCAAAGCCATCTCTGAGCAGAGGGGCCTCAGAGATGCTTTATTTTGCTGTGTCTGGTCATAGCCCTAGACGAGACCATGGTCCAATCTACTGTCCAGAGCAGAAAATCTCTTAGGCTCAGGTTCAGTTTAATGCCAGCAATGACAAATATTGGAACCAGGTTCCTATCAGATGTTTTAAATGAGCACAGTTCAGCTGATGAAGGTTGCGTTCACGCCTACCTTTTAATCCAGTTTCAGTCCACTTTCAGAGTGAAAGGAGACATCAGCAAAACAGCTGGCCATTTTCTTCCCCCTTTAGTTAATGCAAAAATAGATTTTCTGAATTGGATAATACTGAAATAAAAGAGCTTGGCACTTTGCTGATGAGTTCTCTCACTCTAAAAGTGGACTGAAACTGGATTAAAACGTAGGTGTGAACGCAGCCTTAATGTACATGATGGAACATGAGAAAGTGGCTATTTAATCCTCTCCTCATCCACAGTCTCCTCTAAACAATTTCACACAGCTATTTCCAAATAACAACCGGACAAGGTGACAAAGTACAAAATAATTTAGGCAGCCATTCCTTCCTGCCCATGGCCTTGCGTTTTTAAACTATACACACATTAAGCTGTTCCCATTCCAACCATTAGGTCATGCAACCATAACATACGGTTAGAGCTTTACTTCGGTGCTAAAGTGTTTTCATGGATTTAATCACAAGTGACAGGTATATAACCCTTGCAAAATTGGTTTATTCTGCGTCACTCTTAAACAACCTTCTATACATCCTTCAGAATTCAGATGCAAAAATTGCTCTGCTGTCAAACTCTCCTGGGAAAACCTCAAAGAAGCACTGCTATACCGTATTCTTATGAAAGTGGCTGCTGTTAAGCAGGAATTAATTCCTTAGTTCCTCATTGTGGCCCACAAAACCACTTTATATACTGAAATATGCATTTCTTCCCTATTTTTCACTTCTGCTTCATCCAATAAAGATACTGACTAGAAAGGCTATTAATACATTTCCGCAAGTATTAATCACATTAGCATTGTGATGTGCACAAACCAGTTTTCAGCTGTAATTTTCATAAACATCTCTTAATTTGCTCACTTCCAAGCAAAAATATATTCTTTTTCCAGAGTGCGCCTACCCAGGTCCTCCAAGCCCTCTCCAGAGTACTTGTAACACAAGTGCCTCTGACCAAGCTGTACGCATAGACTGAAGTCTTCTCAGCAAGTGAGATGATTTATATCAGAAGCTGCAATCTAGTCATTAGGAAACAAGTGGCAATAAACATGGCAAAAATTAAGTAGCTATTTGTTATCCATCAAACAACTATCATAAGGAAGTGATTAGGGTGTGCAAGCTGAGTTTTAAAAAAAAAGAAATCGAATTGAATCTACAAGACCAGTAAATCACGTGAGCCTGACTTAGCTATGGCTTGGGAAAAAGAAGACAGGAAAACAGTGCAAATATTATTTGCAGAATCCTATCAAGTTAAGCACATTTTCCTTTTTGCACCTTTAAGTTCTTTCTCTTTTCTGCATCCACTCAAGAGCACAGGTGTCCTCACGCGTTCCTGTGGGTGGAACGTGTACATACTAGGGATGTGAACAAACATTTGTAACATTAGAAATTTGGCCGAATTCAGCTAACTCGTATCAAATGTTATGATACTTGTATGCTAACATTCGAATGAATACAAATGTTTCTGGACATTCATATGAATAGTTCACAAATTCGTTAAGTTGGACAAACGTATCAGATACGTATCTATCATATCAGATACATATCTATAAATATCTCTTTGTATCAGATATGTATCTATTCGTATCAGATATGTATTGAATGTTCATATGAATATGTACAGATTCGTATTGGATAGAATCTTACCACATTCAGGCCGCATTCCCATTATAAGCTTAATTCAGTTTCCCTAAACCGAAATAAAAGAACCGGATGCAAACGCAAATTTGCCTGATCCCATTACTTTCAGCCAGAATCGCATTCGATCCGGATTCTGAGGACGTATGCTTTTCGGGGCTGCCCTGTCCTCTTCCTCCTGCTGTGAACCCGTCACCCATAAGGGACCCCTTCACGGAGCCTAGCTGGGTGGCTGGGTGGCTGCCGCTTGCCTGGATGGAGGAAAAACGGCAGTGGGCAGCCAGCTATTCTTTTCCCTCCTCTCCCCATTGCCCAGGGCACGCAGCAGCAGCGGCAACTTAAGTCCCCTTCGCCCGTCACCATGACAGCCTTTAAAACATTCACACATCTCCCAGAACCTGCAGCTGCTTTCCTTTCTTTTCCATTTTTTAAAGGTCAGAACTTTCAAAACTGCAACATCGTTATCAGGTGTGAAGTGGTTGGATTGCTACAGTGTAGCGGCTGCTTTAAGGGGTGGATTTTTACAGCAAAATCACTATCTTTGGAAGCAAGCTATTGGGGGAGGGAAACTCTCATCCCTTAACACGGAACGGTTCCCACAGTAAAAAATGTACACAAACCGGAGTGAGACCTGTTGAAACGAGGATTAACAATTACAACGCTTTGGGGTGATTTAACACACGGAAAGCGTGTTAAGCCAACCTAACGTGGGAACTGCGAGGATTGAAACCGTTTTGAACCCAAAATAAGCTTATAATGGGAACGCGCCATCAGATGTGATATATTCATACAAATACGGATTCACATTCTATTCACTTTGAATCGAATGCCAAAAAAATTCACGTACATCCCTAGTGCATACAAAACACACACACACAAAGAGCTGTGTGCATGCATATACCCACAACTTTATTATCTAGTGTCACTCTGCCGGTTAAAAGGCTCCAGGAGGGGGGCAGAGTTTGAAATAAGGCAAGCACTTTCTCTAGCAAGTGATGATGTGCAAGCAGTGTTACAAAGTGCATGCTGAATAGGACCCCAGGAAAAATAACACTTTGCACGGCAGGAAAGAAAAAAAAGAGCTCCTTGCTAATCTACAAAGAGAGGACATCCAAATTAGAATGCAGCACAGCACCCACTGTAAAAAGGATGTCTTTTTTTAAATACCACAATCTGATAAATTATCTTAAGTAGCACATTAATGTCAGAAATTGAGCATAATCTAAGTTCTTGCAGTGGCAATATTAAACAGCTTTCAAACATCTTCCCCAGTATTCTGACATTAAATTTAATAGCATCCAAAGAGACCACGCACAGAAATGGTTCATTTAAAAAAAGAAAGAAAAAAAAGGAAATCTACTACACTGGATCATTACCTTTTAACCAGGATCCAACTAAAACTAGAAGGATTTAAAGGCTACAGGCACTCCTGAGAAGCAAAATAAGTAACTTGCTGTATAACATTAATCAAATCAACAAGGCTAGAAGCTCCACACAGTATTCTGTGAAGACTAATGTAGATGTATCTCTTAGCCTGGTTAACAGACTAGGAATAGCTTTGGTGCATTCATTCGTCTGGTACTTCCAACACAAATTTATATCTCCCTTGAGGAAGCCAGGATTCAGAAACACTTTGAATGCAAGAATATTCAGATGTTTGGATTAAGAGTCAAGATAACTTCAAGGTATTTTCATATCACTCCAGCTGCATTCAGACTTCCTGATGCTGTGCATCAGAATGTGCAGCCAAGATCAAGCCGTCACACACAACGGATGATACTTCGCGGTGGCGTTGCTTCATAGAGACACTTCTGTGAATTTACTTAATGCTGATATAGCAGCACTCGCTGTGCAGCGTTAAGTAAATTCAAAGCTTCCCGCCAGTCTGGACAGGATGGCGAGAAGAGCCAACGAGAGCTGATACTGCAGATCATCTCCCACTGGCTGCCCCATTCCACGTGATGCGCGAGTCACCCCATGTGACTGTGTGCACCAAACAGAAGTCTCACAGCTCCCTGAGCAGGAAGGTACAGGGGGCTGCTATGGTCTGGATGCCAGACCGCCGCTTTGTGGCAGGTAAGCTGCAAATTCTTTTAATACTGCAGATTTGATCCGCTAATCCAGAAGGGGCCTTTATCTCACAGGCCCAGAACAGGTCCGATATCTCAATCAGGAGAGACAGTACCATTTTTGTTGTTGCTCTTTTACTACTCTACATTATGAATGCATTGGTTTCTTCATTGGTTGAATTGACCATTATAATTAACTTAAAAACACACTGCTTCCCCTATAAAGACCCCTCTTGCCAAGGTCAGTGTCCGGGGATTCAGGAATACACCCGTGGGTGTTACCTGGGCAACAAGGTCTATGACCACCTCTCACTCCTCAGCCTCACTCAGCTCAACTGAAGAGGAATTGTTTGACCTTCAGATGGTACAGAGCAAAATGGCTGACACCTCCAGGAAGAAGAAGAAGAAGAAGAAGAAGAAGAAGAAGAAGAAGAAGAAGAAGAAGAGGAAGAAGAAGAAGAAGTAGTAGTAGTAGTAGTAGTAGTAGTAGTAGTAGTAGTAGTAGTAGTAGTAGTAGTAGTAGTAGTAGTAGATTTTATACCCCACTTTTCTCTCTCTTTAAGGGGATTCAAAGCAGCTGACAAACATTCTGTGAGGTAGGTGGGGCTGTGAAAGCTCAGAAAGAGAACTGTGACTGGCCCAAGGCCACCCAGCTGGCTTCATGAAGGAGTGTTGAATTGAACCGGGAGACTAGCAGGTAAGTATCTTGACATTCTAACCAGAAGACCAAATTGACCGAAGTGCTGGGTGCCTTTATCACTGCTTATAAGAATGATCAGTTAATAATCTCTGTGTGCGGCATCTGTGGATACCTCCAGAAAGGAATCAGAAAGCAACATTGTACTGGAATTGCACTGGGATCGTCACACATCTGCAGGGTCTTTCCCAATGTAATACCAGTACCAGCACTGAAAAAAAAATTATAATAATACTAGTGTGGGAAACCCAGCAGCAATTACAGGTTTCCCAGAATAGTTTCACTCACTTGCGTGTCTAATGCAATCCATCTGGCATTAGCTCCCAGAAAAGAAGATAAAAGAAAGGGGGAGTGGACAGATGTGTACTGAGATCCCAGAAGTATTCAGCAAGCTAATGCCAAAGGGATCTCACCACAGATGCAGGGAAACTAGTAAATCGTGAATCCGTGCCAGGGGACCACCAGCATTTCTGGAGCTCCATGGCAAGGGACAAGGCTGCGTTCTAATTTTAACTCATTTTTTCCCATGCTGCCTGGAGACAAAAGGTCACACACACACACGGACACACACACGGACACAGCGCAACTTACTACTGCTGAACCATAACTCTCCTTCTGTACATGTGCTCAAACATGAGCGTAGGAGATCCGATACAGCTCCTAGCCCCAGGTCTGGCAAGGAGTGATTACAGCCCTAGCCATACTTCGCTAAGTATACCAACTCTCTCTTTTTTTCTCTACACACTTGGAATATTGGACAATACAGAGATTGTAGCGTTTCTCACCAAATCTAGCTGCTCATAAAAACATAAGAGGAGCCCTGCTGGATCAGGCCACAGCCCATCTAGTACAGCATCCTGTCTCACACAGTTGTCCACTAATTGCTGATGGACATCTCAAGCAGAAGACAAGGGCAAAACCTTCATCTATTCTTGATTCACTATAAATGGGTTTTAGAAGCATCCTGCCTGCCTCTCCAACTTGGAAGCAGTACCTACGGTAGGAATCCATGCTTGTAGCATTTGATACACAAGTTCTCTAGGAATTTGTCTAAATCCTTTCCTAAAGTTATCCAGGTTGGTTGCTGTCACCACCCCTTCTGAAAGTATATTCCATAGATTAGGGATGTGCACAAATATTCATATTATTATTCGTTATTCATATGAAATTGTACAAATTTAGACACTCATATACGAGTTGAACATTCAGACATTCATACTTTAGTATTCGTACAAATACGAATATTTTGAGTTATTTGTACGAATAATTCAGGTGTTTGTATGAGTGCAGATACATACCCATAAGTATCCGTACGCATCTTGTGTACCGTACGTACAGGATGCAAACAGGATGTGTACAAGAATCTTATCATTGGATACATATCAAATATTCATATCAATAGATATAGATGTATTCGTATTGGTTTGAAAGTCCAGACATTCATTTTTCTTTATTCGTACAAATTTGGATTTTCAAATACTTGATTTGTTATTAATTGAATGTCAAAAATTACATTCATGCACACCCTTACCGTAGACTAATTACCCTCTGTGTGGGAAAAAAAATACTTCCTTTTGTTGGTCCTAACTCTCTTACTCATCAGCTTCATAGAAAGCCATCTGGTTCTTGTGTTGTACAATCGAGAAAATATCTTTTCTCAGTCTATCTTTTCCAGCCCTTGCACAATCTTGTGAACTTCTACAAAATGGTTTCTGTATCAGACCAGTGTTTGGATGGTGCACGTCACTGGCTGGCTGGATCAGCCATATTTCTTGGGCTGCGACCTGTAAAGAGTATCACCAATAAAGGTGCCCCTGTGGGGCCAGCCCAACCCAACTGCTGAAAGATGGGAAATGCTAAGCTTCTCAAAAACAGACTGTTTTTCTCATCATCATCTGGACACTTCCATTGAATGACAGCAATCTAATTAATGGAAGCCTGATTTGCTAAAGAATAATAGCCATTTAGCCATCACATGCAAACTAAATTATATATGTTTATGTTGCCAACAATACTCTTTTTGGAGCTGTTAAAGCACAGAAGAACTGTAGCTGCTGTGAAAGTCAATAAGTGGCAAACATTATTCTGGATTTTTGCCCAAGGCTACAAAAGGGATTGTTCATATCCATTCTACCCCCCTCTTATGTTAATAAAACCCAAAGATATGCTAATTTAAGAAATCCATGTCAGCATTAACAACACTGTAGACAATATATAGTATTGAAAAAGCCCTTGCGCTAACTAAAAATCTATCGGCGGAGGCAAGAAGCGGTAGAAGTGTCTTGTTTGGATCTGAGTATTTGCACAGACATCAATCCTGTTCGTGATGATGACATTATGAAGAAGAAGAGTTGGCTTTTCTACCCCACTTTTCTCACCCATTTAAGGGGACTCAAAACGGCTGACAAACCTGTTCTTCTCCCCGCATCAGACACCTGTGAGGTAGATAAGGCTGTGAGAACTCAGAAGACTAGCCCAAGGTCACCCAGCTGACTTCATGGAGGAGGGCAGAATCAAACCCGGTATTCCCAGATAAGAGTCCGGCTCCTTAACCACTAGACCAAACTGGCCCAGAAACAAATGTGCCCAGAAACAATGGAGAGCAATAAATGACTGGTCTTCCCTCCCTGTCATAGATTAAGCAGAAGCCAAAATTCTAGAACTGCAGCTAATCACATAACAACAACAGGGCACCATCAAATCCAGCCACAGATTGAATGTGTATCATAATACACTTCATGGGGTCATATTATTCTGCCATCACATGCCAATAGTGTGTAAAAGACAAGATGTGTCACATGGGGGCAGCAGTTTTTATGCACATGGAACAAACGATTCAGTTGGCAGGGAGACCACACAGAAGAACACATGAATAAATGTTCAAGATCTCAGGACCCTTACAGATGCTTTCCTCAGTAAACCCCACACCAATCTAAACCACGGACACCAGCTGCTACTTCGACCATTTATTCTAGGTAAGAATGTGAAGGAGAGAGGGTGGCCATTCCTTCAAGGAGGACCCAGGAACACCCTCCCTCCCCTTTGTAAGAGGATCTTAATGCCTTCCAATGCAATTGTGAAAGCTTGCATAATAACATTTCATATAAACGTGAGGAAGACAATGATTTCAATCCCCTTCTATTTTCCAGACTCCTAAGAAGCCGCCTCAAAAATCAAACCCAATCATATTTTGCACCATCACTTTTGGTCCCTACATACTTTTGTTTTCTGACAACTTTTCATCTGAAAAGACTATAATGCAGAGTATAAATGGAATTAACGATTCTGGGTCTCTGGTGAAGCAACCCTTAGTGGCCTAACTCAGGTCTTCATAGCCTCTATGACAACTATTGTGCTGTCTCAGTATGTAACTCATACAGCAGGTCATATCCTTAATCTGGTCTTTGCCATAGAGTAGACTGGTAAGGAGCTGTTGGTAGGAGGGCTGTTGGTAAGCCTGTTGTCATGAATGGATCACCCACTGATAAGATCTGGAGTTGCAATAGCAGCTACTACAAGGGTGAAGGATCCAGAGAGATGGTCCACTCTTAGAAATGTTTTGAATACGCTCTGGTGGAATTTCCAGTTGGCATAGATGGCAATACAGCCAAAGTTCTGGTCTCATTGCAAACACAAGATGAGCAGGGCCACTGACTCAATCATACTCAAGTACCTCAAGGAAGATGTGGAGCCCATAAACCACCATGGTGGGTCATTGGTGTAAATTCCACTGTAAGCATGATCAAACACAGGTTAGAGCACATTTTGTGACTATTATATGGCAGTGGTAGTGGTGAAAAGGTTATTGAGTCCTCGAGCAGAGCTTTTCTGAGTGGTAAATGGCCTTTTAAGATCACGCCCAAAGAAGCAAGGGCAGATGCCATCCAAGATCCGTACCAGTGGGGACGGGGTTTTGGGGCGCGAAGGCATGCTCAGGAACCCTGGTTCCTGCTACATATGTATTTAGACATCTAGCGAAAAAGTACCTCTTTACCCTGGCCTTTGGCTGAGGGACCAGCATCCGCTCCCAATGCATACCCTATCACTAGTTTAGTGAATCTTATTTGTTTTTATAGCAATTTTATCGTGACTCATCCCGAGGCTGTTGGGGATAGGGCAGGATAGAAATAGAAATGGAAATAGAAATAAAGAAATAAAATGTGTATGATTACTGAAAAGGGGATTTACTTGAAGTTTTCTGTGGTGTGTTAGTATGTACCTGAAATGTAAATTAGTGGTAGCCTGTATAATTATGAATCTTAAAATAAAAAACATTATGCATGCTTTCCAACCCCAAGCAATGTGAATCCAATGAGACAAATGTAACTTGTCTTCCCAAAAAACACACCCTCTTCCAATTTCAGATGAAGATTCACACAGAGAACCGAAGTGGAGCCCTTTGACTACAACTCTGATCTGGAGGGAAGTCCCTCCTGGTTGTCCCACCACCCTCAGCAGCAAAAGGGGTGGGCACCTCGGAGAGGGCCTTCTCAGTGATGGCCCCTACAGTAGGCTATGGAATAATCTCCCCCTTGAAGTGCATCTGTCACCTTCATTGTACACATTTAGGAAGGCAGTGAAGACACACCTCTTTGCCCTGACCTTCGGTTAAATGGGGATACACTTTCCCTTCCCACTGGCAGATGCTGTTATTGTTTGATTTTAGAGGTTGTTATCTGCCCAGAGACCTCTGGCTATAGGGCGGGATAAAAATGTAAACCAACCAATCAATCAATCATAGATTTTATGTAGTAAGTTCCTTTCTTTTTCTTGTTTATTATTTTTACACACTTATTGTTGTTGTTGTTGTTGTTTACCACAATGGAACTTGGTGAAGGGGCGGTGTAAAAATTGTTGTAAATGAACAGATAAATAAAATTAAAATTTTATTGGAGTTATGTCTCACTCATCAATTTCAGGTTTCCAAGAGCAGCAAACAACCCATTGAAATGCAATAAAATGATGAACTAATGCATTGAAATCCCATTTTAAAGAACAGAACAAAGCACAGAACTGCAGAGGCTCAACCAATTCCTACAGGCTAAATAAAATAAATCTGATACCAGTTTAACTTCTAGGGTGCCAACACAAGAGTCTCTTGATCCATCCAGTCACACTAGAGACCACAGTTATTGATGGAACTAGAGGTCAAACCCTCCTGCAGAAATTCAAACAAGCTGTAGCAGCTGGTGGAAGTAGTAGTTCTTCAAAGACCTGGGGTGATTCTGCACTGGCTGGCATACTGGACCAGCAGGATCTCTGTGGTATAACAGTCAGTGAAGAACTACCCTTAATTGCTTACCTGGTGACACACTTGTCAAGAGATGCCCATTTCTTCTTTGCAACAGATCAGACTTGGAAGTGTCAAAATCACTGCAGAATCACCACTGGACTCCAGTCTCAACTACACGAATGTATTTACCTGCTGCTATAGTAGTAAATATTTGAAGTCCAGGCCTAGAGTGCTGCACTGTAAGATTTCTGTGGCTGAATCTTCTTTCTGAACATGTTTTGCAAGCAGGCTAGGGACGCACAAATAGCCACACCAATTCAACCTGGAAACTGTAGAAGTACTAGAAAAGGCCAAATCCCTCGAAAGCAAGAGAACTTCTAGAAGATGAATAGATTAACTATCAATAAATACACAGGCAGGAACCACACGGCCGTAGTTTCTGGCACTTCAAGGTCAAAGTGCTTGCCTTCAAATACTGCGTCCCTCAGTACAGCCATCCATATGCACATCACCATTTCCAGCACTGCAAAAACACTGACAGGGAACTTGCATTCCCTGGCTTTTTTTTTGTATCCATTTTTTATTTATTTTCAGTAAGCATTTATATCACATTTCAATACATAATTGTAATAATTTCTATTACAATGCTCTAAGATTTTCCATGCGACTTCCTCCGTTCTTCAGACTCTTCTTCTAGTGATCTTTTTATTCTTTGATCCATACATATACCTATTACTCTTTCTTTTAGAGGACGAAACCTTCTGTCAGAATACCCAATCCCTGAAGAAACTCTATAAAAGGTCCCCAATCTTCTATAAACTTATTCACTGTTTTGTCTTTTAATAAATTCATCAGTTTGTCCATTTCTGCCATCTCCATCAATCTGAGTATCCATTCCTCCTCTGTAGGTAACCCTTCTTGCTTCCATTTCTGTGCTATAACAGTCTGGCAGCTGTCACCATATATAATGTCAAAGTCTTTACATCATTTAGACCTTCATCAACAACGCCCAACAGAAATAATTCTGGTTTAAACTCAAAATTAATATTCAAAATTTGTTTCATCCAACACCCTATTGTGTTCCAGTATTTTCTTGCTTTCTCCCATGTCCACCACATATGATAAAATGTACCCTCCACCTTTTTACACTTCCAGCACTCTGTGGACATATTTTGATACATTTTCCCAAGCTTATGTGGCGTCAAGTAATATCTATACATTATCTTATAAATATTCTCTTTCAAAGTCACAAAAGCCGTAAATACGTTATCTTTAATCCAAAGTTTTTCCCATTGATCCATTTGAATATTGTACCCAAAATTTCTTGCCCACATAATCATACAATCTTTAACCTGATCAATGCATTCCCTGGCTTTGACGGCTGAAACCAGAAATGTTTTCCGGAGCAAAGAAAATGGCCCCAGAAGTCAGCCATTTTTTGTGTTCCAGAAAAACAGCACCACATTCGTGCACACCCCTAGAACACAAACAAGGTTGTCCAAACTAGGGGCGTGCACGAATGCAATTTTCAGCATTCAATTCAATCTGAATTGAATATCCAAAGATTCAAATTGATTTGAATGTTTATAATTCCAATGTATTCACATTCAATTCAAATACGTTCGAATATATTTGTACAAATGTTCAATTTGTATTTGAAGATACGAATGTTGATAACATCTGAATGTGTCTGTCTGCATCTCATTTTCATCCCATACATATCCATACAAATGCGTACGAATACGAAGATGTGTACAGATACGCATGTAATGCATACATATCCGTACACATACAAATGTCCGAATAATTCAGACAAATGATTAGAAAGATTCGAAATTTGTTCGAATAGACATTTGTATAGACATTTGATTCAAATTCAAATGTCCGAATTCGAATGAATTTGATTGAATTTCAAATGTTTCGAGTATTTGTGTGCATCCCTAGTTCACACCTTTGGAGCTGGTGGCAATAGGGAGGAAAACCGAAAGCACTGTCACGATCTTTTCTTCTCCTGTTCTTCACTAGAAAGTACTTTTAGCTAGTTCCTGGGTGTTTGCATAGGGCCATTACGATGTTGTGCAGATCCTATTACGGAAACAGACCCATCTGTTGACCACTCAAAAGAAACTACTCAAAACTCCACACAGGGGAGCAAAAGAAGATCAACATATAAACCAATGATGAGAAACTAACTTTGCACCTCCTCAAGCCTCACCTAATCCTTAGTTTACCAGCACTTATTCAGAAAGGAAGTCATTAGATACCCCACTAGCCAAGAAAGATGAGCACTTCAGCTCAACAAAGGAGACCTCCAGGGAAATGGACACATTCACTCAACAGGAAGTCCTCTCCATTGAAACGCTACTTCCAGGAAAAGGCCATCGTCTAAGCAACAAGGGGTGTTTCCATACTTACCCCATTAGATCCAGAAAAGGTCATTCAGATGAAGCAATCCATCCCAAGACTGCAATTATACCAGAACAATGCCATATATACACAGTGACGACTAGATGCAGCCCAGCCACCACGTGAGCCTCTGAAGGTCTGACAGCCAGGAACAAAATAATGTGCACTGCTGAACAGGCTCCTCATGTTAAACTGGAACATGGAGGCATGCACTTTCTCTGCACACCTGCTAATACTCCAGGTAACCTGTTTAACCAGGTCCACCAGTGATCCAGATCTACAACTGTCAATCTGGACTATGCTCTGTCTGGTGCAGAGACAGTCCACCAGCGGTGGGTGGGGGCTCTTACATTGTTAGTAATGCAGACCTCAGGTAAGCATAGAAGGTCCAAAGAAACATTACCACCAAGAAGACTAGGGTCAATCATTCAGCAACCACACGCAAGGAACAAAGAGGGCTGGCTGCTGTATATCACAGCACCAGCCGAGAAAGAACAGCTGCACTGATGAAGTTACCTAGCCTGGCATCTGCAGAAAGAAGATTCATCTTGGAGAACTTCTACAATACAAGATTCACTTACCCTTTAAACAGCAAGCGACTGAGAAGTACATGAGAAGAGAGAGGGCTTTAAATACCTTTCCAATCCCTGGGTTGTCCTTGACTTTCGACACAGCTCTCAGAAGACATGGTGGTGCAGGTGGAG
Source organism: Aspidoscelis tigris stejnegeri (assembly GCA_023333525.1). Taxonomy (NCBI): domain Eukaryota; kingdom Metazoa; phylum Chordata; class Lepidosauria; order Squamata; family Teiidae; genus Aspidoscelis; species Aspidoscelis tigris. The sequence goes on along the minus strand of JALMGA010000003.1, from coordinate 102,658,058 downwards.
GATACATCTGCAGAATGCCACTGAAATTAGTGGCATAGATAGAGGCATCACGAGCATGGAGTAATGGTGCATATTGCTTCTTTCTCTTTGAGGACAAGTTTAGTTTCTGGGCAGCTCTGAACAAAGTAGAATCAAGAAAGAAAGAAAAAAGTACAGTATTATTATCTATGAGAAGCAATTTAGGCCAGTGAACCAGATGTTCAGTGCCAACGCTGCCCATTTAACAAATCAAGTCATTTCATTCTGCAATCCGCTTTCATAAGAACCTACCACCAGGAGACTAATAGAAGAAAACAGGGGCCAAAATGCGGCTGGCATGATAGTTGGGTAATTTTATTTCCCAGCAGAGTTTCAATTATAGCCTAACTTTAAAAAAATAAAAATTGGCAAGCGCTAAGAAGAATTAAAGGTTGCCAAATACTCACGTCATAAAATACTGAAACCTAATCTTGTCTCTTTGCGAGGCCAGATGGGTTTTGCTGCTTTAAAATTTTTCATGGAAGTTTTCTTTCGTATCCAAGTGAAAACAACTTTTGGCTATAGAGCAAGACCTAGTTGGGCCAAGGGAGTGGTCAGAAATCGTAGGGATAATCCAGATTTGTATTGTAACACAAACTCAATTCTGACTTGCTTGTTCTCACTCCTTGTTTTTCCCGTCTTCAGCATGGGGAAACCATAGCTTCCTATCTTCACCCCTCACCAAATTCCCCTCCCTGTGCAGTCATCTACTGGAACATTCAAATCTTGGCTTCACAGGGGCAAAGAAGTCAACCCCACCCTCCATATTTACCTGCCCTTCATCAAAACACGGATTCCCTTGGCAGCATCACAAGTCATTCACTGTTGCTTCTCCATTCCCCTCCAGCTTGTATCCACCCAAACACAACTTCAATTCCACATCTACCACACAACAGGGCTTCTTTAAATCCCAGGCTTGCCTTTTCCCCTTTATAATTGCAATTTTGTGTTACTTTGCCATTTCAAGACAACACGCAATGGGAATGTTGCTAGCTCTCATTCACCATTTGTTCCTTCTAGACTGTATTCACCCAAGCACAACTTCAGTCCCACATGTATCAATGGCTACTAGAACGAATGCCTAGATGCATCTTCCAGGCTGGGGGGGGGGGGGGGAACTGGGGCGCTTCAAAGGCCATCTGCTGGGACTCGAGAGCAGGAGAAGGTTTGTCCTTGTCTCTGCTTGAGATGCCCATGAGCACTTGGTGGGCCACTGTGTGCGACAGGATGCTGGACTAGATGGGCTGTGGCCTGATCCAGCAGGGATTCTCTTATGTTCTTATGTATTGCACAGTCAAGCTTCTTGAAGGCCAGATCTCAATTTCTTTTTTCTTTGTAACTGCAGTTCTGCACAAGTGTGTGATCTCAAAGCAGCGTGCAATGGGGAAAAGGGGGTATTGTGTGTGAGGATCGAAAGGCACAGTCAACAAGTGGCCTCCATCTCACCTCCCCCAGAGACATCCATGGCAGTATGTGTCCCACAATGAAGCTGTGTGCTGTTAATGGCAAACTTGATGGTAACACAGGTCACTGTTGCAGTAAAGGGACAGACCCTCCCCCCCCCCCCGCAAGCAGGCACAGGCAAGGTGTACCAAACCTAGCATGCAGCCCATCCTCCTGGCTATTCTTCAAGAGGTTGGATAGGCTGCGCTGTGCTGCTTGCCCTAAAGCCAATGAAGCCCAGTGTCAATTGTGCACAAAAGTTCCCTTTTAATGAAAGGAAATGTTTCCCTTGTGCATTGCCAAAGAAAAATGGGGGATACATTGTCTTTCTACTTGCAGGGACTGGAAAGAAAGGAAGAGGCAGACGAAGCATAATTTCCACTGTGTGTTCGCCTTTGTTCTCTCTTTCCACCCCAATAATGACATTCTCATTCTCCTGAGTACAAGTTCATAATGAAGTCTGTCATTAGAAGAAGAAGAAGAAGAAGAAGAAGATGAAGATGAAGAAGAAGAAGACACCTTGTGAGGTGGGTGGGACTGTGAGAGCTCAGAAGAGAGCTGTGAATAGCCCATGGTCACCCAGCTGGCTTAGAACATAAGAACATAAGAACATAAGAGAAGCCTTGCTGGATCAGGCCACAGCCCATCTAGTCCAGCATCCTGTCGCACACAGTGGCCCACCAAATGCTCATGGGCATCTCAAGCAGAGACAAGGACAAACCTTCTCCTGCTCTCGAGTCCCAGCAGATGGCCCTAGAAGCGCCCCATTTCCTCCCCCCCCCTCAGCCTGAAAGATGCACCTAGGCATTCGTTCTAGTAGCCATTGATACATCTGTCATCCATAAATTTGTCTAACCCTACCTTAAAGCCATCCAGACTGGTAGCTGTCACCACCACTTCTGGCAGCACATTCCATAGGCCGATGACCCTCTGGGTGAAGAAATACTTCCCCCTGTCAGACCTTACGCTCCTACCCATCAGCTTCATAGAGTGCCCCCTGGTTCTAGTGTTGTGCGATAGAGAAAAGAAATTTTCTCTATCCACCTTTTCTATGCCGTGCATAATTTTATATACTTCAATCAGGTCCCCTCTCAAACGCCGTCTCTCCAGACTGAAGAGGCCTAGACGTTGCAGCCTGGTTTCGTAAGGGAGGTGTTCCAGACCCTTAATCATTCTGGTTGCCCTTCTCTGCACCTTCTCTAGTTCCACAATATCCTTTTTGAGGTGTGGTGACCAGAATTGTACACAGTATTCCAAATGTGGCCTCACTATAGATTTATAAAGGGGCAAAATGACACTTGCTGACTTATTTTCTATTCCCTTCCTAATTATTCCCAGCATTGAATTTGCTTTTTTCGCTGCTGCCGCACACTGGGTTGACACCTTCATTGAACTGTCCACCAAAACCCCGAGATCCCTTTCCTGGCGTGTTGCAGAAAGCTCAGACCCCATCAGTTTATAGACGTAATTTGGATTCTTGGCCCCAATGTGCATTACTTTACACTTGTTAAGATTAAAGCACATTTGCCACTTGGTTGCCCACTCACCCAATGCTAAGAGATCCCTCTGGAGCTCTTGGCAATCTCTTTCAGATTTTACTACCCTAAATAATTTAGTATCATCAGCAAACTTTGCTATTTTACTATGTACCCCCTTTTTCTAGATCATTGATGAATAAATTAAAAAGCATTGGTCCCAGTACTGAGCCTTGAGGGACCCCACTTTTTACTTCTTTCCACCCTGAGAAATTGCCGTTTACTACTACTCTCTGCTTTCTGCCCTTAAGCCAGTCACAAATCCAGGACAGAACCTGTCCTTTTATTCCATGGCTGGTGAGTTTACTCAGTAGCCTTTGATGTGGGACTTTGTCAAAAGCCTTCTGAAAGTCCAGATAGACAATGTCTACTGGTTCACCTTTATCCACGTGTTTATTGACACTCTCAAAGAATTCCAACAAATTTGTGAGGCATGATTTACCTTTGCAGAAGCCATGCTGGCTTTTGTTCAGCAATGCCTGCTGCTCCATATGCACACTAATTTTGTCTTTAATAATGGTTTCCATCACCTTACACGGAACTGACGTTAAGCTAACCGGTCTGTAGTTGCCTGGATCACCCCTGGATCCTTTTTTGAATATTGGTGTTACATTTGCTACCCTCCAGTCCTCAGGTACGGAGCCTGATGTTAGGGAAAGATTATATATTTTTGCTAGAAGGTCAGCAATTTCGCATTTGAGTTCCTTAAGGACTCTTGGATGAATACCATCTGGTCCCGGTGACTTGTTAACATTTAGTTTATTAAGACATGCCAGGACCTCTTCCTTGGTTATTTCTGTACAGTTTAACTCTTCAGAAAACACAGGCTCAGCTACTGGCATGTGTCTTCTGTCTTCCTCCGTGAATACGGAAGCAAAAAATTCGTTTAGTCTCTCTGCAATCTCCGTGTCTTCTTTAATTACCCCTTTCTCTCCTTTACTATCTAGTGGTCCAACTGCTCTCCTGGTTGGATTCCTACTTCTGATATACTTAAAGAAGTTCTTGTTATTTCTTTTGATGTTTTTAGCAATGTGCTAAATGAAGCAATGGCTTCATGGGGGAGAGCTTAAACCCGGTATTTGCAGATAAGAGTCCAGCTCTCTAACAACTAGAGCAGAAAAGGTACAGAAAACCAAAATCTTGAGACAGTCAAAATTAAAGACAGCCTTTAAACTGATTAAATATTGTCTGACTGAATAACAAAAGAAAAATGAAATTGGTGGCATTTTAGAAGCAAAAGATGGGCGTACCGCGGGAACATCCTGGCTAGAATCACAAACAGGGTTTGCTTGCTATGGCAGCCAGCCGAACTTTAAAGAGTTTAACTTTGTACAGCTTTGTAAAACTTGTATTTTGATTCCTCTGACTATAGGCACTCACACTATTTTTTAATGTTCAAGCAACATTACCACTTTCTAAATATTTAATGTCCAGGGACAAAAAAGGTACACACAAAAGAATTACCTTAGGTTATCTGGAAACAAAGATCAGAGCATATTCGAAATTCTTGCTAATCTCTAATGATGGTCCCATGACTTTCTAGTTCTATAGACAAATCAACACCAATCTACTCCATTATATGACAGGTCACACAACCTCAACAAGAGGTGGCAACAGCTACCAGTCTAGATGGCTTTAAGGTAGGGTTAGACAAATTTATGCACTAGAATGAATGCCTAGGTACATCTTTCAGGCTGGGGGGGAAAGCAGGGTGCTTCTAAGGCCATTTGCTGGGATGCAAGAGCAGGAAAAGATTTGTCCTTGTCTCTGCTTGAGATGCCCATGAGCATTTGGTGGACCACTGAGTGCAACGGGATGTTGGACTAGATGGACTGTGGCCTGATCCAGCAGGGCTTCTCTTATGTTCTTATGCTTTGCACTGGAAATTTTTTGGATAATAGACTCCAGGACCAAAAAACCCCCATAACACAACACTGTAAGGCATGCTTAATACCACTGCCTGTCATGAACACAAGCCTGATTCTGTCAGACTTTGCTGGATGGACCTAGAAGACAATGGAGAATGCAATGAAGAAGTCACATGTTGATGGACAGCAGTAGGTATAATTGAATGATTTGATGTTGCCTTCCATGTAGGCAATGTTGTTCCAGTGTACATCTTGGCAGGAAGCATGCTGACATGCAGAAGCACTTGTATTCAACCACTCCAGCAATCATCAAGTTTCTGTGCTGACAACTTAACCCCAGTGGTTGGTGGTGGTACATCATGTATGCCCACGGCACCATTCCATTCAAACAGATGTGATTGCTGAAAATTCATTTTCTTTTGTTGTCATGGCATACTTTGAGGGCTCTGCTGGATGATTGTACCCTATCATCTTAAGCATCCCATATAGATCAGTCTCATTACCAAGAATCATCTCAGTGATGTCACAGGGCATTATTTTAAATCATTTTATTAGAAACACAAGTACTATTCATGGTTCTAGTATGGGTTTGTTAACTCCATCTTCTACAGGCATTGTACTTCCCCCTTCAAGTGTATATAAGTCAATCAGAAGTAGCAAGGAAAAGATTGCCACTTGGAGATGATTATGGATTGATTGACTTTGTTAAGGTAACAAGTGAAATTCAAGCTACCTACATTTATTAAAATGGGAGTGATTTTAGCTGAGTGGTACAGCAAACTGCTTGCAAAGCAGAGGATTGTCAGTTCAATCCCCAACCTCTCTTCCCAGAAGAAGGCAATGGCAAACCTTTTCTGAGCGAGTCTGATCTTCTGGTTGGAGACCCAGACTCTTACCTGGAAATCTCCCAGTTTGATGCTGGACTCCTACATGAAGCCAGCTGGGTGACCGTGGGCTAGTCGCAGCTTTCTTTCTGAGCATTCACAGCCCCACCTACCTCCCAGGGTGTCTGTTGTAGGGAAAAGAACAGAAGGTGTGTCAGCTGCTTTAGGCTCCCTTAAGGGTGACAGGAGTGGAGTACAAAAGTCAACTCCTCCTCCTCTTCTTCTTCCTTCTCCTCTAAAAACAACAACACCTGCACAGAGGTGCCCACAAATGTCTCCATGGAGTCAACCAGGAGTTGGCCATGACTCAATGGTACCCAACAACAATGTCTATTATAAAGTCTGAGTTAGCAGAATTTAATCTCAAGCATATATACACCCGCAGTATGGATACAATATAAGAACCTAAGAACCACCCTGCTGGATCAGGCCACAGCCCATCTAGTTCAGCATCCAGTCCGATACAGTAGCCCACCGATTGCTTATGAGCATCTCAGGCAGAAGACAAGGTTAAAACCTTCATCTGATCTTGACTCCCAGCAATGCCCCTAGAGGAACTCTGCCTGTCTCCCCAGCCTTGAGGATGAAGATATCTCATGGACTACAGACATTACCGAATGCAACTTTCTGCACATTTACCAAAATGTAAAGAACATTACCCCTGCCTCCCAGATTTGTGAAATCTCCTCCCCTTAGATCACAATCTTTCTTTTGCAGAAGGGACAGCAACAAAAGGAGCCTAGTATTCAGCACAAACCAAGCAAACAAGTCCATTTTACAGCAAAACTTTAATTTACATAATATTCACACAAATATGATTGACAACTAGCAAGAGAGCGTCTGGGCAATTTTGGGTTCCTATTTGCCAAAGAATCACTCCCTAACTGCCCTCTGCTTTATAAAAGCTACTTCTTATATTTTTTATTAATAGGAAATATTATGGATCTTTTGGCACTGCCACATGGAAATAACAAATACGGGGAAAATAGGTCTAGACCATCATTTTAAAGATCTATGAAGGGTTACATGAAATCCTGATAGATTAATGATTGCTTCAATACAGTCTGCAGCTGGAGTTCCCTTGGGAGAAATATATAAAAGAGGAAAAGATGCCAAGATTGAATTTACACATCCAATGTTTATTCAGACACCCAGGCTCAGTGTTAATAGCTAGATACATTTAGTATACACCAGGGGATCAGCGAATGAAAGATGTAGGTCAAGTATACTATAAAGATGTAAGATTTGCCATAAAGAACAGGGCTATAATCCACTGGCATGTTTAAATTCACTGAAATCAACCTGCTTAAACACACATAATTCTGTGCAGGATTCTGGCCCCCAGGTTTTCAAATTATTGTCAAAGTCCTGAGAGCTGCCCCAAGACTTGGGGGTTGTTGTAATTTTTTGGTTTTAAAGATTAAGGACCAAAGTGCTGCTCCTAATTTTGAAATTAAAGTACACGGCAATCATACTTATAGATCCTATTCACACAAGAAATGTTTATTTATGCAACCATCTCACAATGGCTTTTTAATGTAAACCTTTAGCATCGATTCATTTTCATTTTGTGATTAAAAACAGAACAATTACTGTTCACGCAGCATGAAAACTAAAGAAAACACATGATGCTGTTTGATTCTGAAAAAGACATACAGAAATAGCTAGGGCTTTTATTTAAAGAAATCAAATCGAATGTAAGAAAATTAGTATTCGTTCGAATAGATCCCCTTCGAATATGGGAAGATTCTATTCAATATGAATGTATTTGTAAGACTTTGTACAAATATTCTATAAGAATGAAAACATATCCAATATGTATCCTGTAACATATCCGCTCTGAAAGCATCAAATCCACCCTGAATCCACTTTGAATCTGCCCTCAATCCATGCCAAATGCACTCTGGATCCATTGCCAAATGTGACCGGTGCACCCACTTTCCCATCTCCCTGTTTCACAAATGTTCCGAAGCATTCATAAGAATATGAATGTCAACGTACGAATGTCATAACATTCAATTCATGTACGAATGTACAAATTTGTACAAATATCGAATGTTACAAATATTCGTGCACATCCCTAATCTCTTGCTCTGAGTAGACCTGAACCATTGTTCTTGGATGTTTTTCTCAGCTGCTCCTTGAGACTGCTTCCATACTTGTGAAGAAGAGGAGCAGTCCACCTGGAACCACTCCAATTGGAATGGTCCCATCCTACAGCAGTCTTGCTGACCTGGAAAAAGACCATCCACATCCGGACAGACTTTTTCAGGACAGGCTTCATACCACTCTGTAGCTCATGTAAACCTTGGAGCCTGGCCTGAGGCCTCCAACAGCCAGTGCCAGAGCCATCACTCAGGCCCAGAACTCAAACAAGACAAAAAGTTGTTCAAGGTAGGTTCCTCCATTTATTGATGATAACAAAGGACAGAAGACAGAATGCAAGGTTGAGTATAATACTTTGGTTCCTAGTTGATATTTTCCCACAGCCCTTCCCACATTCAAGATGTCTGACACAGAGTTCCCACAGTGAAGGCACAGTGGGCTATCTGTTCCTGTGTCTATGGTGGCAGCCATAGAAAAGCTGAATCCACGATAAAAGCAAGGAGGCATGGTTTTGTTTTAGCAAGAACCCAAGAGCAGTGGGTCCTTTCAGCCAGGAACTGAGAGCCTCAGAGGTCTAAAAGAACCCATTTTGGTGACACAATATGAGGCACCACTGAAATAAGTCCCCCTGCTACAATGGCCTTCTGTATACCTCACTGGGCCAGCTGAATGGCCCCTAGAACACTGGTAAACCTGTAAAAACAGGTCCACCAGCATCCCAGTCTAGATAGCTATATCAAATGTCTAATCCAGGCTTCGATGCATCCAGTACAGATGCAGTCTACTAGGAGCAGCATGGCCTCTCCTGTCCCACACCAGCAAAGTAGGAGAGGCCCAGAAGAGAGTTCTAACTGGAAGTGTGGAAAGGCTCTTAGACTCAAACACCCTTCATGCTCTGAACTAAGGCTGCTTGTATACTTAGGTCCTTAAGTCTAGCAACTTCAGTCCTTGGCCACAGAGGCATGTCTTCTTCACAACTTCTGTGTTCCAGATCAGGCTCTGTTTAATGCAGGTGCAGTCAGACCAGGTAGGGGGCCCAAAAAGCATGCTACACAAATCCTTGATATAGATTAAGGGTCTGTACAGAATGTGCCTCAAAGTTTATTCTCCTCAACACTAAAAACAGGAGCCTCCCACCCACAGGCTGGTGCATCATGAGGATGGCAGGTCCCTATTCAGAATAAGGCTCAGAGCAGAAAGGGCCTCTGAAAAGATATCAGGGGCTGTTCCTAAGAAGACCTCTGAAAATATGATTACTCTTCCAAAGCGACTTATGCTCCTTTCAAAAAGGAATTGCTGTATCCAGGTGTCCGCTCCGGTCAAAGCAGCCTCCTCCCAAAGTATCTCAGCTCACAGCAGCTGAGGGACTCTGTGGTGGACAGTTGCAAAAGGCCATAAAAAGTCATTAACACTTTGTCGCCAACATTCTGCCAATCCAACCCGGACAGCAGCCATCTGAACAGTCTCCTGGGAAAGTGAGACCACGCCTGAGCTGTTTTCCCCTTTCATCAGGCTCCTGCCTCTGCCACTGTGCACCCAGCCAAAGAGAAAATGGCACTTAGTAAGTTTAAGGCAAAATGAGGACTTCGTGGGTTGCAGAAAACAAGGCTCATGAACTGAACTTTCTAGTCAGTTCAGTGATGAAAAGAAGAGTTGGCTTTTCTACCCCGCTTTTCTCACCCATTTAAGGAGACCCAAAGTGGCTGACAAAGCTTTCGGTTCTTCTCCCCACAACCGAACACCCTGTGAGGTAGGTGGGGCTGTGACTAGCCCAAGGTCACCCAGTTGGCTTCATGGGGGAGGGCAGAATCGAACTCGGTATTCCCAGATAAGAGTCCGGCTCCCTAACCACTAGACCAGCAGTTGTCAGCCTTCCTAATGCTGTGACCCCTTAATGGAGTTCCTCATACTGTGGAGACCCCCAACCACGGGGGTAGAGCAGCTGGGAAGTGGGGGAGAAGGGCGGCGGGAGACCTGTCGCGACCCCTCTGAAAGGGTAGTTTGACCCCCAAAGGGGTCCCGACCCCCAGGTTGAGAACCACTGCGCTAGACCAAACTGGTTCAAGCAGAGCTTTTGAAGAAATAACCACATAATACTCATAAAGTACCTAACATTTTTATTTGTACGCTAATGACAGAAGCCAATAGTAATGTAGGGCATTATTATGGATGTATTTTTGAAAATGCAAATAGGGCAAACAAGTGTTTCTAGGCATTCGCAGACACTATGCAAATACAATCACTGAAAAGACACATTTGACAAATCCCAGTTTGCTAGTACGAAGAACAGGGAAAGAAAATGACAAGAATCTAATATTTCCCTATCCGTTCACTTTGCTAGAGTCATCCTAAAAGCAGAACATTAACATGTTAAATCAAGTATTCCCGATACACTGTACTTTCCCTATCTCTCTTGCAGAGATAAATATCACACTTAAATACATATATTACACTAGCATGACTGTAACAAAATTACCACTAGACTGCCCATTCAGGAAGAGAAACCTTAGCAACAATCTTCCCTGAAGGGAATGGTGAAGAGCCAGCAGGCTGGGTTGCTCTGTCATCTTGCTCCCAGTGGTGGCCCATTCCCTCCTACAACCACTGCCATAAAGCTGGGAACGTATGGATACGTATCAGATATGTATGCGTTTCTATTAGATATTCATACAAATTCATACAAATACATTCGTATCAAATAGAATCATACCACATTCAAAGGGGATCTATTTGAACGAATACCAGTTTTCTTACATTCAATTTGATACGAATTGAATTTTTAAAAAACCATTCATGCACATCCCTAGCTGTGAACCATCTTCCCTGAGGGAGGTTGAGAGGAGACAGCAGGCTGGGTAGCTCTGCCATCTTGCTCCCAATAGTTTCTCCTCCTTCCTCCAAGTGCCACAATAAAGCTGTGAACCATCTTCCCTGTGGGGAGTAGAGAAGAGACAGCAGGATGGGTATCTTTGCCTGTATTTCTAGTGATTTTGTTTTGACCTGCCCTGAAACCTTTGGATATATGGAGGAATAGAAATATAAAAATTAACTAAGTAATTGTAATGAGGAGTTCACAGCTGTCAGTACACCAAAACTACATCTAATCTCTTCCCTACAAGAGCCAACTGGATGCCTCTTGGAGATGCACAAATATGCAGACAATAATTCTCTCCCAGGGTTACTCCATAACTGGTTGGAATGTGTACACCATCTCTGAAGCTGGAGATGCCAATTAGGGGCCTTTCAGATGTGCCTTTTGCAGAGGCATGACTGCAGTAGCAACGTGAGCCATCCACAACACAAAAGCAGTAACACTGTGAGAGGTGCTTTGCCACACATCCTGGTAAAAGTGGATTAAGTCCAGCTTTTCTGGCACAATTTCCAGAGCAACCACCACACTGGAGCACAAAACGCAACTGGCAGCCACAGCAGAGCCACAGGTAAGGCTGTGGAGAGCTCAGAAGAGAGCTATGACTAGCCCAAGGTCTCCCAGCTGGCTTCATGGGGGAGGGAGGAATCAAACCCAGTATTCCCAGATACTAACCACTAGGCCAAAAACTGTAGATTTCTCTCATTAATCTGCCCAGTCCTCCCCTTACACATCTCCTAACATCTAGTAGCGAACGCATGCCAAAAATGTATGACAAAAGTGAAAATCTTATTTACCCCCACCCCCAGCACAACTGACCCAATAATCTACTATTATGAGAGAAGGAGGAAAACCTCTCACTTTCTCAATCCTCACAGTCTTTCTTTCCATCAAGGATAATTTTATAAATCTCCATCATGAACCCCTTAGCCATCTTTTGCTAAATTAAAAAGCCCCAAACTATGTAAGCCTTTCCTTGCAGGAGAAAGTTGAAGCAGCTGTTGCGGAAGATAATTAACAATAAGTAGTGGCACATGCAAAGCTAATTTTACTTTGCCTCGATTTTTAATATATATATTGGATTTCACAATAGCCCTCTGAGCACCCATTTGTACATGAAAGCATTTGGCTAAGCACCATCATCTGCCTTCTTTGAGGGATCTTGAGTCACGTCTGATGACGGAGTCTTAGCAGCTCTTGGCACCATCGCTGTCTAGCCACGGAATGGACAACCCAGGCAAAACGAAGTGGAGAACTTAAATAAATGAAACACAGGGTGAATTCCCGTTCAAGGAATAAAACACAATATACAAAGCAATTTACAGCGCTATTTACAGCGCTATGTAAAACACGTTAAAAGGAAGCAAAGGAGCATGTGGAAATCGGATTCAACTGCAATTTTGTGTCACCATACTTAAAACACTTCCAAAAACAGACTGGGGAAAGCGATTCTTTCCCCTACTCAGCCTTTCCCCACACCTCTCTCCCCAGTGCCTAGGGTTGAGCAACTCAACTCAAACCTCGTTCACCCGCTCCACCTCCACACCCACCATGTCCGGTAGCCCACCCCCCCAAAAAAGCGCCCTAGCTGTCTGGCTCACTCTGCTGCTGCTGCCTACACATACACACATCTCGCAGTTCCTGCAGCAGCTTCTCCCTTTTAAAGATCAAGGGAGAAGGGAAACAGGCAGAATTGCACAGGATCGCTTGTGAAGGGACTGCCTCTTTCCTTGATCTTTAGTCTTGCCTGTGCGTGAGGGGAAGCGTGGGTGGGAAAGAAAACATTGTTACAAGGTGTGAAGTGGGTGGATTGTTACAATGAAACGGGATGCTGTACAGCAGAAACCTGGCATTTTAACTGAAAGGGGATGTCCTGCAGGGAGAAACCCCATCCATTTCATGACGTATTTGCCCAAATACTGTTCTAGCGTTCCCACAGCAATAAGGAAGAAGCATTTTAAAAGCCAAGCGGAAAAAACACTTGAAAAATCAGGTGTTTATTTATTCTGTTTTTAAGCCAAATAATCCTCAAAATACCCCTGAAACTGATTGGGAATGGGGACGAAGAGGATCCAAACCGCTTTGAAACAGTTTTAATTGATTGGGGGTGGGAATGATGAGGATCCAAACCATTTTCAAACAGCTTTAAAGTGTCAATGGGAATTCACCCACAATGATCAAAACACAAGGGTTACTCATTACATACTGCTTTCCCACTGGATCCTAACAGAAGGCAACGCAGCCTAAACCTATACTATTTATACATCAAAAGCAAGACAGCTGAGCCTTCCAACCTTCCTTGAGGTTTTGAGTGAATAGGCCATACCAAGGAGACCAAATGAGAGCTTTTACCACACACATTGCCTCTTGCAGCAAAAGGAGCAGCTGTCTTGATGGACTTCCTTGGGGGGGAAAAATTAATAAGGATATACTGTAACCAAAACTGGCATGACACCATGGATGAAACAGCAGTGGAAAGCAAGCTTTTATTATTAACAGGAGTTCCAGAGTGCCCGCCAATTTGAGAACATGATTTAGTAGCACAGGCGTGTGATAGAAGTAGGATAATATTTAATCCCTTGCAGGGGGGAAACAAAATCATTGCATTTTTCTTTCCCTTGAAACTATTTCACCACAGCTGGAATACCCAAATTTCCCATGGAATGCCAGTTTAGGTGAAATCCTATGAGGAGAAAGAGGACATGATTTTGAAGAGTTAGATCTCTCTCTGAATAGATTGTCATACACCACCAGGGGTGATTTGCACTTGGCTTTATTCTGGAATCCTAATCCTAAATTCAGGACTGTAATCCTGAAATATATTCCAAAATATGCCCAATAGCGAACAGGCCCCTGGACAGAGGGACGGACTTTTCTGCAGTTCAGACCATAGCCCCAAAAGTCTTATTTGTAGGAACAGAGTACAGTTGGACCCCAGTATGTGCGGGGGATATGTTCCAGGCCCCACCACGGATAACCCAAAACCGTGCATAACTCAAACACTGAGAAAATGCACTCCATTTCCCATAATTCCAATAAAATCCATGTGATTTCAAAAGCATTATGGGAAATCGTGCACCATTTCAGGCCATTTTTTGCCTGTCCCAGGCCTCAGAAGACCTAATGGCTCCCACAGGGGGCCGGGTGGGCTGATCTGGTCACCACAGGAAACTGAAACCGCTGTTACTGGATCAGTGGACACCGGGGAACGACTATACACCAAACGATTTTAACTGTATCAGATATAAGCCCAACTACGTGTAATTCAGGCCTTTCTTGGTATTGGCTACCACTGACGTCTTTCTGATCTGCGTATTTCGTCAAATTATGATGGGAGTGGTCTGCTGTTGCCTCATTCCAGGGAGATCATTGCCTGAAATTAAAACCAGGAGTTTTCTGAGGAGGTAGGGTGTGGCAGCTGGTGTTGTCATCCCACCTCCCATGTTACGCTCATTCCACAGCTGTGTTCACACCTAAGTCTTAATCCACTTTCAGAGCGAGAGATCACATTAGGAAGGTACCAAGCTGGTTTCTTTCAGCATTTTATCTCACTCAGAAATCTCCCTTTGGGTTAGATAAAGTGGAAAGAAAAGACTAGTCACTTTGCTTATAAGTTCTCTCACTCTAACAAGGGGCTGAAACCGGATTAAACCGTAGGTGTGAACACAGCCGTGGAGTGACCATAGCTTGGGCGCTGAGCATTGACTTTGCATTCAGAAAACTCCTGGTTTTAAATCCAGGCATCTCCCTGGAGTAAGGCAACAGCAGACTAGTCCCATACTGTAGGCACAAAAACCGCTCTGATGTGCCCATGGTGATGTGCTGCTCTGATGTGCCCATGGTGATGTGCCAGGGATGAAGCTCAACTCATGGGAATCTTCACTGCCAGTTACACCTTAAGATTTCAGGGAGCATTACAATCATCTTCTGAAACAAGTAAAAACAATAAAATACCATTTCAAACAGAGCTGGCAGCAGGCGGAAGACAACATTATTCTTTCACCAAAGGCACAAGAAAGAGGCGCACTGTCAGCAGCCCCTAGAGATGTAAAGTCTGTCGCATGATGCAAGAGTTCCATAGCCTGGGGGCTCTCCCCGGGCTGCCTTCTCACAGGGCACAGAAATCACAAAGACGGTTGGCACTTCTAGCAGGTTTTGATGTCAGGGAGAGAAGGAGAGGCCGTCGCCCCTGTCCCATGTTAAAATCATTTCTGATCCAAATGCAGGAAGAGAGGATGCCTCCCTCACCTGTCAAAATCCTGCCTGGAGATTTCCTTGTTGCAGTTTTGATAAGCAGGGAGAGACTGCTCTCCCATCAGAACTGAAGTAAGGGGATTCAAATGCACAGATGCTGCCAAGTAGGGATGAGCGAAAAAATACTCATCACCTTCACAATTCATACAGATTGTGAATCTTCGAAACTTTGAATCTGAATCGAATACTGGCTGTATTTGAAGACCATCCTTGGCATGCAAAGTGAAAGTTTGTGTGTCTCCACTCAAAGCTTTGGAGCAGATATGGTGCCATGGCTGGTGGCAGCAGAGATCCAAAGTGAATTTGAAGCCTATCACACTCACAGCACGAATACAAAGTTCTGTCCCATTTGCTTCAATGTGAAGCAAACAGAAAAATAAAACCATGCACATCACTGCTGCCAAGGGGACCAGTAAGTCCCCTTGAGTAGTGGGAGTAGAGGAAAGAAGTCTTTGAAAAGTTCTCTGAGCTATTCAACAGCTCTGCATTGCAAGCATCGTAACAGTGCTTATGGTGGCATATGGAATATATGGAGTGAGGTGTCCACATGAATGGGGCTGTGAGAGCTCAGAAAAAGAATGCTCAAGATGGCTTCGCCTAGGACAGTGGATTTGAACCAGGAAACTACCTGGTAACAGTCCAACACTCCAACCACAAGATCAAACTGGCATAGTATACCCTTCTTGACACAATCTGCAGAGCTAGAATATGCTTCACCATGAACCTAGAAGACACTGCTTAAATCCATTGGATACCAACATGATGGGCACACCAATGTAAAGTAAAAAAAAAAAAAAAGTGGGTCTCCAGTTCCTTCTGCTCTCCAGCTCCCATCAGCCTTGACTTTTACCCTTGCTAACTGGAAGGAATGGGAGTTGGCCATCCCATGGAACCCTTCCATAAGTACCATGGGGTTAGAAACAGGGCTTGGAGTGCAAGCACCCTTTGATCTCCCAAACTCTTGCGGATGAGAAAGCAATTGGACAGATAAAGGGATGGTTCCTTTCCCTAAGTACACAACCCACACAAGTTCTCTGCAGCCTCCCAATGGATTCAACAGCTCAGGGGGTCACAGTTACATCAGTCGCTGCTGATTGGAAGTTCATTCCATGAAAACATTTAAGCTGCATGACTTTTTAGTGCCCTAGGCAGACTCTAGCAAAAGAAGCTAAGATGCAGGTTCACCAAGTTCTCCTTGCCCACTTATCGCTTCCAAAAGGCCTACGTTATCCCCAACCACCACCTGCCTACAAGATCTACTGCCTGCATTTTGCTTAACTCTTTTCATTTTTAATGGAAGTTGTCTTTTAGGATGCTCCAGAGAGTTCTTTGCTCATAGCTAGGTGTCACAGCAGAAAATAAAGAACGAATATACGGCACATGGAGGAGCACTCAACTACCGAGTGACAAGGGACGGCCCCCTAACCTGCCCTCCCCTCTGCACAATTTACAGATTGCTTACTTGGCGGCGTCTGTGTACAAAGATGAGGTGAAACCAGACAGAAGACCTAGGAAGGCCAATTAAGCAACGACCTATGTCCACAGAACAAAAATGGAGGGACAAATGATGGAACAGCCTCCATATATTCAGGGAAAGAAGCACGTCTGAAGGCCATTCAGCAGCATTCTGTCTACAGGGGTATGCAAACATCAGGCCTGAGGAACAAAGCTGTGTTGCTTTTTAACTAGAACCCAGAGATCCAACAATCAGAATTCAGAGCCACAGGCAAGGTAGAATGGAATGTGGTTTGGATGCACAAGTTCTAAGAACATAAGAGAAGCCTTGCTGGATCAGGCCACAGCCCATCTAGTCCAGCATCCTGTCGCACACAGTGGCCCACCAAATGCTCATGGGCATCTCAAGGAAAGGAAAGATGTGTGCACCTGACGGTGTCCAATCATTTTACTGCTGATGCGCTTCAAAAGTGCATTTCAAAAGTTGGGATGGGAACATAAGAGGATCTCTGCTGGATCAGGCCACAGCCCTTCTAGTCCAGCATCCTGTTGCACACAGTGGCTCACCAACTGTCCATGGGTATCTCAAGCAGATACAAAGGCAATCCTTCTACTGCTCTAGAATCCCAGCAAATGGCTTTAGAAGCATCCTCCTTGTACCCCCAGCCTGAACGATGTACTTAGGCATCCATTCTAGTAGCCATTGATACATCTGTTGTCCATAAATTTTTCTAACCCATCCTTAAAGCCATCTAGGCTGACTGCTGTTACCACCTCTATAAGAACACCAGCTGCCACATCCTTCCTCCTCTAAGCCACTTTTGAGTTGTATCTTTTAATGTGTGAGGCTGCAGCCTTAGATATGCTTATTTTCAAGGAAACAACCCTCATTCTTTAAGTCCTGTTCATCAGAGGCACCTCCAGAGTTAATCAGGGAGCCATCACTGAGAAGACCCTGCCCTGGGTGCCAAACCTTTTTGCTATTGAGAGTGATGGTATAACCAGGAGGGCCTCCCCTGTGGATCTTAAGGCATGGGCAGGTCGATATGTCAGCCTTCACAGGCACACTCTAGTTATGGAATTCCCCAAATGTTCTCTGTGGTGCATTTGAATGCATCCAGCTACAGCTACAGAAGTCCCATTACCACAAGAAAGGCAGCAAATAAAACTCATATCAGTTCTCAAGTTCGCCCAGCCAATTATACAGGCTTTTATGCCTGATAGTCACATATTCACCCCCCAAATAAACTACCAGTGGAAATAATCCGTGTAGTTTCATTTTTAGGTAAGCAAAGCCATCAACACATGAGAGTGTAAGTCAGTTCCTAGTTTGTGTAGGGAACATTTAATAAGCTATTGAAAATGTAGTTACTGTCATGTCAACAGTGTTTACACACCTTATTGAATGAATAAACCTAGCTAAAGGTGGCAGGGCTGTTTTCAAGCCAAATATAGTACCTTTAAAAGAAAAAGAAAGGCTCTTTTTCTGTTGGGGGAAGAAAAGCAACCTGTAGCCATTCTGACTATAAACAGGGAGGGAGAGAAATTTAAGTATTTAATTATAGTATTTAATTCCTTCAAGAAACAATACGCTCAGGGCTTTTCAAGTGTCCATACACACTGAAAGAATGCCATTAAAAAAAAACACTTCTGAGACCCCATACTTTTAATAATTACTATGGAGAAAATTCATTTCAGCAGCTGTCCTCTGCCTAACAACCTATAGCCACTGAAATCCTTCTTCCACAACATCAGTAAGAATTTTACATGGCAAACCTACCCAAGCTCCTGTTGGAATTCTTGGCCCTTTTTGCATGGACCCTTAATCAGGATTAAAAGCCCATGCAGTAAAGTTCTAGGCCTGCATGTTAACACAGATCTACGCAGCCAAGCCCCCACTGGAAGGCTCTATCTGCTTTAGATGGAGCATGATCCCAGCCCAGATGCTCCTGATTAGGAATTCCAGTAATCATGATTCAGTGTGCCTTCTGGGTGGACAAGTGGTCCTATTCCAAACAAGGAGTCATGCAATGCAGTGGCACACCTCCGTTTTTGGGATTAGCAGGGAACAATTTCAGCAGTGTGCCAAGCACCCTCCTTAAATGCATCCCCCAGTAGCTCCAAGTCTAGGTATTTTCATTCCATGCCCTCCATAACAGCATAAGAACATAAGAGGAGCCCTGCTAGATCAGGCCACAGCCCATCTAGTCCAGCATCCTGTTTCACACAGCCGACCACCAATTGCCCATGGGCATCTCAAGCAGAGACAAGGGCAAACCTTCTCCTGCTCTCAAATCCCAGCAAACGGCCTTAAAGGCATCCTGCTTATCCCCACAGCCATCCATTCTAATAGCCATTGATACATCTGTCATCCATAAATTTATCTAACCCTTCCTGAAAGCCATCTAGGCTGGCTGCTGTTACCAACTCTTCTGGCAGCAAATTCCATAGACCGATGACCCCTTGGGTCAAGAAATACTTATCCTTGTCTGATCTGACTCTCCTACCCATCAGCTTCATAGGGTGCCCCCTAGTTGTAGTGTAGTGTGATAAAGAAATTTTCTCTATCCACCTTTCCTAAACTGCGTGTGATTTTATATACTTCAATCAGGTCCCCTCTTAAAACACCGTCTTTCCAGGCTGAAGAGGCCTAGATGTTGCAGTCTGATTTCCTAAGGCTCTGTGGCTCAAGTCAAAGCTCACGTCAGCTTTGAGGCCATGGTATACAATGATTCTGCCCAAGCTCAGCTGTTCCAGACCCACTGACTCTAAGCACTGGGAGAGAAGTGCAGAAATGGCCCTGAATACCACCCTCTTCAGTCTATTGGTTTCCCTCCACAACTGAAGGTGAAGTTCCTAAGTACTAGAAACCCGAACAGATTTCCAACCCCACCCCACCCCACCCCATCACATGAACCAGTGTCTATATGTTCCCTTTCAGGAAAGACAAGCAAAAGATGAACATTCATTCTAAGAGGTAGACAAATGGACTCTAAAAGCCAAGTGCCTCAGACCCACCCAGGACAAGCAGGATAGGATAAAAGAAGACCTACTTGCGTACATGCTGGACTGTAGCTGTAGAGCAGTTCTAACTGTTCTACTACATCTATGCTCCCTACAGCCAGGTGTGGCTCCATCCACACCTTTCCCTGCTGGCAGAGGTTTGAAGGGAGCCTAGGGAAGGGTAGCACAACTGTGGTTAGCATTGTGTCATCCCATCACTGCAGCAATGACGCCATGCAGGCATGTTTGCGCCATTGCGGTGCATTATGACAGCAAGTCACATCTTGCCAGAACTTCCTCAAGGGATGACAAAGTTAGGGATCAACCTGGTGTCCCAGAGTGTGGACACTGGACCTATCCCCCATATTTGCTTCCTGGGAAGGCTTTTCCTAGGAAGCAAAGGTGTGAAATCACCCTCACACCACCCCCATTTCCAGGTGAAGCCTTGGCTGAGATGAACTGTTTATTCAATCCTGAGAGTCTTCCTCATGAGCCACTTTGGTCATCATGAGTCAGTTTGGTCATCATGAGACTCTTCCTCATGAGCCAGTTTGGTCTAGTGGTTAGGGAGCCTGACTCTTATCTGGGAATACCGGGTTTGATTCTGCCCTCCCCCATGAAGCCAGCTGGGTGACCTTTGGCTAGTCACAGCTCTCTTCTGAGCTCTCACAGCCCCACCTACTTCACAGGGTATTCTGTTGTGGGGAGAAGAACAGAAAAGTGTTGTCAACCGCTTTGAGTCACCTTAAATGGGTGAGAAAAGCAGGGTAGAAAAGCCAACTCTTCTTCTTCTCAGCAATTTAGGGCAGGAAGTTGGGGGTGGGGAGAGAAAGTACCCTTCAATTCCCCACCCCACCAAGACAGGCCCCCCTTCCTGCACAGCTCAAAGCAGTTTGCACCATTTTTCAAGAATTAAGTGAAGACATCTCAATAATCTAAACAAGTTAATATAACTCAGTAGTGAGGTCAATCCAGCAGACAAAGGAATTGACATTTTGCCTCAAAATACTGCACTGAAGGGTTGAACCCTCACATCTTCTCCTCAGAAGGTGGAAATGTAAAACCACATCTGTATCTGCCAAGGAAAGTGCAGGCCTGTGCAAGGCTGGAGTCTTCAGAAGGTGACCCCAAACCAAGTGCAGGGAAAACATAACGTACTCAAAATTTCTTACAAAAATGACTAGCAGTCCCGTGGCCTAGCTGTCATACCAAACCGTTGTCTTGCATCATGGATCTCAAAAAGAAAACAGAACATAGAGGACAAAATGGCATTTTGATTGACATCTTGGGCTGACAAAAGGCCACTTCTCAAGACTGCATTTCAAAAACATGGGATTCATGCCCTTTTCATTATGTCTGTCTGTCTGTCTTTAAGCAAAAAAAAAAAAGGGAACAAACCCACACACAGAGAAGCATACAAAGTATTGTGTCTGAGTAATAAATTTATCTGGCCATCCGCCAGACCCATGAACTTCAACACTCCAACATAGGTTTGCCAGTGCGTGGGTCTGGCTGGAAGCCAGATGCAAATATTATTTCCATTCTAAAAAATATAGTTAATTTTTTTTGAAAAAAAAAACATATAAACTTGATCTTGTGCATTCAAACCGTGACACGAGAGGTATCCTTCAGTCCTTCTAGATGCTGTGAGAAAAGCCAGTCTTTTGAGACGCATATTTGCTAAACAAGGTGTTCACAAATCATAAAGATGCTGCTACATTTTAAATAGCCTAGATTCACCTGAATCCCCAAAAAACAAGAACTGGAATAGAGGGGAAGCAATAAATACCACTGACCGCTCCTCCATTTACACTGTCCTTCCATTTATGCTGAACTTATTTCAAAATCTTCCCAGAAGCAATGATTTAACATATTCATCTCGCTTTAAAAAGTAATAATCACGCAGACTTGCTTCTTGTTAGAGTGATCAGTGGATACAAAGACAGTTGCTGCTAACCATTTTACAAGAGACAACTCAACAGAACACAAGAATTGCACTTAGGGTTAATCTAGGGCACAGATGGCAAACTCAGGCTCGCAGGCCAAATCTAGCCCATAGCATAAAATTATATTTGGCCCGCGAGAAAATACCAAATGTCTACTACAGCCAGTAGAAAGTGCATGCACCGCTAATGCTACAAATCCCAGAATGCTCTGCTGGTGTGTTGGAGCATCAATCAGGATCCACAAACACCCCCTGCTCTGTTGACCCTTCATTATCGACCTCATGCTACCCGTCACATCAGGCCACCCCTCCCAAAAATGGCCAAACTAAAGGTGGAAAACAGAAGCTTTCTAGAAAAGTGAATGCCACTGGTGTGTCTTTTATTTGGCATTTGATTTCACACGTGTTTATAGCTTTGCTTGTTCCAGATTCAATGTTTTAGCAAAACTAAAGTTTGTTTGCATATGAAAAGGTTCATTGTTTTATCTGGTGAGAAGGAAAAACGTCCTCAATTGTAGACATTTCTTCAATAAAATATCAAGATTGGCCCATGACTTTATCCACCTTGTATTTGAGTTTGACACTCCTGATCCAGGACCTGACTGGGATGGCTGATGTATGCCAGTGAGGTGCTGCCCCGATGTACGAGGGAGCAAGAAGCCCACCTGTATGAGGTTCCAAAGTAGCCCTTGGAAGGTGCTGGAACTACAACACAGGTGGACTGCCAGGTGCAAGAGCCAAACTCCAGGAAGGATGCAGTGCCAGAATTCCAGCTGAATGCGGCAAATGCTGGCCAGAACTTCAGCCATTGAGTCTGCATCACAAACTGGTATAATGTTGACAAGAGTCAAACAGGGGTGTCTAGAGAGCAGTTTAACCCATTCTAGTGTGATACCAGCCCTTTCAGCATCTGGGGCATGAGGTGGCCACCCCTGCAACTTAAGCCCTTTTTGCACTGGGCCTTATTCTGAGCTATCTCACAAAACAGGGACTTGCCACCGAATGCTGGCGCAGAAAGCCCTTGGTCAGCAACAGTCTTCACTTGCATGGCAGGTTCCTGTTCCAGGATATAATCCAGAATAAGGCGCAGCAAAGAGAAGGCCAGATGCCCTTTCTGCGTGGACCTTTAATTTGGATTAAGAGCTGTGCTGTGCGCATCAAGGCCTCACAGATCTGCAGGTTAATGTAAATCTATGAGGGCATGCCCCCTGCTGGTCTGCTCTGTCTGCATTAGACGGGGAGTGACCCTGATTAGGGAGGCCTTAACTGGTCAATTGGCTCTACCAGCTGGAGCAGTGGCCCTGATCCAGAACATGGGAGACACGCGGAAGGTACGCTTCGCATGTTCAAGAATCCTAGGGGACAAAATTAGGTGAGGTGCCATAACCCACTGCAAAAATGCATCCCCCAGTGGCCATGAACCTCCTGTGATACATGCTCCTATGAACCAGTGCCTTCCCCCGGTCAGAATCAGTGCACTTGGCTATTCCAGACCCACTGATCCCAAGTAAAGGCAGGTAAGTGCAGAAAAGGCCTTAGGTTCTAACAGCTGACATCCAGATGTTTGCCAGGCGCAAATAAACAGGCAAGACAATCCACTTGGACATGCACTCTGATACTAAAAACTAAGGAGAACAGAGTTGAATAGCCCTGAAGAACAGGAAGAGAAAAGAGAAGAATCTCAGTTTGTAAAACGCGTAAGAACATTGCATTTTCAGAACCAAGGGAACGCAGTAAAAGGCAATCATTAGGAACAGCAGGTACACTGTGTCAAACAGAGCATTTTTAAAACTTAGCTCCGCAAGCGTATTACTTCCAGTTAGCACAGAAAAGAACAAGAAAACACGGGAAAAGAACATGGATACCTTTACGTTCCCAGCTGCAGGAAATTCACAAAAAGGGAACATGTAGTATGAGCTGCTTGCTGAGTCTACATGCAAACTGAACCAGTTTTCACATTTTGCTATTGCACAAGGCTCCAACCACACTCTCTTCTAGAAATATCTTGTATAGTTTGAGTAAGTCACCTGAGTTCTCTGCAGCAGCTCTGAACCTGGCCTAAAAGCATATATTTAAGTTTATTTAAATTAAAATGTATCTTGAATATAAAAGGGAACATTTCCAGCCCCTGGACCAGTTCGCACTTAGCTTTATTCTGGAATATATTCTGAAATAGTGCCCTGCTGTCCACATGCTAGTGCAGGCTATAGAATGTTACAAGTGAGGATTACCAGAGTCTGCATTAACATGCGGACGGCAGACTCCTATCCTGAGATATATTCCAAAATATGGCCAAGGAATACTATCTCGTCTTGCTTTGAAATCTTTTTTTTTAAATCTATTTAAATCCAGCCAAATCACGCCCTATGGACAATAAAATCAATGGTCCCTTTGGATTTTTTTCTAAACCACTAGGTAAGGAAAGTTTGTATTTCCATGACTATTTCAAGGCCTGTCACAGCAAACTGTCAGTTGTGCTACACTTGCAGTCCTCTGGTTTGATGTTATGAACACAGGGCCCTTCCACACTGATCTCCTTTGTTCTAATGAGGGTAGGACAACCTGTCCCAAAACAAGCAACCTATGACATCCTGTGATGGGTTGCTGTTGAAGTAGAACAGGCCTTCCACATTCCGATGGCCCATTAGTCTGTTCAATACCTCCATGAAGAGCCCTCTGCAACATGGAAGCAGTGCAGTTTCTGGCCTGGCCATATTCACAGTAGACCCACTTCTGGTGGTGCTTTCTAGAGCGCTGTTGAAATAGGCCCCCCATGGTATACTGGACCGTGAACACGTGCCACACGCTACAAAGTACTTGGAGTCAAGTTATTGACAACTTGACTCATCTCAGGAGCATCATCCACGCCAACCAAAAAGTCCCATACAGCATTCAGGGATCAATCTGATTCTGAAAATGTTTAAAAGAAGGGCAAATGTAATTGACCAATCCCTCCTGCAGCTGGATGCTGTTCTCATCAGCCCAAATCTCACCAGCAAATGGTCCACCAATGGCAACAGATCCGGGAGGGGATGGGGGGCTATAAGTAGATCCTTACCAGACATCTAGGCACAGTTTCTAGTCTTATATTTTGTAATGAAAGTTCTAATAACAGCCTATGCCCAATGACCAAATATGAGCTGCACCAAAATATTTATATTTTGCAAAACTTCCAATTACAGTATATTCTGGCGTATAAGGCCCTGTCCCCATGCAATTGAAAGTCTGCTGGAACTCTTCTTTTGCCTCTGAGCAGCCCCATTCCAGGCTTTACAAGGCGCTTAGGGAGCTTAGGAAAGTGAGACACCCGCGATAAAATACGTGCACTTTAAAGAAGAGTTCCAGTGCTCTTTTAGCGATTCACGGGTTTTGCTCGCTATATCTGCCTTGAGGACGCTCCGTGGCAAAAGGGGCGGGGATTGCTTGCCTGCACACACAGCCAAAAAGCATTCACACATCTGAGAAATGCAGCAGGTTCGCTTCCTTTCCTTTGTAAAAAGAGCCAGAATTGCTCAGAATTGCAACACTGTTATCACGTGATCTGTGAAAGCCTTAAAAGAGAATGAGCGAAGGATCGCGCTGCCGATGGCTGCAGCCGCTGACTTTGCTGGGGCAGAAAGCCTTTTCTAACAGAGAACTGAGTGAAAGTAAGTGCTGAAAGTGAATGAATGAGCGATCATCTGCCTTTGATAGGGGCGGGAAGCCGTTTCAGGAGACGGAGATCTGGCTATTTTTCCTTTTAACAAGAGAGGGGGCGGGGGGAAAAGATGCCCGGAAAGAGAAGACGGCTACCATGGGGATGGAAAGTCCGTTTAGATCGCGGCTACCATGGGGGGCGCTTATTCCGGAAGTGGAGGGGACTTTTAAAGTCAGCTATGACAGAGTGACAGCAGAGGAAGCCGAGAGGGGCTAATAAGTCTTTTGGGGACAGGGCTTAAGACTACTTTTTAACCCCAGAAAAATCTTCTCAAAAGTTGGGGGTTGTCTTATACGCCAGGTGTCGTCTTCTTATACGGCGAGTATATCCCAAACTCTACATTTTAACTGGAAAAGTTGGGGGTCGTCATATACGCCCAGTCTTCTTATACACCGGAATATACGGGTATGTCCTCTTTGGACTTCTAACACACAGAATAGCGTTCAAATGCAATTTTTAAAGCAGGTATGCATAACTCAGTATGTATGCTGCCATATTTACAGCAGGGGCATTCTTAAGAAGCAACATACAAGCCAGATGCTGCCTAAATATGGGCCAAAAGGTGATATTCCAGAGAAAACTCCCTCCAGAATACTCACTTGTTGGCTAGACAGCATGGGGCTGGGGCTGTCTGTGAGTGATATACAGATGCACACATCCAGGTATTTCAATGAAACAAAGTAGCCAGAAGTGGACCACCGCCACCACACATCTGGGCAGCCATATTTTTCAGCCCCTGTGCATGCGCCAAGGCTACAGCCAGGGTGACTGCCCTAGAAAGTAAGTTATAGAGCAGTTTTGGGAAAACCCATCATCAGATTCTGGCTTTCCCAAAATCGGCCATAGTGGGCTTTCACCCTGATATAGCAAGCTCTATGTCCCCTGTCTGGACAAGGCCTTAATAATCTTCAAAGGCTTCTGATACTGTACTCAAACTCTAATGGTGTATCTTAATTTATAAAATGAACTATGTCCACCTTTACCCAACAGAAAACCCAACTCCATTCAATAGCACTGCACTGTCAAATAAGTAAACTTAACACAGGGTGTTGGCCAGACTTACAGATACTGTGCATTCCGATGCACAGTCAGGGTGCTGGCGTCACACCTGACGCCCGATCCTGCATAGCAGCGGTGCATTATGCCGCTGCTACTTTGAATTACCTACCGCACAACAATGAGCACTTGCTCTGCAGTATCACGTAAATTCAAATATTCCTGCCAGTCCGAACAGGACGGCGAGAACAGCGAACAAGAGCTGAGCCTACAGCTCAGCTCCTGTTGGCTGCCCCATCCCATGTTACGCGGGCCTCACCGCACGCACCACGGAAATCTCGCAGCTGCCGAGGAGGAAGCTGCTAGAGTCCGGTTGGCTTCGCAGCAAGTAAGCTGCACTTTTTTCTCTAACAGTGGGTTTTATTCCGCTAATCTGGATACAGCCACAGAGAGAAGGGGGGGGGGACTGCCCCAACCCATCAGTGGACAAGTTTCAGCTTTATTGGACTTTGCCTGGAAACCTGGGAGCCTTCAGTCAGAGTACTCATGTTCTTTGGACCAACAGCCAAATGGCTCACTCAAGGGAATACTAAAGTTATTCTGAGATTTAAAGGCTATAATGGGTTCTGACAGCAATAAGTGATGCATCACAAATCACAGCCAGGCCAGTGGTCTATTTCTGCATACAAGGTGGCTTCAGAGATTTCTTTGTATCTGCTACTGCGGTGGGGTTACTTTTGCTTTAGAAGAGCATAATCCAACTTCAGAGGAGCATAATCCAACAAAAAAGTTGATTGCAAGAAACGGTACCCCTTTGAATTTTTAATTCTGCTTACCTCAAACCGAATCGGTTACGACAAATCTTCACAAGTGCTTACCCTACTTTTTTTACATGTCCAAAGAGTGTATTAAAATAAACTCTCAAATTGTTTGTTTTTTATCTGTATCCTGGGGGATGGAAAATCAGATTCTCTGCTCAAAATCTTTCATACACTAAACATTCGCATGGATATTCTTTACAGGTATGAACTATCCTGACAGAGCAGGGTTAGAACCAGGAGCAAAATCTGGGGAGAAAAAATTAGTTGTGTCTAGCAGTCAAGTGAGATATGATTATGGTAAAGATAAAGTTCCCGAGCCTAGAAAGTGATGCATTACTCTTTTCCTACCCATCAGTTATCACTTTTAAATACGCCCCACGGCAGCATTTTACCCCTCTGTCCACCAGCCATGCTCCGCACCTAGAAGGCTGCAAGAAAGGCCAGTGTGGTTGCAAAACAAGCAACCAGTGAGGAAAATACATTCATTAAGAGCACGTCCAAACATAAATTAATAATGCGGAGCTTACTTTTACTTTGCAGTAAAGGGGCTCCACGGGGAGAAAGGATGATCCTCACATTCTCCCGGTAGGCCGAAAACAGCAGGAAGGACTCTTCTGACCACATGGTTGGCCTTCCCTCTCTGATAGGTTTGCATGTTCTCAGGTGAACGTGAAATCTCATGAGATCTTGAGCAGTTTGTCCAACCACCCAGGAGAATGTGGAGGGAAGGACAACTCTTCAGCCGATGTTCACGTAAATAGCTTTTCTTTTTGCTTCGCTACATTTAGCTTTACTTTCCAGGGACTGCAGAGCATTGCAAAACCTGTCTAGAAGGTTGACAGGTGCTCCACAGTATAAGAAAACTATACCACAGCAGTAACGATCCTGCGTGGTGGTGGTCATTTGCACTACAAGCACTAAACTAGTCCCACACCTGGCCAGCAACACTTGTAGGTGTGACTGGCCAGCCCAGGGCCATCCAGATCACCAAGGCAACATTTAAAGAAACATCTGGTGAGGGGCCAGATTTGCCAGGGATCTGGCAGTTGTGTGCAATTGTGCAACCATGGTCACACAGCCACGCCCACTCATCTGAAAGAGAACTTGATTGTTTTAACTCATCAGCCTAGTCAAGAGCAGCCAGACATAGGTGAATGATGGCACATGTGGACAGGGATAACCACGAAAGAGGAGGGGAAAATAGCTCTATTCCAGCAAACCGGGCTTTCAACCCTTT
This sequence comes from Aspidoscelis tigris stejnegeri, assembly GCA_023333525.1. Taxonomy (NCBI): domain Eukaryota; kingdom Metazoa; phylum Chordata; class Lepidosauria; order Squamata; family Teiidae; genus Aspidoscelis; species Aspidoscelis tigris. The sequence goes on along the minus strand of JALMGA010000003.1, from coordinate 102,629,927 downwards.
CATCCAGCACTGGTTCTTCACCAGTTTGCTGAAAGGAAGGCACTTTTCCCCACCAGCATCCCTTTCCTGTGGGGAGCCGTCATTTACCTCCACCTCCCTGCTCTTGGCAGCCAGGTGAACTAAAGGCATTGTGTTCTTCTGTTACAAGTATGTTGGAGAGTACGAGAGCTACTCACTGCCTCTTTGGTTAGGTCTTTTCTGCACTGAGCCTTATTCTGGATTATATCCTGGAATAGGGACCTGTCATCTGCATGCTAGTGCAGACTACAGAAAGCCCCGCTCACAGCCTGTTGACGGCAGGTCTCTATTGTGGAATATAATCTGGAATAAGGCCTTAATTTACTTCAAAGTATTAAGGATTTCTATGGACAGGAAAAGGACTATGTTCTCCATCTCGAGTTCCTTGGAGGGAAGGCATGAGACATATGCTCGTATATAAACAAAATATATAAATATACAACCACTCCCATTCATAATAAACCAATATTCTCCCCTGAAGTGTTTATGCACAACTAAGTAGCAATTTGGAGGCAGAGCGTAAAGCTTAGGTGCCTTCTAAATGCCAAAGGTGATTTATAATCATGCTACCAGCAGCAGGTAATAGAAAGGTGTCAGAATCCCACCTAGAGAATGCATGGAACAAAAGGCAGCCAGTGGCAGCATTCAACCGACACTCCCTTTTAATCCTATTGTTGCGATGAATTATAATATGGGATGTACATAAAGTATGTTATTATAGCTTCGTCGGTAATACAAAGATTAACATCTCTCCTGCAAACAATACCCAGAGTAAGCAAGCCCGCTGAAAAGCCACGCTGGCCCTGCAGGTGCTACAAGTGTACATATATGACAAATGCTGAAATACTTTACATATCATTCAACAATAAGGGGGCGAGGAATATTATTCACGTTCAGCAGCAGACGGGGAGGGTTTATCACTCGATCTGTCAAGACTGTCAGCCCCAGAGAGGCATTACAATAGTTAAATGTATAATGGTACCAAAGAGCCAGAATGTCACCAATAAAAAGGAGACGAAACAGGTGCACGCTGTCAAATTACCGCCCGCTTGGAAAGTCACGATTATCACTTTAACTATGGAATGCTAGAATCCCCAGTGAAGCAAAGTCACTGAACACAACAGCTGGCGCTCCCAGACCTGTGATGGGAAAGGGGGGGGGGGGAGAGAGAGGAGGGATGGAGTTACCCAGATCAACCCGGCTAATGAAGGAATGAGGTTAAAGAGGGGGAAAGTTAAAGGAGAGAGAATTAAAATCCGGCTAAACGTTTTGCAATTAGTTAAAAACCAGACAAAATTAAAAGCTCACAGGAAGGGTTTTGCAAAAAAAAAAAAAAAAGGAACTGCGGCGCACACAGTTAACACAATGAAAAAACCAGAGGAAACTGTGAATGGGAGGCGGTGAAATATGCATGCAACAAATTGCAGGCATGAAAGAGATGAAAAGCTTTTGTTGAGCAGAGCAGCTGAATATGAAGCAGGAGAGGTGTGAACGCTGGAGGCATGCAGGGTAGGATCTGTAGAAAGGTTTGTGATGGTCCGGCCTTCTCATTGTGGACTTTCATTTTAAAGCATAAATCGGTAGCCTAGAAGCAGCGAAACCTCCCCTCTCTCCAATAGACTGTGGTGCCTGAAAGAATATTCACTACCATGCAACTTGGCCTGGGCCCTGCAGTCAACATCTGAGATCTTCCTTCGTATGTTTTCTCCCCAACATCTGAGGTCAGGAGAGCAGTAAAGACAGACCAGGCCCATTCTATACTGCAACAGCAAAGATAAGTTCAAATATGGCTCTGGGACCCAACAGCAGAAACAACCTTGGATTTGCATAAATCAAGACTGCCAGCTTTTGCATGGTACCAGAATAATGACAACTTAATGGATGGTCTGTACTATGAAATACTGCAAGAGCCCCTAGACTGCGAAGTGAGCTCTAGACTCTGTATACACTTGTGAGACCTTTTTCCATGGCTGTGCAAATAGAGCACCATCTTTTTACAGGATCTGGAAATGTAGGAACTGTGTGTGAGGTCCATATTGCTTTGGACACCCTTCTTCCTACCTCTGTACCCTGCTTAGCAACGGCCAGTCATAAACCCTGCTTTGAAAATCTGCATTATGAATCTTAATCATGAAACTTTGCAGGACAAAATCAAAAAGATGAACTAGCAACTCATCCCTTAGTGCTCTTCAGCCTCTACAGACAAAGCCCCAAGGATCATTAGAAACCTAATTCTTGGCTACAAATGTCAGCGAGGGACTGGAAAAAAGACCTGGTACTGAGCCAGGTACATTATTCAAATCTCAGAACCTTAGGGAGTGAATTCCCATTACAAGCTTAAAACGGTTTTGAAACGGTTTCAATCCTCGCAGTCCCCACGTCAGGTTGGCTTAACACGCTTTCCGCATGTTAAATCGCCCCAAAGCGTTGTAAATGTTAACATTCATTTCAAAAGGTCCCGCTCCGATTCGTGCATTTGAAACATTTACATTTCTTACTGTGGGAACCGTACTGTTTTAGTGGGATGAGAATGCATGTTTAGGGTTTCGCTCCCCCAATAGCTTGCTTCCAAAGATAGTGATTTTACTGTAAAAATCCACCCCTTACAGCAGCAGTTACACTGTTCCAATCCACCCACTTCACACCTGATAACAATGTTGCAACTTTGCGCAGTTCTGGAAGTTCTGACCTTTAGAAAGGGAAAAGAAAGGAAAGCAGCTGCAGGTTCTGGGAGATGTGTGAATGTTTTTAAGCCTGTGGCGGTGAGCGGGTGAAGGGGGCTTGAGTTGCCGCTGCTGCTGTGTGCCCTGGGCAAAGCGGAGAGGAGGGGAAAGAATCGCTGGCTGCTCGCTGCTGTTTTTCCTCCATCCAGGCAAGCGGCAGCCACCCAGCTAGGCTCCGTGAAGGGGTCGGTTATGGGTGGCGTGTTTACGCCAGGAGGAAGAGGGCAGGGCAGCCCCGAAAAGCGGCTTTTAGAAAGTAGCCACTCGAGTCCCCCCTTGAGTCACGTACGCCAGGTACGATCCTCAGAATCTGGATCGAACACGATTAAGTTGAAAGTAATGGGATCAGGCAAATTTGCGTTTGCATCCGGTTCTATTATTTTTGGTTTAGGGAAACCGTATTAAGCTTGTAATGGGAATGTGGCCAGGGTTAGTTTCAGGATATGGATATTTGACTGGAATGGCACGATTCAACCTCACAGTGGGAAATCCTGGGCTTCAAAAATATTGCTTCTAAGAGCCATTGGGCCAGGAAGTGTCCACAGCTGAACCAACCATGTGTGGATGCCTATGTGCCTCACATGACTCTATATGCACCATTTTAGTACAGGCAGATGCAACCTTAGCACCTTTCTGCACTTGCCACAAGTACGGAACAGGAAAGGGTCTATGAGACTCCCTTCTGCCTATTGTTGGAGGATAAAGGAGGCCCAGCCCACTCCAAATAAGCTCTGTCCACACAGGATGAAGCACTGAGCAGGCTAGGGCACCTAAAATAGGTCTACCAGTATATTTGGTAGTGATATTCCAGACCGCAGAGTCCCCGCCCCCAACAGGCTTCCCTTGCTATACCGGAACACGGGGGCAGATTATGATCATTTTGACAGACCTCTCACTGAGATTCACCACCATGGAGTCATACCTTTTCACACTTACCTTAACACCACTCCACTTCTGCTAGCATGCTTTGTGGCCCAGGGGTTGCTAAACCAGACCATGAAAGCATGTGAACACAACACATACCTTCATGTTCCAGCTTAGTGAGGAGCCCATTTTGATGGCACACCAAACAGCATCACCAAAATAAGTCTCCTGGGGCTCTGAAGCCAGGAATTTAAGTTCCTGCTCATGGCAGGTTGCAGAAATTGTCCGGGTTTCAAGATCAGTGCAGCACTGTCCCAGAACAGCTATCCCAATGCAAATGGTACTATTCCGGGACACATGGACGGGTTATGAAGATGGACCACACCAGCTGACCCCCAGCCATCAATGGGGTCCACTACAGGTAAGTATGGAAACAGCCTCAGATGACAGCATTTATAACACTTGGTATTAACCTAGGCAGCCTAAATAAGCAGGCAGGCAGAAACATAAAGGGCACCCAACCTCTTGCGTGATGTTCTAAAACACTTAAGAGACAAACCGGGAAGAATTTTAATGTAGACTTCTAAAAGTTCCATTTTATAAAGCGTGAGTGGAACAAATACCGAAATGTTGTTTAAACTGTTAATTCAGCTAACTCTCAGGAACCAGACAGATACATTATTCAGTTTTTGTGGTAGCTACAAAAGCAATTTGAAATTATTTTCTTTGGGAGAAATTCCAGGGACATCTTTTATCCACTCATCACAACTAACCTGTTCCTTCATAGGAACATAAGAGAAGCCCTGCTGGATCAGGCCACAGCCCATCTAGAAGAAGAAGAAGAGTTGGCTTTTCTACCCCGCTTTTCTCACCCATTTAAGGGGATTCAAAGCAGCTGACAAAACTTTCTGTTCTTCTCCCCACAACAGAACACCCTGTGAGGTAGGTGGGGCTGTGAGAGCTCAGAGGAGAGCTGTGACTAGCCCAAGGTCACCCAGCTGGCTTCACGTGGGAGTGCAGAACCAAACCCAGTATTGCCAGATAAGAGTCCGGCTCCTTAACCACTAGACGAAACTGGCTCAGAATCTAGCCCAGCATCCTATCTCACACAGTGGCCCACCAATTGCCCATGGGCATCTCAAGCAGAGACAAGGGCAAACCTTCTCCTGCTCTTGAATCCCAGCAAATGCTCTTAGAAGCATCCTGCTTGTCCCCCCAGCCTGAAAGATGTACTTAGCCATCTATTCCCTCTATGCCGCTTGACACGGATAACACCTAGCACACACCCTAATTCACTCACTCACTCCCCCCATCGCTCCCTCATTCTCTTCTTCCTTCCTCAAGGCTGATCTCGTTCTCTATGCTGATGCCCCTTCTGATACCATTGGCTCCACGTGCCCCCTTGTTAACCCCCATCTCCAGGTTTAGATTGACTCTCCCATTCACTGTCACAGCTCTTCTCCCGGTGGTTCTTTTTCCTGTTCTGATCATCATGTGTTCCATGTCTGAAATTGCCTGCGTCCCCCAGCCCTCCCCTCCCGTCTGATCGTGCCGTTCCCCCCACCGCCCTGATGCTCAGTCTATTAACCTCCCTGACTTCTCTGCTGCTGTCGGGCTTTGCGAACCGCCGCTCCCTTTCCTGACTGCCATCTGCAAACAAATTCAACTGAAGCCCTCCCACGCCGGCACATCTCCTGTAGGCCTCTTCTCCACCACCACCCCCATCTAGCTTTTTTTTTCTCCTTCAATACCACCATGCCTTTGCTAGGTTATTATTATACATACCCTCTTTATTTGCTTCACCTACTCTCAGAATGAAAACGCTTCATAGCAGGAAGCTCGTCTCCTCTGCATTCATAAAGCAACGTAGAAAATGTACAAAGCTATATTAGAGAGGTTAAATTGCTTTTCTAAAGACTCATTTTCTGTCTTTTAAGTTGGGCGCAAAAAAGCTTATTGAGGCTAAGCATGCATCTGCAGCTATGGGCAATTCTGCAAATGCTACCAAAAAACTGAATACAAGTCAAGGAAGCAGGGTTTTGTTTGCTGTTCAGTAGAAAGAAATACCACTTGGCCGCCACAGTAACAAAAGAAACACAGGCCAGGCAAAAGCATGCAGTGTGAGACCATCTTCAGCCACAGTACTTACGCTAACTTAACTGTGCTCCTTGATACAGCAAGGTGCCAACGGGCCAAAGCATATACACTAGGGATGTGCGCGCATATTCAAGATATTTGTTATTTGATCGAATTCGGACAAATTAGGACATTCGGACTTGAATCGAATGTCCAAACATTTGTTTTTTACTATCCAAAAGCATCTTATTCGTATCCATATGCATCTGTACAGATACGTACAAGATGAAAACATGGGATAAAAACAGGATGCGTATGAGAATCTTGTCAAATACGTATTGAATATTCGTATGAATAGATATGAATGTATTGTATTCGTATCGGTTCGAATGTTCACACATTTGTTTTTTCTTTATTCGTATGAATTCGGATATTCGAATATTCAATTCTAATTGAATCAAATTCAAAAACTGCATTCATGCACACCCCTAATATGATCCAGGGAACATAAGGGACTCTACTGGCTGTTTCTCTCTCTGCTCCCTGGATTCCACTTCAACTACGGACTGCTTGTACATGGCTCACACAGCATTCCAGGCTCATCCATGGTACCAGGGCAAGGAAGTCTAGCGTCACATCACTGGGCACCTGGGATTGGGCCTCTTAACCACTGTGTGGCGACTATGTAGGCTGGGAAACTTTGTGCAGAAACAGCCTGAGATCTCATTAGGAGCTTTTAAAGTTGCAGAAAAGCTCCATATTGGTGGCTCCGCAATACAAGAAGAATAAGAGTTGAAGAAGAATGGCTTTTACACCCCACTTTTCTCACCCATTTAAGAGGACTCAAAGCGGCTGACAAGACTTCTGTTCCCCCCACCACACACACCCTGTGAGGTAGGTGGGGCTCTGGGATCTCAGAAAGAGAGCTGTGACTAGCCCAAGGTCACCCAGCTGGAGGGGTGCAGAATCAAACCCAGTGACTCCCAGATATGAGTCTGGCACTCTAGCTGCAAGATCAAACTGGCTTACAAAGCAAGTTTAGCTACCACTTAGAAGACAACATGCAAGAGTGAGGATAGACAAAGGGGTTTGTTTGTCTGTTTTCAAACAGCGGAGAATGAAACTTTAGACTTCACTACCACAAGGCGCAGCTTTGGTCACCTGCATCAAGGGCGTAAAAAAGGGTTCAGACCACCTCATGATGGGACATGGCTATCAGCGACCAGTAACCCTGGTGGCTGAATGATTTGTTCTATGCTACCTTGTAGTATGATTCTAAGGTCAGCTGTTGGGAGACTAAACAGTGCGGACCATGGATTTAATCCCTGCTTATGCTTTTTCATATCCAACAGGAAGCCACGGTGGTGCAAACAGACCTCCGGTCTAACACAGCAGGACATTTCTTAATAATTCTACGTTCTCAGCTGAACTTTTGTCTCTTCAGTATAAATAGACTCTAACATTCATAACTAGGGCAGTTGACGGTGTTTTCATCTACTGCTTTCAGGCAGCAAACTCTTCATCTTGAAGAATCTCAATGCATCAGGAATAGAAACTCACTAAAGCCTGAAGAACCTTTAATGTCTTCTGGGGCACGATAAAATCTGGGGCACCATCGCAAACATGCCTTCAGAATACATGCTCTTCATCTCAGCTGGACAGCTCTAAGTCACCCTGGCGTGATTTAATCACATGAACTAAAAAAAAAATATCTGCCTCTGGAGTTAGCAAGCACCCTCATCTAGAGACTTCTCGTTGCCACCTTTAGTAACCTTCAAGGACCATCATATAAACCTTTTTCCTAGAAATCCGTAGGCTTCTTAGATAGCCTCCAGTAGTTCTGAATGCCGCCCTGTTAAAGGGCTAACTCTGGCATCTGATGAGTCACAGGATCTATTTGCTCACAGTGACCTACTTAACTACTAACCCAGTTACCTCCCCTCCATCTGTCAAGACAGGTTTCAAATCATGCCAGCGCTACAAAAAGCTGCAATGCCCGCTATTCCCAGAGGGACTGGGGTGAGTAAATGTTTCTGGCTATTAAATTTAGAACACCGGAGAACTTAACATTGGCAACTCAACGGGAAAACAATGGCTACATTTAACAGCTAAATCCAAGGCGCAGGATGACAGCTTTCGAAGATTTAGCTGCAAATATTTCAAAGGAGGCAGGTTTTTAAAACGTATATAATGTTTTTAAAACATTTATATGTATATATATATATACCCTGAGCACCCTGAGCATTCAGAAAGTGTTGGTCATCTTAAAATAATAAGGTTTAACAGGTCAGAAGTAATATAACTCTATTCTTAATACATTATAACCATCTTTCATGGAATTTGAATCCCTGTCATTCTAACTACAGATTTTTAAATACATATATATATTTTTCTGATTGAAGCTTTTAACATGTTTCTATGGTTACTACCCAAGGCCACATCAGAGAAGCGTGGACAGCCAGCAGTTCAGAAAGACAAAAGGCAGCTACATCCTTGGATGCATTAAATAATGTATGAATGTTAAGGCACTCATGTGCGAGGTGGGGGCAGGATCACCTAAGTCCAGGGGTCTCCGTTATTTAAGGCAGCTCAGGAAGTAGTACACTAACCATTACAGCCACTGAATTTTAGAGACCTGTAACTAAATTTCACTTGGCTCAAAATGGTGAGGTATATATATTTTGACCTCAGAGTCACACAGACAATCCAGTCAGAAATCCCTCAGGAGGGCCAAAATGAATCAAAAGGTCAGGAAATGGCTGCCGGAACACGGATTGCATTGTCCCACCCTGGAAGCAGGGGGCAGAAGAGAAATTAAATTCCTTGCTGAGATACATTTGAGGCTGATCTCAATCTTTTTCCAGAAAATGGGCCTCCCTTCTAAACTCAAATATAAGTCTCACTATATTTCAGCAATGTCCTGCCGCGCTGACGCCATGGTTTTCCATACAAACATATGTGCACGGATTTTGTTTTGGGTTCAATCTGTATCAAATCAAATGCAAGAAAATTAGTATTCACTCGTACAGATCCTCTTCGAATGTGGTAGGATATGAATTTGGCAAAAAAAGTTCAATACAAATCGCGTATGAATCCCCTACATATCCCCACACATATCCGATATGGACCCCCTGCGTATCCACTGAACACGTAAAATCAGCCCTAAATCCACTTTGAATCTGCTCTCAATCTACTTCAAATCCACTCTGGATCTGTTGTAAATGTGAGCAGTACAGCCACTTTCCCACCTCCCCAGGTTCACGAATATAATGAAGCTTTATGCAAACGTTCTGAAGCATTTCATTCCAATTCGAATGTCATGTGCTCACGTTCCATTTGGCTCTGAATGTCCGAATTCGTATTACTTCATATGAATTTTGAATGTTATGAATATTCAAGCACATCCCTCATCAAGTCACAACTGATCGAGTCCAGTATCCCATCTCACAGAGTGACCCAATTATTCTTTCTGGGCATTCTCAAGCAAAAGACAAAGGCAAAAGCTTCACCTGCTCTCTGTTTCCTGCCAACTGCCCTCAGAAGAAGAAGAAGAGTTGGCTTTTCTAGCCCACTTTTCTCACCCATTTAAGGGGATTCAAATTGGATGACAAACCTATTCTTCTCCCCACAACAGAACACCCTGTGAGATAGGTGGGGCTGTGAAAGCTCAGAAGAGAGCTGTGACCCACCCAAGGTCACCCAGCTGGCTTCGTGGTGGAGGGCGGAATCGAAGCCGGTATTCCCACATAAGAGCCCAGCTCCTAACCACTAGACCAAACCACTAGACATCCTGACTGTCTCTCCAACTTGGAGGAAGTACCTAGACATCCATTCTAGGAACCACTGATACACCTGGGAAGATTAGATGGCATACACTACAGTCTCTAAGTCACTTTTTACCTCCCTAAAATACAGCAGAATCATAAGACCTTTCTGCACTCATCTCACTATGAACTGAACCAGTGGTTCTGGACCAGTGAGGCCCACTGGTTTGGACCATGGTCTGGAGCAACAATGTCTGCACAACAGTCCTAGTCCAGAGCAACCCTGGGCTGAGCTTTGGGACCAGCCTCTGAGGAATCTGAAGGACAAGGAAATTCTGTGTCCCTTCATGTTTGGGACCAGGGTCCATTGGTCCATTGATAGATCTGCTTAAATAGATCAACCAGTGTTTCAGATCAAAGGCACCTTGGTTTGGATCACAATCCATCTTTTGCTGTCAGCAGGGATTCACAGACCCAGAAGACGACAATGGTGGCTCCTATTCCAGATTAAATGTGAGTCCTGAAAGGCCCACAGAGTTGGAAGGGACCTCCAAGGTTCCAAGTCTAAGCCTCTGCTCAATGCAGGATTCACTAGACCCGTCTATATCTATATTTGACGCAACCTTTGTTTGCAAGGATCCAGATGCCCTACTTCAGCCAGTCCAAGCCATAGGTCTATTAGTGCAGTAAAGGAGCAGGAGGTATTGTTCTACCCTTCCAAGTTTGTCTGGGGCTTCACTATAACATACGAACATAAGAGAAGCCCTGCTGCATCAGGCCACAGCCAATCTAGTCCAGCATCCTGTCGCACACAGTGGTCCACCAAATGCTCATGGGCATCTCAAGCAGAGACAAGGACAAACCTTTGCCTGCTCTTGAATCCCAGCAAATGGTCTTAGAAGCGCCCTGCTTCCCCACACACACACCCCAGCCTGAAAGATGCACCTAGGCATTCATTCTAGTAGCCATTGATACATCTGTCATCCATAAATTTGTCTAACCCTACCTTAAAGCGATCTAGACTGGTAGCTGTCACCACCTCTTCTGGCAGCACATTCCATAAGCCGATGACCCTCCGGGTGAAGAAATACTTCCCCCTGTCGGATCCGACTCTCCTACCCATCAGCTTCATAGAGTGCCCCCTGGTTCTAGTGTTATGCGATAGAGAAATGTTCTCTATCCACCTTTTCTATACCATGCATAATTTTAAATGCAGCAGGATAGCAAAACCTGAAAGTGATTATAAAGAGCTCCAAAGGGATCTCTTGACATTGGGTGAGTGGGTTTTGAAGTACCAAATGCACTTCAATCTTAGCAGGTGGAGCAAATTGATGCACAGTAGACAAAGAAGCCCAATTACGCCCATAAACTGATGGGGGTTGAAACTTTCTGTGATCTTGTGGTTCTGGTGGGAAGCTCCAATGAAAGTATTGATCCAAGTGAAAAAAGCAAATTCGATGCTTTTAGGAAGGGAATAGAAAATAAGATGGCAAGTGTAATTTTGCCTGGTTATAAATTGATGGTGAGGCCACATCTGGAATATTGTGTACAGTTCTGGTCACCACAACTCCGAAAGGATATTGTGCAACTGGAAAAGGTGTAGAAAAGGGTAACCAGGATGATCAAGGGACTGGAACAACTTCCTTACAAAGCCAGGTGGTATCAACTATGCCTTTTCAGCCTGGAAAGACAATGTCCACTAGGTATGTGCATGGATATTTGAAAATTCAAAACTCCGATTCGAATTCGACGAATATTAACTTTCAAATTCGAATCGGATTTTTTGAAAATCTGGATTTTTGAAAATCTGACATAGATTTTCGATTAATTCAACTGAATTTGCCAACATATATCGCATCTGAATATCGAGTCTATTTGCGCTTATAATACGGGATGCAAACGTGATAAAAACGGGATGCAAACGGATTTGCAAATCAGATACGAATGCTCCAGTCATTCGTATATTCGATTTCGAATTGGATTTTCAAAAATATGGATCTGGATAATCCGGATTCGAATCGGATTTTCAAAAATCCAGATTTTTGAATTTTGATTCGAATTGAATTTGAATGCAAGAAATGTATTTGTGCATATCCCTATCATGCACAGCTTTACCAGAAGTAGCCAGTATGCTCCCAGTCACAGAGTTTGCGCCCCCTTCCAGATGTGAATGTTGCAAGCGGGCAGGACAAGGTGGCTGCAGCTGTGCAGTCGCATGCTGTGGGCTGATCGCCCAAGGCAACATTCCAACGTGCCATCCGCACTCCAGGTACTGGTGGTCTTTCTAGGGACTGCCCTAGCACCTGAAGTACGAATGTTTCCCTCTGAGCCTGATCTTAACCTCCATGGGATGGGAGTGTTATAGCATCCCACTGATGAGTGAAGTGTGAAGAGGCCTCTTCACTCTTCCTTCCCATTTGCAACCAGAACACATCTACTGGCACAGGGCGTCTGGACTGAGCTCCAAACGGTGCTCCCCCAATGGCCGTTTCTGCAGCAGGATAGCTCAGCTGCACTGCTCTGCCCGGCTTAGTATAATGCACTCTATGTGTCATTGCCCAAAGGATGAAAAGGCAATTTACAGCTGCTGTGAAACGCTACGTCCTGGCTACTTTTGGGTCAGGCAGGCCGGACCCATCTGTTCTCAAAGATTTATCCTGGCTGCCAACGTTCCGGTGTAGTCCTCAAGGTATAAAATGCTGTAAATGGCTTGTGACCTACATACCAAAGGAGTCCTTCTCCCAACACAATTAAGGCACCGAGTACATTTTATACTGTGCTATACAAGTCTTGATATTCCAGTACTGTATTTCACCAAAGCCTTCTTTACACATTTGGAGATCTTAAGCTGGAAAGCAAGGTATAAGTGAATCAAACTAATAAACTATTGGGGGGAGGGGGGGAGGTTTTGCTTCCCTTATTCTCCCCCGCCGTCCAAATCCTTAACAGGCACATAGGGTATATTCAAAAGCCCCCCAAAACTGCTCTCCCTGGATAACAACAAAGAGCCAAGCAAACAATTTATTGCAACTAATTGAAGTCCTGGAGCCCTGGAAGAGAAGCATATTAGTCATTTAGCAGTTGAGTTAACACTGCAATGCTTTCCTTACCATTTCATTAGGAGCACAATTGCTCCAGAAGCATAATCATATGCTTAGTCAGTGCTCTGTCCGTATCTAGAGACACAACATGTTGTCCTGGCAGGGCTTTAGTTGATAAGGTGTCTGCTCTGCCCATCACCTCAATTATTGACTGTATTTTATGGTCAATCTAATGGCCAAATGCTGATCAGCAAGCCATCAGGTGCCCATAATAGGAGAGTGACCCTCCGTTTATATGTACCATTAAAGCTCATTAGTGAATAATTAGATTCTTTAATCCGCAAACTCAGAGGCATGCAAATATGACTCAAGCAGTCCTGATTCTGGAAACAGTCCACTAAAAGCTTCATTTTTTTTAATCAAGTTTCATTTTGGTCATTCAAATAGTGCTGTGGGCTTGAGAAGGTCTTTCTTCCACAAGGAAGAAGGCTGTTCTTTAAAATCTGATAAATTGTAAATATTCCTTAAGCAAAGGGGAGGGAGAAAATGAATTATATTCTTTTATGTTGATATACAGGTCAGCAGTATCATGTCCTAGTTATTTAAGGATTGATCTAACATTGATGATGATCCTACAGAGTGGTAGAAGCAGCACTGATCCATCACTGAAGCAGTAGGATTCCCTTGGGGTCTGTCATAGAGGTCCTTCAGTGATGTGGTACTGGAGCGGTCCACAAAGATTTTTATGGCTGCTTAGCAGGCGTTCCAGCTGAAAGTACAGTTGGCTGCTCATTGCTGGGCCAGCAAAGGGTGTCCTAGGGATCATTGTCTATGTTGTTGTTGTTTTGGTGGACAGCTCAATGAAGGTGTCAGCCCAGTGCGCAGCAGCAGCAAAAAAAAAAGCTAATTCAATGCTGGGAATAATTAGGAAGGGAAAAGAAAACAAGTCAGCAAGTGTCATTTTGCCTCTTTATAAATCTATGCTGAGGCCACATTTGGAATATTGTGTACAGTTCTGGTCACCACACCTCAAAAAGGATATTGTGGAACTGGAGAAGGTGGAGAAAAGGGCAACCAGAATGATTAAGGGGCTGTGGCACCTCCTTTGTGAAATCTGCAACATCTAGGCCTCTTCAGCCTGGAAAGATGGCATTTAAGAGGGGATCTAAGCATAGAAAATCATGCATGGTATAGAAAAGGTGGATAGAGAAAATGTATTTTCTCTATCACAGAACATTAGAACCAGAGGGCACTCTATGGGTGTTTTTCCACTGCAGCCCTTAGATCTGGATCTAAGAAGATCCGGATCTAAGGAATGGGTACATTTCTTAATCCGGATCTAGTAGATCCGGATTAAGGGAAGCACCCAATCTGTTTCCACAGGAGGTGTAGCACCCATTAGGAATGGGTGCTAACACCCCTGCTGTGCAAACAGCTTTGCACCCATGTGGAGAATCCGGATCGACCCACAAGGGGTCGGTCCATTACCCCAGGTGTTTTGGGGGGCGGGGGGGGCAGTCTTCGAAGCAACTTCAAAGTCAGCTTCGAAGTGACTTCGAAGCATGAGCTCAACTTTCGAAGTTGAGCTCATGCTTCGAAGTGACTGTGAAGTCAATGTTGGGGGAGGTCCCAAAGGTGCATCCCCTCCCCCTAGCCTCCTTTGGACCCCACTGCCTGTTTCCAGTGGAAACAGGCTCCCTTTAATCTGGATTTTCTGGGAAAAGACCCCATTGTAGACCCCTTTAATGGGGTCTACAGAAAATCCAGATTAAAGGCCAAAATGTACCCATTAGATCCGGATTTCCCCAATGGCAGTGGAAACAGTCAGGTCCGAAATGGGTGCCGTAGTGGAAATGGGGTCACCCAGCTCACACCCAAATGGGTCCTAAATGGGTGCAAAAATGGGTACTTTTGACAGTGGAAAAACACGCCAAGACGCTGATGGGTTGGAGAGCCATATCGGACAAGGCAAAAGATTTATTCATCCAGAGATCATCTGACTATAGAATCTGCTGCCAGAAGAAGTAGCACTACTTAGGATGGGAAGGCAGATTTGCCATACCACCATCCAAAGAGGTTTAAGCATGCCTTTGTGCCCCTTAAATGGAACACAATGAGAGCCAATTGACTGCTGGCCACCATGTGATCCTGCCTTACCCTCACATCCTACTGGGAAAAGGGCCCACCACCTTAAAAGCAGGTAGCCCAACAGCAGAGGGAGCAAACCCTCCATACATAGTTGAGTTCCCTCCTCAAAGATTCTGCAGAAGATATGCATCTGCTTCTTGGAAGATACAATCTCCCCTCCAGGTGCTCATCAAAGTGACTGTGACTATGCAAAATACAGCAGTCATGATCGTTATGAGTATGTGGTGTAGCATGTTCAGCCTTCCACACAGTTACAAATAAACTGTCCTCCTAATACACCACACATTCGAACTTGGATAATTTTTCATTCCGTTTACACCCATTCTTATTGCTCCTAATTGTATTTTAATTATTTATTTCTTAAAGACTGTAATTGGGTGGTATAGAAATGCTGCAGTAGTACTAGTAACAACAACAACAATATGGCAATCTTGATGCAAGCTACCATAACAGGATATTTCGGTTACAAAAGCAGCACACTGCTTCCGGAACAAGTAGGTTTTTGTTATAACCAACATGTTAACATGGCCTTCTCCCATATTGACCTGCCCGTCCCTTAAGATCTGGAGGGGAGGCCCCCCTGGTTGTTCCACCACCTTCAGAAGTGAGGCTGGTGGGCACCTGGGAGAGGGCCTTCTCAGTAATGGCCCCCAGGCGATGGAAGAATCTCCCCCTGGAGGTGCATCAGGCTCCTTCTCTGATTAGGTTCAGGAAGGCGATGAAGATGCACCTCTTCGCTGAGGCGTTCGGCTAAACAACCTACAGGATAGGGCGAGATATAAATATAAATATAAATAAGAAAATAGTGCCCCTGTTCCCTCCCACACCATATTCCTTTTGTATCTTGCCTCTTTAGATTGTAAGCCTGAGGGCAGGGACCTGTCTAAGATTTTTATAATATTGTAACCTGCCCTGAGACCTCCGGGTACAGGGCAGGATAGAAATACAAATAAATAAATAAAATAATAATAAATTGTTGTTGCTGGGTACCATCATGCTGTGGCTGACTCCTGTTATCTGTACGGAAGCCTCCGTGGGCACCTCTATGCAGTTTTCTTGGCAGAGCTACAGAAGTGGTTTGCTATTACCTAGGTTCTGGGGAGCATAAGCAACACAGCGGTAATTGCAATTAGCTATGCAGGCTCTCCGTGCTATGATTAGGCTTCATGGAATGAATTTTAATTGTACAACGAAGGTTGACTGTAACAGAATTAGCAACCCCGATCAGATCGAAGAGGGATCTGTCATCATATTGGGAAGATTTCAAATTAATGCCACCCAACTGGAGCATGACATTCAAGGAGTTTCTGAGTATGCCAATGGTTACCAACCACAAATGAGACTGTGAAATATTTCGAACTGTGTTTAGACATAACAAAAGGGGCCCCTCAGAGAGACAGTGTGTGGCCCTCGTGTCCCCAAGCTTTCTCTCAATCCACATTTTCTAGGGCTGTGTTGAGACATAACAAAAGGGTTGCCTCAAAAGTGCCTCAGAGAGACAGTGGGTGATTTTCCACTTAGCACTAAAAGACCCATTAAGGGTCCTTAATGGGTCCTTAATGGGTACTGAGGTGCTAGTGGAAAAACCCCGGAGCACTAGAGTACCCATTAAGGACCCATTAAAGGTCCTTAATGGGTCCTTAATGGGTACTCTAGTGCTAAGTGGAAAAACACCCAGTGTCTGGTCCTCATGTTCCAAACTCTTCTCTAATCCACCTTTTCTAGCACAGAATGTTCAGAGAAGGTGAAGGCGCAGACTGGTGTGAGAACAATCCCACCTCAAGCTGCCTCAGGGATGCTGCTTCTATTTTTTTTTCTTCTTTACTGTTTCTGACCACAGAGCTTTAATTTTACCTCTCTTTCCTGGCCATGTTGGCTGGAGAATGAAGAGGAGTCTTAACAATAAAGGGAAACTCACATATTCCCAGCCCTATTTAAAACATGGTCCTTAACAGCTCTTGACATCCATTTCCTGTCAAGATCCCTTTCTGCCAATCATAAAGGCATCTGTCATCAGTTCCTGAAACAACTGATGTTTTAGCATGTCAATGTGCGTATTGCTTTAAGCCTTATCATGAACGATGCTTGAATATTGCAATGATTGACACACAGTAAGTACAAAAGATGGGGGGAAAGCCCTTAAAGCAATCACAGTTCCTTTCTCTCTGCTGCTTCCTGCACTGAGACATAGGCCTTTCCGAATGGGCCCTTAATCCAGATTAAGAATCCATATAGTATGCATCTAGGCCTCTACTTCTGTAGGTTGATGTGGATCTTACATTCTATCCCACTTTTCACACCCATTAAAGGGACTCAAACTGGCCAACAAAGCTTTCTATTCTTCTCCCCACAACAGACATCTTGTGAGGTAGGTGAGGCTGTGAGAGCTCAGAAGAGAGCTGTGACTTGCCCAAGGTCACACAGCTGGCTTTGTGGAGGAGTGAGGAACCAAACCCAATATTCCCATATAAGAGTCTGGCTCCCTAACCATTAGACCAGACACCCACACAAAAGTCTCAAGGCTAGGAACTTCTGCTCCTAGTTCTCTGAGGTATGGAGGGGCAGATGGTGCTAATCCTGCCACACCTTTCCACGGTCAGGGCCAGTGGGCCTGGCGAATCTGGATCCACGTTATATGCTACCACTGGTTACATACATGACATTAATTTCTGATCAGCAAGATAAAGGATGATACCAAATGGGGTGGATGCGTTGCGCTTGAAATACCTGCCTTGTTGAAAATGCCCTCTAACTTTATTCAAAAGATATCCATATAGGCCAGAGGTATTGTACACAAGCTGATCAATAAAATATTTCGTTTTCTATAATGATGTTCCCAGAAGTTTCCTCCACCATAAAAATAATTCTTTTGCTTGACACCAAAGGCTCTATGAAATAAAAGCCAGAGTTGCAAACACATCCAGGAATCAATTAAGCAAAACAACAACAATAAAAATGCCTTTCACGTGGCATAAGACCAGTTATCTCACCAACTGCATCCATCACACAGTAAATGGGAAGGCATTTACATCTTCACCACCTTTCTACTTTGCAACACACTTGTTGAAAAATGTCTGCTAAGCCTCATTTTCTAATGCTATTGCACTTACAACAGTAACAGACACACAGATCCATATAGAATACTCTATATCACAAATGTTCCATGTAATTAACATCTTGGGCAATAGAAGCCATATCTAAATGCCCACTGGGCTAAATTTAATAGGATCTTCAGCCTCCAAAGAGACTTTTCCATCTTCTTATCCTACCTTTCAGACTGGCTAATCCTTGCCTCTTAAATGCTAGCATTATTTATATTCTTGATCTTTCCCTTGCTTATATTGAAAAATGTAATTTTCCAATTTCTTCTAGAAATGGGACAGTCTAAGGAAAGGAGGAGAAAGAGAAAGAAAAAGAAAAAGAAAGAGGAGAAAGAGAAAGAGTTGGGTTTTGTACCCTACTTTTATCATCCTTAAAGGGGACTCAAAGCAAAAAAACAAAAAAACCTCAAAGCAGCTGACAAACTTTCTGTTCTTCTCCCACACCAGAAATCCAGTTAGCTTCATGTAAGAGTGCAGAATCAAACCGGAAGACTACTAGATAAAAGTCTGACATTCTAACCATAAGACCAAACTATTTGCCCTTTAGTGAGCCCATCTGATTACAGTGCAAGAGAAGCTTTCTTATATGGAAAAGTGGCAACTAGGAATGTGCACAAATGCAATCAAATATCTGAAGATTCGTATCAATTTAAATGTTTAAAATGTGAATGTATTCACATTCTATTCAAATCAAATACATTCAAATCTATTCGTACAAATTTTCAATTCGTATTTGAAGATACAAATGTCAACAACTTTCCAATGTGAAAGTATGCAGCCCGTTTTTATCCCGTATACATCTCGTTTTCATTCCGTACGTATCTGTACAAACATGTACGGATACAAATAAGATGAGTACGGATACGTATGTAATGCGTACATATCCGTATGAATGATTCGAAACATTTGAAAATTTGTTTGAATGTTACTTACCAATTTAGGCACATTTGATTCAAGTTTGAATGTTCAAATTTGATTGAATTTGAATTTCGAATATTTGGAATATTTGTACACATCCCTAGTGGCAACATCTGTGGTTGTTCATTTACAAAGTGTAGTAACCACAAAAGCTGCATAACTTTTCCCCTAGCTTCCTTTTCTTCAGCCTTCCATTTCTCAAGCCTCAGAGTAAAAGGAGTAACTATTTTCCTATTCCATAAGCTTGTAGTGCACACTCAGCACCACCAAGGTGCTGAATTCTTTCCACTCCATGCAGCGGCCTTTGGGCACTATGGAGTCTGAGCACATGTTTCTAAAGGACAATTTGCCTTCTCTTCCTGTTTGAGGATTTTCCCCACCTCCTACCACAGGATGTGACATGAGAAGGACCTCTGACCCGGAAGATCGCAATTTTCCTCCAATCACCTCCCCTAACGTTGCATCGATGTCACTTCCTCCAGGCTCCTTCTTGTGCTGTAGAAAAACCCCTTGCACCATTAAACTAGATCTCTTTTTCCACCTGTAAGCTGTCTCCAGTTTCTTCATTTTTACCCTTACCCCATTTTCTTATCTAATCAGAGTCAGCCATCACACGTGGCTGACTCCTGGAGTTCGGGCCAGTCGGGTATCCAGCAATATCTGTCGCAACACCCGGCTTATCACAGCGGCCCTTCTGCTGTTGTTCCTATCGCAGCCACTCCAATCTGCATCCAAGGGCCCTCCTGCTCCAGTACTGGTCTCCCACTGTGTATGTGGGTGGGTGAGAGAGAGACAGAGAGAGAGATGGAAAGAAACTACTTCCACTTCAGGCAATGAATAATAATTTGAGGGCATATGAAGCAGAAACACGTAATTAAGGTTGATGAATTTGAGCAACCACATTTTAAAAAGGACTCTCGGCTTAATATTTAAATATAGTCTACATGCATTTTACTGCATGGAACCAAGTGAATCTCATCCAAGTTACATAACAGCTTGTGGGTACTACATGAGAAAAAGATGGAATCAGTGTGAGAAAAAAAGAAAGAAAGAAAGAAAGAAAGATTCCCGCAAGTAACTGAAGCTCAGTAATTCTTCGGCTTCATGTTACTACAGAGAAGAACGTGCAGAGTCTCAAACTCACAGCTGATGGGGGGTGGAGACAAGCCTCCCTTGCCCATCAAATGGTGGCAAGGAAAGCCCTTGCTGTTCTTTCACACAATCACAGAACCAGAGAGTTGGAAGGACCTCTAGGGTAACTGCGTCCAACCCCCTACTCAATGCAGAATTCCTTAAACCATCCCAGACAGATGTAGGCCCAGCCTCTTGCTTGAAGGCCTCCAGTGAAGGAGAACTCACAACCTCCCGTTGCTGTGAGGAAGTTGCTGCCCTCACTGTCAGGAAGTTCCTTCTAATATCTAATCTGTATTGACTCCATTGAAGTTTCATACCACTGTTTCTAGTCCTCCCATACTGTGCAAGTGAAACAGGGACGGTCCCTCTGCACTGTGACAGCCCTTCAGATACTTGAAGACTGTAATCATGTTTCCTCTCAGTCTTCTGAGTTTGGTCTAGTGGTTAGGAAGCTGGATTTAATTTTTAATTCGCTCTCAGTCCACTTTCAGAACGAAAGAACACAGCAGCAAACTAACCAATCATTTTCCTTCCACATTATCTAATTCTAAGATAACACAATGCAAAAGGAAACACCTTGTCACTTTATTGATGTGCTCTCCCATTCTGAAAGTGGACTGAAGCTGGATTAAAGTTTAGGTGTGAACACAACCCAGGCTAAACATTCCCAGATCCTTCAACCGTTCCTCATAGGACATGGTTTCCAGACCACTCACCGTTTTGGTAGCCCTCCTTTGAACTTGCTGTAGTTTGTCAATGTCTTTTTTAAATTGTGGGTGCCCAACTGAAAGAGCAGACAGTAGCCTGAGGAGGTTAGCGTTTCATCCCACCTCAATCCATATTAAATACCAGATAGTACATTTTGGAAGTATATTTTCTGGCCTTTAATGGGAACTAAGGCATGCAGGGACAACTCCTCAAAGTTGCTTTTGAGCTTCTTCTTTCTTTTCTTTTTAAATGGGCGCCTACATCCTACACCCCATTATCTTAACTGTTATCTACAAACACAAACGCCATTAAATGTTAACCATTTGGTTTGTAGCTATGCCATGCCCAAGAGACATTGTGTAAATCATAAAGATGAAAACTACCTTATGAAGAATGAAGCTGCAGCTGAAGTACCTGCAGAGACGTTGGCAGGCGTAACCAAACTCTGGGAAGTCACAGCACCACCAGTCCCAGACTGGTCACAGTTGTTCTGTCCTGAGGTGACTTGAATATTAGAACCTTCCTTTCCACACTCTGCTGCTGCTGCTGCCTCCTGGGTAGGGGAGAAACAAGATTAAAAACACATGTTTATAAATATATATTAACTCTGAGGGAAAGTTTGCCCTTTAAATAGCACAGAGGTGTGAGAAACTAAAAATATTATGGAAGGCACAATGAAATTTACCTTGAGGAACAGTGAAATCCCAGTATTAGAAGTGGTAAAATGAACAAGATACCACATGATGTCCTTGGGCTAGTGGTTAGGAAGCTGGACTTTTATGTTGGAATACCGGGTTCGATTCCACCCTCCCCCATGAAGCAAGCTGGATGACCTTGGGCTAGACACAGCTCTCTTCTGAGCTCTCACAGCCCCACCTACCTTACAGCGTGTTCTGTTGTGGGGAGAGGAACAGAAGGTTTGCCAGCCGCTTTGAGTCCCCTTAAATGGGTGAGAAAAGCAGGTAGAAAAGCCAACTCTTCTTCTTCAAGTTGGGTTTCATAGCTGTCAAAACTACATTACTAATAAAGTTAAGATTTATACAACATAGTGGGTTTCATTCCAGAAACCTACAGTTTTATACAAAAATCACTCTAGGGGATGCAATCTCACAGACTCTATCCTAACTGCTGGTAATGACTTCCATGGCACGTTTTGCCTTAATCCAGCACCACATTAAAGTCCAACTGCATACAAAACATACTGTGAAAAATCATTTTATGCAAGGGCAACAGTGTCTGAATACAGCACAGGTATGCAACCTTGCTGGTAGATCCCAGGATGACAGGAAGCAGGTGACCAATGGCTTCTGACTTCCCCAGTTCTTTACCAATGGCAAGAGTATAAGGAAGGATACAGAGAGCACCAAATTCTAGAGGTAAAATAAATGAATAAATCTATGTTCAGGTGGAAGGACAACCAGGATAGGTGCACGTAAAGTTTTTGGACTTGAAACACCTCTGCCTGACAATAAATTCCTCACTTCACAATTTGTTAATTATAAGCATTTTACTTCTGTGCTAAACTTTAACAGATGAGTTTAGGGGTCCTAGTAAAAAATGCAAGTAGGTTCTACAAACTCACCACTGATTTTCTAATGATCCCTTAATTTTCTCTGTTTTCTCCCACAGGCAAATTGCCAACAGTAGGCAAATTCTGCATGGAAAATTTAAAAAAAAACTGAACCATCTGCTACTGGTATAAGGATAGGGCAACAAGGGGATAAAGATATTTGTAGGCATTCAAAATCCGATCAAATGTGCTGAATTTCAACAGTTGAACTCAAATAGAATGTCCTTAAATTTGAATGTAAACATTCAAATCAAATTTCAGATCTACTCGTTTGAATTATCCGGACATTTGTATGTGTACAGGTTGTTGAGACCTATGCATCATGTACGAACCAACACAGGTTCATACATGATGCATGCCTGAAGATCCGCATCTTTCCCGCATCCGTATGCATCTGTACGAATCCATACGGGATGAAAATGAGTTGCATATGAGATAACTATGGGATGAATACGGAAGCGTACGGATGTTCTCGACATTTATATGTGCAGATTCGAATAAAACATTTGAACGAATAGATTCAAATTTGGTAAATACAAATCAAATCTTGTTAAATTTGAATTTAAAAGATTTGAATAAAATTTTTGGGTATTCGATTCGAATAGAATGTCAAAAAAAATATCTTGATGAGAAGGATAGGAATTAATCAAATGCAACTCTAAAGTAGAGACTGCCAGACATTCTGCTGTGTGTATAGACTAATCCACATCTGCTTGGCTCTTTGGAAAGGGCTGAGTGATTACCTCATAAGCACCTGTCCTTCTGGAACCTGTAAGGTGACTTGCTACCTGATGACATCACCCCAAACCACAAAACCCCTATCATCTCTTTCCCTGTTCCTGCAGGTACCTGTACCAGGAAGACAGGTGAGTAGCAAGTAAAGCTTCATCCAGATAACACTTAGTTAATCCGCATTATTTGGTTAATCTGGAATAAAGCATAGATAATCAGGAATAAAATTTGTCTGGGTGTGTTTTAGATTATTCAAATAATGTGGATTAAGTAAGTGCTGGATGAACCTTGGCTATGTCCCTGCCTAGCTATCTGGCAAATGTGGGCTGGCCCAAAGAAACCGTGAGCTCTCTGATGAGAAACAGTCCTTCGCATGCCTCTTATTCAATGCAATGTTGCTCAAGGGATTGAAAAATAATGGTGTCTCCAATTGTAACGGCATAAAGAATTTGCACTGAAAAACTAGAATTTGTGTCCTCATCCTGCCCAACTCAAGGAAGGAGCAAGAGGACATATCTGAGAGGCAAAAGAACTGAATAAAAGGAACTTTACTATTTGGAACATCAGCAGATTCTGAGAGTCTTAGGAGCACACAGTAGATCATCTATACCTGAACACATCCTTCAGGTATTGCTAGAGTTCACAGACCTATCCGCACAAGGGCTGTCGGAAAGCATGAAGGACACCCTTGGAGGGAGCATTCATTTCTCTGGGTGCGCCAGCCGCTCTGATTGGCTAACTACAGCTAGCCAATCAGAGCTAGCCAATCAACTGTAGCTAGCCAATCAGAGTGGCCAGCGTGCACAGGTGCACCCAGCTCACCATTTTGGGACCCGGCAAGGATGAGGTAAGTACCTCGCATGTGCATGCACCCCCATGTAGGCCTGGGCCTGGGAGGGGGGTGCCCGGGGGGGGGGTCCTGCAGGCCCTAGGGGACCCAATCTGGTCCCTAGAACTTGCAGGAACCAGAGGAAGCGACTGGACAGGCCTGCCCACCCTGCCCCCATGCCGGCCTTTTCAGGCTAGGACACGTGGGGACGCTTTCCCCATTCACCCGTAGGCAGGTAGGAATGTGTGGAGACGCGTTCCTTATCTGCCTGTGTGTGAATGGGAAAAGCGTCTCTGCGTGTCCTAGCCTAAGTGCACTACAGCCATTTGTGCGAAAAGACCTCAGGTCCCATACGCTCCAGACAATATCATAGCCAGGTCCAGTGTTGGGCCAACTGAACCAATGGCTCAGGCCACAAAGGTTCAAAGGCACAAGCCAGGGTACATATGCTCCTGCTCTTTGGCCCTCAAGTCATGGCTTTATCTCTCTGGACAACCATCTGAAGGTGTTTATCTTAACTCCAACACAAGCAAAGGAGTGGACTTAACAATGTATCTAATGACAAAAATGCCTATATCAAAGGATAACTATATAACACCTGAAAAATAAACTTCTGAAGAATATAACAATACCTGAAAAGATTGTGTGAGAATATCTTTACTTACATACATAAAAAATTTCTCCCAAGTTAATTGCATTTGATATAAAAAGGGAATTTACATGAACAAACAAGTTAATAAACTATGTACAAAAATAATGTTACAGTGTCCTGACTGAAACAAAGTGACATAGACAACAGGAAGACTGAAATACAGTGGTACCTCGACATACAAGTGCCCTGACATGCAAGTGTTTTGAGATACAAGCCGCCGAGCGAGTGATATTTTGCTTTGAGATGAGAGCAAGATTTGAGATACGAGTATGTAAATACAGTACAGTACATAACAAAAACAACTGAGGTGGTGTTTTGGGAGCTGGAATGGATTAATGGGAAAATTGCTTTGAGATATGAGCGATTTGACATAAGAGCAAGGTTACGGAACGAATTAAACTCGTATGTCAAGGTACCACTGTAGCTGGCTTGATAGATTCAATAAGAATGTAACGCTAATTTCTGTACAGACCAAAGGTCCATGAAGCTGGATATGTGTGTAGAGCCAAACACGTTTCGGCCTCTAGGGTTTTCCTCTGTAGCTTCTAATGAGTTGTCCTTTGATATAGGCATTTTTGTCATTATATACCTTTGTTTGTGTTGGAGTTAAGATAAACGTCCTCAGTTGGTTGTTCTTTGTTGCCGGTTTATCTCTTTGGGACTGTTTGCTGTGTTGTTTTATCTCTCTGGAAACACAGCTGTTACAGATCAGACAGGGCTTGACAGAGGGAACAACACTAGGAAAGTCTCCAAAGTAACCAAGGAAGCTGTGATTGACAATGAGTGAGAGCCCAGAAGAGGGGCTCTTTACCCCTCCACCCCTTTCCTGAAAACACAGGGAAAGGGAACTGCCCTGTTGTACCCCACCCAGCCTGCTCCATCTATCTCCCATGTGACGGGCTGGGGCTGCAGATCTGCAAAAACAGAAGGAAGGAAGGAAGGAAGGAAGGAAGGAAGGAAGGAAGGAAGGAAGGAAGGAAGGAAGGAAGGAAGGAAGGAAGGAAGGAAGGAAGGAAGGAAGGAAGGAAGGAAGGAAGGAAGGAAGGAAGGAAGGAAGGAAGGAAGGAAGGAAAAAGTAGAAGAAGAGTTGGTTTTTCTACTTTTCTCACCCATTTAGGAGTTTCAAAGTAGGTAACAAACCTTCTGTTCTTCTCCCCACAAGAGACACCCTGTGAGGTAGGTGGGTCTCTGAGAGCTCAGAAAAAGAGCTATGACTAGCCCAGGGCCACCCGTATGGCTTTGCGAAGGAGTATGGAATTGAACTCAGAGATTATCAAATAAGAGTCCTACACAAGAGGAGGAGGAGGAGGAGGAGCTGGGTTCCTCCTCTAGGCTTTCCTTGGTGCAGGATACCAGACTCCCCAGAGTTGACCCTGGACAGTACGGTGGGAATGATGAGACTTCTGTAATATTTGGAGGGCCACAGGTTGCCTACTCCTGGCACAAAGCTCGCTGTTCTACAAGTATTTTTTTCTGCAACTTGCACATCGGTTTGAGAAGTCATTTCCCCTGCCTCTCTTGTATTCCATGCATAGCTGTAACAATAAGCAATAAACGGAACGCATGTCGGCAAAAGCCCATTGCCAGACAAGGGTAAAACCATGACCAGAGGCAGACAACAGGAATAATACGGAGACCTTTTGTTATAGGCGATGCACGGTTAAACCATCTGACAAGCATGAAAACACAGAAAATGATCAGCAGAACTCTTTTTGTTTTATGGCACTATTCGGATGCTGGCAGAACAGTTTATCTGCTTTAGTTATAACTGTCAGGAATTATTTCTCAGTTGCACATCATCTAAAAGCACTCCCCGTTTTAAAAGGAACTATCCAAACCGTCACGTTTGTAGCACTGTTCCACTTGAGTGACTTAAAGAACCAAGAAAACAACAACACTTATTTCTTTTTGAGAGGAGGGTGAGATATTACCCACCCACCCAAAAAACATGCTTACGTGCCTACACACTTCAATGCACGTTTTTTCCAAATCACTCCTCTTTCAGAACAGAGAATTTTTTTCCACATCTCCTTTATCGATATTTGCTGAAAG
The DNA here is from genome assembly GCA_023333525.1 of Aspidoscelis tigris stejnegeri. Classification (NCBI taxonomy): domain Eukaryota; kingdom Metazoa; phylum Chordata; class Lepidosauria; order Squamata; family Teiidae; genus Aspidoscelis; species Aspidoscelis tigris. Next base: position 102,603,597 of record JALMGA010000003.1, on the reverse strand, counting down.
CAAGGTCTGAAAAATTGATCTGTTTTCTCCCGTACTGACAACGTAACCTAACATTAACACACGTTCAATAGCAGAGCAAACTGCCTGGAAAGCCAAGGGTGGCTGGTTCAATCCCCAGCCTCTTCCAAGAAGCAGGGAATAAGAAACCACTTCTGTGTCCCTGCCAAGAAAACTGTACAGAAGAAGAATATATTTGGTTCAAATTGGATGTGAATGCATTCGAATTTTAAACATTCAAATCAAATCGAATCTTCGGATAGTCGATTCAAATGGAATCTGAAAATTGCATTTGTGCACGTCCCTACTATAGACATGGCCAAAGTCACTTGTATCCCACTGAAAACTTTACAATCCATGTTATTTTCTTCTGATATTCCAGCTCAGCAGAAACGCAGCATCAGAAGCACTTGACGTTTGTACAGATAGCTGGGAAAATACAGACACCAAATTGGTTTTAGGTTGGACTGCTGAAGAGCAGAGTCCAAGTGATCTTCATGCTTAATCACATGAGAGGCCAAGATACATATCTGTCACTAAGGCTAACGAGTCTATGAATGATAATATATGACGCTTCCACCATCTGAAATACTACTCTGACATTTCAAACTAATTAGTTAAAATAAATTTGGGCAAAAAGAGACAGCATTGTAATAAAACACAAATGCAATTAAATACTCCCTGGGATGTCACCAAACTTTAAAATCCATGCTGCAATAGATCATGTTTTACAACCATCTCCTATGGGGTGACATGCTAGAGCTTTTTCATAGTTATGTATGCCCTAGTCTGCATTTATTATACACCCTTTCACTACTTTTGTGAAGGGGCAATAATGCAATTGCGTTTGCCAGCAGAAACACAACTGATCTACCAACAGAACATCCACAGGGTCACACCAACCAATGCAATGAAGACATTTATGTCTGAGGAAATGTTTGCACACATGTTTCTACGGAATTTAAGCTGCTGGCAGTTTCTGAACCTCTATTATAGTGTTATCCCAAAATGCGTCATTTAGAGTACAGCAGAGTGTGCACAGCAAAAAGCCCTAAATCTTCTTAGTGGAGCTGCAGATTATGGCTGCATCCACACTAGGCCTAATGTGTACTCCATGAAAGCAGTCCAAAGTCGGATCACTCCAGGGAGGGGTTATCCCATTTTTGAGTGGCTGCATTGGCAGAGCAATGCGGACATGCCGGACCAGCGAGTGGACAGAAGCACACCAGCAGCTAAGTCCAAAAAGGCTGTTGGTTGTCTTTTGGTGAAGGACAATTCCAGTAAAGCAGTGGAAATATGAAGAAGGTTTGGCCTGCCCCTGGCCCAGCCCATAATCTCCCCTTCCTTCCTTCCTTCCTTCCTTCCTTCCTTCCTTCTTTCCTTCCTTCCTTCCTTCCTTCCTTCCGTCCGTCCGTCCGTCCGTCCGTCCATCCGTCATTGACATTCCAGTTTCAAAATCTGAAGCCCAGTCAGGCAAAAGTTGGGGAGCTTTGGGCAAAAATTAGAGAAGAAACAGAAAGCTGCTATATTTTTCATACAGCTTTCCCTTTTATTAGGGTTACCAACACAAACAAGTGTTAGCTGCAGGCTAGGGTGGTATTCAGAGACATATTTTCCCTTATGCCTTGTATGTTGGGATGGGGCAGGAAACAGGACAAGGCTATTGGCCGTGGACATCCTGTTCCATGCCAACCCCTATGCTGGCTCCAAAGCTCATGCCAACTTCAGAGCCAACATGGGGAGCCTCTAAATGCTCTTTAAGTTCTTGGCAACTGGAATCTTCAATGAACTCATTTCAGTGTTGGGTTGCCAAACTGGGTTCGCCATGGAAGCATCCCATCCACACTCTTAGATGGTCCAGTATATCACCCCCAGCATGACAGTAGATCTTGATGTCAAGGTCTACAGATAAACTGGAATACGGGGGCCATTTGAGGCACTCTTTACTGGTCTAAGTTCCTTCATGTGTGAATGGAGTGTGCTAGGAGTAGGAGGGACTTCCCATAATCTGGATAGTGACCCTTATGAAAAGAGCCCAAGACTGCAGCAGACACACTACAGTCCCTGTGCAGACCAAAAGCAGTTTGCAAAGATTAAAGACAGAGTGCCCCCTCCTTGCCATTTGCTGGTCACTGTTAGGTTGTAGGCTGCCAAACATGAACACTAGCTTGAAAAGCAGCCTAATCATTACACACAGTCGTATGATCAATTGCTACATATGTTAATGAGCTAATGCACAAATGCAGATGCTGCCAAATTCACTCAAGTTGGCCCTAACCAGCACAGATGTGCTTTCAGGCAGAAAAAGGAGTGGTGATCCAAAACATACAAAGGACATGCGGGTGGTAAAAGTTGGTAAAAAACAGAGCTAAAAGAAGCCTCTGATCTGAAGACATTCAGTTTCTGGCAACACCAGGTAAAGGTGGATGTAAGAAGCATCTTGGATTCTGGAATGCTACATTAATCAGAACAAATGATTTTTTCCTTCACAGTACACTAAACCAGCAGCATATATTTATTTACTGACATTTATATCTCACCCGATATCGAAGGTTTACGTTCCAGTCGTGACTATTGATCTGACCCTTGCTAGGTGCAATATTCTAAAAAAATGCTCGCATCCCGGCTAAGCCACGGAAAACAAAACCCTTTGCTCTACAAACTTGTGTTGGATCAGAAAACAAACCTTTTGGAAGACCTCACACTGATTAGAGGAAGATGGAAAATGAAGGCAGGCTCAAAAATAATTAGCAAAACAACGAATCTACAGATGATCCATAATACTCCACTAAATCTTTAATTACACAATTAACACTCTTAAAGAGTCGGAGGTTAAAGGAGTATTGCCAAGTAATGGCAGAGTGAGACGGAAATTAAGCCTCTTTCTGCTCTTCCAAGTTGAAAAATCCTCTCTAACTGTTCTGAGATAACATGGGACTATGGATCGCCCACTGAGGGTGACTTTTACGTCTCTCGCACGGATAACAGTGAATTGGCAGGGATGTAAGGACAGGCAAAAAGCTCAGGTGTCATTCTTCCCCTGCTTCTTAGCTTTAATGGAGTAGGGATGTGCATGAATGTTCTAAACATTTGAAATTCGATCGAATGTGGACATTTGAATTCAAACAGAATGCTCACTCCCTCGCCTGCAAGATGTAAAGCCAGCAGAAGAAGAGGAACACAACCGCCAGGCCGCGCCAGTGTGTGTCTGCTGCTACTCTGCCCTGATTTAATTCTTCATGTAGTTCACAGGTGTTCTGTGGTTGAAGAACTGGCAAAGAAGGCGCTGAAGAGTCAGCACATTAACAACCCTAGCAGCACTCAGCTTAGAGAGGGGAAAGGTCCCAGCATTGCTGCCTCTTTGTCTCCTCCCCCAATGTTTTGTGTAATTTTATAATGTATTATTTTGCTTATATATAATTTTATGATTATTTAATGTATGATGTATTATTTTGCACTGTATTCTTCATGGTTGCTGTAAACCGCCTTGAGTAATTTATTAGAAAGGCAGTATACAAATAAACTGAATGAATGAATGAATGAATGAATGAATTCAAATTAAAACATTCGAATGAATTTCAAATGTTCCAAAACATTTGTTCAGATGATTCGAAACATTCAAAAGCACAGATACATGTGTATTGCATATGTATCCGTATGAATCACATAGGTATCTGTATGCATTTGCGCTGATAGTACGGGACGCATACGGGATAAAACGGGATGTGTACAAAATACATACATATACATATAACACACATGTTGTTGACGTTCATATCTTCAAATACAAATGTTGACATTCGTATCTTCAGATTCAAATCTAACATTTGAACGAATAGATTCGAATCTATTCTATTTGAATCGGATTTTGTTGCATTCAGATTGTAAACAGTCGCATCGAATGTTTGGATATTTGATTCATTTCGAATTCAAATGCAAAAAAAAAAATTGTGCACATCCTATCATGGAGAGCCGTAAAAGCATGTCAGACAGGTTAAGAGAACAAAATAGAGGGCAAAAAAAGGGTTATTATGGTGCTGAAATTTGCAGCACCTAAGAACAGTATGGAAAGCGCCCAACAATTTTCCAACTAAACTGAAGGATGCAAGACTCGGAGCAGAAGGGGAAAGTATTCCGCTTCCCTGCATGATACAGGCTACTTATTTAAACGTTATAATTTTCTTCGACAAAATGTGATCAGAATCACTGGCTTGCACAGTTTGAAAAGATGACTAGAACAATTTGTGAAAAAAAATAAGAAGTTCCTTGTTTATGAGTCCTAGCACATGTACTGATTGTTCATATTTCTAGTTTGCTCTCTATTGAAAAGATATCAGGGTAAAATGCTGAATACAGAATTTAATACAGAAGAGGTGGTAACAGCAACCAGCTTAGACAACTTTAAGAAAGGGCTAGACCAGTGGTTCTCAACCTGTGGGTCAGGACCCCTTTGGGGGGTTAATCTACTCTTTCACAGGGGTCTTTATGAAGTAGCAACAAAAATAATTTTATGTCCTACTATGGTCCTTTTGCCAACTACACACAGCCAGGCTGAGTCAGAATACGTTGTGAAGATGTTAGTTGGCAACTAGCTGGAAGAAACTTGTGGAAGAAACTTGTCAAATGCACATCTGACCTGTTCCTCTTCTCCTAGAAGACCACAGCTTTGGGCAACTGACTTTCGGTGGCAAAATGCCACTGAGACTCTCTGTCAAGCCAACAGTTGAGACAAGAGGTCCCTGTGCCTTATATTTTCGTTTCCTGGTCCCGAAGTCCTATCCTGAAGTCTCCTAGGCAAGGTTCCCACTGGGCAATTTAATCCAGGCTTTAGGCAGTTTTTTTTAAAATCAGCAGCAAGATCTGGGGGTTTTTTTTGCATTCCGTTAGCTTATAATGCGGACTTGCAGGGGATAAACTCCCTCCCCACCACTCTCTCCTCAGCAGACCCCCCTCCCCATGCAGTCAGCAACTGGGCACTGTCATACCCTGACCTCATCAGAGCGAGGAATTCAACCCCCGCCCCCATATAAGCCTGTTTCCAATTCAGATCATGGAGTAGCTGCTTTTGTTCCCCCACAGTAGCACAGCTTCTCATGTTAACAAGGCAGTAGAAGATTAAAGATTACTTTCCCTAGCCCTTGTTCCTTCATCAACCTAGCTTCCTGAAGTGTTGAATTTCCTGCCTCAAGCACCTTACCTTGAGTCCTACCTATGACTTCCAGCCCTTGGGCCCTGTAATGATTTGGCTTTGTTTGGATTTTCTGGCTCCGACTTCCAGATTTTTTCATGACTAGCCTTTGATCACCTGTTTGGTATTGTTACTGCTGACATGACCCATCCCATATTTCAACATAGGAAATGGCTGGTGAAGGTTTCATTCCATCTTTGTCACTGTAATATTCAAGCATCATTCACAATAATAAGGATTAAAGGAATGCATACACTGACATGCTCAAACATCAGCTGTTCAGATGCTGATGACAGATGCCTGTATGATCGACAGCAAGGGATCTTACAGGAAATAAAGGCCAGGGTCTCCAGAGTTTTTCACAAGACTAGCTCATTCCATCGAAACAAGCAGCAGTTAGGCTGCCATCCAGACAGAGTTAAAAATGCGAGGGTATTGTGCAGCACCTGTCAATTTCCCAAAAAGGTTTTGATTTTCCTCAGTAGCTGCATATAATAACCTGTTGGTCTCTCATCTGAGAATATTAGGTTTGATTCCACCCTCCCCCATGAAGCCAGCAAGATGGCCTTGGGCTAATCACAGCCCTCTTCCGAGGTCTCACAGCCCCACCTACCTCACAGGGTGTTCTGTTGTGGGAGAAGAATAGAAAGCTTTTCCAGTCCCCTTAAACAGGTGAGGAAAACAGGGTAGAAAAACCAAGTCTTCTTCTTCTCTCATCCTTGGATTTGCCTAACCCTTTCTTAAAGCTATCTTGGCTGGTTCTCATCACCACCTCTTCTGGCAGCCAATTCCATAGACCTTTGACCCTTTGGGTGAAGAAAATACTTCCCCTTGCCTGAACTGACTCTCCTACCCATCATCTTCATAGGTTGATTTCTCTATCCACCTCCTTAAAAAAAAAACTGCAAAGAACAATTATCAGGTCAGGCAAAATCCTGGCTAGATCTTAGGTTTTTGTACAAGACAACCAAACTTCCCTGGAACTGTAAATAATAGCTGTGTCCACATTAATTAATTTTCTCACCGTAAAAATGTCTTCAAGAACAAAAGGATCCCTTTGAAGGGAGACCAAAAAAATATCTGCTTCCTTAGACCAACAAGCACCAACGAGTTGCCAGCTCCATTCTTCAAGACAAGGATACACTAGGTGATGAGAAACAAGACGTGCATTTGACTCTGTCCTAATTTCGACTGGAGTTCTGAAAAGCAACCCTGACGCACAACTTTTGCAGAACAGTGGCTTTTGTTTATTCAACCTAATAAGGATACTGCTGTTCAGAGCGGGTTGAATGGAAATGTACAACCTGTTTGCACCCATGGAGAAGCAACAGCTTGCAGTTGAAATAATAATAATACTAATAAAAATAATTAATAGCCTCACCTCAAAATGCTTCACCTTAAAACCCTCTGACCTACCAACATTAACTGGAACAAACGTGACGTAAATCAGATTTTCTATGGGTAATTTCCAAGGCCGTAAAAGCTTCTTCGCTGCGAACACGGATGAGATGCATACGCACTTGGCCAAGGTGTGCTCCCCCCGAAAGGACAACTATATCATCATAAAGCATACGGCAAGCGCACAGCCTCTGCCTTTTTTGTGGGGAATCATTTCTTACCTTAAGTTTTTACTGCTCCTTGACAATGTTTCCACTGGGGCTCGTTATAAAAGAGCATAAGAAGCACTTTATGACTAAAATTCACTTTTGTAGTTGTTTTAGCACCTGCAGTTGTGGCCTAGTAACAAGCCTTTTCTATCTGTGCCTAAACATGCACGTTGTTGGCTTTTATGTACACCATGCGCCCCAGGTGAATCGAAACTATACAGATCTCCTAGAAAAGTTATATCTTGAAATCTCAAAGCCAACTTCTATATTTTTATTATTATCCATAGCCTGCATATACAATCTTCTTCTTCTTCTTCCTCCTCCTCCTCCTCAGGACATTTCCTCATTTTTATCACCTAAGAGTAAAATAATTATTTTTCCACCCCACATCACTTGCAACATCGGCTACACAGAAACAGGAGATAAAGCAAAGGAACCTGCCTTATAATCGAAGCTGCACGCAAGGGTGTTTTTTTCCACCCTACCTGAAGATACCAGTATGGGTTTACTCAGGGAAAGTTGTCCCATCAATCCAAAATGGACAATGTCTCACCCCACCAGGTAGCTTAGGCCTCAAATCTACTTTTCTTCTTCAAAAACACTTTGGTTCAGGGTTGGCTAATCCCCACATTCAGCTGGGTTTGAACAAAATCCAGTGTAACAGTGTTTTACCTACTACTAGCCCTACCTATTCTGACTTTTGTTGTTGGGTGCCACCTCAGGGGCCACCTCTATGTAGTTTTCTTGGCAGAGATACAGAAGTGGTTTGCCACTGCCTACTTCCACAGAGCGAAAGGGCACACAAATGGCAAATCTCTGCTCTCCAGTCAGTTTGATGTACCACTGAGCTACAGCCACTTACATCCTCCACAGACAACTATGCAGTTTTGCTGGCAGAAATAACAGAAGTTGTTTGCCATTGCCTACTTCTATGAAGACGCTGGAGATTGAACCAGCAGCCTCTGCTCTCCAGACGGTTTGCACTAACACAGAGTCCTACCTATGTTGGTGTGTATGAACAAGTTTGTTATGTGGTTCACAGCATATGAACCCATTAAAAATGGCCAGGTTTGCAAGGTCCGACATCCTATAAGGTACATCTTTCAGGTTGCAGGGAAAAGCATTATGCTTCTGAGGCCATTTGCTAGGTTTCGAGAGCAGGAAAAGGTTTGTCCTTGTCTCTGCTTGAGATGCCCATGAGCATTTGGTGCGCCACCATGTGCAATGGGACACTGGACTAGATGGGCTGTAGCCTGTTCCAGCAGGGCTCCTCTTATGTTTTCTTATGTTCTTAAGTCTAGCATGCTCGCCATTGTAATTTGGTCTGGCCAGATCCTTTGCTAAGCCTGAACAGGGTGAGAAGTCTGAAAGGAGAGGAATCGAGGGGTCTGGGGAAGGCAGTGAAGATAGATGAGTATTACTTTTCATCCCACCACGTGCTCACCTGCCTGTCCCTTTCCCCTTGCTTCCTGCCCCATATGCAACAAACAGTATCTATTTACATTTATTTATTAAAATATTTATACCCTACCCCATATCCCAAGATCTCTGGGCGGCTTACAATTTTTTTAAAAAAAAACCATATACAACCAACATGGAATACATATCCCATTAAAACTGTATTAAACAGCATAAATAATTAAAAAGTTACAAGTTACAAGTTGAAATAGTGCTAGAGTGAATTAGTGCCCAAAGGCCCTAATAAAAAGCCAGGTCTTTACTTGGTGCCTAAATGCTAGAAGGGTAAGCGCTGATCAGACCTCCAGAGGAAGGGCGTTCCATAAGTGGGGTGCCACAGCTGAGAAGGCCCTCTCCCATATCTCAGCACAGCGGATTCCTCTAATCGGTGGGTCACAGAGGAGCCCCCCTCTAGCAGATCTTAAAATCTCAGGCAGGCCTGTATGAGAGGAGATGTTCTGTACTGTGATGATCTGCTGTACTGTGCCACATCTTGAGCCCCATGCCCATTGTCTATGAATCTAAGGCAGTGGTTCTCAGTCTTCCTAATGTCGCAACCCCTTAATGGAGTTCCTCATGATGTGGAGACCCCCAACCACAGGGGCAGAGCAGCTGGAAGGTGGGAGGGAAGGGTTGCAGGAGACTTGTCGCGACCCCTCTGAAAGGGTAGTTTGACCCCCAAAGGGGTCCCGACCCCCAGGTTGAGTACCACTGATCTAAGGACCTCAATAAGCTACTCTTAAGAGCCAGCTGGTGTAATGGTTACAGTGACCCTGGGCCAATCTGTCTCTCAGCTAATTCTGTACTGCTGGCTAGGTTAAGATCTCGGGAAGAAAATGGGATATACATGCAAGAAATGAAAATTAAAAAAAAACTGGTTATGGATGCAAAAACCCAATACAAAGCAATACAACTGAGAATTCTAAAGCACTACCAGAAATACTACACAGAAAACGGTAGAGCACGATCACAGGAGAGCGGCAGTCCCTGGAAACCTTTCTCAAACTGCTTGCTGTGGACTCACTTTTCCTCTAGAGAGGAGGTAAAAGGCAAGGGACAATTAGCAGCTAAAGATGAAAAATTATCCTGTATTGAAGGTGGCAGCCGGCAGCTCTCCTGCTCCTCTGTGGGTTTGCCTCTGGTTCTCCTGCAGCTCTTAAAATCTTCGGGGAATATAGAGAATTTTGAGTTAGAGACTCACTTACAAGAGAATATATGTAATAAAAGAAAGCTCCTTTGTGCACTGGGTCTGTTCCAGAGTTGGTTTTTATACCCTGCTTTTCTCATCCTTAAGGGGACTCAAGGTGGCTGACAATCTTATGTTCTTCCCCTCGGCCACAGGCACCCTATGAGGTAGATGGGGCTGTGAAAGCTCAGAAAGAGAGTTGAGACTAGCCCAAGGTTCCCCAGCTGCCTTTGTGGAGGAGGAGTGTGGACTCGAACTGGGAGACTAGCAGATAAGAATCCAACTTTCTAGCCACAAGAGAAAACTGGCTCGCACAAGACCAAACTGGCTCAGAGCCAGCTGCATGTGGCCAACGAGTGCTCATCCCACCTCTAATCCATCTTTTCTAGCCTGGGAATGATCGCAAGAGGGAGAAAGGCAGATTGGTGTGTGAATCAGGTCACTTGCAAACTGTCTCTAAATTGCCTGTGAGCTGCGTCAGAGAGGCTTGTTTTTACTGCTTGTGATCACAACCTTTATTCTGGGGCAGGACAAAGTGAAAGACAGATTAATTAAGAGTACAGCATACAAGCCCAAGCCAAGAAAGAAAGAATGAATCAGAGAAGCAAATTATGCAACCTAAGGATGTGCACAAATATTCGTGCAAATTTGTGCATTCTCATTTGAATCAAACATTGGCTGCTTTCAAAGGTGAAGCGAATGCATCTGTGCATTCATTTCATGCTGCAGCATATTTGCAAAGGTGGGTAAGCTGCAAAGTGGCTGCCCAGTCCCAGCTGCAGCGGATTCAGGGCGGATTCAAAGCAGATTCAGAGGGTAATCGGAGCGCAACTGGCAGCAGGGATTTGAAGAGCATTTGCAGTTGATTCAAATCCTACCATATTTGAAATAGCTCTATTCCCACAAATGCAATTTTCCTTCACATTGGCTTTGATGTGAAGCAGACACACAGAATTGTGCACATCCTTAATGCGACCTGATGCCTCTTCCGCCAGCCAGGCTAGGCACACCCTTCCTGGTCTATGGCACAAAGTGCCCCCTGGACAGGTCTGTGTTGACGTTTAGAGGTAAAGGTCCAGAGACGTCTTTTAATTAGACTCCCAATAACCACTCACTCCAACATATGTCATTACATGTGATGTTACCTGTTATCTACCTCTCACCATGCACAAAGAACAACCTGACAAAGGTAAGAAAGATGGGCTGGTTGATCCTGACTAAGGCCCTTTCTTGTACTGGGCCTTACTCTGGATTATTCCCAGATACCATCATAGTCTACACCAGCATGCAGATGGTAGGCCCCTTTTCTGCAATATTAACTGAAATAAGCCCAATGAAGAAAGAGTGCAGAACAGCACCATCCTGTACACCCCTGGTCCATCTTTACCAGGTGTTTAATATGAAGGACAAAGAATAAAGTAATATTTGCCCTTGCCTCTGCTTGAGATGTCCATGGGCAATTGGTGGATCACGGTGCGTCACAGGATGCTGGATTAGATGGGCTGCGGCTTGATCCAGCAGGGCTCCTCTTACGTTCTTATGTTCTTAAGTGGATGAGGACACAGCTCACCAGCAAGCGGACCTATATCCCAGAATAGGGACCTGCCATCTGCATGCTAGTGTAGACTACAGCAGAGTCCCTATTACAAGATATAATGCAGAATGAGGCCCTGCGCAAGAGGGTCATTGAAAATCGTGTCAGATCTCCTTTTGCTGACAGACATAAGAAACATCTTTTGTTCCGCTAAGACACGGCTGCTTCAAACACTGTTTGCTATGCTTGCGGAGCGTCGCTCCGATCAAATGAGCCACTTACCCAAGGCAGACAGAAATAGCCAGCTGCCAGTTTCCTCACTTAACTACAATGACAATCATAAACGTTTAAGAAGGAAAAGAAAATAAGAAAGCACGAACACTTCCAGAGTTGTGAAGGGAAAAAAAAAAGCCATTTGTTTCAGACTTCCTCTACATCAATTTAGCCTCATTATTTGTTCAGGGCTCGGCCTGCTAAATATCTGCTCTGGTTTTTTGCTCTTTTCATACAAGTTTGCAACACCAATGAATTTAGAACGGAACATATGTTGCCGCTTTTGAGCCATCCGCATCTGGCTAGCCCAAGACCTCCTTGTATCTTTTCTACTAATACCTGCTTTGATCTTGCATCTTAAGAATCTTCAATTAGCACAAGTCCCGTCCTGTCTATGTCTGCCCAAGCCTTTTTCATTAGCAGACTTGCTGTGTCTGGAAGAAGTTGCAATGGCATGATTGGTGATGGGGTTTTCTCCATTTTTGCCATATTTTATCGGTGCAAAAAAAAAAAAAAAAAGCATGGGGTTCAGGATTTTTTTTAATCTACTTTTTTATTAGGATCGCAAAGAAAATTTGCATTTTCGCTCCAGGTATTTCTTGTACCTCACGCTCGGCCCACCAAAGTGGAGATTTATGGGGTGATGTAAAGAGGTGATGCATCTGAATTGCATCAAAGTACCCCCAAGTGCTGAGGAGAACTCCAGCCTCCCACTTCCTTGGTGTTTTTGCTATTCTGAGGTGTTTGCCTCCAAATATAAAATTATCTAATATCCATTCCCATTTCTTTGGTAACAAATCCTAAATGTGAAAGGGTATTGTTTGGAAAAGATAAAGAGAGATCTGGGGATTATTATGATTTTAACAACTGGTGTTTTTCCTAAAAGTGGTAAATTTTCCATCTCCAATTGGTTAGCTCTGTCTTTGTTTTGTTTTTTGTTTGTTTTTTCCTCATAACAGGGCATAATCAAGTTGAAGAACCTTTGAGCCTTTCTGCTTTGGGACATTGACAGGTCACTGAAAGACCCAGCCCTCCTCTGGTCCCTCTCTAGTGGTCTAGTGGTTAGGGAGCCAGATTCTTATCTGGGAATACCAGGTTTGATTCCGCATTCCTCCACCAAGCCAGCTGAGTGACCTTGGGCTAGTCACAGCTCTTTTCTGAGCACTCACAGCCCCACCTACTCCACAGGGTGTTCTGTTGTGGAGAGAAGAACAGAAAGCTTTGTCAGCCGCTTTGAATCCCCTTAGATGGGTGAGAAAAGCAGGGTAGAAGAGCCATCTCTTCTTCTTCTTCTTCTTCTTCTCTTGTCTTCTAAACTCTAGACCGGAAGAGAGAGGGGTTGCCCATCCACTCAGCCCAGTTTGGCTAACAAGTCTACCAGTGGTTGAGGGCCCTCAGGAATGGAGCAGGGAGGTTTGCAGAATGGTACCCACCTCCCACTGGTTCCAGTTTAGCAGAGAGATCTATTTCAGCCACACACCATATTGCAACATCAAACAGATTCCCCATGGGCTCCGAGACCAGGAACTTTGGTTCCTAGACATTGGAGAGCCCTGAGGTTGGCTCCAGAAGCCATGTGATCTTTGAAGCCCGCATGGGTGCTGTCCAGGAACAGGCTTTCAAGTGTGGGAAGTTTATTCCAGGACAGTGGGGCTTGGAGCAGCAAGGTACCTGCAGACAGATTTTTTTTAGTATAGTAACTCCTAAGTAATGAAAGGTGTTTATTATTCTTTATTCCAGTTTTATTGTTTGTTTTACCACATGTGACTGCATGCAAATACTGGCTATGATCTGTTAGATCAGTCTATAAGGATGGTCATTTTAGAGACCCATTTCCAGAGGCATCATCTTCTGCACCAACAAAGTCCCAAATGGCCACTTGGGGTATTGGGAGCAGAAGCAGTTAATAAAGTTCACCTGTCTCTCACTTGCTTTGTCTCCAGAACTGTTGCTGAATTCACACTTACCTGTAACAAATTGTCTCTGCAGGTAATTTGCTGGCTAGGCAACATCAGGAACGGTTGAGGCAGGACTCTCTATTCTGTTCCTGGTAGGACACCCTGACATCAGGCATCCCATTGACCCCTCACTGCAGTTGGATGCGCAAGAGTGGGATGACCCTTGAGATCCAACTTGAAGGCCTTCACCTCACAAGATTGGAAGTGTTGCAGATGTACCATTTCCCACACTGCAGGACAGCTTATGGATAGCTTTTAAGCTGTCCCCACAAAGTAGGCCTAGGGAACACTTCCAGATGCCTTGAGGACAACTGCAGCAGACTGCGGTGTGAATGTGGATTTCCCACAATCCATCTAGAACTGTCCCCCAGACAAGTGCAAAAAGACCCTATGATCCTACAGCCACATTTTGTACTTCTCAGGTAACTTCCTCCAGAAGTCAAAGAGACTTCCTCCTCCTACTTGGAAACACCTGAAAATGTCTCCCCTCCCCTAAGTTCATTTCACATAAGATTAGCTGAAGAGCACTGTTTCCCTGTGTCTCACCGCTGCAATGAAATCTGCACACTCTAGAAGTATTTAGATCTTTCTTTTCCCGCTTACTTTGCTGAACATTAATGAACACAGTCGGGATTATGCATCCAACATGTCTATGAACTGCACTGTCAGAAGGTGGTCAGAACGAAAGGAAGCCAAAGCTCCCATAATACTTGTGCAGAAGAGGGAAATGTGGATGTTGCCTACATATTAAACTACATCTGCTGAACAACTTCTCTGCAACTCTTCTCTGCCTCATTTTCATCCAGACACCTTAGGCCCTCAAGATCTTCTGAGCAGCATTTCCAGCTTCCAAGAATCCAAAAAGTAACTGAGGGACCTGGCCCGCTACCTTTTTTTTTCCTTTGGGTTCCAGTATCCAAATAAATCAGGCCCTTGTTCCAGGCCAGTGTGAGTCTGGCCCAGAGGCCTGCTGATCCAGAACACAGCATGGTGTGGTCTGTAACATGATCTTCTGCACAACAGCTCTGGTGTGTCAGGGTCAGCTTACAAGGGATCCAAATGCTAGGAACAAAAGTTCCTGGAGTCAGAACTATTGGGGGACCCATTTTGGCAGTACATTCTGGTAATCAGGAGCATAACAGCCAATGAACAGACTAGGCGGCAATGGTTCTCCACTAGACCTCTACATCTAGGTCTACCAGTGATCCAGATCAAGAACCTCAAGATAAAATGGACTACTGATGATGCCCTGAAGTGGACCACGGGTCCACCAGGCAGCAAATCCTTCTTTAATTTGCTATTGAACTCGTGAAAAAAAAAATCACTAGGAATTCAAAGTGAAATAGTCCTGAAATCCCAAATGGCAGCGAGAAGGAAATTCATGAACACGTTAGTATGCATACAGGACTTGGGCTCTTCAGAATGATAAAGCACTTCCCTTAGCTAGTGTGCATTAGAAGACACAAGCAGGAGACCCAAATTTACTCCTTTAAAGGCAATTTAGTCTTAAATCTTGTAAGCATTGCTTAGAAATTCACAACAAAGTCTGAATGATTGATCCTTGACTACAGCAGGAAATTACCTCATCTGAGTCTCAAAAGTTCTATTTATAAGCCTAATAATCTCATCATTGATTACCGTGACTGTATTCTAATTATAAATCCATTACTGCCTGAACAGTGAAATAAAATCAATAATACACATAAATGGGGGGAAAGGGTAACCAAGAGCCCATGCTCAATGCCACTGCAGCCCAGCGCACTATTTTATACACAGTCTGTCACGAAACAATGCCACATCATTAGCAGCAATGCAATAAATCCTTTTCAATTAGCACAGCCAAATTGTTCCTCAGTTTTGCAATAAATATCTTTAAAAATGCATTTTTACAAACAGCACCGGAGAAGTCTATGAAGTCCACGAAATGACTTGCTGCAGCCTCTGTCGTTTCCTGACTTGGAAGCCAAGTCCCAATCAGAGCCATAAAATGGCATCCAAGTAAGCTCAGAGCCCAGTCAAACGGCACAATAATCCCTGGTCTAACACTGGTCGCTTCCAGACAGCGGCCAAATAACCCACTAGCAAGGGATACTGTGGGATATTGATTAACCGCTATTATCCCTTGCTAGCTGTCTTCACCCTTTTAAGTAACATGCGTTTGAGGGAGTCCAGAGTGCCTGGTTGAGCTTGCCATCACCTCCACATACGTGTGGACACCTGTTTCAACCTCCATGCAAGTACGCGGGACAGAATTAATGATGGAGGCTCTGAAGGTAAGTGCCCTGTCTAAAAAGGGCTGCTGTTGGAAAGCCTGCAACCTGTGCTGAGTTTTCCATCCATAGTAAAAAGTGCTTTTTAGGGAAGAAAAAGCAAGGCCATGGTGGGGTTGCATTATAGAATGTGAGCAATGCCATAATGGTGCTTTCTTCCCCCTGTCTGTCTTTTTTATAAGGAGCTCCAGCATTGCAAGCCTGGCAAGAGAGGGGAGGAGCTTTACATCTGTTAAAAAAACCACCCACAGCTGTCTGCCATTGGCCAGAAGGCTAGACCTCCAATCCAAATAGCCCAGTATCATCCCCATGTGGGGGGAAATAAGTGAACTCAGCTTCAAAAAGGGGACTCAGTCCTGTTTTCATCAGGACTTTTTTTTCCTCCAGATTTAGGCAGGATAGTCCTCATAAAATCCAGGAATAATGAATTGCATGGGGACGCTGGGTGCTTAGTTTGGATTCTATTTGGATTAATTACAGAAGGCATGGGAACAGTCCTTCCCAAATTCAAACTGAATTCAGATTAAAGTGCCCATGGAGACGCACACCATAAAACCTAAATCAAAGCATCTCCAAAAAATGGCTAGTATGCAGATGTCAGGTCCTTATTCTGGGATATAATCCTGAGTAAGATCCAGTGCAGAGAGGGCCCTAGTTCCTTGTTTCTTGATCAAATTTCTTGTATTACTCTAAATCTGTACCAATTTGTCAACACCATTCTGAATTGGTAGCACAGAACTAAACATGGATTCCAAATAATGCCCCATCATGTTTGTTTATAGTTGGACATCCATATCCGTGGGGGATATGTACCAGATCCTACTGCAGTTACTGAAAAACCACGGATATTTCAAACATAGGAAAATGCACTCAATTTCCCATAATTCCTTGAAATCTCACAGGTCCGGTCACTGCAGAAAAGTGAAATCGCAGTAACCAAATCAGCAGATGCAGAGGTCCGACTGTATTTATAATTGGACCCCATTCTGTACCCCAAGATCTCAGGGGAGGTCACAATGAAATCTCTGCAAAAGTAGATAAGATTTCTAAAACTGTAACAGTGCATGCACGGGGAGGGAACGCTGTTCCCTCAGCCAAAGGTCAGGGTAAATTGGTGCATCTTCACCAGACATCTGATGCTGAGCTTATCAAAATTTCAAGGCCACACTTTCATCCATGCTGCCCCAATTTGCCCTTGCCTTTTCTTTCCCACAGCACCGCACTGCTGATTTGTGTTGTGTCCTGTGCCCGCTCACCTCACCACACCTTGGAACCCTATACCAGAAGTGGAATTGCAGAGGAAAGCCTACGGGAACCACTCCCCAAAGCAAGCAGTTTGCTCCAACGCTGCGCAAAACTGCTGAGGTTGGAAAACAAAATGCTAGTCAAGCAAGAAGAAGAGGGCATGCCATCTGTGAAACTTGCCACCACAAAAACGTGAACCTTGGAAATTTCCCTGCACCCTTCATGTGATCTTCACAATGGAAGGCTCAAGTGTAAACAAGTCCAGGGAACACATGGAGTTACAGCTACTGTATTTGCTAAGCATATTTCAACTCAACCATCCTCAGCTGTTTCTGAGGGTAACAGGCAACAGCTGGCCTTCCAAATCCCACCATACATTGCAACTGTCTGTAATATCTGGTCTGCTGGAAGATAAAGGCCCAAAGGACCTAGAGGGCAGTGGAGTAATTCCCATGGAATGAGGACGCACAGGAGAATCTGCAAATTTTCTGTAAAGGACCTGGAGTCTAGCTCAGTTCTGTGAGAGAAATCTAAGAATTCAAAATTAGCTGAAATGGTGCCAGTTCTTTAATTCTGAATGTTATGCTATTTGCCTTTCTCTCTGGTTGGTAAAACCTGAAATTCCCGTTTTCTTCCCAAAAACAGGATGGAGGGAGGGATCATAGAATTACAGAATTGGAAGGGACCTCTAGGGTCATCAAGTCCAGCCGCTGCTCAATGCAGGATTTCCTAAACCATTCCAGACAGATGTAGATCCCGCCTCTGCTTGAAGACCTCCAGTGAAGGAGAGCTCACTATCTCCTGTGGCAACCTATTCCATTGACTGATCGCCCTCACTGGATGGGAGGGAGGGAGGAATCCTTACCAAAATAAATTTTTGAGCATTAGGTCTAGTGCAGTGGTCGGCAAACTCATTAGTCAAAAGAGCCAAATATCAACATTACAATGACTGAAATTTCTTTTGAGAGCCAAATTTTTAAAACTTAAACTATATAGGTAGTTTAACTTAATTAGGGTACTCCTAAGCTGGAAGAGCCACACTCAAGGGGCCAAAGAGCCGCATGTGGGTCTCAAGCATGGTTTGCCTACCCCTGGTCTAGAAGCATCAAAAACAACGCAGAAGAGTGTTTTGACTTCGCACTTCTGGGGCCCATTTTTAAGTGAAACCATGTTGGACTCAAGCTGAGTGATGGAGCAACTGCTGGGAAGCAGGTCATAGACATAAGGGACATTTGTCCCTTGCTAGGAAAGGGTGTACATGCCTCCCACACTGGAGAACAGGGCATGAGAACAGACAGGTTCGGGTGCCCTGTAGTCTTCAATAACAAGGTCTACTGCCATCCCAGTAGCAGTATCCCAGACCATGGAGTCGTGCAGATGACACATCTCTGTAAGCAGGAAAACAAAGCGCTGCCACCAGAAGCAATGCCAGAACTGGCAAGCCACCTAGCAATGGTGGTGTGAATGGGGATTTCCAGTTTGGTCTAGTGGTTAAGGAGCTGGACTCTCATCTGGAAATACCAGGTTTGATTCCACACTCCTCCATGAAGCCAGCTGGGTGACTTTGGGCTAGAGATAGCTCTCCTCTGAGCTCTCACAGCTCCACCTATCTCACAGGGTGTTCTGTTGTGGGAAGAAGAGTAGAAAGCTTTGTCAGCCGCTTTGAGCCCTCTTTAATGGGTGAGAAAAGTGGGGTAGCAAAGCCAAGTCTTCTTCTTCCAAAAGGGTCCTTGAAAACTTCAAAGGCTGAGAACAAATATACCCAGCTTTCAAATCTTCCAGCACCAGCTCCAAGGGCTGACCCAGACTTCGGAGCCAGATTCCACAACTGAGTCAGCATGGGGCATCCAGAAGATGGATGGTCCTTAGTTTGCACCATGGTTACTTCAGCTCGGCATGGCCAGACTACTAACATATCTAGCGTAGCGCAAGATAGCCATACGTTCAGTTCCTGGCCCTTCTCTGGAATAAGGTTATGAGCAAACCACTTCTGTATCTGCCAAGAAAAGTGCATGAATGTGTCCACAAGGCTTCCACTGATCTCGACTCAATGGCACCAACAACCTATGACTTAAATTCCCTCCTAAGCCAAATACTTGCATGGGCAAATACAACTCCCTGCTGGAATTGCGACTAATCAGGGAAGGGCAGCCAACTAAACATGTAGGAGTACAGCAGGATTGCCAGTCTCCCAGATCACCACCCTCACCATGCAATGATTTATCAACAGATCTTGTTTTAACCTTCAAGAACACACAAACTATAAAGCTTCAATAAGCCCATTTCCAAAGCCAGATTATCTCCCATAAAGCCCTCAGTATTTAACTAGCATCTGATGTACCTCATATCCAGTCATGGTTCATCTGACCTCAATGGGGACATTCTGACTGCAACAGTATGTACTACACATGAGTCATGCATTACAAGCACCAGAAATATACGCTTTTTTAAAGAAGAAAACATATGGGCTGGGTGACTCTGGTCCTTTTTAGAAGCTCTGAAAAGTCTCCAATAGGCAGAAATCTGATGACACAAGCACACAAACGTGTACTTATAACATGCCTGTCCTTTCCAGAACAGGCAGGTACAGATGACTGTTTGGGTAGACAGGCAGAGGAAGGGCAAGGGATGTTGAAAAAGGTCCCACTCCATCCCCAGGAGTTATATACCTTGTCACACAGTGCACCAGTTTTTCCAACAATTTCTTGCTCATCCCCCACCTCTTTACATAGGTTGCCAGCTGTGGCTTCATTCACACACAACAAAAAAGTGGCCCAAAGCACCTTAATGGCCTTAGATTCTTCTCCCATCTCTAATCCATCTTTTCTAGCTCTGAATGCTCATGAAGGGGAGGAGGGGTAGACCGGCAGGTAAACAAGACCTCCTGTAAGCTACCTCTAACTTAAAAACCTTTAATGTCATTATTACAAGAAACCCAGCAACAATGCCAATTTCCCCAGAACAGCAATGCTTAACTTCATGTTTATCTATAGGTTTCAGGATCAGCTTGCTTGGGGCTACAGGAAGCCAGCCAAATGCATGGGAGCAGGGAAGGAAGTGGGTGTCCACTTGGCTGGCTTTTGGTAGTTCTAAGAGAGCTGATTCCGAAAGTTGTCGACAAGATATAAAGGTAAGCCTGCAAGTGTTCCTCCCATCTGACAGGGGGCAGCAAAAAGCAATCATGGGATCTTGTTTAGAGCCTAGCCTCTTGTCACTTGGGGAGAAGCAGCCTTGGTGAGGCTTCTTTTTTACTGTATACAAACGTAGCCACACATACATGCCCTCTGGGAAATAGGAACTGCAGATACCTGTGGTTATTTTGGTTGCTGTTGACCACTATCATGTTAGCAAGCATGGAAGATGGGACATTCGTGACTGGTGCTCAGTTGGACTGGAAGAAGGAAATGCAAGGCAGCTAAAAGGACGTAATGCCATGGACTCATAATAGGTCGTAGATGAGCCACTATTCAGCTGCAAATGTGTGCAAAACACAACTGAAAATAGTGGACTGGGAAGGCATTAATAAGTTCCAAAATGAGTGAAGGAGAAAAGGAAAGTGGACTCAAGCTCTGAAACCCTTGGAGGAGGAGGAGGAGGAGGAGGAGGAGGAGGAGGAGAGGTGGCTTTTGTACCCTTTTTTTCACCCTTTTGAGGTGACTCAAAGTGGCTGCCAAAGCTTTCTATTCTTCTCTCCACAACAGAAAACCCTGTGAAGTAGGTGGGGCTGTGAGAGCTCAGAAAGACAGCTGTGAGTAGCCCAAGGTCACACAGCTGGCTTGGTGGAAGAGCGCAGAATCAAATCCAATATTCCCAGTTAAGAGTCCGGCTCCCTAACCATTAGACCAAACTGAAGAGAGCCTGATGGGAAACAATACTGATCCCATGAACAAGCCCATCATCCTTCTTGCTGCCTTTTAATTCCCAAAGCAGGGGAAACTCTTTCTTTGGGAATCTTCTTTTTTTTTTTTTTTTCCTTTTAAAAATATGGAACGCTTCACGAATTTGCGTGTCATCCTTGCGCAGGGGCCATGCTAATCTTCTCTGTATCGTTCCAATTTTAGTATATGTGCTGCCGAAGCGAGCACTCTTTGGGAATCTTCAAAACTCCCCTCCCCTCATCAGCAGCAGAGCAACTACGATGGTGACCAAGGGAAAAAGCTGACATATCTTCCCCCAAGCCCCCCCCCCCCCACACACACACTCCTATATTTACTTATGAGAGACCTAGAATACCTGAAGACTGAACATTCCCCAGTAGCATCTGGCATCTGCTCATAAATCAAGGCAAAGCAAGATACGGCATGTAAGAACCGCTATTGTTCTCCTCAGCAAATAACCACAGATACTTAGCAGTTCTTTAACCCCAGCTGTAGTCTGCAGCCCAGT
This sequence comes from Aspidoscelis tigris stejnegeri, assembly GCA_023333525.1. NCBI lineage: Eukaryota > Metazoa > Chordata > Lepidosauria > Squamata > Teiidae > Aspidoscelis > Aspidoscelis tigris. The sequence continues at coordinate 102,582,495 of JALMGA010000003.1, read as the reverse complement.
CACGACAGAGGACTGATATACCGAGGGAAATAAACCCATTAGAAAAATAATCCTACCCATGGTTTCTTTTGCACATCTGATGCAGAGAGTGGCTAAACTGTGGGTCGCCAAATGCTGCTCAGTCACAAACAACAGTGGAAAATAAAATAACACAAGCTAAGGGTCAGAACAGGCCTGGAGGACCCCACGTTAACCATGTCTGATCGAACGCATAGCATCTCCTCTTTGATGGGTAGGTGACTGTTGATGAAGCCGGTGCCCAGACAGAAACAGGTGAAACTTAGGCCAACTGCTTCTGCTAATGCGACTTCTTGGTTCAACCGGCTGCTGAAAACTTGTTCGGACATGCCCTTTTATGAGAGTCTGAAATAATAAGTACTTGGCCTGCAGGTAAGAAAAGATCTAATGGAGGGGGGCTGCTTCTTTGGGAGTTTTTTTCCTTGGCAGGATGCCTGGGTTAAAGATGTTTCTGGGACAAGAAGAAGCCAAGTCAAACTTCTCTCCAGGAGGGCTGCTTTTGTCATGTATTTACCAACAAGTCCTCCAAACTGGCTTAGCAGAAGATATGAATGGTCGCAATTATGGACAGCACAGGGATGAACAAACTAAGAACCTTTCTGCATGATCTGGGTTAGCTGATTCAGATCACAAAGTCCTCTGATACAGATCTTGGCCCTCGCACCGCCCCAAATCTCAGGCATGGTTTGAAGGCACCCCCCCTCCCCCAAAAAAAGCTGTAACAACAGATAGTTTCTGGTCTTCAGGCCTCCGAGAGACCCATGAACTATATAAACTATAAAGCTGTGGATTTTCTTCATTCAATTATTTTAGTATGCTATTGTTCCCCTTACTGTCCCAGGATTATTTAAGATTAAATTACATAAGCTGTTGCAGTTGAGAAAGACAACCTTTGTCAAAACACATTTGGCTATGGGAACATAACAAGTCAGAATCCTGGAAAATCATCTCTAACTTCTGGCACTCACATACCATATGTTCCTGGATATGAGACGTTTTACGTTCAGCATTTAAAACCATTCAACATAAAGAACAGCAACTGAAGTACTCCAGCTGGAAGGTGTACAGTTATTTCAATAGATTATGCCACCAAAATGGGTCCTCCCTGGTGCTCCAAGTCCAGGAACATTCCTTCCTGGCCACTGGAGTCCCCACACAGGTGTCAGAGTAGCGTGGAGTGGTGAAGGGCCTGTCTCAAAACAGGGCATCCAAACGTGGACAGCCTTTTCCAAGACAGCAAGCCCACTCCAGGTGGGAACTATTCCCACAGGAGAAGCTCCAGGTGGGACAGTCCAACCCAGGCAACTGCAAAAATGACCAAGGAGTCCCTTGGTAGATTGGTTGATTAGGTGTCAACAAAGCTTAGCAACGCATTCAAAGGCTTAGCCATGTTGGGCCATAGTCACTCCTCCACTTTAAACCTTCTTCAGTCCACCTTCAGGTCTGACTGCTCATTTGTATCTGTTTTATTTGTGGACTTTCCGCCCTCCATTTCATTCATTCATTCATTCATTCACTCACTCACTCACCCACCCTCCCACCCATCCACCCATCCACCCATCCAATTTATTTGTATACCACCTTTCCAAAACTATTTCTCAAGGTGGTTTACAGCATCACAGAAAAAAGTTATTACCAAAATATTATTATATACACAACTGGAACATAGGAAAGTACAACAAATCACTACAACAAAAATAGATAACAGTCCACTCGGTTCAGCTGAAAAGTCCATGAATAAAACAGACAGAAATGAAAAGGCGTGAGCAGTCAGACCTGAAGATGGACTGAAGAAGGTCTGGTCTAGCAGTTAAAGAGCCAGACTTTTAACTGGAATAGCGGGTTTGATTCTGCTCTCCCCCATGAAAGCTAGCTGGGTAACCTTGGAGTAGTCACAGCTGTCTTCTGAACTCTCACAGCCACACCTACCTCAAAGGGTGTCTGTTATAGGGAGAAGAACAGAAGATTTGTCACCCCTTAAATGGGTGAGAAAAGCGGGAAAGAAAAGCCAACCCTCCTCCTCCTCCTCCAGGGGTTATTTGGAGTGTATGAATCCTCATTGCTTAATTGTAGTAGCATAGTTTATTAGCTGAAGTATTGTTGGCATCTTGGTAGATTGCCAGATTTCAAGGTCTGGGTTGGAGATTCTTACACAGGCTCAAGGAAAGTCAAAAGTTTGATAAAAGTTTCAAAGGCAGGGGACTGAAGGCGCATCCCCATGGGGCTGCCTCTAATGCACTGTGGCTTCAGGGCAGCCGTAATGTGAATTAAGGCGAACCTGCCCGTCCCCATGAAAACCCGCTCCAAATCCCTACATCGGGATGCCGCTGTTTTCTCCAAACTTCCTCCCCTTACTTGAGCGCTTAATCGCCCAGGTAAGGGGTTGATTTGCAGCAAACAACCACCTGACAGATGCCCTGCAATCAGCTGAGCAACTGTCAGGGGGTTATAGCAGCTCTCAAGTGCACAAACAGAGAGAGGTGAGCAAGGAGCTAGTTAATATGCAACTCTTTCCAAGGCTCGGAGCTGTCTGTTACCTCTAGCCTCGGAAAGAGGTGCATATTAATTAGCTTGGGGCACAACTTAGCTACCTATTATCTCCAAGCCTTGGAAGAGGTGCATATTAATTAGCTACTCGCTTGTGTCTCTCTTTTAATCATTAGCAGAGCTCTGCTTGTGCACATGAGAGCTGCTATAACCCCCTGACAGTTGCTCAGCTGACTGCAAAGCAGCTGTCAGGCTTACCTGGGCAATTAAGCGCTCAGGTAAGGGGGGGACAGTTGCGATCACAGCATTAGCGGCGGGGACAGCAAAACCCAGGAGTGTCCCCATGCCCCCCAGGATAACCCGTTTTTGCCCCATAATTAAGGGCAAGAACAGTTATCAAGTGCGGTATTTTTAAACTTTGATTTGGAGGATTTTGTCCCTCCTGTAGCCCAAATCAGGGCTTTGCATGGGGACTCTTGCAAGGCGGACTCACACTCGCCTCGCAGTATCCTCACCATGGGGATGCCCACTGAGAAAAGTATCTATGAACTGAGAATCCCTCAGGAGTTCAATGTAGATGCTGTCTAACCATTGACAGAAAACCTGTGCAAGCATTTCACTAACAGTCACTTCTAACTAATTTACTATTTACTAATTCCTACTTAGGGAGAGGAAACCAGGAGTCTTTTAACTATTGTCCGGATCGTATTCATCTTCTGGGCCTCTTTTGTCCGCACATTAGCTTGTCCAGAAAGGCCATGCCCCTTGGTCCAAAATGGCCTCCCAATTAGGTTTAAATTTGGAATACTGGTAAGAGCTCAATAAAATAAAAGAGCTCTACCGGCATACTAGGGCCACGGGGAACCCATTTTGACAGGAACTTTTGCCCGTGGCTATCAGAGCTTTTGGGGGCTCACACAAGCTTCAGGGTGGCACAGGAAGCCAGATCTGAATCAGCAGACTCCACAATCTGGACCCGATGATCCAGATTATGCATGGTAAGTGCAAAAACGCCTTGAGATTCCAGGCATTAGAATCTTGTTACCTGATATGTCAGCCAAAAAAAAAGCCCTTAAAATCAGCAAATGAGGGGCTCTGGTTTATAAAAGCCATTCATATCAAAGAAAGCACACAAAGACTAGGGGAAAGATACTGAGATCCTGATTTAGTCTGTGGCTATCACTGCATTTATTTTTAATATTTACCTAACTATGTTTGTGTTCTGAGAAAGCACCGTAATAAATTCTATAAGGAAATCAAAGAAATTACGTGATAGGCTTATGCAAGCAAAGCATTTATTCCTTGCTATCCAGCAAGAACATCAGTGGGACAGGCACCTTCAGTGGTTTGGTGCTTTATCCCCCCCCCCCCCCCATCTGCTGCGTTCCTTCTGTACTGAAATTCATTAAAACCAATTCATTGTGCTTGCTGCATTTCGCCTTGTCGCTTTTGTGAAACTCAGATAGTACTGAAGATGATACAGACATTATCATATCCCTAATTACTTGATTTACATACGGCTGTGCATACATTTTCATACATTCACCATTTCTTCACGCCAGCAGGGATTTTCTGTGGCATTGATCCTAAGGACGATCAGCCAACTTGCTGACTAGGTAACCATTCTGTGCACTGAGTATTGTTGGATAAAATGTTTGCTTTGGATCCAACCTCCATGACTTCCTCTTTGCCACACGATACCTAAGGCTGCAGCCATATGCAGAGAAGTGAGTGTGGCAAGTTCAACCAGAAGGTGTTTCTATTACACACAGTCATACATGTTGTGTCCTGAATCTGTCCCTTCTACAATACCCAAGGCTACAGCCAAACCAAGAAAAGTGGATGAGGCAGGAACAGAGAATGTTAGAGGTGTGCACAAATAGGATTTTTTTTTTGCATTTTGTATCGAATCAAATGTAAGAAAATTCGTATTCGTTTGAATAGATCCCCTTCAAATGTGGTAGGATTCTATTTGATAAGAATGTATTAGTACAAATTCATACAAATATCCGATACAAACGCATATGTATCCGATACATATCCAGTATGTATCCCATAACGTATGTGCTATGAATCCACTTTGAATCCGCATTCAAACCATGTCAAATGCACTCTGGATCTGCTGCAGATATGACTGGAGCGGCAGCTTTCCCACCTCCCTGTTTCACAAAATGTTCCAAAGTATTTGTACAAATGTTCCAAAACATTCATACGAATGTCAATGTATGAATGTCATAACATTTGATTTGTATACAAACGTCTGAATTTGTACACATTCGTATGAATATCGAATGTTACAAATATCCATGCACAATCGTAGAGAATGTTTCTATTACACACAGTCATATCTATTGTGCCCTGGGAGTAAAAAAAGAGTCTTTCAGGAGGGAGAGATAAAGAACTCTGGAGTTGATTTTTCACCATTCAGCGCAACATGGCCATTGCTTCATTCTGAGGAAAGACTTGTCTGACAAAGGCTGTATCAGACAGGCGAAAAAAGCACCTGTGAGATGGCTTTGAAAAGGCTTTGAGGTAGGATAAGAACATAAGAACATAAGAGAAGCCTTGCTGGATCAGGCTACAGCCCATCTAGTCCAGCATCCTGTCGCACACAGTGGCCTACCAAATGCTCACGGGCATCTCAAGCAGAGACAAGGACAAACCTTCTCCTGAGTCCCAGCAGATGGCCTTTGAAGCGCCCCAGTTCCTCCCCCCCCCCCAGCCTGAAAGATGCATCTAGGCATTCGTTCTAGTAGCCATTGATACATCTGTCATCCATAAATTTGTCTAACCCTACCTTAAAGCCATCCAGACTGGTAGCTGTCACCACCTCTTCCGGCAGCACATTCCAAAAGCCCATGACCCTCTGGGTGAAGAAATACTTCCCCCTGTCAGACCTTATTCTCCTACCCATCAGCTTCATAGAGTGCCCCCTGGTTCTAGTGTTGTGCGATAGAGAAAAGAAATTTTCTCTATCCACCTTTTCTATACCGTGCATAATTTTATATCCTTCAATCAGGTCCCCTCTCAAACGCCGTCTCTCCAGACTGAAGAGGCCTAGACGTTGCAGCCTGGTTTCGTAAGGGAGGGGTTCCAGACCCTTAATTATTCTGGTTGCCCTTCTCTGCACCTTCTCTAGTTCCACAATATCCTTTTTGAGGTGTGGTGACCAGAATTGTACACAATACTCCAAATGTCGCCTCACCATAGATTTATAAAGGGGCAAAATGACACTTGCGGTCTTATTTTCTATTCCCTTCCTAATTATTCCCAGCATTGAATTTGCTTTTTTCGCTGCTGCCGCGCACTGGGTTGACACCTTCATTGAATTGTCCACCAAAACCCCGAGATCCCTTTCCTGATGTGTTGCAGAAAGCTCAGACCCCATCAGTTTATAGACGTAATTTGGATTCTTGGCCCCAATGTGCATTACTTTGCACTTGTCAAGATTAAAGCACATTGTTCACATACTTCTCTGCCCCCATCATCACCAATGTGAACCTTCTGTGCTAGGAAAAGTGGATTAGAGAAGGGCGCTCTCTATCTGATGCACCTCTGAGGAACCCCTTTGGTTAAGTCTGAATACAGCCAGAGTGCGTATTGTGGTGGCACAGGAGGAAATAATCAAGAATATTTTATTTGCTTTCAACAACGGACCAATTAAAATGAGGTTGGTGCTGAAGGAGAAGAGTTGGCTTTTCTACCCTGCTTTTCTCACCCATTTAAGGGGACTCAAAGTGGCTGACAAAGCTTTTCTATTCTTCTTCCCACAACAGATCCCCTGTGAGGTAGGTGGGGCTGTGAGAGCTCAGAAGAGAGCTGTGACTAGCCCAAGGTCACCCAGTTGGCTTCGTGAAGGAGTGGAGAATCAAACCCGGTACTCCCAGATTAGAGTCCAGCTCCTTAACTACTAGACCAAACTGGCTCACAACTGGTTTCAAACCAGGTTCTTAAGGAGAAAAAGCCAAAATTGTTAGTTTGGGGAAGGAAAAAGAAGAGTGAAGGTGGCATCTGTGACAGCCAACCAATCCTTGTTCCAAGGCCAGATGGACTAGGTGGGCTGTGGCCTGATCCAACAGGGCTCCTCTTATGTTCTATGTTCTTATGTTCTAAGGCAGTGGTTCTCAACCTGGGGGTCAGGACCCCTTTGGGGGTCGAACCACCCTTTCAGAGGGGTCGTGATGAGTCTCCCACGGCCCTTCCCTCCCACCTCCCAGCTGCTCCACCCCCGTGGTTGGGGGACTCCACAAGATGAGGAACTCCATTAAGGGGTCGCGGCATTAGGAAGGTTGAGAACCACTGTTCTAAGGCCAAAAAGTGGTTCCAAAAGGTAGTGCGTAGGGAGAGTTATGACCTTTCTGCATTTACCAGAAAACTGCACCAAGAAGTGGACTAGAAGCCTCTGTTCTTCACTTTAATGTAGAATACAGGAGGCCTACCCCACTGCCTTTGCACTCCTTCTGCACCAAAGACAGGATATACTCAATCTGAAGAATCTAGATCCAGATCGCTGGTGGGCCTGATTTATCAAGTCAACCACAGGGATGCGCATGATTTTTTTCACCCATTTGCTTCTCGTCGAAGCAAATGGGACGGAAATTTGCATTCACGTAAATGGAACCACTTCAAATGTGCTCCGCATGTTTGTCGATCCCTACCGCCACCAGCCACGCCTCCGAATTCAATCCAAATCTGAATCTGATCCAAATCCACTCCGGAAGCAACTGGATAGGCGCACTGAATGCAACAAAGCTTCAAACAAAGGCAGAAAAGCTTTGTTCTCGTGCACGAAGGTCAGGGTTCAAATACAGCTAATATTTTATCTGAATGTGAAGTTCCGAACATTCACAATCCATACAAACTGGAAAGGCAATGAACATTTTTTGCCCTTCCCTGGTCAACTGACATGCTGGTGGATGGAAATCCAATCACCAAAGCATACAGAAAGCATGTGCTTGACCGGGGGTGGTGGACATGCATTCCTGCTATTACAAATCCAGCATCCACAATCTAAGTATGTCAGGGTGTCCCTAAGGAAGATACATAAACCCCAATACTTGCATCAACCATGCACAACATCTTAACCTTCTGCACAGAGACCACACACACAAAACACCACACCCCATTGGAGACAACCTTAGAAACCACCATTCAGATTTGTTCCTGCACCTAAATTTCCAGTTTTACCCTTCCAAAATAGCATCGCATCTGTAAGCCGTGAAAAATCCATCTGCAAACCATGACCTGTTTCCTATGGAGATTTCGCTACTCCTGCCATAGTCACATTATCTCTCTCTCTCTCTTTTTTAATGTAGCACATAAATGTACTTACCTGGGAATATACTAAAGAACGACATTCTTTTTCATGGTCCTTCCTCTACCTTCACCTTTTGGGTAACTATGCAGATTAATATGAATACCTATTAGAATCCCAACCAGAACCCCATCTTCCATAATTACATTCTATTTTACATTCCTGCGTTTTTAATTCAATATTTTCCTAGAGTTTAGTGAAGCCATTCAGTTTTGAACAGCTGTCATATTTCATCTGAGGATTATCTCTAAACCATGTACAATTTGTATTCCAGTTTGTTAACTCTGGGGCGAATAAAAAGCTATTACGAAAAAGTAGCATTCATAATTACACTCTTCGGTGGACGAGGAAAATGCAGTAGTTCTAGACAGTAATTATTCACACAGGCGTCAAAAGGGATTACCAGGCTACCTTTATGACAGGTTTAGACCACAAAGCAGAACTGTTCAAAAAAGAAAGCTCGAGGTGACACTGTGACCACTAAAACGCAGCAAAATATGGTAGAGGGCAGGATAAACTTTTTTTACCCCTCTGTTTGGTCTAGTGGTTAGGGGTCCAAACTCTTATCTGGGAATACCAGGTTTGATACCACACTCCTCCATGAAGCCAGCTGGGTGACCTTGGGCTAGTCATGGCTCTCTGCTGAGCTCTTCTTCTTCACAGCCCCACCCACCTCACAGTGTCTCTGGTATGGGGAGAAGAACAGAAAGCTTTGCCAGCTGCTTTGAGTCCCCTTAAATGGGTGAGAAAAACTGGGTAGAAAAGCCAATTCTTCTTCTCCAACTCTAGCGATGGCTGGGGATCATTGGAGTTGCTGAAAAGATGGATACAATGGGACCAAGGGCCCAAACAGGTAGAACAAAGGGCAGAGGAGACCACAGGAGTCTGCAATTCTATGTAAACCTACATACAAAGTGATCCTACCACAGGCTGCATTGTAAGCCAGTGTAAAGAGCAAAAAACCCTCACAAGTGTTGCACCAGCAGAGTGTGGCCCATGGTGTACGAGATCACAGAAGCATGACATCTGCACACCTCCATGGTCCATTATGCCAGTGCTTAGTACACAAACAGTCTGGACCAAGCTGCCCTTTGGGGCCTATGCTCCATCCTGCATGGACTGAGTTGGTCCTTCTGGTGGACCTGATTAAACAGGCCCACCAGAGATCTGGAATAAGGCCTCCCTTAGTCCAGATCTTCCTCTATTTTGTGTAGACAAGGCTAGATAAGTGGGGTGGCGTGGGGTGCATTAAGAGTGCAAGGCCTTGATGATCCACATTAATGAGGAGATATTGAGGCCCAGATAGGTACTAGTATGGACCTTTAATACAAATAATGCAGAAAGGGACCTAGTCTGGAATTCTGGTCCTCACAACTATCAGCCTAATGTCTCTAAAAAGGCTGCAAGCTAAATGTGAATGCAACAATGTCTTCTTTAGGGATGTTTTCCTCGAACTGGCATCAAAAGTCAAGCAGTCTCAGAAAGTGGAAGCAGCTATTCCTAGTGAAGAGCCTCAGACAGCATTAGCATCTTGTGGCAGCAAATTCCCAAAGAGATCCATGCCGAGATCCAAGCATGATAATCAGAGCATTAATGACCATATGGTGAGTTACTTACTAGACAAGCTTGAGGAAGAAAACTGTTCACCCTGGAGATACTCCACATCCCTTCAAGGTACTGTTGAGCCTGGATCGTCACTGAGCTCAGTGCTCCACTAAGTCCACTAGGGGCCACAGTCACTTGGACGCTGGAGTTTGGAAACCCACCTGGCCCTTGCGGCCAACCGAGTCCCTTCTTCCTCTCTGTCCCAGAGAAAAGGCTTGTGGTCTTGCCAGCTTGCCTGCCCACCTGACCAGCCATGAAAGCCAAGTCCCTCTGAGAAGACACAGTGACCACATTTTGGGAAGTCAGCCTTGGCAACACAGTGGCCATTGCCACAGCACTTTGTGAGGGGTCCCCCGCCTCATGGCAACTGGATGATTCAAGACCATGGAGAACCTGGACGGCTTCTTGCTTCAGCTGGTTAAGGTGGGCTGCACAAACATCACACCTGCTCTCCCCTTCACTCCTGGGTTTTTGTAAATATTCAGGCACTTGAAGCTTGTCAAAAATTAAAGCTGATAATCGTGGGTCCTGAAACGAAGCAAGAACAGAAGCAAAATGAGACACAGACAATAAAAAGCTGAATCAAACCCACAGGAAATAACATACTCCACTAATAAAAGCTGCAAAGAACCCTTGGAGTCTGGCTGATGTAACGTCAGGCTACAGTACTTTGCAAACAAGGGTCCTGTCTGCATTGGGCCTTATTCTGGATTCTCCCCACAAGTCCCCCAGTTTAGTTCCCATTCACAACAAATCAGACTGAAACCACGGGGACAAATTGCCTGAGTCACTGTTCCTTTTCCTTTAAAAATTAAAATACTAACTTTACTTGGAAAGGGGAGGGAAGGGAAAGAGAGGAAGGAGTGGACCATACCACCTCCCCAAAGTCTTCAGTTCAGAGTGATGTCCACAGCTTAGGAAGGTTTCGCAGGGAACACAGACATCATCATAGCACTTGCTCAAGAGGGAACACTGCCAAACCTTCATCAGAATCAGATGAAGTTTCCAGCTCTCTGGCAAACCTAACACCAATGGAAGATACGTCACTGGCACTCATAGGGAAGACGAAGAAACTTGGAAAAATCACTCAGTTATACCTCTCCGGCAAAAGAAGCAGGACATTACCAGTGGAAGGCAGTGGTAGGTCCAAAGGATGTCCCAAGCCTTCCTAGCTCTAACCCTTGCTAACCCTAACCCTTCCAATGTCAGCGTGAAATATGGGGGATCCCACCCACTGCTGGAATTCTGCATCCACACAGGACAGAACGTGATCCAGATCACGGAGCCCCTCATCAGGATTACCAGGAGCCCTCAACATTGAGGACTACCAATGTACCAACTTGGCCTGTTCCAGATCACTGAGGTATGCAGAAGGCATGCCTCCATTTTCTGGACTACAGGGGATCTATTTCAGGGTCCCTAGGGGCTCTAAGACTAAAAACTTTCCTTCCGAGCCCTTCCGAGCCCTTGGGGTGAGCCCCAAGCTTCTGTCGCAGTGCAGACAGTGCTGTTCCAGATCACACCTTGCTTTGGTCCAAACCAGCAGGCCTCACTGATCCAGAACCTCTAGTTCAGATCAGGCAAGGTAAGTACAGAAAAGCCTTCCGTGATATTCAGTAACAGAAGTTCAGTTCTTCACAAAGTGAATGCATTGTGTTGAACCTTTGGTGTCCTTTGGTTGGAGATCGTAGAGTAGAGTGGTGGCCCTTGGGAGGAACACACCAACCTGTGCCAACTGGGCTCCTATTACACACCAAAATATATCCTAAGGAAAGTCTCTTGCACCACTCTTAACAATAAGCAGAACCCCTCCAGAGTATCTCAAGAAGAGTAAACAAAGCATATCTGTCCAAAGAACACAAGATTTGGTTATTCCCAGTTTGTCACTGAATCAAATTGTATGGTTGCAATGTTTGATTATGCAAGGTGGGTTTTCCTGCTTCACAGCTGATTGATTGAAGCTGTATGCAAACATCTGGTTGTAGATAAAGCAGAGAGGAAGGGGTTGATGGTCAAGTACAATCCGTTCTCTGAATTGTGAGGCTTTCAGGTAAACGGCAAAATATAATGTGATCCCATCCTATACTTTCTGTCATCACTCCATCCCTTCAGTGCTGTCTTTACCATATAACCAGACACATGCACAATCTGTGCCTCACATGCTTGGCTTACTGATACAAGCATTTCAAAGCAAAAGCCCTTGCTCCTGCATCAGGGATACAGATGGACATAGCACCAATTAGGGTTCCAGATGGCTTGGACACCACCCTAGGGACAACTGCAACTGGCTGATCGTATCCAAAAGATACAAAGGCTCTGATTCTCAAATGAAGGGCCTCAGAATTGGAGTAATTCTGCAATGAGCTACAATCCTTGTTGAGAACTTCTTGACTCAATCTTGAATGTCTTCTTTTATTCTAAATCTGGATTATGGTTGGCTGCTGTTTCTTCATTCCCTATTTGTCTGGTTTGAACCTTTGCCTTTTTTTCCTGGATCTTTCTCTGCTGAACCTGAACTGAGCTTCTGTTCCTTGCATGGACCCTTTTCTTCTTCCATGCTTGCCTCTAGCCTTACGCCCACCTCTAGCCCAAGAAACAGAGTCTACTCTTGTTTCCAAACTAGGGATGTGCATGAATGTTCTAAACATTCAAAACTCAATCAAAGTCAATCGAATGTGGACATTCAAATTCGAATAGAATGTCTACACATTTGAATTTAAACATTCCAATGAATTTCGAATGTTCCAAAACATTCTGTACAAGTGCGTATCTGTACGAATCTCATACATATCTGTACGCATTTGTGCTGATCGTACAGGATGAAACCGAGATGCATACACGATAAAATAAGATGCATACGAAATGCGCACGGATACATATAACATATACAAATGTTGGCGACATTCATATCTTTAGTATTTGATTCGAATTGGATTTTGTTGCATTCAGATTGTAAACATTCAAATCAAATGTTTGGATGCTCAATTCGAATTCGAATTTTAAAAAAAACATTTGCGCACATCCCTATTCCAGACACATTCCAGCATCTAGTCCAACCTCCTATTCTCCTGTCCAGCAACTGACCATTTTGGACCAAACCCTGCTGCATCCAAGCTACCAGCCATAACCACCACCACCCAAAAAAAACCCCCTTCCTATCATTTAATGCATCTGCAGATGTCAAGGGTCAAACCTTAACCCAAAGCATATATTCTACAACCAAGTTCTAACTCCTTCTCAATTGAAAAGGAGGTCGCCTCTCTTAATTCCCATTCTGTTTTCCACTCAGCCCATGTTTGGTGCCGCTGATTTTGCCACTTCTCTGCTCACGAAACAACGAGCGAACATAACTGCACCCAGAATAGAGACACAGATAAATCACCGCACATTCACGCTACCAAAAAAGCGAGAGGAGGGCTGCATCATACAGGCAGTTTCAGCTGCATCAGCAGTGGGAAACACAGGATCCAACTAAAAGTAGCAGCTACACCGGTCAAACAGTACATGCTGCACAGTGAATCTGAGTTTTCATCATTCTCCCAGCCACAGAACAGAGGTTAGCCTTTTTTTTGGTCCACTGTAAAACCTGCACAGGTGGGAATAATAGTGCTAACTCATCTCCCCCCTCCTTTATCAATGTACATGGGTAGAGAAGGAGGCAATTTTGCCAGCAATCCACCTCCTGAGTGCTTTATCTCCAAAGGTTGGGAGATAAGGAGCCTCCAAGTGTTGATTCTGCATCTCCAGGGCATCTGGTGGGCCAGTTGCGTGCAAGCCCATTTGTCCACTGAGCCTCAGGAGCACTAGAGGTCATGTGAATACAGCCTAGAGTCAGAGATCAAGGGAAAGAGGGAGGAAACAAACCATAAAAAGTGATAACAAAGTAGGATAGTGATCTGACTTGATTTAAACGCAAATTTCAGAAACAATCAAGATTAGCTAAGGCAAAGGCTGTGATCGGATGACCTGGGCCTGCTTTGTAGGAAGCAAGTGAAGATGGGCCAATTCAAGGCCTCCATCTCCCTGCTTTTGGAACTTTAAACTGGACTTGTAGCAGGGATTCTCCAACAGAGGATGCCTTAAAACCACAGCCTGCTGGTACATCAAGATGGCAAGCATTTCAAAGCAAAAGCCCTTGCTCCCTGCACCAGGGATACAGTATGGGACATCCACATGATGAAGGCCTCACCCGCTTTCTCTCTTCAAAGGTGGGGAACATTTGAAGTGTCAAATGTCTCCACTTTGCTGTACTAGAAATGGCCCAAAGGTGGACCATTTATGAAGTGACACTTCCACAGAGTAGGCAAAGTGGCCACAAGAACATCTAAAGATGATGACAAGCTTCCTCAATGCTTTATCCTGCTACGCAGAAGGGCACCGTGGAGGGGCAGCAAGCAAGCACCATATATATTGTTCAATTTTTATATAGTTTTTATTTTGTTTGTCTGTATTGGTTTTACATATTTGTGGTTCTACTCTTTGGTGAAAGAGGTTTTCATCAGCCTCAGCTGTAAATATCAAGTGCAGATTATGCAAAGAAGTTGAAGAAACAATCAACCACGTACTCAACTGCTGCAAAAAAAAAGCCCCATGCAGACTGATTACAAACAGCAAGGCAATATCATCACCAAAATGATCCAAATGGAATCTGTGCCACAATTAACATCTGCCAGCAGCACACAACTGGTGCGATCACAAGCCTGAAAAAGTGGTCAAAAATGAAAAGGTGAAAATATTATGGGACTTCAGGATACAAACTGATAAAAGTTTTGGAACACAATACACCAGTGTGGGGGGGGAGAGGATGTTTCTCGTTGCTGAGAAACGAGAAAAAGTTACACAATACGAGCACTTGAAGATCCAAGTGCAAAGACTCTGGCACAAGCCAGCAGTGGTGGTCCTAGTGGTGACTGGCACATTGGACGCCATTCCAAAAGACACTGGACGGCACTTCAAACAACTCAATGTTGACAAGACAATCATCTGCCAACAGCAAAAGGCCACCCTACTGGTCTCTGCAGGCATTATCCACTGATATATAACGTCATCTTAGGAACGTGAGAAGATTTCAATGCGTTATGAAATATCAAAGCCAACATGTGATCTGATGTTATACTGAATTGTTATATCTCTTTCAATAATAACAATAACAGTAATAACACTATGAGCACATTTGGTCAAGTGGTTAGGAATCCGGACTCTTATCTGAGAATACCAGGTTTGATTCCGCACTCCTCCACAAGGCCAGCTGGGTGACCTTGGGCTAGTCATGACTCTCTTCTGAGCTCTCACAGCCCCACCTACCTCACAGGGTGTTCTGTTGTGGGGAGAAGAATAGAAAGCTTCGTCAGCCACTCTGAGTCCCCTTAAACGGGTGAGATAACGAGGGATAGAAAAGCCAGCTCTTCTTTCTTCTACACCTAGGTGACTCAAGCAGGGAGTTTCTTCAGGCATCTGACTACCTTCCATTGAGGAGGCAGGCTCAAAGCAGGTATTCTTCACTCTTTCGTATTAAAAAATATAGATTTTCCAAGTGCAGGCACACTAGAGAACCATAATCTGCACATTCTTTCCTTCCTTCCTGGTGGTTCATACATACATCATACTATCAGAGACTCAAGCATCACTCGAGTTTCCAGGCAGCCTCTCCATGGCTGATTAAGAAGCCATAATAAGCATCAGGCGGCACTGCCCAGCATGAAAATGATTACCAGGTACTAATAGTGGAGTTCATGGCACTCTTGAAAGCTACTCATCTACTTACATTTCTCCTTTTTAAAAATAGAGGGCTAATTAAAAGATCTATCCGCCATCGGTTTTTCCCCCTGCTCAAAAAACAACAATGGGACCAATGTGACTCATTCTCAGAGGCTCCGTGACCAAGCCTTGAAAACGATGCAGCACTTTTTCTTAAGAAAATACAGGACGACCTGATAAACAGTAGCAAGAATATTATATGCACAAAAATGGAAAGAAGATGGAATTCCGTCTGTGGAGAACTGGCTAATTAAACAGACCGAATTAGCAGAGATGGACAAATTAACAAACCTTTTAAAAAACAGGACAATAGATAATCAGAGAAATAGTCATGTTAGGGTGTTTTTCCACTGTCACTAAGTACCCACTGAAGCACCCATTAAGGAGCCATTTGGCTAAGAGCCGGATGACCGGATTTCCATCACAGACCGCATTAGGGACACATTTGTTTCCACCATAGCTAGGTAAATCCGGATCATTATGGGTCCTTCAGGACCTATAATCCGGATTTCGTGTAGACCCCATTACAGGGGTCTACAATGGGGTCTTCAGCCTTAAAATCCGGATTGTAGGGAGCCTGTTTCAACTACAATCCAGCAATGGGGTCTAGAGGATGCTCAGGGGGGAGGCATTCATGGGGGGGTGCCCCAAAGTGAAGACTTCGGAGTCCCTCTGAAGCCAGTTCCGAAGTCCCTCCAGGAATGGATTAGCAAAGGCTCCCAAGTCCCTCCAGTAATGGAAAGAGGTGCATATTAATGAAGCTGACTCATCAGTGCTCACAGGAGAGATGAAAGCAAGGAGCTAATTAATATGCACCTCTCTCATGAGAGGTTTGTCTTCAGAGCCTGTGCTAATCTATGAAAGCTCATGCCACCAACCCTTCTCCTATTAGTCTCCAAGTGCTACTACTACCTTGCTGGACAATAGATAAGTTATATAGACTGGACTAGGGATGTGCATGAATATTTGAAATATTCATTATTCATATGAATTTGGGCATTCATATACGAATCAAATGTCCGGATATTCGAATTTCTGAATTCAAATGAATATGAATATAATTCAGACATTCGTATCTATATGGGTATGTACGCATCTTGAGAGTAGCCATACGCATCTCGTATGCGTCTATACAGGATGAAAACTGTTTGCGTACAGATGCATACAAGGTGTCTATGTACCTGTAGAGATATGTCCAAATTATTCAAACGAATACATACAAATGTACTGTATAGATTCGAATGTCCAGACATTCATTTTTCCTTATTCGTATGAATTTGAATTTTTGATTATTCAATTCGTAACAAATCAAATGTCAAAAATTGCATTCGTGAGTACGCCTACTGGAGACCCTTCATCGATTATGCTGGATTTGATTGACTTTCAGATAAAGAGCTGAAAGAAGGAAAAATTACTGATGAGAGCAAAAAAAAAGGATGCTAAGACAATCTAGACGAAAGGAGGAAGTGAATTACAGTTAACAACAGTTAAGATTTTATATTGAAAATGTAAAGTTTTAAGATTGTGTTATAATATATAGAACATTGCAACACTTTCCTTAAAAAAATACAGGATGTCATGATGAATAGCTTTCACTGAGTTGCTTTTGTTTCTTTCTCCTCATTGCAACAAATCAGAATAACTAGGGTGTTTCCGCACTGGCCGCAGAAACCCCATTAAACACACATTAGACACACATACAAGACACTTACAAACTTACCTTCCGCACTGGAGGACAGATGAGGGACCTTTCCAGGCAGCCGCTTCCGCACAGTGGCGCACAAGAGCCATCCTTAATAGGGTCTCACCCTGGGGAGACCGACCGAAAACCCCTCCTTACCTTAATGCAGCCAGCCGGATTGGCCAGGGTCAGCACCTGCGCAGAGAGCCTCCTGAAGCCAGGCGCGGCCCTGGCCAGTCAGGAGGCACGCAGGACGCAGGCACGAAGGAAACTGGGTGCTCGCAGCCAGAATCGGGCTGGTTACATTAAGGTAAGGAGGGGTTTTCGGTCGGTCTCCCCAGGGTAGCTGGGGGGGGGGGCTTAGGTGAAGTTCCCCCTGGCTCCATATGCAGCAATCTGCCGCTTCTGGGGCAAGGGGGAGCCACGAAATCACAGTCCCTCGGCTCGCCATGCTCAGTTCTGTGCGGACAGAAGGACTGGCAGTAGATCCGTATCTATTAGATCCGGATCTACCTTAACAAGGATTAATAGATACTGATCTAAGGTTAACACGGATCTCCGAAATCCACATCTAGTAGATCCAGATTTCGGAGATGCTGTGCGGAAGCACCCTTCGTTTATTTTGTTGTCAAATTGTTTAATAAAAAGTCACATTTGTTTTTGCGAGGAAAAGGTTTTTTTTCCACTGAAAAGAGCTCTTTTCATGACCAAAACTAGAGTAAAACACATATGTTTAATCTAATTGTTAATTTTCACAAACAAGAGGCTTGTTTTGATAGAAGTTTTGAATGTAAGAAAAACTGAATTTTTATTTTGATGCAAATATTTGCAAATACAAATTATTCAATCAAATTTGCACATGTGAATCATTTTTTACACATCCTTATTCCAAGCTCCTTGCAACCTTCCTTCTAAATAATTGACTATTTTCATACTAAGTTTCCAGTCACTCACTATCTGGATAAATTTACTAGTACTTTTATGGTACCATATGAAAAAAAGACATTATGCCTCTGAGGGCCAGCTGGGGGAGACAGTGAGTAAGGCTGCATGCTCATGTGTTGCTGTTGAGCTTCCCAAAGCAGTTGGCTGGCCACTGTGACAGATGA
Source organism: Aspidoscelis tigris stejnegeri (assembly GCA_023333525.1). NCBI lineage: Eukaryota > Metazoa > Chordata > Lepidosauria > Squamata > Teiidae > Aspidoscelis > Aspidoscelis tigris. Next base: position 102,564,524 of record JALMGA010000003.1, on the reverse strand, counting down.
GCAATGGGTCTGACCCAGTGGGATACCTCTTACATTCTTAGGACTGCATTCCACCTCCTTTAATAGTTGCAAAGAAGAGAGAAAGCAAACAGGTGTTGTGTGCATGATAAGTATCACCTGCCAAAATTTCCTCTTGCTTGCAACTACAAAACTGTAGTATAAGTATATTCTTATACTACAACTGCTTTTAATGAGGAATGCAACTAAGGGACAGAGCTGTGTTCCAAGATGCTCTGATGTTTAAACTGAGTGAGCTTCACTTATCTCTTCATTCTTTTTTGAGATCCAGTCTTTCCATCCCAAGCAGTGAGAGGAGACCAAAGACTTAGTCCTTCTTGACTCCACCTGGTCTCAGTTACACCAGAGACCATAAAGGAGCACTACTTATGCCATCCCTCCTGGGTCTAGTGGTGGCAGCCTAGACCACAGTGCCCTCTGATAGACTCTCTAGCCTGGCTGGGCACATACAACTTGAAGGAGGTGATTCTTTGTGGGACTGGGGCCTTTGGTCAACTGCTCTGGACTCCACTTGGCCTTGGCTGCCTCAATTTGTATGTGTGTGGTTGTGACTTATTTTGCCATTTTTTGTATGATATGCAGTTTTTATCATTATTTTTATTCTAATGTTTTGATTATTATTTTGCATTGTATATTTTCTGCTTGTTCTCAACCGCCTTGGGCAAATTTTCTTTTGGAAATGAGGTATACAAATAAAATGGAAATGGAAAAACATACAAGGCTTCGAATTCACTTCAAATCCCTTCCTCCACCAGTTGTGCCTACGAATCCACTCCAAATTTGCTCCAGATCTGCTCTGAATCTTTCAACGAAGGCACAAAAGCTTCCACTTTGCATGCAAAGGTCAGTTTTAGAATATAGCCAGTAATCTATTTAAATGTGACGTTTCAAACCTTTGCAATTTGTACGAATTGCAAAGGTGACGAACATTTTTTGCCTCTCCCTACTTTGGAGCACTGCTGCCTATCTCTGTCTCCTAAAACAAGCTTCCCCCTAAAGAGGGCTATCATGAGGATTACAGCAAAAGATTAAATCCAGCTTGGTTGTAAATCTACAGCTAATGCTAATGCCCTGTAACAGGCCCAGCTAACATCAAGGGTTCATGTTCAGCTCTTCAGACAATTAAGGTTTTAAATGGAAGATCACAACTCAGCTGATGGCTTGTCTATTTAATTCTAAGAGGTGGCTCAAAGGATGGTAGGATGCTTTAATTTCACTTGTTTGTAATGAGGGCAGACAAAGGAAATCACCTGTCTGAATTAGGGATGCTTCCAAAACATCCTCCCAAATTACCAACCATTTTAAAAACACAGTCACACACAAATCAATCCCAAAGCAATAGTGTTTAAAGCCAAGCTACCCAAGGTCACCACCCATTTAATTTTTCTCTTCTAACCACTTTTAATGAGAACATGAATCTAAAATGAGGACCTTTCTATAATTCTGCCACGCTCAGAAGTGCAAGGGGCTGTGGCACTCAAGACAGCCTTCTCTGTGGTGGCCCCCTGGCTTTGGAATAGTCTCCCAGTGGAGATATGTCAGATGTCTAGTTAGGGTTCCTCTGAATATAATCCTGGGAGTGAGGAAGGCTGAATGAGTTGTATTTTAAACATATTTTAGTGTTTGCTTTATCATATGTTGTGACCCTTGCTGGGAGCTCCAGGCAAAGGGCAGGATAATATTATGAATGAATGTATGAATGAAACTGCTTTTACCAAATGTCCTGCCAATAACATTCAGAATTACTTCTTACCTCCCTTCAGCTAAAGATCCAGTTGCGCCACAACACAAGGTAGACACACTCCTTTAAAATGCTGAAAATATTTGTTAATTTTTTTTGACAAGCCATAGAGCCATGCATATTGCCCTCCACCCGTTCGTGTGGGACAGGCAGAGACCACCTGCAGGCAAGACTGAAATGGTACCTGGGACCCACATGCTCTTATTCCCACGAGTACAGCCAAACCTTACAGATGTTTCAGTCTGATGTTGCGGTTCCCAGAGAAGGCTGTGCTCTGTTGCTGTGACCATCTCTGAGGCCACCTAACTGTACAGAATTAACAGGGCCATGATTGACGACAGTGCTGGACCTCCTCAACAAACAATTGGCACAGTTGGCATTTCTGCAGAATCCACCTTGTGCTACTTGATCCACGGATAGAATGCAAGTCCATAAGAGGAGCCCTGCTGGATCAGACCACAGCCCATCTAGTCCAAAATCCTATCTCACAGAGTGACCATCAATTGCTTATGGGAACTGCCAAGCAAAACACAAAGGCAAAACCTTCACTTGCTCTTAACTTCCTGAAAATCGCCTTTAGAGGCATCCTGTCTGTCTCTCCAACCTGAAGGTGGTACCTAGGCATCCATTCTAGTAGTCATTGATACACTTGACCTCCATGAATTTGACTTCTTAAAGCTCTCCAGGCTGCTTGCTATCACCACCTCTTTTCATAGTAAATACCATAGCCAGGTGCCCTTCTGGACGAAAAAATACTTCTCGTTGTCTGTCCTAACTTTCCTGCCCATCAGTTTCATGGAGTGCCCTTAGCTACTGAAGTCTACCTACAATCCAGATCAAGAGCTTCCTGATCTGGATCATGTTCTGTCTAGTGCACACATAACAGCAGATGGTGTGGCCTCGCTAATATGTAGTAATGTACAGACAAAATAGCCCCCGAGCTGGACCAGGAAACCATTTTGGATGTCCTAGCCCTTCTACACTCCATCTTGTGCATACTCGGAGGGTGTGTGGCCTCCCTTACTCAACCCAAACTGCAGAAGGGAGGCCCCTTTCCTATATGAGCACATGCAGAAAGGGCCCAGCCTAAACTGGAAACACCAATTGTGCATTAAACTCTAGATCCCTTCAGTGTAACGCTGAATATCTGTGTCGATTTGTTGATAGGCCCCGTTTTCTCTTCTTACACTTCAAAATTTGTTTCTTCTGAGTCGCTTTTGGGCGGCTTTTGAGCCCACCATGGAACGACAGTAGGCAAATAAACGAAATTCATCACAGTATGCTAACTCTGTCAGCATTGCTAGTTAAAAATAAAATAAAACCAACAAATGGAGCTTTCGCAAGATTTCAGTGTCAGGCAATCCTGTCAAAACACTCAACACCACACCATCCATTACTTAACAGGCTTCAACAATCACACATTTTTCTGCACTTCTAAATCAACGGTATCGCAGCAGAAAACACCTAACACCTGCAGGTTCTCTTGAACCATCAGGATGGAATGAGGTAGTTAATACTATAGGCTGTCCCACATATAGACATACCTGCTGTATTGTTTTAGTAAACTGATTTATGAGGTCCTACTGAAAGGCATTTTAATTATGGTTTTTCATTCTCTCTGGGGTTGAGGTCTTTTTTTTAAGTCTTTGAAGTTTTATAGGAAGGTGCTTATGGTCAGAAAAAAACTGCTTCTAACTTAAAAGGGGATTTTTTAAAAAAAATGCAGGAAAAAAATACATCCAGAACAACATTTAGGTAGTAACCATTTTAACACAGAACACACTTAAGACAAAAATAAGGCCCCAAAGACAACACACTAAAATAGGTGAAAGAGTCCATAGATTTTTTTTAGCTAATACTTTTAACACTTCCCCACTGAAAATCACTGCTGTTTTTAACTATTTTTGTACTTTTTAAAACTGCATTTTTAAACTTGTTTTGTTTTGATATTGTTTTTATAGTCTGTTTTTAAATACTGTGAGCCGCCCAGAGACCCTCGGGTATGGGGCAGCATATAAATGTAAATATAAATAAATAAATAAACAAGGTACAAAGAGTTTGGAGATGTTTTCTTGTTTTGCAAGAATTGCCCATGTTTTAAAGACATGTTATAAATTCTGCTGGAAGAAAAGTGTGTCTACCTGTATAGAACCTAGAGACTGGAGACCACTTAGAAAGCATTTATTTATTTATTTATTTATTTATTTATTTATTTATTTATTTATTTATTTATTTATTTATTTATTTGTTTGTTTGTTTGTTTGTTTGTTTGTTTCCCTTGCTTTACCAAAATGTCTCAGGGCAGATCACAATAATATCATTCCATTAGGAGGAGAAGGAGGAGGAGGAGGTCCTTTATACTGTGGGGCATCCATTTTGGGAAACGACACAGTGACCTGCTGAAATGCCCCCTTCCCCCAGAAGCTCTATAATACTAGGACCCTTTCATTCCTGACCTTCGCAGGAACTGGAGTGGCCCACAGCAGCTCCAAAGCCAGAACTTCGTTTCGTGCCAAAAGCAATTAATTCCAGCTTGGGAAAAGATTGTGTATCCCAGTATGGGGGTGACCTACCATATGTCCCAGGACAGTCCAGGTAAGTGTACGAACAGAGCTATTAAAAGTTGGGTAGGTTGAGAACAGCAAACATTCACACTGAGAATGCCCCGGTGAGCAGATATGTCTTCAATCAGTACCTAAAAGCCTTCATTATAGGTGCCTCACAAATATAATAGTAATAACACCTTGACACTGAACTTGAGTGAGGTCACAAAGAAAATTGTTTAAAATCCTGTTTGTTAGACAAAGACCTTCTGTCTAGGGTGTGCACGAATATTCAAATGTATTCAAATTAACCCGATATTCGCATGTGTATGGGTCGTACACAATTTGTACTTGCAAATACACATCTTTCCTGCATCCGTACCCATTTGTACTCATCCGTACAGGACAAAAACGGGTTGCATACGGGATAACTACGGAACGCATACTGACATGTACAGAAGTGTACAGGATGCGTAACAATGCGTACGGGCACATACTAATGTTGTCAACGTTCATAAGTGCAAATTTGAATCAAAAATTCAAACAAATAGATTCCAATTTGCTTAATTCGAATAGAATTTGGTTAAATTCGAATTTTAAAGATTCGAACACAGTTGAATTTTTGGGTGTTCAATTTGAATCGAATCAAAATGCGAAAACTGCTACTTCTGTCCAGACCTTCTCAAAGCTACCCTTTAAGCTCTGCCCTGTAAGGAACAAATACGAAAACCAGGATGAAAAAGAACTGCAACCTAGTTGGAGCAAAGTCTCCATCCATTTGTCCCCCAACCCATGCAAGGCCCCAGCTCTAGCGTCCCAATTGATTTTATTTTCTTCGTGTCATTGCAAGAGAGGAAAAGGAGCGGGGGGGGGGGGGGATAAAAACACCTGGCTAATAGATGGGCGTGAAGGAAACGCATTACTGTTAGAAACGTGTAACATTCCTTAAAAAGTTAAGCTGGCCCTGTTAAAGGGGTTTTACGATCCTAGGACAATCCTTGCCCCCTCCATAGCACAAAATTTTCCCGCCCACCCACCTGGCTCGCAGTGTATCTTTGCTTTAATAGCCTTCATTCCACAGAAAGGCCTCTTTGAGAAGTGACGCCCTTAAGGAAGGCATAAAAGTCTTACAGCCATATGCTACTAAAGGTGGTATAACAGGGTGGGAAGATCTGGCTGACTAAGGTGGCCATAAAGTTTATCCTCCAGGCAAATGAGATCTTCAACGTTTTAAGATCCTAGCTGAACTTAAAGCAGGACTTGATGAACTCTGCTTCAGACAAGCCACTAATTAATCACAATGGTTCGGCTGCAAGGCAGGCTCCTGGAATATATATATTTGTCTGTATATTGGATATAAAATGAACTTGGAAAGAATCTGTTTTGCTACTGTAGCTCTGGTCTGCTGCCTTTTCTAATAGTTTTTCCACTCTGTTGCAAATTTGGGGCTCCTCATAAATACATGTTGAAATGTATTCCGCCGCACGTACGACCAATGCCGCTGAAAACACGCCCACCTTTGCTGCAGGCAGATGTGTTTCTTCCTATAAATCTATAAATCTACCACTGAGTTTCAGCATAGTGAGAAGAAACAGAATCAATCAGCCATAAGATTGATTTGCGAAAATATGCCACCTTTCAGAACGAACTATTGTCTCAAGATTTAAATTAGATCGCAGGTATATACTGTGATACACTCAGCCAAAGCTACGGTGCAGTGTTATTTTATTTTATTTTGGCTTCCATCATCAAGATCACTAAGGCCTGCACAGGTTAAGAAGAAGACGAAGAAGAAGAAGTTGGCTTTTCTACCCCGCTTTTCTCACCCCTTTAAGGGGACTCAAAGCAGCTGACAAAGCTTTTCTATTCTTCTCCCCACAACGGACACCCTGTGAGATAAGTGGGGCTGTGAGAGCTCAGACAAGAGCTGTGACTACCCCAAAGTCACCCAGCTGGTTTTGTGGAGGAGTGAGGAATCAAACCCAGTATTCTCAGATAAGAGTCCAGCTCCCTAACCACTAGACCAAACTGGCCAATGTGTGACACAGGATTCTGGACTAGATGGGATGTAGTCTGATCCATCAGTGCTCATCTTATGTTGTGAACCATATAAATTCCTTGCCTTCAAAGACAATTCTTGTCTTGTTTCTGAACAACTTACACATTTATGACCCATTATTGTTACTCTGTGTGTGTGTATTAACACTTTTTCCAAAATTTCTCCTAAAAATCACCCCGCATTCTATCTCTTAATTTATCTTTCCCAAATACTCCTCATCAAATTATCAGTATGCATATTACGGTTGATCAGTGTAACTATTACTGAACTATCCATCACTGAAGACAGCTGATTTGCCTAAGAAACATCAGCTGACAACTCTGATAAATTTATATACACCAAAAGGCCTCAGAAGAACCATTTGGACCATTATGCTAGGTGAGTAAGTTATACTACCTAGCAAATTGGCAGATCCTTAAAAAGCATGAGTAACACGTATTCTTCCCAAACTACTCCCAGTTGTAAGGTTTCACACCAAAGAACACTTCTAAGTATTTATATTGATCCAATTCTGTCACCATCTCAAGAACCTTTGCAACGGGTCATACAAAGGGCCTTCTCTGATCCTGATCAGCGGAAGATAAAGAATCAGAGAACCAGGCTGAAATTGCAATTACAGTATTTGACAGGAATCTTAGAGAACATAATTCCAGTCTCTGGTCAGCCATCAAACTCACTAGGATATTTTAGGCCAATCCTCTATTTTCAGCTAAATCAGCCTCTCAGCAATTGTTCTGAGTACAAACCTGAAAACATCAACAAAACCAACCGAAGGACATCAAAGTGAAATAGAAGCATTTTAATAAAAATTAGTGAATTATTATCACCACTATAGTGTGACATTCACTACAGTTCCTTCTTCTGCAAGGTATTCAAGCCGGGGTGCTCAACTGTTCCTGAACTACAGAGGTTTCTGAAGTATTAACACCCAGTATTGAGTCAACCCTGGGAACTGTCCTTCAGGAACATGTGAAGGGTAGCAAGTGAGCATCCCTGTATTAAAGTATCACTCACTAATGTTTCATGATGAACCACCATCTTGTCCTTCTCACAAGGACATTAAGAGAAACCCTGCTGGATCAGGCCACAACCCACTGTTGTTCAGCATCCTACCTCTCATACAGTGGGCCACCAATTGCTTCTGGGCATCTCAAGTAGAAGACAAGGGCAAAACCTTCAGTTGCTCTCGAATCCCTGCAATTGGCTCTTAAGAGGCATCCTGCCTGCTTCTCCAATGTGGAGGCACCATCTAGTCATGAATTCTAGTAGCCACAGATACACCTGTCCTCCATAAATCTGTCTAACCATTTCTTAACGCAATACAGTCTGGTTGCTGTCACCACCTCTTCTAGTAGTAAATTCCCAGGCACCTTCACACACCCCTCACTATACATTTACATTTTCTTAATTAATTTGTTCAGTTCGATCGCAGTAATAGTATATTAAAAACTGTTTCATGGTTTTTTCCCCATTCCTTTCATTCTTGCATCCACATGGGGCTGATAACTATCATTCATTTTTATTTGTTTTACTGCCTTTCTATCTCAGCTATTCAACGGCAAGAGAGATCCTTCCCCTTTTCATGTGCTAACGGCGCAAGTCCTCATCCATTTGATACATGACACCTTAACGGATCTTCCCTTTCAGGCTGATGTTTTTGGTGGACGCAGGGACAACAGTGGTGGCTGTTGTTTTAAAATTCTTGTCAAATGGTAGCCACCTGTTTGGCTGCAGCAGGTTTGGTCCTGAAAAATGACCTACACAACTTTTGACTTCCCAGCTCACATGCACCCTGCCAGCAACATATGGCAGCCCGACGGAGAGTCTGATAAATCTCAAAGTTTTGCTAACCTCCTGGAACTCTAAAAACAGAGGGACTGTCAAGAACTCGAAAGACGAAGACACGCAGCAGCTGGTGCTACGCTCACCTCAATGGGTCATAAGTTGAGCAAACTTGTTAAACAATAGTTTCACAGTTAGCTGGCTACTTTAATCTCCTAGTTCCAGATTTCCCCTGGTATGATAAAGATAAATCAAGCAAAGCGCAAACGGAAGATAAGTACCCTTCTTTGTTCATTCATGAGGGCCCAGAACTGGTTCCCAAAACCATGAGTGCGCCCCCTGGTGAGCACAGGGTAGAACTGGGAGGAATGTGTGAATGCAAAAAACAAATTAATGTTAAATTCAAGGGCAGAAATACCCAAAGTCACTAATGATTAAAATAATTAGACTAGTTGGCCATGAGCAGTGATGCAATGGCAGCAATGCAAACAAACTGCAAACTAGACTATTTATTTATTTACATGACAATTTACATCCCCACCCTTTAGTGGAAGATCCCAAGGAGGGGATATAAACTATCTAAAGCAGTGGTTCTCAACCTGGGGGTCGAACAACCCTTTCAGAGGGGTCGCGACGAGTCTCCCACCGCCCTTCCCTCCCACCTCCCAGCTGCTCCGCCCCCGTGGTTGGGGGTCTCCACAACATGAGGAACTCCATTAAGGGGTCACAGCATAAGGAAGGTTGAGAACCACTGATATAAGAGTATTTAAACCATACATCTTCTGTCTCCTTCAACCAAAGCTCTGGCTGAAGAAGTATGTTTTAACCAGGTGCCCAAAAGGAGGCTTCTGACATACATCCACTGGGAAGGGATTCCAGAGTCTGGGGGCTGCTCAAGAAAGTGTCCTCTCACTTGCCACCTTCCCTCACACCGTTGATGGTAGCAGAACTACAAAAGGGCCTCCCTTTCTTACTGGCAAGACAGGTCTGCATGGGAAAAGGTATTCCTTCAGATATCCCCCAGCCATTACAAGTACTGATTCTGCACTCCTCCACAAAGCCAGCTGGGTGACCTTGGGCTAGTCACAGCTCTCTTCTGAGCTCTCACAGTCCCAACTACCTCACAGGGTGTTCTGTTGTGGGGAGAAGAATAGAAAGCTTCATCAGCCGCTTTGAGTCCCCTTAAATGGGTGAGAAAAGAAGGGTAGAAAAGCCAACTCTTCTTCTTCTCCTTCTCCTTCTATTTAAGGCCCAAACCACTTAGGATTTTATATGTCAACATCAACAATGTGAATTGAGCTCAGTAGCAAATAGGTAACCAGTGCAGATCATGAAAGATCTGTATGATGGCAAATCCAGTCAGTAACTCTTATTATCAGTTGAGCAGCAGCATTCTACACTAGTTCCAGCTTCTAGACCATCTTTTCAAGGGTAGCTTCATGCAGAGCACATCACAGTAAGTCTAGTTTGGAAGTTAGCAGAGCATGGGTCACCACAGCCAAGTTGTCCCTATCCAGGTAAGGCCGAAGGAAAAGGAAAATTTCAAAAGGAATTTAATATTAATGAGAGCACAATGGCTGAAATTTCCTCCAACATAAAAAAAGAGGAGGAGGAGGAGGAGGAAGAGGAGAAGAAACAATATCTATGACCACCACTTAGGGTTATTGTCCACACATAGGCCCTTTCTGCACTGAAGACGACAACAAAGATGAAGAGTTGGCTTTTCTACCCCACTTTTCTCACCCATTTAAGGGGACTCAAAGCAGCTGACAAAGCTTTCTGTTCTTCTCCCCATAACAGACATCTTGTGAAGTAGGATGAGCTGTGAGAGCTCAGAAGAGAGCTGTGACTCGCCAAAGATCACCCAGCTGGCTTTGTGGAGGAATGAGGAATCAAACCCGGTATTCCCAGATAAGAGTCCAGCTCCCTAACCACTAGACCAAACTGAATAAGGATAAGGGCCATAATATCCCAGAGAAGCAAGCTGACATCTGCATGCAAGCTCAGACTACATCAGGTCTTTCCATACTAAAGGTGCAGGACCCTTGTCTTCTTTTCCATATGGTAACCCCATTAAGACTGCCTTAACATTTTGGCCTTCTGAACCACAAACACAGTTTGGCAGGTATGGAGATAAAATTATGCCCCTCCTCCCCCTCCCCATCAATTCTGTTTCACCAGCAGTCACTGTGTGTGTCAATCTAAATTTTCAAGCTCCAAAATCATTGTTTTAAAAAAAAAACCAAAATTGCCACCCTCCCTGCAAAAATTTGCAAATTCACACAAACACACATCCTAGACCATGCAAAGACATATGTATGCATACACACTTATGTTATCTCCTTTGAAGAAGAGATCAATGTTAATGACTTTAAAACTTAATTGTCTCCTCAGGTTTATACCAGGCTGCTTACAAATTAGTTTTTACCTAACATGACATGCTGCAGTATCCATGATTATCCTTTCTATTGATAAACGCTTTGAAGGGAGGGGCCTGCTCCCCGCTATCTACTCCCTGACAGAAAACAGAGCAGAGCCGGCGATCAGCAAAACCAGAGGCAATTCAGAGCAATCAGGAAAAGAGGAGGATTAATGGTTTGCTTTTAAAAAAAGATTACCAAATGCATCACACAAGAGGCATCAAAAGGCATTTGCCAATTTTCCCAGGAGAGCAAGTATATGAGTTATGTATCTAAAAGTTAACAATGCTGGAAATGTATGCCACTCACGGCTTCACAAAAACCAAGTAAATGCAGAACAAAGACCGAAAAAGAAAAAGAAAAAGCAGCCAGAAAGGTTCACAGAAATAAACGTGGTATATGGAATCTACATCCTTCCCCAAACTAGCAGCAGCAATTACAACCATCATTCCTTTTGTTGCAGGGGAATTTCAGCGCCATAAATGCAGTCGTATGTATTTAACCATGCCTTGGAAACCCTAGGACAGTTATCTACATAAGTAAGGCTGCTTTCAGGTCTTCACTTGCACCCAAAGGTTTTTTAGAAAAGAAAACAGCTATGGTACTTCCTGCTCTGTCTTTATTCATCCGTTTCTATTTCTATATTCCAGGACAGGTTATATCAAAGACAGTATTAAAATCAATTTAAAGCAAATGCACTAAGGCCGTCGTCACACCATCACTTTCAGCCTTCTTTGGTCCTCACCGCTCACACCTTTTTAGTTCAATCCGTTTTACGTGCGGACTTTCCTCCCTTCAATTGTGCTTTCCTGAGTCCCAGGCTGCACCTACCCTTGGTAATACTGAGCATTCCGATGCGCAGTCGGGGCATGGGCGTCACATGTGATACCCCAATGCTTTATAGAGGTGGCGCATTATGCCGCCATTACTTCAAATTTACCTACTGTGGACTGATGAGCACTCACTCCGCAGTATCAGGTGAATTTTAAAACAGGTAAATTTATCTACTCAGCTCTTCCTAACAGCTCAAGATGCTACCCACTATTCTCCTCAAATGCATTTTATTTTTGCAACATTCCCGTTAAGATGCTTAGATTAAGCGGCTGTGACTGACCCAAGGTCATTCAGTGAGCTTTTATGGCTGAGATGGGGTGAGCATTCGGACCCAAATACTCTATGTTGTTAGTCTGACACTATAACCACTATACTACACTGCTTCTCTTCCAACACAGGGCTGCAAAATTTCACTGGCTGTCAGAAGGAAAACATCTGTAAGCCTTCGCAAGTGAGATCTACATGGGTGAGCTTAAGGATCTGTCACAATACAGACACCAGCTAAGCACGCGTTGCCTTGCTACAGCTCAGTACATTATTATGCATATTATCTGTTATCATTTCCATCCTAAAGTCTGGAGGATTACATCTGCAGGCAAAGGCAAATTCCCTTCCACTGTAATTAACAAGCTACATTCACAATGATATCTGCTGCAATATGGAACAACAAATACATTTATTCTACCTTTTCTTTTTTAGATAATACAGCAAGAATGCACCATTCAGAGAGATCAAAGACTAATCTGCAACTGGAGCTTTGTCCATCCATTGCCACCTTGCCAGTTCCACTCCATAAGCCACTGCTTCCAATGCCAGAACTGATGAAAATTGCATGCTGACAACTTCTGGAGGGCTCTAAATTAAAAACAGATGGGCACTCTGTGGAACTTTCTGGTCCCCCTTTTTCATCCAAAATCTAAAAATCCAAGGCACCCAAAGAAGTGGGGAATAGAAGGAACACCTGGGAGAGAGAAGAACACGGGTGACAAAGGAAGGCTTCTGGAGAAGATGGGAGAGTATTTCTTAAATTCTTTTGCTGAGTTGCAAGCAAGGGTTAAGATCAAGGGTTCCTCTACAGCAACCCCCATCACCTTCAATCAATCCAGTCAATGGCTAGAAATGATGGGACCAGTAGTACAGTATCTGGAGGTCATAGGTCAGACATAGTTCCCACTTAAGTCCAAATGAGTCTCTCTTAGGGTGTGCCCCATGATCAAAATACTCCAAGGCAAACCTGAATTTGCCTCGGAGCGTCCACATGGAAAGCCTCTAATCCGGGCTACATGTGGGATAAATGTCACAAATCTGCAGCAAACCCCACCCCCCTTTCCAACTGTTCTTGCTCCGAATTAGGAAGGCAAGCACGTATTAACTTGAGTCATGGGGATGCTCCCAGGTTATTGGGGGAGGAGTTTGGTGATCGAAGCATTAGCGAGCAGGGTTTCACTGTCCGGGCCATGCATGCTGTGATCGCAACTTCTTGGGGAAGGCAGCAAAGAAATTCTGCTGAAAGACAATTGATGAGCTCTCATTTGCCCTGCAAGTGTCTCTCCAGCTATAAGCATGACACACACCCCTTGCCTGATTGCCCGATCGGCAAGGCACACGGGGGTAAAGGGCCTGATTTAGCGCATGAGCGCTTGACAGCCTGTGGCTTCCCTACACTCAGCTGAGCAAGACAAGAAGAAGCTTCTGTCAGGCAAAGGTATGCCCGCTGTCAAGCGGAAGTGCGTTCCTCCACTAAAATGATTGAAGCACAGCCACGGCTTCAAGCAACGAGCCACTTGAAGCCGCAGGGCTTTACCGCAGTTTTCATGGGGACAGGCAGATTCGGCTTGAACCCGCACTGTCCTCAATCACATGGGGGCATCTTAATTCGAGCTACGATTCGCATCGGGGCTGCCCCAAATCCACCCCAAAGTAAACAGAGCCCATGGGGATGCAGCCTTACTGATAGTATGATTCTTGAATAGATGCTATCCAAGTGACTGAAGAGCAAAGGGGGTCACAGAAGCCCCTGTGATATACGGAATATGTACAATAAACTGGTCTACTGGAAGACCATGCTTTCCAAGGACTGGATTGTCTACATGGAACTAGGCCTTGGAGCAGCCTGTGGCACGAAAATGACACCACAGACCAATCAAGGGTAGACCACTTTCAAGTGGGTTCCCACACATTCCCCAGTGGTGGACCAAACCATTGGTTCAAGTGGGGACAGTAGCAAGAGACTGGCCTGATCTATCCAGCACACAGAGCCTGACATGAATCCGCTGTTATCCCAGAAACAACCCTGGAAATGGGCCACGTCTAGGCCCTCAGCTAAAACAGCCCCAGATGGCAACTCCTCCAAAGCTGGGCCAGACTGGGCAGTCTGCATTGCCCACGCCATCAGCAACCACTCCAGTCTTTGGCCAAATCACTCAATCTGGCCCAAGACCAGGTTGTGTGCTGCACACCAATACACATGGCGCAGATACAGACACAGTGGTCAGAGACCTCAGAGAAAGGAGTCCTGCTCAAAAGTGAGAGACTCAGGCCCCTTCCAGACTTGCAAAGTAAATCCGCAGTTATAAGAAAAATCGCCACTTACCTACTGCAAAACAATGACACACCATCCCCACCCTAAACGCAGCTCCGTAGCTTCCCATCAAAACAAATGAGCAAACAGTCAAACCTCCAGACATCTGAATAAAGCAAGCAATGCTCCCAACTCACAAATGTGAAAATTTGATCAACTTTTCACACGTTTGCAGTATTTTACTGATGAAACTAACGATTCGATGATGGAACTAATTCCTGGATGTTCAATTCGACTGTGAACCAAGTATCAATTTTGCATTTGTGTTCATCCAGAGCTATCTGGGCCTAAAAGCCGTCTTTAGAGAAGTTGCCTGAGCCTCTTTGCAAACTGTTCCAACCCAGCCAAATTTCCTCCCACTGCTACCGGTATGTGTATTTGTTTAATGTCAGTCTGGCAACGCAAGGCTCTTGAAATGCGTTTAAGTTACTCAAAAGCCTTTCCAACGCTTTCATGTACTTTGGTGGTCTCCCCACAAAGTTTTGAAGTTATACGTGTCAATTGTAAAACAGAAAAAAAAAAAGGAGGAGGGAAAAGAGCTCAGCTACTGGAATGCAAAGTGTGCTGGAAGCAGGAAATGAGAGCAATCTGGTATCTTTACATCTCAGAGGCCTGTCAGTAACATGATTGCTGTAACATCCTTTCTTCTTATCTTACTGCTGGGAGTCCCCCTTCTGATGACTTCCCTTGTAACCTCAAGCCATGCTGGGGGTAGATGGGAAGCTAATCTTTCTCACTTGTCCCTGAACAGACAGGGAATTTCAGCAAGCCATTGTGAAGTTTATTTAGGGGAAGGAAAACAAAATAAAGATGGTGGCTGCGGTTTTCAAGTAATTAAAGAGACAAACAAAAAACAGAGCCCCAAAGAGATCAGTTATCCCGTTTTGAGACGTGACGAAAAACACAGAAACCAGTCTAGTTGGGGGAGAAAAAAGCAGTAATTACTAGCTTACAAAATATTACTTTTAATCTATTTTCTTTATGATCTAATTAAACAAATATTGTACTTTGCATTTGCAAAATGCTTCCCTCCTCTAATTTGATTCAATTTTACCATTCCACGTATTCTATAAACTACACACCCAAACTAGTCAGTAATTTTATGACTTTTAATTTGTACATTTATTGTTGGTTTTAAGTAATTTTTGCATTACGCCCCTCCCCACCCACTGTAACTTTTTGCAGCACTGATTCCATTCCTGGTTCTGTTTTTGCAGAAAAACGCCAAGACGCTTCTGTGCAGTTTTCCATTCATGCCACTATCTACATCACAGTACAGCCTGTGCATTTGGAAAAAATAATCGCAACAGGATCTTCATGTTTAAAGTTCACCCGCTGTGTTTATCCAACTCTTCCTTCTAAATTTGCATTTCAGTAAAATGCTCTGACAGAATCATGCAAGATTACAGAATTTTAATAGAAGGTCCGAGGCTCTCCTGGTGGTGTAGTAGTTGAAATGCTGCATCTTAATCCAAAATTGTATTCCAGGAGGCATGGAAAGAACACAGTAGCTCCAATTCAAGTGGAGTTGAGCAGGGTTCAAGACAAACGGGTCAAACTAGAACTGACTGAGGCTAGTTTAAATTTTCAAGGCTGGCAAACATCTATAGGGCTGGGCTTTAGAGTTTTCTGGACTGAATTCTCCATTTGTAAATGTTTCACTATTCATCTAGGTATCTCTGGTGGGTGTTTGCCTGAATGCAAATTTTCCCATTTGCACACCATGGGTGTTTCTGCACTCACCTGCCTTGAACCTGATCGGTTGTTTCAGATCGAGAAGCACACTGTGGTCTAAATTAAGAAATGTTTGAGCTGGCTTCCACAAGCTCCAACAGCCAGGAATAAAACTTCTTAAGCTCGGAGCCCCATGGTAGGTGGGAAGTTGAGATTTTGGCAGCATTTGAAATGAGTCCCCTGGTACAACCTCTGCAAAACATCCAATTCGATTAGAATGTTTAAAACCCAAATGCAACAAAATCCGATTCAAATTGAATAAATTCGAATCTATTCGCTCGAATGTTAGAGTCGAATCTGAAGATACGGATGTCGACAACATTTGTATGTGTCATACATATCTGAAGGCATTTAATACACAAATACATACAGATACATATGAGATGCATGAAGATACATGTGTGTACATTCATATGTGTATATCCGTATCTGTACATACATATCTGTACATTTGAATATTTTGAATCATTTGAACGAATGTTTTGGAACATTTGAAATTCAGTCGAATGTTTAAATTTGAATGTGTAGACATTCTATTCAAGTTCGAATGTCCACATTCGATCAAATTCACCAACTACAATTTCAAAAGTTTAGAACATGCATACACATTCCTACTGCACACCTCTGTTATACTGGTAGACCTGTTTAACCTGGACTGCACTATGTTTGGGTCTGGATTACGTTCCGTCCAACAAATACAGTGTATTAGCAAGGGTCAGAGGCCTCTCTAGTCAGAAGAAGAAGAAATTGGCTTCTGTAACCCGCTTTTCTCGCCCATTTAAGGAGATTCAAAGCGACTGACAAAGCTTCTGTTCTTCTCCCCACAAAATAACACCCTGTGAGGTAGGCAGGGCTGTGAGAGCTCAGGGAGAGAGCTGTGACTAGCCCAAGGCCACCCAACTAGCTTTGAGGGGGAAGGCGGAATCAAACCTCGTATTCTCAGGTAGGAGTCCGGCTCCCTAACCAATAGACCAAACTTGGCTTAGTGAAGAGGACCACACTGTCATCTAATCCAGATCCAAGGTAAGTGCAGACGGATCTTGCTTTACTCGCAGACACTTGTAGTTCAGGGCTATGAATATTTGCCAGTACTGAAAGCACCATCTAGATTGGGGGGGGGGGGGAGTCTGCAGGTAAAAATCAGATAAAAGAACTCCAAAAACACGGTTTCTGCTTCTAAGGTCCCATCACACAATGGCTTTGGGAACACAAAATCCCATTAGAAATACCTCTACACAGAGTTACCAGGGACAGACGTGGTATTTTATTCCAAATTCAAAACAACAAAGCACAAATGATGCTAAATAGTTCAAAGTGGTACCCCACCCCACTGTTTAAATTTGAGGGGGGGGGTGAAATTTTCCAGTTGTTCCCCAAGGGTGTGCCCTAGAGGTATCAAAGTGGGTTGGTTGGTAGGGTGTGATGGGTGCAACCCAATACCCAACCCAAAAAAGAAACAAGCCATCAGGTATATATCCTTCTCCTAATCCCCACAGGAATTTATGGGCAAGATGTTTTTTAAAAGTTTCAAAACATCATCAGTACTCTAGCCAAATGAAAAGTACAGGTCTATTTTTACATGCAGTTTGAAAAATGTGATTTATGTAGGGATTTTTCCAAGGGGTGGAGGAGCTGGTGAGGCAGAATTGCGTTGAGTTGGTTTGCTACCCATCTGAGGGACTAGACTACAATTTTAGTAAATTTGGGGGCATCCTTCAGCTGGGCAGCTAACCAATTCAATGCTGGGAATGGATTCTGCCTCACCAACTGCTACAACACCCTGGAATAATCCTTACCGAAATCTGCCCATTCCCCATAATGCAGTTTGGCAGCAGGTGTTATACAAAAGTGACATAAAACAATTCCACTGTCCAAAAATTGTGCAATTTTTCACTCATACTGGTTAACAACAACAAATAATAATAATAACATTTATTTCCAGCACCCTTTTCACCAAAAGGTGGTACAGAAGTATAAAACAAAGTTTAAACATAAAATGTAATCAGTAACCTTATTACATAATCACTTAAAAATGCATAGAAAAAACTTACACATATAAGGTTTTAAAATCTATCCTACTGACAGCTCAGATTAAACGTTCACTCTGGAGAGATGAAAAGGAAGGTCTTTAAGCCCTTCCGGAAATGGGCTAAGTCTTCCTCTAGCCCAGTGGTTCTCAACCTAGGGGTCGGGACCCCTTTGGGGGTCGAATTACCCTTTCAGGGGGGTCGCGATGAGTCTCCTGCCGCCCTTCCCTCCCACCTCCCAGCTGCTTCACCCCCATGGCTGGGGGTCTCCACAACATGAGGAACTCCATTAAGGGGTCACGGCATTAGGAAGGTTGAGAACCGCTGCTCTAGCCTGAGATCTAATGGGAGGGATTTCCAGAGCCATGGAACCGGGTCTTGAAATGCTCGGGGTCCAGAGAAAGCAATTTGGGTCACCAGTTATTATTAAAAACGTATGAGGGCTTCTAAAACAGTCCGCAGATGCTCAGAGGAAGTCCTAGCTGAAACATTTCGGACTTGAAATATTTCACACATTAAAAAGGTAGCCCTGAACACTTGAAGTACAGTCAGACCCCTATGTCCACTGAGTCGATAACCACAGTTTCACTTAACCATAGTAACCGGATCAGCCCCACGCCACCTGCCCGCAGGCACCATAAGAGAAAAGCACCCAGAACCGGAAGGTCTGTTTCGGCCTCCAGAAGGCCTATTTTGGCCTCTGTAGACCACTGGAATTGGTGTGAGGGGCCACCGGAGCCCATCCCAAAATAGAAGGGGGCAGGTGGGAGGCAGGTGGAGGCATCTGGTGGCATTGCATGGCTATTCTAACTCTCTCTGGAGGCTGAAATAGACCTTCTGGAAGCCAGAAAAGCACTTCCGGTTCTGGGGTTGCACGACCCCAGGATCGGAAGGCAGGTTTGCAATTATCCATGGTTTCAGGTAACCACAGTAGGAGCCAGAACGTATCCTCAGCGGATATGGGGGTCTGACAGTACTCATCCAAGAAGGTTTTACCAGTTTTGATTAGGCACTGTCCGCATGGGTGAAAATCCCTCCTAAGACTTGGACACAACACTGGAGATATTTCACAGAGGGCTTCTGAAAGGGCAGCAAAGGACACCTCACTCTGATTAATTGTATTTTGAGAGTAACTGCCGTTTTAACTCCCAGCATACAGCTGACACAGCTGTGCTGTAGGGCAGTATGGGAAATTTAAATCTATTCCTGGTACTCTTGCCAGCTATACCCACCAAGCAAGAGAAGAGCAATGTCCCATCTATGTACACAACCACACTGATTCTCGTTAGGATGGGAAAGTCACAACCATGTCAAAGGTCATAACCATTTCTTTTGGAGAAAGGTAGAAAAATACCTCCCCTCTGATCTAAGCATGTACAACTTTTCAAAGGGAATGTGTATTTCTGTCATGGGTGGGACCAAACGAAATTGCCACAGAAAGAAGGGTTTGGAATTGCCTAACATTGGCCTGAACACCCCAGATCACTCACTCTTAAGTCTCAAAATATTTTCTTGAAGCCATATAAAGTGGTAGCCAAAACCTACATCTCATGCTAGTGAATACCAAACTTTAACTATGCATTGGGTTAAAAAAAATATCTTTTTGTCCATCCTGATTTGGGTGGCCTCTGGTTCTCATATTTTGGGAAAGAAGAGGAGTTGGCTTTAATATCCCACTTTTCTACCCCTTTAAGGGGACTCAAAGAGGCTGAAAAAACTTTCTGTGCTTCTCCCCACAACAGGCACCCTGTGAGATACATGGGGCTGTTAAGGCCTCAGCTGACTTCTTGCAGGAGTGCAGAACCGTGAAATCTCCAGGTAGGAGTCCTGGGGCCTATTCGCACTTGGCTTTTTTCTGGAGTATATCTCAGGATAGGGGTCTGTGGTCCACATACTAATGCAGACTCTGGCAGACCTCACTTTGGGCCTGCTGAAGCCTGCACTACCATATGGACAGCAAGTCCCTATTCCA
Source organism: Aspidoscelis tigris stejnegeri (assembly GCA_023333525.1). NCBI lineage: Eukaryota > Metazoa > Chordata > Lepidosauria > Squamata > Teiidae > Aspidoscelis > Aspidoscelis tigris. The sequence continues at coordinate 102,544,813 of JALMGA010000003.1, read as the reverse complement.
GGATATATTCCAGAATAAAGCCAAGTGCGAATAGGCCCCAGCACTCTAACCACAAGACCAAAGACATATCTATATCCACATTTGTCTACAGCATGCATAATTTTATACACCTCTATCATGTCTCCTTTCAACTGACTACAAACCCCTCAACTTGCACTCTGTCCACCAGGTTCACAGCAAAAATGTTCTGCTGAGTCAGGAGCAACGCTTGCACTTCTAAGAACAATACTGTACCTGTACCTACTTGCAAATGCCAGTATGTCACCCTTTGCAGATTTACGTGTATCCCTCATAAACAAAAATCCTGTAAAGTAGGGCGGGCGCTGAGAACCACATTTGAGCTCTGGGAAACACCTGCAGCTGTCTTAACAGACAGCTTGCTGAGCACACTTAGATATCATCCTTCCACAAGGTACGTGCTGACTGCCAGAAAACATCTGTGCCACCCTGGAGGGCTAACCCGAGAATTCCAGCACACAAAGTGATATAGACGCCATTTTGGTCTAGTGGTGAGCCAGTTTGGTCTAGTGGTTAGGGAGCCAAACTCTTATACGGGAATACCGGGTTCGATTCCGCCCTCCCCCATGAAGCCAGCTGGGTGATCTTGGGCTAGTCACAGCTCTCTTCTGAGTTCTCACAGCCCCACCTACCTCACAGGGTGTTCTGTTGTGGGGAGAAGAATAGAAAAGCTTTGTCAGTCGCTTTGAGTCCCCTTAAATGGGTGAGAAAAGTGGGGTAGAAAACCCAACTATTATTATTATTATTATTATTATTATTATTATTATTATTATTATTATTATTATTATTATTATTATTATTATTATTATTATTATTATTATTATTCAAAACCACACCTACATTCTTCCTAGGTCTGGATCAGACGATGCTGGCACAGACGTAAACCACATTTATCAGGTCTACAACTAATTCAGATTACTGAGCCCTTAGCACAAATCTGATCTGGATTACCACTAGTCTCGTGCAGACAATGTGTACTAAGCAGCTCCTTGATCTGGGGTGCTTCTGCATTTGCCGCAAGGAAACAGATTGAACAAAATCCGTTTCCCAGTGATCCGGCCTCCCGAGGATCCGTCTCAAATAGAGATGGATCCTTGGAGGCCCCGCATATCCGCACACGTGCGGGGAGGCCAGATCCACAGGGCCGGATCGCCTGGGTGCTGCACGGAAGCCGCAGCACCCATGGCCAAAGGCAGCCAGCTCCCATGCCACCAACCCAACCCCCCGCGCCACCGACGCAGCCCCCGGAGCCGCAGGACTGGAGCGGTGAGCTGGCCGTCACTGCGTGTTTCTGGCGGTGCCCAGCGCGCAGGGGAGAGGCTTCAGAGGCAGGCAGGCCTGCTTCCGCCCTTCCCAACATGGCGAGTGGAGGAAATCTGTCCCTTCCCCTGGCCGTGTGCGGAAGCGTCCTGCTTCTGCACACATCCAGGCAAAGAGATGGATGTAAGACCTGATTTTTCAGGTCTTACATTTAATCCAGATTTCGGCAGCAGAGCTGGTTTTAAAAACCGGTCTTGCATGCCAAAATGCGGAAGCGGCCTCCACAAAGGGTCGCAGAAGAGGACTCCAGTGCGGAAGCCGCTTAAGGTACGTGTTCTTAATCTGGCTGGGGGGTGGGTGGGTGTTAAAATGTTTTCCGCAGCTAGTGCAGAAACACCCCTGGATTACTAAGTGCAGAAAGGGCCCAAAACTTACATCCCACTCTTTCAGAATCTATTTTAAATACACACATTAACCAAAGGCAACATACAAAAGAATCTCCAAGGTTATCGCTTTTTCACACCTTTAGAAAGCTGGAGGTGAGTACGATTTAAGACAAGATAATATTCCAACGCACTATCACTGGGAGTTTTTCCCCCCATTAGATTCAGTACTAGGAGGACTTATATGCTTTCAAAAGCACAAAGCAGACAGAAATCCAGCTGATGTAATTTACTAATGCATCTCCACTGCAGGTGTTGATTCTATGCCTGTCATACAGATGTTTGAAACACAGACACTCTGGTCAGTTTACGTATTTACACGCACGCTGTGTTCAGACCTAACAAAAGGGAAACCTGAGGGAGACAGTGTGGCCCTCATGTTCTCAACCTTTCTCTAAATTTCACTTTTTTAATACAAAATATTCACCAGGGGAGGACAGACTAGTGTGTGAATTTATCAATCTATGGTGAGGCCACATTTGAAATATTGTGTACAATTCTGGTCACCACACCTCAAAAAGGATATTGTAGAACTAGAGAAGGTGCAGAGAAGGGCAACCAGAATGATTGGGGATCTGGAACACCTCCCTTACGAAACCAGGCTGCAACGTCTAGGCCTCTTCAGTCTGGAGAGACGGCATTTAAGAGGGGACCTGATTGAAGTATATAAAATCATGCATGGCATAGAAAAGGTGGATAGAGAAAATTTCTTTTCTCTATCACACAATACTAGAACCAGGGGGCACTCTATGAAGCTGATGGGTAGGAGAATAAGGTCTGCCAGGGGGAAGTATTTCTTCACCCAGAGGGTCATCGGCTTATGGAATGTGCTGCCGGAAGAGGTGGTGACAGCTACCAGTCTAGATCACTTCAAGGTAGGGTTAGACAAATTTATGGACGACAGATATATCAGTACCTACTGGAGCGAATGCCTAGGTGCATCTTTCAGGCTGGGGGGGGGAGGAACCGGGGCGCTTCTAGGGCCATCTGCTGGGACTCGAGAGAAGGTTTGTCCTTGTCTCTGCTTGAGATGCCCATGAGCATTTGGTGGGCCACTGCGTGCGATAGGATGCTGGAATAGATGGGCTGTGGCCTGATCCAGCAGGGCTTCTCTTATGTTCTTATATGAACAATCTCACCTCAAAGCTACCTCAGAGATGCTCTTTCTTTTAGCTGTCCACACTTTTAAAAGGGTTCTGAATGAATCACAAGTTTGGACCCAGGGAGGTTCAAACTCTTCCAACTCCTGTCTCATGAGTGCCCTTACTTTCACCTGATCTGTTTAACTCTTTTGACAAAATGACTGTGAGAAAATATATCCTAGGTAGATCGGGATGCGCATGCATTTATTTTTTGACATTCGATTCGTACCTAATTGAATGTTAGAAAATTCATAATCGTACAAATAGACGCTTTTGAACGTGGTAAAAGTCCATTCAATACGAATGTATTCATTCGAATATCCGATATGAATGAATACATATCCGATACATATGCCGTAACAAATCCACTCTGAAAGCATCAAATCTGACCTGAATCCACTTTTAATACTCTCTCAATCCATACTGAATGCACTCTAGATCTGTTATAGATGTGACTGGTGTAGCTGCGTTCCCATCTTCCCGGTTTAACATATGTCCAAACTATTTGTACGAATGTCCAAAAACATGTGAATGCATGGGTCAGTTGGCTGTCTCCCCTAGCAACTGCTGCAGTTTTCAGGATAGAAGATGAAGGGTCACCATTTAAATTTCCCACAATACCCCAAGCTCGTGCAATACTGGGACAGCAGGCACTCCCACAGCCCATGTTTGTCCTGGCTAAAAGCACATGATGGAAAATCTTGAGCTGTCTGACACACACATTTATGATTAGCCACATCGTAAAGCCAAGATGGGTGTAAACAACATCTGTGAGAAATCAGGAGTCCAACCCACATCTGTCCTTCATAGCATCATGCTACATACTGAGGACATATTTTCCATGTAGTTTTGAGGTTGGTTTTGAATGATTCCCAAAATGCTATTTAAGCTCTAAGGAAAAATACTGCAGTGTTATATAGCTCACCAGCACTACCACGCCAGGCAAAAGTCCTCATGCTGTGCCAATGTGTGGGCTTATGTGGAATTCTAAGAAAGACCAATGGGCACTGGTCACAAGAATGCCTGCCAACAAGGCACATAAGGGAACATAAAAGTTGGATTAAAAAGCAGTTTCCTGCACAGCACTGAGATCAGAAGAAAAAAGAAAATGTCATCCATTCTCAAAACGAATTGTTGGCTTGCCGCATGGTATCAGCACCCACAGTGCTGTTAAGACTACAACGCCCAGCACCCTTGACAACTGACCTTATTAGCTAAGACTGATGGGTGCTACAGTACAGCCAAATGTGGACAGTTGTGGCACTGGTCCATCCCAGCTCACATGAGCTTCAGGGCCGGGTTCCAAGCACTCAGAAGGACCAGGAATGGAAGTTCCCAGCCTGGGGACCACCAGAGAACCCATTTCAGAGGTACACTTTGTTGCACCATCAGAATGGGTCTCCCAGTAGTCCAGAAGATGGAGGTATGCCTTCTGAACATCTCCATCTTCCAGACTAGGCCATGTTGGTCTGCCAGTAGACCTGAATGTTGAGGTTTACCAGTAATCCCAATCAGGACCTCCCAAATTGGGATTATGCTCCAGCCAGCACAGATGGAACATACCAGCAGTAGGCAGGGCCTCTTTGCCCAACCAACACGTGGACTGGTGAGGCCCAGAACTATGAGGCTCCTATTATGAATTAAAGGTAAGCACAGAAAGCCCCTAAAATTAGGTTTACAGTAATATCAACCAAGACACTGATCTACCCCCAAGAAGACACTTTCACTCAAGGGCGGTTGGCAAAGTGGATATGATAGGGCGCAGTAGAATGGCACTGCATTATTTCCCATGGATCGTTTCACTCCAAAATCTGTCCCATAGTGGACTGACCTCAGGATCAGGGCAGGAGGAAGAGGGCTTTTCTACCCCACTTTTCTCACCCTTTAAGGGGACTCAAAGCAGCCCACAACAGACACCCTGTGAAGCAGATGGGGTTGTGAGAACTCAGAAAGAGAACTGTGACTAGCCCAAGGTCACCCAGCTGGCTTCATAAAGGATTGTGTAAACAAACTGGGAGACTATCAGATAAAGGGCATTTCTGCACTTGCTTTCCCATCCAATGGACGGGAAAGATTCAGGATACACTAACGTTTACTAGCGCCCACACTTGCAAGCGCTGGTACGTGGTAGCCACATGCAATTGGTCACTTACCTGGGTCAGGTCACACATCCAATCCTTTGCACGGGGCTGACATCTGCGTGACTGTGTGTGCACCAGTGCTATCACTATGGCAACACTGATGCTTTGCACAAGCACAGTCACATCAGGGGGTCATCTGAGTTGCCACCAATGGCCCCTTGCACCAGAAAAGGTGCAGATTGTCAGCAATGGACACTCTCAGTAAGTTACCAGTCACGTTAGGTTAAGGTTAGCATACTTGTGGTGCACAATTAGTCAACCTCTGTGCAGGCAGGGGGGCGTTTGCAGGCTGTAAACGCCTCCTGCAAGAGCAGATGAATCTGCCCAGAAGTTGGCTAATTGCATACTATGGGACGAAGTGCAGAAACACCTAGAAGCTGGCACTTTAACCACAAGACCAAACTGGCACACTAAAAACAATGCACGAATCAAAATAGCAGCATTCACCCCTCACATCTCCCTGGTCATCCCTCCTGTCACTGGTATATCTGAAGCAGAAAAAAAGATCTGACAGTATTTGACTGATCTCAAACAGCTTCCAAAACAAATGGAAAGCCATTTACGGAGTGCTCCCAGTCATGATTATGGCAGGAACATCAAATGAGGAACATGGGCTAATCCAGTAGCTCCGCCCTGCGATGCTACGCCCAGATCTGGATTCTGCGGCATCTCCCAAAAGAATCTGCCAAGTAAACACATAGCTCAGCTGACCCAGAAATATTTCAGTGAAGGCTTGCAGAAGGGAACAGGTTCCGTTTCCAAAAAAGCACATTTTCCATTCATGCAGAGCAGGTGGCCAGAGGCACCAAAACAACTAAACATGAGCTACTGCCCTGGAAAACCAAGATTCATCAGGCCTTTTTCCATTACTCAGAGCCTCTTAAATGTGCTGCTCAATGCTAGCAAGGTTTACTCAGGAGCAACTCCTGCTTTTACTGTGCGGACAGAAGATTCGGAGCCTCAAATCTTCAGCTTGGTTTGGATCCAGCTGAGCAATTATAGGGTCTTCAGAAACTCAGCCGACACAACCCTTTGAAGCAAAAGACTTCCTGAAAAAGATACATTCCATCCTGAACGTTTCAATACCCTCAGATTATAAAGCATCAGATTAGGGTTGAATATTGCTGTTTTCATTTGGACTGCCCATTGATTTTTATAAGGAGCTTCCAGCAGTAAAATATGTGCAGAATGTAGATGTCGAGTCGAGTTAAAATAGAAATTTCCACCCGCTCCACAAATGGTTTTCTTGCTGAACTAGATTATGTTGTCTCAACTGTGCAATACTCTAAGATCCTCTCTTTAAAGCGTCCTCCCGCTGTTATAGGCAAATATTCTTTTTTTTTTTAAAGGAGAGCAGCATGTACGTTTAATGCAACTCGCTAACACGGGAATGATTCAGTCTGACAGCTAGAAAAACCACTTCAATGGCATCTAGAATTTTAAATCCACCCTTTCCTTGATAAAAGAAGACACAGCCTTTCATTTACAATTAGAAATATAGTTGGTCAAAGGATGGATCTCTGCTGGCCCTTCCAGTCAGAAGCAAAAAGGACAGGAGGAAAATTTTCTCAGGGTCTTTCCGCTAGAAGCCCTGCCCAAGGTGGAGAACCCTGCCATCCCTCCAGGGGTGGTGGTCTAGTGATGGCCGCCTAGACCACTCTACCCTCTGAATGACTCTCCAGCCTGGATGGCCCCTGATAATTTGTTTCCTTGCAGGACTGGGTCCCTCTTGTCAGCTGCTCTGGACTCCAACTGGGGTATTTTTCCACTGTCACTAGAAGTACCCATTAAGTACCCATTAATGGGTACAAAAATGCCATTTTGTACCTATTAATGGGTACTTTTAGTGACAGTGGAAAAACACCCCTGATCTCAACTACACCAGAGACTAGGGGTGCACTCAAATATTCGAAGGCATTCAAAATTTGATCAAATGTGCCAAATTTCGACATTTGAATTCAAATCGAATGTCCATAAATTCAAATTTAAAGATTCAAACAAATTTTGAATTTCGGATCGATTCGTTCGAATAATCCAGACATTTGTATGTGTACGGGTACATACATGATGCATACTTGCAGGTAAGCATCTCTCTCGCATCATGCGCATTTGGACTGATCCGTACGGGACGAAAACAGGTTGCATATGAGATAACTACGGGGTGCATACGGACATGTATGGATGTGTACGGAGGCATATGGGAGGAGTAACGATACGTACGGGCACATACGAATGTTGTCAACATGCATAAGTGCAAATTCGAATTGAAAATTCAAACAAATAGATTCGAATCTGCTTAATTTGAATCAAATGTAGTTAAATTTGAATTTTAAAGATTCAAATCAAATCGAATTTTGGGACATTCAATTTGAATTGAACTGAATCCTGAAAATTGCATTCATGCACGCCCCTACCAGAGACCATAAAGGGCAGCTGCTTATGCCATCCCTGCTGGGGGTGGTCTAGTGATGGCAGACTAGACCCCTCTGCCCTCTGGATGGCTCTTCCAGCTTGGATGGGCACAGACATCTTAGGAGGAAGTGATTCTTCGTGGGACTGGGGCCTTTGGTCAGCTGCTCTGGACTCCTTGGCCTTAGCTGCTTCAGTGTTTCCCAGTAATCCAGTACAGCGCAAGACCTAAGCCGCATCCCCATTATAAGCTTAATCCAGTTCCCCTAAACCGAAATAATAGAACCGGATGCAAATGCGAATTTGCCTGATCCCAATACTTTCAACTCAATTGCGTTCGATCTGGATTCTGAGGATCATACGTGGCTCAAGGGGGGACTCAAGTGGCTACTTTTTAAAAGCCGCTTTTTGGGGCTGCCCTGCCCTCTTCCTCCTGGCGTGAACATGCCACCCATAAGGGAGCCCTTCACTGAGCCTAGCTGGGTGGCTGGGTGGCTGCCGCTTGCCTGGATGGAGGAAAAACGGCAGCGGGCAGCCAGCGATTCTTTCCCCTCTTCTCCCCATTGCCCAGGGCACACAGCAGCAGCGGCAACTCAAGCCCCCTTGCTTTAAACATTCACACATCTCCAAGATCCTGCAGCTCCTTCCTTTCCCTTTCTAAAGGTCAGATCTCCAAAGAGCTAGAATTGCGCAAAACTGCAACGTTTTTATCAGGTGTGAAGTGCGTGGATTGCTAGTGTAGCGGCTGCTGTAAAGGGTGGATTTTTACACTGAAATCACTATCTTTGGAAGCAAGCTATTGGGGGAGGGAAACCTTAAACATGGATTCTCATCCCACAGTAAAAAACGTAACACGTATCAAGCGCACAAACCGGAGTGAGACCTGTTGAAATGAGGATTAACATTTACGACGCTTTGGGGTGATTTAACACGCGGAAAGCATGTTAAGCCAAACTGACGTGGGGTCTACGAAGATTGAAACCGTATAGAAAACGAATTAAGCTTGTAATGGGGATGCGGCGTAAGAGGCAAAAAGCAAGCGCAGGACCCCTCCATGGGCCAAGATAACAGCCTGTGCAGAAAGGGACAACCTGCCTTCTTTTTTTGCAACCCTGTGAGCACTTCACTTCTACCCACTTCAGCAACGTGAGTGAATTTCTGCAAAAGAATTTCTGCCGCTGCCACCGCCGCCGCTTAAGCACAGGTCTTTCCTGCTATTTAAAAATATTATAGTGAGCTGGGTGTGACTGTAAGTGACCCCATGCTTTTTCCTGTGTTAACAACAGAACCAGGAAAGAATATCACCGGCTAAACAGACGTCCCTGCAGGCTGCCAAGAGGAGGAGAGAGAGAGAGAGAAGGCAAGCTCACTTATCATCCAGTATAGGAAATTCCAATCCCGCATACCAATTAATAACTTCAAAAATAAAAAATAAAGAAAACAAACTTTAGAGGGGAGGAGTATTTCCATTGAGGGCCACCCAATATTCCTTGTGGAAAACCGAACGGGATAGATGCACTCCGCAAACCAAAAGCGGAAAGTTTCCTTTTTAAAAAAATAGTGATAATAAATAGGGACGATAAAAATAATAAAAACTGCACCACCCTAATTAGCACGCGTGTGCGTGTGTGTGTGTGTGTGTCACACACACACTTTCCTCTGGGAGATGCACTCTGGGTTGTTACTTCCCTTCCCCGCCTATTTGTCGCACCATCCCTGCAACAAACAGGCTGCTAATCAACCCCTAGAATAACAACAGGAACTAGCAGCTCATAAGTTACAATGGGATCGAAATATTTCCAGGGTGCTGGCAGTCCAGCCAATGCATATGTCCTCGAAGGCACTACTTTAATCCCTTTTCTCTCCTCCCTGTGCAAAAGCCATTAAGGGAAGTGACTCCTCTTCACCCTGGAGCGCCCAATGTTAAAAAGTCACTGCCTTTTAATCCTCATCCTAATCAGTGCTCGGAGCTCAGGGCCGCAAAGAGCAGTTTGCACAGAGTGATTTAGTCACAAAGGAAGACAAGAGAGTGAGGCTCAGCGGTCTGCTACGTTTGGTGTTGATTTTAAGCTTGCAAATTTTAATCCATTTGCACACGCCGGATGAAGTTGAGCAAAGACTCAGCATTCTGTGTGAATTCTTCCCAACATCTTGGGATTTTTAAAAGAGGCATTTCATTTCTCTATACAGGAAAATGCAAAAGAGCTTTTCCAGACAAATGCAGCTCACGAGCAGATGTGCACAAATGCCATTTTTGACCTTCGATTTGATTCGAATATTTGAATGTCTGAATGTTATGAAATTCGACCAGATTCAAATACATTTGTATCTATTCACATGAATATTCAATATGTATTTGATGACACAAACGTCGGCAACATTCATACGTATCTGCATACATCCATACGCATCTGGTTTCTATCCCATACAGATCCCGTTTCCAGCCCGTTCATTTCCATACATATCCGTATGCATATGGATACAAGATGCATATAGATATGTATGTAATGCGTACGTATCTGTTTGCATACTAATGTCTGCATGATTCGTACGAATGATTCGAGATATTCATATTCATTCAGATATTTAAAAACTAATGTCGGGACATTCGATTTGAATTTAATGTTCGAATTTGGTGAAATTAGATCAAATAACGAACATTTCAAATATTCTTGCACTTCCCTAGCAGAATCTATAGCTTTTTCTGAACTTACTTCGGTTTGACCCAGAGGCCTTTCTGCACTTTGCTTCCTGACTGGGGGACAGGAATAGTGCATCCCAACTGATGCGCACTAACATTCGAATTTTCAAATGCTAATACATGCCAAACCAACCCCCACACTCTAAGACATTCACTTGGCTCTGGATGCATGTCAGGGCGCCATCAACATGAGTCTGGGTGCCACCATCTTGGGCCCCAACGCCAGTATGACTGCGCTAGCATCGGGGCCATCACCAGGATGTCAATGGCACATGATGCACCTGCAATGTCAATTCCAGTCACCTGATGTGCCAGCACACCTGAGTGCAAATACTCTCTCCAGGGGCCAGGAAAGGTAAGTCTGCAGATACATGTGGAGCATGATTTCATGTACCACCACTAGTAGCAGCTGGGGGAGCTTCTGGTATAGCAGGAGACTTTTCTGATGTGGAAACGCCTCCTGCAAGTGCAGTTGGTGCTTCCCTAAAGTTACCCCCAGCATGCAAAAGCAGGCCAAGTGCAAACTGGCCTCAGATCAGTTAATCCAGAACCACCAATCTGGGTTGTGTGGAGGTATGGGCTGTATCAGCACCATCTGTACTCACAGCGCTGGTCTTCCCTGCAGCTGCGAAGCTCACACATGTTCTGCAGCTGCTCCACATACACACATGACCCAACACCTTTGCTAGATCAGTGCTATCAGTGCAGGTGCTGCTGATCCAGCCCATACCTCTACATGATACGGATTTGTGGGTCCAGTTAATCTGGATTCACTAATTCAGATCAAATCAGAGTTAAGTCCAGAAAAGTCTTAAATTTCTACCACTGCAAGATCCATGCTTTGTCACAACGCTGAAGACTATATGTTGTAGAGCCAAAAGGATCACTCAAGCCTGGATTCCTGTGCGTGATTGCGCCATCCGTGGACTACTGTGGCACTTGATGTCATAAAGAGGTTAGACCTTGCTTTTATAGTTGTCTGTAAAAAACACATAGATTGGTGTCTAGTTCTGGGGAACAAGCTAGAGACTACCAATGCAACCTGATAGTGCAACTTCATGTCAGGAAATTCTAGGAAACAACTGTCAAAAGTAGATTGAAGTATTCCACCGTGGCGCAGCATGCCGTAGTGTTTATTAATAGCAAATGGCTGGAAAATATAAAAGCAGTCTGACAGACATTGTACAGTAGCTTTAGTTGAGCAAATGGTTTAACAACTAAAGCTGTCTAAAGATGTACATAAGGTTGATTCACATATATATGTGTTTTAAACAATTGTACAGCCCTACCCCTGTATCTGCTGATCTGGTAACCACAGATCCACTCATCTGCATTTGACCGGATCAGCCTCCCTGCCCCCTCTGGCACCATTGTGCCCACCTCAGTAGCCACCCCTGTCAGGAATTGTGGGAAATCTTGCCATTTTCCTGGGAATCATGGCAAATCTCACATGATTTCCCAGTGTTCACAACACCTATGGTTTCCTGTAACCACAACAGTTCTTAGAACCTATCCCTTGCTGATAAAGGGGGCAGGCCTGCACAGAAATCTTTGTAATCTCAGACTACAATATGGTTCTGGGGGACTCAAAATCTGATGACCAATATTACGGCTTGGAGTTTTTTGGGGGAAGGGGGTTTTAAAACTTTAATTATTTTTTTACAATATAAATTAATAAGTGAAAATTTACAAAATGAAAGGAACCTCCTAAATGGACAGGTCAGGCTTCGCGACTCCTCAATCTATTTGGGACAGATCCTCGGAAAAAAACGGCCAGTGCAGAAAGGCCCAAGAAAACTACTTCTTATGATCTACTTCTCCCCCTCTATGCTCCTCTTGACATAGAAAATGTTTTTAAAAGTCTAACCAGTGTTGTCTCAGCCTTTAGCATGTTTTCTTTGAGAGCTTAACAAAACAGGCAGGTTTTAGACTCTTGACAATAAATAACAACTGGGAACCTGCCCAGAGCAAGGGGCAGAAATTATCTCAACGCGCACCATCCACCCTTCAGCTACATCTGCCTGAGAAACATCATGCTGCACAGCTGGTTATCACTCTAACTTCTGTTTTGCCTTTATGTGCTGGTAACTTGGATCAAAGAGGATAGAAAACTTTATGGAACGATCATGACAAACATGACAGGTTGCCCCCTCGCAATACACCAAAATGGAAAACCCAGCATCAAACGCTCAGAGTCATGCAGAATATTCAAAATACTTGCGGCTCAATGCTCGCTTTATAATGAGCCATATGCACCAAAATAGCCTTCAAGCTACAACAGTATAGGGCTTTTTATCTGCAGCTGAGGATCTTGCAATAAAATGAAACACTAATTCAGAGCCTGCACCATCACAGTTGTGTTGAGCATATTTTTAGGCATATGGCACCTTTATAATGGCCATTGGGGATGAAGAGCCCAAACTATGGAGCAGACACTAGATTTAAGATGTTTCACACAAAGCAACGTCCTCATGGAAAGAGAAGGAGGGAAGGAATATTAACCAGGCAACTGCCATGACCTCATCCTTACTTCCTGAATGCTGGGAGCAGTGTTTCTTCAAAACAATAACACCAATTTTTAAGAAGAATCTGCTTTCCCACCACTGACTCTTACCAAGCAGTTTAGCCTTACTTTTGAAAAAATGAAAAGCCTACAAACCATGTTTACCAGAGATATGCATGAATATTCGTAGGCATTCGAAATCCGATCGACTGTGCCAAATTTCAGCACTTGAACTCAAGTAGAATGTCCCGAAATTCGAATGTAAACATTTGAATCAAATTTCAAATTTCAGATCTACTCGTTCGAATTTATCCAGACACTCGAATCTATACGGGTTCGTACCCGATACAAACTTGAAGATCTACATCTTTCCCACATCCGTATGCATTTGTACGGATCCACACGGGACAAAAACGGGTTGCAGATGGGATGCATACGGACGAGTACAGACATGTGGAAGATGCATACATGCACATCTGAATGTTGTCAGCATTCATATGTGCCGATTCAAAACAAAAAAATGAATGAATAGATTCAAATTTGGTAAATTCAAATAGAATCTTGTTAAATTTGAATTTAAAAGATTCAAATAGAATGTCTTTTCTCTATCATATAGTACTAGAACCAGGGGTCACTCTATGGAGCTGCTGGGTAGGAGAGTCAAATCAGATAAGGGGAAGTACTTCTTCACCCAGAGGGTCATCAGTCTATGGAATGTACTGCCAGAAGAGGTAATAAGAGGAACCAGGCTAGATAGCTTGAAGGAAGAGTCAGACAAATTCACGAAGGGCAGGTGTACCAATGGCTACTAGAATGGTTGCCTAGTTACATCCTGCAGGCTGGGGAGACAGGCAGGATGCCTCTGAAAGCCATTTGCTGGGACTCAAGAGCAGGTGAAGATTTTGCCCTTGTCTTCTGCTTGAGATGCCCATAAACAGCCACTGTGTGGGCCAGGATGCTAGATTAGATGGGCTGTGGCCTCATCCAGCAGGGCTCCTCTTATAAGAACATAAGAATATCCCTGTTGGATCAGGCCATAGTCCATCTGGTCCAGCATCCTGTCGCACACCTATTGCCCATGGGCATCTCAAGCAGAGACAAGGTTAAACCTTCTCCTGCTCTCGAATCCCAGCAAATGGCCTTAGAGGCATCCTGCTTGTCCCGCTTATGTTCTGATGAACACCCCCCCTTCTGTTTCTCAATTACTCCATTTCCTTGTGACTTGTCTTTCCATCAAACCTTTCCATCAAACTCCGTTTCCAGTGACTTGTCTTTCCATCAAGCCTCGCCATATGAGATTGCGATTAGAGAAACCGATTCTCTTCTCCAAATCGCAAAGCTACACCTTCCGGAAGGAGGAAAGAGAACGATCGTTAAACCAGATGTGCTCACAGACAAAGATGTGTTTTTAATGAAAAGACAAGCAGCGACACCGATGCCAATCACAAACTCAGAAAGAGTTAAATCTCAATGAAGAGCTGAATTTTCAATCATTAACAAAGCTCCAAAGGAAATGACTTGACAGCTATTGTGAGGTTTGCATGGAGATAAAGAGGAGGGGGGGAGAGGAACCGTAAGACTTCTTCCTATTTAAAATGTAGAGCACCAAGTACATTTTCCCACCTCTCTGTATTGTGTGAGATTCCTTCTGTTTCCAGTCAACAGGCTGGAGATGGAGATCTGCACACTCGTGCTGTTTTTTAATTAAGTGTTTGCGCTTGCAGCCGGTTTCCTGAACTCGTCTTCTAATCTTGCCACAAACATCGAATGTCATGGGTTCGGGGAGCGCATCTACTCATCTTGCTCTCAAAAATATTACAAGATAATAATAATTGACCTTTCCATCCCAGTGGGGCATGGAACAAACAAAGCACATGAAGAGATACCGGACCCAATTAAGACATCTTCTAAATGACTACTGAAAAATTGCTTCCAAGGGACCGGAGGGGGGGGGGGGAGCAATTCTTTCTTTCTTTCTTTCTTTCTTTCTTTCTTTCTTTCTTTCTTTCTTTCTTTCTTTCTTTCTTTCTTTCTTTCTTTCTTTCTTTCTTTCTTTCTTTCTTTCTTTCTTTCTTTCTTTCTTTCTTTCTTTCTTTCTTTCTTTCTTTCTTTCTTTCTTTCTTTCTTTCTTTCTTTCTTTCTGCTTGGATCTCTACTAAACAGAGCCACCGATTTCCAGAGTCATATGCTGGTGTTCTTGCTTCTGATGACCATCAATGGGGGATTTTGAGGACTCATTTCCAAATCTAGGGGTGTGATCAGTCAAGGCTCTTTAAAATAGTGTCTTTCAGAATAAGCATCCCATCACATACATACACACACACACACACACCCCTTCGAAAAACAAAAACCTAACACCTCTGTAATGTAGTAAAGAAAATGCATATTTTGGGCCCTAATTCCTCACTTCTTGCATTATAAAGCATGAACAATATTGGTCTATTCGTTCATACTTACACACCAAACAAAGAACTGCAGCACATCATGGTGTGATAAACATCACTGGATGTCCAGATGCAAGCGTGCTTCAGTCAGTTATCACTGGGTGGTCCTAGATGACACTGGCACAAGCGATGCAGAAGTCACGCATGGCTGAACAGCAGTGGATGTGGCACAAGGATCCGACGCTGCTTGCCTTCAGATGAAGCAATCTCATTTTATCAAGTCTGCATCACCCAGAACCACGCTAATGCACAGAGGCACTCACAGTCAACCACTCACGCAAGCAGCATGGGCTGCATGAGGACAGCTCAGTCGTGACAACTGCTTGGTCAGGTTGAGCAAACAGAGTCATGCGTCACCATTCAAATTGTCCTTAATTGCCCAAAATTCATTCTCCTTCATCGTCTTGGCATAAGTTGGAAGCTCCGCTAACAACATTCTTAACCAGCTGACAAGCGTACCTTACAGATGTGTCCTATTAGGAGTAGAGCCCAATGTATTACCAAAATGGTGATCCCACAGACCAGCAGGTTGAACCATTCCATTAGGTGCACATGTTCTATTCATGGTTGCTCTATGGGCTCCTTAACTCTATTCCTTATGAGTGTTGAATTTTTTACATCCATGGGTGCATTACTGTGCTTCTGTGCTGTTTACTTGTGCTTCACCCCTCTAATTATCCTCACAACAACCTTGCAGAGTAGGGCCCTTTTTGCACAGAGCCTTATTCCAAATTATATCCCAGAATAGTAGTGGTGGTGGTAGTCGTCATTGTCGTAGTCATCGTCGTCGTAGTAGTAGTAGTAGGAAAAGGAGAAGGAGGAGGGTTGGCTTTTCTGCCCCAATTTTCTCACCCATTTAAGGGGACTCAAACGAGTGACAAAGGGCTCGTCCCCATGCACGTTTGGTCCGGTACTGAAACAGAAAGCCAGGACTGGGAGGCATGAGAAAAAAGTTTTTAAAAAGCTTAATAATCATAATAAATTTATAAATAATTTTAAAAGATCGAAAGCCGCTACAAGGTTTAGAGGCTTGAGCAGTTTTACCAGGAACCGTGAGAACGCCTGCCCGCCAAGGTTAAAAGGGAGAAAATCAAGCCATTTATTATGATTGCATTGCCGATCAGGAAACGGGGGTTGAACATTTTTGGAATTGGAACAAAAATCAAGCCATTATCCTGCTTGCCTTGGCAGTCAGGATTTTTCCACTCCCAAAAACTGTCAGCTGCTGCAATCTCCAATGCACAGGCCAGGAATGGCAAGCACACTCCACCTCCCAATGACGTGAGTGCCAATCTCCTCCCAAAAAAACCCACAATCGTCCCCATGGACAGCCTCAACTCACTAACCAATGCATGCTGCGACCCCAAACCATGCTCAGACTTGCTTTTACGGGTACCAAATTTGGTCCTGGTCTGGCACGGTTTGGGGGGATTTGGTCCACGGAAACCAGACCAAATCCAAACCGTATGGGGATACCCCTTGCCAAGCCCACATTTGGTACCAGACCAAACATGCATGAGGACACACCCTTATATGTTTAATATATACTGTTGCTGTTTTCATATATGTCTGATTTTAAATGTTGTTACCTGCCCTGAGACCTTCGGGTACAGGATGGGATAGAAATACAAATAATAATTAAACTAATAAAATAAACCCACCCTGAGAATGTTGGGTATAGGGCAGGAGAATTTTTTTAAAAAATAAATTAAATAAAGGCCCAAGAGGAACGCCATAAATAAATAAAATAAGGTATGCAAACATTTTCTTAGCCCTGGACTCATTCCTTTACCAAAAAGTAACACATGTGAAGCCAAAAAATGGGTGGTTCACCCCTATTCTTTCTCCCCAATTCCTCCATCCATATATTCCATATCCTTTTATTCCATCCCTCTCTCTCTTTCCCTTTCTCATAGACACCCAGGGAGAGAAAGAGGTTATCTGCTCACACAGATCCACAGCTAACCATGCAAAGCACCCCACCATTCCCTCTCTCATTCCATTATCCAAAGAGTGGGAAATGTGGGGGGCGGGGGGGGGGGTGTTCCCCACATGTTCCTCCCAAACAGGACACACAAAAGCAGATAGAGACATCTTAGCTTTGCATAACCAAAGCTTCTACTCCGTTCGCTATCTTAAGTTCTCCTTTGCCCGGCATCCTTTCTGAATCACCCTCATTCTCAAACTATCGCATCTGACGGAAGAGAGGCGTCGGACATTTCCACATAAGGGCCACACCCTCCTCTGTACCGATAAGCATGCCAGAACAACATTGCCCTGAGCTAAACAGCATGGCCCTATGGCAACCAATCTCCCCACACTTAATACAGCTCTCCTTTGCTTTAAAAGGAAAAAATAAATACAAGGAGGGAGAAGGAGAGACATGATTTTGTAAAAAAAAAAAAAAAAAAATACCAAGACAGATATTTCTCACCTTGCTTCTACCACCTCAACCCTTCTAAGCCAAGAACAGTGGCAACCTTTCAGCACCAGGTAAATAATCCAAAAGGAGCGTTGCAACCTGCATGTAACAAGAGCACTTAAAGATCAAATTCCTCAAAGATTTTCTTTCAACACACTCTTCTAAATAACTTTCCTTAAAGCCTAGGTCCTTTGAAGCTACAAAAAGAGGCATAAAACCTCAACTTCGATTACAATGTGACGTTAGTAACTTTAGTGTAAAATGATGGTAGAATTGCCAGCCGTCACTGGGAAGACAGCCACAGTAAGCTGTCGTAACCACAAAAGCTGCACAGCTTTTCCCCTGGCTTCCTTTTCTTCAGACCTCCAATTCTCAAGCCCTGAGAGTAAAAGGAGCAACAATTTTCATGCTTCCATAGACTTGCTGTACACACTTGGGTGCTGAATTCTCTCCACTCTGCAACTGCCTTTGGGCATTATGGTGGCTGCAAAGACTACAGGTCCCTTCTCTTCCTGTTTGAGGATTTTCCCAGGGACCTCTGACCTGCCTGCCTGCCTCCCCAGATTCTCCTCCTATGTCATTGCAGGGATGGGAAAGACACGGGGGGAGACCTTCAGAGATGTGAAATCCTACCCAGCTGCGGCAGGCATTGGCCAGATGTATATGGTGGGGGGAGGCAGTCTGAAAGGCTGATCTCCTCCCCAGATAGTCCAGTAGCGTTCCCAAAGCGGGGGGGGGGGGAGTGGGCTGGCTCCAAAACGGGACTGAGAACAGTTTTTCTGAGGACTTTTTTTCTGCCGATTTTAGCAGGATGGTCCTCATAAAGTCTGGGAATTAAACGCTATCGGATGACCCTGAAAGCGGACTGGATTCACTTTTAATCTTGTATGGGAACGTACCCTAAGATGCTTTCTATGGGATCCCTCGTGCCTTTCAATGCCTATCTTACCCACTGCTGCAGGCTTACACAATTTTTATAAAAATGTTTTATGCCCAAGTTCATCTCAGATGACTCAAAAAGCCAAAACAAAACACAAATTTAATATGTGGCTTTAATTGTGTTTTCCTTTTTACCATCAACTCCTTTTTATTGTAATTATGACTGGCAAACTGCAGCCTGCAGAGCCGAACATCATGGTTGGGAGGGAAATGAGAGCTATGATTGGAAGCTGTGCTTTCATATCCCCAAGCTACACTTTAATCTGCAGCAATCTAAGGGCTCAAATTTCCAGGAAGTGCAGTGGGTTTCTAACGGCTAGTCTATTGCCCCGGTAGGTTAATCTGCTTTACAGAATGGTTGTCAGGCTGAAATGGCATACAATATGGTAGTGTTTGCCATACTAAACACATCTTGGTGGGAAGGCAAAAATTTAAACAAAAACTTAAACAGCAGCAGAGGGGCTGTTTGTACATATACTCCACATCTCCAAAACACTGTACCCAGACATGGGCAGGATCAGCACCAATGTAGTTACTGCCATTTCTTTAAGAACATAAGAGGAACCCTGTTGGATCGGGCCACAGCCCATCTAGTTCAGGATCCAGTCTCACAAAGTGGCCCACCAATTGCTCCTAGGCGTCCACAAGGAGAAGCCAAAGGCAAAACCTTCACCTAATCTTCAAACGCCGCAAATGGCCTTTAGGGGAATCCCATCACTCTGGTCTGGACGCGGTTTTAGGGATCCATTCTAGTAGCCATGGATACACCCATCCTCCATGAACTTGTTCAGCTCCTTCTTAAAGCCATGCATCTTTTGGTTGGAGAACTTACTTGGGTCATGAAAAGAGGAAGTCTACTGTTACGCACTTTGTTCTACCTGTGGCAGTACAAATATCAAAGCTAGGCAACTTTCATTCCCCAACCTTAACACCTCTGTGTAGGACCATCTCCAAAGACACAGAAAGTGGCCAGAGAAGTCCATCATTGTCCATGCCTTGCAAAACAGCACTGTACTGTTGAAATCCTTGGGGAAATGTATAAGTAGATCCACACAGTGACAGAAGCATGAAACTAGAACAGGACATAGATCTGTCAGAGAGGTTTCTCCCATAAACCTAACAGCCTTTTCTAAAGTAGACCAGACCCTGCTGGGATGAATGGCTGGAACAAGGACTGTCAAAACAGCCTGTTCTAGTCCAGCCCCCACACCGACTCCAAAGCTAAGGGCAGCTTCAAAGCCAGTGTGAGGGTTATCCCGAAGCTCTAAAGGCCCAGAGGACCAATTTTTGTACCTTGTTGTATCAGTTCAGTGGGTCCTGTGATATACCCAACCACCAAGGCAGCCTGTCCACAAGCCTCCATGGTACACCACCCCTAGCCCACCAGTAAACCTCAAAAGAGAGGTCTACCAGTAGACTGCACCAACCCACCATTTGGGGCTTCCAGAGGCCAATTTGCACTTGGCCTGCTGGTACGCGCAGAGGTAGCTTCTGAGAAGCACCATCTACACATGAAGGAGGCATTTCCACACTAGAAACATCTCTTGCTATCGCAGAAGCTCCCCCAACATTCACTATCAGTGGTGCATGAAAATGTGCACCACACGCACCCTATTCCTTATCTTCCCTGTCTACCAGAGAGAGCATTCGCACATCTTCCAGTGCTGGGGGTCATCTGAGATACTACACAACCACGCTGGCAGGTCAGGTGACCTGGGATACTAGCACACGTGTGTGGTATGTCACCACTGTCCCAGTGACTGCACACACGCAGTCACACCAGCCGCCATGACAAAGATGGTGGCACCCAGACACACGTCCAGAACTCTAGTAGGTCTAGTAGGTGGTGTGGGGGAAGGGACAGCATGCACTAACACTCCCAAATGCTAATGCTAAGACACACCAGTGGAAGCGCACTATTCCCATCTCCCGAACGGGCCGGGAAGCGCAGAAACACATAAGGTCTGGTCTATGCTCCATCCTGTGTGGAGAGAACATCCTAGCAGAGGGAAGTCCTCTCAGACCCCACCAGCATGTGGAAAAGAGGCTTCTTGTACATGAAGGGGTTCCATACATACTAGCCAGAGTGGAATCTCCTTACAAAACAAAGCAAGGGTTCGATTCCACCCTCTCCCATGAAGCCAGCTGGGTGACCTTGGGCTAGTCACAGCTCTCCTCTGAGCTCTCACAGCCCCACCCACCTCACAGGGTTTTCTGGGAGAAGAACAGAAAAGCTCTGTCAACCGCTTCGAGTCCCCTTAAATGGGTGAGAAAAGTGGGGTAGAAAAGAAAACTCTTCTTCTTCTTCTCATCTGACATTTGTTTGTCCAATAAAGAACTTTTTGTTTTCCTCTGGATTTCTGAGAGCGCATGTTAAAACTAGCTGGAACAGAATAACCAAAAAGTAGGCCCCACGTCTGATTCCAGCGTGCCTCCAGAATGCTATAGCAATTACACTACAAACTTAAGGCATGCAAGAGGTCAGGCCCACCACATCTAACAGCCCAAGTTATTCCTACAAAATACACACACAAACACACACACCATGGTTTGTTTCTTCTTTTCCTGCAGAGAGCAGGCAATTAAAAAGAAAAGTAATACTGTGTATACATGACCTCATTAGGTAAACACATATGGTGTCACCGTTATCTTTCCTAAGGTTCAGCCAGGAGAAAGGGGATGTTATCAGGATTTCCCCTGGTTCTGCATATCCAGTTACTCTAGTGATTAAGCACCAGACTTCTTTATATGTAGGAGGCAGCGAAGAATGTCTCATTTTGCCTGCTGAATCCACAAATTTGAGCTCTAATGTTGCATTCAAAATCTGGAATTAATAAGTCACAAATTCTTCTGTATGAAGTCCAAATTAACTCTGGTTTTTTCTTTTCCAAAGGCTTTTCAAGAGTGATTCTAAACTGGCAAGTATTCCAGAACAGCAAACATATATGATAATCCTCCCATCAGCGCACTGGTGTGGTCTAAGGCTGCGTCCACACATTGCTTATTCCACTATGTTCAGATATGCCAAAATAATAGCCTATTTGCTATCAAGACCAATTCAAGGTGTTGACACTGACATTTAAAGCCCTAAACGGCATGGGCCCTGGGTATCTGAAGGAGTGCCTTCTCCCATATAGACCTGGCCATACACTGAGATCTCAAGGAGAGGCCCTTCTTGTAGTTCCTTCTCTTGCAGAGGTACGAGGCATAGGAACATACAAGAGGGCCTTCTCTGTGGTAGCCCCTAGACTTTGGAACAGCTTCCCTCTTGAAGTTCACCAGGTGCTACATTGTATACGTTTCAGCACCTGGTGAAAACATATCTTTCCAACCAGGTTTTTGCCATCTAAATAGCTTCCCCAGGGTGCTGTCTTGTTAGTAAGGGAGGGTGGGGGCTGATATTTTTAATTATGGGAGAGTATGTTTTATTCTTATTGTAACCCACCCTGGGACCATTTGATGAAGGAAGGAAGGAAGGAAGGAAGGAAGGAAGGAAGGAAGGAAGGAAGGAACGAACGAACGAACGAACGAACGAACGAAGGAACGAACGAACGAACGAACGAAGGAACGAAGGAAGGAACGAAGGAATGAAGGAATGAAGGAACGAAGGAAGAAGGCCCTGCTCCCAGGGGGTGATATATAAGGAGGCAAGGCCTACAAAGGCAGGGCATTCCTAAGACCACAACAGTGCAGAAGGAAAACTCTCAGTACACTTGCTGGAACTGTATATCAGCCAGTGCAAAATCTATTATTGTATGCACTTAATTCATTTGATCCTAAACACAAATATGTCATAAGAACATAAGAGGAGCCCTGCTGGATCAGGCCATAGGTCATCTAATCCAAAGTTCTGTCTCACACTGTGGACCACCAATTGTTTCAAAGCATCCCCAGGCAGAAGACAAAGGTAAAACCTTTACCTGCTCTCAAACCCCTGCCTGTCGGTCAGGAAGTCAGAGGCCCTATCAAAGGAACTCAATGGGTCTACTGAGATGAGATCCATCCAATTCAGGTCACTGGCAATGCAAATGGGAAGCCAGTTAATGGCTCTGTAGAAGAGAGGCAAAGTCTAGTGACGCAAGTCAACAACGTTATTGGAAGTTGCCAGGAATTTCATTCAACGAGGAAAGTCTGAGTTAGAGATGACCATTGTATTTTTGAAGGGTGAGACTCAGGGACCTGGCCTGACAGGGCTCCACTGTAGGCCACAGCTGCGCTTTACAGCTGCTTTGCAACACTTTTACAGCTGCAGCTGCACTTTATGGACTCCATAAAGGCCTGCAGGAACCATAAAAGTGCCACCAAACGGCCATAAAAGGCCACTCTGCCCTGTAAAAGTGTCACTCAGTCCTGTCACAAAAGGTGTGTTCCCACCTACAGCAAATCAGGACTTCTCTGGTCCGGGTTCTGCTGTGGATTTGAGTGGAGGCCGGGAACAGCATTGAACGCACTTGCGGGCTGCTCCCAAACGGTGCCACTCCTTGGCACAATTTTGAAGTACTTGCATAAGCAATAAGACTAGGGAACCGTCAGAATTAAGAATACGTTAGAATTGCTGCAAAAACATAAGCCTACAGTAAGTCCAGAAGCCGCTACCGGCACATTCTCAGAAAGTACTGAAAATAAAACAGGACTGATTTCATGAGGGGGACAATTCCAGAAATGGAGCACTGCAGCAGAAAATGGTGGTACAACCAGAAAAGCCTCCCCTACGCATTAGAAGAGGCAGACAGAGTTTGGGCCAGTTCCATATTTACCTCAACTGTTCCAGTACAGGACAGGCTCCCTGGAATAAGGCCACCCACAGAAGAAGATTTGGCTTTTCTACTCTGCTTTCCTCATCCATTTAAGGGGACTCAAAGTGGCTGACAAAGCTTTTCTATTCTTCTCCCCACAACAGAACACCCTGTGAGGTAGGGTGGGCTGTGAGAGATCAGAAGAGAGCTGTGACTAGCCCAAGGTCACCCAGCTGGCTTCATGGGGGAGGGTAGAATCAAACTCAGCATTCCCAGATAAGAGTCCGGCTCCCTAACCACTCGGCCAAACCGGCTCATGGGGACAGATTGGTCCTTCACACACCCTATTCTGCCTCCAAAGCTTGCACCAGAGGCATTTCCGCACTGAATCGCGTTCGAAACGGAACGCGTTCAGGCGGAAAGCTTAAGCCAGCTTCGGGCGCTTTCCCCGTTCACACACAGACGCGCCAGAACGCGTGTAAACGCGTTCCGGAGCGTCTGGGTGCGAATGCTCAAAGCGCCCGAAGCTGGCTTAGCCAGCAAACGCCGGCAAGGGGCGCGATGACAGCCGCGGAGGCAGATCGACAATCAGCTGTTTGACAAACAGCTGACTGTCAAAGCCGCGCGGCGTCGGAGGCGCGCCGGCAGCCGTTCGGGAGACAGAAGAAGCGCGAACGCTTCTTCTCCCGAACGGCTGCGGGCGGCTCGTCCGCGTTGGAACGCGTGTAGAGCACTTCGAAGTGCTCTACATTTCGAACGCGGAAAAGACAGCTGCGGACACGTCGGAACGCAAGCCGCGCGCGGCCAATGCGGATGACGTGTCCTCAGCTGTCTTTTCCGCGTTCCGTTCAGCCCCGTGCGAAAACGTCTCTGGTTGCGCAAGCTTTGGGGTGGATGCGCCAAGGAAAACAAAATGGCATCAACATCAGGGTCTAATGGCCTGCTAGTAGTATACAGACCCAAAGAGGTATGCAGACAGCATGTCTCCGTTGTCCAGTATACCAAAGGATAATTTTTTCAGTAGCGCAAGAGGGTCAAGCATTATTCATCTATATATTTATCTATATGTATCCAAGAAGTTGGGGGACCTCTTTATTTGGGCCTTTGCTGAAAAAGACAATTCTCTTCCTCCTCTACAGGCTACACTTTTATTTATTTTTGTTTTTATGTATTTTAGTTGTCATGGATATACATGTAAGTAATAAACATATGCACAGATAGGAGAATGAAGATTTATTTGGGGCGAGGTATTTCTGGAATTCTGACATCCATAAGGATTTCCAGAAGCAAACTGCTTACAAATGTTAAGAGTTCAGATAATGCAGCTCCCTTTCCTCCAAATTTTGATTCAAAACTTTCTGCAAACCTTTCAACATCCAACAGAGTTTTTATCGCATTTCATCACAAGGCACGCTTTTAAGAATAAGGGCTCTGTATTCTTGTGAAGCAGTAATTTTCTCTACAGCTTGAAAGTTTCTGCACCAAAACATCTCTACAGGGCTCCTTCACGCTCTTCCATTTCTGGCATCCACTTTTTTTACAGCCACTGATCTACATTCATATTTCTCCCGGCACAGTCGATCTGTACCTTGCACGATTCACGCTTTGCAGAAAGTCTTCTTCATATTAGTCTGCTTTTCATAAATGCAGAACTTGCAGTAAGAAATGGCGCCCATTTTGATAAATGTTTTCAGCTATTTGAACATAGTGTTACAGTTAGGGATGTGCACAAATTTTCTGTGCATTCGAAATCCAGATGAAAACATCCGGATTCCAAGATTCGTGGATGGATCAAATAGGACCCTATTCGAAGGGCCCTATCTGTCAATGAATTGGATTGTCTAGTATCCATAGAAGCTTCTACTGAAGCTTCTATGGATACTGGATTGCCCTGGGGCCATTGACTAGCACTCGCACTTGGAGCACTAGTCAACGTTGCCACCATCCTGTGATTGAATACTTACCTTGATTCGATTGCAGGGCCGGTCCTCTTCAGGGCACCGCCATTTTGGTTGCGGCATCCTGTGCGATTGCACGTGCGTCAGCACCATTGCCATCAGGTCACTGATGTTCAGCACACACGCAGTCATGCCTATGGTTGCTCAAGGTGCCAGCACACATGTGCAGCATCTCAGACGACCCCAGGGCATCGGAAGAGGTGCAAATGGCCTCTGCCTGGATGCGCCAGGTAAGTGACTGGGGAGGTTAGTAAAGGTGTGGAGCACGATTTCATGCTCCACACTTAGTGCATGATTAGGGAACTTCTAGGAAGGCAGGGGGCACCTAGAGACCCTAACAGCTTCCTCAAGGTGTGGATGCTCTTCCCCAGAAGTTCCCTAATCATGCACTATGGGCTGTAGTGTGAATAGGCCTCAGATCCTGCCACTACCAGCTTCAGATGCCATCAGTATCAGCTGCCTGCTCACGAGGGAGAAATAACTGTGGCGCGGTTCCAAATAGCCAATTCAGCATAAAGGGCAACATGAATCCATCACACCTTTCCCATGCTAGACCAACACACAGAGCCTGACTTCGGGGGGGGGGGGGCACTTCCAGTCTCTGGCTTTCCTTAGCTGGCAAGTTCAGCTTTACACATCAGGGTTTCGTGTAGAGGGAAGATTTCAGTGCCCCCCAGGATGCGAAAACTTAATAGTGTTCAAGGAGCAACCCCCAGATTGCCACCTCGCATAATGAACCAGCTCCTTGTTGCACCTGCACATAAAGTACAAAGATACTCTTTGGGCACAGGTATAAAAACCTGCTGGAGTGCCTCTGTGGTAACAATGCAAGTGAGCATGGAGGCTTGATGGAGTGTCTTTATGGTGGCAATGCATCTGGGCATGGGGGCTTGATGGACTACCTCCGCGGTGGCAATGAAGCCAAGCATGGGGGCATGATAGACTACCTCTGGGGTGGCAATGCAGCCAGGCATGGGGGCTTGATAGACTGCTTCTGTGAAGGCAATGCAGCTGGGCATGGAGACTTGATGGGCTGCCTCTATGGTGGCAATGCAGCCAGGCACCGAGACTCCGTGGTGGCCATGCAGCCAGGTGTGGATGCTTCATGGACTGCCTCTTCCGGCGATTTGACAAACTGCCTCTGTGGTGGCAATGAAGCCACTGAGCCACCTGCCAAGGCCACAAAGGTGGCTGCTTCAGCAGAGGCACCCGCCCAGTTGCCTTCTGCCACCACCGTGCAGAGACAGCCTAGACAGGGGTTGGCAACACATGCTGTTAAGTGGAGATCTGGAGGCTCACAGTTGAGCACCCCGACTTAGATCACACCCACCCACAAGCGATCAAAGAGCAGAAGTAGCAGTATCACTCTCCGCAAATGTTATGTGCGAACAAACTGTTCAATCACCAATTTAAATCATCTTGTTTTAAGTCCCTCCACTCGGCATTACAACATTACAGCATGTCATTGTTTACCAGCCGCATATTGTTACTTGTAATTACCATGATCTTTATCCAGTGTAGGGGTGGGTGGGACCAGTATGAAATTTATTTTGGAACAGCCAGCCGCAATGAGGCATATGGCTGGCACAGAAACACACAAGTGAAGACAGCTATGGAATACAGACAATCTGTGAGTCGGATCCCTTTGCCAGTTTCAGAATTAGAATAAAAAGCAATGCAGGCAAAATACAACCGATTTTGCCTGCTTCCACACTTGTGGCGGATGAAGTGCTCCTAAGTGGAATGGATACTGTGCCCAGAACGGGCCGCTTGCATGAGGATGCTCTGTTTCCAGGACAAGCCCTGCACCAGGTCACCCTCAGGTTTGGACAAGCCTTGGAGCCTGCTGCAAGGGCTCAGACAGCAAGAAACAAACCTTCTTAGCCTTACAGTCCCAAGGGGAACCATTTCAGTAGCACAATTTGGTCCGCCATTGAAATGAGTTGCCTTACTAAACCAGAATAGAGAGGCGTGCCCCTTTCCGGATGCCTCCCTATTCCATCCCAGAAGCTCCTGTATCTCTGGTAGATCTGTTAAAAGAAGCCTACTGATATCCCAGTCTAGGAAGACATTTTGGTGGTTTTTCCACTTACCTCCCTTAATCGGGATCTAAGATGATCCGGATCTAAGATATGAGTCCTTCAACTACTCTGGATTTAGTAGATCCAGATCTAAGGAGGTAGCTCCAAGGGTGGTGTAGCACCCATAAGAACATAAGAACATAAGGGAAGCCCTGCTGGATCAAGCCACAGCCCAGCTAGTCCAGCATCCCGTCGCACACAGTGGCCCACGAAATGCTCATGGGCGTCTCAAGCAGAGACAAGGACAAACCTTCTCCTGCTCTTGAGTCCCAGCAGATGGCCTTAGAAGCGCCGCAGTCCCTCCCCCCCCCCCCCAGCCTGAAAGATGCACCTAGGCATTCGTTCTAGAAGCCGTTGATAGATCTGTCGTCCATAAATTTGTCTAACCCTACCTTAAAGCCATCTAGACTTGTAGCTGTCACCACCTCTTCTGACAGCACATCCCAATAGCAATTGGTGCTAGGCATGCCTGCAGTGGAAACGTCGGAGCACCCATGTGGTGATTCCGATTCTAGCCAAGTTGGGCCCATCCATCACCCCATGCATTTTGGGGGGCAAACTCTGGAGCCGCTATGGAGAATCTTCAAAGATTGCAGTAAATCGATCCGGAGATTCTCCAGAGCTTGGCCAAAACTCTGCAGAAAGGCTCTGTAGAAATGCCCTAAGCTCTGAACTCTGTGCCATTCTCCGGAGTTTTCTTTGGAGCCATCTTTGGAGATTAGGCACTGGCTTCAAAGCTTTGGGTTTCAGCCCCCCCCAATGGGTGCCCCCCCGAACCCCCCCCCCCAGACCCCATTGTGCAATCACGGTGCAAAAATGCACCGTATAATCCGGATTTCATGGCCAAAGACTGGATTGTAGACCCCTTAATTGGGTCTACAGGAAATCCAGATTATAGGTCCTGAAGGACCCATTTAATCCAGATTTCCCCAGTACAGGTGGAAACAAATGTGGCTCTAATGTGGTCTGCAGCGGAAACAGGGTCTTTCTGCTCTGAGCCTAATGGGTCCTTAATAGGTACTTAATGGGTACTTAGAGCTAGTGGAAAAAAAACCTTTGGATTACCTGGCTATGCTACACTCAATGCAGACATAGGCCCTCCTGCCTCTCTGGAGTCACCATCTTCATCACGGTCACTGTGCATGTGCAGTCCCTCCCAAGAAAGCTATCTGCCCATGTGCGGTGGTGGCAACCATGTACTTCCAGCTATTCTGTACCACTGAATCACAAATAGTGAGCGTTTAGCCCCAGACTGTCCGGTCAACGAGCGATAATTTTGGAGGGGGTTTTCTACAGAACGTAACTTGTTAGCACAATTTTCAGCTGGCTTCTGGAGCTAGCTCATGGCAAAAATCCAGTTGCATTGTGCATTCTGATTAAAGTTAAACCAATCTGAGCCTAACATTTTGTTTTATTTTGTTGTCAAACACCACAGGCAGAAAAGCTTCAGTCTTCCACTTTGATTTAAAAAATGGTGGCATAAAACGCATGCTGTGTCAAAGGCTTTGGCAACCTCCAAATGTTTTTGATGGCTTTCCCTTCAGCTTACAGAGAGCATAGCTATGTTGGCAGAGCTGACTGAGTCATTAGTCCAAATCCTCTGGAGATAGGTTGCTCAGATCTGCTTTAGCTGATAAAAACTTTGGAAGTCTTGCCACTGCACACATCTTTTTCAAGCAAGCTAAGCAGACAGACAGACAGACAAAGAGTGCACGCTTAGAACTCAATCATACTGTCTGCCACTTCTGACCAGTCCATAAGGCAGAACTTTGTATTCCAAGTCACACAACATGGGAAAACATCCCTGAACCTACCCCACAAGCACACAATTTGTGGGACAAACCTTAGGAGGAAGAGGAGGAGGAGAAAGGAGAAAGGAGAAAGGAGAAGAAGAGTTGGCTTTTCTATCCTGCTTTTCTCACCCATTTAAGGGGACTCAAAGAGGCTGATAAAGCTTTCTATTCTTCTCCCCACAGCAGACACACTGTCAGGCAGGTAAGGCTGTGGGAGCTCAGAAGAGAGCTGTGACTAGCCCAAGGTCACCCTGCTGGCTTCGTGGAGGAGTGCAGAATCAAACCCGGTATTCCCAGATAAGAGCCCAGCTCCCTAACCGCCAGACCAAACTGGTTCATTTCAGCGCTATAAAGTCCTTCAACCATCCCAACGTACAAGCATGTAGTTTATTGGTTGGTTTGTTAAGCGCAGGGACAATATTTCCCCAAAAGGCTAACTAGTAAAATATAATTAAAAGCTATATATCCATCATACTAAAATTATGCATAATTCATTTATAAACTTGTATATATAATTCCGGCCCTCTTTAACTTCCCCTCTCCATTCCTGGCATCCATCTCTTTCCTTATGCTCCTTTCAAGAGACGTGGATAAAAAATTAACAACATTGGGAGAAATATCTGCAATATGCAGAACACGGGTATCAATAATGCATGGTTTTTACTTTATCTTGTAGGTAAATTGCTGGAGGAAATGGTTCTCCCGACAGATTGCAGAGATCCTGGATGTATTATAAATTGCTAGTCCTTAGAAAAATCTACAAAAGAACAAGCATGCGCTGAATTTCATTGCCATTCGGTTAACGCAAGCATAAAGGGCCTATGCCCCATCTTCTTGCAAAAAGTAGCAGACACAAAAGCTTTCCTTTCATGGCAGGATTCAAAGAGACATCAGGTCCCTGAGTCAGGATTGTCACAAAGTAAGCCTGGGGACGATCACCAAAGTCTAGCCTGAAAGGGAAACTACATGGAGGTCAGCCAAGCCACTCAGGAAATCTCTTAACAGCTGGGGGAAGGAGGGCCTGGGGAGTCATTTAGGATGATTGTAAGTTTGCCTATAGGGAAGGGAATCCTCTGTTGGAAGGTCTGCCTGAAATCTGTTCTAGACCAGAGGCCAATTTGCACTTGACCTCGTTGTTTGAAATAGGTTGACATCTGGGCAGGTGCATCGGCACTTGCAGGAGGCGTTTACTGCCTAGAAACGGCCCCTTCCTGTCCAGATGTTAACCTATTGAAAACTAGCGGTGGTGCATGAAATCATGGACTGCAAGCAAACCAACCTTCCCCAATCCCGACCAAAACCTTGCCTGTAGTGTCCAGGAGGGGTGAGCACGAATGCAATTTTTGGGATTCGATTCAAATCTTTAAAATTCGAATTTAACCAAATTCAATTCAAATTAAGCAAATTCTAACTGATTTCCAGCTGTCTCAAATTTTTCAGCAATAACAGATTCAGCAAGGCTAGGCTCAGAAGTAAACCAAGGTGCAACTTGTAATATTGTAACTCACAGTCCAGAAGTGTCAAATTTGCATTGTCAAATCCATAACAAATGCTAGAACTCCAAAACAATACGTAAAATAATAATGTGGGAATGCAATAGTTTCTAATACTAACTCATGAATATCCAGTTCACAGATACTAAAATCAGTATCACAGATACTAAATTCACAGATACTGAAATACAAAACTCCCAAATATTAAGGCAGATTTCTTAAGATGAGACCTCTAAATTAAAATTGAACTCAGTCACTCCATATTACCATAGGGCGGTGATGGCCAACCTATGACACGCGTGTCACAGGTGACACGCCAAGCCCTTTTGGGTGACACGCATGGTCACCTTGGCACCTGGGTGTGTAGTGTTTGCTTGTTCTTGAAGTGTACAAAATACCAACTTTCAACTGAAGATTTAGCAAATGTAAAGAATTATTTGATTTTGCTTTTAATAAAATACATATATCAAAAATATAACTTTTTTACTAGAGCTACAAATATCATAAAATTATGGATATTTCTAGATGTGACACAGCACCCGAGTTAAGCTAGGTTTTCCTGTGAATTTTGACATACCGAACTCAAAAGGTTCACCATCACTGCCATAGGGACTGATTTTCAGACTCAAAATGTGAGGATACAGGTAGTTTTCCCTGCTCCAAAAAAGAGGCCTTTTACCATCACCTATGGATGCAGTTCCTTCTCTAGAGGTTTCTTCCTCTCTCCCAGAAGAACCTGAAGGCTGCATTCACACCTAAATTTTAATCTAGCTTCAACTTCAGAGTGAGAGAACACATCAGCAAAGTGATGAGGCATTTCCTTTCCAGAATATCTAACCCAAAGTCAGATTTTCTACAATAAATGCACAAAAAGGCATGAATCGAAATTCCAATGGCCATACCCCAAAGAGGCCCAGGGAAGTCAGACCAGACCAAGAAGTCCATTCGTTTAGTAGCCTAGCAGAAAACCGAAGCCACACAGCAATCAATACACAATCTCCATCAATTCATGGAGTGTGTTGATGGCAACACAAGTCTGTGTACTCTGACAAACCAAGGATTGCAGTATAGTGAGAGGTTTGAGAACCTACACTCTTCCCACCAGCCAGTGCTTGAATCTCAGTAGAGCTATCATGTTCCCCATTAGATTACAGCAGGTTTAACGTGGTTCCCAGAGTGGTATAAAATCCCTCCAAACAGAATTAGTAGAAAATGGGCTAAGAGCTAACTGAAAACTGATCAATTTCACGCCTTCTGCCCAGACGTCTGCTTAATCAATTCTGTATCAATACTGGCATATGGAAATGGCAGAACACACTTGTTAAAATCCATGCAAATGGATTAAAAAAAAACTATGATTTTAAAGTGCTTTTCATGTCAATATTGGGGGAAATCCTGAGCAGTCAGGCATCTTATAGCACAACAGGGGGGGAAAGACCTAAAGAAAACAACAGTCTCAACAATTCCCAATATTTTTTTAAAATAAAGGCAATTCTAACCAATGTTTCTGCAAAAATCAAAATCCCAAAATATGATGACTATCACCGCAATAAATCACATAGCAAAGTCTGGTTTGCATCTTGAATTTGCACCCACTGGGGGACGGGGCACACACATGCTCACAACCTCTGCAAAAACCCAAACAATACTAAGCATTATGCTTCTGCATATCCTCTCTAGATACTGTACCAAAGTGGCTAAAGGGTAAAAATCCTTACCCTCAGGATGTCTCTTCCACCCCAAACAGGCAGCCATAGAGAGGAAAGGAAGCCCAACATTGCCACCACAATCTTTCTTGGGCCTTTTCCATACTAGGGTGCTGATAAAGATCAGAGGACCTCTGATCTAGATCCAGGGCCTCCATATCTTCACATCAATCAGGACTGCAGAGACAATGCCCCCTGTTGGGCAGATCTGTCCACATGGGATGGAGTTAAGTCTGGATCAAGAGGCCGTTGACCCAGATTTAGCATAGATTCCCGTATGATCTGGTCTCAGGGCCTTAATCTGCAGCCTTCAGACCTCTTAGAACTCCTCCCGAACTCCTTCCAGACTTCCAATACCATCTTCTCAGCCACTGGTTCCTCTCGTGCTCTGTCACCTCCACAAATCTCCTAACACCCATCTCAACGCCACCATCTCTTCTTCTCCCCTTCACCCTCCCCTCCTCTTCATTCTTTCCGTTCTTCCCTATTTATCTCAATTGACCATCTCTATAATCCACCGAGTCAGCAAGAGTTCTCACTCTAATTACCTTCACCTGTCCAATTATTAGAGGCACAGACCGAAACCATCACAGGGAGCCCTTAGGACGGCTCTGTAGCACTCAGGCTGCATCTCCATCATGCAAAAAGCAGAAGGGTATAGGCTAAAGCAGCCCTCCAGATGTTCGTGAAATACAAATCCAATCAGCCACGGGCAGTCTGTCCCACAACAAGGAGTGGAAGGAGCTGGAATATCTGGAGGCTCTTACACTGGACACCCCAGAACAAATCATCCAGACAAAAGTTGAAACTGGCTGGCTGAAGGCCAGATTAGAAGCATCTTACAATTTATTGTTTTGTTACAAATGTGGCATCCTTAGGAGGAGGAGGAGGAGGAGGTGGTGGTGGAGGAGAAGGAGGTGCCTTTTACACGCGCTTTTCTCACCCTTAAGGAGACTCAAAATGGCTGGCTTACTTTTCTGTTTTTCTCCCCACAACAGACACCCTGGCCCTGGTCACACAAGTTTGAGACAGGATGGCCTATTCATTCATTTGAACTGAGGTCGTACCAGTGCTGGTCACACTTGGATTGTTATAGCTCGTCCTGAGGGTGTCCCCACTTTGGGCTGCACTGCTTACACCTTTCTGCACGATTGGCCTGAGCCCCCTCTTGGCTCTCCCACCTCCTTTTCCTGCGTCAAATCTATCCCCTTTCTGATTGGATGTCATTCTGTCACTCAAGGGAGGTGAGGATGTAATTTTGCAGTTTTTTAAGCCTGGTCCCCCACCTCCATGCCCCCCTTCCTTTTTTACATGCTTTTCTTCTCTGGGCGATTAATTTTTAAAATAATAATAATAAATTTGCATAAAAATGCTAGAGGAAACATACACATAAACTGAGAAGAGAAGGGGAGGTGCCTCACAAACTCTGTGCATGCCGATTGGCTGAAGGAAAGACTGGACCCCACCCACCACAGCACCGTTCAGTCTCCTTTAGCCCGTCCTCCCACTCACACTTTGAGGAAGTGAAGATGGCCTGGAATGCTAGGATAGCTTGACTCCTTGTCAGTCCTGTAAAAGTGAAGACTACAGTTAAGACAATCTAACAGGGGTAGGTTGCCTTGGAAAACGGATTAAATTAAAATACTGTGGGTAACATGATCTGAGGCCAACCTGAGGTTGACCTAAAACACTTACGTGACCAGGGCCCCTGTGAGGTAGGTGGGGCTGTGAGAGCTCAGAAAGAGAGCTGTGACTAGCCCAAGATCACCCAGCTGGCTGCTTGGAGGAGTGCAGAATCAAACCTCATGACTACAAGACGTGAGTTTGGCACCCCAACCACTGGACCAAACTGGCTCACACGAGTCAGTATAGCTAAGGCTCCAGGGACTGGTAGTGCATTAGAAGACCTGGTTCCAAACCTTGCTATAAACCCACTGCTCCCTCTTAACAAAGGCAGTGACCTCAACAAGGCAATTTCTGCATATATAGGCTTGTCCTGTAACTTTCTCTGATTTTCTAATTCTCATAACTATGCTACCTGCCATCGAACTTCAGAGCTACTGTATTTTTAGGCTGAAGTCAATTTAAGCAGCCCAGATAGTTGCTTCCTTAGGTTCCTGCCTTTGTCTTCAGTTCCTGGAACATTAGCCTATCCACCTGTAGCTGGACTCTATCTCTTCTGGGATTGCACTGGGATTGCCAGCAGAAAATATATTAACCTGCATGTGACATGGATAGGGAAGACCTTCAGCTGACTTCTCCAGGAAAAGGTGGGGAATCGCATGTGTCTGAAAGCCTAGCATTCAGCAGGATCATAAGAAGGCAAGAGGAGCCCTGCTGGATCAGACCACAGCATCCTGTCTCACACCGTGGCCAACCAATTGCTTCTGGGCATCTCAAGCAGACGACAAAAACAAACTGCAAATGCCTTTAGCGGCATCCTGCCTGTCTCTCATACACAAAGCTGGTTGATTTGCATGTCTCTACCAGTTACAAAGGAGAACGACATGGAGAGATTGAAAGGTTCTAGCCAGATTGGAGAAAATATACAGGGCACAGATGTGAAAAGTAGCCAAACCTGGCCATCCTAAAGTGCATGAAATACAACTCTCATCATGACTTGCTATTGGACAACTTAATCAAGGCTCATGGGGTTCTGGAACACCAGGGGTAATTTTGCACTTCCTTTCCAGTCAGCTAGATGGTAAAGGAATGTAATAATCCAACATTAACTAGTGCTCATGCTTGTGAGCACCAGGTAACTACAGTGCATGCGATCTGAGTGTTTTTCCTGCTCTGCAAGGAAAGTGCTTCTAACCGCACCTTCCACACTTCTACGGTTGAATGTTAGCTTGGTGGATGTGGGATCATGAAACCTCACATCCTTTGATGTTCCCATGGCACCATTACAGTGTCACGGGGATCTTGCCATAGATATCCAGCCCTGTTTTTGAGTCTAATACTGCTGTAGATTAAAAAAGAGACTACCACTCAATGCAGGTTCACAACAGGAAAAGCCAATGTGTGACCCTCTCTGTTACAGTACTGAACTGCATTTCACATCTGACCTCAGTAAGACCAATGGCAGAGCATTAAGGAGTTGCATTTACCCAACACCTCGATGGATGCACGTTTGCCACCTTTTATGGACTCCCAGGAAGAAGCATCATTGCAGAGTGTGGCCATGAAAAGCTGCAACCACAGGCCCAACAGCCTAGTTACTTGCTTCTCACAGAATGATTCCTCACTGGCCAGAATATTGGACAAACATACTAGGACAGTAGTTCTCAACGTATGGGTCACGACCCCTTTGGGGGTCGAACTGCCCTTTCAGAGGGGTCGTGATGAGTCTCCTGTCACACTTCCCTCCCCCTCCCAGCTGCCCTACCCCCGTGGCTGGGGGTCCCCACAACACAATGAACTGCATTAAGGAGTCGAGGCATTAGGAAGGTTGAGAACCACTATACTAGGAACTTCCCTTCCGCATGCTGCTGCAGCCCAGACAGAATGGAACTGCCTACAACAGGGGTGTTTTCGCACTTCCCTTCCCATTCACAGGACAGGAAAGGACCACGATTAGCCAACATTGACTAGCGCTTGCAATTGGAGCACTAGTCAACTTTGGCTCTTTCCCTGCCCCTGCCCCCCACACAATCTAATACCTACCTGATTCGGTCACAGGGATGTTCCTTCTTTGGATGTCGCCATTTTGGCTGCGGTGCCCTCTGTGACTGTGCATGCATCAGTGCCATCACCATGACGATGCTGATGCTCTGCGCATGCACAGTCGCATCTAAGGTCGTTTGAGGTGCCGGCACGCTTGCGCGGTACCTCAGACAACCCCTGAGGACAGGAAGAGGTGCAAATGATCATGCTGCTGGATGCTCCAAGTAAGTTCTTTGTAAGGTTTGCATCTCCACACCTAATCAACACTTAGTGAACATCTGGGGAAGAAGGGCACGCGTGGAGGCTGTAACACCCTCCTTCATGTGTGAAGGCTCTTCACCAGAAGTTCACTAGTTCTTTACTAGAACCCATAGCACGAATAGGCCTCAGGTCTACCATGGAGCAGGGATGAGCATAAAAAAAAAACAAGTTTGTTTTACTATCAAATTGCCATCAAATCGTAAAATAAAACATCTAGATTTTCACTTCTAAGGCCATTTGTTGGGATTCGAGAGCAGGCAAAGGTCCATCCTTCTCTCTGCTTGAGATGCCCATGAGCATTTGGTAGGCTACTGTGTGCGACAGGATGCTGGACTAGATGGGCTGTGGCCTGATCCAGCAGGGCTTCCCTTATGTTCTTATGCATTTGCTTTTTAACGTTTTCACAAACTTTTCGTGACTTACCCTCATTAAAAAGTCCTTTTTATCACCAAAAGGACAGCAAAATATGAATATTCACTCAAAATGTTTATTTTTGCAAGCAGGAGCGTTGTTTACTTCAATCAAACTTTTGGATGTTTGAACGACCAGATTTTCAACTCGATGTAAACGTCTGCAAATTTGAAAAAATTAATCAAATACGCCAATTCAAATGTCATTTTGCACATCCCTGACATGGAAGCCTTCAAGATTCTCTCCAAAGCTGGAATCCAGGGGCTCTCGGTCTCCAGACCTCAAAAGCCAGATATACACAGCTATCGATAAGCCCAAATGAATCCCTGGAATCTGAATTCCTGGCACAGTTTCTAAATTTGACCCAAGAGAAGCACTAGATAAAGATAAGCCCTGGAGTCAAAGGGCGAGCAGTTTCAAGCCTCCTTCCATTCTACTGGAAGGGAAGAGCTGAACTGGTAAGGAAAACCCTCTACAGTCACACAGGGTGAATGTTTCCCTCCCACAGCTGCGCTATTAACGTGTCTGAGGAGTATGAATTGCCGCAGCCCAGCCGAGCACTTGGCAGGAACAATAAAGCAGCTACCACATATTTCAACAGGTTCAAAGTAACCTCAGATGTTGGAAGCACATGCTCTCCTATACACTCCCTCCTCCTCCCCTCACATCCCCCAGGACTTTTGACTGGTTGGTCTGTTTCCTTCCCTTAACTCTAATAAGCGGGGGTGCTGGAGAAATTAGCTGGGGAAAGAAAAAGAACAAGGTAATTACCTTCCCACCGCCAGCCTGGGAGGCCTGTATTATTAATTGCAGTCTTCTGCTACCTCCTCCAGTCTGGATCCCCCACTGGGGAGGGGATACAGATCAGCCCCAGGGTCCGTTCTGTATAATGACACCACTTCACCTGCCTCGGCTGTCCAGACGAAAATTGGCAGTGCAGCCTCCTTCATTTGAAAAGGACCCATGGGAAGACTTGGCCCACATTCGATGGTCAGCAACTCACAAGGCCCACTGGAGACCCTTCTGCACTTACCTGATTAGGCCGCCATGAACTAGTGCTAGTCAACTTCTGGTGAAGGAAAACCATCCGCACTTGGCATGAGGAAAGCTTCCCCAATGCATCCATTATCAGCCAGAAGTACAAATGGTCCTCCCATTTACCACCCCGTGTCAATGTCTCCGAAGCTGGAAGTTCCACGCCCTTGCTGCTGCAGTTCGCCACCTGGACGCCATTGCAAGAGGGGCATGTTTGATCACAGACTAACCCATGATCAAACACCCCTCTTGCAATTCTACGATCGATCGCCACTCCCGCGGTTCAGAGGTCCAATCATGGCATAGGTGAGCGATTGATCACGGCTGCCACTGCCACTGCACCTGCGTAGATGCTGTGTTCCCCACCACCACCAAACGCAGGAAACCGAGCACAGAGCAAATGTGCACGTCGCTGGACACTTCAGGTAAGCTTTTGGTAAACACTGGTTAAGGTGTGGAGCACAAAATGTGCTCCACACCCAATCAACAATTAGTGAATTTCTGGTGAAGGTGGGCACACTTGTAGGCTGTAGCACCCTAGTCAATGTGTGTATGCTCTTCACCAGATGTTCACTACTTCTTCACTACTGGCCTAAGTGTGAAAAGGCCTCTGTTGGGAACAGAGCTGACCATTCTCTAAGGCCTGCTTTGTAAAACTGGTGAGCAATATCTTTGCCAGAGGGCAATGACCAACTGTCCCCACATCACACAAAGCTGTGGAGACACGGGCTCATCCATGCTGCACAGGTCAATAGAACCACTGGCTTTAGCAAAGAGCCTGCTAACCCTTATCGGTATATAGGGGACAAAGGACTACAGAAGAAGATCACTGACATCCCACCTAACCCTGGGGCATCAACACCTCATTCAGCTAAGGATCATAGAACTATATGGTCTTCCAGCACAGGCATTTTGGATCACAGTCATCCAAAGTCCTCTTCAGGGCCTCTTCTATCCTCACGCTAGTGTAGACTAGAAAGGCCCCAACCATCCCTAGTATGTTCTGTCCCCTCCAGACAAAAGCATAAACCAGATCAGGAGGCTCCTGATGTTAATGACCAGTGGACATGATGAAACAGCTCCACTACCATACTAGCTTGGGACAGTCCAGATCATGGAGGTGCGCAAAAGGGATGCCTTTTTTTCCAAATTACTAGGGGGTCTAGTAATTTTGGTGGTGAATCAAATTGTGCCACACAAATGGGTTCCCCTAGGGCTCTGAGGCCAGGAACTTTAGTTCCTAGCTGTTGGAGAAACCAGAAGCTGTCTCCAATGATCATGCCATCTTCAAAGCCAGCACTGGGGCTATCCAGAAACAGCCTTTCGAGTGCAGAAGGCTTATTTTGGGACATCACACCCATTTCCGATGCTGGAAGTTTCCAGACTAGTCAGCCCAGCAAGTAAGCGTGGAAACAATGTATATTTCACATATCAAACATTCAGTTCTATGGAAGAAATGGTGGGGCACACTGAGACTCAGATTTCTAAACTATCAGAAAACCACCCCCTGCCTCTTGTCCACACAGCTCTATCCACAAAGAGAAAACAGTGACAGATAGATAACTAAGGGCAACATTATCTCATTTTTAATTATTTATGTCGGGCGTGGGCGCAGTTCAGAAGTTGAAAGAGCATCACATTTCTCAAGCAACCTTGTCTGC
Source organism: Aspidoscelis tigris stejnegeri (assembly GCA_023333525.1). Lineage (NCBI taxonomy): Eukaryota > Metazoa > Chordata > Lepidosauria > Squamata > Teiidae > Aspidoscelis > Aspidoscelis tigris. The sequence continues at coordinate 102,505,590 of JALMGA010000003.1, read as the reverse complement.
TGGTCCTTGTAAAACTTTTTTAAAAATTGATCTTTGGTCAGCAAACAATAAGCTTAAATTTTGAGCCATTATCAGTTGCTTTGGTTCTGGGGAGACAATTTCTCCTTTCATCAATATTGATAATCAGCAGCAGAAACTCACCCCTCTTTCATCTCCAACGCACCCACCCACCATCAGGACCAGGTGGAGAGGCCTTTCTGAACCTGTGATGAAAGATCCTTTAATTATCATGGCAAAGGACACAGGTCTTTTGAGTATATAGACTAAGTTCAAAGCAGAAACCTTTCTATATTTGCTTTGCCTAACAGAAAGCAAATCACAAAGGGCCATCCGGATTCCTTGCACGCGCAGTTTGTTGCAGCTTTCGGTGAGAAGAGCCATTCGCCCTTCTTCCCTTCCCTTTTTCTTTCTACCTCAAGTACCTTGAGAAAACAACTGAAAGGAAAATTAAAACTGCAAATCTAGGCACCCTTATTGGAGAGTACATTCCACTGGGTCGACACAAGATTAAACTCTTAGACTAATTTAAATACAGTTTATTAGAACAGTAAAGCCACCAGTCTCAACAGAACTTAACATCTCAGGTACACATGGCCAGTTTTGATTTCGGCCCAGGCCAATTCACACTTCGGCCCATAGTACACAATAGGTGAACATCTGGGCCTGTGCATCTGCACTTGCAGGAGGCACTTACAGCCTACAAGCACCCTCTGCTTCCCTAGATGTTCCCCTATCGTGAATTAGGTTTGGTGCATGACATCATGCACTACAAGCTCACCAACCCCTACCCCATGTGACCAGAACCTACCTGACAGTGTCCAGCCAGCAACCATTCATACCTCTGCCGGCTGGGGAGGTCATCGGAGCTGCCGTGCGAGCGAGGTGACAGCTCAGATGACCCTGACATGACTGTGACTACACAGAACCTCAGCGTCAGCGCTATCATAGTGATGGCGCTGACACATCCACAGTCGTGGAGGGCACCACACTCAAGATGGTGGCGCCCTATGGAGGAGCGCAGCACCATTGAACACAGGTAAGTGCTCAGTCACATGGGGTAGGCTAACGTTGACTAGCACTCACAAATCCAAGCGCTAGTCAACGTTGGTTCATAATCATGGCACACCTTTCCCATCCATGGGACAGGAAGTGCAAAATCACCCCTGATCATCACCGATAACTGAAGTAATGAGTCAACTGTGAAACAATGCAATGTGGTATGGTCTAAGGTAGACCCTGCCCCTCAGTATAGAATGGGTATAGAGTAGGATACAAATGCAAATAATAAAGAAGAAGAAGAAGAAGAAGAAGAAGAAGAAGAAGAAGAAGAAGAAGAAGAAGAAGAAGAAGAAGAAGAAGAAGAAGAAGAAGAAGAAGAAGAGTTGGCTTTTCTATTCCCTTTTCTCACCCATTTAAGGGAACTCAAAGCGGCTGACAAAGCTTTTCTATTCTTCTCCCAACAACAGAACACCTTGTGAGGTGGCTGGGGCTGTGAGAACTCAGAAGAGCACTGTAACTAGCCCAAGGTCACCCAGCTGGCTTCATGGGGGAGGGTGGAATCAGACCCAGTGTTCCCAGATAAGAATCTGGCTCCCTAACCACTAGACCAAACTGGCTCACAAATAACTGGGAAATGGCCAGCCTCTCAGAGTTGAGCCATGAGAACTATCACGTTACTGAAGATGTTGGGCCACATCATTTCCCAGAATCCTTCTGGAATTGTTCCTCCTGGTCAACTGAATAGCATTACTAAACAGGCTGCCTGTAGTCCTTTCTGCACTGGGCCTTATTCCAGATTGTATTCCAGAACAGGAGCCTGCCATCTGCCAGGGCAGAAAGGACTTAGGTTTCAGAAGTCACCAGAAGTAAAGCAGGACGCCATCTTACCGAGCCTACCAGAGTGCTGTGGCCATTGTAGCGACTATCAAGTTATTACATTACTCAGCACACTTTAAAACTCGGAAGCAAAGTGGGATTCATTTCGCTATCATCAAGTACTTATCAGAAGGCGCTCCTCTGAGACAGGCACAAATGAGGCCACACAAATAGGCCTCTGGGCATGAAAAGGAGAAGACTTCCCTCAACTGAACACCCTCAATAGGCACCATTGACTTTCAGTACAATTATAAGCCTTTTTTTAAAAAAATTCCTGGTGACAAAGACCTGTTTATGGAATGGACCAAATTACCTGCCATGAAAGCAAAGGACCATCTCAGTACAAGTCTCATTGAAGCCCTGTGTACTCCTTGCAAAGCCATTATACCCTGGCACGAACAATGGGAAATTAACCTTCTATTCACTAACCGGACAACGGGAAGTCGAACAGTACTGCCTTTGACTTTTTACTTTTTACTTGTTTCTTTTTTCTTGTTTCATATAAAAGGAACAAAAAGGGCTCCTTCCAAAGATCACCACCCCACAGCCAGCTTAAAAAGACTCCCCTCACACGCACTCGCAACGCTCAATGGGCTTCACATCAAACTCCGAAATGGAAAAATTTTATCCCACCGTCTGACACTGGATTACCCTGCCACCCCTAAAGAAAACTATATTTAGATACTATGGGAATTTCACTTGATCCTACAGGAACTCTTTGAATCAAAATGAAGGACGGGGAGGGGCTGGTTTCCTTTCTTCAGGTCTCCTTTCTCCCCACCACATTCTTACAAATATCCAGATAAGCATTGTTTGGAAAACAATATGCTACTTCCAATGTTTTTAAGTGTACTATTATGATTATTATTAGAAAACAAAAACTTTGTGCATATCTTTTATTGTTTTTGTTTTTACAGGCATCTCAAAACAAACTGCTAAGATCTTCGATCTTCGTTTCTGCATTTATGTTTGCCCTTCTGAGCACTGATAAAAGATATTTAACATTGGGATAATCTTGTTTCTGGCAACTACACACACCACTTGAAGTACAACATCACACAGACAGGAAAACATAACACAAACACACGTGTATGTCTCGCCAATGAAGTGCAAAACATCTGTTCCGATACTGATCGCCAAGTTTGGCAATTTGAAGTACAACCGTTTTCAACAATATGTAGTAAGGCAGTTTGGTCTAGCGGTTAAGGAGCCGGACTCTTATCTGGGAGTACCAGTTTGATTCAGCACTCCCCCACGGAGCCAGCTGGAAGACCTTCGGCTAGTCACAGCTCTCTTCTGAGCTCTCACAGCCCCACCTACCTCACAGGGTTTTCTGTTGTAAGGAGAAGAACAGAAAGTTTGTCAGCCGCTTTGAGTCCCCTTAAATCAGCGAGAAAAGTGGGGTAGAAGAGCCAACTCTTCTTCTTCTTCTTCTTCATTCAAGTACAGCCGTCTGTTAGGTAACAGTTCCCAAAGGAAGATGAGTTGTTTTTTGTACCCCACTTTTCTCACCCTTGAGGGGACTCAAAGCAGCTGACAAACCTTCTTTTCTTCTCCCCACCACAGACACCCTGTGAGGTAGGTGGGGCTGTGAGAGTTCAGAAAGAGAGCTGGGACTAGCCCAAGGTCATCCAGTTGGCTTCGTGTAGGAGTGTGGACTCAAATTGGGAGATTTCCAGATAAGAATCTGACACTCTAACCACGACCAAACTGGCCACCACATAGTGCAAAACTATGTTAGACAAGTAATAGCCACCTTCAGAAGACTTAGAAATCCAGTGCCTGTTCACATCTGACTCACTGGAATGATACAATACCACTCCAGTGAGGCTAAGATGTAGTGTGGATGGCCCAGCCCAAGAAGGCCCGATCACCATGGCAACCTGCCCCAACACTAAGCTTGTGCCCAGACACTGCCTTCCCTTTCCAACAATCCAAACTGGCAGTCCACCATTGCTCTTTATGATGGCTTTCCTCGCCCCTTAACTGGGCACAGGATCATACCCTGGCTCCTCTATCCAAATCAGTGGGGATTAGAAACCCTAATGAGGATTACAAGTGCTGGATTAGTATCATTAACCTTGGCTGGGCTCCCAATTGGGTTTTTTAACTACAGGATGTCCTGTTCCCCAACAGCTACATAATCTGTCTCCCAAACCCACCCTTCTCTAGCAGCTGCTCAAGACATCCAGGAGGTAATGCAAAAATCACACTTTGAAGAATCCTGCTTCTCTATTCTTTTTTATTTAATTAGTTTTATTTAATTAATTTAATTACACAGATTTTAAACAGCTTGGGTATGATCAGAAGGATTCATATTTGGTGAACATGAAAGATTTGGGGGGAGGGTATAAATAATGTGCCCACTAGCCATGCTCCTAGGGCCACAAGAATCCAAGTTGCCAAATTTACAAAGAGTTTCATATTGACATTAATGATGCACTGGCTTCCTGTCTACAAGGTGTAAATGAGGCGACCCTGAAAAATAATAGCTCACTCTGCCACCTCATTCTACTGCCCACCACAGACTTAGGGCCTATTCACACTACAGTCAGTAGTGCATGATTAGTGAACTTCTGGTAAAGAGCACACACACGTGGAGTAGGATGTTACAGCCTCTAAGAATGCCCACCCTCCCCAGAAGTTCACTAATTGTTGATTAGGTGTGGAGCATGAAATTCTGCTCCACATCTTTACCAACCAAAACTAGAAACTGATTTGGAGCATCTAGCCAGTGGCCATTTGCACCTCTTCCGGTGCTCTGGGGTTGTCTGAGGTACCGTGCAAGCACGCTGGCACCTTCGATGATGATAGATGGGACTGCACATGCACACAGCATCAGCATCACCATGGCGATGGCGCGGATGCACATGCAGTCATGGAGGGCGCAGCAGCCAAAATGGCATCACCCAGAGGAAAACCAACCGGCCCCACAATCAAATCAGGTAAGTATTCAATATTGGTATGCCCTGACTACCTTAGGAGTACGATTCAAGTCCGAGAGGCCCTAATCGGAATCACCAGTAGGCATGTTTAAATGGTTCTACTGGCAGACCAATTGGCTATGGTACAGACCATGGAGACTTGCAAAAGGCATGCCTCCATGACTGGAACTAGTGGAGGATTCATTCTGGCAGTGCACCAAAGTGTGCCTCTGAAATGCATCCCCCAGAGGCTAGGAACTTTTGTTCGAGCACAGAGGGCCTGGAGCCCAGCTCTGAAGTACACATGAGCTTTATGGCAGAGTGGGTACCCATCTAGACGAACACCATTATGTTCCAACTGCTCCATCCTGTGGTCGGAACCAGCAGGCCTGGCAAATCCAGATCCACTGGTACAGACTCTGGGCCCATGGTTACTTTCCAATTTCATCATCAGTGCTGTCTTCTGGCATGACGCATCTTCACAGTATGCTCCACCAGAAGGGCATGATGGTGCTTTGGAGGACTCGGAATGTTCCTCCAAGGAACAAAAGCTCAGTGAAATAGGAATGACTCTTGAGTTGCTCACTGCACATTGGGCTAGGTCCATACTGCAGAGAATCATGCATTTCCAGAAGGGGCTACTGCACCTGCCCATAAAAAAGAGTTGGTTTTTATACCCCACTTTTCTCACCCTTAACAGGGCTCAAAGCAGCTGACAAACCTTCTGTTCTTCCCACAAAAGGCACCCTGTAAGAAAGGTGGGGCTGTGAGATCTCAGAAAGAGAGCTGTGACTAGCCCAAGGTCGCCCAGCTGGTGTGAGGTAAGAGTGTGGAATCAAACTGGGAGACTACAAGATAAGAGCCAGACACTCTAACCACAAGACCAAACTGGCCCGCAAAGTAAGGCAACTTGAATCATGTAGCCTTGGTCTCAGCAGTAAGAGAAGCCCAGCTGGATCAGGCCACAGCCCATCTAGTCCAACGTCCCATCACACATGGTGGCCCACCAAATGCTCATGGGCATCTCAAGCAGGGACAAGGACAAACCTTTTCCTGCTCTCGAGTCCCAGCAAATGGCCTTAGAAGCATCCTGCTTCCCGCCTCCCACCCAGCCTCAAAGATGTACCTAGGCATTCATTCAAGTAGCCATTGATACATCTGTCATCCATAAATTTGTCCAACCCTACCTTAAAGCCATCTGAACTGGTAGCTGTTACCACCTCTTCCGACAGCAAATTCCATAAACCGATGACCCTCTGGGTGAAGAAATACTTCCCTTTGTCAGACCTTATTCTCCTACCCATCAGCTTCATAGAGTGCCCCCTGTTTCTAGTGTTGTGCAACAGAGAAAATAAATTTTCTCGGTCCACCTTTTCTATACCATGCATGATTTTAAATACTTCAATCAGGTCCCCTCTTAAATGCCGTCTCTCCAGACTGAAGAGGCCTAGACGTTGCAGCCTGATTTCATAAGGGAGGTGGTTCCAGCCCCTTAATCATTCTGGTTGCCCTTTTCTGCATCTTTTCCAGTCCAGATGGGCAGGGAACAGGGCGTCCCCTGGTTCTAGCACTGCATGTTAGAGAAAAGAAACTTTCTCTATCCACCTTTTCTATACCATGCATAATTTTATATACTTCAATCAGGTCCCCTCTTAAACACCATCTCTCCAGATTGAAGAGGCCTAGACGTTGCAGCCTGATTTTGTAAGGGAGGTGTTCCAGACCCTTAATCTGCACCTTTTCCAGTTCTACAATATCCTTTTTGAGGTGTGGTGACCAGAATTGTGCACAATATTCCAAATGTGGCCTCACCACAGATTTATAAAGAAGCAAAATAACACTTTCTGACTTGTTTTCTATTCCCTTCCTAGTTATTCCCAGCACTGAATTAGCTTTTTTTGCTGCTGCCGCACACTGGGTTGACACCTTCATTGAACTGTCCACCAGAATCCCGAGACCCCTTTCCTGGTGCGCTGCAGAAAGCTCAGACCCCATCAGTTTATTGACATAAATTTATAAACAAATATGAAACTTCTTGCATTCGATTCAATACAAACGGAATACAAAAAAAAACTGTGCACATCCAGAGTCTAACCAGCAAACAGTAATGCCAGAAGGGCAATACAATACTTCAAATTAGCACTTGCTAGTGGAACACACAGCCAGTATCTACAGCTGGCCTTAAAGAGAAACAGAACACAATGAAACTTCCCCATATCCTCTCCAGAGCAGAACAACTGCTTTGGGTTTAATTCATATCCCCTCTAGAGATTTACTGTGCACAAACCCGCCAGTACCACCAGGTTAGCATACAGATACATATGTTATTTGCACTCAGAGTAATTTCCTCAGCAACTGCGCACAGGTCCCCCGCTGCACTGAGCGAATGCTACGCCAGAAATACTGAGCATCGAGAGCATAACAAGGCATGATGGCAAATTAAGAGTTCCTGAAAGGCAAAAGGCTGCATTATATGCATTTACCACACAGTGCTCCGAATGTATCAAGGGATCCGGCAAGAAATATAAGAAATAGAAACTCTCTAGACACGCAGCGACAACCAGCAAATCCCAAGACAGAGCAGACACAGCTACCCTTCAAGAGCATGAAATGCTGAGCCCAGTAAAGGCTGGGCAAAAAGGACCAGCAAGGACACACGACCAGGAGTCCCCTCAGCAACGCAAAAGGCAACTGGCAATTCATCAGGTGGGGGAGAGAAAGGAATGGGAAGGGGGGGGTGTTGAGAAATACTGTCCCTTCTGCCTGTGCCTTAACAACAAGCTGTGAGGCCCTCCTGGTTGTCCCACCACCTTCAACAGTGAGGTTGGTGGGCACCTGGGAGAGAGCCTTCTCTGTGATGGCCCCCAAACTATGGAATAGCGTACCCCTTGAGGTGCGTCATACCCCTTCCTTAGGAAGGCGGTGAAGACGCACCTCTTTACCCTGGCCTTTGGCTGAGCTGCTTATGATCCCCCACAATATTATTTTAAACATATTGTGTATTGTTTTATATTTGTTGAATTTTTAACATCTTTTAATGTATATTCTATTTTAATCTGTTATTACCCACCCAGAGACCTTCGGGTATGGGGCGGGATAGAAACGTAAATAAATAAATAAACCAATAAACAAATGCTGGCGTTCAGAGGGAGGCAGGCAGAGCTTCTAGCACAGCATTCCTGGCCAGCCACAGTGGAGGGCTTCTGGGCAGCAGGGACAATGCGCACACCGCCTGTTGCGCAACCTGGCACACAGAGTTTCCATGGACACTTCAAGGCGATGCTTTTCAGCCCGCCAAAGACGGCTGACACCCACTGCCTGCGAGGCTGGAACAGGACTGGACCACGAAAGGTGGAACCGTGCGCCTGGGTTCGCCGGTCCGCTTCCTCCAGGACAACCGGGCCTTGGAGGGGTTCCAACGGCCCTGCAGAGTGGGCCACCGCAGCAGTTCTCAAGGCCGCCGCAGGATTGCAAGCTCGCTGCGCGTATCCCCCGCGCATGGTGGCGACGGCGCCGGGAGGCAAGAGGCCAGCGCTGGTGGTGGTGTTGCTGTTGCTGTTGCTGCACGTCTGGGGGCCCGCGATCCCCCCCCACACACACACACACGCGCGCACACAGAAGGCGCAAGAACGGCAATAAACCCGCACAGTCCGTGCACCGTTTTGTGCAACAGACGCACGCGCTGGGAGAGCCACGCGCGTGCACAGAGTCGGGGGCCCGAGGGAGTCTTTTGCAAAGTTCAAGAAGAAAGTTCGACGGAACTGGAAGACGGATGCTATTGGGGGGGGGGGATTTCTTGGGGGGGCTCCAAATTAAAACCGTCCGTTCTTTCCCTCTCCGACCCGCCCCCTCTGCTCTGCTCTGCTCTCCTCTCCCCCCCCCCACCGCACACCTACCGGCAGGGCCAAGGAGGAGTTGCACGTCGAGGGCGCTCCCGCGGCGGCGGCGGCCAGTTTCAGCGCTTGCCTCTTCAGCTCGGCCACCTTGGCTTGGCAGCTCTTGCACCATCCTCCCCGGGCCGCGCGGCGCTCGAAGGGGCCACACTCGCCCCCCGACGAGGCGGATCCGGCTCCCTCCGGTGGGGGGCGGCTGCCGCGGCTGCTGCAACAGCGGTCGTCGGGAGCGGCGGCGGCCGCCGGCGGCTGGAGGAGGCGCTGGCGGGGCGGCGGCGGCGGCGGCGGCAGCTCCAGGGAAAGCGGCGTCGGTTCGCGCCGGGACGGGCTGCTGCCCCCCTCGGCGGCCACCTAGGAGAGAGCGAGAGCGAAAGAGGCGGTAGGTAGGTAGGTAGGTAGGTAGGTAGGTAGGTAGGTAGGTAGGTAGATGGATGCATGGATCAAAAAGCGCGCAAAGCTGGAACCACTTGCATAAGACACACACACACACACACACACACCTCCCGAGTAGCAACCCGTCGGGCGTCCCCCACTTACCCCCATCACTGACATGTCAGACCTTCCGCCCCAGGATCCCCGAAGGCTCGGGAGGAGCAGCAGCCTCCGATCAGAAGGTGCGGACGCCTCCGAAGCGTCCCCCGCTCCACGGGCGCTCCCGAGGCGGCTGCAAAGCCATGTCCAGCGAGCTTTGCAAAGTCCCGGGACGCACGCGCGCGGACGGCGGTTCCAGAACGGATCGGCAGCGCAAGAGAGGAAGGCAAGCAGTGCAATCCAAGCCAAGAGCGGCTCCTCCGTCCGGCAGCAGTTTCTTCTCTCCGGACACACACACGCGGGCGCTCGAGGGAGGGAGGGAGTAACGCTTAGCAGCCTCGCTCTCGCCCTCTCCTTAGCAGCCGCAGCAGCAGCAGCAGCGCGCTACGTGATGTTTCCTGCCATGGTGTCACAAGCAGGGGAACAAAGTTACGGCGCTGCTGCGCACAAAGTTAAAAGGAAAGAACTCGCTGCGTCCGGCAACAGCAGCGGAGCTGGAGAGGGTGGAGAGAGAGGGGGGGCCGGTGGAGGGGAGGGGAGAACGAGGGAAGGGGGAGAGGATCTCACGGCCCCTCCTCCCTCCCCCTTCCCCCCCACCGCCTCCCCCTCCTTCCCCCTCCCCATCCAGAACAGGGCGAAGCGGCGTCCCCAAGGAGGGCATTGATTTACTGCGCTTTCAAGTCCAGTTTCCTTTTGCAGCCACTCCAGAAGCTCCCCGCGTGGCAGTTGCTTTGCTCTTGCTCTGCGTGGAGGGGGGGGGGGTCCCTTCCCTTCCGACCACTTCGAAGTGAACGCCTTGCTTCGGAGTCACTCCGATGAGTTTTGTTGGAAGGGGAGGGGGCGTCCGTTTCCACTTTTCTCCCCTCTCTCCCCAGTGTTTTCCACGCGAAGTCTTTTCCGCAAATGCTAAAACACCCCTAAGGTTTGTTTGCTTCCCAGGCCCTGGAGACCCGCGCGACCTCACCATGACGCCTGCAGGAGATTGGGGGGGGGGTCTTGGGGAATAGCCCTATACATGCCCTCCCCAAGTGTCTGCTCTAAAACAAGCTAGTGGGAATAATTATTCTGGGGGATAATCTAGGGCAAAATCCAGTGCAGAAAGGATCTTGGACTGCATCCATACACAGTAAAAAAACAGGCTCAACAGAGGGATCTTGGCATCTGAGCATTTGCATGCTAATCCCTTAATCCACACTGAAAGCCAGAAAATACTCTTCCAAAATACATTCTCTGGCCTTTGATATGGATTAGAGGTGGAATAGGAACACTATTGTCCACATGCTGCCTGGTCTAAGCCGCTTTTGAGCTGCTTCTGTTTAAAAGTGTATGGATGCGGGCGGGAAAGCCCAGATAACTATTAGGCTGCATTCCCACTTGACTTTTTAAATCTGGATTGGACTATTTTAATCTGGATTCAGGACCGAGTGCGCATTCCCTTGAGGATAACATGGGCTGAATTTGAAAACTGCAGTTCCCATTCAAACCGCCTGAGTCCCTCTGCACGGAGAAACAGGATCTTTTCATCTCCACCCCTTGTCCAACCCCCATTCGCCTGCCCCTCTCAGAATCAGCTGAGCGAAAGAACAGACACAGGGCAATCACAAAGCAATCGCTCTCCCTTTCAGATTGGACGCTCCCTCCATTCACCTTACTGGTAAGGCGGCAGCTTGTCTGGTGGTTTTTAAAAAGTTTCTTTTCCTCTGTGATTGTTAATTAGCTGCTACAAATGTATCTCTCGTAACTGCAGTGGCATTCAAGTGCCGGCAAGACGCTTTAGGTCAGGGTTTCCCAAACTATGGGTCGGGACCCACTGGTGGGTCGTGAGCAAATACTGAGTGGGCCCTGCCTGTAGAATTAAGTAATAAAAAATTGTATTAAAACTTTGTTTGTTATTTGAAAAGTCCCTTATTCATACTGGTAACGGTTAAATTTCCTAGAGGTGGGTCCCAAGTTGGTAAACTTATATTAGATGGGTCGTAGCCCAGGCAACTTTGGGAACCACTGCTTTAGGTAAGTCCCTGGTTAACATTGGTCACAACAATTAGTAAACTTCTAGGGAGGAAGGCATGTTTGGAGGCTGGTAAGATAAATCTTCAATGTTCCTATATTTTGCTTCCTATCTGCAGGACAGGAAAAGTGCATTGCACTGGTGTGAGCTAGCATTTGCACTTGCAAGCGCTAGTGCACGCCAGACCAAACCCCAGCGCTGGCGCAGATCTATCTGGGTCCGGACACGTGTCCAGGCACTGCCATCTTCTGCACGGAGCTCAGCATGACTGCGTGTGCAACAGCGCCATCACCACGATGACAGTGACGCACAGCACAAGTGTAGTTGTGACTGGGGTCATGTGAGGTGGCAGTGCACTTGTACGGCACCTCAGACAACCCCCAGCACAGGTGTGAATGGTCACTCCTCTGGCCAGAACAGGTAAGGAATGAGGCACACCTGGAGCACAATTTTGTGCACCATCTCTAGGAGCCAGCGTATACTAGTAGGCCAAGTGTGAATTGGCCTGTGGACTGCCTCATTTGTCAAATTAGTATTCATTCATTCGTTCATTCATTCATTCATTCATTCAGAAAACTTACATCCCGCCCTTCACTGAATGTTCCCAGGGCAGGTTACAATGAGATTAAAACATATCAAATGGTAAAACATAATTAAAAATATAACCCCCACCCTCCTTCCCACCCCTTCCCTCCATCCCTCACAGGACAGCATCCTGAGGAAGCTATTTGTACAGTAAAAACCTGGGTAAAAAGATTTGTTTTCACCAGTCACCAAAAAGTATACAATGTGGGCACCTGGCAAACCTCAAGAGGGAAGCTGTTCCAGAGTCTAGGGGCCACAACAGAAAAGGCCCTCCTGCTAGTCTCTGAAAGAGGAGGAACTACATGAAGGCCCTCTCCTTGAGATCTCACTGCCCGAACAGGCCTATATGGGAGAAGGCACTCCTTCAGAGACTCAGATACTTCAGATACATCTCTTCAATGTGGCTTCAGATACCTTTAAAGGCAGGGCCTACTGAAACACAACAATCAGCCATGCCATACCCCCTTTTCCCACAAGCGCTCAAAGTTCCTGATCTTCAAGATGTGGACATCTTTAGTCATGTCTGCAGGAAATCTGAATTTAAGGGCCTGAAGGACTCATTAAATCCAGATTTCCCCTGCCCTCGTGGGGACAGGGCCTGCTTGATGGGCCCTTAGATGGGGTCCACATGGGGACAGGGTCCCCAACGGGGTCTTAGAAGGGTTCTAAGCCCCAGTGGAAAAAGGCGCATAGTAGGGGGTTGGAGTTCAAGAACCTCTTGAAGATGCAGTGTGGACAGTTCCCAGGCTGGAGAAATGAGGCACTGTTAGGCCGCATCCCCACGACGTCATTATCTCGAATTCAAAACGTTTTGAGTTTGGGCAGTTTAGACGCCACTTCGGCTTAATACGGTATTTCCGTGTTAAACGACGTTATCCCGATTTGAAATAAATCCTGATCTCAACAGGTCTCACTCCGGAACATGCCCTTGATACGTGTTTAATTTTTTACTGTGTGGACAGTATCGTTCCGGGATAAGATTCCGTGTTAAGGCTGTCCCGCCCCCAATCGCACTGTAACCAATGGGCTCTCCGTATTGTAGGCACGTCATGTTTAGGATTCCCTTCAAAGAGTGATTTCATTGAAAGAATCCAGCCACTACCTCCAAAGATACACTGTAGCAATGTCGATAAATAACAGTTTCACTTTTGCGCAGTTCTGAACTTTTGAACTTTCAAAAGGAAAGTCCCCAGGCAGGAAACTTTCCCTGCCCACTTTCCCCGCTCTCCGAGTTCCCTCCCGGCCACGGGGGGAAGAGCGAGTCAGGAGCCCCCTTCGCCCTCCCGGCGGTGGGCACGCTGAGCCCGCCCGCCCTCTTGTCCACCCCTTGGCTCTCCTCTTCCAGCCAGCGGCGGCCGCGGCTCTGCGGGGCAAAGTGGCGGCAAAGCGGGGAAAAGCGGCGGCGGAGCCCCAGGGCGAAGCCGCCAGCGCCACAGCGCCTGGATGGATGGATGGATGGATGGATGGATGGATGGATGGATGCCACCGCTGCCGCCTCCGCCGCCAGCTGCTCTTCCCTCGGCGCGAGGCTGGAAGAGGAGAGCCGAGGGGCGGGCGAGAGGGCAGGCGGGCTCAGCGTGCCCACTGCCGGGAGGGCGAAGGGGGCTCCTGGATGGATGGATGGATGGATGGATGGATGGATGGATGGATGGATGGATGGATGGAGTGGCGGGCGCTGCGAGCGCGCTCCGGGCGGCGGCGGTGGTGGCGGCGGGCAACAAGGAGCGCCAGGATGGATGGATGGTTGCTGCTGCTGCTGCTGCTAGGAAGGGGGAGGGGAGAGAACGGGCCGGATCAGACAGGGAGTCCCCGGCGGAGCATGGATGATGCAAAGGGAAGGGAGGGTGGGATCCTGGGACCGAACACCAATCACAAGAGAGGGGGTGGGCAATGGCGGGAGGACAGGGCTGCCGTCTGGACTCCCAGGATTGATTCCGCGTTAAGGCTGCAGTCAGAATGTTCTCGGAACCGGATCAACTTGCAAGTCGTGTGGACAGCTTTGTTCCGTTTCTTTTATTTCGAATTCTTTAAACCGAAATAACGCATGCCGTGAAGACGCGGCCTTACTGTTCTTTTTAAGTAATAAATGATGAAATCCTTAATTTCAGCAGGAGCTTAGCTGGCTATTAAAAGCCAAACTTCCAACTGCCTGAGCTACAGGGCGTGCTTCAGGCGGATAAAAGTGACGTTTTCACTGGTGACATCTCCATATCTCTGCATCCTTGCCCCAAGGCCAGCTGGGAAAATTAGTGGAAGAGATTCTCAATGCTATCGGGGGGGGGGGGGAGAAGAGAGAGAGCAAGAGACAGAAAAGCCCAGGAAGAAAACAGGAGACCTTATTATCAAGCCAATTCCTATCTCTTTGTGGTGTGCAAACCATCACCACCCCCCGCAGTAATTTCTCCCAGGAGGGTGTAGCTTTCAGCCACAAAAATGTTCTTCCGCCCCACTCTAAAAGCCCCATGGCTGAAAAGTGCGCATCACGGGCACCGCTGGTACGCCTTTCCTTCTAACCCATCATCAATAGATTGTAGATAACCTAAAGGAAAAACTAAACGAGGCCAGGCTGCTTAGGAAGTTAATAGAAAAAAAGATTACAAGGGTGTCAGTGCACAGCATTCAGGAAGAAGAGGTTTTCTGCCCTTATTGTATTAACATTTGGGATCGCCCATGAAAGTGGATTACGGGCAGACAAGAGGTGCTGGGATCTAGCTTGAGTCCTAGTGGGTCTTTGGAGACACCTGGGCTGCATCCAGACCTGTTTATACTGTGCAGCAGAATGCACAGTCCTGGTGGAGGTATCACATATGATGATGGATGGCATCACGCTACCTGATCAGTACTGCACACTTACCTTAATACTAATCTGACAACACACCCTGCACAGTATAATCAAAATTCGGATTTTCCCTCCAGTCCAGGAAGAACGGCAAGAAGGGTAGGAATGCCTCAACCCGCGTGACGGCGTGTGCCAACTCAGCTCTCACAGCTTCCAGTGGAAAGCTACAGAGCTTCCTTTCAAGCTGAGACAGCTATTCGTTACAGTGCAGTAAGTATACATTTTACATTTAACTGCGGATTTATTCTGCAAGCCTGGAGGCAGCCCTTTTTCCTTGACAAAGGCCCCATCCAGATCAGAGCCCTGCTGTTTCCCCATTTAAAAGCCCTAGAAACTATTGCTGGGAAATCCAGCATTAGTTATGGGTTTTCCAGCAACAGTGCTTTTAAACATGCTTCTGGACTGAGCCACCATTACAGCTCCAACCAATACACATTCCTGGAGGGTGAAACAGGTATCCACACAGGTGCCCAATGTAGGTAAATGCAGCCAGAACACTTTTCCCCAACTTGAAGCTAGGTTCCAATGGGGGGGGGGGCAGCTTTCTGTTGCTTCAGTCATCACTATACTCTACCACTGAATCACGGCACAGACTATGAAAGCACCCCAAGCAGCTACTGTCCTTTGCAGCTAGAGGTATCTTGCATGTTTGAAAGATGATATGCCAGATGCTGGGGCCAAATAATAGAGAAAAACCATTGGATGGATGGATGGATGGATGGATGGATGGATGGATGGATGGATGGATGGATGGATGGACGGACGGACGGACGGACGGACGGACGGACGGACGGACAGACTTTAGTGATTAGTCATATGACTGTATGAAGTTTACAAAAGATAAAATCCTATAAAACATACAAGGATAAAAACAAAAATAAAATGGAGATATTATTTGTCCCCATCAACCTTACAAGACACTCCATTCATCTCAATGAATAATTTCCTAAATCGGGCAGCCTTAACAAAGAGCAAAGCTTTTGTGCCTCTTGTTATGTAAACAAGACAAGAGACCAGGTAGACCAGCTTTCACAGGTGTCCTCTATAAGTTTTGGGCTACAACTCCCATCAGCCCCAGACGAGACCTATGGTCTCAAACACAGATAAGCACAAAGTGGTTCAAAGTGCTGCTTAATAAACACCCGATCATCATCAGAGAGCCCACCTTTAGCATGGGAGGCCCACCTTTGCCAAACTCACAGAGGGATTGTCTGCTGCTCACCTACCACCTGAAATTCCAACGGCTGCAGGTGGTGGGAGAGTGGTGGATGGTGCAGTGACTTTGCAGTGGCATTGTCAAATGGCAGTGCATCTATATCTGCTCCACTTCTTCCCTAGGACTGTGGGTGCATTTCCTAGGAGCCCATTAAAAGCAGAGTAGCCTGTGATAAATGTGCACTCGTCAATGACACTGGGCGGAAGGAAGTATTTCAAATGGTTCTTTGACCCACTTCCCATGCCTCTGGTCCCAAAGCATCTAGAAGACACCTGATGGGTGAACAGTGAAGTAAACCCTTGAGCTGCTTCTCATGTTCTGAGAACATAGGTGGTTTTCAGCCATTCTGGACTTGGGGTACCTCTCTGGACTTGGCTCGGGCTACTATGGACTTAGGAAGTTGATGGCCACTAGCTTGGATGGCTTTAAAAAAGGATTAGACAAATTCATAGAGGTCAGGTGTATCAATGGCTGCTAGAATAGATGCCTAGCTATTACCTCCAGATTTCTCTCAAGGCCATCTGCAGGGGGTCAAAAGCAGATGAAGGTTTTGCCTCGGTCTTCTGCTTAGGATACCCAGAAGCCATTGATCAGCCACTGTGGGCCAAAGGACACTGGACTAGATGGGCCGTGGCCTAATCTAGCAGGGTTTCTCTTATGTTCTTATGAAGGTAAGATAGGTCCTCACCTGCTGAGCTTATGGGCCCATTCCATTACTGTGATTAAATGGGAGAAAATTAAGACTGTGAGCCACAGTTTTACGGTTGTCTAATTTGGAAAACCACTTTAGGATTCTTTAATGGGAAGCAAAGAGAAATTATTCAAATAAATAATAACTTGAGTTCTGAGTCATGCACGAAAGGCCACATATAGACCAGTATTTACTGCAGTATTTACACAGTACATCAAACCTCATGAACACATCTGTCTATAGTCCAAAAAAATCAATGATTTGTAGGCTCCATCAAGGCAGGAAAAGATTCGATGTGCCTTTTTTTTTTGCAAGCTTGCCAAAAATGGATGCACTGCATTTGTCTTGGGTCAGAAGGGCAGAATTTATTTAAAGCAAGTAAGTTCTCTTTAAGATACGGTTGCAGAGAAAGGCCCTTTCTGTACTTACTGGTCATTGCTCCAGCATCAGTGGTCTGGAACACGCCAGCCTTCTGATCTGGATTGCGCGGAGATGTGGGCAGGATCAGAGCCACCTGCACTGATTTGAATTAGCTAGCATGAGCTTTACAGCTGCGCACACACACCTCCAAAGGCTAAGAACAAACGTTTCTAGCCTCTGGGACTGGGTGGGTTTCTGCAAACATTCCCCCCCCCGCCCCCCAGTTATTCAGAACATGGGTGGTGGCTGTCTGCACACCTCTACCCTTTACCACATACTGCTTCATGACAAGTAGTTGCGTTTCTGTTACATGTACAGGTCAAGTGCAAATGCTTTTCAAGATCTGGAGGGGAGGTTCTCCTGGTTGTCCCACCACTCGCAGTAGTAAAAGGGGTGGGCACCCAGAACAAGGCCTTCCCAGTGATGGCCCCTAGGCTATGGAATTAGTCTCCCCCTTGAGATGCATCAGGCACCCTCACTGTACGTGTTTAGGCAGACAGTGAAAGACACACCTCTTTGTCCTGGCCTATGGTTAAATGGGAACTTACTTTCTCTTCCCACTTTTCAGACGTTACTTTTTTAATACATGTTTGATTTTACCCGCCCAGAGACCTTTGTGAGCCAGTTTGATCTAGTGGTTAAGGAGCTGGACTCTTATCTAGGAATATCAGGTTTGATTCCACCCTCCCCCGTGAAGCCAGCTGGTTGACCTTGGGCTAGTCACAGCTTTCTTTTGAGCTCTCACAGCCCCACCGACCTCACAGGATGTCTGTTGTGGGGAGAAGAATAGAAAGCTTTCAGTCCCCTTAAGTGGGTTAGAAAAGTGGGGTAGAAAAGCCAACTCTTCTTTGGGTAGAAGGTGGGATAGAAAGAAAGAAAGAAAGAAAGAAAGAAAGAAAGAAAGAAAGAATGAATGAATGAATGAATGAATGAATGAATGAATGAATGAATGAATGAATGAATGAATGAATGAATGAATGAACCACTTAGAGGGGCCTGGGTCCCTCACTCAACAACCCCCCTCTCCATGACACCTGCAGCTACTTAAGAGTAGATGAGCCCCATTTAAAAGGTGTGTAGGAGACACACCTGCTGCCATGATCCCCTCTGTGGACAGGGCTACATCATGCTCACCTGCAACATAGGGATGTGCACAATTTCCCCCTCCATTCACTTCACATCAAAGTGAATGGGTCAGAACTTCGCATTTGTGTGAATGGAGCCACTTGGAATGCGTTAAGCTTGAATTCACTTTGAATCCCTGCCGCTACCTGTCACACTTCCAAATCCACTCAGAATCTGCTGTGAATCCGCTCTGGAGCTTTGAACAAAGGCACGCAAAGGCCAGTCTTTGAATATATCCAATATTCAATTTGACTGTGAAGTTTTGAACCTTCACGATTCCCACAAATTGCAAAGGCAACGGGCATTTTTCACCCATCTCTGCCACCATGGCATGAGACAGCACAGGGGGTCTTGCTCTGTTTTTTGGGTGTGTGGTGTGTTTTTTGGCTGTGTGTGAATGTAGCCATGAGCTCGGGCTGGTCTCTTCCTGATTCCTTCATCCCCTTAGCCCAGAATTGATGAAGACAATTTCTGCAAAGCAACCCTGACCCGGCAGCTGGAGAAATTAGCACAGAAGACTAATTGACTTGCCAGCTGTTGTTCCATTTTGTGTTCTTTTGAACTGCTTCCTTGGAGGAGGGGGGGGGAGGAAGGAGCCAACAGAGCAAGTGTAATTTTGAATCTATTCCTCCCAGAGTCCACTGAACTACAACCATAATCTACAGCTCAGTGACCGCCATGAGGTAAGGTACCTCCAGCTAAGCAGTAAGGGACACCTGCCCTCCTCAGACTACATCTCCCATGAGCCTCAGCCTATTTGGGCAATGGCCAGGGATAAACAGACCCTGAGACCTTTTCGCACTTAGGCCATTAGTGAAGAAGTAGTGAATGTTTGGTGAAGAGCATACGCACATCGAGTAGGCTGTTGCAGCCTCCAAGCGTGCTGCCCTCACCAGAAGTTCACTAACTGATTTCATGCTCCACACCTTAACCAATGTTTACCAGAACTTACCTGAAGTGTCCAGTGGTGCGACCATTCGCTTTCCATCTGGTTCCCTGTGTTTGGTGGGTGGGGAATGTGGCATCTACGCAGCCATGGCGACAGCCACGCTCAATCGCTCACCCATGCCGCGATCGGACCTCCAATCCCCCGCAGTGGTGATCGATCATAGCATCACAAGAGGGCATTCGATCACAGGTTAGCCTGTGCTCGAACATGCCCCTCTTGGAACTGCATCCAAGTGGCCAGTTGCAGCAATGAGGAGGTGGAACTTCTGGCTTTGGAGGCATCACCATGGGCTGGTAAACGGGAGGACCATTTGGGGAAACTTTCCTCATGCCAAGTGCGAATGGTTCTCCTTCACCAGCACTAGTTTACCAGCACTAGTTCGTAGCAACCTAATCAGGTAAGTGCAGAAAGGCCTGTACTGCAGGCAACATAGAAGGACTTAACTGTGGCCCTGCAGCTGTTCTTGAACTACAGTTCCCAGCATTCATTGTCATTGGCTAGACAGGCAGGGATGCTGGGGGTTGGAGTTGGGTATTTGGAGGGCCACAGTTGGACACTACAGGCTTTTTCTGTAGTCCCCCTCTTATGTGTTGCTCCCCAGGATGGAACATACAAACCTAAGAGGAGCCCTGCTGGATCAGACCACAGCCCATCTAGTCCAGCATCCTGTAGCACACAGTAGCCCACCAGTTGCCCATGGGCATCTCAAGCAGAGACAAGGCAAACCTTCTCCTACTCTCGAATCCCAGTGAATAGCCTTAGAGGCATTCTGCTTGTGTCCTCCCCGCAGCCTGAAAGATGTACTTAGGCATCCATTCTAGTAGCCATTGATACATTTGTCATCCATAATGGTGCTGAGGGTCACTAATATGAACTCGAGGCCAGGCCAAACAAACAGACAAAAATCTCCCATATATTTGTGCAATAACCATGGTAGCAGGAATTATTTTTGGAGGGTGGAGATTATAGATGGTCTAAATTAATAGGATGAAGTCATGTACTTGATGAGTCTGACCATCTTAGCACTGGAAAATTCTAGAATCAAATTTATTTTGACAAAATCTCTGTTGATCTAATATGTTAAATAAATTAACAACATCTACAGGGCTGTGAGTTACCTGCTTCCTGGTTTATAAGATCCAGGAAATGTCCCTGTGCTTGAAAATGTTAGATGCTGTAGCTAAGCTGATCATCTCCAGGGTTCCTTGAGAGCTACAAATCCCACAGAAGCCCAGTCAGAATAATAACATAAGAGGAGCCCTGCTGGATCAGGCCACAGCCCATCTAGTCCAGCATCCTGTCTCACACAGTGGCCCACCAAATGCTCATGGGTGTCTCAAGCAGAAGACAAGGGCAAAACCTTCACTTGATCTCAACTCCCTGCAAATGGCCTTGAGAGGGATCCTGCCTGTGTCTCCAACCTTAACCTAGACATCCATTCCAGTACCTGTCCTCCATGCACCTAAAGGAGCCCTGCTGGATCAGGCCACAGCCCCATCTAGCCCAGCATCCTGTGTCACAAGAGTGGCCCACCAATTGCTTTGGGGCATTTCATGCAGAAGACAAAGGCAAAACCTCCCTGTAAATGGACTTTAGAGGCATCCTGCCTGTCCCTAAAGAAGACCTCACCGTCCCTCTCACTACTCCCCAGCTGACATAAAGAATTGGCCTAGTTTGCCTTACCTGGACATCTGCCAGGAGCTATCAAAATGAGGTCAAACCATACAACCGGAAGGCCAGCCAAGAACTCAGCGCACTTGATTGGCTTCCAGTTATCTGATCTGACTTAATTTTGGAAGTTTCCAGCAAACAACCAGGTAAGGAAGATCAACTATGGGGGACTCTGCATGGTGGCCAGATTTCCCATAATCGCTGTTTTATTGGTTCACTCTGCAGAGACTGTCCTGGAAATGCCACAATTGCACCTGGCGCTCCCAATACAGTCAGCAAGGAATGTGTGTGTGTGCCATTCCTCCTTCTAAGACTTGGGATCAAGCTTGTGACACACACACATACACCCATACACACATATCTTCCCATGCAACTGTGCTACAGCTAAACTACAGCCTCCTCCGAGCCATCTCTGGGTGCTTGAGGGGTGAGCCACAAATCAGTGATCAAGGTCTCTTCACAGCGAGGCCCCTGGGGCTGAAGTCTATGCCGACCCCGCAGAAAGGCGAAATTCAACTAGGAATGAAGCAGGCGTCTGATCGGCCCTTGCGGATCACCACTTGATGTGTGTGCAAACGTACACAGCGTACAAACCTCCTGAACTGAGTTCTCCGCCAAGGGAAAGGAGAAAGCCTGGGCAGCTGCTAGAACATTTAGCTCCTGCTTCCCCTACACGTCCGTGTGACCCTTCCTTAGGTGGCCATATCTAAGGTTTAATCCACCTTCAGAGCGAGAGAACACCTCAGCAAAGGGACCAGTCATTTTCTTTCCACATTCTGTATCCCAAAGGTGAGTTTTCTGAGTTATTTAACACTGAGGCTGTGGTCACACCTAAAGTTTAATCCAGCTTCAATCCACTTTCAGAGCGAGGGAACACCTCAGCAATGTGACCAGCAACTTTCTTTCCACATTCTCTATCCCCGATGGTGAATTTTCTGAGTTATTTAACACTGAGGATGTGGTCACACCTAAGGTTTAATCCAGCTTCAGTCCACTTTCAGAGCGAGAGAGACCAGTCATTTCCCACATTCTCTATCCCCAAAGTTGAGTTTTCTGAGTTATTTAACACTGAGGCTGTGGTCACACCTAAGGTTTAATCCAGCTTCAGTCCACTTTCAGAGCAAGAGAGACCAGTCATTTCCCACATTCTCTATCCCCAAAGTTGAGTTTTCTGAGTTACTTAACACCGGAAAAGTAAACAGCTTATCGCTTTGCTGATGTATTCCCTCTCTCTGAAAGTGGACTGAAGCTGGATTAAGCCTTAAGTGTGACCACAGAGGGGGAGGGACCATTGCGTTGGCCGAGTGGAGACCGAAAGCGCCTTAGATTTCTCCGAAGCGGTGCAGGCAGGCGGACAGGCGACTCTCCGGTACCTGTTACTAGAGCGCCATCTGCAGGCGGCAGATTTCTCTGCAGCTGAGCGGGAGGAGAGTACTAAGCCATCCGCCGGCCTGGGCAAAGCGGAGGGTTGGGGTCTTCCCCCCCCCCCTTCTCGCTTTGCCTTGCGCGCCTCTCCGCTCGGGTCCCGTCCCGTCTGGCCCGGAAGAAGCAGCGGGGTCCGGGGCCCCATCGGGCGGCCCTCGGCTTGCCTCCCGGTCGGAGAGGACCGACGCTCAACTTTTCCTGCCCGTCCAGGCGCTGCCAGGCAGGAGCGAGCGCGCCCTCACTTTCGCTCGCCCTTTGTTCCCAGTGGGGCGCGACGGGCGGGCATGGCAAGCGAGCCGCCCTCCCGATCGCCCTCGGGGGACGAACCGTCGGTTCCCGCCAACGTGCGCGCACGGGAATCCATCCAGCCATCCAGCCAGACGCGCCCGAGCCCTGCAGCCCGGCCAGGACTGTGTCCAGACAGCGGAGCATCCCGGCGTGGCGTCTAACTTGAATCCGTCAAACTAGGTCCCCGTCGGGGCGGGCGGGCGGGCGGGCGGGCAAGGGGGCCTCCTCCGAAGCCGAGCCCAGGGCGACAGCAGGCGGCCCCCCTCCCCCTCCCCCTCCCCCTCCACTCTCCCTCCTGCCCGCCTGCTCCTTCCATTCACCTCCCCCACACACACTCGACGGAGCTGCCTCGAACTCTCTCAAGCGCGATCGCCACTCGCGTTCGCTCCACTTCCTTCGGCGGCGCGCCGACACCCACCCACCCACCGCACCGGCCTTTCTCCCTCCCTCCTCCACACACGCCTGCCTGCCTACCCCCCGGCTGAGAAGAGCCCCCCCCGGCCCCTCCGCTTGCTGGACTGCACCCCTCCCCGCCTCGGGACCCCTCCCCGGTCCTTCCTCGCTCGCCATCCCCACCGTCGGATGCCAGCCTGGCGGCGCCTGCGAACACCACGCTGCTGATCCAATTTGCGGGAGCAGCAGGCGAGCGAGGAGTGCGAGCCAAGCCGCTGGCGTGGAGGGAAGAGGGGGATAAAAAGACGGCCGGGGGGTGGGATGGGGTGGGGTTTACCGAAAATCGAGGCCAAGCTTCGCTGGCCACCGACTCCGAGGCACTGAGCCTCTGAGCATGTGCCGAGTGCCTGTCTCTCGCCTCCAGCGGAGCGCCACCCAAGGCAAAGAACTAGCATCTCAGGAGGGAATCCATCGGGGGGGGCTCTCTTTCCCAGCCAGCCAGCCCCCCCCCCCTCCCCAGCCATCGCCAGCCCCGGGAGCGGCTGCAGACACACGTGCGCGCTCCTCGACGGAAACTTTCCGTAGGGAGCTGCCGTCGGCAGCGGCTGGACGAAGCCGGGGGAGGCGCCCCGCCGCAGCCCCCAACCCGGTGCGCAGCTGCGAGAGGCTTCATTAGCCTCGGCGGCCTCGACGGCTCGCCTTCCCGCCGCCGCCCGCCCGCTGCGGCGCAATTACCCCGCGAAGTGGAAGCGATCGCCAGCCGCCCGCGCGCCTAATAACGAGGCGCTTGGGTCCTGGGCGCGCCTTTGGGGCGGCTCTCCGGTAAGCGGCTTCAATATTTCATGGGCCTGGGAGCCGAGGGTTGGCGGAAGCCCCCTCGGACCCGAAGAAGCCAGGCGACTGTGGAGGGGGGTGGGAGAGAAGAGGAACCCGTGCGCTCCTTCGATCTCTGCCCAAAGCAGTGCCAGTGCGGTTTTGACAGCAGCGAGCGCCACCCCAAGCGCAAGACATCTAGTGCCGCCTTTCTGTTTCGCACCCGGGCGAGTTTTTCCCTTGCCGGACGCCGCAATGGGCCCAGCGGTGCTGCTTTCCCGAGCGCGCCGGGCACCTTCCCCCGACGGCGCTTCGGGATCGTCCGCGCTCTGTCCGTGGTGCTAAACGCGCGCCGGAGCTGCCCCAAACCCGCTTCAACTTTCTTCTTCTGGATCCTCCCTCCCTCACTCCTTCCCTCACTCCCAGTTCGGTCTAGTGGTCAGGGAGTCGGACTCTTGTCTGGGAATACCGGCTTCGATTCCACCCTCCGCCATGAAGCCAGCTGGGTGACCTTGGGCGAGTCACAGCTCTCTTCTGAGCTCCACACAGCCCCACCTACCTCACCTACCTTGTGGGGAGAAGAACAGAAGGTTTGTCAGCCGCTTTGAGTCCCCTTAAATGGGTGAGAAAAGCGGGGTAGAAAAGCCAACTCTTCTTCATCACACACACACACACACACACACACCGTCGGCTCACACAACCCAAACACACGCTCGTTCCCTGTCGCGGCTCCAAGTTTCTGCCCCATGTGCGCGTCCTTGCCTGGAGTTTGGCGCGCACACACACACACATAGCCGCCGCCGCCGCCCCCCCAGGATCGCTGCCTTGCCCCCCTCCACCCCGCATTCCCCCCCCCCCACGTCCCCTCTTACCTTGCCCTTCCGCCTGAGGAGGTGGCTGGTAAACCCGAAGATGATCTCGGAATCCAGACACAGAGCTCCGATCTCCAGCAAACTGGGGGTTTTCCTCGCCACGTTGGAAGGCTCCGTGGGTTTCTGAAAAGCCATGATGGACTGATCGATGAATGAATGAGTTGCTGTGGCTGTTCCGTGGGCGCCGAGCCTCTCGGGCTCCCTGAGCAAAGATCCAGGGGAGGGCGGGGGTGGTGGCGTCACTCTTCCATGGTCCGTTCGTGGGAAGGTGCTTCCGACGCGTGCAGGGAGCCCGAGGCGATCCAAGGAGCTCTCCGCGCCCGCCTTTGCTCTCTGCTTCGGACCGGAGCCCCTCGGCTGCAAAGCCCCCTATAGGAATGGCAGCAGCAGCAGCAGTCCCCCTCAACGTCCCATCCAGACGGTGGCGACCCCCGGGTGGAATCCAGCGAGCCAGCGAGCACCCCCTGTGCCATCAGCTAGCCGTGGCCGGAGAGGTGCGCTCTGGAGAGGAGGCGCCAGCGAAGGGGTCTTTTTACGCACGTTGCTTTCTCCTCGCCTTTCCTAGGATGGAAGGGGGAAGAGGAGAGGTGGCCGGGATCGGTCTCCGGGATCGGTCTCCGGGATCGGCTCCAAAATCCGCGATGGCGGGACTGAGGTGGGGGACGAAACCGGCGCAAGGGGCTTTAAGGAAACAAAGGAAGCACTTCCCAAATCGGAGCCGATCGCAGCCCTCGGGGGAGCGGGGCGCGCCAGGTGAGCTCTTGTTCGGCCCCAGAAGACGCGCGCCGGCGCCAACGCATCCAAGGCCACTTGGAGTCGCCCCGCGCCTGGGCTCCCTTTCCCCACCCGTCAAGCCAGGCGCTGCGGTGCTGCCAAGTCGCTGTCCAGCAGCTGATCAGCTTCGCCGGGCGCACCCTGGAGGCTGGCGCAGGGAGGAGGAGGAGGAGGAGGAAGAGGAGGAGGAGGCGGTGGCAGCAGCAGCAGCAGCCCAGCCCATACCCATCTAAGCGGCAAAGTTGCCAGCCAGCCCGGGCAGCCTTGGGCATGAGCTGGCGGCTCTTTCCTTCGCGCTCCCTCCGTGGCCGGGAGGGACCAGCTCGAGCCAGCCCGGCGCCCAGTTTACGCACTGGAGAGCGCCGTTCGCAGCCCTCGCTGTCACAGCTGCCGCAGGCCTGGGGGCGAATGGCCGCCACCCCCTTCTGCAAGCCAACCCGCCCCCACCGCCCCGCGTTCCAAGAGCAGCTGCCTATGGTGACATCAGCTCGCGGTGACAGACAGACAGATAGCGCCACAGCGCACTGAAGGGGAAGAGCGGGATCGATCCTGCGTTCTGGGGAGGGGGGGGGAGAAGAGGTGGGAATTTGAGAGGGGGCTCCGATCAGTGTAAGCATCCCTTCTTGCATTGGGGTGGGTGGGTCCAGCCTTGAAACATGCCCGGGCTGAAAAATAAATAAATAAAAGCAGAATCCACCCAATTCAAACCCAGGTGCAAGTCAAAGGACCTGTTTAGCTTAGCATGGAAGGGTGGGGTTGGCAGCGAGGGAGGGGGCCCTGCAGATCTTCACCAAGTTAATTCTCCTAAATTGGATGCCCAGGAGGCAGTAGGACAGGCAGAAGTTTCCTTCCCTTCCAAGAGATCCAAGCACTTGGGCTCCATCCGTCCATGCTTGCAGGGAAGGGGTGCAAAAATAATCTCCAAGGGGAAGTCATGGCAGCATCCAGAGCAGAGATCCAGCTGTGACTATGAGCCGCTGGGGAGATCAAACACAACACGACAACCTGTCACCCAGACGGTCTCTCGCCCTCATTTGGCCCTTCCAGAGCTGCCAGTCACAGAGGGGCATGGGAACAGCTCCGCACATGGGCGCACGCACATCCGCCAGCCTTTTGTTCCAGCCTGTGCATATTTTTGGTTCCTCACGATTCCAGAATCACAAAGGGAGTCAATCAAAAGCGTTGTGTTCTATCTACTTCCAGGCGGAGGGCTCGAAACATCAAACATTTTATTAAGTTTTACTTTTAGACTCTAGGCAGGAAAAGAGGCTTCCCTCCAGCAGGAGTGACTAGCTCCAAAACGGGGTGTGACAACCAACTTTGGTGTTTTGGCAGGGGGGCAGGAGGAGGCTTTTGGAGGATCTGGAAAGCTCTTGTGGTTGGGTGTTCATTAGAACATAAGAGGAGCCCTGCTGGATCGGGCCACAGCGCATCTAGTCCAGCATCCTGTCCCACACAATGATGGACCTGCTCTCAGATCCCTGCAAATGGCCTTGAGGGGCATCCTGCCTGTCTCTCCCACCTGGAAGCAGTTCTTAGGCACCTGTTATACTAGCCATCGGCACACCTGTCCTCCATTAATTTATCTAATCCTTCCTTAAAGTTATCCAAGTAAATTCCATAGACCAATGGCCCCCTGGGTGGAAAACTACTTCCCCATATCAGTTCTAACTTAGGCTGCGGTCACACCTAAGGTTTAATCCAGCTTCAGCCCACCTTCAGAGCAAGGGAACACCTCAGCAAAGTGACCAGTCATTTTCTTTCCACGTTATCTACCCTAAAGGTGAATTAAAGTGTTAATAAAGCTTGTCACTTTGTTTGATGTATTCTCTCACTGCAAAAGTGGACTGAAGCTGGATTAAACCTTCAGGGTGACCACAGCATTAATTCAATGCCCTCTGAGCCTATTTCTGGACCTGGTGTGTCAGGCATCAGGGATCCATCCGGAGCGGTTTCTAGGAGAATGTAAGTTCCATATGAAACTGACTGGCGATTGTAAATACAGGCTGCGGGACAGGATCTCTTGTGGACCTATTTAATTGGGTCTACAACCAGATCAAGGGCCTGGTTCCAGATTATGGGTGGCATGAAGACAGCATGCTTCCTGGATTTGGAACTACTGGGGGGTGATTTTCAAGGGTGCTCCATAGCACACTGCCAAAAAGCACCACCACCACCCAGGCCCTGCGGCTAGGAATTGTTTTTTTCTAGCCTTTGCAGGTGTGGGAGGTAGCTGTGAAGGTTTGCAGCAGTGTGGAGCCATGGGCCTGAGGGATACCTTCAGTGCAGTCAGGGTTGATCCAGCCCACACCTCCAAGCTATCCAGATCTGTGGGCCTCCAAGAAATCTGGATCCCTGGGGACCCACTGATCTGGATTACAACATGGCTTCTAATTAGGGCTTTTAGGGGTTACAAACCACAACTCCCAGCACTCCACTTCTTCCAACATTCCAGGGAGTGGAATGTTGGTGGCGCAGAATGCTGGGAGTTGTAGTTCAGGACTATTTGCCAGGTCCCAAGGTTAACAGCAAGTTACCATTAAAATACACATAAGAGGAATCCTGCTGGATTGGGCCACAGCCCATCTCCTCCAGCATCCTATCTCACACAGTGGCCCACCAATTGCTTAGGAGCATCTCAAGCAAAAGCAAAGGTAAAAACCTTCACCTGTTCTTTAATTCCGGCAAATGGCCACCCTTCCCCTCCCCTGCTCATCCGAATGGCACCTGCCTCTGAGGCAATATGAGAAGCAGATCTCTTGATATATATGTTCAATGGAAAGTTTAAAAGGATTTGGAGAAGTTTATTCAGCTGCAGTTGCTCACTGCTGCCATACTAGCAGCACTGGTATTCACTGACATGATGACCTAAAACTCCCAGCGAGCAAAGATATGGTCTGTAAACTGACTTAGATTTTTGGGTCAGAAAAGAAAATGGAATGGAGCAGCTTGCCTTCTCCTGTATTAACCTCCAAGATCCCTACAATCATGGGTGGAAGACCTGCTGAGGACACTGCAAACTACTGAGTATCATCTCATAAGATCATAAGAGGAGCCCTGCTGGATCAGGCCACAGCCCATCTAGTCCAGCATCCTGTCTGTACAGTGCCCACCCCCCAATTGCTCATGGGCATCTCAAGCAGAGACAATGGCAAACCTTCTCCTGCTCTCAAATCCCAGCAAATGGCCTTAGAAGTGTCCTACTTTCCCCCCCCCCCAGCCTGAAAGATGTACATAGGCATTCATTATAGTAGCCACTGATACATCTGTCATCCATAAATTTACCTAAACCTTCCTTAAAGTCATCTAGGCTGGTTGCTGTTACCACCTCTTCTGGCAGCAAATTCCATAGACTGATTTTTTAAAAATGTTTATTAGTTTTTTTTACAATTGCTTTGAGTCCCCCTCCCCCCAAGGGTAATACATAATTCAAAGTTCTTATACCGATCATAGAAAGAGCTACACAATTCATAATACTACATTGAGGAAATTAAACGTAACTTCAATTTTTCACTTTCACTCCTAAGCTTATTGTCTAAATATGTTTTAACTATCATCCATTTTAGTTTACATATTCTAACCCTATCCAAATTACTAATATAATTCATACAACTATTCAATATTTCTACCCTTATCACATTAATTATATAATTATACCATTTACTAATAGACCATTTTGTTCTATCTTTCCATCCACTAACTAGGACTGTCCGAGCACATGTTAACAATTCTAGTATCTCCTTCAGTTGGATAATCTTCTTCTTTCTCTGTCTTCTTCCCTCTGACCCTCTGGGTGAAGAAATACTTCCCCTTGTCGGATCTGACTCTCCTACCCATCAGCTTCATAGAGTGCCCCCTGGTTCTAGTGCTTAGTGATAGAGAAAAGAAGTTTTCTCTATCTACCTTTTCTATACCATGCATGATTTTATGTATTTCAATCAGGTCCCCTCTTAAACACTGTCTTTCCAGACTGAAGAGGCCTAGACGTTGCAGTCGGATTTCATAAGGGAGGTGTTACAGCCCATTAATCATCCTGGTTGCCCTTTTCTGCACCTTTTCCAGTTCCACAATATCCTTTTTGAGCGGTGGTGACCAGAATTGTTCACAATAGTCCAAATGTGGCCTCACATTCGTTAAGTAATCTCATGGTTACTTAGAGCAGGGCTTTCTCTATGGTGGTACCTATACCCTGGAATGCTCAACCGCTGATGTTCATCAGGTTTATGTTGCTGTGATCATTAAGCACCTGTTGAAAACACATTTCCACCCAGGACTTTCATATGTGAATGCTTGGATAGGCAGTCAAGAAGGCAGGTAGGGACTGATGACTCTAGGGGCAGACAACAGACAGAAGACACGCATTTCCTTCTCCCATATATGATCCAGTGTTTGCTGATCTTTTTTACAAACTTGTTTGCTTCTGCTTTAAGAGTTTGGGGCAGGAAATGCCCATCCTTGGGGCACAGGTATTTGCCCACACTGTCCCACCATTCCCCAGTTGACCGAAAGTCACTCGTGATTGCAGATCTGGTCTTTGCCTCAGGCATTGCTCACTCCAGGTCCTAAACATCACTGCTGGAGCAGTTTATCCTTTTGTGGATTCAATCCATGACAGGAAAAGACAAAAGTGAAGACCATCAAAGGCAAACATAGCATCCTGCACGATGGCTTTACTGTACAGTGTTGTGAATGCACCATAAGGGACCGCATCCCACTTGTCCTTCCTATCTATGATACTACGTACTGGAAACACTCCTAATACCATAATGCCACTATGGTATTTTTATGGGGCTCTTTCCTATGTTCGATGCACTGGTCAATATCGAAGCCTGTGATTCCCAAGCTACTGCCTTGACCGGGGGGAGAAGGCTTCTGAAGTCAAGAGTAGACTAGGGAAGTGAACAAATGTGTTTTTTTGCATTTGAATTCAAGTCGAATTGAATATCCAAACATTCAGTTCATTTTGAATGCTTAGAATCCAAATGCAACAAAATCTGGTTTGAATGGAATACATTCAAATCTATTTGTCTGAATGTTAGATTCGAATCTGAAGAAGATATGAATGTCGACAACATTCATATGTGTTCTACGTATCTGTACGCATTTTGTATGCATCCCGTTTTATCCTGTATGCCTCTCGTTTTCATCCTGTACTATCAGTGCAAATGCATACAGATACGTACGAGATTGATACATATGCATTACATGCGTATCTCTACTTTCGAATGCTTTGAATAATTCAAATGAATGTTTCGGAACACTTGAATGTGAAGACATTCTATTTGAATTCAGATGTCCACATTCGATTGAATTCGATCAAATTTCGAATGTTTAGAACATTTGTGCACATCCCTAGAGTGGACAGGCCCTCCAGTGCCAGACGGGGACCCTCCTAAAGGGGAGCAAATTGGACGTGCCTTTGAGGGAAAACTTGGGGTTCTCCAATTTGGACTAAGGGCATAAGTGCACTAAGACTGTATCTTCAGTCGCCTTCAGAGGGTGGCACTGTAGACCAAAGTCACCATCAATGGGGACATCTACCATCCTTAATTAGGCACAAGAGGAATCTCTTCTGTCTTGGATCAATGGCCTGTGGATCAGGAAGCCTGTATCCGGATTAAGGAGACTCCTTAATCCTGATCACCGATGAGTGCAGAAAGGGCCCATGTCAAACCACACTCTTCATTGTATCGAATCAAGGTTACGTACAGTATGTTCTACAGAGTTCCCAGACTAATGGTGAATCGCCATGTGATCCTTTTCCTGAGCTCCTACTTGCTAGCCAAATCCGCTTTTGCTTCACCGTTATCAGTGAAGATTAATAGATCATTTCAACATGGAACAATCACGTAAACATTTGTTCATCTATTTGCACCGAGAGCCAAGCCACAAAGGTTGCATCTGCTCCTCCCTGTGGACTGTCAGCACAAGGCTTCCTTCCAGCCAGCTAGAAGGATCTATTTGTTTCCTTTTTCCTCCTTTGAAGTGATGGATTTTGTCTCTTTGTACACGTCTTATTGGCTTTATAGCCTTATCAGGCACTCTCATGAATGATGGAAGCAGGTGTAGGGAAGCAGGGTGTAGGTAAAAGAAATATTAAAATTATGCAAGCACAACGCTTCTTTCCACCCAGCCATCCTGTAGGTAAATATCAAGTTCAGGCTCTTCAATATGGAACCTTATAGGTTCTCAATATAAACAAGAGAGTGATGACCAGTCTACGGAAATACCCAAACTCTGAAAATTATTGGCTGCATTCTTTATGTGGAGGGACAGGTAGATGCTTCTACAAGCCATTTGTAGGGAGAGCAGGTGACAGTTTTGCCCTTGGCTTCTGCTTGAGATGCCCATAAGCAATTGATGGGCCTCTGTGTGAGATAAGATGCTGCACTAGATGGACTGCAGCCCAATGCAGCAGGGCTCCTGTTAAGTTCTTATAGACACATTCATGGAGGACAGGTGTATCAATTGATACTTGAATGGATGTCTAGGTACTGCCTCCAGGTTTGAGAGACAGTCAGGATGTCTCTAAATACCATTTTCAGGGGGTCAAGAGATGCCCAGAAGCAATTGGTGGACCACTATGTGAGGCAGAACATTGGATTAAGATTGCCTGTGGCTGATCCAGCAGGACTTCTCTTATGTTCTCATGTTTGTGCATAGAAAGACAAATTCCTAATTTCCTACCCCCATATTCTTGAGCAACCTCTGTCAGCTTGATGAATCCAAGACATTTTGGGTTCTGAATCCTATCAGTCCCAGCAAACAGAGATGTAGCTCAGTGGTAGAGCAATTGCCTAGAAAACAGAAGTTCACAAGTCCAAACCTCAGCAGCTAATATGGTCCTTCTTTAGTCCATCTTCAGAACCCACCGCTCACACCTTTTTAGTCCAATCCATTTTATCTGTGGACTTTCCTCCCTTCTACCATACTTTCCTGAGTCCTAATTTTTACAGGTCTCAAGCTGTTATAGAGTGTTAATCTAAAGGGGGGGGGTGAACTTTACCATAATGGGCAGATACTGTTGTTGACATTCATACATGCAAATTCAAATTGAAAATTCAAACGAATAGATTCAAATGTATTCAATGTATTGGATGTTTGGATATTCGATTCAAATCGAATCCTGAAAATTGCATTTGTGCATACCCCTAGTAGCCTCTATTTCATTCATTTAAAATCACAAGATTTCAAACCAACAAGAAGGAGACTGGCAAAACGTCAACACTTTCATTTGATCGTACCTCGGTTTTTTTTTACCTACCGCCAAACAAGCATTGCTCAAGGAGTTAAAATTATTAGGGATACCAAAGTGACAATTGTGGGGTTGCTAATCCCGAACGGTCTTGTTGTAAGATATTTGTAGTGCCCTTCTACATGCAAGGTTTTGCAAGCCCTTCTGTCCAAATATGTTTCCTGCTTAAAAGAAGATGTGGGCGAGAGTTTGGGGTATGCTGGAGGAAAGGACTCTCCCCAACTTAGCTTAACCCTTTTCCTCCACCACCATATTCCCCTTAAATAAGCTCTGACAAAGTGAAAAATCCCCCAGGTGTCTTGCTGATAAGGAGGAAGTTATTAGCTTTCATTCATGGTGTCCAAACTGAAGTAAAACATCCACCCATGCAATTGTACATAATAATGGACTAGATAAAGTCCATTTTTCTTGGGGCCTCTGAAAGCGATCCTTGGGCCTTAAAGCGGGTCTCTTAATAAATATCTTATCTCCTCTCCACAGAGGCCTGGCTGCAGATAAGCAGACGGCCATTACAGTATATTTAATAATAACTGCCCGAAATTTCCATCCGGATCCCTTCAGAAAGGGTTTTCCTCCTTCCAAAGGCCTCTTTAAGGAAGAGGTTTAAAATCCTAGGAGAGGCAAATAAATAAAAATTAATTAAATAAATAAATAAAAAGTGAAGGTGAAATGGACTTCCCACGTTCTATGTCCATCGGCTCCATCTCTGTGGAGTAAGAGAATTCGCTCATTTTGCATTGCTTGCCTGCAAATTGCAACACATTTCCTCGTGTTCGGCTTAAACAGGCTCCAAAAGCCACCCTAGATAAACAGGCCACGTGCAATGACTACATTTCCCAAGTGACCTCAGCTGACATAGCTCATAAAGCAAGAGGAGCAGACCTTTCAGTGCCCGAGGGATCCTCTGGAATCATTATAGGTCAAAGGAGTTGTGTTAGGACTGCTGAGGCATATATCTTTCCTTCCTGTCACCTTCTGAAACCACCTTTCTTGTCTAGAATCAGCAAAGACTCCACTGTCATTAAACAACAACCAGCTGTGTTCCTCTTTCTTCATGCTATGGGGAAGAACTGAAGAATAGGCAGATTTTTCAGAATATGTTCTTAATAGAGCACTTTAGTGCTTCCAAGGGGCTACTTGGGCCTTGTCTGCACATACCTTAACATAGTGGGTTTCTGGTTGCTTCAATCTTCTGCATTTGGGAAGAAGTAAAAATGGGTCCACAGCTTCACCAGGAGCAGCTGGTGAGCTCCTGGTTGCAATATTCACGCTCTCTCCCAGGTGCGGACACTGCCGCGGCACCGCTGTGGCTGTGCTATCGCACATCATGGGCCAGTCACCATAGCAATATCCCTGCGTACAACAGATGTTGCTGCTGCTGTTGCCTCAGGGATCCAGGTGGGTCAGGCCATCTGCACTTCAAGTGCTGGTGGTCTGGTGGAGGAGTGAACCAGGACTTGAAGTGTGGATGCCTTGCTCTGCATCTGATCTTCGCTTCGGTGGAGCGGTATTGTTGCAAACAGGCCCTTGGCCTTCTAGAGTGTTCCCTTTGAGGAGAGAATCACAACAAATGGAAGTGCCAGATTCTTCTCTAATGAGGGACTACTATGAAGTTGAACTCCTCCATACTCCTATGGTAGACTGGCCCAGAATTTGTGGACAAGAGCAATCACCACCTTGTAGTCTTTTAGAGGAAAGGCAGGATGGAGAGAGAAAGAGAGACTGCTGTTTGATAGCCACAATCTCTATGTCAATAGGTTAAGCACATAGAGTTCACTGCTGTAATCTAGGGCCTTTTTGCACTGAAGAAGAAGAAAGAGTTGGCTTTTCTACCCCGCTTTTCTCACCCATTTAAGGAGACTCAAAGCGGCTGACAAAGCTTCCTATTCTTCTCCCCACAAGAGAACACTCTGTTAGGTAGGTGGGGCTGTAACAGCTCAGAAGAGAGCTGTGACTAGCCCAAGGTCACGCAGCTGGGTTCATGGAGGAGTGCGGAATCAAATGCAGTATTCCCAGATAAGAGTAAGGCTCCCTAACCACTAGATCAAACTGGCTCACAGCCTAGTACGATATTACTACAGGTCAGTTTTACAGTGCCTTAATGGCCTGATGCAGATCTTGCCCTCACTAAAAAGTCTGATGGCAAAAAGAGGTCCGAACTTTTCACACTTGACCCTTGGGGACAGCCCAAGGATGCTCCAGCCTGGGGCATCCACATAGTGTGTGGAGCGACTTCCATTTGGGAGTGACTCTGAGCATGCAGGGTAGTTGTTGGATCACTCCGATGTGCTCCATAGTTATCCTAGAAGCACCGTAGGGGCTCCTGGTTAACTCCCAGACACAAGCCTTTGCACATCCATGTGAAGGCTGCATGGGGGTAGAGCAGCATGGCTGCATCTGCGCAGTTGCACCATGACACCTGGTCACTGTGGGAATGGCCAGTGTGCATACTTGTGGCCGTGGCAGGCTGGACACTTCAGGACGCCAGCATTTACCCACTGGGTATGTTCCAGAGAACCTTCGGACACAGCCGGCATTCAAAATGCAAACGCCAGCTTCCAACCCTGATCTTTACTTCCCTGATTTTCTACCTGCCTCAAGGCCAACTGGAACAGATCTCCCAGTGCCAAGCTCCTGATGACAGGAGGCCTCTAGGGATGGGCACTGATGTTTTCTTCATGTTCAAGTCATATTGAATCGAGTACAAAAAATATTTGTATTCTTTTGAATAGATCCCCTTCGAATGTGGTAGGATTTGAATTTGATACAAATGTTATATATGAATGCGATTTGAATCCCTGCTATGAATCCCTTACGTATCCACTCTGAACGCATTAAATCCACTCCGAATCCACTTTGAGTCCACTCTGGATTTGTTGCAGATGTGACTGGCGCATCCGCTTTCCCACCTCCCCAGGTTCACAAATGTAACAAAGCTTCGTACGAATGTTTTGAACATCCAGTTTGAATTTGAATGTCAGCCTTTGAATGTCCCAACATTTGTTTTGAATACGAATATCCAAATTCATACGGATTTGTACAAATTTCAAATGTCATGAATATCTGTGCACTTCCCTAGAGGCCTCACTCTGCCCTGAAAACTGGCATGTAGGGGCAGGGAATTTGGATGGAGTCCATGGTGAGCCTACTTCCACTCGTGAGCCAGTGCTAAGGGAGTGGGGACACCGCCCCAAGTTACCCCGACTAAGAACACTGCCACTGGTGGACTTGTAAGAGATGGACATGTTAAGAAACTTCTAAAATCTATGCTTAGATTTTCATAATTTGTAGATGAAGGAAGGGAGGAGGGAGGGAGGGAGGAGGGAGGGAAGGGAGGAGGGAAGGAGGGAGGGAGGGAAGGAGGGAAGGAAGGGAAGGAGGGAAGGAAGGGAAGGGAGGAGGGAGGGAAGGGAGGAGGGAAGGAGGGAGGGAAGGAGGGAGGGAAGGAGGGAAGGAGGGAGGGAGGGAAGGAGGGAGGGAGGGAGGAGGGAGGGAAGGGAGGAGGGAAGGAGGGAGGGAGGGAGGAGGGAGGGAGGAGGGAGGGAGGGAGGAAATAATTACTAAATAAAAAGACTGATTTTTCAACATCTCCAAAGAAGTTCTTGAAACAGAAAAGAGAGCAGCAGCCAACCAAATTGCGTTATATGTACCGTAGTACTTGCAGTAATGGATACATTTATTGCTGTGTCTCACAGCTTATATTGAATTTATTGAATATATTGCTGTGATGATTTTTTTTTCTTCTTTCACCATTTAATTTACTAAGAATACAAAGGTTCGGTTTAGAGGACCCAAGGGAAATCCAGCCAACACTGAGCAAAATCCATGAAATTCAATGTAGCACACTAATCATAGAGGCATTATAGTATTAATTGCTATAATGTTATACTTCTAATCCTATCTTATACACCGAGCCATGTAATTTCATTGGGGAGTAAAGAGGAGCGAGAGGGGAGGGGGGGGGGCTGGGGGAAAAGAATTAAATTTAGCTCAGTTGTGTAACTTAATCGAGTCGTTTGACTCCTCCGTTCCCGGGACCTTGGGGTTATTGCCACGCAACGTGACCAGCAAAGGGACAGGCGAAGGACAAACAGTTTCTGACACCCATGTGGAAACCTGCCGGCCAGATCCTTTGCTTTTCCAAAAGGCGCCTAGGTCACATAATGGTAATTAGAGTTTGTTGTTAAGACGATTCATCAAGTCTATCACCGTGCTTGAAAAAGGGGGAGATCACTCGTGAATGCTGATGAAATTTTCAAGATCTCTCTCTCTCTTGTGTTGGAAGGGCTGGAGCATCGGCTGCCCTCTAGGATGCTGGAGTACGGAAGGAAAGGAAATCGCCCCAGGCTGATGCATCATTAATATCAACCAGCAAAAATATAAGCATTTTGTCAGGCATAACATTTCCCCCACCACTCATCTATATGGCACACGCAGACCTTAAAATAACATGATAATGGGGAAGGCACATGGATGGCTAGGTGGATTTTTTTTTATGATTAGTTTGCACTTGGGGAATGCATTCTCCAAGTTGTAATAATAATATGGACAGGTGTTGCTTTGTTGATCTTAGATACCAACACTTGCAGTAGTAAACTATAATACCTGAGACTCCTGACTTCAACGGAGCTTTCTTTCTATTTCCCCCCCCCCCAAATTGGTACAGGCAAGATCTTTAGACAGTCCATAACCAAGTTTGAGGATTGCTGATGTGGGGAATTAAAAAAAAAACATTTATTTTGGTTACATTTACACACCACATTTAAACCTATGGATCCAAGGTGACTTCTAATTTAAGTATGGCAAGCCAAAGTCCTCATAAACCGATCTAAATATCCCAAGTTAGAGCTATAGCAGGTTCTGGATAGCAATATAATTAAGAGAATTGAATGAATAGTAAAAGTGCAAAGGCGAATGACAAAAATTACAAGCGCTTCATATCATATACATAAAAACGCAATGTAATCTAAAATATGACCTTAGTGTTCTAAAAGAAGAGGCCTTAGGTCCAATGGTCAATTTGCACTTCACTTCCTAGTTTGCAATAGGTTAACATCTGGGCAGGTGCTTGCCTGCCCAGATGTTAACCTATTGCAAACTAGCTATGGCGCACAAAACTATGTACCACACGCAAACTAACATTAACTAGGAGCTTACTTTTGCACCATTTCTAGTGCAAGGGGGTCATCTGAGGTATCGCACAAGGTTGCTGGCACCTCAGATGACCCCAAATGCAACTACGCATGCGCAGAGTATCATTGTCGCCTCTACGGCAATGACACATGGGCAGTTGCGTTTCGCGCCACAACCCAAATGGCGGTGCCCTGTCAGACATCAGACGTGTGACTCAAGGCAAGTGACTATCCGGACATACGGGGATTAGGTTACTGCAGTGATGGCGAACCTTTAGAGCTCGGTGTGTCAAAATTCGCAAGAAAACCTAGCTTAACTCGGGTGCTGTGTCGCACCTAGAAATATCCATAATTTTGATATTTGTAGCTCTAGTAAAAAAGTTATATTTTTGATATATGTGTTTTATTAAAAGCAAAGACAAATAATTCTTTACATTTGCTAAATCTTCAATTGAAAGTTGGTATTTTGTACACTTCAAGAACAAGCAAGCACTACACGCCCAGGTACCAGGGTGACCAGGTGTGTCACCCAAAAGGGCTTGGTGTGTCACCTGTGACACGCGTGTCATAGGTTGGCCATCACTGGGTTACTGTGTACTAGCATTCCCAAGTGAGAACACTAGTACACGTTAGTCTGTTCTGCACTTTTTTCGGCCAACAAATAGGAACCCAAGTGCAAAAATGTTCCAGATAGAAGAGATTGTCCTTGTAAACTGGACCCACTGGTGTGGGATACCTCCTCAGAAAGTTGAAAGTTCAGTGTAGTTGATAGTAGAATTTTTAGTTATATTTGGTCCATAAATTGGCCACAAAGTGGCTATTGGATATTCTTGTGCTCAAATCATGGAGACCATATTTTATATGAAGTCATTTTTCACCCTTACATGCTTTGGCACGAAGCCGTCTTCAGTGGCTCTACAACTGTTTCCAAATAATGTGTCCTAGTCTTTCACAATTTCAAGGTAAGTAAGTATGGGATATGAATCTACACTAGATGTTATTCTGGGATATATTCCAGAATAGGGGCCTGCTGTCTGCTTTTTTTCATACTGTGCGTAAACACAGCCATTTTGTATATGTCTCAGGGCATGGCCTCACAGGGCATGGCTCCAATTACATCGTGATGGCACTCAGGTGTTGCCCTGATTGAAGCAGCTCACTGTCTTCATTGCTGCCACCTAGGGCTTGTTGACGAGCAGCCATGCTTGCATGCTGATGCCAAGGCCACCGTCACACCACAAAAGATTAGGGCCAGACTAGTGCAATAAATCCACAGTTAAAGATAAAAGCGCAGCCTACCTGCTGCACAGCGACAACCAGCCATCCCAACTCAATAAGCAGCTCCATAGCTTCCCGTTGGAAGCTGTGAAAGCTGAGTCGGTGCACATGGTCACATGGGTTGAGGCAGCCAATCACATTTGAGCTGCCCTCCTGCTCTTGTCCTGCTCTTCTCGCCGTTCTGCCCAGATTGGCAGGAAAATTCACATTTTGTTTCTGCTGCGCAGAGAGTGTCCTCAGACCAGCATTACGGTAAGTGCACAGTAGCGATCGGATAATGCGATGCCATGATGATACATTAGTCATTGTGTGTGATGTCACAATCACGACTGCACATTCTGCTGCGCGGTATAAACAAGTCTGGACGCAGCCTAGTGCATTTCAGGGCATCAAGGGGAATCACAATGGTTTTGGCCAGACCACCCTTTCCTGACCCTGCAGCCTCAGCTCAGTGAGTAGACTGGGTTGAAAGGGAAGCACCCTTGTGCAATCAGGAGCCCAGGAGGGCAGTCATGTTTAGATCCTGAGCACTATACATCTCCCTATACATCTCCTCTTCCTCGTCCTGTTTCCCATGTTCAAATACACAATCCTCTCTCCAGTGCCTGTGTATTTAATGCTACACCTGCCCCCACCCCTTCCTTATGCCCTATTGTATTTCCTTCCCTCTCTCCCCTCCTCCACCACAGTAAGAGAAGTCCCCCTCCCCTCTGCCCAGCCAAGAAAGTACAGGAACTGCACCCAGCAGTGGCTGACAAACTTTCTGTTCTTCTCCCCACAAGAGACACCCTGTGAGGTAGGTGGGGCTGTGAGAGCTCAGAAGAGAACCGTGACTAGCCCAAGGTCAGCCAGCTGGTTTCATGGGGGAGTGCAGGATCGAACCCGGCATTCCCAGATAAGAGTCCGGCTCCCTAACCATTAGACCAAACAGGCTGTTGGGTTGGATTGTTGGCTCACCATTTTCACAGTAACCAGAGAGATGTCAGTAGGAAGCCCACAAACCTACATGGAATTGTAGTAATTTCTTCACCCACAGCCCCAACACCCAGTCGTAGAGCTGAACCACATCCAAACACCACCACTTGCACAGCCACCAAAAATAGAAACCATCAATACTTCTGTTCTCTGTGAATTTGCCTTGAGTGCTTGAGTGCTCTCATTAAACCTTGAAGTACTGGATTTCATAATTGAGCTACATACAGAGTATAAAAATGCTTTCCTGTGAATTTCCTAATTCTTTCAGTGTTCAGCATTTAATGGCCCTTGGTTCTAGTCTGTTGCAAGGAGAGGAGCAATGCATTCATGGCCTAGGTTGCCTCCACAGTTGCAGGCCTACCTGCACTACTACCAATAGTGCATGATTAGGGAACTTCTGGGGAAGACCATCCACACCTTGAAGAGACTGTTACAGCCTCCAGGTGCCCCCTGCCTTCCCAGAAGTTCCCTAATCATGCACTAGATGTGGAGCATGAAATTGTGTTTCACACTTTTACTAACCTTACCCAATTACTTACCTGAAGAGTCCAGCAGTGGCCATTCGTACCTCATCCAGTGATCAAGGTGCTGGCACTTTGGAGGACCATAGACATGACTGCAACTGGAATTGTGTGTGCACTGAGTGTCAGTGTCGTCATGGCGCTGGCGCTGGCGCTGATGCGTGCACAGTTGTGGAGGGCACCGCAACCAAAATGGCGGTGCCGAGATGAGGACTGAAGAACTCTTCTTCTTCTTCTTCTTCTTCTTCTTCTTCTTCTTCTTCTTCTTCTTCTTCTTCTTCTTCTGTTCTTGAGAGGCTATAATATGCTTATTTTTTTGCTGGATTTTGTTGCACAGAGAGAGCATTAGAGATGTCAGGGAGCTAATACAAGTTGCAATTATGACAGGAGAGGGTAGTGCAAGAAGGAAGTCTAGAAGGTTCGCCAAAACCATCACAACAGCTCAAATCGTCAGAACGTCATGTTTGGACCTCACATTTAACCACCAATGCCCTACCAGACTTAATTGGGACCTTGGTCTCCACCCAGGAAGCTTCCACTCCAGCAGGCAAAGCCTGATTCAGCTCACTAGGTTTTGATGCTATGGGCGAGTAATTGAAAAATTCTTGCTTCAGAACGCCAGTGAAGGTCAGAGAAAACAGGCCTTGACACCCTCCTAATGAACGACAGTTGCCTGCAATCTTTTGCTCAGTTGTCCATGGCAGGGAGGCATGGGGAACTCTGTGTTGCTGCTTTCTAATTTCCATTCTAATTTACAAGTCATAAAGAGAGGAGCCGTTTGTGATCCACGCGCTTCCATTTAATTTCATGTCACCCCTAATCATGCCAGTTTAACCCTCAGTTGCTTGCCTGAGCGCCTCTCACGCCTGGCTGCTCCATTACTTTCTTCTGCAAATGGGGCACCTCTTCAATTGGCCTCACCCTGCACACGCCATCTCCTGCAGCTTGAAAATGCTCTGGTGCCGTCGAGTGACACTGGAATTACCTTGGACCAAACTCCCTTTTGGCTGAAGTGCAGTAAGGCAGTTAAAACTTATCTATTTTTTCACAAAAAGCCACTGGCCTGGTGTGAGAGTGGCCTGCCCTCTCACATTCTTGGCCCTGAGTCCCCCTAGCAACTAGGACAGTGGTTCTCAACCTGGGGGTCGGGACCCCTTTGGGGGTCAAACTACCCTTTCAGAGGGGTCTCAACAAGTCTCTCACCACCCTTCCCTCCCACCTCCCAGCTGTTCCGCCCCTGTGGTTGGGGGTCTCCACAACATGAGGAACTCCATTAAGGGATCGCAGCATTAGGAAGGTTGAGAACTGCTGAACTAGGATAATTGGTTAGGCTTTCTAGGCCCAGCCTTGGAGGATGGTGATAAGATTTCTTCTTAGACCAGGGCAAAGTGTAACCTGCTGTCTTTTGCTATCAGCTCAATAATGGAACGTCTCTCTGCTGTACTTCCATGTGATTTCTGTGGGTGGGGTATTCTGACACCTGGAGAAGTAATGCGCTGAACTGCATTTTGTAGCTCCTCATGAACTGTTGAGAGATGCCAAGACGCGTCACCTGGCAAGTCCAGCCCTCCTCAGCTCCTGTGGTGACTCATGAGTATGTAGGTCCCAGGGAACTTACCTTAGTCATTAGTGTGGCCACTCCCGTTATCCCGCTTTCAGTGGGTGGGGGCACACTGTGCTTGAGCATGATGTCATTGTGCTTCATCGTGCGCGTGTGTGGTGACATTGCACATCATTCTGTATGGATATGACATAAGAACATAAGAATATAAGAGAAGCCCTGCTGGATCAGGCCACAGCCCATCTAGTCCAGCATCCTGTCGCACACAATGGCCCACCAAATGCTCGTGGGCATCCCAGGGTTGTTGAGTGAAGCATTGAAGAAGAAGAAGAAGAAGAAGAAGAAGAAGAAGAAGAAGAAGAAGAAGAAGAAGAAGAAGAAGAAGAAGAAGAAGAAGAAGAAGAAGAAGAGTTGGCTTTTTTACCCTGCTTTTCTCACCCATTTAAGGAAACTCAAAGCAGCTGACAAAGCTTTCTGTTCTTCTCTCCACAACAGACAGCCTGTGAGGTAGGTGGGGCCATAAGAGCTCAGAGAAAGCTGTGACTAGCCCAAGGTCACGCAACTGGCTACATTGGGGAGGGCAAAATCAAACCCAGTATTCCCAGATAAAAGTCTGGCTCCCTAGCCACTAAGCCTATCATTCAAGGCCTCTCTAAGCAGTTCATAAAACCCTAAATGGCTTGGGGCCCAAATATGTACAGGAATGCCTCCTCCCATATAGATATGCCTGTCCCCTAAGATCTGCCAGTGAGGCCCAGCAAGTGGGTGTGGAGGCATGACTGCAGTTGTATACTTGCAGGCAGCATCCAGATCATTGTGGCAACCTCTGAGCATGTACTGAATATTGCCTTGGGCGTTGCCTTGGCAATCTACACTTTGAACACCCCGGCCTGGTATGGGTCTTTTCTAGTGTTTGAAGTGCGAATGGCCACTGCAATGCTCGGTCTCTACCAGCTCCGTAAGGTATTATTATATCCTACTAGGCTGGTAAATGTGAACCCACCATATGAAACAACCGCATCCCAGTGCTACTAGTAGAGGTACTAGTCTGATTGTCCTAAGAAAAAGTGTGAGAAAAGTGTGTGTTAATAGTGTACAAAAGTGTAATTGTTAGTAAAATAAATAAATAAATAAATAAATAAATAAATAAATAAATAAATAAATAAATAAATAAATAAATAAATAAAAAGGCACCTTTGATGTAGCTTGAATGGAACTCTGACCATGGATCTTACTACCTTTGAAATGACTCTCACACAGACCTTTACATACTGCTGAATCATAAGCTTAATTTCTTGCTATTCCCCATATTAGCTGGAAGTAATAGGAGCAGATCTTTAACAACATGTTGCTCTTTTATGCCCTAGCATAAATCAAGCCATTATTTGAACATAAGAACCTAAGAGAAGCCCTGCTGGATCAGGCCACAGCCCATTTAGTCCAGTATCCAGTACCACACAGTGTCACCAAGTGCCCATGGGCATCTCAAGCAGAAGATAAGGGCAGAACCTTCACCTGAACTCCAGGTGCAGCAAATGGCCTTTGGAGGCATCTTGCGTTTCTCACAAGCTTGGAGGATATACCTAGTCATCCGATCTAGTAGCCATTGATGCATTGCACTCCTGCTATTGTAAGAGAAATAATCAGTTACTCATCCACTCCTTCCTTCCTTCCTTCCTTCCTTCCTTCCTTCCTTCCTTCCTTCCTTCCTTCCTTCCTTCCTTCCTTCCTTCGTCCTGCCCTGTACCAAAGGTCTCAGGGTGGTTACACGAGTAAAAATAAAATTTAAATATTCACTCTTCATTTCAGATTTTCACTCTACATGAGATGAATTGCATCGATAGTATTTTACATATAACACATGAGAATAAATATATGACACTGGGCAGACAGGTGCTAGTATAAAGCCCACAGGTGTGATAGCATTTTCCCTGCCCATATTCCCCAGGATTTTGTGCTCAAAGATGCCGCAGCTGAAATTTCTGACTACCATGTATTTGTCCTCGGTAGCCATCTGGGGGCACTCATTGTGTGCTCTGTACATCAATGCTTCCTTCTGTCTTTCTTTTGAAATTGCTCTGTGGGAGGATGACCATTTACAAGAAATTCCTACATATTGTTTCTCATTATGGTATATTAGTTGCACTTAACACTGCATCTTGTTTTTAGAGAAAATAATATACTTATGTGCCCAAGCTGGTACATGGAGATTTGTGATCAAGACAGTACTTGCTCTGACCTGGTGCTCCTACCTTACATATGAAAGTAAAATGTAGTAAAGAAATAAACTGGAAGGATTAGATTGTGTTTAGGAGCTGCCCCCTACTGGTTCCTCTTTGCCCAACATCGCCACAGAATCTTCAGCACTTTGGACAGCTCCATGAGTTAGAGGT
Source organism: Aspidoscelis tigris stejnegeri (assembly GCA_023333525.1). NCBI lineage: Eukaryota > Metazoa > Chordata > Lepidosauria > Squamata > Teiidae > Aspidoscelis > Aspidoscelis tigris. The sequence goes on along the minus strand of JALMGA010000003.1, from coordinate 102,461,183 downwards.
TGTTCTTCCAACTGCTGCACTTGTGGGTAGGCATGTCCACAAGTATTCATAACATTTGAAATTCATACGAATCCAGATGAATTTGGACATTTGAATTTGAATTGAATGTTGGGGCATTCAAAGATTGGCATTCGAATTTGAACTGAATGCTTTGTAGCATTCATGCAAAGCTTTGTTACATTCGTGAACCCAGGGAGGTGGGAAAACCGCTGTGCCAGTCACATCTGGAATGGATCCAGAGTGGATTTGAAGGGGATTGAGAGCGGATTCAAACTGGATTCAGGACAGATTTGATGTGTTGAGAACAGATACGTAGGGGAAATGTATCAGATGCATAGGGGTTTCGTAGGGGATTCATATCAAATATTCGTATTGAATTCAAATCCTACCACATCTGAAGGGGATCTATTCGAACAAATACCATTTTTTCCCATTTGATTCGATATGAATCAATGCCCCCCCCCAAAAAAAATTGTGCACATCCTTGTGAGAACTGACCCGACTATGGAGAAATCCTGTTCCCACAGTCAGCTGGGGGATTTAATGGCAGGGCAGTCATTCAGGCCTTTAACCCAGGGAGATCCGAGAGCAACAGAATTATTTCAGGCAATCAATTGCAACTTCTTTTCCTATGGAGGGGTAGCCATTGCCATAGGCAGACAAAGAAGAGTAATAAACAGCTGAGCTTAGACTGGAAGTTCTTGTTATTTATTGAAACTGAATATTTATTGTGTAGAAAATACCTCCTGGTGCCCCAGGAGTAAATCCCTTTCTATGGATTATACCTCCTACGATCCTTCACTAAAGTCACCATCATGAATAAATGAACATGGGAGTTAGAGTCCAAGCAAGGAACTTTTCCATGCTCTGATCTGCCTCCTGTCCTAGGGAGGGAAAGTTCCGGAATGCTTTGGGCATCCACACTAAGTGCTGACAAAGTGCGAATATGAGTGATTGCACGGCTCCAGCAACAACACCAGTGTACCTGCACAGTGCCATTGCTGGGGCAACCAGGAGATGCAGTGTGCAAGCGCACCAGCGCTGCTGGTTACACACTTTCCCTGCACCTCCATCACCCAGAAGAGGAGGAGGAAGAAGAGGAGTTGGCTTTTCTACCCTGCTTTTCTCACCCATTCAAGGTGACTCAAAGCAGCTGACAAAGCTTCTATTCTTCTCCCCAAAACAGACACCCGGTGAGGTAGCTGGGGCTCAGGAAGAGAGCTGTGACTAGCCCAAGGTCACCCAGATGGCTTCGTGGGGGAGAGCGGAATCAAACCTGCTATTTCCAGATAAGTCCATAGCATATCCACTCTGAAAGTGTCAAATCAGCCCTGAATCCACTTTCAATCTGCTCTCAAACCATGTCGAATTCATTCTGGTTCCGTTGCAGATGTGACTGGTGGAACTGCTTTCCCACCTCCCCATTTCACAAGTGCTCCAAAGCTCTGTACAGATGTTCCAAAACATTTGTACTAATACATACATTAATGTAGAAATGTTGTAACATTTGATTTGTATACAAATGTCCAAATTTGTCTGAATTTGTACAAATAATAAATGTTACAGATATCGGTGCACAGTATCACAATGCTTCTCTTTCACCCTGCAGGGTTACTTCAAGGGAAAAGTAGCTGCCAGAAGGACCCGTGGCTTTTAAAACATGTACGGCAAGGCAAAAAACAAAACATGACCCTTGCGTCACCTAGCGGCATTTATGCCAGCTATAAACCCCAAGTTTAGATGCTTCTGGTGCAAGGAACTGGTCTCAGATGGTTATACAAAGAATGACTTTTCCCCTTCATTGCCACAGACCACCCAACATGAACAAAGTGCATGTTCACTTGTATCGGAATCAACCAAAATCTCATAATGCAGTAAGGTGGCAAGACTGTGTTTATCTCCACCTTAGAAGAAGATTTGGCTTTTCTACTCTGTTTTCCTCGCCCACTTAAGGGTACTCAAAGCGGCTGACAAAGCTTTTCTATTCTTCTCCTGACAACAGACACCTTGTGAGTTGGGTGGGGCTGTGAGAGCTCAGAAGAGAGCTGTGGCTAGCCCAAAGTCACCCCGCTGGCTTCATGGGGGAGGACGGAATCGAACCCGGTATTCCCAGATAAGAGTCCAACTCCCTAACCACTAGACCAAACTAGCTCAGAAATTTGATCATCGGGCATTTTTGCAGAGTGTCCCACAGAAGTTAAGTTCAGGGACAGTAGCTAGCATCCACACTGCAAGCACTGGGGGCCTTTGAATTGTGGATAGTCCCATCTGGGACCAACCACATCACCATCACAATGGCCACAATGGTGACTGCTGATGTGGCGCACTGCTGCAAAGCCACTGCCCTGCCCTGCCCTGCGCCGCCGCTCTGCATTGCTCTGCTTTGCTCTCCTGTAGCCTTTGTACAGGAAATAATGTGAAGGCCGCACCTGGGGGTTAACCAGGTGGAGTGGTTTTGACTGCTCTGCAGCTGGCGCTGATCTGGGCTGCTTTCAGCTCCTTTGGAACCAAGGATAGACTGCAGGGTCTGTATGCTCTATGCCTCAGTGTGCCAGGTCATCCTGGTCATAATGAGAACAGGCCCTGAGGCTCCATCTCTGTGATGCAGTTAAGATGCTTTGCGTGGTCCCCAGGGCCCATGTATGTCTCCGCTTTCCCCCCAGCTGAAGCATCTGGAGAAAGGCATTAATGGCCCTGGAGCTGGGACGAAGAGCATCTCAAAGTCAGGGTGTGAAGATCAATGCTGAGCAGCCATGTGTAGGTGCCACCGCCACTTGTCCATATGGCCTGAATGTTGCCAGAGGAGACAGCAAAGGGCTTCTGGCAGGCTTTGGAAATGAAGCTGCTACCCTCAAACACCTTACAGATGTGAAGTCAGGACCTCAGTTTACCAATGCAGATCAACAACACTATAGCCAAATACTATCTAAAGGAATGCCTTCCCCCTCACTGGCCTTCCCATGCCTAAAGATCTGTAGGGGAGGCCTTCCTGAGTGTACCACCATCCTCAGTAGCCAAAGGGGTAGGCACCCAGAATAGGGCCTTCACAGTGGTGGCTCCCAGATTATGGAATAGTCTTCCCCCCAAGGTACGCCAGGCGTCTTCATTTTACATGTTCAAGAGAGCCATGAAGGTACATCTCTTTGCCCTGGACTTTGGCTAAAGAAGAAAACAGCTTTCCCTCCCCACTTTCAGGCACTGTTATGGTTTTAGTATTTTTATTGTATATTTGGTTTCTAATGGTATAACCCACCCTGAGACTTTAGGGTATAGGGGGGGGGATAAAAACTCTCTCTCTCTCTCTCTTGTGTGTGTGTCTGTGTCTGTGTGCAAACCTGCACAAATATGTCCCATACTAGAATATCTCTTCTATTCCAGAATATATATAGTTTGGTCTATCCAGTTTGGTCTAGTGGTTAGGGAGCCGGAATCTCATCTGGGAATACCGGGTTGAATTCTGCCCTCTCCCATGAAGCCAGCTGGGTGACCTTGGGCTAGTCACAGCTCTCTTCTGAGCTCTCACAGCCCCACCTACCTCACAGGGTGTCTGTTGTGGGGAGAAGAATAGAAAAGCTTTGTCAGCCGCTTTGAGTTCCCTTAAAAGTGAGAAAAGTGGGATAGAAAAGCCAACTCTTCTTTATCTATCTATCTATCTATCTATCTATCTATCTATCTATCTATCTATCTATCTATCTATCTATCTATCTATCTATCTATCTATCTATCTATCTATCCAAATATATATCGAATATGTATATACTGTGCACCTTGATGGCAAAACCAGAAATGGAATCCACTGCTAAAAAAAGAAAATAGTTAAAAAATAAAGGAATTGCTTTAATCCCACTCATAGCACAATTAACCCTTATTTATCAGCAGGTGGCGCTACATAGCCAAAAATTGATGTTGAAAAGTTTTGAGATTTATTGGCTCCTTTTCTTCTCTTGCAATATGATTTCCCATTGCTCTATGACTTCATGCTGCAACCAGGTTTAGAACCAAATGGAGGGTCGGGCAGTGGCTGCCCCATAGCTCCGATCCATTCAAGTCCCTTCAATGCACTCTCCACTGCTTCCTTCGCTCTTGCCTCAAATGATCAGTAATGCCTCAAATAATCAGCTTATGAAAATATCAGCTAAAGTAGGAGCCCTGTTCATCTTTGAGGTGATTGAACTTTATTGTGGATTTCTTATAGATAACCATCCTGGGTAGCTTTAAGGAGTGGTTAGACAAATTCATGGAGGACAGGTATATCAATGGCTATTAGAATAGATGCCTAAGTTCTGCCTTTGGGTTGGAGAGGCAATCAGGATTCCCTAAAGGCCATTTGCAGGGGTTTGAAAGCAGGTGAAGTTTTTACCTTTGTCTTCTTGAGAATGCCCAGAAGCAATTGGTGGGCCACTGTGTGAGACAGGATGCTGGAGTGGACGGGCTGTGTTCCGATCGCCTTATGTTCTTTGCCATCGGTGACGAGATATTTGAGGATTTTGCAGACATTCCAAAGTGAATTCACCTGCTCTGCAGCTTTCAGATTGATGGGATGTGATCATCTAAAATCTCCATTCCTATAAAATTCTGGGATGAGGTTCAAGGGCCATGTGGATGGATGGATGGATGGATGGATGGATGGATGGATGGATGGATGGATGGATGGAAGAACATGGAAGAAGGTGCATTTTTCAGGCTGGGGGGGTAGGGAACGGGCGCTTCTAAGGCCATTTGCTGGGATTCTAGAGCAGGAATATGTTTGTCCTTGTCTCTGCTTGAGATGCCCATGAGCAGTTGGCGGGCCACTGTGTGCGACAGGATGCTGGACTAGATGGGCTGTGGCCTGATCCAGCAGGGCCTCTCTTATGTTCTTATGTAAGAAGCAAAGGTGGGGCTTCTTCCATTTCCACTCTGCCATGACCAACTTTCCTGTATCAAACTGTCCTGGCACCTTATGGGGCGATACTTTGTTCTATGTACCCAATATATCTTGCACATAGGAGTCCTACTGGGGCAGGCCTGGAGGCTCCAAAACCAACACCAGTGGGTTATTTTATGCCCAGAATAGAACTGGCGCAGTCCGGTCAACTCTTCTGAGGGTCGTCTGTGGTACTTAAGCCGCTCCTTGCAGACTCACCTGTGGAACAAAGTTTGCTAGCATGTAGCTTAACACCAGTTCTATGAGGACTGAAAATACAGTAGAATATAACTAAATAATTAAAACCCGATAACAAAACCCGATTTGTTTACAAATTCTTTAGTCTGGACTTATGTTTAAATATCAGGACCTTTTAACAAACTGCGAGTTTGTTCTAGAGCTCCGTTTAATTTTGCAAGGTACTACCTCTTTATTGATTTATTGTTGTTTTCTCTTTGTTTTAATTATTGTATTACATTATTTATATAGCCCCTGAAGAAGGTTTTTACAACTGAAATGGTTTTTTCCATTGTTTATTTAACTGCAATTCTCAGTAGAATGAGATCTCTCATCAGGCCCTGTTCCCACTTGTCTCCCTTAATGCGGAATTAACAAAAACTGATGCAAACATGCATTATACACGTTTCCATTTGTTTTTGTTAAGTCCACTTTAAAGCGGAGCATAGCAGCGGTGTGGTAGCAGGAGCAGCACCCAAAAGGGAGGGAGAGAGGGCAGGGCTCCCTCACTTGCCTGCTGTTCCTCCTCCCTGTGCCTCGGAACACCACGGCTACTCGGCGGGAAGTTGAGCGAGCAAGCAGGGCGGCGGCGGCGGCGGCGGCGCACTGCCACCCAAAAGGCTGGCGGCAGCCACAGTGGTGGGCAGGCAAGCCAGGCAGGCAGGCAGGCAAGGAAAGCAGTGGCGGCAAAACCGGTGGGTGTGCAGGCAGGTGGGCAGGCAGGAGGAAGAGGCAGCGATGGCGTTCCCACTGGGAAAATAAACCGTGTTATTAAGAAAACGGGAGTGAGAGTTGTTTAAAGGGGTGTTTTATTTATTTCATTTTCTCCCAATTGCTCCTCCTTTTAACTCGGAAAGCCACTTTTTAGTGTGGACAGAGTGTTTTCAAACACGGAATTTTTAACGTCTACAAATATAGCTGTCTACAAATACCTCAAGGGTTGTCACAAGGCAGAGGGATCAGCCCTGTTCTCACTCTCTCAAGGAAGGACTAGAAACAATGGGGTGAAACTGCGGGGGAAAAGATTTAGTTTAGATGTTAGGAAAAAAATTCTAACAGTAAGAGTGATCAACCAGTGGAACAGGCTGCCACGGGAGGTGGTTGGTTCCCCTTCGATGGAGGTCTTCAAGCAGAGACTGGACGGCCATCTGTCTGAGATGGTTTAGGAGATCCTGCCTTGAGCAGGGGGTTGGACTCGATGACCCAGGAGGTCCCCTCCAACTCTACCATTCTATGATTCTATGATTCTATAACGTCTTTTAATGTGCATTCTGTTTTAATCTGTTGTTGTAAAGTTGTAACCCGCCCAGAGACCTTCGGGTATGGGGCGGGATATAAATGTAAATAATAAATAAATAAATAATAAACCATTTTGAACACTCTAAAAAGTCCTAGTGGGAACAGGGCCTCAGTGGAAAGAGGTGGTGAATGCTGTAGTTCAATGTTTGGGAAGCCATGGGTCAGGATCCTGTGGGGAAAAAAGAAAGGAAGGAGGGAGGGAGGGAGGGAGGAAATGAGGAAGGGAAGGAAGAAGGAAGAACAAAGGGAACAGGAGGATGGGAGGAGAGAATTAAAGGAAGGAGAGAAGGAGGGTCAAACATGGAGCAGAGGCAGGGACAGAAGGAAGGAACTGAGGAAGGGAGGAACAAAGGGGGAGGGGAGGGGAGGGGAGGGTCACTGGAGGAACAAAGGGAAGGAGGGAGGGACAGAAGGAAGGGAAGACAGAGAAAGGAAAGGGAAGGAAGAAGGGAGGGACAGAGAAAGGGAAGGGAGGAGAGGAATGAAGCATCCCTCAGAACAGGTAAAACGAAAAGAAGGCAGAATCTACGCACCACCTGTACAGCATTCTGAATGCGCAATACACTGAGCATGGAGGAAGAGCGTCATGTCTGCAGAGACGCCATTGGCTTCCCCCACGAGACCTGCAGTGGTGCTGTAGCGGCAGAGTGGTTTAAAGAGCCCCCAGAGTGCTTCACACCGCTCTCCCCTCTGTCACCTTCACAGGCTGGAGTTTGAAATTGACATTGGGGGCTGGAAACGTGGGGGCAGCAGCCTCCTACATGAGAACATAAGAGAAGCCTTGCTGGATCAGGCCACAGCCCATCTAGTCCAGCATCCTGTCGCACACAGTGGCCCACCAAATGCTCATGGGCATCTCAAGCAGAGACAAGGACAAACCTTCTCCTGCTCTCGAGTCCCAGCAGATGGCCTTAGAAGTGCCCCAGTTCCTCCCCCCCCCCCCCATGGCTCTTCATGGCTGTAGCTGTAGCCCTTCTTCTCCAAGGGGAACCCTGCTAGGACTCTAGGTTCCCTTCTTCCCTGGGCCATGCCTGCCAGAATCAGCAAATCCAGGAAATGTTCAATACTTTACTGAACAATTGTTTGCTTTTACAAATACCCCCACCTGCGCTCAGAAGCTGGGGTTGGGTAGAGGGGTGTGCATGGATGCAGTTTTTGACATTTGATCTGATTCGAATCTAATACTCAAATATCCGAATTTGTACAAATAAAGGAAACTGAACGTCTGGACATTCGAACCGAGACAAATACATTTGTATCTATTCGTATGGATATTTGATACATATCATACCCATCCATACACACACCGTTTTTGTCCTGTATACATCCCATTTTCAACCCGTACAGATCCGTACGGATGCATACAGATACGAACAAGATGTGTACAGATACATATGCAATGTGTACATAGCCGTACATATAGAAATGTCTGAATTATTCATACGAATAACTCAAAATATTTGTATTTGTACGAATACTAAAAAAGGAATCTCTGGACATTCAATTCGCATACGAATGTCAGAATTTGTCCAAATAATGAATATTTTGAAGATCCCGTGTTGGGTAGCCTTTCTGTCGACAAGGAGAATGCAACATATAGGAAAAGGGTAGATAGCCAGTCTCTGGAGGTGCGTATAGACTGAAGTGGTATTTGATGATTTTTATGGATCAGTAATTACCGAAGGAAAGAGCTTTATGGCTCCGTGGAGTCACATTTGATCGATGAAACTGGTATCACAGAAAACAGAATTAATGGGGCACTGTGATATTAGCCTCCAAAACTATTGGCACCTGTATTGCAGCTATTGATGCTGCTGTGGAAGATACAAGGCCAGATGCGGAGGGATTTTGCTGCTGGCTGGGCAACAGCTGAAACCTGGCAGTCCCAAACCCCTTGTAAAGTCCTGACCAGTCTTAAAAGAGCCGCTAATAAAGGTATTTATGGCCCTTGCAAATGAACCAGTCAGGTCTCCCTGGGGCCATGAGAAGGCCCAAGATCATTCTCAAAGTCAAAAAAAGGGACAGATGTGGAATGTGTCAGGCCCAGAGGCCATGGGCCATGTGTAATGCTGCAGCTCAGTGTTAGAGCCAACTGCTTGGAAAGCATAGAGTTGCTGGTTCGAGCCCCAGGCTCTCCCTGGAAGTAAGTAATGGCAAACCACATCTGTACCTCTGTCAAGAAAGCTGCGTAGACTAGGCAGTCAACCAGGAGTTGGCTGTGATTCAGTGGCACCAAACAGGAAGAAGAGTTGGCTTTTCTACCCTGCTTTCTCATCCATTTAAGGGAACACGAAGCAGCTGACGAAGCTTCTGTTCTTCTCCCCACAAGAGAGACCCTGTGAAGTAGGTGGGGCTGTGAGAGCTCAGAAGAGAACTGTGACTAGCCCAAGGTCACCCAGCTGGTCACTCTTGCCTCTGTTATGCAGAGAATGTCTCTAAAGTACTTGGGCCTCAAAAATCTGAAGGAACGCCTTCTTCCATATTGACCTGCCCATGCCCTAAGATTTGGAGGGGAGGTTCTCCTGGTTGTACCATAACTCACAGCAGCAAAAGGAGTGGGCATCTGTGGATAGAGCCTCTTCAGTGGTGGCTCCCAAACTGTGGAATAGTCTTCCTCCTGAGGTGCGTCAGGCACCTTCACTCTATGTGTTTAGACAAGCTGTGTTTAGATGCACCTCTTTATCCTGGCCTTTGGCTAAGTAAAAGAACAGCCTTTTCCTCCCCACATTCAGACACTGCCGTGGTTTTAATATGTTTAACATGTTATTGGTTTTAATGTGCTCATTTGATATGTTGTAACCCGCCCTTGGGCATAGGGTGGGATAAAAATGCAATAAATAACCAAATAAACAAATTTTTCTTCTATGCAGCTATTAAAGGTACAGGAGCCCTGTAATTCTTCTATGCAGCTATTAAAGGTACAGGAGCCCTACCCTCCATTCTATGATCTGTCATATCAATAGGCCTTTTCACATTTAGAGGAACTGATGTAATTTTGCTCAGACTGGATGATGTTCTCATGATATCAGGTGCAGTCGGTGCCACATTTGAGTAAATTATACACTCTGCAAAGTTGACTGTTCTTCCTAAAGCATGCTTCTGTTATGGATTAGCCAAAGGCAACTTTTCAGAAGCTGTTTTGGATAAGTGCCTTGCATTGGGAGCTCTGACAAAGGATCTGTTTTAATCTCTGTGTATCTCCTAGGAAGGAAAAAAAAAAGCTCTAGAATCCTACTTAATAAATATAGACAAATCCATAGATGGGCAAATGCATTAAAATACAGTTGTACCATGAGATTCTGTAAGTGAGGAGGAGGCTTGTCCTTTTTTCCCATGTTCATCACAAGCAATTAAAAAGCTGTCAGGAATGGTGATATACTCGTTTCTCTCTTTGCCAAGGCCCCAGACAAAATGGGCCTGGTTTTGTTTTTTTCACCAATTTCTTTGAGCTTGTTTCGGCTTGCCACGAAGCTTGAGAAACACACCAGAAGGGCAACCCTATTGCGGCTCCAAGAACATCAGACTCATTATGCCATTGTTAACCTCACCTAACCAGTTTCTGATCTGAGACGGCAGAGTTGCATTACCTGTTCCAGAGCAGCTTGTTTCGCAGACGGTACGTTTGGAACAGCTGGTAAAAGCCACTGATGTTGCACCTCCCCCCCCCCCCATTTTATTAATATGTTTAAAGTTTTGCTTTGTCTTGGAAGACAAGATGGTTTTCTTGGGTTGCTAGTGTATCTATTTGCCTTTCCAAAAAATCCCTGCAAATATATGGGGCCATCTGGTCCAGCATCCTGTCTCACACAGTGGCCTACCAATTGCTTATGGGCATCTCAAGAAGCAGACATGGGCAAAACCTTCACCTGCTCTCAAATACCAGCAAATGGCCTTAGAGGCATCCTGCTTGTTCCCCCAGGCTGGAAGATGTACCTAGGCATCCATTCTAGTAGCCATTGATACACCTGTCATGCATGAATTTGCCTAAAACTTTCTTAAACTATCCAGAGCCCTTTCTGCACTTACCTCATTAGTCGGTTGTGAACTAGGCCCCGTACACTCCAAGTACAGGTGGACCATTCGCATTTGCCTGGAGAGAAGCGTACCCAAAGCATCCGTTACCGGCCAGAAATGTGGATGGTCCTCCGTTGACCATGTCGCACAGCTGCGACAAAAGCTGGGAGTCCCGTCTCCTCACTGCCTTGATTGGTTGCCGCTAGCTGCATGCTAACAAGCCCAATGCAGAGAGGTGGGACCGATCCCGGCGATGTGTTGGGTGAGCCTGCCCCACCACCCCTGGATTGGTTCCTGGCCAGCCTGCCACTGTGGTGCCAGTCTGCAGGGACCTGCATGATCATGGCAGCAGCAAGCAATGGAGCAATACGGTTGCACCTGCACAAGATGCTGGAAACGCACCAGCGCCAGCAATACGGCCACACCTGTGCAGATGATACGCTCCCTGCCCACCGCACACAGCAAGAAGACATGGTTGCACCACCAGACGCTGCAGGTAAGCCCTGGGTAAAGGCTGGTAATCAGCAATTAGTATAGACTCTTCTATGCTGTAGCAACCTAGCAGATATTAGGGGTGTGCACGAATCCAGTTTTTGGGATTGAATATCTGAAAATTTGATCCGATTTGAATCTTTAAAATTCAAATTTAAACAAATTTGATTCGAATTAAGCAAATTCGAATCTATTCATTTGAATTTTCAATTCAGATTTGCACTTGCGGATGTCAACAACATTCATATGCGCCCATATGCATCATTAAGCATCCTGTACCCATCCGTACGCTTCTGTATGCATCCCATAGTTATCCTGTATGCAACCCGTGTTTGTCCCATACAGATTCAAAGTGGCTGACAAAGTTTTTCTATTCTTCTCCCCACAACAGAACACCCTGGGAGGTAGGTGGGGCTGTGAGAGCTCAGAAGAGAGCTGTGACTAGCCCAAGGTCACCCTGCTGGCCTCATGGGGGAGAGTGGAATCAAACCCAGTATTCCCAGATAGGAGTCCGCCTCCCTAACCACGTGGTTCACATTGTTGCATTCTTATCTGGAAGTCTCCTGGTCTGAGTCTGCACTCCCCCATGAAGCCAGCTGGGTGAACTTGGGCGAGTCACAAATCTCTTTCTGAGCTCTCACAGCCCCGCTTACTTCACAGTGTGTCTGCTGTGGGGAGAAGAACAGAAAGTTTGTCAGCCGCTTTGGGTTCCTTTAAATGAGTGAGAAAAGTGGGATATAAAAGCCAACTCTTCTTCTTCTTCTTCTTCTTCTTCTTCTTCACTTACCCACTATATTCCATGAACCTAAGTACCTCCTATGTCAGTGATGGCCAACCTATGACACGCGTGTCACAGGTGACACGCCAAGCCCTTTTGGGTGACACACCTGGTCACCCTGGCCCCTGGGTGTGTAGCACTTGCTCGTTCTTGAAGTGTACGAAATACCAACTTTCAATTGAAGATTTAGCAAATGAAATTCAGCAACAAAAGTCACTAACGTAAAGAATTGTTTTTGGTTTTAATAAAATACATATATCAAAAATATAACTTTTTTATTAGAGCTACAAATATCAAAAATTATGGATCTTTCTAGATGTGACACAGCACCCGAGTTCAGCTAGGTTTTCTTGCAAATTTTGACACACCAAGCTCAAAATGTTTGCCATCACTGTCCTATGTCAAACAGAACCTGCCCTGAAAAGCTCATGTAAGGAAGCTCCATTTTGCCTCCAACCACGTGACAATAAGGGCTTGTCCCCATGCACTATATACTCCAAAGTGAACCTGAATTTGACTTGGAGCGTCCCCATGCAAAGGCTCTAATCCGGGCTACATACGGAATAAATCTCCCAAATCCGCAGTTTAAAAAAAACCCTTGCAAACTGTTCTTGCTGCAGATTGGGAGGCAAGCACGGATTATCTTGGAGTCATGGGGATGCTCCCAGGTTATTGGGGAAGGAGATTGTTCGCTCACGTCATTAGCGGGCGGGCTTTTGTGGGCCTTGATAGATTTGTCTCTGTAGTGTGATTATATGTCATCTCCCTAATAGCTCCGTAATAATAGCCTGAAAGTACACGAGCCCACCACCTTGTAAAAGATATGCAGCTTTTGGAGCCAATCAGTTCCTGGACAGGAGACCACCTGGTAATACCTTATCTGATGCTTTGAGCTGCAGAACATCTGGAGAGTGGGGAATTAATGTAGAAAAAAAATATAAATCATGCAAATGTCCATTTTCCACATTTTAAAAATGTGTGTTCTGAAGAAGTCTGAACAGCAGTTTGCTGAGTGCTGAAATTTTCTGCCTGGAAATCATATGCTCCCTCCACTCATCCAAGTTAGTTTTCAAAGTTTGTGGGAAAGGGAATTAAAACGGTTTTTCTGCCTTCATACCTAAGTAGGAAAAAGCCCCCAGGGAATGGTAAGTACGCCACCATACAACTTTCCTGCAGTGTCATGATGCAGAGAGAGGCTGCTCTCATAATATTAAAGTAATATTAAAAATAAAACCCTCTGAGGTGGCTTACAGATGTTTCTCAGTTAGGATCATCCACAGACCAATACGCCACTCCCCCTCTCATGAAAATTCTAGGCTAGAAAAGGTGGATTAGAGATGGGATGAGAACCAAAGGGCCACATGGGACTGTCTACAAGGTGCTCTTGAGCAGCTTCCTCCCCCACCCCACCCCCCACCCCCGTGTTTGAACCCAGCCATAGGGATAGTTTGTGGGTGGGACCCTTCACGCCTGCTCTTATGAATATTCTAGGCTAGGAAATGTGGGTGGATGAATGACAGACGCTGGTTTTATTTATTTATTTATTTATTTATTTATTTGACTTTCTGTCCTGCCTTATATCTTTCAAGGCAGGTTACAACCACCAATACAAAACCTGGCTGAAAGGAAGAGGAAAGTTAAGCATGAAAGATCCCACGCCATGTCACCCACAAAATGAACTCAGTAAAGGCCCTTTTATTTCTATACTCTTCTTCCAAGCGGAGAGTAAAATGCCAACACATCTTTGCACTCATGCAGAAAACTAAAGAAGCTGCAGAATGGAGGAAATATTGTTCTTAATTTTTGCTTGTGTTTTTATCCCACCTTGTACTTGAAGGTGGCAGGGAAGATTACAACCATAAAAACAAAATATAGAATGAACCTGCTAAAGACAATGACAGTGCCCGAAAGAGGGGAGGGGAAACACTTTCCTCAGCCAAAGCTAAATAGCTGCCTCTTCACCAATTTTCTGAATGTGTGTAATGAAGTTGCCCGGTGCCTTCTCTGTGATGGCCCCCAGATTCTGGAAACACGTCCCTCTGGAGGTTTTCCAGCTGCCTACATTATATGATTTTTGGCTTCTAGTTTAAAACACACCTGTTTGCCCAGGCCTTTGATATTTGGCTTGTTCTGGGGATAGCCCTGCCAGGAAGGGTAGGAGGAAGGCAGGGAGGGGATAATTTTAAAATATTTTAAGAATACTTTTATACATTATTACGACTGATATTATGCCCCACCCTGGATTCTCTTAGAATATAATAGGAGTCCTGCTGGATCAGACCACAACCCATCTAGTCCAGCATCCTGTCTCACACACAAGGTTTAATCCAGCTTCAGTCCACTTTCAGAGCGAGATAACACATCGGCAAAGAGACCAGTAAGTTTCTTTCCACATTCTCTATCCCAAAAGAGAATTTTCTGAGTTATTTAACCCTGAAAGAAAACAGCTTGTCACTTTGCTGGTGTATTCTCTCACTCTGAAAGTGGACTGAAGCTGGATTAAGCCTTAAGTGTGACCACAGCCACAGTAGCCAATTGCTTTTGGGCCACAAGCAGAAGGCAAAGGCAAAACCTTCACCTGCTAGTGAATCCTTGAAAAGGACCTTTAGAGATATCCCTGCTGAAGAAATTATTAAAGAAATAAAATCTCACAGGGGAGGCTATTTCATACTCCTGTGGGGGAAAACAATTCTCTGTATGAAGCAGGATTTATCTGCTTTATTGGATTTACATATAAGACGAAAAGGAGAGAAACAGCCCACCTTAAAAGGAGGGCGAACAATTTTAATTTTGTTTTAATTATCCAAGTATGATTGGGAGGAGGAACAACTTCTAATACACAACATGATTTTTTAAAACATAATTTCACTTACTGTGCATTATTACCATATACCCTTAAAATACACTTTGGTTGCTATTTCTGGTGGTCCAATGCAAAGGGGCTCACAAGACTCTTGCCCAGAAATAACATGACCCAGAAATCAGCAGAGCTTTCTCCTGAATATACATCAAGTGCCCCAAATTCTCCCACGCACAAAACACACACTGGAGACCTTTAAACAGAGGCTGGATGGCCGTCTCTTCAAGTTGGCTGCCTTAAGGGGATGGAATAGATGTCCTTTGAGTTTCCTTCCAACTAATATGTGAGCCTTTCTTCTTACCTAACCTGGTCTACTTTCAGTCTCTGTTGCTCTGGAGTAAGTCTTCAGGTCATCGTCAACGTGCCATCTAAATGACTTAGGAAGCTTCAAATTAGGCATTTACTTACTTAGAACATAATTAATCAAATACTCCACCAATGCACAGGAGTTGCGGTAAGTCTGGCATGTGGTACATTTACTCCAGAGCAACTCCATTGAAATCAGCAGATTCTCAGAGGCCGTAATCCTACAATTCCTTTCTCCAGAGACTTAGCCCTTCAACTGCCAGCATGTGGGAAACTGGAAGGCAGAGAATGGGGGTTCTCGCTTTCCCACCCCACACTTGGTCAGGCTCACCTCATCTATCTACTTTCATTAGATGAATTTCATTCCCATTAGCTTTCATTTCGTGCCACCAGACACCTGCCTGCACTGGTGCTCTTTGGGAAGGTTGCCATTAACTTTGCTTCCCGTTCAGACCATAAAAATCCCCGTGAAGCTTCTAATATTGCACCCTCGCCATAGTTATTGCAACAGAAATCATAGCACACGTAACCAGTTTATTCCAGGATTGGCACATTCACCGCCCCCTGCTCAGTTTTGGCTTCCCCTCATACAAAAGTCTCAGGTGATAAAACCCAAGGGCCTTGAGAGACATCCATGAGGGTTAGAAGATTCGAATTAACGCACACACCTGAGCCTGCACAACCTCACCTTTATCTTCTCATAGTCTTGATCTAAAGCAATCATCATAATTTCTTTCTTTTTCTTTTTTTTAAAGAGAGAATTTCTTCGGTTCAATCTCTTTCCTATCATTTCCTATCATGTCGTTACCTGCCCTGAGATCTCAAGAGTATAAGGTGGGAGGGAAATACAAATCATAAATCATAAATAAATAAATTTCCACTTAAGTTTTAATCCGGTTTCAGTCCATCTTTAGAGGGACAGATCACACCGGCGAAATGTCCAGCCATTCCCTCTCCGCCTATGAAGGGGTGGATTTCCCGAGTTAGATAATGCTAACGCTGAAAGAAAAACGGCTCGATACTTTGGCTGATGTGTTCTATCAATCTGAAAGCAGACTGAAGCCGGATTAAAAAGTTAGGTGTGAACGCACGCATCCCTACAGCGCCTTGCCGCGGCTGTGGCTTCCGTCCCAAGGGTCAGGAGGCTGATCCTTTCCCGGTCTCACATCTTCTCCTCCCACCCTGCCCAGCACCCAAAAAACTTCAGAGGTCCAAAGAACTTGGGTTTCCATCTTCTTCGGCCCCTTCGCCATCCTTTCCCACGACGCGATGCCCTGGCCTCCCGGATCAAGTGGTCCTAAACATTTCACAATTATGATATAGAACTGTTGAACTGTTAAGAACCACTGCGCCCAGGGGGCCCTCGGACCTTGGCCTGGAAGAAGGGGACGGGGAACCAAGGGAGGCGGAAAGGGGCCCTTGGTTGGCCTGGAGGGTCGATCTCCTTCTCCTCTTCCTCTTCCTCGCCATCGGAGACCTGCTTAGCCGGACAGTGAGGAAAGCGAGAAGAAGACAAGGCAGGAGACCCCGAGGGGAAGGGGAAGGAAAGGGAAGGAGGAGAGATCGCGGCCCCGGAGAGGCGAGTTTCCCTTCACCATCAGCCGCCCGGACAGATCCGCGTCGTCCGGCAGGGTTTCCAGACGAAACCAGTCCCGATGTGCCTTGGGGAGGGGCAAGTAGGGGTCTCCGTCCCCCTCCCCCTCCCCACCCATCAAGAAAGGCAGGAGGAGCCAGAGCAAAGCGGCGGTATCCCGGTTGGGCTGCAGACGCCGCGCGCCTTCAGGGACAGCAGCAGATCTCCGCGTGGCGTTAAGTCCGCCCGGTGCCAGGCGCGCAACGAGTCTCTGCGTGCGCCTGGGCGCGCCGCTTGCCTTGGCACCGCCGTCGTCTTCTCGGTCACCCGTCTCGCTCTCGCTCTCGGTCTCGGTCTGTCCCCATCTGCGCTCCGGCTCCTCGACCTGCCCCACCTTATATACCTGCCCGGCTCCTCGGCCGTCCCCTGCAGCGGGAGGCAAGAATGCGGCCCTCGCCCCTGCCGGGACCAGTTTTTCCGGGCGGCCTTTGCCTTTGCAACGACAGCGGCGGCGGAGAGCCAAGTGGGCTGGTGTGATGGGCAGGATCGCGGGGCGGGGGTGTGTGCGCGCAGGGCGCCCTCCTGTCTTCTCCAGAGCCATCCCCGTCCCTGGGTGTGTGTGTGTGTGTGTGTGAATTTCGGCAATCTCCTCCTCCCCCAAGCCCAGGTGTGCTCGAAAAAAGTTCTGCCACCTTGGGAGGGGAGCAACCCAAAACAGGTTTGGCAGACGTCACGGGCGGGGAGAGAGAGAGAGAGAATGAAATTGCCAGACTCCACCCAGGGCACCCACACATCCAACCACTTTGCTGTCAAACAAGGGCAGGAGGGGGAAAAAATCGAGGTCTGGAGTTCATGGGGATTTATATACATATACATATACAGGAACATCTAGCCGGACGCATATTACGCTGGTTCTAAAAGAACTGCACTGGCTGCCAATTCACTAGCGAGCCCAATTCAAGGTGCTAACTCTGACTTATAAGGCCCTAAATGACTTGGGCCCCAGATATCTAAAGGAGCGCCTTCTCCCCTATCGACCTGCCCCTGTTGTAAGATCTGGAGGGGAGGCCCTTCTGGTGATCCCTCCACCTTCAGTAGTTAGGCGGGTGGGCACCCAGGAGAGGGCCTTCTCGGTAGTGGCCCCCAGGCTGTGGAATGGTCTCCCCCTCGGGGTGCGTCAGGCCCCTTCTGTGTTCCTATTCAGGAAGGCGGCGAAAACATTCCTCTTCACGCAGGCCTTTGGTTAAATGTTCCCCACACTTCCCCCACTGCAAATCACTGCTGTATTCTTGAATTTTTAAAACTGCGTTTTTAAATTTGTTTTGTTTTGATACTGTTTCTTTACATCTGTTTTTAAATGCTGTGAGCCGCCCAGAGACCCTCAGGTATGGGGCAGCATATAAATGTAAATATAAATAAAATATACAAATACAAATACAAATACAAATACATACACATACACATACACACATACATACATACATACATACATACATACATACATACATACATACATACATACATACATGCATGCATGCATGCATACACACACACACACACACTTGGGCCCTTTCTGCACTGGGCCTTATTCCAGATTATATCTCAGATTAGGCCCCTGCCATCTGCATGCTGGTGCAGACTATGGCGGACCCCAGGCAGGTCCAACTGTAGTCTGCATTAGCATGAGAATGGCAGGTCCCTAAACGGAGATATAATCTGGAATAAGCCCCAGTGCAGAAAGGGCTTTGGAGATCTGCAGAGGACGGTGAGGTTCTCCAGACTGGTGTGTCTGAACCCTGAAGAAGATCCCACGGATTCCAGCCACTGGGGGAGTGGGGGAGAGAAGGCAAAAATGGCAGGACCTTGACGTTCTTCCAGCAGCGGATTTCCCCGGGGGGAGGCTAAAGCCCTCCCTGCTCCTCTCTCAGGATAACATCTGGGGCCGCCACATCTTCCATTTGCACGTGGCGGGTGAAGGAGCAAAGTCAGAATGTGGTTCATGTGCCAGGAGAAAATTAAGTGTCCCCTTGCCTGACAAAGACCCACAAAGTCCCAGTCAATGCGACCTGTTTCTGCATAGGAAGTGTCAAGGTGCATCCACAGGCATGTTAAAAGAAAAGGCCCGAGAAGCGTCTTAGCAGTGGTGGCACCCACACACTGTTTCTTATAACTCACATTCAAGGCCAGAAAATGCACTTCCAAAGTGCATTTCAGGTGGATCAGGGACGGGAGGGGAACTTGCGTGCCACCCCCTCTAAGCTGTTTTTGAACTGCTTTTTAAAAAAATCCTAGTATTTATGGAGGTGTTGTTTTAAATCCCTGCAGCCAAACCGGGCTGTACAATTTTAAAATTGTGAGGCTCTATTATAGAACTGTATTTTTCAAATTGCAAACCCAGTCAGGTTAGGCAAAGGTCAAGATGTCGAGGCAAATCCACGCCATGGATCTATTCCGTACAGTTTTCTTGGCAACAGCCTAGTGATAGCTTGACACTGCGTTCTTCTGAGATACCTTTCTACTAGAGATGTGAATGAATATTTGCAACGTTCAAAATTTGGCTGAATTCAGCCGAGTGCAAACATTCAAATTCAAATTGAATGTTGGAACGTTGGAATGAATTTGAATGGAAGGTTCTGATACATTCATATGAAGCTTCGTACGGGATCCGTATGCTATTCGTATGGCTTCATATGGGACTGAACATTCGTATCAAATATGAATCCTACCACATTCGAAGGGGATCTATTCAAGTGAATACAAATTTTCTTGTATTAGATTCAATATGAATCAAAAAATTTAAAAAAAAAATTGTATACATCCCTAATTTCTACTTCCCAGTTTAGCCTACACTGCACCTGATACTCCCAGGTGGTCTTACATTCAAGTTTGGAGGACAGAAAAAATGGGTGTGGAGGAATGGCCATGTGATACACCATAAGAACATAAGAGGAGCCCTGGTGGACCAGGTTGTAGACTATTTGATCCAGCGCCCTGCCTCACACCCTGGCCCTCCAATTTCCTATGGGCATTCTCAAGCAGAAGGCCAAGGCAAAACCTTCACCAGCTCTTAGAAGCATCTTTGTACGTGTGTGAATGGGATTTGTAGCATCCCTTGGCATTCTCCTCTGGCCCAGGGCACTTTTCTGCCCTGGCTTGCAGGAAGCTGCTGCGTAAAGCTTGCCTAGAGAGAATGCCAAGTGTGGCTGTTCACAGGCTTATCACTGATACAGAAGAGGATTACGGCATGAATGGCATCAGATATGAGAGGGCTTTCGGGGCAGGACTGACTAACAAACTGCATCAAGTGTGACCCATTGTCTCTGTACGCTGAGGTTGACCACAGCAACATCTGGAGACCATGGGTTAACTAGGCTGGCTTTATAGAGTGAAAACCTAGAGATGCTTATCTCCTTGCTGTGCCTGCTCACCCAGGGATTGGTCCTGTTTATATTTGCACAGAGATAGGAAAAGGGATTGACAGTGGAATCCAAATCCCTGACACACAGAGACACACCAGGCTGAACCGGTTTTGGGGGTTGTGCAACATCCCACTAGGAACATTGCCGTGGGTAGCACCAGCCCTGCAAATGCAGCCCTCCGGTTTGCTTGTGGCACATGCCATGGACTGTGGCAAAGACTCCCAAAACAAGGAAGGCGAGTCTCACAGAGGGAGCAAGTTGCTAGCCGCATCCAAACCATGTTCAAGTTTGAGTCAACTCTCTCTGTCCCACGGCCAGACTTTCTCTTTGTTCTGTATGCTTTTCATCAGCTGTGGTCAACATAGAGAAAGTAAGGAACGGGCAGCATTGGCTGCCGATTCGCTACCAAGCCCAATTCAAGGTGTTAACGTTGACTTATAAGGCCCTAAATGGCCCCCAAATAGCTAAAGAAACACCTTCTTCCATATCGACCTGCCTGTACCTTATGATCTGGAGGGGAGGCCCTCTTGGTTGTCCGACCACCTTCAGTAATAAAAGAGGGGCTCCTCAGTGGTGGCTCCCAGGCTATGCAACAGTCTCCCCCTTGAGGTCCATCAGGCCCCATGTTTAGGAGGGCAGTGAACATACATCTCTTTGCCTGGCCTTTGGTTAAATGGGCATATACTGTCTCTTCCCACTTTACAGACCCTGTTATTGTTTAATATATAATGTTCTTTTAATATATGTCTGATTTTAAATGTTGCTACCTGCCCTGAGACCTTCGGGTATAGGGTGGGATAGAAATACAAATAATAAATAAATAAATTGTAGAATCACAGCTTTGAACAGTCCACTCGAGATACCTTGCTGTTGCGAAGTCATGGGGACCTTGGCAGATAAAGACAGAAGAAGATTGGGGTTTTGGATTCTCCTAGAACCTTGAACTATGCAGCTAATCCAGGCAGCAGGGTAGATTTCTGAAGAAAGGCATTCTACAAATGAGGGGCCATCACTGAGAAGCACATGTCACCGTGCACCCACTTCTTTCTGTCTCAGACACACTTCCACAGTCATCTTTTAGATGATTAACAATCTGCAGGGGGAAGTGGCTGCAGCAGCAATGTTCTCATAGGTCATAACCTACACAGCCCTCCCATCCTGACCTCCTTTTCTCTACATCTGTGAAAAATGCCTACATTTCCTTAAACAAAGTAAATACTCTGTGGAGAGAAAATGCAGGAGGACACATGCATGCAGTTTTGTTGACATCTGTAGAAGTGGTTGACTATTTCCTTCTTCCAGGGAGATCCCACAGGTATCTCTAACCCACAATCTTCTGCTATCCAGGACACAATCCTCTGTGTCCTAAATCTGCTTGGCTATGTTGAGTTTCACTCACTTGCTTGCAGCCCATCAAACAAGGCTCCCTCTACCAATTTTGCATCATCATGCCATTGGATTAGAATTTCATCCACCTCAATGTCATGAAATTAATATGGACATCATGTGCAGATCTTGTTCTTGAGGCCACCTCAGTGCTGCACATATATGTGCCTTAGTTGGATATATAGCGCAATTATGTCTGGGCTATGGTGGGATTGACACATGTATCTATGAGAAACCCAACATAGCCCCTCCATATTGGGGTGAAAACATTCCATAACCTATTTCAGGAAAACCCATCTCTGAATGCCAGTTTTCTAAAATAGTGAACATAAGAGGAGCCCTCCTGGATCAGGCCACAGTCCATCTAGTCCTTAAGAACCTAAGAGAAGCACTGCTGGATCAGGCCACAGCCCATCTAGTCCATAAGAACCTAAGAGGAGTCCTGCTGAATCAGGCCACAGCCCATCTAGCCCATAAGGACCTAAGAGGAGCCCTGCTGGATCAGGCCACAGCCCATCTAGTCCAGCATTCTGTCCCACAACCTGGACCACCAATTGCCCATGGGCATCTCAAGCAGAGACAAGGCCAAACCTTCTCCTGCTCTCGAATCCCAGCAAATGGCCTTAGAGGCATCCTGTTTCTCCCCCCGGCCTGAAAGATGCTATAACCTACCTGTCTGGCTGGAGCCACCATAGACATGAGCACTGCTCATGTCAGGGACCAGAAAAGATAGCCAGATATGTGCAGTAGTGGCAACTGTAGAAATCTGGGTCATTCATGCTATCAAAATACTGGAACATGCACATCACTGCATGGTGCACAGACAGTGCTAGTTCCACACTGTCTAGGCAACACGTACTTATTCTGGAGGGGCTTTAGTCCAGAATATTGCTTGTTAGTGTGATACCTGGGCACCGTCTTTATGCATGGTTTGCATCAGCCTGAGTGTTGGAAGGTGTCCAAGAGGGAATCAAACTAGCCTTGGTGTTCAAGGTTTAGGAAACAAGCCAGTTATACGAGGTATGCTTGTTTATGGGATTATCACAGGCTTTGGTAAAAGCTATTACTCACCACCTGATACTGTTTCCCTACAGGGAATTTCCTACAAGGGACAATTCCATAGAACATGATATGGGTTGTCTTGCTACTGCATGCACCAGACACTAAGCACTGTGGTACCTGTCGCAGTGCCAAGGGAATCTACTGCAGGCTGTTTTTAACGCTGCTCAAGCAATCCCTGAAAATTACAGCGATCTGTGAGCTAGATTTAGAGAACAAGGAATTGGGATGAGCTTAGCACAAGACAGAGCAATGGATCCAGGCTAAATTCAGTTTCATTCTGCTGTGGCTGTGGTTCCTTCACTTGGGGACACGTGGTCTTCGCCACAGTCTGGCCAAAGGGGCCTTCCAGCGGCCACTTCCTTTGCTACCAGCCAGGGCACCTTGAAAAGAAGGTGCAGCTAGGCAGAGAAGCTGAGTTTGGGAGCCTTCTGAGATCAAGGTGCAATATAATGACTTGGAGTGCCCTTCTTGAGCCACTTCAAAGCATAGCTGAAATGGCCTTGGCATGCAACCTCAAGGCTGCCCAGCTTCAAAAGTAGTCCAGTGTGGGCTGGCATCTGTGCCCCATCTGACCTGCCCAGCGCTATTCCACTATGTTTATGACCCGGAATGCACAATGGCTAACAAGAAATGGATGCCTAGGTAACCGCCTTTGGGCTGGAGAAATAGGCAGCATGCTTCTAAAGTATATTTGAAGGGAGCTAAGAGCAGGTGGAGGTTTGGCCTTTGTCTTCTGCTTGAGATGCCCAGAAGCATAAGAACATAAGAGGAGCCCGGCTGGATCAGGCCACAGGCCATCTCGTCCAGCATCCTGTCTCACACCAATTGTCCATGGGCATCTCAAGCAGAGTCAAGCAACTGATGGACCACTGTGTGAGATAGGATGCTGGACTAGATGGGTTTTGGCCTGATCCAGCAGGGCTCCTCTTATGTTTAATTTTCTTATGAACCACAAAGAATCCATGCCTTGGATGCCATAGGCATGCATGCAGAAATTGCTTTTAATTCCTATCTCATGATCAAATACCATGCTGCTGTGCATCTCTCTAAAAGTCCACAGGTGAAGAAGCCACATGTCCTTCTCAATGGTAGCCCCTCGCTTATGGAATTCCTTCCCAACAGGAACCTGCCTGCTGTTTATGCCATTAACTTTAGCTGCCAGAGACCCCCAAAACTTGTCTCTCTACCCACTTCCTGACAACAAGGGACCTGGAAGCGTAAGACAGTATCAGAACCAGCAGGGCTCATGTAAATCAGAAGCGTTGTCTGTTTCTCCCCACATTTAGACTGGCTGAAACCGATTTTTAAAATGCCTACTGAGGGTGTTTCAGAGTGATTACAGCACCCTGGCTTTCTTGCCCTTGAGAAAACTCAGCCCTCAAGCTGAGCAAGAACATTTAGGATCAAAGCTTTGACCGTTTCTCCTGCCTCATCTTTCCACGCTTCCTAGTTATCATTGTGCCATAGAGAAACTCCAGGCTGCCCCTGCCCTGGCCAAACAGGATTTTTAAGTGCAGCCTATAGAGAAAATTGCAACTAATTGTTTAGAGATCCTTCTGGATTGTTTCCTTTGCAAGTCCTAACTCATCTGAGCATTTTGCGTGTGGGTTGCGCAGTACATTTTGCAAGGTGTAGTATGCCCAATTATCACACCACGGTGGCCGGCTTCGCCTATTGGCTGTAGGAGATGACTCCTCAGTCACAAGGCAAGAGGCCCAAACTATGCCAAGCCAAGGGCTGGAAATGCTTCATGCACAGAGTCACTTGAAGATCTGTGGCTTGGACAAACACATTGTTCTTCACAACCAATAAAGATATTTTTTTTAAAAATAAAAAGTTTATGCTATATCCAGCGTTGACCTCATTGTAGAGACTTGGGGAAATTGCTAATGCTTAACCTTCGAAGAACTTCCTGGCATCGAAGTCTGCCCTAGATCCAGGAATTCCCCACATCTTCCATCTTCAGGTGTGCAAGTTGGAAGGTTAAGGAGTGGTGAAAGCAAAACGAGGCATGCAACCTGGGTTGCTCTACAACCTTAAACTAGCTCATTTGAGGGTCCTTTCCGGCTGAAATGGAAGCCAGTTTTCAAAGCCATGGGATTTTGAACCTGAACTTCCATATCCAGTAAGCTCACTGGTCAGGACACATCATAGGCAATGTTAAGATGCTGATATAATAAGCCTGGGTTCTGGGTCAGGCAAGAGAATAAAACTGTTCAGTATGCAGCCTGGTTTATGGTGTGGACAACGTGGAGTGGGAGACGTTTTCTTTCCCAAAATATTAGAACCGGAGGTTGTCCAATGAAGCTGAATCCTTGATGATTCCAGACAGATAAAATTTTATTTGATTCTTTACTCAGTAGCTAGACATGGGAGTTTGATACCATAAGAAGTGGTGGTATGCATAAGATACCAGTTTAGAGCTTTAAAAAAAGGGTTTGGACCAATTCATAGAAGCCAGTGTTGTCAAAATGGCGGTGGTTACACTTAAGGTTTAATCCAGCTTCCGTCCGCTTTCAGAGTGAGAGAAAGAGACAAGCTGTGAAAATTCACCTTTGGGATGGATAATGTGGAAAGAAAAAGACTGGTCATTTTGCTGATGGGTTCTCCTGCTCAGAAGGTGGACTGAAGCT
The DNA here is from genome assembly GCA_023333525.1 of Aspidoscelis tigris stejnegeri. Lineage (NCBI taxonomy): Eukaryota > Metazoa > Chordata > Lepidosauria > Squamata > Teiidae > Aspidoscelis > Aspidoscelis tigris. Next base: position 102,436,218 of record JALMGA010000003.1, on the reverse strand, counting down.
GGATTTGTGACCACAGCCAGTGGCTCTTAGCCCTGAAGGCAATCGGAGGTTGTCTCCAAAAGCTAGGGGCCAGGAGGCTGCAAGCATTGCTGTGTGTCCATGCCATGCTGGTGGGCTTGCTGGTGCAACTGGTTGACTACTGTAAGAGCAGACTGCTGGACTAGATGGGCCACAGGTCCAGTCCGGTGGTGCATTTTGTATGAACTTACGTTCCACCTGAATTGTCACAACGCAGGTTGGTCCTCTTCTTAACCTGAAACTCATGGGATTTCATCCAGAATTCATTTCAAAGCATAAAGTAAGGCTTGTATATAGCTAAGATCTCAGGCACCTTGTTTGACTGTCTCTTGTAATAGGAGAAGTTTGCCTCTGAAGGTCAGCTGCTGGGAGACTGCAGGCAGGGAAAACTGTGCATTCATGTCCTGCTAATGAGCCGCCCTGCGAGCAACTGGCTGGCCACTGGGTGAAGAAGGAGGAGGAGGAGGAGGAGGAGGAGGAGGAGAGTTTGCTATTCTATCCTGCTTTCCTCTCCCATTTAAGGGGACTCAAAGCGGCTGACAAAGCTTTTCTATTCTTCTCCCCACAACTGACACCCTATGAGGTAGGTGGGGCTGTGAAAGCTCAGAAGAGAGCTGTGACTAGCCCAAGATGACCCAGCTGGCTTTGTGGAGAACTGGCTGCTAAACTAGATTGGCCATGGATCTCATTCAGTGGGCCACTTCTTATGTTCTCAGATAAAGAAAATATTTTGCTTAAATGGCTCTTTTTTCTCTTCCTAGTCCAAGCAAACAGTGCAGGGAATATCCAGCAGGACCTGAACATCTTTTGCATGATTTTTTTTTAAACACCAATTTCATAAGTTGCTTTCACCGGAGACCATGGTGGAAGCTAACAACATCCACACCGAGCACAGATACAGCAATTTTCTGAAGTACTTTCAAAGCGAAACACTTTACTTAAAACAGACACAAAGAATGTATAAAACTGGCATTAAAAACCCTGGAACTATTAAGAAGAAAACAGCCTATTGCCTTATAGCCAGCTAATCTTTCAGCGCTGTACTTGTTTAAGAATTATTGGGCTTTTATTGTAAAATATCAGAATCGTTTCCATGTCTTTTGAATACAAGATTTCCTTATTGTTGTGTGGCTAGGCATACCGGATTGTACATATTCTTGTAACACAATGTTATATTACCAAATTGGTTATGCTGCTGTAAATGTTTTGGATGTTTGATTGTTTGTTTGATGTTACAATCCATGTTTTGAAAATAAAATTTGATTTTTTTTTAAAAAAAGAATTAATGGGCTTTTTCATGCTGCCTGTTTTTGCGACTTTAAGGGCACCTGTGTGAGTGAGATGAGGTTTTTATTGGAAGACATTGGCTGTGGTCAGACGCAGAGAAGACTTTGAGGTGGGATTGTTCACACAGCAGTCTGACCCTCTCCCCTTTCCTAACTGGTGGGCCAGTTTGGTCTAGTGGTTAAGGAGCTGGACTCTTATGTGGGAATACCGGGTTTGATTCCAGCCTCCCCCATGAAGCCATCTGGGTGACCTTGGGCTAGTCACAGCTCTCTTCTGAGCTCTCACAGCCCCACCTACCTCACAGGGTGTCTGTTGTGGGGAGAAAAATAGAAGCTTTGCCAGCCACTTTGAGTCCCCTTAAGTGGGTGAGAAAAGTGGGGTAGAAAAGCCAACTCTTCTTCTAATGCAACTTTTCTAGCACAGAAAGTTAGAAGAAGAAGAAGAGTTGGCTTTTCTACCCCACTTTTCTCACCCTTTTAAAGGCACTGAAAGCAGCTGAAAAACCTGTTCTTCTCCCTGCAACAGACGCCCTGTGAGGTAGCTGGGGCTGTGAGAGCTCAAAAGAGAGCTGTGACTAAGCCAAGGTCACCCAGCTGGCTTTGTGGAGGAGTGTGGCATCAAACCCAGAACTCCCAGATAAGAGACCCGCTCCCTAACCACTAGACCATTAGAGAAGGCTTGGGAACAGCTGGGCCGCCAACCGTCTGGGCCATCCCTTCTGTTATGTCTGAATAGAGCAAATCAAAATGCAGCAAGTTCAAAGGAGACTTTCCAGTCTCTATCTCCATACCACATCTCTGAAGCAAGGGCTCCACACTCTACTGCTGCCCTCGATTTCATCTAACCAGCTGGCCTTGAAGGTGTATCAGTAACACTTTCCCATGTCGCAGATAATCAGGCATTGGGCTTCACTACACAAAACCTCTGTAAAGTGTTTTCAAGACTGAACAAGTCCTTTCTTGTGTGTGTGTGTTTCAAATTCTCTAGCTATGTTCCATGTTAATTAACTGAAGGACAAGCAAAACAAGGCATGATTTAATCAGCAATACTACGCAGGCCTGGCTTCACAACATTGGTTGTGGTTGGGTACCGCTCCTGGTTGACTGCATCAGCACCTCCATGCAGTTTTCTTGGCAGAGATATTGAAATGGTTTGCAATTGCCTACTTCAGGGGAAAGGATGGCGACTGAACCAGTAACCCTATGCTTTGCAGCCTGTGTGCTCTGCCACAGAGCCACGGCAATAAATCTTAAATATTTAAGGGTTTATGTCCTGCCCTTGATCTGAAGAGCCTCCCTTCCTTAATTATTTCTGAATACAGAAAATATGATATACAGTACACATGAGTGTGCCTCAAAGCCATTGTAATCTATGGGCTTTAATCCTTTAAATTTTACATAAGAGGAGCCCTGCTGGATCAGGCCACAGCCCATCGAGTCCTGCATTCTGTCTCACACAGTGGCCCACCAATTGCCTCTGGGCATCTGAAGCAGAAGACAAAGGCAAAATCTTTACCTCTCCTTGAATTCCTGCAGAGGCCTTTAGAGGCACCATGTCTTGTCTCTCCAACATGGAGGAGGTACCTAGGCATACATTCTAGTAGCTATTGATACACCTGTCCTCCATGAATTAAGAGGAGCCCTGCTGGATCAGGTCACAGCCCATCTAGACCAGCATCTCACACAGTGGCCACCAATTGCTCCTGGGCATCTCAAGCAGAAGACAAAGGCAAAACCTTCACCTGTTCTTGTATCACTGCAAATGGACTTAAGAGGCATCTTGCCTGTCTCCCCAGCCTGGAGCATGTACTTAGGCATCCATTCTAGTAGTCATTGGCCCACCTGCCATCCATGAATTTGTCTAACCCTTCCTTAACGCCATCTAGGCTAGGTGCTGTTCCCCTTCTTCTGGCAACAAATTCCATAGACCGATGGCCCTCTGGCTGAAGAAATTTTGATGGTCTTCTAACTGTGATTCAGACATGGAGTAGAAAATAAATGTAACCAAAGCAACCAGGGATAGCCAACAAACTAGAAGTGCTGCTAGAGCAATGGGGAAGAGAGACTTTGCTGATTTGCTTGTTAACATTCGATGGCACCAAACCCAGTTCTGCTCTGGGACAGCTGAGAACCACAGTTCGCTGCCTATCCCTATCTGCGAGTAAATGGAAAGATACTCCTTGTTGAAAATGCCATTTTAAAAGCCCTTTATTACAGAAATGTACAAAAACCAAAGTAGCTTGTAAAAGTAGCTTGTAAAAAAGATGAAAACAGCCGCGCTAGCGAGTATAACCTGCCTCCTACCAATTAATCAACAAATAATTATAGTTTATTAACCAACCAACCAAAGGCAGCAGCCCTTATGAGCACATCTATTGCTCTGAGCACATTTTACAACACACCAACCCTGTCCATTCAGCCGCTGCACCTGTTTTAGGCATGTGCTCTTTTCAGATGAGGCACATGGTGCAAGACCATTTCCATTTCTTTATTTCAATGGATATCCCACCCTCTCTTGGATGACTAGGACCTGTGCACACAGGACAGAGGTCTGTGGTCCACATGCTAATGCAAACTCTGGGAGGCTCCACTTGGGCTCTGCTGTAACCTGCACTAGCATATGGACAGCAGGCCCCTATTCCAGGATATATTCCGGAATAAAGCCAGGTTCAAACAGCGGCAGTCCCCAGGATGGCTTGCAAGATTTTCGATGCTTCTGCTTTGCTGATTTCTCTTCCTGAGCCTTATTGAAGTGCTTGAGCTGTGATTATTAAGTTAGGAAAGAATAGGATGCCTTTGCTGGATCTCCCTCTAGAAACATCTTAATTTCTGGGTGTTGGAAAGCAAAAAATGGGGGATCCCTTTCCAAAAATGGCACTAGCACATTTTTTTAAAGGTAGAGGCACTATTTAAAAGTCAGAGGAGGCTTTGGCACTGCATATAAGCTCAGGAAGTGACTCAGACAAAATCTGGTAATCAGTAGTTTCGTTCTTAATTGCGTTCAACATGGAAGAACAGGATTACGACACACAAAAACGGAGTTCCTTCTCGGCTTCCCATCTTCCCACAGGATTCTGAAAGTCTTCAGCAGCCCCAAAGGTGGTGTGGGACTATAGCAAGCCATTAATAAAAATAATTTCCCGGGACCAGGTCCATGATCCAGACTAAAAACTCCATCCAGTATCTTCAGCTAAGGGTGTGTCTCCACTCTGCGGGCCATAGATGCTTTGGAGAGGCGGGCTTTAGCTAGATGGCTCTGCTGTTTAGTTATTTGAAATGTTTATATACTACTTCCAATTAAAATATAATCTCGAAGTGGTTTGCAAAAAAAAATCCAATGAAAACAGCAAACTATCATGTTAATTATATAAAAAACATGAATTAAATCAAGGATGGGAAATGTAAACAAAGAGCCTTTTCTTGCTTAGCTGATGGGGACAGTCCAGGGGTACTCTTGCTCAGAACCAACCACACACTGTAAAGACTCGGAGAGGCTCCAAGCATGCATGGCTGTCTCCATCTTTGATAGCTGTGGAGCAGTATAGCTGTGTCCCAGATGCTCCACCACTGTCCAGCTGGGTGATGGTCCAGCAGGCACAGAGCTGATTCTGGAATGGAGCATGGTGCGGATGGTCCATGCGGAGCATCCCCTGACCTCGCCAGTGGGCCAAGTGCCAAAATTCCCAGATTTCCTCCCTAGTTGCCTATAATTGTGCCAGCACTTATCCATTTGTGCTGTTGTTTCCTTTTCAAAGCCGCCTCCAGCAAAACTGTTCAAAACTGGGTTGCTGAATCTACTTTTCAAGCTGGCGTCCTTTTGATGGAAGAATGAAGCTCTTCCAGTTAGCGGATGAGTCTCCACAGGGCGTTCAGCACGTCCTGGAGGGGCATCAAAGTCATCGCATCTCCACAGCACCTAACACTGAAGGGGCATGAGGGCGCTTGAGGGAATTCAGTGCCTCTCCTAGGTGCAAAACATTCTTGCCTTCTGAACAGCGCCAGCCTCAGGGCCAGGTCAGGGATCCTGAAAGGTCTCTCTTGGCTCCAGGAGGCCTGGAAAAGGATTTGGGGGCTCTGCTGACATCCCCAAGACTGCCACTTTGAAGTCTTTGAACCTGTGCTTGTCAGGCCTCAAGTTTTGGAGGAGTGCTCCACACAACCTCACACCCCTACTCTGTAGGGTGCTGTGGAAACAAACAGACTTCAATGTGCCTCCAAGTCTATTTGAAAGCCATGTAGACATAAAGCCACCATTTCACACGGCAACTGGAGCAACGTGGGCTCGCTGATGGCAGCTTTCAGAATATTTGCCGAGGCCACCTGAGGCCATAAGGGAGCTCACTTGCGGTGTGTGGGGGAGAGAGACACCTCCCCAAAGTGTCTTCCAACAGGAAACTGCAGACACACCTAGAGCCTCATTGTCTCTAACCACTGAATAACCCATTGTTAACCTGCTTGCCTTTAATTTACTCACTGTGCTAGTCACTTAATGGATGCCGAAAATGTGCCCAATCAGGCCTTGGGTGAATTTCTTCCTACGACTATCAGTCATCTCATATCCTGGACTGGATAAGCCTTGTGTGGTTTGGAGGTCAAAGAATATGTTCCAGACATGTTTTTCCACAACTCAGCCATAAATGGCCTGAGGAACAGTGAAGCCTTCATCTAAGTAGAATTTAGTCTAAAACCGGTTATGTAAGCCCTGCCGATGGCTAAGTTGCCAGGGGATTCAGTGCAAAATACATGATGAAACCAGTGATCAGTGCCTGACTAAACCTATGAGTTTCAGCCAATCAAAGGATCATGACTTGGACCATAACTTCAGTTTTCAGTCAGCAACGACAAGGAGATATTAAAAAAAGAATTGCAAGGGGATACTCTGCAAAGATTAAAAGCCCACCTTGGCATCCATTCAAGAATTGTGAGTTGTGGATTGTTGGCCCTCACTCTCTGTATCTTAAAATAAATGCAAGTTGTGCTAACACCACCGATCAACCAATTCTTTTGAGCGAAGGAATTTGTGGCTTTGGCATCCAATCCTACTGCAAAAGCCCATGTAATTGCTTGTAAGGATTGTCGCTCTGTAACCTGTCAGAGGGGCTGGGGAAATGAGTACTTTGGTGGCAATACTTCAATGGTCCAACTACTGATGGCTACAACTTACAGGCAGCACATAACACCTGTTTTGAAAGACCTGCACTGGCTGCCTATATGCTTCTGATCTGAACTCAAGGGGCTGGTAATGACGTTTAAAGGGCTTGGGACCTCAGTACTTGAGGGAACATCTCGGCCCTTTCCACACTTGGCCTTATTCTGGAATATATCTCAGGATCAGGGTCTCTTATCTGCATGTTATTGCAGACTACAGCAGGTCCTAGTGAGACTTGCCATAGCCTGTATTAGCATGTGGACAAGGGACCCCTATCCTGAGATATATCCCAGAATAAGGCCAAGTGCGGAAGCAGCCCTCCTCTCATACAGACCTGCCCAAAGTTTAAGATCTGCTGGAGGGGGGCCTTTGGGCACTAATTTACTCTGGCACTATTTTAATTTTTAAACTATCTATGCTGTTTAATACTGTTTTAACGGGGTCTGTATTTAATATTTGTTTGCAAATGGGTTTTATTGTAAGCCACCCAGAGGTTTTGGGATATAGGGCAGGATATAAATATTTTAGATGACAGACAGATAACAGCGCATGGGTTGAATCAGTGTATTACACACAAAGGTTTCTGAGGGTTTGTTCACACTTACTGGCTAGCAAGCTCTGGTCCACTTTCTGGTGAAGTGCACCCCACACCCAGCCACCGCTGTTCACCAGATGTAGCCACAGCTACAACCCTTGGCCAGCATGTCCTGCAGCAAATTTCTTTGTGTGACTTTGTGCACAAGACTTCCACTTGTACAGACAATCCACCAGGCCAATGCAAAGCTCTGTGTATTTGCTGGTGGCCCTTCCGCCTCTACACTGGCTGAAAGGTAAGTTAGCTCAATCCAACCCCAATGGGGCCTCATTTGGATGAGTAGATTTTCTGGTAGATTTTCCCATGTACTCCTGGAAACAAGAATACTGTTCTTTTTCTTCCAAAAGAGTCAATGTCAACATACACAGGTCTCTCCCACCCCTGTTATATTTGCACAACAATCTTGTGCGATATGTGAGGCCATTTCTGCACTTATCTCACTCAGAGCATCTAACTGGTCTCTTTCAGCCTTTTCCAGTCCAAGCCCAGCAGGTGCTGTGCACATGGTGAGGGCCAGAATCCCGTTGTTCTGGCCCAACACCGGCAGCAATGTGGACACACCTTCCCCGTTTTGGTCAAGGTGAAGTCTACTACTGCTGAAAGCACCACCCAGCCTTCTCTGTGATTGGTCTGTGTCCCCGTCACTCCAACGTCATGCCTGGTGCACAAGCGTGGGGTTGAACTACAGTACCTCCATATCGGGGTTTCAAAGATTTATCTTCAAAACCTGCGTAAGAGACAACAGAAAACTCCACAGCCCCATCTTTGAATCTTATGCAAGCTTCAAGAATTGGTTAGGAATGAATATCACAAGTCAATCCACTGTAGTTGTTGTTATTGTTTTATTATGGTTATTTCTAAAATTTGCTATATTTATCATATTTATCAATGTTTTTTAAAAATTACAATTAAAAAAAAGGGAAAAAAGAATGGACCGTGGTGTTTTCTTGTTCACTTTTATAGAAGGGTCTGGACCAGAACAGATGGTGTTGGAACAGTTGCAGGCCTCTTTAAACAGGTTCACTACTAAACCAGGATAAGAAGCCCTTAGGACAGTTCTGGGCCAGATCACCAATAGTTCTAAGTAGAAGGAGAATGCTAGTGGCCTGCTTTTCCTGGTATACCAGGCAAGTTTCAGAAAGGCGCTTAAAGGCAGCAAGTGGTCCAAGTATGTTACCCAGCTGTGGGGATCTGAACCCATCTCTCAAGCGTCAGTCTTGCAATGGGGGCACAGTACTCTTCTGGCTCTGTGGATGAAGCCCCTACAAGGTGAGCATCATGACCTTCTTACAAAATGCAAGAGGCTGGAATAGATACTATTGTTTAGCTGCAACCAAGTTGGCTGAAGTCCCTTTAGCTGGTCTAACAAGTGAACAAAATCCTCTATAACCCCTCCACTACCAAAAAGCAAGAAAGATTACTTCACAAGGCAGCAATATTATTACAATTTTATTGAAAAGATTAGCAAAAACTAAAACAAACAAAGACTAATCACAATTATTCATAAGAATATAAGAGGAGCTATGCTGGATCAGGCTACAGCCCGTCTAGTCCAGCATCCTGTCATCCTGTTCCTATCATATGTGTATGTGGGAGGTCTCTGACCCAATTGCACAAACAGCTTTAACTAACTTAGGCTGGTGATCAGATGCAGTATCTGAGGCACCTCTGAAGCAGTTTAGAGAAGACTCCAATTTGGGATTGTTCACATACCAGTTTTGCCCCCAACTGAACATTCTGTGCTAGAAAAAATGAATTAGAGGAGGCCTGGGAACACGAGGGCCACACATTGTCTCTCTTAGGCGCCTCTTAGGTGTCCCTTTCACGACTTTTGAACACAGCCTTAGACATAATAAGCAAATATGTACAGAAATACGTACAGTAAAATATCAAACCTGATCAATACTTCCCTCTGCTTCCTTTCCTGGGCTGTGGTCACACCTAAGGTTTAATCAAGCTTCAGTCCACCTGATCACATCAGCAAAGTGACCAGTAATTTTCTTTCCACATTCTCTATCCCAAAGGTGAATTTTCTGAGTTATCTAATCCTGAAAGAAAACATCTTGTCACTTTGCCAATGTATTCTCTTGCTCTGAAAGTGGACTGAAGCTGGGTTAAACCTTAATTGTGACCACAGCCCTGGATAATCTTGTCTGTCTTGGCTTAAGCCCCATTATTCTCCCACATTCTTGAATGAAAGAGCAGATTATTAAACACCTCTTTGACAAATATCATCATATTCGCTACTTAGACTTTAGCTCTGAGACAGTCAAATGTCCCAGCCTCTCTTTATAAGATGTGCAAGATCCCTCCTTGAAGGATTCTAGTCCCCTGATCACCTTCATGCTCATCATAGAACTTGTTGAGTTCAGTGTTAATGGTTCCCAGCTCTTACTTGACACTGTGGCTTCGATGCTCTGTCTGAATTGGGAAAGGTTGCCAGTTTCAGCCTGTATGGTGTAGCAAGGTGAAGTTGCAACTGGTGCCCCCACTGTACTGGTCTTGAGATATTGTGCAATGCAGGACTTCTCTACTATTAAATGTAAGCTGTTATGCCCTGTCTTCTTCCTTACATATATGGCATGACCGGGAAGTATTTTTTAAGTTTACTGGGGCCCTATCCAGACAGGGGAATATAGCACTATTATAGCGCCACTATGGTTGGTTGCCACACGATTCTGTGGCAACCCCATCAAAGCCTCACAAGATGCTGCCTAAGATGTGCAACAGCCTACTGCTGGAAAATCTGGCACCTGTGGCAGGTTTTCCAGCCATAGCACATTTACTTACCATATGGAAGGAGCCACGCATGCCCAATGGTGGCAACATGCACTCCTGGGTATTTGGTGCTGGCTGAAATGCGGACATGCGTGTCACTAAACCATGGAAAGACAGTGCCATGGCCTGTGCAGTCTATCTAACAAGCAATAATGATGGGTGGATAATATTAGCACTTGTGGGTTTGGTGGGGTTATTGTTCTTCTTTCTACAGTTCTGCAGATTCTTGGGAGAAGCCCCCCTCAAGTCTTCAGTGGTTTTTCTGACATTCCATCTGAGCTCCAGCCCCGCCAGCCCTCACTCCATAAGTTCATATGATTAAATAGATTGATGCCATATTTCCAGATTTCTAAAACAGAAGGATAAATAGCAGCTTAAAATGTTTGTGAAAGTCTCTGGACTCCATGGCTGAATCCAGACATTGCTTACTTATTCCACTATATTTGGATAATCTGGAATAAAGCATGGATATTGCAGAATATCCATGCTTTATTCCAGACTATCCTAATATAGCAGAGTAAACAAAGTCTGAATGTAGCTCACATTCCTTGAAAATGCTAAATATTAAAATATAACACTTAATTTCCATAGTTTCGATTTCTGTTTAAGAGCTATAGCGCAGCAGTAGGGACTAGAGAACATTGCTTTCTTCATACCCAGGGTGTTTTCGCACTTCCCTTCCTGTCCGCTGGACACGAAAGGAGCACAATTAATCTCTAGTCAACTTTGGCCGTTCCCTCCCCCAGGATTCAATCCGGGGCCCAGTCTTCCTCTGGGCACTGCCATTATGGTTGCTCCGCAACTGTGCCTGCACCAGCGCTGTCATCTTGACAACAGTCATGTCTATGGTCATTTGAGGTGCCAGTAAACTTGCATGGCACCTCAGATAACCCCAAAGTGCAGAAGAAGAGGGAATGGCCGCTGCCCCGGATGCTTGAGGTAAGCTTTCGGGTAAGGTTGGTTAATGTCTGGAGCTTGATTTCATGCTCCACACCCAATCAGCCATTAGTGCACTTCTGTTGAGGGCAGGCACACTTGGAGGCTGTAACAGCCTACTCCGCATGTGTACGCTCTTCACAAGAAGTTCACTAATCGTGCACTAGAGGCCGTAGTGTGAATAGGCCTATGGTCTCAGATCCAGCATAAAGCAATTTCAATTTAAAACATGTTCTAGTAGCAGCTCTAGAGAGGTTTCCTGTCCAGCTTCTGGAAGCTACTGCTGCTAACGGTGAGGGTGATTCCGCACTGGGCCAACAAGCATTCTAGGAGATTTTTCCAGGCAGGGCCTCCTTTAGACCACACCATCATGGGGAAGGGAGGCTCCTGATAGGATTACTGGTACAGAATATGGCTTGTGCAGAATAACCCAAGTATCAATAGCCACATGGCTAATGAGCACAATCACTGAACTCCAAGAAAAAGCTCAGAATTCCTCTGCTGGACCAATGACTTGACTTGATATAAGGCAGGTTTGCCTGTGATTTAAGAATTTCTGCTTGTTCATCCCCCAACATTCGCCTTGAACTCTCAGTTCAACCAGCTCATCCAGCAGCATAATCTTATCTATTGCACCATTATGTATTAGCAGCAAGCAAATTTGTTTTGTAGGAGTACATATTTTTAAAAAGGCGGAAGAAAACCATTATTTCTATTCTGTAAATTCTGAAAGCGTAAATTCTCAGCTTCAGTCTTGCTTCGATTAGCTCATGGTTTGCATTAACTTGGGCCAGGCTGTGGCCACGGGGGCTGAGAAGAACTCCAACAATCTGAAGGAAACCAGGAAAAAACATTAGATATATATAGTTCACTGATAGAGCACACTACTGAAAATTAACATCTTATTCCAAGTTGTAAAAGTAGACTGTTGCAATCTGAAGTTCACACTAGGGATGTGCCTGAATATTCATATACATCTGTTATTCATACGAATTCATCCAAATTCGGACATTCGTACACTAATCAAATGTTAGGACATTCATGCATTAATATTTATACATATACAAATGTTTTGGACATTCGTACAAATAGTTTAGACATCGGTTAAACTGGGGAGATGGGAAAGCGGCTGCACCAGTCACATCTGCAATGGATCTAGATTGCATTTGACATGGATCAAGAGTGGATTTAAAGTGGATTCAGGTCGGATTTGATGCTTTCAGAGCGGATATGTTATGAGGTACGTATAATTGATACGTATGTATTCGTGTCGGATATGTATTCACTCATATCGGATATGTATGAGATATTCGTATGAATTCGCATTCGTGTTGAACAGAATCCTACCACATTTGGAGGGGATCTATTCGAACAAATACGGATTTTCTAAAATTCGATTAGTTTCGAATCGAATGCCAAAAAAACCATTTGTGCACATCCCTAGATCACATGAGCCTTTGGGACAGTGTGGGGACTATTTGGGAACATGGTGTCATCGTCCAGATGGGGCACTGTCATGGGGCAGATTGCCTGACCCAGACCACGTGGACCGGACCAGGCCCAAATTATTTGACTGTTCCGAAATAATTTCTCAACACCTTCTTTATTCATCTAGAGACACATTAGCAAAGTCCTCTGATGACAGAACAGAAAACTGCAGCTGCCTTCTTTCAGTTTGTAGCACAGATGTAAACTGAAATCAGAGGATGATGGACCCTGCTCAGTCCACCTGTAAAATAAACCATATGGGCCTGTTTGCGCTTCCTGGCCTGGTATGATATAAGAATAGCATACCAGGCTGGTAAAGATCCACTGAACTGCAGCCATTTGCACAAGTGCTAAATTGGTCTTGTATCTGGCCAGTAGTGCTCACAGTGCAAATGGCCACACGAGGGCTGGATTGATGGCCAAGGCAGTGTCTGAGGCAAAATCAACTGCCTGCTTGGACGTTGTCATGGCAATTTGGATGTTGCGCACAACTGCACAGGTGGAGTCATCCAGCTGTGCCACACTGGAAGTGGGTGTAGACACAGCATCCAGGAGTGATCCAGCCCCTCCTGGTAAGCAGCCCACAGTTGGATCACTCCGGGAGTAGACGCACCTAACCAATGAGCAGACCAGAGCTCACTAGAAGGTAAGTGCAAACAGGCCTTAAGATACATAACAGCAAGTGCCTAACAGCAGCAACAACAATAAAATAGCCTTACCAAGCTAAGCTGTCGAAAAATTCTTTGACTTTCACTTGCTCTGCAGCTTTGGCCTGCAGGAAGGAAAAATGCAATGCAGAAACACAATCACATGATTTGTGCAGAGGTACATAATGTGAGTACACAGACATACTTTTATCTTTCTAATGGAGCAGTCACCCTGAGATGGTTGTTCAGCCTTTACAAACTTCAGCAAAGTAGCAGAAATATTTGCATTCTACCAAGTTCAAAAGATGCCTTAGGCTTTATTTCAGAAAACCAAAGATGGTTCGAGGTTTGCACTAGGAATCAAGTGGTTTTTATCTTTGCTCCTGTGCTTGTTTTCTGTTAACTTTTATGGTTATTTGTCCATCAAGGAATTTTATGTATATTTTATTATGTGTTTGCTACTTCTAAATGGAAAGCTAAAGGTTTGTTTAAGTTTTCGTCCTGCAAACTCAGCTCAAATTGCATATGGGCCATACCGGTCCATATGCAAATAACATTTTTAATTGCATTAAGACCATGACAAGGGAGCACCTTCTCTTCCAGTTTCTGCATTTGGAAGGGTTGGCGCATGGTCTTGGACAACCTTATGTGGCCCATGAACCAGGACATGCAGGCATCTGTTGGTCCCCTGGGCCCGGAAAACCAATATATGCTATAAGGTGATGTCGTGCTAAAGACTGCAAAACCCATGATGTGGATTGGAGCCTAGCGACATCCAGAGGTCTTCATGCTGTCTACACCTGCTTGAGGCTTCCAGACCTCCCAAAAACCACTGATACCTCAATTCATCTCCAATCTGCAAAAGCTCATTCCAGAAGACTACAAAGGTGCCCCCCAAGGCAATGTGGAGAACGTGCAACAGGAGTAATTTCTCAGGTGCTTGTTAGGATAATCAGTGGCCCTTTCTGCACTTAGCTGCTCTAAATCTGGATAAGTGGGTCCCGAATAATCAGGCACACTGACCCAGATCACATGGTGCTGATCTGTCCTAGGCTTCCCTGTGGCTTCAAACATGGCTTGAGCTTCTCAGCCAACCCCCATCCATGTCTGCAGAGTCTAGGTGTGCTTTCTGGTAGTGCGCTGTGGTGTACTGCTGAAAAGTCCCTGCCCCAGTAGTTCTGAAACACAGAGTTGTGCCTTCTGCATGCCTCCTGTGTTCTGGAACAAGGTCCTTGGTTCTCCTGTGCACACAATTAAACAGGTCCACAAGAGATCTGGATTAAGGGGCAGAACCTTCTTGATCTGCACTAATGCGCAGATCAGGAGGCCTGTGATCCAGGTTAAGAGGCACCTTAATCTTGGGGTCTTTCTGCATTTGGTCCACTATCTGACCCACAGTGCGCTCCCAGAAACGGCTTCTTTTATGCAGGAGCACACTGTGGGTTGACTAGGTGTGAAGCACAATAAAGTGCTCCACATGTACACTTACCTTGACCAGGCCCGTCCTTTCCCAGCTCTAGCGAGGCCCATTTACACCTCTATGGTGCAAGGAAGGGCACGTGACATACAACCAGTGCTCATGCGCACCACGTCATTGTTGTCCTAGTCACGGCACACGCGTACTGGCACTGGCATCCAGATGGTGGTGCTCAGACATGCATCCACACCAAGATAAGTTTCTGGATGTGTGGGGAAGCGGGTTGGCTTGTACTAGCATTCTCAAGTGCGAATGATAGTACATAAGTGGGCAACTTCACCTTTCCCGTCCCGGATCAACAGGAAGTGCAGAAAGGGCCAGATACCTTCCTCTGCCTAGTGCAGATGCTTGAATTCAGTGTGCTCTACAAATCAGCCTAGAGGTACTAACCACACTTAGTGGAGTTCTGCCATCGTAACCAGATCGGTTCAGATCCACCCCAGCTAGATGCCACGCTTGCAGTCCTTCAACATCACCATTAAAAGCAAGACTGAAAAAATAATACATGCATATTACATATATACATATAATCTTATTGCATCAAAGAGATGATTCCTCTCTGGTTCATTAGGCTGATTTCAAAACAGTGCAAGTTGCCTTACATGTTAAAACACAGTCTTGTTTTGCGTTCAGTGCTCTCAAATCAAGGATATCTATGGAAGTGTTTTACCTGCAGAACAAAGACGAACATCTACAACCTAAAAGAAATTGTAATTGTTTTCTTCCAAGGAAATTTGAGGACTTCAATTATCCAGTCCATTAAACTCCATTGAAAGTGGCGGGACAAATAAGCATCCCCTCATTAGTTGTTCAGCGTGTTCTGAAACCAAGGAGAAGCACAAACTTCCCATCAGAAAAAAGTCAGGAAATCACTATTACTAGGCACAGGGGGTCTTTCCGCACCCACCTTTGCCCCAGTCCAGTGGATGGTGTGATACTCCTCAGGACCTCTTGCTTCTGCATGCTGATGCAGAACAGAAAGACCATGTCCTCTGCTAGTGTGTTCTGTCAGCACTGGATGGAGGGTAGACTGGACTAAACAGCCCAAAATGTTCATCTAGTCCAGCATACTGGTAGAGTGCTTTCAAAAGATCTACCAGGAATCCAGCACTTGCTAAACCAGATGACAGAAGTTTGTGAACACAGCATGCACCTTTGTGCTCTGGTTTAGCAGTGCATGTGAGCACTGAAGATGGACTGAAGAAGGATTAGAGTGAAGGTGTGAGCACAGTCAGAGATACATAAAATGGCACGTGGTGTGGATAAAGTGGATAGGAAGATGTCTTTCTCCAGTTCCCAAGGTATTAGAACCAGAGGTCCCCCAATGAAACTATACCCTGGAGAAATCAAGACAAAGGTTTTTTTGTTTTTGTTTTTGTTTTTTTTAATCTACCCTAATAAAAATATTGATTTGCTGTCACAAGATGTGACCTTAGTCACCAGCTTGGTGGTTTCAAAAAAGGCTTGGACCAGTTCAGGGCTATCAGTGGCCATTAACTTGATGGCAATAAAAGGTGGTCTCTTTCTGAATGCTAGTTGTTGGCTTTGTGCTCATGTCCTGGTGGTAGTCTTCACCGTGAAGCTGGCTGAGCACTGTGAACTCAGATGAGCTATAGGTCCAATTAAGTAGACCATTCCTTACCTTCTTATTTTCATATTTAGTAAACCTAGAAATTATACCTAATAAAAAAATTAAAATAGAATCTTAATTACCTTTAGAATTCAAAAACATACTTTGACAGAAGGTCCAAAATCAGCATTTCTTACTTTACTTCTGATAAACCTTGTTACAGAATTAGAACCTTGGTGTACAACACAGAGATGACTTAGTTTTTGAAAATTATGAAAGGGAAATTACAACTATCCTTATTATATACAGTTTGGAAACTAGAGGAAGGATTTGTGGCCCTGCCTCATTATTCTCTCTCTCTCTCTCACACACACACACACACACACACGCACACCACACACACACACATGCACACCACACACTCACACATCCATCTCTTTTGTGTGAGTTAGTAGTAGTAAACAGTGCTTTCCCATTTAGGTTTCCACTGCAGAGAATTGGAACTACTGATTTAGAGCACTGTAATTCACAAGATTTTGCCAGAACTAAATACTCACAGAAAATTAGGTATGGCTATATATCAATTGCCACAGAGTCTATTTGGCATTCTAATTTGCAAAATATTATGATTATTTTAACGTTTTGTATTATTCTTATTTTAAATGAGCTTTTGATGAAGCAAGGCCATGTGTAGGCTGACATGTTGGGGCATGAAATAAAACTTATAGCACTGTGCAGTTTTGGAAAGTGCTTCCCGTTTTTCCTTTTGCTTTTATACAAGACGATAATTACTTTAGTGATTTTCTTTCTTTTCATTTTACCTTGAACGTATGTCATGATGGGTTGTTTTAAATGGTTTTATACTTTGGTAATTATATGTAGATTTCCATACATAGACAGAAATTAGCATATGCAGGCCAGGTATCAAATGGAACCAAACAGGGCTTTGTATGCCTTCACAGTCTTCATTCCCCATCAACTCTAGAAGTTTCCCTCATGTTTACATTGCCTTTTGTGCATTGGCAGCAGCGCCTCTCTGTCAAAGGAGGCAATTAAGAAGGCTGCTGCAAAAACAGGACAAGATTACAAAAAAACCTGGAACAGCTGAGCAAGCAATACTACTTGATGAATCAGTTGCATAAATTAAGAGGGGTGGAAAAGAAGAAGCTTTCAACAGGCTGGTTTCATGCAGTGGGTGTGCCCATGACCAAAGGGGAAAAGGCACACAGAGTTTCATATTTCACAACATAAGGATCATTCCACAAAGTGCCATTGAAATGGGATATCCTGTAAACAAATTGCTACGTTTTTAAACAGCTTTGAAACTCAGTGACCATCCAAGCACTTGGTTATTCTTTTTTTATTATTATTTCAAGGAAGTCAGCAATTCGAGTATCCCCTGAAACAAACTTCCAGCTGCCAGTCTAAGGAACATAAAGTGTCACAGGAAGACAAACCTCAACAATGTAGATGCTGGTACACTATCCCCAGCTGAACTATCAGGACAGATCTACAGCTGCCTAGCAGGATGAAAGCAGGTGGTAGGAAAAGAAATGTAGCAAGAGCTAGGGTTAGAATATCAGAGTATACTCTGTCCACACAGAATGAAGTGTAATGTAGATCAAGAGGCCTTTGATCTGGATTACTGGTAGATCCTGATATCATATCAGCTTGGTCCAGTCCAGATTACAGAGGCGTGCAGAAGATGTTCTGGACTACTGGAGGACTCATTTCACTACTAAAATAGATCCCCAAGGATCTCTGAAGTTAGGAACTTTTGCTCCTAACTGTCAGAGTTCTTGGAGACTAGCCCAAAGCTTGTGTGAGCTGGAGTCAGTGCAGGGCTGGGCTGGGCTGGATTGGCATCAATGTGCAGATGGCACTGTTCCAAACCATGGCTTGCCATGTTTGGAAATAGCACAATGGCAGCCAAGTGTACTTGGGCTGCTCGAAAAGACCCAGACCAGACCAGGAGCACTTGAACTGCAAGCAGTGAGGCCAGGGCAGGTCGGATCACCATGACAATAACTGAGGCAACATCCAGCTTGTGCTCAGATGTTGCCATTGCAACCTGAACATCGCACACCACTGCATAACCAGTCTTGCCGTGTTGCACTGCACTTGGAAGGGGTTGAGGAGGCATCAGTCAAGAGTAAGCTAGTGTCGACTGCTGTTTAGCAGTCTACTACCTCATGGTTCTAGGGGAGCTTGTGGCAATTTCTGGTGAGTTGCTGTGACTCCCTGGTGTGGACGGGCCTCATCAATGAGGAGACCAGTGCTCACTATAAGGTAAGTGTGAACAGGTCTTGAGTTTCCCTCTCCGTCTCGCCAGTGTGATCCAAAGGAGTGTAAACATGACATTAAGGCCGGCTGCAGAAAAAAATGAACCATGGTACATCCAACCACCTCAGAGTCTTACAGTCAAGATTTCCTGACAGGGTTTAAACCCTTAACCTTTTCCTTCCCTGTTTTACCAATATGTGGGAAGACCCAGCAAGCTCTTGTTATAGAGTGGGGATTCAAAATGAGGGATTTCTGGGTTCTAGCTGGGTGTTCTTAACCACTGAGCCACTAGAGGGCTAGTTTAGAACTGGCCAAATGATGGACCTCTTCATGCCACTAAACTACAACTCCCATCAGTTCTCTGTCGTCCACTAGACTGGCCCTAGGTTTACGGGAGGAGTTGTAGAATGTTCTGAGGACAGCACGACATACATGCTCTCAGATGCGGCAAAATGCAATATAACAAGCCATTACATATTTAAAACTTTTATCATTTTATTTCATTTTTTGAATTGGTAACAACAGTTTTCTTCTATTGCAGATGAAGCAGAGGAAAGTAGGTGAAATGTCTCTGGAACTTTCCAAGACTTCTCATAAGAGTGACACAGTTGTTTTGCAAGTTTCCATGCACTCGCTAACTGTGGAGCCACTTACTAATCTTTAAGTGTCAATAAAATATTTCCACATCTTTAGGAGTGCTAGGCACTAGAGAACTATGGAATGCTTTGGCTACACTAGAAGAAAGGAAAGGGGCTAAAAATGACAGCACAGGGTCACTGGAGTTTTGAAGCACAGATCGTTACTCTTGGGATACCACTTTTGAGTTCTTTATGTACTAGGAGAAAGGAAAGCGATAAAATGACTTCCCCCATTGCTCTGTAGAATATAATTAGAATCTTAAAACAGAGTCTGAGAAAATCAGGTCTGCTTCCACACTTGTGGGATCTGAACCACTCAACTAGAATGGGTGGCTCCCAGCAGAATACTATGTGCTTTAGCTACTGACCAATAGAGGGTACACTCCTCTACAAAAGCTCAGCCATGTGCACCTAACTCCCAGTCATGCTTGGTCATGTAGCTCAGTGACCCACCGAGAAGCATAGTGGCCATATGGGCTCCTGAGAACCTGAGGCACACTAGAACAACAGCTGTTCTCCAGAGAAGAGTACAATATACCCCAGATACAGCTCTCTCTAGGGTTTTTTTGGGGGGAGTTTTTTCCCCTCAGTGAGTGGCCATTTCTTCATGTCCCTCCCCAACTGGCCAGTATTTGCCTGTTCAGGCCATGTGGTGTTTTTTCATGGCCATGGCTTGTCCTCCCTGCTAATTTTCTGAGGGACAGAGGTGATCAGGAGCCTGTGGTCATCATGGGGGGGGCATACCCAGAGGCTTCCTCCCAGATTGGTGAGGGTGAGGCCATTTTTCCAGGCAATGAGTGGACATGGGAACAGCAAGCTTACTGATCACTGTATAGGGATTTACAGCTGTTGGCTGCCCCAAGCCCACTGCCAGTCCACTAGCATGCCTGCCCTTTTTCTTTGAGGTGGGTAGCACATCATGGAGGAAGTTGGCACGGCAGCTGCAAAGTTGAAGACCATGCCAGAGGGGCTGCATGGCCCATAATGGCTGTGGAGAAGGTACATGGATGTTCTAAATGTGCACCAAAGGAAATAGAGGAAGGCCCTGAGAACACAGAGCAGTGAGAGATGGGGCCTCCTGCTCTTCTCTCTCTTCCCCCTCTTCACCTTTACCCAGAAGGAATCAGGAGCTGGTCAAGGCAGGGCAAGAAGGCAGACCTTCCCTAGACAGGGTACTTATTGATAAAATAATCAGCTCCATGAACAAAGCCAACTTGACTAAGTTGGAAAAGACCCAAGAAAAAGAGGAGGCACAGGTCTCCTTCCTCCTCCTCCTTGTTGTCTCACTCCAGAGGGAGGTACCATAAGAGGGGACACAGACATGCTTGGGTGCACATGGCTGAGGTTCTAGCAAGAAAGATTCTGTTGAGAGAGCTTCTTTTTCTTACAGTACCTACACCCGCTAGGGCTTGGAGGCCAGGTCACCCTGTCCCTTGGGATGGGGGATGCAACTGGAGCAATCCAAAGTGCAGGGTTGGAGGTATCATAAGAGGAGCAGTTGGATCAAGAGAGAGGTGATTTAGGTAAAGAGGAGGAAATGTTGGAGGAAATTATTCTCTCCACACACCTAAGCTGGTCACAGAAGTACAAGTGGGGGGCAACTCTCAGTGATCAGGTACAGCTCTGAATATCTGGAGATCTCAGCTAGACAGGCCCAGGATTTGCTCATGCCCCTCCAGGAAAAGATTTTGCCTATTCCTGAGATTTTGCAGAATGGGCTGAGCGTTGTTCAACAAGGTGGTTGCCTCTAGCTCCTGGAAAAATCTTTGCAGCCTTGGACCAATCCTCTACTAAGTGGATGGTACCTGAGGTTGACACATCCATTATTGTGTTAGCATCTAACCAAGTGATCCTCAGGGAGTCAGAAGCATACTTGAAAGTTAACTGATACAGTCTTTTGAGGCTGACTGTCTGGTGGCAAGGTGGCAACTAGCAGCTCCCTCACTTCTTCCAGTTCCCTCACTTCTCATACCACAGTAAAATGATCAGAGGAGGTTTTGATTCATTCAAACATTCCCAAGGATTTTAAAACTTGTATGGCCAAGGTCAGGAAGGCCTTGATATTCATAGCTGACAGCAGGATCAACATGTTACAACTGGTACTGAAGGCCATGGCCATCACCTCTAGCTGAGGAACTGGTCGGTGGACTTTGCTTCAAAGATGCAGGTCCTCAGTGGTACTTTTGTTGGAAAGCTTTTGTTTGGTGAGGAGGTTCTGAAGGACATTTGGTGGAACATGACTGCCCCCGCCTCAGGAGCCCCATCTGCCAAAGCAAAGGGCTCAGGCCCCAGGCACTCTCAGAGAGAGCTCTCCCAGAAGCAACCGTTTTAGGCTACACTTCCTGGTGTATGTGGAACTAGGGGGCATCAACAGTCTACCAATAGAGCAAACAGCGCAGCCTAGCAGGTGATGATGCCTCTTCTGTTCTGCTCCAGAGTGTGGAAAGGTGCAATATCCATAAATATTGGATAATAAGCATTCCATTTATTATCCAATATTTATGGAGTCTGCATCTCCACTTATCACCCCAGACCTATTTAAAGCACTCCCATTTGAGCACTCTTCAGCACTATTTTCACACCAGGAAGTACTCCAAATTTAAGGCCTGTGCATCTACAATATCCCCTAGGAGGCACAGCTTCCAAGTTCCCCAGCAACAACTGGTCCAGCGTCCTCAGGGTGCTCCCCATCTAGACACTGATTGAATCTTATTCTGCTTAGTTTTATCAACAACCTTATATAACAGATCATACTGTGGGGTCCGAGGTAGAAGACAGGGAAGCACCATGGCAGATTTTAATAATTCTGCTTCAGTTACTAGCTATTTTACACAGATATTTTCTTGCTATCAAGCTGAAGATACTCATAGTCACACTTGCTATATAGGAAACAGGCTTTCTAATTCTTAACAAATGAAGACATCAACATTAAAAAGAATGGAATTGATTCGCACAAGTCATTTATTTAGCCAAAGCACTCTCCTTACGGTTCATATATTGGGTTAATGATCTTCCTGGCATGGGAAAGTTGCCTTTCAGATTCCAGCCCTTTCCCTCATTATGAGTCAGAAGATTTACTTACACCATTTTATCAGATGCATCACTAATTATGTCCCTTCCACCATCTAAGATATACCCAAGATTAGTAATATGTTGAAACATTTCATAAGTGTATTTAAGGGATAAGACAGCTGAATTTCATGTGCTAGGAAGACCTGTTGTTACTGAAACCATCTTATGTAAAACATTGGTAAAAAATATTGTGCAGCTGGGCTCATAGATAGACCTAAGCTAAAAATGTACATAATACTTTCAGTTCCAGTTAAAGAAGGAATTTAGAACAAATTATGAGAGGGACAAAACGGGTGAATTCCTTGGATATTTTTTAAACCCTTGTTATAGGAGCCTTTTGCCAAGTTATAAAACACTTTTTTAAACACATTCTGCTTCAGATATTTGCATTTGTCAGGGATGCTCAAGTACAGCCCTCTGAATGTTCCTAAATTTCATCTCCCAGCTTTCTGTGCTGGTCACACATTCAACTTTCCTCATTCAACTCCCAGGATTCCAGGGCTAGCACATAATACTGAAAACTGCATACCTGGAGTTGTAGTTCAAGAATATTTGGAGGACTGGAGTTAAGCATCCCTTGTATATGTATTAATATGTTGCATCTATAATCTGCCCGTCTTCTGAATGGGTCAAGACATTGAACAATAGCTCCAACCCAACCCAATCATCTGACTTAGTTAAGCTGAGACGAGGCAGTGAATGGCCCACAGTCATGTGCTAGGAAGACCTAGCCTTTCTTAGAGCCTTTCCACACTTAACTGCTGGGGGAACTCCGGGGAAACTCCTGCACAGACCATCTGCATTGTGCAGAGCTGCTTCTACCCCAAATGCAGCTCTGCGCCTGCAGCATTTCCTCCAGAGCAGGTAGATCTAGAGCAGTTCTAACTGCATCTATGCTCCCTGCAGCCAGACATGGCTTCATCCGCACCTTTCCCTGCTGGGTGATATCCGAATGGAGCCCAGGGAGGGGCAGCATAAATGCAGTTAGCACTGTGTTGTCCCATCACCACAGCAATGGTGGTACACACAAAATCACTAGGGATATGCACCATTTTTATTTTCTGGTTCACTTCGCATCAAAGATAATGGGACAGAACTTCACACTTGTGCAAATGGAGCCACTTTGAACATGCTAGGCTTTGTATTCCCTTCGAATCCATGCCACACCTCTGAATACATTGTGAATCTGCTCCAAAGCTTCGAATGAAGGCATAAAAACTTTCCCTTCACGTGCAAAGGTCAGTCTTCAAATATAGCAAATATTAGATTTGAATATGAAGTTTCAAACCTCCGCAATTCATATAAATTGCAATGGTGATGAGCATTTTTGACTCATGTCTAAAAATCACTCATGGAACCTTAAAGGCTAACAAGCCTCTTATGGGACATGCAGCAGTTATAGGTAATAAGAGCCAAAAGCCTGCTGAAAGCCAAAAGAACATGTCATTGACTTAAGAGTATTGTTCATTTCCTACTTTATTCTTCACATTTTTAGTCCTCATATGCACATGGGTATATATATAGTCTTGCCACCTGAGGTAAATGTACATCTGATTAAACTCATTACAGGTTATGAAAATATGGCGTGTAATAAATTTTTGGAGGATGTCATGATACTGTATTCGGTAATAAAGACATACAGTGATCTCTTTGAAAGATATTCTTGTCAGAAGCTCAAGCCTATTCCTCTTCACATGGCAATCACATTTGACACCTATTCATCTTAAGTGTGATGGGAAGCCACAGGTCTTCAAAAAAACAAAATGATCAGCCGGAAGGTATGTTCTTTGCTTTCCATGCATAAAGCTGGTCCCTTTTCCTTCGCCCTCCTACTCAGAGATGAGCAAGAAGCTCCATTTTTTATTCAACTTTTATCTTCTGTTATATGCTCTGTCAGACATTAGTGAAAGGGAGTCATATATAAATGTTGTTATGGTCTGTTATGTTTTGATACTATAGGCCAGTGGTTCTCAACCTGGGGGTCGGGACCTCTTTGGGGGTCGAATTACCCTTTCAGAGGGGTCGCGATGAGTCTCCCGCCGCCCTTCCCTCCCACCTCCCAGCTGCTCTACCCCTGTGGTTGGGGGTCTCCACAACATGAGGAACTCCATTAAGGGGTCGCGGCATTAGGAAGGTTGAGAACCGCTGCTATAGGCTATGGTAGTCCCATGGATTTCCTCTACAGAGGGGGAGTAGTAAGTGATTCCGCTCCTGCCTGAAGGGGCATTCTCAGAAGATCGTTGAATACATTGGTAGCCTAGCAGCCAGCCAGTCTGCTTGCACTAATTTATCCCCTATGTTGGCCATTGTTTATGTGAAGAACCTGGGAGCATCACTGAGAGTTTCAGAGCAAGTTGTCATCCAAATCAAAAGGGGCTGTGAACATAACCAACCAGTATCTAGATGCAGCAATCTATTCCATGAAGGGCAACAAGCTGAAGCTGAACCATGACAAGGCTGGGAAATTTACTTGTTCCAGGAAAGGCTATAATTGCACCGAAGTTAGAGGAATATTGTTTGATGGTTCACCAAGACTCATCCTTATCCTTGGAGGCTTAGATGCTTTCCACTGCTAGGAGTACTATTATCAGCTTCAGTTCATTTATCAACCATATCCCTCCTTGATTAATGACCCCTTTGCCTGTCCATGGGCTTGTCACCAGCATGTACTGATAACCTCATTACTATAGAACACTCTATATGTAAGACTGCCCTTTTACTTATTCCTCAAGTGGCAACAAGTACAAATGTAGCCACCAGAGGCCGATTCGCACTTTGGCCTGTAGTTTACAATTAGGCAACATCTGGGCTGGTGCGTCTGCACTTACAGGAGGCGCTTACAGCCTACAAGCACCCCCTGCCTGCCCAGATATTACTTAATTGTAAACTAGCTGTGGTGCATGACATTGTGCCCCACAAGCAACCCAACCCTCCCCAATTGCGACCAGGAACTTACTCTACGTGTCCAGCTGGTGACCTTCTGCACTTTGGCCGGCTGAGGAGATCATCTGAGCTGCTATGCAAGCATGCTGGCAGATCACATGACCCCCTGCTGCGACTGCTCAAAGCATCAGTGACACTGCAGCGACAACGCTGGCGCATGTGCCACACTCAAGATGGCGGTGCCGAAGAGTGGATCAGCCGTATGATCAATCTCAGGTGAGTGATCAATCGCACGGGGGCTGGGCTGTCATTGATGAGTGCTCACAAGTGTGGGCGTCGGTGAACATTAGTTCATCATGGATCTTTCCCGTCCACAGGATGGGAAAGGATGTGCAAAATCGCCCCAGATTGCTGAACAGGGCACTTGCTCACATGTATATTATGCCTGTGCTTAATCACTAATTGCCAGTTACCTGGCAATTCAGATTCAAAGTTTTCAAGGCAATCCAGAACCTGGGATGAGATTACCTAACAGGACCACTAAGGTCATCAAGGGAAGTCTTGCATCAAATAAAATAAATTACTGAAGGTCAACACATACGTACCCACAGTCAGACTTTTTCTGTGGCAACACCTATAGTCTAGAACAGCGGTTCTCAACCTTCCTAATGCCACGACCCCTTAATGGATTCCTCATGTTGTGGGGACCCCCAATCATGGGGGCAGAGCAGCTAGGAGGTGGGAGGGAAGGGCGGTGGGAGACTTGTCGCAACCCCTCTGAAAGGGTAGTTTGACCCCCAAAGGGGTCCCGACCCCCAGGTTGAGAACCACTGATCTAGAATGATCTCCCCTCTGACATCTGAAGTGCACCTCCAATCACATATTTTAGGCACCTACTTAAGACATTCCTTTTCACTCAGGCCTTTCGAGTGTGAATGGTTTCTTCTTCTTTTTTTAACCCACTGATTTTATTTAAATTGTCTTATCTATTTTTATGTAAAGTGCTTTCAGGGGTTGATAGTGAGCTGTATATAAATAATTTAAATAAATATTGTAAGTAAAAAAAAAAAATCAACCTCCAAAGTCCACGAGTGCTGCAATAACAGGGGTCTGTTCTTCATTTAGAATAATGAAAGCACACAAATTGTCAAGCACCTTTCCAGAAGTTTCTCCAAGAGGAGTTTATGACAAAAAGAACTACGGTACATTGAGGCACTATGGATGATGAAGATTTTAGGAAAAGTGTCACTCAGACAGCCATGAGATTATGTTTCCCTATTGGTGAGAAGCCTTGATAAGTAGGGCCATGCTTTCATTGAGAGGGAGATAATTCTGCCTCAAGCACATTCAAGGATACCGTCCCTATTAGCTGGGTCTGCTTGTGCTTTTTTATGCAGTCTCTGTAACCTTTGGGACAGATGACTGATGAAGATCATAAAAACCTCACTCCGTATTTTATTTTTTCAAAAAGATAATCAGGTATTAGAAGCATGGTCAAAGTTCTGTCTGTATCATAATTTTTCCTGACAGCTGTGATCAGAATTGAACAGCATTTCAGCCTGGAGATGGTCTAATGATAACAGGATTGAAGAAAAGCAGCCTTGGATTTCATTAACTGGCATTTTGATCTATAGGACACACCATAAAGATAGAAATAAAAAGAGAATTGTGTTGATTTCTTTCCTTCCATGTATCTCAGCCCAGTGTCTGTGTGTGTGTTTTTCATTTGGGGCAATGGCCAAATAGGAGCAGGTCAAGGTTCCATTCATTTTTCACTAGTTACTGTAACAGAGATGTCAGTCATACATAATCTGTGTTCAAATAAGATCTTTGCAGAGTCATTTTAAGAATGGATCTGTGTATTCCTGATATATGTTTTCTGTGATGTGAAACCCAACCTGGTTATCTAATTAATGTGTTTTTTTGCACTGAAAAGCCTGTAATCGGAACCAGTGGGGCTGGAACAGCCAGGCCTGGAGATTCTGATCATAGAAAGGCATAGAGGTCCAGATCAGCTTGCGTCATGGCCTCAAACCTTGCACAAGCTTCAGGCAAGACACTGAGGCCTTCAAGGGCTAGGAACAAATGTTCTTAACCTCATAGGCTCTGGGGGGCACTTTTTGGGTTGCACTTTGACAGCACAGAAATCACTCCCCCACTTGAGGTGTGCCACTATTCTTGGATGGAGTCCCACTAGTCCACTTTAAAGTTTAAATATGACTACCAAATATGACTACTAGTCAAGTTTAAATATGACTACCAATAATAGTGATCAGGGCCTCCCTGATCATGATTATGCTCCATTGAATGCAGCCAAAGAAGTATTTCTGTGGGGCGCAGGGCCTCACAGATCCAAATTAATGTGTGGACTGATGAGGCCCAGAAGAATACTGTGGAGGCCTTTGATCAAGATCGAGGTCCCAAGCAGAAAGGGCCATTTTAGGGAAATCATGGACACATAATCCAGCACATGGCCTCTATATAAGAAGAGAATATAAGCAAACTACAACCTCTTGCATGTACACACATTCCATCATGCTATACAAGAGCAGGCCTCAATCATGTTCAAGAGCTACAAGGCAACCATCCAGTGTGACACTCAGACTCAAAGAGCTGCAGCTATGCCTCAGCAACAGCTGGGAGAGAAGAGATCTTAGACAAACCAAATGAATTAGATAGATGTGAAGACAGTTCCACTGGGTCATGTGGAATCTCTTTTCCCTATATTGTCCGGCTTGCTTGACACAGAACTGAAGAAGCCACACCTGGCCCACTCATCACTTTGGTCTTGCTAATATAGCTTATCAATATACTCCATTTCTGGCTCATCAGACTTATCCAACTTGGTCTAAGGAATTATGTATGTAGCTGCTGATACTGAAATTATTATATATTAGGATTGTTTTATCATGTTTTATATTTAAGCTTTATTGCTGTTTTTGCATTTTTGTACCACCCTTTGGTGGAAAGGGTGCTAGAAATAAACATTATTATTATTAATACTTTAATAGAGGCATCTGACCTTGCATCCTACTTTACACAAACTTCCCATTCATTTACATCTATTGTTAATTAGTGAAACAGATATATATAAACTTAGAAAGCTAGCACTGGCTAATAAACCGTCTTTGTACAATACTACATCATACTCCCAATTTATTTATTTTACTGTTTGTTGTTCTGAGTCACAGACCACTTCGTTAATTTGTAAGACCTAGGCAAACCTGCTCTTTTGGAACGGGTGACTCAAATGTTTAAAACAATGACCATAACAGCTGAGGAACTGCTAAGACTTTTGCACTGCAGTAAAGTAAGTAAGTGTAGAGAAATCGAATGATGTATATGTAAGTGTGGAAGTAGTCATAATTCAGCATAGTGTAATACAGTAGAGGTAGTTTTCTTACCTGCAGAGTTCTGTTCCAACATTCACCAACTCTTGGTTAGAAAGGTGGGCGCCTGTTTCCCGGAGCAAGCGAATAACGTTCTGATGCCTTCAAGGAAGAGGAGAGTTTGGTAAGTAGACCAATCAAAGGAAAAAACTTTTGATCAACTGAACCTGAAAGTGATTTCCCATTTTGACTTTTATCCATGGCAAGACACCTTTAAGTCTGAGCTATGGCAAAGTACGACAGCCTGCTGAATCTATGATCAACACACTGAAGCGTCAGTCATGCTTACACACAACCTAGGAAATTGTGAGTGGCATGTAACATGTTCAGAACAGTCCTCCGTTATTGTCTCAGGGAAACTACACATACAAAATCACAAAAGGGCTGGCAGATATGAATAAAACACTATACTACAACACATGAAAAACGGAAGTTTCCCAAACAGGTTTGCTTTTTTGCTTTTGTTTATACACATATTAGATCACACTAGTAATGCAATTTCATTTCTCAGGGTGGGGGGGGGGGGGGAAACCCTGTATTCCATCAACAGAGAATGATTAACTGCTGCTAGAATTATATAGTTGCCTTGTCCATAAGCAGTTTGTTCCAGTAGCCCATGTCCAGCATAACCAAACTACAGGAACTGTGTACAGGAAGGGCTGGACATCCAAAGTCTCTATGATTCCATGAGCAAAAATGGCCAAAGACAGCAGAGTCACAATCGTGCAGGACTTCTACATCCAGATTGACAAACAAGAAGAAGAAGAAGAAGAAGAAGAAGAAGAAGAAGAAGAAGAAGAAGAAGAGTTGGCTTCTCTACCCCACTTTTCTTACCCATTTAAGGGGACTCAAAGTGACTGACAAAGCTTCCTATACTTCTCCCACAACAGAACACCCTGTGAGATAGGTGGGGCTGTGAGAGCTCAGAAGAGAGCTGTGACTAGCCCAAGGTCACCCAGCTGGCTTCATGTAGGAATGTGGAATCAAACCCGGTATTTCCATAAAGAAGTCTGGCTCCTAACCACTAGACCAAACTAGACCAAATAAATACTGCCAATCAACTGAACATCATGATACTAGATAAACACAAGAAAGAAGAAGTGATAATAGATGGTAACACCAAGAAAGAATATGAGCAACTGGAGAAATAGGAAGGACTGAAGCTGCCTCCAGGTGTCACATACTTATTCTGCTAGTTGTGGATATTCTGGAGAGGATGCACTTCCGGAGGTACATTATTCCAGAACAATTGTCCTATGAACTGACAATGGATTTAGTTTCTTCTCTCCCTCGAACTGCCTCTGTCCCTGTCAGACAGCAGGGCAAACTTGTGCAGCAAGCCCAGGCCCTTACACGTTTAGGTGCTTGCTCCTGCAATGGGATGGTGGGTACTTATGGGTATTTCAGTACCCAGACATATGCAAGCCACCAGCTCCTGTGCTTGCACATTGGCCATTTTCAACCCTGCACTTGCTCTGTGACTATTTTCTACACGTGGATCCCAGAAGCAAGTGTCCAGAAAGGTAGGTTACATCATTATTTCCTCAAATCCTGGGTTGGGAGTTGATTTTTCCAAAATATAATGCCAGGATAATGGCACGATTTAGATCCTGTCTGGATGTAGCCTCATATTACAGCATGAACCTGAACCAAAACACGCTTTCATTTTCCTCTTCCAGCTCCCCTTTGGGCATCTTTAAAAAAGATTAAGAGACCCAGTAGGAGATTCTTAGGGGAGTGGTAAAGTAAAAGAATCTGAATAACAGACTCCTGTGAAATTCCTCAGGCAATCACAGGGTGTGGTTTGAACATACGCGCACACACAAAACTGCAGGAATATCTTGCATAGGTATGCTGGACAAAAGCCACCCCTGTTCTGTGGCAAGTCTGTTTAACTTGCTCTACAGAATTTGAAGAGATTCTTGTCAAAATTTCCTGTATCTTGATAGCTCACTAGACTGACAAAGTGATTATTAAGGCTGTGTGCCAACTGCCTTAGGTTCAGTGCTTGAAAAGTTTTTTTTTTCCAGACTGCAACATAAATGATCAGCAGCATAAACTGATCACAGGAGGTGCAGGCAGGGGTTGTGGGCATAGCTTACAGGACCCAATAGCAATTTGCCATTCATATCTGGTGTCATGGAAAGACCTTTCTGAGCTGCCTACTTAAGCAGGACCAGAAAGGGGACTACAGGTCTCCCTTCCACAGGTCAATGTGGAATATGGGAAACCACACCCATCTTGGATACGCTCCATCCACATAGGACAGAGCCTGATCCAGATCACCAGCAGACCTCAGTATTGGGTTCTGCCAGTAGACCAGTGCGGTCTTGTCCAAATCACAGAGGTGTGGTTCCATCATCTGGGCTACTGAGGGGCCCATTCTGGTGGTGTCTAGGTTCAAAGTGAGCCACTGAAATAAATTCCCTGAGGGCTCCATGGCTAGGAACTTTCATTCATGTGAGCTTCAGGGCCAGTGCAGGAGTTGGTGTGGACCAGCACCATCATGCAAACAGAGCTGTTGCACACGCAAGTTGAGATTTCCAATCACAAAATTGCCAAGTGAAGTCTTGCATAAGTGAATCAAGGTCCATTGTCTAAAGAAGGATTCTTCCCTGTTCAGACTTGTGAGCCACCTTGAGCCATTATGAAGCAGGCAGGATCCGAGTAGACAAACAAGTAAATGTGGTTGCAGTTTCCATGGAAAAAATCCCCACTGTATAAGCATGAATAGAATTATTAATGACCTATTAACAGTGTAAAATCAAGACAATGGAGTATGGAGATTTGGGTAATAAAACTCAAGGGGCATGGGGCTACTGAGGCTCTAGCCAAGACTGTGGTTCATAGCCTGCGACCAATCAGGTTCTTGGAAAAATGGACCACTGGCAGCCAACAGAAAGGTGAGATAAGCAAGGTAGAAGGTTTTTAGGTGTTTATTTTGAAAACTGTCCAGCAGACGGGGGGTTTTCCTTGCAACCACAGATGGGGCAATTCTTAATAAAGAGTCCAGTGTGATCACAGATTTAGTCTTCCTTTAAAAATAAATACCTGAACTTGATAGCATTTAGCAGCGGAGTTGTTCCAAATCTGTCCTTTGCATACACAGTGGCACCAGACTGAAGTAGATGCTTCACTACCTCCAAATGGCCTTCAGAGGATGCAACATGGAGTGGAGTGCGGCCATCATAATCCGCAGCGCTCAGGTTTCCACCCTGTTAAAAGTTTGTTTAAAGAAGTATTCTGAGTAAGAAAACTCACCAGGCACCTTCTCTGTATGTATTTAGATGCCAGGTGAAGATGCACTTCTTTATCCTGGCCTTTGGCTGTAGAAACAGTTTGCCTTCCCAATACGGTCAGACCCCTTTATCCACTGATCTGGTAACTGCAGTTTCAGTTTCCCACGGTGGCAGGATCAGCCCTCACCCCACCCCCTGTGGGTGCCATTAGGCCTATCTTAAGCTCTTCCAAGGGTTGGGACAGCTAGAAAATGGCCCTAAATGGCATGCGATTTCCCATAATGCCTTTGAAATCCCACGGGATTTCACAGGAATTATGGAAAATGGAGTATATCTCGAACAAACTTCCCATGATTCCTGTGAAATTCCAAGGGATTCCTGTGAAATTCCCTGCATTTGCTATTATCTGTGGTGAGGCCGGAAACCTATCCCCCGGGTTACAGGGGTCCGACTGTACAGAATGCCCTCCCAATAACTAACTTATCAGTTTTTAGGACAGGATAGAAATATAGAAATAAATATTGCAGCCGCCTGAATGCCCCTTACATCTTTCAAATTGCACATTATAAATTTGCCACTTTCTCTCATTCTCATGTTGCTTCAGAACTGACACTTTTTGCAAAGAAGCAACTTGGATGTACCTGGCACCTTAATAAATTAGAGAAACCTTTGAATTAGCTGCCTACAAATTCCATTGACAAGACATGTCTTAACTCTTCTTTAAATGGGGAACAGCTATTGCATTGTTCATATATGAAACAAATTATCTACATGTGCAGCCCTTGGTGGACTTGGGCTTTGTATAATTATGGTTTCAACTGTGGTTCCCAACAAAGAAAATTATTCACTTCAGACTTTGCAAACTAAGCCTTTCTATGGAGAAGTGTTAAGGATAATAACAATAGATAAGGTTTGGTAATGCTCAACGTTCAAATAGTATTATAAAACACAGTAAGCAAATCCATTATTTACCAAATTTTGTAAGGCTTTCAAGACAGCCAAGTCACCATTTTTGGCAGCTGCACAAGCCAAGGAAGGAACCAAAGCATCTCTAACAGCTGCTAGCTCCTAAGAAAATAAAACAGAGTAAGGCACATGAATATATCTTTCATAACTCCAATTACAAATTACAAATGGATTGTGATCCAGATCAATGAGGCTCTGATTGGGCTCACTGCAGACCAACAGGACCAGGGGGCATTTCACACTTCCCTTTATAGTGCAGGGATGGTTGGAGCTGATCATGTGCAGTACAAGCATGGAGCACTAAAACATGCTCCACATTTGCACTAGTACAAAGCTGGTTCAGGCCCTGGGAAGCACCTTCTGCACCTTTTTCAGGTGGAAAAGGTACTGGAGGAGCACATGATGTGTCACATGACTTGCCATGCACCCACATGACATATCACGTGATGCATTACATGATGCAGTCGGTTGCCCAGATATGGCTCCAGCACCAAGGTTATGAACATGGCTGCCATCTGGCACTCATTCACATTCACATGACTGCCATCTGGCACTCATTCACATTTCAGGTAAGTTTGGGGAGGGGTTGGAGAGGGTTCAAGCACACTAAGCATCTGCAAGTGCAGATGCTTAATGCACTTGGGGCCATTTTGTCTAAAGCTTCCTACAGCCAGGAAGCCAAGTCCAAAAAGGTCCCTGGTTCAGAACAGGCAGGCATGTAGACTAGGGGGAGATGCATTTCAGTGGTGCACCAAAGCTTGTCACCAAAATGGGCCCAACATAAACTCTGAGGCTAAAAACTGTTGTTCCTAGTCCTCAGATCCCCTCCCTGAAGCTTGTACAAGCTTAGAGGTCAGGTTGGGGACTCATCTGGACCAGCAACATTGTGTGGACAATGCTGTTCCAGACCACAAGTTTCCGTGATCCAAACCAGCAGGCTTGTCTTGTCTAGATCGTGGACTGGTAAATGCAAAAAAGACCCATCCTGGTGCCTATTCCTTCTCCAATTTTACATTTCATATTTACCAATAGATTTTTTTGCTTTGAAAAGAACAAATTGACTAAATACCTCCTTGCAGCTGATGAACAGATACTTTGCAATCTCTTGAATAAACTTGCTATCTCTGAGGGTAATCTGGCTTCCAGCAGGCACAACAGTAATCTCTCCTCTCAGATTCTCATTCAACATCTGCAGAAGAAAACAAAGAAGTTACTGTAAGCAACATGGAATCGAGTATAGATCCAAGCTCAACATATGCAGACATTCAATTTGACATAGTCGTCTCAATCACTCATTACAGTGCCCCCTGGTCTAAAATTAGATTTAATTTATTGTGAACCAGCAGTGTGATAGTAATACATGCTGTTCAATCAAGGACCCTTTCTGTATTGAGCCTAACCCCGGATTAAATCCTGGAA
This sequence comes from Aspidoscelis tigris stejnegeri, assembly GCA_023333525.1. Lineage (NCBI taxonomy): Eukaryota > Metazoa > Chordata > Lepidosauria > Squamata > Teiidae > Aspidoscelis > Aspidoscelis tigris. The sequence goes on along the minus strand of JALMGA010000003.1, from coordinate 102,402,385 downwards.
TAGGGACCTGCCATCCATATGCTAGTACATACTATGCAAGGCCCTGCTTGACATAATTTGCACAAGCATGAATAAGGCCCGGTTCAGAAAGGGCCAAGCCTGCTTAATTCCATTTCTTACACGCTGCAGGAAATAAGGGCCTTTTTGCACTTAAGAGAAAAAGGGAAGTCCAAGTATACCTAAGCATGGGGCACATGCACTGCGCAGAAATGCTTGCACTCCAGAAACATCTCCACATGTGCCAGACCATCCCCCAGCCTAGACAGAAGTGGAGCATGAAAATGTTCTCCACAGTGGATAGTACAACCCCACATGCACCATTTGCAACTCTTGCATCAGGCAGAGCAAAACAGCTGCAGTTGCACACCATGTCATCTGTTTGCCACAGCAATGGTGGTGGGCATGTCCACTGTTGCTGTTGGTGTGGTGACACAACTGCCTCTTGTATAGAGGTGATCGCACTTACCTGGTGCTTGATGAAGCACCAAGTAATTTTGGTATAGATTGGGCATTGCCAGCTGAGGAGCCAGTTTGGTCTTGTGGTTAGAACACTGGACTCATATCTCGTAGTCAATGGATTTATGAGTCCACACTCCTTCATGAAGCCAGCTGGGTGACTCTGGGCTAGTCACACCTCTCTTTCTGAGCTCTCACAGCCCCACCTGCCTCACAAGGTCTCTGTTGTTTGGAGCACAACAGAAATCTTTGTGTCCTATTAAATGGATGAGAAAAGCGAGATACAAAAGCCATCTCTTTGGGTGCTTCTGCACAGGCCCTTTAACACCCATTAAGCACACATCTGGAAATGCGCGTCCGCACACGCGTTGCTGTTTCGGACACATCCGGTGAGGTGTGTACGCACAGCAACACAGATTAAGAACGCTTTCGGGATGACGCATCCGCATTTGCGGGCCTATTAAGCACACTCCCGGTTAGGTGCGTCTGCACCTATCCATACATAAAGTGTGCTAAATAGGTGTTAATTACACACCACATTTTATGTGTGCTTAGTGGGTCTTCCGCTGTGAAAATGCATCCATTTAGGATGTGTCCGCACAGCGAAAGTGTGCCTACCCAGGGCCCTCCCCCGGCCCGCCATGCTTGACTCCTCAGAGCCAAGCATGGCGAGCCAGGGGACTCCTACCTTTCGGCTTGCCCTTGCCACAGAAGTGGCGGATCGCCGCTTCTGGAGCCAGGGGGAACTTCCCTAAAGCTCACCCTAGCCCACCTGGGGGGGAGCCTGCGGAATCCCCTCCTTACCTGCTCAGCGTCGCCCCGATTCTGCAAGGAGGAACCCAGGATGCAGCGCACCTGCGTCCTGCATGCCTCCAGAATGGCCGGGGCTGATGCTGGCAGCCCCTGCCTTCAGGAGGCATTCTGCTGCTTCTGGGGCGAGGGCGAGCCGAAAGGTAGGAGTCCCCTAGCTTGCCATGCTTGGCTCCAAGGAGCCAATCATGGCGGGCCGGGGGAGGGCCCTGGAGCATGGGTGGGAGGCGGGTGCTGTGCACAGCACCCGCCTCCAATCCGGATTTATTTCATCCTCCCACCGCATGTGCGGAGGGACGGGGAGGGGGTAGATCCGCATCTATTAGCTGAGGATCTACACCGTATATCCAGATCTACCGGGCATCCGGATTAAGTAAAACCGGGTCTTCTGGAATCCAGTTTTACTAAATCCGGGTGTGGTAGATCCTGATTTATTAAGCCCTGTGCGGAAGCACCCTTCCTCTCTAACAAGCAACATTTTCCAAATTATAGATCCCAAGACCTTCCCTCAGTGAATGGCTGTAGCTTAGTGGTAGAACAAACTGCCTGAGAACAGAGGGTTGCCGGTTTGATCCCCAGCCTGACCCTGGAAGTAGGCAACGACAAATCACTTCTGTATCTCTGCTGAGAAAACTGTGCCCATGCAGTCAACAGCTCAGTGGTACCCAACAACAACAACAACAACAACAACAACAACAAAGGTGTCACAGAAGGAGAATTCTCAAGACCTATGACACACACAGAGAGAGAAAACAAAAATCTAAAAAAGACCTGATGCAGCTCAGGAGAAACTGCTTTTCAAAAAAAAATAAATTGAATTGAAAAAAGAAGGGCTGCTACATGTTTGCAGGCTTATACATGTATACAGTGCTTCTCAACAGATTGTGGGTCTGCTGCTTCTGCAATGCAAAAGTTCTCCATTAATAAACAGAGTCTGGGAATATAGAAGATTATGATAACTATCTGAAAATATTGCTGTACAAGGTTGAAGAAAGCAAGGAGTGCTGTGGGAAGCAAGGACTACCCCAGCTCCAGCACTGTTTAGGCATGCCTGTAAAAGAAAATGGGAGAAAAAGGAAAACATTGTAGGTGTGTGAGCTGGGATCATCTTGTTGCTCTTTCCTGAGGGAGGTTAAAACACTAATTCACCATACAGATACATGTTCCCATATTGCATTAGAGCAGGTGTTTCTCTGCTCCTTCTTTTCTCCAGGTTTCAGACCGTATGTGATTATTCTTCAGCAGCAATTTTATCTCTGCTTATTAGGAGATATGAATAAGTAACCAGAACACATGTGCTTTGTGAATTGTTGTCAGAATTTAATCCTACGTCATGAGACAGTGAAAAGGCTGTGGGCTCTGAAACCTTTAGTATATCCAGCAAGGCTCAGCAAAATTGAATAAGTGGCACGTAAAATTCCTCCTTCTAGTTCACAATTGGGAAGTGAAGGCTACAAAAATATTGTTGGTGTTTGATACAGAGTGGGCCAATTTGCACTTGGCCTGGTAGTTCATAGGGGAATGCTACCAGAGCATCTTTATTTGAAGGAGCCATTCTGGCTTCTTCCATGTGGGCACATTCCCACAAGGAATCCATGTGTGAATTTGCCTTGCGCTAGCAGCAGAGCTAGTAAGGGTCCAGATACATCCTGTGCATATCTTCGAGGTGCTGGAGGGGCATGTCATGTGCTGTGCTGATGAGGCGCACCACACGGTTGCTCCACTGACAGGACTGGCAAGTGAAAATGGTGGCAACCGGTCACCCATCTGCACTTCCAGTAAGTGTCTGGACAGTATGCTTAGTGCATAATAGGGTCATTTTGACCTTTGCTTCTCGTCCTTTGGATGGTTCAAAAGGCCCAGTATGTACAACCCCCTAGGATTTTTAAAACTTTGAGCATAGCAAGTTGGTCTTGCCTCCCACCCTTTGAAGGGTTTCAAGAGCTGGTGACAGTTTTGCCTTTGTCTTCTGCTTAAAATGCCCAGAAGCAATTGATGGGCCACTGAGTGAGGCAGGACACTGGACTAGATGGGCTGTGACCCAATCCAGCAGGGCTTCTCTTCTTGGGGAAATATTTTGGTTAAAATAGTCATTAACCCTGTTGAACATACTGAAACCACTTTGACAGCAGATAAGTTCTCAGCCTCTCAGACTGTCTCATCCTCAAGAATGCTCAGAGGGTAATCACAGAAGATGAGAGGGGAAAACATGATAGAAGGACGTCTAAACCATAGGCTTCTTCCTCTGATCTCTGTTGTCTCTCCTCTTTGTACATGCAGGAGGATTCTCACGCTCCCCTGGGACAAGAGCTCAAGAATTCCCACAGCATCCACCTACTCATCTTTGCAACGAAAAATCAGGAAAAAAGCTTCTTTTGCTTCGGAGCATCTCCATTCAGAGCTTTACTCCAGGCTTCCAGAGCCACAAAGGAGGAAAATCCGCAGCAGAAAAAAAAACCCTTTAAATAAGACTACCTCCAAACTTTTTGGAAGCCACAAGTTTTCCTAGTAACATGGAGACGCTCCCAGGGTATTGTCATGGCAATGTTAAGCTGGCACCCTGTCAACCAGAGAGGGGGCAGGGAGAAAAAGATGCGGGCAAAGAAAAAATGGCTTCCATGGGGACAGAAGATACATTTTAAATGCATGTTTTAACTAACCTCATGGGGACGCTTATTGCGGAATAGAACGCACATTTTTAAAGTCCGTTGCAATAGAGACAATAGAGAGACAAAAAGAGACCATGGAGACATGCCCTTTGAGTTTCTCCTTGGACTAAAAGGGGAGCTGTTGCTCACAATAAAAAATTACTTCTGTCATTTGGCTGCAGCATTCACTTTCTTGTATAAAAAGACTGAAGATTAAAATAAACATTTGTCACTTCTTTATTTCTATGCATTTATATCCCTCCCTCCACCAAGTGGCCCCAGGGCCGGTCACAACATTCACCAAAACATAAAGCATCAATAAAATCAAGAGAACATTCTTAAACTTAAGAATATAATTAAAACACAATCCTCCCCTATCAGTAGGGACACGTTAGGAAGGAACAAAACATCAAAATCCTGGATGAAGATATTACTTTTAACCAAGCGCTGAAACCCATGCAACATTGGTGCCTGGCGTATCTCTGTTGGAAGGTTGTTCTAGAGGCCAGAGGCCACCACAAAGAATGCCCTGTCACATTCCACTCTGCCCCTTGAGAGCAGAACAACAAGAAGGCTTTTCCCTTGTGATTCTACTATCACAATAATGGCTGTATGTTTACACTTTTCTTTCTCTGTGTGCACACACACGTATATTAGCATACACACATACAGACACCACACACATCATGTAGTGAGACTCATGTATTCCATTGGTTAGGGAGGAGCAGAAAATTCCACGATTGTCTTTAAGTTGACAAAATTCATCACCTTTCTTTTCTCCTCCAAGGTACCAGGTTTGCTTAGGACGTAGGAAAGCTTGGCAAGGGCGGCTTCCGGTGTCATATCCGCTCCTGGAATTACACCTGCATCCATAAGAGTCTATTGATGAAGAAGAAAATACACCTGGAATCAAGGTATTGTTTTGCTAGCTATAGCTAATTCCCCCAGACTCCTTTGCCCTCATTATACATCCTATAATTCCAAAGGAATTCCTAACCTTCAGAAAACACTTTTTGGGTTTGTAAGGGGGTAGGGAGAAGAAGACCAAGGGCCTGATAATTAGCCTTGAAGAGGTGCATGCAACCCATTACAACAGACACAGTAATGATAGCCATTTGTACCCTTAAATTACTGGAGCAGATCTACTAGACCGGCCCAGAAAGTCCTGTTTCTAGCCCGGTTGGTGTCATTCACATTGCGAGGGTTAGAACACCATTGTTTTGGTCCAGCAACACCACCAATATGGATGGTCCATTCCCTGATAAGTTTCTTGTGATTCATCCTTCCATCAGAAGTTCCAGCCATCTCTATCTCCAATTTAGTAATGCATGCGTTGCTACTACATTCCATCCAGTGTGCAAGGGCAGGATTGAGCATTGGAGGGTCTGGACCCTAGCATCCAGAGCAGACTCTGGAGCTCACATGTGGATTCAGAGCAGTGACTTTGGTGCAGCCTCAGTCACATGGCCTCAGAATACTGCTTTTAAGGAATCCACAGCTGGGCCAAAACAGGGATCTCTTAGCACATTTCTGGAACACTTCAGCAGAGCACACATGCAGAAGAAGCAGTCCAGTGATCCACTTGTTCCAGTATACTAGGTAAGTGTGGAAAGGACCATAATTTGCAAAACATCCTAAGAACTGAGTGCCCACCATCCTCTGAAATACTCTCACTCATACAAAAGTTTGGGAGAAGTCTCATATTATATGCTTTAAGCACCTATTGAAGACAACTCCATTCACCCAGACCTTCTCTGTGTGACATCTACACTATTTGATTTGTTTTTCTTACCACTCCCCACTGTTCTAGTATTGTGTTTCATATCGTTCTTGTACTTTCAGCATTTTTTTTAATTCTTTGAGCACTATCATGGCATCATAAGGGTGGAGGGATCTGTGGTCGCTGTACCCTCAGGGCACAACCAGGACACCATAAATACCCCATACAGATCTTGACAATGCTCCAATCAGAACTATACCCCCTTTCCTTTATCCTACCAAGTCACTGCTATGTGGTACAGAACATGCAGGATGGAGAAGGGGGGAAATTGGTTGTTAGAGCATGATAAGTAAATTGTATAAAAGAGAAGTGGAGTGCTTAAGACAGAACAAATGAGATCTTCAGAGAAGACTGAAATGCCCTTTTTATTCATGGATAAAGGGATCACTCCGTGTGAATTTGTTATGGACATAAGTTCACCCATTTTCATTTTTTGGGTATAATCAGGAAAGAGATCTAAAGGGGGCTGAACCATACTATAGCAGGTGGATACTGCATGAATTTGTCTTCCCTTTTGCCCAATGTGTTATGACGTGCTGCTGAGTCACAGAACCTTTGTCATCCTATTAGAGCACAGGGGGTGTTGTGATGGTGGAGAGGGGTGGGGATCTTAAAGTCTCATAATGGAATTTCAGGATGGGAACAGAAAGGTGTGAGCATAGCGACCCAAACTGAGGAAAGATTATCAGTTATTAGACATGGCTGGAGTTACCGTGTTCTGAGTCCTGTTTCTTAAAAAGATGGACAATTTCAGCAAGATGTGACCACAGCCAGACTCAAAGGCATTTCTGCACTTACCTTGGCTAGGATGGCTCCAGCTGGGAATTGTTTCAGTAGGAATTGTTTCAGTCCTGCAACAAGGTCATCTGGTCTTGGAATGGCTGCTCTGGAACAGCCCCCATACTGTTCCAAAGCTTGTGCAAGCTTTGGAGCCTGCTATGGAAGCTCCAACAGCCAGGGAAAAAGTTATTGGCCTCAAATCCCTGAGGGATTCATTTTAGCAGTGCAATTCTGTGTGTCACCAAAATGGATCCCCCTGCTGAACTGGCCCATGACGGTGGGTGCCAAATGACTCTTGGACCAATTTACTCATTTATAGGATGGCAGTAGAATTTTTTTTAAGTCTACCACTGTTCCAGTCTAGTATATACAACCTCCATTCCACATTGACAGAGCATATAAGTGGGAGGTATGGCCTCTATATTGTGCACTAGCGTGTGGAAAAGAGAAGCCTAGAATGGGCTGAGGCCTCATGCTATACCAAGATACCAGTGAATGAGGAAAGGCCCAAAGTCTGAATCAGAACTAGTACTGTACATTGTACCAGACTTTAGTAAAGTTCTTTTTCATGGGCAAAACCTTGGAGGTCCTTTAACTAAATATACTTGGAACTGAGATTTAAAAGGGAGTTAGTATCAGATTATTTTTCTTTACAGAACTATTGGTCACTGTGGCCTTTGTACTCACTATTGGTCATGCTTAATCAAATGCTTTCTAATTTGATCTACCACTTCATCATTCTCAATCACTGGGAACTGGAGTCTAAAACATCTGGAGGCCACCAATTTAAGAAAACTTGTTTCATAGTCTGCTGTCTGAAACAGGGCTACATAGACTACAGTCTTCCAGATACTGCTAAGCAACAGGTCCCATGAGCCTCAGTCACTTTGCTAAAGAATTATACAATTGTATTGCCCCTTCCTTATATATATTCAGGAGGGCGGTGAAGACGCACCTCTTTACCCTGGCCTTTGGTTAAGTTGATTATATTTCCCACCCAGGCCACACACTATCATTTTAAACATAATGTGTATTGCTTTAAAGTTGTTGAATTTTTAAAGTCTTTTAATGTACATTCTGTTTTAATCTGTTGTTTGAAGGTTGTAACCCGCCCAGGGACCTTTGGGTATGGGGCAGGATATAAATGTAAATAAATAAATAAATAAATAAATAAATAAATAGAATCATTGAATCATAGAATGGTAGAGTTGGAGGGGACCTCCTGGGTCATCGAGTCCAACCCCCTGCTCAAGGCAGGATCTCCTAAACCATCTCAGACAGATGGCCGTCCAGTCTCTGCTTGAAGACCTCCAACGAAGGGGAACCAACCACCTCCCGTGGCAGCCTGTTCCACTGGTTGATCACTCTTACTGTTAGAAATTTTTTCCTAACATCTAAACTAAATCTTTTCCCCTGCAGTTTCACCCCATTGTTTCTAGTCCTTCCTTGAGAGAGTGAGAACAGGGCTGATCCCTCTGCCTTGTGACAACCCTTGAGGTATTTGTAGACAGCTATCATGTCTCCTCTCAGTCTTCTTTTTGTTAGACTAAACATTCCTAGTTCCTTAAGCCGTTCCTCATAGGACATGGTTTGCAGACCGTTCACCATCTTGGTAGCTCTCCTTTGAACCTGCTCCAGCTTGTCAGTGTCTCTTTTAAACTGGGGTGACCAGAACTGGACACAGTACTCCAGATGAGGTCTGACCAAGGTAGAGTAGAGGGGGATAATAACTCCACGTGATCTGGACTCTATGCTTCTCCTAATACACCCCAGGATTGCGTTTGCCTTTTTTGCAGCTGCCTCGCACTGTTGACTCATGTTCAGTTGATGATCTACCAGGACACCCAAGTCTTTTTCACATGTGCTGCTGCTCAGCCGAATTCCTCCCATTGTATATGTGCTTTTTTCATTTTTCTTGCCCAGGTGCAGAACCTTGCATTTTTCTTTGTTAAATACCATTTTATTAGTTGCAGCCCATTGTTCGAGTTTCTCTAAATCTTTTTGAATCCTCTCTCTCTCTTCTCTGGTGTTTGCAATCCCCCCTAGCTTTGTGTCATCAGCAAATTTGATCAGTTTCCCTTCAACTCCCTCGTCCAGATCGTTTATAAAAACATTAAACAAAACTGGGCCCAGGACAGAACCTTGTGGTACTCCACTTGACACTTCCTTCCATTTGGATGTGCAGCCATTTAAAGCCACTCTTTGAGTACGATTACTAAGCCAGTTTTGAACCCACCTTATAGTTGCCTTGTCAAACCCATATTTGATCAATTTTTCAATGAGGATCGCATGAGATACTTTGTCAAATGCTTTGCTGAAATCAAGAAATACTATGTCTACTGCATTTCCTTGATCAACCCATTCAGTGATTTTGTCATAAAATGAAATCAAGTTAGTCTGACACGACTTGTTTGATACAAACCCATGTTGACTACTGTTAATTATTGAATTCCTATCCAAATGCTGACATATGTGTTGTTTAATAATTTGTTCGAGAATCTTTCCTGGTATTGAAGTCAGGCTAACAGGCCTGTAGTTCCCTGGGTCTACCTTCTTCCCTTTTTTGAAGATAGGAACAACGTTTGCCCTTCTCCAATCGTCTGGGACTTCTCCTGTTCTCCATGACTTCTCAAAGATTACAGCAAGTGGTTCAGCAATTACCTCTGCTAATTCCTTCAGTACCCTAGGATGTAATCCATCTGGACCCGGGGACTTAAATTCGTTTAAGTTAGCTAAGCGTTCCCTTACTCTCTCAGTGTTGATTTTGTGTCTTGATTCTCCTAGTCCTTCATCAGTACAGTGAAGGACTGTTGCATGTACATTATCCCTCTTGGAAAAAACAGATGCAAAATAGGAGTTCAGAATCTCTGCCTTCTCAAGATCACTTTCGATCACTTCTCCATTCTCTCCCTGCAGACTTCCCAAAACCTCTTTGACTTTTCTTTTGCTGTTGACATATCCCCAAAACCCTTTTTTATTGTTTTTAGTCTCTCTTGCAAGCCTCAGTTCATTTTTAGCTTTAGCTTTTCTGATACTTGCCCTGCAGATTGTACTGATTTCATTATATTCCTCCTTAGATATGTATCCCTCCTTCCATTTCTTAAACATTTCTTTTTTCTTTTTTATCAAGAAAATAAATAAATAAATAAATAAATAAATAAATAAATAAATAAATAAAGTTCAGCAGTACCCTGAAAGTTATAATTTGGGTACCCAGGTCCAACATGGACTATGGATTTTTGTAATGCTACGGTTTTACCCAAATGTTTCATATGTGTCTACCATTTTAACTGTAATCTGAACAAGCACACCGTTGAAAGTCAAGCAAATATTAATATAAATGATTCACAGAAATGGTAGCCACCACCTTAAAAAAAACTTAACAGAAAACCTTTCCAGCTAAAGAAATGATCTTAGCACCAATATTGAAATACAAAACTTATCTCACCTTTCCTGTGGCATAAACTAAAGAAACAGTTCCTTGCAAACACTGGGTGCAATTCAGAATCATTACTCCACGATCAGTTGCATCTTTCAGTTCCTGGAGCAGATCTGGACAATTATTCGGTGCGTTCCCACTGCCATAGGTCTCCAGGACAACTCCTTCTATTGGGCTCTGAAGAAATGCTTTTACCTGCACGGACAAAAGCATTCTATACATTACACACAAATGTGTTTCAAAAATATTTGACACAACTGAAATTCGGCATCATCTTCATTTAATGTCCACCTCCCCTTCCCATCAATTTTCTTTCTTTTCTTTTTTTTTTTTCATCTTTGAGATTCCAGGAAATTGAAGATGATCAAAATGTGAATTAGATGAGCAGGCCATTAGGTGTTTCTATAGGAAGAACACGGCAGGTCATGTAAATAAATTTATTTTCCCCCTCTCATCTGTGACAAACTATAAAGTGAAGATGGTGGGACAGGCAGGGAGAGGCAATCGATCATAATAGAGATTTGATCACTATAAATTGAATTGTGGTTCAGAGAGATCAAAAATGAAGTTTAATCTGAAGCCTCCCGTCCTCACCACTTCCATTTTGCAGACCACCAATTCTAGTCACATAGGTATACCAATTTCTAATACTAAACATGACAATTATTCTTAGAAACCATCAATAACTCTATTTTACATGGATCTGGCGAATCTTTTTAAAACCGCTAAAAATGGCAGTAGGAACACTTTGTGGCAGAGACACATTTGCTATTAATGGTGTGGAATAGTATAAGTATGCCATTCCAACACACTCAGGTTCAGGTACAGGGGCCACAATTTACACCACGAGGACCAGAGCCATCCACAATTTACCTATGAGCACTTGCAGTGTGGATGGTCCCTCCCAGACCATCCAAATCACCATAGCAATGGCTGCAGCAACTTTCACCACACGTCCGGCCATTGCCATGGCAATTGTGACATGACATGCATTTGTGTAACTGCACCCACAACGCCTGTCTCCTCACAGCTTTGCATCTGGGGCTGGGCACAAATGCTGTTGACTGGGAATGACTAGATGAGGAAGGGGTGCTCCAAGACACTCTTCAATGCTCCGGGATGGAGGCAGTCATGTGGGGTGCAGACAGAGCATCTCAAAGTGTCATCTGATGCTATTCCATTCCCTTATCAGACAAGAGAATGAACTGACAAAACACACACACGCCACACACACACATACACGAAAGCTCTACTTAGATGGAAGGTAAAGGATGCCATTTCTGAATAATCCTCCAAGTTAAAGAATTTAGAAAATCAGTCTTCCTGCCAACAGAAAACTAGCACATCAGGGAGAATTTATCCAAATGTTTTGCTGACTATGCTGGCTTTCTAATAGCATGGAATTCTTAAAGGTCATCTGAAATTATTCAGCCCATTCTACTACTTCAGAATTGCAAATATCCGATTTTTTCTTACTCACAGACCACACCTAAGATAATGTGCACGTATCAGCTCTATGGCCATGCACTGCCATCTCTGTCAGTTTCATGCTCACAATTCTCACAGACCCAATGTTTCCACGTGTTCCAGATAGTTTAGGAACCTGAGAAAAGGCTTCTGTATACCTATTGCAATGAGACCTTGAGTAGCTTATGAGACTGTGGGAAGAGGACTGAGCTAGGATGTTCTAGATACTAAGTGTTGTTTGCACCAAGCTGTAATCTGTTATTGAAATAAAGTGAAGAACATACAGTACTTTGAGCCATCTTCTGCCTTCTAATTCTGATCATGTGCGTGTGTGTTCATAGGCTATTGCTATTCTCAAGTCTGTTTACATATTACATAAATTCCTAAAACAAGAAGATGCCTTCTTTGCAGAGCAGAAGACGATAGGGGTTGCCCAACACTTCCTGCAACTCAGTGTCCCCCTTCAGTGGTTTATTTTCTTTCCATTACACATCGGATCTCGATTTCTTAAAAAAACAAAGAAACTAGTAGCACAGTTTGGGCAGCAATACAGGTTAAAGATGTAGACACCCTGCATTTCTGAATGCAGCCTTTCAACAACAGGTCACCTTTTTCTCACCCCAGTCTCTTCAAACATCCATTATACAAGCATTCTCCCCGCCCTAAATAAATGAGCTTCAGGGGCATGCTATCTGCCAGATCTTTCATTACATTTCCCAAGAACTTGGGTTGCGGTGGCTATTACAAGAAATGGGAGCACTTTAGGATGTTTCTGTCCCAGGTGAACAAGTGGAGTGAGAGTGCTGAGTGGTGTTTATAATCAAGACTTGTAAACTTGAGTATCATCATCATAGCTTTTCTTTTTGCCATCTGCCACTCAAAAGAGTATAGCCTCACCGCTGCAGCTGTGATCCCTGGGAAAATCCTCAACAGCCCTACATTGCTGTTGACGTTGGTGTGGATCGCAAATTTCTTGGTGGTGTTGGCTCTCCAAACTGTCTCCCAATTAACTGTGAAGACAAAACAAGTATCTTTCATTTAAGAAATGTATTTTTAAAAAATCTTAATTAGGAATTTTACATCCCACACTTCAACAAAAGGTCCCAGGATGGGTCATGGTAATAAAGAGATAAATTACATGACATCAGCTTAAAATACATTAAAGTATAACCCTTACTACAGCAGGGCTACACTGACAGAAAGCTAAACATCAAAAGCCTGGATGAAGAGGCATTTTCTAACCAGACGCCAAAAACTACTTAAGTACCTAGTGAACCTACAGAGGTAAGCTGTTCCACAATTTAGGGCCACCACAGAAAAGGGCCTCTTGCATGTCCCTGCCCCTTGTACCTCTGAGAGACGAGGAACTACAAGGTCTCCTTGAGATCGCAGTACCCAGGCAGGTGGTATATGGTAGAAAGCACTGTTTTAGAAAGCAGGGTGTCGATTTCCAGAAGGGGGAGACCTGAACAGGTGAAGGTTTTGCCTTTGTCTTCTGCTTGAGAATGCCTAGAAGCAAATGCTGGACGGCTGTGTCAGATAGGACACTGGACTAGATGGGCCGTGGCCCAATCTGGCAGGGCTCTCCTTATGTTCTTCCATATGTACCCCCATCTTTTTAAAAGGAAGTAAGGGGCAGGAAGCATCACCTCTAGAGCAGGACCTTGTGGACAACCCATCCCCAAGACAATCATAGGTTGGCTTTTTGGCACTGTCTGAAAGGAACACTTTAATCCTTCCTAAGAAATGTCACAGAATTGTCACTTGGGCTTATACCCAGGCAAGTATGCACAGGATTTCAGCTTTCAGTTCAGTTGGAGATGAATATGAAACAGAGCAGGATGTACTTCATATTTCTCTTTGTTCCTTCTTCTTACCTACAAAAATGGTTTGTCTAAAATGTATAGACTCCTTGGTAAACAGAACTAACCTACACTTGTTTGTAAAATACAGGTAAGCTGAGGGTTCTTTATGATTTACTGGAAGATTTGTAAATGTCATGGGCAGGATTCCTGAGTCCTAGATTTTTAACAGCAGCTTTGGAATGATTTTTTGTTTGAAAGATCCAGGGACTCCCTCAGGTTCAGATGTTCATGCCAATGACAAACTATTGAAGTCAGAGTTCCTTCATTCAGTTGGGTAGACGCTTTTACACCAGGATCTGGTTGATTAATTACTATTATCACCTCTTCTGGCAGCAAATTCCATAGACCGATGATCCCCTGGCCTGGCTGGAGAAATACTTCCTCTTGTCTGATCTGACTCTCCTACCCATCATCTTCATAAAGTGCCCCCTTTATCTTTAGCTAGTGTTATGTGATAAAGAATTCCCCCCCCCCATCCACCTTTTCTATAAATGCCATCAATGAATAATGGCACAACTGCTACTACCTAGACGTTCAAGACTGCATCCAGTGTCTCCAGAAGCTGCCATACTGTAGGCAATTCCTATGCAAGCTGTGATGGACAACAACACGAGAGATGCTCAGAACAAAGAGGAATGAACAAACCCATGAGTTTCTTGCACAGGGCCTGCTTACTATAGCCCAATCTGTGAAAGAAGTAAATACTATCTGCAATACAGTTTTTAAAGTGTTTCAGGGGGATGACATAAAATAAGTTTCTATGGAGGGAAACATTCTTTTTACTTAGTAAGCACTTCTATAATAATGCACATATAGATGAAACTCTGCAAAGCCATCAGCAAAGTGACACATATTTCACACATCTTAAAAAGACAGATGTTGTTACTCTTCCCACTAATCATCTCTGGAGTTTATAATGCAGTTACTCGTGATTAAATTAAATGGCAATGATTCAATTAAACCTGATTATATGTTGCAAGCCAGATGCTAGCTGTTTAACTAATAGTCACTCTAGAGTTCCATTACTAAATGCCTAACACTCATTATTAACTCTGCAAAAGCTCACTATCCATTCCTAGCTGGCAATGGTGTGAAAATAATTTGAAGAACATAAGAGGAACCCTGTCCATCTCATCCAGCATCCTGTCTCATACAGTGGCCCATAAATTGCTTCTGGACATTCTCAAGCAGAAGGTGAAGGCAAAACCTTCATTTGCTCTCCCCACAAAAACTTCCAGAGAAGAGTCAAACACTCTAACCACAAGACCAAATTGGCTCAAAAGCCTCTCATTTAAAAGTGAAAATTAAAAAAAAAGAGGAGTTATCTAGCTCTGTACTATATGTTTTGACTTGACAAGCTTACAGGTATAGTTCATTCAATAATTTGCCTCCTTGAGTAATGTAAGGCAAGATCCGCATAGCCCAAAAAACTTTGCAAAAAGACAGCTTGAAGCACAAAGACCACCTGTCACATGCCAGGAATGTGATACACCAGAGGCTAGTACAGTGATGGTGAACCTTTTGAGCTCGGTGTGTCAAAATTAGCAAGAAACCTAGCTTAACTCAGGTGCTGTGTCACCTCTAGAAATATCCATAATTTTGTGAATTTTGTAGCTCCAGTAATATTTTATTAAAGGCAAAAACAAATAATTCTTTACATTAATTACTTTTGTTGCTGAATTTCGTTTGCTAATATTCAATTGAAAGTTGGTATTTTGCACACTTCAAGAACAAGCACGCACTACACGCCCAGGTGCCAGGGTGACCATGTGTGTCACCCAAAAGGGCTTGGTGTGTCA
This sequence comes from Aspidoscelis tigris stejnegeri, assembly GCA_023333525.1. Taxonomy (NCBI): domain Eukaryota; kingdom Metazoa; phylum Chordata; class Lepidosauria; order Squamata; family Teiidae; genus Aspidoscelis; species Aspidoscelis tigris. Next base: position 102,387,341 of record JALMGA010000003.1, on the reverse strand, counting down.
CCTGTGACACGCATGTCATAGGTTGGCCATCACCGGGCTAGTATGTTCCCAGGGGCCAAATCTATTCACAGGATTTATTGTTCAACATTTTGGAGAAACCTGAAATATAGTCATTGGCTGCTTAAGACAGCAGGCAGATATCCCACTAGGAGGTGATAATACAGGACGCCCCCACCCCCGGGGATTCCTGCCACCAAGTTAGACAAATACCACAAAGACAAATGTCTTTATTTAATTTATGTCGAAAGCATTGCATTCAGCCAAACAAGCTGTAAGAGGAACAAACACAATGTATAAATGAGTTTAAAAATAACATTCATATCAATAAAATACTAAAAATTTGATAAAATATTGCCAATAAAATAAGGACAAATAAAGATAATATTAAATCATTTTTTTACCAGAAATGCGAAACTGCACTGCAATGTCTGTGGCACTGAACAATTCCTCCACTGTATGTGAGACAGGACATTTTGGACAGGAATACAGATGTTGGGTTGCTTGTTCAGCAGCACATTCACATAAAATGGTAGAGTCTTCTAAATAATTCCATTTAGCAAGATTATTTTTTGTTCTGCCAACGCTATTTACATATTATCCATGCTTGGTTTGCACCAGGGGGAAGAGCCATTTGAGCTATTGGATTAGCTTTGTGTATTCAACCGATGCCTGCATCTAGACATTCAGGTGTCCAGAGTGCCCAAATGTGCTCATTGTCACCTCCATACATGCATGGTTGCCTGTTTCAACCTCAATGCACACCTGCTGGGTGGAGCAACCAAAGTAGCTTTGTCTAGGCGATAAGTAACACATTATCATTGGAAAACCCGTGACAGGTGTGGGGCTCTCCAGCAATAGATTTTAGAGTATTTTGGGGGGGGGTGGTGCAAAAGTGAGGCTATGATGGGATTGCCATGAGGCAGCCCCACTATAGCAGTGCCATAACGGTGCTATATTCTCAACATCTGGACAGAGCCTTTGAGATGACATTGTTTGTCATCAATTGCTACTGAGTGACAAACAAAAATTAAACAGTATAATTTAAAGATGGAAGTCAATTCTCTTATAAACATTTCTGGACTCTCTCTCTCTCTCTCTCTCTGTCCCGCACACACACACATACAGACTGAGAGGCTGAGAGTGAGGAATATATATTCTACTGCTGACTATTTCATTAATAGCAATTTTTTTCCTGAACTTTTTCTAACACAATACAATGGTTTCAACACATCTTATTCAAGTATCAGTCTGAATTTGCTAAAGAATTATACAGTACTGAATTCTGTGTGTTTTAGAAACTCAAAAACCGTATAAATCTCATTAAAACACAAACACATACCCAAACTGAAAGCAAAGCCAGAAAGCTAGTAAAGTGTAAGAACAAAAACGGTCCATTCTGCTTTATTCTGCCTTTGGCCTTGGTCCACTGTCATCCTAACCTACAATTTACTGTATTTTTTGTCATGTAAGATGTATTTTTGTCCAAAGATAAATTATTATAAAACCACCCTATGTCCTTTTTTAAAAAAAAATTTCTAAATATTCCTTGCCAAATTACAGGTGTGTCTTATATGCTAGTGCATCTTAAAAGGCACTAAATATGGCACAGTATTTACATTTCTTATTCCACCCACATAAATGTTTCAAAGGCCACAGAGAGTCACTCAAGAAATTCAACCATTTGGCTTCCCCGCCTCTTGCTGCCCACTGCCCACCCCATTGTGCCCTCTGAGGATGCTGCCAAAGTCAAAAGCATTTAAGTCCAAATAAGCACTACAGAGGTACATTGAGAGGAGATAAAACCAGTCAATACTAAAGGAAATCAACTCTGACTGTTCACTGGAAGGACATAATACTGAAGCTCAGATACTTTGGCCACATAATGAGATGACAGGACTCACTGGAAAAGATGGTAGGGAAAACTGAAGGCAAAAGGAAAGGGATTGAGGAAGATGAGATGGATAGTGTCATGGAAGCAACAAACACGAGCTTGGGCAAGCTCTTGGGAGACAGTGGAGGACCAAAGGACCTTGCCTGCCATGGTCCATGAGGCCACCAAAGGTTGGACACAACTGAACAACAACAATGTATGAGTACAAATCCCAAGCCAGAGCTATGTACCTCAGAGGTAATCTGGGCTGTACTGAGGCATCCTGGGGAAATCAGGCAACTATACCAAACTTAAAGTTGACACAAATAATGCATTGTAGGAGATATCCTCGAACAGATAACCCTAGGATAATACTGAAAGAAACACTAGTAATTCAATACCACAGCTGAGGACATGTAACTGGCTAGAAGCTGTTACATGTCCCTTGACGTCCCAGTGCACCGGAGCCAAGGTGAAAACTGAAAGCAGATTGGGACAGACTTTCTAGGAGATGGTTCTTAAATGATCAGCTTTAGAAATCTCCCATTTGTCTGCGTACTCTTGCTAAGAGAAGTTGTTGCACCTGTTTGTCTGTAGTTGCCAGTAACTAGAACTGAACACGGTTGAGAAAATCTCTCTAGGACTTACTCAACAACTACTGGTTTTTTTTCAAAACAGCAGAAAGATATGCATACACATACCGATGTAAGTGATTGCTAATGTAAGTGATTGCTTAGTTCAGTCCCAACCATGTAATTGTGATTTTATTAGAAATCACACCCAGAATGAAGAGTAGTCAGGGCCTTAGATTCTCCCAGAAAAGAAATAAAAGCTAAAGAAGTAGCATTCCCAGGATTCACAGTGAATTTAGGAAATCCAAAGACATCTCACAACGCCACAAAGACTAAAAGAAATATTACGAGGTCATCTAAATAATGGCATATTGAACATCTTATTTTATTTACTGTATTCATATTTGTATTTACCTATGTATTTCTTCAGTGTCATAAAAACAGGTCTGACAACTAAAGCTAAAATTTGTTATAGAATGTTCTAATAATACTCAAATACTCCTGTTCCTCTAACAGCAGACTCAGGAAATTGAAAGAGGCCATGTCTACGTCTACCTATAGGTCCAGACCAAAGATCAAGGAGTCCCACCTCCCTAGTGTCTAGCTCTATCTGCACAAGATGGAGCCAGATCTGGATTAAGAAGCCCTCAAACTAGATCTGTTGCAGACATGATAAACAGGGTCAATAACTGGGCTAAGGCCCTTAATCTGGATCATGGAGGCGTGCAGATGGCTGGAACTAGCAGGGGTTGCTATTCGGTGGTGTGCCATAGCATGCCACTGAAAAGTACTACCCACACCCATGACAGTGAGAAGCAAAACTTCCTGGCCTTCAGGGTGTGGGGCTGATATTCAGTTCTAGCCATCAGGATTGTGGGAGGGTAGCTGTGAACCTCACGTGAGCTTCACAGTCTGGGGGAAGCTTGGGCTAGTTCAGCGCCTTCAGTGCAGATGGCATTGATCCAATCCATACTTCCCCATGACTCGGATCAGTAGAGCTGGTTAATCCAGATCTACTGATCTGGATCTATATCAAATAAGTGCAGAAATGGTTTAAGCTCTGATTACAATGCTGAGATTCTCCTTCACAATATAGAGTCTGAAGGCCATGTCTGATCTCCTGCCCCGCATAAGAACACAAGAGGAGCCCTGCTGGATCAGGGCACAGCCCATCTAGTCTAGCTTCCTGTATCACACAGAGGCCCTCCAGTTGCCCATGGGCATCTCAAGCAGAGACAAGGGCAAACCTTCTCCTGCTCTCGAATCCCAGAAAATGGCCTTAGAGACATCCTGGTTGTCGTCCCCCCAGCCTGAAAGATGCTTAGGCATCCAGTCTAGTTACCACTGATACACCTGTCATCCATGAATTTGTGTAACACCTTTTCTTAAAGCCATCTAGGCTGGTTGCATTAAAACATAATCTCAAAGCGGTTTACAAAACATGGAGAATAAAACCAACTAAAATCATAACAGTTGTATAAAATCATGATCAAATTCAAGGGTGAGTGAAACAAACAAACAAATATTCACCCTGGGAAAGCCTGCGTAAAAACATAGGTCTTCAACTGGCATCTAAAAACCAGAAGGGTAGATGCCCCACAGATGTCAGAGAGGAGAGTATTCCAGAAGGTGGCTACTCTATGGGATTAGGCAGTAGCCCGTCAGATGAAGCTGTTTTAGATGACAAAACAAATGTGTTAGATCTAAAAGATTTTTTTAAAAGAAACATTCCTGATAGATTTCCAGTATTTCTTACATTTTATTTAAATAAATACCAATCATCACAGAGGTTCTAGGGGCTTTTCTGAACTGAGCTTGTACTGCCATCCACATCTTGGTGCAGACTTCAGCAAGCTCTGCCTGGGGCCTGCTGTAGTCCACACCACCATGGGGATGGCAAGACTCTGTTCTGGGATATAATCCAGAACAAGGTCCAGTGCAGAAAGGACCTAAGGACTTTTTCTCACTTGGTTTCATTGGGATACCATTCAGGGAAAGTGGGCAACATTTGTATTGCAAGTGTTGGCACCGTCCCCAACTTCCCTACCAGACACTGAAGTGTGGACTGTCCATCCCTGATCGACCACATCACCATAGCAATGACCACAATAGCCTCCAGTCCGATATGGGCTGTTATGGTGATCACAACACAGCACATGAGTGCACAGCCGCAGCCACAGCCATAGCCATGCCATCCCACCCGCCCCTGCAGCATTTCCACAAGGTAGTACTGTGAACACTGCATCTGGGAATTTACCCAGCGCTTAGCAGATGCTCCCAGTAAGACTGTGGAACAGTTTTTACTGCTTCATAGCTCAAAGGACACTGGGACACCTGTGCACACTGTGGACCACTCTAGGACAGAAGTGGTGCTGTGGCATGTGAATAAAGCATCCCAGAACATGGTAGGTGCGAAAAGGCTCTAGGTTTCAAAACATTCAACATGAAGGATAAAGTCTATCAACTGAGGTTATGAATGTCACATTCCTTGTACATGTGAAAAACTTTTACCATCTTTGCTACCAGTAAGAAAAGCAACACTGTCCAAAGGCAGAAGAGATTTAACTAATCCAAGCATGTTCTAGAAAGCAGCAGGGCTTTCATTAGGCAACATGCTGGAGCCACACTGCAGTACATGTTTGAACTCATTCATGCAAAGGGGTGCAGTAGTTCTGATCAGCAACACCTCCCTAAAGAAGGAGGACTGAAATTCGTATTATGAAATCAAACCACAAATGCAACTTTCAACAAGCTCAAACCATCAAGCTGGACTGTTTTCTTCACCCCAGTTCCACTGCAGAAAGACAACAAGCAAGCAAAGGACCATGACCAGATATTTTTTTTAAAGGCAAGACAAGGAAAAACACTTAGGTTGCATCTAGACAGGATCTAAGACCCAGGATTATGCCAGAACTATAGTGGGATTGCCACATGTATCTGTGGCAATCCCATTATAGTCCCAAGATATAGAGATGAAATCCTGGAATATTACAATTGCAGGAAATAGTAACTCCATATCTGGGTTTTTCTGAATAGCAATATTGATAACCTTGTCTGGTATTCCCACTTTTTTTTTCTTTAAGGAAATATCCCCTGCAGAATGGTGGGGGGGAAATCTAGTCTAAAATTACCATTTTGTAAGCACAGGGACAGGTGGTTGTAAGCACCAGACAAGAGGCCAATTCACACTTGGTCAAATACTTTCCAATAGGTCAACATCTGGGCAGGTGCATCTTCACCTGCAGGAGGCATTTACAGCATAGAAACACCCCTGGCTAGGCTAGATGTTCACCTATCATAAATGAAATTGTGCACCACATGCAAACTAACCTAAACCAATCGCATCCCATTACTTACCTGTCCTGTTCAGCCGGTAACCATTCATACCATTTCTGGTGTGAGGGGTCATGTGCATGCACAAACCGTCATTGTCGCTGTGACAACTGCGCAGGGCACCGTGATCAAAATAGCAGTGCCCTATTGGGGACTGGGCACGTGATCAGACAGAGGTGAGTGTCCGTGTGCACTGATTAGGTTACCATGTACTAGTGTTAGTACACATTAGTCTGTTATCCACTCTTCCCGTCCAACAGACGGAAAGCCAAGTGCAGAAATTCCCAAGGTAAGTGCAAGTGCTTGAGCTAGCCTAACAATTTTTCTCTATCTTTCTTCTGGCAGGGATGCAGAGAGGAGACTGGGGGGTCTGAACAAGATTCTACTGTTCCTCTCGCCTCCTGAAGGCAGCCTTAATCTGCCACCTCCTCCTATTACAAATTTGCTGTAAGATAATGTGAACTAAACTTTTATGAAAAAGAAAGAAAAGGAAGAAGAGTTGGCTTTTCTACACCACTTTCCTCACCCATTTAAGGGGACTCAAAGTGGCTGACAAAGCGTTCTATTCTTCCCCACAACAAACACCCTTTGTGGTAGGTGGGGTTGTGAGAGTTCAGAAGAGAGCTGTGACTAGCCCAAGGTCACCCAGCTGGCTTCGTGGAGGAGGGTGGAATCGAGCCTAGTATTCCCAGATAAGAGTCTGGCTCCTTAACCACTAGACCAAAGAAAGAGATTATACTTATCTAAATTTTCTTTACATTAATGAAATGTTGTGTGTTTATAAGGAGGAAAAGAACTGGCAATACTCTTCCCCTCTATGGAAGACTTTCTTTATAAAAAAATAGATTTCTTCAAGAACACTTCAAGCACTTAAATTTCCAAGTGCATGCCTAAGATATTTTTTTTAGCAACATTCTTAGCAGAGTTGTGAATGAAACAATCTTGGATTATCATAAAAGCTCATTTGCACGTGAAGAGTAACTGACGATGTCCAAAAGAAAACACTCACTGGTAAATCTGAGTTTAATCAACTGAAACACAAAATGTCTGGTACTGTCAAGCACTGTAATCCTTTCTGCATGGGCCCTTAATTCGGATTAAGGGCCCATGTAGTTCAGATGTAAGCTTCCGTATCTGAACATTAACAAGGATCATGAGGGCCCCACCCCCCACTGGTCCACTTACATCAGGCCCTTAATCCAGATGTCTCAGTGCAGTAAGTCTGAGGTTGCATTCACACCAAAGAAAGTGTCTGTTGAGCATTTGTTAGGAGGGCTGTCCTTGTGCAAGCCAGGCCAGCGAGCATTCATGGGAGGCAACCTTCCCATGGAAAGAGTGCCTCTGAGGGCACTTGATGCCCTCAGGTGCTTGCCCCATCACTTTAGGGGTGGAACAGCTAATGTGCAAGCAATCTACCATGTTCCGCAAGGGCCTGTTCTGGGTTGAGCAGAAAACAGCTGACTTCTAGGTCTATTTACTACATGTTTCAAAACAGCTTTTGTTCAGCACTGTCAAAGTTTGGGAGGAGATGAGATGTGCAGAATGATGACACCGTGTGCCCTGCCTCTGCAGCCAGAGCAAACTCTCTGTCTGGGCAGGCATTACAGCCACCCAGCATGGGAATGAAGCTTGAGACTACAGCAGGGGCCTCAAACTGCATTTATTCAGATGTTCTTGAGCTAATTCTCCCAGATGCACCCAACAGTATCTGAAGGGCCACAGTGAGAGGCCTTCAGATTGGAGTATCCAAGGGCAGCCTAGACCAAACTGCACCACTGAAAATAGGACCCCTGGGGCTTTGTTCCTGACTGACAGAGCCTTCAGAGCAGCTTGCAGCTTGTCCACTCCAGCAAGGCCCAGTCCCAGTCCCAGTCCCAGTGGATTCCAGTTGCCCCCACAAGCATGGAAAGGGCCAGTAACAGATGATAAATATGCCTGAAACCAAATCAGAATCTAAAGATGCTTCAACAAAGAGAATGTATGGAGGGAAAGGGATATGCAGATGCTTGGAGAGTAGGTAAGTCTCTTCTGCTACAGTTTCAGCCAGATGTTGATGGACTTAACAGAGCTCAGCTTCGTATTTTCCCCCAAAAAGCTATTTTCTTTTCCCACAGAAATTGACACAGTCTGCAATACTGATTTCTCATTATTATACTTTCTGATTTACCCTTCAGCCTTCATTTAATTGTTAGCATAACAGCAACTCTTCCCTATCTGTCTGTCTGGCACCTTCTATCCTAGACGCTGCTGCAGCAGCAACTTAAGACTTTCAGAAACAAGTGTGTGCAATTCACCTCTTTCAGCAATGATTCTTTGTTTCTCCAAGAAGATTACAAAAGTGCTGCGTACCTGGTGACTTCTCATGAAGCAGAATACTTTCATTAAGTTAGGATATTGACACTGCAGCAGTTAGCATCTAGTCAGGATCTATTCCTACTCTGCACTTATTGTCCAGGCTCAGGGCCAATGGAGTCAGGTTCTGTTATAACTGCCCCTTTTATTGTACATTTCACTTTCTTTCCTTTTTTAGTGTTCTCGGTGATTTTATTTTAAGTTGTTGCAATATACTTTATTGACATCTATAGCACTGTAGAATTTAGAACATTTTAGTGCAAGAAAGAAAACAGTAGCTTGTGGGAATAAACTACAAACCAAGAGAGCCTAAAGGTGATTTCACATGAGCTGTAACATCAGAACAGCAAGCCCAGGGACCCCCTTAGACCACACCAACTGCAGAAAGGAAATTCCTAGTACATTTGGTGGTCTGGTATACCGGCCCCAAATAACTCTAAAGTAGGGATGTGCACGAATTTTTTTTTTTTTGCATTTGATTTGAAACAAATCAACTGTTCAAAAATCCGTATTCGTACAAATATATCACACTCAAATGTGGTAAAATTCTATTCAATACGAATCTATTCGTATGTATTTGTACAAATATTTGATACATATCTGATATGAATGAATACGTATCTGATACAAATAGATATGTATCTGATACAAACAGATACATATCTGATATGAAAAAATATGTATCTAATATGAATAGATATGTATCTGAAATGAATGGATACATATCTGATACGACTAAATACATATCCAATATGTTTCCCCAGTTTAACAAATGTCTGAACTATTCGTATGAACGCCCAGAAATATTCATATTCCTTCAAATGTTAGCATACTAATATTGTAACATTAAATTTGAGTTTGAATGTCCGAATTTGGCTCAGTTTCAAATATTACTAAAATCTGTGCATGTCCCTACTCTAAAGACCTGGATTAAGACCCAGGACATAAGGTTCAAATCCCCAGCTAAACTCTGGGTAAATTGAGAAGAGCCCTGCAGGATCAGTCCACAGCCCATCTAGTCCAGCATCTACCAATTGCTTGTGGGCATCTCAAGCAGAAGACAAAGGCAAAACCTTCACCTGCTCCCAAATCCTTCAGATGCATCCTGCCTGTCTCCATAGTGAGTGATGTACCTAGGCATCCATTCTAGTAACCATTGATAACACCTGCCATCCATGAATTTGCCTAACCCTTTTTTAAAGCTATCTAGGCTGGTTGCTGTTACTACCTCTTCTGGCAGCAAACTCTGGCTGAAGAAATATTTTCCCTTGTCTGTTCTGACTCACCTATCCATCAGCTTCATAGATTGCTACCTGGTTCTAGTGTTGTGTGATAGAGAAAATATTTTTTCTCTATCCACTTTTTCTATACATACATGATTTATATACTTCAATCAGGTCCCCTCTTAAACGTCATCCTTCAAGGCTGAAGAGGCTTAGATGCTGCAGTCTGATTTCGTAAGAAGGTGTTCCAGTCCCTTCATCATTTTGGTTGCCTTTTTTTTCACCTTTTCTTGTTCCACAATATCCTTTTTGAGGTGTGGTAACCAGAATTGTACACAATATTCCAAATGTGGCCCCACCATTGATTTATAAAGAGGCAAAATGACACTTGCTGATTTGTTTTCGATTCCCTTTCTAATTATTCCTAGCATTGAATTAGCTGTTTTTGGCACTGTTGTGCACTGGGCTGATACTTTCATTCAGCTGTCCACCAGAACCCCAAAATCCCTTTCCTGGTGTGTTGCAGAAAGCTCAGACCCCATCACTTTATAGACATAATTAGGATTATTTGCGCAGATGTGCACTTCTTTGCACTTATTAAGATTAAAACACATTTGCCACTTGGTTGACCATTCACCCAATGCCAACTCAATTCTAACCATAAAAATAGCAGCACAGCTCATTATTTGGGCTCCCATAAGAGTTTTATCTACACCTGTAGCATCAAACCTTGGCATCTGGCACAGCATTTTTGCCGCCAAAACTAGTCAACACTCCATCAAATGTTCATACTCTGATGTTAGCAAAACTCGCTAAAGTATTTATGTTTTTGTGCATTTAGGTTCCTTAAACCTGTTCTGGATCAACTAAAGTTCAACAGAATGAAAATGTACTGCATTTTGCACCATGTAAGACACACGCTGGCTTATAATTTGTCAATAAATATTTATGAAAGATAAATGTTAAAAAAAATAGGATACAGAGCAATTTAAGGAGAAATTGTTTTGAAGAAAAATAAGGGTCTAATATGCCCCCAAAAATGTCGCAAATATAAGTTTAACGTGCATTTCCACTGGTTTTTAATGCAGTACATAAAGTCCAAAACCAAAAACAGCCACACGTAAAACCCAACAGGTCAGGAAAGAAAGAACTGCACTTCAGGGTGCTGCTTACTTTTAATATCAACATCAGTCTTTGCAAGTGGAGGCAGGTTAGGTGAAGAAAAGGCACTGAAACTGTCTGCATTCACCTTAGTCACCCGGTTTCCCCTGTACAATTCATTATAAAAGTACAGGCACACCTAACAAGGGACAAGAAAAGAAACATGTCAGTATATAAACCTTGTAATTAAAAGCTCCAACTGATTAAAAAAAAGAGGTCCGGCTCTTTCTTGAATATAATGGAAATTACTTAGGAGAGGATTAAAAAGTAATGAGAATCACACATTTATGTGTGTACTGTATTTATTTCTATTTCTATCCCACCCTATACCTGAAGGTCTCAGGGTGGGTCACAATAAAATCTGCTTTCACCTGCTTTCAGAAGTGCCAAATGTTGCCACTTGGGTGTTTTAGTTTCACATACTAAAGCTAAATGGAGGTTTACTGCTTGTGAAATGGTCACTCAAGAGCCGGTTTGGTGACTCTCAAAGAAGATTGTTGCAGATCTCTCAAGCTGACACCTAGTGACCTGAATAACAAAATATAACTATCAAATGGGGTTTTACCAGGGGTGTGCCAATCTTGGACATGCTATGGATATATAAAAAGCTCTAGAAGCTTTTGAATGGCCACAAAAATGAAGCAGCATTGACACAGAGGGCTCTTTTGCACTGCCCTTTGTAGGACAAGCAGGGGGAACTCCCACATGGTACATCTCCATTGTGCAGAGCTGTTTCTTCTTTACTAGAAATGGCTCCATGTGTACTGGAGTTCCCCCTGATTATGTAGGCTTGGAGCAGTTAAAATTGTTCCATACCTATACTGGTGGCAAAGCTAACACAAGGATGCACATTGTCAGGGCTCCACTATTTGGATACGTTTTGAATGCTTAAGGAATCCATAAGTGCAGACACCTAAAGCATTCCAGCACTTTACCTTCCAGTGTTGGAAGGCAAAGTGCAAATTCGCCCAGAGGCAAGCAGGGAGAGGAGTCAAATGTTTTACTGCCCATTCTGCACCAGCTACAAGCCCTTCAAACACGTAAGTCATCTGTGTGCTCACTTTTCCTGGGGCAGTCCAACTACCTCAGTCTGGGGTAAGATGTAAGGGACTGCCTGTATTGCAAGGGTGGGGATACATCTGACCTGGCACAGCCCTAGCAGCAGTGTGGATACACACAACTGTATCACCACATCAGAAACCACCCACTATTGCCAGCAACTGGCCCAGGCCACTGTCACTCCTATGTCGCATCCAATGTACAAGGGTGTGGCTGAACAAAACAGGCTTCGAAGGCAGGTTGCCCTCCATGAAGGGATTATGACGAGGATCTTTGGAGGAGGGACTTGGCTTTGAAGATGCTTGCTCCAGGCCAGATGTGGAAGAACAGAAGACTGGAGCAGAATTCACAGCATGGGGCCATCAAAGATCCCTTCTATAAAGTCTACAGGTAACTGGGATATTGAAACTTGGTACAGTTCTGGTCCCAGAGGGCACCTTCCCAATACAACTAAGCATATTAAGGAGCTGTTTGGTTCCTGTCGACTGACAAAGTGTAGAAAGGGCCATACACAGAATTTTAGCCCTTTCTGCACAGATCCTGAATGCAAATCAAGGAGGCCCTGACCCCTGCTGGTCTGGCTCCATCTGCATTAAACACAGCCTGATCTGGATTAAGGTGGCCCCTAATCTGAATCTCAGTTCCATGTAATTGGTACTTCCAGAGGACCACAAGGCTAGGGGTGTGGCTTCAGAGCTCACGCAAACAAGAGCAATCTGGATGAGTACCATCAGTACAGACAGTGCTGATCCTCCGTACGTCTCCCCATAATCTGGGTCAGTAGGCCAGGTTATTCCAGACCCACTACCCAGCATTAAAGCAGGTAAGGACAAAAAGGGCCTTTGAGAACACTGAAAGGTTGGGAAAACACTATGGCTGTTTCTGCAGTTATCTTTCATGGACTGTTTCACTGAGACCAGATCAGCTGGAGTGATCAACCAGCTACAGTGGTCCACATATCCTGGGACAGGGCTGTTGACATTTGGATGGCTGTTCCAGGACTGCTGCACTACCTTCGGAGCCAACCTCCACAAACTCAAACAACAAAGAACAAAAGTTCCTGGTATCAGAGCTCCCAGGAACCCATTTCAGCAGTGTACCTTGTTGCATCACTGAAATGGGTCCCCCTGGTAAACCCAACCACAGAGGTCTGTACCTCGCTGCTCTCTTGTTCGATTTACCAAGTAGACTTTTTAAATTAGGTCTACCAGTATACCAAATTAAGTGGCCATTTTGGGCTGTCTAGTGTGGTCTTTGCTCCATAAATGTCACTGGCATAAGACAAATCAATGAGCCCAACTCAACCACAAGTTCAGTTGGAGTGATGAGGCAGTTGCTGTACAGTGTAAGAAGTTCCACAAGCATCTAAAACTGAAAAAAGAAACAGTTTTATGCTTGGTAATTTTTGAGGTTTTTAAAAGTTATCCTTCCAATAAACAGCTAAACTTCCATTTTATAACTTTCAAAGGGCGGTATTCTGCAGTTTTGCAAAATCTGAAATATTCTTGAAAACACGGACACAAAGTGGCTGGAAGCAAGAAGATGATCAGACCTCAGGAATTACAAATTGTCCGGCAAACAACAAGGCACCCAAGAGATTGGCTCTGCCATCGTTCCTCAATTCATATATGGGCACCTAAAAAAAAGACAAGAGTGGAATGACAGGCAGTTACTATTTAAAAGATGTACAGCAGCAGCACAAGGAGGAGGGGTGGTGATAGAAAATCCAAGATATGTAACACAAAGCGAGTGTAAAGCTATGAATAATTAATGAAAGGTTCTCTAAGCAAATGATTTATTGGAACTGGGATGTATTTCTTCATCATTTTAAATTATGGCAGATGGTAGAATTCTTCCTTTTGAATGTAAAACATTATCCCCTTCCTCCACAAAGTTATCTGTGAATTTTGTATACAGTTCATGTTGAAGAAGACTAGAGGGGAAAAAAATCAACCTTTCAGAGGTACCGCTCGCCAAATTCATGTAGCAGTAGCCAGTCTATTGCCCCATATATTATTTGAAAGCTTAGGGCTGGGGAAAACTGAGGCCCTCAGATTTCTGTTGGAGGGTAGTTCATAGGAAACTAATACTTGGAGAAACTGTAAACAACATGTTGGTCTTGCAAGGCCTAATTTTGAGTGGCAGTGGATATTTTCTTTGGCTGTCATTTTAAACTTTGTGAGCCAATTTGGCCTAGTGGTTAGAAGGCTAGACTCTTATCTGGTAGTGTTCTGGTTCAATTCCATGCTCCTCCATGAAGCCAGCTGGGTGACCTTAGGCTAGTCACAGCTATCCTTTGGAGCTCTCACAGCCCCACCTACCTCACAGGATGTCCGTTGGTGGGGGGAAGAACAAAAGGTTTGTCAGCTGCTTTGAGCCCCCTTAAAAGGGTGAGAAAAGTGGGGCATAAAAGTCAACTCTTCTTCTTCTTCAGATCTGACTGCTCACATTTTTTCATTTCTATCCATTTTATTTGTGAATTTTCCATTTAAGAAAATCTAAATGGAGGGTGCTAAGTTGATAAAATTGATAGAAATAAAAAGATGTGAGCAGTCAGACCTGAAGATGGGCTGAAGAAAGGTTAAAGTGAAAGTGTGGGTGTGGCCACAGCCTTTGTCTTTCCTTCATAACAGCCAAGATCCTAATCCATTTGATTGCGACAGAAATATTGGTAAAAGTTTATTTCTGTAACTGAAACCAGTTCCTCCAAACTGTCATTGGTCCTGCAGATGGAAAGGAACAGATATCCCACGCCACACATGTCTTCACTGTGGTGGCCGAAGGCACTTGGAAAAGGTATCTCCACCATTTCAAGCTTCCACCATGGCCTTGGCAAGCAATTTGGTGGTTCCATTCCTACTGACAAGGCTTGCTGCATCTGTGTACAAAGGGAATCCTCAGCTTCTATGTGCAGGCTTTTGTAGAAATGTGGCACTTCACCACAGTGAAAGCCCAGTTCAGTTTGCAAGGTAATGACCTGAAAATTGCTCCTCACAAACTGAAGGTTTTGCACATATTCAAGTCACTCCACGTGCCCAAAATGTCCTTTGGTAGGGGAGCATTACATTCCATCAGTGAATTAAGGACATTAAATGTGTCCCTTACAAGATCATTCTAAGGACTTTGTGCACTCTAACTTAAGCCTAGGACAGAATATAGTTATCTGGCTTTGGTTAAGAAAGGACTTACCTGAGATCCTGTCAGAACGATGGTTTTACCCAGATTCTCACACATGAAGGACAAAGCTGAGGCTGTATAAGCCATTGTATCTGTGCCGTGAAGGATCACAAAGCCATCATACTTTTCATAGTTTACCTGTTAAAGGAACAAAATGATCAAAAGTGAAATCTTTACCTTTGGTAAGTTAAAAGGATTTTGTAATTACCATGAATATTTATTAAATTATTACTTGTTCTATATAATGCCACAAAGCAATTTGTGAACTAAAAATCATTCAGAATTTGATGTAATGAAATAATACAACTGTGCTCAACAAAATGATTTATTTACTGTTTTTCCTTTTAAGCTGAGAAGGCCAAAAGCATTGACAGTATAAATACTCAGAATGAGCACAATTTGGTTGTTTCAAATGTTAGTTAGAATCACTTTGACTATTAGTTAGAATCACTAAGTGTTAGTTAGAATCACTTTAAATGTGATTAGACACCGCAAAAAAGGCATCTCTGAGGCACTTTCAAGTTGGGATTGTTCACACACCAGTCTGCCCCTTCCCCTTCTAAAATTCTGTGCTAAAAAAAAATGGATTGGAGACAGGTTGGGAACATGAGGACACCTCTGAAGTGCCCCTTCTGTCTGAACACAGCCTTAGTGGAACTCAGAAGCATGACAAATGATTTCTTTGCAACATTAAAGATGCCACAGATTCATCTGATGCACTTGGAGGTCAGATGGAAGAGGGCTTTGAGGTGCTTTCTGGACATCAAAGAAATCTAACAAATCTAAACACCAGGCTTCTAGGAGCTTCTGAGTGCTACCTAGTTGGTGCCTACTGCTGGCTGTAATTCACCTTCCAATCTCTTCCATTCAAGAAGAGGAAAAGGAAAGAAAGAGTATGAAAAACCATGGGTGTTTTTCCACCACGCTCCTTTAATCCGGATCTAAGAAGATCCAGATCTAGGGAATGGGTACTTCCCTTAATCCAGATCAAGTAGATCCAGATTAAGGGAAGTACCCAATGTGTTTCCATGGGTGGTCTAGCACCCAATAGCAATGGGTGCTAGCTTCTCTGCCATGGAAACACCGGAGCACCCATTTGGAAATCCGGATCTACCCACAAGGGGTCTGCCTGTCACCTCAGGTGTTTGGGGAGGACAGGGGGTGCAATCTCTGAAGCAGAGTCACTTCGAAGTTCACTCTGAAGGTCAGCACAGACTTCAAAGACGCTCCGGAGCTATTTTGCACAGACTTCGAAGTGACTTCAAAATGACTTCGAAGCTCCCCCCCTCCCCGCAAGGGTGCCCCCTCCCCCTAGCCTCCTCTAGACCCCATTGCCAAACTAATGTGGAAATAGGCTCCCTTTAATTTGGATTTTCTCGCTGAAGACCCCATTGTAGACCCCATTAATGGGGTCTACAGAAAATCAGGATTAAAGGCCAAAAAGTACCCATATGATCCGGATTTCCCAAGGCACGGTGGAAACAAATGTGTCCCTAATAGGTGCCGTGGTGGAAATGGGGTCATCCAGCTCTCACCCAAATGGGTCCTTAATGGGTGTTAAAATGGGCACTAAGTGATCGTGGAAAAACACCCCATGATTCACTTCACCTTTCTTCCTTTATGACAAACCATGGTTTCCTATGGCAACCAAACACTGCTACTGTGAGTCACACACACACACACACACACAAAACAATACAACACAATAACCATCTTGTCTTTTAAATCAACAAAAGGTCATTGTTTCAGTCATGCTTTTTATGTTTTTATTATTATTTTATTGTGACCTGTCCTGAGATTTCAGGGAGGGAGGGAGGGACAGAGGGACAGACAGATAGATTTAACAGAGTAAATTAATACACCATGCATAAAGGGGGAAGAGAAGGCGATCCCTGAATGTTCAGATAGTCCAGAAATGTTCTAACTGTAATTGTTGATGAACTCCAGCAACTAAAATGTTGTTCAAACACAAAAGTCAAGAGAACTTTTTTCCCTAAAATCTACTCAGAATGAATTAATAAGCAGACTGTGTGGACCACTAATTTGATTATTCCAAATGTGTGTGCACACTTACACACATGTACAATATGTATATTAAAAATAATGTATTCAATATATCAGTATATGTATTATATACAATATAATATGCACATGACTTACATACAATCCAAGATGTGGTGATGTTTTTGTTTTCCTCCAAAAGAGAGGCTACAAATCTCGGGAAATATACCGTAACTAGGAGCAGTCAGTGTAAGAAAGCTCAATGAACAGACTTTATTTATTTGGCTATTTCTATCTGGCATTTGACTGTTTCTTTCTAAAGACTTGAACATAATTAACAGTTAAAGAATACAGTCAACACAAAGTCTAATTCTTTCAGTAGCTAATTATATACAGAGATGTAAAAAATGAAGACTGCTTTTCAATGTATACATATTAATGATGTGCCCTTAACCAGAGGAAGATGGCTAATTAAGAAAAGATTAGCACTGGCTTTAAAACAGGAATGTTAACATATGTAAATGAGTCATATGGTTTGATTTCTTGTCATCTCTTTTAGTTTGGGGATTATACCATTTACGGAAACAGATTAAGCAAAGTTGAGCTACTGTAGCATTACTGTACCAAAGGTAGGAGGAAGGGAAACTCGGTTATCTAGCTGAGAGCAGCAAAAATGTTAATGTAAGACTGCCCTCTTCTGCCCAGAAATCAGGATGAAAATGTCTTCATTCACTATTTAGCAAATGCATATTCTTTTTAAATAATTCTCAAAATGCAGAGACTAATATTTATGTTTGGCCCTGGAGATTTCTTGGCCCTTTATTTCTAGGGCAGCAGAACCCAAGCTTGTGAAGACTACATCATAAGGCCTTATTTTATTCTTTCAGTTATTATTTCAATTATTATTCCAAAGTGCACTAGATCAGTAGAATGAGGCTGCGATCAGACAACAGCAAACAAGCATCTCTGAGAAGGCTTCAAGGAGGCTTTGAGGTGGGATTCTTCAAATTCAGGACCTTTGTGCCCTTTTTTCTTAATCCAAATGTAGGAGCAGATAAGAACAAATAGTCTGCATAGGACTAGCATAGATCTGAGGCATTTCCGCACTGCATCGCGTTCGAAACGGAACGCGTTCAGGCGGAAAGCTTAAGGCAGCTCCGGGCGCTTTCCCCTTTCACACACAGACGCGCCAGAACGCGTGTAAACGCGTTCCGGAGCGTCTGGGTGCGAATGCTCAAAGCGCCCGAAGCTGCCTTAGCCGGCAAACGCCGGCCAGGGGCGCGCAGACAGCCGCGGAGGCAGATCGACAATCAGCTGTTTGACAAACAGCTGATTGTCAAAGCCGCGCGGCGTCGGAGGCGCGCCCGCAGCCGTTCGGGAGACAGAAGCAGGCGCGAATGCTTCTCCTCCCGAACGGCTGCGGGCGGCTCGTCCGCGTTGGAACGCGTGTAGAGCAGTTTAAAGTGCTCTACATTTTGAACGCGGAAAAGACAGCTGCGGACACGTCGGAACGCAAGCCGCGCACGGGCAATGCGGATGACGTGTCCACAGCTGTCTTTTCCGCGTTCCGTTCAGCCCCGTGCGAAAACGTCTCTGGATCAGAATTGTGCTCACAGTTTACTAATCCAGACTAGTGGCAGACCAGATAAATATGGTCTACATCTGTGCTGGCGCTCTCTGATCCAGATAAAGGAAGAGACATCTGTACGTACAACAGATCTAGGAACACCACGGGTATGGTGTTCAGTAACATGCACTTGCTAGGAATTAGGTAGAAATCCTTCCTTTCACCTGCTGTTGAGAGTCCTTATTTTAAACTAGAGGAGCTGTTAGTAGTGGTCTATATTGGTGGGTGCGCACTTACCACCCTAGTGTGATACATCATACTAAACTGGTAAAGACCCAGCCCAGTGGCAACCATTCACAATTCAAATGCTGGAAAACCCTTATACCAGGCCAGCACCACTCAAAGTGCAAATGGTCAGGTCACAGCAGGGTGGATTGCTATGACAACATCCGATGCAACATCCAGCATACACTTGGACATTGCCAAGGCAACCTGGAGACTGCTTGCAACTGCACAACCACTGTGCCACACCCAGAAAAGGGTGTGGACACAGCATCCAGGAATGAGCTAGCCACTCCCGATAAGCATATGGACCTTTTAGCAGGTCATAAGAACATAAGAACATAAGAGAAGCCATGCTGGATCAGGCCACAGCCCATCTAGTCCAGCATCCTGTCACACACAATGGCCCACCAAATGCTCATGGGCATCTCAAGCAGAGACAAGGACAAACCTTCTCCTGCTCTCAAGTCCCAGCAGACGGCTTTAGAAGTGCCCCAGTTCCTCCCCCCACCCCCCGCAGCCTGAAAGACGCACCATGGCTAGAAAGGTCCATGGCTAGATGGCTTTGGGGGCATCTGCAGCAACTTCTCGTGAGTCGCTACGGTTCCCTGTTGTGGATGGCATGACCAATAAGCATAAAAGTGCAAACAGGCCTTGAGTATCTTCTGGAAGAGTGGTGGAACTGAGCCAAAGCTCTGGGTTGCACGTATCCATTCGATCTCACAAACCTGGATGCCTCTCAAGGTCATTTGCAGGGAATTGAGAAAGGCAAAGGTTTTGCACTCATTCTGCACTAATCAAGCCAGAGAGGGACAGAAAGAGCTGTTAGAAGTATTTTTTTCCTGGCATCCCTTTTTACATCCCTTCCATTTCGCTGTCATGTGGATTCATCTCTGCACCCCACTGCTGCAATCTAACCAGCCCAATTTTCAAAGGTACAGAAAATGAGGACTTCTAGGGCCACTTCCTACACCTTCAGAAACAGGCCTGGGCAGAAAGGTCAAAACTGGAGAATTAAAATTTCCCAGCTTTGACTTTGGCATACCCAGGAAAACCACATTTCCCATGACTGAGGCAAGCATCCCAGCCCTTCGATCAGCACTCCTCCCTAGTTCTCACTGCCTAGACACTCCCAACCTTTTAGTGAGCTCAAGATGTCATTATACTTCCACCTTGTGGTCAAATGGATTTTAGCCAAAAATAAAAGGCAAATCAGCTTCAAGTACAGGTTCATCTTAAAGTTAGGTCAAGCACTGTTTACATCACTTTTTCAGACAGAAGATCATTTTATGGTACATGGAGTGCTAGTGTAGGCGTGATGTCTGCACAACATTGCAACCGCATTGCGCATGCAAGGCAGAAGGAACGCACAGCATTCAAGAGGGAAAGAGTTCAGACAGGCACCATTAGCATTATTATGGCACTTCAATAGCAGAGTTGTTTGATAAGCTGTTGGAACTCTTCAAACCGCTTCCTCCCGAACTTGGCTTCAGTTCTGCCGCCGCTGCTTCTGTCAGGGGACTTACTGGTCCCTACAGCAATGTGTGTTTATTCAAACATAGGGCTAGTCCCTATCTTTGAACTCCCCTTACTTTCATATTCAAAGCTGGGAACCCCTGCTTTGATTCTGAGGGCAAGGGAAGCCCTCCTCCCCAGCTGTCGAACTGAAGCAAGGGGATCCTCAGCCACCATTGTGATGGGCTGGGGAGGATTTCTTTCTCGCACACACACACATACACACACAGTGGCAGGATAGGCTGTAACTTCTGAGGCTGGAGGGTAAAGGCTACCTTTCTGTCCTCTGAGTCGAGGGAGGAAGGGAGAGACCTCCACCCTTCAGACACAAGATTACAAGCAATCCTGCCATGAGAGAGGGAGAAGAAAGCATCCACCACAACTGCAGCTGGGAATTCCCCCCAGGCTGCTACATCCAGCAGTGTTCAAAAAGCAAGCTACGGGAGAAGAGAAAAAGTGCTTCTCTGATTGCAAAGGGGAAAGTACAGTAAGCTTGTACCACCATTCCTCTTTCTGTGTGGATCCTTTCAAAATCTTAACGGAAGGAACCTAATGGCCTTTTCACACTTGCCTGGACAGAATGGTGTCATACGCTCTGGGATTATTTATTTATTTATTATTGATTTTAAAAGCAATATGACATAAAAAAATAAAGAATAATAAAGCAATACACACTAAGAGAAGATACAAGAAATTGTATGACGCTCTGGGATAATTTATAAACATGTTGCATTTATACTGCCTCTGTCCCAGAGTGTCCTACAATATGTGAGGCTGTCCTGATCCTCTGTAAAAACTGCTCCATAGCTTGACTGGGTGTATATGCTCCTAGTAAGCTCTCAGATGCAGCACTGTACCACTTCTTGGTGGAAACACTATATGGAGGAAGCATGCCTTTAGTCGTCCACCACCTCGAGATTGCCATAGCAACAGCCCAGCACATGCCAGAAGTTGCCGTGGCTGTTGCTATGGCAGTGTGGACAGTCCAGGAGAGACCACCTGCACTGTGAGGGCCAGTAGGGAAGTTGGGGACAGCATCCCTGAACTTAACTTCAGTGGGATGAAGTTGAGTGTAAAAAGGCTCTATGTTTCAGTTAGACACTGCTCATTTATTTATCTCAGGGAAATGAAAGTTATACAGAATTACAATGGTAGATGGTACAAGGGGTGGCTGATGCCCCACCTGGGGTTGGCACCCCAGTATACACATATGAGATTGCTTCAAAATGTAAACCTTTAAGAAGGAAATCTTATTCTGAAATAAGGTTTAAAGATAAATAGCATTTTTCAAAAAGTGATGGAATGCAGAAATGGCACGTTACTGTACACAGGCAGAAAGCCAGCCGTGTGAATGACAAACCTATTCTGGTTAACCATGAAGCTAATGAAGAAACATCCTTCTGACTATGCTATGAATACTGACAGATACTGTTATTTTGCCATTCTGTAAACACCCATCACAGTTGCTTGAATCACAATACGGAAAACCTTTTTTCCCCTTATGAATTACAAAATTGAACAAAGGAAATCCAGAATACCTCAAGTTGCCTAGCAATCTTGTCCCATTCAGCTGGAGTCATATTTGATGAATCAAGCAGTGGAGAAAGTTCCAGGATAGTATAGATAATTATTTTGTTTTGCTTAGAACGTCTGTCAAAGAAAGTACATTTTGTTGAACAAGTCGCTTCAGTTGTATCAGGCCGCGCAGAGTGATAAAGTTTACAACAGGTTTTAGTTCAGATTTGAGGAAGTTTATCATTCTTGACCAATACTTTCTCCCTACTACTGTAGGCTGCTATCCTTTTGAAATAAATCTGAGCCCATAAACCATATTAGATTCAATCAATTACAGTCATTTAGATTTTCATACATCTGAAAGAAAAACTATTTTGCTTTAAATAGGACTTGGGGAAGAATGCATCCTGGGATATTTTCCCTTGATTCAGCTGCAAGATTTAAAAGACAGTGGAATGTATTATAAAAGCCTTTGGTGCTCCCAGATTCTCTGTTCTTTGATTGCTTCATACAGATAAATTTCATCCCAAGGCTTTGCTCCCATTGGAGCTCATGCCAGGATCACTCAGCCAATGGTCAACTATCTCTCCTGAGACCCATATGCCTTCCTTGCTCCAGGCAGAGACCACAGGATGTCCTACAGAGGTATGTCCTTTCTAGGAGAGCTAGCTAGATGCCTCTCAGGAGCAACCGGACTTCTTTGCTTCATGATTGCTATTTCTTCCACCCTGCATCAGGAACTAAATGCAGCGTTTTCACACTTCTCCACTGGGTGCAGGACCAACTGTAATCTATTTCAGCCCTTCACATTACAGGCAAACTTAATGTCACCATGGATGCGCCCAGCCAGAAGCAATACTTTTTTCAGAAAAATGTCAAGAGCACAGGGCCAACCAAAGATGGACTTTTTTGTCCCCTCCCAAACTTATGAAATCAATCCTTTGGAACTCACTGTGTCTGAGCTTCTATTATTGTTGTTTCAAAAAGCATTCCAAGCCTCCTAGCATACCTTTGTGTAAACAAATCTATTAGCCCGTACAAACAGTCCCAAACTGAAAAGAGAAAAACATGAGGCTAGACTAATAAGTTCTGATCCACTCTGGCTTGCCCAATACTTACGGAAGCACTAAAGTGTCTTCTTCAACTCCAAGCCGGTGATACAAATTAGTTTTCTTGGCATATTCTGCATCATGAAGAATTGGGATTTTTTTCAGGGCCCTGGCCAGCTTATTAGCCTCAGGAGCAAGACCTGTGAAACAAAATAGAGATTTTTTTTTTTTACAAAAACTAGCAAAATGCTGACTGATTTCCTATTTGAATGTTACAGCTTCATATCACTGGTTCTACTCAAAGCCAATGATCAAAAACAGGGAGCTTGTTCGCCCTTAACTGAACTATACAGATCAGGAAGTTCTAGGACTCTCTTGGCCTTTTCACACTTCACCTTCCGTATCTGGGTGGCGAAGTACTGAATGTTTTAGGCATCCCCACGTGCAGATGCCCAAAGCATTCAAAATTTAGCCGGCAATTAACTAAGTGCTAGCTAAGCATGAATGGCCGCTGTTATAGCCACCATGAAGCCCCATCATGGCGCCAATGTACCTGCAGGGCACCATTGCCATGGTGAGCAGATGAGGCAGTGTGTAATCATGCTTGCACCACCAGTCATGTGCTTCCACACACAAGGAAGAAGTACTCTATAAGCCCTGCTGCTAGTATAGGTGTGGAGTACTTGTTGACTGCTCCATGCCTGTACTGATCTGGTGAAACAGCTCTGCAATATGTGGATGAACCATCTGGGAGTTCCCCAGGCCTTTACTGCTTAGGTGAGTGTGAATTTGCCCTCTGTCTACACACAACACTGCTGCTTCCAGCTCAGAGCATCCCAGAGTACCCAGTTCTCCATAGCTGTGGAGATGATGCTACTTCTAAACTGCTTTTGCAACCTGACATTTCTTATCTCTCAAGTCTTCTGTTTACTGAATGGTTCCTTCCTCCCACTGTTCTAACTGTATTTTATTTAACTGCAATACATTTGGGTTGGGGGTTTTGGTCTATTTTTATTTTTTGTTCATAAACTGCTTCAGAATCCCAAGATGCAAAGCAGTACTATCACTTTTAGAATGAATGAATGAATGAATTACATTTCAGCAGCACGCTATGACACACCACTAAAGTGCACTCTCTGGTAGTCCCAAACATGGAAGGCATGCCTTTTGCACACCTATAAGGGCTCTGGCTGAGGCCACTGCATGCCCATGTTATTCTCATAGTTCAGCATAGATAGATAGCTTGTCAGAACAATTATTGCAATAATGATACTGCTGGGGGAACTTGAACACTGATGGGAATGTGGGAAAGCTTTCCTAGTTCAGCTTGTTTGGAGTACTCACTGAGAACCTACAGACTACATCTTCCATTACCAACAATAAACAGAGGAACATGCTATGCACCAACTCTTGCTGTATGATTGACTTTTTGGGCCCCATGCTCTGGTACACTGGTAGACCTGATTAAATGGAGTGTGCACCCATTCAAGATTTAAAGAGCTTTGAAATAATTTTGAGCACTAACCTTTCCCAAAGTTTTTAAAGAATCTGCAGGTTCTGAGAATTAAAGGTCCCCAAACGCAGATTATCTATGGGTGTTTTTCCACCGTGCTCCTTTAATCTGGATCTAAGAAGATCTGGATCTAGGGAATGGGTACTTCCCTTAATCCAGATCAAGTAGATCTGGATTAAGGGAAGTACCCAGTGTGTTTCCATGGGTGGTCTAGCACCCAATAGCAATGGATGCTAACCTCCCTGCCATGGAAACACCGGAGCACCCATTTGGAAATCTGGATCTACCCACGAGGGGTCTGCCTGTCACCCCAGGTGTTTGGGGGGACAGGGGATGCAATCTCCAAAGTGGCTCCAAAGTCATTTTGAAGTCATTTCTAAGTCTGTGCAAAATAGCTCTGGAGCATCTTTGAAGTCTGTGCTGATCTTTGGAATAAACTTTGAAGTGACTTCGGAGTGACTACAGAGTGACTTCGGAGTCACTTCAAAGTTCACTCCGAAGATCAGCACAGACTTCAGACACCACGGAGCTATTTGCACAGACTTCAAAGTGACTTCGAAATGACTTCAAAGCTTAGGTTTTGCCCCCCCCCAAGGGTGCCCCCTCTCCCTAGCCTCCTCTAGACCCCATTGCCAAACTAATGTGGAAAGAGGCTCCCTTTAATCCGGATTTTCTGGTTGAAGACCCTATTGTAGACCCCATTAATGCGGTCTACTGAAAATCTGGATTAAAGGCCAAAAAGTACCCATATGATCCAGATTTCCTGAGGCACGGTAGAAACAAACGTGTCTCTAATGGATGCTGTGGTGGAAATGGGGTCATCCGGCTCTCACTCAAATGGGTCCTTAATGGGTGCTAAAATGGGTACTAAGTGACCATGGAAAAAACACCCTATATTAGAATCAAAACAGGTCTTGCTGCTGGATTTAGAAATAATCCTCACTATTTTGCAATGGGAATGCATGCTGTCTCTTGGGGGGAGGGAACCATGTTTTAGGGGCATTCTCTTCAGTTTCTACCGATCCATTGATAAGCCATATTTCCTCCCTTATTCCCTAGGCTCTCCCCATTGCATGCTAAGGATCTGGCTTGGCTGAAACAGAAGAGTGAGCAGAGACCTCAGTATGTACCGAGAGATCAGACAATAGTGGGGAGTTAAAAGAGTCTGATTTTACTTAAAGAGGCAGTGATCAAAAGACTTTGGCCTCAATGCCTGCCATTTGCGCTATGCTAATCCAGTGCAAAGAAAAGCCTGCCTACTTTGTCCCTCCTCCCTCCCTCCCTCCCCCACCATAATCACCCCCTGCCATTATAAGGAAAAAGGGAAAGTGATTTTAATGTTCTACTGTCTTGTTAACAGGAGAAAGAAGTTGTGCTATGGTGGATACAAGATGGGGGGAACAAGCGGTGACCAAAAGCTGAGACCTCTTTTGATCCACGATCTGATCTGTGGCAGGTTTATATAGAGGGTGAGGTTTGAATTGTCCATCCCAATGAAGTCAGGGTATGACGTGGCTCAATTACTGACTGTATCGGGAGGGGGTTCTGCTGAGGGGAGAGGGTTTCTCCCCTTCAAGTGTGCCTTATAAGCTAACAGTGGGAACGAAAAAAAACAGACCTCACTGATTTAAAAACCCTGCTTTAAAACTGGATTAAATTGCCCAGTGGGCACACGGCCCCAGTGATCCAGATTAAAAGCCTTTCTAATCTGGATCAGGCTCTGTCTAAAGCACTAATGTGCAGATCTGAAGGTCTGTCGTGTGCCCTACATGGACCCTTAATTTGCATTAAGTGTACGTGCAGAAGAGTCCTGAGTTTCCAACAAGCCCCAAATTAAAATTTCTCCATTGGGTTTAGAAGAAGCACAGATACTTAAGCACCTAGAAAAACATGTTTCCTCAATCCTTGATCACATGAAGTAAAAAAAAAAAATCACATTTAAGTTTAAACAATGCTAGTTCACACCCTAGCTACAAATACTTGTTTTAAAGACAAACATTTGAGTCAAAATCAGGTTATTTCCCTGAAAGACACTCCCTGAAAGAGATGGGCGTTAGTGGAAAGAGCACATTTCACCATCATAACAAACATTACACATCCAGTTGTTGCAATACCTAGAGTAAACTGTAAAAAGAAAATAAAAAACGAAGCGACAAGAAGCTTTATTTATTTCTGTAAACAGAATCAAACATGCAAAGTAAAATAGCTATTCCTTATATGATGCAAAAATATTCCTAAGATCCATTTTGAGGTCTCCTACCAACTAATTTAGTCGCACTCTGTGTTTATCTAGCACAAAAGTTTTTGGATCAAAGAGCTCAGCATGTATTAATGATTGACAGATAAGTCACTGGACAAAGATACAAAAACCGCTCAGGTTTTTTTCATCAACAATAAAATGATCATCATCACAATGCACTACAAATCCAGGACTTTCTTTTATGCAGAAAATGGAGCTAAAATAAACCCAACAGCCCCATCAAGTATTTACTTAGTATTATGGCCCCCTGGAATTCTATGCCCTCTTACCTACAGGATTCACTGGAGCTTGAAATATCATATATAGGGGATTAAGATGAAGACTTATTTAATTCACAAATTATAATCCTAGATGTAGCTGCCATGATAAGATTAGATTAGGGTTGGTTTTGGGTTTAGGATAATGAGGAAACTTTTGAGGCTAATGAGATGCTCCCCACCACATATACACAAACACATTTGAAGGTCTAAAATGTTGTCTGTTTTTAGGGTTAGGGTGTTTAAGCCAAAACAATTTAGGACTGCCTATGCCCCCAACCCACATCCAGAACAAACTCGCAGATTCTAGGTCAATGGCCTAATTATACCCTAACTACAATCAATAGAAAGTAATATTGTATCCCAGACCTTTTTTTTTTTTTTGAAGGCCAGACCATTTAAAAAGAGGTCTGGGATACAATATTACTTTCTATTCATTTCAATTAGGATATAAATCTACCTTTCTTTTCTTCCCTTAAAGGTTTTTTTTTATGTTTTGCAAGCTAGCTGGGTTCAACTCTAGAGAAGTGGGAAGATCAAGCACATAGTTAGGTTGAATGAGAGTTCAAGTGGCCTTTTCACACTTCTGCATATGGGACAGCCCAAGAATGCTGTGGTTTGGAGCATGTACCCAGCACAGAACCACTTCCGTCTGGAAGCACTCTAAGTGTGCCAAGTCACCCCCTTTTGCCAATAACTGTGGAGCACTGAAACACGTTCCACAGCTGTACTAGGAGCGTCTACCACATTCCTAGTAAAGCCCTGCACACACTCTTCATGCTGCAGCAGTGGCCCACCTTGCATGGCTGTTGCTTCAGCAGGTAACTGCTGCCAAGACAGTAGCATTTGCATTTACCTGGCACTTAACTTCGATCTTAGCTTCCCCGGGCCAGCGTCCATGGGAAGTTAAGCATGAAAAGTCTGCAGAATGGGGGAAATGATCTTAGGGTGTTTCTGCACTTTATTCTGAATTATTACCGGCCTCCCTTCTCTGAGCAATTGGAATTTGACCATTTTTGTTCATTTTATATCTTGTTTCATTGCTGTAACCTGCCCTGACACCTTCAGCTACCAGGGCAGGATAAAAACAAACAAACAAATAAAAAAGGGCATGTCACAATTAATTAATCAAGAAACGCTAGTACTTACAAAGTTGTAACACCAAGTGTTGCACTTACTAAATTGCCACATAGAGGCAAACCCATAGAAAAAAGTACTAATTCCTAGAATGCTAATCCAGAGACCAAGTTCTCCCATATTCAGTAGGGACACCTCCAGATGGTGACCAAATGACATGGTAACAAGGGGGAATGGATCCTCTCCCATTCCCCCTTTCTAGCTAGACAGTGCTGGCTACAGCATGTTTTTGCACATTTTACTGATGCATGTAGCCAGGTACTGTATTAGGCTGGCGCCAAATGTCCAGATATGTAGATTATCACCTCCACACATGCATGGACATCTGTTTCAGCCTCCATGCATGCATGGTGGATGGAACTATGATGGCAGCTATGTCCAGAAGGTAAGTCAGAGTGCTACTGCTGGAAAACCTGTGACCAGAGCTTTGTTTTCCAGCAATAGTTTCTAGGATTTCTTAAGGGGGAAACAGAGAGGCTACCATAGGATTCCCATAATGGCGCTATATTCCCTCCATCTGAGGCCTAGGGCTTACTCTCAAGTGAGTATGCACTGGACTGGATTATGTATAGTGAGCTACTCTGTTACTGCAGGCATTATTTGCTGAGTTTTGCAGGAACAACTAGCATTTGAAGGATTATCTGCAGTTAGTAACTGAATCCTCTGCATATTAGTGCAAAACTAGGTCTGCTATCTTGAGCAGGACATGCTGTGATGGCAGCCGTACTTAGGATCATGTTTTGTGCGGTTTGTCACCACTATATTACAAGGTCTTGATATTTTCTGGGGGGAAAAATAATAATGGTATAAACAACAGCAACTGTATCAATTATAGACATTTTGTTAATATGAAGGATACAGTATATGGAACAGGACTGCTTGTGAATTTTTTTGGGGGAAGCACTAATATACAGTACATGCAATTGCCATAAACCATCCTTGTTCACTGCCGTAGCTACTCATTAATGCAAGTGAATGTTACAACTTTTTTCATAAATTCAGTCCGGGGCTGTGATCAAGCATAACAGAAAGCAGCTCAAAAAGTGTCTCAGAGACTGTAATGTGTGGCCCCTTGTTCTCATTCCATCTCTGATCCTCCTTTCTAGCACAAAATGTTCAGGGGACAGGGGGAAACTGACCTGTGAATGATCTCAGCTCAGAACTATCTCTAAGGAACTTTTCACACTTCAGCAACAGGGGAGATCCACAGATACTCTGTTTTGGAACATCTACACAGCACGGAGCCACTTCCATTCCGGAGCGACTCCCAAGTATGTGGGGCAATGCCCTAGCTCTAAAAACTGCTGCACAGCTATATTAACAGCACCTAGGACACTGCCAGCTCACTCTGGCATGCATTTTTCACAATCCTTCCATGCAAAGGGTGCATGGGAGAGGCCAGCACAGCCGCAGTTATGTACCCCATCACCTGGTCACCATGGCAACAGCCATTTACCTGGCACTTAGTTAAGTGGCAGTAACTGTTGAATGGAGTGTGCATTCAAAATGCGAACACTCACCTCCATCCGTGAACTACACTGACCCAGGGAAGTGAACTGTAAATTTCCCTTAGGCCATTTCTGAGCTACCTCAAGACACTTTTATTTTACCATGTGTGAGCACAGTTAGATACTTCAAGGACTTTGTCAAAACAGGCCCCTTAGATCAGATACTTCAGAATTACGGCAACAGAACTGACACTGAACCCGGATGTCAGTTACTGTTTCACCATGCTTTATTACAGAATATTTGAAAATAGCAGAATAAGTAACCAATGTCTGGATGCAGCTTAAGTGTTTGGTCCTGTTTTGATAGGATGAATATAGCACCATTACATTGCTGCGATATGGGGGTCATCTCAGAATCACAGCCAACCCCACTATAGCTCCACTTTTTAGCCCCTTCTAACAATTTTAACTTTTGCTGGAAAACCCAGCACTGGTTTCCAGATTTCCAGTTGTAGCGCTTTTTTAGGGAGTCACTTACCTTTCTGGATGGAGCAGCAATTGTAGCTCTGTCCAGCACATATGCATGGAGGCTGAAATAGCCACCACATATGTGCAAAGGTAGTGATGCGCACATCTGGGAATTCATGGCAGCTGAATTGCCCGGATTGCATGTCACCAAAATGCGGAATGACAGCACTATAGCCCAGGAATAAATTATTGCTTCTTTGCATACTTATATGAAACTGTTGTCTAGAAGCTGTCTTTAAAGGCCAGAATTCCATTGCCTGAGGGAGAAACACAATAAACACACACCATCTAAAATGATTGGCTTCCTGAACAGTGCTTCCACATTCCTTGTTCTGTTGCACAGGACTAAAACAGCCCCTCTTGAAACTATTAGTCTGAAATTCAGCCGGTGCCCATTCAAAGCCAGTGATGGGGAAGCTCTCCCTGGCTATGGTCACACCTAAGGTTTAATCCACCTTCAGAGCAAGAAGAGGAGGAGGAGAAGGAGGAGAAGAAGAAGAAGAAGAGTTGGCTTTTCTACCCCGCTTTTCTCACCCATTTAAGGGGACTCAAAGTGACTGACAAAGCTTTCTGTTCTTCTCCCCACAACAGAACACCCTGTGAGGTAGGTGGGCTGTAAGAGCTCAGCAGAGAGCTGTGACTAGCCCAAGGTCACCCAGCTGGCTTCATGGCGGAGAGCTCAGGATGCTGCTGCCTGAAGGGATGTGGCCACCTAGGCTTCCCCTTCTTCTTCCCCTCCATCAAGGGGCACCCCACTCCCCCCACGATCCTCCACTCACCCTCCGACTGAGGTACCATCCCGATGGTCCCCCCGGTGTTGAGGACCAGCACCCGCACTTCGGCGGCAGTCCGGCAGCCCCCGCCGATCTCGAGAGCCGGGCACGGCTCGGTGGACGACACCGCCCTGCACAGATCGCTGCTGGCCCTCTGCTCAGTCTGGTAGGCCATGATATAGAGCCTCTTCCGATATCCCTCCCGCAGCAGCAGCAGGTGTGGATGGAAAAGAAACGTAAAGAGATGCGAGGAGGGAAGATGCTGGTGCTGGAATTTCTGCACTGCACAACGTGGGTATCCATATACCGGCTCTCGGCTCCGCCCCTTTCCGGACTCGTCAGCTCTCATTGGCTACAGCCTCGGGGGAGGGAGGCGACGGCCAGCCTCTTGCGCTCACCTCCCCGCCGGCCGGCAGCCAACACGATAAGGGGCTTCCTGGGGAACCCCAAGGGGCTTCTCTCTTTCTTCACCCCCCCCCGCAGCACTGGGGGAGCCGAGGGGGGAGGGGCGGCTGAGGGAAAAGCCCGCCAAAAGTTTAACGGACCAACGGACGACGACGTCCATCTTCCTATCCCCTCACAAAGAAATACTGTACCAGGCGGCGCAGTTTGCCAGCTGTTGTAAAAGGCAAAGCGACAAACAAACAAGCAAACAAACAAACAAAGGAGACTGTACTCAGTCTCAGCCTGCATTCACACCTAGGTTTTAATCCAGCTCCAGTCCACATTCAGAGCGAGAGAACACAACAAAGTGAACGGTCATTTTCTTCCCACATGATCTAACCCCAAAGTAGGGGTTTTTTTTAGCTTAGATAATGCTGCAAGAAAAAATCTTGTTTGTTTGTTTGTTTACATTTCTATCCCACCCCATACCCAAAGGTCTCTGGGCAGAGAACACCAGATTAGCCAACAGGTTAAAAGCAAGATACACATTAAAAACAAAATACAGATTAAAAACACGTTAAACATTCAACAAATTTAAAACAGTATGCACCATATTATTTATTTATTTGTTTACATTTCTATCTCGCCCCGTACCCGAAAGTCTCTGGGCGGGTAAGCCAAAGACCTTCATCTAAAGGCCAGGGCAAAGAGGTGTGTCTTTACTGCCTTCTGAAATATATATAAAGAAGGGGCACGACACACCTCAAGGGGGAGACTATTCCATTATCTGGGGGCCATCACCAAAAAGGAGGGCCTCACCACTAGATCTTCACAACGAGATACTGCCTATTGTTGTTTTATCCTTTTTGTATTTTTTACTTATTTTGTTCTTCTTGTTAATTGCCATCTGCTACTATTGTTACTATTATTGTTTTTTAGATTGTACGCCCTCAGCAGGTTTTTATATTTTTATATAAATATATATATATTGTTTCGCATCTGTAAAGCGCTGAGTACATGGACAGTGCTGTAAAAATAAACTAATAATAATAATAATCTTAAGGCACGAGCAGGTCGGTATGGGAGAAGGCGTTACATTTGAGAAGGAGAGTTTGTGCCTTTACAAAATAATATGTCTTATGTGTCTGCATGCTTCTATATACCTTTTATAATGTTAGGGAAACAAAAGAAGACTGGTGATAAGCGAAAGGTTTACAGTGGTTCCTGGATGTGAGGACAAGGAACCCCCTGAGTATTGGACTTACCTGGGATTGGAACCATAAACAATTTGGCTAGTGGGCTAAATACTGGGGAAAGCAGATGTTTTAATTGGGACCATATGCTTTTCTCTAATACTGATGGCATTCATCATAGTTGGGATGGGAATTTGATTGGTTCTGGATTTCTACAAATAATGTGTCAGGTGCAACTAAGTAAAATGTGCATAGAGTAATTTGGTGCACATACGAAGACTGGAAGCTTGGAATTATAAGGTCCAAGCTGGAACATCCACCAACCCTTTGGGGATTTTAGGAACAACCTATTTCCCCGTGGCCTCAAATTGATATGGCATTGAAAGGCCAAAAATGGATATATATGTGAACATTGGGCACATCAATGTTTCCTGAAAATTGGAAGGGACATTGTTATTTGGGACCACTGTTCTGTCTGGTACCTGAAGATCTTAAATCCAAGCTTCAAAAGTAAGGTAACATGACAGTCTGAAGGGAAAATAAAGAAGTGTGGATTCTTTCTAATCAGTACTTAAGGTAGAAGTTGGAGGTGTAGTATGATAAATAGGACCAGGAGATTATAGGAGAGGAGTACACTGTTTTGTAAAGACAATTTCCAGTAAAAGAAGAAAATGGGGGATTTGAGAGGAAGAGTTTGCGTCTTTACAAAATAATATGTCTTACGTGTTTAAATGCTTCTATATACCTTTTATAAAGTTAGGAACATGAAGGAGAATTAGGACCCTAACATTAGGTTAGGAGACTGTTGAACCTGAACCCTGTATTACCCTAAAGAGATTTTATCAAAAAGGAATGCCTTCTGGTTTGGTTTCAGTGCTTTCCTGACCTCTAGGTCAGACCCTAAAACAGTGATGGCGAACCTTTTGAGCTCGGTGTGTCAAAATTTGCAAGAAAACCTAGCTTAACTTGGGTGCTGTGTCACATCTAGAAATATCCATAATTTTGTGATATTTGTAGCTCTAGTAAAAAAGTTATATTTTTGATATATGTATTTTATTAAAAGCAAAAACAAATAATTATTTACATTAGTGACTTTTGTTGCTAAATCTTCAATTGAAAGTTGGTATTTCATACACTTCAAGAACAAGCAAGCACTACACGTCCAGGTGCCAGGGTGACCATGTGTGTCACCCAAAAGGGCTTGGCGTGTCACCTGTGACACGCGTGTCATAGGTTGGCCATCACCGCCCTAAAAGGAACATTTTAACCAAGAATACAGATGTCTTCTGATTTGGACCTAAGTGCCCTTTTTGATCTCTGGGTCAGGCAATAATGGACAGGTGGCTTCTTAAAGCGGCATTTTTGATCTCTGATGACTGTGGTATGTGAGTTCTGACCTGAATAGGCCCCTCCATAGCAATATATCACATATTATCATGAGAGAGGAGACAGCTAAAGAGGAGGTAATAACAGGCCTAGGAGGAAAATGAATAATTAGAAATGTTTCTGTGAAGAAAGGTCATCAGACAGGTGTCCACTAATTCACATTTCATCAGACTGACCACGCAGCTTTCTGTCAGAGCGATTTTTTTGGCTTTCTTTTTCACTGAAACCAGAGCTGTCAAAGGAAATAGATATAGCTAATAAAAATAAATAAGAGTGACAAAGAGTTGTTGAAATGAGCGAAAACCTCAACCGGGCCTCTCCCATTCTTTCCTTTTCACCGAAACTAGAGGTGTCTGGTGAAATTCGATATAACTAATAACAAAGAATGACAAAGAGTTGTTGAAGAGAGTGAAAATCTCAACCAGGCCTTTCCCATTCCCACAAACACCATGGGGAGAGGGAGAACTTGTCAATTTTTAAAAATTAATATAGTTAAATCCCAGTGTTGAAATATATGACCTCAAGACTATGTTCACACCTATGTTTTAATCCAGCTTCAGTCCACTTTCAGAATGGAAGAACACATCAGCATAATGACAAGCTGTTTTCTTTTGGCTTTATCTGCCTCAGAAAATCCGTCTTTTGGTTAGATAAAGTGGACAGAAAATAGATTAAAACTTGTTGAGATTTATTGCTTAGCAAAGCTGGCTGGCTAAATTCTCTCTGGTACAGACACAGCAGATCTGCGTGTCAGAAGTTCCCAGCAAACACAGAGACATTTGTACATTCCAAAGGTTTTATTGCTTATTGCAAAAGTTACAGGATAAAAGTTGCATGGATATATGGGTGAATAAATGCATGAATATATGAAAATAATAAATCAGATATATGGATGAATATAAAACCAGAACAATAGCATAATACGAAAAACAGAATGAATCGTGTCTAACACATGATAGGCATAATAGGAAGAAACGTATAATATCACATGGTTACTTTAAACCAATTAAAAGATATAGCTAACACTGGTGTCAAGTTGACCTGGTTCTCATAACAAAATTAATTTCTCAGTGTTACAGAATTATTGTGTCTACGTTCTAGCAAAGGCAGAATAACAGATTAATATACGCCTGCTATTTTTCAGCATAATTTGACCTTGAGGCCTACTGATGTGAGCTCTGGTCCTGCCATTACATTTTCACATGTAAAATGTCCTGACAAAACTTAGGAGTAAACACAGCCTGTTTTCGATTTCAAATCACAGCAACAATAAGATTACAATATAATTGTCTTGTCCCCTGATCCTGAGCTCCTTCTCCATCCACTCATGTCAGTAAACGGGCTTTGGTACCAAGTTGGTACTGTGGAGGCTGGAGCAATTGGTTTTAATCCAGCTTCGATCCACTTTCAGAGGGACAAAACATATTAGCAAAGTTCCTGGCCCTTTTCTTTCCACACTATTGAACCCAAAGGTGGATTTTCTGAGTTAGAAAATGCCAAAAGATAATAGCTTATCATTTTGCTGATGTTTTCTCCCTCTGCGAAAGGGGACTGAACAGGCTCGGCTATGTGCTCCATTTTTATTTTATTTTTTTGGTCCTTTAAACATTTCTAATTTTTAATCCGCCAAATGTGACAGCCTTCCAAATAATTTGTGACAGACCACCACCACCCATATATATGGAGCTGGCTACAAGCCTGGGACTCAAGCAGAAGGATTAAAACTTAGGTGTGAACATAGCACAAGTCAAGGGCAATGGTCACCTCAAACATTTAGGGAGGACTGAAGTTTCTTAAGACCTTGGAGACCAGACTCCAGAGTGGGGCACCTGTTTTTTTCTGAGGGTTTTCTGGGCTAAAAGGAGCTATCCTGTAAATGGATATTCCCAGCACTGAGTCCGTTTCAGGCAGAAATGGACACAGAGCCAGTCAAAGACCAGTGTGGCGGCAGAGGTAGCAGTGTCAGTGGAGGAGATGACTATGCCATCATCCCCATTACCCTCCTGCAACACCCCCCTTCACATTGCCCCACTATCACCACTGCTGCCACCAGCTCCCCACCAGCTCCTCACTCCTCCTGCAATACCCTCCCATTATATCACCCTCTTGCTGCCACTACCACTGTTCCCCTATTGGCCCCCTCATCTTTCTACAACGCCCTCTCATTGCATCACCCCATCACCATCACTGTAACCACCACTGCTGTAACTGCCACCTCACCCTACTGAAACACTCTCCCATCACGTCATCTCACTGCCACAACTGCCACCCCCCACTGGGTTGTCACCTCGGGTTGAAAGCCCCCTACTATGTCATTCTTTCGGCACACAAATCCACCCCCAAGATGCCCCATCCCATCTCCTCTTCAGCATGTGAACCTCCCACCCCCCTCAACCTCCCCCATCGCATTGTCCATCTGGCACGTAAACTCACCCACCCTGAGTATGAGCAAGTAACAGTAGAATGGAACAGAACACTTCATTGTTATAGCCTTAGCCATAACAAAATAATACAGCAAATTTGTTTCTAATGTAATAAAATACAGTGAAATAAAAGAAATTGTAAATTCCTTGCACTTCATCTGCAGGCAAAGGCCTGTGGGAAGATATGTTACCCCCTGAATATGCCAAATGGTGGGCACCTATTCTGGCAAGATTCTTCTCAATTAGATTTATTTATTTCTATCCCATCTTATACCTCAAGGTCTCAGGGCAAGTAACAACATTTAAAATCAAACATATTAAAACAATAGCAGTATATATTAAAATAACAGTGCCTGCAAGTGGGAAGGAAAAGCCCCATTTAACCGAAGGCCAAGGCAAAGAGGTGCATCTTCACTGCCTTCCTAAATGTGTACAGTGAAGGTGATAGACACACCTCAAGGGGAGGCCCACTCCCAGGTGCCCACCCACCACTGCTGCTGAGGGTGGTAGTACAACCGGGAGGGCATCAACTCCAGATCTTAAAACATGGGCAGGTTGACATGGGAGTAGACATTCCTTCATATATTTGGGGCCCAAGTCTTTTAGGACCTTATAAATTAAAGTTAACACCTTGAATTGGACTTGGTAGCAAATTGGCAGCCAGTGCAACTCTTTTAAGACCGGAATGTGCATCCGACTAGCTGTCCCAGTCAGATAAGAATTATTCAATCCCAGGTAGTTCAAAACTTAGCATAATTTTCTCCTTTATTTATTTTAAAAAAGGAAGCCAGGAAGAATCTGCTATTAATCAATCTCCCTTTTGCCCTTTATAAACCACACACCCACTAGCTTCTTTTCAAACTAAGACTGGGAAACTGGATAGATTATTTTTTCCTGAGCAGACATTAGCAGGGGAAAGCAAGGTAGATCATTGTTTTCCACTTCACATTAATTCAAGAGCACGTAACTATCCACTGAAAAAAAAATTATGCTGCTTTTATTGATATTCATCAGCTTTAGACTTAATAGTCAGGAACCAGCTAAGGAACAAGTTAGAAGAAACTAACTTAGAAGTTCCAGTCCAATATCACAGCCAGAGTAAGAATTAGCTTTCAGTACACAGATGACCTTGGCTGATTTTGAAAAATCCAAGCAGGGTCAGACCTAATTATTACTCATATAGGAGAGCAGGAGGAAATCCCAGGCTTGTAGGATTGATAGAAACATTGGGGTGGGGGGAATCTCTGAAGAGGGTAATGGCAAATTACTTTCATATTCTTGCCAAGCAAACTACAAATGTGTCTCCATATGGTCACCAGGAGGAGAGCTTGAGTCAAAAGCATTTTTAGTATCCCAATTAATATCTTCATACACTCCTCTCCATAATTTTTTCTGAAATCCTATAAAAGAGTGACTAAAAGAGCACAACCTCAAGACCTGCATATGAACAGTGGTGCATACGGTTATCTCAAATAAATAGTAGTGCACACATTTGCACTTCTGGCTACAGAAGCTGAAATTTAGTGGTTGGATTCCAATTCAACCAAATAGTCTTGGTATAGGTTTGATGTGAACCAGTTTTTTCAGACATGGTGGTTTGGTTTGCATGCAAATCAAGAGAACCATAGCAAACCACCTTGGCTTGTTTCCTTAGATCTCCATTCAGATTCAGTCTGAACTGGGGTTTTCAGACAACAAGGAACTTCAGTTCACGTGTGAACCACATAAACCACCCAGATCAAATTGACTGAACCAGTTCAGGACATCTCTACTTCTGGCAGATCAGTTGAGGAGTGTTGCCTTAAGTGTTCATTACATCGTCAGTATGATGGAACAGAAAGGAGCAGAAACTGCATCTAGTGCTGAAAATCATTCAAATAAATATTTATATGCCCTCTTAAAAAAAAATTCTCAAGGCAGGTTACAGCACTCATATAATAATACAAAAAAGCCCAAAAACTCAAATATATCAACATTTGTACAAAAGAAAATCTTATATAAGGAACACACAAAATAAGAACATACTGTAAAGGAAAACCTGCTGGATCAAGCCACAGCCCATCTACTCCAGCATCCAGTCACACATAGTGGCCCACCAATCGCCCATGGGCATCTCAAGCAGAGACAAATCTTTTCCTGCTCTCGAATCCCAGCAAATGGCCTTAGAAGCGTCCTACTTTTCCCCCCAGCCTGAAAGATGTACATAGGCATTCATTGAATTAGCCATTGATACATCTGTCATCCATAAATTTGTCTAATCCTACCTTAAAGCCATCTAGGCTGGTAGCTGTTACCACCTTTTCTGGCAGCAAATTCCATAAACTGATGGCCCTCTGCATGAAGAAATACTTCCCCTTGTCAGATCCCACTCTCCTACCCATCAGCTTCATAGAGTGCCCCCTGGTTCCAGGGTTATAACAATAAATGTAACCTCTAGCGCATTAATGTGTAGGTGAAAGGCAAACATCTTACTTTCTCTTCAGTCTTGTGGCCGTGCTTGGGGGAGGGCATGGTAGAGGCAAATAAGCATTACCTTATGCATTATCTGTGCTCTTCCTATGAATTAGGCTTGTGCCAAATCTGATTGACAAGATCAAACTGTTTAGAGAGGCTACAGACTATTAGATGCATCATGCAACAAGTGAGGCCTCTCTATGGCACCCAGAGCCTGCAAAGACCAAGCAGGGAACTCACCTGGAAGCTGTTATTACTGCCACCTTCACAGACAGAGCCATGTCATCCATGAGTATTTAGGAGAGTGGAAGCTCCTGCATGAAGATATTGTGTGCATCCATGACGATGCCACATGCAAGTGTGACTGGCTGTGCCCTCAAAGGTAGCAGTAATGGGAGCTTGCTGTGTAGGCAACAGCGCAGGGCTAGGGCCTAAGATCCGTAAGCTCTGCTACGGGTTTCACAAATCACTGAATGTCATCTACTACCTGCCTGCAGCCAGGCCTTCATGGCAGTGACACCTATCACTTGGAATGTTCACCCCTTTGGGATTCATGGGGCACCTAAAATTAGATCTTTTTGTAACTATTAAATAATTTTTCACATGGGCCTTCTGGTGGGATTGATTTTTCCTCTGCCGCCCATTCTTATTATATATATTATTGTGAATTGCCTCAAGATTTTATCATAAGTGGTATAGAAATACTTTAAATAAAATAAGCACCTAAATGTTGGAGTATCTATAGGGAGGAACTATGGAAGAAAATAGTGCAAAATTGCATCATTTCCTGCCATCCCCTGAATCACATCAGTATGTGCAACTTTATAATTTCCCTGGCAAATCAGTTATGGAGGTTTGTGAGCCTGAGGCAACATGGAATAGCCTTAAGGCAGCAGTTATTAACCTGGGGGTCCAGGGGCCCCCAGGGGTCTTTGAAGGCCTCATAGAGGGTCTATGGTAGGCCAGAGGCAGTGCTAGATGGGGGGTGCACTGGAAACCCAAGGTGAGGGGTGAATGGGGGATGCAAGGTGGGGGGCAAGGGTCTGAGGCAACAAAAGTTATGTAAAGGGGGTCTGCGGTGACTTAAGGAACCTGGATTATCTCAGGCCCTGGATCTTCCCAATCTGGATTTTAACCCCTATGATTTAAGCAAATTCTAGAGGAAGATAACTGAAGCAATCAAAAAGAACAATCTGTGACACTGTACGTAAGCACAGATCAGAAGGAAAAAGGAAGTTTGGTACCATTATTACAGACATTTCAATATCTGATGACCCTTTATCTAGTCATGACTTATGATTCCTCAGTTTTATTAACTGTTTTATCTACTATATTGTGCAGTGTTTTAATAAGCTTATTATCTATTCTGCTTTTTAGGTAAGGACTAAACTAAAGCAAACAGACTTAAAAATTCTTGATCTTAAATGTTTCTGTTATGTTCCCAAGTTGTGTGAAGCTTGAGTCAACATGAGAGAATATTAACTCTGGCCTTAAACCAACAAGTATTTTTGTAGTTAAATATTCATCCTTACGTGTTTTTCAGCACACTATTCAAGACTTACAGTACAGTGCAATAATTCTACTTCACCTTTACAATCTATTATTAATCAGCATTTCTTCTCATTGACTAACAGGCTGTAAGATATTATGAATTGTTAAAGCTGTTTTCTTTATAAGCACCACAGGGAATTGTGGAACACCAACTTCTCGCTTTGTTCAGTTCCAGCTTCTGTTTTTCATTTAAACATCTACAGATTTTAAAAAAACAAAGAAGCAGGAAACATGTTTAGGGTAAGCTTTCAGATTCCTGATGTTATCAAAAGTTCAGCCTTGCAGAAACATGAGGTGGTCTTTATGTGAACACTGAAACCTTTAAAATGAAGTTCTTCTGCTACTTATTTTCTAGTTTGGAAATGTAGCTGCTACAAGTATCATGAATTCAAACAGTTAATCCAAAAAGAAACTTCTCAGAGTTCTCATTCTGTATAACCTGTAAGATGAAAAATAAAATAATAAAATGGTTAATCCCTATAATGAGATATATTAACTACTAATATCTTTAATTATACAAATCTCTAACTCATTTGTTAAAGGGATCTTTCCCAATCTTGTTATACTGTTTTAAATGCATCAGCACTATATCTAATATTGCAATTATAAAAACCTCTCAGTACCTAGGAGCATTATAATATTGGCCTTACAATATTGCTTTCTTTTCCTTTAAAATAAACTATAGATGTATTAAATTCATTTCCCATTTTCTTTCCATTCTCCCATCTTGGAGAGAGCATTCTGCATTTTTTTACACTTTTCACAAGCATTTCCACAATCGCTAACTGAAACGTGAGGCCAGATTCTTTCATAACACGATACTATCCCATAGCTCCAGTTTGTATGTGAAAAGTTGGAAGGAAAAACAAAACTGGCTCTTGAAAAGGAACCAGAGTACTAAAAGGAGTCTAGGGCTGCATCCACATGGGATGCCTTAATTCGGTTTAAGGAAACCAAAATAAAGTGAACCGGGTTAATCCTGTTTACACGACTTGCAAGTTAACCCGGTTCAGTGGCATTCCAATTTCAGCCTTAAATTGGAATCAATCCTGGGAGTCCAGATGGCAGCCCTGTCCTCCCACCCATTGCCCACCCCCTCTCTCTCACTGGTGTTCCGTCCCAGGATCCCACCCTCCCTTCCCTTTGCGTCATCCATGCTCCGCCGGGGATTCCCATTCTCTCCCCTCCCCCTTCCCACCACCACCAGCAGCAGCAGCAGCAGCATCCATCCATCCATCCATCCATCCATCCATCCATCCATCCACCCATCCACCCATCCTGGCGCTGCGGCGCGGGCAGCTTCGCCCTGGGGCTCCTCGGTGCCCGCCGCCACTTTGCCCCACTCCACCGCTGCTGCCGCCGCCGCATTCTCAGTGCCTTTCGCCCCGCTGGCCGGAGCGCGCTCACAGCCCGGGCCGCCCCAGC
The DNA here is from genome assembly GCA_023333525.1 of Aspidoscelis tigris stejnegeri. NCBI lineage: Eukaryota > Metazoa > Chordata > Lepidosauria > Squamata > Teiidae > Aspidoscelis > Aspidoscelis tigris. Next base: position 102,345,933 of record JALMGA010000003.1, on the reverse strand, counting down.
CTCCCCTGCCGGCGGCTCCGGCGCCCGCCATACCATCCATCCATCCATCCATCCATCCATCCATCCATCCATCCAGGCGCTGCGGCGCGGGCAGCTTCGCCCTGGGGCTCCTCGGTGCCGGCCGCCGCCGCTGGAAAAGGAGGAGAGCCGAGAGGCGGGCGAGAGGGTGGGTGGGCTTAGCGTGCCCACCGCGGGGGAGGGCGAAGGGGGCTCCTCGCTCGCTCGCTCTTCCCCCGGGGGCCGGGAGGGAACTCGGAGAGCGGGGAGAGTGGGCTGGGAAAGTTCCGCGGGGACTCCCCTTTCCTTTCCTTTTTAAAGTTCAGAACTGCGCAAAACTGCAACATTGTTATTAAGCTACATCGCTACAGTGTAGCTTTGGAGGTAGTGGCTCGAGACTGGATTCTTTCAATGGAATCAGTCTTTGGAAGCGAGCTATTGGGGGAGGGAATCCTAAACATGACGTGCCTCGAATACGGACAAGCCATTGGTTACAGTGCAATTGGGGGCGGGACAGCCTGGACACGGAATCTCATCCCGGAAAACGATACTGTCCACACAGTAAAAAATGAAACACGTATCAAGGGCACATTCCGGAGTGAGAGCTGTTGAAATCAGGATTTATTTCAAATCGGTATAACGTGGTTTAACACGGAAGAAGCGTGTTAAGCCGAACTGCTGTCTGAACTGTGAGGACTCAAATCGTTTTGAATTCGAGATAACGATGCCGTGAAGATGGGACCTAGGAAAGAACCATTAATCCTTTATCTCTTAATAGTTTAATATTAAGTTATCTGGACGGCTTGTGATCTTTGTAGCAGAACATATTCTAGTGAATATATTCTATTATTTTTTTCTCATTGATCAGAGTCCCAGCTGGAAATGAATGTTACAACCTATTGTTTGTGGTTAGGCTAGTTGCTTCCTGAGTTGTAAAGAAGCATCACCTGATTTGCTAAGTTGAAACTGGATAAATGTCGGATTGCCCAGTATGAAGATTAAGGCACTTACTTCATTGATGTGCCATGTCTTCCATTGTTAACGTTAAATAAAATTTTCTGAGCAAAGCTGTTAAGTGTTTCTCTCACACTCTATTGTCAGATCTGCTTTCTTCACAACTATTAAACTCATTAAACTAATTAATCCAACCTACTAATCTAAGGCCCTTTTTTGCAGTGGGCCTTATTCTGGATTATAGCCCTTTCTGCGCTCAATGATGATTCAGATTAAGGATCCCCTTAATTTGGATCATGGGCCTCCAAATAATGTTAATGCAGATCAGGAAGGCCTTGTCCCTGCTCTTGTAGATCCTTTTAATCAGGTCTACAACTGGATAGCATGCCTCTGTTATCTGGAACTACTAGGGGGGGGGGCTTTTCAGTGACACTTCATAGTACATCACTGAAAAGCAGTCCCCTGAGGCTCCTGGAGGCATTGGAAGGGGGGTGTGAACCTCAGTGCAGATGGTGCTGACTTGGCCGACACCTCCAAGTAATCCTGATCACTGGGCTTCCACATAATCTGGATCAGTAGGACCCACCAATCCAGATTACTATACGGGAAATAATCCAGAATAAGACCCACTGCAGAAAGGGCCTAACCTACTTCACAGGATTGTTGTGAGCTGAAAATGCTAAAATTCCTTACAAAAAAGGTCAATATGCAAAAAAATAACAGTTACAAGTATGGAACCCATCGTAGCTATCTCTTACTGATTTCTCTCAGTCTTTACTTTCTTCTTTGAATTGTGGTGTCCACAACTCAACATTTTTCAAAAATAACAGTTTAAAACATAACCCTTTGAAGTCTAAGGATTGCTCTTTGAATTATCTGCAGTAGTAATAAATGCAAAAGGTCAAGCTTATTTCAGAAAAATAAAACTACTGAAACAGTTCATACCGAATATTTATTTCAGTTCCGAAAAGTAATCCAGAACTTGATTGTTCTTCATATCACTTGCCTGAAAATACATAGATTTTGTTTTTCAGAAGTTTGACACTTTCCACACACGACAATAAAAGATAAATCCTGGATAATCTGCATAGTGCTTATCTATGGTAAGAATGCATGGAATCCATATTGCATGTACTTTCCCTTCATAAATTCTCTTTTGCAAACCAAATTTATAATATTTACCATTTTAAAGCGTGTACCTAGTGATGTCACACACCGTGAAAGCCCCCTTCTACACTGGGTCTTACTCCAGATTATATCTCAGAATAAGGACCTGCCATCCACATGCTGGTGCTGACTGTGTTAGTCCCAAGCTGAAGACTCTCAGTAACCTACTAATGGCATTTAGAGGTTCTCCAAGCTGGAAGCAGTACCTAGGCATCTGTTCTAGTAGCCATTGATACACCTGTCCTCCCTAAGTTTATCTAATCTTTCCTTAAAGCTGGTTGCTGTCACCACTTCTTCTGGTAGTAAATTCCATAGACCAATGGCCCTCTGGATGAAAAATAATACTTCCCCTTTTTGGTCCTAACTCTCCTACCCATCAGCTTCATCGAGTGCCCCCCTGGTTCTAGTCTTGTGCAGTACTGTTGTGTGGTACAAGATTCTGCCAGGCATGCAAAAAACAAACAAAAGTAGGTGGGTGCTTGGCTGCCTTTCAGAATGCACCAATAAAAATTATAACAAAATGGGCCAGCAGACATTGAAATGAAAGCAGGACTGCAGGCAACTCTTGTTCATTTCAAGAAACTTTGTGAAGACATTGTCTTTGTGAGTACTGTTCCAAACGATAAGAAGGGATCACCTGTGGCAGCTGTGGTCAGACCAATTCGACAGCCCATCGCAACTTGGCTTTGTTGTGAACCCACCATGGGCAATATATTTTTGGAAAGGTGGTAAAGAAATTCAAATGTAAACTTACTACTTGGAAAGCAGTTCTGCCACCATAATCAGTGCGTTCCATGTCTATACCAGCTAGATGCCAAGCCATCAACCCTTCCACATCGCCATTAGCAGCAAGTCTGGAGGCAGGAATCAACAGGAAATAAAATAAAGAAGCAATTGTGGTATTGTTTCCCGTATACCATTAGTTTACTTTTGGCAATATTTCCAATGTTTAAACCTTGCACAACTGCTCTAGATGGGAACTAAAGGAGACATTTTCCTAGTAACATCATCAGTTCTTCCAGTAAGACCAACTGAATTTACATTTAAATGTGTTGTGAAATCCAATTCTCATCAGTGGACAGTGACTGGTTGGGGTGTGTGGGGAATGATTGCCCAGAAATATCCTCATACTATAATTAACACTTGGCCTGTAATTTTACTTTATTAGGCGAAGGGTTTTTATGCTCACATCCCATTTTTTCCATGAGATTTCCCATTTCCATTAGACCCACAGCTACCCAGAGGCAGGATCTGCACAGTACTGTAGCATCCCACTTCCGAGGGATGGAAAGTGCTGTCAGAAGCACTTTCCCCACATAGCAGGAGGAACCACTCTGGTGCTATTTCTCCCCCTCTACTGCCTCCCCACCACTGCCACCTCAGTGCAGACGTACCTGGTGCATTTTTACTTGTACAAAAAACACAGTTCTGCTGTATTTTTGAAGACATAAGAAACGGCTGACTCCCATGGCCTTAAAAAACAGACCTGGCTAAAAATGGCAAAGCCAGGGAATGAAAGTTCCCCAGCTTTGACATTAATGTAGCCAGGAGCAGTAATACAGGAAAAGCACTTTCCACTTCAACAACCAGTTCTCTAGCTTTTCTAGCATCAGGGTCCACCATCATATAGATCCTGCCACAGTATTGCCAATGTGCTTTATTGGATCCTGCAATATTATATCTGCATGCTTCTGAATAATAGCTTCTAAATCCCGCTTGTGGGCTTTTAATTGGCCACTGTAAGTAAAATAGTAATTAACTAGATCAATCTGTGGTCTGCATCAACCCCCTACACCTTCTTCTACCTGTAATATTAGTACTTCCTTACAAGCAAAGTTCAGTTCCAACATTTGCTAGTTCTTCAGTGGAAAGGTGAGCACCTGTTTCCCGAAGCAGCTTAATTACTTCCATATGCCTGAAAAGGAAGGAAGAACATTATTTTTTAAAATCAGTTTTAAAAGGATTGTTATATAATCTTTAATGGGAGGGGTGTGCCTAGTCCTTGCTAGAGAGGGAAATAAAAGGCAAGCAGCCACCAAGTTTCTTTCACAGCACTTTGCTGTCTCTGCTGAATTCCACCTCTTAGGGCAAGAACTTGAGAAGGTGAGCAAAGGAGAAAGCCACCTGCATAAAGATGCGTTCCCTGCTTACATCTCTCCTTTTCAGGCACGTTGCCTGGAAAAAGATTTCCAGATAGATTATGGAGTACAGTGTAATCTGCCTCTCCAATCATTATTTGTTTGCCCCCTATACCAGAAGGTCTCAGGACAGGTTACAACAATAAAAAAAGATGTAAACTGAACACACTAAAAGCAACGACAGGGGAGGGCAAGCTGTTTCCTCAGTCAAAGTCCAGTTTGAATAGGTCTTCACTGCTCTCTTGGCCATCTAAAGTGAAGGAGCCTATCACACCTCAGGGAGAAAACTATTCCATAGTCTGGGGGCCACCATGGAAAAGGTTCTATCCCAGATGCCCACTCCTTTTGCTCCTGAAAGGCCTCTCCTGTAGATCTTAAGACATATGCCGGTCAGTATGGGAGATGCCCCTTTAACCGTATAGGTTGATGTTAATACCTTGAATTGGGCTCAGTAGTGAACTGGCAGCCAGTGCAGCTATTTTACAACCAGCACCATGTGCATTTGACCAGCCATTCTGTCAGCAGTCTGGCACCTGCATTCGGCATTAGCTGCAGCTGCCTCCAAGCCATCTTCAAGGGTAGACCCATGTAGAGCGCATTAAAATAATTCAGTCTGGAAGTCTGGAATCCAGACTATGGCAAACCAGCTGTAACTGGAAGTAGGCATTCTTAGCCACCACCTCCACCTGATTTTCAAGTGCACAGTCCAAGAACACCCCCAGATTTCATATCTGTCCCTTCCACAGCATTACAGCCACACTGAAAACAGGATGCCTCCCAGCTTCATGGAACCAAGACCTTCTGACACACAGCACCTCCAGGATGTTAAGCAAAAATCTCCCATAACCACTCTTTGGCACTGGCCTTTGAGACAGGACCACAATCACCCCACTCAGTGTCTCCAAATCACAGATTAGCTTTCCAGAGGTATGCCATGGTCAATGGTATCAAAAGTCCCCAAGAGATCCAGAAAAAACACAAAGATCACATTCCCCCACTCTTTCTCCCAGAGGAGCTCATCATCCAAGGTGACCAAGATGACTTCCGTGCCAGACTGAAATGGGTCTAGATAATCATCTTCTTCCAAGCATTCCCACAGTTGAACAATCACAACTCTCTCCAATCTTCCAGATTCTTAATCCTTTTATAGAGGATGAAATTGTGAAGAGCTACAGAGGTGCGAGGGGCTGCAGTATGTGAGAGGGTTTTCTCAGTGGTGTTTCTCCCAACTTTGAAATAGTCACCTAGTGGATGTACACCAGGCACCAACTTTATATGGCTTTCAGTAACTGGTTAAAATGTACCTCTTCATCTGGCTCTTTGATTCCTAATTTCTCTGACTGTAGTTCTGCCAGGGAGAGAGAAAGGTCTGATGGGTTATAGTTTTAAGTACTAATAATTTTGATCATATGTTGTGACCTGCCCTGGGACCCCCAGGTGAAAAGCACGATGCAAATGCTAGAAATTACTAGTTATTTGCAGACACTATTGTTTTAAAGTATTTGATTTTAAATCTTGTTACCCGCCCTGAGACCTTCAGGTATAGGGTGAGATAGAAATATGAATGAATGAAGTGCCTATTTGCACTTACATGGCATGAACAGTTCTAGTCAAGTCTGAGGCAGTGCGTCCACACACTCTGCTGCCATTGCCATCCTGAGCACACTATAGCTTGGCCTGGAACGGCTAGTGAGCTTCCAGTCAGCAGCATTCGCACTGTCTTTTGGGTGTGAAACTGTGAGTGGGCATTTGGCGTGGTTGCAACTACACAGCTGCACACCAAATCCTGATTGTCATGGAAATGTTTGGGCACGGCAGGCCATTTGCATTTCAAGTGCCGGGGTTCCAATTCTGCACCAGGACATGAAGAGCAGATGGGTCTCTACATCTGATCTCTGCCTCACTGGAATGATATAATTATAAGGATGAGAAACAGCCTTTTTCTAGACAGCATCTAAATCATCTGCTTTGCAGGGGTAGCTGGGATGACAGCAGTGCATAAATGGAAGTTCCTCTCCCCATATGCCACTTCATGGACACCAGTAAATTTTCCTTTGATCAGACCCCAAATCCCATCCATCCATCCATCCATCCATCCATCCATCCATCCATCCATCCATCCATCCATCCATCCATCCATCCATCCATCCATCCATCCATCCATCCATCCATCCATCCATCCATCCATCCATCCAGTTTACAAAATAATTTTAAGAACAAAGCTGAAAGGACAGACAGCCTTTCACAAAGGGAAAGATGAGTGAAGATGAATGTCTTTAGTAGGCATCACCACAGAGAAGGCCCCGGTGTGGGTAGCTTCAACATAGTATTTATTGAGTCATGGCACCCACAGCAGAACTTCTCCCAGTGGCATCAGTGGCCTTTTTGGTCTGTGTAATGGGAGAAACAATCTGTTAGGTACTTTGGTCCCAAGTTGTTTAGGGCCTTACTTTTTAAATATGTGCTATTTCCCCCCCATTTTGTACCTAAATTTGATGGCATTGATCAGTGGAGTGGCTCCGTATCTGTCTTTTGCATAAACACTTGTCCCCTTCTTCAACAAGAAGTCAACTAATTCTACATGCCCTTCACTACAGGCCACGTGGAGTGGTGTTCGGCCATCATAATCTTCACAGCTCAAGTTTCCACCCTGCAATAAAGATATATCAGGATTGGCCTTTGTCACATTGCACTGACAGCTTGCTGTGCATTTCTGCGATTTCATGCTCTATCCATTCTACATCAGCATAACATCTTTCATTTGCCCCATTTGTCTATCTAGTGAGAAGATCCAGAGGCAAAGATATAAGCCCACTCTTGATGAACATCTTAAACATCACCAGAGAAAGGAAGTCTTCCCAGAAGTCCCTTCCTAGAACTTCCTAGTTCTACTTCCTTCTCTGTTTCACATTCCTCGCATCTAACTTTTGTCTCATTCTTGATTATAGGAAAGACAGAAATACGACGAGTTTGCCCTTTGAGAAGAACTTAGAGAATCAAAAGGCTTGCTCATCTACCAAGATATTTGCATGAGCTCAATTCCCTATGCAGATAATTTCTGTCTTGCCACATTAGAAGAAAGGTGACATACACCATACCAGCCCTTCACCTAGCAGTGGGAAACATTCTCAGATTTCTTCTTGCAGACATCTTCTAGGAGCCTTAATGTTTCCCATCAGGCCCCTTTCATCAGATAGACTCTCACATCAGAAAGAAGTAAGATAAATAACACAGATAAGAATTTTGAATGAAATAACACTACTGACCTCCTGAGAAGCCCCACTGCCCTCAGAGCACCTACACTGACTACTTTTAGAATTCCTGACCCAGTATGTCTACTGGCTGTGGGTCTTAAGAGTTCCAGGCGTAGGTCTTTCCCCTTCTTATTTGGGGACTTCTGCAGGTGAATCAGATATTCCATCCATTCCTCCCCTTTCTTCTCTGACAGGTCCTCCAGAATCAGACTGTTTCGAGCAACCTAGATCTTCAGCCTTACTCTAGGAAGAGAAGATCATGCTTACAGATCTGTTACTCAGGCTGTGTTTCCACCACACAGCAAAGGCACCTTAACCAGGTTCTCAGGGCTGCTAGTCTTCGTTATTGTGACGGTGACCACAGCAGCAGCAGCGCTGGAATGGCACATCCACACAGCAGACCAACTGAACAGGAAGCCACACCTCCTTTGATCCAGGTCAAGACCAGCCTTGAACGGCACACACTGACACGTACCTTGTGAAAACAGCTCGGTTGCCCTGAGGGCCTGGTTAAGGTGCCTGAATTGTCCCAAATAGGCTTCCAATGCTTCTACTTACCACTTCTTCAACAGCCACCAGCGTATCCACATCACCCGTTTTTGCAGCAGCACAAGCCAAAGATGGAATTAAAGCACCAAGTTCCTAAGCAACCAAAAACAAATCATTTAAAAAATAATTAAGATACTTTTACATTAAAACACGAAAAGGATAGCACAAAATTAAGATCAAATTTGCAACAAAAAGGGAGCGGGGGTGGGTGGGAAATGAGCTAGAAAATCCACTTTAGGCCTCGTCCAGATAGGAGGGAGGGTGGCTATAGCCCTATTATGGTGCCACTATGGAGGGGTTGCCTCCCATATCTGAGGCAACTCCACAAATGTCCTCATATATTTCCCCTAAAAAGCACTAGAAGCCATTGCTGGAAAACCCAGCAACGGTCACAGGTTTCCAGCAACAGGGCTCTGTACTTACCTTCTAGATGGAGCCACTCTCATAGGCCCATCCACTGCACATGTGTGAAGGCCAAAACAGACATCCATGCATGCACAGAGGTCCCAATGTGCACTTCTGGGTATTCAATGACCACTGAATACCCAGATGGGTACATGAGTAAACCGCACAAAGGCAAGTGCTGTAGTTGGCGCTGTCTAGCTAGCAAGGAATAATATCCCATGTCATCCTTGTTAGCAGGTTATTCAACGACCATCTGGAGGCAGCCCTTATTAACCATGCCCCTGGGTTACTTCCAGAATTCCAGAAGTGAGATGGCATCCCCTCGCAGCCAAACATATTATGGGCATTACTATATACATGAAATACAGCACTTTTTTGAGCAGCAGGATATTGAGCCCTTCAAACTCAGCTCCTTGCCCCATTCCCAGTGTAATGAGACTTTCAATATGCTGTCCCGCCTAAAATGTGGCAAAGGAGCTCTGCGAATGCAATATCCTGTGGATGCACAGCAGACATGATCCTAGGCAGGACTAAGATCCACAATGCATCTGGGCAAGTCCCACTTTCCCATAAGCCACTTCTCACCCATAGGCCAGTGTCGTTTTCAGGAGAAGCAGCAACCTTCATGGCTTTCCTTCAACAGCCATTCTAGTGAGGGAGGGGGGGCTTTTGCCTCCATTTGACTGGAAGAGGGAGAGAGAAAGCAAAACCACTGTCCCTGCCCTGGCAAGTTTTCTGCTGCTTTTTGTTAAAATGATTAAAATGTAGGAAGGAGAGCAAAAGGAATTAAAGTGATAAAATTTATTAAATGATGAATTATTTCCTCTTAAATCTCTTCCCCTCTCTCTGAACATTTGCGCAATACAGTAGTTCCATTTGCAGCAAGGTAAGGATATTAAGAGATGGGAGGAGAAACTGATTCTGCAGCTTTCCTCCAGAGGTGATTTCCTAGCATCTCCATTTATAGATGCAACCTATATCTTCAATTTAAAAAGCTGCTCAAAAGCGTCTCAGAAAGGATAGCATGTGGAACATGAATGTTCCCATTCCACGTCTAATACATATTAAAGGCCAGAGGATGCACTTTAGGGCCCCGTTCCAACACAGGATTTCGCCCGGCTTGAATTCGGCTCGAGTTCCTTCCGTCCCAACAGTTTCCAAGGGATCTCCCGTTTCTGCAGACCACAGGTCCCAAAATGCAGAGAATCCCTATTCAAATTAAAAGAGGACTCGCTGCTGGATCTGCAAATAATCCTCACTTTTTATCAACCAGGTTTTGGGGGGAGGGGCCATGGTTTGGGGGTATTCCCCGTCTGAAAGGAGAGGAAGGAAGAGTAAAATGCCTGCAGTTCCAAGAGATCTGTGAGGAAGTGTTTAATTTAATAAAGATCATCGTGTTTATTATGTTTAATAAAGATCGTGAAAGAGGGACTCTTGCTGTTGGGGAACTGGAGATCGTTGGCAGCTCAAGCAAGCCCATGCACACAGCACTTGCTGGTTGGGAGGAGGAGGAGAGAACTGGGCGGCTTCAGAGCAAGCCAAATGGGCAGGTGTGCTGAGAAAGCAGCGGTTGGTGGCTCAGTGAGGAAAGCAGCACAGGCAGGGGGTGCCTCCTCCCTCCCTCCCTCCCTGTGTGCTTTTAACTAGCACCGCACCTTGGGCACTGCTAGCCAGCCAGCCTACGTACTTGCCCTCCCCACCCTGTTCCTCCCTCGTTGTCTCCCGCCATTGGGAGTGCTGCCACCACCACTTCCTTGCTGCCCCCTCCTCCTCCTCCTCTGCTCCCAGCAGCAGCTTCTGGCAGCTTCAGAGAGCCACAGCAGCCATAACTCCCTGTATTGTGCTGTTCTGCTCTGCTGGTGTTGCACAATTTTAGATGTGCGCCATGATCTCCAAGAGCGAGTGGATTTATATAGGGGTTGGGGCTTGAATCGCCTGGCCCATGAAGCCAGGGTGACCAATTGCTGACTGCATGGGGAGGGGGTCCTGCTCAGGGGAGGAGGGGGGGAAGGGATTTCTCCCCTGCAAGACCGCAATACAAGCTGACAAGTGGGAACATCATAAAACATACCTCGCTGCTGATTAAAAAAAGCCAGATTAAAACCTGGACTAAATTGGCCAGCTGAAACTTGGCCTAGGAGTGTGTTTTCTGGCCTTTAATGAAGAAACTAGCATGTAGACACAGTCAGCTGAAAGCTGCCTTTGGTCCAATTTTTTTACTGTGTACAGATGCAACATTGGACATAAGAACATAAGAGAAGCCCTGCTGAATCAGGCCACAGCCCATCTAGTCCAGCATCCTGTCATACACTGGCCCACCCTGCTTTGGGCATTCGCCCAAGACAAAATGCTCTCTGTTGCAAATGGCCTTTAGAAGCACTCTGCCCGTCTCGCCAACTTCCCTTCTTAGGTTTCACTTTCTATTACTGTAGAAATTACTATTACTGTAAGCATGATGAACATCCTTTTTGTGCAATAAAGGGAATTCAGCACTGTTCTGCTTTTCCACCTCCCTTGGATTCCACTGTTATTCCAAGCCCTACACTCTGAGAACACTAAAAACTGGTCACAGACATCTTCTGTGTAACTTGTGCAATTTTCCTACCAGAAAATGTGCTGCCAGCCTAGATAGCTTTAAGGAAGAGTTAGACAAATTCATGGATGAGTCAGGTGTATCAGTGACTACTAGAACGGGTGCCTAGGTACATCCTCCAGGATGGGGAGACAGGCAGGATGCCTCTAAAGGCCATTTACTGGCCACTGTGTGGGACAGGATACTGGACTAGACAGGCTGTGGCCTGAGCAGGTAGGGCTCCTCTTATGTTCCTGATATGAACAATGCTATCAAGTTTCCCTCAAGTCTTCTCTTCTCATGAACGATACCATAGCAAACTAATAAAGATTCAGTGCCGTGGCAGCCATGTGCACTTCAAGTGCTGGAAAAATCCTATCCCAGGTTAGCAGCACTTGAAGCGAAAATGGCCAGGGAAGGTCAGGCCAGTTCACCATGGCAACATCTGGGACAATGTCTGAGGCAACATCCAGCATGTGCTTGGATGTTGCCATGGTGATCTGGACACTGCGTGCAACTGTGCATCTGCAGTGTGCTGCCACATCCACCTGGAAGAGGGTGCAGATGTTGCTATTTGGGAGAAAGCTAGACTCTCCTGTTCCAGCTGTGGACTGCTTTTTAGCAATCCACAGCTAGATTGCTCCAGGCAGTTGGAGTAAGAAAGTTGATTCTGGAAAGAAGCCCATCAAGTGGGACAGGCTATTAATCACGTAGGCAAAGGGTGTAATGCCTGAAGAAGAAAGTACAGGAGACCTGTAGCATGCGAAGGAAAATTCTAGAGCCTGGTAGGAACTTTGGCAGATAACATTTGCAACTGCTTAGAGTTTCATTCACACTAGGGAAGTGCATGAATGTTGTTGTTGTTTGCATTTGATTCGAATCTTTATAATCCAAATCTACCCAAATCCGAATCAAATCAGATTCGAATCAAATAAAATCTTCAGATATTCTATTTGTTCAAATGTTGGATTCGAATTTGAAGATACGAATGTGTCATACGCATCTGTACACATTTCATATACATCCCGTTTTATCCTGCAGTATCCGCGCAAATCTGTCCACTTACGTATTAAGATGCAGACAGATACGTATGTAATACATACGTATCTGAACATGTTCAAATGTTTCAGATTATTCAAACAAATGCTTCAAATGTTGCAGAAGATTTGAAATTCATTTGAACGTTATGGATTTGAATGGGTAGACGTTCTATTTGAGTTCAAATGTCCACATTCGATCAAATTCAATCGAATTTTGCATGTTTAGAATATTCGTGTACATCCCTAATTCACGCAGAAAGTAGTCATGGTGATGGGGTGACTTGCTTATTATGGGATGTAATGTAATTCACACATAAGCTGTAGAATTTGAGATGTTAGCCTGGGATGATTTGAATCCACCAGTCATAAGCTGATGTATTGATGAAATTTCTCAAAGCATCTCCTGTAACTGATATCAAAGTGCGGAACATCCAACCCCTCCAGAGGGCTGTACTTGCTTTGGGAACCTATGCTCCTTCTTGCATGACTTCTCCTTCTTTGTGCAAAGAATAAAAGGATTCTTTTCATCTCCACCTTAGTGTGTTGCATTGGGCCTAGTGCAACTGGGCGAACGAGCCTTCTTGGGAACAACACAGAGAGCCGTTAGCCAATTCTGGGAGAACCATGGAAGAGGCGGAGCGCAAACAGAGTGATACAGCAAGTGGCCTGGATCATTCCAAAGAGTAATTGCTAAAAGGCCCTCGGTTCTGGTGCCCCCAGCAACCCTGGCTGTATTTGAATATCTTCTCTCTACAGACAAATTAAGAGGGGAGTTGCTGCTGATGCTGTGGCAAGGGGCCATTTAAACAGTTTCCCCTTAAACTGGCTTGGGGTCTGCTGGTGGATGAACATCAGATACTCTTCAGCTCTCCATAGCAGCTAAGTACTGATCAACTGATCTGCATTTGTACGGCACTTCACTCTGCGATTCCAAAGTGACTTGCACAGCAAAAACATATTTCAGAGATTTCAAATAAACACAAAAGCACTTCCCTATCTGCCATAGAAAAACCACAAAAGATAAGTTTGCCACCCTTGTTTCATTTGCTTAAAACCACATTCACACTTGTTTGGCCACAACGGGAACTTGCAGTTTGGGGGAAATTGCTTGCGGTGTCCCTTGACCCTCCCTGGAGTAAATAGAAGAGTTGGCTTTTCTACCCTGCTTTTCTCGCCCATTTAAGGGAACTCAAAGCAGCTGACATGGCTTCGTGGAGGAGTGTGGAATGAAACCTGGTAGATTCCACGTGGCTTATGGGCACATAGATATGGACACAGTTCCAGGCTCAGTGCTGTGCATGTGCAAGCCACGAGATTTTTTCACATCTTCACTTTGGCAATTTGAAGGAAGAAGCACACCCACCGCAAAGCAACCCCTCCCTCTTGTGAAATAAAGGGAGGAATATGAATGATGCCTTAGGACTCTGAAACAAAGTATAGAACTGATATTCTCCGCATCCACTTTCATTAAAAAAAAGCGTCTCGAGAGCAGCATAAAGGTGGTAGAATGTGGAAGTGCACTTTCTGGCTTTTAATGTGAATGGCACTAGCATGGGGATCCTACCATCTCTAAGCCCCTTTTGAGCCACTTTTTCTCCTGTGTGTGGATGCAGCCAATTCGGACATTCGTATATTGACATTCGAATTCGAATCAAATGCTTTGATACATTCGTATGAAGCTTCGTATGGGATTCGTGTATTCGTATTCTATTCGTACGGGATCCGTATGCTGTTTGTATGCATTCATATATAAGATCCATATGCTATTCGTATGCATCCGTATGGGATTGAACATTCGTATCAAATACGAATCCCACCACATTAGAAAGGGATCTATTCAAATGAATACGAATTCTTGCATTCAATTTGATACGACTCAAATATAAAAAAAAATTGTGCACATCCCTAGAACTGACCCTTTTGAGCTTCAGTTCTCTATTTTTAGTTTTACTCAATATTGTAACCATATATTCAACCATAATATTTGAATGTAAGATCTATGCCACCTAGGTGATTCTGTATATATGTATATTATGGCTGCCTGTTGTTTTGGAAGTGACAGTTGACTCCCCCCTCTCTGCTGGGGTCAAGTGATACATTTTGGCTCCAAGTTTAAACTGACTTTTGAAAAATAGTTATTGTTGATTGGCTGAAGGCCAAACCCTGCCCAGCTATGAAATATATAAATATGCTGGGCTTTCTGATCAAAGTTGCTTCCAACAAGAAATGCCTTATCGCCGAGCCAAAATAAATCACTGTTCATCTTTTTAAACAAAAGAGTCTCATGGTCTTTCTTTGCCAGCCTGATATTCTACTTGCATATGGTTGAATTCGTTCTTACCTCTTTGCAATTAAGACTTATAAATTTAGTCATCACTTGTATGAACCTGGTGTTCCTCAAAGTGCTCTGGATCCCTGTGAGCATAGAAGACATTTCTCCTCGAAGGTTTTCAGCCAGCATCTGAGGGAAAAGGATGACAGGGAGAGATATTATTTAGCCTGAACCTTGTTCAAATTATTATCCAAAATGATTGACTCTAGTTGCTTCTCACTGCTCACATTTTTGGCCACTGCAAAGACCATATACAGTATCTGTGACCTTGGCCACCTCCATATGGTGGCTGAATAACCCACTAGCAGGGGATAAGGCAAGAGATTGGGTCCCGCGATTATCCTTTGCTGGCTAGACAGCAACATGGCTAGTGCTGTCTTCATGCTTTATAAATTATATGTACTTCCAGCCATCCGGGCATCAGAGTGCCTAGATGTGCTTACCTTCACTTCCATGCATGCATGGAGTTGATGGAGAGAAGGACTGGAGGGTACACCAAGAGACAACCCTGCGAGAAAGGAAACAAAGGAGCTGTTCTCCAAGGAAAGGAGCCCAGCACCATCATATTGAAGGACCACAGCATGGCTCTCCAGGAGAAGAGTGCTCTCCCAGAATGCTGATGTGTATGCGTGTTTGTTTGGTCTTTGTTTGCTGATGTGTATGTAGCCAGTTTGGTAGTGGTTAAGGAGACAGACTCTTATCTGGGAATACCGAGTTTGATTCCTCTCTCCTCCATGAAGCCAGCTGGGTCACCTTAGGCCAGTCACAGCTCTCTTCTGTGCTCTCACAGCCCCATTTACCTCACAGAGTGTTCTGTCGTGGGGAAAGGAATGGAAGCTTTGCCAGCCACTTTGAGTCCCCTTAAAGGCATGAGAAAAGCAAGGTACAAAAGCCAACTCTTCTTCTTCATCCTCTTCTTCTTCGGTCCTTGGTCTTTCTACACAGAGAAAATGCTACAACATTGATCATTGCAGTGTCCTTTTTCTATCCCTTTTCCTGCTCCAGCATTCTGTGGTCACACCTTCAATATAATCCTTCTTCCGTCCATCTTCAGTGAAGGGAAATTGTAACTAGATGCTGGATTTTAAATGAGATGGTAGCAACAATTTACAACCCAAGGTTTGGATACCCCCTTTTTTATTACCTGATTTCATTCCTGACAGCAAATTTACTACTACTGCTACTACTACTGCTGCTACTACTACTACTACTACTACTACTACTATTACTACTACTACTACTACTACTACTACTACTACTACTACATTATTAACTGTTGCTTTTATTACACAACCAGGAGTCAGCAAAATCAGCAATTTTTGCTGGTCTATTGTAAATCACTTGGAAACCCACTAATAGATCTAGATCTACCTTCCGCCCAGGCCTAGAACAGTTGACTCCACCTACATTTGTAAAATAAAAGATATAAAGCTAAATTACCTTCTTCTTCTCCTTCCAAGTAAGATGTCTTTTGCCCAACACATAGGAGAGTTTTGCCAAAGATGCTTCAGGTGTCATATCACCTCCTGATATTACTCCAACATGAGCAAGGTCCTAGAAATTAAAAGAAATTTAAGGCCACATCTAAATCTTAGCAGTAGTCAGTATTTCAAGGAAGTTATGGTTGCTCCTGCCCTGGGAGGGGGAGCACATGATGTCCACACACCCTGAGCCTCTCCCCACACTTTTTCCAAAGCTAAGAACTCACTCCCAAAGAGAAGACCTGGCAATGAAGTTGACCCTGGAATCTGGCATTTTTCAGCTTGATTCCTCTGCAGAACAGGAATGGTAGGTCACTCTGATCTCCAGGCAGGTGCCCTCAGAGTCATTTATCCTGCTCTGCAGAAAGGGCACTGCAGAGGGTTCCTGCAGATCTTTAAGCATCCTTGTCAAAATGTTATA
Organism: Aspidoscelis tigris stejnegeri; assembly: GCA_023333525.1. Taxonomy (NCBI): domain Eukaryota; kingdom Metazoa; phylum Chordata; class Lepidosauria; order Squamata; family Teiidae; genus Aspidoscelis; species Aspidoscelis tigris. The sequence continues at coordinate 102,329,623 of JALMGA010000003.1, read as the reverse complement.
TGAACATAAGCGGAGCCCAGCTGGATCAGACCACAGCCCATCCAGTCCAGGATCCTGTCCTACACAGAAGCCCACAATTGCTTCTGGGCATCTCCAGCAGAAGAAGACAAAGACAAAATCCTCTCCTGCTGTCAAATTTTTACCAATAGCCTTTAGAGGCATCCTGCCTAACTCTCCAACCTGGAGGCTGCACCTGAGCTATTGATACACCTGTTCTCCATGAATGTGTTCAGTTCCTTAGAACATAAGAGGATCCCTGCTAGATCAGACCACATTTATCTAATCCAGCATCCTGTTTCACACAGTGGCCCCGCTAATTGTTTCTGTGCATCTCAGGAAGAAGGCAAAACCTTCATCTGCTTTCTACTCTTAGCAAATGGCTTTTAAAGGCATCCTGCCTCTGGGTGTCCTCTGTGTTTGGCTGTGATGCCCCTCGGGCCTCTTCAGGGCATCTGTCACCATCCATGTAGAAGCTCCCTAAATGCTGAAAGCATTTGTACTATTAACAGAATCAGTGCAAGAAAATAAAGCAGCCATGTGTGTGCATTCTCATGCATGTGTGTTTCAGCATGTTTTATTCTTAATAAACAAACAAACAACTTCTAACGCTGAGGGCCTGAAGGAAAGCAGTGCCCTGAGTCAGAGAAGATTAATTATTCAAAGGGCAAAATTCATCCCAGGTAACATCCCAATGAAAAGAGCTTCTCAAAGCATTAACTTGCACAATCTCCTACCCTGGTGTTTCCTCACTCAGATCAGCTGAGTATTCACTGTTTCGTATAAATCTGACCAGTGAGATTTTCTTCCCCAAATATGACCCAACTGCAGGAGAAACGGATCACTAAAAACACACACCCTAGTAATGAGGAAGACATCTGTCTACACTAGCAATGGAATAGGGACAGAAGTGACAAATAAATAAATACAAACAAGCAATGCACATAACCTGGGAGTGGTAAAGCAAACTGCCTAGAAAGCAGAGGGTCTCTGGTTAATCATCACCAGCCTCTCCCCCAGAAGTAGGCAATGGAAAACTACTCCTGCATCTCTGCCAAGAAAACTGCACAGAGGTGCCCATGGAGGTGTCCATGTAGTGACCAGGAAGTCAGCCATGATTCGGTGATGTCCAACAACAACAATACTCATGCTCAGATTTACTTACGGTGTGCCAAGAGACACAATTATTGCTGGCTATATCACTCCAATCAGCTTGAACAGCTAGGAACTCTAGATTTAAATTATTTGGTTAAGAGTGTGTTAATTCACAGCTAAGACATATTCTAAGGCAAGACCAAGGATGGTTTTCAGGATGCATTGGTAAGGCCCATGTGCTCTTCAGAATTGTCTAGGGGAAAGGGAACTCGGTTACTTAAATCTGTGGTGTAAATATATTTTAGATGCAAAGCAGAAAGCCTTTCACGAGTGATGGAATCCTTTTGAAATGCCTTTCTCTGTAGATTAGACTCATGTTCTCATCCTTATTAGCTCTGTATTATTTATATTCCTGTGTTTTTATTTGCCTGTTTCTCTTGTATAATGACTTATATCAGGGCTGTCTAATGTATAGCCCTTCTGATGTCCTGAATACAGCTCTGATCCCACCTCCACCATCAAAAATCTAGAAATGACATTTGATCCAGTTCAGCCACACCTTTGGAGGATCACAGATTAACTGTGGTGCATAATGCCTCCAGCCAGCGCTACTAGTTTTGCGTCTTTCCTTCAGTTCCATCACCTGTCCAGTTGCGTATGTGGAAGCCACGGACCCCCGCAAACATTGGGTGCAATTCAGAATCACCACGTTCCGTTCCGTTGCTTGCCTCAACTCCTCCAGCAAATCAGGGCGGTTGTTTGGAGCATTTCCACATCCGTATGTCTCCAGTACAACCCCTTCCATTGGATGTTGCAGAAATGCCTTCACCTGTTGGGAAGATGATGTGCTATTAACGGCATGACAATATTCTGCCCAAGGGAACACTTAGAGAGGGTCTGTTGGTTCTCCTGTCCTCTCTCTGTCCAGAATGAATAGGTGCAAAATGTTAGAATCACACCAGCACCCAGCTTCCCAAAGAAAAACTAATATTTAATAAATGCAATGGATGTTTTTTTAAAAAATGTATTCATTAGCAGCAAGAGAGGGACAGTTCCAAGCTGTCACAGAAATGTGTCATGCAGGCTGTGATGTACCTTAACTGTCCCAGAGATGGCTGGAGCCACTTTGCTGCCTTACCTGGTGTGGACAGCTTCAAACTAAGCTGTCCTGCGGTGTGAGGGACAGTATGTTCACACTTCTTCCAGTGTTGTGAGGCAAGGGCCATTTGGGTTTGGATCTTCAGGGCTTGAAGGTCTATACTTCAAGGCTCACTCCACTCTCATGGACCAAACGTGATGTTCCCTCACCCAGTGAAGGTGGATGAGACATCCAGCATCAGAAGGTCCCACGTGAAGTCCTGCCCTCTGCACTGCTAGAGTGGCTGGACAGGAATGGGACTATTCCAGCACTCAGTGTGTGGCTAGTCCTACCCAACCACTCCTGATGTGACCCAGTTGGGAATTGTCTGGGGAGGCAATTCCCAACAGCTAAGTGTGGATTTGGCCTAAGAAAGAAAGAGGCGGAACATGGAAGAGGTGCAGGGTGAGCATGTAACTGGTGGCACTGGCCTAACTACATGCTGCATTTGGCAATGGTGCTATACAGGCACGCTGGCACCGTTGCCAGGGCTCCGTGATTCACACTTGGCTGGCGCTTAGTAAAGCACTGGCAAAATTTCAAATGCTTTGTATGTCCACAAGTGCAAACTCCTAAAGAACTCTGCAACTTTGTTTCCCTAGGATGGGAGGCAAAGTGCGAAAACGCCCATTATCCTAGTTTTTTGGACTTCCTTGTTTTAGAAGAATGCCACAGCCGTGAAAAGCACAGATTTTAATGGTATACTGTACTGGGTTCAGTCCATTTCTATGAATGTCCTTTTGTGTAACTTCAGATTGCAAAAAGCACAGGTGACCACGGGAATATGGGCTAAGGGTATCGTCTGGAATGCCAAAAGCAATACTACGCGGTAACAACGACCCCCTTGAGCTATAGAGAAGCAGACTTCAGTGGCCAGCTTTGTGAGGTCACGGCCATCTCCCTAGGGCACCTGAATAATCTGCTAGCAAAGGATCTCCCACCATTTTCCCTTGCTAGGCTGATAGCACTGGCTATGGTCCTGTTTTGCACGTTCATTGACATGCACATTCACTGGCAACTCTGAGCCTGTGTGGATCTCTCTCAGCCTCCACACATGCGTGGTGGTTGGAGCTCTGATGGTGGCTCCATCCAGAAAGTAAATAAAAAGTGCTATTGCTGGAAAAAGTGCTGGCGTGTCCAGCAGTAGCTTCTAGGGCTTTTTTGGTGGGGAAGCAAGGCTATTGGTGTTGCCCCAGATATCTGATAGGACTATATTCCTCCTGTCTGGACGGTGCCATATTGCGCTCATCCGGATGGAGCCCAAAGGGAAGATTTCCATGGTAGGCCAATGGGCACTGGTTTCCATTTCTTTCTGCGGTACCTACTGTTATAGGAGTAATTCCTGGAAATATCCTCAACAGCCCCACATTTCTGTTCATGTCAGTATGGATCTCAAACTTCTTTGCTGGGTTTGATCGCCACACAATTCCCCAGTCAACTGTGAAAAGGAAAAACAAAAAGATGGGTAAGATTCTATGGGATCCAGAGAAAGACAACATCATAAGGCCCATTATTTAGTCTCCAGTTACAATATTCCTCTTCAGCTGGGCCTCTGATTCTTGGACCTCTGAATGTTGTCTGCTAGGGTGGAAGCACAGGAGGGGAAAAGGTTGGATAGATATTTTAATTATGTTTTAGTGTTGCATTATATGTTGCAACCCACCCTGGAACCTCCAGGTGAAGAATGGGATACAGAAAAAAAACCAGAGAGCACCAGAGAGGGAAGGAATTTCCAGGAGATTGGTCAACGCGAGCTCAAAGGATCCTCTGCAGGCCTGGCCCAACCATACGGCTAAATTAGGGTACCAAACTTTTAAGATGAAAGAATCTGGATTTAAAAAACCATTCCTGCTCTCTTAAGAACGCTAAAGCTTAAGAAGAACCCTGCTTGATAAATAAATGTTGAGAGGTAATTAAAATCCCCTTGAGTTATAGGACGTTTCGGTACTTCACCTCCTGTCCTAGGGAGGCAAAGTTGAAGAAGTCTTTAGGCGTCCACACTTGTGGATGCCCAAGGCATTTAAAACTAAGCTGGCACTTTACTAAGCACCGGCTAAGTGTAAATCATGGAAACCTGGCAACAGAGCCAGTGCACCTGTGTGGCACTGTTGCAAGGACAACCAGGTGATGGAGTGCACTATCGCACCTGTGCTGCCAGACACATGGTGCACTCCCTCTGCACCTCTTCCATCTGGAAGTGGTAAAGATGCAACGTCCAGGGCTAGTAGTATACATGCAGAGCAGTTTTAACTAGTCCACACCTAGACACGCAGGGAGAACTCCAGTATATCTGGAGCCAGGTCTAGTACAGAAACAGGTCCATGCCATGTGGGAATTCCCCAAGCTTTACTAATACAGTGTTAAGGCTGCCCCATTTAGGAAATTATTCGTTGTCTTGTAAAGGTGATGGGGACAAATAGAGACGTTATTTTTATTTTATTTTTGTTCTTATTTTTGTATGGCAGTGGTGGGGCAGAATGCAGATGGACCTCTCCAGGATCAGCTGGAAACGCTCCTGAATGCATCCCCCTTGCCTGGATCTTGATACACCACACATTCATCTCACCAAGCAAAGCTTCTACAAAGCTGCGTATACAAATAAGGCAGATTAGAATCAAGTCATATCATGCAGGATGCTAAAGCAGTGATGGCGAACCTTTTGAGTTTGGTGTGTCAAAATTTGCAAGAAAACCTAGCTTAACTTGGGTGCTGCGTCCCTTCTAGAAATATCCATAATTTTGTGATATTTGTAGCTCTAGTAAAAAAGTTATATTTTTGATATATGTATTTTATTAAAAGCAAAAACAATTCTTTACATTAGTGACTTTTGTTGCTGAATTTCGTTTGCTAAATCTTGAATTGAAAGTTGGTATTTTGTACACTTCAATAACAAGCAAGCACTACACGCCCAGGTGCCAGGGTGACCAGGTGTGTCATCCAAAAGGGCTTGGCGTGTCACCTGTGACACGCGTCTCATAGGTTGGCCATCACTGTGCTAAAGGAAAGTCCCAAGTGGCTCTATCAAGCACTAAAATACCTTGAAAAAGAGCATGCCTAAATCGCAAAACGTCACAGTCCCTTACTTTTTATGTCCACCTCGGCATTTGCGAGAGGAGGAAGGTTAGGTGAAGAGAAGGCATCAAAACTCCCGGTATCCACCTTGGTCACCCTGTTTCCCCTGTAGAGTTTATGGTGGAAATAGAGGCATACCTGCAAGGCACACAAAAAACGTGTCTCAGTTAGGACTGGCAAGCAGTAGGAGCCAAGGCACGCCCACCTTTTGTTCAGCTGACAACTCAGCCCCAACTACTCTGGCCATTGGGGGCTTGCATTTAATTTATTTAATTTGCATTATATCCCGTGGATTTCAGAATGCTCAGTGTGCATTATAGAAGAAAATCACAGAGTCGACAATAAAACAGAAAACTAAAGATAGGGGCACCATAGGGCCTTTTTGCAGTCTCTCTTTCCTGGGACGGTGTCCCTGCGATGTGAAGATGGGGGGATAAATCCAGTGTCCACACTTTGGGACACCACATCTATCCCAAACCTCGCCAGCACTTCCCTATGCTAGAGGTGATCGAGTCACCATGGCAATGGCCTCAACAGGCATGCATGGCGCTGTTGCCATGGTGATAGGACAATGCGGTGCATAACCTCACCTGGGCTGCCCCACCCCAGGGGCCGTTTGGACCTCTTCCACCCAGCAGATGTGCGAATGGGGCCACAGCAGGCGGCAGTTAAGACAGATGTAGACTAGTTAAAACTAGGGGCGTGCACAAATGCAATTGTCGGGATTCGATTCGAATCAATCCGAATGTTTAAAATTCAAATGCAACCACATTTGATTCAAATCTAATACATTCAAATCTGTTCATACGAATTTTCAATTCATATTTGAAGATACGAATGTCGACCACATTCGAATGGGTCCGTACGCATCTGTAGGCATCCCGTTTTTATCCTGTATGCATCCCGTTTTGTCCCGTACGTATCTGTACAAATGCGTACGGAAATGAATAAGATGGGTACGGATACGTGTGTAACGTTCACGTATCCGCACACATACAAATAATTCATACAAATGATTCAAAAGATACAAAAATTTATTCGAATGTTAAATTAGAATGTATAGACATTTGATTCAAATTCGATTGAATTCAATCGAGTTTTGAATATTCATGCACATCCCTAGTTGAAACTAGCACCAGCTGAAACTACTTTACATCTATATGTGTGGAAGGAACTCCTAAACCCATGGAGCTGCTTCTGGTGAAGATGCAGCTCTGTGAAATGTGGATGCCCTGGGTTGGGGAGTCCCAGGAATTCCCTAGCGCACATGTGCAAAAAGGCTCATATTCTCTCCGTCTGGATGGCGCCAAAGTCAACACACCAGAGTGTGTTTGTAGCAGGAGCTCCATGGACTGCCACAGCATACACAGTTAGACCTTCCCTTCTCATTCTAGACTGAATGTAATTGTTTGAACAGCTTGAAGGATTTCATTATAATAAAACCATGATAGCAAGCCATACCTATGGAATATTGTGTACAATTCTGGTCACCACACCTCAACAAGGATATTGTGGAACTAGAGAAGGTGCAGAGAAGGGCAACCAGAATGATTAAGGGTCTGGAACACCTCCCTTACGAAACCAGGCTGCAACGTCTAGGCCTCTTCAGTCTGGAGAGACGGCGTTTGAGAGGGGACCTGATTGAAGTATATAAAATTATGCATGGTATAGAAAAGGTGGATGGAGAACATTTCTTTTCTCTATTGCACAACACTAGAACCAGGGGGCACTCTATGAAGCTGATGGGTAGGAGAATCGGATCCAACAAGGGGAAGTATTTCTTCACCCAGAGGGTCATTGGCTTATGGAATGTGCTGCTGGAAGAGGTGGTGACAACTACCAGTCTAGATGGCTTCAAGGTAGGGTTGGACAAACTTATGGACGGCAGATGTATCAGTGGCTACTAGAATGAATGCCTAGGTGCATCTTTCAGGCTGGGGGGGGGAGCGGGGCACTTCTAAGGCCATTTGCTGGGATCTGAGAGCAGGCAAAGGTTCGTCCTTGTCTCTGCTTGAGATGCCCATGAGCATTTGGTGTGCAACAGGATGCTGGACTAGATGGGCTATGGCCTGATCCAGCAGGGCTTCTCTTATGTTCTTACATACCTTGAATAAGTTGCATATAGACTTTAACCAAAGCCACAGTGCCATACTTACTTTTCTGAAAATAAGGTCTCAGCTATACTTACTTCTGTGAAAATGTGTGCTGTACAGGATTTCACCTCAAGGGTTCCTTTCCTGAATTCTGAGGTAATTTTGACTAATAAGGTAAACAAACACTGCCTTACATGGCTGAGGTACAGACCTCTGGAATAACAAATTGTCCAGCAATCAGTAGCGCCCCGAGCAGGTTGGAACGACCATCATTTCTTAATTCATATATAGGGACCTAGAAAGCAAACGAAGATCTACACGAGAATTTTACTCAGGCAACACTAAATAGTCAAGTATTTTGGCAAATACAACTTAATGCTGTTTGGGGATATGAAAATCAGGCCCCATTCACTGGGCATACGCTTCCACATGGTGCTGCCCCAAAATGCACCAACCGCTCCCCAGAGTTACTTGGCTTTTATAGCAGTCCACAGCTTTACCGGGAGACGCTAGGTGCCTCCCAGACAGCAGCATCCACACCCTCTTCCAGGTATACTGCTGCAAGCCGGCATGGCAGTTTTGCTTTACCAGCTTCTGAAGTGCAGATGGCCGCTACCATGCTTCAGCCTTGCCAGCATAATATGGTATTGTAATACCATATTAGGTTAAGTGTAAAATTCCCACATCTTTGGTATTAAGAGGCACTGGATAACGAATATTGATCAGTTTTGCATAGCTAGCAAAGGAAAAGCTTTCCCCTGAATTTTAATCTATCTTTCCCAAACCCCCATTACCTGTGATCCTGTTAGAACAATGGTTTTGCCAACATTCTCACACATGAATGACAAAGCAGCAGCTGTATAGGCCATTGTGTCTGTTCCATGAAGGATCACAAAGCCATCGTATCGTGCATAGTAGACCTAAGCAATTCAAAGCCATGAGAGCACGTAAATAACTCCACAAACAGTTTGCAGTTACAAGTGGCTGTGCAAGACTTGTCACCAGAACCACAGGCCTATCAGCAGCAAATTTACACAAAATGGCTGCACAAAGGAAGAAAACAAGTTTACAAAGTGTTGGGAAACGTAGATCTAGCCACCCAAATGGCATCAGAGGACTCTCATTGGTGATCCTGACTTTGGTTTAAAATGAGATTATGCTAAAACTGCATGGGCCCTGAAGAGAAACATGTAGGAAGCCCTGTTCTATTAAGTAAGGATACATACTCCAACAAAGCCACAAAATATAAGCTTGTTGATTTATCCTACTCTTAGGGTGAGATCTAACATGACTTTTTTCAGTGAGCCCTTTAAGAAAAAGCATATCTTGCCCAGACACACAAGCAAATTTTTTACTAACAATTGCCTGAGTATAATACTACATTATTTTGCTAAACTGCAGTCTACATTTACCTCCAAGTCCTACCCTGACTATGCCATTGATTGGGCACTTGGTGGGAAACCCATAGTTCTTTGTTTATGTAGTTTCTTGCAAAACTGAGATTAAAGAAAGAGACACCTGAAGAAATCCCAAATGTTGAAGAAACAAACTTCAAGACCGGATAAGGTGAATGCAGGGGGAAAATGTCTGCCATTATAGACCCAAATTTATTCAGAGGGTGCTTCTCTAAGCACATCTGATTGCACCCTCATTCTCCATCCACACTTTGTTGAAAAGAGAAGAAAAAGGGAGGGGATCCATCAGCCATCAAGGGTCTCCACAGCTTAGGAAAACAATGCCCCACAAGTTGGCTTTTCAAAAAAATAAGTTTTTCCCTTGTTGGTAAATGGAGGAAAATTGTAGGAAAAAGATGGCATGCAGAAGAGGCCAGCAGGTTGGGAGGAGGTCTATAGATGGAAGCTGCTGTGTTGTAGTGCTCTTGTTCATGGGGGATTCAAGCTTCCATAGTGTCATAATTAGTATGTAGTAACCTAACACAATTTTTAATGATTAAATGCAATGATTGTGGCCGTAAAATACCTCAAGATCTTTGGCAATCTTAGCCCAGTCATCTGTGGTCATGTTACAAGAATCAAGCAGCGGGGAATATTCTAGAATGGTGTAGATAATTCTCTTCTTTCTTTTAGACAAACTGAACAAAAATACAAAAATAAAAAGGAAATTTCATACACACAAGAGCCCAGGTATGGTGTTAATATATGGTGTCATGAACACAGTGAGTGCGTTTGTTTTACGCATTTATGTGATCTGAGAAATAAAATGTGAATATTTCTGAACCACTCCTCTTATGAGACCTAATTGTTGTTGGGGGAAAATCATCATCATCATCGGCCCATTCTGAGGGCATTGAAATCTCTCCTCTAAAAAGCTAATCCCAGTTCAAGAGTCTGTACCCAGAGGCATTAGTGTCAATGCTCTTGAAATACTGTATTTTCTGGCGTATAAGACTACTTTTTAACCCAGGAAAATCTTCTCAAAAGTCAGGGGTCGTCTTGTACGCCGGGTGCCGTCTTCTTATACAGCGAGTATATCCCAAACTCTGTATTTTAACTGGAAAGTTGGGGGTCGTCTTATACGCTCAGTCGTCTTATACGCCGGAAAATACGGTAATTTTCCATAAAGAAGTAATACATAAAAGTATGGTATAATAATTTAAAAATAAATTCAATTCAAATACATTATTTGAATAAATAAATTCAAATAAATAAATCAATTCAAATAAAATATTTATAGTTGTTTGTAAATAAAGCTATAAAGTATTTAAATATTTACATTGTTATTCAATAATTTATTAATTAGAAGAAATATTATATAAGAAATTGCTATAGTACATTGTAAATGATGCTGAATTGATCAATAAATCGGGGCAGGTTGAAAGGGTAAAATCTGAGACGGGAGCTGAGTTAGTTCTGCCAGAAAGTATCCTTGGCTATGTTCACACCTTCACTTTAAACTTTTTTCAGACCATCTTCAGAGCTGACTGCTCAGATCTTTTCATTTCTGTTTCTTTTTTCTGGACTTTCCACCTTACATTTGGACTTTCCTAAACGAGAAGTCCAGAAATGAAATGGATAGAAATGGAAAGGTGTGAGTCATCAGACCTGAAGGTTGACTGAAGAAGGTTTATAGTACTAGGGCCTCACAAGCAAAACGAAACTAGCTTCCAAGAAAAAGCAGGGGGAGATACGGCTCTCCTTGACTAAGAAACAGAGCTGCTCTCTTTTTCTGTCAGCAGTTTTGCTGGCAGTGGCCCACCAATGGCTCCAATACTGGAGGCAACACCTAGGCGTCCATTTTAGTAGCCATTGATATAGTTGTCGTTCATGCTTTTATCCTTTCTTAAAGCTATCCAGGCTGGCTGCTTCCACTACCTCTTCTGGTGTAACCAGGAGTTGGCTGTAAGTCAGTGGTACCCCCAAACAGCCACAACTTTCTGCATAGCCAGTGTTTCATTTCCATGAACTGGCAGCTCATAGCAGGAGGTATAAAAGTGGGCAGAGATGTCCAAGGGCTTTTGGCAGAGATTTGGCCTGAGATAAAGCATCCAGACACAAAGGCGGCAGGCTGAACAACAGGAGAGTTCCAAGACAAGGAGTCGAGTTGGCAGTTGATCGGGAAGGAGGTTTATCGCTTGGTTACAGAATAAGGTATAAAATGAAGTATATAATAGCAATGCTTAATGGCTAAAGGCATGGATATATGAATAAACGCATGACAAATGAATGTCAGAAGATAGATGAGAGAGAGAGGAATGATTACGTGTGTGTGAGTAGAAGAATATGATTCTCATCACACAAAGTCATACGGTACCTCGTGACCAGTCACACTACAGCATTCGCTCCTGGAGTCAGGCTGACCTTGTTCTCAGGAGCTATGAGTTCCCATAAGACAACTGGACTCAAAAAAAGAGCACAGTAACAGCATTTCTTGACGATGTGTTTCAACAAGTTTGGCCTTGACGCCTTGCATGCGATTTCCATTCCTGCCCAACACTGAACAGTGGGAATGTCTGACAAAGGCATGGCGACACAGAATAGCCATGGCATAAGGGCTTTTCTTAACTGCACCATAGCAGGCCTTGCCAAACTCTAATTTCTGCAGATATTGCCGCACAATTTCTCTTCTGGCTCCAGCCAGGCCAAGGGGAAATGGTCTCTGTGATTTAGCAACATCTGTAGGGCCAGATTGCCCAGTTCCAACTCTGTGCATGCGTGGGGTGGAGGTGCATAGTGTGTATATCTCTCACCTTCAGAAAATAATTTTTATCAAGCACGCAGAGGATCCTTTTTTACTTACGGAAGTACCAGAGTGCTGTCAGCAAATTCACAAGAATCATAGAGGTTTGTCTCCATGGCGTATACCTCATCGTGTAGCATGGGCATTTTTTTTAAGGCTTCAACTAATTTATTTGCCTGAGGAGCAAGACCTAGAAAACCAGACAGGAAAAGAAGAAGGCTGCATTCACACATAGCAATTTTTTTAAAAAAATTCAGCTCAAAAACCCTTTAGAGCAGTGGTTCCCAAAGTTGTCTGAACTACGACCCATCTAATATAAGTTTACCAACTCGGGACCCACCTCTAGGAAATTTAACCGTTACCAATATGAATAAAGGCTCAGCTGGTTGGTGTGTCATTCTACAGGCAGGGCCCACTCAATATTCACTCGTGAACCACCAGTGGGTCACGACCCATAGTTTGGGAAACCCTGCTTTAGAGACAGTTGTGTGTGGCATGTGTGTTCTCATCCTGTCTCTAATCTGCCTTTCTTAGCCTAGGATGGCCATGGAAGGCACTTTGGCACATGAACAATCCCACCTGAGAATTCTCTCAAGGTTGTCCCAGTGGGTTTAAGACCTGGATAGTATTATGGATTACTTTAGACTGAAGGCTGTAAGTCAGCAGCTGTATTATTTGCTGCCACTGAGGCTGCCTCTAGACCCCCCCCCAAAAAAAAAAAATCATGCAAATAGGCCATATTTCAGCATAAAAACCCTCTGTCTTGTTGACCAGACAGCGTAGGGTTGGTGTTGTCTGTGTGTGACAGAATGACACACACATCCAGGCATTTCAATGGCACACAATACCTGAAAGTGGATGATCACTACCATTGTGCTTGCACAGCTTTATTTTCATGATCCACACATACACTTTGGCCATCTTCAAGATGACGTTTCTCAGCATCAGGTAAGATAGTGCTGTTTCGGGAAGTCTCGTGTTCTCCCAAAACAAGGGCCGCATCCCCACGACGTCGTTATCTCGAATTCAAAACGTTTTGATTTCGGGCCGTGCACACGTCACTTCGGCTTAATTCGGTATTTCCGTGATAAACCACGTTATCCCGATTTGAAATAAATCCTGATCTCAACAGGTCTCAGTCCGGAACATGCCCTTGACACGTGTTTAATTTTTTACTGTGTGGACAGTATCGTTCCGGGATGAGATTCTGTGTTAAGGCTGTCCCACCCCCCCAATCGCACTGTAACCAATGGCTGAACGTATTAGAAGCACGTCATGTTTAGGGTTTCCTTCATTGAAAAAATCCACCCTCAAACACCCACTATAAACCTCCAGTCCTTAAAGCTGAAACACTGTATCAATATGTAAGCACTTCACACCTTAAAAACAATGTTGCAGTTTTGCGCAATTTCAGATCTTTGAAGGTTCGGAACAGTCGCTTTCAGCCCCCTTAAGGGTGAGAAGGCTTGTCAGCCACTTAGTCCCCTGAAGGGTGAGAACAGAATGTCAACCGCTTTGAGCCCCCTCTAGGCTACTTTGCTTCTGCCTGTGGTCACACCTAAGGTTTAATCCAGTTTCAGTTCACTTTCAGAGTGAGAGAATACACCAGCAAACTGACAAGCTGGTTTTCTTTCAGGGTTAATAACTCAGAAAATCCACCTTTAGACTAGATAATGTGGAAAGAAAACTACTGGTCACTTTGCTGATGTGTTCTCTCACTCTGAAGGTGGAGTGAAGCTAGATTAAACCTTAGGTGTGACCACAAGCCAAGGTTTTAATCCAGCTTCGGTCCCTGTGAGGTGGGGGGGCGGAGTTCCCTGCCGGCCACGGGGGGAAGAGCAAGCGAGGAGCCCCCTTCGCCCTCTTGTCCACCCCTTGGCTCTCCTCCTCTGCGGGGCAAAGTGGCGGCAAAGCGGGGGAAAAGCGGCGACGGAGCCCCAGGGAGAAGCCGCTAGCGCCGCAGCGCCGCAGCACCTGGATGAATGGATGGATGGATGGATGGATGCCACCGCTGCCGCCTCCGCCGCCGGCTGCTCTTCCCTCGGCGCGAGGCTGGAAGGAAGGAAGGAAGGAAGGAAGGAAGGAAGGATGCACTTGCTGAAGTTCCATGCTTTGCACAACTGTTAAAAAAAGATAGGAACCTTGACTTGGATTTCTATACCTCTTTATAATAATGCTACCCCATACCAAACCTCCCAGAAGGAGAAGGAATTGGCATTTCTCACCCATTTAAGGTGACTCAAAGAGGCTGACAAAGCTTCCATTCTTCACCCCACAACAGATGCCCTGTAAGAGCTGTGACTAGCCCAAGGCCACTGAGCTGGCTTCACGGAGGAGGAGGAAGAAGAGTTGGCTTTTTTACCCCACTTTTCTCACCCATTTAAGGAGGCTCAAAGCTGCTGACAAACCTTCTGTTCTCCTCCCCACACCCTGTGAGAGCTCAGAAGAGAGCCATGACTAGCCCACAGTCACCCAGCTGGGTTCATGGAGGAGGGTGGAATCAAACCTGATATTCCCAGATAAGAGCCTGGCTCGCTAACCACTAGACTAAACAACACTTCTGCTTGACTAAATGGCCAAGCACCAGAGCATGAGAGTGTTTTAAAGATCTCATGTGGGCAGCATTTTCATACAGTTAAAAAAAGAAGTGTCTTTTTTTGCCTTCTGCCCCAGATTGGGCATCCTTTGTTTGGGGGTGGCAGTGCCATGCAAGCCCAGGAGGAGTGGGTGGTGATGCAATGGGAGGCCAGGGGCAGCCTGCTTCAGGATGGGAAGTGGAATCTAATCTGGAATTCCCAGATAAGATTCCAGTTGCCAGGATATTAGGGCAAAGCGGACCATGGATAGGTGACCACTAGGAAATCCAATAGGGCAGGATCAATCATGTCCCAAAATCCTGCACCGCACTACCAGGCCTGGCCATGGGTCAATAAAGTTCTGTGCATGGGGAAAGTTCTGATCTCTGTTACTTTCAGAATGAGAGAATATGTGGTCACACCTAAGGTTTAATCCACTTTCAGTCCACTTTCGGAGTGAGAGAATATATCAGCAAAGTGGCAAGCTGTTTTCTTTTAGGGTAAAATTCACCTCTGGGAGAGATAATGTGGAAAGAAAATTACTGGTCACTTTGCTCATGTTTTCTCGCTCTGAGGGTGGACTAAAGAAACAGCTTTTTCCTCCCCACGTTCAGGCAAAGTTATGGCTTTAATATGTTTAATATGAACACATTAAAACCAATGTGTTGTGACCCGCACTGAGAGCCTTGTGTATAGAGTGGGATAAAAATATGAATGAATGACACCCCACCCTATGCCTCTTTAATGTTTAAAGCCCCGGTCCTTTGATACAGAGCTGTATTGAAATTGCGGAAATTTGCAACATTGATAATCAGGAGTGTACCATATACACCGGCTTCGGGAGGGCGGGAGACGTGAGATGCTCATGCAATGTCTCCCACCCCCCAGATACCCCCCCTTCCTCTCTCTCTTTGGGAAAGGGGGGGCTTCTTAGGAACCCCTCCCTCTCTCCTCTCTCTTTTTGGGAAAGGGAGGCTTCTCAGATACCCCTCCTTCCTTCCTTCCTCCCTCTCTCTTTTTGGGAAAGGGGGGCTTCTCTCACTTAAGAATCCCGTCTGTGCAAGGACGACACCCCCCCTTTGCTAGTCCCCCCCAAGACTCTTTTCCTTGGTGCCTTAGCAATGCCTCCCTTCCCCTCCCCACCCACACCCAGCTGCTGCTGCCCCCTCTCCCCCCATCCTCATCTTCCTCATGCCGCAGCGCCTGGATGGATGGATGGATGGATGGGTGGGTGGATGGACGGATGGATGCTGCTGCTGCTGCTGCTGCTGGGAAGGGGGAGGGTGGATTGGGCAGGGAATTCCCGGCGGAGCGTGACGCAAAGAGAAGGGAGGGTGGGATCCTGGCAGGGAAAACCAATCACAGGAGAGAGTGTGGGCAATGGGCAGGAGGACAATGCTGCCGTGTGGACTCCGAGTATTGATCCTGCGTTAAGGCTGCCATCGGAACCGGATCAACTTGCAAGTCGTCTGGACAGCTTTGTTCCGTTTCTTTTATTTCGAATTCTTTAAACTGAAATAACACATGCCATGAAGACGCGCCCCACATGTATCAAAGTTTTCTCCCTGATGATGTGGAGCTAACTTGGGGTTGCCCACCATCCTTACCTCCTTGCAGCTTCTTTCATCCCCAGTGACGAGGGATGAAGGGACAGACTTCCAGATGGGTCTGTGCCAGACCTGGCATGATCTCTCTTCACCCTACTCCACGCCCAACGGGTTGTCAGGGCTCCACTCACCTCCATTACCCTCAGCGCCTCCCATGCCAATGGTGCCCCCTGTGTTGAGCACCAGAACCCGGGCCCTGGACTCGTCTCTGGCAGGGCAGGCTCCTGGTAAACCCCACAAACTCTCATGGCTCAGGGAAGAGCTCCTCAGCCGCTGAAGTCTTGGGACAGGAGGATTTGCCGCCATCGCTCTCTGTGTAGCTCGGTGTCTCTTTCCAAAGCCACGTTCTATTTTTATCCCAGTCTTCCAGCTGACATTTAAGCGTTTGCTGCGACCTCATTCTTAAACTGGTGCTGTTGCAAAACTCCAGACAGATGCACTCAGGAGAGTACGAACCTCAGAAGAAGGGAGTTGTTTTAAAACAGAAAATCCACAAGTTTCAGCTGTTCAAAGAACTAACAGTCATTTAAAACTCTTTCCTCATGGCTCCTGAATGTGGAAAATATTGTGGTAGTTTCAATGAGTGCAACGTTATTCTATTTAACGGTGCTCTGCTTGCAATCTTAACATGTACGCTCACAGGGATTATTGAAAACTATTCTTGTTCACTGTATTTTGCACATACTTCATAAGTTGTTCAGCCATAGGAATAAAGAAAGCAAATAACGACATTTTCATATTATGGATGACAAACTCTCCTATATTATTCTGTTAATGCAACAATGTTATAAAATATGCAGCAGCGTCATATTTTTGGAATAAGGTAAAGCATCTACAGTAAAAATAACATATGAGACGTTCAGGTATAGGGCAGGACGGATGGATGGATGTGAAGTAAAACGCTATACTGATAGCTACAATTATGTGATGTCCACCAGGTGGCGCCAGATTGCCAGCATACATGTTACTTGTCACCATCTTCTGATTTTGTCAGGAAGGCATTTTTTTTGCACCAGAAATTTTTATTAATCACAAATTAATAATAAAAAAGTACAAAGTAGTAATACTACAAAGTAGTAGTATTACAAAGTACAGTATATTCTGGCGTGTAAGACTAGTTTTTAACCCAGGAAAATCTTCTCAAAAGCTGGGAGTTGTCTTATAGGCCAGGTGTCGTCTTCTTATACGGCGAGTATATCCCAAACTCTATATTTTAACTGGAAAAGTTGGGGTCGTCTTATAGGCCCAGTCGTCTTATACACTGGAATATATGGGTAGTAATGAAAGAAAGTGACAGTTTAGAGCAGTGGTTCTCAACCTTCCTAATGCCGCGACCCCTTAATGGAGTTCCTCATGTTGTGGAGACCCCCAACCATGGGGGCGGAGCAGCTGGGAGGTGGGAGGGAAGGGTGGCGGGAGACTCGTCGCGACCCCTCTGAAAGGGTAGTTCGACCCCCAAAGGGGTCCCGCCCCCCAGGTTGAGAACCACTGGTTTAGAGCAAAACAAGTGTCCCTTCACCCTCAGTGCAACAACTTAATTAACTCTCCTCTTCTTTAAACTGGAGCTAATAAATAGTAGTGTTATTTCATCTCTCAAACATGTGGGGGTGGCAGGCAGGCAGGCAGGCCATGTTGAGCCTTTGCCACCCCACAGCCCCCCGCCCCCCGCCCCCCAGGAAAGTCTGGCTTCATAAAATGGAAGGTGTTTTTTCATTCCCTGTCCTGGCAGAGACCTGCAAGAACGTAGCCCAGGAACGACCATCTGGGACTTAAAGTTCTCCACCAAGAAGGAACTCTAGGCATTTAAGAAATAATAACATCAAGTGAGACCTTTCTTCCATTTTTTTTAAGTGGAAATGCAGTGCGTAACAACTGAGTCATTAAGGTAAGTTGGTATTAAGCAGTTTAGTCCCAATAAAATAAGCTGGAGGGCAGCTAGTGGGAGTGGCAGACTGTAACTCCAGGGGAGGGGGAAGTCTGCTCTGAGAGAGAGCCAATCAGAGCACACCAGCATCCCTAGGGGAGACTATAAAAGGCCATCCAGCAGAGGTTTGAGGTTCTTTCCTGGGATAACTCAGCATGGGTGGGCAGGGAGAAATGGACTCTGGTTAACAACTTACCTGGGCGAAGGTAGTTAGGGAATCCTGAGATTGTGCCTTTTGGAGAGACTTGATTAGGTTATAGAAACGTTCATTCCAAGTAACAATAATTAACGTGGTGTATCCTAAGATTGTTAAAGCCAAAATAAATACTTCGGTGTATTCAATATTGTAGTTCCAGACTGCTGCCTAATCTTGAGTGTTGTAACCAGGGGGCACTCTATGAAGCTGATGGGTAGGAGCGTAAGGTCTGACAGGGGGAAGTATTTCTTCACACAGAGGGTCATCGGCCTATGGAATGTGCTGCCAGAAGAGGTGGTGACAGCTACCAGTCTGGATGGCTTTAAGGTAGGGTTAGACAAATTTATGGATGACAGATGTATCAATGGCTACTAGAACGAATGCCTAGGTGCATCTTTCAGGCTGAGGGGGGTGAGGAAATGGGGCGCTTCTAGGGCCATCTGCTGGGACTCGAGAGCAGGAGAAAGTTTGTCCTTGTGTCTGCTTGAGATGCCCATGAGCATTTGGTGGGCCACTGTGTGCGACAGGATGCTGGACTAGATGGGCTGTGGCCTGATCCAGCAGGGCTTCTCTCTTATGTTCTCTTAACATTAAATCAATTATTATTCTGTTCTTGAAAAGTGTCCGAGTGCTCATTTTGCCTCATTGCAAAAATGAAGTATCTAGTAAAGGGGACACTGTGTCTTTAAGAGGGAAAGAAACATTAAGCAGAGTTCCAGCAGACTGTTGGAAGAGAGGCTTCTTGTTCATATACGAGGAACAAGGAGTATGTAAGAGATCCCTGCCAACTCAGAGATTCTGGGATAGATACCAGGTGGAAGGAAGGACTACACTTTCATCCAGTATTTTCTTTGCTATGGGCTGGGATAACCAAGCCCCGGCTTTTCCCCAGCCCAGTTTGGTGGCATTTTCTGTTCCAACCAATAAAGTTTCATCTTCCACACCTTCATTTTTCAAATCTTCACTTTTCTTCTCTCCAGCCTGAAAACATCAGTTTTGTTCCCATCCTTGCTTGGAATCTGCAGATCTTTCTTGATGGAGGTTTCTGAATACAGAGATGGGTTGTGTAGTAATGGCAGCACAAGGCAGAATTAGGCGTTAGGTCCTATGATACATTATATAAGAAAAAAAAACCCAAAATGCAATGTGTCCAGCTATGGATTTGCCAAATATCCTATGGAAGAACTGATAAAATGTGGAGACCCCCGCATAGCCCATTCTCTTCTTCACTCCCTCTTCTTTCAGATCCAGTGTATTGAATCCAGCTTCAGCCCACTTTCAGAGTGGAAGGACATATCAGCAAAGTGCAAAACTATTTTCTTTCAGTATTATCTAACTCAGAATATCCACCCTTCGGCTTGAAAGAGCGGAAAGGAAATGGTTAAACATTTTGTTGATGCATTCGCTCACTCTGAAAGTGGACTGGAACTGGATTAACACTTTGGTGTGAACACAGCCCAGGAGAAACACCAGATGGAGTTAATACTTAGTAACCTTGTATGGTGTAACAATACTCCAACATAGCTTCTGATGCCTTCAAACAACTCCTTTTCTTTGGGTTTCTATGGCAGTTCCAAAATTCCACAGTACTTAGGTGTTTCAGGGGTTTCCAGACATTTCCACAGGGGCAAACGCAAAAGGTAAATTCCTACAATTAGTTCTGCAGGATCACACTGCAGAATGGTGGCCATTCTTGCATGAAGATTTTTTAAAAAACGGAAGATCTGAGAGACATCGGCTGAATTCACAGAGCATATTTGCAGATCTGTTTTTAATTTTATTTTTAGTGCATTGATTATTTATTCATTGAGTTTCTCCAAGGATCTCAAAAGGTGCTGGCACGTTTCACAAGTTATTTTATCCTATTAACAATCCTGCACAGGAGGCTGAGAAGCAGTGATGGGAGCTTCAGAGCCAAATGGAAGACTGAACCCCTATTTCCTAGGTCCTCATCTAACAGACAGACCACTAAGCCTGCCTTGGTCATAGCTATAACTTCCTTTTAAGTTATGACTGTATTTTAAGTGAAAACTGTCGTCACCTTGCAGCTACCCATAGCAGTGTCTTCTCTGTGGTGGCACTTGTTGGATTCATTTCTCCTCTAAGATTTGGAAGACACCTAGTAGGCATCCGTTTTCCTTACGAAACCAGGCTGCAACATCTAGGCCTCTTCAGTCTGGAGAGACGGCGTTTAAGAGGGGACCTGATTGAAGTATATAAAATTATGCACGGTATAGAAAAGGTGGATAGAGAAAATTTCTTTTCTCTATCGCACAACACTAGAACCAGGGGACACTCTATGAAGCTGATGGGTAGGAGAATAAGGTCTGTCAGGGGGAAGTATTTCTTCACCCAGAGGGTCATCAGCTTATGGAATGTGCTGCTGGAAGAGGTGGTGACAGCTACCAGTCTAGATGGCTTTAAGGTGGGGTTAGACAAATTTATGGTCAACAGATGTATCAATGGCTACTAGAACGAATGCCTAGGTGCATCTTTCAGGCTGGTGGGGGGGGGGGGAGGAACTGGGGCGCTTCTAAGGCCATCTGCTGGGATCTGAGAGCAGGAGAAGGTTTGTCCTTGTCTCTGCTTGAGATGCCCATGAGCATTTGGTGGGCCACTGTGTGCAACAGGATGCTGGACTAGATGGGCTGTGGCCTGATCCAGCAAGGCTTCTCTTATGTTCTTATGTTCTTATGTTGAAGTCTTACTTCTTTACACAGGCCTTCACTGTGTGAATGAGTGCCACTTTTCCTGCTCACACATAGTTTTAATATTATGTTTAAACATTGGTTCATTAGGAGTTTTAGTATATTTCTGCTTTTAAATATATACATAAACTGCTTCAAAAAATTTTTAAAAGAAATTTAAAATTCTGAAAGAAACAATACGGTCTGGTTCCTCCTGCAGTTACCTGAAACCATGGATAATCGCAAACAGGCCTTCTGGTTCTGGGTTCATGCAATCCCAGAACTGGAAGTGCTTTCGTAGACTCTGGCAGGCCTATTTTGGCCTCCGGAGAGCGTTGGAATAGGTGCGCGATGCCACTGGACACCTCCTGCCCACCTCCCACGTGCCCCTTTATATTTTGGGATAGGCTCCAGTGGTGCCACACACCTATTCCAACACTCTAACTACACTGGCCGAAATACATCTTCTGGACCCCAAAACAGGTTTTCCGGTTAAAAGAAATCCCACTCTGTAATGTTGCTAGAAAAGCAGCAGAACTAATGTAACCCCTTTTACATTAATTGATATTATTTTTGCCAAATGTGTAGTGGTCACTCATATCAAGGTCTGGCAGAGGACCAGAACAATCCTGGCACATGCTGAAGTGTAGAGAAATGTTCTATTTCCAATGGCAGTTGGGCAAACCCTTGTCTTAGGACAACGGAGTGGCCTCACATTCCGAAACCTTTGCCTAGTTGTATGCCTGCCAAGAGCTATTCACAATAGAACGCTGTGTGCTGGATTCTACACTAGCAACATTTGTCTAAATCTAAGACTGTAAAATGTATTACAATATGCTTTTATACAAACATCAGCATATTTCATTGTATAAGAATATGCCTGAAAGCATATTTGAACATCAATGGCTGTCTTCTCCTGTCCTTACTGCACTCACTAGCGCAACACTGAAGGCACCAAAGCATGCCACTGATATGGGTTCCCCATTCACTTGGAAGTTTCAGGGCCGGGGCTGGGGGGCTGGGCATAGAGACAGGACTGTTCCAGGCCACACCTGGCCCACAGCCACTGATTTGGACTGCAGCCTTTCAATGCAGAATGGCCTTGAGTGGGCACTGGTTTGGTGCCAGTATGGGTGGAATTTTCAGCTGTTTTGATGACTGTTCAGTTGCTCTGTTGACTTCGTTGATGTTTTATGAACATTGTGAAATGAAATTTCCCTGTGCTGCTTGAAGCGGCCTTACATTTCTGAGACCATCCTGAGTGAGGAAAGATGTATAAACCATGTCATATGAGGGGCAACAGTATTCAAAGGACACAAAAGCACCTTGTATTGTAGCTAGCTTTACTTTTAACAAAAAAACAAACTAGACGTTGAACATAGCACTGGTAACAGAAAGCTGAGCATAGTACTGGTAACAAAAAGCAAAATATTAAATAGGACACTCGTTCATTTTTCAACAACATTCAACTTAAGGGCCAAAAAGAAAACTCTGCTCTTAATAACTGCCATAAATCTTAAACAAATTACAATTAAATACACAAAGGGCTTTGAAACACTCCAAGCTAAGCTGTCTTTTCAAAACTATCCTCAGAATCTTGGCCACAAAACTTGGGGCCTTTCTGCACTGGGCTTTATTTCAGAACATATCCCAGAATAGGGATCTGCCACCCACATGCTGGTGCAGACTACAGCACAACCCACGTACAGATTGCAGGACCCTAATTCTGGGATATAATCAGGAACAAGGACCGGAGCAGAAATGGCCTTACTTCTCTCCTTAAGCCCTTCACTAAACTGAATGAAACTGTGTGGCAAGGGAGGAACCATTTATTCTGGTCTCACCCCTCCAGGACCACCTAGGCCATGCTGGCACCCTCCAACTTCTGTGCATTGCCTAAACAACAGGTGGCACTCACAGACTCCACCCCACCCAGCTGCCAATAATCAAGGGCACATTGCACTCAGAGTTCCTTGTCAATGTGGGAGGAGTTTATGTACCTGATGTCCTCATTTCCACTCACAAGTCAGAGAGGTGGAACCCATCAGCAAATCGCAACAGCAGAGCCAACGTGGATTAGCTTTTCACCTGACTAATACATGCACTGGACTAAAGTTACTCCATATTCAAATGATGCACATACCTGTATGTTTTTTTCTTTGTTTCAAGAAATCAGTTAGCAAGATAGGAACAACCAAACCTATAACTTTTATGCTCAAACAGCCATTCTACATCATGCTTTCACCAAACAGGTTGATCCCAAGCAGACCTGTTTAGAAGCTTATTTTTACAGGCTTGACTGTTTCCCTTTAGTAAGCACGTTTAGCACTGGAGTTTTAGGCATTCAACAACACCAGTTTATGCAGCTGATACAGGGAGGAGCTCCATCCTCTGCCTTCGTGATCTTCAGACTGGTCAATAACCAAGGATGGTTCCAGCTAATGAGAAAAGAAATCATTTGAGGAAGAAATTCATTATAAGAGTAGTACTTTAAAAGCTCTTAACACGAACACATAGAATCCGTGAATGTCTTATTTGGTGGAATTTTTTTTTTCTTTGCACAGCTTGTGTGTTAAACATAGAGGATTATGGGAGATCCATGCCAGAGACGCTTAACAAAAAATTATTGTGTTTGTTATAACATCATGGAAAAAACTGCAGAGGCATGGATGCCACTTCTCCCTAGAACAGTTCTAGCCAATGAGGGTAATTAGGAAGACTTAAGGTGTAGGAACAGCAAAAAGGGCACAAGGTGACAGAAGACCTGAATGACCTTGGAGGTCATCTAGCCCAGCCCCAATGCCCAAGATGTCCTTCCAATCAATCAGTACTGGTAATTACTTAGCTCCAAGATCAGACAGGATCAGCTAAAAATGGTTATGTCATTTCTACAAGAAGGAGAAGAAGAGTTGGCTTTTCTACCCCACTTTTCTCACCCATTTAAGGGGACTCAAAGCAGCTGACAAAGCTTTCTATCCTTCTCCCCACAACAGACACCCTGTGAGGTGGGTAGGGTTGTGAGAGCCCAGGAGGGACCTGTGGCTAGCCCAAGGTCACCCAGCTGGCTTCAAGGAGGAGTGTGGAATCAAACCCGGTATTCCCAACTCCATAACCACTAGACCAGCGGTTCTCAACCTTCCTAATGCCACGACCCCTTAATGGAGTTCCTCATGTTGTGGAGACCCCCAACCATGGGGGTGGAGCAGCTGGGAGGTGGGAGGGAAGGGCAGCAGGAGACTCGTCGCAACCCCTCTGAAAGGGTAATTTGACCCCCAAAGGGGTCCCGACCCCCAGGTTGAGAACCACTGCACTAGACCAAACTGGTTCACCAAACAGATCACAGAGACCCAACCAGGGTTAAAATCCAAAGGGGTGTGTGTGTAATATTATAGTGTGAAACCAGCACTGGTTTTCCAGCAATGGCACTTTGTAGGCAGGGCATGTATCTTCTGAGCAGAGCCACCACTGTAGCTTCATCTGGCACGCATGGATGGAGGCTGGAGGTCATATATATGCAGAAGTAAAAGCCAAGCACATCTGGGTACTCCCATGGCCAGAATCATGTGTAATTTAAAACGTGCCAAGAGAGCGCCAGCCTGGCACTGTCAAGCTAGAAAGGGATAATCACAGGGAATCTATATCCTGCCTTATCCCTTGGCTAGCAAGTTATTTGGCAGCCATCTATAGGCGGCTCTAGGTGAAACCAAAAGAACCTTTTCCGTCCCAGAGGCTATTCCCCCAGTCTGGATGGGACCCAAGTTTCACAAGTGTTAAATCAAACATCTGTTCCACCTTGTCATCAGAAAGGTCATTAGGTCTTTTTAAAAACAAAAAACAAAGCAAAACCCAGATAAATATTGATATATTCCTCTATGCATGCCTAGGTATATTATCTTCACTGCAAGATATGGATATTTGAGATGCTTCTGGCTCTATGAGTCAGAACGTCTGGACCACATTTTGTTTTCATTTGCTCCCACTGGAAGAACTGGATGAGTTTACATCTGGAACTCAGTTTTTTCACTTACTGCTGGTATATCCCATTAAAGGGTGGACGCAGGAGAGCCCAGCATTAGACAGTACTGCCACAGGGGAGGCTGATAGCATTGGCCTGAGATTACAGCAAGCCTGCAGGTGAGTCTTACCTGCTTCCATTCATATGGCTTTGGGTGGAACTTGGGAGGGATTACTTCACGAGGTTTTGATCTGCTCATCAAGCTGTGGAGCAAGAGGACAAAAAGCCTTCTAAGTCCATGGTCACAGCTTCACTTTAAACTTTCTTCAGTCCATTTTCAGGTCTGAGTGCTCACACCTTTTCATTTCTATCATTGTACTTGTGGATTTTCCATTCAAGGAAATCCAAACAGAGGAGGGGAAGTCCTCAAATAAAATAGATTCAAATGAAAAGGTCTAAGTGAAGGAAAATATATTCCCTGGACAGCCATTTTTTAAAGCTGAAAAGGTTCAAATACTTCCAATGGGCCAATAAAGGAAATCCCATTACGCTCAGATACAGGGCCAGTTTGTACACAGCCTAATAGTGCATGAGTGCTAAGCTCCCAGGCGGCGCATCCACACCTAAACAGATACAGATCCTTCTATGAAGGAGCTGACCACACGTGCATTACGCATGCTACAGGTTTACCTATCAACAGAGCCAGTAAAGCTCCAGATACTCCATCCACGTATCTTCTGGTCTGGAAGACGTGCAAAAGGCTCACATGATGGGCAGTACATGTGCAATGACACACCACGCCATCCTATTGCCCCGGTGAGGGTGCTGTGTGTGCGTGCCAGCACTGGCACCAGCTCAGACACCCATTTGCACTTCAGGTAAGTTGCGAATGGTGGGGGGGTTCATAGCTTTAAGCCAGCAGTTCTCAACCTTCCTAATGCCGTGACCCCTTAATGGAGTTCCTTATGTTGTGGAGACCCCCAACCACGGGGGCAGAGCGGCTGGGAGGTGGGAGGGAAGGGCAGCGGGAGGCTCGTCGCAACCCCTCTGAAAGGGCAATTCGACCCCCAAAGGGGTCCCGACCCCCAGGTTGAGAACCACTGCTTTAAGCACCCACAAGTGCAGGTGCTTAGAGCATACTACCACCGTGCCTCCTATTTGACCAAGACATATTGCGAAAAGGCCCACAAAGGCAAAGCGGCGTATAAACCTGACTGATCTCTGGAACATGGAAGTTAAGAATTTTTTCCCTTGTTGGTGTCCAGGATAAGAAGCTTCAATACCACCTTCAATACCCTTTGAATTGTCACCAAATCTTCTCAAGTTTAGTAGTCTTCTTAACATGTCCGCTAAGGGGGTCAACATTTGGACAAGACAAGTTGTTGAAACCATCACAACTGATCTCTCAGCACCAGTATCTTCATCAGCTGGATACACACTCCTGCATGTCTCCTTATGCATGTATAAAGATATAATCCCAGCTATTTTTAGAAAGTTTTGTCATGTGTGACAAGTCCATTACTATAAGCTCCCTGCCTGTCATCTCCTGCCTTTCTGCATTGTGCAGAGCACGGGAGCATATACATTTTAATTCGTACTGTCTAGCCATGTTTTTCAAATACATGGTTTCCTCTTAAGTAGTGATGACATATGGTAAATACAATTAACTTAAAAGTGCAGTTGTATGAATTGCCCTGAATACATAATATAACATGTAGGCTCTCTTTTCCTAGAATGTATTCCTTTTTTTTAATTTTTTAATTTTTTTCTGATTTTAGGCCCACCAATTGTGCTCCTCACAGGATCAGAGCAGGCAAGAGCACTTATTTTTATTTCTCAAAATCAAATGATATTTCAGAATAAGTAAAATGAAGAAAAGGGGCAGCTATTCAGCTTTTGTCCTGGTAACTAAAAATCTCATTCCAGAGACATTTCAGATATATGTTTCATTAAGGTGTTTTGGTAATGTCCAAATTAGGAAAATCCCAGGGTGCTTCACTAAATAATAAAAAATTCAGAATAAAGATATTAAAGCTGAAAGCCGCCATTAAAAACAACCACCCAACTGATTTTTGTTTGCATCAGTGTATTGTAAAGGATTACAGTCTAAGAACATAAAGTAATAAAATATTTCACCAAAAAAAATTGAGAACAGCAACAAATTAACTCATTGATCTAATAACACTGAAAATCCCATGATGTAAGAACATGAGGAGCCCTGCTCGATCAGGCCGCAGGCCATCTAGTCCAGCATTAATCCTACCAGTGGCCTACCAATTGCTTCTGGGCATCTCAAACAGAAGACATCTCAGGGGCAAAGCCTTCTCCTGCTCTCGAATCCCAGCAAATGGCCTTAGAGGCATCTTGATTGTCCCCCCAGCCTGAAAGATGTACTTAGGCACCCATTCTAGTAGCCATTGATACACCTGTCGTCCATAAATTGGTCTGTAAGAACGTAAGTGACGACCTCTAGAACTGAACGAAAAGGTGCAAAAGTGATGGACATCTTCTCAAGATAAGCAAGTTTCAAGTGGTGGGTGCCACAATGGAAAAGATAATAAGAATGTGGTCTCTTTTCTTCTACACACTTCCAAATTACTGAAATCTGTTCCTTCCTTGTATGGCCTACAACTGGGATTCTGAAATTGTACAGAGGGGATTTTGATCTAATACTAATAAGGAGTTCTCTGAATTCAGACACAGTTAAATGAAAAAGTTGCTAGGAGGAACAGGAGGAAGACAAAGAGGTGGAAGTGGAAGAAAAGTAGTAGTAGTAGCAGCAGCAGCAGCAGCAGCAGCAGCAGTAGCAGCAGTATCATCATCAGCAGCAGCAGCAGCTGTAGTAATCTTTTATACCCTGCTTTTCTCAACTTTCAAGGGCACTCAAAGCAGCTGACATACCTCCAGTTCTTCTTTTGACAACAGACATCTTGTGAGGTAGGCTGAGAGAGCTCAGAAGGAGGGCTGTGACTAGGCCATGGTCACCTAGCTGGCTTTACACAGGACCACAGAATTGAACAAGTAGAGTACTAGAGGTTCAACACTCTAACCACTAAACCAATTGTTTTCCAGTGTATTTTCATTTTGGTTCTGGAAATATTAAATTTACAAGTAAACTTAATACTAAGAAAAATCTATAAAACAAAAGGCTAAGAAATAATTTACCCCCAAAGCTTCTGGCGAGCATCTTTCTGCAACTGGACAATCCTTTCTTGGCCAAAATGCAGAAGGCCATTTGGACCATCAGAGACTAATTTGTTAATGGCAGTCCTTAGAATGTTCATCTGTGAATATGACAATAAATATTTGGAAACAGGAAGAGCCACCAGTCTATCTTCTTTTTAGAAAAATCTAAAGCATTTCAGTTTTTTGAATATGAATGAAATTACTGAATTACAAATAACATAAAATGAAGGTCACATCCATCTCTGTGAGAATTAACTCAACTGACAACTACACCAGTCCCCCAGAACTCGAGTGAACCCTACCTGTTCACAATTGGTCCAATTTGGCCTCCCCTGCCACTATCTTCTATCCATGCTATCAGCTGCACCTGCCTGAGACTTCTGGCAATATAGGGGTACAGGTCCTCCCAGAATGCCAAGCAATCACATTCAAGGCTTTCCTAGAAGTGGATCCACGTATCTCCAAGACCTTGGCCTCTCTTGGCAGTCCCTTGTGAGCCAGTTATAGGTCCAAAGGAGCACATCACTGGCAACACCAGTCCAGACAAGCCCAGAAGTGATAGCCTAGCCTTACAAGTAGATCAAGGAATGTGGCAGGGAGAGAGTGAGGGGCCAGAAGGACACATGGGAAGGTCACAGATGTAAGGAAAAAAGGGGGAGGCCGCAGGCATGACAGATGAAGGCCATGAATGCAACAAGAAAAATGGTCATGCTGGGGCACAAGACTGCACTCAATCTCAAAATGGCTAGCTTGTTCTATTCCAGAGGTTGAACCATTCAACCATTCACTTTGTTATAAACTAAACTGGGTAGACACCGGTTCTGCACATCTCTACCCTCTTCATGCTAGAACCTGGCTATTAAAAAAAAATGGCTGAAATATATTCTCTCTCGCTCCCTTTATTTCTGCTAAGAACTATCAGTCCAGTTAGAAAAAAATTTCAGGGGAAATTCTTGGCACTTGTCCATTCTCCCCACATCCTGATAGAGATGACCCTACACAATGCTGTGAGACCATCACATAGCAGGCATGGGTTCCAGAACGACCACATCTGAGCGTCTATAAAAGATGCTTCTGAAGTAGAATTTCTCATCCATCAAAATATTTATATGCTGACCTCTCCAGGTTCTTCTCTACTGTAGATTTCACCAGATCCTATGGAGTGAGCTAACTGCTCCCATTTTAAGGGCTCTTCGGGGGAGGGGGGGATTACTTAGATCCATATCAGATGGCAAAACATTGCTTTTTAGCCTAGAGACTTTGCAATGATTTTATTTCCACGGTTAGTATGCCTGATTTCCTTTACTATACCTCAACCTGTCAGGGGACATTTCTGTTCTATTGCTAACCACTGGTCTTTGAGTGTAATAACAATTTTATTTTTATCTACTCTTCCCATACCAAAACATCACAAAGTCATCGCTGCTGCATTAACTGAATGCCCAACTAAATCTTCAGCCCTGCTGTACGGCAGGTACTATAAGGCACCATATGCTGAGTGCCTTTGACCACAGAGGGGAGATGGGTGTCAGCAACTGTATGTCCACTGTGCTGCCATCTTTGTCTCCTTCTCACACTCAGCTTTCAATACAGATCCAGCCTTTCCCTGTGTGGTGCTTAATCTCTGGACATGCTAATTATATCCTGCTTCGGAACTGCTAGATGTTTTGAGAAACCAAGGCCATTACGGGGTGACTGCTGTGGGAACCTGTGGGAAATAGAACGCTTGAAATACTTCAATATTTTTTATCAAATAAAAAAGAAAGCCGGTTAAGCCAGCTCTGACTATGTTCATTCAGTGACTCGGACACTGAGACTCAACAGTGGAGCTTTTTTTTTTACTTTCCCTCTTCACAGACATATGCAAGATCAAGGTATGCATTCCCAATATTCTGTCAGTTTCCTGGCAGAACAGCTAAGCATTTACACCAGTCTGCTGCTGACAGACACAAATCCAATTTACACTGAATTATTTGCTACGCCATTACTGCAAGAAAGCAACTGGTAAGCATGACTAACAACGTGACGATCATTTAACACTGTCATACATATTTTACTTTAGACTTTTGGAAAGATTTATGGTATTATTTTTGCTTCCAGTATATGTAATCTGACCTTGAGGCAGTTCAGTTAGTGGGTCTGGGTTTGGGTGTTGGTTGGTGGGTCGGTTGAGTTGGTTGGCTGGTTAGAGTTAGTCAGTATGTTTATTTTATTTACTTATAATACAGCACCCCACTCTTCACCTGAAGGTCTCAAGGTGAGTCACAGCATATGATAAAACATAAAACACTAAAACTTTTTTAAAAATATAACCCATCCACCCACTCTCCTCCCACTCTGGCAGGACTACGTTCAGAGGAAACGATGCATTAAACTATGGGCCTGTTCACACATACCACGCAGGAGCACTTGCTTACTGCACGCTGCACCCCTGTCGCCATCCTGGAACACCCAAGAGCCCCCTCCAGCTGCCCTGATCTTCCCTGGCTGTGGACAAGGCTTTAACTTGTCCACAGATTGACCGGGAGAACTAGGGTGTGGCACTACAAGGGGTCAGGGCAGCACAACTGCAGCTGTGCAGTCAAATGCCCATGGGCTGACCAACATGGCAGTGTCCAGATGTTGCCACAGCTGTTGCATAGTGATCCAGCCTGCTGGGGCCTGATCACCTGCACTTCCAGTGTTGGTAGCCATATTTGTGACTGCCCCAGCATCTGAAATCTGGAGGCTTCTCTCTGTGTTTGATCTTAGCCTCAGTGGGGTGGTATTGTTATATCATGCAACTAAGTGCGAACAGGACCTCAGTAATACACACAAACGCTGCAGAGTCGTCGTCCCCCCGCAAATATAGTAATGAAAAGGCTTTGCAGCATTCTCTCCCCCAGCTCTCCCATCTCCTCCCTTTTAGCACCAGGACAGCTCCCTGTACCCCAAATGCCACAGGCTCATGCCTGGCTGATAGAATCATCACTTTGTACTTGTTCATACTGATCTGAATGATCAGGTGATGAGTAGGAAATACTCTGTGTAAAAATCAAGAAACCCTGAGAAATTTTGGGAATATGCAAATATGGAATGTGTTATCTACTTGATACTCAAGATGCAAGTCCAATAAATTGAAACACTGTGTACAGACATCTGGAATCCAATTCTGAATTACTCCAGCTCCTTGCAAGAGGACTTCTTACTACCTAGACAAGTCTTGTCCATAACATACAATCAAAGAGTATTTCAGGAACCACTAATGCTGCAACTTAGTGAGGGACTTTCCTTTATGTTGCTCTGTATTGATCTTAATTTCAGATGGATAACAGTATTCTCCTTGTAAGTAAGTTTAAATGTACAATATAATCTGATATATACTATGCAAAATTTAATAAACTATTGAAATAGAAATTTTAAAAACCCATAAACCTTGAAGTTTGATTCCCTGCTAAGAAATTTCAGAACAATCAAGCATCCACCACTGCAGGCATCTGCAAATACAGTCAGAATAACTTAAACACTGTTTACCTGTACTATGTCTTCTGCATCAATATTCACATCAAATGTGATCTCCATGTCGTGGTCTGAGAAAACTGGTGTTCCTGCAATAGGGTTCCATCCCAAACCACAAAGAACACCAATGTATCTTCTCCTTTCTTTATCAGTCCTAGAAAGAGAAAGGTCAGCTGTATTAGCCATAACAGGCAGCATGGGAAAAACTTGGAAATGCTCAGAATTAGCCTATGATACTTCAGTAGCATTGTCTGAAGCTTCAGCATGGTGGCAAGTCATTATTCAATAGAACTGATTCGCTCTAGGGCCTAAGAGAACATAAGAATAAGGACCCTGCTGAACTGGGCTGTTAGCCCATCTAGTCCAGCATCCTTTCTCACACAGTGGCCCACCAATTGCTTCTGGGCATCTCAAGCAGAAGATGAAGGCAAAAGCTTTGCCTGCTCTTGACTCCCTGCAAATGGCCTTCGGAGGCATCCAGCCTGTCTCTCCAACCTGGAAGTGGTACCTAGGCATCCATTCTAGTAGCCAATGATACATTTTGTTTTCCATGAATTAGGAGAAGCCCTCCTGGATCAGACCACAGCCTACCTAGTCCAGCATCCCATCTCATACAGTGCCCTGTCAAATGTTTCTTTGCATTCTCAAGCAGAAGACAAAGGCGAAACCCACACCTGCTCTGACTCCCTGCATATGGCCTTTACAGCAATCCTGCCACTGCGATTTGCCACCATACTGTGGACTTCAGATAAGGCCAGCAGAATGTCGTGTACCGTATTCTGAGTATTCCTAGTTCATCTGCAGGCACCAGTACTGTTTTGCTATACAGGTGCCAATGTAAGGAAACCATAGCAACTTTGTATGATGCAACCAGATACTGAAATTCTAGGGATGCCTGGCTCCTTTCACATACAGATTGAGGTTAAAAGGGAGCAGACATTCAAGAGCCTTATTGTCAACCCCCAGATTATGGAATAGCCTTCCCTCAGGGAAGCATCCGGCATCTTCACTGTGTACATTTAGGGTGTTTTTCCACTGTCACTAGAAGTACCCATTAAGTACCCATTACATAGCATGTTCAGATGCGACAGTAACTGTTTGCATTGCAGTCACAAGAACAACAACAACAACAAAGAAACCAATTAATTGAATGAGTTCATCTAGAACCAGTTATTTCCAAAGCCTTCCACCAGACGATAGATAAAACTGTATCAGCGGTTCTCAACCTGTGGGTCGCGACCCCTTTGGAGGTCGAACTACCCTTTCAGAGGGGTCGTGACAAGTCTCCCGCTGCTCCCCCCTCCAAGCTGCTCCGCCCCTGTGGTTATGTGTCTCCACAACATGAGGAACTGCATTACGACTATATTCAGCACAGAAACGAGTATATACCTCAGTTCTATCGCAGGAGCAAACAACATGCTAAGCAATGCTGGGAGTCCTGGGATATGTGGCATCAGTGATGTTTCCTTTAGCTTCATTGTGGATCCTGTAGTCAGGGAGGAGGAGGAGGCAAAGAAGATGACAAAAGCAATTAAAGAAAAAACAAAACCTAATGGCTCAGATTTCATAAATACGATATTTCCACATATACCATCACCCTGCAAAAATAATCTGGCAATCAAATATCTTGATTAGATCTATTGTTACTGAAGTGTAGAACATATGAGAAACCCTGCTGGATCAGGCCACAACCCATCCTTGTCCAGCATCCTGTCTCACACAGTGGCCCACCAATTGCATCTGGGCATCTCAAGCGGAAGACGAAGGCAAAATCTTCATTCAGCAAACGGCCTTTAGAGGAATCCTACCTGTCTGTCCAAACTAGGCATCTAATTCTAATGGCCATTCATATACCTGCTTGCTATGAATCTGTCTAATCTTTTCTGAGGATTAGCAGGCCCTAATTCTCCTGCCAATCAACTTCATAGAGCGACACCCCTGGTTCTAACGGTGAGACAGAAAGAATAATTTTTCTCTATCCATTTTCCACACTACACATGATTTTACATGCTTCAACCATCTTACACAGGTGAAGAGGCAGAGATGTTGCAGCCTGATTTCACAAAGGAGGTGCTATAAATTACTTGATCATTCTGACTGCTCTTTTCTGAGGTATCCCTTCTGAGATGTGATGACCAGAATTGTACACAGCAGTTTGAATCTCTTTTTATTGCCAAATAATTAGATGAAATGTCAGGTGGCTTGCCTTTGTAACAACCCTAAACCTAGAAGCAGGATCAGGGCTTTGTACCCACCCAGCACAAGTAGCTATATGTAATTGCCAAGAGCTATTTTATTTATTTATTATTTATTTGTTTGTATTTCTACCCCACCCTATACCCAGAGGTCTCAGGGCGGGTTACAATATTACTTTAATCTTACGCGGGTCCCTGCCCTCAGGCTTACAATCTAAAGAAACAAAAGGAAAATGGTGTGGAACAGGGAACAGCAAAAAGCAAGCACTAGAGGTCTTCAGATCTAATTCTTCTGTTCGTTTCTTATTGCTGGAATTTTCCTATTCTCTTTACTTTGAATTTTCTCTTCACTGATGACAAACCGGATGATGGTAGAGATGGCCAGCCAGCACCTACTCAGCCAGGCCCTGCTTGGCCTCAGGACCAGATGGTTTCTCAACTGGTGAATCGGCTGCTGTGGTCACTTTGCCATCTTGCGATGGGAGCAGTTGGAAGAGGGAGGAGGCACTTTTCTGAGCAAGGTGGCAGACCTCCTTAACCTTCTTCCTCTCTTCTGCTCCTCTCAGGCAAGATGGTTTTCAGCCTTGTAATGGCAGTTGGAGGAGGGAGGGGCACTGCTAGGAGCAAGATGGCAGAGCAGCCCAGCCTGCTGCCTCTTCTCCACTCCTCTCAGGCAAGATGGTTCTCAGCCTTGTGATGATGGCAGTTGGAGGAGGGAGGGGCACTGCTAGGAGCAAGATGGCAGAGCAGCCCAGCCTGCTGCCTCTTCTCCACTCCTCTCAGGGAAGATGGTTCGCAGCCTTGTGATGGCAGTCGGAGGAGGGAGGGGCACTGCTGGGAGCAAGATGGCAGAGCAGCCCAGCCTGATGCCTCTTCTCTACTCCTCTCAGGCAAGATGTTTCAATGTTTTAATAGACTTGGGGGCATGGGGAGGAAGAGGAGCTTATGATCAGCTGTCCCATACTGCTGTCCTTCAGCTCCAGATCCTTGCTTTACAGAGAGTAATAAGTTGTTACCAAAGGCTTATTCCATAACTGTGGAAGACAAACGTATTGAGACATTTTCATTTTCTTTTTTTCCCCCACAAGGAAAATCATAATTAGAAAGAGGAAAAATACCTGTCTGTGATAGTTTTTATCTTCTCAAAAGATGTTTCAATGGTGTACACTACCAACAAAAATCAATCTGTTTCACAAATGTAAGCTACAATGACAAAGGGCCAAATTAAGTGCAAAATTGATCAAATAGCTCTTTATCAGTTCTTAGCGATTCACTCTTTACCTGAAGCATTCACATGTATGGAGGCAGCAACCAACAACTCTTGAAATGTATCCTCAGGAGCATCGGTAATAATAACGGAGTTCACACTTTCCTTCCCTACCACAACCATTCTGGGGGTGGCGACAGAATAATAAAAATTAATCTGGATTGTTCTTCTACCTGTGTTAGAACAGATCCCAAATATCCAAGAACCCAAGAATGCAAACATCTTATAGACAGATTAGATTACTCTGTTAAAAGCTGCAGGAATAACTTTAGAATTACTGTTCTGCACTCCTACATGAAGCCATCTGGGTGACCTTGGGCTAGTCACAGCTCTCTTTCTGAGCCTCTCACAGCCCCACCTACCTCACAGGGTGTCTGTTTTGGGGAGAAGAAAAGGTTTGTCATCCGCTTTGTGCCCCCTTAAATAAGTGAGAAAAATAGGGTAGAAAAGCCAGCTCTTCTTCTTCTTCTAAAATTGGCATAAAACTGTCATTAAAAAAAAAACATTCCCAGCAGAAGCTTTATTAGAAGAGCGAGTCCCAATCTCTGTCCACAGAAGACAAAGATGGCTTAGTCGTGTGGTTAGCGTGCTAGATTCTCAATTCCAGGCTCAGTTCCGTACACCTCCACAAAGCCTGCTGGATGACCCTGGGCGAGTCACAGCTCTCTTTCTGAGCTTTCACAGGCCCACCTACCTCACAGGGTGTCTGTCATGGAGAAAAGACAGAAGGTTTGTCAGATGTTTTGAGTCCCCTGCAGGGTGAGAAAAGTAGGGTAGAAAAGCTCTCTCTTCTATCATCATTGGGAGATGACAAAGGAAGGATCTGGGTTGGGATCCCTGACCTGAACCAGTTCACTGTTTATTGAAAAGAACACTACTAAGTTGCGGCACACAGTATTCTTTTTGAAATTCCAGCAGTACATTCAGGTGCTTCAAAAGGAAATCTATTTGCCAAAACACCAAACTGTCACACAGATACCTCACATATTGCTGTAGTGCAGGGGAGGGCCTTCCAGCTGCTGCTATCAATTATGACGAAAATCTAGTCATCTTCTGACAAAAGCAGATCTAAATGTAACTAGAGATGCTTTGGTCACCTTCTAGCAGACCTACAGTGATATGAAAGAATGGAGGCTTCCAATTCTGCTTATCCATCTTTAGAGGATATGACTGCCAGCATGCAACTGTTTCAGCTAATATGATGACTGCTATTGTGGTGGGGTACCACTGAGTGATGTCCAACTACTTGACAAAGATACAGAAGTGATTTGCCATTGGGGAGTGATAGGGGGATCCAACCGTTAACCACTGAGCCCTATGCCAAAAAAGACAAATGCAAGCGACTCTTCTAGCAGGTGTATCTAGGTCAGCGGTTCTCAACCTGCGGGTCGCGATCCCTTTGGGGGTCGAACTTCCCTTTCAGAGGGGTCGCGATGAGTCTCCTGCCACCCGACCCTCCCCGTCCCTCCCCCCTCCCCACGTTCCGCCCCTCGAGGAGACCAGCAGCAGGGTTGCCTCTCTGCCCCACTGTGCTGCCGTAGTAGCTGATTAAGGCATAGGTAGAGAAGGGAGCGCACAGGCGCAGCGAGATTCATCTGAACACTTGGGCCCTCGTGACCCCAGCTGCCCTGCCCCTGTGACCCGAGCTGCCCCGCCCCCGTGGTTGGGGGTCTCCACAACATAAGGAACTGTATTAAGGGGTCACGGCATTAGGAAGGTTGAGAACCACTGATCTAGGGGTTTGCATTACTTTTTTTTTTGGCATTCGTTCAGAAAGAAATTGACGGTTCAAAAATCCGTATTCATATGAATAGATTGCATTCAAATGTGGTAATATTCTATTTGATACAAATCTACTCATACATATTCGTATGAACGTTCAATATGTATCTGATACAAACAGATACATAGCGGATATGAACAGATATGTAGCTGATAAGAACAGATAGGTATCAGATACGTTTCTGCAGCTTAACAAATGTCCAAGCTATTCATACTATGTCCAGAAACATTTGTATTTGGTTTGAATGTTAGCATACAAATATCGTAACATTTGATTTAAGTTTGAGTGTCCGAATTCGGCCGAATTTCGAATGTTACGAATATTCATCTGCATCCCTAGTCGTATCCTCTGTAGATGGCTATATCCAAAAGCTTAGGGTCAAAGGAGAACTACGGAACACGGCATAACGACTGTAAAACTGTGACAAGTTTCAGACACACAGATACATTCTGTGTAAGATTACATTTCCAAACAATCTGGAAATTACCAAAGATGCAAATCATATGGATCTTTTGGGAATTGCCCAGGATTAGGATTACGTTCCAGGTGCAATTCAAAGAGCTATTGTTAATTAATTTATTATTTGAATTTCTATCCTGCCCTATATCATAAGGTCTCAGACGTATCAGACATATATTAAAACAACAACAGCATATATTAAAACAGTAACAATGTCTATAAAGTGGCATCAGGAAATGTTTCTTAAGATTTTTAAGACCACAGCACAGTACTCTGAATAATAGGCTCTCTTATGCTGAACTCCTGCGACAATATCTTAAAAAATAAAAAATAGCAATGTAGAAGGAAAAAAGGGTTTTAAACCCACACGATCCCTCCAGAGGTAGTGGTCCCTTGCCTTGTAACAATTTACATTCCCACCTAACCTTTCCACGTCCTGCCTGAAAGCCAAGAGCAGAAAGCCCAATACTGACCAGCCGCTGCCAGAGCAGAAACCATCTTAAGAAGCCCTGTTTCAACAGTCCTGTCTCCGCAGAACCTCACCAATAGGACTATGTAACGATATATACTGTCAATACATTTTCAATTCTTCTCACTTTCTAGTCAACTCTGGCCAGTTTGGGTTTGACCCGAAAGGTGATGAGGCTAGGGTGTAAAGGACTGGCCAGGCTGGGTGCATACAAAGCAGCCAAGGATGGCCAGCCATTCATGGTAGACATCCACACTACTCACAAAATACCAGAATATATAAACCTAAGAGGAGTCCTGCTGGATCAGGACATGGCTCATCTAGTCCAGCCGCCTGTTTCACACAGTGGTCCATTAGTTGCTTCTGGGCATTCTCAAGTGACTTTTCTACCCCACTTTTCTCACCTATTTAAGGGGACTCAAAGCATCTGACAAAGCTTTCTATTCTCCCCACAACAGAACACCCTGTGAGGTAGGTGGGGCTGTGAGAGCTCAGAAGAGAGCTGTGACTAACCCAAGGTCACCCAGCTGGCTTCGAAAAGGAGTGTGGAATTGAACCCGGTATTCCCAGATAAGAGTCCGGCTCCCTAGCTACTAGACCAAACTGACAAAAGCAAAACCTTCATCTGTTGCTGAATTCCTGCAAATGACCTTTGGAGGCATCCTGCCTGTCTCTCCATCCAGGAGCCAGTACCCAGGCATTCATTCTAGTAATCATTCATATAGCTCCCTTCAATGAATCTGTATGACCCTGTTGTAAGAATTCGTAAGAATCGATTGTACGAATCTGCTTATAAATTGAGACTTTTAAAAACCCAGTTCTACCTTCCACCAACCCCACCAACATGACCTCCACTGAAACTATTTTGCAACTCTTATTTGGTTTGGTAGGAATATAGTTATGCCATCTAGTGGCCTAATTGTTTTTATTTTGAACACCCTAAGAAGGACGTTTGGCTTATCTAAACTAATATAATATTTTGTCTCTAGAAGACGACAAACCAATTTTTTTGTGGAATTCCGAGAGAGAAATACAAAGTCTTTGCCAATGTTCACAGAACACAATTAACCCACCAATCCTACCTGAACCTGGAGATTCTGGTCAAACTGCTGCATTTCAGACTATATGGATTGAAAGGGCCAAGAAGTTGTACCTTAAAAAGAAGAAAAGAAGTAGGTACAACTCCCCAGTTAGTCCATTAACAAACGCTTCTTTGCAAAACCAGGGTACTTTAAAGTGAGGCTGAGGACAGGAAGCTATGCAGAATCTGAATAATTCCTTTAGAACTAATATGCAATGCAGTTTTGATCTTCCAAACCATCTGAGCTGAAGGATATTTTCTGGTAACAGAAGCATTTCTGCCTGCCCCATTCAGTGCAAAGAAACTGCAAAATTTCTCACTTTCAGTAGCAGCTTTTGGGGGAAAAGAGAGGGAGGGATATGCTCCCCCCCACCTCTGCTATTGCTTCTCTCCTCCTCCAACTGAGAGTCTATAGGACCTGCACGATAATTCTGGCCTAATTCTGACCCTCAGATACCCCTGGGGCATTTTCGCACTTCCTTTCCCGTCCAGCGCGATTAACCAATGTTGACTAGCGCTAGTGCTTGGAGCGCTAATCAACTTTAGCAACCCCTGCCCCCTCTTAATCAAATACTTACCTGATTCCATTGCAGGACCGGTCCTCTTGTGGGAGCTGCCATTTTCGCTGCGGCACCCTCCCCAGTTGCACATGCCATGATGATGCTGACGCTCTGCACACACGCAGTTGCGTCTATGGCCGTCTGAGGTGCCACCGCGCTTGCATGGCACCTCAGATGACCCCAGAACACCGTAAGAGGTGTGGATGGCCACTGCCCGGACACTATAGGTAAGGTATTTTGCACTGAGTGTCATATGTATGACTACCTGCCCATGGGGCAGCAGTCGTGGGTATGTGGTCGGTGCAATGAGCTCCGGGCTCTCAGGGAACATGTTTCTTCCCTCGAAGCCAAGGTAGCGGACCTGGAGAAGCAGATAGAGAGTAGGAGGGCTGAGGGTGAGGTCTTCAGGGATGCAGTAGGAGCATCCCACTCCATGACAAGCAGCTCTCCAGCTGCCTCGGAGAGTCGAAGCCTCAGGCAGGGAGGACATCAAGCCGAGGAAGAGGGGCAGGCTCCCTTAGTTGGGACCCCTTCCTCAGTGGATGTGCCTGTGTCCTCTTGCACCGAGGATACTCCTCCACGGGTAGTGGGAGGGGGGCTTCTTGTAGTGGGAGATTCGATTATCAGGAATATAGAGAGCCGGGTTTGTGATGGGCGTGTTGACCGCATGGTGACTTGCCTGCCTGGTGCAAAGGTTGCGGACATCACGCGACATCTAGATAGGTTAGTAGACAGTGCTGGGGAGGAGCCAGTCGTCATGGTACATGTCGGTACCAATGATGTTGGGAAGGCGAGACGGAGCGTCCTGGAAGCCAAATTTAGGTTGTTAGGTAGAAGACTAAAGTCCAGGACCTCTAGGGTCGCATTCTCAGAAATGCTACCTGTTCCACGTGCAGGGCCAGCTAGACAGGCAGAGCTCAGGAGCCTCAATGCGTGGATGAGGCAGTGGTGTCGCGAGGAGGGGTTTAGATTTGTAAGGAACTGGGGAACTTTTTGGGACAAGCCAAACCTGTACAAGAGGGACGGGTTACACTTGAACCAGGAGGGAACCAGATTGCTGGCGATTAACATTAAAAAGGTTGCAGAGCAGCTTTTAAACTGATCCCTGGGGGAAAGCCGACAGGAGCTGGGCAGCATCCGGTTCGGGAGAGCGCACCCTCAAGTGAGGAGGGCTGGAAACATGCAGAAAATGCTGAGCTAAGTGCGGGATTAGTTTCACATGTTCCTCGACGGCAGAACTTGGTCAAAAGGAATGAATATAAATGTATATATGCAAACGCCAGGAGCCTTCGAGCCAAAATAGGGGAGCTAGAAAGCTTAGTTATGGAAAATAGGATTGATATTATTGGCATAACTGAAACCTGGTGGACCAGCGAAAACCAATGGGATACAGTCATCCCAGGATACAAACTGTACAGGAAAGACAGGGAAGGGCGACATGGAGGTGGTGTAGCCTTGTATATTAAAGAAGAGATAGAATCTTATGAACTGGAATGTCCAAGTGAGTCTGGCTCTTCCACAGAAGCAGTGTGGATAAAAATACTAAGCCAAAAAGGAAGTCTAACAATAGGGACATGCTACCGTCCTCCCAACCATACGTCCGAAGGAGATGAACAATTGGAGAAGGAGGTAAAGGAGGTAGCCCATAAAGATAGGGTAGTTATAATGGGGGACTTCAATTATCCTCACATAGACTGGGTGAACTCCTGTTCAACTCAGGAAAGAGAGAGAAAATTCCTAGACCTGATAAATGACTGTTCCATGGAACAAATGGTCATGGAACCAACCAGGGGAAATGCAGTCCTGGACTTGATCCTAAGTAATGCTCAGGACCTGGTAAAGGACGTCACTGTAGCTGATCCAATTGGGAACAGTGACCACAATGCAATAACCTTCAACTTAAATACAGGGAGTAAGTTCTTAATAAAGTCTAACACAGAGACCTTAAACTTTCACAAGGGAAACTTCCCCAAAATGAGGAAATTAGTGAAAAGGAAATTGAAAGGGACAGTCAAAAGAGTTAAATCACTTCAAAATGCATGGAGACTACTTAAAAACACAATAACGGAAGTGCAACTAGAATGCATTCCTAAAAGAAGAAAGGGGACTTCTAGGTCCAAGAAGAAACCAATGTGGCTCACAAATGCAGTAGATGAAGTCATTAAAAACAAGAAGAGTTCATTTAGGAAATGGAAGGCTTGTCCAAATGAGGAGAACAGGAGGGAACATAGACACTGGCAACACGAATGCAAGACGGCCATTAGGAAAGCTAAGAAAGATTTTGAGGAGCACATTGCTAAAAACATCAAAAGAAATAACAAGAACTTCTTTAAGTATATCAGAAGTAGGAATCCAACCAGGAGAGCAGTTGGACCACTAGATAGTAAAGGAGAGAAAGGGGTAATTAAAGAAGACACGGAGATTGCAGAGAGACTAAACGAATTTTTTGCTTCCGTATTCACGGAGGAAGACAGAAGACACATGCCAGTAGCTGAGCCTGTGTTTTCTGAAGAGTTAAACTGTACAGAAATAACCAAGGAAGAGGTCCTGGCATGTCTTAATAAACTAAATGTTAACAAGTCACCGGGACCAGATGGTATTCATCCAAGAGTCCTTAAGGAACTCAAATGCGAAATTGCCGACCTTCTAGCAAAAATATATAATCTTTCCCTAACATCAGGCTCCGTACCTGAGGACTGGAGGGTAGCAAATGTAACACCAATATTCAAAAAAGGATCCAGGGGTGATCCAGGCAACTACAGACCGGTTAGCTTAACGTCAGTTCCGTGTAAGGTGATGGAAACCATTATTAAAGACAAAATTAGTGTGCATATGGAGCAGCAGGCATTGCTGAACAAAAGCCAGCATGGCTTCTGCAAAGGTAAATCATGCCTCACAAATTTGTTGGAATTCTTTGAGAGTGTCAATAAACACGTGGATAAAGGTGAACCAGTAGACATTGTCTATCTGGACTTTCAGAAGGCTTTTGACAAAGTCCCACATCAAAGGCTACTGAGTAAACTCACCAGCCATGGAATAAAAGGACAGGTTCTGTCCTGGATTTGTGACTGGCTTAAGGGCAGAAAGCAGAGAGTAGTAGTAAACGGCAATTTCTCAGGGTGGAAAGAAGTAAAAAGTGGGGTCCCTCAAGGCTCAGTACTGGGACCAATGCTTTTTAATTTATTCATCAATGATCTAGAAAAAGGGGTACATAGTAAAATAGCAAAGTTTGCTGATGATACTAAATTATTTAGGGTAGTAAAATCTGAAAGAGATTGCCAAGAGCTCCAGAGGGATCTCTTAGCATTGGGTGAGTGGGCAACCAAGTGGCAAATGTGCTTTAATCTTAACAAGTGTAAAGTAATGCACATTGGGGCCAAGAATCCAAATTACGTCTATAAACTGATGGGGTCTGAGCTTTCTGCAACACGCCAGGAAAGGGATCTCGGGGTTTTGGTGGACAGTTCAATGAAGGTGTCAACCCAGTGTGCGGCAGCAGCGAAAAAAGCAAATTCAATGCTGGGAATAATTAGGAAGGGAATAGAAAATAAGTCAGCAAGTGTCATTTTGCCCCTTTATAAATCTATAGTGAGGCCACATTTGGAATACTGTGTACAATTCTGGTCACCACACCTCAAAAAGGATATTGTGGAACTAGAGAAGGTGCAGAGAAGGGCAACCAGAATGATTAAGGGTCTGGAACACCTCCCTTACGAAACCAGGCTGCAACGTCTAGGCCTCTTCAGTCTGGAGAGACGGCGTTTGAGAGGGGACCTGATTGAAGTATATAAAATTATGCACGGCATAGAAAAGGTGGATAGAGAAAATTTCTTTTCTCTATCGCACAACACTAGAACCAGGGGGCACTCTATGAAGCTGATGGGTAGGAGCGTAAGGTCTGACAGGGGGAAGTATTTCTTCACACAGAGGGTCATCGGCCTATGGAATGTCCTGCCAGAAGAGGTGGTGACAGCTACCAGTCTGGATGGCTTTAAGGTAGGGTTAGACAAATTTATGGATGACAGATGTATCAATGGCTACTAGAACGAATGCCTAGGTGCATCTTTCAGGCTGAGGGGGGGGGAGGAAATGGGGCGCTTCTAGGGCCATCTGCTGGGACTCGAGAGCAGGAGAAGGTTTGTCCTTGTCTGCTTGAGATGCCCATGAGCATTTGGTGGGCCACTGTGTGCGACAGGATGCTGGACTAGATGGGCTGTGGCCTGATCCAGCAAGGCTTCTCTTATGTTCTTATGTTCTTAATGTTGGTTAAGGTATGGAGCACAATTTCATGCTAATCAGCTAATCAACAATTAGTGAACTTCTGGGGAGGTAGGACATGCCTGAAGGCTGTAGCAGCCTCCCTGAAGTGCAGAATTTCTTCACCACAAGTTCACTAATCGTGCACTATCGGCCGTAGTGTGACTTGGCCTTGAGCTCTGATGCTGACCATTAAAACTACCTTCTATTTTTAAAAAAAATCTTAATGGGAAATGTATTAGTACAATTCAGAATCGAAAAAGGGTGCAAGGTTTGGGAGGAATAACAACAGTCTTTTCAGCTTACCTTACAGCTTGGTGCATTAAATGTACTGGCAGAAAAGCTTTCTAAAAGTGTTTCAATTATGCGACTCTCCTGATCTTTTGAGCTATTCCAGAGAGAGATAATTCGCTTACTGTTTTCTTCTGGGTTTGAAAAAAGTTGCTGAAGAGTATCATTGCTTAGCTAAAAGGGGAGACGTTTCAAGAGGTTAAGGCAGGAAGAACATGTGACTTGTAGAGGAAGTTTATCTTCTCAAAGATGGAGGGAGTCACAGACTCTCAAGCTCTAAAAACCTGGGCATTTAGAGGAAAGCATTCCTGCACACTTTAATAGCTCTAAACACCTGGGAACCAAGAAATTATTTCTTGTATGCTAAAAAAAAGGAAGTGGCCTCAGAATACTTTGCATTCATTTTTAAAATATGCAATATGCACTCGTGGTAGTTCTACAAGAACTGATTCTGAACTGGTCATAAAGATTATCTTACAGAATTTCAGTTAATAATAGTTGATTAAGGGTGTTTTTCCACTGTCAGAAAGTACCCATTTTTGCACCCATTAAGGACCCATTTGGGTGTGAGCCGGATGATCCCATTTCCACCATGGCACCCATTTGGGACCCGATTGTTTTGACTGCTGCTGGGGAAATCCGGATCAAATGGGTACTTTCTGGCCTTTCTGACTTCGAAGCCACTTCGGAGATTGCACCCCCTGTCCCCGCAAACACCTGGGGTGACAAGCAGACCCCTCATGGGTAGATCTGGATTTCCAAATGGGTGCTCCTGTGTTTCCACGGCAGGGAGGCTAGCACCCATTGCTGTTGGGTGCTGGACCACCTATGGAAACACATTGGGTACTTCCCTTAATCCGGATCTACTAGATCTGGATTAAGGAATGTACTCATTCCTTAGATCCAGATCTTCTTAGATCCGGATTAAAGGAGCACGGTGGAAAAACACCCTAAATGAGCAGTTTTAGAAACTCATACCATGCTATCCACGACTGATATTGTTATTCTGTACTGAGTAGGGATGTGCACTAATGTTTTTTTTTTAATTTGATCCGATGCAAACGGCAATTCAATAACATCCAGAAATTCTCATCACTGAAATACGGGCAACTCTATCTGCTAGGGATGTGCATGGTTCTTCTTCGTCCATTTGCTTTGCATTCAAAGCAAACAGGACAGAAATCTGCATTCGCGTGAACAGAAGCACTTCAAGTGCGCTAGGGTTCAAATTTGCTTTGAACGTTTGTCATAAGAACATAAGAGAAGCCTTGCTGGA
This sequence comes from Aspidoscelis tigris stejnegeri, assembly GCA_023333525.1. NCBI lineage: Eukaryota > Metazoa > Chordata > Lepidosauria > Squamata > Teiidae > Aspidoscelis > Aspidoscelis tigris. The sequence goes on along the minus strand of JALMGA010000003.1, from coordinate 102,284,764 downwards.
TCAGGCCACAGCCCATCTAGTCCAGCATCCTGTCGCACACAGTGGCCCACCAAATGCTCATGGGCATCTCAAGCAGAGACAACGACAAACCTTCTCCTGCTCTCGAGTCCCAGCAGATGGCCTTAGAAGCGCCCCAGTTCCTCCCCCCCCCCCTCAGCCTGAAAGATGCACCTAGGCATTCGCTCTAGTAGCCATTGATACATCTATCATCTATAAATTTGTCTAACCAAATGTTCATCAACAGCAGTACCTCTCACCAAACCCTGCCACCACCAGCCGCACCTCCAGGGGTGTTTTTCTACCGCGCTCCTTTAATCCTGGTCTAAGAAGATCCAGATCTAAGGAATGGATATTTCCCTTAATCCGGATCTAGTAGATCCCAAAGCGTTTCCATGAGTGGTCTAGCACCCAACAGCAATGGGTGCTAGCCTCCCTGCTGCGGAAACACCAGAGCACCCATTTACAAATCCGGATTGGCCCAGGTGTTTTGGGGACAGGGAGTGCAATCTCTGTAGTTGCCTTCGAAGATTAGCAAAGACTTCGGAGGTTAGCAAAGGGTCTAAAGTCCTTCCGAAGGCAACTTCAGAGATTAGCGCAGGCTCCAAAGACAAACCCCTTGCGAGAGCAGTGCAAGAGAGGTGCATATTAATTAGCTCCTTGTGAGCATCAATGAGGCCCTGTCCCCAAAAGACTTATTAGCCCCTCTCGGCTTCCTCTGCCGTCACTCTGTTATAGCTGACTTTAAAAGTCCCCTCCACTTCCAGAATAAGCGTCCCCATGGTAGCCGCGATCTAAACGGACTTTCCGTCCCCATGGTAGCCGTCTTCTCTTTCCGGGCATCTTTCCCCCCCCCCGCCCCCTCTCTTGTTTAAAGGAAAAATAGCCAGATCCCGTCTCCTGAAACAGCTTCCCGCCCCTAGCAAAGGCAGATGATCGCTCATTCATTCACTTTCAGCACTTACTTTCACTCAGTTCTCTGTTAGAAAAGGCCTTCTGCCCAGGCAAAGTCAGCGGCTGCAGCCATCGGCAGCGCGATCCTTCGCTCATTCTCTTTTAAGGCTTTCACAGATCACTTGATAACAATGTTGCAATTCTGAGCAATTCTGGCTCTTTTTACAAAGGAAAGGAAGCGAACCTGCTGCATTTCTCAGATGTGTGAATGCTTTTTGGCTGTGTGTGCAGGCAAGCAATCCCCGCCCCTTTTGCCACGGAGCGTCCTCAAGGCAGATATAGCGAGCAAAACCCGCGAATCGCCAAAAGAGCGCTGGAACTCTTCTTTAAAGTGCATGTATTTTATCGCGGGTGTCTCACTTTCCTAAGCTCCCTAAGCGCCTTGTAAAGCCTGGAATGGGGCTGCTCAGAGGCAAAAGAAGAGTTCCAGCAGACTTTCAATTGCATGGGGACAGGGCCTGAGTAAGCCTCATTAATATGCACCTCTTTCCATGTCTGAAGGTAACAGGCAGCTCCCAGCCACATTGCTCTCCAAAGTTGCCTTCGGAGGGACTTCAGAGCCTTTGCTACTCTCCGAAGGCAACTTTGGAGGGATTTTGGGGCTGCCTTCGGAGGGACTCCAAAATCTTGACTTTGGAGCACCCCTCCGCATGGGTGCCTCCCCCCCTGAGCCTCCTCTAGACCCCATTGCCAGATTGTAGTGGAAACAGGCTCCCTACAATCCGGATTTTCAGGCTGAAGACCGCAATGTAGACCCCTTTAATGGGGTCTACATGAAATCTGGATTATAGGTCCTGAAGGACCTATTATGATCTGGATTTCCCTACCTGTGGTGGAAACAAATGTGTCCCTAATGGGGTCTGTGGTGGAAATGGGGTTATCTGGCTCTCAGCCAAATGGGTCCTTAATAGGTGCTAAAATGGGTACTTAATGACAGTGGAAAAACACCCCAGAACCACTCCAAATCTGCAAATTCACTTTCATGAATCTAACAAAGCTTTGAGCAAATGAACAAAACCTTTTGCTTTGCATGTAAAGGTCAATCTCCGAATACAGCCAATATTCAATTCAAATGCAATGTTTAGAACATCTGCAATTCATACACGCTGCAAAGGTGACAAACATTTTTTGCCCATCCGTACTTTCTTCAGATCCAGAAATGCCAAATAGTCTCACGTTAAAAGACACATAGAGACAAGTGCACTTACTTTTGATTCATAGGAGTCTTCGGCTAGTTCAGCATAGCGCTCTTCGATAAGAATGTCACAGATATTCACAATGTCCATCATCCCTGAGTACCTATATATATCCACGTGCAACACGCCATGTACGATCGAAAAGACCTTCACCATTAGTGCACAGCTACTGACCAGAGAAGCAAATCTTTGGCTTGCACCATAACTCCAGCGCTCACCACATATAAGGGACTCCGCAGAGGGCCGCATTCTGCGCACCTTAAATTCCAGAGCCTGTAGAAAATAAAAAATGTCTAATGCTTATGGAGAAAGTTCGAATGGAAAACCAAAGACCACCCATCTTTTTTTCATGGAAGAAAATGAGTAACATTACCTGGAAAGGAAGTTCTCGAAGGTTGCTGGGAATCTCTCTTAACTGGTCCAAAGCCACTTTTGATCTATTACCATAATCTGTATAGAAGACCTGAATCATAATATTTGGTTTATTTTACTTAAGAATTTATATCCATCCTTCACCCAAAGGCTTCAGGGCCGGTCATAACAATAAAAACATAAAATCCATGAACTTCCAAACCAAAATATAACTCCTCTTTCCTTAGTATGACAAAACTGAGAAGAAGCTAAACATTAAAGGCCTTTGAGAAGAGGAATGTTTAAACTAGGTGCTAAAAGCCATCTAATGTTGGTGCCTAGTATACATCCAGAAGAAGATTGTTCCAAAGTCTGGAGGCCACCACAGAAAAGGTCCTGTCATGTATTATCGCCCCTCACAACTGTGAGAGTGGTGGAAATTCAAGAAGGACCTTGTGTTGCCATCTTAGTACTTGGGCAGATTTATACAGAAGAAGGCACAACTTCAGATAACCGGGGACCAAGCCATTTAGGGCATTATACGTTAACATCAACACCTTAAATTGGGAACAGTAGCAGTGTGGATCAGTTTTGAAGGTGCTAAATCGTGCACTAGTTCCAGCTTTCAAGACTGTCCTCAAGGGTAGCCTCATACAGAGCATATTACAGAAGGTTAGTCTTCAAGAGCATGGAGCACCGTGACCAGGAAAGGATGAAGCTGACAAACCAGTACAAGTTGGAGGTTGACAATCCTGGCTATGGTGGACACACATGGCTCAGATGACAGCCATGAATCCAGGAACATCCTCAGATGCACCTGTAGCAAAAAGAACTCATTCTGAATGAAGTGCTCCTTTACTTTTGGACTTGGGACCTCATTGAATGCAGTACCTCCATCTTGTCTGGATTCAGTTTCAATTTACTAGCACACCCCGAACATTACCGCTTCCAGGCGGCAGTCAAACACTTAAACTGTCTCCCTTCATTCAGAAGGAATGGAGAGATAGACCTAGGTATCATCAGCACAGAAATGGCACCTCACTCCAAACCTCCTGATGATCTCTTCCAGCAGCTCATATACCTTCCCTTTGAAAAAGTTTAAGGCCCCAGCCAAATGGGGGAAGGGATTACAGTGACATTAAACTGCCACCATGGAGGGGTTGCCTCATTTATCTGAGACAACCTCACCACAACCCAGATACTTCCCCTTAAAAAGAGCTACAAAATATTGCTGGGAAATCCAGCACCGGCTGCAGGTTTTCCAGCAACTGTGCTTTATACTTACCTTCTGGATGGGACTTCTATCATAGCTCCACCCACCACACATCCATGGAGGCAAAAACAGGTGTCCATGTATGTGTGGAGGTACTGCCATGCACTTCTGGGCATTCAGGATTGCCAAATACCCAGATGCACGTGTCAATAAAACACACAAAGGCAGTACCAGCTACGGCTCTGCCTAGCTAGAAGGTGGTAATTGGACAGGGGGGATTTCCCGCATTATCGTCACCCAGCAGGATATCTGGCCACCACCTAGAGTCAGCCCAAGTGAAAAAGAGACAGACTTTCTGCTTCTTCCTTGCTTTCTCTTCAGTCCCTCCCTTGCTGTGTTCCAAAAGAGCTTTAGACTTTTAAAACTGCCTCTCCTGGCCTCATGAGCAAACCATGTTTTTTCCCATCCTGTCTCAAACTCTCATGAGGTTTTGGGAAATTTTTGCCCTTCGGCCAGGTCCTGATTTGAGAGTCTCTATCTCACAGAACACGTTGAAACTGTCAATATAGCAGAACAAATCCTTCAGAGACCATTACCCTGTGTCAAGTAGACATTTCACATCAACCGCGGCCTCATCCAAATGTTTACAGATGTCAAACCTTGGATCAATGCTTTTATTGTTCCTTCGGAACAGAGATCATGAAATACAATTTCTAGAAAAGGTTACATAGAACCTATATGGAGAGTATTCTCACATGCATTCCACCTGCTAAACCACCCTGTCATTTTTAGGCTTTCCATTATGTCCCAAATACTGTAAAACATGAAAGAATACAAGTGTACCTCTGCGCTCTCTCCTGACACATACAAAATCTGGGCTCTATAGTAGTGCTCATTTTCCCAGTCAGTAAAAGGTGCCAAACAAATCAAGTTTGGATACGGTCGAACTGGCAAAGGGTTGAGATCCAGCTGGCTGATCTCAGCAGCCAGTCTTTTCAGGAGAGTCATACTTTTTTCATCAATCCTGTAACCCCAAAAGTGTCCAACTTCGACCACCTGGAAAACACACAACCTATAATTAACAATGGACACAGAGAACTGTCTAAGTTTCAAGAGTTCGGACTTGTTCTAAGATGTACCAGCATAGGCAGGAGATTATCCCCAGGATGCCAAACAGTCTCAGGTGACGTTTCCTTTGGAAGCCATACTGCTGAAAGCAAGAAGGAGCAACATATACTACTGTGGGAATGCTCCCCCGCTCGGATGGCAAGCCTCAGCGGAAGGAAGCGTTCCAGAACACGTCGACCCTTCTAATCTTTCTTAAGCATAAACGTGCACCATGCCCAAGGACGTGATTTATGCAAATGGTTCACGAGGACATCATGCGCTAGCTCAGCCGGCATCTGAAAGTTTCCTTTCTAACCAATGATCTATCCGGTTATACCAATAATAATGTATCCTGTGGAAAGAGATATAAGTAACTGTGTAGCCTAGTAAAGCAATTCTCCATTCTTGCCTCTGCCTCATTCATTACATCATACTACTCCTCTTTTCTTGTGGTCTTATCTAGCAGCCTCCCAGTTCAATCCCTCACTCCTCCATGAAACCACCTGGGTGACCCTGAGCTAGTCATAGCTCTCTTTCTGAACTGTCAGAGCCCCAGCTACCTCACAGAGTGTCTGCTGTGGGAAGAAGAACAGAAGGTTTGTCACCTGCTTTGAGTTCCCTTAAGGGTGAGAGAAGTGGGGTATAAAAGCCAATTCTTCTGTCTTCTTCAAAATTTCTGGGCCCTGACAGAAAGGGACTAGGCCCAAAGCCCATTCTTCACTTAGGCTCAACTCCTTGGAGAAGCCAGATCAAGAGTGGTGCTCTCTGAAAGCAACACCATATTCTCCATTTTCCTTTGAGGCTTCAGATTTTAGTCTTCCTCATAGAAGAGTGAGGATTTAGCATCACATACCTATTTACTTATTTCCATCATTAAATCAGGGTGTGATTAAACGTGGGTAGTTTGGTTTGTTTACAAATGTTTCATTTAAAATTAGATTCCTAGTTAAAAGTGGAATAAATTTAGTCAGAATAGTATGAGAAAGGGAAAAAGAAAGTTATTAGTTAATATCTCAAGATGTGAACAGCTATTTCTTTATTTCAAAAGAAGCAATATGATAGCAACAGAAAATCCTTTTTGGGAGTCACATGGCAACTCCCCTTTTTTCTGGTGCTAAAGGAAGACATTTCTTTTACCCAGGATTTTAAAAAAATGTATGTTGTCCAGGGCTGGCTAAACCTGTATTTTCAGTCTTGAAGGATACTTTATTTTACATTTTGATTGGTTCTGATGATACGATAATCAGAAAACAAGCTAGAAAGCAGCTTAAGACAGTTACAAACAGCTCTTTAAAACACTCTGAAATTTATTTTTATATGCAGTTGTGACTGTCTCTACCTCTTCTGCAAACACAACATGAAACTTCTCTCACCAAAGCTCTGAGTCACAATTTGAGAGAAGCTCCCTAAACAATGGAATAGGTTGCCACGGGAGGTAGTGAGTTCTCCTTCACTGGAGGTCTTCAAGCAGAGGCTGGACCTACATCTGTCTGGGATGGTTTAAGAAATCCTGCATTGAGCAGGGGGTTGGACTTGATGGCCCTAGAGGTCCCTTCCAACTCTGTGATTTTATGATTCTATCATTACCTGCTAAGATGCCCGCAGGGATCAAATTAATGCAAGCTGATCTCTGCTCACAGCACGTATCACAAATGGAGCAGTGAAGAGAGAAGGGAAGAAGGAAAAATGTGAAAATCTGAGGACACCTTGGATCAAATTCCATTTGGAACCATCTGAGAAGGCGTAGAACAGGCATGGAGAGCACTGCACAAAACTGAACACCACAGCTGGAGCAACCCTGGCCTAAAAGCTGAAGGCACTTTGGTTAAGACTTTTTATTAGTATTGTTACTTAACCTGCAAGTCTCCTGCTTAAGAATGCACTGCAACCCTATGTAATTTAAACATGAAGGCATCCTTACCTCTGTGACATTGATAGATAAATCAAGGCAGCTTATGGTCTGCAGTTTTTCCTGAGCATCAGAGAATCTCTGGATGGGAGCCACAGTATGCTTCTGAAAGTCCACATTCACTCTAAAAATAAATATCAAGCACCATAAAAAGAATACCAATCACTTAGCCACTATATTTTGGAAGCTTTACCCTTCAAACCTCTCAGAAACTGGAATGCTCCCACTATAATCTTGTTCAAAAATGTGAGGCCCTCCCAGTTTTTAATATGTTTTAATTGTATGTGTAGTTTTAGCCTTGTTTTTAATTTCTTCTATAAACCACTTCAATTTTTTTAAAAAAATGAGAAAGAGCAGATCCATGTTTTAAATGAACAAAATAAATAGTAACTCCATTCAAGGTGCTTAATCTTTGTATTTTACATCCATGGCAAAATACAACTTGCCTTAGCTATGCACACAGCCCAAACCAAAGAGAACTGTGTTGTTGAAAGGTGATTTTGTGAGCCAGTTTGGTCTAGTGGTTAAGGAGCCAGGCTCTTATCTGGGAATACTGGGTTTGATTTTGCATTCCTCCATTAAGGCAGCTGGATGACCTTGGGCCACCTCAAATCTTTTTTAAGTAAGAAGCAGTATATAAGTGCTTAAAATAAAAATAAAATAGTTGGACCGACAAAATAGGCAGCAAAGTTCCTAGGTAACCCATTCATAACATCCTACCGTGCGCTCTGCACAGTTGCAATCGCTCTTTCTTCCATTTTCTGTTCAATCTCTCCTGGGGAATGAACGTTAAGCTCAAAGTGATTCCGCAGCTGTGACATCTTAAGGGCCATATATACCGCAGGAAGCGTTTTGAAGCATTCTGTTGGATTTCGGGAAAATTCCACAAGGGCTCTAGAAGAAAAGATAGCAGTGAGTGAAGTTGGCGTGCTGGGAACCGGAATTAAGAAAATACAGTGGCAGTGCCCTTAATGCACAAATCTGTATAATTTGGAGGATTTAAAAGGAGGTGGTAAATCATTAGCCTTTCTGCTCAAATTCTCCCTTCTTATTCTAATTTTGTTATATCGTTTGAAGCACAGAATAGAGACACAGCTTTAGTTTCCCTGCACAACTATACGTGCAGTCAGATTTTAAGTTTCCTAACTGAATGTCTTAACACTCCTAATAAATGTCGCTCCATCTGCAGACAGTGAAAACGGGGATGTGTGTGGAATCGGTCATAGTTAGGTTTAAAAACGTGAGGTCAAAGGAAGGCTTAAGAGTGGTAGCAGTGGTTTTATTCAGATCAGTTGACTGGCAACTGTTCTTATTCATTTAAAACGTGTCCCTAATTTGAAATTTAAATTTGGTCCCCCTAGATTATTTTTTAAATCACAAAATAATAATAAAGCCACAGCACACTTCCTGACAGCTTAAGGATTTAGAATTAATTTTGATATATAGGAATTTGAATATCTGCTTATAATAACTCTGCCGTGGACTGACTTAAAAATGGCTGCTGTCATTGCTTTTATTATTGTTTTGGTTATTACTGTTAATTATTTGTTTTGATATAGATTTTCTTTATTTTTACTAATGAGAACTTATATGGAGGTATCGTCAAGATTGTTTAATAAAGCTGTCAATTAAAAAGAAAAAGGAATGAGAACTGTGTTACCTACATATAAACACTTATTGTAAATATACTGGAACGTTGTCTACTTACGTGAGCATTCATTCCTGTGGGTTCAGATGGATCACGATGGACATTATTGTTTTAGATAGAACAAAGGGATATAGATAACATGCTGCAAGACTCTCCTTCCAAAAGTCACCTCTGTGGATCTATACTGGCCCATTCTGTAGTGTCTGGTAAAGGTCAACGGAGTAGACCAGGCAGCCGCTTTGCAGATCTCCACCAATGGCGCGTTGAGAGCCAGAGCCACTGAGGTCACCGCCGATCTTGTTGAATGAGCCTTAATCCCCTAAGGCACTGGCTTTTTCTTTACCTGATACACTAGGACTATGTAAGCTCTTACCCAGCTTGCAATAGCCCTGGAGTTCGCTTTCGCCCCCAAATTGGATGGGGGGGAAACCCACAAAAAGTGCAGACGATTTCCTATATCCCTTTGATCTATCTAAGTAAAACAAAATTGTCCATTGTTGTCTTACTCTGAACCCATAGGGAATTATGCTTATTTCAGACTAACCCCCACCCACCCACCCCGCAAAGATATGAATTCACGCTAAAATTGGTCCAATAGACCTGTGAAAAACAGCAGTTGATAGTCAGCCATCTAAACCTGTTGGCAACAAGGGAGGGCCCAGGCAAGGGAGTTTTAAATGGATAATACGAACTCAACTAAGTAGATGCATGTTGTATATTGAGGAGAACGTCAGCTTCACATAGGCCATGCTCACACCTTCACCTTAAGTAACTTCTTCAGTTCATCTTCAGATCCAACCGCTCACACCTTTCCGTTTCTGTTTATTTGTGGACTTTCAACTCTCCATTTGAATTCTTCTGAATGGAAAGTCCACAAATAACCCAGACAGAGATGAAAAGGTGTGAGCAGTCAGACCTCAAGGCGGATTGAGGAAGGTTTAAGTGAAGGTGCGACCACAGCCGTAGTGCTGTTAGACAACTCACTGGCGCTTACTGAAACAGGAAGCGGACTATAGCCCTTAATGTGCTGGGCCTTATTCTGGATTATATCCTGGAACAGAGACCCGATATTTTCATACTGGTGTAGACTAGGGATGTGCACGAATATTCATAATATTTGTTATTCATACAAATTTGGCCAAATTTGGACATTCGTACACAAACTGAATGTTATGAGATTCGTATATTTTTTGTACAAATATGAATGTTTCCAGACATTCATACAAATAGTTTGGCAATTCGCAAAACTGGGGAGGTGGGAAAGTGGCTGTACCAATCACACCTGCAACGGATCCAGATTTAAAGTGGGTTCAGATCAAATTTGTCACTTTCAGAAAGGATATGTTACAGGATAGGTATCAGATATGTATCAAATAGAATCCTACTGCATTCGAAGGGGATCTTAAAAACGAATATGAATTTTCTAACATCCGATTCGTTACGAATAGAATACCAGAAAACCATTCGTGCCCATCCCTAGTGTAGACTATTCCAGACACCTGTATACAGATGGCAGGTCTCTAATTCTGCGATAAAATCTGGAATAAGGCCAGTTTAGAAAGGGTCTATCAAACTCTCTCAGATTTTGCAGGTGAGTCAGGAACCCAAAATCACTAGAGACCAGTAGCAGAAAGTAAATGACAAGCAAACGTTCAGGAAAAGTTTGAAAGACAACAGAACAGAAAACCATGCTCAGCAGTCGGATGCCTCTTTGCTTTCAGCAGCAAGTTCTGATGACCTGGACAGATTTATGGGAAATGCTCCTAACCTCTCCGAAAGCTACAGGAATTCTCTTTGGGTGTTCTCCCACTGTCACTAAAAGTACCCATTAAGTATGGTACCCATTAATGGGTACTTAATGGGTACTTCTAGTGACAGTGGAAAAACACCCTTTGTTAGCCTTGCACTCATGTATGCATCTTCCCCTCTGCATGATTATCTTCCGTCTTTGGCAAGGATGGCTAGGCCTCCAAATCAAAATTTGGTAAGTTCAAGCTTGGCCTTACAGAGGAACAGCGGTCAGTGGATTGATGAGACCACAACCCCTCAAGACTCCTTGGAAAAGTCGCCAAAGAGAGTGAGGACTTCCAGGTACAGCACCTGACAGTCCTGGGCCTATACTGTTATTCGTGCTTTGATGAAACGAAGTTAGTCACATCCCTAATGGCCCCCAGGCTATGGAATAGTCTTCCCCTAGAGGAGCACCACGCCCCTTCCCTATATACATTTAGGAAGGTGGTAAAGATGCAACTCTTTGCCCTGGCCTTTGGCTAATGTGACCATTCCCCCGCCCCCACAGCAGACATTAGTATTTTAATATTTGAATACACTTTTAAATATGCTGGATTTTTTATTTGTTTGGTTGCATATTACTGTTTTAACCTGTTGTTTTAAAACTGTAACCCGCCCTGAGACCTACTGCTATAGGGCAGGATATTAACAACCACCACCACAACAACGGAAACAGCATAATTCAGAAGGGCCCATGTTCAGTCTAGATGGCTTTAAGGTAGGGTTAGACAAATTTATGGACGACAGATGTATCAATGGCTACTAGAATGGATGCCTAAGTACATCTTTTAGGCTGGGGGGGGGGGAATCGGGGCGCTTCTAAGGCCATTTTCTGGGATTCTAGAGCAGGAATAGGTTTGCCCTTGTCTCTGCTTGAGATGCCCATGAGCATTTGGTGGGCCACTGTATGCAACAGGATGCTGGACTAGATGGGCTGTGGCCTGATCCAGCAAGGCTTCTCTTATGTTCTTATGTTCAGATCTCAGTACATCTATGAAAATACTTGTTCATAGGTAGCACATCTCAGCAGGGAAAAAAGGGTTTCTGGGAAGCTGCATCATTTGTACAGACTACAATGGTGGGAATAGAGAGGGAACAAAAAGAAATCACTTTAGGCATCGTTCTCTTCTCAGCCTTCCTACTCTCACCCAAGGCCAAAGAATCCAGCTGAATGTTTTAATGGAACCATCCAGACTGATCTAATAATAGACTGGCAGGGTGATATAGGCAATCCAATTTCATGGCAAAAGAAAAAGTTTCAAATGCAGGAACGTTACGACAATGCCTGTCATTTCACAAGGGCTGAAAGAATGTTTTGGTTGCACCCTAATATGCAAACTAGATGCAGAATTCAGATTCTCAGGCACTAACTTACTGCTGTGGAAACCAGCTGGATAAATACTGATTCTTGCTTATTGTGGTTCTTTATTTGATGGTCATGATTTGATTTTTAATTACTTGGCGTATGCCCCCCCCCCCCCCGGTGGACTTTTGTTCAACAAAAATATTTTCAATGCATTTTAAACGTATTAATTCATTTATTTGCAGAATTTATATCCTACCCTTTACAATTAGTTATACCAGGCCACATTACAGTGCCATTTCAAATGATGTTTTAAAAAGCCTAGTACAATTAGCCCAAAGCATTAGACAGCAATTAAAATTGCAAAATGAAAAGCATCACTTGGATTAGAGAGAATATAACATTGGAAAGGATGGAGAATGTCTTCATTCATCTGCTTGATCACAAATGGGGCTAATAAGGTTCTACGGCCAGTAGATGGCGGAATCTCAATGAATACCCAAAGGGCTGCTATCCAAGGCCAGGATTCAGTTACAAGCCCCCTCTTTCAGATAGTGTGAAGCTTTCCACTTTCACTTTCTCCTGACAGCAAGGGTTCATCTACACCTAAGTTTTAACCCAGCTTTTCTAGACCTTTGAGATCAGCAAAGTGACTAGTCATTTTTTTCCGTACTATCTAATCCAAGGGTAGATTTTCTGAGTTAGATAATACCAAAAGAAAACCACTTGTCACTTTGCTCATGTGTTCTCTCACTCTGAAAGTAGACTGAAACTGGATTAGAACTTAGGTGTAGATGGGCTCCAAGGGTAGAGAGTTTGGTAGGGAGAGAAACAGGAGAGCAGACATGACACCCATCACTTGAAGAAGAATCAGTAGAAAGAGAAGGTTGGGGCATGGTGGCCCAATCTGAGCCACGTTCTTGCTCCTAGAGATGGTAATGGGAAAAGCCCCCAGAGATGAGAATGCAGCATGGACTGTCCAGCTTTGTCCCATTCAAATCTATTGCCTGGGCAAGCATTCCTGCCCTGGGAATGGCAGCGATGAAAATTTCATCTGCTCTCCCAACTACATGGATTTCCAGATGCACCTCAGTGTAGGAAGGCACGTTCAGATGCCCTGATCTGAGGCGGTTTTCATGTCAGGAGAAGTGACAGAGAGTGATTCCAGACACGCTTAAAACTTTGCAGTCGCTGCATTGCCAATGAATCATGTGACCAGGAACTGAATGCCCGATCATCCTATCACCGCTCCAAAGTAATCAGCAGCTTTTTACCACAGACTTCCACTGGAATTCTGCTCTGTTGCTGCAGAGGACTGAACATCCAGTCTGGACAATAGGAAGTGATTGCACTGGGACTGCAAAGGTTTAAGTGTGTCTGGAGACATCTTTGGTGTGCTATAGATGCAAGCAAGTGTAATTCAAATGGTCTCAACAGATTTTCGTTCTTTCATATTTCTATCCCACTCCATACCCAAAGGTCTCACGGTGGGTCACAATAAATCTACCTCTGACTAAAGCCAGATCAAGTTACGATTGAAAATAAAAACTGCATTTCACTTACTTGGATCCTTCATAGGAGATGGATTTCACTTGGCCACACTGTCTAAATAGAGACTGTAGCTGTTTGTAGTAGAGAAAGCCATACCGGGGTAGGCCTTTCAGCTGTTAAGGAAAGTATCCGTCTTGAGAAAACTTGAATTCAAAGCAACTGAGTTTTTTAAAAACTGAGGTGACGTTTATTAGTAAGCGTTTTAAAAATGGTGAAATGGAGGCTCATGGGCAGCTGGGTAAGGAATAGTATATTACGGATTAAAACCTTGAAATTCCATAAATTAACCAGTATTACAGAGCTCTACCAAATATTTTACTAACTTCTTAGATGAAGAAGAGGAAGAGGAATTGGCTTCTATGCATTGCTTTCCTCACCCATTTTTAAGGAGACTCAAAGCAGCTGACAAGCCTTCTGTTCTCCCCACAAAATACACCCTATGGGACCAGTGGCGCTGTGAGAGCTCAGAAAGAGAGCTGTTACTAGCCCAAGGCCACCCAGCTGGCTTCATGAAGGAGCGCATAACTGAACCAGGAGACTACCAGTTAAGAGTCTGACACTCTACCCACAAGATTAAAACAAAAATTCAGGCACTGAACTTCCTTCTCCTCACTGTTTTAGATTCCCTAGCTTACAACCTTAGCAACATCCAAGGTTTTGACAATATGCTTGCCCTATTTCTGCCAACACAAACAAAATCCTTTGTGCCTATCTTTATGGCACCAACAGATCTTTCCCTTATTTCCCAGTCAGACAACTAAATGCCTTCAGATTTTGCAGAATTCCAACTTCCACGAATCTTCATCCAGACTAGTTAAAATGTTAGAATATTTATATCCCGCCTCATAGCCTAAGATCTCTGGGCAGCTTACATTAAAAACCCATATACAGCAAAACATTAAATATATATCCCATTGAACACTATTAAATGGCATAGTTAGTTAAAAAGTTAAAAGTTAAAATTAAGATTAAAATAATGCTTCACTGAACTAGTGCCCAAAGGCTTTCATAAAAAGCCAGGTCTTTGCTTGGCACCTAAAAGTTAGGAAACTTGGTGCTGAACGGGTCTCCAAGGGAAGGGCATTCCATAAGTGAGGGGCCACAGTTGAGAAGGCCCTCGCCCATGTCCCAACACAGCAGATTCCTCTAACTGGTGGGACACAGAGGAGCCATCTCCAACAGATCTTAAACCTCATGCAGGTCTATATAAGAGGAGGCATTTCCTCAAGTATTGAGGATATTGAAAGAATAATTATTTAAAAACAACAGCAACACAGAACACATCCATACATTGTTTCTTAAAGTACTCAAAATGCAGCACGGGGTTCACCTCAATAATGTCATGCAACTGCCCCATAAAAGAGAAGATCGTTTGTTTTAAGCTGCAGAGAAAGGCAAATAGCACAAGGTTTGAACAGAGGACTTGCTGTCCCACCAAAGCCTTCACAACGAGGAACTGACTTAGTACCAGGCAAAATGGGCAGATCCATTTAGACCAGGGATGTTCAACAGCAGCCCTCCAGATGTTTCTAAATCAGAACTACAGTTCAGCACCCTCCAAACTGGCATGGAATGTTAGAACTTCCAGAATTCAGCTCCATGGTTCAGCAACAACCAGAGAGCCACCACTAAGCATCCCTCCACCAGATCAGTGTTGTCTATGTCTCTTTCTCCACTGGGCCTTATTCTGGACCACATCCCAAAACAGGAAGGTCAAGTTAAGCCAGAACTACCTTATTTGCTAAAGCTTACTGGGGATGCAAAGCACTTCACAGAAATTGTTTCTCCACTATAAATTAATACAGTCTTGCAGCTCCTTTAAGATGAACACATTTAGCTTGGGTAAATGTGTCCTTCAGATGAATGAAGCTTCTCCTAATTTACAGGAAGGCACATATGCACAAAAAGAGTAAGTGGCTTTGATCAGAGAAGCAGAAGAGCAGAACAGATTGACACTGAAATTATCCCCTCGTTATATTGCAGCCAATATGCTCCATGCTAACAAACAACAGAAGCAGCATTCCAAGGGATACAGATCTCCTGTTGCTGATTTAAAGGTGTCACGAAGAAGAGGAGGAAAATGAAGGAGAAAAGAACTAGTGATAAGTAAAGAATGCCTAGGAAAAACCCAGAACACCAGTCCCCTCCACTCCCCTAGATTAGTGTGTTTCTAAAAACCAGGAGTGGGGGGAGGAAATGGATTGATGAACTGAATATTGAAGTGTTCATATATATCTCTATGAACATTCGGGCCTGATTTCTAAAAACTAATATAGAAAATTTTTATGCAACTATGCACAAGTTTGGGTTATTAAATATTTCTATGCATCTACATCTTTCAAATGCAAGTGTAAGACACATTTCTGTCCCTAGGGGGCACTGCCACTTTCCCAACAGCACAAAGAGTTTGTGGGGCTCCTACTATTGCCTTTGCTCTAGAGATTAATGCATCTGTTCCTGCCCTGTAGAGTACACCCCCTAAGGACTTAGAATGGATGGAGCACCAGAGCAGAAGCAGCTGTTTATTGCTGAAAATATAAAAAGGACCATTCATTCAAAAGGTTCAGTAAGGGGAAAAGCCTAAAGGTTCTGAAGCTAGAAAGCATTTATATTTCCTGGACCTCACAAATGGGCAAAATAGCACAAAGATGTTAAGTATTATTTTTTACCAGCTTTTAAATTTATTTCAAAACTTGAAAGGTTTGCTAAAAATGAATATTGCATGTACAGTAATTCAGGTTTTCCCCCCAACGTTTTATTTTTGGTTTCCTGTCTGTCTGTTTTCTGGTCTGTTTGTCTGAGCTTCAAAATCCATGCAAAGATTATACCTCTAGGAAGAAATCAAATAACAATATACAAGCTTCAAGAATTTTTAAAAAAACAAACTTTGCTGTTGCTTCAATGACCTGTTCTTCTTCTAATCTTAGTTTTCAGTCAGTCCTAGAGATGTGCACAAATGTAAAATGCCACCTCAATTTGTGATGAATCTGAATTGGCATCAGGGAGAAACATTAGATCAAAAGCTATTTTTTTGAACCAAACTTTCCAGGAGTCTCAGTCCAAAAACACACTCCTTCCCCTGTTCTGCATGAACCTAGCAGCAACTCTGTTAATGTACATAAGCAAACCTGTGGCCGTGTCTCCAAGCAATAAAAAGCTCATTAAAAAGCTTCTTTTGCCACTGAGCGTCTCCATGCACGGCTTTTGTCCGAGCTTCCAGTGCCACAAAGAAGGAAAATCCGTGGAATAAAAACCCCTCTCCAAACAAGACTACCAACGCAGTTTTTGGAAGCCATGGTTATTCCTAGCAACATTGTGCATGGAGACGCTCCGTGGCAAAAGAGGTATTGGGGCCAGGACTGCCAGCCGGAGAGATCATCTCTCTCACTCTCTTTTTTTTTGCCTCTCATCCATAGCCAGCATTCACGATCTATGAAAACAGTAGGCAGGCATTCCAATTGCACAAGATACATTGTAATAAACTGCTTCCGCCAGAAATTGAAAGTGTTGAGAGTGAATGAGTGCATGATCGCTAGCTGGGGGGGGGGGGGGTGCTGGCGGCCGGAGATCTTATAAATAGTGTTATGAATTGCTTTCGCCCCAGTGCTGGCTGCAGCCCAGCCACCTTTGCAAGCAGGGGAGACGAACTTGTAAATACTGATGGCTATTTTTCTTTTGGTCTTGTTGGGGGTTGTCTCCCTGGTTGTGGCCACGCTGATCGCAGTCCCTCCCCGTTCCTGCCGGCACCCTATCAACAAGCGATGGGGCGGGGAGAAAAAGATGAGGGCAAACAAAACACGCTTCCTTGGGGATGGTAGGTGTGTTTTAAATGCGCATTTTGCTGAACCTCATGGGGATGCTTATTTCAGAACTGAATGGTATTTTTAAAGTCTGCTGCAACAGAGGGAAAATAAAGGGACAATAGAGAAACAAACAAGTACCATGGGGACCTATCCTGTGTAATGCAAAACTGCACTATATAAGAGATGATCCTACAGGCATTTATATATCTGAGAACTCAGGAAAAAAGCAGCAGAACTAGGAGCAGCATGCTGACAACTACTGTTTTACATTTTCTACCCCACTTTTCTCACCCATTTAAGGAGACTCAAAGCAGATGACGTTTTCTGTTCTTCTCCCCACACCAGATACCCTGTGAGGTAGGTGGGGCTGTGAGAGCTCAGAAGAGAGCTGTGACTAGCTCAAGATCACCCAGCTGGCTTCATTGGGGAGGGTGGAATCGAACTCAGTATTCCCAGATAAGAGTCTGGCTCCCTAACCACTAGACCTAACTGGCTCACTGGAGCCAGTGGCATAGATGTATAGATGTAGTCAATCAGAGAAGGATGGCTGGTAGAGCATGTCTCCTGAACAATTCAGCTCAACCCCTGTACAGAGTTTTCCAGAGCTGACCACACAGCCAAAAAAATAGGGTGGGACAAAAAATGTTTGTCACTTTTGCCATTTGTACTAATTGTGAAGATTTGAAACTTCATTGGTTATCTTCTAAGACTGTCCTTCACGTGTAAAGCAAAAGCTTTTCTGCCTTTGAATCCTCACCTTTGCGAATGTGACAAAGGGGATTCAGAGTGGGTTTGCAGCACATTCAGAATGGATTAGGAGGTGGCAGGGATTTGAAGTGAATTTGAAGACCAGCACATTCGAAGTGGTTTCACTGCATATCCCTAACCAAAGAGATTGGCAACAAAAGAAAATCACGCCACTCATAAAAATACAGTAATGCAACCAAATATCCAGAGAGAGAGGGAGGGAGAGTTC
The DNA here is from genome assembly GCA_023333525.1 of Aspidoscelis tigris stejnegeri. Classification (NCBI taxonomy): domain Eukaryota; kingdom Metazoa; phylum Chordata; class Lepidosauria; order Squamata; family Teiidae; genus Aspidoscelis; species Aspidoscelis tigris. The sequence continues at coordinate 102,266,965 of JALMGA010000003.1, read as the reverse complement.
TGCGGAGTGCATAAAGCAAAGATGACAGCAGCTAGGGGTTCAAAGAGAAGCATGATTTAAGGCCTAAGTCAGTGGTTCTCAACCTTACTAATGCCGTGACCCCTTATTGGAGTTCCTCATGTTGTGGAGACCCCCAACCACAGGGGCAGAGCAGCTGGGAGGTGGGAGAGAAGGGCAGTGGGAGACTCATCGCGACCCCTCTGAAAGGGTAATTCGACCCCCAAAGGGGTCCCGACCCCCAGGTCGAGAACCACTGACCTAAGTACTTGGTGGTCCCTTGCCTTCCACTTACAGAAGCAAAAAGATGCCATACGTTTAATTCAAGGAGACAAAATTGGAAATTCAAAAAACTTGATGGTCTTCAATTAAAAAATTAAGAACATCAAAGGGGGAAAGAGTTCTAGTGTCCACATTCTGGACAATGGCTCTTCTTCTAACCTCGCCAGCACTTCACTAAGAGCTAGCAAGGGATGAATTGCTGCCATTCTGGCAGCGATTGGAGCACCATGGCAACACTGCCAACATGTATCTGTGGCACTGCTGTCAAGGAGACAGTGTGACAAACTGCTAACTGTGTTTGTGCCATTGCTCCCCCAGCTCCCTTTGAACTTCTCCCAACAGGGTTAGGGTATTGTCTATCCTACACATGCTATGGTGATATATCATGGAGTACGGTCTTATGCCATGTGTGATCACATCGGACTGGGATTAAGCCTAAAATGGGCAGTGCCCAAGGACATCCAGCAGCAATGAGGCTTCGCAGTAATAAACTTACCTAAGAATAAAAGAGGAGCCCTGCTGGATCAGACCACAGCCCATCTAGTCCAGCATCCTGTTGCACACAGTGGCTCACCAGTTGCCCATGGGCTTCTCAAGCAGAGACAAGGGCAAACCTTCTCCTGCTCTCAAATCCCACTCTACTTGCAGTCCCCAAGACAAAATTCTTCTTTCTGCATATTTCAGTGGTTCTCAACCTTCCTAATACCACGACCTTTTAATACAGTTCCTCATGTTATGGTGACCCCCTACCTAACCCTAATCCTAACCCCCAATCATAAATTTTTCATTGCTACTTCGTAATGACCCCTGTGAAAGACTAGATCAACCTTCAAAGGGGTCACAACCCACAGGTTGAGAACCACTGGCATATTTCAATTCACAGATGGCTAATCTTGTGCCTAATCCGCTATAATTCAGCCAGTTTCTTCTATAATCTACTATATTCAAAAGGCTTAATTTTCATGCACAAAGCAACTTGCAATCCTCAAGATGGTCCTGAACTACAGTTCTCAGCATTCCACATTCCAGCACTTAACACCAGTGAGCTCCAGCCACCATTGTGGCTGATCATAATGCTACTACGCTTCACATTTATTGCCACAGAGAATGAAACACACCAATGATGAAGTTATCATATATACAATATGAGTTGCAGAAATGTTTAGGAACGTACCACCACAGTTGTTTTGGGATCTTTCCCTGAGAGCTCCCTCACAGCAATTTCTTCATCATGCTGCCCCAAAGTAAAGTAATTCGGATAGAAAGCTCCAGCCATTACAACCTCAGAAATAAGAGGGGGAAAAGATACGTTAGGAAAAATCTAAAAAGCAATTCTTCTGAGCAATGTAGGGGAGAGACAAAAAGACAACAGACCCCAAAACATTTGCCAACTGCACATATAATTTAGCTCTTGTTACTGCAACAAACTGTTCTTAAATTACATAAGAATATAAGAAAACTTCTGCTGGATTAAGCTACAGTCCACCTAGTCCAGCGTCCTGTCTCACACACTGGGTCACCAACTGCTTCTGGGCATCTCGAGCAGAAGACAAAGGCAAAACCTTCACCTGTTCTTGAATCCCTGCAAATGGCCTTGAGAGGCATCTTGTCTGTCTCTCCAGCCTGGACGCAATACCTAGGCATCCATTCTGGGAGCCATTGATAAGTAAGTCCCCCATGAATTTATCTAGTCCTTCATTAAAACTATCCAGACTGGTTGCTGCCATCATCTCTTCTGGTAGTAAATTCCACCGGTCAATGATCATGTGGGTGAAAAATACTTCCCTTCATCTGTCCTAATTCTCCTGCCCATCAGTTTTTAGAGTGCTCCCATTACTAGTATTGCGCAGTAAGAAATAATTCAAAGATGAACCACTTTAAACACCTACAGAATCATGTGATTCCTTAATACCCCATAGAAGGCAATACCCCATAGAAGGTCAACTGCAGATTATTAATCTCTGCTGTGTCATCCCACAAACATGTTAATGTGGGCTATCTAAACCCTACAACCTATAGCTCATTATCATAAATGGTCTAGGCCAGTGATGGCCAACCTATGACACGCGTGTCACAGGTGACACGCCAAGCCCTTTTGGGTGACACACCTGGTCACCCTGGCACCTGGGCACAAAATGCTTGCTTGTTCTTGAAGTGCACAAAATACCAACTTTCAATTGAAGAGTTAGCAAACGAAATTCAACAACTAAAGTCACTAATGTAAATAATTATTTGTTTTTGCTTTTAATAAAATATATATCCAAACAATATTTTTTTTATTGGAGCTACAAATATCACAAAATTATGGATATTTCTAGATGTGACACACCACCCGAGTTAAGCTAGGTTTTCTTGCAAATTGTGACGCACCGAGCTCAAAGGGTTCACCATCACTGGTCTAGGCTATAAAGAATAAAACAGCTGGGTACACTCTAAATATACCATTATATCCTCTTTTTCCTATGGTAAATGTTCTGTGTTTAGATCTTCTAGTCCTGCAATTTTTTTGCAAGCTTACTGAGCTGAAACACCCAACTCCTGAGTTTCACTGTTAAAAGCATACAAGATGGGTAGAACCCTAACAAAGTTTCCCAAAGTCTACCACCAAAATGCTATGAACGAGCAAGCTGTCTTCAAACTATGGTTCATGGGCCAAGGTTACACCTTACTTTTCATCCGAATGGAGGCTGTCTTGGAGAGGACACACTTGAAAGTCTGCATTCGTTTTTTATGCAAACTTTCCTTCCCTGATTGGGAGTATCTGCTATACAGATTATCCCAGCATTGAGTCTAAATGGACTCAGGTGAAGGGGAAGAACTTGGACCAGCTGAGAGGGCCCCCATCCCTGCTCCCACTGCCACCTAGAAAATGGTAAGCTTCAGCAGGGTAGGGGGGTATCTGGTTCTGATCCTCCCCCGTCGATCCTCCCTTGTCTGTACTCTGATCCCCCCCTGCAACCCGGCCACCGCACCAAGACTCCCCCTGTCCCCGTTGCTCCAATCCTCCCCCCGCAACACCATGTTATTCCCCCACCATAGTGAGTCACTCCTGTGCACCCCTTGCACTGAAACTCCCCTACCTCACCCATGTCAGGTGGCCCTTCTCTGCCCGCCCATCACACAAGTCTCCCCCGTTGCAGTCTCCCACATGCTGAGGCTTATCTTATACCAGGCTCTGTGGTGAAGGGAGAAGTGGCCATGGCAGTGGCAGCCTGGTAGATGTAACCAGGCCATTCCAAACTGAAAACAGTCTGGGTCACCTGCATGTCCTAGAGACAGGCTATAAAGCAAGGGTGTGACCATGGCCATTTATCCCTCTCCTTGCTTTGTAATAAAAAAATGCGATAAAAATCTACTCCCAAACCCCAGGTCATTAGTTGCCTCACCTGCAAAATAAAACGCTGCTTGTAGACATAGTCAGAATCCATGCTAAGAGGTTGAGGGTTGACTTGGATATTGAACAGGCTGACTCTTTTTTTCAAGTCTTCATACAGCTCAGCCACCTAAAAAATTGTAGTGGTTTGCATGCTCAAAACCTCAAAGATAAATTTCATAAAGCCAGCTTCACAACCTCTGTTTAACTCTCAGCACTTGCTTTAAATGTTCTATTGAGTCTTGAGATCCAGAACTGATGGACACAGTATGGACATTCATATATTTTCAAGCACACTTATTTATTTAGAATTTTTATATACCACTTCCCATTAAAATATAATCTCAAAATATAATCTCCGACTCACCTCTCTGATTCTTTTGATATGAATATCATTAGAACGGCCCCAGTCAAGCTCAGCCTACAGAAAAGAGGAAAAACAAAACACAAAAGGAACTGTTATAGACAGATCTGGGCCTCTTTGGGGAAAAAAAAAGGTTTGGGCAAGGTGTGTGGTTTTTATTCCTGAATTCAGCTTCACGAGCCGAAAAATTGCCAGATTTGTACTATGAGAAAATCTGCCACCAAAATACAGTCTCCTATGTCAATTAAGAGCTCCTGGGGTAGTCCCCCACCCCCACCCCAAGAAACAACATAGTTGAGAATGTAAATGGAAGAACAGATAGAGGAAGGCTTTCTCGGTGGTGGCACCCATGTTATGAAACACTCCTCCCTTAAGTACGTACCAAAGTACCAAAACAAAGCATCTTTGGGGTCCTGGTGAAAAGCCATCACTTCTCTCAGGTCTTCGGCAGTTAATCTGTAACCTTTTTGCCCTTACCCCTTCCATCTTATTCATTTGTCTCACTCCATCTGATGTTTTCTTTGTAATGGTGAATATTTAATGTTACTTTGTGACCTTGGGGAAGCTCCATGACAAATAGCTCCGTGGTCAACCCACTGCAAGGCCACTGCCAGGGAAGTTATAGCCCTGCTCTGCTCTTCAGCCCCTGAGGTAATTTAATTAATTTTGTTTATTCAAATGGTGTCCAGAAGCCTGTAGCTCACAGAGCAGCTCACAATAAGCAACATCAGAGAAGTCCCTGATCATAGGACGCTACGGGTGTGCAGGAACGCAATTTTTGGGATTCAATTCGATTCGAATTGAATATCCAAAAATTTGATTCAATTTGAATCTTTAAAGTTCGAATTTAACCAAATTAAATTTCACTTAAGCAAGTTTAAATCTATTTGTTCGAATTTTTTATTCGAATTTGCACTTACAAATGTCGACAACATTCGTATGTGCCTGTACACATTGTTACGCATCCCATATGCGTCTGTACACATCTGTATGCATCCCATGCGCAACTCATTTTCATCCCGTACGGATCCGTACAAATGCGTACAGGTGCAGGAAGGATGAATACTCCAAGTATGCATCGTGTACGAACCCATATACATACGAATGTCCGGATAATTCAAACAAATAGATTCAAAATTTGAAAGTCGCTCAAATGTTTAAATTCAAAATTATAGACATTTGATTAGAATTCGAATGTCAACATTTGGACGAATTCAATCGAATTTTGAATACCTTTTGAATATTCGCGCACTTTCCCATAGGATGCATGAGGAAAAGGGGCCTGTGAAGGAACAGGGGATGCTAAGAGAACTGGAAGAGGGACTTAGTGGAATGAGTGTCTATGCAGGGCTGATGGAGGGCCCCCTTCTCCTTTGTCCCACTTTTCTAGCTATCTGGGATTGCTGCCACCTGGTGACATGTGAATGGGAGGAATTGAGTGGAATCAGTCTCTTCACAGGACTAATGGGGTGGAGTGAATTGCTACAACCCTCAAGATTACTTACTATAATTTCAGACTAAGGATGGCTTGAAACCTGAGCCCACTTTTATTTTCTCCAAGCTTTGCTACCTTCCAGCTCCTAGACTGCTGCTTAAAAGAAAGAAATGGGAGCTGGTATTTCTCCTCCAAAAGGAACTCTAATACATTTTTAGGCTGTGATCAGTCAAGGCTGTTTTCAATTGCCCCTTTTAGAAAATGTGCCACTTCTGTAGCTATCCTAAAAGAACAGGCAAACAGAAGGATCATTGTACCTCATGCTTCCACACATTACCTCAAAATCTGACAATGCCTACAGAACAAAAAGTGTTCACTACTGATTGCCCAGCTACCTGTCAGGCTTTCCATGTCCTGATTTGGTCACTGACTGACTGAAATTGGCAGCATTTCCCTTTTCTGTATCTCCTCCAAATGTGACTGAAAGAAAGAGCTGCTCTCAGTGTTATTATCATCTGTACGAAAAAGAGATGCCCATTCCCAGGCTTCAGGACACAGTAAGCCACAAGCAGGGATAAAATGACTAGCATCCTTGACTCCAATTCTCCCAGTGGGCACCCCTTTAAGTGTACAGCATTTTGGGAAACAGCAGTTGACAGTAGCTGCTTACATAATTTTCACTCCAATCCAAAATTTCTTAAGCTAGACTTAAAAAAGTAAAGCAGAATTTTTATTCTTCCTCCCCTCTGCCAACAGGAGTTCATAAATTCAACAGTCTGTTTATTACTCATTTGTGGCATTTATAATTTCTAAATTGCCCAAGGCAATGTACACCATTCTTGTACTCTTCATTTTATCCTCAAGCCTGTGAGGTAGGCTAGAGAAAGCAGCACTAATTGGACTAAGCCTAACCACTGGGCTTTCGTTGTTGAACTTAAGAGATCCTAGTCCAACACTCTCACCACCACACAACCCAGCCCTAAACACAAAGGCGGAAGGAAATTAGTTGTGAAGTGAAAGTTTGAACTACAGCCAATCAATTTAACTTTCTATACTAACCTTTGGGTGCCTAAGTTCTCCTTTCTTCCTCTTTTCCTGCCATTCCTGGAGTTAAAAAAGATACACAATAAATTACTTCATACTTAAAAGACTTTTCCAACACGTTCAACATATACCAAATTCAAAAGGCGGCCACAGAATTACAACTCTGAGGCAGCTTAGAGATGGTTTACAGGTGGGATTATTCACACATGCTAGTTTGCCTTTCCGCACCTCACAAATATTCTAAGCTAGGAGAATGGACTGGAAATGGATGAGAACATGAGTGCCACATGCTACCACCTCCAAGGTGTTTATGTGCTATACATGAAGACAGGCTAAGATAAGCTAAATAGGTACAGAAGCTTCTGTTTTTAACTCTTGATTTTTCACTAGCTAAAAAGAGAACTTTCCAGTGAAACCTACATGGAAGCTACATGGCTGAGCGAACTGAATAAAGGATTAAGTGGAGAGGGATTGTCCCTATTCTCACCTGCACAAGATGGGAAGACTAGAAACAATGGGATGGAACTTCAAGGGAGTCCATACAGATTCGATATTAGGAAAAACTTCCTGACAGTGAGGGCAATCTGTCATTGGAATAGGTTGCCACAGGAGGTGGTTAGCTCTCCTTCACTGGAGGCCTTCAAGCAGAGGTTGGACCTACAGCTGTCTGGGATGGTTTAGGAAATTCTGCATTGAGCAGGGGGTTGGACTCAATGACCATAGAGGTCCCTTCCAACCCTATGATTCTATGAAGAGAGGAAAGAAAGCAACTTGTATAGGCTTGAGTACCTGAGAGAACATAAGAACGTAAGAGGAGACCTGCTAGATCAGGCCACAGCCCCTCAAGTCCAGCATCCTGTCTCACACAGTAGCCCACCAGCTGCCAGTGGGCATCTCAAGCAGAAGACAAACAAAACCTTCGCCTGCTCTCAAATACCTGCAAATGGCCTTTAGAGGCATCCTGCCTGTCTCCCCCGCCTGGAGGATGTACCTAGAAGGTTACGATTAGTAGTTTGGCTTAACTGACAGCTGGACTGATTTGTACCTTCTTCTAAAGACAATCAACCCTGACTGTTCATTGGAAGGATAAATGCTGGAGCACAGATACTTTGGCCATATAATGACAAGAGAGGACTCACTGGAAAAAGTCCTGATGTGGGGAAAGACTGAAGGTAAAAGGAAAAGAAGACAGCAGTGGATGAGAATAATATACCGTCGTGTCATGGAAGCAATGAACATGGGCTTGGACAAAATCCAGGTGACAGTGGATGACAAACAGGCTAGGTGGTCATGAAGAGTCAGACTTAAGGCGCGTCTTCATGGCATGTGTTATTTCAGTTTAAAGAATTCGAAATAAAAGAAACGGAACAAAGCTGTCCAGACGACTTGCAAGTTGATCCGGTTCCGATGGCAGCCTTAACGCGGGATCAATACTCGGAGTCCACATGGCAGCATTGTCCTCCTGCCCATTGCCCACACTCTCTCCTGTGATTGGTTTTCCCTGCCAGGATCCCACCCTCCCTTCTCTTTGCGTCATGCTCCGCCGGGAATTCCCTGCCCAGTCCACCCTCCCCCTTCCCAGCAGCAGCAGCAGCAGCATCCATCCATCCATCCATCCACCCACCCACCCACCCACCCATCCATCCATCCATCCATCCATCCATCCATCCATCCATCCATTCATCCAGGCGCTGCGGGGCTGCGGCGCTAGCGGCTTCTCCCTGGGGCTCCGCTGCCGCTTTTCCCCCGCTTTGCCGCCACTTTGCCCCGCAGAGGAGGAGAGCCAAGGGGTGGACAAGAGGACGAAGGGGGCTCCTCGCTTGCTCTTCCCCCCTGTGGCCGGGAGGGAACTCCGCCCCCCCACCTCACAGGGACCGAAGCTGGATTAAAACCTTGGCTTGTGGTCACACCTAAGGTTTAATCTAGCTTCACTCCACCTTCAGAGTGAGAGAACACATCAGCAAAGTGACCAGTAGTTTTCTTTCCACATTATCTAGTCTAAAGGTGGATTTTCTGAGTTATTAACCCTGAAAGAAAACCAGCTTGTCAGTTTGCTGGTGTATTCTCTCACTCTGAAAGTGAACTGAAACTGGATTAAACCTTAGGTGTGACCACAGGCAAAGTAGCCTAGAGGGGGCTCAAAGCGGTTGACATTCTGTTTTCACCCTTCAAGGGACTAAGTGGCTGACAAGCCTTCTCACCCTTAAGGGGGCTGAAAGTGACTGTTCCGAACCTTCAAAGGTCTGAAATTGCGCAAAATTGCAACATTGTTTTAAAGGTGTGAAGTGCTTAGATTGATACAGTGTTTCAGCTTTAAGGACTGGAGGTTTATAGTGGGTGTTTGAGGGTGGATTTTTTCAATGAAGGAAACCCTAAACATGACGTGCTTCTAATACGTTCAGCCATTGGTTACAGTGCGATTGGGGGGGCGGGACAGCCTTAACACTGAATCTCATCCCGGAACGATACTGTCCACACAGTTAAAAAGGAAACACGTATCGACGCCCGATCCGGAGTGAGACCTGTTGAGATCAGGATTTATTTCAAATCGGGATAACGTCCTTTAACACGGAAATACCGTGTTAATCCGAAGTGCCGTCTGAACTGCGCGAGCTCAAAACGTTTTGAATTCGAGATAACTATGCCGTGAAGACACGGCCTTAATGACTTAACAAACCTCCCTCATGATTATACATAAACTGCTTTGCAGACCAATTCAGTGGTAACATAACTTTCTACTCCACATGCAATCATATTCCCAATGCCATTGTGAAGAGGTTACTGAGAGTTTGTTTACATCTGGAGAGAATAAGGTAGCAAAATCTGTCTAAAACTGTATACATCTTACAATGAACCAGTTTCTACTACTGACCTTTCCCTCACTCTTTTTAACTCCAGTAATGGGATCATAGGTATCACATGGATAACAATAACTTAAGGAAGTTTAGAAGGAAGAAAGAGGCCATGAAATACAAGCATAACTGAAAAGCATTATGAGCTTTTAAAGTGTTCTATGACACCTCATCCATTTTGAAATAAGGTTTTGAAAAGTCCATCACTGTCTTAAGAAAAAAGGTGCTTTATTTCACATATGCTAGGAATTTTTTAAAATTCAAAAATTTTTGGAAAACAACTCTTCAGAAGTTCTCATTATCACCACCACCAAATATAGACTGCCAGATGAACATTTAATCAAATTTATGTTAACGGCAGTACATCTAATAATAGTGCAAAACTGGGGGGAAATTTGCTCAGTTTCAGAAAACTGTTAAAATAAACTGTGGGACATAGTAGCAGGTGGATATATTCCCAGCCTCTGCCTGGGATTAGGCAATGGCAAACTGCTTCTGTGTTACTGCTAAGAACCAGCAGTTGGCCATAACTAAGTGGTACCTAGCTTAACATTCACGCAAGACCTAGGGCGTGTCCCCATAGGGGGTAAAATCCGGAGTGGATTCGGATTCAGCATTGAGGATTCCCATTAAATCCCCCAGTACTCCAAATCCACTCCAGATTTTAGCCCCCTGTTCCCATGCCAGTTTTCATTCCCTGAATTTTCCAGGGAAAATCTGCAAAAAGGAAACCCCTGTTTCAACAGGTGGTTTTCCGGCTGACTCAGATTAAAGCTGAGCGAAGGAGGACAGCCATCAGACAGATAAGTGAACAAGGGGGTGTGGCCTGGCCACTGGCTGTCCTCCTTTGCTCGACTTTAACCCAAGCCAGCCTTTTCTTTCCCCCTGCTGAAACAGAGGGAGGGAAAAGGAAAGAAGGCAGCCAAGGACTTTAGGAGGAGGTTGGCAGCAGCTGCCTTCCTTTTCTCTCCCCTCCGCCTGCCACCCAATGCCACTGCATCCAAGGGGTGGCCTCCCATCCGCGCATCCCCTCGCTCACTTACCTAGCTACTAGCTGTCCTCCTTTGCTCAGCTTTAAACCGAGCCAGCCTCTCAGATGGGGTGGCATCGGGCGGCAGGTGGGTGGGACGGAAAAGGAAGGAGTGCAGCCGCTGCCAACCTCCTCCTTCTAATGGGCTGCCGTCCTTTTTCCCTCCCCCTGTTTCAACAGGGGTGAAAAAAGGCTGGCTCTGTTTAAAGCCGAGCAAAGGAGGACAGCCGGCGGCCAGGCCACACATACCTGGAAGGAAAGCAGCCAAGGATGTTAGGAGGAGGAGGCTGGCAGTGGCTGCAGGTGTGCTTGTGCGCACCTACAGGTTCTGTTTGGGAATAGCCAACAGAGTAATCCGGGTCTGCTCTGGGTTCGCATTAGGTGGGAACATGGACCTACTGTTCCCCTCCCAACTTGTTCAACCTTTCCTTATACCCCCATTTATTTTGGTAAGTTTTTAGGCTGAGAAACATGCAAGATTCTTACCTTAAAAGCCTCCACGAGTGCAATACAATCACTCTTGCTGTTCCCAGAGAAATAGAGTTTATTTCTATGAAAAATACCAAAAAGGGGATTTCAAAAACTAAAACAAGCCCAATATACATAGTAAGGTTGCAATACTTGGCAAGTGAATCAGGTTCAGTTTGAAAATTAAAAGGTAAGGCCTAAGAGATGCGCAAGCTTGGATTCATTCATTCATTCACATTTTAATCCCATCCTATACTTGAAGGTCTCAGGCTGGGGTACAACATTAAAAACCAAATTGTAAAGTGAATATAAAAACAGTAACAGTGCCTGAAGGTGAGGAGGAAAAGCTGTTTCCTTATTTCGCCAGAGGCCAGGGAGCGTATCTTCATAGCTGAACATGTGAAGCCATAGGCGAGAAAGCCCCATCCCGAGTGCCTACCCCTTTTGCTACTGAGGTGATGGTACAATCGGTTTTGCAGTTTGCAGTTCACAGTTCAAGCGCAACCCAAACCCCTTCTAGTTCAGCTAAAGAATGGGCCAGTTTGGATTTGGTCAGCCATATGGAGCAATGCAGAGGAGGAACCTAAATGGGTGGATTATTTTATTTTTTATTTAAGAATTTATATCTCCCCCCCCCCTTGCACCAAAAGGTCCTAGGGAAGGACTTGTTGCCCAGTCCATGAAAGATAAGGACAAAGTGCTGAAGGGTAAGAGGATTTTACAGATGATTTCAGCAGCACAACTAATGTTTCTATGTTTCTAATGCTGGGAAAATTGACGAAAGCTAGTTGTAACCTAATACCTACAAGTCTGGCAGTGCTAGCTCAGCAGTCTGATTCTGCTCTTTTCTCAGCAAACTAACACAGAATATTAAAAAAAAAAAGATGCAATCCACCTTTGGGAGAATCAGCTTAGCTACACCAAGGATGAGTCAGGCTGGACACTAGCTAAGATGGGGAGAGTTAGGCCCTTTCTGCACTTGGCCTTATTCTGGATTATATCTTAGGATAGGGGTCTGTTGTCCAAATGCTAATTCAGGCTATGTTAGGCCTCGCTTGGTGCCTGCCATAGCCTGCATGATTGTGCACACAGAAGGCTCCTATTCTGGGATATAATCCAGAATGAGACTAAGTGCAGAAAGGCCCTTAGACTGGAATGTGAATTGGCCATGCTGGATGGTTTGATGTCGGCCTGAGCTGCTAACCATTGCTTTTTGCATATCTCTAGTAGTTTCACATTACTCAAACTTAATATTTTAAAGGAGATTTCAGAACTTTCAGTATCACAACTTCAGCACTAATGGGGATAGAGGGCCAGTACATATCAGACAATGGCCATGATCACACCCACAGTTCAAGACGTCCTCCAGGCGTCTTCTGTTTACATCGTTCACATTTTTTCCCCTGGGAACATCTTGGGGGCTTCTCCAGAGTCCACTTTTACACAGGACTCAATTTGTGGGGGGGGGGGGGAGTTCATTTTCACTTGTCCTGTGTGAGTGGGGAAGCAGGTTAGAGGGGCTGAATCATGCTAGGGTAGGTGGATCAAGCCTTCCCTCCCTTTACCCAGCTCATTTAAGCCAAAGCAAAATACAATGCAAAACACTGATTTCAATAGAGCTCTGATATGCACCATGTAGACAATGTAGCAATAAAGTCAGCATTAAAAAAGGTACAAAATAAAACTTCAAGATTCTTGACATACATGCAAAGGCTAAAATTATGGGTAAGGATTTCCTGAGTTCATGTTATGATGCCTGGGAGACTTGGATGCAGTAGGTACGATTTGTTTATAGGTTGAAAATGAATTCTTTGAATGCAAAAGGACGTCAGGCAGCAAAACTGACAATGTCTTTGGAATACACAGTGCTTAGCAAGCTGGATCCATTAGCCCACAACATGATAAGGCAGCACCAAATGCTCTCCATATAAAAATGGATTTGCTCCCCTCCCCATCTGCCTCACAGCAGAGAATCCACATAAAATGGCACCGGATGCAAATGGATGGTCTGACTCACTAGGAAACTTTCTGCCCCACTGCTCTATGCTCTTTCGTGCCACGCCCTTCATACATGATGGCTGAATTTGCTAAGCGACACACCCTACAAATTTGGCCCGAGGGCAAGATGAGAACTTAACTCTGTTCACACGCACCGCCCCACCTGGCAACTTTCAGATGCTAGAGAAGACAGAGGCACATACAGCCACATAAGACTCATGATGATGTCATGGGGTGTTTTTCCACTGTCACTAGAAGTACCCATTAAGTACCCATTAATGGGTACAAAAATGCCATTACGTACCCATTAATGGGTACTTTTAGTGACAGTGGAAAAACACCCATGAAATCAGGACCTACCAAGGTTTCTCCAGCATCAGCAGTGACAGACAGCCCTGCCCCCTCCAGGATCCAAAAAGGGCCAAGATGGGCAGGCAGCAGCAAGGTGAGCAAAGTGCTTACTTTGCTTCAGAGAAGCAATGGCCTTTTTGGAATGCTTGGTAAAGCACTGAAAAAGGAATTTTCCACATGCTCATAATGAGTGCAAATTTGGTCACAGAAATTCCACACCTGAACCCTATAAGGGGGCTCTCTTTGTTATTGTCCAGAGCTGCCTGAGTTTACTCTGCCCAATAGAGACTTGCTTCAACTCTCTAGTCACAGTGGCAGTAGACCTGGTATGGACACCTGACCTCATAAATTAGTTGTATAAATAATCATATGTCCTACATATTTTTAAAAAATGGAATACAAGTCATCTCATTTCCCAGGGAAATACTGCTTTAATGTAGATTTTATCTGATAGACTGAGTCACCAAGTTAAAATGAAATATTTTGGCCCTGCTCCGGTTATTTTAAAATTTTATTTTACTTCTCTTGTAAGGTTCTTTGAATCCAAGAAATGCAATTTATATAATAAGCTCCTTAAGCCCAGTGAAACCTCCAGAGAATACCACCTGTATGCATCAAGAGGCTGTCTAAATGGCATCACAAAAAAGTTGTTCAAGGACAGGGCTGCAGCTGAAAAGAAGATGGAAAAAATGATATTGGCTTTGGAAAATTACATAGGAATGTAACAGAAGTCCTGCTGGATGAGGCCACAGCCCTCACACAGTGGCCCACTAACTGCTTCTGGTCATTCTCAAGCAGACAATAAAGGCAAAATGTTCAGCTGCTCTTGAATTCCTGGCAAATGGCCTTGAGAGGCCTCACGTGTTTCTCTCCTGCCTGGAGGTCACTGATACACCTGTCCTGCATGCATTTATTCAATCCTTTCTTAAATCATTTCGATTCAGGCTGGTTACTATCACCACCTCTTCTGGCAGTAAATTCCATAGACCAATTACCCTCTGGGGGGAAAAATACCCCCCCATCAGTCCTAACTCTCCTGCCCATTAGCTCCATTGAGTGTCCCCTGCTTATAATGGTTTTTGTGTCTGTGTGTGTGTTTTCTTGCTCCTCTTACCTCTTTTCCCTCTCAATATCTTTTTTTCCTGCTTGTTTTATAGAACATCAGAAACACGGAGAGTATTCCATAAGTCACAAGATTAAGCAATAAACCCACTTTGAGAAATTATGCATCACTCGCTGTTCACTTACCCATTATAAGACACTCTTCCAGACATCCAAAAACATTGCCCAGAACTATTAATTTCCCAAGGTGCTGATCCACAGGTAACTGGGCCAAAATTCTGCCCAGGAAAGTCAGCTCACCATCATAAGGGTTTTTATCTTCAGACTTGATAGCAAGGGCTCCTACCTATATCCAAAATATTTTTAAAAAAAAATCCAGAAAAGGTTTTATTGCAGGATGATGTTTTAGGTTTTGGCTGCATTCAGATAGGGGGAATATAGCACCATTACGGCACTGCTATGGTGTGATGCCTTGGGTATCTGAGGCAATTCCATAACAGCCCCACTTTCCTCCCCCCAGAACTGCATTTTTTCCTGGATTTCCAAACAGCAAGATAAGAATTAAAAACATTAGAACTTTTAACTATAATAAGGGACCAGCTTGTAAATCCAGCAAACCAGATGTTTTTTTTAAGATTCTTTTAATTTTACACACCTTAGACATAAATATTTGTCAATATTTGCAAGCATCTGTGACCGTTATAATGAACTATATTCATTGAATATAGTTGCTTTGACTGTCAAATGTATGTAACCGAAGTACCTACTTCTTTAAGATGTAGAATGGTGCGTTCAATATCATTTATGCTGGGAGGGGACAAAGCAGTTGCAAGCAAAGCTCTTGGTTCTCCCATGTTTAGCATTTTCACCTTCAACACTGTACTTTCCAAGGGACATCGCTAAAATAGAGAAGTAAACAACAAAGCAACGGGTAACGGTAGATTCTCCAGTTTTGCAGCAGTGTTGTGTTGTACAATTTTTTTCTCAGAAACCTAGAGATACTTAGGCAAACATATCCCCCTTTCCCTTCCTCTGCCAATACAGGTTAACAGTCCATAGATACATTTTCTCATCTCTTATTCCGCTCCCCCCCCTTTGATACACGCACAAACACTGAAAAATATAAAGAAGGCATCAGACACAAAAGACAGCTCTCCCTCTGTAACTGCAGTTCTTCATGGGATCATCTGGGCTACCCCAAATCCGGGTCCTAAGAACATAAGAGGAGCCCTGGAGAATCAGGCCACAATCCATCTAGTCAAGCACCCTGCCTCATGCAGTGATCCCTCAATTACATCTGGGCACTCTTAAGCAGAAGATAAAGCCAAAGTCCTCAACTGCTCACAAAGCCCTGCAAACGGCCTTGAGAGGCATCCTGGCTTTCTTTCCAACATGGAGGCAGTACCTAGGCACCGATATACCTGTCCCCATGAATTTATCTAATCCTTCCTTAAAGTTATCCAGATTGTCCTAAACCTTAGAACAATACACTATGGAATCTTTGAGAGTAACATTGTGAGACATTTGGGAAGAGAGTCACCTCAACAAGTAAAGCACACACTAAGAAGGGTTTGTCATAATGTTTTTATAACATGAACCATAAATGCTCAACATGAACTACAGAATTTTCAACGTTTAGTTCAGTGATGGTTAACCTTTTGAGCTCGGTGTGTCAAAATTCGCAAGAAAACCTAGCTTAACTCAGGCACTGTGTCACATCTAGAAATATCCATAATTTTGTGACATTTGTAGCTCTAGTAAAAAAGTTATATTTTTGATATATAAGAACATAAGAACATAAGAACATATGTATTTTATGAAAAGCAAAAACCAATAATTCTTTACATTAGTGACTTTTGTTGCTGAATTTCATTTGCCAAATCTTCAGTGGAAAGTTGGTATTTTGTACGCTTCAAGAACAAGCAAGCACTACATGCCCAGGTGCCAGGGTCACCATGTGTGTCACCCAAAAGGGCTTGGCGTGTCACCTGTGACACGTGTGTCATAGGTTGGCCATCACCGGTTTAGTTATAGGTTACTGATTTCTATAGTTGGATACGCTTTCCTTGCTCTTTGTAAGTCATATATGCTTATTAGAATGGATTTTCATGCTTATATTAGAATTTATTATTGAAGATTGTAGTATAAATTTTCTAAGGTTGATTCATATCCTGATATCCTGGCTTTACCACAGTTTCTAAAAATAACCACTGAAAAAGATAAAACATTCAAATATTCAGCTGTATTTATCATCTATATTGTAATATCCCACCTTGACACTGGTACTGCTCTAGATATCCCATTAGTTATTACCCAGAAGTACTGAAACTTCTGGAGTACTGAAATTACTGAGACTTGTTAGACATGGTTTATCGAAAAGATAATTCTGGTCTAATACTCTATTATCTTTCCAACAAGAGACATGGCATATTTTCTGTCTTTCTAGACTGCTGGATGAACTCTGCAGGATCTAGATAGATTTCATTTGTTGTGTTTCTTTGTTTCTCCATATTTCTATCCTCCTTTATACCTCAAGGTCTGAGGGAGGTCATAATAAACTGACTATAAATGCAGGTAAAGATCACATGCCTACTGTCTTCTCTCCTAGCCTCAGGCAAGATGGATCGTAAGTTTTCTGGGACACTGCTGGGAGCAGCAAGACGGCAGGGCAACCCAGCCTGCTGTCTCTCCTCCACTTCTCTCAGGCAAGATGCATCATAGTTTTCTGGTGGCTGTTAGAGGATGGAGGGGCCATCAATGGAAGCAAGATGGCAGAGCAACCCAGCCTGCTGTCTTTTCTCCACTCCCTTCAAGCAAGATGGTTCACAGCTTTCTGATGACAGTTGGAAGAGGGAAGGGCCACCTCTGAGACCCTTCCCACCTTCTCTTCTCCACACTCCTCTCAGGCAAGATGGTGCACAGCTTTCCAATACCAGTTGGAAGAGGGAGAAGACACCGCTAGTAGCAAAACAGCAGAGCATGTCAGCCTGCTCCGTCTTCTTCATTTTTCTCAGGCAAGTTGACCCAACTTATTTTTTCGTAAGTCTATCTAATTGAGGAGCAATATTTATATATTCCTAACAATATTATTTGTTTATCAAAGGAAAGAATAATAAAAGTACTTAAAAAGTAACATTTAGTGGTTCTGTTATAATAAATACATTCTGGTTTCTGTATCTTTTTGTTTCTTGATGGAAAAGCCAAATCAAGAAATAACTGCAGCAATGAAATCTTGACCAGTGATCACACAGCTTCTCCCAGTACTATTTGCATACCACAGTGGATATTCAAATTTTATTTTAAATTCTTCTTACTGGTATTTATGTGTGATTTCAATTAGCTTAGTCCTTTTTTTAAACTTGTTTGTCTTGCTTTTACCTCTTATAACATGCCCTAAAATCTGCCTTTGGTGGGTAGAGTAGAATATAAATGTCAGCAGAGAGATGGAGGGTGATGGGGGATGGATGGATGGATGGAGAGAGAGAGAGAGAGAAAGCTTTAAGCAAGATATTATCTCAGACCAAACACATTCTTCAGGTTTTTGAAGTGAGATAAACCCCTACAATTTCTCTTAATTGAACGGCCACCCTTGGAGTTCCAAAAATCTTTGAAGGTGCATGGAGTAAAGCAATGGCAGAGCTGATGTGTCATCTCTATCTATTATCGGAAAAATATACAAGTATACTGCATAAAGTCTTACCATCATCTCAGGTATGGTGCTGTCAGGTATAAAGTTTGTCCAAAAATCTTTGTATACCAGCCTGTAGCAGTATCCTTTAGAAAGACGGCCAGCCCGACCTTCAAATGAAAAATGGAAGGCAACTTCAACACAAGCAATACACAAGCTACTCACTGCCTACATTTTCCCTACCAAAAGACACCAGGGATTGAAACTGAGAAATTCTGCACTCAAGCACACAGTTGGTGCTAAGCCATCCTCCAGCTCAGGGGAAGTTCAGAAATTGCTCAAGGGGTTTACATTTTGACAACTGTACAGCTTTTTCACCAATGGCAGATCTGAGCACATAAGAAATGCTCTGTTGGATCAAACCAATGGGCCATCTCATCCAGCAGCTTATTCTTACAGTGGGGAAAACAACCACATATCAAACCAGATGAGCAAGAAATGAGTAGAAATGACACTCCTTGCTTCCAGTCATCGTGACAGACAGAGACACAAATCAAATGGGCAAGTACAATGTGAAATAAACCATGCCAGTCCCGACAGTAAGCAAAATTTTCTGCAGCGCCACAGTGATAAGCCATGCTGGTAAAAATCCAAGAATCTTCCTGAATGTTTGTGATCCCCAGTTCCCCAATATGCTTCAAGATTATAAGATGAGCTCTGCTGGATTGAGCCACAGCTCATCTAGGCCAGCATCCTGTTTCACACAGTGGTCACTTGCTTCTGGGCATCTCAAACAGAAGACAAAGGCAAACCATCACCTGCCACTGAAGCCCTGCAAATAGCCTTTAGAAAAAGAGAAGGAAAAGAGGAGGTGTAGTTGGCTATTATGCCCCACTTTTCTCACCCGTAAGGGAGACTCAAAGCAGCTGACAAACCTTTTGGTTTTCTCACCACAAGAGACACCCTCTGAAGTAGCTGGGGCTGTGAGAGCTCAGAAAGAGAGCTGTAACTAGCCCAAAGTCACCCCAGTGGCTTGGTGCAGGAGTGCGGAATAAAACCAGGAGATAAAGAGTCCGACACTCTAACCACAAAACCAAGCTGGCTCACATCCTGCCTGTGAGGTGGTGTTTGGGCATCCATTCTAGTAGGCACTGATACACCTGTCCGCCACCTCCATCCGCCATCTTGCAGACAAACACCCAAATTTCTTTTGACCATGACAAGTGCCTTATGGCCCTCTGGTAAGGCTCCTGGAAAGTCATGGGAGGCAGAGCTTTAGAGGCACAAGGAAACATCAAGAAGGAAACAGAAAGTCAGAGAATGTCACCATGAGACAAACAATTGAACAATTTTAAATTTTCTAATATTGGACGTTTTAAGCTCCTGTGAGAAAGTAATAAACATAAGAAAAACCTCACCTCTCTGTTTTCAAACTAAAATTGGTAAGGGAACAAAAATGGGCCTTACTTTTGTACTGCTGAGGCCATGTCCCTGTGCAAGCTGTTTGGCTCTGATTGGGCATGTATGTGACCAGGGACAGGACTGAGATCTAATCGTGCCCATCCCCATGTCATTCCAGGTAATGCAGGCTGGGAGCGGATTCAGTCATCCCCACACATACTGTGCCAAACACTGGCATGGGGGAGCAGCGCCATCTCCTCTCCACATCCTCTCTCCTCATTGGAAGCTGGATTGACATCACCCCACCCCTGTGCTGCCCGCTGCAAACGCCACATCTCCCCACTTAGCGGCACAGAAGCCAGGGCCAAACGGAAAACCGTGAGAACATCCGGCAAGCTTAAAGCAGAGAAAAATCAAGCCATTATCATGCCCTCCTTGCCGACTGGGAAACGGTGGTGGTGGTGGTGGAATACTTGTATAAAAGAGTTTTGTGGAGCAGCAAATCCCCTCATCATTTCGGCTTTAGCACCATTTACTCCCAAAAAATCTCAGTGGTTGTGATCTCCAATGCACAAGGCAGGAATGGCAAGCAGAGGACATGAAACCCCACCTCCCAACGACACGAGTGCCAATCTCCTCCCCAAATAGCTCGGGTCCGTCCCTATGTGCAGGCTTAGCTCGAACCAAATTGCCCAAACTGCGACGAGAATTGTTTTTTCCAGTACCAAACCTGGTATGGGTCTGGACAATTTGGTCCACGGAAATTGGACCAAATCAAATGTGCATGGGGACAACCCTAGCTGAACCCAATTTTGATTTGGACCAAAATGTGCATGGGGATGTGCCCTGACTGTTCAACGATTCAGAACGCCTGCAATTAATATTCCCAGACAACCTTTGCACTTTCTGATGCTTCAAGGCCTCCAGTCATTTGGTCACCAGCATTAAATTTTTATGTGCTGTGACTGTAAGTGCCTTGGGACACATCCCCAGCCTAAAATTCAGAGGAACTGAGCTGGACAGCCTGATGGCACTTTAGATACTGCTTTTATACCCAAAATATCACCAAAGCATTCTTGAGACAGGAATAAACATTCAGAAGGGTTAGGGTTAATATCAATGAATACCTGGACTCTTTCTGCACTGGACCTAATTCCAGATGATATCCTGGAATACAGATCTGCCATCAATATGGTGGTACAGACTATGGGAAACCCTGCCTGGGGTGTGCCATAGTCTGCACTAATATGCGGATAGCAGACCTTTTTTTCA
Organism: Aspidoscelis tigris stejnegeri; assembly: GCA_023333525.1. NCBI lineage: Eukaryota > Metazoa > Chordata > Lepidosauria > Squamata > Teiidae > Aspidoscelis > Aspidoscelis tigris. Next base: position 102,246,408 of record JALMGA010000003.1, on the reverse strand, counting down.
GGATGCAATCTGGAATAAGGCTTAGGACAGAAAGGGTCTAAGACAGAAATGCAAATACATCACGTCAAATATGTACTTTTGGTATTAATGCTCCACTTTTGTTTTTCCAAAGGCATGACCCATTATGCTCCTCTTACAACCATCCTGTGAAGGAGGTAAGATTGAAAGATAGTGCAACTACCCAAAGTAGTTTAGTAAGCTGGGTGGACATTCAAACATAGAATTCCTGGGAGCTACTACACTGTCACTACTACACTGGCTCTCTGTCAGTACAGCATTGCATTAAACAACTCAACCCAACCAGGAACGTTGCTGTCAATGCCTTCCAGAGAACCAAGTTCCACAGGCAACCAGAAAAAGAGTTCTCACTTTCTAGAATGATTTCTTAATTCTTTATCTCCTAAGGTCATACCAGCGTTTCTGGAAGTGACAAATTCACTGAAGTTTCTATTTCTTTTTAAAGATGTTCTGCATCCAAGTACAGGGGACTTTTAAACTAACACACCTCTCTGAGCCAGTTCGGTCTAGCGGTTAGGGACCCAGACTCTTATCTGGGAACACCAGGTTTGATTCTGCCCTCCCCCATCATGAGGAATATCGCCAGAAATTGAACCCAAGACAATCCTACGCTGAAGATAAGTCTCTGGATATTCCTGTGGGAGTTGTGATTCATTAAAGAATATCCTGGATGTGCTTTTGCCAGGAAAAAAACACTGCTAGCAATGCAACCATCCAATTCCTCATTGAATCATCTCTAGAAGACACACCCGCTACTTCAATTTCCAAGAGAACAGAGTCTGCAGGACTAAGGCTCATATTTTCAGCCTAATATGGAGTCAGTCTTGCTATATTCAGGCTACTTCCATGTTCCATGGTCTGCCTTAGCTTTTAATTATGTCAATTCTTTTTATTAATAATAATTAATGGTATCAGGTGTTCTGTTGTGGGGAGAAGAACAGAAAGCTTTGTCAGCCGCTTTGAGTCCCCTTAAATGGGTGAGAAAAGCGGCGTAGAAAAGCCAATCCTCCTCCTCCTTCTCTGAATCACTTTGCACCATTATAACATCTTACCTCTCCTCTGATTACAATTGTTTTTGGAAGCCCAGCATAGTCGTAAGCTTTGATAATTGGTGTCTTCGTCACAAACCAGATTTCTGGTCAAGCAGAAATCAATGACTATTCAGTAGAAAGAAGAAGGGAAAACAAAAGTTGGCAAGACTGTTTACTGGCTTAAATTAACCCGAGCACATTAAATAAAGAGGCTAATGTATTACACTGGAAAAATAATGACTTGAAAATGTGTTTAAATTATACAGAAAGCACAGGAGCGCAGGAAGCTCCCTAAACACTGAATCAGACCTTTGAATCCATAACCCTACCTAGATATTGCTCCTGGGATCTTCTGCCAATATAGCAGTTACTCTTATCACTGAGGTATCATTTTCACATTCAGTGGGCCAACATAACATATTTAGGGCCTTGGATTAGGGGTCTTTAGCATGCTGTAGGTGCCTAATTGAATACTTGATTGGATTAAGGCAGCCAGTTTACATGACCTGGACAGCCTGAATATTGATGTCTTTATTTCTTTTATTTTGCTGACCTACCGTACTTGTCCTGAGCATTGTATCTGAGGTATAAAAAAATAACCTGCCCATTCAATGTCTTTGGTAGATGCTAGTTCCACCAAAATCCATGAACTGGATGGCCATGGGCATTCTTCAGCCTTCCGAAGTTCACCTTAAATTGGATCATCACTGCAAGAGCTGAAACCTGGGTCCACCTACATATCCTGCCAATACTTCAGGTGGGAACAAATCCTTTACCGCATAAGTGTCCCCTTCCTGCACCTGGCTGACACAATTAGGTTATCGCACAAAAACAACGTTTTAAAAACAAAGACTGTGATCATATATTCACTTTAAACCTTCCTTCAGTCTATCTTCAGATCTGACTGCTCACACCTTTTCATTTCTATCCATTTTGTTCGTGGGCTTTACACCTTCCATTTGGACTTTCCTGAATGGAATGTCCAGAAATAAAATGAGCAGCTAGACCTGAAGAAGGACTGAAGAAGGTTTAAAGTGAAGATGTGACCACAGCCAAAACTCCTCCATGTGTTCCACTACAGAGCCTGACCTAGATACAAGTACCATTGATAAAAATGGTCCCTAGGCACAATCCTGTCCACATCCCAAGGTTCTGATGACGGTAATAAGTTTAATATACAACAGTGCTAAATTCAGGAACTTTCCAGACAGCATAAAGAAATCCTAGAACTCTATATATTGACAACTTTTCCATGATACGTGGACCGCCTGAGATAATCTGATAAATGAATCTCTATGAGACTGTCAAGAGACAGGGTCTAAACAAGGAAAAATAGTCACCCAATTCTTTGCCCTACTCCTGGGCAACCACAGTTTGCCCTTTAGGCCATGTGAAATTGCAGCTAAGAGAAGTGATTGGCACAAGTCAGCTATCAGAGCTATGTGGAGATTCAAAAGCAGAGATTCCTAGGTCCTGCCCAACATCCAAGCTCAGATGTATTCAACAGCACCCTCAAACAAATGAGCATTCGTGCTCCAATCCAGTATACTACACTGATTCTTAATGCCAGTTTCAAAATGGTTGGAGTAGAACTTGAGAGAGAAAGAACACTGAGATACAGAGCTTTCTGATTACTGACTTGGAGGGGAGGGGGGAATAAAAACATCTCCTGACCCACTTTGAATCGAACAGCCAATAACAGGCAAAGGCTCTAACACATCCTTCTCCTTTTACTGTTAGAGAGCATGAGAATTGTGTAAAAAAAGCTGGAGGCCTGTGGCTGGCAGAAAAGGTCAGCGCAGCCGAACCAAACCAACAGGCTAAGCTAAGGAAGTGCCTGTAAGGGAGAAAGCTGAAATGTGAAATCAAGGCTCCTCTTTTAGAAGTCACTGGGAGCTCCCTTTGCCAAGTAGCTGCCAGTTCAGCCCAAAGGTTTTCATCATAAATTTGTGTTTCTCTGAATAATTGTTTAGATGCTTCGTGTTCCTACAGTGACCTCGTGCTTTAATGGCTCAGACCATCAACATCAGAGAAGCTCAGGGGTGTTTATATACAAACATAGTCTTCTACTACCAGAACAGTATCTGAACGAAGATGTAGTTTAAAGGAGCTATACCCTGTGAAACTAGACTGGTCAGGGCCTGTTGACTATATCAGGTACAAAATAATTCCTAAATTTTAATCCAGCTTCAGTTGATCTTCGGAGAGGAAGAGCACATCACCTACTGGATTTTCTGAGTCAGTTAAAGTCGAAACCAAAAAGACTGTCACTTTGCCAATGTATTCTCATTCTGAAAGTGGACTGAAACTGGATTAAAATACGTGTGTCAAGTTTCCATCTACTGTTGAGGCATGGGTGAAGGTTTCACCTCTCTTTTCTGCAGTCCATCACACATACCTCTTTTAACAGCCATCTTCTCCACTATCAAAAAGAGATATGAAACCCTTCTCCTCCCTTCCAACAGCAAAAAAGATCATGGCCAGAAATGGGGGATTTTTAAATTTTATTTTAATTGCATAATATAAAACTTAATATAACAAATAAATATTTAAAATTTGTTAAATAAATTAAACTACATATGAATTACAAGCATGCCTCCATATCTGCAGGGAATACATTCCAGCTCCTATTGTGGATAACAAAAACAGCAGATAATGCAAATAGTTTTAGTGTACTGTATAAACTTCTGCTCCCTGCCAATTTTTCTCCATTTTTGGCAATTATTAAAAGACTGGCAAAAATGATGTGGAAAAGTTCCATTGCCCACCTTTCTGCTAGCAATCTTCTCCTTGACCAAAAGAGGAAGAAGGGGTTTTTGGGGGTCTCTAGGACCAGCCCCCAGAAATCGGGGAGTTGAAACATATCTTCCATTGTTCTCTTTGGCTACAGCAGTGGGAACACTAAATACCCAATACCCAATTGGGAATAACATTCTGGTGGAGAAAGGCAAATACTCCAATGCAAACTTGTGGAATTAAGATAAACTGAAGGGTCACCAAAATTCTAATGCGCCTTGCTTCTCACCAAAACTGAGTGTCACAGATAGTTTTCTTCATTATTCTTCATGCAACACTGCAATTTTGGTTTGCAAAAAGATATATCAGCTTGTATGTTAAAAGCTCTAGAACCAAGAACGGACGTTGTCTGTGGGTGACCCTTAAAAGTAAGCTCAGCTCTAAACTGGGCTTTCCATAAGCCAAAACAAGAGCTAGACAAACCATTATTGTATTCTCTGACTTCATCTGATACATGCTAACCGATTTTGCTCTTTACCCCTCTCCTCTACAATTCCCCCTTCTTTACCTTTATGTTTACCAAAATAGAACCTGAAGCGCTGCATTTGATATTATGCAAATTGAATGAATCACAGCAAATTAAAACACTACACCTAATTTAATCTGAGTAGTTATTGCTAAAAGCCATAAACAAATCTCTCTCTCCCACTCCACTTTCCTTCAGAATATAAAATTTCCTTGGGGCGGAATTTGAATTTTGGCACAAAGTACATTCTGTCCTGGCTTTAATATGTGATTTTGAGGGACCCAGGAAGGAGAAGAGAACGGGAGAGACTGCTTTCATGGTTAAAACAGCAAGTCTGGTTCCTCCTAAGAGTAACTGGTAAGCAATCACTCTACAACAAAACACACTCACTGTATTTGACATCTGGAACTGTTATGGAGCTCTCTGCTATATTGGTTGATAGGAGGATCTAGATTGAACAAAAGATAAAATAAAATAGCTCCAGCAGCTATAAATGTGGGTTTGTCTTATTTGCTTATTCAATGTATGGGAAGATAACATAGATAAAATAGCATGTTTTTTTTAAAAAACTAAGTTTTAAAATCTTACTAATAGTTTGTGTTCCAAAATGCGAACATGCACCTGCATTTAGAAACAGGGGTTGACCTAATTATTGTTCCCCGGGCATTTTGAGCTATTAGTTCCAAAAACAATGGAACCTATAGCTCTGTCATTCCTAGAGGTTCAAAGATTGGTAAGCCCTGATGTAAAATATGTTTGAAAAATAAGAAGATAAGGCAGCATGGAAAAGCAGAGGTTTGCCAGTTCCATCCTCAGCCTCTTCTGGGAAGCAGACAATAGCAAATCACTTCAGTATCTCTGCCAAGAAAACTGCACTCAAACAAGAATTGCCCATACCTCAATGGTGCCCAACAACAATTCTGACATAAATGGCATTTGGATAAAGGATTCTAACCCCCATGCAATCAGCTTATCCAAAGATCAAGTGGGAAACAGCCCCAAAAGGGCACTGCTTCAAAATCCTATATTTACTTTTTAATTTTTTTTAAAAAAACCTTTTATTTCCTATAAATAATCACTGGGGCCACATATCTTCCCATTTCCTTCAAGCTGTTGATATTTCCCAGCATGCTCTTCTTCAGCCAAAGCCCAATCCCAGCACAGTAACAAAAGAAAGATGAAAAACTCACTTTTCGATATCCTGGAACTGGAGTCAAGAACACATTACTCTGCTCTTCCAATGTGATACTGGAATGAAGTGGATATACTTGCAACCTAAAAGCAATCAGTTGCAGTTGGGAAATTAAGTGGCAGTACAGGTGATTCACCACTGTACACAGTAAATATGTGTTTTCTTTGCCCCTGCCAACACCAAAAGCAGGATATGAATTTTTTTCAGGACTACACACAGTATAAACCAGAGGTGTAAAACTCAAATACACAGTGGGCCAATTTATTGAAAAAAATGTTTACAACTGAGGAAGTTTTTCCTTCTCATCAGATATAACGATGAACCTTTTCATGTGGAAACAAACTTAAGTTTTGCTTAAATGATCAATCTGGGACAAGAAAAGCTTAATACTACAAACACATGTGAAATCAAATGTCAAAAGACACATCTGTGGCATTCACTTTTTTAGAAAGCTCCTGTTTTCCACCTTTCATTTGGCCATTTTTGGGAGGGACGGCCTGATGTGACTAGTAGCACGAGATCGCTAATGAATGTCAACAGAGGAGAGGGTGCTTGTGGCTCCTACACGCCAATGCACCAGCAAAGCATTCTGGGATTTATAAGATTAGCAGTCCATGCGCTGTCTACCAGTGGGCCAGCTCTAGTAGACATTATTTGGGCAGGTTATAACCATACAAACACATAAGTGCACTTCAGAACAATTAAAAGCATTTTCTTCAGACCCTGTTTTGCATCAATGTATTGTCTCAACTGCACAGCTGATGAGTGGTGACCTATCTCATTGCATCAATATTGTGTGGTTTTGCTCCTCCATTTTGGAGTCTGAGCCAGGGGAAGGGCAGAGGAGGGCAGTGTGTAGAGGGGGAGAAGGCTTCCCCAAGAGTAGTCTAACTGTTAGAAAAAACTCTGGGAAGCAAAGACAACAGAATGGAGTTTTGATCTTATTGTTAGACAAAGTGCAGGAAGCAAAGCAATGGAACACAGGCGTTTCACTCACCTGCTTACAGCTGAGCTGCTGATCGGGGCTTCATGCAGACAGCACTTACTTAATCTGCATTATTTGGATAATTTGGAGAAGCTCATCCATATACACTTTATTCTGGATTATCCAAATAATGTGGATTAAATAAGTACTGTCTGGAAGACACCCCAGTGTGAGGCCCCTGCAGAGGGTGCCTTTCTTGATTGCTGGTGAGAGTAGAGAAGAAAAGAACAGACACTGGGTGAGGCACCCACTGCAGGTCCTATTCAGGAATTCAATTATGTATATTTAAACAGAAGAAGTCAAAACTCTGCTGGAGTAAGATCATTCTACTGTTTGGAAGAACAAGGTAGATATCCTAATAACTCTGGCTGGCTAAGCTGGATGAAAAGATGCCCAGGTTGGGCCTCTTTTTACTAGCTTTAGGCCAAATGGGAGACAAAGCAAGATATATTTCTCATTCAGCGAGTCAGGCATATAGAAGCACAGAATGATTTGATAAAAACTGCAACAGCTAGATCAATTCCGTACTTAACTGCTTACAAATCTCAATTTAAGCTCGAGGAGTATCATTGTTTCAATATACCACTGTACTTTAGGGGTGTCTTTCCACTAGAATGAGTTTTATCAGCCGTATTTTGTATATTTTGTTTTTATAATATGGTCAATGGACTAATCATTAATAAATAAATAAGTTAAAACTATGCTGGAGTAAGATCATTCTACTGTTTGACAGCACTGTTAGCTTTTTAAAGTTATTAACAAACACAACAAAGTACATCTCACCTTTTATAAGCCATGACTGTGAGAAGCTCATGCATATGATTGATTTCCGCCAAGCCTGGAGGGTGAAAATACAGTTACTGACATTCTGCACGTTTAAGCTGAGCAAAACCATATACTGCGGCTCACCCCAAACATTATTCAACTGCAAATGACTCTCCCCATAGGAAAACACCTATTTAAGTTTACATTTAAAATCCGAAGTTCAAAGACTTCGAAAGAGCACAGCTCATAATCACAATTTACATTTTATCACAAGGTAATTCCTGCCATCTTCACGACCTTAAGCTGTAATGTTGCCAACGTTCAGTGTTCAGACTGACTCCAAACTCAGCTGAGATACTGAGTGATAAGTAATTATGGCTGCAGCTTGGGAAGAAGTAATCAAGGCAGTTACAAGAATGTGGTACCAGAAAATTGAACAGGCAGGAATAACTACTGTAGGTGAAACACAAGGTGGAGAGTAAGTTTTTATACCCTTAAGGAGACTCAAAGTATCTGACAAATCTTCTGTTCTTCTCCCCACTACTGACACCCTGTGAGGTAGGTGAGACTTTGAGAGCTCAGAAAGAGGGCTGTGACTAGCCCAAGGTCACCCAGCTGGCTTCATGCAGGAGACTATCAATAAGAGCCTGACACCTAACCACAAGACCAAACTGGCTCACAGTTGCAATTCTATTCAAACTCACATGAGAACTGACCCCACTGGACACAGTGGCATCGCATGAAAATCCATCCACCCTGAATCAAAACATGCACGAAGGAGGAGGAGGTAAAAGACTTAGGCACTGAACTACAAGGCATTGTGGGATGTTCCCCACTTTGCCTTACGAGCCAACTACCCAGTGATCTGTTCCCATAAATTTGAGAGTGTGTTGTTTAACCTACAGAATCCAGATGCCTAATTACATCTTTCAGGCCAGGGGGACAAGCAGGATGCCTCTAAGGCCATTCAAGGGCAGGAGAGCATTTGCCCTTGTCTCTGCTTTTTTTATTTTTTCAGAGCCACTGTGTGAGACAGGATGCTGGACTACCTAGTGGCCTGATCCAGCAGGGCTCCTCTTATGTTCTTACCTGACATGAAGCAGGCAGGTGGTCACAGCTGACCACGCAACAGCTGAAGGCCTGTACTTGGCTCAGGTCTTACCGACCCACAGTCTTTGTTCTGCCTGTCAATGGCTGACCAACACTATATTAATACAGCTACTCTTTTATGTACCTAAAATGAACATTACAGCATGAACATCCATAATCCAAAACGGCTCAGCTGGTCAGCCCACAAACTCTGTCAAGCCAACCCCCACAAAGGTCATTAATAAAGCACAAGGAAGAAGTTGCAGATTCAGTTCCCTGCACTTCTAGGGAATGGTGAACGGGGGACAGGAAAGATTCTTAGGGTGCCTCAAGACACCCTCAAAGCTTTGCAGTTACTGTGCTACCTCTAGTAGCACAGTCATCGGCTTATGGAATGTGCTGCCGGAAGAGGTGGTGACAGCTACCAGTCTGGATGGCTTTAAGGTAGGGTTAGACAAATTTATGGATGACAGATGTATCAGTGGCTACTAGAATGAATGCCTAGGTGCATCTTTCAGGCTGGGGGGGAGGAACCGGGGCGCTTCTAAGGCCATCTGCTGGGACTCGAGAGCAGGAGAAGGTTTGTCTTTGTCTCTGCTTGAGATGCCCATGAGCATTTGGTGGGCCACTGTGTGAGACAGGATGCTGGACTAGATGGGCTGTGGCCTGATCCAGCAGGGCTTCTCTTAGGTTCTTATGTTCTTGTGTAGTCATATGACTGGTCACCTGACCATTGATCTTCTGTGTCAGCAGTGGAGCAGCAGGGAAAGTGCAATGTAAAAAGCTGCTGATTAATCAGCTGCTTTTTACTTTGCACTTTCCCTCACATGCTGTGACGTCACGGCAGAGTATCAATAGTCACATCTGGACAATGGTACGCAGCTGTGCAGAGGCTCCGCCCTCCCTGTGCAGCTTTCCCTGGTCCAATCGGGGTGACAAAGCATTAATAGTGTTAAGAGGCACCCTTAAAAGGCAACTGCTGGTCAAAGGAGACAGTAGATCCCCCATATGACCATGAATTGCTGGGCTAAGCTCCTCCAACTTTGTGCCTTCTAACTCTTTTGGAATTCCTACTCATATTGGCTGGAACTCAAGCAAAATCAAAACATCTGAAGAGGAGCATATTCACAAAGATTTAATAATACAAAGAACAGATGGAGTATAACCTGGCAGATGCTGTAATAATCCAGTACCCCTGAGTCCCATCTAAGTTGACTAGCGGCAAGGAAAAATGGGAATTCTAGTTTAATAGCATCTGGAGGGGCAGTATTTGGCTAACTGTTCTTGCTGCTAACCAGCAAAAGAGGACATTTTTGCAAAGGTTAAACTGTTTTCCTTTCAAGTAATTAAAAAGTGCCTCACCTGGTAAAAACACCAACACGCTGCCACGTTCCACAATAAAATCCATATCATGGTTTTCAGTATGTGATTTACTAGAAAGAGATGGTTTACGTTAGTTCCACATTAAGGAGGCATCCTTTTTTTTCAAAAAGGTCCAAGTACCTTTTTTGCTTACAATACAAATTGTTCACATTCAATACTATTCATTTAATTGAAGAGAAGCATTTACAAAATACACATAAAGCAGCTAAAAGCAGAACACCCACCGTAGCCCTGCAGAAAAGAAACGTATTTTTATTCTACACCATATTTCTAAAGCGAGTTGTGCTAACAACCATCCTTACATGACAGTTTATGCAAGGGCAATTCAAAAGCATCTGTCAGAGAGAGCAACATCATAACCAGTATAATAACTGATGATCTGGGCCAAAGGAAAACAAAGATTTTTAAAATATCAACTTTTGAACTGTATAGCATGTGTTTAATTACCGGGAGGATTTGATGAAGATATATTACTCCATAAAAGATACTAAAGGTAGGAATAGACTACAAGACAATGAGCAGATAAAGTGGGAACTTTCTAACAAGCAAAAGGTGACAAGGCAACAGTAACAGGCACAGCATATTTTTAAAAAGCAGCTCCAGAGAAGTATTTGTAAGACTAGAAATCATAGAATCATACAGTTGGAAGGGACCTCTTGGGCCACCGAGTCCAACCCCCTGCTCAATGCATGATTTCCTAAACCATCCCAGACAGATATAGGTCCAGCCTCCTCTTGAAGACCTCCAGTGAAGGAGAACTCAGTGACAATCTATTCCACTGACTGATCACTCTCACTGTCAGGAAATTTTTCCTAATATGTAATCTGTACTGACTCCCATGAAGTTTCACACCATTGTTTCTAGTCCTCCCATCTTGTGCAAGTGAGAACAGGGACAATCGCTCTGCGCTGTGACAGCCCGTCAGATACTTGAAGACTGTTATCGTGTCTCCTCTCAGTTTTCTCTTCTGTAGGCTAAACATTCCTAGAACCTTCAACTTTTCCTCGTAGGACATGCTTTCCAGATCACTAATGCCTCAATGCCTCAATGAAACTGCAAGCAAGTATAAAATGAAAAGGAAGTGGCTGAGCACATTGTGTATAAAGTTCTCTGGCTTGTGTAATTTTGCAATAATTTAGAAATCCAATCAATGCCCTGCTAAAATGTAATTGGGTTGTGTTAGAAAGGCAACTACTGTACAAGGGTTTACTATTTCCTGAGGTGTCATCAGGCCAGAAAGTACATATAGCTGTGAAAGCGTTACTGAGACTTAAGTAGTGTGTCTCACTGGCTCCTCCGTGTGCATGTTGAGTAGTGATCAGTGATCAGTAAAGATACCATTTTGATTTGGGAAACATCTCTATGTTGTGGGAGGTCCAATTTTCCATTAACACATTCTTTCCAGTTTGCTTCAATAACAAGCATTAATTTTTGTCTTCACACAGCCGCTGAACATGATTAACACCAACCCACCCTTGCAAATCATGGCTGCAGTCTGATCCAGCTCTGGCTCCCAGGACAACCGGTTATCGAAAAGTGATAGATCTCATGCAGACGACCCTCAGATTCAGTTCCTGGGATCACCAGCATGGAATGCTTTTCAGATTACCACTTGCAGATTAAGAGTAGGAAATACCAGAATAAGTGGACCTAATACAAAGAACTCTCTCATATAAGGCTATAATTAAAGCAAATTTCAGAAGGAAAGAAAAGGCCCTCATGATATGCCCACTACTGCTTCTGCTTCCTTCCCTTCTCATTATTATTACTATTCTTACATTTCTATTAACACTACTGCCATGTGTATGTCTTCTAAAGAGCTCAAGGAAACACACATTATTCTCTCCTGCTCCATGTAATCTTCATAACCACCCTCTGAGAAAGATTAGCCAAACAACAGTGATTTGTCAAAGCTGGCCAGTATGCTTCCAGTGCTAAGTGGTGATTTGAATCTGGTTCATGTCCTAATCTGACACACTAGCCACTACACCATCTTGGTTCTAATAGTTAGGAAGTGGGAAATTGTTTTTTCAGACTGAATTTCCCTTTCATAGCATAAAATTGACACACTGGTAGTTTGGGCCTCCCCTCCACATTGCTGCTGACTTACTGAAATTCTGGGTCACTTCTACAGAGCTCTAATGATTTACTGATAGTTTTGACCTCCCCCAAGCCACTGGCCTATAGTTAGTTTGTGTTTCAACTACCATTAACAGACTGAGCCTCTATTGTGCTCCTGACCCCCAGTTTTTTAGCGAGCAATTATTTGCCTGACATGATTTCACACTACACAGTGGTTTGTGGGAACAGCACTATCAAAGGAATGACTGTATTTTGAACTGAGTTTGTATACAGACTGCACTTCAAATTCTTCCTTCAGTTTCATTTACTTAGTATATTTGGCAATGCTGAACATTATAGACTAACCCATCTCCCGTAAAGGGCAAAGACAGGCTAACAAAAATATGACAGCAAAATTTTAATAGGACACAAACCTCAGTGCTACAAAATGATGACATTAAACCTATCTGACAAAAAGCTTTTCCAATTAGAAGACTTCCCAACTATGCCTTCTCAGAACAATGGGAAAACATTTCCAGCACTGTCTTCTTTATATAGGCGTACAACATGAGTCAGCTTTACAGACCACAAAACAAGCCCTTTCCATTCATTGAAATAATTAAAACTTTGACATGAGATGCAGTAGGATATCCGCTCCACTTAATTCATATAAAGTCTATTTTTTAACAACAAAAAAGGCAATATATTATACAAACTTGGTATCTGAGCAGCAATGACCCCACTGCATTGATATTTTCTTTATGAACTCCACTAAAGAGGTAAGGAAAGATAAAGCTGAACAGAGAAATACCATTTGTTTTTTAAAGTATGGATTAAAAATAAATTATTTACAAGAAATATCTAAACATGGAAGCAGTTCAGTGGCAGAATATCTGCTCTGAATGCAGAAAGTCCCAGGCTGAATTCCCAGCACCTCCACAGAAGACAATAGGAAACTACTTTTGTAGAGTTACTAAGGACATGGACATAATTGGGCCTGTATTCACACCTACATTTTAATCCAGCTTCAGTTCACTTTCAGAGTGAGAGAACGTGTCAGCAGAGTGACGAAGAAGAAGAGTTGACTTTCCTACCCTTCTTTTCTCACCCACTTAAGGAGACTCAAAGCAGCTGACAAAGCTTCCTAATTCTTCTCCCCACAATAGACACCCTGTGAGGTGGGTGGGGGGGCTGTGAGAGCTCAGAAGAGAGCTGGGACTAGCCCAAGGTCACATAACTGGCTTCATAGTTTCTCCCATACCCATTAGCACATGAACTATTATTTACCGCTGGATATTTAAATTGACACTCTCTCTTTTTTAATGCAGTTAAAATTTTAAATGCAATTAAATGCCACTTAAAATCCTCCTGTGTACACACACACTCAGAAAGACAAGCATCTGATGCCTTTGGGTGGTTGCCATTCTCCAGTCTTCATCATCTGCAACTGGCAGAGCTAACAGGAACCCACGCAGAAAGGGATTCACACATGCATGGAGATGACAGAGCAGTGGCTGGAGGGTCTGGATAACCAGAAATCAATTCTTCAACTGGCTGTGAAGCTCTCGGCCACTGATGAGCTATTCACCATCATGCAAAAAACTACCCAGAGCTGTTGTAAAATGTGGAGAGTTATGCTCATCACCTTTAGCTATTTGTAGGAAATGTGGATTGTAAATATAAAAACGGCTAAAGAAGCAGGCATCATGACGATGGAGAGCACCAGGCTGAAGAAATATAATTTGGAACAAAGACTTATTTCCTTTTTACCGAGGAAACGAACGATACCTTACAAAACCAGATAAAATCCAACACTGTGAAGTTGTTGTTCTTTTTCTGTTATTATTTTGAGGTTTTATTAATTAGAACTGGCTTAGCAAGCACAAGAAGGATTTGCCCGGAAACAGCACTGACAAGCACCTGCCAATAAACAACGTTTCCTATTATGCAGTTCAGAACACAGCAGCATTAATTTCACTTTTACGGGACGTGGATCAATATCGACCCCTGCCAAAGTGGGGCGAGGGGAGGGTGGGGATACAAAGACTATCCTACATATACTCCTAATAAAAGCATATGGTGAAGCCATTATTATTATTATAAGCTCAAAATGAAAAGTGGCGTGCAAATATTTTTTTTAAATAAGATGTATCTATGTCACAATCCATGCTCAAATGATTGCACTGGCATAAACCTTCTTTGAGTGATCTCAGGCTTATAATACCCCCTCAGCTTGTCTGTCTTTAGATGGGTATTATGTGGTGAAAATGGGATTAAATCCACACACGTATCCTGAATGTCTTGGAAACAAGATGGAACAGAGCAATGAATGCCCAGTTCACATTTCAGAACCACCATTTAAATAAAGAATTCTTTAAAAAACTCTTTAACTGCTGAAATACAATAGTGCATGCTTGTTTGGGCATGTATTTGCACAAAACATTTCAAGCCGAAACATTTTGAGATTCTTTCAGCGCACGTCCAAATTGTTCAGTAAGCATTCCGGCTGCTTTTGAGCTTGCCCCGAAGACACAGATCCCAAAGGCCAAAACTAGTAGGGTCCCACCTCCATTCTCAATTCTCTAAAAAGGAAGCTCAATGGAGAGAGAAACAGGAAGTAGAAGACAGTGAAAATGGTCTGGAGGGTTTCCAATTGCTCCTTCTGAATACCTAGCTGGCTGCGAATACATTTATGGCAGTTCTGGCTAGTAGGAGAAAACACTCAAAAAGGTAGCCGGAAATTGAACCTTTCCTTCTCTGTTTCAGGTTAAACAGTGGTTCTCAATCTGTGGGTCGCGATCCTTTTGGGGGTCGATCTACTCTTTCACAGAGGTCATTCTAAGACCATCGGAAAACACATAGGAACCAAGATACCGCTCCTCTATCCGTCTCCAGGCGGGTCCGCCCACATGCAGATACACCCACATACAAATATCACATCATCACGTCAACCCCATCACATACACCCCATACAAATACAGTAGAGAGCAGCTACTGTGTATAAAGCAGCAGTATTGGAGGTAAAACACTTTTACATTCAGCTGTGGTTGACATGAATACTATGCTTTAATTATGTTCAATTTGTAACAATGAAAATACATCCTGCATATCAGATATTTACATTAAGATTCGTAACAGTAGCAAAATGACAGATATGAAGTAGCAATGAAAATAATTTTATGGCTGGGGCTTAGGGTGAGCTTGTGGGTCACCACAACATGAGGAACTGTATTAAAGGGTTGCAGTATTAGGAAGGTTGAGTACCACTGGGTTAGAACCATTCTTTAAGTTTCTAGGCAAGAGCCAACGTACTGTAGCCACAATAACAAAATCACTTTTTCCTCTGTTTGCATAAACTGTTCAGCCTAGCTTGCCTCCTGCTCTCTACTATAACCTCTTTCTCTCCTCACTCTGAACCCTAGCTGAATTCTGAAGGAGAAGCAATTCATTGTCATTTGTTGGTTGGGTGGAAAATGGTGGGCATCCTCGGTTATAGCCCACCCATCTCTGGGACTACCCAAAGGCACCTCCGGATGTTAAAAATGAAAAGTTGTTCTAAAAGATTTGACAGCCTGACTCAGAAGTTAAAAGGGCAAGCACTTGTGACAGGGCCTTCTCAGTGATAGCCCCCAGGTCATGAACTAACCTCACCTGTGAGGGGTATGGTCACCTTCACAATAAACATTTGGACACCTGGGGAAGATGCACCTCTTTAGTCTTTGGCTGAACAGCTCCCCTTCCATTTCTGTTGAAGAATTCAACTTCGCAGAGAATGCTTCCAGTAAGTGCACAGCAAACAGCATATATATGGAGCTCACAACCAAAACAAAGTCTCTATTTCATTCCAACTGAAAGGTTTATTTCTTTATGGTTACAGAATACATGCTTGTATGATGAATAAATGCATGGATATATGAAAAGAATAAAAGGTGTATGTGGTGTTCATGCCTATTTAACCTGTTTATTTATGCTGACTGTAATGCATTTGAATGTATTTATTGTAAAATTGCCTATACAATAGGCTCAGTTAGCAAGGACAGGTAAGCAGAAGGGCTTAGTTATTCTAACTAACATAAAGGAGGAGGAGAATACCTTGGAAGCAGCCAATCAGGGCAATGGCTCGTGCCAGGTGGGAGGTATTTAAACCACCTACCAAAGGGAAGGAGTTGTTGTTGCTGTTCTTTGCTGGGAAGATTTGGGGGTTGGAGGTTTCAGGTTATACTGATCTACACCCTGAGGGAAACTTACCTGCATTGATCCATACTTCTTGGGCTGTGATAAACCAGGAAGGGAAAACTAGGATAGCCTAGGGCATTAGGGAACTAGGAATGTTATGTGTGTGGTCTTTTTGTGAACACTGATACACTTCACAACTTGTTTTACTTTACCTTTGGAAACCATTGTAACAACAAAGCTTAAGACTTCTATTTTTTTACAAAGAAGAGTATTGCCTACAGTGATTTATTAGGAAACTAAAGAGAACACTACTTTAGAAGGGCTGCTATAGCTTTAAGAAGCAAGGAAAGCGGGAGCCAGAGAAAGTGAACAGCAGGGAGGCCGGTTAGAAACGCTTACCGCTTGCTTCAATAGAGAAAGGAGGAGGAGGGTAGTGTGCTCTCTCACACGAGGCTGGAAAGGCATGGCTGGTGCTGTTCTTTTCGCTACCAAATCTAAATATATTCAGGCCTCTTAACAGGAGGAAGGGGCAGGAAAAAAACCTGCCTTGGGTTGGGGGAGTGGGCCACCACCGTATACAACTTAACTGCTATCATATAAATGCATGCTATAATACTTCATTAATACTGAGACACTAAGAAACTGAGGTACATAAAGAAGGCTCAACATGAGATTATGGACAACATTTCATTCCATGTGAACACTTTAGACCAATCCTAGCAGGTGACCTGTTTTTGGTTGTCACATTGACCTGCTTCTCATAAAAAATTCCATTTCTCACAACACTACAATACTATTATGTCTACACACTACTGGAAAACAGGATACAAGATTACAGGCACTTGTTATTATTCAGCTCAAGACAGCCTTGTGGCCTACCGATGTAAGCCCTGGTCCTGTCATTACACTTCACTGGGGGAAAATGTCCTGACAATTTTTAGTCTCTGTTACTCATCATTTCAGTAACTTCATTTTTAATTGGATCTTTGTGTTATTTTTACTTTAACCTGCCTGGGCATAGGATGGGACAGAAATGGAAACAAAAAGAACTCTGGATCTAACAAAACGGCTTACCTCGAGCTCCCAAACCATCAACCCCTCTTACCTTATTAACAGATAGAAGTATATAGGTCTGTGGTCCCCTATTCAGTCCCTGCCACCTCTGAATATAGATAAGGGAGACATCCCTCCCCTCAGTTTTTGAAAATACGTGCACAGTAAGAAAAATAATTAAAGTCACAAGTTGCTCTTTAATCCCTGAGGTATAATTCAAAAATCTGCTTTAATACCATTGCCTCTATTGCAGTAAGATTATGAGAATCTTTTTTTTTTAACGATTGGGCTTTGCAATAGTTATTTTAAACAGTATTTTTTTCTAGCATAAAACTAGGTCGGATGGCGGACAGAATAGGGAGGCCACACGACTTAACCAGAGGAATGCATAGAGTATCTTGCAGAAAGCATCAGTGACTGTTTTCCTTTCCCTCTTCAAATATTTGTCAATGAACATTTTTCCTCTAGTTTTCTTCTTGTTATTGAACTGTACTGCAATGTACAAGATTAACACAGGGGTCTATCAAAAGCAAGAAAGCTGCAAATCGGTAATAATTTAAGATAACCGTATATTTTTAGAAAGTCAGTTCAGTGATATGTAAAATAAGATAAACTGTTAAATAATCAGCATGGGAGGCCTAAGTTCCCTCCAGAGAGAAAGCTTTAAGCTAGAAGCAGCCATGAGTAAAATTAAATTTTGTACTGAGCTTTTATATTTTTTCAGTCATTGAATGCTAGGTTGTGACGTGTTACAGGGCACAACCAATTATGTTCTTACAAATAATACAAGCTGCGTTTCCCCATCTATATACAACACTGGAGATACAATCTTTTCCTGAAGAATAAAAGACCTTCACCTCATTATGAATGGCTTGGAGAACCATGTCAACACAGATGTACTTGGGTATATCCAAATGAACATTCCTCAACATACTCACACAACTCTACACTTCTAACCCTAAATAAAGATTAATCTAAATAGAATTTAGGGTAGTCAAGCAAAAACTGGAAAAGTGAAAATAAAAAACTATCTTGCACACTAAAGGTGCGAGGAAAGAGCTCACATTTCCTAATACACTATTTTTATTTTTAATACAGATTTGGGTGGAAGGAATCTTATGCTACAATTACAAATGGAGATATCTTCTTAGCATATCGAACTTCATTATGCCCCAGCTATACCAGAGGCCATAAAAAATGGCTACTTGTGGCTCCAGCAGTTGGAAACTCTGCCCAAAAAAGATGTCATTTAGTTTGATGGTGAAAGCTGGTAGAAAAACAACAACCCTCCAAGCTCAGAGAACGTTTGAGGGAGCACTACTAGCCTGAGCTACAAACAAAAACAAAAGAGAAGCCCTGCTGGATCAGACCACAGTCCATCTAGTCCATCATCCTGTCTCACACAGTGGCCCAACAATTGCTTCCGGGCATTCTCCAGCAGAAGACAAGGCAAAACCTTTACCTGCTTTCAACACCATATTCTTCACTAGTTACCCTAAAAAGCACTCTACTAAAGTATTAATGTGATAACCTCCTGCAGCTACCTTTATGCTTGGGTTTTTTTTCTTCACCTAGGTGAATGCATTCAAGTACAGTCGGACCACTGTATCCACTGGGAATACATTCTGACCCCCACCGCGGTTATCTGAAACCATGGATAATCGCGTTCTGGGGTTGTGCAATCGCAGAACCAGAAGTTTTTCTGGCCTTCGGAAGGCCTATTTTGGTCTCCGGAGAGCGTTGCAATAGGTGTGTGATGTCACCGGATGCCTCCCGCCCACTTCCCACGCACCCCCCTACATTTTGGGATGGGATCTGGTGGGGTGACACACCTATTCCAACATTCAATGGAGGCCGAAATAGGCCTTCTGGTTCTTGGGTGCTTTCTTTTACGGCGCCCGCAGGGGGTGGGGCTGATCCAGTAACCATGGTTAACTGAAACCGTGGTTACCAAATCAGTGGATACAGGGATCTGACTGTATTTATGGACTGTTATCCTTTAACGGAAGGTATCTTAAGCTCTTTGTCACTCAATGTGTATATCTATATATTTTACTTAGCAAATCCTATGTTTGATACATACAGTATGATACAAATATATTTATTCTAAACGTGTACATCTAGCTATGTGTTAGATTCCTTGGAGTTTCTTTTTAGGGCTTTTTTCGGGTAAAGGGCTCTGTCTTTATAAAATCACATTTGATATGCTTAGACAAGATATCTGAGCTTTTCACATTGCTAGATTAGGGGTATAAATGCATAAATCTCTTCATTCATCTATTGTGAGAGCTGCTAGCAGTGCAAAAGCTCACCAGAGAGCTAAGGCAAACAGCAGAGTCAAAGCTTCAGTGAAGAACATTTCCAGCATCTAAGCTCTATATTAAAACTGCATCCGTGAAAGGCCACCATCCCATCCCATACAATTGTGGGAACATGTTTCAGCTAAATGTATCATCTGATATGCTAAGGAGAAAAAAGCCACAAATTGGCACTTACATGTTCTCTCTTGGACAATGTCAGACAAAATATCCATAGCCTATCAGTGGGCTAGTTGTATCCAGGGCAGCCTGGCTCAACTGTGAAACACATGAACTGGCTGCTTCAGCAACACTAGGGAACTTCACAAACTGGCTGCTTCAGCATCCAACACTAGCAACCACTCAAACTGGCGGCTTCAGCATCCAACATCAGCAACCACATGAAATGGCGGCTTCAGCATACAACACTAGCAATGGATAAATGCAGAGATTTTTAACCTTTTTTACTGCACACCACCTTAAAATATTGGTGGTCCACACCAAGAAAAGGTATCTTTTAAAAATGTCATGCTGTTAGGTACAAATGCTCTGGAACTACTTTTATTTTTTATTTTCCCAAGCCCTGCCTTTTCCCTAGACGGCCCTTATCCCTAGACCACCCATGCCCCATCCTGTCTTACCATTTCTTCAGGTCTTCACAGAACCCTTATGAGGTTAAGAACCTAGGCATTAATGTATATTCCTAATTTAAGAACACTTCGATGAAAATTATTTGCCAAAGGTCAAAACAGGTTAAGATGGGAGTATAATTTGGTAAGGATGGCATATAGTTCTCCCAAACAAATAGTGAACAAGATATGGATAGAGATGTGCATGAATATATTTTTTTGTTCGATTTGTATCGAACTGAATGCAAGAAAATTCGTATTCATTTGAACAGATCCCCTTCAAATGTGGTAGGATTCGATACTATATGAATGTTCCATACAAATTCGATATGAATTCCATACGAATCCCATACATATTTGCTCAGATTGTGTCAAAGATGTCCTGAATCCACTCTGGATCCATTGCAGATATGACTGGGGCAGATGCTTTCCCACCTCCCAGGTTCACAAATGTAACAAAGCTTCGTATGAATGTTCCAAAGCATTCAATTCAAATTTGAATATCGGCCTTCAAATGCGCCAACATCTGATTAGAATCCAAATGTCCGAATTCAGTTAAACTCCTACAAATAACGAATAATACAAATATTCATGCACATCCCTAGGTGTGGGAGTTTCAGATTCTGAATTTATGTTGAACATCATAGGTTGACCTAATTTCCTCTACAGCTGCTTGAAAAGCTGAGTTTGTAGGTTAGAGATCCTCTGAAACAATACAGAATGGGGCATTAAAAGAAATCAAAAGGAGAATATCTAAGAAGAGAGAAGTAGTTTCAGGCAAACCACAATTTTATCCAGAAATCTATAAATTCTGAAATCTGCTTTCTCTCTTAACACACAGCTAATGCAAAATGCCTGTTTTTAAATCGGCCTACAAACCTGACCAGCATTCCATTAATCAGCTACAGGGATTTTTTTTACAAAAACTTCTTGTATAAGAAAATTCTGAGCTCTTACCAGCAGCAGCACTGTACACTGCCCATTCCATCTAAAGAAAAGCATTAAAAGATCAAGAATATCCTACAGTCTGTTCTTCAGAGATGGAAATATCATGTGCAGGTTTTAGAGTTTTAAAGAAATCTTACCCACTTTGCTTCATTTCCAGGTCATCAAACCACTGGATCAGAGAAACAGCAGCATTGTACATCTCTTGCGTTATCCAGGGCTCCTCTGAAACTTGTGCTGGTATCTGGCCAGAAAGAAAAGAAAATGTTAGTATTGCTTTTGTTATTCAGGAAACACAGCTGTGGATCTATGAAGCTGAACTTCAGAAGCTAAAAACTATTGCAACAGTGGAAGATTGTTTAATTGTCCAGTTACTTCCTTTTAAAAAAGGGCTGGTTCAGTCAGCTTAAAATAGGGTGTCTGTTCATAGTAGTAGCATAAGAAGTACAAGCAGAAGTAGTAGTAGAAGAATATAAACAAATATGTATCTCATTTATGGCAGTTTTTGGGCTATTATACTGTGTTCTAGTTTTCTTCTGAGAACCTAAGCTTTCGGACATATCTGTGATATTCGAAAACTTAGGTTCTCAGAAGAAGAAACCTGGGACATGGTATAACAGCCCCCAAACTGCTACAAATGAGATTGAATCCAGTTATGAAAGCCAACATACAACCATAACAAATATATAATTTTTAGTTTATCTACTCTATCCAACCCCATATTCCAAACGTCTCAGAGTGAGTTGCAAGAAGACTAAAAGTTTGACTAAAACAATGACAGTGCCTCTATGGGGAGGAGAGAAATGTTCTCTCAGCCAAAGGCCAGGGAAAGAGGTGCATTTTCACCTGTCTTCTGAACAATGAAGGTACCTGATGCATCTCAGAGGAAAGATTATTCCATAACCTGGGGGCTACAATCAAAAAGGCCCTCCTATGTGTTCTCACTCCCTAACATCTAAAGGGGTGAGGACCACCAAGAGAGCCTTAACAGCAGACCTTAGGGGACTGATGGCGAACCTTTTGAGCTCAGTGTGTCAAAATTCGCAAGAAAACCTAGATTAACTCGGGTGCTGTGTCACATCTAGAAATATCCATAATTTTGTAATATTTTGTAACTAATAAAAAAGTTACATTTTTGATATATGTATTGTATTAAAAGCAAAAACAAATCTTTACGTTAGTGACTTTTGCTGCTGAATTTCTTTTGTGAAATCTTCAACTGAAAGTTGGTATTTCATACACTTCAAGAACAAGCAAGCACTACACACCCAGGTGCTAGGTTGACCATGTGTGTCACCCAAAAGGGCTTGGCGTGTCACCTGTGACACACGTGTCATAGGTTGGCCATCACTGCCTTAGGGAATGGATAGGTTTAAATGGGAGGAGGCATTCCTTTAGATATTGAGAGATCAAACTGTTTAGGGCCTTATAAGTTAATGAGGAATTATTACTTACTGTACTTCTTTAAAATGGATTATATTATAATATTTAATATTGCCTTACCTTCCTGAACATAACTGGCATTATTAAGTCACATGAATTATAACCAAAGGAATGTGGGTAATGTGTTAATGAGGACATGTATCACAGCCCTTTTAATTGGTTCCTGATGAATTTTGATGACTGTAGAAAAATATTATTCAAGTCACATTAAGCACGCTTTAATTCCCCTCATCCTCAAACAGCACAGATCAAATATTTCTGGCTGTACTGAGACAAAACAGTGCAGGTAACAAAACATGTTAAATTTCACCACTTTCTAGGGCTTCAGAAAAAAATCAGTGTGCAGATCAGCATATGCCAATTAGCCCAATTTTCACAGGATTTTTTTTTAAATATATTTTTGCCAGGGGAGCCAGCTTTCTTGGAGACAGATTCTACTGCTGTTTTAGTTATCCCAGAGCTGTCCAAAGTGCTGAATTCATCTGCTTTCTATTCCACCTTTAACCATCCCCTTCCTCATGAGATTCAAGCTCACAAAGAACGGATGCTACATTAATTCCCAGATCAAAATCATAATGCAAAAATAAAGGGAAGAAATGAAGACCTGGAGGAGAAGGTAACAAGGCATGGAAGGGCAAAGAGCATGAGAAGACAAAGACAACTGATTATACATTAAGTGTGAAGTGGAAACAATTCAGACATTTGTGTATAGCTAGATTGTCAGACAAGTCCATGGCACAATTGTAACCACAACAGCAACTCACATACAAGGAAAAACCCTTCCGAAAGTAAAAATAAAAGGTAAATTCTTCAAAGCATTTCTCTATGTACGTAAAAAATTGCACCATACCAAACCTGAATATTAATTCTCCTGTTTCTCAGTAGCACTTCCCATCTAGACAACTGATTTTGGAAACTTATGAATGCAGGTCATCAGCTCCACTTCTGAGCCATGGCCTCTTTGAGTCATTTGGGATGGAGGGACATATTCACCATTAAGGGCCACTATGGAAGTATTTACATCTAGGGATATGCCAAACTTCTATTCATAAGAAATAAGAATGTAAGAGGAGCCCAGTTGAATCAGGCCCCAGCCCATCTAGTCCATGCATTTTTAGAATATGTATTTCTTTTTATTATTGTGACCTGCCTTTTGGCAACTGGTGGGATATAAATTCTTAAGATAAATAAATAATAAAATAAATAATTGCAGGCACCTAATAAAAATCAGGGAGGGCATCACACAAGGCAAGGGTCATCACAGAAAAAGTCCAACTCTGAGTCATCATGAGATGATATTCCATATCGTGGAACCTCTCAATGGTCTTCCAGCCACTATTTAACCATCGCTGTCAGGTAAATACTGTATATTCTGGCATAGAAGACTACTTTTTAACCCAGGAAAATCTTCTCAAAAAGTCAGGGGTCGTCTTATACACTGGCTGTTGTCTTTTTATACGGCGAGTATATCCCAAACTCTATATTTTAACTGGAAAATTGGGGGTCGTCTTATACGCCCAGTCGTCTTATACGCTGGAATATACAGTAATAGCCCAAACTAGACAGATCACAGATCTATTTCAGGATAAAGTTATCGTACTATGAGTCTGGAAAGGGCTTCTCAGAAAAAGAAGGAAAAGGAGAAAAGAAAGATGTATGTGTGTGCCACTTTTCATTGTATATTATTGTGATGTTATTGTTTTTTATATTTGTTTATGCTGATGTTATTATAAAAATAAAAAAAGAATAAAGTACTTATTCAAGATCCACCATATACATCACATCCAAAAAGAGTTCAGGAGGAGAATGAGACATGTTGTAACTGACAATCGCAATGTTAATTTGATTGGCCCATGGTAAATAGATGCATGTTCTGAGTATTTTCAGCACTGAGTAAGTATGCCTTGTAGCTGATTTCTCTCCTCAATCCTACATTTTCCTTACCAACCGTGCCAACTTAATTATCCAAATATGCAGCCAAAGCTCCCTCCAAGTTGCCCCTGAGTCAAGCAACTATATCCAAATGTCAAATTACAACATGTCAAATTGCTACTATTAGACTAATTTCAAAATATATGTGCTACAAGATTTGCTCATCATGAAAAGCAGACAATCTAATTAAAAACAGGCCAAAGCCTAAACCAGGGACATTATTTTTTTTTTCTCTTCTGAAAAAAAACAGATCACCACCTTGTGATCTTCCTCCTATCCATATGAGGGGAAAGTGGAAGTCTGGGAAATAACGCAGAATACTTTTGATTCAAAATGAAGGCAGGAAACCCTGTATAGTCAGGCCCCTGTATCTACTGGGGATACATTCCAGTTCCTACCATGGTTACCTGAAACCATGGATAATGCGAACAGGCCTTCTGGTTCTGGAGTCATGCAACACCAGAACCAGAAATGCTTTTCTGGCCTCCAGAAGGCCCATTTCGGCCTCCAGAGAGCTTTGGAATAAGCTTGCAACCCCACTGGATGCCTCCTGCCCACCTCCCACACACCCCCTTACAATTCTGGATGGGCTCTGGTGGTGTCATGTGCCTATTCCAATGCTCTACAGAGGGTGAAATAGAGCTCCAATCACATGTTCTTTAAGAATCAAATAAATAAATAAAAGCAACCCTTAACAAATAAGCCAGCAAACAAGGTTTTATGCCTCCGCTCTCTGGAAAGCATCCAAGAACTGAAGCTGCCTTTTAAAAGCTATTCCACAGTTGCCCTAAAGGTACAAAATATAACAGTATCTTTCTATTTGTTCCTCTTTACAAAACACAACAAAAGGCTGCAGCTAGAAAGGATAACAGAGGAAGGAGGAAAGAAAAGTACAAATACTTTAGAGGAAAAAAATACTGGGAAGTTAAGAATGTCAAAGATCTGGAGCAGTTCATCTTCTTCATGAGAGTCTTAAAATTTTACAAGGTGTATCAAACTAACCTATGGTAGATATGGGAGCCTCCATGTTGGAGAGCCAGGCAGGATCCCTCTAAAGGCCATTTGCAGGGAGCTGAGAAGAGATGGTTTTGCCTTTGTCTTCTCCTTTAGATGCCCTGAAGCAATTGATGGGCCACTATGTGAGACTGGATGCTGGACTAGATGGGCTATGACCTGATTCGGCACTCTTACATTCTTATGTTCTTGACAAATCTATCCTGGAAAAAAGCTTTCCCGGCCAAGTTCTTGGTTCTCTTTTAGGTGCTACCTATCATCCAGAATCTTTCACAGTCACATCATATATTATATAACCTACCCTCTCTACGCTGTCTATGGATGCCAACACATCCCTGTCAAATATATGAATGTTGACAGGATACTGTTAGAACAGAAGAGATATTTTTATTCTTTTCCATGCATCTGGGCTTCAATGACTGTGGAAGACTATTTGTTCACCATCAGCTGACACTCTTCTTGTAAAAAGTTATGTCTGCCTGAAGTGCAGAGCCAATTAATTTCTCCAACGCATACTGCCCCTTCTCCTGCATAATCAATTAAGTCTGAAACCATTAAACCAGGTCTTCATTGTTTAGGTCCCCTTATGTTAACAGTGTAGACCCTTTAAAATAATGGGTACCTGAAATCCTTGTCTTAAAAGAGATCATGCAAAACTGTGAAATTTCTCACTACTCCAGGGAACAAAAGAAAAAGATTGTGTGGCCTACACTTGTGTGCTGCCCAACCACTTTTCTGCCCAGTTTTGGTGGTTCAAAATTTCTGATTATCTGAACTACACTGAGCCAGTTTCAACATAGCTGAACCAGGAGGTCGCTAAGCCTGAGACAGCTGTCACAACTGGAGGGTAGGATCAATCAACCAAGTTTTCCTTTCCTTCTCCTCACAGTCCATGCTAAGGAATGAAGTGTGCATATATATATTGCAAGCTTTCCTCTGGATCTATCAAGTCCCTGGATGAAAGACTTCCTGGCAAGCATATGCATGACCATCTTGGCTTCCACTGTACAAGAAGGGTAATTTTTTAAAAAAGAAGAATGCCTGTTTTCCTCTTGTCTTCTTCCTAATGGTACAAAATGAATTTTTTTAAAAAAATGAAGAGACTACTTTTCCAATTGACAAGATGTAGAGTAAAACAGTTTTTTAAAGCCATTTTTATATGCTGATTTTTAATACTGCAAGAAATACTTGTGCAGTTTTATATACTTTGATTCTTTCCCGTGATCCTGAACACCTGGGATAATTTGCTTTAGCTTTCTCTTACTGAGCTGCCTTTGTAAGCAGACCGAAATCAAAGATAATTGTTTTCCATACCCTGATATGATTAATGATATGCTTCAAGTCGTCAAGGTAGTATTCTTCAATAGCATGAGGTTTCCCATCTACTTCAAATACACATGCTGGATATATCTTATTGTGAACAGAAAATGAGAAATAGTCGGCAAACTCTTGGCAGTTGATAGTTGCAGACATCAGAATTACCTGTTGAAAGCAGACAAAGAGATTCTGAAATTCCATATACTGCTGCAAACAAACACTTAAAACTCCCTTAACCTTTGGAAACATTAAAGTTTATATCTCACCCTATACCAAAGATTAAACCACAAATAAATAATGGCAAGATGATTAAAATTAACGTGCTCAAGAGAAGAAGACAGACTAATTAGTCAACAACAGGAGACAACAGGTACTGTACATTCGGAAATAAGCAATGGCAAACCACTCCTGTATCTCTGCCGAGAAAACTGCACAGAGGTGTCTATGGCAGTGCCCATGCAGTCAATCAGGAGTTGGCCAAGACTTGATGGTACCCAGCAATGTCTCCAAGGCCCAGGTATTGGGAGACTGCAAGTCGAGCAAGATTTTTTTCCCTTTACTTCATTTTGATTAAATTATTTTTTAGTTACTCACAAGATCCAATAAAATCTGTCACATTGTCCTCCCCCTTACCCTCCCCCGCCTCCCCCAAGTTGGCCAGTTCTGTAGTAGTCTTTTATAGTCTATTTGTTCCATGCTGGAGACTATGTTTATTATACTTTGTATGGCTTGTTTCCCTTTTCCATTGAAGGTAGGTTAAAACTCTTGACCATATTTGCACTGATGAGTACAATATCGCTTGTCCCATATATTTTAATTTCTCTTCTTTTACAAAATCAAATAACACTTGATCTCCCACATTGCTATACCACTGGAGAATATCCAGTGACTCTCATTTAAAAGTTGGGCCTGGAAAGGCCTTGTTATGTTTTTAAACTTTATACTTCACCTCTTTTGTAAATCACCTTGTATTTCTAAAAAATGCAATGAGGAGGAAGGGGGGGTTATCTATCTTAATTCTCAGTTTCATAACCAGAGGTAAGATTTTATCAGCAGAGGATCCATCAAACAAAGCCAACCAAAATCTGATCATCAAAAGCTTGCAAGAATGACCATTGCATGTATCACTACCACCATATTTATAGACAGCTGAATTCATGAGGAGTGGCCTGAAAGCCCATGGGTACCACAGGGGAACATTATTTATGCCAGGACTAACAGCACGCAAAGCCATGAAATGACCCAGCTGGCACAGTCCTTTCCCATGTGCAGAGATGGCTTCAGGGCAATCCCAGCTGTGTCTCCTGGCCTTATGAGGTGGGATTGAGTTGGGCTGACCTTTTCAGCTGGAGCGCCAGTAATAGTTAGCAGCAGATGGCAATGGTAAAAAGAACAAGAATGGAAGCAAGGAAGAAGGAGAGCGAGCAAGGGATGAAAACAGGCTTTACAGTTCTGTTACTTTACAGTTCTCTCACTACAGGGATATCCAGCCTCCTAGAAAGAAAATGTTGCTGGATACAGATGTAGAAACTACATCTAATAAGAGTCGATGGGATCAACGTAGGAGAGTGATTTATCTCAGCACATTTGAGTATTTATATTCCATCCTACACTCAAGGATTCCAGGGCAGGTAACAACAATAAAAAGATTTTAAAATGTAAAACAGTATAAAATCTGCCTCGCGGAATAACACTTTGAGGAAGTTAAGCATCAAAGGCCTGAGTGAAGAGGCAGATTTTTAAACAGCCGTATTTGCTACCGAGCCTAATTCAAGGTGCTAACTTTAGCCTATAAAGCCAAGAATTTATTTATGTATTTATTCATATTTATTTGCATTTTTATCCCACCCTATACTGAAGGGTCTCAGGGCAGGTTACAACATATAAAATTAACACATTAAAACCATATTAAAATCATGACAGTGCCTGAATATGGGGAGGAAAAATCTGTTCCTTTACTTGGCCAAAGGCTACAGTAAAGAGATGCCCCAAATGACTTGGGCCCCAAATATCTAAAGGAACACTTTCTTCCATACTGGCCTGCCTGTACCCTAAGATCTGTGGGGGAAGCCCTCCTGATTGTACCACCATTCACAGCAGCAAAATGGGTGTGCACCTGGGATAGGGCCTCTTCAGTGGTGGCTCCCAGACTGTGGAATAATCTCCATCCTGAGGTGCATCAGGCATCTTCACTCTATGTATTCAGAAGGGCTGTGAAGATGCACATCTTTACCCCAGCCTTTGGCTAAGTAAGGGAACAGCTTTCCTCTCCACATCCAGGCACTGTTATGGTTTTAATAAGCTTAATATGTTATCATTTTAATGTGACCATTTTTGCCCCACCACAACAGTACAGGAGGAAATTACTGTCATACAGCCATCAGTTATTTCCAGTCATTATCAGGTTATTTATTTCCATGGCCGTTTAGAAGTATATTTTTCAAGAATCACAAAATAAACATAGCAGTAAGCTTTACACAAATACCATTGGATTAAAATAAACACCACATATTTTTGCAGAAATCCTAACTGGTAGCTCTTGCTTACCCTCACAAACCGTGAATTGGTTCGCAGTAGCTTTCGGACTACAAGCAGTAAGAAATCCATCTCTTCAGTACGCTCATGTACCTGGGAGTGATCAACAGATGGCAGAGATTAACAGAAACCTGGGGACTAAGAACATCAGAAGATAATAAATGATCTACTGTCTCAGACCTGTTGCCCACGGCTTCTAGAATGGATGCCTAAGTAAACATTCAGGCTGGGGGGACAAGCAGGATGCCTCTAAGGCCTCTAAGAGGACGCACCTCACTAACTTACCACAGCCCAGCCGCAATTTTTCCAAATTAATTTAGCAATTTCCCAGTTATTTTTGTTTAGTCTCAGGAGAGCAGTCTTCTTCCACTGTGTACCCCTTCAACTCTGGGGAGAGGCTGTGGATCTAGCTTGCTCTATTCCTGTGCTACAGCTCCTCCTTGGCATGAACTTTTAACTTTATCTCAGCTTACTTCATCTATGAAGATGTGGGTGTATTCTGAAAGGCATTTGGCTCCAACTATCTTCTGAAGAAGAACTCCAGTCGTTACGTAAATCAGTCTTGTGTCCTTTGTGGCAACTTTTTCTAAGCCAACCTGAAATTTTTTAAAAAAACACATTTACTTTTAAAGTTTATTTCAGAGGTACCGTGAAAACTATGAACTTGTGCAAAACCAGCACATTCCAAGAAACTGTAAGAATACATACAAGACTTCTAGGGCCTTGAAATGCAGTGCTAGTTAATCTCATTTCTATATTCTGCCTTCTACTACTATGGTCAGGAAGATGTTACTCTTCCCTGAGAATTTGCTGAATCTAATTCTGTTTTTTAATGACTTCAATTAGTTTTTAACGGCTGATACTGATAACATTAATGCACTGTTCCTAACTGGATTTGTTGCTTACAACTGTTGGAATCCATTCTCAGACCAGATCCTAAGGACAGAGATGGCTACAAATATGAAGCAGTTTCATCCTCACAAAACAATCAGAAGTACTACACTACAAAATTATTAACTTTCCCAAAAACCAAAAAAATACTAGACTTTCTTAGGTCGATGCTGCCCTGGCTGGCATAGTGGGCCAGTAAGCGTGCTAGGAGCTACCCTTCCACATACTGGCGTGGTTTAAGGGAGGCCCCAGAAACCAACTCCAAATGGAAGAAAAGAGCAAACAGGTTATCCATTCCAGCACCAAGATTAACGAGTTTCACTGTTGTACCTGGTAGCCCACATATTCACCAAGAGGCCACGACCGCTCCTTGCTAATCCACCTTGCAATACTGCTTGCACCAATTTTCCTAGGCTGAGTAACAACAACGTTGCATTGGACAGAGCGCTGCACGCAGTGATCCAGAATATACTGAGGAAGCTGAGTGCTTTTGCCACTCCCAGGAGATCCAAGTATGATGACTACCGAGTGGCTTTCAATCAAAGAAATTATCTTAATTTAAAAAGGAAAGAAAGATTACAGCAATGAGTTAAAAGGTCCTGGAACAATGACAAACTAAAAACATTCAGATGTTTCTTAAGAACATAAGAACAGCCTTGCTGGATCAGGCCACAGGCTTATGGGCATCTCAAGCAGAAGGCAAAGGCAAAACCTTTACCTGTTCTTGAATCCCTAAAAATGACCTTTGGAAGCATTCAGCCTGTCTCCTTAGCCTAGAGGATGTACCTAGATATCCATTCTAGTTGACATTGATACACATGTCCTCCATGAATTTGTCTAACCCTTCCTTAAAGCTATCCAGATTGGGTGCTGTTACCACCGCTTCTGGCAGCAAATTCCATAGACAGATGATTTTCTGGGTGACTAAATACTTCCCCTTGTCTGATCTGACTCTCCCACCCATCAGCTTCACAGAGTGCCTCCTGGCTCTAGTGTTGTACAACAGAGAAATTATTATTTTCTCTAACCACGTTTTCTAAACCATGTATGATTCTATATACTTCGATCAGGTGAATATAGCCTTCCCCAATTTCTCCATTTTCTAATTACTTCATTTATTTAAAATATTTATATACTGCTTCCTATTAAAATATAATCTCAAAGCAGTTCAGAGCATGGTTTAAAAGGAATTATTTTATTGTCACTTTCCAACAAATTCCTCAATAAGAAAGATTTCCTCTTTCCTATGCACAGCCTTGGCATATGTTCAATTTTTGTTTTCTCTTTGTGTCCCTTGACTATTCCAGCTTTAACATCGCCTGTCGTTAAGGTGGCACTGCCCACTCCTGTTCACATTTCCATTTGGAACCTGCAAGCTTTCTTCATTCGCATCCCCAAATCCACTTTTTACATTAAATATTTTTTCAAAAAGTCAACTCCTTGTTTTCATGTCCTAATCTAGCAACATTAACCTTGTCTTTGCTTCCCTTCATTGTTTGATGGACTCTGATCATTCCCCTTGGTTGAACCTCCTACAGGTCATCAAGCTTTAGAACAAAAGCTCTTTAGCTGGGAGCGTGAAATGCATACCCACTCTCATTTGGTGGAACATCAAGTAAAATCAGGGCATTGTACAATAAGATTTATTTTTGTTTTGTTTTATGGAACTAAGCAGCATATTCAGGAATGACAATCGACTGCTTCTCCAAAGAGTCTTGCTTAGGGCTACTATTACAGCTCCTTAGACACCTGGATTTAAGTCCTTTTCATCATTGGGATCTCTGAGCTTGCTCTCTTTTGTGAAGGCCTAAACCATGCAGATGGAACAGCAGTGTGTAAATACATTAAAGAGAATGTGATCCTTAAAAGCATGAGTTCTCAAAGTGACATCATCCAGATGTTACAGAGCAATTCTCACCAGTGGGACTGGCAGAGAATCCTGGACATGGAAGGCTTGGGACTGCTTCAGAAACATCTGGAGGAACACTGCTTGAGAGCAACTGTGCCACATACTTTATACAGACTTTTATAATCAGTTAGGACTAACTTATTAAAACACTGAACTATGTACGGGAAGGAAGCTATTAATGTACTGTAGAGCCCAAAACTTCATAAACTGATGGATAAAAGCCAACTAAAAACCAATAAAGCCTGCAGCAGGGTGCAAAAGGATGCCACAGTCTTTGTCAGGAGAGGAAAAAAAGGTGCCTTTCTGATGTTATAAGGCTCCTAGCTCTCATCAATTTCTGTCAATCCAGCCACAAAGATGTTGCGAATAGTAGCTAGAACAAAAATCCATAGAACATTGCATTTATTGCCCGCAATAAAGCATACCAAGGACAACATTTCAGGTAGAAAGATGACACTATTTACCTCTTCTCTGTGCTTCAATATAGGCAAGTCAGGATATTTGTAATTGCTAAGTGGTACCTTAGGTGTAGGGACAGATTCAGCCTGAATCTCTCCTACCGGAGCTGGAAAGACAAACCAAATGTCCAAAGTGCACGTTAAATCAGAAAGTGTCTACCAGAGATACTAAAATCTTTTTAAAAATAATGTCTGCATTCACCATCAGAGTATCCATGCTTTATTCTAGTATATTCATATACAGTGGAATAAGTAACTAATGTCTTTTTAATAACTACCTATGATGAAGCAATTTGTTTCCACCATTCTCAGGGTACTTTGCATATTTCAAAGAACTCAAAAAGACTCTCAGATCTCTCCAACCATCTCTGTATCCAAACCTCTCTGATCATGTAAAAAACATAAGAGAACAGGAGTGGAAAACAGAAGTAAATACATATTTTCATCTCAGATTTATGAGATACTCAGTAGTAAGGTCAGGGAATACTTACAGAAAGGCTGTTTAAAAAATTTGTAGCTAGGCAAGATATACAGACTTCGGACTATAGCTTAGGACCATTAGATGACAATTAAGAGAAAGAAATAATTAAAGAGAACATGGAGATTGCAGGGAGGCTAAATGAATTCTCTGCCATTGTTTTCACTGATTAAGACAGAAGGAAAGAGACAGAATAATTAAATTGGATAGTGGTAATCAAGGAGTAGATCATCATGTGTCTTAATAAACTAAATGCTAACAAGTTACTAAGATCAGACAGCAGCCATCTGAGAATTCTAAATGGACTCAAAACGTGAAATTATCTAGTCAGAATATATAACCTTTACTTAAAATCAGGCCCTGTAAATGAAAAGACTGGAGGGTAGCAAATGTAGTACGTGTCTTCAAAAAAGAAACCAGCAATACTTCAAAAAATTACCGATCTCAGCTTAACATCTGTTTCAGGTAAAATGACAGAAACCATAATCAAGGTTAAATGTGCATGCATACAGAAGAGCAAGCACTGCTGAAGTAGAATCAGCATGGCTTCTGCAGATGTAAATCATGCCTTACAACTTTTTAGAGTTCTTTGAGTGTATTGATAAATATGTGGATAAAGGTAATTCAGGTGACATTGTCAAAAGCCTTCTGAAAGTCTGAAGTCCCTCATACAAGGCTCCTGAATAAACTCATCAGTTATGGAATACAAGAACGGATTCTGATCTGGATTGGTAACTGACTGAAGAACAGAAAAAAGACAGTAAGCAATAAATGGACAATTCTTGGAGTGTGGAAGGAAGTAAAAATTGGGGTCCCTCATGGTACAGTACTGGGACCTGTGTTTTTTAATTTTTTCATAAATGATCTAGAAGTTAGGGTAAGCAGAGGGATAGGAAAGTTTGCTGATAACACTGAATAATCCAGGGTAGTAAAAACTAAAAAAGATTGTGAAGAGCTCCAGAGAGATCTCTTACATTAGGTGCATGCTAAGTGCAGAGTGATGCTCACTGGGATAAAGAATCCAAATTACACATATAAATTGATGGGAGCTGAGCATTCCGAAACAGACCAGGAAAGGGTTCTTGAAGGTGTTAAACCAGTGCATAAGAAGTTAAAAACAAATTCATTACTAATGGGGATTAGGAAGGAAATAGAAAATAATCTGGTAAGTGTCGCTGTGCCTCTCAATATATACTGAGCCAACATTTAGAATACGAGGTATAATTCTGGTCACCACAGAAAGGATATTGTAGAACTGGAAAAGGTGCTGAAAAGGACAATCAGGGTAATCAGGGGGCTGGAATATCACCCTTTTGAGATCAGGCTGCAATGTCTAGGCCTCTTCAAACTTGAAAGGTGACCCTGATGAATACTCTAATTGAAATATAAAAACCACACATGGGGTAGAAAAGGTGGATAGAGAAAAGTTATCACACAACACTAGAATCTATGAAACTGATGGGGAGAAGAATTATTTTTTTCCCCTACAGAGTCATTGATCTGTGGAATTTACTACCAGAAGAGGTGGTAACAGCAAACAGCCTTAATAGCTTTAAGAAAAGGTTGGAGACACGGAGGACAATATCATTAGAATGGATGCCTAGGTATCACCTCCAGGTTGGAGATACAGGCAGGATGCCTCTATTGGCCACCTTTAAGGATGCAGGATCAGGTGAAGATTTTGCCTTCATATTCTGCCCAGAAACACTTGGTGAGACAAGATGCTGAATTAGAGAGGCAGTAGCTTGATCCAACAGGACTCTGCTTAAGTTCTCCTGCTGGCCCTAACTCTTACCTAGCACATCCAAAGACTGTGTATTTTGGGAATACTCATCCAATAAGACCTGAAGAGTTTGGGGTACCCTATTTGGGGTAACCTAAGCTTTTCTAGCAGAATATAATGTGAAGAAATGTCCTTCTCTACATCAGTTTCAAAACACCTAGAATTGTTAACTGTTAATTTAGATCAAGGGTATTCAATTGTATCATGCCAGAGATTCCTGAGTAACAAGTCCTATCAGTATGCACTGGCCTGCCTGGCCAAATAATGGGAGCTGGATTTCAGAAAACATGTGGAAAGCCATGGCTGAGCCCACTTATCCAGATTAACATACTGTAGAACATTTTCCATTAGACGCACTTAAATAACACGATTTTGATTTCATACCAGAGCCTTCCTGAGCTCTGGTGGATTAAAATATGAGAAGGAATAAAGTCAAACTGGATAATAATAATATGTATTGCCATACATATATATCTACCAAGACACAATGACAACAGCATTACATAGGCTTGCTTAGATGTACTAATTTCTCTCAGCACTTTACTAAAACGATGATTTAACCTTTAAAGCAATATTTTTTATAGTACATTTTGCTTACTTCCATTTATGGCTAGCTATAAAAAAATCTGGATCCCTTTCTGTTCTATAGGTCTTGTCACCACATATGAATGCAGCATTCACCACAAAAGGGGGAAGAGAGGAAGTGTCTAAGTGGAAGATTACCTTAATTTCCATGCCTCTGCTGATCCAGCATTAGGTACAAATTTTCAAAATACCTGGTTTTTCTGACAGCAAAAAAAAATCTGGTCCTTTTGCAAGCAACACACACACACACCAAAAAAAAAAAAAACCCCACATGCTGATATAGTGCTTCAATTCTTCCAAAATACAAATAGGATTTGACAGCTGAAGCAGCATCGGATTTTTCCACATAGATTTGCAGTATCTCTCCTCATTCTATTTTGCTAAAATAGCAAATTTTGCCATGGTATGGGTAGAGAAGGTCCATTCCCTTTCCAAGACTGGAGTAATAAGCTATAAGTAAAAGACCTAATTAACTCAGGTTTCATAGTTTAAAAGGCCGACCTGTGCATGTAAAACAGAAGGGATTAAGAGTACTACTTTGGTGGGGACAAATGCTATGTAATACTGAGCTGCAATATTTGCTTAATGAGGTCATTCTTTGGCAATCTAGTACTTAAGGTTATCTTGGACTACAACTCCCATCAGTAACTAGCACAACTGGTTGATATAGCCCAGTGGTTCTCAACCTGTGGGTCGCATCCCCTTTGGGGGTCGAACTACCCTTTCAGAGGGGTGGCGACGAGTCTCCCGCCACCCCTCCCTCCCCCCTCCAAGCTGCCCCGCTCCCATGGCTGGGGGTCTCTACAACATGAGGAACTGCATTAAGGGGTCACGGCATTAGGAAGATTGAGAACCGCTGATATAGCCCAAACCATGCAACATGTAGCAGCACTGACTGACACCTTGGAGGTCAGGGCAAAGCACAGGAGCAATTCACTATTAAGCCTTCAAATTGCCAAATGATACTCTGATTCATTGCAAACAAACATTCTGGTTGCTGATATCAAAGCCTAGAACCAAATCACTACCCAGCCTTCCTTGCTTCCTACTGTACCAGCTGACAAAGCCATTTCAGAGCCAGGCATCATTTGCGTTCGCTTCCCCCTTACGCCACTTTGTTTGTTCAAATTCCCATATGAAAATTGTCACCTGCACCCAAAACACGGTTTAAATACATACAGTTGAAGATTGCAACTACAAAAGTTATAATACAGTGTCAAGAATGGGAGGATGAAGTACGCATGGGTGTATCTTATTTGGTTTCTTCCCTATGCTTTTGGAGATAGCTGCGATAGCCATCTTCAGTAGGGATGTGCACTAATTTTTTTGACATTCTATTCAAATCGAATACCCAAAAATCAGATTTGAATCTGTTAAATTCAAATTTAACAAGATTCAATTCGTTTTTACCAAATTCAAAGCTATTAGTTTGAATTTTTTATTTGAACCTGCACATATGAATGTCAACAACATTTCTATGTGCCCGTATGCATCTTCCCCACATCCATACACATCCATATGCATCCCATAGTTATCTCATATGCAACTGTTTTTGTCCCGTACGGATCCGTACAAATGTGTATGGATGAGGGAAAGATGTGGATCTTCAAGTATGCACCATGTACGAATCCATACACGTACAAATATCTGGATAATTCGAACGAACAGATCCAAAATTCAAAATTCAATTCAAATCTTTACATTCGAATTTTGGGACATTCTATTTGAGTTCAAATGTTGAAATTCGCCACATCTGACCAAATTTTGAATTCCTAGGAATATTCGTACACATCCCTAATCTTCAGAGGATTCTGCTCCTCTGAAGATGGATATTGCAGCTATATCCAAAAGCTTAGGTTCTCAGAAGAAACCTGGAACACAGCATAACAGCCCCAAAATGCTACAAATAAGACTGAAACCGGCAGTGAAAGCCTACATAAAACGTGTGTGTATGCATGTATACATGTATGTATGTATTATGTATGTATGTATGTACGTACGTACGTATGTGTGTGTGTATGCATGCATGCATGCGTGTATGTATGTATGATAACATTCCTGTATTGGCAAGTAGCTACCAACTGACTGGAGTTAAATGTTAAACTGCTTAGTTATCATTGCCATACAATTATAGGCACTACACTCTGGAATAAGAGTTTAATTACGACTACAGTCCATGTGTTAAAAAGCAACAGCAAGTCAACCAAATAAATTATATCAGACATGTAACATACAACTCAGACTTCAGCAGCCTTCAGCTTCAGGCCCTTTTGTTGGCTGAAGACTACATTCTATGCTTCATCATCATGCACTAATGGCTTCCTAGGATGTCTTTCACAAGTAACATGCAACATCACTGTCCGTATGACACAACTAGAACACCAGGGCTACCTGCCTAAAGATGAGGCAGGATAAAGAAACATTATCAGTGAAAACATCAGGCTCACCTGCATTCAAAAACTAAAGATATGGGAGAAGGCTCCAGGCTAATTTACTACATTTGAGGAATCTATACAGAAGAGTCTCACTACGAATGTTAGGAGGCAGAAGTTCTGAACCAGCATCAATGAAGCGATGTGAGACTCCAGCTACCTAACGTTTGTCAAAATAAGCACAGGAACCAGTACCCCACAGGTCTACCCGTGCTATGCACCACAGACTGGATGCCCAGATGAGATAAAAGAAAAATTCTGGAATGGTTTCAAAATGCACCTTCAAGACATTGACGCCAACAAACTCCTTCTCATGGGAGGAGATCTCGGTGAACTCCTACAAGAGATGGCCGGAGTGCTCACCGTACTTCTCTGAACAGCCTGAAGCCTGTGACATGGTGCTTGTATACTCCTTTTTCAAGAAAAGAACACCACACTTCATAACTTACAGCAGCAAATCAACAGCACAGAGCTACTATTGGATGGTACAGTGAAAAGACAAAGACAGTAGTTAACACAAGCATAATCCCATCAGACAAAATTGCCACCCAACACCAATTACTAGTTCTCAACACCACCTGAAGCCATACAAGTCCTATCACCAATCCTAATTACACCAAGGCATGGAAATTACTGGAGCATCAAGCTGAAATGACTAGAGACACCAGTTTCTGATTCCAGCAAAAATATCCTACACTAGGCCTATTCGCACTTGGCTGTATTCTAGGATATATCTCGGCATAGGGACCTGTGCTCTGGGTGCTACTACAGACTCTGGCAGACCTCCCTTAGGGCCTGCTGTAGCCTACACTAGCATGTGGACAGCAGGCCCCTATTCCAGGATATATTCCAGAATAAAGCCAAGTGCGAATAGGCCCACTGTCTAGTACAGGCTGATTGAACATTTTAAAACTTGTGCCATAGCCACTGTACAAACCACAAAAACCAGATTTGCTTCACCTCACTCACTCACACACATTTTTATCCCAGCCTACACCCAAAGGTCTCCAAGTGGGTAACAACATCTAAAATCAAACATCATTAAAACAACAACACTACGTATTAGAACAGTGGCGTCTGCAAGTGGGAAGGGAAAGTGTATCCCCATTTAACCAAAGGCCAGGGCAAAGAGGTGCATCTCCACTGCCTTCCTAAATGTGTTCACCTCAAGGGGGAGACTATTAAAGACCTGCACACTAGACTTTCAAGGCAAGGAATGCCTACAAAGGTTGGCTAAGGACAAGAAACTGCAACCACCACAGACGTTGCCAGGAGAATGAAGTCAGTCGCAACTTGAGAAACGACTTCTGAAAAGTTCACACCCTATCAAACTATACCATCAGTTAAGACGCACTGGATGGTACAAACAAAATCTACTGACTCAGTCTCTTCCCGTCAGAGCATCCTACTCTATGGCTTTTCCATCCCATTCATGCTTGCCACGGAAAGATGCAGTAAAAGTGGAAATGCTGCAAGGCATGCAGTGATGTCAGCAGCAGCTCTCAGCAGCTTCAGCCTCTCAGAATTGTGAAGGACACTATGAGGGAAAGCAGGGGGGAAATGGAGAGTAGATCCAGCTTGCTAGGGACAGAACCTCATATTCTTGGTCCCCTTTGGGAGGATCATATGGTTTGAAGGTGAATTTGTAAAGATGAGCTGTGACTGGCTACAGCATGTACAGGACAGAACAATGCACAGCTCTTTCTTGAAGCTGCCCTGATCTCTCTTGGTTCTTTCTCTCTTCGGTGCACCAATTCAAGACAGAAGTCTTCAATGAACAATTGTTTCCAGCTACATTCACACCAGGAAATCCCACTTACCAGGTTCATAAGAGAAAAGGATCATATGGCCACCAGAACTGCAGTTGGTAAGCATTGTCCAAGATCATATGCAACAGCAAGCCAGGATTAAGCAAAGACTCATTTATTATATTCAAATAATTAAAGAAGTAACACAGACAAAAAGTTCAAGGTATCTCAATTTACTAAACCAATACTATCAAGGTAGCAACCAAAATATTGTTCTCAGCATATTTTAAATAACATACACAAAATCTTTATGATTACACAAGCACTCAGAAGTGTTGATGAAACTGGCAAGGTTAACTCAAACCAAAGAGATATTAAGAGGCTTAATTCTGACTTGACTGTGTCCTGAAATACTGTTATTCTCCCCTCCCCACCTTTTTTTCCAAGAAGACTTTCTGCCCCGGTCATTTCTAAATATATTTCTTGGGAAAACTCATGTACACGATAGCTTTCTGTCACAACACTACAATGCTTGCTGGCTGCCCACCCTCTGGCAAATCCAGAGATGTCAGTATTGAAACATCAACAGCTCTACATGATTTGACCAACGCTAGAAGAGATTTCAGACTGCAAGGAGAAAATGGTTCTGGCAGTGTTAGAAAAATCCCAAGCTCTGCATTGCCAGGTGCTTAGATATTCGCTAGGGACGCTGAGGAACCTGAGTGTGACTTTGCTTCCCAGTAATGAGTCAGGCAGGTAAGAAAAAAGATCAGAAAAAATGCAGGATAGAAAAGACATTACATTCCTGAACTAATCTGGTTTTGGATAAAGCGCATTCCTTGCAAAGTATAACTATTTTGTTCAAGTTCAATGTGGTTTCCTCAGGTCTAATGCATAAAAATGTGATCCAGAAGGACACTCATCGGAAGAGTATTCAGAAGACATCACTGGGAGGTTATCCTCAATGGTGTGGCCAGCTGCACGACCGTGGAAGAACTGAGGAGCCTTGCAGTTGACGGCTGAAGGAGGGAAAATTCTGCAGGGCTCCCCCTGGCAGTCGTGGTCAGCTACAGGCACTGGAGATAACCCACAGTGAGTCTGCTCCATCCGTCAGGGATTAGGCACACTTACATCCTAGCACCCTTAGTGCAGTCAGTTGACAATGTATCTTAGATCTTCTCTTCTACAGTACTTTAGTTGAACTAAAGAAACAGTCTTGCTATTACTTCTGTCAAAGTTCTGGTGCTTGGGGTCTCCTTGAGTAATATGGAGTACTAGACTCTCATTATGTGTGAACGTATATTTCCTACAGAACGGCATCTTGTTAAGAGAATGAGATCTAGAAAACCACAATTTCTGATTTCCCCTTTCTTAGGCACAACAGGGGCCAACCTTCAAAACATATTTGACTGCCGTTTTGGCTCATACATAAACAGGCAGAGTAACAAATCTTCTCTAGTAAAGACACAAAAATTGTTATCAGTAACACCATGCATAACAAGGGGATGCTGAAGTCCAGCTCCATTAAATAGAAGGCACCTCTCATTCTCTTGGATGAAATATGCAAAATTAGATGGTGTGACAGTTACGTCTGGTGGTAAGCAATATTTCTAAGAGACCCGCCCTGGAAAGACATCTGTTGAGTGTTGAAGAATGAAGGACTTAATTCCAGCAAACCACCGGTACAATTAAAAACAAAAGGTGTTCCCTGCCTTCAGAAACGTATGCATATGCATTATGTTTACATATATATGCATGTTTATGTAGACACATTTTAAAATATACACACACATATGCATACACATATGACTATATATACATACACGATAATAATTTTATTTATTTAAAGAATTTATATCCTGCCCTTCATCCAATATATATGAATATCCACATGCAGGCACCCATCCTACTTACTGGTCTCTGTCTAAAGGCATTCTTAGCAATTTATCAAATGCAGAAAATTTCTCCATCCACTCTATATGCGGATGACTGCTTTTATGTATAAAAAGAGAAAACAGGGAGGATTTCCTACCTGGTTCACAGGGAGCCTGGCCATGGTTGGTCAGCACAAGTTCTTCTGTTTCAAGTTGTCTGTATCTTTCAACATACTCAACTCCAGCACTCTGAGTTTTTATCCTAAGAGTTGGAAAGAGAGGAAAAAATATAGACTTTATTAAAGGCCTCATCTGAGAACCTCCTCAAAAATACACAAAAAAACCCACACAAGTCAGTCTTAGATTTGGTCTTTATTTTTGCATTCAAAATGTCATCTTTCCTGAACAAGATGTTCTACTTCCTGAACAGTGCAGAGGTAAAACTGCAAAGCAATAGGATTTTAACCTTTTACTATGACCAACTGAAATACCTCAAAGTTCTAAGAAAATACCAAGCTTAGTTAAGTGACATCTTGGAGGAGGCAATTCCCTATGGGACTGGGCCTTTTGTTAGCTTGTTGCTTGAAACCTGCCTCATCACCAAACTCTGAAAAAACAAGATAAGGAGGTCTGCATTTGGAACAAGAAAGCTTTGTTTACAATCAGACTGAAGGGACAGAAAGCTATTTAGGCCTTCTGCAATTTTACAAGCACACAAGCAGCTTCTCTTATTCCAGTTTTTACCCTTATCTTTACTCCTTCTGATGGCTGATAAAGTGATTTTAACTTTCCCTCCCTGCTTTCCGCACTTCTCACTTCTGAGTTTGTGTGCATACAATTATCCCCATAAGGAGGCATTTTGGAGGTGTGTACAGTGGACCTTTCTGTCATCATAAGGGTAACTAAGGTTCACTTTTCCCTTTCACCGCGCATGTTAAAGGAACTTCCCTGCTTATCTTCACCTTCACAACCACTTTACAGCTGGTTCTTCTACGTCTCTGTGTGGGTCTGTTCTCCCTCTCTTAAGTCCTTCTTAAGTCTTAAGTGGGCTTGGTCTTTTAGCTAAGGGGCTTCTCTTGAGAGGATAAGCAAAATAAAAGCTTTTGCTTTCTAAAATGGCTTTCCTTATGTCAAGCTAAATAATTGACACCTTTTAGCCTATTCCCTCAAAGCAAGTGAGAATACAGAAGCAAACGTAGCAATTATTATTAGGGTCACACCCACAAGCTGCTCTTGGCCTCAGCTGCCTCAATGTTTTTTTTGTGTGTGTTTTGGTTTATTTTGAAATATTTTGTATGATGTAAATTTTTATAATGTATTTTTATTATAATGTTTTGACCATTATTTTGCATTGCATAGTTTCGGTTTGCTGTAAACCACCTTGGGAAAATTCTCTTTTGGAAAGGGGGCATACAAATAAAATGGGAAATGAAATGCATTTCAATTATAATAGGTGTAACGTGATCCAAACTGGGACGAAGAATGGGAGCTGAGCTTTCTGCAATATAACCTGATGGTAGCTAAGCTTTCTGCAATAGACCAGGAAAGGGATGTTTGGGTTCTGGCTCAATTAAGGTGTCAACCCAGCGTAGATCAGCAGTGAAAAAGACATAGGAAGGAAAGGAACAATAAGTCAGCAAGCATCCTTGTACCTCTCTATAAATCTGTGCTGAGACCACATTTGGAATGTTGCTTATAATTTGCTCATCACACCTCAGAAAGGACATTGTGGGACTGAAAAAAGGACAGAAAAGGGGAACCAAAATGACCAGGGGGTTCGAGCACCTCCCTTACGAGATCAGGCTCCAACATCTAAGCTTCTTCAGCCTTTGAAGAAGTAATCTGATTGGAGTTCAGAAAAGGTGGAAAAAGTGGATAAGACATTATTTTCTTTATTACACAAGAACCAGGGGCCATTCTATCAAGCTGACGGGCAGCAGAGTTAGGACTAACAAGGTGAAGGTTATTTTTCACCCAGAATGTCATCAATCTATGGAATTTACTGCCAGAAGAGGTGGTGACAGCAACATTAACAAAGGGTTAGATAAATTCATGGAGGACAGGCATACCAATGGCATTAAAAGGCCAGTTGCCCATGAGAGTTTTTCTTTGGTTTTCTGCTTGAAAATACCCTGAAGCAATTGGTGGGCCACTGTGTGAGAAAGAATGCTAGATCAGATGTCCTGATTTAGCAAAACTCCTCTTATGTTCATAGATTTCACGATGAATTTATTACAGTTTTCTAACATTTCCTTAAAAGGCTGAATAGACACTAGCCCACCTAGCCATTTTGATATGGAATTTTCATTACACAGAATGCTAGTTTCCACCTAGTTTGCTCTTAGTAACGCAAAGTGACAGGATGTTAAGGGATGCAAGGCAAGGCAAGGAATTTAAGTGGGGAAAAAATAAGCAAGACGTACCAAAGCCACTGAAAACTGCACGCTGAGCTCAAGTATTTGTGACAGCATCCCAACTTTAATAATCCAGGATATTTTGAGGCACTTATTTTTCCACTTTAGTACCCAATTCTCCATTCCCGTATCAACATTTTTATTAGCAAGAGACTAGGGCATTTATTGAAAATGGACGCCAACCTCAAACCAAGCACATGCTGCGCTCTCAGCTGTGTGAATTCTCTGACACACAATTTGTATGTTTTTTCTCATCTCTCCCATAACGTTCAGTTGAAACATCTCTAAGAGCTAAGATACATCTTATGCTCAGGGTAAAGCTCCTGCTGAAAACTTCAGTCTTTGTTAAGTTCCCCTTTTCCA
Organism: Aspidoscelis tigris stejnegeri; assembly: GCA_023333525.1. Lineage (NCBI taxonomy): Eukaryota > Metazoa > Chordata > Lepidosauria > Squamata > Teiidae > Aspidoscelis > Aspidoscelis tigris. Next base: position 102,202,346 of record JALMGA010000003.1, on the reverse strand, counting down.
ATTTAGTTGCCTTCCTTATCTCTGCCACTATCCAAATCACTGGTTGTGAAAAGCAAGACTGGGATAAATGCCACAAGACATGTATGTGGAATTCAAAGATATATAACCATGTTAATCTAGATCAGTAAGGTTCTAGATCAGTAATGCAAGGTTCTGCACCTGGGCAAGAAAAATGAAAAAAGCACATATACAATGGGAGGAATTCGGCTGAGCAGCAGCACATGTGAAAAAGACTTGGGTGTCCTGGTAGATCATCAACTGAACATGAGTCAACAGTGCGAGGCAGCTGCGAAAAAGGCAAACGCAATCCTGGGGTGTATTAGGAGAAGCATAGAGTCCAGATCACGTGAAGTTATTATCCCACTCTACTCTACCTTGGTCAGACCTCATCTGGAGTACTGTGTCCAGTTCTGGTCACCCCAGTTTTAAAAAGACGCTGACAAGCTGGAGCAGGTTCAAAGGAGAGCTACCAAGATGGTGAACGGTCTGCAAACCATGTCCTATGAGGAACGGCTTAAGGAACTAGGAATGTTTAGTCTAACAAAAAGAAGACTGAGAGGAGACATGATAGCTGTCTACAAATACCTCAAGGGTTGTCACAGGGCAGAGGGATCAGCCCTGTTCTCACTCTCTCAAGGAAGGACTAGAAACAATGGGGTGAAACTGCAGGGGAAAAGATTTAGTTTAGATGTTAGGAAAAAATTTCTAACAGTAAGAGTGATCAACCAGTGGAACAGGCTGCCACGGGAGGTGGTTGGTTCCCTTTCGATGGAGGTCTTCAAGCAGAGACTGGACAGCCATCTGTCTGAGATGGTTTAGGAGATCCTGCCTTGAGCAGGGGGTTGGACTCGATGACCCAGGAGGTCCCCCCTCCAACTCTACCATTCTATGATTCTATGATTCTATGAGTAAGCAAAGGGATACAGTAGCATCTTAGAGACTAACAGAGAGAAAGAAATTGGTAGTGTGTGATTTCATAGATGAAGGCCATTTCTGCACTGGCTCTTATTTTGGATTATAGGGCCCTGCTGTCTAAATGCTGGTGCAGACTATAGTAGGATTTGCCTGGGGCTTATTACAGTCTCCCCTAGCATACAGACAACAGGGTCCTATTCTCTGATAAAATCCAGAATAAGTCCTAGTACACAAAGGGCCTAAGCCTACTTCATCAGATACAAGTCGTTAGTCTCTACGTATCATTAGATCCCTTACGTATGAGTGTCTGAACCTAACAAGAGACCTTTAAACACACCACTGTTACTTTCAGCTCCAACTTCATGGTAGATGAAACATATCACAGCATCCACAAAACACCAAATGCAGAGGTTACATGCTATGTTGTCTTGAAAACTCAGGGTGTAGGGCAAGGTTTAAATGCAATAAACATATAAACACATTTGTGTAAACTACCCAAACTAAAGGGGGACTGTTTTTCAGCAGTGCTTCATAGTGTTATCACTGAAAAACACCCCGTCAAGCCCCAAAGCTAGGAATTTTCATTCTTAGCTGCTGGGGGCCATAGGGGACTGGCTGCTGGGGAGCCAGTGTTTGGATCCATGGTGTCAGTGCAGATAGCAGCAATCTGGCCCGTGCCTTGGCACAATCCAGATCAGTGGGTCCAGTTAATCTGGATTTAAAATGGAAGGTAAGTGCAGGAAAGACCCTAAAAAGAGGAACTGGCTCAAGATCAACCAAGGAGCATTTTAGGGTAAAGTAGGTGTTAGAATTCTGGCTTCTCATGACCAGTTTTCTCATCGCTACACTAGTCACTACAGTAGAGGGAGAACTACGGTTTCTTCATTCAACACAAGTATAAGGAGGTTTTCTTTCTGTTGTTGCATTCAAGGCTAATAAGAATGAAGTAGATTTTTACAAATCCTGCTGAACCTTAAATTAATGCATTATATGTCATACTGTTAAATAATAACTGGGCATATTTTGTTTGAGATATATATTGGTTCTTGCTTCCATACTGAAATTGTAATAAAATTGTAATGAGTTTATATTCCATCCTATACTGTGAGGTCTCAAGGTAAGATACAATAATTAATATACATAAAAATGAAAATGAAAAGCACCTAAAATATATTACCCAGATCAGGAGGAGCAGAAATGCCTCTTCATTCAAAGGCAAGGATAAAGAGGTATATCTTCACCAAATTTCTGAATGTACGGTCATAAGAACATAAGAGGAGCCATGCTGGATCAGGCTGCAGCCCATCTAGTCCAGTGTCCTGTCTCAAACAATTGTTTCTGAGCATCTCAAGTAGAAGACAAAGGCAAAACCTTCACCTGCCCTCAAACACCTGCAAATGTCCTTTAGAGCAGTGGTTCCCAAAGTTGTCTGGGCTACGACCCATCTAATATAAGTTTACCAACTCGGGACCCACCTCTAGGAAATTTAACTGTTACCAATATGAATAAAGGACTTTTCAAATAACAAACAAAGTTTTAATACAATTTTTTAATTACTTAATTAAATAATTACATCAAAAAAGTTATTTCAAATACGGTTAAATTTCCTAGAGGTGGGTCCCGACCCACAGTTTGGGAAACCCTGCTTTAGAGGCATCCTGCCTATCTCTCCAATCTGGATGCACTTCAGAAGGATAGAGCCAAATGCACCTCAAAAGGCCATTCCATGGCCTGGAAACTATCATGGAGAAGGTCCCCTCGAGTTTTTTTCAAAGGACGGCAATGCGTTAATTTGAATAATTCTTTAACAAAAACAACTGAAATTGTGTAGTCATTTATGTTACTCCTCCAAATATAATCCATGGGACATTTCCACAGAACAAGTGAGGGCAAAGCTGAATGGAGGTTCACTTTGAGCTCTACAGTTTGATCAAAATAAAGTTCAGGGAGATCAAAGAGAGGCTTCCAATCAGTGGCTTCGCCATAAAAAACTTCACAATCACTATCTATGGGCCTTTTTTGCTTCAGTATCCAGAAGAAGCAATTACTGCTCCAAAGAGATGTTGGCATGGTTTAATATCACATTACAAGCTTTACTGGCCAAACGGGTCTCGTACTACACACATTCCTCACTTGCCCCCACTGTCCAGAAGGGAAACCATACTCACATTTAACCCGAATTCTCCAAAATCACAGAAGATCTGCCACATTAAAAACTGTATTACTATTTTATTAATTTAGATAAGTAACTATAATACGACTTGGGAAAGTCAGATTAAAAGTGTAGTCCTGTTGTATCATATCCTGTGACCTGCCCCAGGACCTTTGGGTGAAGGATGAAATTCAAATGTTAGAAATAAGTACAGATAAGTAATCCGAACACATTATTCTTTACAATTTCCAAGTTTCCTTCCTGAAAGGTTTGCCAAAAATGTGAATGCCGTCTTTTATCCAAGAGACTAATACGAAAGGAAATGGGGAAGAAAATGCATGGATTCAAAAATATTAATGCTGTACTGAAATAACTACTATGAAGTATAAGGTTTCAGAACATCAAAGCCTTGGCTTTACATTTATAAATACTTAAAAGACTGCATATACCTAACAAAATGAAATCAAAGCTCTGCACCAAACATCAGCTCTGTTGTATCTATCTGCCAAAACATCTTGCACAAAGTAAAAAAAAAAGCCCTGCTGGATTGAACCTATGGCTCATGTAGTCCAGCATCCTGGTCTCATAATGGCCAACCAGCTACATATGGAAATCTATGAGCAGAACTCAGGTTCTCCCAGCAGGCACCTTTTAGAAGCACATTGCCTCTTATAACAATAACAGAGGTAGCCACACTCTCACCAGAACCAGCAGCCACAGACAGTCCAGCATAAAACCTTTGTGCTATGTTCTCTCTCCCTCTCAGTTCCCAAGGGCAGCTTTCACACATCAGACTGGAACACCTAGGAGGTTACTGCAGTCCATCCAAGTCCTCTAGTGGCATAGTGGTTAAGAGCACCAGACCAAAACCAAGGAGTCCCTCATTTTAAATCCTCATTCCATCATGGGATCTAGTTATGGATAAAATAGCCTCACTGCCTTGTGAGTGCCTTCGGAAAGGCTAAAGGGATAAATCCCAGCAGAAAATCCAGAATGGGGTCTAAGCTGGCTGGACCACAGGTCATCTCTGAGAAACAGCCTCTCCATGTTTTGCTCTTTTCCACTGTTGGGGATGCAGTCCCAATGGCAATGCAATTTGCAAGAAGATCCCAAATGGCTACCAAGTAGGGATGTGCACGGATATTCATCAAGTTATTTAACATCTATATGAAGCCGCTGGGTGAGATAATACGGAGTCATGGTGCTGGGTGTTATCAGTACGCTGATGACACCCAAATCTATTTCTCCGTGTCTCATTCGTCGGCCTCGAACTCCGATGGCATCTCTTCTCTCAATGAATGTCTTCAGGCGGTAATGGGCTGGATGAGGAAAAACAGACTGAAACTGAATCCAGACAAGACGGAGGTGCTCATGGTAGCGGCCCCGAAACCAAGAATTGGGTTGCAACCTCCAGTCCTGGACGGGGTCACACTCTCCTCCAGTGACTGTGTTCGCAGTCTGGGGGTGCTCCTTGACTCGTCGCTCCTGATGACAAATCAGGTAAATGCGACGGTCAGGAGTGCCTGTTATCAGCTTCGGCTGATACGCCAGCTGCGCCCTTTTCTGGAAGTAAGGGATCTCGAGACTGTTGTGCACGCGCTGGTAACCTCACGCCTTGACTTCTGTAACGCACTCTACATGGGGCTACCCCTGTGCTTGACTCGGAAATTACAGCTGGTTCAAAACATGGCAGCCAGGCTTGTCTCAGGAACATCTAGGAGGGACCACATCACTCCCGTTTTGAGGTCCCTCCACTGGCTGCCTATCAGCTTCCGGGCCCAGTACAAGGTGTTGGTTATCACCTTTAAAGCCCTAAATGGCTTGGGTCCAAGCTATCTCAGGGACCGCCTCCTCTCGTACAATTCTCCCCACACTCTCCGGTCCTCTGGGAGGAACTTACTGCAGCCTCTAAAATCCAGGCTTGCGGCGACCTCCCAGAGGGCGTTCTCTGCTGTCGCCCCCAAACTCTGGAACGACCTGCCGGATGAGATCCGTCAGATAACATCATTAGACAGCTTTAAAAAGGCGGTCAAGACGGATCTCTTCCGGCAGGCCTTTCCAGATTAACCATCCCGGCCCAGATTCCCTGATTCCTCCCGTGGCCCCATCTTAGTGATGGTTGAGGATCAGTAGAGGGACATCAGGGTTTTTAGTTTTTATATGTTTTATGCATTGATATTATGTTTTAATATGTTATACTGTTTAATACTGTCTTAAGGGGGGGAGGGATAAGGTGTTTTTAATTGTTATATTTTACATTTTACTGTTAACCGCCCGGATTGGTTTGCCATAGGGCGGTATACAAATAAATATTATTATTATTATTATTATTAAGTTCACAGGAGAATCGAAAGGGGCTTCATTCACCCATGAATTGAATGTGTCTGGCCTTTGTCAGAGTTTCATAGAAACTCCAACAAAAACCAAATCTGCCCACCTCTGACCTCATGTTGCCCCCCCATGCCCCTTATCTTATCCAGCTACTGTGACCCTCTCCAAGGTTCACCTAGGCCTTCCAGAGGTGCCTAGTTGAGCCTCAGAGTAGGTTGCGGTAGCAATAGAAGAAGATGTTCATGACCTCCAAGGCCAGCCCCCCATCCAGGAATCGTGGGAAATCTCACACAATTTTCCATGATTCCCAGATGGGAGCGGCTTCTCCAGCTGTGTGCACACCTCTGGAAGGCCTAGGTGAGCCTCGGAGGAGAGTGCAATGCAGCGCAGGAGCCAGAGGAGATGAATCGGGGGGGGGGGAGGAGGCGGGACAGGACAGGAAAGAAGGGATGGGTGAGCTCATAAATTCCAAGTCCGCACATTCACCAGGAAGCGATTGCAGGACCGAATACTACTCCCTTGGATTTGATACAACTACACCTCCCACTTTGTCTCTGCTCATATGTTCTTAACTAATATCCTGCTCAGGTCAGTCGGTCGGTCAGTCATACTCTCTCTCTCTCTCTCACACACACACACACACACACTCACACACCCTTGGGAAGGCCATCAAAATGCCTTTCTGTCCTTTCATACATCGTACATAATTAGGACTATACCTTTCCTATCTAATCATTCCAAATAGTAAAAATGTAGTAAATCTTAACAAAACCAACTCCAAGCATCTTATTCCTATAACTGAACCTGCACTCCAGTAACCGAAGTCTGAGCTTGTAACTCTGCACACAATACCTAATACTAAATTGCCTAACCCGGCCTGAAACTTCAGCAGAGAAACACTAACACTCCAACACCCTCCCACCCTCACCTTTCCAACTTTTTTCCTGGGGTGGAAAAAATTAAAAAGGACTCAGCATCTTCTTCCAGCTATCCTTCTTTTTTTACCTGAAAGGACGAATGAATACTAATTAAAAGCTTTCGTCTATCCACACAGTAGAAGTGAACACATCTTCTGAAAAAGCCTCAAAGATAAAGTTAAGCAGGCTGCTGCTCAAGTGACATGGAAACTTATGTAAGTGAAGAGGCAAGCTCTACTTAGTGCTCCAAATAAAATTTAAAAATCTAACTTAATACTTCAGGCCATGAGTCATTTGCCAGCTGAGATCAGGCAGAGCTGCTTCTCCATGAAATGCCATTGAGGCTACCACTTTATCTAAAACAAGAAAGGAACAGGGAAAAAATCACGGCAAAGCAAACATACATTTGTGGATTCCAAAAACTGTGCCAGTTCTTGTACAGAAACACACACGCACAATACCATTTTTTAATTCAAGCATTTATATTCTGTCCTCATGCAAAGGTCCCACAGTGGATTAAAATAATAAAAAGATAAAATCCACAGAAAAGACTAAAGCATACTTAAAATATAACCCTCCCTGCCTGCCTGCCAGGATAATATTGTTGTTAATGTTGTTCAATCAGTCAGGCATGTCAGATTCTTCATGAGCCCTGGAAGCGCAGAATGCCAGGCTCTGCGGTCCTACGTCCCAAATTTTGCCCAAGTTCATGTTTGTTGCTTCCATGATGAAATCTAGCCATCTCCTTCTCTGCTGTCCCCTTCTCCCTTCACCATCAATCTTTCCCAGTATCAGGTCTTTTCCAATAAGTCCTGTCTTCTCATCATTTTTTCCACTGAGCTCCTTTAATCCAGATCTAAGAAGATCTGGATCTAAGGAATGGTTACTTCCCTTAATCCGGATCTAGTAGAAACCCAATGTGTTTCCACGGGTGGTCTAGCACCAACAGCAATGGGTGCTAGCCTGCCTACTGTGGAAACGCTGGAGCACCCATGTGCAAATCCGGATCTACTAATGAGGGGTCTGCCTGTCACCCCAGGTGTTTTGGGGGACAGGGAGTGCAATCTCCGTAGACGTTCCATAGAATCTTCAAAGATCCTCCGGAGTGGCTCCGTAGAATCTCCGGAGTGATTTGTCACTAACTTCTAAAATCCTCCAGAGCCTTTGACAAAGGCATTGCTCTCGCAAAGGGTTTTCTTCAGAGCCTGTGCTAATCTCTGAAGGCAATTTCAGAGGGACTTTGGAGAAGGCTTTGGAGGGACTTTGAAGTCTTGAGTTTGGGGCACCTGCCCCCATGGGTGCCCCCCAAGCCTCCTCTAGACCCCATTGCCCAATTGCAGTGGAAACAGGCTCTGTATAATCCGGATTTGATGGCTGAAGACCCCATTGTAGACCCCTTTAATGGAGTCTACTGGAAATCTAGATTATAGGTCCCATATCATCCGGATTTCCTTAGCTGTGGTGGAAACAGATGTGTCTCTAATGGGGTCTGTAGTGGAAATGAGGTCATCTGGCTCTGAGCCAAATGGGTCCTTAATGGGTGCTTCAATGGGTACTTAGTGCTAGTGCAAAAACACCCTACATGACCAGAGTATTTCAGCTTCAGTACTTGTCCTTCCAATGCAGTCAAGACTGATTTCTTTTGGACAACATTCAGGGTAAGCTAAACATCAAGGGCCGTGGGGGCAAAGAGGTATGTTTTCACCAGCCACCAAAACCATATACTACTGGTACTTCTAGGTACCAGCTGCAAAGTTATTCCACAGTCTGGGGTCTGCCACAGAAAAGGCCCTGTTGCATGCCACTCACCCCCTGAACCTCTGTGGTTGGTAAACTGCAAGAAGGCCCTCTCATGATCTTCATATGCATTCAGGTTTATATGGGAGAAGGCACCCCGTCAGCTTTTCGGGGACCAAAGTATTTAGAGCTTTATATGTTACTGTCAACATCATGAACTCTGCCCAGCAGCATGTAG